>CM067084.1:79683754-82354809 GCA_034008185.1 Gorsachius magnificus
CTTGGGCTGAGCAGGAGCAGCCTGGGCAGACGTGGTATGGGGTTTTCCTGCTCGGCTAAGCAGAGGCTTCAGTCTTGTAGAGCATGTCCTAGCTAAACTAGGAGAGGCTGGGGCAGGACCATTGGCTCCCTGAGTTCTCCAATGGCTCCCCTATGGATTGTCCCCTGAGCAAAGCCAACACAATCAGGACAGGCAGTTTCCTTTACCTTCTGGTTTCTCCTTGCCAGCGCCGGAGCAGGAAGGACGGGCACCTTCTGTGCGCTGAGCACTGTCCTGGAAAGGGTGAAGGCGGAAGGGATCCTCGACGTCTTTCAGACGGTGAAGAGTTTAAGACTACAGAGGCCACATATGGTGCAGACACTGGTAAGCACAGCTGAGCACACCCCATGGTCCCCCTGCCACCCCAAACCTCAGCGGGAATGGGCTGGGGACTCAACATTGGGCAAAAACTCCTCAGTTGAAGGTTTTCTCTCTCCATGAAAAGAGTAAGGGATGGAGGTGGTTCGGGAGGTATCTCCCCTTCCTCCTGCTAGGATGGCTGGAAGAGTGGAGCTTGGCTGGCTGAAGTGCCCTTTTGAGCACTGACACAAGCTGTAGGAGCCTCCTCGGAGATACCCTCAGCCACAGCCCATGTATTTATGGGCTCCAGGAAGCCTGGAACCCTGTCCCGGAGAGGCTGTATTTATATATATAAAGCGCCTATCGCCGTACTGACAAATGTTCTTTGGAACCACTTGGACAGGCTTGGGCCGGCAGCGTGGCCGGGAGGGGAGGAGTAGGCAGGACTGGATGAGGTCTTACAAGAGGGGTTTGCAAGGATGTGCAGGGATTTTTAAAAAAAGAGTCTGTTTGCGGTCAAAATCGGACCTCAGAGAGGAAGGGGAAAGCAGAGTTTCCCTGGCTGGTGGCACACCAGGGTGGGCAGCCCCGTTTTGGGGTCACAGAGGAGCTGGGACCCACTCACGGGTGGGAATCGGGTTCCTGCCCTGGGTCTGGGCTGAGGACACCTGACCATGCTTGGTCCCAGCTCACCGTGAAGCATCAAATGATGTCTCCGGTGTGAATTTTCTTGGCCTAACCCTGTGCTCTCCCCAAATCCCGCAGGAACAGTACGAATTCTGCTACAAGGTGGTGCAGGAATATATCGACGCCTTCTCAGACTACGCCAACTTCAAGTGAAGAAAAAGTTAAAAAAAAGCAAAACAAAACAAAACGAAAAATCCACAGCCCGAAACAAATGACAGAAGAGTTGCCTTCTTTAATATTTTGTAATATTCTGTTTGTTAATATACCCCCCACCCCCCAAAAAAAAAATACGTGTATATATCTTAACTGTTTTAGAGGTTGGTACCATAAGCTTCATATTAGCTGGAGATTTTATATGTAGCAAAGTGTTAGTGCAGATACTGTTGGCTCCTTTTTTTCCAATGTTTTATTGGGGAATTAAATAGCGTGATGTTTGGATTAATATTGTCACACCCCTTGGTTATACAGGTGTTATTTTGTTTGTAAATCTCTTTTTTTTTTTTTTTTGAGGGAGTAAAGCCTTTTTTTTTAAAAAAAAAAAAAAAAAATATATCCTGGATCTCATCTGAAAAAAAAAAAAAAAACCAAACCAACCACAACCCCACAAGCACAAGCTTTTCCGAACCTGCAGGGAAATGGTTTCACATTTTTCTGCTGGTCAGCTCTTAAAAAAAAAAAAAAAAAAAAAAAAAGGAGAAAAAAAAAGCTTATTCTGTGTGTGTGTATATATATAAATATCCTAATTTTTGTATAAAATGCAAAAAAAGTTTCCTCCTTCAGGGTCAGGCCACCACGTGCTGCTGCTTTGGAGAGCGTAGTGACCACAGCAGCGACCGCTGGGACTTCAACCTCCCTCAAAAAAAGAGAAAAACCAGAAAAACAAAAGGATTTTTGCTCCCTGAAGGAAATGTCCACGTGTTTGGTGCTGGGTTTTAGACCTGCCACGGGGGTTACCATGATGGGTGCTGGTGGTGGCCCAGCCGCCCCCGCTGGTCCCTTCCAGGAGGGATGGGTACCCGTGGGCTGCCGGCAGTGGGGATGCTGCTGCCTGGGCTTCAGGGGCTCTGCCTGGAGGAGAAAGTGGCTCCGCGTGCTCCAAGCTCCGTGTTCTCACCCGTTGCATCTCTTCCCAAGTGCCACCCGGCCCCTTCCCTCCTCTTGGTGTGTAACAGCAGCAGAAGAGAAATTTTGGAGCCATCTCAAACGCATCAGGCTCGCTGGGGCGGCGACTGTTTTCCCCCCACGCCTGCTGTGTCCTTGCGCCCAGCGTCCTCGTTCCCCAGCTCTAAAATCACAGAATCACGGAATTGTTTGGGTTGGCAAAGCCCTTGAAGCTCCCCCAGCCCAACCGTTCCCCTACCCCTGCCATCCCACCCCCAAAGCCTGGCCCTCAGCACCGCCTCTGCCCGGCTGTTAAATCCCCCCAGGGCTGGGGACTCGACCCCTTCCCTGGGCAGCCCCTTCCAGCCCCTGACAGCCCTTTGGGGAAGGAATTGTTCCCAATGTTCCCAACCTCACCCTGCCCTGCACAACTTGAGGCCGGTGCCCCTCGTCCCATCGCCCCTTCCCTGGGAGCAGAGCCCGACCCCCACCTCACTACAACCTCCTTTTGGGTAGTTGTAGAGGGAGAGGAATGAATGATGAGGATGAAATGAAGCTGGAAGAGCAACCTCCACCCAACCCATCAGCAGGAAGGCCTGGGAGCAAGCCAGGAGGTCTGGGCTTCTGATAGCCATGGTCCAGAGAACGGACCATCTGGAGAGACTCTGCTCTCTGGAGGATGGGTTCATTATATTTTATTTTATTTTACTTTATTTTTTTTATTTTATATTCTGTACCTTCAGTGCTCCTCAAAAGTGTGAATGAAAGCTAAGGAGAGCCTTATGTCCCAGAGGAGACCACCAGGTTTTCTCAAGCCATAGGCCAGGACCTCTGGGCTACATGATACACGTGCGCGTATGCCGATGCACGCACAACCTGCTGCAGGTCTTTGCCTCTGTCCTTGGACCAGGAGACCTCCACCCCGAGATGCTGGAGGAGATTTCAGATTACTTCTAGCATCTCAGGAGCTGCTAAGATCTGTCCATGGGCACGTTCAAAACTCAGCTGGTTGTTTTGGTCCTGCTCCATGCAAGAGGTCAGACTGGAGGCCTCGGAGGTCCCTGCCAACAACATTTCTGTGTTTCTGCTTCTCGGGAAGGACGTTCATGGTCCTAAACCTGAGAAGTGTAGGAGCAGGGCTTGAAGGACATGCCCATCCATGGGGCAAGGCCTTCTGCCATTAATTAAATGTAATTAAAGTGACTTCTGGCTCTTGGCTGGATGAGGCGCCACCAAAACAGCTGCAAATGCAAATCAGAATCACGGCGTGGTTTGGGTTGGGTGGGACCTTCAAAGCTCATCTCGTCCAACCCCCCGTGGGCAGGGACATCTTCCACCAGACCAGGTTGCTCAAAGCCCCATCCAACCTGACCTTGAACGCTTCCAATGATGGGACATCCACTACTTCTCTGGGCAATCTCTTCCACTGTTTTGTAGTGAAGAATTCCCTCCTTAGGTCCCATCTCAGCCTACCCTCTTGCAGTTGAAAACCTCAAGAAGGTCCCCAGGTGGTCGCTGCTAAAGTGTTCGCAGGTTTTTAAAGCTGAGGGAGACCCTTCTCCAGCCTGGGGGAAGCTCTTGCCGCCCTCCAGGCAAGTTTAGGGGGTTTTCCTCTTTTTTTTGGTTTTCAATGCAGGTTCTGTCATGGAGATGAATTTGGGTTATCAGCGCAGGAGGGAAAAAAATGCCAATTTTAATCATTTCCCTCCCAGAAGAAGAAAAATATAAGGAAACCCTAACGCTGGGGATGGGCCCAGGCACACGAAGAGTCCCAAGGGTCAAGAAAAGTCCTAAGGGTAAAGCCCTGAGGACCCGGGGGTGCAGCACTTCTGTATTTAAAAAAAAAAAAAAAAAAAAAAGGTTAATATGGTTGATTTGAATAGGTTTTTTTGTTATAAAGAGGTGATGAAATACCCACCTTGTTCCTCCTGCAGGCGGGGGGGGGCATGACCTGGTTAACTGGGGGAGCTCTATCCCCAGCTGCAGGCACTGGGAGGACTGGGTTGGGAGTGGAGGTTTCCCCCTTGTGAACCCCAATGTCATCACTTCATTAACAAACTTTGACTCCTGAATTGGGGGGGGGGGGGGTTGGCCAAAGCTCTAAGTCACGCTCGGAAATAAACGTGCTGACCCCAAAAGAAATGGGGGGATATTTGGGGGAGGCCACCTTCGCCCCCCCAGGGACACAGACCACCACAAGCGCCTCTGGCTGCTCCCCGGTGATACTGGGGTAGGTTTTTTTCCCCTTTATTTTCCCCTTTTTCCCCCTTTTTTTTTTCTTTTTCCTTTTTTCCTTCCCCTTTTTGGGGAGCTGCCCCGAACCTCTCACCACAGCGGCATCTGCCGTGGCCCCATCCCGCCGCCGCATCCGACTGCAAACAGCAGAGCCGCGAGCAGCTGCTGGAGATAATCCGGGGCCGGATCCTGCCAAAAATCCCTTTCCCAGGCTCCATTGCATCCCCCAGGCCGGGGGCTTTGGGCTGCGTTGCCATTGCCAGGATCTGGCCCCGATTTTGGGGGCGATGAACCTGACATGGGGGGGGGGGGGGGAGAACTGGTGAAATTGAGGCTGGTGTTGGGGGGGGGGAAACTGAGGCACAGAGGGTTTACTCCCCCCTCTTTCACCAGGATCATCGCCAGGGCGTGTTGGCCGTGGGGCTGGATCCGGCCCTTTGCCGGAGTGGGGTCAGTGGGGCAGACACCCCCCCCTCAAGGAAATAAAAGGGGTGTCAGGGCGCTGTCCCACGGTGCCAAGGGGATGTGGGGGGAAGGAGGCAACAGGCGCTGGAACGGGGAGGCCGACGCCACCGGCGAGGTCACGGTCCCCCGAGGGAGCGGTGACAGGGCCGACGTCACCATCACCCAGCTCTACAAATAGCGGTGCCCAGCCCGGCCCGGCTACCGCTCCAGCCGGCCACCGGCCACCGACGCCTGCCCGGCCAGGTGAGGCTGCCCCGGCGGCGGGGCGCTGGGTGGGTGGGTGGGTGCTGGCGGCAGGTGGGGACCCTGGGTGGGTGGTCCTGCTCGCCCCGAATCAGACCCTAAGGGCACCCCTGGGGGTGTCCATGCTGGACCCAAATCCCGGCAGCACACTGGGGTGCTCGGCCCCTCCAGCACCTCCATCCCCAAATTCACCCCAGGCAGCACCCGTGGGTGCTCAGCCCCTCCGGCATCTCCAACCCCAACCCGCCCCGGGCAGCACCCATGGGTGTTCATGGGGGTGTCCATGCTGGACCCAAATCCCGGCAGCACCCTGGGGTGCTCAGCCCCTCCAGCATCTCCAACCCCAAACGCCCCAGGCAGCACCCATGGGTGCTCAGCCCCTCTGGCATCTTCATCCTCAGACCCTCCGCAGGCAGCACCCACAGGTGCTCATCCCTTCCACATCTCCATCCCCAAATTCACCCCAAGCAGGATTAATGGGTGCTCAGCCCCTCCAGCATCTCCAACCCCAAATTCACCCCAGGCAGCACCCACGGGTGCTCATCCCCCAACCCCCCCCCCCAAATGAGCCCCCCCCGGGCAGCACCCAAGGTGCTCATCCCTTCCACATCTCCATCCCCAAATTCACCCCAGGCAGCCCCCACAGGTGCTCAGCCCCTCCGGCACCGCCACCCCCGAGCCCGCAGCGCCCCGGGGTGCCGCGGGGGGGGGTGCCGGGGGGGGCCGGTGGGACCCGTCTGCCCCGCCCCCCAGGCCCCCGCGGGTCCCCGCGCTGCGGGCCGCGGGCCGCCGCGGGCCCCGCCCCCCCGGGCCCCCAGGTACCGCCCCCCCGGGACCCCCCCCCGAGACCCCCCTCGCGATCCCCCCGTGACCGCCCCCCGCGATTTCCCCGTGACCCCCCCCCCGCGTTCCCCTCCCGTAATCCCGCGGGTTACCCCCCCCGGATTACACCCCCCCTCGTGGTCATCTCTCCCCCCCCCCCCCCCGAGTTTCCCCCCCAGATTATCCTCCGTGGTTCCCCCCCCAATTAACCCCTTTGCCGGATTTACCCCCCCCCCCGGCTTCCCCCCCCCCCCCCCCAGTTCGTGTGTCCCCCCGGTTTTGCCCCCCCCCGGTTTCTTGTCCCTCCCCCCCCCGGGGCTGTCATCCCGGGCCTCACCCACCCGTTTCCCCCCCCGCCACGGCCGCTCTCCCGCAGGTCTCGGCCCCGCTCTGGCGCTGCCGCTCCCCCCCGTGTCCCCCCCGCGGGGGGCACCGGGGGGCAGGGGAGGGGCCCGGGCGCGGCCCCCGCCCCCCCGCTGCCCCGCGCCGCCGCTGAGCGGCCCCGCCCGAGCCCCCCGGGACCGGACCGGCCCCGCGTGGGGGTGGGGGCAAGTGTGGGGTTGGGGGGTGTCCGTGGGGCCGTGTCCCGTGGGACCGTGTCCCTTGGCGGGGGGGGGGTGCCGAGTCCCGGGGAGGTGCCGTGTGCCTTGGGGGGGGGGGGGGGGGTGTCCCGTGGGGGCGTCTCCCGCGGGGCCGTGTCCCTTGGGGGGCGGCCGTGTCCCGGGGGGGAAGTTGTGCCGTCGGGACTGTGTTTCATGGGGGGCTCTGCCCCGCGTGGGGGGCGGTCTCGGGGGGGGGGGTGGTGTGTCGTGGGACCACCTTCCGGGGGTGGATTGCAGACGGGGGCCGTGTCCCGTGGGTGCCATGTCCCGGGGGGGGTGCGTGTCCCATGCGTGCCGTCTCCCGTGAGTGCCGTGTCCCATGCGTGCCGTCTCCCGTGGGCTCCATGTCCCGTGGGTGTCCGTGGGTGCCTGTCCCGGGGTGCCGTGTCCTGGGGCCGTGTCCCGTGGGTGCCGTGTCCCATGGGTGCCGTGTCCCGTGGGCTCCATGTCCCGTGGTGCCGTGTCCCGTGGGTGCCGTGTCCGTGGGCTCCGTGTCCCGTGGGCTCCGTGTCCCGTGGGTGGGCCGTGTCCGTGGGGGGGGGGCGCGTGTCCCACGGGTGCCGTGTCCCGTGGGTGCCGTGTCCCGGGGGGGGGGGGTGCTGTCTCCCGTGTCCCGCGGGCCCGTGTCCCGTGGGTGGGGCCATGCCCCGGGGGGCGGGGAGGGGGTGCCGTGTCCCGCACTACATTTCCCGTCAGCCCCCGCTCCCGCGCTCCCCTTCCCATGGTGCCTGGCGGGCGGGGCGGGGCTACGTCACGTCCGGTCCCGCCATGCTGCCGGCGCTGAGGCGCTGCCGCCCGGGCCCGGCCCTGGGGGCCGCGCTGGGCCCCGCTGCCCGGCCGGGACCCGGCCCCGGGCTCGGAGCCGCCTGGGGGCCGCGGCTGGTCCCGGCGCGGGGCCGCAAGTCGCGGCACGACCCCCCTGCAAGTCCAAGGGGTCGCGGCTGAAGGTGCCGCCGCCCGTCGACCCCGAGGAGCTGCTGGTGGTCCTGGAGCGGTACCGGCAGCACCGGCTGCTCCTCAGCGCCCTCCGGTACCCGCCCGCGGCGGGGGCTGCTGTGGGGCTGGTTACGGGGCAGGGGGCTGGGGGGGGGGCTTGGGGCTGCCGTGGTGCAGAGATGGGCTCGGGGCTGGATGTGGGGCTGGGGGGCTGTCCCGAGGGAGAGGGGTGGCTGGGGGGTGGGGCTGGGGGGTAGTGGAGGGTTAGGGGGGTTGGCTGTGTCTCTGGGTGTGGGGCTGGTTATGGGGCAGGGGGCTGCTGTGGGGCTGGTGGGGGACAGGGGAAGGTTTGGGGGCTGGGGCTGCTGTGGGGCGGGGGAGGGTTGGGGGCCTGGGGCTGCTCTGGGGCAGGGGAGGGTTGGGGGCTGGGGCTGCTGTGGGACAGGGGAGGGTTGGGTTTGGGGCTGCTGTGGGGCAGAGGTGGGGTGTGGGGCTGGATGTGGATCTGTGGGGCTGCCCTGAGGGAGAGGGCTGGCTGTGGGGCTGTTGACCGGGCTGCTGTGGGGCAGGGGAGGGTTGGGGGCCCGGGGCCACTTTGGAACAGGGGTGGGTAGACCCCTGGTTACTGCGGGACAGGGGAGGGTTGGGGTGGTGGGGCTGGCTTAGCTGTGGGGCAGGTTTGGGAGACCTCCCCCAGGCGCCCAGCCCCAGGCAGGAGCTCAGCAGCCTCCTTGCCCTCCCCTCCCGGCAGGGCTGAGTTCAAGGCCGAGGTGCTGCAGAAGAAGCAGGAGGCTCTGCTGGCCCGGGAGGACTCGGTGGAGCTGACGGAGGAGCACCGGCGCCTGATGGCCTGGAACGAGGCGGAGAACGCCCGGCAGCGCGCACGCAGGTCAGCCTGGGGTGCTCAGAGTCAGGCCTAATTTTTTACTAAGATGCTTGACCTAAAATTTGACCTTTTTAAAATGAATCCGCAGTACAGTAGCAGTCACGTTCCCAGCGCCTCTCGCTGCTGAGGGGTCAGTTACTGAGCTCTGGACAATCTCCTGTGCTCCTGGGGAGGCGGGCGTCGTCGGGAGGATAAGTTTCTCTGCGTTCCCTCCCACGCCGCTCCCCGGGAGCTGCCCTCTGGTCAGGCACGGGAAGTGTGCTGATGCTTCCAAGAAAATTGGCATCTGCTGAATCTCAAAAGCGGGAGGAGGTTAAAGGGAAGAGCCTGCCTCTCCCGTCCCCGCTGGCTGTCCCACGGCCTGTCCCAAAGCTCTCCAGCTTCCCCATCCAGGTCCTGCTGGCAGAATCGCCTGCTCCGACTTGGAGCTCCCAAACGGAGCCAGACCCTGCTAGGGCTCGGGTCCACGCCTCGCATGTCAGTGCTGGCCTGTCTGAAAGCTCTCGCGTTAAGTTTTTGCGTGAATTTTTCTCTCGCAGGAGCAGGGGAATTCTCTTTGTCCCCACGCTGGGGACAGCACAGGCTCTTTCTCCCTGGCGCGGCTGCTCTGCTCCTTCCCATTTGTTCTGGCTGTGCTCAAACTGGGTGGGTTTGCTTCCTGAGGGATGAGCGTGTCCCACTGAAGTGCCACCCTGCAGGGCGTGAGCATTTGGGTTTATTGTTTGGGTTTTTTTTTTTTTTCCTTTCCATATGGCAGAGAGGAAAGACTTAGAAAAGAAGAGGAAGAACGGAAGATGCACAAGCTGCAGGCTGCGGAGAACAAGGCCAGGATAATGGAGGCTTTCCTGAAGGAGAAGGAGAAGGAGGTTCTCCAGCTGCAGGTAAGAGCAGCTGGTGCCTGCTGGGGAGAGCGCTGCCAACCGTCCCCTTGAGGGATTTGATGGCAGCCCGTGGGAGCGATGCGGAAGCCGTAGGCTTATTTTCCAGAGATTTTTATGTCGGTAGCTGGGAACGCAAGAGTTGGCGCCTTCCAGGGGTGTTGACAGCGTGTGGATGGGATAGAGGTTTGAGCGAGAGCTCTGAAAGCAGAGGGTGGAATAATCCTGAGCAAGAGAACAAAGCTTTCCTCATGCCGGCCTCGGCTCCTGCTGAGATCCTGGCCATGCCGGTGGCACCTCGGGGTCTCTCGGAGATCCGTGAGCTCCGTGGGCACCAGCAGCTCACGCGCTGCCCGCAGTGACACGTCCCCTGACGCGCGTTCAGAGCTGGTACTTGTCCCTTCTTCAGGAGGAAGCCAAAACCTTCATCACCCTTGAGAACCTGGACGCGCGGATTGAGGAGTGCCTGGACAACCCTCGCAACTACAACTTCGCCATCGACAAGGACGGGCGGATCGTCAAACGGACGGTGTTGTCCTAGCGGCCCCGGCCTGGGGCGGGGAGGGTGCTGGCCTGGTTTCTGTCCAGAGGCGCTGTTTACAAGCCGGTGTCTTCCTTTTAATGTATAAATGAACCACAGAGTTGTTAGAGAAAGCCTGTGGGTCTGGCCGTGGCTCTTCTGAAGGGTAAACGCCTGCGGGAAGGGAGGGCGAGGGGGAAATTTGGGCTTGCATTGAGCAGCAGAGGCACCAGCCCTGCGAGGGAGTGGAGGAGCTGTGGTGTTCCTGTGCCTGGCACTCTTTGCCGTTCCACCTCCCCTGTGTTGGGGGTTTGGATCCCCCCTCCTGCTTTCGCACCAGGCTGTAGGGGTGCGGCGGAGCAGGAATGGTCCCGAGGCAGATCCCAGCCCCAAGCTCCCTGGCGTAGCCGTGGCACTGTTTGCCTGTCAACCCCATGAGATGTTGGTGAAAAAGAAACCCAAGGGCCGAGTGGCTCTGTAGGAAATGCTGACCCTCTGCTTTTTCTTGGGGTTTCTCCATTTTCTGCTGTGGTGGAAGGATCCTGCTCGTCTTTTAAATGCGCCTCTGCGCATCTGTTGGTGTGGCTGAATGAGAAAAATTGTGCAGAGGGCGTCTAAATGATACTGGCTCTTACGTGTCTCCTTTTCTCTGCCCACCCCCCCAACCCCTTCAGCCTTATTTTAGTCATCACTTGCAGCTTAAGTTGTAGCTGATACTGCAATTGCTCTGGCTCCTCTTCGGTGGTTCTGGCTTAGACCGAGCTGCACGCTCAGCTTTGCCCCAAAACCGCTGGGTTTGGGCTGCCCAACACCAGCCTGGACGTTGCTGTGGTTTGGCCGGAGCCCAGGTGGACTGACTGCAGGTCCCTCTGCCCTCCCTCACTCACGTAAAACACTGTAAGAATCGACCTCAAATCCTTGCTTTTTATCTACTCTTTCCTAAAAACACCTTTTTTTCCTCCCTCCCGAGTCTTCACCTAAACCAGGCAAGCGCAGGAAAAACACAGACCTTTTTTTTTTTTTTTTTTTCTTTTTTTCTGTACAAGTTTTATTTCTAATTAAGATCATCACTTCAATCTGAGTCACAGACCTCGGCTCGTCTGTTCTCGGCCTGATGCGGGGCCGGTACGGCTCGGCAGATAAGGGATCCTGCAGGTTCTCTCCCGGGTGCTCTACGCAAACAGCATTTCTTGGTCGCAGGATGAGTCAACCGTGCAGCCCTCTGCGCGGGGAGAGCGCCCTGTGAGGCAAGGGGGCACGAACCGCCCTCAGGGCCCCCCCCCCCCCCCCCCCCCCCCCCCCCCCCCCCCAGTGCTGTTTTTTGGTGACATCGAGCGAGTTTGTGTGGCCCCCCCCCTCCCCCCCCCTTCCGGATTTGTAGCAGGATTGCTGGTAGCGCCTAACTTGGGGAAGAGGCTGGGATTTTTTTTGGAAAACCATAATGAAAGCAGGAGGGGGCACGGGCTGCCCGGCACCGCAGGACTCCTGCTGCTTGCTCAGCCCCCCAAATTCGGTTGCTGTCTGCTTTCCCCCTTCCCCAGCCCCCTCCCACCCTGCTCCGTTACCGCCTTCCCTGCGGTGGGGATCAAGTCAGTCCCGAGTGGGGTGGCCCTGGCTGTTGGGGGGATGGATGGACAGATGGATGGACAAAGATGATCCCGTGGGTACTGTCCCCTCTCCTGTTTTCCTATCCCACAAGGGCCGCGGACCCGGCGCTGCCCTCACCGCTGCTGCAGCAGAGGCCGGGGGCCGCGCAGCTCCCTCCGCTGCCGCCGCAGGGTTTGCGTCCCGACTGGCAGGGTGTCGGCAAAAAGTTTTCCTCCTGGCACCGCAGGGTTTCGGAGGTGCCGATGTAACAACCCAGCTCTTCTCCGCAGCAGATGTTGGGACCGAAGCAGTGGCCCTTGTTCCTGGGACCGCAGGGCAGGCACTGCTTGGGGAAGCAGGGGAGAAAGGTTATTAGGGAAGTTACTAAAGGGAGTTATTTGGGAGAGCACCTGGGAGCCCTTCCCCTCGTTCTTTCCTCCATCCTGCCAGCATCTTCCCCGCAGGAGCCCCGGCGAGGCCTGGGAGAAGGGAAGGAGGGGGTTAGGAGGTCTCCCAGCCCAGCAGGACTCACCTTCCTGATGTCCATGTCCAGGACGGCGCGTTTGCCCCCGATGGGGCAGTTCTGGATGTAGCAAGCTGAGGAGAGAGCCAGCAGCCCCAGGAGGCAGACGGCGAGTGCCTTGCAGGACATGGCTGTGGGGTCGGGGAAGCTTTTCGGCTTCTCAGCCCGGCCAGCAGCCGTGTATATATAGCGCTGGCTCCTACTTAGGCATGCCGGCATCGGCGTCACCCCTTTTCCTTAAAAACCTCAAGGCATTGCTTTCCACACCGAAGGGCTCCGCTAATAGCCAGAGGTCAAGGACGTGAGGTCAAGGCCAAGGTGTTGGTTTCCTCTTCGGTGATGACTCCAGCCATGGTGGGGAGGAGGAACGTGCAGAGGCTGCGGATGCTGTTTGGGGCTCGGGTCCCTTCTCGGCCAAGCCCTGAGGGATCCCAAGTTGTGGCATCGCTCCATGTCCCCTTCGGCACCCTGCTGGCATGGGTAGGGATGAAGGCTGGTGTCACTGTGGCCTGGTGGGATGCATCCACTGGGAGGTGAGAGGGGGCTTCCCTGGGCTTCAGATCCCTTCTGGGGGGATGGGGGGGAACCAAACCTGTACCCTCCTCCTGGAGCATTTGGGGCAGTGTTGGTCCTTCCCACCCTTCTCTGCTTGGCTTCTGGGGGAAGCTCAACGCTGGCCTTGTCCTGCTCCAGGATGGTGGTGACACCGAGCCCATCCCTGCCTGCTTTAATCCAGCGGCACCAAGCCAGCCTGGAAATACCAAACCTCGTTCGGCAGAGGCCTGAAAACACAAATTCCCCCCCTTGATGCTGCGCCCAGGGCTCCTGATGCGTGGCGGCGGCAAGCGAAGGACCCCCCCGGAGAGACGGCACCCGGGCCGGGGCTGAAGGCTGGTGCAGGCACGCAGGGTCCTGCTCACCCCGACCCCCTGCCTTCATTACTGCAATTAAGCGCTTCCCAGCCTGAATAAATGGCTCTGCTGCCACTAAATCGTGCATCTGTTGGGAGCATTACCCTGCGCCGGCTTAATTGGGAATTAGGCAGCCTGGAGCCTGAGAGCTGTGACCTCTTCCCATCCCCTCCAGCTTGCTTTGAAATCTGCCACTTAGAGTGGCCACGGTTGCCAGCAGGGAGGGCGGCCAGGTCCTCGTCATCCAGCCGGGGTCAGGCACAGCAAGTGACTCCTGGTCCCTGGGGACGAGCCAGGCGCTGGGGTCCATGTTAATGGGTTGGAAATGGGGCTCGGCATCGGCTGTGCCATGTCCCAGCGGCTCAGCCCCGGCTGCCGTCCCCCTGCGGGGGAAGGGGGAGTCCCCATCCAGGAGCCACTGTGGCCGGTCTGGGGGTGCCCGGGCTGCGTCTTGGGGAGACAAGTGTGGAAAAAAAAGAAAAAAAGCCCCCAGTTATCAGCTCCTAGTGCTTTTTGGGGCCTTGGCACCCTGATGCCGAGGCTCCCGTCGGTTTGGAGCATCATCCCAGCTCAGCCAGGGCTGCCCCGTTTTGTCATCCAGCTCAGGGTCACCCACCCCCATTGGCACTGCCGCTTGCCCAATGATTTTGGGGTGATGATTTGGGTCCCCTACCTCTCTGGGGCTAGGATAAGATGCTTGTTGTGGGGACTGGGTGCTGGGTTAATCCTGCACCCCCGTCGAGGTGCGGGGAGCTGACGTGGGCAGGATGGGTCCCGCTGGCGTGGAGGAGCTCCACCTCCCTGGAGGTGCCACCTCCCTCGGGGACATTATAAAGGACGAGGTGTCCCCCGCCCCACGGCCAGATCCCGGCCCGGAGAGCGCCCGGAGCAGGGACCTCACCAGGGTAAGAGACCTGGGGAGGGCAGAGGGAGAAGGGTTGGGGTAATGGTACCCCAAATTTGGGGGGGTGATGGTGGAATAACTGGAGGGCTGATCTGGCCCGTTGGTGTCTGGAGAGGATCAATTCGGTGAGCGATGGGAGGGAGAGATGAGACCAGCCCCAGGCGGGGGTTGTATGGAGCTGGGAACCCAAACCTTTCTGCTCTTGGGTTTTTTTTTTTGGGTGGTTTTCCTTACTTTTTATCATTTTTAGCAGATGTGGATGAAGCCGTCTGTTGTGCTGGTTCCTGAAGGCAATGGGGCCCTGAATCTGCCCCAAAGAGGGGTCTTGGCCAAGAGGTAACGCGATGGTGGCACCTCCCAGGGAGTGCTGCTGTCCCCAGCCTCCTGGGGCTGGGGGTTCCGGAGGCTCAGCACCCGTGGGTGCTGCTGGAGCTCCCAGGATGGGACTCGATGGGATCCCAAAGGCCAGCTCTGCCTGGGCTCCTTTCCCTTAGCACTGCAAGGACGGGGCCAAATCCTGCACCCGGCCCCACAAAACCACTGTGGGTGGGAGCCAAACCGCATGGGGCTGGATGGGGATTTGGGGTGGTGATGGTGGTGATGACCCAACAACCTCCAAGCCCCCCACCCGCAATCCCTGAGCCCCGGAGGGGTCCCCTGGACCTCCCCATGACCCATCCCCAGCACCCCAGACAAAGCCACCACAGTGCACGAAGACTTTTATTGGGTCTCGTATTTACAAGGCTGGGGTGGGGGGCTCGGTGTCGGTGGGGGGGACACCCAGCACCCCGGCTCAGAGGAGGGGATGCTTGCCCTGCTGCTGCCGGTTCGCCAAGTGCATCAGCTTGAGGAGCAGATCTCCAGCCGAGCTGTCCAGCACCGTCAGGTTCTTCTCCGCTGCCTCCTGAGCCCCGTCGCTGCCCTCGTCCAGGCAGCCGGCGTCCATCGCACAGGTTTCTTCCACAGAAAGCAAAACAAAAAAAAAACCCCAAAATGTCGTGACGGGATGGGTTATTTAGGACAGGGAATGGTTTATTTTCAGGTGGGGAGGAGGTTGGGGGCAGCCGGGGGTCCCCATGCAGCTCGCGCTCCAGCTTTATCCCTCCCGTTCACCAGGGAGAGGTTGCGTGTGGAAATATCTCATGGGGCAGCTCAGGAGCCCAACCCTTGTCATGGAATCAGGGAATGTTATGGGTGGGGAGGGACCCCTAGAGGTCACCCAGCCCAACCCCCCTGCAGGAGCAGGGACACCTTGAACCACATCAGGTTGCTCACAGCCCCGTCCAACCTGGCCTGGAATGTTCCCAGGGATGGGGCCTCCACCCCCTCTCTGGGCAACCCCTGCCAGGGTTTCACCACCCTCAGCGTAACAAATTTCTTCCTTACATCCAGTCCGAATCCGATTATCCCCAAATTAACCCAAAACAGGGACCACGCTGCTGCCGCTCTGTGCCTCATTTTCCCCTTTGGAAGGCGAGGTCTAACTGGAGGACTGACCCATGCCATTACCAACCCCCCACAGTTCCAAGACCCCCCAGACTCTCCCCTCCAGGCCCCCATCCCGCTGACCCCCACACCCCTCAGTGTTACCGGCGGTGCAGCAGATGCCGGGTGCAGCGCAGCGGCCGCCGGAGCTGCAGGGCTGCCCGCCGGCCTGGCAGGGTGAAGGCAGGTAGTCTTCCTCGGCGCAGCGCCGTGTCTCGGCCGTGCCCAGGTAACAGCCCAGCTCCGCGCCGCAGCAGGGGGCTGGTCCGGCCTGGCAGGGGCAGCCGACGCAGCAGTTGCCTCTGTTCCCGGGGCCGCAGGGCATGCACTGGGAGAAGGAGCTGCTTGAGTTCCCCCCGAATCCCCCCCCCCCCCCAAAAAAAAAGCAGGGTACCCCCCCCTGCTTGCACTCCCTTGTGTTGGAAAACAACCTGTGCCCCGCTGGAGGTGCCACGCTGGCATGGGGTGACCTGTCCTGTCCCTGCCACCAGCAGCCTGGCCTCATGCTGCGGCGCTCGCCCCGCTTTGGGGGGTCCCTGCCAGCCCCCCTGTCTCCTCCCCATCTCCCCCATGGGGATGCTCAGCTGTGGCCGAGCCCAGTCCCCTCCTCGAGGTGACAACAGCGTTTTGGGGGGGGGTGTGGTGGTGTGTCACTCATTCCTCTGCCACTGCCCCACCGCATGCCCTTGGCCACCTCCCGCAGCCTTCCCCAAAATGGGGTGCACCGAGGGGGGCGGGGAGCGTGGCACAGCCAAGAGCACCCACAGGTGGCAGGGAGCCCCTGCACCCCCCCTGAGCCTCTATGTCCATCCCCCCCCCCCCAAAAACCCCACCCCATCCCCCCAAGCCCCATACCTGCCGGAGGGCTGTGTCGGCCAGGGCCCGCTTGCCGCCACGGGGGCAGTTCTGGATGTAGCAGGCGGAGGACAAAGCGAGGAGGCAGAGGAAGGCGAGGGGCAGCGAAGGCTCTGCCATGACGGAGGGGGCCCGCAGCCGTGCCACGCGTGCCGGGGGAAGCCGCCTGCCCTGCCGCTCGCTTCGCCTCTGCCCCGTGCTGTGCCAGCCGCTATTTATGCTGCTGTCACCCCTTCCCAGGGGAGGAGGAGGAGGAAGAAGAGGAGGAGGAGGAGGAAGAAGAAAAAGAGGGCTGGGTTGTTTTTTGTTGTGTGTTTTTTTTGGTGGGTTTTTTTTTTTTTTTTTCCCTTTCCCCCCGAATCTCGTCCAACTGAATCTGTAATTGAGGTGATTCAGTGCAGGAGCACAAGCGGCAGCGCTCAGGGCTGCTGAATCCTCCCCACCGAGCCGTGGCTGCTCCGAGGGGCACGGGGCACCCCAGGGTGGCCAGCGCCTGGAGGAGGGGTGCTGTGGGAGCGGGGGGTTTGGGGAGGGGTGTGCAGTCAGAAGGTGGGGGTAATGGGTTGGGGAGGGATGCTCAGTCGGAAGATGCTGGGTCTGGGAGGGTGGTTGGTTTGGAGGGATGCGGGTTTGGGGAAGGATCCTGGTTTGGGAGGGATGCTTGTTCAGAAGATGCTGGTCTGGGTGGGAAGCTGGTTTGGGAGGGATCCTCATTTGGGAGAGGTGCAGGTTTGGGGAGGGATGCTGGTTTAGAAGATGCTGGTCCAGAGAGGGTCACTGGTTTGGAGGACGCCGGTGGGGAGGGATCCTGGTTTGGAGGTGCTGTTTTGGGGAGTGGTGCTGGTTTGAGAGGGGTGCAGGCTTTGGGAGGGGTGTTGGTGTCGGGGGGGCCGGTGGGGGGAGGGTGGGTGGGGGTGACTGGGGGGGTCAGGGTCAGGGCAGGGGGGGGAACTCTGGGGTGCACAAAGATGCACCCAAACCAAGGGGTGCAGCTGGACCACAGAGTGCCGGGGCGTAGAGCAGGACCCTGCCACAACCCGGCCCGGAGGGACCCATCGCTGCCACCCACCGCTCAGGCGCCTCTGCCACCTCTTCTTCACCAAGAAAGACGGCGTCAGAGAAACCAACGGCAGCGGGAGAGAGGAAAAGGGGAAAAAAGAAGAAAAAGAAAGAAAAAAAGCACCTTTGGAACTGGCATCGATCAGCTTTTTGGCACTCAGCGGGTCCCACCTGCGCTGAGACCTGGCACACTCATGTCACTGATGGGCTGTCAGAAACATTGGTACAGGGCAAACGATTTGCCTTTGGAACCAGAGTCAAATCCCTCCTGGCACCATCCAGCCGTGAATATTCCTGCCGGTCCCAGATCCCCTTTCCAGCAACGCTGAGGGCGACCTCGGCAACGTGAAATTAATATGCAGAGGGGAATCAGGAGCCTAACGAGCATCCGCCCCTCAAAGCATTGGGGCTGGCGCTCGGTAATTAGGGGGGCTCGTTTGGGGGTGCTGGGAGGGATGGGGGTGGGTAATGGGGGAATGGGGGGGTGCCATTGAGTCCAGCCTCTGGGGTGATTTTTTCAACCCTTCAGCCCACCCTGAACTCATCATCTTCCTCAAAGGTGGGGAAAGGAGGCTGGGAACTATGGAAAAAATTAACCCGGGGATCATTTGGGGTGCCCGGGGTGCGGCTGTTCCACACCCTCATTAACATCCCTGCTTTCCATCCTCGTTAGCAGCCCTTTTCTGCCGGATCAGCAACCTGGACTGGCTCAGCCCTGGCTGGAGCACGGGGGGCTCTGAGCAGGGAAGCGGCTGCGGCTCGGCTCCAGCATCCCAAAGGGAACCGCGCTCCCGCCGCCCTCCACCCTGCATTTGAAAAGCGAAGCGAGCGCCGGCGAGGGGTGATGAACCCCAGAGCACCGCTGCGTTGCCCAGGGGAAACTGAGGCACGCAGGGGGTAAGGGCATCTATTTTGGGGGCGACGCTTGCGGTGCTGGGGGTCCCAGCCTTCTCCCATCTCCCACCCTGTGGTTTTGGCGGGATGCATTGACCTGGGGGGTGACGGCCCTGGTTTCTGGGGGGGGATCCTGGGCTTTCTGATGGGGCAAAGGTAACAGCAGCCCCTGACTCAGGTCTCCCTGGGAGCGGCGGGTTCCCAAATTTCTCCCATGCCCACCACCAGAGACACTGAATCACCCCCGTGGAGCAGCCGTGGGCAGCTTTAATGACCAATATGATTAGCACCGGCCACATTTCCCCATCCAAATCCATCCCTTCACAGCAGGAGCCGAAACCCACTTGCGTTGCAGGACCGAGGAGGACGCAAAAGCCCTCGGCTGGGAAAACTTTTCTTTAAAAGAAACCCAAATGTCAGCTCTAAATTGGGTGTTACACGCTCATGCTCCGTCTCTTCATTACTGTATCGTAAAATTACATTAGCCGGGAACGATCTGCATTCAAATGACTCTGTGTCTGGAATGATAACGTGGGAATATGAGATTAAAATGTAATTATGCTCTTTAAAGTCAAGGAAGTTTAATAAAATGTTTTTCCAAGTTGCAGAGGCTCCGCAGCCACAACACAGAATCACTTACAGGAATCAAGGAGACGATGAGGTGGGAAAGGGGGAAGGGGGGGGGGTAGGCAAAAAATGTGTAGAAAACATAAAAAGGGGGTTTGGGGGATGAAAATATTGGGGTGACCTGGGGTGAGTCACAGGGGGAGCGGTCTCAGGATGGTGGGGTTTCATGGGCCAGCTCAGCGTGGAGCATCCTGGCCCGGCAGTGATGCTCACCGGTACCCAGCCCTGGGGTGATGCCGGGCCCCCAACCCGCATCCGGCTCCTGCTCGATGCTTTGGGGCTCCATGCCTCAAATCCCCCAACATCAGCCACGGGGGGTGATGGTGGTGGTCCCTTCTCTGCATTCCCAGCACCGGGTTTGCTCTGGCACGTCCCTGCTCTTCCCCAGAGGAGCCCCCTTCGTTAGCGCTGATCTCCTAACGACATGCGAGGCGGGCGAGGCGGGCGCAGCGGCATTAATCGGCGGCGTTAGCTGCCTGCTATCCATAACCCAGCTCGCCTCGGCTGGCGGAGGAAAGCCCCAAAGGCCTGCCACGGGGTGGGGAGCGGGCAGTGTCCCCCAATCCAGCCCCCCCCACCCCCCCAAGCCCTCCCGCTCAACCAAAACATGGCCCCAGCAGCAAAGGGGCCGGGGGGCTGCTGGAGAGGATCAGCCAGGGAGCTTCACTGCTTAGAATCATAGAATCACTTTGGTTGGAAAAGCCCTTTAAGATCATCGAGTCCAACCTTTAACCTAACCCTGCCATCCCACCACTAAATCATGTCCCTTGTGCCCTTCCCAATCGCTTTTCACGTTGGGGAATCACCTGGGTGGTGGGAAACGGGGCGTCCAGCAGTGACCTGCAACGTGCCCGCGCCATTTCACACGTAAAGCACCCGCCGGCTACACCCATAGCTTTAAAGCAGCATTGCTGCATGGAAATTACTGTTTGGTTTTTTTTTTTTTTCCCCAATTCTTGGGTGATCACACCCCTGCACATGGTCAGGGCAAACCACCCCCCCCTTCATTAACAGCGGGAGCTTTGTTAGCTCTGAAGCCTCCAGCGAGGCTTTCGAGAGCCCCTCTGGAGGGAGGATGGAGGTCGCCGTGCTCCGCCACAGCCCGCAGAGGCCAAAGTTTAATCAGAATAAATTAGAGGACGTCAGGTACCGTGTGGAAAACCGGATTTTTCAGCAATTTGCGCATTTTTGCCTGCCTTTGGCGTGGCTGGAGGGGAACATAGCAGAGGAGGAGAAGCTTCTGAAGCACGTAGCTGCTGCGCTGGGGCAGGAAGGCAGGTCAGGCTGGCAGAGGAGGGGTCCCCGCTCCTGCCTGGGCGAACCCACGCGCCTCGGCCGGGTCCTGTCTTGGCGGCACTTAGCGGGGAGCCAGCCTGCCACCAGCGTTTCACCCCGTCACTGTCACTGCAAGCACGCGGCCGACGGGGGGGGTTAATGGCTGGAGGCTGAAGGGGAGGGGGGGGTGATCCTGCGCCGCCTGCCTGAGCACAGCACCTTCAAATTTCACGTCTCGGCTAAAGACGCTGCTTGGCTTCCATGACGTGCTGGAAAATGGCTTTGATGCTCTTTTAAAGAAGGAAGAGCAGACAAGGTCCGGATTTGCCAGGGCACTGCCTTTATCACTTGCCTGTCCAAACCCATCCCGCTGGGATGCAGACGTCATGTCGGGAGGTGGCTGACCAGCAAGGGCTGGGCTTGTCCTCCTAAAAATGCTTGGAATCATAGAATCACTTTGGTTGGAAAAGCCCTTTAGGATCATCGAGTCCAACCTTTACCCTAGCCCTGCCATCCCACCACTAAACCCTGTCCCTAAGCACCTCATCTCTCCTTCTTTTAAATACCTCCAGGGATGAGGACTCCACCACCTCCCTGGGCAGCCCATTCCAGAGCCTGACAACCCTTTCGGGGAAGAAGTTTTTCCTAATGTCCAACCTAAACCTGCCTTGGCGCAACTTCAAACCATTCCCCCTTGTCCTATCGTCAAGAAGAGAGAGTTAAAATAAATTGTTCAGGCCTCCCATCAAAGGCCGGTCCCAACCTCCCGAGAAGAAGACACGCTCGGTGCTGGGAAATAAATTTGCTTGGTGGCATCTGCCCATTCCACATTGGGGAATTTCTGTGGGTCCTGGCAGAAGACCCTGCGGGAAGGCCTGGCTCCATGAGCCCCCAAGCCCATCTTCCCAGGGTCAGAGAGGGGCTCTGCTGCCCAGGGAGGTTTCAGTGCCCGGTGCGTTTGCCAGGGGAGCGATGAGGAGGACTCGCACCCACCGGGGGGTCCATGGTCCCTCCCTGAGCAATGAGAGGTGGGTGCAGAGGGAAATTCATCCCTTCTCCCGGGATGCAGGGGTTGCAGCTTGCTGCCAAAGGGTCCTACAGGGTTAAGGAGGAGGAGAAATAGGGTGGATGAAGGTTCTGAGCAACCTGATACAACATGGAGACAAGCTCTCCTCCAAGTGGGCTTGGACCAGATGGCCCCTGCCATCCCTTCCAACCTCTGCTGCGCCAGGCTCCACGCTCGCTCCCGTCCCTCCCCGGAGAAGGAAGGGAAACTCGAGAGCTAACTCGCCTTCAGCCCCGGCGAGATGGCCACCAGCCCGAACCGTGGCCCATGAGAAACTTCTGGGCAAGAGAGAGACGCTCGGCTGAGCCAGCGGCTTTGGGTTTCATCAGAGGCGACCGGGCTTCGTTAGCGCCAGAGGAGGAGGAGACGGCCGCGGGGACGCGGAGCTCCTCCGGCAGCCGTCGTTCCCGAGATGTGGGGCGGAGGAGGTGCGAGCGCTGAATCACACCGGGCTGCTTCGCTGCAAACACCACAGAATTCAGAGGATTTTTGCTGCCTCTGAATTGTGGGACTTCTGAGGAATTTTTTTTTTTTTTGCCTATTTTCTAACCGTTTACCGCTTAAAGATGGGGGCCTTGCTATTTCTGCTACAGATGGATTATACACTCCTGCTGACGCAGACAAAGAGCAGGATCAGCTCAGTGCTGGTACAAAGCCGTCTTCCAGTTGCTGGCTGAGACCTCGAGCAGAAAGCCACCAATGTTAGGGGGTGCTCGGCCAGTCGGTGCCTTTTAAGAGAATACGTGCAAAGGTGAGCTGAGTCAGCTGGAGGCTCGTGACCCCAGAGAAACTGGCACAGAACATCAGCAAGGAACACCTGCTCTGCTGAGAGAAATTACCAATTAAGTGGCAACAGCAGGGGGTTACGCAGGTGACAAACCCCTCTGCTGTCACCTCAGCCTCGGCACAGCCAGGACACACCGGAGACAGAATGTATCCGAGTGATTTTTCCTTCTGTTTTGGGTTTGTTTTTTCTGAACGGCTCTTTGAAGACCAGACCTCCTGGGGTTTAGGTATCTGAGTCTCAACCCTGTGACGGTCCACGCGGCTGCGGTGACAACCCCCGAAAACCCACGGGTCTGCAGATCCTTTGTCTCGACTGACTTAGCTTTTTCCAGCCCTTTTATTCAGTACTCCGCCAAGAGATTCACTCCACGGAATCATTAAGACTCACGATGAGACCAATTATGAGTCAGAAAGAGAACCTGACTTTAAACATAATTTTATTAAGGCTTAAATGTCTATCAGCCAGACGGGAGCCGGTCCAGTCACACGACATAAACCGAGAGTGACGTTTGGTGTAATGCGATGGCTTTTCTACAAAAGTTCGGGTGAGCAGGACGAGATGGCTGCCAGTTACTCACGCATTCACCACGGCCTCTCTTTGTGACTCGCGGGACGCCAGGGTGAACGCCACCGTGCTCCGGCCGCCCGGCGAGGGCACCGCGGGGAGGAGGGGAGCGAGGCGGGGAAGGGGAGAAGTCAGGTAGCTTGCACGTTGTCAATCACAAGGACTTCGCCTGGTCCACGACCGAATGGCTGCTCGTCAAACACGCAAATGGTTTTAACTCACAGGGAAGCTAAACTGGCAGTCCGAAAGGCACCTATGCTAAACCACTGAGCCGCGGGGACGGTGGTAAGAGGGCGGGTGCGACAGGCGGAAATCAGTTCTGTATAAATACATATTCCTTGTTAAAGAAGCTATGGCTTTTATTATCCTCAGGTCGCTTTGCTCTGGCGCGATGCTCTAACACCCCCCCCCCCCCTCCCCCCCCCACTACTCTGTAAGCACAAGAAGACCAAGTCCTCTCCACCAGCACGGGCGCTCATCTGGCAAACTCTCCGAAGGCTTTCGTCCTCCTGCGGATCGACACAGACACGGGGAACGGCAGCGGCTCCTTGTTCTCGTCCTCCCGGCGGGCTCGGGCAGCCGAGGGCTCAGAAGTGAACCCTCCTGACGTCGTGCGTGGCAGCCGACCTTTTACAGCTCCCGCACAGGATGGACGAGAGAGACTTCTGCTTCTCGGCCGAGCACGGGCGGCACATGAGGTGGCCGCAGGGAAGCTGGTAAACGGGCTCCGTTTTGAAGTAAGAGGAGAAGGTTTTGCCGCAGGAAGCGCATCCTTGGGTCTGGCTGCTCCTGCCGTGCTCTGCAAAGGCGACAGGAGAAGCAGCTCAGTCAATGGGGGGGTGTGTGGGTGTGACAAATCCACGCTGTCCCACCCCTCACCTGCCCAATCCTGCCTAGGAGCCGAGGGCCCCGCTTTCTGCAGAGGTGCGGCACAGCGGTGGGCGCTCATGGCTCAGGACCGTGGCCCGTTTGTCGCTGCCGTAAGGAAAGGGAACGGCCTGGCTCCTGGGACAGGTTGTGCTCAGAAGGGGCTGGTCACTGGGCTTTTTACTTTCACTGAGACTAAATCGGCCCCCCTTCCGCTTTTCCAAGGCTCGGATTAAAGTCACCGATTCCCAAGCGAAATGCTTTAAGTATCACTCTGCATTCCTGTCACACACGACCTATCAAGGGCTACTCACTCAACTCTTAAACGGCAGCAATTTTAAAGGGGACAGGCAAAAGCTTAATAGCTTAATGTCGCTGTGAAACAGCCAAAGCTATTCAGAGAGATTGAGCCACTGGGAGCTGCACAGCCCCAGCCTCTTCTCAGGGTCACTTGGTCCCTCTGAGCCCCCTTCTCTGCCACGAGCAGGCAGATCCTCGCTCAGGGGAAGAGGGGGAGCAGGCAAGCAGTTAGGGCATTGGCTCCTGGAGGGACAGATGAAGGATCAGTGCTTCCCTGCACCCCAAAGAATCATAAAATCACAGAATGGTTTGGGTTGGAAGGGACCCCTAGAGGTCACCCAGCCCAACCCCCCTGCAGGAGCAGGGACACGAACCACATCAGGTTGCTCACAGCCCCGTCCAACCTGGCCTGGAATGTCCCCAGGGATGGGGCCTCCACCCCCACTCTGGGCAACCCCTGCCAGGGCTTCACCACCCTCACTGGAAAGAATTTCTTCCTTAGATCCAGTCCAAACCTAACCTGCTTCAGTTTCAAGCCATCCCCCCTTGTCCTGTCCCAGCTGGCCCTGCTAAAAAGCTTGTCCCCCCCTTTCCTCTGGGCCCCCTTGAAGCCCTGACCGGCCGCACTCAGCTCTGCCCGCAGCCTCCTCTGCTCCAGGCTGAACACCCCCAACTCTCCCAGCCCGGCCCCATAGCAGAGGGGCTCCAGCCCTTGGAGCATTTTTGTAGCCTTCCTCTGGATCCGCTCCAACAGGTCCATGTCCCTCTTGTGCTGAGGGCACATGGTTTTGGGTACGCGTACGCAGTTGGATTAGCATGTCTAGCTAGCAGGTGTGATGAAAACTGCGAGGACTCAACAGCCTGGCCTATGGATATTCACACCCGATGGGATTCTGGCTGGTTGGCTTGTGACGTTGCTGCTGTGACCTGTCCCTGTTAGGGTCAGCCTGCCAGATGGCTTTGGCTGGACTGACCCCTCTCCAGCTGCATCTCCGCACCAGACTCATTCCCCATCCACGCAGCAGCTCCCCAGCTTGCTCTGCGCCGCTAACCGGCAACATTCAAGGCACTGAGCCCACCTCGCAGAGCTCTGGGAGCAGCCAAAGCCTTGACGTGGGGTGAGCTTGCAGCCTGAACTAACCCGGTGCAGGCTGGGCCGAGCACCGCGTCCCAGCACAACGCACCCAGCACCATCCTGGGGCAGCGCAGGCAACAGCAGGGGCAAATCATGGGACTCGTGCTGAAGCCTGCTCTAACTGTGGACGTGGACGCCGTGCCTCGCTCTCTGGGGGTCAACAAGGTCTAACCTGCCTCACTGGGAGAAGAAACCACTAAATCTGCTGAGATACAAAGGCGGTAATCGGGGATTGTCAAGTAAAGCTTGCTGGGGGACAATATAATATTTTTATATTGAATATACAGTAATTTGGGGTCTGAAGAGGCATAGGAAAATGCTGAGCCACGGCACACCCCTCCCTGCTAACCCAGTCCCACTCCTCCTCTCGCTCCCCAAGGTGAACCAGAGGCGCTTGCTGCTTACCGAGGACGGTGCCCACGCTCCACGAGCTGCTGCAGCCCCCCTCGCTCTGTGCCTGCTGCTGGCTTTTCATCAGCTTGGCCGTAAACGAGGGCATCGAGCTGAGCGCCGAGTTCAAGGCAGTGTCCAAACTCTCTGACAGTTTTTGTTCGTGAGAGACCAGATCTGCAAAGAGAAGCACAAGCTCGAGAAGCGGACGCCGGGAAAAAGCAAGCTGTCAACGCGCAACAGAAATGCTGCCTTGCCTCTGAACCTTTCGAAGGGACAACACTCGGGATTTTAGGAGCTCTGCCACTTGTTTTCTTGAGAGGCCTCTTTTCCCTACTGAGGTGCCCGGATGGGGACATAGTGCCTCATCGCCTTTGGGTCCTAAAGATGGAAAGCCCTATGGATTACTGCCAGACATTCGTGCCATGCCCCAGTGCCAATGAATGTTCAGGGGCCGGCTTATATCTGCAGGTCTGAACACGGCCAAAATGCCAAGTGATCCAGAAACCGGTTTCTCTCTGAAACCCCAGGCAGCTCCCTCAGCCTGCTCCGCCAGGGGTCCTGGCCCTGTGCTCCCCCAGGCTCGCTTTGCTCAGCTTCACTGGGAACATTTAAGCCGCTAACAAAATCCGGGGGACTGACTTTGTTCTCTCTGTCCCAGTTCTGAGTCAGGGGATAAAGCCAAAGGTTTGGACCCTTCCCGGCAGTGTTTTGTCCTGTGCAATACCGAAGGCGTTAATTAAGACTGTGCGTTAAGAGAATGTTGTCTGCATCGCTAATTCTGTTAAATCCATCTCCCAAAGGGAGAGCTTTGAATTAGTGCTGCACATTGGCTACAGCAATCAAGGCTGACGAAATACTGAAGCACGAGCTCCCTGGGCCGAGCACTGTGCTTTTATTTATGTACGGGCACGGCTCCTCTGGGAGCTCCAGGACCCCGCGGGGCAGTCCCTGCTCCAGGGGCCTGGGGCACATCCCCAGCGGGAGCCGTTGCACGCCTCTGCAGGAAAAATAACTCATGATTCCTCCGAAACCATGGAATGAGCTCTAGACTGAAAAGAGCAGAGCAGAAATGTGCAGCCTGACTCTTCCCAGTACCAGCAAACATCGATTATTTTCTACCAAGTCTTTAAAGAATTTGTTTAAAATTAAAGAACCACCTAAGCTTTTTCCTTGAAACGTTTTTGGGTAATTTGGGGGAGAAAAACACTGCGAGTGACAGGTACCAGCAGGCATTAACTGCAATCAGAGGCTGCAGGCCACCTTTTGACGCCTTACAGCCAGCTATGGTAGAGAAGGCAAGGAAATTGGACTTACCTGCCTAGGGAGACAGCCCTTACGTGATGAGAAGACACCCGTGCACCGCGCATTTACACCGTCCTGCTCAGAGCAGGCTGCTCCCACCAGACAGCCTCAAAGACACAGCCGCTCTCCTCAAGCCCACCGAAATACCAGATTGCCCAAGGCAACTCTTTCCCACCTCCCAGCTTAAGTTTACCTTCCTCCTCCAGCGGGATTATTACCTAAAGCACTAGCCCTTGACTAGTCTAGGCACTGCCTGGCAACAGCTAGAACAGCAGGGTAGTACCAACATCCTTCTCGTGCTAAATCCAAACCACAGCCCTATGCCAGCTACTAGGAAGAAAATTAACTCTGTCCCAGCCAAACCCAGGACGCGATAGAAGATGCAAGTGTTGCTGGGTGGCAGCACAGTTCTATCCACCTAAGAACTGCATGGACAGCAACTCCGACACGTTTCAGGAATTCCTGTGCCAACAAGGGAGAAAGCAAACGTGGCAAAATAGGTGTGGATTTGGGCAAAAGATCTAGCGTGGAGTCAAGAGGAGCAACTGCCTGCGAGCCACGCTCTTCACAACGGAGGCTGAAGGTACCCATCATTAGAGAATAAACCACAAGAGGGAACAGATTTTGGGGAGAGGGGTGTGAATCTCTTCGGTCTTTAAACCACAGATCACCTCTGCTTTCTGAGGACTGTCATCTCCTCACCAGTCCAGCCTGCCGCAGCACTTGTGAGAGCTGCCGGACCCCACGCTCCTGCGCCCAGCGCTCGGTGGATCTGCTGCAGCACTGCCTCGGCTGCCTGCTGAGGAGCTGTGGCACGGCTGGGGACCGAGGTGGGTGAAAGCACTCGTCTTTTCAGGGAATTTATCTCAGGGCTGCAGGTCTGGGCTGCTTTCTCTGCCTCCTGGAGCTTATGCTAATGGTGCTGCTACCAGATCTCCGAGAGACAAGCAAGGATGAAAGGAAACCAGCACCCATTCCTTCCCCTGTAGACACAAGTCACACCCTGTGGCTAATGTCCCCACCTGGTTTTCTGCTTTAACTACCTGCAAACCCTGGGCAAGTCTCTCCCAGGCTGTGCCATCCTCTCCTCCCTGCTCCGAAGGCAGCACTGCCTGCAATTCCCTGGCTGCTGTTTGTTCCAAGCCCTTGCGCTGCTGCACTAAGATTAGCGAGGACCGGAGGCTGTGCAGCGATGCGCTCCCCAAGCTCAGCTCTCTGCCACAGCAAGAGCAGCCCCGTCAGAAGGCCAGGAGGCAGCCTGTCCTGGGGACACAATCTGTGCGGTGACACCGAGCGTGCGGGGAACCAGCTGCACTAAGAGTGCAGGTTGGCAGTGCCTGGCCAGGGAAATCCGTGAGCAGGATTAGTGCCCCATTCCCGCTTTCCTCCCCACCTCACTCCTTGTGATAAGATCCACACCAGCCAGGACTCCCTGTGCCATCATCACTGCCGCACCAGACATTTTTTTTCCTGTCGTTGCATGTTTTCTTCCTGATGCAAGAACAAACTGGATGGCTGGGATAAAAAATCACCCACAATAAAGAAACTTCAAACCAGCACACTGCGAGAAAAACGTTGCCTCCACACGGACAGTGGCTTGAAAGCAAGGAGGAGAAAGGAAAAACAAACTGAAAGGGAAACACGGCGACCTGAGCAAACGAGAGGGCTGTGAAACAGACTGCACAGGTAACACGAGGAGAACGACGGGCCTAGAGGTGAGGAAAAGTGAAATGGAATGGGAGCAAACAACCATCCAGGATGGCAGGTGGTGCTGAGGAGAGGGGAGGTGAAGGAGGTGATGACCTGACTCCCACGACACCTATTAACAGCAAAATACAACGGCCTTAAAGCTTTCCAGAGGGATGGGAATCTGTACTGGAGCCTCCTGACTTGAAAACCTGGCCCGGGGCTGTCAGCACACTCAAGAAACACAAGTGACTTAGGGAGCCACGGTACCTGTCGAACAGTCCATTTGGATCAAATGAGAGTCACTGTCAGTTTTCATTTTTTTAGCATTGTTTTCTGAGGTAGACGTGACAAGTAAGTTTGTAGAAGAAAAATACGGTGGCTGCATGGAGCTCTGATCCATACAGTCTATTTTCCTTTTCAGAGAAGACATTGTTATGGAAGAAGGTACGAGCATTTCCGAGGCGTGAGCCCTCCCGAGCAGGTTGGTGCCGGGGATGCTGTGCTGGAGGAGGAAGTGATCTATCCTGGCCTTGAGGGTAGGGTGAGGTAGGGGCTGCGAGTGCTGGCTGAAGGCCACCCCAGTGAAAGGATCGCTGGGGACCCTGCCCCAAGACGCCTCACTCCGGTTGCATTTTTCCAAGGTGGTCTGGTCGATCACCTTCCCGGAGGGCAGGAGCATGGGGAAGGTCATGATCTCCAGAGTGATGGGGTCCAGGAATTCTTCGGGGATGTCTTGGACCACGTCCACCAGCTTGCAGAGGGTCTGCTGCTCGCTGTCGTTGGTGCTGAATGGCACGCAGTCGCTCTCCATTGGCGTCCAGAGCTCTGGCTTGAGGCTGCTGACATCCTGGGCGAAGAACTGGGAGGCCACTTGAAAGACACCCTCGATCACCTCCTGCGGGCATGATTTGGCAGGCTGTCCCCACACCTCCAGCCTCTTAATGCAAGGCAGGCCACCTCCGGCCACGTGGGTGATGCAGATTTTCAAGTGCGACACGTTGCTCAGCGAGGCAGGCCCTTTGTTCCAGAGGTCTTGAGATGCAGAGCCGGGGTAGGAGAAGACATTTTCCATCTGATGGAAGGGAGGCCTCGGCTTGAAGCCTCTGTGGCCGAACGTCACTTTGCTTTGATTTTTTAAGACAGCTTTGCCCACCAGTGTGAAAGTGTCTTTGTCCGACACAGGCTGACCAGCCAGACCTGAGACCTGACCCTCAGGGCTCTGCCAAGAGGTTTTATTGCATGAGGTAGAGGTGTAAACTTCGAGCCCGGAGAAGGTTTGGTATCCCCCAGATGAGATGTCGATATTGATCCTGCAGAGCTCAATGTTGAAGGGAAAAGAGATTGTGATGTGGACAGGAGGTTTGATAAAGTATTCGCTGCGGAAACCACGATTTCTCCTGGCAAGGTCTTCGGAGATCAGATTCTCCACTTCGTAACCATCAGCAGAAATCTGTGTTTCAGGAGAAAAACGAATTTAATTTGAAGCAAGACAATGAAAGGAAACTAGTTTCACAAGCACTTACGTAAATTCCCAAGATGCCATCAACCAGGAACCAAGGCTGCGGTTTTGTGTGCAGCTGAGCCAACACAGGAGATCCCTGCTGCTGAGGCAGAGCAGACCCACTCCCACCCTCCTCCAGCTATGTGGTCCCATCCACTGTCCCCTGCGCCATTTGCAGAGGTGATTTAACTGCTAAAGGAATGGAAAAGTATGGATGGTTTGCGGTTCTGCCTGGGTCAGTGAACTACATCAAGTGGGAGAGCGTGGCTGGGAGCAGAGCATGTGTGCGCGGTGGAGACGGGAGTCTCCACGTGGTGAAACGTTATGTGAGCCCATCCTGCCATGTGGAAATGTACCCTGAATCACCCAGTTAAAGGATTCCAGAGAAACCTCCGGAGGTCAGGCAGCCCACTGCCTTCTCCTGCTCTGGGATCAACCCTACTCATCCCTGAGGGAGATCCATCTGACCGGGCTGGGTCCCGAGCCATGTCCCCTAGAAGATGCAATTTCCCCCTCTGGTCTGCTCCTGGACAGGCTGGCTCTAACCATTCCCTTTCCTGGAAGCCCCGGGGCCTAAGAAGTCTGCAGCACTTGCTAAATGAATGGGTAACAGCAAGGAATATCTCTTTATTCCACCTGCTTAATATGGTCACTCTATACCCTCCTGATGACAACAATCCCACCAAACCATGGTAGGTGGCTGGGTCTCTCAGCACACCACTGGATGGACGGTCACACCCATACTGCTATTTGTACAGCACAATGCTTACAAATCCAAGGCTGTCTTGGATTTTGGGGTGTGAGTTGGCGGGAAGACTTACAATTAAATGGCTTTGAATTAAAACTAGTTAGGGTCTATGAGATTCTGATGATGCCGGGTGAAAACTTCAGCAGAATCACAGAATCGTTTAGGTTGGAAAATATCTTGAAGATCATCAGGTCTGTTCCCCTACCCCTGCCATCCCACCCCCAAACCCTGGCCCTCAGCACCGCCTCTGCCCGGCTGTTCAATCCCCCCAGGGCTGGGGACTCGACCCCTTCCCTGGGCAGCCCCTTCCAGTGCCTGACAGCCCTTTGGGGAAGGAATTGTTCCCCAGGGCCAACCTCAACCTGCCCTGGCACAACTTGAGGCTATTTCCTGTTATCCTAACTTGCAGTACTTGCAGAGTACAGTAAAATCAGCAAACGTTGTCAAGAGCTGCATATTCTACTGGACAAAGGGAAAGCTCTAATACTACAGGGAAAAAGGTATCTCAAGTCAAAGCACGCACGCCCATAAGCACGTTACATTGTCTTGTGACGAGATCCTTCAAAATCAGGGCTTTTTCCTTGCAACAATTAGCATGTGCCACATGCAAGCAGTCATGGGAGGTTATAACTAGCAGAGGCTCACCACAGCATAGACAGGACAAACCAAATTTTGAAGAGTAACTTCTGGGAAATCTCTTGATACCAATTTTGCAAAGTACTGAGCCTTCAGCTCCACTTTATCTTCACGTGAGCTGCAGATCCCATGCACCCAGACATGGGTTCCCTTAGCACTCGCACATCAACGACTCAAGCACAAAAGGGGAAGGGGATCCAGGAGGACAGGTTCCCAAGCATCAGTTCAGAAAACCTCCTTGCTGGGAATGACAAGAGACTGGTGAGCTTGGAAGAGAAAGCTGTGAGCAAACCCACCCAATTCACAACCCTCCCACATCACTGGAAAACGATTTTAATTGACAAAAATACTCTCGGCTCTGCAGACTGAAGATCCTAAACCTTACCTCGGTTGGGACGGCATCTGTCCTCAAAGCTCCTGTTGCCAGTGGATATACACAGCCTCCCGTGTTAAAATCCCTCTCTGAACCAGCCAGACCATACAAAATGATGGGAGTTTGCTGTGAGTTGCCTTTGTTTTGTTTTCTCAGGGTAGCCTGGCACGGCCAGCCAAAAACCAGCCTTCCAGAAACACTGCTAATTATCACAGATGAGCAGCGAACAAGCCCTCCCCAGCTCCAACCAGTCCAGCACGCCCCTTCCACCTAACCCCTCCACCCCTCCAGCTCCCTAAACCCCCCTACATCGTTATTTTACCTTGTTGCAGTGAATTCTTGGCTTGAACTGTGGGAGACAGACGTTTATTACCATCTTGGCAGCTGGAGAGAGCTCACTTTCTGAGCATCAGATTCAGCTTGTAAAAAAAGAAAAAAAAAAGGCAAAATAAAGTGAACATCAGCGAACAGCGAAAGGATCTTGTGTGTCGGAGCCTGTATGAATTACAAGCTCAGTAGTTCCTAAAATGCAGCTCAGATCTGAGTCCAGGAGGTGAAGCCAATATAAACCCAGATGACCGGGGGGGAAGAGATGGGATCAAGAGAAGAAATTGCATTAATATTAATTAGTGAACCCCTAGAGAAAATGGCTATTTTAACTTAAAACGTCTTACCTATGGAGAGACTAGCAACTAGATCTGAAAGTTATCAAAGATGCAGGAGGTTTTGTAGCTACAGTGAAGCACCAGAATATCACATGAGGTTGTCAGAGGAATTGGTGAGGGTTCTCCCACAGCCTCCGTCGGTCCTGGAGGACACGGGCTGCGCTGTGATCCGACCGGGACATTCAGCACCGCAGCCCCTCAGCGCTGCGAGGCGGAAAGAGCCGGTGTCCGTTCCCAATGCCTGGCCTTGAACTGTGTGGTTTGCCTCCCGGTTCCCCCCGCACGCCACCTCTATCTGCTGCCTTCAGCAGTTTGAGGCAGGACCTGCCCGCACTCTTGGACAACACCCAACATGGCAAAGCTCGGATGGGGCCTCTCGGGATGAGGGTAACACTGGCCAGCACTAACGCAGCGCTGCTGCAAAGAGAAATGTTTCTCGAGGGCTTTGGGAGCCTCAGATGTAAGCTAAGATTAAACACAAATATTAATAATCGGTATTTAATAGCTCCAAGGGAGCAGAGGGCATTTAATAGCTCTAAGGGAGATTATCTGTGTTCTGAACGCCGACCCACCTGATTCTTCTGACAATGTTCATTAAAGAAACTCAAGTGAATGCACCACCTTTTCCATTCAAAAAAATGAGACTCAGATTGGTTATATCAGATCCCTTTTAAGAATGAAATTATCTGCGAGTTAAGAGCTTTAACCTTACGTTAACCTTAGTTTTAATATGTCATTGCCTTGGGCGACCTTGCAAATCAGGAACCCACTGCTTCCTTCAAGAACAAGCAGCCCTTTAATGATTTTCAGTTGAAGCTGTTAGTTCAGCCAAAATGAAATTGGCCTTCTGGGGGCACATCAGTCCGGCCGCTGAAACGCAGAGCGTTAACGAGCTGGCTTTGCCTGCCTGCTGAGCGTGCGGGAGCAGTCCGGTCCGCGTGCGATCGAGCGCAACAGTCTGAGAAATGTGGTATCCGAGGTACAAATCCAACATATAAAATTCAACACCATAGAAGCCAAGCCTGCAGAGAGCAGAGCTTGAAGACTGCAATGCCAGTGCTTGACCAAAGCAGGCGTGAGCCTAAGAAGAGCCGGAGCGGGCCAGAGGAGCACCCCTTCTAGCCCAATATTTGGTCCAACAGCCACCAGGAACAATTCTGGCTCCTCAACAGGGAACACAGGAACAGGGCAAGCACAAACAAATGCTCCACCAATATTAATGCTTGAGAGAGTCATTGATGTGCGAGTGCTAAGGGAACCCATGTCTGGGTGCATGGGATCTGCAGCTCATGTGAAGATGAAGTGCTTGAGGTAGTGGAGGCCCCATCCCTGGGAACATTCCAGGCCAGGTTGGATGGGGCTGTGAGCAACCTGATGTGGTTAAAGGTGTCCCTGCTCCTGCAGGGGGGTTGGGCTGGGTGACCTCTAGGGGTCCCTTCCAACCCAAAACATTCTATGATTCTAGTTTCCTGGCTTTCTGAGCCTGACAGGCTTCCAGTGAGGAACTGTTCAAACAGGCTTTCGAACTTGTCCTGCCTTTGGCACCCACATCTGGTGGGAGTAAGATTGCTGGTTTAACTACAGGCTGTGCGACAAACCTACAGCTTTTGGTTCATTTTGAACCTGCTGCCTGGTAAATGGGCTTGGCCCTATCGCTGGTCCTACAAAAAATGGCAAATCAACTCTCTTCGATTGCTTTCTTGGAATAACTCAAGATTTGCCCTCTCTTCTATTTCTCCTCACATCTCTTTTTTTTTTTTTTTTTTCCCCTGGGCTGAAGGCTTCTCCATATCTCTTCCCACCTGACCAGACTGGTGAATTCGCATTCAGCAAGCCTTGGTGAGACCTTTCCTGAAAGAAGGCGAGCGACGAGAGGCACCTTCACCCCTGCATCCCTGCAAACCCATGGCTTTAAGAACTCACTTCTCATGAGCCACTGCCTACTGAGATCCTGCCTATGGCTGATGCCAAGTCCTCCCATGGAGCTTGCCATGTGCGACCTCCTCTTCTGCAGCGCTGCCTCACGCCAGGCAAATCACGGATAGGCACAAGCCATTCCTCAGGGCAGCCTCACATCTTCTTCCAAGCCTAAGGCTGTTACTGAAGTTGCATCCTAAATCTATCCTTTTCTACCAGACCCTTAATATTCTGTGGCAATTAGCTCTGCTTAATTACAATCAATTTATTCTCTCCTTGTTCTGCAGCGTGAGGAGCTATGTATGTATATACGGGTGTATTTTATAGGATCCTCCCCTACCCGTTTGTGACCCTGACAGACTTAAACAACTTGGACTAACTTTTCCAGGTTCAGCATCCCAGTAGGAAAATGCATTATTCTGCATGTCCAAGTCACTGCTCTCCCTTCTTGTGAAAAGCTCTGCTACACTCTTGCTTCACAGCAAAAGTTGGCCACTGAGTTGCTTTTAGCCAGGGCTGTGTTTGTTTTTTTTATTTTACTCTTCCCATGAAAATGGAACTCAGAAGACAGACAGTGGGGATGAAGAGACAGGTTACATGGAATGAGATTAGGACTGAGCTTCTATGTAAAGAAGGGAAGCAAGAAGGGGCTGGACACGCTGTGATCGGAAGGTGAAGGGCCCGGCTGAGGCCAGGGAATCAGCAGGGACAGGCAAATGCAGGTGAGAGAACAGATCGGAGGAGCCAGGATCAGATGGGGACAGTGAGCCCAGGATCCCTCTGGCAAAGAGCATGGGCTGAAGCAAGAGCTGGGTAAATGCAGACTGTAAAAAAACTCTGAAAAAAGAACAGGATGGGGCAGTGGATGTGGCTTCCCATGGCTGCTGCTGCCATTACACCCCAAACTTGCATGGAGGTCTCCTGTGCTAGCGATGACCCAGGTGGCCGCAGCACGGAGGACGTTCTGCATTTACGAACACTTTAAAAATACGACACCCACAAAACTGCATTACTAAAGCCATTACTCATCAAAACAAACGACTCAAAGACCACAAAGGACTCAAAACCTATGAAGCACCATCAGGATGTCACACAACTGTCCCCTCTCTCAGGTGCGTGCCTTCCCTAAGGTGAATGAAGATCTTTCGACTGAGGCAGCGAAACGCAGACCTGAAGGACTGTACTCTGTACTTCTCTATGCCAGCAAGATCCTCTGTGCTCTTGGACAGGTCATTTAAAACCAGGCTTTCTGGAGCTATGTCACCAAGTGCCTTCCTGGTGCCCTACGTACGACTAGGGAGCTGCTGCAGAAAGGAACGCGGAGAACAAATGAAAGTGCTCCGTAACGCTGAGTATTTGAGGGAGAGGAAAAAAAACAACCCAGCCAAAAAAAGCTCATATACAGGATCTGTCTTGGGACAGCAACCTGCTTACTGCCACCTCTCTTCCCCATCCTCCACGACAGTACGCCTTGAAAAGCCGCACTGCAAAACAGCCAGAACAGCTCGGCTGCCTTTGCCATGGGAATGGGAGTTTCTCCTGCTGCTCCATGTGAAATAATCCCCGCAGCTCTGGCCAGATGCAGAGCCTGCCCCACGCACCTCAGGAAACATCCTTCCTCTCGGAGAGAACCACCACCTGAAAGCTCAGGAAGAAGCCAGCAACTCTGTCCTCAGAACAGCACGTGGAAATTGGGACACCGGGCCCCATCCTGAGCAAGAAAAAAACCCGAGGAGCCACGCGACGGAGGGTGAAACCAGCTGCCTCCAGAGCAGACGCTCCACACAGCTAGAGTTTGCGCTCTGGTTTGCACGGGAGTCATCATCACTCAGGCAGGGGAATTGCCTCGAGGTGGATTTGTGGGCCCCGTTTCGCAGCAGACGTTATCAACCAGGTCATCAGGACCTCTCTGCCAGGCATTGCTGATTGCTGAGCAAGAAATTAATCTCTCAGGGTGAGAGCACCCCAACCCTCAGCCCCAGCTTCCATCTCACCGCTCAGCTCTCACGGTCTGCCCTGCTCAGGCACAGCTCCTAAAGCAGAAATTCTGCCTGCACGCCCACCAGCCCCAGCTCGACGGTGATGGAAACTGTAAGGAAATATGTATGTGTGTTCCTGGCACCCAGGTCGGCTTCGTGACTAAAAAACAATCGCCCCAATTCTGTACCAAATATCACAACAGCATTGATACCGTTCTGCTCTCAGAGTCACCAAATCCATCCACTTTCATTTAGAGAAATCACGGAGAAAAACAAATAGGACAGTAGTTTTTATTTTGTCATGGAAGCATTCGAGGATCTATGTACAAAAGGCAAGCACGGGACACATGACTGTCAGCAAAGCAGAACTGGCAAACTTAGCAAGGCAGACCTGAGCACACAAAGCACCTGCCAAAAACTTAACTGACACTCCGAGGCCATTTTGATCAGTAATCAGAAAGAGAGATGCATCTGGGAGGCTGCGTCAGCCTCTGAGCCAGCAGCACACCAGACTAGCCAGCCTTGCTGAGCAGCGCTGGGTCGAACACTTTGTAATGGAGGTAGCTCAGTTTCTCCAAATGAGTGCGTTTGAGCAGAGGAAACCATTCCCAAAAGGGAAACTCAACCACCACATACCCCAGCTGCTGCAGCTGCCTCCGTTTCAGACGGTGCAGCCCCAAGAGCCGCTTGGAGCAGTAGCAGTAGTGGTTTCGGTTGGACACCTGAATAGCCAGTTTCACCCCCCGAGGCTGCCGATCCAGTGTAAGAGATGGAGGGGGTTTAAGAAAGAGCCCCGACTTAGGCTCAGCTTGCGCTCTGGCATCTGCAACGAGAGCTCCACCTGAAAGTGCAGCACGATCCCGCACACATGGTGTTTCTGCTTCTTCCCCTCTATCCTGACCAGGAGTCCTGGCTTCATTTCCCACTTCCACGGGAGGCTGGCTGTTAGATCTCCCTTTTATAAGCTGAGTCATTAGGTCGTCCGTTAGACTAACTCCGATGTCTCTTAGTTTCTTATCTGCAGCAGGGTCTTTTACATTGAAAGGGATGGGACGTCCATCCATGGCCAGGTGAACCTCCAGATCGCTTGATCTCGTGTGAGGCAGGATCATGTGGTTCTTCACATACTCGGGGCCACCTAACATGCTCTCAAGAAGAGAGGTGGCTTCCACAATTTCAGGCCTGACATAGATTTCCTGCTCTGCAAAATTCAAAACCATCTCGGTAATCTCTTGATAAAGCTGAGGTGGAAGGCGGCTGCCTTGGTAGCTTGGGCACTCAATTTCAACACTCTTACCAAGGGTGAACAGGTCCTTTTTGAGCTCATATTTACTACCTCTCGTTTTCTGGACAAACTCATCCCTCAGAGCATAGTCTATCAGCTCCTCTGGGTAGCGTTTGACAAATGCCAGGCCAAGCAAACCAGTAAGGAGATGCTCTGGAAACTTCCTAAATTCATGGAGTTTTCTATGCATCTGCTCTATCAGGCTGGAGTAAAACTCTTCCTCATTTGGAGGTTCATAGTCCAGGCATCCAAATGACCACAAGAACTTGGCAGCATCTTTGCTTCGGCAGTAAGTCACCTTAGAAGGCAAAGATGTGGCTACAGCAGCCATAACGCCTTCGTCAAAGTAGTGTAGGGATGAACAGGTAAGAGTGATGTGCATGATGCCCTGGATGTTTACTGTAGGAATCCGAGCGGGAATAACCTTCCCAAGTTCCTTGAAGAGGGGTAAGTGGTCCATGCGAGCATAGCGGAGCATTTTAAGCACGTTCACCAAAGCATAAGTGCTCATGTGTTCCATCTGCAGGGAGACTCTGTCTGCAATTTTTCTCATGACATGGTCAGAGATACCACTGAGGGACTTGAAGAGCCCTAAGCAGATAGCACCCACCTCCTCCAAGGTGAAGGAGTTCAAGTACTTCAAAATCATGCTCTCCACCTTCTGCGTCAAGTCCACGGGTGACCTCCGGCCTTCACCTACGATATAAACGAGCTGAACAAACTGGGGCAAAGTGAGGTCTTTCCAGTGCATGTTGGCATAGCTGAACAAAATGCTCAGGTAGGAAGGCACGCTACGCTCCAGGCAGCGCCAGCAATCGGCCACCAGCAGCACCTGGTCCAGGTCCATATCCCACACCCGCCGGCAGAATTCGTTCTCGCACGCGTTCAGCAGAGGGTGGGTGGGCGGAACAACCAAACGAACGCAAGCCTTTAAAATATCCATGAGGTCTGAAGTACTGAACGACCCGATGTTTTTGACAGCATAGCAACACAGTGTATTAAACCTGGGTTGGGACACCAACGCTGCGTGTTGTTCCACTGGCAAACAACTCAGCTTGCGAAAATAATCTGTGATAGTTCCTGGGTTCAGGCTGCCCTTGCATACGGCCACAGTCTGTAAAATCGAGTCACCTTCTTCTAAAGAAAGGGTCTCTATCGGCTCAAACTTGTCATAACTGAGAGATCTGTACTCAGGCCTCCCCTTCTGAAACATGCGAGGGTCCTCCTTGGAGTCATGCGTTTCTGTTTTTATATTTTCTACCTCCTCCTCAGTTTGTGCAGCGGAGAGCTGCGCCGAGATGGTCTGCTCGAGGAGCAGTTTGGGCTTGGGCTTTGGCAGGGCATTTTTGAGGGGTGGCAAAGCTTGAGAAGAGGCGGTACCAAACGTATGCTGAAGCTGTGTGGCACCAGGGCTAGTGAAAGCGTCACCGAGAGCCTGGCCACTGTTCCTAGCAGCGTGTTGTGGGGAGGCAGCTCTGCTTTTGGCATAGGCAGATGGATTATACAATACTCTGTAGTCCAGGGGATTCAGCAACTGGATTGTAGCTGCAGATTCGGTTCCGGTGTTGGCCATTTCTGGGTTCTCTTCCTTTTCCGGCTTCTCTTCCTTTTCCGGCTTACTTTTGCTGCCTCTGCTCTCGGCCTTGCACTTGGCTGTAGTTGAAAATGTAGTCACCCTGCTCAGCCTTGGAAATCTTCGGCATATTAGCACTGTAGCCATGGATCACAATTTACTGGGGTCAGAATTGCTTCCAGGTACTGAAAAAAGGGCAGACGAAGAATGAGTGGCTTCCACCTAACACGAAGCACTTTTTAATCTATCCTTTACGCTACCAAAAGTGAGGCGATGCCAGAGTTTCCCCTAGCCAGGGCAGCTGTTGCCCTGCAAAGCCGTAAGGCAGCCGCTGTCGGGCAGCACCTCACGCAAGGGCAGTTCAAGACAAGCACCCAGGTGTCCTGACATACCCAAAGTCGGGGTGCACGGCAGCTGGGTATCACCTGCTATTCATCAGCTACAAATAACCTGGCAGAAACTGTGAGATTTAAGGAAAAAGTCATCTCTTTTTCATTTTTAAGAGAACCAAACGGCTTTTCTTTCATTCTAAACAATCAAAACATATTTTTGTGGTAGAGCTGCAGCTTCAAGAGGCTTTACATATTCAAACAGAGCATCCTGCTACTTGGGTCACCATAGTCTGAAACACCAACCACCGCCCGAGAAGTTGTTGAAATATCCAGGGTGCCCGCACTGCTCTTTGCACCTGGAAACAGTACATGGAGGCTGTGAACAAAGTCTCCGCAAAACCAGACCACGGAGTGAAAGCTGGCCCGTAACCTGCAGATGGAGATGAGCCGAAAGGAGAAATGTGGCCCCAGAACAAAGTCAGGGAAGAATATGGCAGAAGTAACACAAATCAGAGATACTACATCCCGAGTTGAGAACCAGAGGGAACAGAGCTTTACGCTTCAGACTTGGGAGCATTTCCCATAGTTTTAGGGGACAGAAGGCTTAAAAATGCCAGGTGCCTTCCTAACTACTGCCTAAACCAGCTACAGCACAGAGGGTGAGGATGAGAAATTTGTCAGGAGTTAAGCTGTGTGCTGCCAGCCTGCAAAAGCTGCCAAATGAGCCTGTTTACGATGATTCAGATGCTGATTAAAAAAAAAAAAAAAGGACCAGGTCAGCGCTCTGTGTAACACACCCTTATCCCACCACGCGTGGCCGACCCCAGAGATGCGTTAGACGGGCATTTTTAACTTCTTTCAAATCCCCTGTGCTCTCACTAACAGGGTGCCGAGCAATCTGGAAAAGCCAAAGCCTGGCAGAGACTCTGCAACTGCAAGATGCATTGCGCTCCCCACACGGGGAAAATAAATCCTTTACGGGCATCCCTCTGAGCTCTGCTTACACAGGCAGCTTCCTGACAAGGGCTAGATGAAGATGTTCAATCAGTGCAGGCAAACTTGGTTTTTGCAGCAGCAAAACAGACACCTTGGGGGAAGAAGAGGTGGGGTAAACGCTGCGGCTTTGGGGTATCTGAGTAGGAGAGGGCTGCAGTGGGATGGGGGATCACATCCAGCTCTGCCTGAACATAAGCTGGATTTTTTTTTTTTTAGTACAATAATCCCCATGTCTCCCATGACCCATTAGATGATCTATTCCTGCATTGCAAAACATCAGCTCCACTCAAGGAAGGGTGAGATGGGAAGGCAGAGAAGATGGAGAGAGTCAAAGTAACTCCCTCTTGGTGCCAGACCTGGGGTGCTGCCTCACGGCGGGGGGGTCCCTGCAGCAGCCTTGGCTGTCTCTCAAGCACCCTGAACTCTTCTACAGCAGCCAAAGCAGTAACAGGAGCAGACAAGCAGGGAAGACATCTCTGATCTGGCACAGGCACACGCAGCCTGCTTGTTCTCTGTTTGCTCTCCAGGTAGCTTTACCTCCGTCTCGCTGGGGCTCGGCTTCTGCCTGAGCACAGGATCTCAGCACAGAGTTGGCACGGGAGCGCTCCCGATCCGCTCCAGTGCAAAGTCAAGTGGCTCCATTCAGCCCTCCGGGATCAACCGCGTTGGCTCGCACTGAGGCAGCTGAGGAGACCTCGCATCCTCTGCTCCATGGGCAGAGACTGAGGGCAGCAACCACCAACCCTCCCAGCTGCCCCAGCAGAAGAGGTGAAAAAACCAGCCTGGGTGGGGAACGGGGGGGCTCTGGGGAGAAAAAGAGAGGAGGGCAAGCTGAAAAGGAGATTTCTGGAGATGGTCACGCAAGGAAGAGGGTGCAAGGAAGATGCTAATGTATTTTAAGATGACTTGTAAATGGCTGATTAAATATTGCGAGACACTCAATAGCTGCTAAACTTTCTGGGCACCTTATTTGTACCTCAAAGCACACCACGAGGCAGCCCCCGGGCGCAGATCAGGCTCTGCTCCACAGGCCCCAGGCACTGCTGACCCTCATGGCTGTGCTGCTCCCTGCCAGCCAGGTGGCTGCAAGGCCGTAACCATCCCCTTGCAGCGCAAGAAGTCAAATTGCAACAGGCGGGAGAGACTCTACTCCTTCCTGACTTGTCCTGCGAGTGGGGGAAAGTAAAAAGCCCCCTCAGAACCTGGACAGTTAAAACCCGAGCCAAGAGCTGTGATGCTGCAGCACACAGTCCATGCCTCACAAAACTATCATCAGCAGCAAGCAGGAGATGGATTTTAAAGCTCTCCTGTTTAGCACATGGAAATGTTTGATGAAAATATAATTTCTGGCTCTCCTGGCTGGGATGTCCAGCCTGAACTGGCTGCAAGCGACGCGATGTCACCTTCATGCAGCTGGAGACAGGCAGCCGTGAGGTGGGCAAGGCTCACATCTGCCCAGGGCTGGGGAAGGAGACTCCATCCCCTCCGACGTCATCTCCTCTTCTAGCACCTTGCAGAGCTTGTCCTGGAGGAAATTCAGAGGGGGTGGTTCAAGCTGCAAAAGCAATCTCTGACAAGAGGACGTTTATCCTACCTAGGGTTTCCGAGAGACTTTCTTGTCTGACTTTATTTTGCGTGGCCTCTATTTATTTTTCTACTGTTAACAGGCTATTTATTTAAAGCACGCTCTATTTGCTGTTGGAGGGTGATATACTACCTACGCAACCCAGCGCTCTGCTGTTACGAGAAGCACCCCTCTCGTCGACGACAGCCCCACTTCAAAGAGAAGAGAACCAAAGTCCTGGCGTTTGCACGCTGAGGGTTGCGAAGGCGAACGTCGCGTGCTGCTAAGAATGCCATCCACGCGGTTTGGCAGTAAGCTGTGACGCATTTGGGAAGCTGTTCAGTAAAGAAAGTATTTCTCTCCTCCTTTGCTCCAAATCCAGAAAAAAAAAGAAGAAAAGAGAAGACCGTGTGTAGGGGAGCGGGGTCAGCATGGGCCGAGATACTTTCAGCACATTTAAAAGAAATGGGCTGGGTCCAAGTGGGCTTTTGCCCATGACTTTCACCCACCCCCAGCCTAAATCTTCGTGATCTTTCAAATTTCTACAGCATTCCTCTTCCAGCTCAACCCACACCTCTGCTTGATTTTCCTGTCTTCCTCTTACCCTGATTAATCAGCCTTCCTCCCTCCTCCCACCGCGCTTCTCTTCTTGTTCAAACACAGCCAAACTCCTTCCCACCTCTGGGCAAGTCTCTCCAGAAATTTCACTTCCACTGACTCCGAAAAAACAGTCAAAAAGCGAGTTTTGGAGCAGGGCCCTGCAGGCTGCGAACGCGCTTTGTGGAGGTCCTTTGGGATGGATCAGGGTGTGTGTGTGCCTGCGTGTCACACTTACAGCTGAATTCTCGGCCAAGAGCGCAACCGCAGAGCTGAGCGTCAGCTGAACACCGGGAAAAACAACGTTCCTGGAGGGATGCCACCCACCTCAGAGGATCAGCTCTGTGAAAGGGGATATAGGCGCACTAGGAAACACTGCCTGCGCTTTTCATAGAATCGTTTAGGTTGGAAAAGATCTTTAATATCTTCAAGTCCAACCATTCCCCTACCCCTGCCATCCCACCACTAAACCCTGTCCCTAAGCACCTTGTCTGCCCGGCCTTTAAATACCCCCAGGGACAGGGATTCGAAGCAGACAAAGAGGCTTTCAGTAGCACGGGGAAACCCTCGCAGGACCTGCGCTAGGAGATGAGACCGCCTGGTGCTGCAGCGTGCCACCCCGTCCCCACTTCCCCGGCCCGGCAGCCCCGACAGCACGAGGGTAGCCAGCATCTCCTTGGTACGCAGGAGGCCCTTCCGACCCCAGTCTTGGGGCTAAACCAGCTCCTTTTGGCCAAGAGCCCACCGTTCACACCTGCGCCTGGGCTGCAGAGAGAGAGAAAACGGGACAGGACGGGGGCTTTTCCCCACCAGATTACGAGGGCAGAGGGTGAACCCGTCCCTTCGTTGTTTCTTTGAGCTTTTGCCCCCTCACTTTCCGCCGGCAGCGGCCACGATGAAGGGTTGGGGCAGAGCTGGGGCAGGGCGGCCGCCAGGCCCGGCCCCCGGCGGGCAGCTGGTACCGCTGGCAACCCGAGCCCCGCTACTTACCCCTACGGCCGGGCCTATACATACGTAACGTGTATATATATATATATATATACACTGTGTGTACATATACAGGCGTTCGGGGCAGCGCAGCCCCGCTGCTGCCACCCCCGGGCAGGGCTGGGGGGGGGGGGGGCTCCGCGCATGCGCACACGGCTCCCGTCGCCGCTGCCCGACGAGGGGGCGGCGCTGATGAGGGAGGGGGGGAAAGGGGGACGGGGACGGGGACGGGGACGGGGACGGGGACGGGGACGTGGCGGCCCGCGCTGCCCGCTCGCACTCACCGGGGCCCGGCGCCCGCCGCCGGCTCTGGCCCTGCCGCCCGCCAGCCCCTCCGCCCGGCCACCCCTGTCGCCTCCCGCCACTTCCGGTCACCTGACGATGACGCACTTCCGGCCCTACGGGAGCCGAGCGGGACCAGGCGCGGCGGCGACAGGCGGGGCCGGCAGGTGGCGCCGGCGGCGCGCGGCGCGGCCCGACGCCACGTGATGCCGGGGGGGGTGTGGGTGGGTGGTGGTGTCATGTGACATGGGCCTGTGTGTCACGTGGCTGCGCGGCGGGGGCAGCCATGTCGGTGGGCGGGCGGGCGGGCCCCGCGGGGGTCGGGGGCTCCTCGGGGCCGCCCGGGGCCTCTCTCCTGCGGGCCGACCCCAGCCGCCGTGGCTGCCGGCCCAGGGGGCGCTCCGGGCAGCGGCCGTGGGGTGTCCGGCTGCCCCGGGGAGCGGGGGGGGCCCCCGGCCCGCAGGAGCCCCCGGGCCGGGCCCCGCGGCTGCGGCCTGGCCGGGCGCACCGACCCGCTCCCAGGGCAGCCTGGCCTCACAAGGGGGGACGATGAGGGGGGTTCTGGCCGGTGGCCGGAGCACGGCCCCGGGCAGGCTGCGCCCGTGTGGAGGCTCACGTCTTGGCTGGTGCCCCTTGCTGGGGCCTTCCCCGCAGAATCGGGGTGGTTGAGGTGGGAAGGGACCTCCGGAGGACATCTGGTCCTCAGCCAGGGCCACCCAGGGCCGTGTCCAGGCAGATTTTGAATATTCCAAATATTCTGTGCCCAGACGCCTCTCTCCTGTCCGCTGCAGGCCTTAAGCGTTGACAAACAGTAATTAAATAAGTCTTTGAGCCTGGAAGTGCATTACCTTGGCACACAGGCAGAGGTTCTTAGCACAGACAGTGGTACTTAGCACTTACCTACCTCCCTAATCTTTCTACCAGCTAAATTTCCTTTGCACCTCTTCCCTTTGCATCAGCCTTTTATCCTTTGGTAGCTGAGGAAATCACATCTTTGGGAGGCCAACTGGAGTTGGAGGAGAGCCACACTGGTTGTGGTGAACTGCGATAGAAGCCTCGTGGCGCTGGTGGCACCTCAGACCTTAAACCCGGTCTGAGGGGAATCATCAAGTCCCTGACATGCTTGCTTTCGCCTGGGAGGCATCAGCTTTGTCAGGAGAGGACAGGAGACCTCTCCAGCAAAGCTGGTGCTGGGAAAAGTGCTCTATTTGTTGGGGTTTTTTTAGAAAAATAAAGACCTGAATGCTGCTTTAACGTGGCGCTGACAAAGCAGCTGGAGTGGGATTCATCGGAATAAAATCCTGCAAATTGGCAGGGGGTTTTGAGTCTTGTGTTAAGTCCCTGGTTGTGAGGAGAGGCGAAGCAGACCTCAGCCTGGGGTCAGCCTCCAAAACCACCTCCCTGGCAACATGCTACTGCTGACCCGGAGCACCCGTGGATCTTTCTCTCCAACATGAATTTGGTGCATTTTGACTGCTTGTATTTTGTAATTGTTCAGCTGTGTGAAGGGCTTGTGCCGGGGAAGCAGTCCTCTTCTCCAGCCCAGCATCAGGATGTGCGTGAGTGGGCATCCCACACCTCCCTGCCCTGTTCCCTGCAGCCTGGGCAGCCGCTCCCCCAAACCACCTCCCTTCCCAGCCCCCCCAGCCCAGGTTTCTCTGGGAGGTGGCAGCCTCAGAGCCCCAGAGAGATGCTGCAAGTGGGAGATGTGGCCTCTCCCAGCGAGGTCTTGGCACAGGAGGGAAGGGGAATTAGCTCATGCTGGCTTCCTGCCGCTATGGCTGGCTCCAGGGGCATGCCTGGCATCTCCACCTGGGTCTTGTCTTCCCCAATGTGTCCTCACCTGGAAGTCCCTCTGGTCTGAGCCTGGCTTGGGAGCCAGTGGTGGTTGGCTTGGGAGCAATTCAGCCACCTACATGAATATTGGGAGGTCTTGGACATCCACGTGGGGCTGAGAGACATTGGGAGTGATGGAAAGCCTGTGTCTTTCTCAGTTAGCCCTGGAACATCCCAAACGGCTCCAGACACATCCATGGGGATCTGAGCTACAGACTGGGGTGAGGCCTCAAACACAAACATCTTATCCAGCCTCGGGGCCACCACGGTGACCTGGTGGTGCTTGTTCTCAAGTGCTTGAAGAGCCAGAGCAGCCCTTGTGACCCGGGAAAGCCGGACTGGGGAACGTCCCGGCTGGACACGCGCAAGGTCCTGCTCAGCTCCCGGCAACCTCTGCCTCTCCCCTCCCACTCCGCCACACCAGGCTGCTCACCATCCTCCAGGACAGGAGCTACAAGGAATCTCTCGACCAGAGGGTGCTGGGGTGGTCCCAGCTGCGGTCTTGCCTCGCGGGGCCATCGCCCTGCAGTTCTCCAGCCTGGCAGCGGATTCCTCCCGAAATCCCACGTGGGTCTTGCCACTTCCCCCGCCCGCAACACAACCAGACAAGCCACGCAGTCGGGTTTTTAAAATGGGGCCTTTCTCCATTTTATTTTGCCCAATAAAAATTCTTCACAGTTAGGTAGAGATAGGAGAGTGAGAGATACGTATACATATAGATCTTCATATATATTTATATATATACATACCTCTGTACAGATATATATATATATTCACTGTAGAAAATCGCAAAGGCAGTAGCTCTTCACATCTTGATAACCCAATGGAAACATACAACAGACTAGCAGTAGATTGGGAAGTGCAGTAGAGTTTTAACGAGAATTTCCAAAAGGGATACACCTTTGCTGTACAAAAAAAATTCCCAGAATGCTGCGTTTTATCCCTTTCTTTTTCAACCTCTTGGCTTTAAATACACTGACCAGAGGCAAAGTCGAGACAACGGTGTTTGGAAGTGACTGGTGGACAGGAGAGATGCTCAACTTTATGGAGTTCTTTTTAATATTTTATTTTTTAAGAGAGTGTGTGTGTGTGTGTATATATATATATATTTATAATTTTAAAAAATTTTTTAAAGATTTTTTTTTTTGCAAAGTCTCGTTAAATGCAGTTCAGAGAACCAGCAACAGTCAATGCAGAAACAAAACAATAACGGAGTCGAGTTGAGAACACTTCTGGCTTGAATTCACAGTAAGAGCAGAGAGAGACCAAGCCATCAAGAAACAAACAAAGGGAAAGAAAGCACAAGGCTGGGATTGAATTTACAGTCAGGTAGGTCCAAAACACTGGGCGAAGGGTCTAATGCAGAGGTCCTACACACAGACACAGCCTGCAGCTCACCCGGCAGTGGAACGGCAGCGGGGAGCTCCGTGGGGCTTTTATTGCTGGTGAAATCAGACAGCAGGCTTGCTCGGGGGTGCCGGCTGGCCCAACCTGACGTTCTCCCGGCGGGGAGCTGGGTTTTGGGAGGGACACCTATTGATCTGCTGGAGAACAGACGCAGAAGACGGGCGACGAAGCAACGTGCATCAATTTAGGATGAGGAAACCCTCACAAACGTACTGCCCGGTGCAGGGCAAAGACCAAGAGGGGTTCCTCTCAGCTCACAGCATTTATCGGGTCCGAGTGAGTGCAAACGAAGACACCTTGGAAGAGCTCCAGCCCTGGGCTGGGCTCTGTGGGGACGCCGCTGCGTGGAAAAGGACTGCATAGACACATTGGCTGGTTTTGCAGCATTTTTTTGCACCGGTGATGGAGCAGTTTTGCACCGGTGGCAGAGCTCTACCCACGCATGTTTTGCTCCCTTCGGCCACTGGAAGGGAACCCATGTGCCACCCATGGGGGAAAGGGGACCTTCTTCTCCGAGAGGGCTCCCTGGGACAGCCTGGCTCTCTGGAGCGGCAGAGCCAGCACCGTGGTCTCCCACTGATGTCTGGCAGTCACCGAATGTGACTCTGTGAGCTCAGACACCCCAGGGGACCCAGTGGCTCCCATGTGGGTGAGCAAATGGAGAAGACCTGCTGCAGGGACCCAGTAGCAGTCATGGATGGGCACCAGAGGGGGATGGACCATACCTCCTGGGGACCCAGACTGGTGGCCTGCTGGATATGGGCAGCTTCAGGCTCTCTGGATGAACAGCGACCGCCAAGCTCAAACCATTGGTGGTTATTTGGAGCCAGCCACCCCTTTCCAAAGGAGGAGAGCCCAGGGCTGGAGCTATGAAGGTATTCAAGCAAACATTGGCTTGCCTGCAGGAATCAGAGTTGGGAATAGTCCCTTTTAAAACTCTCTAGAAAAAACTATTGCTTTGTGACAGAAAGCAGAGACTTTCTGTCTGAGAAAACAGATCTGTAAAAGAGCCATGAAAACACAACCCTGCGTGTCAGAGCTTGTCCCAGGCTCCAGATGTAAATACGATCTTCATTGGGAGAACAAGGGAGGAGGCTTATCCTGGAAATGCAGCAGCTCATTTCTGGTGTTGCAGTTGCACTGCCAGATGAGAATGTCCTGTTGGGAAGCAAACATCTGCAAAGAGCTAGATGTGATCCCAACCCCTCCATACACTGGGGACCAGATGGCGTGGGTGCCGTGTGCCCCTACAGCCCAGGGGCACTCATACACCCCTCACACCTCTGTCTTTCCAGAGAGTGGAAGGACCTGGGAAGCCCCGGACCTGGGAAGCCCCAGACCTTGCTGGGCACACCCAGCAATGCATTGCAGTGGTGTGAAGCCCCATGCAGCGATGTCAAGTGATTGCAAGCCACGGGGATATCCTTCAGCAAGAAGCAAGATTGCTCTTGGAGGTAAAGCAGTGCTGATCTGGCTGACATGGGAATCATGGAGAGAAGAGGTGAGGATCAGTGGTCTGGAAAGCTCCTCTGAGGGCAGGGTTGGGACATGCCACTCTCAGTGGGGGCTTTAGACTTCAGCTTCGGCTTGCTCAGATGTGTCTGGGAGAGGCACTGACTGCTCCTGGGACAGCAGGGATGGTGATGATCTAAAAGGAGGCAGGGGAGTCTGGAGAGCTGGGGCAGAGGAGTAGCAGGGCACAGGCAGCATGATGAGCAGATCTCTAGCAAGTGGTCATGATGAAGAGTAACTCTATAAAGTTGCCTTCAAGGCTTAGGCTGAAGGGTTGGGTTAGAATAACGGTGGGTTGGACCTGCTGCCATCCAGGACAGACATGAGAGCTGTCACTGCACGTCAGCAGGATTTCATGCTCCTGGTAGGAACAGACCAGAGAAGGCTTAGCAAGACCATGGGGCAGAGGCACAGTGAAGAGGCATGTGCCTGAGGCCCAGACCCACCCGAGCACCCATCCGCAGGAGCACTGTGGGCAGAGGAGCACAGATCTCCCACTGGCCTACGCTCCACTTGCCAGGGCTGGGACCAGGTTCAGGATCTTCCATGGAGCTAAGGTGGGCAGAAATGCCATCAGCACCCCAGGCAGGAGAAGCAAAGACCATGGTGCCTTCACCTCAGAAGATGGTTCCCTAGTAAGGAGGATGCTGAGGACATCCTGGGCTGAGCTGGGGGTAGGACACCAAGGGGGCAGCCAGCAGGACCACTGGCTCTCAGGATACACATTTTCCTGGCCAGTTTGCACTGAGCTAGAGCAAGCCCTTGACTGGACCCTGTAGCAATGTCTGCTGCTAAAGAAGAGGAGAACTGTGGCCCTGAAGACAAGTGTAATGGCTTGGCATGCATCCTCTCTTCTCCCCAAGAAAAAATAGGAGTTGTATCCATCCATTCTGCCTCCTGGGAACAGCCCCTGGTCCACACTCTCCTTGGGCAATGCATGGAGCTGGTTGGCACAGCCATGGAGAATACTGCTGCAAACAACTGGGGACAAACAGCTCACCCAGGAACTCCTTTCTACCCTCTCCTATCTAGCACAGGAAAGGCCCCTCATGGCCCTGCAGGTGTTCTTAGGTGGGACACAGGGAAATCCAAGCTCTCTCCTGTCCCCTGTCACCTCTTGTTCCTCCTTCCCAGCCCACACCGGCCTCATCCCTTCCCAGGAAAGCTGCGAGGCAGCTCCAAGCATGCAGTCCAATGCCCTCCGGAGATCTTTGGTCATGTTGCTTGTGAGCTTGCTGTCTTGAGCAAGCTATAAAGTGCCACTGTGAGGGGCAGTGGTTTGTGGCGAGGGGGGGGGAGCCGCTGTCAGCAAGGGGGTTTGATGTGACATGAGGATGGGCAGGGGGGACTTCAGCCTTCCCCAGGGGACAACTGCTCAGGATGACAGCAAGCATCGAAACAGGACAGAGTGACACCAGGCTGCTCTGTCAGAGCGGATTGCCTTCCTGGGAGGTGCTGAGCCCCCCCCACCCTCCATTTCCACTGCAGCTAGCAAAAGCTTGGGGGGTGCTGAGCACCCTTGCGTAGCGCTCAAACGCAGCCTCTGCTGCTACTGCCGATCCCGCTCACCAATATAGAAGCCACAGAGCTTTCTTATCTCTTCATTTAATCGTTGTATATACAGAGCTGGGCTGGTTTTTTTACATCCAAGTACGCTTGTCTCTGTATAACGTAGCAGCATGAGAGCAACAATTCGATTTCTATTTTGAGTGCGGAAACCCGGAGGTGATCCTCCTCCGGCATGACGCCAGCGACAGCAGGAATGGTGCAGCCGGCTGCCACGAGAGAGTGGCAGAAGCTAAGTGGGACTGTGTGAAGCAACAACGCGCGACGGTTGCGGCATTCACGCCCAGGGTGAGACAGGAGTGCTGGCTGCGCGAGGGGACCTAGCCCAGCCACGTGGGCATCTTACAGCCACAGCAACCAACCTCGAAACGATGGTGAAGCAGAGCAACCCTACTTGCAGCAAGTGGTAAGAGGGGCTGCTTAGACCTTCCCTGGCACCAGGATACCCTGCATAGCCCATATCCTCATGGATGGAAATTGCTGGAGCTGATCAGTGTCCGGCGTTTGCTCGTATAATGACCAGATGGACATGCCTGGAGCATGACATGGTTGCCCGCACATAGGTGATGTGCCACTAGAGATGCTCTAGGTCTTCCCACCACTGGCCTGGCTCTCCCATAGGTCTTGGATCATGCTGGCCCCCCTGGTCAGGATCCCAGAGATCTCTAGTGTCCCTGGACCCCACGTGTGGGCAACTCACCTGAGGCCCTTGTCACCACAGCTTTTGCTGTTGGCCAATGGCAGGTTAGAGATGACTTGTTGTTTCAGTGGAGACGCTAACCTCATGCAAGATTTTGAGGGCAGTGCTTGGAGAATTACACGTGATCCAGTACATCACACTGAATCCCATCAGCTCCAGAGCTGGCTGAGCAAAGGTGGAGGAGACAGCTGGGTTATGGTCAAGCCCAAACTCTGAGTTTCATGGGACAGAAACATTTTATCAGCCCTGCTTGAGCCTCCAAGAGACAAGATGTCAACCTCCTTGGCCATTTGCAGCCTATGTCTTCAAAACGCCAGTCTGGCACCCCTCGGCTATCTTGCTGCAAGGCTAAGACCCCAGGGCCTCAACTCAGACCAGGCTGTGGTGGGAGACTTCATCCAGTCAGTGGGTAAAAGTCTTAAGGTCTGGAAAGAGCTAGGTGAGCTCCCATCTGGGCCTGATCTGAGCACAAACAACAGGAATCCAGGTGTCCCACCATCATTTTGCTCCATCTCTGCTGAGCAAAGGGTAGTCGCCTCCAAGAGAGACTGTCTACCAGCATGTGGCCACACGGTGCTGGCACATGGGAGAGGACATGATGGAAAGCAGCGCATCCAGTTGCGGGGAGCATTCCTGAAGAGCAGGAATCCTTCACAGCAGTTTGGCTGGAGCACTGGCTGAAAACAGCTGTATTTTATGTCACCAGAGGATAGGAGGGTGCTTTCTGCAGAACAGCTGAGTGCTTGGGAGGATGCTGGGTGAATCCCAAGAGAGGGAAAACCACCATCAGCAGCACAGCATCTTAATGGGTGTCTGCAAGGCTCTCCGTCATCCAGGGAATGGCCGCAATTGAGGTTGCTCAGATTCGGATTGAAACTCTAGATCAAAGTGACGCAGTGAAGAAGAAGGTGAAGGGAATGTACCTTTCCTCCTCCAAGGTGAAAAATCTCTCCTTGCTGCTCCTGCTCCATCCCAAGGAGCTCTGCAGTCCCTGATGGATGCGCTGTGAGGCCACTGAGTCCCTGGGCAGTCCAGCACCCTCCAGCAGTCGGACAAATGCATATGCCTCCAGGTTTCACTGGGACACACTCATTCCAGGCACCGCTGCAAAAAAGATCCAGGAAAAAGATGATGAAGCAAACTTGGCATGCTGGAGGGCTTGGCTGACTGCTGCTGACTGGCTCCAGGTATGTGGGGAGGCCTGACAAGCCCCTGCTTCTCCTGCCCGTGGATTAGCAAGGAGTTCTGGTGAGACGGTGTCCCACAGAGTGATGCCGGTATCCATTCCTCTTGGGTGTTAATGCAGCGGGGAATTGCAGTGTACACCTCCTCAACTGCAGATTGTTGAAACTCAATCCCTCTGGGTGTTCTTGAGCCACCGACTGAAACGCTGATTCCTGCGATGGTTAGTGAGAAAACAGCCTCACCGTCAGTGGAGCCAGGAAGAGCAAAGGTGGAAATGAACCTCCAGGTTATTGGACTTGTGGCGAGGACACTTGCTTTTGTGTTTGTTTTTCATGTGGTGGCCTCCAAAACCATATGACCATCTGAGACTAAGCCTCTTGCAATTTCTCTATGCTTTTCCCTCTTGCCCAAGGACTGCAGAGCCCTTCACAAGCACAGATGTCTCACAACTGCTTTGGGAAGGGTTTATCTGATGGGGAAAGAGAGGCACAGAAAGCTGAGACAGCACAAGACACCAGATCTCCAACCCTGACACTGTGGGATGTTTGACTCCATCTTGAAGGCCCTGGTATGAAATGGAGGAAGCTCTAGGATTTTCCTGGCCAAGCGTAAGTTTGTTCAGCACATGTGGGTGTCTCCTTTGGCATGGCAAAATCTACTGCTGGGTGGCACTGGCAGGCAGCTGCACGCTTTCCTCGGTGGGGTGCGCAGGCTGACGTCCAAGACCGCTGGAGCATCTGCGGATTCATGGTGAGGCTCATCTCCACACCCTTCAGGGGTCAGATCTGACCTAGTCCCCCTTTCTATGGCTAGTCTGGTGAGAGGGGCTTAGCTTGAGCTGCCCTGGTGTTTTTGAGACTGATGGGTTGCGTCTTCCTCCAGCTCCAAAGGCACAGGCAGAAGTGGTGGGAAAAGACAGGTACTGTCAACTGGGATCTTGAAATGCCCTGGTCTCATCATGCATCTCCCTTTTCTATGGCTCCAGGGATTGCTGCCAGCCACCAACAGTTCCTGCCCAGTAATACTCTCTGTTGACCTTGGCTGGAGGGCAGTGGGACTAACTGAAGTCTCCTCTCTCCTGCTCAGCATCTTTGCTCAGTTTGGAGCTCACCGCAACAATCTTTGGTCCCAACTTGAAGGTCAGACCTGGTGATGGGGAGGAAGGAGCTTTTGGGGAAGGGAGCATGAAAAACGAGCAGCTTCAGGGCTTTCTTAAGGTTTTCAGCCCCTCAATGCCCTGAGGTTCTTCCTTGGTATGCAGATGAAATGCAATCTGGCAAAACTCTCCATGGAGTCACCTCACATAGACACCCCAGGACATCCCAGTGCTAATCCTAGCTTTGTTCTTCTAGCTGCTCCCTAGGGCAAAGAGCCAAAATTCCCACTTGTGTTGATCCTTTGGCCACGGCCCAGTCAGGGCAAATCCTGCTTAGCAGCTTTTTTTACTCTTTGCTGTGGATCACAGTAAAAAAAGTCCATGAAAGGGAGAGCCAGGCCCACCTTGCCCACCTTTTAAAGCTGAATGCTGTTTTTTGATGCCTGCACCATTCCCGGTGAGCGTGCGTATAGGCTTTGGTTATTATTCTGCCAGTGCATAAGCACTTGCGTGATCTTAAACATTTTTTCCTTCTTGTGACTGCTTACATGCTCAGAGTTAGTAGCTGAATATTTTCTTAAGCTGGGCCTGTGTTATCTCTGTCCCTGGAATGTGTGATGCCACGTGGGATCGCCATGGGTGCTGTTCGAAATGGCTGTTCCGAGGGCGAACGCTCGCCCTATTGCAATCTAGCGGTGATGCCGATATATGCTCACTGCAACGCCTGACTGAGGCTCGGATGCCATTTTTTTGAGTAGACCCTGGACCGAGAGAGCGCACTGAAACATCACTCATTTGGGAATGGGGTAGCACAGTTGCCCACTGTTGGGCAAATTGCTAAAGCTTCAGTTTGCATAAACATCCCACAGGTTTGGAGGCTTCCCCAAACCTTTTATTCCATTGACTTTGGGAAGTAAGAGGGGTCTTGGGAAAGGAAACTATCTTGGATTTCCAAGTTTTAATCTTGCTGTAGCCAGCTTGAGTATATGGTAAGAATAGGGGGGACCGAGGCAGAGGTGGGAGGGTATTTCTACTCCCAGGGTTGGTCACAACCCAGGAGAGAAGTGGAACTGCAGAAGGAAAGCACAGCGAAATGAAAACACAGCATATGTCAAGCTCTTGTTGAGCCTTCAAAGAGGCTGTTGCTGGGCGATCATTCCTTGTTGGCTTATGTTACCAGGACAGGCTCATCTGGCTCTTCAGGGATGTCCTAACCACTTGTAACCATGGTAGCCATGGGCTGGCAAGAGGGAGTCATCTGGTAGAGATATGTCTGGTTTCACTGAAATCAGTGGCCAACCTCCCACTGACTTCACTAAGACCACTGTCTAGACAGGATACTTGACGCAGAGCAGTGCGTTTGCTCGTGATCCCAAGAGCTTTGCTCCATTAGCCAATGTGGCTAAAAATGCCCTGAAAAAAACCTAACCTGCCACTTTGAACTGTTTTGCTGCACCTAAATGCTTGGAAAACCAAAGAAACTAAACACAACCCTCCAAAACAACCAACCGAAGAGGGGTGAATTGTAGGAGAGGGGATGGCAGCCTCTAGCGAAGTAACAGTCACAGCAGATTACAAAAGAGCCAATTGACCCTCACCAGTGGTACTAGGAAAAAAACCAAAAGAGATGTCGCATTATCGATAGAAAAACAACGCACATCCACAGTTATTTTACCTACAGAGCACAGAAGTATAGAGTAAGGGTGACGGAGCTTGGTGCAAGCAGACTCACACCGCTCCTACGGTAGCGTATTATCCTTCGGAAGATCACTGGCTTGAGTAGGTAGTACATGCACAGCAATAAAAAATGATGTTGTATTGTCTTGGTCCCACCTCAGATCTCGGTGGACTCTATTCGCTCAAGTCTGGAAGGAGTCCATGGTTTTTTCTCCTCGGTGTGTGGGGGGCTGGTGGCCTTTGTGTTCATCTCATTCACCTTGTGCTCCAGGAGCTGGTTCTTCTGGTACATCTCCACGTAGTTCAGTTGCAGCTGCTTCTGGTACTTGATGACTTTCTCCTTCTCTTCTTGCCATGTGCGCCGCTCCTCCTCGAAGTCCATCACCTGCTGCTCGCGCTGCTGCCGCTCCAGCTTCAGCTCCGTCTGGAGCCGCTCCACCTCCTTCCGCAGCGTGTTGACACTGTCCTCGCTCTGCCGCTGCATCTTGGCTTCGTCGCTCTCACAGGCCAGTGGATCCCGCAGTTTCTCACCAAGGTCGCCACCAAAAGGCCCCGGAGGTCCCATGCTCGCAAGTGTCCGCTTCAGGCTGGAGACCTCCAGCTCACAGTGGTTCAGTTTTTCCCTCAGCACCTGGACCTCACTCATCTTCCGCTGCAGCTCGCTCTCGCAGATCTCCAGGTTGACGCTCTTGGAGCTGTAGGAGTCCTTCAGGGTGAGGATCTGCTCCTCCTTCTCCCGTAGGAAGTTCTTACCTTCCTTGAGCTGCGTCCGCAGTCCCACAATCTCGTTCAGCTTCTGGGAGACATCTGCTTGGGAGTCTTTCAGCTGCTGCTTCAGCAGGGAGATCTCACCTGCCTTCTGGCACACCTGCGGGGAGAGCATCCATGAGGCAGGAGGAAGGCAGTGAGGAGCCACCACCACTGCTTGTCCCCCATGCTGCCCATTAAATGTCTGCGTGGCCTCGCATTGGCAGGAGGCTCAGGTAACGGAGGGGACAGCCAGCGACACTGCTTAAGGACCAACTTCCAGCCTTCGCCCGGACCAAGATCATGCCAAAGACCTAGAGGTTGTCCCCACATTGGTGGGGGAGATTTGGTGTTTCTTCCTGGCTCTCAGGGACCTGATGCTATTCCCAGCTGGAGCTGATCAAACAGTTAAGCTAAGTGCTGTGGTCCTCACCAGGGGTGAGCAGATGCCAATGCTTCCCTCCCTGCATTCATCTTACTCACCTAACCACAAGCCTGTGGTGCTTGACCGCAAAGCTTTGCTCTCAGCAGGAGTTTTTCCCAGTGACCTCAATGGGATCTGGACGTTGAACGAGCTTGAGACAGAACCATCTCAGACCCACAGACCACCCGGGCTCTTCTGAGCACTGGGAGTGTCGGAGAGGATGCAGAGACAGTAGATACTGCTTACTTCTCCTATGACACTTTCCTTCCCAAAGACTCCTGAAAAACCCAGTTGACTAAATTTTAGGGTTCACTTCACTGGGCACAGTCCAGGGACTGGTATTTAATTCTTCTGGGGCTGGGCATAAAGAGTGACAGCCCCCCTGCCAAAGGTCAAGGAGAGAGCTGCAACACACCCTTGCTGAATGGGGCTAGCATGCGCTGTCCTTGGGCACTGGAGTTTCAGTTTTCATCCTGACTGGCTCAAGTCTCATCCACATGGTAGGGTACAGAAGCGCAGTGGAAATACCCTTGCTGCAGTGTGTATTTGCATTACCTAGGTGTCACCATTCAATATGACACTCCTCTGCTCCTGCATGGTCCACTAAAGGTGACAGGTGCATGAATAGTTGTGGGTATTGGAAGTGAACTGTAAAAATGACCAACCCCTAATATTTCCCATCAACTCCATGGTTTTCAGGGCTCTGCACTGGCAGATCTGATCTGGCTACTGTGGGCGACTGCAGAGACAAACAGTCCCTACCTATGCTGGCAGGAGTCTGGGCTGGGGAGCAGTGTCAAGGAACCATCAGTGATCAGAGAGGATAGGCATAATTAAAAATAAACTTGGTAGCCACCTCCAGACTGGGGTGTCCTGTCCTTCTGAAGCTCCTGTCTCTTGTTACATGTGAAATGTTTGACCTTTCCTCCCTCGTGCGGTGCCTGCAAAGTCCCTTGCTGCTCTGCTCCCGTTGGGTCAATGCTCCTCAGACAAATCCTCCTCTCCACTGCCTTCATTGCAACCTCCACCTTCCTCTGCTATAGAGGACTTGCCTGATGCATAATGTTGAGCAAGACCTCAAGGCTCAACTATCGGGATAGTCCAGTGCTCACTACGAATAGCTGAAGAGCTAGAAGATGTTCCCAGTCACTTCCTACTGGTAGCAGCTTTCCCTGGAGCTGACAGTTGTGGTGGTTGACCATGCAGACCTAACTCTGTGAGTACCCACATCCACACCAGCCCTTCACCCACACCTGCAGAGCAGATGCAGAACCGTATCGCGCTGGTTTAGCTGTAGTTAAAGTGGTGTAGTTACTGCCTAGCTAAAAACCCTGCACAATTTACTCAAAGTGCTCTCCATGGGCTAGCTCTTCCCAAAAGGCAGAGAAATACATGATGAAGAACAGCTTGGATAGGAATCAACTTACAGATTAAACCACTTAAATTTTGGCCTCTGCTTGGGTGTTGTGGAGATCTAGACAGTACAGTCTGTGGAGCCTGGTGAGCAAGTCAACAAGTCAACAAGCGTAGGTGTCTACAAATGTTAGATGTCTTGACCCACAAGCTGAGTCCCTATCTTTGCATCGATATCACTGGGTTAGCTGTTGCAGACAGAACTGTAGCAGAGAAGCAAATCATCAAAAGCCCATCTCCAGTTTTACTGGTGCAAAATCAGGGAACTTTCCAGCCCTAACTTGTTGGAAGACACACAAGACCAGGGCCAAAGGAGGCATCATGTGGGACAACGCAGCCTGCTTGTTCCGGGATGTAACTTGCAGAGATTTTACAGCAAGCTTCTAATAAGCTCTGCTGAACATCTGCAAGTAGCACATTTCAGAGCCTAATTAATCCCAGCTTCATTGACTTTCCATCAGGATTAGCAGAATTGGGTCTTCTTGATTCTAGAGCTATGTTTTGCCTCTGCACTCTTAATAAATTTAAAGTTTCTAGCTAGTCCATGGAAGGATTAAAATTCTTCACATGATCAAGCTGGGAAAAAAAAATGTTAGCACTGGCTATACAAACAGACTTTGATAAAATGTTCTAAAAATAGAAACAGTAAGAAAAAAAAGTTTAAGACTCAAAAGGGGAACTAGAAAGAGGAATTTGCCTTTCAGCCTTTTAAGAGAGATAAACTTATTAGCAACTGAAAACAGCATGTTACAATGGAAAACATGAGGTAGACTTGGCTATCAGTAGCATACTTAGCTCACTTGCTTTATATCTTAAATTAAAAAAAAAAAAAAATCAAATATTTGAAAAGTGGCTTCAGGGTTTGCCCAAACGCAGATGTCAGAAGAATTTAATTAAAATAGACTTAAACCCCATTTTGGTAGGCACAAATACCTGTATGGAAAGGTCTGTATTCACTGAAACTGGATTCAAATGTCACCCGCTGGAGTGACCTGACTGTGAAGCCAAATTATTAACCAGCACGGGAAGCGTGCACAAAAAAATTGTGCTCATTTTAGTTTAATTAAAAACTAAAGGCTTGGGGCTCAGACAAGCAAAGAGGTGACTGAAGTGTCATCTGTTACCTGGAGGCCACCAACCTGTAGCCATTGTCTGTGGTGTCCACTTAGGGCAAATGGGAGGTATTTTGGGCTATCAGAGCCCTCAGTGAAAACCTCACTCAAGGTCTGTTAGAACAAGGGTCTTACCTCCCACTTGGTCTCTTCAATCTTTGGGAGAAACTCAGCCTGTTCCTTCTTGAAAGCCACAAATTTCTTCTCCAGCTCCTCTCGTTGCTGGAGGAGTTGTCCCGTATCATCTTGGAGTTTTTTTTTCTCTTGCTGGAGCTTGAAGATTTGGAGCTGCAAGGCCTGCTGAGCCCGCTGCGCCTTTTTGGAGACCTGTTGCAATTTGTTGGCATAGTTTTGCCTCAGGTCCTCCATTTCCCTCTCCCAGATCTTCTGCTTCTCCTCGAACACTTGGAAGATGGCTGCCTCGCTTTTGTCCAAGTTCCTTCGCATCTGGAGGACCTCCTGCTCCTTCTCCCACAGCCGATCTTCCAGGTCTTGGATGATGTCGTCTGTTGAAGGCGAGTGGAAAGGCATTGTTTCATTGAGATGGTTCAGTCTGTTGAATGAAGAGGTGCTCTTGCTCGAAGACCTCCCGCTGTCTGAGGTAGATATCCCATTGTATCCCACGATGTTCTTGTCCACGTAGGTTGTACCGATGCGGTTGATGTGGCTCGTGGAGGCGCTCATTGGACCCACGTGCTGGCTGTAGCCTGTCCCGTACGGGGCAGGCTCGTTAACGAGTTACGGCCTGAATCTGAAAGGCCCCCCACTTGGTTTGTAGTCCTGTTAAGGCTGCTCTTGTCGAGTCCACTTTTGGGTGCGGATGGGCTATTGCTGTTGGCATGGTTCAAGCTCTTTCTGTTCTCTGTCACCCCGTTGCTCTGCGGCGGGCAGAGGTTCTGCATGGAATGGAAGTTTTTAGGAACTACTGGTTTAAAGGCTGAGGGTCTAACTAAGGGCTCATTGCTCTGCAAAAGGAAAAAGGACCACGCATCAAACATAGCAGGAAGCTTGGTAACAACACACACAAGAGATACATCTGCACAGGTGGGGGCTGATGGAGCTAAGACGTCTTGGGCTAGCTCCATATTTCTCAGCCTTATTACAGTCTGGGCCGTTTGGGATTTAACATGAGGGACCTGCATTCACTTGTAGGGCTTTCTCCCCTCCTTTCTTTTCCCTTGCCCCAACTGAAAAAACAACCCAACCTTGACTCACCCCAAATCTCCATGATTTTTCCCTAGAATACTCCTTGGCTCCTCTTAGTGCTTTTTGCAAGAAGGAGGGCTGCCACCTGCCTACCAGACCTCATCAAAACAACTCTTTGATTTTGGCTGATTATCTTTTGAAGGACTTCTAGCATTGAGGGTGCATTTCCCTTTTGCTGAAAACTGAATCGAACCCTTGCATTAGCAGCTGTTTTGCCCCAGGAGCACCGCGTTTCCCTCCTGCTGGCAGTCATCTCTCCTGTCCTGCTTATGGTCGGACAGGAATAGGTAGGAGCTGTGACCCCAGCAGTGACACCAGGCAGGGAAGATGCTGAAGCTGCCCTTCATTTGAAAGTTTGTGTTTCCTGCGGCCGTAAGCAATGCTGGGGGTAGAATGGACTGCAGCTGTAAAGGATCTGGAAAGGATTTTAAAACCTTGCACGTTCCTTGCCCCGTGAATGCACTTAGAGAAACAAAATTTTCCTCAAAATGGGATTGAGTCTCCTCTACTGTATGTTGGGTTTCAGGTGAAAATTAACACAGAGGAAGCCACTTTTTATTAGCAAAGATGTTTTGAAAATCCTCCCAGGAGAAACAGAACGAGCCCTGATGAGCAGGTGAGGTTGGAGACCAAAAACCTGGTGCCTGGCATGTGGGACTGAGATGAACTACAGGGGCCGGTGGATTAACAACCCAGGAGAAAAGGCCACCAAACGCTGCAGAAATAATACTGCACAAGGCAGCATCCCCAGGGCAGAAATTATGGGAGTCGCTGGAGCGGAGCAGCAGGCTACATAAAACACCGCTGGCTCTGGGAGGTGTTTGCTCCCTGAAGCTGATACGAGCCATGAAGACTGGGTTAGGATGGGTGATAACATGTACAGCAGTAGTTTTAAAGCCTGTCAATTTGCCCCTCATAAGGGGTGCTGGAATTTTAAAGAGATGCTCATAGATGCCTTCAGGCAACACCTTTTGATGGCAGTGAGGAGATTGCCTATAAATGGCATGAAACAAAAGAGTGGGACTCAGATGCTGGACTTAAAGAAATGAGAGCTGACTCCAGCTCCCTCCCTATCAACTGGGGAGGTAGGCACAGCATGTCGGGTAGGTTGGAATAGCCAGTGACTTAAATACAGGCTTAAATGAGCTGGAAACTTAGCTGTGGAAGACTTGTGGTCATGCTCTTGGGTTCCTCAAGAACTAACATTCCTCTATGCTCAACCCCCTGAAAGTAATAAGAATTCTATTATCTGTACATAAAAATGATGCTATCTCCATAGTAAGAAATTAGACTGTCAGGATTGCACTGTTGCCCAAGGCTTCCTGGTCTGTGTTTTTAGAGATGTGCCACAGTCATCCCACTGCTCCAGGAGGTGGGGATTCTCACCTGGTCTAGTTTGCCGGAGATTGGCAATATCTTTGGTGGGTTACTGGGCTCTCGGTATTGGGGAGGAGGCGGCATATTCTTCTCGTTGTTGGTCACGTTCCCACAGATGTCCATCTTCACCTTCTCACTCTTGCGCAGGTCGCCATTGATGTAGAGGGAATTGGAGACCTTCTCCGACCTGTATGTCTTCTCCTCGCCGGAGTAGCGGTTGGAGATCTCCCGTGTGGAGTACCCGTTGCGAGACCCCTCTGTCTGCCGGCCACTGCTCTGTGTCCGGGTCCCCACGCTCTTCATGGCAAACTCTTGGTCGTTGGCAACTCCGCTGCCCACACTCCCCATGGTGCTCTGGGAGGTGGGTTGGGGTGGCCGGGCAGCAAAACCGTGGAAGTTCTCCAAGCTGGGGTAGGTTGGGTCACTAAGAACGGGGAGCGTCTCTAGCGTGGCCATGGCAGCACAGAGGTGAGGTGGAGGCCCAGGTCAGTGGCACTGGGGGAAGGAGGAAAAGGAAAGGACTGTTAAAGAGATGCCTTTGATCTTCCATACCCTTTGCAGGTTGGCAATGTGCAGAGATGAGCAAATCTCTGGGCTGGGTGATGCAAGGACGGAAGCTGTCATGCCTCGGTATATGGTATGGAGCAGACGATGGGACTATTCTCTCCATGACCCCCAGCCCCCCTTGGAAGAGCAGGTCCCCCAAATTCCACTCACTGCTATGCAAAAGAGCTGCTCTTAAGCCTCTCAGTCCAAGGACTGGGTGCTCCCCAGGGAGAGGGTTGCATGGATTTTAGTGGGCACAGCTCTACAGCATTGGTTGGATAGGACCGTTTACAGTTCCCCAGCTTAAATTATTTCTGTCACTTTTCCCAGATTTAAACAAGTTTGTGTGGCCGTGGGGAAGGAAAGTTTCCAGCCCCGGTCCATCTGTAGGCTCATACACTATTGATCCTTCCAGCGCATCCCTTAGGGATGATTCAACGGGGCTTAAGCTTTCCATCTCTTCCTTGGGAGTGTTGTCCTGTGGACTTGAGCTTTTAAAAAGATGCTTTTGTCCAGCTGTCATCCTAATTTTTCTTTTAAACCTTTATCCCCCTGCTCCATTTTGTTCTTATCTAGGCAGTACCTTGGATTGGCCAAAACCAGGCCATGGGGAGCGGATAACATGCAGATAATGGTTTTAAAAGTTGTCTTCGACCTGGTCAAAGACACTGGGACAAATCTTCACATATCTGGGTGCTCTTCCTCAGCTCTATCACCATCATAAACCCCAGTCCTGTGATTTCAGCTCTGGCTTCCTAGGCACCCAGGCCTATTCACATCTGTGTTTTGGGGAAATTCTTCAAATACTGGTTGTTGCATTGGTGCAGAATTTATTATCAGCTGAGGCAGTCAAGGCCCAGAGCTACTGGCACTAAGACAGGTTTCACAATTTAGAACTTCCTGAAAGGCCTTTTGAAAATCCCTTCTGAAAGTCCCAGTTGAAAACCAAGCTGGTTCTGCGCCCTTGGAGCCAGCAGTAACGGATCTGCTCTGCGCTGCCCCACCACAAGCCTCTGCAGCCATGCCCCAGCATGGACTGGGACTAGGGGAAGAAAACCAACATGGATTTATTTCTCTCAGCAGAATTTCTTTAGTTACAGAAACCCATGGGCTTTCCCTGATGGGTGTACCCATAAAATATGAGCGTTGGGGAAGCTGCTCTGTGTGGAACTGAGCTGGAGCAGAAGATGGTGATCTTGCAGAGGGTGACTGCATTCCCCACGGTTCCCATTCCTTCTGCTGAGGTGTTAACTTGATCCTCTCTAATGCGGTCAGCTCCACAAAGGTGTAAAATCTTATTTAAGGAAATAAAAAGACCCACAATAATTTTTTTTTTGGTTACCTCATTGACTAATGGAGAATTTAAAGCTGTACCAGCTCAGGATCTCATTACCCGAGGGAAGGGAGAAGATGCGTTGCAAAGTTTGGCTGATTGCAGTGAAGCCTGGGGTCTCTGTATTTGGGGAAAGACTCTCACAGCTCAGTTCAGTCACTGGTGGACGAGTGTCCAGGCCCCTGGGGCGGGTCTCTGCGTCCTCCCAGTGCCACCACAGAAAGGCTCAGGTCTGCCTGGAGTCCTGCCTCACATCTGTGCAGATGTCTTTGATACCTTCAGACTGGGGAGACAGTTGTAGACACTTAGCTGACCAGTGACGACCCAACCCTACTGAGTTCATTGGCTTGGTCCCCATGGGCCAGAAAGGCTGGATTTTTTGGTCCCAGGAGTCCTCAGATCCAGGTTTCCCAGGATAAACCATCCTGGCAGCGTGAAGACTAAAGCAGGATTTAGGGGCAGTGGGAGGTGCAAGTTTCCCCCTGGATAAAAGAGGGATAACAAAAGTGATGCCCTTTGGAGAGAGGTTCAGTGATGGGGGGAGCGCAGGCAGGGCCAGCAGGTAGGGGAGATGGAGAAAATCCCCATTTCAGCGGGGTTTTTCCCTCTTCTTGGGGTAGGGATGTTAAATCAGCCCTCCCCAAGTAATGCAGGAGAGCTGGGTTTATTTCCCTGGAGAGCTTGCTTAGGTCTAGAGCTCAGCTCCGATGTGGTGTCCCACGGGGTCTTGCTATTTGCGCTAATAATGGAATGGAAAAGAAAAAATTAAAAAGGTTAAAGCAGGGTCTTGGCTGCTTGGCTTCGCTTTTATTAAATTGCATTTCTGGGGGCTTCTGCCAGGTGTAGCCTGTAGCGTCCTCCCTTTTTCTGGTGTCCTGATCTTCTCATAGAAAGCTGCCCTGTCCGAAATATGGCCCGAGTGTCGTGGGGCTGGCAGATGGACGTGGCAAACTGCTGTGCCGATGGGAGAAGACATGGAGCTGACACCTACAGCGAGCTGGGCAAGCTCCTCTGGGGCAGAGTGGGGAAGGGAGGGGGTCACAGAGGGAAAAAGTGATTTAAGGGGGTGCTCTGGTAAAAGCCACCATCCCAGCTGAACTCCTGTTCAGGTGTGAAGGAGCCTCCATGGTCTGGGACACGCCAGATGTACCCCATCGTGGAGAGGGGACAACGCAGCTGCGAGGCAGAGGAGAACGGTGCTTGGTGGTGTAACCTTCTCCATCCCCTTGCACACCACCCCACCCAAGGAGGGTCCCCAGGGGACTTACCCAGGGAAGTGGTCAAGTCCCCCCACCCCTGGGGGGATTTAACAGCTGGGCAGACGCGGTGCTGAGGGGCAGGGTTTGGGGGTGGGATGGCAGGGGTAGGGGAATGGTTGGGCTGGGGGAGCTTAAAGGTCCTTTCCGACCTAAACAATTCTATGGTTCTATGAACCACCAGAAATATGAAGCAATGAGCGTTGGGTGAACGCTTTGTAGTTACTGCTGATGACCTCCTGCAGCTTGCCCCTCTGTCCCCCCACACGGACATGTCTCCATGTCACACACTGGCTGAGGTCTGAAGGGCCGTGCAGCAAGCGAATATCACACACACATCGCATGGTGCAGCGTGGGGACCCACTACAATCAAAACCTATAAATGTTTATCAGTCATAAGTAACAAAACCTCCACCAGCAGAGAGGAGTGGCCAGGTCTGGTCACGCAACTGGCGTGTGACATTCGGACGCGACTCTCTCCAACGCACCGAGCAGGACTCAAAGGCTCACGACCGCATTGCACCCCGAAGGCACTTTCCAAAGAACAATGCCATAGGCAGTTCATGGGTGCACGATGCCCAGGGATCAATCTACGTGTCTGCTGGGCACCTGGAGACTTGAGCTACGGAGCGGTGAGGAGGGATGGAGCCTGCCCATCTGAAGCCACACTCAGCCCACAGTGCCTTTGGATTTTGTTAGTCGAGGGAAGACTCTTTGTTCTGCTAATTTTGGAATAACCTGCCTTTCAGTGACTTTGGGATCTTTATAGGCCGTGTCTTTTTTTATGGGACACCAGCCGCCACAGGAGAGATGTGCTGGAAGGTCTCAGCTCGAGACAAGGGAAAGGCAGTGCCTGCATCGCCCCCATGCAGTCCTCCCCAGCCCCGCTCAAACAGTGGCGGAGAAATCCAGGTTACCTTTTCCTCGCTGGGTAAATTCCACGGTGACATTTGCACATTTACATGGACTATATGAGGGTATGATGAGGTCACCGGAAAGTTTGATCCTTCCAGGGGAAAAAAAAAAAAAAAGCCAACACAACAACAAGGGAAGCCAAGTGTCCGTAGCCTGGCGAGAGCCACAGCCTGGGCAGAGTCACAGAATCACAGGGTCACAGAATGTCAAGGGTTGGAAGGGCCCTCGGGAGATCACCCAGTCCAACCCCTCCTAGAGCATGTTACACAGGACTTCATCCAGGCGGGGGTTGAATGTCTCCAGAGAAGGAGACTCCACAGCCCCCCTGGGCAGCCTGTGCCAGGGCTCCGTCACCCTCAGAGTAAAGAAGTTTTTCCTCATATTCAACTGAAACCTCTTATGTCTCAGTTTGTGCCCATTGCCCCTTGTCCTGTTGCTGGGCACCACTGAGAGGAGTCTGGCTCCATCCTCGTGACATCCACCCTTAAGATATTTATATGTGTTGTGACAGTGCCCTCCAGGACACCTTGGAAGAAGATGTCTGCTCAGCCCCATGGCATCTCCAGCGGTGATCTTCACCGGCAGAGTATCACAGCCTTTCCCTGCCCTTGGAGACCCAAGCCCACCGGGAGGTTGAGTGGGCATTCCCATTCAGTGCCAGCAACCCAAAAGCTTCCGCTGCCTTCTCAGGATGTGGGATCAAAGCTGCCCCACAGGGCCAAGCTCTGAAAATGGATCTTTTCCAAGGGTTTTATTTTTTTTTTTCCCTTTTAACTGGGAATCATCCAAGAAAATACTCTGAAAAAAGATTATTAGCTTATGTTTGCTGTAAACCTGGGATCTGATAAGCAGAGCATACGGCCAAGCATTACAAATATGTTACTAAGGAGATTCCAGAAGTGCCAACAGATCCCTGACAAACAGCTTTGTTTGCCAAAAAGGGCCATTTTTTTGAGAACAATGGCTCTCACTTCTGTGTCTTCTGGTCAGCTCTGGTTCCCAGTCAGGTTTTACTTGGGTCATTCCTCAGGTGAACTCTGAAATCAAGTTTTGAGCACAGAGAGGTAAAGAATAACGCTGCCAGGCTCTGGCACAGAGCTGGATGGTCTTTTTTTCTCCTTCCAGGTTTGGAGGAATGCATGATTAAAAATTTCCCCAGGGCATTTCTGCTTCTTATATCTCATAACCACCTCCCTCCTGTGGGAATGTGAACTAAAATTGGGTTTACGGGTGATTCCCAATGAGAGAAACGAGGATGCTGAGCCTGGCAGTCCGTGAATACAGTGGAACTGGCTTGCCTTTACCAGCGTTTCACTCCCAAGTCCGGCCTTTAGAAGGAAAGAGAAGTCACCTCTAGGCATGGCTGGGCTTGGAAGAGACACCCGAGCCATGGCAGAGGGGCAAAAGTGGCTTTCCCTGCTCCATGGTGGTGTGGAGAGGCTCCAGACAGGAGGAAAACCAAACCAGGAGTTTTAAGCAACCTGCCAGCCACTGCCCTTTCCAGATGTTACACCCAATCTGTGGTGTAGGAGGTGAGGAGGCACCTGGACCACCTCTCTCTCCATCCACACCAGGCTCTCAAGAAGACACCGGGTCCAGCCCACCTCACGAGGAGGACCAGCTCTACCCAAATTGCTCCTGAGTGACCTCTGTCTGTCCATCCATCACAACAGCCACCACCTCCAAGAGCCAACACTCAGCCTTTGCCAGATTCCGGTTCCCCAGAGCCATGTGGATACAGCAGGAACCCAAGCAAAGGGACTTTCTGCAGACACAAAGGAGGAGAAGGGAGCCTTTCCAGACCAAACAATGAGCTAATTTCCCATTTCCCAGCATTACTGTGTTAATAAAAGCTGAAAAGGGTTTCTTTGTCTACCTGGATCAATTCAAAGCACCTTTCCTGGTAGGCATCTCCATGCCAGCACCTTACCTAGGAAGGGTGTCGTGTCTCATCGGTACAGCCAGCCTCCTCTCTGGCCAGGGATGCCAGGACTTCATGCAATGGTGCAGCTCCCCACCATCTCCATGTTGCACAACCTCCCTGTCCCATCCAACCGCGGTGGCCCCTTGGCCTTTCCTCCAGCAGCCCTGCCTTGAAGATAGCAATATTTCTATGCCTGATGCAGAAAACCTGGGGTGAAATTTCCTTTTCCCCAGTTGTGGTGGGTAAGGTCTTCATGGCCACCTCTTACCATTGGTTTCCTACCGTGCCTGCAGCTCCGGGGGACCCACCGATGCTACTGGACAGGTAATAATCTCTAAAAGAACTCCTGCGTCTTCACACTTGCTTTACCCACGTGAGTTAGCGAATGCCTTCCAGTTAGGCAGATAGAAAAATTGCTTTCAGATAAGCAGCTGAATGGTTAACTAAGCCTAGATTATGAAGGCCTGGCTCTGTTTCTGCCTGAGTAGGTTAATTGTTAACACTCTGGTAACAAAGGCCTTTGGGAGACATACCTAGGCACCGTGCCATGCCAGAAGGAAATCAATCACTGGTCTCGGGCAGAGAGCGCTCCAGCAAACAGCCCGAAAGCAAGGCAGTGCCTTGGCACACGCACCAGCCCAGGCATGTGGTCCTGGCAGGGCGGGCAGCAAAGTCATCTGAAGGTCAAAAATTGCCCTCCCCTACCCCACAGGTGTGCCCGTGACCTTCGATAGTCTGTTTTGTTTGTGTCTGTTTTAATGAGCGTGCAATTACCGACACAATGAAAACATGCATTTTTTTGGGGGGTGGGGAGGAGTAGGACCTACACGTGAGCTGTGTTTAGGGCTCTGGTGGCTCTCCAGTTTGTTGGCAGCGGTGCCAGAGAGCTGGTATGGCTGGAGGAAAAACGTCGTTCATGTCCTGGGGTGGTGGAGCAGGTTAGAAATGGTGTGAAAGGGGTGAAAACAAATTTGCTGTGGCTCTTCCAGCTTCTTCCAGAAAGATATGGAGAAGGAAGGGAAGGCCAGTAATGGGGTAGCAGCGAGGAGACAGCAGACCCTGTAGGGAGGAAAACCACATGTCTGGAGAAGCATTAACAAGCCCTACAGAAAAGCCACCGCTGAAACCCAAGACCTGCAATCAGGCTGAGCCAATATATCCTTGGAGGTGTTTTGAATCTGGGCCTCAGCAAGGCTACTGGCACCTCAAAGGTTGTTGCTAGGGTTGGTGTGGACACATGAGACACTCCAGCGGCGATGGTGAGATGGGAGCCCACCTCCTGTTCCCTGCCTGGGCTGGGGATGGCAAGCAAGGGCACAGGGAGGACTACTGCAGTGCTGGAGAGGGTCTGATGGACCTGCCTCTCTTCTTAACACTCCCAACTTGCCCTGCAAAATATGCTGCTTGCCTCAGTTGTACCACCGTGCACCTCCAAGAAAGTTTTTGTTTTCCCACCAATTAAGTTCAGATGCAACTTGCAGCCACATCCCTTTTCTTCTCTGGGCTGAGCAAACAGCCTTGAGCCTCTTCTTGCACATCACGTCCTCCAAAAAGACCATTCAGCTACTGCTCTGCCTCCTGTGTGTCATGGGCCATCAGGTGTCACCTCCTTATGGACATGCTGGACCCAAACCTGGCTGAGAGGACCTCCACAAGGGTCGACTCAAGAGGCAGGGACACCACCGCTCCCCTCCCGCCTGGCTCCACTGCGTCAGCACCTCCCTTTCTCCTACACCCTTCTCAAGTTGCCTTAATTTGAAGAGGGGAATAGAATCAACTTTTCCCATGTCTCACAGACATTTTTTCCAGCCCTCAAGTAATTCTTGTGGCTCTTTTCTGCACCTCCTCCCACTCCTCTTCCCCCCCGCTCCGACATCCTGGCTTGGTGGCTGCCAGGTTTTCCTCCACTGCTGAAATATGGCACGAAAGCGCTTGAACCTGTCTGCGAAAACATGCAAATCTCGGGCTTTTCAACCACAAGTTTTTTCCACAACCAAAAGCCAGACGATGTCGGACGAACAATTCCCACTGCTTCCCCAGGGCACGGACCTCTCTTTTCCCATTCATCCCTGCCAAAGGAAGTGGGAGCTTTGCAGTGGGGACCAATTCCCCCCATTGGGGGCCAAAAAGCAAATTTGGGAAGGCAGGTTGGAGGGCAAGGAGTGCCAAGATCTTGTAACCACCTTCAGATATCTCTCTGACCATGGGGTTGCTGTATGTCTGCCCATCTTGTGTCCCTCTCTGCAAAGGCTTTGTGATTGCTGCTGGGCTACAAAGAGACGGCCAAGCCCTCAGTGCAAGGGCAGACTCCAAACTCCAGCAGGACATTGCCCAGCATCTCCTAGGGCTCAGCTGAGCTGCTCTTTGAGCCTGAACCCCTTTTGCACCATGAGGTGTCTAGGGCTGTTGGACCAAGTCACTGCAAATCTGTGCTGCAAGACACATCCAGGCTGGAGAAGTCCCATTGTTATGTCTTAAGGAGGTTTTGGAAGAGGCTCCTGGCTGCGATGAGGAGGGCGACGGCATGTAGTGAATGCACCAGTCCTGTGTTAGATATTTGCTTTTGTTAAAGATAATGTTAATGTTAAGAAGGGCTGATTTGCTAGGGCCATTCTCCAGCAGGGTACATCAGCGCTGCTTGGCTGTCCTGCATCTCTGCCCAGGGCTTGCCAGGGAGGTGTTGATGAGGAGCTACATGATACTTAAGCTCTGGCACTGGTTTTGCACGCAAAAACGAGTAGAAAATGTGTTTTCTCCCCCCACGACCCTGTGGTTTGAGAGAGCCCTGCAGTTTTTCCCTTGGAGCCAGGCAAATCCCCTGGGGAACTGCAGGAATCGTGGCTCGTAACCAGCTTTCCATCGAGTCCCTGCTGTAGGAGATCCCATCCAGCTATGCTGCTCCTCGGCTCTCCATGGCCTGATCCAGCTCACAAATGTGGCAGAAAGTCAACCCAAACCAGCAAGCAGTTTGCTGCTGTGTCGGCACCTCCCAGCCAGTTCACTGAGGACTCAGCTAGGACCAAAGGGCCATGATCAGGGTAGAGGAACAGAGAGTGTGGGCAGGAGCAAACCCCACCAGAAGGGGGTTTGGAGACCTGGGCAAGGACCAGCTCCTGACTGCAGCCTGGGGTGCTTTGCAGAGACGTCCTACCTGGCTCCTACCTGCCCCCCCGAGGGTTGGGTGTTCAGCTAGAAGCCAGCAAGGCACGAATTCAGAAAGCAAAGCAACACCAAAGCCATCCTAGATGCCTTCTCCTGAGAGCAACCTCTTTGTGGCCTAAGGCTATTTCCTATCGCATTCTGTTGCAGGTAGGCAACCGCAGCAGCTGAGGAACATCCAGTTTGGGAAGATGGGGACCATCCTGTCCCTCTGTGATCCCCCACTTTCCAACACCACCTCCTGTCCCAGCATCTGAGAGCACTGGGGGGTCCACACAGGGACCCGCAGCATCCTCTGGATAACTGGGCCCAGTTAAAAGCCGTCAGCCCCCCCAGTACATGGCTATTTCTGAGGCTTGAGGACCATGCTTTGCTTTTCTCTCCTGCAAATGTGGCAGCATCAGGTGGGGGGGGCAGGATTCGGGGCAGGGAGGTCCCCGCTTCAGGGGCTGCGCTTTCTTGGGCTGCTGTGGGAAATGAAAGCAAGCGGCTTAAAAACATTTCCTTTTCCTTTCCGCCTGCTAATGAGATAATTACAGCCTTTTGTATTCTGGGAAACTACTTTCTCATTACAGGCCGCATCAGCTATTTACATAATAAGCCTGAAACAAAAGAGACGAGATGAAAAGACCCAGGCGGCTCTTCCTGAGAGCTTGCGTTGGGCTGTCGAGGGAGAGCCCATGGGATGACAGTTTTCTCCATCCCCAAGGTCCCTCTGCCAAGGTCCGGGATGTCCCCAGCATGGGATGCTCCTCACTCTCAGTTGCAAGGGTCCCTGGGATCCCCAGAACCAGCCCAATGCTCTCTAATAAACCATCCACCGTGATTCCCATTGCCAAAGGATTTGGGAGGGCTGGCTGTGGATCAGGACCCCATATGCAGGCGGCAGGGAGAGCCGTATCAGCTCTGTCCTGATGTGGTCAGCGTATGTGGGGCTTGCAGTGACACCTTGGGACCAGTCCCACCACCTGAGGATATGTTAGGTACCAAACTGGCCCATCCCCTGTCCCATCTCTGATGTCCCAGATGTCCCAGTTCCCTCCCCCCATGCCAAGGACATTGGGTACCAACTGTCCCATCCCACATCCCATGTCCCAGTTCCCTGTCCTCCCAGCTGACCAAAGGACACTTTGGGTACCAACCTGTCCCATCCCACATCCCATGTCCCAGTTCCCTGTCCCCCCAGCTGGCCAAGGGACACTTTGTGTACCAAATTGTCCCCGCCAGCCTGCCAACCCTGCCACCTCCCTTCTTCCATAAAGGCCCCATTGTTCTCCCCAGACAAAGCCTGAACAGTGTCGCCTGCTCCACCTTCCCCCTGCTACGCCTCCCGCTTTGCTCTCGGTTTTCCTTCTTGGTTGGCCGCTGTGTTTCAGGGACACGCTCCACGGCCACCCCTCCCAGTCCCCATCCCCCAGGAAGGGGAATCACAGCAAAGCACAGCCAAAAACGTCATGGAGCACCTGGCCTTGGCTCTGTGCCCTCCTGCCTGTTGTCCTTCCCTCGACGCTCCCCGGGGGTGCTCCTGGAATGGACACCCCCTCCCCGTCTGTGCGCTACACCCGGGCTGTGCCTCTCTCACACGCAGTGACACAAGAGTCCCTGCCTGCATTGACTGTGCTTTGCTGCAGCAGCTGGGCTCCCCCCCAGGAGTGATGATGGTGAGGATGATGAAGAGCACCAGAGGCTTGTGCTGGGTCCATGCTTGTGGACCACACTGCTGCCCCAGAGCATCCCCCTACAAGCACGAGGCTTGGAGAGCCCAGCAGCTACTTGGAAACCCCTTATTGACAGAAAAAAAAAAAAAAAATCAATAAATCAATCTGGGCATTACTATCGCTCATCTAGAACAAGCTGCTCCGCCTGTCCCAAGCCCATTCCCACCACAGCTCCTCATCTCAGGGCATTCCCAATTTTAATCCACGCTATTTTCTGGATCCAAAAGAGCAGACAAAGGTGTGGAATAAAAAGCCAAGCACCCAGCAGGCTGTGCCAGTCTTGAGCAGCTCCACTAAGGCAAGAAATCAAAATTGCTCTGGAGGCTGCAGCGAGGTGGGCAAAGCCCCAGAGAAACCTCCATGGGTGATGTGGAGATGTAACACAGTGCTCTGTGATTTGTATGGGGTCCCAGGGAGGTTTCTGGGCTCCATCTTTGGAGGTTTTCAAGGCCTGAATGGACCAAGCAGGGTCTGGCCTTGAAGCTGAGCCTGCCTTGAGCAGCAAGGTGGCCTGGGGACCCCCAAGGTCCCTTCCACCATAAATTATCCTGCCGTGGAGGATGGAGGCTTTGGCAAGCCACCCTGGGGCTGTCTGCTGGCATTGCCCTGGCCAGGGCAATGGGGCCGTGTCACTGGCAGAGTTCTCCCTTGAAGTCACCCCAGCCCTCCGTGCCTCAGTTTCCCTTTATTAAGGGGCTGCCTCCTTGGCAAGCTGGCTGGAGCTGAGCTGCTGCTGGTTGAGCCCATGGTGCTGCCTGATGCAGATTATTGCAGCAGGGGGGACGGGGAAGCTCCTGGCCCATCGCAGGGTGCTGTCCCCTGAAAGTCCCCCCATGAGGAGCTACATCCCTTGCCAGCACCCCAGCGACTGCCTGAGCATCCTCATCTGGCCCCACATCCCAAATCTTGGGGGATCCCAATGTGATCCCCTGCTATAGACCCACGCCTTGGCCCTGAATGCCTTGTGGTGGGACTAGGAGTACCCTTCTCGGCACCAGATCCCCCCCCCCACGATTTAGACCCCTGCCTGTGCTGAGTATTCCAGGGGAGAGGCCTGATCCTGCCCTTTGGGGTGAAGCATCACCTCCAGAGAGGTGCCAAGCAGCCGTCCCCACGGCCCCTGCCTGGCTCTGCCATCCCCAGAACTTGCCCAAACTTCTGTCCCAGCAGGAAGGACAACAAGGGGACACGCCACCGGCTCCCACCCACCACCCACGCCACTGAACTGGCCATGATTTATCATTAACTCGCCCTGAGGAATTTCAAGGGCGCGGAGCCAGCCCGGGACGTGCTTGCTCCTTCCCGGACGCGGTGCTTGGAGCAAGCCCCCATGGTGGCTTGTCCCCACAGTGGCTTGTCCCCACCACTAGGGTTAGCGCTGCTAACCCCGGTGTTGCCCCAAAACCCATCAGGGTGCAAGGTCCTGGTGCTGGTGGGTGCTAGCTAGATCCAGGGTGAGTTTATAGCAGAGGGGGAAATAGCAGGTCTCCCCACCCTGAGCAACACCCCTCCATGCACCCTATCTCTGCTACCACCCCTGGTGCAAACGCAGCCCTGGGGGTACGTCCCACCCTGAAAAAGCACCTGCGGCGGGTCCCACCAGCTCAGCACCACACTAATCCGCCCTTCGTTCCCCTGCCTGGCCCCTTCCTGGGCTCGAACAAAGACACCCAGTGAGAAGGGGACGGAGAGGAAAGGAAAGACCCCCCCTCAAAAGCCAGCACCCACTGGGATTTACCTGGGCAGCCCAGGGGTGCATCCACCAGCTCCCTGTCCTCCGTGGGTCTCCGCGTTCATCGTCTCCCTGCTTGGTACCCCAGGAACAACAATAAAAAAATACCTGCCGAGAGCAACCTGCTGCTGGGCTGGGGCCAAGGGCTGCGCTGGGCTCGGCCTGATTGGCCACCGCTGGCCTGCGCCCGCGGGATCTTAACTCTTTCTTCCCATCGGGGTGGAGATGAGCCCCGGGTCCCCAAATGGGGACTTTGGGGTCCAACAGCTCGGTTTTGTTCAAATAGGGATTTGGGGATCTGACAGCTTGGTTTTGCTCAAATGGGGATTTTGGGGTGTGACAGCTCGGTTTTGCTCAAATGGGGATTTGGGAGTCTAATGACTTGGGTTTTTTTTTTCTCAAATGGAGATTTTGGGGTGTGACAGCTTGGTTTTGCTCAAATTGGGATTTTGGGGGTGTCTGATGGCTCGGTTTTGCTCAGACAGGGGTGTTGGGGGTCTGACTGCTTTTTTTTTTCAAATGGGAATTTTGGGGTCTGACAACTTATTTTTGCCCAAATGGGATTTTGGGGTTCGATGGTCTTTGCTCAAATGGGGAATTTGGGGTCTGGCTGCCTGTGTTTTTTCGAATAGGGATTTAGGGGTCTGACAACTTGGTTTTGCACAAACAGGGATCTGAGTGTCCAATAAATTGCTTTTTTTCAAATGGGGAGCTGGTTTTGTTGGGTTTTTTTGGTTTTTTGTTTTCAAAAAGGGATTTTGGGCTTGTTTTTGCCTGATGGCTTGGTTTTGCTCAGCTTGTTATTTTGGGTTCTTCCCAGCACAGCCCCCCTCTCCTCAACTTTCCCATCCGATGGGGATGCTTCCCAGCTGCGTGGCTGAACTGAGAGCCCGTTCACCACGGGGAGAGGGGCAGGGAGCACAAGCCCAGCCTTATAACTTTGAAACAGCCTCAGGTTTTCTTTTCGAGGAGGTTTGGGTTAATTCATATTCTAAATCTCATTGAAGCACACCAGAGAGACAGACCGACACCTAGAAGGACCACATTTTCTTTATATGCCAACACGGACCCATCCCAACTCCGAGCTCCCTGATAAAGCTGTGCCCATACAGAACCACAACAACAACAAAAAGTCACAGAGGGACTTGATTCTGCTGTAGCCCACCAACATGTTTCAGCACAGAGAAGATGGAAAGGGGCAGTCGTTTCCTTCCCTGGTTATTGCAGATGAGGAAGCAAGCGTTAGACGGTCCATCTGTCCGTCTGTCATCCCATACCTTTGGCATATCCTGGCTGGTTTCAGCCCGTTCAGACAAATGGGATGATGCTTAGAAGCTGGACCTGGATCCTGCCCTCCCTCCTTTGCCATCATTATTTGCCATCTGAACACCCCCCTCCCATCTTTCGGAGCAGAGCACTGCTGGTACAGGATGGTCCAGAGCTCCTTCTCCTCCATCCCTGGCTGCCAGCGACGTGGGGGGAGAGCAATCAGGCTTCCCATCGGGGGCCGGCCAGCCTCAGCACTTATATTGGATTATTTGCAGTCGTGAAGGGAGTGCAACGAGGGAAATAAAGCTACACAAAGCTGCCGCTAATTTAGACTTATTTGCTCAAGTGAATTTTCTATTGGCAGGATGTCTGCATATCAAAGGAGTCCCCGGTCACAGCCTCACAAACATAGCATCGCCAACCGTGGGCTAATAGCAGCAAGAACAGTAAAATAGCAATAATGTGAACAATAATCAAATGTGGGTTACGCGTGCGTTTAAACCATGGCAAAATGCACTGCTGGGGTTCATGGGGAAGCTGTGAATTATACCAGAATGGATTCCTGCGGAGACTCAAGCTCTTAATTTTGCCCTTTGACTGCAGAAGCAGACTTCCAAGAAACAGGCTGGTTTATACATTGCTAGAAAAGATTCCCAGCAGCGGGATGCATGGCAGGCACCTTGGAAAGAGCCACACGTATAGCAAGCGTATAGCTTTCCATCCCAGGAACTGCTCTGTCAATAACCAGAGCTGACCCAGGAGTTTCATCATGACGTGGATCCTTCCCACCAGTGGGATTTGGTGAAGCTGCCCAAGCAAAAGAGCCTTTGGCTGCACAGTGTGGAGCTGCAGCATATCCAGGATCAGCAGATCTTGCAGGAGACAGGCAGTTTCCTGACGTTACAGCTGGTTAAGGCTGTGCTCATGCTCTCTTTGGGAGTTGTGTTGCGTCTTAGCGCTTCCCACAGATGAATAAATCATGATGGAAGAGGCTTTGGAGAATGCTGGAAACTCCAGGATAACCCGTGCTCCTGGCGCTCGCAGGCAAGTTGTAAACTTTTGAACCCTGAGCTCCCATTTCTAACCCAGGTCTCCAGTTGCTGAGACATAAATCTCTCTACCCACAAAGTTCACCTCCACCAAAGCACCTCCACCACCTCTGAGAGCTACCAGAGACCCCCCCCAGTTTGCAGCCAGCGCCACGTCATGCAGGGGCTCCTGCACAGCCAGCTGCATCCAGGCCATCACGTTTCCCTGTCCCCAGGGACCCCAGGATGGAACCACCAAGACTTGGTCTCAACTCTTTGGGGGTTTTTATCCATCCCTATGCTGCCCTTTTTGGGCAGCCATGGTTGGACTGTGCACCCAGACCCAGTCACCTGTGGTGCCTCCAGGTGGTGGTCCCCGTTCCCCACCATGGCAGGCTCTGGCTGGAGAATCATAGGTCTAACGATGGGTTCTTAATTGCCATTTAAATTAGACAAGATCATCATTATCAACACAACTTGCAAGAGATTTTCTTTCCAAGACTCATCTCATGGGGACCCTGGGTAGCTAACGGGGAGCAGGGCATCTCTGCAGGGCATCAGAGCATCTCTGACAGCAGGTCTTCAATGCCCTTTTGGTGGGATGGGCAGGCCCTGTCTCAACCCCTGCCTGAACTGCTCTCTCCCACATAACCGCCTGAGATATGTCAAAAGTTGCCATAATCCTCAGCTTGGTCGCTGTTAAGATGCTCCTGTGCTGGGGCCAGGAACTCCAGGAGATACTCTCTCCTCCCTCATCAGCCATCCACAATCAACAGGAGCCTCACAAAAGGGCTGTCTGGGCACAGGGGACTTGGGAAGTTTGGCTGAGAGCATGAGGTCCAGCTCGCCTGTTTGGGGGAAGTCTGGAGCCTCAAACTGTGTGGAGCCATGGGTGGGAAGCAGAAACCAGTCAGGCGCTGGAGAATGAGTTCAGACTTGGTTACAGCCAGTGCTCTACAGACCCCACCAAACAAGGTGACCTCCAGCCTGGTATTACAGGGTTAGGAGTTACCCACCTAAAAAGCCTTCTCTACCCAGCCATGATGAACTGGCCTCCTTCTGCCTCAGGGATGAGGCTTTGAACATCCACCTGGACCCAAACCTACATCCCTCAAAGGCCTCTTGAACCCGGTTACACCCTTGCCTTCTCCCTCGGTTCAACAGCAGGAAAGACTGTTGTTGCACATGGCTCATGTTGAGGGTATGCACGGCATCAATGGCTCCCAGCTCCCAGTTTAATCCTTTTGGGTGAGAAATTAAGGACCTTGTTTTCCCTGTTGAGCCATGGCAGACAGCTCAGGATCAGTCCTCTATCAGCAAAATGCAGTGCGTCCCAATCCAGTTTCACCCACGGGGCCACGGTGTCAATGCCGGTCTTTGTGCCCAAACAGCCAAGAGTAACACAGCAGCCCCCAGACATTGGAGGCTCCCCCATCTTGGGGAGGGCACCACCAGCTCCCCCATTTCATGCACATCCCTTCCCTCAGTGGGAGGAAGGTCTGCCCTGACTTTCCCAGCCCCAGCAGCTCATACCGGGGCAACAGCCCCTCTCTAAACCTCCCTTTCCCCACCAGGCTGAAGCTGTTCATAACACCGGGATGCCCATGCCAAGGAGGTGATGGATCTCCAGCACAAGTCCTGAGGCTGCAGAGTGTTCAGCAGCGCAAAGCAGGTTAAAGTTATGGGGGTCTGCAGCTTCGGGTGGAGCCACAAAAAAATAAGCACCTGTAGCTTCAAAAAAAAAAACAAAATAAAAGAGAAAAGGAAAAAAGGAAAGCAGCAGATCCTCTTTCTCTACTCAACAGATCCCTTGGACTGGCTGCTGTCGTGTCCCTCCGACTCCCACCGAGTTTTTCTCTTCTGCAGAAAAACTCTCCTGTTTGAGAATTATTTCTGTTGAAATGTTCTGGGGTTTGGGGTTTTTTTTTGGAGGTGGGTTTTTTTTTTCAGTGAAATTGGGTTTTTTTTTCCGATGCCCTCTCCTTCCCTTGAATAAAATAAAATTCAGTTTTCAGAAAGAAAAAGACTGGGTTTCTTTCTGATCCCCAATGCCTTCTTCCTCTTGAGGAAAGGAAAAATTTACCCCACCAAAAAACCAAACTCTTTGTTCCCTAGATCCTTTTTTTCCTTTTTCCTTTTTCTTGTACATTGGCATGCCCTGAGCATCTCCCTCGGCAGGGTGATTTCACTCCTCCTGGAGCTATTTCATTCCAAGACCCCAAATCTCTTTGAGGTCCCTGGACTGCAGCTGCAGAAGTGGTTAAGTGTTTTCTGCACGGATCAGAGAAAGAACAAAATGTCAGCTGCAGCGAGGTCTGAAGGAGCGTCACCAGCCCAGGACTTTCCTTGGGGAACGGGGAAAGCATTGATGTGCTTGGGCACGCAGTGAGGCGGAGGTGGAGATGGAAATGGGAGCAGAGATGCCTGGCTCCCTGCATCAGGATTTCTTCCTTAAAAGCTCTGGTGTGAGCAAGAGCCTTCCTCCTCTCCCCACCTAGACTCCTTTATTTACAGGAAAGATCATTTTCAAAGCCTTGAGGAGCGGGAAAAACTCCTAAATGAGGGTCCCCTGGCTATTGCGCAAACTTTCAGGTCATGAGTGAGGTGGGGGCATCTCCATCTTGTGATGTCTTCATGTCTTGGCTGGGCAGTGCCAAGGCCAACCTGGTCTAGTGATGATGATAGTCTTGGACTGTGGAGTTGGGCTGGAGACTTCCCGAGCTTTCCAGTCATCATCACAACACCTTGAGACCTCAGCTGTGAACTGGTTGCATTTGTAATAAGTGCTTGACATCCAGCAGGTTGCATGCTGAAAGCAGATCTCGTGTGGTACCTCCAAGTCAGCCTTCATTTGAAGCTCTTCCCCGGCATCTGTTATTAAGAGCAGAGATTTCCAGCCCGGTCTTTGGAGGAAGGAGCTGACCCTGCTTTCTGTGACAGTCAACGGGTGTCGAACATCCAAGGGCTTACCTATGTTTCTGGAGAGATGCTGCTTTCTACAACTGCCTAAAAGGAGGTTGTAGTTTGGTGGGGGTCAGTCTCTTCTCCCAGGGAACGGGCAATGGGACGAGGGGACACGGCCTCAAGTTGTGCCAGGGCAGGGTGAGGTTGGACATTAGGAAAAATTCCTTGCCCAAAGGGCTGTCAGGCACTGGAAGGGGCTGCCCAGGGAAGGGGTCGAGTCCCCAGCCCTGGGGGGATTGAACAGCCGGGCAGCCGAGGTGCTGAGGGCCAGGGTTTGGGGGTGGGATGGCGGGGTAGGGGAACGGTTGGGCTGGGGGAGCTTAAAGGGCTTTGCCAACCTAAACGATTCCGTGATTCTATGATTCATCTGATTGTTGTGAGTGTCTTGCAGGGACCATAGCGACCATCGCCAAATGGGCAGCATGCTACTGGTAGGGTGGTATGGCTATGCCATGCCAGAAAATTCAGCCTTACTGGTAGGAAAGCTGATAAATTCACCACCAGTCTGCCCAAGCTGAGCAGGCTCTGTGGCTGAGCTCCTACAAAAAAAATGTCACGAGCACACCCAGTATTTATTTACACTAGAAGAAACTGTTCACGGCGTACGTGATGTAAAAGCCTTCTGTGTACCTGGAGGTTCACCTGCACCAGTACCTGTACAGTGAGATCCCACCATTGCACTGGTCTGGAAGTTAAAATGCTGAGAGAGATTTGTTCCTGCTCCTTAAGTGGAATAATTTGAGCCCGTGTGAGGCCCCTTTATATCCACGTAGAGGTGTGGATGGGAGAGAACCTTCTCCAAGCTGCTGCAGGGGACTGGTGGGGATTCCCGAGGCTGGGCTGGCACTGCAAAGCTGGGTTGATGCCATTTACTATGACGGGGGGCACTTTCTATCTCCAATCCACGACAACATCTGCCCGCTCAGCTTGAGGCAACGTGAACAAGCCAAAAGACTCCGGTTTCTGTCATCTAGAGAGATGGTTTCCTATTCTGGCAAAACCATCCCTGCTGGTATAAGCTGTCTCCTCCTGTACCGACACAGGGCAGACAAAGCCTCTGCAGCGATGGCAAGCCCCAACCTGGTGGATCGCCCGGATCTTCCCATAAATCAGGAGAGGCTCTTGCATCTCCAGCTGCGGATGCTGAAAGCCTGGTGTGTGTGCTGGGATGCTCCAGTGTGGTGGCTTGGCCATGCTACATAGGCCAGGTCTGAGCTGCATGTGGGGCAACATGTGATGCTCCATAAAAGCTAGTCCTAACCATATGGCACTCCTGTCCTGTGCCCACTCATCCTAACTGAAGGAATGCACATTAAACGACCACCTTCCTTCCTGCAGCTAACGAGAGGAATGAGTAGAGTGGGTTTTTGTTCACCAGCCCTTCAAACCGCACAGCCTCCGTGGGGGAGGAGGGAGCCTGCTTCTCTCACAGGAGCTCAAAACGCATTAATGCTGGCCAAGACCATAATCTAAAACTTATGAGCTGAAAAAAAAAAAAAAAGTGTATGAGTGAGCAGTGTTGTCCTTTTTCCCTGCTCTTCCTTCATGCCTTGGCTGAACGACCCCAGAAGAGGCAGTGATGGTGGCAATGCTGGCAAGGTCTCCAACAGGCAGTGGCCAATACTCTTTGAGAAAGCCAGGTGTTAGCAGATTTTCTACCTCATTTCTAGACCAGAGAAGCTTGCTTAAACATCCTTGGCTGATTATCCAGAATGAAGGAAGCAAATGTCCCATTCGCAGTCCCAAAGCAGCAGGCCAGGTCTGGTAAAAATGAATTGGATCACCATAAATTGCCACCAGGAGGGCTAAATTTCCACTGAAATCACCAGGTCAGCACATATCCTGTTTGAAAGTGCCATTTCTGTCCACATCGGGCTTCAGGGTTTTGGCACAGCCCCCTTGGCTTGGGGTGGAAGGTTTTTTTCAGCATTGCAAGGGAGAAATGTTAGGGCTAGATCCTCAGTTGTGTGTGTGCATGATGCCCAGTCCACCCCCTCTGTCCCCGTCCACCCATTCCATCTCCATCCTGGTCAACCTCTCTGGGCAAGACGAGGTGGCTGAATGGCTTCAGCAAAAGCAGAAGCAAGAGGGTGGGAAGAAGGACCTTCTGGAGGGGCGGTGGAGGACCATGCAGGAAGCCTGGAGCACCTCTGTGGTGCCTATCAAGCCTCTCTCTATAGGACCCAAGGTCTACACTGCCTTTCCAGTACACAGGGATCCAGCTGACACAGTCTATGGGCCACAAGGAGTGATTTGCCTGATTGAGGGTGGGTGTAGGCTGAAATGCCATTTAAATCCATGACCAGCCAACAGCCCTGGGCTCCACTGGGAGCTTTCAGTTTGGAGTTAACAAACGCTGTGAGTACAACAAATACATCCCCCAGCTATTGTGTTCAGTGTTGGGCCCCTCCCTCCCTGAAGGACCTGGAGGGGCTGGAGCGTGTCCAGAGAAGGGCAGCGGAGCTGGGGAGGGGTCTGGAGCCCCAGGCTGCTGGGGAGTGGCTGGGGGAGCTGGGGAGGCTCAGCCTGGAGCAGAGGAGGCTGAGGGGAGCCCCCCGGGGGGCCGGGGGGGGGGGGTCGGTTTGCTCCCAGGGAATGGGCGATGGGACGAGGGGCAACGGCCTCAGGTTGTGCCAGGGGAGGATATTAGGAAAAAATTCTTTACTGAAAGAGTGGTCAAGCACAGAAACGGGCTGCCCGGAGAGGTCGTCGAGTCCCCATCCCTGGAGGTGTTCAAAAAACATGTAAATGTGGCAGTTTGGGACACGGTTTAGTAGGCATGGTGGTGTTGTGTTGACCATTGGACTTGATGATCTTGGAGGTCTTTTCCAACCTTGATGATTCTATGATTCTATTGCCTTCCCCATGGCTTCTTTGTCCTCAGAGAAACGTGGGTATTCCCTGCCCTGCAGACCAATTCCTCTGCAGTCTCTGGCACTGGACCATGTCTGGAAACAAGTTTCCTCAGTGGGTGAACCAGTGGTTTTGTCTCCGCTCCCAGCTCTCTCGCTTCATTTTCTTTAGACCATACACGGCCAATTCCCCTTTTTTTCAGCTCTCTAGACTCTGCCTGGGGTCTGCTTCCTGGCCATAGAAAGATTCAGGCTTCCTTCATCTCCAAGCTCATCCTCCTCAAGCCATGCACTGGCTCAGATGCTGAGCAGAGAAAATGGGGAAAGAACTTCATGACCCGGTTTTGCAACCTCAACTGGTGGCAGGATAGTCCAGGGCTAGGAGTCGCCTCTCCCTAATCATGTATTAGTCCTAAGACACAGCAAGAAAGGACCTGGGTTTGAACAGGCAAGTGAGAGGGAAGAGGGTAGGAGACGAAGGGTGCACAGCCATAATATACGCTGCAGGAACAGGGTGATGCCTCCAGGATATTTACCAACCTTTTCTCCTGAATATTTGCAGTCAAGGCGGGGTTTACTGGTCATGTCAGGGGACTGTGTCCCCTCTGACCAGCACCGGTGGTGGAGGAAGCTTAGGTGCTAAAGACACTCATGTCTCCGACCTCTGTTGCCCATCCAGCCACAGGAGAAAGGCAGTGGGAAAGAGAGAATGTGAAGCAATAAACCCCAAAAGCTCAGAAAGGATCCACAGGCAAAAATCACTCTGGTTTGGAAGCATTTTTGGCTGGGGATCTGCGATCATGCTGTGATTTCATCCTGGCAGAAGTGACTTTGTGGGTCACCTGGGAGATCTTTGCGCACCCTGGAGCAACCTTTGGAGCAACTGAAGCGTTTGTGTCCCACCAAGCCTTTGTCCCTTCAATGACAAACTGACTTTCTTCTGTGGTTTGATCACAGCTTTGGCATCCCCCAGTCTCTCCTCGGGGCTCCGGGGGCCAGTGCTGGCCCGGGGAGGGAGCAGCGAGCTCTCCGTGCAGGTGCTCCTCCATGGCATGCTGGATGGAGCAGATGGCTGCCTGGCGTCAACCCTGGGGGGAGACCGGCTCTGACGTGATCCCCTTCCAGTCCATCAGGTGGAAATGTGGATGGGGGCCTTTTCCCAGCCCCGCTGAAGCCAACTGAGCAGATGCAAAGCCATTAACTCCTTTTGCTCCTTCACTGACAAGGCAAACGGGGAAACCTGGGAATGGACTTTCTATGGAACTGCCCTCCTGCTTCCTGCCCAGTTGGCCTACTGACCTCAGCCCGTCGCCTCCTGAATAAGCCGTAGAGAGTTCAGGGTGAGAAAGGAAAGAAGGAGTGGAGGGGAAAGTAGGGGATGGGGCAGAGAGGGAAAATTTCCATAACTGCATAATAACAGCTGATTACATAAGGGCATCTTGCGTCATCTGCGGCTGGCATCTCCGGAGAAGTAATTACATCTGCACCACACATCTAAAGAAAATATTATCACGTTAGCTTCCAAATCCTATAATTAGCTCTCTCAAGATATGTGCCGGGGGCTTTATCGTTTTGTATACGTTGGCTATAGAGCTAGACACAGATATACGGATTTTTTTTATTTGCCAGCTAGGAAAATATTTGGAGTTTAGTGTGGCAGCTGACCCGAGTCCCTGTGGAAAGGGTGGCTCTGAGGTTTTGAAGTGGTGTGCGAAGAGTGAAATATTTTTGTGGTCTCCCTTGGTGCCTGCCAGGCTGGCGGGGACCCGGTGGGAGGGCAGGAACGGCAAAGCCAGGGCTTGGCTTTCCCTCCTCCTTCAAGTGCTCTTTGATTTGTACCCTGGTGCTGCGAACCTTAGGAAGCCATTTTTCACTTGCTGAATAAATGACCTGATTTGCAGGGAGGTGTTGCTCTCACGGGTTTCTGGGCTGTCTGCTCAGTCGCATTAAACAAACCCTTTTGCTCGCCCAGCTTTGGACTTCAGAACCAGCTCTAGGCTTTGAAAACTTCTCCCTTCCCTCCAGATCCTCTGCAAAAGGAAAATAATGCTTTGAAATGGATGCAGAGGTTGCAAACGACTTGGTTTGATGGTGGCCTTTTCATGTGCTCTGTCTTGCTCGTGGAACTGGAGACGGCCACGGGACAAGGCTCTGCTCTCCGGGGACAGCTGCCCTTTCACAGGAAGAATGAGGAAGAGTTTTGTTTTTTTCCTCATGTTCTCTTTGCTCATAAATGGCCTGAGAGCACTGGAAAGTGCCAGCAGGTCTGCTGCAGGCACAACGGTGAAGAAGTATATCCAGATCTCCCCCAAAGTAGCTCCTCCAGAGACATGGCCTGTATCTCTAACCCAACGTCATCTTTCGGGGCTCTGATGGACCAACATCGCTTGGCCAACCATGGGTACCTTTTCCTTACCTTCCCCTTGCCCCATCCCGTGCACTGCTAATACCACGTTTATCACGTGTCTGTTTTGCCTAGGGACAGCTCATCTGGAAGGCTTCCTAACCATGGGAAAGCGATGCCTTGGACACCCCATCAAGCTGGTGTGTTGATGACAAGCGGGGCTGTGCATGGCCAGGAGCATGGGATTGAGCACCCGCATCCTGAGGACTCGATGAGCAAATGTTTCTGGTTGTGTTGCGGGTGTGCGCAGCTTGGACTGGCTGTCCTTAGCTGGAGAAATGTCCTCTCTATCCCGGACACATAGAGAGGGGTGACAAATCCTCCCTGTTTTGCATTTTTTCACCTGTCAGATGCAAAGACCTGGGGGATGAAGGAAGAAGAGGACTACAAAGCTCAACAGAGCTGTAATTAGGGCCAGATCTAATGAAACCCTGTGAGCTGCTCTGTAATAAACACCCTAGTGGAAGCGAGGGGAGACCTGCCCAAAAAGAAGATCATTTTGTTCCTGTTTGCAGTCACTCTCAGGGGCTGCAGGACCTCTGGCGTCAGCGATCAGAAATGGTCTTTCTAGGGAAGGAAACCCCCAGTGAGGCAGCACACAAAAAATACACGATGTCTCTATCTCTGCTGACCCATCTTCAGCCCAAACCTTCTTGCAATGCCCTGTCCTCGCTTCTGCAGGTCTGGTGTCCTCTTGTGCTTTTTCCACAGCGCCCCATGACTGATGCAAAACCTTTCCCCACCGCCCCTACCAGCTAGAAGATGACCATCGCCTGTCAAAACCCAACGGGCAATGGCCCTGTCCTTACTGGAAATTTTTCCTCCCTCCCATTACAGGCTTTCATGCCTTTTATTGCTGTTGCACTCGCCTGAGCTTCACAAAGCTGCTTATGGACTGATGGTGTTTGGGGTACCCCGTAATGTGACATTGTATTTTTGTGCCTGTACCTCCAGGGATAAAAACCTGCCTGCGTCGCCCTCCTGCCCTAACCCTGCTTACGCCTGGTTTTCACTTTTCTTGCTGTCAAAGCAGAATTTGGCTTTGTGAGAAAAGGCTTCAAGTGGTTTTAGGAGGGCAGGGGTAAATGAAGGGTGTAGATAACCTGCTAAGCAAACAGTCCTTGAGATGCTTTGCCTCAGGGCTGCCAACTCCACTTCTGCTACCCAGAGGAAAGTGACTTCGGGCTCCCAGGGTGCTGCTTCCACCCCAGTGCTCCCGGGGGACCATTAAGAAACCCCTCTTCTTCAGAAATTATTTTTCCCCCAGCATCAGTTTCATGGGGAGAAGATCGGGGAATGATACCCCGATCACAAAGCGACGGGAACGTCTTTCCAAGTGAATAGGAAAGGTGGAGAAGGACAGTGTGGAGGGGGGAGAATGGGAAAGCAATTTTGTAAATGATTTGCAGAGGAAAAAACAAGCTCCTGGATGTTTTTGAAGGGATGCAGCAATTCCCAGTTCAGCCTCTAGAGAGGACGAGGAGGTATGGACAGGGACTTGGACCCAGCTGCTCTGCTCTGACCATGCCCATTCGGTTCCTTGCTCACCATCAACCAGGAGAGGAGAGCAGATCTATTTGGTCAGGTTAACACCTACCAAGCCCAGATCCTGTCTCCCAGTGGTGGCCAAAAGCCTAAGGCAAAGCAGAAAGAGCAGGGTAAGAACATCTAATATTTCTGCTCCAGCCTCTGCTGTTTTCATATCTCCCATTAGCCATTGTTTTTCCAGGCTGAAGAGTCCCAGCCTGCTCCTCTTGCAGAAGCCATGCCAGACCCTGCCACGTTCCTCCTAACCCATTCCCATCCCAGCTGATATCCTCCCCACCTTGCCCTCCCCCGTGCATGTTCCTGCACCTCTCGTGGTGAAACAGCTCCTGTTCCACACACAAAGCTGATTTTCTTCCTTAACACCTCTTGGTGGCCCTCAGGCTCCTTTCGGATGCTGATAACCAGTTAGTGCCAGATCAGTGGGAACCAGCCATGGGGACCCAGGAGGAGATGGTCCCCACATTCATTTTGGCCTTGTGCTGGAGTAGGAAGGTCTCAGCCAGGCACTGCAAAGCTCCTCGTGGCCAGGATCAAGTCCTAAATGCCTCTGCTTCTGCTCCTGCCTCCACACCAGGCGGCAAGACACATTCTCCAACCCCAGTGATGCCCCTGACACCCATACCTGTCCTCTGGAAGGATCTTGAATACTGGATTTTCATTTACAGCATGGCTCCCCTCCTTCATCTCTAGCCCAAACCCAATGAGCATCTCCAGAGCTGCAAATCCACCAGAGGCAGATGCTCAGGTCAAGCTTATCGTCTCTCCCCATCCTATCCGCGTCTCTTGGAGCAGCGAGGTGTGTAATTGTTCATGTCCCATGCCCAGCTCCCCCCTCCCCTGCTCCCCAAGCCTCAGACACGTTTTAGGAAAGGCTTTTAACCCCCATCTAGCTGGTGTTTCCACCATGTGTGAAGCCACGTGTCCTCTGGGCACTGACACACTTCAGCAGCACGGGGAGTGTGTTTGGGGAGCCGGGCAGAGCTCGCAGGCGAGAGGAGCTTCAGCCTCTTTTGCACTGGGGCTGTTGGGGCAAGTGCATCCTAAAGCAGACCCCAGCCTCTCTCAAGGTCACACCAATGACAAGGCTACCTGGAGGAGAATGCAATGAGCAAATGACCTCTAGATGATGGTTTGAGACCCCTTATTCTGCCATTTGAGAGTTATTCCCCCTGAAAGTGATGATTTTATAGACCCTTTTATATACACCTTCTTCTCAGTCATTTCTTTCCCAGGCTGGAGATTTCTACCCTAGATAGTTGTTCTCCATAAAACCCCACTCCCTACCTATTCCCTTTCTCTGTATCCTTTCCAATCCTATTATATCTTTCATGGGATGCTGTGACCAGAAGTCCTGAAAGAGTAAAACAAGGCCAAGGAGAAGCTCCTAGGTACTGATTTTAAGGAGACTTGTAGTATGTGTTAGGTGGGGATGAAAATCACCCTGTAGCTGTGGCTCTGGAGTTAGCAAAGGATGAGGTTGGACGCACTCCTGGCTGCTCTCCGCTCCACAAAGTCACAGCAAGACACCTCTCCTGTCATGCATTGGGACATCCAGCTCTGTGCACAAAAGCCATCCATCCCTCTGGCCTCTTCATCCTCATTTAGAGAGATCCTGACCATAACCCTGCGTTGCATTTCTTCCCACCCTGTATTTGGTGTATTTAGGGGTTTGTCTGTCCTGGTCCAAGCCTTACAGATGACAAATCACTTGAGCAAGAGCTTGCTTGACCTGTAGTCATGGGGTTGGGAGGGACATGTGGAGAACTGGATGAGGTGACCAGTTCCTGGCCCATGTCCACGTAGCTGAGAGCTCATCCTCTCGTCACTGAGCATGGACCACATGCCAGCCCTTCAGAGCATCCCTTCTCCTTAGTTCCAGCAGGTTTGCATACATTGCTCAGCTCAGCACAGCCAAATTGCACTGAGAAAATAGCCAATATACCCCGGATCAGGCCGAGGATCCATCCGGGATCCATCCAGCCCCCACTGAATGAGAAGACCTTGGTGACCAAGCCTCACACCTCCACCCCAGCTCCTACCACCATCCTTTGTGCTGTCCAACTAACCTGAATCAGCCCAGTGTCTATGGCCTAAAGCCAGGCAAAGGCTCCTGGTGCTTTGTGCTGGTATGGGGTAAAGACGTGCAAAGGGAGAAGGTGGAACCACCACCCGGTCTCATCACTCCTGTATTTTTTTCTCAGCCCTACCTTGAGCTCAGGGCAGCAGGAGGCCTCAGATGTCTGTGTAAAATGGGAAGCACTTGTGAAACAAGCTCCAGAGGAGCTTGGCACATGTTCCGAGCTTGCACTTCATATATTTGGGGCAGAATTCATCCCGGCACAGCATCCTTATTAATTTGTCTGGGCTGTGAACAATCCCACGCCGTTTGTCTCACCTGTGCTGCTGACAGGGACTGCCGCGGGATCTGCCTGTACAAATATCAGAAGTATTTTCAGCATTTTCCCTGGGTAGGTTTTTAAATGAATCCATGCTGACAAATTGCTCAGACATCCCCGGGAGGCTTTACAAGAGCGTTGGTGGCTTTGGGGCAGTGCTTCAGGCAGCTTGCGGTTGGGAGCAGGACCGCAGCCATGGCCAAGCGACATACAGATGTCAATCCCTGTCGTCTTTTCAGCATGGAAAGGAGGAGCACCTAGCCAAAAAACATCGGGAGACAGGTAAAGGAGGAAATCAGGAAGAAAAGGAAGAAACCCCTTCCTCGTGCAGCGGTAGCTAGCCTGGGGAGCAACCTGCCGTGGGATGCAGCTGATGCTCAGTGGGTACCTGGGTTCAGGGGGAAGCTTGACAAGATCATGGACCAGAAATTCATCACGAGCCAGTGCAAAATGCACAGAAGTCACATTTGGGAGTGTATTGAGGGAATATGAAGCAGGCTGCATAACAGACCCTATCATCCTTCTCCGTTGTTTGTATTGATTTTCCCAGCTCTTCACCCCTGAAGCACTAAGCGCCCCCACCATGTCCCAGCAAGGCAAAAGGTTGAAGAAAGATCTGGGAAAACCCAAATGATCATGATCCGGAGGGTCTCCTGTACATGATACTAAAAAAAAAAAATACACAAACCCCCTCAATATTTTGCTAAAGAAAAATAAACCAGGGAATTTTCTAAACTGAGGGTAGAATATGTGGCATGGGGGTAGCTAAATTTGGGTCACTTGCCTGGCTGAATTGCTTACAGGCTGAACATGCAGTGTGAATTTTTCAACAGGACCATCCCGCATGTAGTCTCCATGAAAACACATTTCACTGCGGGGGAAACCTTCTCTTTCTTGTTTCAGTCCAGGACAGCCAGGAGAGGACATGGCTCTGGGGAGGAGAGCAGCAGGAGAGCAGATGTGGGAGGAATACAGGACAAGAAACTCAGCTCCAGCAGGAGGTGGGATGGTGGGGAAGGGGAGATGGTGGCTGCCATTTTGGGTGTGCTGTGGGAAGGAAGAGCATCCCTGGGAGGAGGCAGTTTGGCCCATGAGGAGGAGATAAGGACTCAAATCCTCTGGTAAGGACAGAGGCAACAGAGCATGGTGGATTGTAGGCCACCCAAATGATGGTTGCCCTGGGGCAAGCACAAGGAGTGGCTTGGCTCAAAGGCAACGCTATCCCGGAGCCCAGCTGGAAGCTGGACAAGTCCCGTGATGCCACGCTAGCAGGTAGATCATCTGGAGGAGTCAGCAGGCTGTGTTGACTCCCAGAGAGGGGATGCCAAGAAAAGCAGGACCTGCTGGGTCACCAGCACGCAAAGCCGGGAGTGACAGCAGGCGAGGCAGCACGGGTGGCACGGGCACACTGAGTTCCAGAAGAGGACACAGCTGCCTGAACATGGCCACGCTGTCCCGTGATGCCAAATGGACCCTAGTCCCAGGAGGAGTGCAAAGCTTTGGAGGAGCTCTCCATGGCTTGGTGAGGAGCTTTTTAGCTCAATACAAGCGGATTCCTAGTGGGGGAATCACCCTGGTGCAGGGGGACCTCTGGGCACTTGAAGAAGCCTATAGATGGAGCTTGGACACAACATCTGTGCATGGCTTCTTGCCTCGAAGCCTCATCCCCATGGCTCCAAACAGCCTCTTCCTCATCATCTTTATCCTGCCTCCTTCATCCTCTCTTTCCAGCCACCCTGCGCCTGCGTCCTTCATCTCCTCACCCTAGGAACCACCACCCTGTCAGGCCGGCACCTGTTTGCCTTGGGAAGGGGCTTTTTTTGCCTGCTTCTAGTCTGGCACTGTCTCTGAAGAGCTCTTACTGCTAATGTCAGCGTTGCGAGGACAATGGCTGTTGAGCTATGCCTGTGACTTCGCTCCTGGTCTGAGGTGGCTGCACCTCCAGCGAGGCACTGCTGAGATGCCGGCTGGGGAAGGAGGGAGAGGGATTAAACACCCACAAATGTCCGTGGTCTTAAAAATAGCCAGGCTTTTCCCGCTCGCATTGACTCACCCGTCACAGACCGCAAATTCCTGAGATACGTCATGGGCTGGGGGAAATTGCCTTGCTCTGTGTGGCTCCAAACAGACCGTGCGTTTGTCTGCAGAGCGACCTTCGGTCATCCTCCGAGGGACAGCCCTGTCCTCACAAGCGCCCAGGGGTGGTGGGGTGGGAGATGGGGACCAGGGGAGGGAAACATGTCAGCATCCTAGCAAAGGTGGGTTTGAAGGGAGGGTGGGCTGAGCACCCAACGCCTCCTTCAGATCAAACGAGCCAGCCACCCCCACGCACGCCACTCATCCTTCGCAGAGCTGTTCAACGACAGCTCCACCACCAAAACTCCTCCGCAGCGGTAAAAATGGGGTATCCAGCTCTCGGCCAGCTTGTACCTGGCTGGGTCTGACACAGTTTCTTTATGAGCTGCCAGGGGTCTTCACCCCTCTGCTGCAGCACATACAAGTCCCCAGCATGTCCCTTGTGCTGCTGAGACCTCACGGATGGGTCCAGCTGCTTCTTGCGTGTTTGGAGACTCAAACACCAGGTAGATAGTGCAAACCCAGAATCTCCCTTAGAATCCACCACTGGCTGCTTTCTACCTCTGCCAAGTGCTCAGAATGCGTCAGGGAAGGCCACAGAGGGTAACAGAAGCCTCAGGCGACGCTGACCTGCAAACCTGTCTGCAGAGATGGGTTGCATCTGCTGCGACCGTGACACTTGGCCCTGGGACTCCCTGTGGACCCTCTGTGTGATTTCAGAGACTCCCTATGGACCCCCTATGTGATTTCAGAGGAGGACAAGTGACCCACACAGATGGCAAGGTGACAGCGTCCCACAGCTGGGGTCGCTGGCAGTGACTGGTGGTGTTACATGTGGTTGAGACCTGTTTATGACATTTATTCAGCCGGGGGATGCCCAGCTAATAATTTCAACCTCTTAAAATAAAGAATAAAAGCTCTAGCTAACAATCTGGCTTTTTGGCAGCACTGGCAGAGAGTCAAAGGTCTTGGAGACCCCGGTTTCATTTGGGCTGTCTTTTCTCCACCCAAAATACAGAAGAACCAACATTGGCTACCAGGACAAGAGCTTGTTGGCATTCTGGCTCAAGAAAGTTATGGCATTTACACTGCAATTCAGCTTGCAATGAATGAATCCCCTTCCCAAGCTTTGGCCGTATCAGATCTGTCCTGGAGGTTCATGAACATGAAGTGACTTTTGATTTGATTTTGCAAAATGAAGAAATAACTGAGCTGCAGCAGCATTCCCTGTCCCCAAGCTGGAGATCAGAAAATTGCTGATAACAACGGAGAACAGGCAGAAGCGCTCAATAATTTCTCTTCTGGCTTTGGCAAAAGCAGGCTGATGTTCTCATATTGCACAGGGGCAATGAAGCGCTTTCTAGTCCATTAGTAACCTAGGAAGGCCCTAAATGGCATGGCCTAGGGATAAACATTTTTAAACAGCAGGCTCAGGTTAATTTGCTCCCAAGAGTCTCCGAGAAGCAGGGTGAGGAGTGGTGTGGCCTGCTGCTCATCCTCTCTGTGAAGTCCTGGGATTTCTCTCAGATCCCAGACGACTGGAAAGATGATAATTGCAGGGAAATAGTCAGGAAAAGGGGAAAGAAGAAGAGCTGGAGCGATGCAGCTTAGCCTGGCAGAAAGTGATTCAGGACTGGGAAGGGTGGAGCGTGGGAAGCTGTCAATATAAATAGATGGCTCATGCGAAATAGGACTTTGCAGATTTGTTCAACTTCATTTGGGACAGCCTGTATTAGATGGCCCAGGCAGCTTCACAGATGGAAATGTGCTCATGTGAGGTGCTTTGGTTTGGAGTGATAGGGTTATCCTGGTTAAAAAATGAGTATGAGTTATCATTAAAGTGTATGGTGGGGAGTGGCAAAGTGATGGATCCTGACTGGATTCCAAGTGGATGTCTCTAGACAGGCTCCATGGAGGTCCTCCCAGTCTCCATCCTCCCTGTTCAGCTGGTGCTTAGAGAAAAAAGGACTAGGAAGAGGAAAAAAACCCTGATCATTCCCCATATCATGCCTGCCACAAAGCTTTTCAGGGACACCTCATGCCCGAGATTTCCTTTGGACCCCCCAAATGGTTTGATGCCATTGGAGGGCACTCACTCTCCATGGCACTGGCTGGTCTCCCCTCACCCAACCTAACAGCATTTTCTCCTCTGTGAATTTTTGACAGTGAATTTTTGCAAGGCAGTTATGCCCTCTGAGAAAAGCTACTTCATTTGGTTTATCTTTAACCCAATGCCTGAGTGATCTCCAGTTGTGTTTTGAGGAAGAGCAAAGAGTCGCATCCACTCATCATTTCATGCCGTAAACAAGCACTTGAACCCATTTTAGGCTCTACAGTAGCTAGTCTGAATATGCTTGATATTTTGGAGCCTCTCAGGCACTCTGGGAATTAAAAATCACTGTACTAGGCTGTGGTTCCCCTCTTGTAACTCCTCTGCATCTCTACAAGCCACAGGGATACCTGTAAGAGGTGGCCTTGGAGCAGAATCCATCTCGCTGCAGCAATTCCTACCTCTTAGGTGGACACAGTGGCCACTGCCAACCCCCGGGAGGCAGAATCCCCCAAGGTAATTCATGCCAATTACTGCAATCAGCTAATTAGCAAGCAAGATCAATTCAAATGAAGTTACTGTGTCAACAGCTATTATGCAAGCTTGCCTGTGCTGGAGTAAATCCATACCTGGAAGGTGTGCAAGAACTGTTGGGGCTGAAAAGCCCTCAGGGATGGGAAATGGGAAGAGTTGGAGGGGATGCAGTGAAACTAAGGGGAAAAATAACCCAATGCTAAGAGAAATTAAGAAGGAAAGGTGTTGAAAACTAAAGCCATCCAGGTAATTGCTTGCAAACACGAAGGGGTGATGTCCACCAGCCAGCTAGGTCAGGACAAATGGGGAGAAGTCAGCGCTTCATTGGGGAAATATCTGGGCTCCTCTGTAGTGACCCCCCCAAAAGAGGGGAGCAGGGAGGGGGGTTTCTCCCCTCCCTGGCAATGCAAGGGTCAAACAGCCTGGTCAAACACCAGAGGCATGGTGCAGGCAGAGGGCAGGAGACAACACTCAGCCTCCTCCTCAAGTGGAGGTTCTGGTTCCCCACCAGAACCAGCTCTGCAGTTAAAATGGATTGCCACTTTTGGAAGTGACTTGCCAGCCTGGACTTGCTTGGGATGCAATGATCTCCGGACAGGAGTTAGAGCCAAGCTTGCTCCGTTTTTTTCTGCAAGCATCTTCTTTGGGAAATGCAAACCTGAAGCGGGATGGGGCTATCAGGGCAGGCTGCAGGGCTCTGGGACCAGCTCCATTCCGGAGCCAGAGGCTGGCGTAAAGCCCGTAGAGGCGTTGGCTAATCCTCCCCTAAGCCCGCTGTGATGGATTTAAAGGGTGTTTGTGTCGCTCGCCCCGGGGATCAAGATCCTTAGAGGATAAGTGTCCAAAGGAAATGAAGGGATTCTCCTTCCCTTGGTGAGGCATGAAACAGAGACACGGCCCCCAGTGGGACGTGCCGGGGGCGGTGGGGGGGCTGGTGTTATCTCCTGCGTGTTCTCCCTCGGAGGAAGGGGATGACCACGGTCAGCTTGGGCTGGACTTTTGGGCAGGGGGTTTTGCTGCCGGGCTCTGGAGCTGGCAGATGCCCTGGTTTTATCACGGCAGCTGGCCCAGCGAAACGTTATCTGCCAGCCCAAATCTCTGCCGATCTCGAAAGCTCTGCAGGGGTGAAAAAATCACTTTGCACTCCCCATGGCATGGGTGGAGAATTGAAGCAAAAGGATTTCACACGTGTCCTGGCCTGGCCAAAGCTGGGGCTGGGGCTGTCCTCCCCATCCTCGACTTCCCTGCTCATTTGCATGATAGGAACCAGCACAGGTCAAGCTATTAACACACTTCTGCTGCTTTGAGGGCTAAGGAGGAGGAGAAAAGACATCACCAGATTGATGGGGAAGGTCATTAAAGAAGGAATGATTAAGTTTTCCAGCTTGGAGGAATAACCTCCGGGTGGTGGATGCACCCACACCCCCTGAAGCTGAGATAGATAGCTGTGCAGGCTACGCTGGCAGTCACGGCATGGGGAGGCTGCCCAGGGGTAGCTCGGGTGACTTGTAGGACTTGTTTTTAAAATAAACAGATCCTTTTTATCACCTGAAACCTAGCAGGGCCAACAGGGCAGGAGACGGGGGCGGGGGGGGGGAGAAGTAAACTTACTCAACCAAGAAATGCCACCATCAATCACCTCGGGAGCTGGAGGCTTTGCTGGTGTCTTGGCTGAGGGACCTCTTTCCAAAGCCACGTACCCACTTCCCACGATGCTGGGCACAATCCAGCCCTGCTCGGAGCTGGGGTGGGTCCTCTGCTGCCCACTGGTGCTGCTCACCCAGTGCATTGCAGCCGGGGGGACAGAATCCCTCCTTTCTTTCCCAGCTATCAGGAATGCACCACACCTGGTGCCCCTCGGGGAGTGTTTGCAGTCCCGGCGGGCGCCTGGGCTGGATTGTTTACCCAGGATTTTTTTTAAATTATTATTATTATTAAAAGTTAATTTGGGCCCCTGAGAGCCTGGAGAGGAAGACAAAGCCCTTGGCTGGCACTGAGGAACGTCGACAGGCAGGGGGTTGGCTTGGCCGGTCCCGGCAGTGTCGGTGCCACACAGCCCTCCTGAGCTGCAGATCACAGGTGAGGTGAGTTTGTTGGGGCTCAGCTGGAAAACAGACCAGTCATTGCCTGCAGAGGATTACCTGCCCCCAACAAGTGCAGGTGGCACATTCACTGCTTTAGCCACAAAATCAGGTTTTAAAATATCACCACACTGGACACCTTCAAGACGCAGCTGGACAGGGTGCTGGGCCATCTTGTCTAGGCTGTGCTCTTTCCTAGAAAGGCTGGACCAGGTGATCCTTGAGGTCCTTTCCAACGTGGTATTCCATGATTCTATGATCTTACCACTGCCCCCAGTTTAGCTCCCACAATCCCTTACTATTGCTGCCCTGGGCTTGGAAGGCTGCAATACAGCCGAGCAGAGGGCAACCGGGATCTACAGGGTTAAGGAACGTGCCAGGGGTCACACAAAATGCCAGTAGCAGAGCACAAAGCCGAGAACAAACTCTCCACTTGGGATTCGACACTGTTAAACCCACTCCTGGCTGTTGGGGGGCATCCTGATCCCCAAAGAGATCAACCCCTGGGGTCTGCAAATGCAACTGCAACTGCATCCTGGCTTGGAAAATGGGTGGGAGGGGGGAAGAGCGCAGCAGCCCACAGATGGGAGGAAGGAGGAGAGCAAACTCCTGCTGCGCGATGGCTGGCTGGGGACCAGCTCAGCAGCAGTGATTTATTATTTGCATTACAGGAGGAGCTGGAAGCCGTGGAGGACATCAGGGTCTCCCTGAGACTGGCATGAGAGCTGCGCTTTATGGGCTTGCTCCTAGAGATGGGGATTTATGCCCTGGCTGAGCTGAAACTGGGTGGAGCTGTGGCTTCTCCTAGAGGCCTTTTGAGAAATGTATTTATTTGAGGAGGGAGAAATTTGAGCCAGGAACAGGTCCTGGTCTTTCCCAGAGCCCCCTTGCCCTGGGTAGGGAGAGCAGGACCACGGTGCCGGGGGGAGGAGAGCTGTGGAAGCTGGGGAGCTGCTCTGTGCAGTGCAGGGGACACGGGCATGCAGCTCTGCCCATCTCAGCCCAGCATCCCTGATAGTTTTGGGAATGTTTTCCTCCTCTCCCTTCTGTCCTAGCCTCTCTGAGCTGCCTTGAGGAGCCATTACAAGGGACAGCCCTCCCTGGCTTTCCACCCCACTGGTGGGAGCGATCACCCTGGGTGGACAACAGCAGGGCAAGATGCATGGTCTGGCTGAAACCAACACCAACATCTCCCTGTCCCCTCTCCGCTCTCCCCTTGCAATTCCCTGCGTGGCTGGAGGCAGAAGACCCCACTGCAGGGAAACATTTGAGGTGGGACAGCCAGTCCTCCCATCCCCAGCATCTCAGGTGGGATGGCTTGGCTGGGACTCCAAGTCCTTGCAGAGGGCAGAGCTGGGGAGGTAGGGAATGCATGGTCCACAGGGAGCGGAATGAGCTTGTACTAGATCAACTGATATAATTAGAAAGCATGGACAAGGAGATGAGCTCCTGTGCCCAAAAGCTGGTCTGTTTTTTCCAGCTCCAGCAGCTGGGCTAATAAAAGCTCTGATGTCCCCGCCTTGTGCATCATCTCCAGTGCATGTCTGCAGGGCACTACGATGTCCGGGGGCTCGGGGAGGGGCTCCCACCCTTGAATGTCTCCAGGGATGGGGCATCTACAACCTCTTTGGGCAACATCTGCTGCCATCGCTTCGGCCGCTCTGCCTCCTCTTGCCCTCCCTACCCCCAGCACACCGAGGGTGGGCAGTGGCCGTCCTCCCCGAACCCACGCAGCTGGGGATGCTCACCCCGTTGACTTTGCCTACGAGTTTCATGCCCAGGGAGACTCTCCTCATGCTTTGGTTCAGGCAAGAACCCCAATGTGGTCCCAAAAGGACAACCCTCTTGCAAAACCCTCAGGCCATGCCATCTGCTGATGGTGGGAGGGGAAATGGGGGGACTTCTATGGGAACATCTCCACCAAATCCCGACCTCACAAGCCAAGGCTTCCCCATGGAAAGAGGAATGGGACAAGATCTCCATTCATCTGCAAACCCTCCTTGTCTCTTCTGGCAGCACTTGCAGAGCCCATCAGGGCCATGCCATGCTCGGCGCTGTGCAGAAGTACACTTACTCCCCTAATAACCCCCCAAAACTTGCAAACTGGCCTCACAGCATGGATTTAGCAGGATTTAGCAACAGGGAAACAGGAAAACCCTGGCCAGAGGGAAAGTGCAGACCATGCCTGGGCAGGCTGGGGCGGGAAACGTTCCTGCTGGATTTATCGGTCATGGCCACCTGGTTTGGGGAGGAAGAGGTCCGATGTGCCCTGCTGCTTGGCCTCGGTTGGAGGGGAGGAAACGCGGAGAATCGCTGAGGGATATAGGGTCTACAACAAGGTATCTCACAACCCTGCGCCTGTAGAGAAGAGCGGTCCTATGGGTGGATAGGAGAGGCACATCAGTGCAGGATGAAACCCAACCAAAGGCACTGGGCTTGCTCCCACCTCCCCTGCAAAATAAACACCCCCGGTCCCATCCTCCTCCCCAATTCCTCCCTGGCATAAACATGGAGCCGGCGAGCATTGCTCTTGCTTGCGGAGCTTCCCAGCAGGGAGCCAATTTCCCCTGGGATTCACTAGGTGCTGGACACACCATCAGAAATCGCTTATCACAGGTTTCTTTTTTTTTTCCCCTGGCTCAGATCATTATTATTACTGGTGCAGGGCTTCCAGAGGAAAACATGTCTTTGGGCCACATACCAAGGGATTTGGCTAATTCGTCACCCGCAGATGCACATATATTTATTTAAAAGCGCCTCTTGTTATGTTACTTGGCAACTTCCGAGCCCGTGTATTTCTCCAGATGATAAATATTTGTGAGGCTGGTTGTGTGAAGAGTGGCATGTGTTAATAATACGATCGCCTTTCTTCTCAGCTTCCTACCAAGAGAACGGGCTCCGTTACATCTGCCTAAACCTGGAGCATCTCGCTGGCCTGCAATCAGGATCTGGCCCCAAAAGAAGGGAGGGGTTGCTCGTCTCCATCCTGGTGTGAGGATAGAATCATAGAATCATAGAATGTTTTGGGTTGGAAGGGACCCCTAGAGGTCATCTAGTCCAACCCCCCTGCAGTGAGCAGGGACATTTCCAGCCAGATCAGGTTGCTCAGAGCCCCGTCCAACCTGGCCTTGAATGAGGATGAGGTGGGTGAGTACATTTTGCATCCGTCAGTGCCGCAGTTCAGACTCTGGCAGCACCCACTGGGACCAGTTGAGGATGGAAAGGCTGGAGGTGGCTGTTCCACAGGCGGTGGGAGCGGGGAAGGTGCCAGAGGATGCTAAAGGGCATGCAGGGGCTCAGAAAGGAGCGGAAAAAATTCACGGAGCAAAAAAGGAAAGCTCAGATCACTGAATAAATCCCTGAGCTACCAACTGCTGGAGACCAGGAGAGTGGCTCAGATGTCTCAGCTAGCCCAGGCTGCTGTTGGTGTAGCCATCCTGGATCCTTCTGCACACAAGAGCCGCCTGTGGTCTCTGTGCTCCGGTGAGGCTCCAGCTGCTGGAGTCACATTATCCCACCCCTCCCCCCCCCGCTTTTCATCCAAAGGAAAACCCAAAACATTTCCAGCAATTGCGACCACCCCAAAACTCGATGCACGCACTTAAGAAGGAAGGTGCCAGCCATGGCAGCGGTGGATCAGCGGGGAGGAGGGGAAAGGCAGAGACCTGGCCGCCAAGTCTTGTCTTGGGTCAAACTCCAGCAAGGCTCAGACAAAATCTGTTCTTCTTGGCTCAGGAGCCAGATAAAACCAGTAGGATCCACATATCCATTGCAAAAACACATTTGCAAGGGGGAAACTTGGGTAGGAGAGCTGGGAGCCTGATTACAAGCCCTGCAGCAGCTCCACTGAGATGAAGCAGGAGCTTCTGCAGCTCCTCCACTGGCTCAAGGGGGCTTTCAGCTCCCTCTGCCAGGAGAGGTCTTGGCACCAGCCAGCCCTGGATTATAAGGCATAAGCCATCTCCCTCTTGCCTGGTGGCTGCTTCAATGCTTGTGTTTGCTTTATTTGCTGGTTTAGGAGCTACGGGGGCCTTCTTGCCCCCCGGGAAGGTGACGCTCCTCCTGGCTGCGCTTTTGCTGCCTGGTCCCCTCCTGCTCTGGGACCACCACCATGAGATGTCCTTCTTATCCACCGCCCCACCAAGACATGTTCCTACAGGATCAGCAGGAAAAGGCAGAAGTCCAGCCCCTGGTTTCCAAAAAACATGTGTGTGTGTCATTTTTTGGGGCCAGTGCCCCTGGCCTTTTCCCCCCACAGTGGTGCCTGAGGCTATGGAGTGATGGGAGAACTGAGTTTCGGGTGCACGTTCCTCCCTGCCAGGAACCACCCAGCTTGCCGCAGGGTCTCAAAGCTCTCGGACCACCACCACCTCCAGGATGGAGCATCACAGCCTACCTATGGCTCCTGGTGCCACCGTGTCCTGCAAGGAAAGGACTCCCAGTCCTGGGAAAGCCCAACCAAAGGAGGAATGCAGCGACCCGACATGAGGTATAAAGGTTTTGCCCATGGAGGAGAAGTGTGGGTGAGCTGGGGGGGGGAGGGGGCTGGGGGGTCCCTGCCTGCTCCCCCTTGCCCGGGGAGCAGGGGTGTCTGGGCTCCTGGACGCACGCCTCCATTTCACTTTCAGATCTCTCAAATAATAAGCGTGTTTGCCAGCTCCTGTGACAAGAATGACTAATGGGGAAAGATCCTCTGCGAAGGGAAACAAGAAATCTCCTCGTTTCACCCTTTGATTGCTGGATTTCTCCGACAGCCCTGGGCATGGCTGGGCTTCTCTTGGGGTGCTCAGTTCCCCTCCAGGAGAAAGCAGGTTTTAAGCCCCGTGACAGCTCCAGCAACACCCTCTTAACTCTTAAGCTTCCCTATTGGGACGTGACTCCCTTCAGAAACTTATTGCAGGCCGATTTAGCCAGATTCTTGCTCAGCACCGAGTTATCATGCAGCGAGCGCCTCTGACTGCTGATGCAACACGGTTTTCACAGTGCATTTGGAAACCACCCTCCCCATCTGCCTTTTCTTTTTTTTTTTTTTTTTTTTTTTTGCAAGGCAGGAGACCATCCATCCTCCTCCGGGGAGAGATGGGTGAGTGAGAGATGCCCTCACTGTGCACTGTGACATGGTGATGCCCCTGCAATGGATGCTGCAGCGGGTGCCAGGGGCTGATGCTGCAGCCCCCACGGAGGCTGGGGCTCTCCCAGTCCCATCTCTCCCAGGACAAGCCGCTGCTGTCTCCAAAATATCCAGGCTCTTGCAAACAGATGTTGGACTTTCAGATGCTTTTCTACCTCCTAATTTTGGAGTGAGGGGCTGGGGGTTTGTCCCTTAGGGCATCAGCCTAGTGACCCAGCAAAGAAGAGCTCAAGGAAGGGAGAGTCTTGTCCCTGTCTGGAGCCACGCACGCCGCTGCGCCGCTTTTTAAACACCCACCCTTGCAGCAGGGAGCCAACGGGGGAAATTTCAGCCCTTCCACAAATTCCTCTTCTGCCCCGTTGTTGTTGCAGGGCCAACCCTCAGGACACCGCACCTGGTTCCCATGCGGGAGCCCGGACACCACAGAGAGGGAATCCCACTGCTCCGGCATTTCCACGCCTGTTTTCAGACCATTCGCCTCCCAGCCTTTGCAGAAAATAAATTCCCCAGCCAGGCTGAACTCGGATGACAGCATCGCCTGCTATATATAGCCACAGCAGATCGCCGCTCGAACCAGGGCCACACATAAACAAACCGCACGGCGCACGGTTCCCTGCGTGGAGAGGGGACGGGCGAACGAACCACACGTGATGGAGGAGCCTCCCACCCCTGGCTGCTTGAGACTGGGGGTGCTTTGAGATCCTGCACCTCCTTTTAATGCCAGCATCTCCCTCGAGGGCTCGCCTGCCGGCACGATCTGCTGCCCCAACGGGTTTGCAAATGAAGGATGTGCTGGAGGGCGTTGAAAGCAGAACAGGGAAGAGCAAAGGGAGTTGCCAAAGGTTATCCCGCGGGGCAAGTGGCATCCCCTGGCTTGAATTACACCCGCTGACTCCCAGCTTGAATTAAAGAAGATGTTGCCATCACCCCTCTCGCCTACCTTCATGTGGGGCAGAAAAATGCCAGCACGGCCCTGCTACAGCATCTGCCCACCCCTCCTGCCTCTGCTCCACCTCTCCCTGCAGCCCTCCTGCTTGCATCTGCCTGCTCCTCTCCCTGCCCGAGCACCCACTGCGGTGCATGGGGCTGCACGGGGCTGCACGGGATCCAGAGCAGAGGGAAGAGGGTGTTGATGTGCAGTGGGAACCCACACCTGGCTCAGCCACCAGGCCTTGCCCTCCTTCCCCAGCTCCCCACTCGTGCAAGGGGATGCTCTGGGGGATGCTCAGGAGGCTGTGGAGCATCCAGAAGCCCGATGCTCTCCTCCAGAGCAGAGGGACCAGCCGGCCTGGGGAGCCGCTTGCAGCCACAGGTCCCCAGGCTCTTGCTTCTCCTTTGAGGAGTGGCTGGGGGTGGCAGAGGGGGTCCCTGCCCTCCCCTCCGGGCACACCTGCATCCCCGGATTGGGCTCCCTGCTGGGGGTGCCTGCCTTCATCCTTCCTTCATCCGACACCCTCTCCAGCTCCAAACCCGGCGCTGGGCCAGGGAGCAGGATGAGCCATCGGGAAGAGCGGCAACTTGCTCCTTGGGATGGAGCCCATGGGCCTGGGCACCCGGGGGCAGGCAGGAAGCGGGCCCGGGTTTGCACCCACATCCCTGCCAGCACGTACCCATGGCTTGGAGGGGGTTGCAAGGGGTGGGGGGGAACATGCGATGCCCACATCCTCGCAAAGCCGGGGAGGCATCGGTGTCTCCTTGGGTGAAGTCCCAAACGGGGAGCCCCGCGGGGTGATGTGTGTCCCCCCATCCTCCCCCCCCCCCCCCCCAGCATCCTCCCTCCTGCCCCCCCCCCGCTGCTGGGCGAGGGCCACCCAGCACCGAGGCAGATGACATAATTCCCAGCAACTGCACGTTAATCACTCGGCTGCCAGCAACCTCCTTTGCTCGAATCCAACCCCCAGCCCCAGCCACCGCTCCCCTCCCTGACATCACTGCAAAAAGAAATCAAGAAATAAAAGAAAAGAAGCTGAGGAAGCCGGGGCGGAGGGGGCGGGGAGGGGGGGATATAAGCTGATCCTGCTGGGCACTGGCAAACAGGTCTGCACCCCCCCTCCCCCCCCCCCCCGCCTTGCACTCTATTTTTGGGTGCTGTCATATCCAAACGGCCCCGCGGGGCCAAATCCAGGCAGCTGCGACTTTAGGCACAAACAAGCCTCCCTCCCCTCCCTCACACCAGAAATCGGCGCTGGCAGCCCATCCTCCATCCCACCCCCCCCCGCCCCAAATCTTCCCCTCCCCCCCCCCCCCCCCCCCCCCCCCCAAATTATATCTGGGTGGCTCAGGCAAGCGAAGCTCCAGCATCAGGTCCGTCCGTCCGTCCGTCCGTCCCCCCTTGCTCTCTCTGCACCCCACATCCCTCCCATCCTCCAGGGACCCCCCACGCCGTCCCACCTCCCCCTTCCCCAATTCCTCCCAGTTCCTCCCCACCCTCAGCCTTACTCTTGGCGGGGGCTGCTCGGGGCGCCCGCGGGTGCCCGGGGCGGCGGTGGCCAAGGGGGCGAGCAGGGGGGCCCGGGTTGGCGATCAGGCGGCGGGGGCTGCGCAGCCGGGTGGCCGCTCCCGGCCGAGGGCTCTCATCTCGTTTTGTTAAATGTCACCGACACAGACAGACAGACAGACACACACACACACTCGGAGCCACGTTTCCCCCCCCTTCTTGCGGCAAACGGCGGCCACCCCCGACCCCACCCCCTGTCAAAGCAGCAGCCTAACAGCGAGGAAGGGGAGGATGGAGGGAGGATCCGCTCGCCTTCCCTTTAACCCTTCCCTCGCCACCCCCCCGCCAGGACAGGGCTCCACCGGGTCAGGCCATGGCCCTGCTTGGGGATGGGGGGATGCTGCATGGACCCCCCACGCCCCCAGCACCTACCCAGGGGCTGGGGACATTTGGGGTCTGGTGGTGCTTTGGCTCTGTGTATCGCCGTCGTCCCCCCCCCCCCAGCCTCACCATGTCTCATCGCTCTTCGTGCTCCCAAAACAAGACCCCTCCCAATACAGGAAAGCAAAGAGCCCCCCAATACAGCTGAGCCCCAACACTACCCCACATAGTGGGGCAGGGGAGGCGTTGGGCGGCTGGGGGCCACAGCTGGTGTTTGGGGGGCACGGGCAGCCCTGCAGTGTGTGGCCGGGGGTGGGAGCCGTGTCTGTCTGCCCGTGTCCACCTTGAGACCACTAAAACCCATTTGGCCCTTGGTTTCTCTGCCCCCCCGCCCCATTTCCAGAAGCAGATCCCAGCTGGAACGCCTGGGTCCTCCAGCGGGGTTGGGATGGGGAAATAAAGTCAATGTGGGAGATGAAAGCTTCTTTTCCCACCCCACAGACAGGCCAAGGACCTGAGCTAGCAGAGGGGGGAAGCTCCCCCAAATCCCTCTTCCACAAATTAGCTAGAAAAGGGACATGCAAATGTCACCAAGATTTGGCCAAGGACCCAAACTAAAGGCAGGGCATCTCCTGATGGTGACCTAGCATGGAGTTGCCTTCTCCAAGGAGAAACATGAGGTGCTGGAGGGAAAAGGAAAAGAAAAAGCTCGTGAAGCTGTCCATGGAGAGGAGCTGCGATGCATGGAGTGGTTGGTGGCCCCGTGCCCCTGCTCCCGGCCTCACTCCAGCTTGGGGTTGCTGCACCCCCCTGTCCCTGGCTCTGCTTCTCCCCTTGGCCCCTTCCATGGACATGTGGTGGTTACACCACTTCTGCTTGCCTGTCGAGAGAGCGGAGAAAAGGCAGGAGTTGCTGCCACAGATTTCTGCTGCTTTCCATTGAAATGGCAGGCTGGGTAATTAATTATTCCGGCTACTAACACCGGGCAGGAACTCGGCTGCTCCCACAGAATCGCAGGCAGCAAGGATCTCGCTGCACAGGTTGCTGCTGGCAGAGCTGCAGGACGGTGTGAGATCGTCCTTGGATGGAAAGGGAAACTGAGGCCCTCTGACTTGCTTACAGCCACCTCTGGGGACCAGGATGGGAGCCGGGGACAAAGCTGTGGGTGGGACCCTGCTGCTTCTCACTAGCGCTGCCAAGCAATAGGGCAGTGCAGGTCCTGCACGGAGAACTGGGTGGTCCTTCTGGGTACTAAATCTGGCAGGGCGAAGGGAGAGGGCAGGGCTGCCCACGGGGGATGGCGAAGGACAAGTCAGACGTGTCTGCTAGGATGGCCCCACCAGAAATGAAGATGCTCAATGCAGCCCGGTGCCCGCAGACAGCCTGGTCTCCTCTGAGCAGGGAGGTGCAGCCTCTTTTGGGGGGCGTGCCAGGGTATGGGGTGTCTGCCAGCCTCAGGTGAACCCCTCTCTGAACATCACCTGGCCACGTGCCTCCCGGATTGAGCACCAATGCTGAGACAGAGGCGCCCAAGGGGAGATGGGCTCCAGCTCCTCTCTCTGACCCAGGGGCACTGGGGTGCTCCTGGACACCCCGAGGGGATGGCAGGGCTTGAAGAGGGAATCTGCAGGTGTCCTCCTGCCCAGCGATGGGACATACCTCTGCTGGGGCAGGGCCCGTTTTGCAGCTGAGAGGATGCTCCGATGATGTTGCGCTCCACCAGGTCGGCCCAGCACCCTATCCCCAGCAGCAGCTGCACATGGACACCCAAGGAAAAGCAAAACCAGGACAAGATTTCCCCTTAACACTCTCCAACCATTTTCAGCTCAGGGGGTTTCCAGAGGGTCAGATATCTACAGAGACACTTGGGCAGAGCAAGGGCCTGGTGGATGTGCCCTTGATGGCTGGAGCAGCAGTGTTTCCCTGCTCCTCTTCCCCACTGACACAAAGGACAGGGGTTTATTTTGCAGGGTCCAGGCCTCCGGGATGGCTGAGAAACCTTCACATGCTGAGTCCATCCCCGCTGTGAGGTGTTGCCCCCTTCAGCATGGGTTGAAGCCCAGAACCTGTAGGACACCTCACATGGTTGGGGTTCACCCAGCACTATCTCCCTCTCCCCTTTCAGTTGCTGAGTCTTTTTATCAGGATTATCCTGGAACTAGCAGTGGGGCAGCAGGTTTTCTGCTCTCCTCTTCTACGCCACTCTTGATCCCTTTCCAAGAAGCGCTTGCAGATGTCGTCGCTTGCTATGTCAGGCCAGGCCGAGCGCTCTCTCCAGAGGACACTTCTCTGCCTCTGCTCCTTGTCCTCATCACAGCCCTGCTAACATCTCAAGTGGACTTTGTTTTCCTTTATTTGCTGAGTGTTTTGTGCATCTTGATGTAGTTCTCATGCTCCAGCCGTCAGATTGCAGCGAGTCCCAGGGAGAAGGTGCCAACTTTAACATATGCCTGAACAGTTCTTTTCAGACATATACAAACTGGAACAATGCCTCGCTGAGAATATGCTTGTTGATGCAATTTGCCAACTGTGGTTTCAGATCTGCTCTTTTCAGCAAGTACCAACTATTTGTAGACAGTGCAAAACCTTGGATAGCTTGGGACTCGTGGACGCTCTGGAAGTCTCTCTCCAGGCATGGAGGAACTAGCAGGGAAGACAACCTAAGGCTGAGCGAAGACCTCCATGAGTATCACAGATAATGTTCAGATCAAACCCTTTCCCTCCAAGAACCTGAGTCCTTTTTCTCTTTGCTTTAGGAAGTGGCCAGCACTGGACAGTCACCTTGTTTCTCTACCACACGAAGCATGAACACGTTCTCCCCTTGTGGAAGCAGGACTTTGCTCAGCTCCTCACATCTCCCGGTTCAAACATCCCTCAGTGCTTCCCACATCAGCGGCACTCATCGTTCAGGTAGGAATGTTCATTGGGACGTTCATTGGGACGTGACTCTCGTGCACCTGGACCAAAGTCTGCCTGGCTCAGAGCCAGCTGGGGGGGGTCTCCGCTCCAGCACGTCCTTGGAAACAGGATCAACAAACCTTACCTGGTAGCTGGACTCTCCCTAACTTCTTCCAATGGATTTGCAGACACCATGGCAACATTTTAAGGAAGGCTTGGAAGATGAGAACAAGGTGGGTTTGGGGTTGCATCTAAGGAGATGGGCAAGAAGTGTTTTCTCACCGCCATCCATTAGGATGTGGCTCTGCCCTGGCCCACATGCCTGTCTCCAGCTTGCAAACTCCTAGGGCAAGGATCACATCCTGCTCTTCGCTGATGAAACAGCCCGTCAGCTGGTAGCGCTGGGTGTGGAAATGTTGACGAGTCAGTCCAAGAGACGGAGGGTCAGCGCTCGAACTGCCTGTTCTCCGTGGAGGACTGCCAAAGGCATATGTGTTTAAGACAGCAAATAATGAAGAGACCATTGTTCATAGCAACCTCGGTGGAAATATTTTTGTGTGTGTATGTGTGTGTGTGTGTATGTGCTGGTATCCAATTTGGCAATGGTTACTCAGCACAAGTGGGCGGCCTGTCCCTTTCTTTCAGCTGGAGTCTCCTCCTCCTCACAGGGACCATGAAGAGGGATGAAACTAGAGCAGATGGTTTGGGGGTGCTCAGAAATACCAATGCCAAGGGCTGTCTCATCACCAGCTAAAGCTTCATGGCATGCTGAACATGCTCAAGACCAAAGAGGTCTCTCCAAGGACAGGGGGGACGCAGGAGGCTGTGGGCAACTCTTGGAGGTATTGATGGTTTCAGCTTTTGGTTGGATTTTGAAGGGATGGTGCAGAAATGGAGATCTTTGGGGTATCGTGCAAAGTGTAGGGTTCTATACCAAATCCTCCCCCCCATGTCCAAGAGGATTTGAAGCACTGATGCTGGAGGGACACTGAGAGAGGCCACACTGGTTTTGCTAGGAAAAGGTCTCAAGGTTTCCTCCATGTGTGAATCCAAAGACACAAGCCTGGAGAGCTGGCCAAGACAGGCACACTCCAGATTATCTCCTCTTTGAGTGCCATGCAAGATCTGCCACAGTCCCTCAGTGGAGAAACTCCTGGGCTCCCATTGAAAGCTTTGCTGAAGCTCTCATGCCCGCAGCAGTGAATGGAGAGATTTTTCCTAACCTCCATCCCCCTCCGCAGCTCCTGCCATTTAATTTTCTCCAAAGCAACGCGCTGCTGCTAGAATCAGCTGAGATGAAACCGAGCTGGCTCCTACACACCTTGGGAGCTCAGGCAGGGTTGCTTCCCACGCAGTGTCTTTCACCCAAATTAAACAGCTCTCAACTGAGCTCTGCCACCCGTCATGCCAACCTGCAGGCAGAGCTCGGTTTTGGCAGCTTGCTACACCTTTGGGTTCATGTTTAACAGGGAAAGGGTGGGGACCACAGCCGAGGACGCTACAGGGGCCATCCTTGAAATCACTCTGAAATCAGTGGGAGGCCTAGAGTTGTCAAAAATAGTAAAGCCCTGGGTATCGAGGGCTGTTTTCAGACTGCCTGCTACAGTGTTCAGTATTCAAGGGGGCAAGGGTGGATGTAGGCTACCTGCTCCCCAGGGCTGTGTCACACCACACGGAGGCATCACTGAGACACTGGGTTCCCGCAGTAAAAATAGCCTGAAGACCTCAATACGGCATAGGAAGAGATCACAGCTGATGTTGTCATAGAATCATAGAATCACTTTGGTTAGAAAAGACCTTTAAGATAATCGAGTCCAACCTTCAACCTAACCCTGCCATCCCACCACTAAACCCTGTCCCTAAGCACCTCATCTACACTTCTTTTAAATACCTCCAGGGATGAGGACTCGACCACCTCCCTTGGCAGCCCATTCCAGAGCCTGACAACCCTTTTGGTGAAGAAGTTTTTCCTAATGTCCAACCTAAACCTGCCCTGGCGCAAAGACTTTGCTGGCCTGGGACTGAGCTCCATCAAGGCACCCAGCTTCAGAGGAGTGAATGCACTTGCTCTTTGTCCGTGGTGTCTGGGTGTCATTCGGCTGATGCCCTGGTGTCACCCTGCACACCTTGGTGCCCACATCAACCCCAGGTGAGCAGGTCTCCAAGCTGTGTTGGCTCTATTGGTCGGAGCTCGGTTCAGCTGCCCATGGCCATGTCTAATAGCACTGTAGGTGTCCCCGGGTGTTTGAGGCACCTATACAGGGCAGGTAGACGCAGCATAGGGTCCGTTAGCATCACCTCTGGTGGCAATCCTTGGTGGAGACCAAATTCTGTCTGTTTTCTCTTGCAAGTAAGATATCAGCCCATCTGAGCCGGCGTCTGTGTTGCCAAGTATTTACGTCCAGCTGTTCGAGGTGGGAAACTGAGGAGTTTTGGCCATTTCAGCTGCCTGTGCTGGAGACTTCTGCGCTGTTCATACCCATATCCACATCCGTTTCAGATGTCTGCAGCTGGCTTTCGTATCAAACCCGCTCCACAGGGTGATTTCTGGGGTGATTTCAGCAGCTGTCCCCTCTCCCACTCCACCACATCTCTGGGTGGTTGAACAAATGTCTTCCATCTCTGTGGTGTGTAGGCTTCACCCTAGGCTCACCACACCAGCCACTTCAGCAAAGTGGAAATCTCTGGCTCTTCGCCACAGAAAAGTTTTTGGGAGAAATCGTCATTAACTCACTTCCTAACTCGTTTTTCAGATCCCCTTTTGGGGAGGGTAGCCTTGGCTAGCAGATCCTCCAGCCCCTCACTGTCTCCTTGCTGGAGAGCAGCCTGGAGGAATGACCTTAGACTCAAATTGCATTAAGAAAGGTCCTCGTTAAACAAGGTTGTTCTCAGAGCCAGAGTTTACAGGCATCCTAGGCAACCGCCTTGGGCTTTTTCCAGTCCTCCAGGGAGAAGCACAGTCCCCAGAAATCAATAAGTGAGTTCTTTTGAAAGTCAGCAGGACTTTGGCTTGATCTAAGCCACTCTCTTCAGTGATTTCACTCTGCTGAAAGCAAAGAAGGGGCCCCAAATGAGAGCCCTGGAGTCAGGCATCCTGAAGAGGCTCAGCCCTGACCCTCTGTCCCATTGCAAGGGGGGTGCTTAATGCCCACTGATCATGCCTGTGCCCCCGAACTTCTGGCCACCGGACTGGCCAGCCCTCCCTACAAAAACCTAGGCAAGGGGAGCCAAAGCAGGTTTTGACTGAAAATACCTGGGTTTTTTTTTAAGTGGAAACACTACCCCGAGGCTCCGCTGAAGCAGGGAGAGTCAATCCCTCCTTCTTGCACAAGGCTCAGCCCCCAAACTCATTTCATCTTCAGATATTGCCCCCCATTCTCTTGAAACCCAGGATTTCTTTCCTGACTACATCATCCAAAAAGATCCTTATTTCACATGCATCTCAATAAACACCCCATCCCCTTCCCTCATCTATCTTCTTCCTCCCCAAAACATCCAAAATAGCAAACACGTCTTGCTTTTATATTAATTTCTCTTCCAGCAGTCGTTGCTCTCTCTCTCTATCTGGACTAAAAGTCCCAGACGTCCCCCAGGCTTAGATTAATGGACTTTGAACCACCCTGGAATGGCTTGCTCCCCTTGGAATCCCCCCCCTCCTCATCCTCTTCCTCATCCTCGTCCTCATCCTCATCCTCATCCTCATCCTCATCCTCATCCTCATCCTCATCCTCATAGAATCATAGGATCATAGAATCATAGAATCGTCTAGGCTGGAAAAGCCCTTTAAGATCACCAAGCCCAACTGTTCCCCTAACCCTGCCATCCCACCACTAAACCCTGTCCCTAAGCACCTCATCTCTCCTTCTTTTAAATCCCTCCAGGGATGAGGACTTGACCACCTCCCTGGGCAGCCCATTCCAGAGCCTGACAACCCTTTCTGTGAAGAAATTTTTCATCCTCATCTTCATCCTCACCCTGTATCTCTCCTGAAGATGCCATAAACCAGCAACTCTCCTAGTTCTTAGGGGAGGCAGGCTGAGGGCATCCTGCTATAATCAATCAGCACAGCTCACTGTTGGGCCACGTAAAGCCCACCAAGGGTCCCTTCTGCTGCTGGAGCACCATGTAGTCAAAGCTAAGGCTGCTGTGTGCTCCTCCCCATGGACAGGAGCTGGGTTCTGAGCCCGGTTTAACAGAGAAGATGCCTAACACCCATTCATGTGATGAATTCATATGTAGTTGTATGTAACATGCTTTAGGAGTGAAGGTAGCTGAGAGGCTGAGGGATGCACCAGCCAAAGGGCAACACGTCCCACCAAGGGTCAACCCTGCATCCTGCTCGCGCGCCCGCGGTTCAAAGGGAACAAAGAAAAATTGACGGAAGTTCAGGGAAACGCCACATTTATAATGGCTTGAGAAACCTATTCGTGGCCAGAGATGTAAAGAGGTCGGTTGGGTTTGTGCGAGAGGAGGCTTGGAGGTGAGCAGGGTCACAGACTGACACCGTTTGCACTGTGGAGACCTTGCTGGGGGTCCGTAGCTCAGCAGTGTCGCTGGGAAAAGGCACGGTGAAAGGCAGCGATGGGAAGAAGTAGCTGCCTGAATTCCCAAGTTCACCCATTTTTCCACAGTGAAGGTGTTTTACCAGCTGGACAACTTACAATTGGATCCTCTCCCAGTCTTTAAACTGAGCCCATCTGTGTTTTTAAGTACTGAGTTTAACCCCAGAAATTATGATCCGGACAGAAAAAAATGAAGCTGTTAGCCACATTCTGAAAAGGTTCGGAGCAGATGCATGTAAACAACTCCTTGGAAAACAGAGTGAACCTGTGCACCTTTCAGAAACAAACTCCAGGATGTTTTAAAATGTGTTTGTGCTACGCCTAGCATGATGTAGCAACAGCTGAAGGTCACAGGCGCCGTATAAATAGAAAGGAGATTTTATTGTGACACGTCCATCCGGAGCCATTGCTCTTGGGTATGCCATCTGGGACGGGAACAGGAGCCTGTGCGTTCCCAATATAATAAAGGAAAAGAGATCCTTGCCCTTGCAAGGAGCGTAAGATGATACGGGGAGGGGGGGAAGGGAGGGGAGTGATGACGTTGTAACATTGCTCCTAATTTTACCAGTTCTCAAGAAAAATCTGATGTGTGATGGTGACCTTTGGAATGCAAAATGGTCTCCTGTGGGGAATAAATCACATTCCCAAGCAGAGAGAAGGAAGTTTTTCACCCATAAAGAACGTTTTCTATCTGCTTGAGAGCGGCTTATAATGGCTGTGCTTCTGATTTGGGTACCTCGGTGTCCCTGACAGTAGGGGTGATGGGGCTCTCTGATGTCCTTTAGCACGTGCTGGTAGGACTTTATAGCCATGTCTGACAAAGACTGTTGCTGGAGACAGCCAAACCCCTGTTTTGTGCAATTTCTCCGTGCCATCCATCAGCTTCCAGCACCCAGCCATTTGTCTTCCTCGTGTATTTGGGGGATAAAGTCTCCAGGGTCTGGAGCAGTGGATGCTGCATGCTTGGTCTGTGCCAGAACAACAGATTTGGGAGGTTGCCTGCAACAACCAGTAATGATCACTCCGGCAACAACCTACGGATGTCCTGAAAGAAGGGGAGCATGGGGAGCCATGGGGGAGGAAACGCCAAAATCATTTAGCAAAACCAGAGGGGATGAATTGCTGTGATGCAGGAGCTTGGTCCAAGGGACGTGGCTGAAGTGCTGGTGAAGGTCTTTGCTGGCGCACTGCAATTGCTGCTGCTCCTGAAGCAATGCGTCGAGGTAGCCGCGGAGACAAGATGAGACCTTCACTTTCATGGCTTGGTGTCGAAGATAACTCATGGCATTTACTTAAGGAAAGCAATTTGAGAGGGACACAGACTGTAAATCTTCAGACGTCATTGCTGGACGAGAGCCAAAGAGTCTCTCAGCTGTTTCTGTGCGCGGTTCCAGATCGTCTGATGGGGGTATCTGCTTCACTGATGAAGGGAACAATGTCACGTCCTGTCCCACGATGGGGTGAACCCAGCAAGACCCAGGACTGGGTTAGGGCCCGGAGAGCTGTGTGTGCGTGGTGGGAACCCTTTCTTTGGAGACCTGACCCTGGCTTGGGAGCAGGGCCTCTGCCAGCTGCTCAGTGCTGCCTCCTCTTCCTCTGTGATCCTGGCCCCATGAAGTCTGTTTGCACCATGGGGACGGGTCAGGAGCAGCACCCTGCCCCCTAACACACCCCTTGTCTGCACCAGCACAAGCAGGAAAGCGTGGATAACTCCCCAAATGACTACTACCTGCTACTGCTGTCTGGAAGGACCTTGCTGATCTGGGTGGCATGCTGAGGAAGACCTGGAGGTGAGGGATGCCATAGCCACGGCTGGGAAATCAGGAGCGTGAGCGGCACAGGTAGTGCTAGATGTGCTCCAGTTGGGTCGTACTTCTCCCCTTTCAATACAGACTTTCATCTGGTATTTGTCCCTAGGGTTATTTTAGCAGATGACCAGGATGGGGTCTGTAAGTCTCATGAAGCACTGAAGCCCATAGCAGTCGCCTGTTGGAAACCCATAGGAATGAAAGGAGGATGGTGCCCATGCTTCTCTGCAGCCTGGAGGGAGCGACTGTTTCCTTCCCTCCTTGAAGGACAACTCGGTGCCTGGCATTACAACCACAGAGGGGAAAATTTTTGCTCTCCTGCTATGATTGCTGCTATGGCATTGGATTGTGCGATGGGTCACACCTATTGATCACAGCATGCTAAAAAAGAAACAACCCATAAATAACTCCTGACATCCCCAGCTGTGCCAGAAATCCTGAACAAAGGATTCTTGGGAAAGCTGCTCTTGTTCCCTGTCCCTCTCCTCTGGAAAATGCTTGGGGCAGGTTTGGCTTAAGCCAGATGACCGGGGCTCACTAAGTGTTTTTGCAGGTGTTTTCTTAGCAGGGCTGAGTTATCTCATTCCTTAATCAAACCCTTCCTGGAGGAGCATCACCAGCCCCACTGGAATGAGGCATCGCTACTGATCTCCAGCCCCGTGCTGTTCCCATGCCTGCTCTCGCTAATGCTGAAACTAGTAGGTGGGCAGATGGTTAAGACAAGAAGGCAAAGATGACTCTCCTGTTCCCTCACCCAAGTGAGTCTTTTCTTGCACTGAATCTGGCCTTTGAATTCATGAAATGGCATGATTTTGGCAAAAAGAACTGTAATAAACGCATGCCGGGAAGGCTAAGGGGGATAATTTTTGGATTGTGCTTTCTTAAGGCAACTCAGTCCTGGATGGTTGCAGGGTGGAGAAGCAAAGCACTATCCCTGCAGAGCACCGGGGATCCATCCAGACCTTCTGCCAGGACGCAGCAATGGGAAGGGTGAAGGGGGTCTAAGAGGTGCCGTGGGGAGCAGCGGTGCCTGCGGTGCTGGGGGGTGCAAACAACAGGGAAAGGGCAGACAGACATACAGCACGAGCGGGTGGGCCAGCCGTGCTGCTGAGCAGGGGCAGGGCACGAGGGGCAGCAGGCAACCCCCTCCATAAAGCACTTACTGATGCTCCACCAGATCCCACGTGCTCGCTGCGGACTGACCGCGGCGAGGGACACTTGAGAAGAGGAGACGGCCAGGCACCATGCCTCTCCCCTCCCCGTCTCTTTCTTCCTTTCTCCCTCCCCCTCTTTCTGGTTTTTACATGGCGGAAAAAAAAAACCAAACCACAAATGTTCCCCACATAACGATGATTCGGCCAGCGGGTCAAGTCAAGCATGATAGATTTCATTTTCGAGCTGGGGTCAGGCGGTAAATTGCCTTAATGCTGCTGGCACGGAGATTGCCGTGCAGAGAGGCTCGTGCAAATGAGGTCCCCCAGCATCGCCCGGCTGCTCAGACCAACCCTTTCTGCAGGAGCAATGCCTCGGGTGGCTGGGGGTCCCAGCCGCAAGCAAAAGAGGCTTTGAGAGCAGCACCATGCTTGTAACTCACGGCCTGGGGGCATTTCCCACATTTTAAGGGGCTGTGGCAACATGAGTGCTTTATAGATGAGTTATCTCTGCTGCCAAATGCTCTGCAACGTGGTACGGGGCATATTGCATTTCCATGGCAGGAGGGACAAAGTAGAAAATGACTTTGAGAGGTCCAAAGGGGGCGAGGAGTTGCAGGTTCCTTCCAGGGAGCGGGGCTGGTGTTGAGAAAGCTCCAGGAGACACCCAGGCCCTGATATGAACCCAAGAAATAAATCCATCCTGTTGCAGGGAGATGGAGAGTCAGCCAGGGAGGGGAAGGTTTATTTAGAGAAACAACTGTGGGCTGTCTGCCCACATCAGGCTTTTAGCTGATGATCTGCACGTGCCGTGTTTGGGGGCGGCTGGGGGAAGGAGTCCACTATTAAAAGCCTTACAGCATCTCTACTGAATCCTGCTGAAGGCTGTGGAGGGCCTGGTCCAGCAGGATCCCATCTCTAGTGTCACCTTTTCTGACCTTGGCCAAATCAGAGACAGCTCCGTGGCAGGTTGGGTTCTCTTCTTCCAGGGGTGCAGCATGGGAGCACCCAGCACCGATGGGAAACACCAGCGGTTCCTGAGGAACTGAGTCCTTTGAAGGTTGACCCAAGATTTCAAATGTGCCCAGAGACCCATATAAGCCCTGAGCATCTTCTGCCAGGGCAGGCAGGGAATAGGTGGGAAATGGCTGTGCTAAAGGGAGGGAGGTCTGGAGAGGGTGGAGATGTGCGGATTCACCCACCCCTGAGCAGGGTGCAGTCCGAAACGCCAATGATCCTTGGGATTAATGGTGATTTGGGTGCTGAAGCCATTCCCTTTATGCTTCTCATCCCTCCGGACACGGCCAGCACCTGACAGCAATGTGAATCAGCACGGGATAATCCATCTCTTTCCTTCTCCATTTCTGCCTCCGTTAAACATCCCCTGCTCTGGGGAAGGCTCTGTCCGCGTTAATTAAGGTGAATGGATCTCCTGTAGCAAAGGGCACTTCCCAGCTCCGTAACGCAGGGGAGGACTCCGCAAAGGCATCTCTTCCTTGCCCTGGGGGAGGGCACAGACAAAACAGCGTGGGGTATCCCGGTGGGTCCTGCTGCTGGAGGGTGCCAAGCGTCCAAATGCATGGACAGAGACGCGGCCAGCGCTCACAACCTTTGGGGTCCCAGGCTAATCTGCACTCTGGGGTCAACCACATCTCTTGGCATTGGAGCAGTGGGGAAGCTTTGGCACAAGCCTCTGCTTGCACAGGGAATGGACCTCTTTGTCCTTATTGCAGGGACCGAGACTTTCCCCTGGGGGTTAGTTTGGTCCATCTTGTTGGAGGTCAAGTGTACTTTACCATCCCGGCTCACTGCAGCTCCTCTCAGCGTCCCGTGGATGCTTGCCGGCTGGGCAGGAGCAGGAAGGGCTGAGGTGCGAGGGCTGAGCAGCCATCAGGAATTAACAAAAATGGAAGACACCATTTTCGATGCAGCTGAGAAGACGTTGGCCGTTCACCCATACACATGTCTGACACCCACAAACCCCAGCTGAATGTGTCTGGAAATAGAATCCTGCTGCCAGGGGGATGGGGCAGGTCCAGCACCATGGCTGGATGGCTCTGGGAGGTGCTCCTGCTTTCTCCTTTCATCCTCACAGCTCTAGGAGCTGAAGGATGATGCCGGCCTCACCCCCTCAGGCTCTCTTGAACCCAGCAAGAAAGCCTTGAAAATACATTCACTTCAAGGGCTCCTTCACTACAACCTCTTCTTCTCATAGGAGAGTAGAGATGCTTTTCCTCCCTGGAGTTTACCTGCAGGAGGTGACAAAAAGGAAGGAAACCCTCATTTACAGTGTTTTTGCCCTGAAAACACCTGCCCTGGTGCAAAACCAGCCGTGGAGCTGGCCGGGCTGGTACTGGGTGTTCATTCCCACGTTCACCCCCGGAATTCAGCACCACCAGAAAGCATTGCTCTGCACGGCCTTGCCATCTCACCACCCTTCCTGCTGCCTCGTGCCGCCTTCCTTGCTCATGCGGCGCCATTTGGCTGGTCCTGCTGCTCCTCCACCCTTCTCCTCCCGCCTCCCTCTGCAAGGATGCTCCGTGACGAGCTGGGGTTAAACCTCCCAGGACCCACCTGGGATGGAGGCAGGGAGATCAGGGTCATCAGTGCAAAGAGCAATGAGGCCAAAAGGGCTTTCATGCCTCAGCACGTTAATTGAAATGGGTTTCCCGTCCTCCCCCTGCCGCCGTGCCCATCAACTCATCCAGGCTCCGTCAAGGGCACCCAGCTAATGGCTCTCCTGGCCCAGTGCTGTGCACTCTGCATCCCTGATGAACTGCACACATCTCTTTAATTAAATGTCAAGATATGCAGGCTTTTTTTTTTTTTTTTTTTTTTTTTAAGAGCCCTGTGCTCGGAAAGATTCATGGAGAGCTCAATTACAGTGCAGTGAGGAGGTGCGGAGGAGGGAAAGCTTCAGGTAGGAAAATTGCGGAGAAAACAGGGATTCCAGATACATGGGACCAGGGCACTGCCTTAAATTTCCCTTGGCTGTGCCCAGACCCACGCTGTGCTTCCCACCTGACCAGACTGTGAAAACTGATGAATGCCATGATGTCTCCTAAATGCAGAAGAAAACCTATTTCCAAGATTTTTCATGCAAAGCAACCGTTAAGCCAACTAGATGAGCTCAGGAAGCAGCACAACTAAAATGCATAAATGCTTACGGCCAGTCTGCACCTGGTGGAAACTCTTTGGGTTGTTTATTTGCAAAGATCTACTAAAAACCAGCCACCTCCATGCTTGAGGTACAGCTCCTTCATCTCCAAAGTGATGGCCAGTCCTGGGGCATCACCCCCAGGGGAAGCCAGACCCGTCCTGCGTCAGCGTGGGATGTCCTGAAGGACCAAAACTGTTCTCATGCAGCAAAAGGCTGCCTGGCATGAGCCTTCTGAGGTTTGGGTAGGTGCTACCAGCCTTTGTTGCTTCTCCATACCCAGTCCTTTGAAGCCACCTCCTTTCCTGCCCGCTTCCCCATTAAAGGTGCCCTGCAAAAGGCATGCTGACTGATGTGGAGAGATGCCCGATGGGCTTTCTTGCAGCCGATGGAGGGCTGGATGCCAAGCGCCGGCGCTCCCAAAGGAGGCGGTCGGATGTTTCAGTACAATTTGTCCTCCCAAGGAGGCTTGGAGGTGAAGCGGGAGAGGAGGCAGCCAGCGGGAAGCAGCAGGAGAGATGGCTGGCTGGAGGCAGGACACATTCATCGCCTCCGTCTTCCCGTGGCCCAGTGCCAACTGTAAATGCACGCAGCTCCTGCTGCAGGCCACCACTTCAAGTCAGCTTCACCTGCCCTCTGCTTCAGCCTCAGACCTGGCCAGAGCCAGCGTTGCACCTGGGAAAAGCCTTTTTTAATCTTGATAATCTTTTGAATCTCAACATAAATCTTGCAGTGATGACAGTGGGATTTTGGAGTTGCCCTGGTAGGACGTGAATGTATTTTTGTCAGCTTCTGCAGAGCCCACAACGCAAGCCAACTTGGAAGACAGAGAAATTTAGTGTTCCAAAATAACCTTAATTTCTCCAGGAAATCACTTTAGCAGGGCTTCTCAGATGGCAAGATGAACTGACTCCAGCCCTCCATCTCCCTTGGCTGCAGTGGGAGCTGACACACTCTATGTGCACATAGACAGAAGTTCAGGTGAGGTCATCTCCACCACATCCCACCCTCTTCACCCCAGCACTCCAAGCATGGCCGAGTGATCCCAATGTGAACCTAAGGATGGGAGATCCTGGACTATCTGTTGTGTAGAGCAATGGGCACGCTCTCCATATTGCGTCACAGCTCCAGCTGGTGCTTCCCACTCTCCCTCCTATTGCTCTGCCATTCACTGTTGCATTTCTGGTTTGCTGCCTATAACGGGGTGATGCAGGAGGCAGGAGAATGGGGGAGTGGTCAGTCCCTGCACCGAAATAAGGAGAACGGTGCCTCTATCTGGACAGATGGCCCACGACACAGGGAAAAGGAGACTGGAGAGAAGCATGTCCAAGCTTTGGTGAAAACCTTCAAAATCTCTGTGCTTTGAGATGAAAATTTCAGATTTTAGCTTGGGTAGGATGTCAGAAGGACCTGGGAAGCTGACTGGACTCCCAACACCAGTGGGTCTCACCCCGGTGGAAAGCCATGAGCTCCCCCAGCTCAGTGGTCCTCACCTTCATCCTCCCGGGATGCTCAGCCATGCATGGTCTTGATGAAGCTGCTCCACCTCCTCAGGACATTCTTGGGGCCTTGGCTGTCTGGGAGGCATCACAATACGGTTCCTCTGGTGGGATCTCATTATGTGATGAGTCAAACATCTGGATTAAAATAGATCAAATAGGCACTAAATCCTAAATAAGCCTGAGAGGTCAGCAGCAGCCATATGCTTCCCACTGGCAAGCTCAAGAAAATCTCTCCTTGCCATTAGCTCACACTGCAGGCGGTGTTTTATCCCTCCCCAAGCCAGCTCTGAGAGCAAACCTCCCTGCTCTTCCTCCCCAGGTGTCCCTGCTCTGGCCATCCTCTGAACCAGCGGCTCCTGGCAGGCAGGGATGTCTGAGGGTGCACATTGCCCCCGAGCTCTGTGAACTAGAAAATGGGTGGGCGCTTACCCCACTGTGCAAAAGATTTGGTGAGAGTAACTAAAGGAATTAGGGTTGTCAGGCTCTGGAATGGGCTGCCCAGGGAGGTGGTCGAGTCTCCATCCCTGGAGGGATTTAAAAGAAGGAGAGATGAGGTGCTTAGGGACAGGGTTTGGGGGTGGGATGGCAGGGGTAGGGGAACGGTTGGACTTGATGATCTTAGAGGTCTTTTCCAACCTAAATGATTCTGTGAATCTATGATTCTATGAATACTACTAATAACAATCAAAAGGAGTTGAAAAAGAAACTTTGTTGTTTAGCATTCATGCTTGGCTCAGACAGGGGTTCAGCTATCAAAAATCCTGTAGCACCATGGTAAATCATAGAATCGTTGAGGTTGGCAAAGCCCTTGAAGCTCCCCCAGCCCAACCGTTCCCCTACCCCTGCCATCCCACCCCCAAACCCTGGCCCTCAGCACCGCCTCTGCCTGGCTGTTAAATCCCCCCAGGGGTGGGGACTCGACCCCTTCCCTGGGCAGCCCCTTCCAGCCCCTGACAGCCCTTGGGGGAAGGAATTGGTCCCCATGGCCAACCTCACCCTGCCCTGGCACAACTTGAGGCCGGTGCCCCTCGTCCCATCGCCCCTTCCCTGGGAGCAGAGCCCGACCCCCCCGGCTCCCCCCTCCTCTCAGGCAGTTGTAGGGAGCCATGCCGGAACCCCCCCCCCCCCAGCCGCTCCCCAGCAGCCTGGGGCCCCCCCCCCCCCCCCTCGGCCCCCCGGTCCTTCAGGGAGGGAGGGGACCAACCCTGACCCCAGCATTCGAGGGGCGGCCCCCCCAGTGCCCAGCACAGGGGCACGGTCCCTGCCCTGCTCCTGCTGGCCACACTGTTCCTATAGAATCATAGAATCGTTTAGGTTGGAAAAGACCTTTAAGATCACCAAATATTAATGTTAATAATAATAATAAATATTAATGTCTTGTGGCTGTATCCTTTTGAGGCCTAGAGCAAGGCAGAGGTCTAGTGACCTCCACGAGCAGCTTCTTTGTGGTTGGAGAACACGGAGGGTGGGATGGACCCACGTCAATGCAGGTGCAGGAGAATGCAGGACCTGCGGAGATGCTGCTCTTCCCTGGGCATCACACAGGTTGTCTCTGCATTGGCTCTGCAGCCTGCTAGGGCTGCTCCATGCAGGAGAGGACAACCCATGACCAGCCTCAGCTCCATGGGTGGGTGTCGCTGGCTCTGCCGATGCTGCGTGCGGGCGCAAACATTGCTCCAGGGAAGGCTCGGGGCTATAACTTCAACACTGCTTTGATGGCCCGATAGCGCTGAAAAGAACGTATGGCCACTGTCTTTAGGTCACGAGCCGTATTTAGCTTAGCAAGACAAGAACTAAGGTCTTGTGAGGCCTTGGCAGGCTTGTCTTGGCCGGAGGTTTTTTTAGCTGGTTTTAGCCGTAACAGCGTATTGCCCAATGGTCATATGAGCATTGCTGGCTGTGACAGCCAATCTGCCCAGCAGTCAGCCCTTATCTCTAACTAAGCTTTTTGCAATTGCATGGTTTACACCCTAAAAACATTCTACCAGTCAGTAAAGGTCTAAAAAATATAAGGGATCGTTCTATAACCCGATCTGCTGGCTGGTGAGACAGAAGTGCCGGCAGCAGGCTGCTTGGTGAGGTTTGAAAATAGCACCAGTGACCCCCAAAACCAACCGGGGCAATGCTCCCACCCTCAGCCCCTCCAGCAAAAAATCTGGGGTGCTGGTGACCCGCCGTGACGACTCCAAGGAGGGGTGAGCGCAGCACCAGGGATGGTTGGCAGTCTATGTATAACCATTGCAATCGCATTATTAATGGGAATTAGCAGTAATTGGATAATTGGGACGCTACGTGTTGGTCGCACTGCAACGAGGCTAACAAAAATGATTTGCTTTATTGCGATTCGATCGTTAATGAGACTAACGCTACACTCCCTGCTCTGTGCCTCAGGTCTGCTCCCTTTTTGCCTGCCGCTAAATTTTGAGTGTAACATTTTGAAGATAATCATCTGGAAAAGGCATCGGCTGCTGCGCGTGGAAGAATCAGGACAGCCCATGATCTAGGTTGGCTGGAGAAATTCCCCCTCTTTCTCTGCCTCCTTCCCCCTCCCAGGACCTGGTTTGATGGAGAGGAGGATGGTGGTCACTGAGCCATGTTGGATCAACCATTTATTATTTATTAATAATGAGATCAAATGGGAGCATTGAGGCGTCACACTGCTGTCCCCTTCCCTCCATCACCCATGGGCACAGTGGCCATGACCCAAGGGGAAGGATGCCCATGTGCAATACTTCACGGGGACCAAATCCTGCTGGGGGTAGTCCGAGGGCCCAATATGGGCTCGTTGATGCCTCTCAGCAGAGGGAAGGACCAGACATTCACCTCTGGGATGCACAGCCTGGAGGAACCAGCTCTCCATTTGCAGAGACATCTTCCCAGCCTGCCCCAGCTTCCCACTATTTTTGTTTTTTTTTGCAGAAAAGTGGTTTTTGCTGTGGAAGGGGCTGGTTGTGCTGTGATTGCCTGGGATCCACACGCTCCTTTCTCCTTCTCATGATTTTACAGGCTGATCTGATTCTTTCGGAGGGGAAACAAAGGGGCAGGAGAGGAAATGACATACCCCAGGCGGGGAATTGCGCACCGAGGAGCCCCCCCAGGCTTTGTTTCAGCTGGCAAATGCCTTCCTCCCCCCTGCCCTGTTAACCTTTCTTTTTGCATCCTGGGAAAGGTCTGAATTTCAGTGGAGGGAAGGCGCTGGGAGAAGGAGCGGGGCAGTGGGGGAAGGGATGCTCTCCCTGCACCGCCTCTCCTGCCTCCGGTCCTGTCTGCTTGTGGCCGATCCCTTCGCCGCGCAGGGTGATGGTGATGTGGAGCGACACTTGACTGTGCGGAGCGGGGAGATGGCAGCCCCCCGCCAGCCGCTCCCCCTCCTGCAGTGCTGGGGCTGAGCCCTCATCGCCCCGGGAGCTGCTCCCATGGTGCTGATCAGCACCCCAATCCCAACGGCCACCCACCCCTCCAGCTCGGGGTGAGGGGTCCCAGAGCTCTGGGGTGTGATGGAGGAGGTGGCACATGGCACCCGGTGCGGCAGGGCTAGGAAAAAGCCTCCAGTGGCTTGCTGGTGAAGAATCATCCCTTGGACAGGGCTGTGCGGTGTTGGAAGGCAGGAGCATTTCTGGGACAGGGACTCGCATGGCTTGCAGATTTGGGTGGTGGGCTGGGGGAAATATACCCAGTAGCTGAGGGTGAAAGGTACCTGTTCAGCCTGGCTTCACCTCCTCATGGATCACATGCAAACAAGGCTGTCCCTTCTCCATCCCCAGCCTCCTCTTTTCCATCCCCAGCCTCTCCTTCTCCATTCCCAGCGTCCTCTTCTCCATCCCCAGCATCCTCTTCTCAATCCCCAACCTCTCCTTCTCCATCCCCAGCCTCCCTTTCTCCATCCTCAGCCTCCTCAATCCCCAGCCTCCTCTTCTCCATCCCCAGATCCTCTTCTCCATCCCCAGATCCTCTTCTCCATCCCCAGCCTCCTCTTCTCCATCCCCAGATCCTCTTCTCCATCCCCAGCCTCCTCCATCCCCAGCCTCCCTTCCTCCATCCCCAGCCTCCCAGCTCCTTCTGCTCACCCCGTGCTTGGGAAAAGCTTACTGTTGGCTTTTACACCCTGCTGCCATGGGTTTGACTTGGCTCCATAAACCCCAGCCCTACAGGACACGGAGCTCTGTGCTATGGGGCTTAGCTCAGGAACAACCTTCTTCTTTGAAGCCTGGAGCAAGAAGGAAGAGGAGGGGAGCCTCCGTGTCTCCCCTTCATACCCAAATTCAGGGTGGGGTGAACCTGAAAACACTGTCTGCAGAAAACAGACCTGATTTTTCACCCCCAGATCTAGAAGACACAGGGCAAGCGACACGACCTAGGTTTTGATGGCAGCATTTGTTTCCCCTGCAAGGCAAGCCAACCCAGCTTCCTCTCCCTCCCGCTTCCCAGCCAAGCAGCCGGGCTGGGCTGGCCCGCTGCCTTCCCGGGGCTTAAGAGCTCATCAGCATGGGATGAAGGGGAAAATGTGACTGTGCAGCCTCATCAGGCGCCCAGATGTGCTGCTGATTCATCCGCTAATTGCGTAAGCCCCGGGAGCGGGATGCGCTCGCGGTCGCTCGCTCCAGCGGGAGCTGTGCAGGGAAGCCTGTTTGCTACTTGCTGTGCACCAGCATGGGGGCTGCGTGGAGGGACCATCCTCCATACCAAGGCAGGGGGCAAGGACCACCCGTTGCTCAGGCTAGAATGTGGACCAGGACAGGGTGCTCAGGATGGGGTGCAGCACCTAAAAACCACAGCAGCAAGAGGTGAAGGACCCAGAAAAATACCCACCATCACGCTATGGCTGGTGGGAACTAGGTGAGGAGATCCAGAAGCACTCAAGAAAGGCAACCAAAGGTGCCCAATCCCGTCCTCCCATCTCCATGTTCAAAACCCAGAGGGGTGTTTTGTCAGCCTGATTTGATCCAGTGGCCCTTGCCAAGGGACAAATCTCTACGGGATGCTTCACACACTCATTCATGTAATCGTGTGGATATAATTTGATTATTCCTTCCTAGATGTTTAGCATCGCAAAGGGAAAAGCCGCCTCCAAGCTGAGCCCTTGGAGCCACCACTATGAGACTTGACTGGGGGAAAAAGTGTCAGAAACTGGGAAGGAGAGGCTGCAGCATGGTTGATGGCATTAAAAATATCCTGTCCCAGACCATTGCTGGCTCTCCAGCTCCTGGCTGTGTCTGTGTCAGGAGTAAATCAGACTGCCAAGTGCACGCGAGAGGTCCTGTGTTTCCTTGCCGCAGTCCAGGCATCACAAAGATCACAAAAGCTTTGCAAAATTTCCTTTGCAGGACACACTTGCCTTGGCCTGGAGGATCCTGGAGGTCCCCTTGGTTCACCCCACGCCTTGTCAAACAGGGAGAGACTGTACATGGGCAGACTTAGGCAGCTCCTGGCACAGTGTTTCCAGATGTGAGCATCAACCTGGACCACCCTGAGGGTGTGCAAAGGCTCCCTCCATTCCCACAGGTCCATGAGCAGGAGTGTAGGACACTCTTAGTTTAATTGCCATTGCTGGCGTGGGAAATTTTATCCCAGTAGCAAATAGGTTGGGCCCTTCTGGAATAGATGCAAAGCCCAGATACTGCTTTTGCCCCAAGGCATATGGAAATTAATTTGTTTTCCAGTAAAGACACAGGCATCAACAAAAAAGACCAGGATAGTCTTCTGCCAGGGCTACAAATTCATCCTGTGGAGTGAAGAGGTTTCAGGAAGACCCCAAAACTCCTCATCTGGCTTAGCGAGAGCAAATCATGAGCAATAGCTGGGATTTTAGCAGGTGGGGAATTCAACAGAAAATTTGGTAGTAGATATGTGTGTGCCTCTGTTGAGTGCAGAAGCACACGTGTAACGCAACGCCGGTTTTGGAGGACAACACTGTACAAAGCCAGAGCAGTGTACGTTATTCTTCCTCAAAATAACACTAGCAAAATGAGAATATTTGGGTGCTACACATTAGAAAACAGCCATTACCATGTAAAGGCCTTCATCATTTTCTCCTCTGCACCCCTTTTCACACTCAGCCTGAGTTGCCACGTGCCTCCGTCTGCAAGTTCGAGCTTTTGGCTTTTGCAGGCTGGGTTTTATGAGGATGAGCAAGACCTTGGCCAACCCTTTGAGGAAGCCACCTGGCCACCTCATGGGCAGCAGCTCCCAAGTCAGAGTCACCACATAGAGGAGAAGCCATGCAAACATTGAATCTGGACCTAGCAAGAGGGGAAGAAAAGCCCTTCAGCGTTGGAGCTGGTGGGTGTGCATGTGGAGAAGGGGATGTCGGAGCCAGCTGTGTCCTTCTGGGCTGCTGGAGGGAGGGAGGAGGCTTTTTCTTGCAAGGGGAGTGAAGGAAATGGCTCAGTGAGTCATCCAGGACCCAGTGTTTGGCTAAACTGGGGGTTTAGCATGATTATAAGCGGCTTTAGGAGCAGCGAACGTGGGAGCAGCACACACACAGGAAGGAAAACCAAACAGTGTCAGTGGTTGTGCAAGGGATCAGAGTCACTGAAGAAAGGATCGAGAGCAGCCCTGCCAAGAGGGACCTGGGCGTGCTGGTGGATGAAAAGCTGGACATGAGCCGGCCATGGGCGCTGGCAGCCCAGAAGGCCAACCCTACCCTGGGCTGCATCAGGAGAAGCGTGGCCAGCAGGTCGAGGGAGATGATTCTGCCCCTCTACTCTGCTCTGGGGAGACCTCCCCTGGAGCCCTGCGTCCAGCTCTGGAGCCCTCAGCACAAGAAGGACATGGACCTGTTGGAGCGGGTCCAGAGGAGGGCTACTAAAATGATCCGAGGGCTGGAGCACCTCTCTTATGAGAACAGGCTGAGAGAGTTGGGGTTGTTCAGCCTGGAGAAGAGAAGGCTGCGGGGAGACCTGATTATGGCCTTTCAGTACCTAAAGGGGGACTATGGGAAAGATGGGGAAAATCTTTTTAGTAGGGCCAGCTGTGACAGGACAAGGGGTAATGGTTTTAAACTAAACTAGGGTAGGTTTAGACTGGATCTAAGGAGGAAATTCTTTACAATGAGGGTGGTGAAACACTGGAACAGGTTGCCCAGAGAGGTGGTGGAGGCCCCATCCCTGGGAACATTCAAGGCCAGGTTGGATGGGGCTCTGAGCAACCTGATCTGGTTAGCAGTGTCCCTGCTCACTGGAGGGGGGTTGGACTAGATCACCTCTAGGGGTCCCTTCCAACCCAAACCATTCTATGATTCTATGATTCTATAAGTTGTCAGCCGGCTGCTGCCTGCTCCCCAGGGTCTTCCACCGCCCCTATAATGCACGGATCATAGTTTTGTTCAATCCTTATCACATCTCATTAAGAATTTTGGGGAAGGGTGCTGAGAGGAGTGAAAGAAGGTTCAAAGATATGTGATAGTTCCTGTTGGAGGGATGACAGAGGAGGATTTGAATGGAGCTGCAAAATTACCAGTGGCTGGAGAGTGGACACAGGTCAACTCTTCACTGGGCCCTCTCTCAGGACACCAGAGCTAGGGATTAAATGATCCACCCGGTGACACTAGCATAGGGTGGGTTCAGACAGAAAAGGGAGCTGCTCCCCATCACAGGTACAGTTCAACTGGGTAATCGTTGCTGCAGGATGCTGCAAATACAAAAAGGCTACAGGGATCCCAAACCTTCAGCATGTGATCATCCCAAAAGGGCTCCTCCAGCCAAAGATCCCACCTCTGCCTTAGGATTTGTTTGAATTTGAAGGTTTTGGAGGCTGGGAGGGAATCGCTCCACGTTGGCTTGGGTTTTTTTTATTATTTTCTCCCCTCTTCCCTGCTGTCAGAGGTGGGATTCTGTAGCTGGATGGTCCATAGAATGGATGGTCTATAGGATGAACAGGCCATCGGGATGAACAGGCCATCGGTCTGCCCCAGTTTGTCTGCTCCTGTTTTGTAGGACACAGAGGGCACAGCTCTAGCTGCTGTATTGAGATTTGAGCCCTTTTTTGGGTAAAGTTCCCCCAGGATCTTCCCCACTACTGTGTCCAGGGTAGCTGCTCACCTGGGTGATCCTCATTTGCTCTTCCCAGCCAAGAGCGTTATCCATGGATCTGCTGGATCCGGAGAAGATATAGGGAGACAGTCCTGGGAGAAGACTGGCTGAAGGTCATCCCAGAGACTGGTTGCAGGGCTTGGAGCAGAGCCATCCCTCCTTAGCAATGCACTCACGAGGCACCAAGTCCTCCAAGGCTGGAGCCTGGAGGGAAGCAGCAGGTCAACCCAAGCACACCCGCAGCAAATACCGATGTGACGCCAGCAAAGTTCACCGGCGGGAGCCAGAACAACATGTGCTGCAGCCTGTCTCGCAGAGCCCCCGTCCAAGGAAGACGCCCCAAACCTGCCCTCTGCGCTTACTGCTTTTTTTTTTTTTTTTTTCTGTACTTCTATTGAAACAATTAATTCCTGCGGCTGGAAAGTTTGTGCAACCCTCAGCCGCGGCTGTTGCACCACACCGCCGTTTGGCTTGGCCAGCACAGCAGAACAGCAATAAGCATCCTGACTTCAGCTGGATCGCTCGCCTCCCAGTGACACCCATAAATAGAAACGGATTGGAGAGGGGTGGGGAGATCTGCGTGGAAACCCAGCACAGCTGGACCGGGAAACACCTCTGGCTTCCTTCTGCTGGGCCCACCCCTGGGCTGCAAGTGCTGCCTCTCATTCAGAGAGTGCTTAATCATAGAGAGAGGTGATAAATAAGAGCTGAGAGATGGTTTTTTTTTTTTTTTTTTTTGTCCTCCAGCCCAGGAATCTTTCTTCCTAAAAGGAAAACACAACTCCAGGAGGTCTGGCATCAAGAGATCAAGCAGCCAGCACTTTTTATAGAAGGTGGAGAGCAGAGACTTGACCATGCATGGTCAGTAGGGAGCTTGTAGTGCCACGAGGATAGAAAATCAACTGCAATGTTTTAGATGTGAGAGGTGACCCTTTGGGGCCATCTCAGCACAGGGCAGGTTGTCCCAGGAAGGTCTCTCCACTGTGTCAGTGTAAGCATTTCTCAGATCCTGACGTGCTCTGCTCTGTGCCTCAGTTTCCCCGGCTCTGGAGTAAGGCTGAGATGTGCTCACCGTGTGCTGAAAAATCCTCAAAACCAGCTTTGATAGGAAATGATGGAGTTTGCTCCACAAGAAGGAAAATAAACCCTTGGGAGGAGACATTTGCTTTCCGTGTGGAGTTTCAGCTTTTCATTAAAGCAGAGCCACAAAAGCCTCTTTCAGACAAGGCCACGAAGGAAGATTTCCACTTCTCCAGCTAAACAGGGAGGTTTCTGTCCTAAAGCTTCCTAGGACGTCCCATTACTGCTGGTGGTCTCTGTGGAGGAGAGGATGCCTCTGACCACCTCACCACCTGCCCTAACAACATCTGCTTCCAGGGGCCATCCAGCCATGCCCAGGAGGTCAGGGAGAGCCTTGTCTGACCAGGAACCAGCAGAAAAAAACATCCCTTAACAATGGGACAAATATAATAAGGGGTCAATAATCCCTTAATGATGCTAAAAGACCTGCTGGCCTAGTGATGTCCTCGAGGTGGCCACTTGGCCTTCAGTGGCTGCTCCTGCCTTGCCATATAACGGTTCCCAGCTTCTACCCTCTGCTCATGTTGATGTCCTCACACGACTGTTTTCTTCCCCTGGAGAAGATGAGTTGTATCCGTGCTGCCGTCATGTCCGCTCTCTGCTCAGGTGTGCCTTTTTGGAAGCAGGCTGATAAATTGTCGCCTGCCTGCTTGCTAGGTGGAGGGAATGGCCACAGGGCTTTCTTCAGCATCACTTTTTTTTTCCTGAAAAGCTGGAAATGCAGTCCTCATCCAAAGCTTTAAAACTCCCGATTGAGCTACCTTTTCCCATCCACTCCCAGGGTGCACCATCCCCTAGAAAAAAATGGGATGATACTATCAAAAACCCAACTGTTGGTCCACTTTTGGTTAAGCATCAGCTTCAGCTCCTTTGAAAAGGGTGGATCTCTGCCTCCTCTGCAGTGTCCCAGGCCCAGATTTGTTTCATTTCCAAGCCACCAGCTGCTTTGGAGTGTCCCGTGAAATCTGGTCTCATTCCTCATCCCCTTCTGCTGCTTTGTTACTGGATCCCATTTTCACGTGGAGGTTTCTCATGACCTTCTGGATGCTCCCATGCATGTTCTTGGCCTCAGTGCCTGGTGAGGATGAGTCAAATGGCTCCTGCCTTTTGTTTCCTGGATGGAGGGAGGATTGGCAGTGGGAATCAGGTCCTGCTTGGTGGAACACAGACTAATCTTCCCAAAAAAGGACCTCAGAGGAGCGAGTCAGGTAGCAACAACCAGCTCTTGGGTGGGGAGAGGAAATGGGGGAGAGGGTCCAGGCAGGCCAGTTGAGGAACAGACGCTCCTGTGGCTGGTTTCATCCTCCCTGGAGCCTGTTGAAGAGGGATTTTTTTAAAAATTTTTTTAATGCTAAGAGCAGCTTGGCTGCATGCGTGTGGAGCTGGCACCCATCTGCTAACACCTGGCCTTGGATGAAATCATCGTCCTTCCGCGGGGGGTGGGGGGAGGCTGATTCACTTTGTCACGAGCCCTAATTAGACACAACATGCTGTCTGATTAGTGCTCATGTTTGGGAGCAAACACTCAGCTGGTTGGTGGCCCACGGAGGAACGGTGGATGGAGGCAGAGGAAAGACCCCATCCCTCCTTGCCAGCGGGGCCAGAATAACCCCGGACAGCATGGCTGAACCTGGGTAGCACCAGGCATGGACCTGGTGGGTCCAGGTCCATCCCATCATCTGCTGGGATGTCTGACACTTCTGCTGGACTCATTTCCATGCCCTTCAGGTGCAACCTCACTCATCTCCTTTTCCTCCCATCCCATCCCACCCCACCTGGGGGGCTTGGCTGCAGCCAGGAGGGGCTCAGGATCATTTTTATTCATGCCCTGGGTGGTGCTGGAGCCCGGTTCCCAGCCACAAGCCAAGGAGTGAAGCTGTTGAGAAGTTGTTTAGCTGGCTGAAGACAGACAGTGTTTTGCTTTCCTTTATTTTTAGCTGGTTCCCTAAGGAAACGGGGCTTTGCTCTCCATGGCGTTGCTGCCTGGCCACTGTCGGGGTCAGGTGCCCTGAGCACAGCCAGTCCCTGGGGTCCTGGCTAGGGATGAGGGAGAAAAGCTGAGGTGCTGAGCGAGGGGCCATCGCTGCCTGCCAACCCGCGCCTTGGCCTCCTCTTCACGGTTGCGATCACTGCAGAACAAGGCTTCCCAGAAAAACAATTTAGGTTGGAACCCAAAATTGTCATCGTAAAAGAAATGTGAGGCTGTGGGGTTTTGTCCAGCAGCATCGCCCCATCCTAAAAAGTCAATACCCTCTGCAGCTTTACTAAAAAACCACTTAAATATTTTGATTGGGGGGGGGCAGGGGGTGGATTCTTTCTTTCTATTTTTTTGAATGAAAGGCTTCCCTGCAATATTCAGCAGGCGCTGCAGCTGGCTCTGTTCATTCATCTCCCCACTGGCTCCCAAAATATGCAATGCGAACAAGCCTGTCTCGATCCGGCAGAGACAGGAACTGCTGCAGCCCACTCGGACGACAGCAGCCTGTGACCGGCAAAATACTCGGGGGGGGGGGAGGTTTGCTGTGACCCCGGCCTGCCCTCGCTTCCCGTTAACCGCAGCAGCATCACCAGTTAGGAGCACGCTCCCGGCCACGTGGGCCGCTCCTTTCCCAAATGCTCAGGGAAACCACAGCCACCCCGAGCACCTCAGACTGCAAATAAACCGCTGCTGGAGGGAGCGGAGCATCATCCCCTGGCAGGCAGGACATGGAGAGACAGGCAGACCACTGGTTTCTATGACAACTGATTCAGGTGTCACTGATGGAGGGGATGCAGGTGGGGATGCTGGCTGGGGCAGGGGACCGGAGGATGGGGATGTTGCATTGCCCCAGGTTTGCATTTTGAGGTGCAGCGGGGGAGACGGCAGCTCTCGCACTTGCAATCTCCTCTGGCAAATGTCGACGGGAAGCTGGGAATAGTCTTCCACAGCTTGTTTTGTTTGGCTAATCCCAGCAAGTGAGCTCATGTCTCCTGCGAACCCAAAGGAGATTGTGTGACAGCAGCCGGCAGGGCTGGGCAGACAGAGCCGAGTGGGCATGGAGGGGGGGGATGCGCTAACGGTGTCCTTCACGCTGGGAAGACCACGTCGCTTCCCGGGAGCTGGTGGGACCATGCGGCCTTTCCCCAGCGTCGGCTCCAGCTCGCCGATCCACACAGCCTGGAGGAGCCTCCGGCTCTCGCTGGGACTGCGGCTCTTAATAGGCTGCCTGAATCTGGGCCAAAATGTTTTCCTAGCTGCTAACGAACCCAGACGCTCTCCCGGGAAGGTGGAGAGGGAGGAAGAGTGAAGCAGAGACAATTCTAGGCTCCAGCAAAGCCTTTGTTTTGAACGTGCCCAGTTTCTTCGGAGGTCTTCCTCCCTCCCCTTTGGACGCCCTTGGATCCGTCCTGCTGGCATCCCATCTTGACCTGCTGCCAGAGATACTGAAGGATCCCTCTTCTACCTGAATGACCCCTAAGACTCTGTGGTGGCACAGGCCATTCCCATCCTGACGGGTCATCATTTTCCAGGGTCCCTGTCCTCTATATGTTAAAGAATAAAGTTTCCATTTAAAGCTATGAGCTGTTGGCAGAGGGAGGAGCCGTGGCAGCCCAGCGGCAACTATTCCACTCGGTGTAGGATTTTTCCTCATATAAGGTGCGTATGCATCTTAAGAACGTGCTAGCTTCAACACCCAGAGCTGGAACGGAGGGATCTGTTTCCAGCAGCCAGTGTTGAGTCCTGCAGAGGAAGAAAAACTCCTCATGCTCCCTTCTTCTGGCCTGGGCTCGGTACAGATGTCGTCAAACTCAAGATCTAACGTTCCCCGTTGAGCTGCAGATAACTCTGCCTGCTGGTTGGGAGAGTGAAAGAACTCCTTGCATGGGTGAAGTCCTCTGGAAAAGGTCTATCTGCCTTGGTTGCATGTGTCCAAGATCAGTGTCTGGACTAGACCGGGGTCTGGGCTTGGAAGGAAGGTTTGAGAAGTGCAGGTTGGTGGTGAACCCTAGTTCCTATGGTCTGCAAGGGAGGGAGCCCTCCGTCCTTGTAGATGATCCCTTGGTACGTGAAACATGGAGTGACCCACCACATTCTCATTACAGAAGGTTATGAGATTTTTAGGTGTGTGTTTCTGTGTTGGGCTGTTTCCCTTTCTGCTCTTCAACATGAAGAGGAGACCTGGCAGGCTGGGGAAACGCTTCAAACACACTTCCAATGTCCAAGGCTCTCTTTGCTCCAAAAGGCTGGGGTTCTCTCTTGGGTAGAGCAATGCCTGGGTTTCAAGAACAAGATCTTGTTCCTTGGAAGTAGCTGGGCTGACCCAGAGGTTGTTTGCTGCTCATCATAGCTTAGAAATGGAGCTCAGCCACTAGAAGTTTCTTACGCTGCTTTGGACAGCAGTGTGGACCATTACTGTTCCTCGCATAAGCAACCTTCTAGCAGAGGACATCAACGTACTTTGCAAAGATTGCTGGTTCTTTCTGCTGTCTGCATGAGCAGTTTCCTTTGTAGTCTAGCTTTATTCTATTCTATTTATATTTACCCCAAATATCTTGGCATGCTGGTGAGTGGCAGTTCTCTGGAATGGCTGCATGTGTGGACAAACTTCTGCTAAGTCAGTGTGAATTCCTGCCAGTCAGGCAAAGAATTACAGCAGGGAAAATTAGGAAAGGAAAAAGAACAAAGACGTGCAGCATCTCTGGGGAATGGCCAAACGGGCCAGGAGACCTCACCTATGGCAAGTGTCTGCCATTTCATGAGATCTCTGAGATGGGACGGGCTCACGTGGTCGGACAGAGGTGTGGGAACTGGTTTCAGTTCTCAGCTCATCCATTCCCCAAGAGAGAGGATGGCACGATGTTTTCCAGTGGGTCAGTGGGTCCCATAGGTGATGAGGAGCAGTTTTCCAATGGGCTGTGTTTGACAGGCACCCTCCCATTTCAGCCCAGCTCTGGGCTCTCCCTCCCTGCCCAAGCCTCGCTGGAGGAGTGCTGGTCTCCAGCTCAGCTGTACCCATGCCTGGGCTTGGCCATGGACCCTTTGGCCCTGACTGCACAACTTGGCCTCAGACCTACATCACCACCAACTTGCCTGATGAGCAAGGCCGTCATCCTGCTCACCTTGCCCGGGTCCTTGTGGAGCTGGGCACCAACTGGCAAGGTACTTGCCCTGCAAAGTCCCTGCCCTGCTTCCATGTCATCCCCCTCAGCTCCAGGCTCTCCATGATGAGGGGGATTGAGGGGATTGAGTGTGCCCTCAGTAAATTTGCAGATGATAGCAAACTAGGTGGTAGTGTTGATCTGCTCAAGGGGAGGAGGGCTCTGCAGAGGGACCTGGAAAGGCTGGATCCATGGGCTGAGGCCAACTGTATGAGGTTCAACAAGGCCGAGTGCCGGGTCCTGCACTTTGGTCACAACAACCCCATGCAGCGCTACAGGCTTGGGGCAGAGTGGCTGGAAAGCTGCCTGGTGGAAAAAGACCTGGGGGTACTGATTGACAGCCGGCTGAATATGAGCCAGCAGGGTGCCCAGGTGGCCAAGAAGGCCAATGGCATCCTGGCCTGTATCAGGAATAGTGTGGCCAGCAGGAGTAGGGCAGTGGTCGTGCCCCTGTACTCGGTGCTGGTGAGGCCGCACCTCAAATACTGTGTTCAGTTTTGGGCCCCTCACTACAAGAAAGATGTTGCATTGCTGGAACAGGTCCAGAGGAGAGCAACCAAGCTGGGGAGGGGTCTGGAACACAAGTCATACGAGGAGCAGCTGAGGGACCTGGGGGTGTTTAGTCTGGAGAAGAGGAGGCTGAGGGGAGACCTGATCGCCCTCTACAACTGCCTGAGAGGAGGCTGTAGTGAGGTGGGGGTCGGCCTCTTCTCCCTGGTAACAGATGATAGGACGAGGGGGAATGGCTTGAAGCTGCGCCAGGGCAGGTTTAGGCTAGACATGAGGAAAAACCTCTTCACCGAAAGGGTTGTCAGGCTCTGGAATGGGCTGCCCAGGGAGGTGGTGAGTCCCCATCCCTGGAGGTATTTAAAAGAAGGAGAGATGAGGTGCTTAGGGACAGGGTTTAGTGGTGGGATGGCAGGGTTAGGTTGAAGGTTGGACTCGATGATCTTAAAGGTCTTTTCCAACCAAGTGATTCTATGATCCTATGATCCTTTGGGGATGCAGCCTGGGATGGTGCACATCACACACTGCTGAGCTGATAAAAGCTGTAGCCCATCAGAGCTGTTAAAATCCTTACGGTGAAGGAAACTGAAACTATAGAAGAGTAGGAGCCATCTGGCAGATACCTAAAGATCCCAATGGCCCAACAAAGTGGGGTTTTTTTTTCTACAGAGCCGTATCTGCTGTGTCAGTCTGTAGCTGGGACTTGAAACACAGCAGTTCATCAGCCAGGGTCAGGGCTGGAACAACACAAGAGAAATGTCCAGTTGTGCTGCGTCAGGTCCTAGCGGGGTGACACCATCACGGTCAGCACCTCTTGCTGGAGCTACAGTCCCAAAGGGAAAGATCTAGCAACTGGAGAGCAGCCCTGGGACGGGACCAGCTTCACTCCTGCTCTCTCTTGGAAGGCGAAGGATGAACCAGCTCCGAGGCTCAGCTTTTGAGTGTACAAATACGTGGAAAACAAGTTATGGTTCCTGGCTTGTCCTCACCAGCCCTGAGGATGACTAACATCTGAGAAGGAGTTTTGAAGGCCTCAGAATGAGTGGCCCAATGTGAAGTATCAAGACAGCAAAGCAGCCTTGAAACCTTACTACAGATCCCTTTCCAAACACCTCCCTTTCTCTCCTTAAACAACTCTTTGAGCTATGCCCTGACTCCAAGGAACGACGGCGCGTTCGTGCCAAAACCCGCCCCTTCCTCGGAGCTTTTCGGAGCAGGGCTGAGCTGGGTCCCAAGAGCTCTGCTGCAGGACCTGCCCATAATTCACCCCTCCCATGAGCGGCATTACCCACAGATGGAGGGACAGGTCCCCAGCGGCAACTCAACGTTACGCGGTGCCTAATTGCAAAAAATTCAGCGTGCAAGTAAACGGCAATCACCGTAACGATTTTCCTGCTGTAGGAGCTAGATTTTGTTAACATGCATATTAGCGCACGCTAATTAGTTCCCGCTGCTGCTCCTGCCACAAGCCTGAAGATGGATTACACCACATGTGCTAAGCAGCTTATTTGGGGTGGTAGCACACTGGAAAGCCGGGAGCCGGGAGGGAGCAGCCAGCTTTCTGAGTGCTGAAGATCAACCGTTCCTGAGCAGCGGGAAGGGATCTGAGCTCCCAACCGTTTCCCTGCTCCGGCTGCTCCCTGCCAGATCCGGCCCTTAGATCCGGTTGATGCTGCTGTAAATATTTTGCTGCCAGTGCTGCCTTTTCCCCTCCCTGGTACGTCCAGGAGCTGTGCAAGTTTTGCAGTAGCTTTTTCCCCCCTGCTAAAAGAAGTAAAAGAAAATTCCGCAACCTTGGCTAATTCAACAATAATTGCAACACCCTGGCTGTCACCTCACTTATTTCATTCTGCAAGGAGCAAAAGCGGCAGGCAGCCCCTTCCAACCTTCCCCCAGCCCCGGGAAGCTGGGCTGTTTGCTGGGAAGCGATGGCTTTCCCTAACCTTGTGGTCGCCCTCCAAGCTGGGGGGATGCTTTGCTCCCGTTGCCATAGAAATGCTGCACGGGGTGTGTGGGGGGGATGCGAGATCTGCTGCTGCCACCTCCTGGAGGAGGCCTGGATGGCGTGGGGTGCTTTAGGAAGAGCACAGGCAGCTGGGGAGATGTTTCAGGCAGGGCTCAGCCCAAATCCAGGCATGCCAGGCCCAGGTACGTTGGTACGGTGCCTTTTGGACCCCAGCAGCACTCGCCTGTTGCCACCTCTTGCAGAGCTTGCAGAGCATCACCCAAAATCAGCAGACTCCCCGCCAAACAAACCATTAACCATTCAAATGGCCATGACCCCAAATCATGTCCAAACCAGAGTACTTTGGCCCCAGGTTTGTCCATGGTTGGCTTCATGCTAGGGAGCTTTGGGCATGTCTTCTGCTGGACTGCGCTCTCTGGAAGGTCCCTGAAGGGTTGGTGAGGTCAGCTCAAGGATGGAGAAGGGCTTGGAGGTGACTGCTCTTGGATGAGAAAGCCCTGAACAAGTTAGTCCCATCCTTACAGAATCATAGAATCACAGAATCGTTTAGGTTGGAAAAGTCCTTTAAGATCATCAAGTCCAGTCATTAACCCAACCCTGCCATCCCACCACTAAACCCTGTCCCTAAGCACCTTCTTTTAAATCCCCCCAGGGGTGGGGACTCAACCCCTTCCCTGGGCAGCCCCTTCCAGTGCCTGACAGCCCTTGGGGGAAGGAATTGTTCCCCAGGGCCAACCTCACCCTGCCCTGGCACAACTTGAGGCCGCTGCCCCTCGTCCCATCGCCCCTTCCCTGGGAGCAGAGCCCGACCCCCCCGGCTCCCCCCTCCTCTCAGGCAGTTGTAGGGAGCGATGAGGGCTCCCCTCAGCCTCCTCTGCTCCAGGCTGAACACCCCCAGCCGCTCCTCGTAAGCATACTGCAGTATTAAGCGATTTTAAATGGAAGGGGGGGGATGGACATGACCGGACTCTGTGATGGGTCAGCATCATCCAAGGGAAGGCGTTCTCAGGAGCTGCTGTGCCCCCTTGGGATGTTCTCGTCCCACCCCAGGGTTGCCTTTGCACTGGAGGGGGTGAGAAAGGTTTGGACCATCCCTACCACCAGCTCTGCTCCAGCTTCAGCAGCACCTCCTGCAGTCCTTTCGGCAACGCTTCCCCCATTGCAGCCTCCCTCCTTGCTCCGAACCTTCCCTCCACGCTGCGCCCCCTCCGCCACCTCAACCCTGCCCTCCCAAAAGAGCTCATGCAAAGCCTGAGAAACTCGCACACCACAGCCCTGAGCAGTATCTGCCTAGCAGGAGGACGGAGGAAGAAAACAAGGGACACAAACGTTCCTCAGCTCTTCTGCTGTGGGAGACCCTCCGAAGGTACCAGCACAACAAGGACACCGCGTCCTGTGCTGTGCGGCGCAAACGTGACTGCGGTACCCACGCTCACCGAGTCCCTTGCCAGGCTGAAACAAGGCCGTCTTTCTGCTCTCTCCCCTGACCTTAATTTGATGCTGGCAGGAATTCTCCTTTGAGATGAACCAGAAATCTCCGTCCTCTGCGGTGACCCTGGATGCACCTGCCCAGGAGGGGTTTTAGGAGGAGATGCCAGTCCCTCCTACCGTTCATGTCCGATTTGTCTCTGAGCATACAGCGTGATCCTCTCTGCAACCCATTTTGGTCCTGCTTTTAGGTCACCTTAACTAAATATCAGGCCATTAAAATGGTCGGAAAGAAAGACCAATGGGAATCGTGCCCCTCTGCTGCCTCGGACTGCATCCTACAGTGCAGGCCTGCGTAGGACCAGTGGGTTTTAGGGACAACCGTATCTGCTGGCTAAATTGCTATGCTGAAGATGCCCAAAGATTGGGTTATAATGGTCAAAGTCCCAAAGATTGGGTTATAGCTGTCAAAGTCCTGCTGTGTCCCTTCTCTGTCTTCCAGAGTAGGCAGTCATGCATCGTGGCTGCCACCTCTGCATCCATCCTTTGCCTGAAGAAGCCCCTGAATCGCCTGGTTCCCCATTTACCTTGGAACAAGTGTCAAGGAGAGTTTGTCCACCTCAACTTCAGCTGGCTGGGAGCACAATGTGCAGCTGTGTTGGGTGTCCATGGCGCAGGGAGGAGGGTTGGGACCCTCTGTGCACTTCAATTGTCCATCTGTCTCCATGGGATGCACCAGGAGACCAGGGCACAGGCCCGGGTGGGTCCAACCTTTGCAAGGTTGGGAGCACGAATCTGCTCTGCATGGAGCCACGCAGCAGAAAGAGGGTCTGAGCCCTGGATCTGCATTGGATCATCTACCAGCTGGCAAGCTTGGATGGTCCCAGGGAAATGGGAGTGTTCCCACCACCAGTTTCTCTAATGGATCATTTGAGCTGGATACCCTACCCCCTCCCACAGCATCCCACTGCTCTGGGGACCCTTCCATGGCTGCCCCAGGGAAAGAAAAATAACTCGAAGCACAGGAGCTGATGCACTTCAGGGTCTCAGCTATCTCCAGGTGCAGCAGCCATTGCAAGCACTGGGGCTGAATGAGGTCCAGGGCCCCTGGGATGGGTGGACTTGACTCCCCTGGTCACGAGAAGGCTGCCCAGGTGCAGAGGCAGCGGCTGAGAAGCAGTTCAGGCCCTTCCATCACCACCAGGGAGACAATTTCAATGCCCTGAAACGGCTTGGGGACGATGGCACCTGTCCAAGATGCTCCGCAGCCCCGAGTTACACCGTTTAATTAATTTTCCCCTCTGGATTGATGAGTTTTGGGTTTGCCTCCACCGCTGAGAACCCGTGTGGTGCCTCGGGAGAGGGCAAGGATTCACACCCCGCTGCACAGCACGAACCCAGCCGGCACCTTTGGCTTTTGAGCCGTGCTCACTTTCACCCTGTGGTTCGCCAGCTGCAGCTGCGATTTCCACCCCTCCCCGAGGAATACCAGCGCCGGGGTTTCACTGGGGCGAATGGGAATTAACACACACAAGGGCAAACCGCTCCTTAGGGGAGAAAAATGCCCTTTTTGTGTAGGCGATAAAAGAAAAAGAGGGGGAAAAAAGACTTTCCCATGTCTCGAGTTACCTGCCAAAATACGTAGGGCAGCTGTCATGAGTATTCGCACTTGATTTTTATGGAGGTGAGGAGGACAGCAGGATGCCAAGGAAACCACTTCTGCCAGCAAGTGCAATAAGCTGAAATCTTTTGGGTGCAAGGGAATGACTTGTGCCGTCAAAGGAGAAAAGACAGGGAAAAGAACACAAGGTGGAATAAATGCAGCAGGGAATGCAAACCGGGATTGCTCCAAGTGCCTGAATAAAGGAGAACAGGTTCCAAAGATCTGCTGTTTGCTCCTTGGGCCCCTCTTTTCCAAAATACCATGGTGCTGTGACCCAGCACTTTGCAGAGCATCTGACCTGGATGGTCCGTGGGTTGCACATGGCTGGGGAGGGATCCTGCCTCCAGAGCCTCCCCTGAGCACTCTTCTGAATTTATGGAGTTTTCTAGCCCACACCCATCCCATCCCAGCGTGTTTGCTCGCCACCCCACCGTGGCTCCTGCAGCTCCCTCGCCCTCTCACGCCAAGCTCTGGCTGCTCTTGCTGTGCCGTTTTCTGCCCAGGCTCTCCTAGCTCCCTCCAAGCCTCCCGGCCACGACCTCTGCATTTGCTCCTAGCAGGCAGCACTTCGGTCTCTGTTTGGATCCCCCTCGTTGACCAAAGCCTGCTGTCACGCAGACCCTCCACCTGGTGCTGTTGTGGGGGTCTGGTCCTTTCTCTCTTGCCTCTGCGTTAGCTGGGCTGTGATTTCTCACCATTTTCTGTGCATCCTCTGGTTCCTTTTTGGCCTCTGGTCTCATGCTATCTTCTCGTCCAGTGGGGCCTGCTGATCACTTCATCTTTGTCTTCTCAACCTTGTTTCTCCTCCTCCATCTGGCCTTTCCCTCTCTTTTTTTTCCCCACAAATACGTACATCTGGGTTCACTGTTCTTCAGCCTTCTTGCTCAGCAGATACCTGCAGCTTCCAGTATCCTCCACCATGCCCTCAAAACCTCTCTGGCAGGGCTCTCTGGTGTCCTGTTTCCTCAAAACCTCATCAGCCTTGCCTTCCCTTCAATTTGCAGCCTGCAGCTCCCCTTCCACGCATCTTCTCCTGTCTAAACTCTAGCATTTGAGACCTGTTTGGCCCTAACACACAACCCTGAATCATACCTCTTGTCTGGCTAGAAAATGCCGGGAACTCTTCATTTACCAGAGATTCAGGGATACACAGCAGCCCCTGGGCACTTGTTGGACCTCTGGAAGAGTCAGTAAGACCACGGCACATTCACAGACGTATACATGCATTTAACGTATGGGTTATTTCCAGGGCACTCGTACATAGGAGCTGCGAGGCTGCGGTCTGCAGAAGCAACTGGCAGAGATGACTTGCATATGCAAACCATACGGGCAGAGAACATTTCGGACTTCCTGTGCATACGTGGCCAGCTGCAGAGATGCCCCGTGCAGCACAGGCGTACGATGCACAGAATCACAGAATCAGAGAATCACAGAATCGTTGAGGTTGGCAAAGCCCTTTAAGCTCCCCCAGCCCAACCGCACCCCTACCCCTGCCATCCCACCCCCAAACCCTGGCCCTCAGCACCGCCTCTGCCCGGCTGTTCTATCCCCCCAGGGCTGGGGACTCGACCCCTTCCCTGGGCAGCCCCTTCCAGCCCCTGACAGCCCTTTGGGGAAGGAATTGTCCCCAGGGCCAACCTCACCCTGCCCTGGCACAACTTGAGGCCGTTTCCCCTCGTACCGTCGCCCCTTCCCTGGGAGCAGAGCCCGACCCCCACCAAACTACAACCTCCATCCAGGTAGTTCAGTACCAAGCTCAGGGCCTGGTTTTCCTGGAGAGATGCATGGGATCCCCTGCATTTGGTGCCTCTGATCCTTCCATTAGAGCTAACACACAGAAATTAGTGCCTAGATCCAGCTCCCATTATTGTCTTTACCCTTCCATCTAGAAGTTCTCACCTGAAGGCAAATCAAACATGCCTGGAATGCCTCCTCCGTACAACCCTCCCCTTCATCCTCTGTTGATGGGCTCCCAAAGCCTCCACCTGACTGTTCCACTCTGTAGACTTCAGGGTAATCAGGAGTTGGGATAAACTGGGTTTCATCAGCTGGGAATGGCTGAGTGGGACTTTGGCTGAGGATATTAGAGGTATTAGGTGACTCCTCAAACCACCACGAGCTGCCATTGAAGGTCCTGGAGGCAAAGCCAAATGCAGGCTGAACGCTGAAGAGATGTCTCTACCGCAGCGTGAACGCTGCCAGCCGAGACCTGCACGAGATCCCACCTGCGGCGAGGACAGTCCTGGTCATTCACAGGACCAACGAGCATGTTGTGACTTCACTCTTAAATCTCAAAATTATAGTTCACAGTGAAATCTGTAGACTTGAAGAAGACACGTTCCTGCTGGACCCAATTAAGAAGGCATCTGATTAGGCTTTGGGGGGCCAGATGCTGAGCTGAGCAGCCCTGAGCACAGCCTAGCTGGCTTCCGAGTAACTGTCTCCAAACCAGTCTCTTCCCTGGAGCTCCTCTTCTCGGGGGCGGTTGATGGGGCAGGTCAGGCCAGCCGTTCAACAATTTTGGATGCAGTCAGCAGAAGCTTGTGTTTGTCCCGATGTTATGTGCCAGCTCAGCACTTTTGAGAACATCAAACAGCTGTGCAGGCGCTTTCGGAAGGAGATAAGCTCCATCAGGGTGGGGGTTATCTGGCGTCAGAAAGGGAAGTGCAGCTCTTTGACTCAAAAGGGAAATGAATTGGGTTACTGGTCAACAAATAAATCTGGAGCTGTTCCTCTATCTCGCTGCCACAGCCGCCTGCCCCGTAACGAGAAGTCTTCTGAAGGGTGAAGGCAGCAAAGATCAATCTGGACCGGGTGGGCTGAAAAGGGCTGGGGGGCCGTGCCCCCAGGCCAGCTGAGGACCCTCCCGAAAATGGTGCCCAAAAAGCAGTTTAGCTGATGCCACTCCATATTTCAGCATATCAGGAGAGACGAATAGCTCATCCCCAGGTACGGAAAATATCGCATTTGATGAATACAGATGTAGCCACAGAAACCATAAAATGTTCCTTTATTTTTAGGAAAGGAAGGGGATTTTTTCCCCCCTCCTTTGTTTTACTTGACTTGCACTTTTTTTTTTTTGAATATCAGGGAAGATTAAAAGAATTAAGGTCCCATCTCATTTTGTGCTTCAGGCTCAAAACTCCCCTGGGGATCAACTCTCTTGCAGGGATCCCTGCGTTCAAGCCACAGATCAGTATTACCGCTCTGAATTTGCTTTTGGGGTTAAAAAAAGCAAAAAAACAAATCTGACTCCAGAATGTGGCGGTTCTGGCGCGGAAGGGAATATTGCAGCTCCGAGATTCACTGCCCTCTCATGCTATTTAGCATTTTCTTAAAAGGATCAACACACAAAATCAATTAAAAACCAAAAACAAAACAAAAAAACCACACATCCCTCCCCAAATCTGTTCCAAGCATCCACAGTTAGAGAGAAAAGCTGGAAGCCACGAGGCTGATGGGCTCTCAAACTCCTTTCGCAAAGACCAGATTGGACGGGGCTGTGAGCAACCTGATGTGGTTCAAGGTGTCCCTGCTCCCTGCAGGGGGGTTGGGCTGGGTGACCTCTAGGGGTCCCTTCCAACCCAAACCATTCGATGATTCTATAAATAACATGAAGAGTTGTGACATTTGTTGCTTTTACGTTGTTATAACCTGTGAAGTCTTCACACAGACTCTGTTCTTCCATTGAAGGAGCAGCTGGAGTTTTCCTCCATCAGATCTCGCCTCGTGCGACACAGACAAGGTTTTCAAGCTCATTTTTTTGGCCTTTGCCGTCGGGCGGAACGGCAAAATTAGGGCAAGCCCGCTCCGATGAGCCAGCAATTATTATTATTCTTCGTTCCATGCACCAGCAGAGTACCTGGGAGCGCTTGTACCAGTTCGGGGGGGAAAACACGGTGATGGGTGCTGCGCAAAGCAAAGTTTAACAGAAAATAGGGATTTCTTTGTTGTTGTTAAAGCCAAATAATACGGGGACGCTCCAGCTTTTATAAATGATAAAAGCAGGTTGGACAGAGCAGCAGGAAGCAAACCATCGAAACCATCCTGCCTCCAGCGCAGCGGGGGAGCGGGAGTGGGTGTCCTTGCCCCAAGCTAATTTAGCTGCGGGATTTGCATACAGATCACCCCTAAGCGAAGGGCCCGGGTAGGGCTTAGCTGAGCACAGTACCGGTTCTTAGTCGTAAGCTGCAAACAGCTAACGCTCGCTTGCCAAAATACAGACGAGAAGCTTCAGCATGCGTTTGCATTTTTAAAACGGCAGCGACTCCAAGAAAGCAGTCACCCAAGAGCTTTTAAATTTTTCTGAATTCAGAACATCCCAGAATTTTACCATTTTACTGCTTTACCAGTCTTTTACCGCCCTGTATTTTACCGCTAACTGTGCCAGACGCGACGGAGGGGACCACGCTGACACCGATGAACGCGGCGGCTGGGTTTTGCGCTTGACCCCGTAAAATTTTCCATCAGCAGAAATCGGGGGGGGGGATCGGCGCTCTGGATGAGTCAGGCAAATCCGGTACCGTCCTGCAGGACTGTGGTTCCCTGCAATGGAAGGTCAGGGTTTTAAACACCAAGGATGAAGGAGGGCACCCTGGGACCCATCCCACCCCTCCGCCAGCACCCTCAGCCTCCATCCCCCCCATCCTGGGACATGGGGGACACCTCCCGCCTCGGCCATGGCCACGATGCCCGGGGGTGTCCCCTAATTTGGTGCCAGTGGGGACAAATGCCTTCCTGCTAAGCGTTTGTGGGATATGGGAAATGGGAGTTATCACAGGATTTATGAATTCTGTCAGTGAAATGATTTTTGGGGCACAGCCCTTAATTTCTTCCTCCTCCCCTTCCACAGAAAAAAACCCCGCAAACACAGATTTGGGAAGCAGCAGCACAGGTCTGAGTCGCTTCATTTATAAACCCCAGCGGCCTGAAGCAGTTGTACCCAAGGTTTTACACCCTCTTCTTGGGCTCCATAAGCGGATTCCCAGAAAACAGCGTAACACCCTTTAATAGCAAAATCAGTTGCAGGCTCTGCAGTGACCTAGAAATCGTGACCAAGTGAAACAATTTCCAGGCAGAGCAGAATTTCCTCCTGCACAAGACTTCGAAGCTTTAACGTGCTTTTCCTTACCTGGATTTTTTCCCCCTGTATTTTTTATACGGCTCGCAAGCGGCCTCTCGGTTCACACACAGCGAAGATCCCATAGCACCCAAATCCAGTACGAGTTCAATGAGTTTTCTGGAACATGATGCAATTGGGTGCAAGGAACAGGAATGGAAATGGTGGAAGAGGATTATGGGGGACAGAGCAGCTTATCCTGGCTGGTGTGGATGTGGTGCCTAGGGACAGGGTTTGGTGGTGGGATGGCAGGGTTAGGGGAAGGGTTGGACTTGATCTTGGAGGGCTTTTCCAACCCAAACCATTCTGTGATTCTGTTACATCTGTGACTGCAACGCGGTCAAGCCAGGTGACATAAGCTCTTCTGAAGACCATCACCAGATGGGTGCTCCAGTTTCCATACAACTCTACAACCTTAGGAACAGCACAACCAGGATCAGGTCCAAAATGCAATATTGGGAATCCCTAGTATGGTATCATGGATAAAAGCAAGTGTAGCCCCCCCAAACCCTACCATTAGGTAGGAGCTCAGTACTAGGAGGGGCCCAGAGGTTAAATCCAGTCTCCCACAATGACAGACAACATGCAGAACAGTCTACAAAACCCATTTGGTGACCTGAACCTTGCACGAAAGGGCTCACTCCGGCTCCCTCATGTGCTTCACTTTCTACAGAAACACTCCCTGGGAGCCCAAAACAGGAGCCGAGGCGAGCGGCACTTGCGAGGCGCCCATCATTGTTAAAGCCCTCTAACAGACCATGAATTCGGTGCATAAATACCTTGCTACCTACCAGCTTCTGCCTAGCACCCTCTCTACACCCCAGCTTTTAATCAGCCTTTCTGCAACCCGCCAGTGAATCACAACCAACCCTTCCGGCTTTGGCACAGCCCTGTGAAACTCCCAATAACATAATACGAAAATACCATTTCAAGACATAAACCTTGTCCGAGCTAAGCTACGGGAGCGTGTACAAGGAGGGTGCACGCAGCTGGCCCATGCTAAAGCGGCGGGGCAGTTTCACTGGTGCAGCTGGACTAGCAGAGCAGCAGCATACACAGCAACGCGGCGTTATTTGTTACATCTGCAGAAATTGAGTATACTTTGGAGCGATTTCAGCAGATTTAATGGAGCATCTCTCGTCTTGGGCACACTGGAGACTATGGCATTGTTGGCTGGCTCCTTTAGCCCATAAAAACCTTTAACATGTTAAAAAAAAAAAAGATCTCAAATACAAACACCTGCAATTCTTTCAGTGGTGTTTATTTTATTACAAGGATAGGTTGGGACAGAGCAAAAAAATCATGGCAAAATGAAATCTGGAATTATTAAGAGACTTTCCAAGCCTCAAATCTCAATCTTTTTGCCCGGTTATCGTTGTGCAACACAGTAAGGACGTCCTGATCTTTCACGTCAGCGCGTGGTGCCGCACGGTAACGCTGCACTCCTGCAGAGTGTCACTCAGCAGTAGTGCAGAGATTAAAAAAGGAAATATGCTTCTTCCTTCCATTGTTTTATTGCCATCTCATCTCGCCCATAACGCAGCATTCAGTCTACTCAAGTTATCTCTAAGTTTGGCGGAGACAAAACCAGCCCCTCTCTCCCTCCCCAGCTACCGGATACCCACATAGATTCTGTTGATTTCAGAAAGGAGAATTAACAAAGCATCAATTAGGCTATTAAAAAAATAAATATTCTTAGGCAGGAAATACACCAACCCCTGCAATTAATATATTAATAAACATTTACTTGTAACCTTAATTGCATGACTCATAGTGCTGGAATTTTTTATTTTTTTTTTTTTTTAAAAAAAACCCCCATCCAGAACACAAAGGCTGTGGGGTGGGGGTGTCTGAGGCCTTCAGACACACTGAGCTGGCTCTTACTTCAAAGGATGAATCATCAGAATCTGGTTAGTATCAGCAGAGCTGGCCTGCACAATAAATGAGGCGATTTAGCCTTTCCGTGGAGGTGTTTCTGTCTCTTGGCTACAGAAAAAATAACGCAGCTTGGCTGCGAGCAAACTTGACGTTCTATAAACCAAGCAAACCCATATTTATATAGCGAAGGTTTTCTGCAGTAGGCTCTGGGAGTTCTCTCAACATACTCTTTCTAGAGTTTCAGTATATATTTCAGTAAGAACAGAGACACGCTTGCAGCATTTTCTTTGTACTCTGTCCTTCCAATGTCGATACAGATGACAAAATCTGCAAGTCTCACCCCTACACACCTATTATTCTGGGCTGTGTACACCACTGCCACAAAGTTACACAGCTCCGTAAGCGCAGAGCAAGCCTGGAGGATTCTGAATGCAATCAAGAGCAAACATACTCAAAATAGACATCAGAATCTGGAAACAATACAAAGTTTGGGTATAGTCACATGAGACTGGCTGCCAAGAGAAAGTCACCACGTAAAAATTACTGATGTTCCTGGGGTACACATGCATCAGAGTGCTTTAGCCTCAAGCTCTCGGCTCACCTCCATTGTACAAATGACTGTCCTATTTCATACCAGCTCTAACAGAATGAAAAGCAAAACTTTTGATCAAGTCTTGTTGCTGATGCTCAAAACGAGCATCCTATCTTCAAGCGCGGGGGACAGACTAGAGGGGTTTTTGTTTGGCTTTGTGAGGCTCATTTATTACAAGGTTAAACTCCTGCTGTATTTTTCTCACGCCACAGTTTCATGCCACAGTTGGAGCAACGGCTCGGCTGTCAGGCTGGAGGTTGATCAGGGAATTGCTTGCTTGGGCCAGCTCTGCAATGGAGACTCGTCCTCTCTGTTTGATATACTGCGCCACGGCAGCCATCTCCTCTGGAGTGATGTAGATGAACTTTCCTCTGTCATCAATCACACCTACAGGGGGAAAGAAAGGACCTTGAAGTCAGCACTTTGGCTCCCCTCGCTTCCCGACAGACATCAGTCACTTCTTTTGGAAGGGACGGTCGAACCACTGAGGCTGCGTTTCGTACCTAGGGCAGGCAGAACAACGTGGTAGCAGTCAGGCTTTTATCTCCTCTCTACTCTCGGGTCTTTGAGCAGGGCTCTGACAATACCTGAGTGCCTTGGTAAGACTAATTTTGCTGAGCCAAGTTCTTTTCATTGTACGCAGCTAGCCAGTAGCACCGCAGCAGCTACTTCAGGTGTATGGTTTCAGTGCTGATGGTCTGGGCCCAGGCAGCTGGTAGGGAAAGGCAGAGCAGCAGGAGGGCCCAGGAGGCAATTCAGAGACCCCTCAGCCATCCCAACTTACCCTCTAAAAGGGAATTAAGCTCAATTTGTGTATTTCAGTTGCTCCATCAAGAGTGAGAATAGGCCTCTCTGTTCTTAATGCATTATGGGATCAAACACAAGGCGGAGCACCTCACTGGCAAGCCTTTCAGGCCACAGACCCAGCCAGGACAGTGCACATCCTTACGCTTGGATTCCGAGCACTTTTGGGTCACTCGAATGGGTATCCACGCATATCGACCAAGACAGTTGTTTCCCAGCCATGACCATAACATCAGGTCAGTAAATGTTTGCATTGGCACCTTCCCCTACTTCATCCTTGGAAAGAAAAAGAGTACCCAGCCATCAGCCTTTTTTCAGACAGGGAACTACCCACACGCTCAGTTTCTGCCTACATTCCAACCCTGATTGCGTGGGTACAGGGCTAGGAGCAAGCACTTGACTTACTACAGCCTCCTGGAGTGCTCTGGGATCTATGCCTCTCCCACAGTGTACTGTACCCCGGTACTGGCTGTAGCCACCACAGCACCTCTAAAACAGCCTTCGAACTACCCCAAAACATCCAAGTGATTCTTTCAAGTTGAGATTTCAGAAGACATCGTTTGCAGCTGGCTGCTCGGCCACCCCTAAAGGCCTTCACCAGTACTCAGTCAACCCACAGGACCCAGTGCTTGTTCCTGAACTGCTGAGGACGTTCGCCCCCCACCTCTGTGTAAGGTATCAGAGGAGCAATCCCATCCCATAGCGCTTTAAACAGTAGTTTCAAGGCAGCTGAAGCAGGGGGAATAAAAATATCTATTTATCAAGTCCTACTAGGATCTTCCACAGTTCAAAACAGAAATTACACTGGAAGTCTCTCTCTACCATAGTTAAGGCATTTTCTGCACCGCCTATTCACCAGCTAAAATAAAGTCCCCTTTGTGTTTTGGCTGTCACCTGTTAGAATGCCATCTGCCATCAGGTCCTGGATTCTGTTAATTGCATCCTGTTCAGAAGGGAAAGAGGAACAACAAATTGATCAAGAGGAAGGCAAAAAGCATTTCACACGTTCGGATAAACTACAGATGGAGGCTTCCATTTAATTCCTCAGCATTAAAGACTTCAATGAAGGATACACATCAGTATTTCCACACAGATAGATGCAGCAAGGCCTCAGAAGGCTGAAGTGCACTTCTGCAATTTTGGAGTGTTCAAATAACTTCTCTATCCCCAAAAGAGACTTTAATTGCTACGTTAGCTGTCAGGTTTATGGAAGCGGGGTGGTTATACACATCTTCCCAGGGCAAGACTGTACAGTGCCAATGCAACGTGCAAGTTCCATGAAGTACACTGAGGTACTTCTCCAAGAACCTGGCTACACTCAATACATTCCAGAGCTTTTTCTGTTTTTTCCTGCTCCGTTTAAGAGGAAACCTCCTTTGCCAATCCAAAGAACAACTTGTTGAATTTATTGCCGCGTTAACTCTATAGTTACCCCATAGTTCCACTACCCCTTAAGCTAGTACCCAAGCCCTGCTTTCCACAATTTTGTCTCTCTCCCTTTCTTGCCTTCATGTGACTGCAGAAGCAAGTTCTAGTTTAGATTTCAACCAGATGAATTCCCTTAACCAGCTCACTGCATGCTTAAATGAAGTTCTGGTTTAAGAGAAAGGCAGGGGCATGGTGGCCTACACTTACAGCGGGGTAAGCTGCTGTGAAGGGGCACCCCAAGATCAGATGAGGTACAGAACAACAGAAAACATTGGTCATTTAGAAATATATGTCAAATGTGCTCAAATTAAAATAAGCCAAGCCACAACTATTCTTCAGAGTCAAAACATAAAATGTTTAGAGAACAGAAATAGGACAGAGGGTGAAAAAATAAAAAAGTACAGCTATCACACTATGAGCTCACTTTGACAGGCTTATATGGTGCTGAGAGGGACAATATTCTTAATTAATGCACCAGAAGATACAAACTAGGGTGGTCAAACAGCAGAACAGGCTTCCTAGAGAGGTGGTCGATGCCCCAAGCCTGTCAGCGTTGAAGAGGCGTTTGGACAATGCCCTTGATAACACATTTTAACTTTTGGTCAGCCCTGAAGGGGTCAGGCAGTTGGACTAGGTGATCACTGTAGGTCCCTTCCAACTGAAATATTCTATAATTCTTAGATGTCCTATACACAAGCAATTGGAGCAAAATCACCCCATCTACTGATTGTCTGCAAACATAACAACGTTGTCCAATTACACAGGCAGTGCCTGAATGTGGTTGAGCTCTGCTTTTGGTTCCCAAGTACCCTGAACTGCTCTGTTACAAGATCTGCAAACACAACAGGATCCATTCCCCAACCGGCAGCTGTGCAGGAGGCAGACTAAGCACTTTTCACTGAAACAATCCTGTAAGCCAACAATCCTTCACTGGCTGGCTGGCACTTTGATGAATGGCCACATTTTTAGGGCTGATTTTGCTGAACTTCACCAAAATCCAAGCATTTTCAGTAATGCTGAGACACCTGTATAGATGTTACCCTCATTTACCCACTTTCCCATCCTTTTAAACTCATTGATTGTGCTTGCACCTCAAAAGTAGTACTTACCTGTGTTCTTAAACCCAAATGTGAAGCCAAGTCCTCCAGCTGGATAACCTTTGTTTTCTATGGAAACAAACAAGAGTTAAATGCAGCTGATGAATTAGAGGGTTAGCTTATTTCTTTTTCTTTCAAATAAAAAAAAATAATTAATAGACAAAGTAGAACCTGCCATTTTAACTAACTTTTCCTAGTAAGCACTTTTCTCTGATGAAAAACCCTAACCTAAGTTACTTAAACCACTCTGCTCTGTGGAAAGACTGGGTGCTCTGACCCACTTCAGTAAAGACTCAAATATATTTGCCAGTGTTTGCCCTGAACCCTTCCTCATGTCGGGAGGACAGCGTGAGCACAAGCACAACAAACAGCCATGGCTCTGCTCTCCCTGTCACCTGAGCTTCTCAACTGCTACCTTTAATTTCCAGTACGCTTTAGCAAGGTCCCTTTTCTGTTTGAGAGATGTTTCAAAGTACATTTTGAAATGATCACTGGTATGTATCAGTGCATACATAAAAATCCAGACAAGACTGGCAGCATTAAGTGCTTTAGTCCGTTTTACTAATGTCGTGTGTATTAATGCCACAGTAATCTTCCTAAGCAAGTGAACACCTTATTAAAATTGTCAGTGCTGGCAGCGTACTGCTCACGCGCTCCTGCGCAGGCAGCGCAATGATCTCTGAGGACAAAGGCAGAAGCAGGAACTGGAAATTTTCGGTTTGCTTTTGAAAGAGATTCTTACTGCAGCCTCTCTCAGGCAGGACGCAGTCACCACTGCTCACATCTGGTTTTATGCTTCTCTGTAGCTCCAGAGAATACACCTGGTGCACTCGTCTGGAGCTACTTGGTTCCTGTTTTCTTATCTGCAAAAGTTTTACAAACTCATCTGTTTAGATGCAGTAAAAGGATGCACTCTTTATAAGGAATTTGGAAAAACAGAAAACTTTTGGAAACTGTTCGGTTAACGTTCTGGACTACATCCCTAACAGCCATATACGTACAAGAGCTACATTTACATTATCAGATGCAATATTTCAAACGATAAATGCATTTGTTTCTGATCTTGAAAATACACTGGAAGGGCACTGAAGAAATAAAGAGAGGCTGAAATAGATTAATCTTTTTCGTTAATAGCATCAGACCAAAAAAGCCACGCACAGACTTAGTAGTTGTGAAGTTCGATGCAGCCAAGCTAGAGAACTGAATACCATGGACTGAACGCATGGAACTGGAACCAGTCCATGGAATTCAGTTCTCAGAGCTGGGAACTGCCAAGATTCGTCACATCTTCTTTTAAAAGGATGGTGGGGGGGGAGGGTTGGTGCAAAGCCACATAAACGAGAAAAACAGGATTTAAACCTTCACTTTAAGATATTCACCCTCAATGACCAAGTTTACTGGAAGCCTTCCAGGATAGATCCTGCTGTGAGTAAGAGCCCAGAGGGTGGGGTGGAATTAGGATGTACTCCCCTCCTCCCACCCCCCCGAAATATAACGACATTGTGAGGTCCCAAGCAAACAAAACACTTCACCACATGCTTCACGTTTAAAAGACAGGCTTAACTTTCATAGGGCAAGATACACACATCTACACTTTACTGAATTCATTTAAGTTTAGGTATGAGTCTGCTGCTATCCTCAGCAAGGGATGAAACAGAGCGAGAGCTCCCAGGATTAAGATGAGCAGCATTTTTTTTTTCCTTATCTTGCAAGCATCATTTTTCTTAAAGAAAAAAACCAGGAAGGGGTAAAGGCTCCTGAGTCCTTCGCTATCCCTTTAAAATGTAGTGAAAATGGAGTTTGCTGTTTCACTTCACGGGCTGTAATTCAGATGAATTCAATTATCACCGAGATAATTTTTCCAGTTTGATGGACAAAGCACAAGCTCCGATTTCCCTGGGCCACCAGAGCTGGTGCTCCGCAGCAAAGGAACCGCTCAGCCACTCTTTTACCTCTGCCCACTTCACTGTTAATTTATTTTTTAAGTGCTCAGAGAGCCCACAGAGCTGGTTTGTAAGGTGTGGTGTGCAGCTACAGCCCTGCTGAGTAAAACCCTAAGGCTCCTGTTAAGAATGGGTTATTCTGCTTCTCCGAGAGCAGAGCGGTCAGCTCTGTCACTTGAGGACCGGCCACCGTAAGAAGCAAATGCACAGGACAGCGACTGCAGCAGAGATGCCACAGCCCAAGGTGCAAGGAGGTGATTCTGCAGCAGCCAGGCTGAGGGGCTACTATGAAGGCCCCAAAGGAAGGGAGATGCTTCAGAAAAGCAGAATTGGGGTGTGTGTGTGTGTGTGTGTGTGTGTGTGTGAATCCTTTTGGTGCCTTTGAGAAAAATCCCATTTAAAACAATCCCACAAGGCAGAGCTGGAGAAAAGAGGCTGCATTTTATTTCAAATCCCCTTCGGAATGATGAATGGGGTGAGCTACCTCCAGCCAGTTACAGCAGTAAAATAAGTTATTCAACAAAAGACCTAAATTAAATTTTCTTTTTTAAAATGCCAATTGCTCTTTTAAGTTTTTCAGACAGCTACTAGCAGCATAGCACTGCTTCTTGATATAAGTCAATGATTTCTGCGAACAGAACAGAAGATGAGGCCTATACATAATCTATATATTAAGCATGCTTTCAAGATTAAAAAAAAAACAACTAAAACTTGTAAAAGAAAGCAATGCCCCAGTTCTGCAACTCATCTCTACATAGGAAGTCAGGTGTCAAAGCGCTTCTGAATTAAGTTTTCAGCCCATGCTTAATTTCTCTGACGTCAAGTAGAAGTGACTAATATAAAACTATACATATGGGCTTAAACGCCAAACAGAGTTTGTGACTAAACTGTTCCAACCATCACAACCACCAGGGCAAGGCGCGGAATCAGCCCCTACTGCATATTCCCTTGGAAACCCTCCCAATTTTAGTGGAAGACCCCAAGGGACACTGAAATATCCTATTGTTCTACCTACTGTTATCCTAGGGCAGCTTGTTTAACAATAAAGAGCGGCATGTTTTCCTTAAGCCACAGCTTGGCAGTATCTTGAAAGCCTTAGATGGGAACGGGTGAACTGGGATCACACTGTACCGTGTAGTCCATCTCCACAGTTAGTAACTGAAACAGAGAGAGGTCTTAACAGACAGGGCCATTTCAAAGTTCCCTTTCAAAGAAATCTCTCGGGGTTCTGTGGAAAACAGCATATTGAGCTCACTGCATGGCTGCAAAATGAAATGTGCCATCTGATGGTTCATCATCACTCCATGGTTTTACTTAGGCTCTTTAAACATGTCATGCATAGTTTTTCCAATCCATCCTCAGCTTCCTCATCTGCTTTCGGCCACGCTTCTGATCAGAGCCGACTGGCTTATGCGGGGGGCTTGGTTACTGAACTGGGGCTATTTTCATTTGGGCTGCAGCAACGAAGGTAAGCCCTGACTCCCAGTGCTACTAGCATTTCCAAACCACCTCCAGAGATCACGTTGATCAGAAAGCATTTGGCAGTTGCAAACCTAGCAGCCTCCCTTGCTACGGCCCGACGGCAATAGGATACACCACCAAAAGTGCCAGTGACACGGGAGGCAGAGAGCAGCAGAGCAAAAGATGCTCGCACCGTCGCTTTTAGAACGATCAAGCCACTGTTCAGACCTGCACGGCAATCACTCAGATTAACTTCTTGAGGAGAGTTACCCATGAGACAAATCTGTTTGTAACTCTGGGGTTTTGCTGGGGCAATGGACACGCAAACCTGGCCCAGAGTTTGAGATTCTGGATTAACAAGATGATTAGGGCATCACTAAGTATACAAGTGATTTGCTTACTAATGAAGCCTTTCACACACATGCCACACATTGTCAGCTAAGAATCCAGTTTCCAGTAAAGTAGGAAAGGGATTCATTAGGACAAAAGATTTGCATAACACTGTTAGAGTAAGAGTAGAAAAATGTGTTTGACCTTTGATATACCAATAGTGGAGAAAGAAGCATTTGCCCTTACAAATCAAAAGTGGAAATCCTCATGAACACACCACAGGTTTTAAATAACCAACCATACGATATGATGAAAGGAAGACTAATGCACCCTGTTAAAACCAAGTGATATTCTCCTTAAATATCCCTTCCAAACATTAAGACAACATTGCAAATTGCACAGATAAAAACAAGAAAAAGAAATGGCATGAAAAGTTGGATTGACCTTCGTGATGCCAGTGTTTCAGACACAAATGCATCCTGCCAGTACAGCAATTCTCATTCACGCTGAGCCGAGATGCAGAAATTGTTTGCTAAATCAGTAGCTGGTATTCACACAGAAAAAGCCTGAATGTCCCAAATCTTAATCAGCAGCAAATGCTGCTGTTCATAAACCCTGAGTGTGATCCACCATGCACAGAGTTTATAAAGCCTGTACTTATGAAAGAGGGCAAGAGCTACCATCCCAGTCCAAAAGCTGAGACAGCTGTAATTACAAACCATTTTGACGATGACAGACATGCTCGTGCATGGCTAAGTAAATAATGCAGACTTTATCTAAGGTATCGCTTTTGTTACTTGTTGAATATTTAAGTAAATCAAAGAGGAAGTAAAGATTTCCCTTCTTTCTGCAACTCAGCTCTTCGGCAAAGATATTTTACACAGCCTAACAAGTATGGAAGGAGGAGAAAGACCAATGGTAGCTTACCTTCACGTATTCGAGAAATTCCATTAGAAAGCTGCGAGACTGGATATAGCAAGGACAACAATTGTTATTTTAAACTCACGAACATTAAATGCATCACAAACTTGGCGAGTACAAATATTATAGAAGTGTTCAGCTTGCATACATCTGAAGTTTTAAACATACACACTAAGGGAGATTTTTTGAACTGGAAAAACAAAGCATATATAAATTTAATCTTACCCAGGAATTTATGATAGGTATTTCCTAAGACAGAACACGGCTCAAGTACAATTTGTATTTAAGCATTTTCTGAAAGGAAATCTTTGACTCTTTCACTCTTCGCATCATACATAGCCTGAAATAACCACATCTGGGTGAGTTTGCACATCGTGTGTTAAGTTACACATACCCACCGAGGACATTTTGTACAGAGGTACAGAGTGATTCAGGAGACAGCTCATGCAGATGGTCAAGTGCAGCACACAGCTGCGCAGCACATGTGGAAGCTCAAGCCATTTTCAAAGCTATGCACCTGAAATCTGACATTTTAATAAAAGCGGCTCAATTTTCAAAGGCAATGCAAACAATGTGCATTCAAGTTAACAGGAGATCAAGTTACTCTGCAACCCTGGAAATCAATCAGCCTTAATTAACTGCTTAGCTCTGGACTCAGGACCTTAATTGTCAGCATGAGTTTCAGCAGGCTAGCCTCAACAACACAGGGCAGAGTCAGCTGTTGTAACAGGATACTAAAATGCTTCAGTACCTTATCCGGCACAAGGCAGAAGGGTGGCTCGCCATTTCTGCGAGGCTGGTGTCTCCAAATAACTATGTACCTGTGATTGTTTCTAAAGATGACTTTCAAATCGCCTATATTAAAGTTCTACCTCCCCATTCCTACCAAAGATATCTCATGTTGAGATCCAGGCATCATCAACTGCCTGCCAAGCTCTTCTGAGTGAGGAACACCCTTCTCTGTTCGCATATATAAAGAGATTAATTTCTCCTTCACAGGCTGGCGTAGGAACACAGGCAATAAACACATTCTAGCTTGAAAGGGTATCTAAAGTGGAACAATATTTAGGTATAATCTGGTCTTCTAACAGGACAGGCACGCATTTTTGAAGGAACTTTCAATAGAAAGTATGCATTTTGCTATTCTCTGCATCTTAAGAAATTCCCCATCACCAGATACAACTTCTCTTGGTGTTTATCTCGGCATGATGGAGGAATTTATCTCAATGGGATGGGCTCCATAACGAGAACTTGTGACTAATGTCAAGTAGTATTGACTCACTACATGCTCCTCAGCCCAAAGCCACTCTCGAGTCACGCTAAGGGCTTCAATTCAATAGGGTTGCTTTAGCAGAGGAGCAAATGCCCACATGGCCCTGAAAAAAAAATGCTTACCATGAAATGCATTGGACAGCTCAAATTTGGCAGCTACAGCCCAAGAGCAACTTCAGCGACAGCAATTAAAATTAGTCTAACAGGTTTTCAGCAGACAGAATAAGAATGCTGCCTCCCACAACAGTGGAACTTTCTCAAGTTTGCTGTGATATTATGTCAAGTATCACATTTCAACCACCATCCCCAGCAGCGCGTCAGCAGGCAGCCACAGGAGGGGCGTGCTAGAACGTTACGCAGAGTTTGAAATACTATCAACCATAGCAATCATGTGCAACGCTGAATGTACAGTTTTCCAGTGTACAACCCACAAGCACCTAGGCTGCGGTCCTGGGAATTCTCTTAACAGAAGCCTTTTAAGACAAGAGCTTGGTTTTTCATTTGATTTCACAGCAGCTCCATTGGTGTAGAAAATAAAACCAAAACCAAGCAATTCCTCACAAGATATGTGGACACTACCAAACTCCATATTTAGCTTTGCTTTCATGTGGCCCACTCTGTATGGGCAGAGCAAAGCTGACGACGGTAAAAGAGTATCGGATTTCCAGGATGAGTTTTATTTCAGTCCTCATGCTAAGGGAGGAGAGAACTCATTTCCAGCGACATACATTTGCCTTAGGACTCTAAACTAACTTGTAGCAACCTGGAATGAGGGACTGTAGCATTCCCCAAGAAATACTCCAGGTAACACGTGCCATATACAGAATTTAGCTGTTACAAGCAGAACCATTTGGCTGACTCCTACTTTCAAGCTCATTTTACATGAGACAGAATGCAGTAAGGGCAACCTGAGTCTAACAAAGATAAAGGAAACTGCAGTAACAGCCCAACATACATACCTCTTCCTCTGTCATTGATTCTTCAACCCCTTCCTCTTCAACTACAAAACTCTCCTTCAGCTTCAGGTACTCTTCATACTCTCTCTTCTCCTCTTCTTCCTTTGCCTTCCTTTTTTCCTCTTCCTGAACAGAAAAGATGACAAGTGGTCAGTTTGCTCCTCCCCAAATCAGGTTTAGTTTTAAGTAAAGCAGCATCTTTATCTGCAGTCTAGTTTTACTAGGACAGCCAGCAGATAACAAGTTTCTGAAATGAGTCTAAGTTCTCCCTTGATGGCATCATTAATTTCAGAAGCCACCCTTAAGGCAGTAACCATCTCACGTGGTGGTGTAAGCTTGCACAGAATACACCTAGGCTGGTTCCTAACAGATCTGACAGAGGGGAGAAAACCACTCTTATATAGCAACCTGCTTTCTTAATTTGCATGAATATGTTTCTTTTGTAGATCCCATGACAGGAAGTCCCTGCCCCTAACTGTACTTTGATGCAACACCCACATTTTCAGTCGCTGGCCCCAATTCTGCTCTGACATACACTAGAGTACATGGGGAGTGAGCACAAAGAACAGTGGAGTTACACTGGGGTCCATCTGCGTGCGAGAAGCAGCTGGCCCGTGAAAGAGTTTCAAGCCCAATCTCTTTCTTATGACATACAAGCAAACTATGTCTGCATGGAATGTAAAGAACTGAATAAAGTATTGGAGGCATAGGAGACAAGGCGTGGTTGTATTAAAAAAAGGGTTTTTTCACATGCTTGATTGTTAACCAAAACCTACAGGCTCTGCTTTTAGTTATTTGCAATAAAAATAGTTTGTTACCTACCCTGAAAGAAACATTAAAGTCTTAAAATAAATAAATAAATAATGCCAACCCAGAAAACTCCAAGCCTGACATCAGTGAAATCATAGAATCACAGAATCGCTTAGGTTGATGAAAAAGACCTTTAAGATCATCAAGTCCAACCGTAAATGGTGATGCATGCTAGGTAATGTAGAACAGTCACGCATTTGCGCAGCAAAACTGTAATTCAAAGTTTTGGAATGGGACAGATTACTTCAAACATGTTTTAAATAAGAACAGGTTTTTACTGGGAGCTCATCAATTTGCAGCTTTCCGTGATTTTCTTTTAAACTTGGTTTTGCTCTTCTCCAAAACACTTTATGCATGAAACTTCACACAGAAGAAAAATGTTTCCTTATACAACGGTTTCTTCTGCAGAGAAATGTATGTTTGGACAGCACGTGGTACAACAAGAGTCCAATTTGACTGGCCTCTGGTTGCTAACACATTGCAAAGGCCTGATTAAAACTGAGAAAGAGGGGTTCTTCAAATTTCAGTGACGGTCTCTGGGCACTCCTTTACTATTAGCACAGGAACTGATCTCTTAAAGAACAACTGTATTGATTTCTAAATGTTTGCCATACTACATCTTTGACATTAATATGGTAATTGCTTCCTTAAATGGCTGGAAAGCAAACACTTGTTCCATTCAAACAGGAAGAGATGGGAACAGGTAATTAAGTATATTGAAAAATGTCCATATTAAGAAAGATGCCATGTAAGGCTGAAAGCAGAAGGACACCAGAAACGGTCACGGGAAGGTTGCCCTTCAATAAAAACTGAAGAGAAACTGTATCTGGTCCCAATTGTGTTTAATCAAACGCCCAGAAAGTCACAAGAAGGAATGCTACCAACATACAAGTATGAGAAAAACAGGACTGAAAGGGTCTTACTGGATGTGCAAAGTCAAAACTATTTTTTAACCGTTATCTCATGAAAAAAACACAGATCTGAGGAAGATCTTGAGATAAACCAAGACCATTTTCTGGGGCATTCATCACCATAACGATTATTAGCAAAAGCCCAACAGTAGATTTTTTTTCCTTATACGCGCTACAGGTGCCAAGAACAACATAACCGTATTTCATTTGGAAGTGACAGCAATTGTTCTTTTCTTGTAAGTGCATTAAATTTAATCTTGATCATGGACATACAAGAATAAGGTTCTTTCTTTGGTCCTTTAGAGAAGCTGTGATTCAACAGGATTTTAAATGAGAAGAAAAAAAAATGACAAAAACTATAAATTGCTTTGGCAAATAATTTCTAGATTGTTCTTAAAAATAACCAGAAGACACTGTCCCAGTTACAACTGAGAGCAACAACAACTGAGAAATATTTTCCTGTTTCTGGAAGGTCTAACAACAAACAACACTGGTTCCTGTCTTCCTTACCTACTTGAAGAACAGTACCTTAAAGCATGCCAGGACATCAATATCAGTACTTCCATTTCCAACACAGGCAGAAAAGCATCTCTGCTGTGAGACCTGCACAGCACTCAGCTACCAGCCCCTCTTTTGCAGTCTCCCTAAAAGCCAACACGAGGTTGTTTTCCAGATCCTAAATTTTGATGCTACGATCAGCAGAGCATTTCCAGGTGGTCTGAGCCACTGCTTTGGGAGTGTCAGCCCTCAAAGCCTCCTGTTTCTGGTGGTTGTAGCCTCCCCCGTAACACTAAGTATTTCCAGAAGCTTTTTCACCTAAGAACTAAAAATCCCAGCCACTTCCTGCACAGTCTCTCCTTTACTACCCAAATCCACCTATGATTCAATCTGTAGAAAAAGAAGGACTTAGCCAAACTGTAAACTAGTTCAAAGCCAAGAGGAGAGATGACTTTGTATAACTGCACTGGGAGAAGTGACCAGGAACAGCTGAGCAGAGGGGACCCCAGTTAAGTCAGGCACCTGTTAACACTGATTCTCAGCTAATTTTTTCACCAACATGCTAGCACTGTTCTTTCACATGCCCAAGTCATGCAGCAGTTGCAGGGTAGGTGCAGGGTAAAATTTAGGCAGGTTGCATTCCCACAAAAACCAGTCTGTCTGTATGCATAACCCACCCACGGAAACATTCTCAGCACCCCAGGGTCTACTAATGGAACCGAGACCAGTACCTGCTTCGTGCAAGTCATACAGGGGGCACTCAGCTCAAATATAAATTTAAAAGAATCTCACATCTTTGTTCGTCGGGTTTCTTTGTCTCTCGCCATTCTGATCTCATTATCTGCTGTGGAGTTAAGTGGTAAAGCATGTGGCTCAGAGGAGAGATAATAGCTGGGCCACCTCCCTTCAGCGATGGGTGGGGTGGTGGGGAAATCCCAGCATCATGGAAATTTGGTAACTGCAGATGCTCACCTTCAGCTGCTTGCTTGCTTTTTTTTTTTGAAGCAGGTTTGCTTCTCTCCTCACCCACCTAAATGTTCACTGCCTGTGAAGAACACTCCCACTTTGATCATGTCTATTAAAAAAAAAAATTGAATCACTCAAACCTTTCTCCTTCTCTCCTTTTTCTGACAAAATGTCCACATTATTGCTGCTCATTGACTCTACCTCTTCATGCTTGCTGAGAGTCTCACGTGCCACCTTGCACGGCAGAGACCTGAGAGCTTCCAGAGCTCCATGCAGTCCGTGGATCTCCAGCACTCTGGGAGACACTTTTCAATACCCTTACCCCTTCCTATACCAGATCTGATCCACACTGACCTCCCACTGCACCTAGTCCCAGTCCTTCCACTGCTCTCCAGGCTCCCTCCGTCCTGCCTGGCCACCAAGGATCTGGATTTGCTTTGAGGCTCCTTTCAAATCACTACCTTTTGTTCGCCTCTTACCTCGATGATTATTTCCACGACAACAAAAATATTAATTGTGCCAACGGCACAAAAGCCCAGTCTTTTACCAGCTGAAACCCACAGCATCTTGAAAACTTTTAGACTTACAGCTGGAAGCAGACCTTGACCCTTGGGATCATAAATCCCTCTGGAGTCCTGGGATGCTGCTTGAGTAACTGCCCTGTTCTGGCTGGTTGACAGATTGCAGCCTTTGAAGGTTTATCGTGCATTACTATTTTTAGCAAAGGGTGAGGACCCTTACAGTACTGTCCAGCAAGAAGATACTGAACCACGGTTTCTAGCTTTCACTGCAGTAACCCAGTTAAGGTGACACTGAGACTAAGTGATATTGGCCTATAGAGTAAGTAGCTTTTCTGAGAGCTTTGCCTAAGCAGCTTTCCCAGAGAGGAAACTGCTAGTTGTGCGCTGTGCCATCTCTCCTCCAAATCAGATAAAGGACCAACTTGCTGACAAACAAATCATTTATAGGCAGCTTATTTGACTGCTAAGTAGAAGAGATCTCATTGCTAGTGAGGAAGGTAGAGCAAACACTGCACTCTCTTCAACCACCACCTGCTACCGGTCGTTCCTTGTTTGTGGCTGTTTCCTTCATATGCAGAATGAGAAGAGGATCCTATGCCAAGTGCTTTGAGGTTCCTGGACCAAAGAAACCCTCCTTGTATAACATCCAGTTTTCATGCTGTTAGTGCAGGTTCTACTGGAAAGGCACTTTACAGTACATAATTTGGCAAAGAGCAGATGGATTTCTAGGTTTCCTCACTGTTTAGACACAAAATAGGAAAATACCTTTAGAAAGACAGAATAAGTGTTCTTATCAGTCCTCATCCCCTCAAAATCAGAGTAAGAATGATTTTTCTGCAAACTTTTCAACTCATACTTCCTTAGGAGAAATTAATTTTCAGGAAAGTATATACACTTGAAAAATGATGCTAAACTGAAACTAGACAGTAGACTCCATCAGCCCCCAGAAATGCACTGTTTATGTATCAATAGTGGATATAAATGCCAAACAGATAATGAAAAGCTCTGCTGAGAAGCACACAAATCTCGATGTTCACATAATGCTACACAAAATAACTCAGCAATCAGCTGGTGCCTATTTTTACATGATCAAATATCAAATCAAAGAGCCCAAACTTTAGGGATTTCATTCTCAAAAGGTTCAAAAGGACCCTTGGGATCACTTGCCCATCCCCCATTTCTATAGCTCTGAAGACCCAGACCATTTGTATTTAGGCACTTAAATGCAAAATTGAAAGCCTGAATGAAATTGCCCTAGTTTGGAAACTTTGGGCACAGCTGGGCTTAAGCAATACAGATCTTGTTTTAATGTAACAGTGAACAAACACCAGTCACCACTCCTGCTGTGGCCTTTTATTTCACAACACCTAAAAGGTTGCTCGCTGGAAGACTGGTAGTTTCTCGCCTGCATCAAACTGTGTTTCGAGAGCAGTCCACTCTGCAATGGATTTGCAGGCACCACGTCCTGTTCAGTGCTGCATTTCAGTATAGAAGAGCGGTGACAGCGAGCCCTGCGTCTGCACAAGCAGTTTCCTTAGCATGGCAAAGCTAGGCTGAGGGAGTAAAATCTACAAAAATCCCTGTGCACAGGAAAGAAAAAAAAAAAAAAGAAAAAAAGAAAAAAGAGCTCTTGTGCGAGCACCCTGCAAGGCTTTGTATGAAGGCAGTGTTTTGCAACATCAGAGGAAGTTCGCTCTCATTGATAAGGTGGCAGTTGGTAAACCATCTCACCACTAAAAAACTCCAAGAGTGAAAGGGAAATCCCCAGGGTAAAGCAGAGCTGAAGCAAATGCCAATTATAAAGGACCTTCCTCACATGCATAGCCAATCAGGTCAACAGAACACTGGAAAGGAAACTTGAATTTAAAAATATATTAGCTGGTTTGCAACACTGGAGCCTGGGGGCAACCACATTTTATTTATATGTGCATACAAATATATTTAAATAGAACTGGGGGGGTATTTTTCTCAAGAATACACAAGGTTTTAGCCCCCGTAACTCCCTTGAAGGCACAGTTCCCACTTGTTCACAACTGTGTAGAGTTGCCCAAAAATAATTGGAGAGAAATATCAGTTTGCCTATAAAACCAAGTGGGTTTTCAACTGATTTAAGAATTCATTATTTCCATTAGACTCCATATCTCTGCTTGAGCAGGGTGTGTGTCTGAAAGGGTTAACAGTCCCAGTAACTTTATCAAAGATCAACACCGGGGAATTTCTAGAAGATCTGCACGCTGCAACATGATTTTCTATCCTCCTGAATCTATTTGGCTTCCCTCATCATCCAACACACTTTTAGATGGTATTTAATGGCGCAGGAATCACCTACTGCTGTTAAGTAGGATTCAGCTATCAGTTTAAGGCTGTAGCTGAAATGCTGAAACTCTCCTTCGCACAAAGCCAAATCCCAAAGTTCACAGAAGTCAGCACAATTTTGGTGGTGCTTCTTGGGAGGGAGACTGAAATAAAGTTCAACTGAAATTTAGCTAACGAAGCCGGTTGCGCTTGTTTGGAGACTTGCTACTCATCACTTACATTCTCTTGTAAACACATTAAATTTATTTGAAATTAAATTAAGCATAAACACCAAATATATGAGTTTAAATCTTTGCATGTGCAGCAAGTGAGACTATAAACAATTCACGCAGTTATGTCACTACTTTTCCTGGAGGCAGTAAGGCTTTGTCAGTGGTCTGAATACTTTTTCTGTACTGCGTAAGAAAGAAAGAAAAACTAACAGACTTGCCACTGTCACTTATACCTGCAGAAATACTCTGATGTACTAGAAAAGGAAGGAAAAAAATGAAGCTGACAACTGTAACATTTCTCAGACAAACTTTAGTAATAAATTCAAAATTTCTTGGGCCTTATGGGATTATATAAATTACAGAACTGCCAGTAACCAAACTGCCTCCAAAAATCCTACTACCAGCTACCCTCTGGCTTTTATCTCATGACTATCAATCACTACTTGAGCTACCTTGCATAATTTTGCCTTTCTATTTCGTATGTATGGGGGAATAGTATTAATCACATGTGTAGTCCACAAGGGCTTACTCGTGACAAAATGTTACTTGTGGAAACGAAGGATCCTTTCTCTGGAAGAGGAGATTTTATCCTACATATTCTATAAAAGCCACAATAAATCCAATGATCCCTTTATCGCTTATAGGGGCCTAGAAGAGAGAGGCAGTGTCTTTTACATCACACAATCAGTCTGTAACGAGATTTGAAAGATAAGATGTTACGATCATAAAAGACAGGCTGTGTGTAAGTGCAGAGCAATTAAATATCTATTCATTCAGCTTGTTTCCCCTCCTAGTCAAGACTAAAACACTGAAGTCTTGTTATTACCATGCTCCCTGTGATACTGCTTTCTCTGCTGACCGAAGCAGGAACTGGAGCAACGCAGCCTAAACATGTCAAGTCTTGAATTGTTCTGTTTCCTGTTAAAGACTCAGATGAAGACAGAGACTGAGAATTACCAGAAAACAACTGAGGATGGACATTGAATATTGTCAGTCATGTTTAACTTCGATCCTTGCTCAAAATGGTCCGTGGTTAATAGATTATCAACCTTAGATCCAAGCAAAAAAAATAAAATACTGAAAACACTTTCCCCTGAGTAGCAGAATAATGTTCATGATGTAGCCCAGTGGGTTGGCTGCCCTGATAAAGACTACTGGGAAAAACAAACAAATGACCCAAACAAAAAAAAAGGTTAAAATTATAGAATTTAAGTAGCTAAGGAAGTTATTGCCTGAAGTGAATAGCAAGCTAGACTCAGGCATCTGAGCAATTTGCAAAATTCTGGTAAGTACTCCTTTGGACTGCTGAGCACAGAATTAAGAAGATAAAATTAAAACCTTAGTTTATATTCCTCTTTTTCACTGAGCCTTGAAAAACAGAGCTGGAAGTGGTTTAGTGCAATCTTTACTAGGAATACTGAAAATTAAAATAAAAACAAATTAGATATTCCCCATTCAACCAAAATAAATTACTCAGCCCTAAACTGAAGCGGATTAAAAAAAAAGTTAAATATGTTAATAAACACCTTCTGTGTGAAGAGACCTGCAGTGAGAATTTCACCCTTATTTTCTACTCAACTTTTCAACCATGCCTGACTGGTCCTGATCAACCAGCTGCACTGCTAAACCCCAGGTCAACCCCATAGGCAATCAAGAGGATAACATCTTTGTCCTGGGCTACAGCCTCTTTTGAGCAGGTTGGCCAAGCTCAACTGCAATTTGCTTAGCAATTCACCTGCCACGCTGGTTACCGCTCTGGAAGGAATTGAAATTCTGTTCATTATCCTCCTCTAAAGGAAGTGACATTTAAACAGTGCTAGCGTCCAGCCAGTGTGCCCTCCTAATTCCCCCCAGCATACTGGAGTCATTTGGTTGGTTTCAACCAACTCTGCAGGGTTTCAAGGATATTAAATTCCCAGAATCTTAGGGAAAAAAATATTAGGGGACTGGGTGGAGACAAAGCACCTAAAAGAATACACCACTGGAGGCAAACCACCATCTGAGTGATCTGTTGTACCTAGCCCCACAGCAAGCAGGATGGGCAACAGATGTGTGCTTTAGAGGCAGCCAGAGCTTGTCTTACCTCTTGCTGAAGTGGAAGTATGAGAGGGAGAAATTGGCAATACTCGGGAGGACAGCAGAGCGGTTGCAGGGACAAGGCAGAAACTGGTGCTACTGAAGTGTGTGGGCAGTGGAAAAGCGGTAGAGACAGGATGCTGCAGGAAGCCAGGGCTGATAGTTCTGCTGTTAGGAAACAGCTTGGCTAAGCACAAGGAGTGGCTTGGACGAGCTGAGATCAGTTATCCAACCTCAGCGTTCATGCTTTGACCACTACCAGGTACATCTAAATTTGTACATCTTTCTCAGAAGGGCAGCTGTGGAATAATTGGTCCCCTCAAAGTTTGTTCAAGTGGCTTTACAAGTCAAAGTCTCAGATTACGCTACATATCCTGACGTTGTTAGTATAGACATTCTCCTCATCCATTTCAATTTCTGAAATTCAGAAGCCTTCTATTGATGAAAAGGAGAGTTCAGAAGACAGGATTTGGGGGGAAAAGGGGATAACCCCAGAGGTAAATGTACATTCTACAAAAGATTTCATGGATGCAATCTGCGTGGGTAATGTATGGAACAATTTTTTTAAATTGCTTTACCCTGCCTTCATGCCCCCAACAGAAGAAAGGAAAAATTGTCTTTTCCTCTTTTAAAACATTATCAGCAACACTCTCCACTTACACAGACTGCGCTTAGAACAAATGAAAATAAATCCGCTCACTGCAAACCAGAAACACAAGTTTCCATGCACATTTAAGTATCCCCAAAAATTCACACCAAAAGCTGGGGGCTACGCTCCCCTAGGGACAGCAATTATTCAGCACAGGACTGTGCAGAACACTTTGGTCCCTGCCTCCAGAAGCACACTGCAAAGCTACCATGCAACTTGCTCGAGCACCAGAGTGCATGAAACTCATTCCTAGTTCTTAGCCAGTAGCACCGATGCCCAGAATACACAAAGCAGCTTTGAAGTAAGTTTGCCTCCCTCACTGATGAAAGTATTCAACAACAGCATTTCAATTGCACAGTACCTGTTTTTCTGGGTCACTCCTGCTAACACACACATTCATGTGCATAGTTTAGAAATCTTTAATTGTGAAGCACGCGTAAATTTGTGTAATTAGAATAAAATCGCATAATTTTACACAACAGTTGCAAAATCAGTTGCTGATGTCTTTCGCTTTCTGCCCTACTGGTTACAGCTGTCAGGCAGGCAGCGCTAACGAGCATAATGGAACAGGGGCTGGGTAAGGTTGCAAAATCTTCATTAAGAGACACTCAAAGCTTGGCTGGACAAGGTCCTGAGCAACGTGCTCTAAGTGGGCGTGGGTTTGAGTGGGAGGACAGACCAGATGGTCTCCGGAGGTCCCTTCCAACTGCATTTTTCTACTATTCTGTGATAACCAAACTTCCCCTGTCAGACGCCAAGCAAGCAACCCCAAAATTTGTCTTGCAACTAGGTACAATTCCTTCCTTCACCTACCTGCACTTAAACGGCTCCCAGACGAACTAACAGCCAACTTTATCAGCTGTATTTGTCAACACAGCAAACTGACCAAACGATCTGTCACTACAGCATACAGCAGTAGCAGATCCAGGAGATCAGGTGTTGTTTTGCCCTAGACTCAAGGGTGGGTGTATTGATGTTGGGAGCAGTTTTCACTTCTGCCAAGCACTTAGGGAAACAAAGCTGGGATCTGCAGCTGAAGTAACTGAGCATTACTGTCATTCAAACAAAATGGAGAGAAAAAACCCCAAACCCAAATAAAAGCTGTATGCAATAGTAATGAAAGCCAGAGAGAGTTCTTCTGATCACAGAACTTACATAGAAGCAATCTCAAAGATACACCTGGTTCAAAATTTCCATCTATAAATACAACCAATCCCACCTGTCGTTCTTCCTCAAGACGTATTCTCTCCTCTTCTTTCCGCCTTTCCTCCTCTCTTTTTGACTCAAGTTTTTTCCGTTCTTCTCTCTCTGCTTCTTCAGCCTAAAAAAAACATGCAAGCCAAGCCTTATTCTTCCTGAATATACATTTTTTTAAAATTTCACATTGTGATACCGTGGGGGGGAGGGTTCTTACTATCTTCCTAGATACATGTTCAGAAAGAAACAGTAAAGAGAATATGAAAAAAAAAAAAGGTCATTATCATTTAACTCCCCCTCTCCTCCCGAATCTTTGGCAAACTTAACAGTGTGATAAGTTTAGAACTTACCCTTCTCACTTGCATGATCTGTATCTCCATAAGGGTTTAAGGTTGGTAAATGCATATGAGCTTATTATTATATTGTGATATTATATATGTGTGTGATATTACTATAAAAGTGATATTAAGTAATATTGTGACATGGCTTTCCATTTCTCCTCACTTAAAATTTAGTTAGAATGGAGTCTAAGGAGAGGAAGAAAAGGAGAGGGGAATATAAACTTTGTAAAACCAAGTACATTCGAATTTATCATTAACCTGGACAGAATCTCTTAAAGAAAAAGCTGTAATGGTCTCTTCAAATCATTTTATCATTTGTTTTTAAAAAAGACCGAGTAAAGATGTTGTTGCCAAATGGGGGGAAAAAAAAAAAGGAGAGGGCTTTTACCGTATTGTTTAGAGATTTTTCTTCTAAATTTGTTCTTCAGTCTCTTTGGTATACTTAAATTTGAGACTATATTAAGAGAAGAAGCAAAAGCCATTCAAACGGAGGCTTTGTGGCTTTGAGTGTTTCAGCCAAAAGGACCTGAAGAATTTATCTGTCTACATGGGAAAATAAAAGTCAGCATATTTTAAAATGAAACAAAAGATTCCTCATTCCACCAACTGATGCTTATCTAGCTTCAGTCAACTTTGCTCAGATTTTCCACAAAAAAAGAGGCTAATTAAGTAGAATGAATATGGAAAGTAATGACAAAATGGTTAAAGCATAGAGTGAGTGAGAACAGGATTGTAATGGAAGTTTACATATAACATAATTATCATGTTTATTACCAACCACCCTATCTACAGAGCATGCCGCTACAGTGTAAAGCAAAAACTGGATTTAAACCTCCAGTGACACTAAAATTCTCAAGATGGGATTTCACTGGCTTTGTTTGCACTCTCTACACATTAGAAATATTAGTAGTTTCATAAACCTTGCCTTTTTGTAAAACGTGTGAAGTCCACAGTGCGCTCCAGCCTCCGTTATGCAAAGGCTGTTTAAGTTTTATCTACTCCTTGCAACCCCACGTGTTCCAAGTTACAGAACAATACAGTTTTCAAAAAAAATATAAAAATATATATATATATTATATATAAAGAACAACTAAAAGGAATCAATATATAACCTGCTGCCAACCATGAGCAGACTTTGGAAAGTAAGTTTCAAAAGAGTGTTGCTTCCCTGGAATTAACAGCAAAATGCTGGGCAAAACTGGAAAAATACAACAGCATTTAAGTACTTCTGCACACAGATTTAAGAAAGAACAATGGAAAAGCTACAGCGTGTTCCCTCTGTATAGTTGGTCTCTGTTTAAGGGCTAAACTTCAACCAAAATCTGACTGCATCATAGATTTCAGAGGATTACAGGGTCTGCTTTTCATCTCCCCCAATCCATAAAAACAATAAACATGGCTAAACATAGATAAACCCACACAAAGTTTTTGCACGATAAGAGCACATGAAACACTGCTCAGAACTGCCCACAGTTTTGGTCACGGACCCAGCGTTACAACAACACTATGTGGGTTTGAGCGTATTTTTAAGGGGAGACAGTACTGACATTAAACTGCAAGACAGTGGAAACATCCAATAAAGAGCATTTCAGAGTTTTAAGAATACCAGAGAACCTAACGGAAAGAAAACGAGACACCATTTTCCATGGCCCTCTTGGGATACGACGTAAAAAGCTGAATTTACATTTTTAAAACAGAACCACAACTATTGTAGTGATGACACTGCCTTTGCCTCTCTGGGGTGTCCATCATCACCAGTTCTTTGCTGAGTACGGCTATGCAGGCTCTGCTCTGGGCTTTATACGTGGCAGGAAATGCTTACCTCTCTCTGTGCTTTTCTGGCTTGTTTCTCTTCTAATTTCCTCTGCTTCTTTGCTCCGATTTTCCCAGACACCTGAAATTCTGGCATGTCTTCAGCATCATCTTCCTCTGCAACATTGCGTAAATGAGAAATTTTAAATCATCCGTAAAAAAAGTCCCTTCGAGAAACTTCCGTGCCTCCTAGGAAAGCAGCAGCAGATGAAAAGGAGACACACATACATTTCAGACAAGACCTATTAGATGGAAAAAGGAAAAAAAAAAAAAAAAAAAAAAGACATAGACTGCCAAAGCCACAGAGTAGAAGTAACAAGGCAAACACACACTCAAGCAAAGTCAGAAGTAAAAATTTACTTGGTCTTTTGAAGGAAGGCTTTTCATAAACATTTCCTTAAAAACTACACTTTTTCTTATACATAAAAGATGCTAACGGTTGCCATTATATATTGCCTCACCACTCACCTGCACAGACTTTCTTCCCAGTTACCTTTAAGCTTAGTGCAACAGACATCCATTCAAAAGTGGGATTCAGAGGGATGCCACCCATCCACTAGTTCTAGCCTGACAGAATTAGCCTTTAAGGGAGGAGGGGTAAAAAAAAAAAAATAATAAAATCCTGCGATGCAAATCGTGGGCTCGACTGCAACAAAACTACACGTAAATAGTTCCCTGTTGTACGACAATTGGTTGCTTACGAAGAGGGTTTCTGCAACTGTGAAATATGAAAGTGTCATGCTCAAATGGTGTGCAAATGCATTATATTTCTGCTCGCCCAGGAGCTAAGCTAGACTAAAGGGCTTTTAAAGACTGCCATTTCCTCCCCCCTTCCCAGACCAATGTCTCATGAACATTTGGCCACTTTATTTGCTGATCTAAATGAGTCCTTGATCCTACAACATAAGTTCTGTGGATTGACCTCCATGCTCAGAGAGAAATCATTAGCTCACTTCACGATATAGAGAGATTCATGCGTCTGAATCAGATGGCAGAAACAAAATGAAAGATCTTTATCACATGGATCCCTTTTTCAGGTAAAGTAACTTATACTTTGAGCATCCACAATGTTGTTATGCTTGATGCTGACTTCAGATCCACACACCTTAAGTCCACTGGGTAATCGGAAGATTGGCACAGCCAGCTCCTGTGATTTTCCCCGAAATGCAGTGTTTATTTAGGGAGGGAGAAGAGGAGAAGTGTGCAGGGGAAGCTCTTCCTCAGCTAAGTTTTAGCCCTCATCATTGAGGGGGGAGAAAAAAACCAACCAAAAAACCCCAACACTCCCTACTCACACAGCCCCTTAGCCTTTCATTTCTAAGACTGGGCTAACAAGAAGAAAAAGTCCATTGTGCTGGAGAACCAGTTTCACAAGAGCGTGCAGTTGTACCTGGAGTCGACTGCACTGTGGCAGTCACCAGAATTGGTTTGGTAGGGCTGGCAGCAGGATGTTTTCTCTCCAGAGAACCCTGTCCCCTTTTTCAGGAACCCCAAAAAGCTGCTGTCAAAGGAGCAGATGGATGATTGAGACTCACCCTTCTTTTATATGTAGAATTAGGTTTGAAACACTCCTGTTTTACTAATTCCAATACACAGTATGGTACTATGGTTAAGCCACTGAGACACATCATCAGAAACAAATGTAATTGAGAGCTGTGTAGGTGGCTCTCAAATAACTTAGCTGTTTTCAGGATATGGAAGTCAATATGAGGCAGGCTTGCTGAATTGGGCTTCAGAGAATTACTGGTATCTGATTACCAAGATGATCAAAAGGGTTCCCCCTTCCTACACCACAAACAAAGAAAGCAACAGGGGACACTCAGACTTGACACAGTTGCTTCTACAATTTTGCTGAAGTTTAAAATAACTTCATTTATTTTTTTAAATACCGGGTCAAGGGGAGTTCCAAACACAACGGGTGAGTGACCCAGCATTAGCAGTTATTACTCCAAAATTAACAGCTCAGTACTGCTATTCTTCTTTAGAAAATTATTTCTGGAAAACACCACGAGTATAAAACCCCATCTGTGACACTATTCAACCTGCGGCTCTGAGAGCTTCTCAGATTTCATCTCTATTAAGAGCTGCCTGGCCGCTGGCTCAGGTAAAGTCCAGAAAGGTTTTTAAAGCCTTTTTTCAGCCCTGGATCAAACATGCCTTTGTTTAGTAGCATTTGCTTTCCTCCTGTTCAAAGCACCTGATGTGATCCCTTAAGTACCGCTTCCTCCAAGCTTTTTCTACTGCATGGAGTTACATCCAACAACAGAGACAGCGATGCAGGGGCAGCCCATGATTCAGCAGAGCATTAAAGGTCAACAGTGCACTAAACCAGTTAGTATGTGCTAAATAAACCTGAACATGCTGACAGGAATATAAGCACACGGTAGAAGGATTTGCTGAATCAATTGGTTATTACAGGAGAATAGCTGCACCAAAAGCAGAGCGGATGCTGCACCCAGCCAGCGAGATTGTATTTTATTTTAACATAAAGAAGCTATCATTTTGCAGCTTTTAACAATCACTTTTCACATAGTCATAGTTGCCAGCACTAGTAGACCTGACACAGGAACATGCACTCCATCTGCCCCTCTGCTGCAGATGTGATGCAAGACGTTCTAGCTGATTGTCCTCACTCATGAAAGCAGTTGCTCGTCACCCAAAGCACTAAGGTTAGCCAGCCTGCGTACATAGCCGCTTGGGAAACCTAACAACATCAGACTTTGGCATATAGTTGAAGCTGAAAATGTTTTTTTGTTTGAAGGCTGATCTTCTATGGTGCTCTATACAGTTTATCTGAAGTCTTAAAATGTGGCAGTTCGGGATACATGTAGGATTGAGGCAGGAAAGGGAGAGAAGTTTGGTGCTCCAAACTGGACACAAGCGGTTCTTCAGTAGTAACTTTCCCTAACTGGTCACAGTACCACAGGACACAAAAATCCTGTTCCTGCTTCATGGTACGATGCTGATAAAGAACACCAAACCTCAAGGCACACGGGACCCTCTTCACCTGAACTGCTTGGAGGTGACGTAACGGGACTGCTTTCAACCACTGTCACAACCCTACCAACATGTTCTGGTCCATCTTTACAGAGTCCAACATAACTATACCAACATTTCCAGAGCTTGCAAAGCATTCCCACCAACTTCCAGCTCCAAGAGACAGAAAGCAAAAATAGTCTGACTTACGGTGACACTTTCACACCACTTCACATATTCTGCTTTACACAAACATGGGTTTTGCTCAGCTAGCCAGCTGAGAGGTAGTGTCAGGGAATCTTAATGCAATCAGGGAATTCCTTAATGTTTTGCGTATATTGAGAGGCAGGAAAACATGAAACAGTTAACAGCCACACAGGTATTTAAATCTCTCGAAATTTACTGACTACTTTAAAAAATACTTCCCAATACCATTAGAAACTGTGTTGAGTGCTGATGTTCTCTATCAGGACAGGAATTTACCAGCTACGGTATACAGAACATGCAAAAAGTCCAAACAAAACAACCCGCATCATATTTTAGCTGCCCTTGTCATCTACCTCAAAGGGTCAGTCTTGCTTCCTATCAAGTTTTGGAAGTGAAGCAAATGGATTCCCATCCACAAAAAAAAAAGATGGAAGCTGCACATGTGGCTACTCACAAAAAGTCCTTTGGGCACAGCTAGCTGCTTTATTTACTATTTATGCAGAACCTACAAAGGAGCAAAAGAAAGAAGGGGGAAGATGCCAGGCAAAACAGTTCATCCTGAAGGCAGAAGACATATGCATGTTATTGGAAAGGAATCAGTCCACCGTATGGAAAGGTGTGGGCATTCATGAGTAACACAGCCCTGCAGTGGTACAGTCATAACCATTTTTAATTTTTTTTTTTTTTTAAGTTTGGTAGCTATCCAGTTTAGGAACCGAACGAGACATTGGCTTATTAATCTGAAGCCACAACTATCAGCCTACGCTTAGGACAGCAATCAAAGGACATTAGCCCTTCTGAGCAGAAGTCAACTGACTTGAAGTTTTTTCTCGAACAAAGCCCTATGGCATAACTGAGAAACCACACACCTACCTCTTCCACACACCATCTGCGCTTGAAATGTCTCAAGGTCAGACACACATTGTGGATACTTTGATAACACTGAAGTCACTTTCTATATGAATAGTAGCAAGTCAAAATTAACTTTTGATTCACTGGTTAGGATATTAGTAGTCAAAGTTTAACTGTACTAGAAAGGTTTTCCTACTGATTAAGCATTAAAATTATTTCAACTACTACACCAATCAATATAGCTCTATTGCCAGCTATTTCACAAGAACACCATAGGACCACATCAGCGTTTCTAAGTTTATACATTTTCCAGATCTTTCATCACACCAGGGTATGGGCAGAGGCAATGTTACATGAGAGGTAGGTGACATGCTCAGAAAAAGTGCTTCTTATTTTGCGAATTTCAGCACAAACACATTCTTCTCTAAGTTATGCACAGTACCCATCACTGAAGGGGGATATAAAAATATTATTTTGAATATTATTTTTCCCCAAGAACTATCAGAAAATGCTCATGCAAGATTTTTTTTAAGATGCAAAATTTGAATGCTGGACTTAGATGCAACACAAAGCAATAGTGGGCATTTTAAAGTACCCCAAAATTGTATTTTTTTTAGACTTCTAAACCCTTTTTTTTTTGTTTGTTTGTTTTTTGTTTGTTTGGGGTTTTTTTGTGCTTTCTTCCTCAACAGTGATTAACACATATAAAGGAAAACATGAGATTCTGATCTCCGAGTCTTGCCAAGCAAAAGAGGGGAGTAACTTACAATTTAATTTATGTTGGAACTGTTAACTTCTTGTTATCTTTTTTTATTTTACAAGCTACAGCACTCAGACTGTCAAAAGCTGTTGGCTTTATGGTTATCGATTCTGTGGAAATGAAATAAATTTAACCTAACGTTCACTGTACTGATGTTCCTACACCTGTGTTCAGATGTACCGGGCTAAAAGCTCAAAGAAAAGGCAAGCAGATGTTGGGGTATTTAACCTGTGGGACTTCTATGCTGCTGCCAAAAGTAGAGAGCCTATAGTTTGTTCCAGTTAGGAATAAAGTCCATTGACAAAACCAGATTATTTCTTTAGTCCTTACTTCCTGTTTGTTAAGGAAAAAAAATCAAAACATAATACTCCACAAAGAAGATCCCATGATTTTGGCAACACTTTTTACAACAAGTCAGAGAGATCATTTGTCTGTACGTTATAGAAGTGAGCATCTTTCAAAATTAAACCCTTGAATAAATATTCCCTGGGAATGTCCTGGGCTGCTTAGGCTCTCCTGGCACGTCCTTCTGCCTGGGTCCTCTCCCTCTCTAGCTCAGCCTCACCCACAGCACCCACCAAAGCCTTCCACCCAGAGGGCTGCCCAGTGGTCTTTGTTTTGCTCAGTGGTTTGGAGATCGCTATCATTTCTTAAAGCAGTCGGTTTCTTTTTAACTACCCTAAATCACGGTGTGGTGACACCCACCAGTTTCAGCCAACAAAAACACTGCCCCCCCACACCCCCAGTCAACAGGACCAAGTTTTGGTCCAAGTGATGGAAAATCCTGGACTGCAAAACCTGCGTCCTACTCACCGATGGACTGAACCCCCCTGGAAAAGGCACTCGGCCTGCGCATGCCACTCTCCGCAAACTCTTTGTATCATGTGCCGAGGCAGAGAGGTTCTCTCACTATAGGTTTGTACAAGAAGTCACTGTCAGAAATAACATGTAACAGTCCTCCGAGCAAACAGCCATTTGCATCAGATCATCCTCTTCATTATTTTTACCACAGCAGGATTGAGATGGCCCAACCATACTTGCCGTTAAAAGTTCATCCCCACAAGTTTCTTGTCACTTGATAGGAAATTACAGTACCAAAGCTTTTATGCAAACATCAGATTGGCTGGGTCATTTTCTGCTCCGAGGAGCAAAAAATGTCATTGTCGAGAGAAGTACCTGCTTCACTGCAGAGCTCTTTGCAGCGTCCAGGGCCCAATGAGCAGGTTTAGAAGCGCAAGCTCAACTCGAGAACTGGATGACTGCTTTTTCTGCACGTGACTGGCAACCAAATAAAAGCTCTCAACAAAGCATCTTTGCATGTACCCAGAGGTGATCAAAGTCCAAGTGGATGCATTCAGAGAATCAGTCAGGCAAAAAACAAGAGACAAAGACACCCTCCTCAGTCAAGAAATAAATGGGATCTGAAATTGGAAAATGGCTAATGCTATTTATTCCACTACCCCATGCCCCAAACAACCCTCCACCACACTCCAATTTATCTCCTTTCCCCCCCCTCCCTTCTTTCCACTGCTTAGCTTGGCCTCTCCTGCCCTAAATGATTAATGCCTGAAATCCACACACATTTATGCCTTGCAGTGAGTTTATTTTTGTCTTGGCTGTAAGCTAGCCCCACAAAGCCACTTCTGTCTGGGTTCAATTTAAATTAAGATGCAACAGAGCTAATTAAGTCTGCTAGCTAGGATATCAGAAGGAACCTAACCACATGAATACAGAACTTTCCTTCCAGACTCTTTTTCCACGGGGAAAGGCACAGGCACCCTGCTACAATGTGCTGAGCAGATGTCCTCCGAGGCACACAGCCTTTAACAACAGTCGCCTAGATTGCCCTGCGCAGCATGAAAGACGGTAGTGTTATGACTAGAATTAAGTTGGGCAATACAAGGCCAACCAAACCCATTTTTCTAAAGCCAGCCTGGAAGTCATGCTGGTGGAACACAGCTCAGGGGTCTCAGTCATTTTGAGAATTACTTTGTCACCAATGAAAAAAAAAAAAAAAAATATCTCCCCAGCAATATTTGGTCATCAAAGAGTATTAATAGATGTTGATATTCTCATAACAGATGACCTCCTTTGAGTACTCAACTAACCACTGAAAAACATTACTCAGGCAAACCAAGCCAGCGTAGGCACCCAGCTAGCGGGCCTGCCCCCACAGTACAGCACAGCCCACATGGAACCCATGAATAAGGAACCTACGTACACCGCGTGGGCTGCAATTCTGGTAGGAAAGTCGAGGCATTTAGTGCTTCACCCTTTATTTTCTGCCTGTGCCAATCCGCAAGTAATTTAGGTGACTTACCCCACCTCACCAAGCAAAAGGAAGAATTATAACCTGGTTTAGCTCCACTGGCAATGGGTGGAGATTTAAGTATTCAAAACAATCATTTACTATCCTTGTCTGTATTAAATGACACTCCTCCTTACCCAGACTTGCAAGTAAATAAGATTAAGATTTCAACTACGGAAGGGAGAATTAAAAGCTATTGAGGTTCTGATCCTAGTGCCACAATTTGTTTGGGGGGGGGGGTGTGTGTGTGTGTGTCCTCACTCTGTGAGAGATTTGAGTTCTGGCACAATACAACAACTTAGCACAGGCAGCAGAAACTGTGGGCTACTATTTTACCCCTGAAGCTTTCTTTCTCATTCTGGAATTGAAATCTGATTGTTAGATGGAAAACAGAAAACCCTCATGCTAACCACAGCTCCAAAGCCTGTGAGTGTGGCTTTGAGACCATTTCCTACAGTCAGCAGAACTGGCTCCCGACAGGCAGAATACTTTGGTGATAACAGAAGTTCCTACCTGACTCCACTTCTATGTCTGTAACAGTAACATAGATATGGCCAGGGCATCCTCACGCCCTTCCTGAGTTCAGCCCTAGAAATCTTGCAGGGTTGGCGTTATGCCTGCACCCACCTGCAGCAGAAGTCAGGCTGACACTGAGAAGAACCAGGTAGCTTTGCCCAAAGCTAAACACAGGCCCCGAGTGGAAATTCCACACACAGAACAGAAACTTACTAGTAAAACACTTCAAGAAATTTAACAATGAAAAAAAAAAAATCCACTGCAGTTGCAGATGTTCAGAAGCCTCTAAAGCAACAAGAACCATTTACAAGTCAAGAATGAAGAAACCAGACTGGCTTGGTTTCAGTGTTTCTGTCTACGTTGCCAAATAACTTTGCTTTTCAGCCCCGGGTGCCCCAACTGGTCCTGCATTGCCTGGGACTGCACATCACTGCTCGCATTCTGGGCTCTCTTTCCATGTGAGTCAACTAATTTTTATAACATAAAACTCTGCCATGGGGATAACTTGCTACTTCAACAGGTTTAAATGGAGGCAGTAATTAGAGAAAGCTGCTCTATATTGCAATGAAACAGAGAAAATGCACATGGGCCATGCACAAAGGAGACAAATTCAGGAGGCAACTCCATGCCTATGCCACACACCCACAGAGTGGGCTTCAAAATATGTAACACACCCTTTTCTAAGGGGGAAAAAAAAAACAAAAAAAACAACAAGCCCCAAACCCCACACTAATACAGGTATCTCAGGACCAGGCTAAGGGTACAGACATGGCCAGTCCATGACAGAGGGGGTCTCACCCCAAATAACATGACCGTGAGTCGCTCCATGCCCTGGCGCTGGGGAACCAGGGCCAGAAGCTTCTCTCCACAGCTAAACTGCTGAAGTCTACGCTCAGTCTTGGGCTTTGGTGTTCCTGTTGTACAGCAGTGCTTAGGTACTTGGAAAGACCATCCCAGAATAGGAGTAAAAACAGACATGGAAGTGCAGAACAGAAGCAAAAAAGCAAGAAGGTATTTTTTTTCAGTTTGAAAAAGAAATTAAAAAACCCCAAATAAAACAGGGATGGCATTTCAAAGAGAACTTCATGCAAGAGCCCCAGCACTTGCATCTGATGTAAAGTAAGCTGCAAAAGAATTATTTATAAAGCCCAATGACACAGATTCTTCTATTGCTGAAGCAACAGAGTAAGATAAGCAGTTTCCTTTGACAGCTTTACTGTCAGCCTTCGGCATTCAAACTTTTGATGTCTGGAATTTAAGGCGAAAGATTTTTAGATTCCATTTTCCTTCCAGGATGTTATCACATGAAAAGAAATAACCAAAGTTGAAAAGTTCAGACCTGTCAATTCTCCCTTTATGAAACTGTTGGACATTTAGCTGGAATAGCACGTTTACCTGCCAACGTGAGCGCAAGACGCTTCCCACAAACTTCAAGACAAGAAAAGCTGAAGAAAGTGCAACTAGCCCCTAACCAGGGCATTGCACGGATGTGTGCTCACTGTTTCTCACTGCAGACCAAAAAGACACCCTTGATCTCCACTGCAAACTCAAGTGAAGCAAAGCCCTCTTTTATCAGTATTTCAGCAGAAACCCTGAACATTTCACCCACAACCTGAAAGTAGAAGGAATCCAGTTACGTGAATCATGGTGATATCGCCTCTTTAGCAATAAAGATAATAATGTGTGAAGTTTCACCAGCAAAGGGAGTGAAGCTTGCAGGCTATAGAAAGATGTTATTTGTCACCATATTCTTATCTACAGCCACACCACAGAAGTACAGCTATTAACTGTAGATCCAGCACAGGAACAGAGGATTTGCTGTCAGCAACCTGCTGGCAGTTAAGATGAAACACTGCAGTCTGTGGTGCTCTCCAAATAATCAGCCTGATGCCAATCACCACCTGGATGGCTTCTCGGGAAGAAAACTCCAGATTTTGCAGAGGTTACATTGGGGAATTAATGCTTCCCACCCATCTGGAAGAAACCAGTACGTTGCTACAGCTTGTTATTCTAGTGCAAAGTGAGGATTCTGTCTACCCAAATTGAACCTGCATGGCTAAGCAGGAAACACAAGAGGCAGTTTCTAGGAAGTAAGTGAAGAATCTGTTGCGATGCACTGTTGGCACAACAAACTGCCACAATTCACCACGGAAGGAGGTAGACGCTTCAGTTAAAGGTAAGTGGTATCTAGACACAAGTGATGACGTATGGAGACAAGTCAGACAGTCAACTAGATTACAGCCAAGCTGTAAATAATTCACAGTCAGCAAAACTGAAAAGTTTACTTCAGGAGCCAGCCTGCACCCCCTCACCAGCCTTAACATCTGCTGTTAAGGTCCATTTCAGTCTTTGCAAGATGAACCGAACCAAACGTTACCTTCCACCCAGTCTTCCGCCTGCTGCGCTCTCCTCTGGGCCATCATCCGGTTTCCCATGTTCCTCCGGCGCCTCGGCATCCCATCTCCCCGCTCTTCAGCGTGTGGCCGGGGCCTGGCCACTGCTGCCACCACCACATTTTGCTGGTGTTCCTCATCAGCTGCAAAAGGGAAACAAAACCAATGAGAGATTTGCCATCTCTGCTTGCTGCAGTTGTCCAACTTTTGTGATCAGAAGTGCAATAGCAGTGCTGTTTTCCAAATTAGAGAATGCCTCCCCACGCTCATGCGGTTTTTCTTCCTGCACGGCAGACATATGCGAATTGCTTTCCTATGATTAAGCAGGATCATGCACTGCAACCTTCTTATTTGTGCACAGGGCTCTGTGCAAGGGAAATTTTATCCTGACAGCAGTCTCTTTTAAAACAGCATATAGATCATCGTAAAGAAAAAACATAGCTACATGCTGCTAATGATATTTGATCTGACAGAGGCCACATCCTTCAAACCTCCCCCCCCAACCCAAATCACCCCACTACAATAAAAAGAACACACACACACACCCCCCAAGTGCTCAAAAAATGTTCTTACTCTAAACTGGTAACCTGTTTTTCTCTTCTGCCAGAAAACAATTCTCTTTATCTGGCAGGACTAGCAGTCCAATAATTTCTGAGTCACCAAAAGGCAAGGACCCAGAATTATTAGTTTTCTTCCTTTCTAAAGTATTCCAGTTTTTAATTTATTTTTTTTTTTTTAATTTTTATTTTGCACTTGTGTAACTTCGAAGTAGATTCATCTGAATTCAAACCTCAGAGCATGCATGTTTCCAAACGGAATATGTAAATCATTATACCCAAACCAAAACCTAAGGAGCAAATAAGGACTATAAATTACAGCCACAGTACACACATGGTAACTTCATTCTACCACGCTGCTTTAAACTGCAAGTGTCCCAACACACACACGTAGGGGAAGACAGAACACCAAAGGTCACTGCAGCTCTCACTGCCACCCTCTCAACATACGCTGAAGTCACTAATTAAGATCTGACAAACGAGGGATATCATAACAGAGGGGCAGCTGGGAGAGAGCATGGGAGCAAGCGACTGACCAGCAGGCTCATTTCAGAAGTTCTCCACAGAAAACACTCTGCCAGGTTTTTCTTTGAGACCTCCATGATCCTGTTGCTATCAACTATGGGTAGTCATGCCAAAATACAATCAGATAATGGCAAAATAGCATCATCCTTGATACCTGCTTTGCATATTCTGTTGATAAGCATAACTGATATTTCTGTACCTTGTTACTTGCTCAATCTTGCAAAGTATTAACTACTATGCCTTAATTGAGGTAAATACTCAAATGGTCTCACAGAATGCTGTAGAACTACTCATTTACTTAAACTCAGGACACTTTTTTTGCACCTTGCTGGATTATACGGTGTCCCAGCAAAAGCACAAAATGCTCTCCACACTCCACCAAGTATCCAGCATCCTCTCATCCAAACAACACCTTCCTAAACAAACTACTTTTAGCATATCTGCGATCAGAAAGTAAGATTCATTACGACAACAATCAAAGGTGCGCTCGTAGCTCATCTCAGTATATCTCAAGTAGCCTTAAAGTAGCTAACTTTGGTACTGCTAACAAGAGAGCTGCAGCAGCACTGAGGTCAGCACAGGCCGCAAAGCAGAGTAATCGGGGGAAGTATTTTGCCAGCAAATGCACTGGAAGTTCAGGATTGCTGCAACACTGATGTCAGCAAACCCCAGCACTAATGCACCGTGACATTGCAAATTGAGTCACTGCACTATCACACCACTGTCACCCTCTTGCCCTCATCCAGTTTATCTGTGGACCAAAAGAGGTCTGTAACAAATTACAGAGCATAGACTCCAGGGATCTGATCATTTTGCCTCAGGACTTGCCCGGTCTTATTTATAGCACGATAATGCTTATTTTGAAAGCATTACAGAGGTGACAGAGCACTGGCCCAGGCTGTGCAGGGGGGCTGTGGAGTCTCCTTCTCTGGAGATATTCAATCTCCGCCTGGACGCTGTCCCTGTGCCCCCTGCTCTGGGTGAGCCTGCTTGAGCAGGGGGGTGGCACTGGGTGAGCTCCGGAGGGCCCTACCAACCCCTGCCATTCTGGGGTTCTGTGATTATACTGCAAAGGCAGGGCAGCAGATCACTTACTGGGACGCTACTAAATGCCAGAAGTACTTAGTCTGCAAAAAGACTTCCTATACAACTGCAATATTTCTCTTAATAAGCTCTTGAGAGACACTGCAGTTGAGTGTCCTTGGCATCCTTTCACCTGAAAGCTTCACTGTGTCTGTCTCAGTAACTCCCAAAGGTGGTCCCACACAGCAGATCAGCTGCGCAGTTCTAGTGCTCATTCATTCTGGGGCTTGGTTTTGGTTCCCGTTGTCCTGCGAAACAGAGACTGGTTTGCATTTTGTGAAAGAGGAATCTATTTATAAGCCACGTATTCATTTCAAACTGAGGTGCTTAGCCCTCAGAGACAAACGCGTGAATGAAGCTATCCTGTTTTCTCAAGTTAACTCTCTACAGGCGACATGGTAATTCCTCAGTCGACCAGCATTAACAGGGCTCAGAAAGTAGTAAAAACCCCAACGAACCTGACCCATCTCATGGTCAAACACGCAAGGCAGCTGTTGGACAATACTTCGGTCAGATCTCCAAAACATTCAAACAACTGGAGACACCTAGACACTACAGACTGTCATTTAGTAGGAAAAGATTGCTTTAATACAGCTTTTTTCCTTCCTCCGTAGCTTCTGTGTGCAAGGCATTCAGCTGGACAGTCATTTGAAAATCGTGACTGTTAGTCCTTGCATTTCTTCCCACGCTTTGTGAGGGGGAGGAGAAAAGAATCATTTACTCTGCCTGTAACAGACACACCTGACTGGTTCCTCAGGGGTCAACAATTTATCTACGTGGCCCAAGACACAACATTTAGTCCAGTATCTGGGAAGTCAGAGGTGTTCTCTCTCCCTCTGAGCTGGAAGTATCATAGATTGACTAAAGCTGCACACAGAGGTGTGGGACTGGTGGTGTCAAAGCAGTCAGATACACTTAAAATACATTTAAAAACCCTCTAATTTTCTCCAGGGTCTGACCCCCGTGGGTGTTTTTTTTTCCCCACCTCCTCCTGCAGCACAGAGCATGGTTTGGCCACTGCACTTATCTGAATACATCTCTTCATTTTCCTGTAGCTGCAGAGGTCTCAGACATAAGTGGCACTCCAGGCTAGCCAGTTCATGCAGAGATTAGTCACAGGACTAATTAGACTTGATATAGAGCCATCTGAGTGAAACTTAATGACCAACATTATATAGGTGAGGCAAGCTGATCCATGAGTTGCTCAATGGTTTGCAGAATGGCAGGTGGGAAGAAATTAATTAGATAAAGCCCTCAAATCAACAGGCAATGCAAGCAAAAAAGTAAACAGATGTCTGGAAAATGGACACAGGTTTAGTTTGCATTTTAAGCTGTATGTTCTCCAGTTTCTGACTCAGCCTTTCAAAAAATCCAGACAATACCTGTTTTCTGGGGACAGCGGGTTTACTGCCATGCTGAGAAAGCAGCTCTGCCTCTGCATTTTCAGAAACATCAGCACAGTGCAGAGGCAGCCATGGGGATTATTTCATCTGACTCGTCAGCCAGTGCACAGCAGCGACTGTGAGGCTCTGGTTGTGCTATGTCCTTCCCAAAGAGGAAGAAAGCAGAACACTGCTCTGAAAGCAGAGCTTTTCCCTACACTGGATGAGAAGCACCACTGTCATATTGTGGCAATGAATACTGTGAAGTCTTTCAAAGCCCAGACTTCTTCAGACCCAATTTTACGTCCCCCAGGTAGAAATCTGCTCCTTTACAAAGCTTTGCAAATTTCCACTCGCTCAAAGACATTTTTTCTTGAGAAGCAAACCTTTGCCTATCACAGCACGTTATCTTTGGTTATATCAGATTAAGCAAATCCATCAGGGTAACACCTGGGCTGGCAAGTTTCGAGGCGGTCCAGCAAGACACAGCTACTGGTTCCTGAGCTCCCTCGTCCTGCACCGACGCGGCGAGAGCTCCACCTGCTGCACCCTCACACATTAGTGGTACTTCCCACCACGCTTGGCAGCATCTTCTACCTTCATGCTAACCTAACCTGCAAAATTCAACGAGAAAGCGATTCAAAATGCAACAGGTGGAAGTACGCTTGGCTTCCCTGAGGAGGTGCTTTTGCCCAGTACAGCTTATCATGTCAGGGCTTGCTCAAATAGATATGCTAACCACGTCTAAAAACCAGCAGTGCTCCTTTTTTTTTTTTTTTTTTTTTATTTCCCTCCCTATTCCCCACAGAACAAGCCCAGGCATGATCTTGCTGGGAACACCGTGATGCTCCAAATGACCTTTCAAAGGAAATACAAAGTTACAGGATTTACCTCTTCTGACCCTTAGCTCCCTTCATCACCTAAAGCAGTGAAGCCTTGAACATTTTTAAAAGGGCAGTTCCCCAAGGGAGAGCATAAAGAGAAGCTGCTGCCCATATCTCCAGACATTAAAAAGAAAAGGTGAGAGCTACCAACCAGTTCTCTGGGTCACACGTCCCTGGATTCAAAGCCTTTCCATAACGCAACAGAGATTTACCAGCAGGTATTGTAGGAGCTTCCATTTTCCATGCAAGAAAAAGGAACAGGAAAGCAAAATTTAAGACCAAATTTTGCAGATATCAAATAGACCACAGCATCAGTGATTTTGAAAAATAATTTCTGTTGTGTAAGGAGAATGACATCATCCCCACAACCCGAAAATCTGTAAAGGGCTTTATAATGACAGAAAACAGTATATTAAGGCAGAAGCTATCTTAAAACCACAATAAAATAAGCAAGACCAATGTGGAAGCATCAAAAAGATGCCACTGAAAAAGAGGCTGCAAAATGATTAAGTTATCCTGAATGGAAACTAACTTTAACCAAGCGGCTCAAAACCAGTATTAAATCTTTTTAAGAATTCAGACCATTTAAAACAAATGTTTGGGCTTCAAGTTAGTGAGAACTTTGTACACTTAAAAAAAAAAAGAAAACAAAACAAAATCCTCCCAAGCCCCACAGCCCCTAAGTCACGATAGAAGTCAAGTTCAGGAAATTGTGTATTTCCAGCAGTCTTGTTTCTCTAGGACACGCACCACTCACTTTTATCAAAAGCTCAGCTCTAACTAACTAGAAATCCAATGAAATTTCATCAGTTTCCAAGCTGTTGAGAAAGATTTAGACCAGGTCTACACAAGAAAAGGTGAAAGAAAAATGTGTTGGAAAATGTAATTATTATCAGCAAAACCTGCTTTTAACACAGAGTCCTTACCAGCATACACTCATGCGCTGGCAGGACTGTGCTTATACTAGATGTGGATTTTTTTTTTCCCCCCCCTCTTAAAAAATTATCAAAGCTACCTCTCCCTCCCTCCCCCCCAAAAAACAGAAAAAAAGACAACCCCAAAACACCCCAAATCCTGGAAAATGGTGTTGTTATATTGACAAGGGCTTCCATGACTTTCCTTGGCTAAACATCTGAATTTGAGACCCCACAGCTAAACAACCTCCCTTCTTCTACTTCGAAAACACAAGGCTGATAAGTTCACAGCCAGATCTCACTTCTTGCCGTCACATTCAGCTGCGTCCACACAAGGTGGCTTCCACCACGGCTTCACGCTGCCGCAGCCCCGGGTCGGCAATAAAACAGTCGCTGTTTGCGGGAGGACTGGAAGTGCTGTCTCATTGCCCTGCTCCCAGAACGGGACTGCGCAGTACCACACCGAAACCTGGCACGGCTAGCACAGCCCTCCCAGCCTCAGGCGAGGCGGAAAAGGAGCCCAAGTGGGTAATTTCTGTGAAACGCAGGTAAAGCAGGCTGTCAGCGGCTGGAGAGGGACGGCCCACATTTGAGGACTCATGTCTGACAGGAATTAACAGCCGGACTTGATGATTTAGAATCATAGAACCGCTTTGGTTGGAAAAGACCTTTAAGATCATCGAGTCCAACCTTCAACCTAACCCTGCCATCCCACCACTAAACCCTGGCCCTAAGCACCTCATCTCTCCTTCTTTTAAATACCTCCAGGGATGGGGACTCGACCACCTCCCTGGGCAGCCCGTTCCAGAGCCTGACAACCCTTTCGGTGAAGAAGTTTTTCCTATGTCTAGCCTAAACCTGCCCTGAAAGGCCTTTTCCAACCTAAAGGGTCTTTAGGGCCTTTTCCAACCTAAAGGATGATTCTGTGAATATTAACCGGCCGTTGACCAGGACCAGGGAGGCCCAAGAATGAATACCGGCCCCGCCGGCCAGGCCGGGCTGTCACCTCACCCAGCGGACTTCAGTCCCCGTGTGCAGGGGGACCCTCGGGGACACCTTCCCTCCGCCCGCCCAGCCCGAGAGCGGGAACCCAGCCAGACCGTAAACCCCACCGCAAACCCGCCCACCACCTCAGGCCAAGAAGGGGGCCCCAGCCGCCAACAGCAGGCCTCGCCGCCGCCCAGGGCCGCCACCCCGGGGCCCGAGGAGGGCGGAGAGAAGGGCAGGACCCCGGGGTAAACCCCAGGAGCCCGGGGGACGCGGCCCCCCGGGGGGCCCGGGCAAGCTGTGACCCACCTGCCCTCGCCTGGCTGCGGAGGCGGGTGGCGAAGAAGAGGAGGACGGCGAGGAGCGCGGCAGCGGCGGCGAGCAGCCGCGTCCATCCCGCAGCCCGGCCCCGCCCACAGCAGCCGCGGTGGGGGGGGACAGGGGACGGGGGGGGCTGCACTTGGTACGTCCCACCCCGCTCCGCCGCAAGGCCCCCCAGCGCGGGCTGCCCTCTACATGCCTGCAGCGAGGCGGTGCTGAGGCGGGCGGGCCCGGGCCGGCGGGGCGGAGGCAGCCCGCGCGGGGGGGGGGGGGGGGGGCCGGGCCGGCCCCGGGGGGCCGGGGGGGGGGGCCCGGCCGCAGGTGCTCTCGGGAGGGGAATTAAAATTAGGGAAAACCGCCCGTGAGGGTGGCGCCGGTCGGCCTGGCCGTCGGGCACGGGTGGTGGGGCGGCCGCTGAGGCGTTTCCCTCAGCAGGTTGGCCCACGCCTGGCCATGTGGTGCGGTTGACACACCAGAGGGACGGGATGGCATCCAGAGAGACCTGGACAGGCCGGAGAGGTGGGGCCTGTGAGAACCTCATGAGGTTCAACAAGGCCAAGTGCAAGGTCCTGCCCCTGGGTCGGGGTAGCTCCCAGTATCAGTACAGGTTGGGGGAAGAAAGGATCGAGAGCAGCCCTGCCCAGAGGGACTTGGGGGTGCTGGGGGGTGAAAAGCTGGACATGAGCCGGCCATGGGCGCTGGCAGCCCAGAAGCCAACCCTGCCCTGGGCTGCATCAGGAGAAGCATGGCCAGCGTCGAGGGAGATGATTCTGCCCCTCTGCTCTGCTCTGGGGAGACCTCCCCTGGAGCCCTGCGTCCAGCTCTGGAGCCGTCGGCACAAGGAGGACATGGAGCTGTTGGAGCGGGGCCAGGGGAGGGCTACTAAAATGCTCCGAGGGCTGGAGCCCCTCTGCTATGGGGCCAGGCTGGGAGAGTTGGGGGTGTTCAGCCTGGAGAAGAGAAGGCTGCGGGCAGAGCTGAGTGTGGCCGTTCAGTACCTAAAGGGGGCCTATAGGAAAGATGGGGACAATCTTTTTAGTAGGGCCAGCTGTGTCAGGACAAGGGGTAATGGTTTTAAACTAAACCAGGGTAGGTTTAGACTAGATATAAGGAAGAAATTCTTTCCAGTGAGGGTGGTGAAACCCTGGCAGGGGTTGCCCAGAGAGGGGGTGGAGGCCCCATCCCTGGGAACATTCCAGGCCAGGTTGGACGGGGCTCTGAGCAACCTGATGTGGTTAAACGTGTCCCTGCTCGTGCGGGGGGGGGGTTGGGCTGGGTGACCTCTAGGGGTCCCTTCCAACCCAAAACATTCTGTGATTGTATGTCCTCACCCGTGGCCTGAGTACAAGCGCTGGGTGCACCCCTGGCGGGCCGCGCTGGGCCTGCCGGCTGCCAGGGCGTCCCTGGTGATGCAGCTTAAGTTACACCTATGGGTAATCTATACCTTAAAGGCGGCGGTATGCAGGCATGGAATCCAGCTGAAGCTGCCCGGCCCAGCAGCGCATCAGGCAGCTGAAGAGGCAATGTCCTGGCATGGCCTGAACCGATTCGGGTTCCCCCCTGCCAAAATCGGAGAGGCTGACCCTGCACTGGCCCCAACTGAGCTGTCTCGCATACTAAGCTGGCTTAATGTGGTAAAGATGTAGGAAATCAAGCTGCCCAGAGGAAGCAGATTTTTAAAAAAAATCAGGTTTGCATTGATCTGTGCAGAGATGGGTGGGCTTTGGCTGTAGCTTTAGGCTGATCTAATGCAGCCAAATAGAGGATCTCGCGCTTCCCTTTGGCTGGTAGCAATGCTCCGTGGCCATGCAATGGACCAGAGCAGGGAACGAATTTATTGTTTGTCTTTATCTTTTTCCTTTTTTTTTTTTGGCCCCCCTGGATTTGGTTTTTAGCCAGGTCTGAACACCTAGCAGCACAAAAAGATGCTGCAGGAACTTGCAGCTGGGGGTGGAGATGAAACTCCCCCCCCCCTGCCCCCCCCCCCCGCCTCCTTTGGGTTGCCACCCACCATGAGACCTGAAACTGTCAGGCTCTGCCCCAGTCCTGTGAGTGAGGAGGGAAGTATTTTAGTTTTCACTCGTTTTGACTTGCTTTGTGGTTATAAAGTTCTGGCTGATCTAGCCCTTCCTTGCTTCGGAGATCCCTTTAGTGTGTGGCCTTTGGAAGCACTGTTTGTTGGTGGGGGGAAATGTTTTAATAAATTGAAAATGGAAATGGGAGACTCTTGGACACCTAGGCATGACCAAAAGAACTGTGTTAGCTAATTAGCCATTGCTGGGGACTGCGCAGCTGCCTGTGCACGTACCATCACGAGTTTGAGACAAACTCAGATCCGTCTGCTGCACAAAAACCAGCTCCTGCTATGAAACTTGCTAAGTCTTAGCAATGTAGAACCAGTGACATAGTGGGAAGTTCTCCGGAAAGGAACTGAACTACAGACTGGATGTTTTCTTCCAAAGTTTTAATAATAATCCTTCACATCACATGGTGCAAGTCAATGGCAATGCCCCTTTCTCCATGCTCTGCTCGTGCTGTGTTGGCTGTGGGCTGTTGCTGTCTCGCTGGATAAGTCTAATACTTGCAGTGTGGTCAGAAAGGATGTGACCTCTGAGAAACTTTGGAGGCATGAGGGAAATTGCAGCTGTACACGATTAGATAAATTATGAACTGAAGCTTTCCGGGTGGTTGTCTTTAGGGTACGCTTCAGAGAGTGGTTATTTTATATCATGTGTAATGGTCAAGATTGCTTGTAAAAATAAAAACAGAATGACAAATATCTGGGTTTTTCTTCCACATCTTTGCCAGCAAATTGGGAAAATGGTGACTTCAATGGCAGTTAAAAACAATGGTTTTAGTTACTTCATCTGTAAGATATTTCACTTCCTTAAAATTCATTCTGATAAGAGGACACACTAAACTTCCTAAGAAACGTTACGTGTTTCAGTGTTCTTCTGTAGTCATAGTGTTTCCTGCACGTGGGTAACAACAACCCCAGGCAATGCTACAGGCGTGGGGCAGAGGGGCTGGAAAGCTGCCCAGCGGAAAAGGCCCTGGGGGGGTTGGTCGAGAGGGGGCTGAATATGAGCCAGCAGGGTGCCCAGGTGGCCAAGAGGGCCAGTGGCATCCTGGCTTGTATCAGGAGTGGTGTGGCCAGCAGGAGCAGGGCAGGGACCGTGCCCCTGTGCTGGGCACTGGGGGGGCCGCCCCGGAATGCTGGGGCAGGGCTGGGCCCCTCCCTCCCCGAAGGACCTGGGGGGGCTGGAGCGTGTCCAGAGAAGGGCAGCGGAGCCGGGGGGGTCGGGCTCTGCTCCCAGGGAAGGGGCGATGGGACGAGGGGCACCGGCCTCAAGTTGTGCCAGGGCAGGGTGAGGTTGGCCCTGGGGAACAATTCCTTCCCCAAAGGGCTGTCAGGGGCTGGAAGGGGCTGCCCAGGGAAGGGGTCGAGTCCCCAGCCCTGGGGGGATTGAACAGCCGGGCAGAGGCGGTGCTGAGGGCCAGGGTTTGGGGGTGGACAGGTACAGTTCAGCTCAGTGATCTTGGAGGTCTTTTCCAACCTAATGATTCTTTGGTTCTATGATTGTGTCCTGTAACACTGCTAAGAAGAGCGTAAACATGCACAAGCCAAGTGCGTGCTCTGCCCCGCGCTGAGGTCATCACTGAAGGAGCGGGATGCAGTGACCTCACAAACCTGCCTGTGTTCAGAGATGACCTCAGTGCATCTCAGTCCAAGGCAGCCTGGGCACACAAGTAGCCATGTTCTGGAGCTGCACATGGGCGTACACCAAGCAAACCTCTAAAGATGCATCTGGAAAGAAGCGTTATTACAGAAATTTTACTTTTTTTTTTTTTTTTTTTTTTTTTAGTTTGCTTTACTCTGCTGTCGTTTGTGCTTTGCTTGGTAGCAGTGAGTGACTACGGCAGATGTGGAGGGAGTTGATGGCTCCCAGATCCTGTTTTCTCATCATCCAGCTAATGACCTTGCCCTGCAGCCAGCACTTAATTGTGCGAGCAATTTTATTTGCATGGTCCCTACAGCCTTTCAAAAGGAGATAATGTTAAGGATGTGATGTCATCCGCTCCTCTCTGGGCCGCAGAGGTAGCAGATGAGGGCTGTCCTGTAGGTGTCACCATTATGTTGTGCAGAAACTGAGCTTAAACTCTGCAGATGAACTAGAGGTCCCTTCCAACCCAAAACCTTCTATGATTCTATGAACGCTGGTGCGTCAGATGCTCAGTTCAGTTTGGTTACGACACCGGGGTCGTCTTCAGGAACATTTTACGTCCCTTGAGCTTGTGATGGGGTGACCCTGGCTGGATGCCAGGCGCCCACCAAAGCCGCTCTATCGCTCCCCTCCTCAACAGGACAGGGGAGAGCATGTACATTGAAAGGCTCGTGGGTCGAGATAAGGACAGGGAGAGATCACTTGCCAGTTACCATCATGGGCAAAATGAACTCAACTGGGGGAAATCAGTTTAATTTATTACCAGTCAAATCAGCGTAGGAGAGGATAAAAAACCTGAATCTTAAAACGCCTTCCCCCCAGCCCTCCCTTCTTCCCGGGCTTAACTTTACTCTCAAATTCTCTCCCTCCTCCCCCCAAGCGGTGCAAGGGATGGGGAATGGGGTTGGGGTGAGTCCATCACATGCTGTCCGTGCCGCTCCTTCCTCCCCAGGGGAGGACTCCTCACACTCCTCCCTGCTCCAGCCTGGGGTCCCCCCACAGCAGACAGTCCTCCACAAACTGCTCCATCCTGGGGTCCTCCCTGGGCTGCAGGTGGGGAACTGCTCCCCTGTGGGCCTCCCTGCAGCCCTGCCTCACCATGGTCTTCATCACAGGCTGGAGGGGAATCTCTGCTGGGTCGTCTGGAGCACCCCCTGCCCCTCTGCTGCACTGGCCTGGGGGGCTGCAGGGCTGTTTTCTCTCGCATATTCTCACTCCTCTCTCTAGCTACTGTTCCCCAGCAGGGTTTTTTTCCTTCTTAAATATCCAAGAGGTGCTACTGCTGTCACTGATGGGCTCAGCCTTGGCCAGCAGCGGGCACAGGGAAAGCTTCTGGCAGCTTCTCATGGAAGCCACCCCTGTAGCCCCCCCATCACCAAACCCTTGCCATTGAAACCCAATACAGAGCTGTATTTCTCAGATGCCCTCTTATATTTTTCCTAGATCTGGAAAAGCCCCTCTGGTTTCTTTAATAACCCCATAGATTTTGGAGGATTTTGAGGTTGACTTTTTACCAAGACACTAGGAAACATAGGTGAAGGCTGTGATGAGCAGTGGGCATTAACTGAGTTAAAGGACCACCCCTTGGAGCATGACTTGTCCCGCTCAGCCTTGCAAATACCATGCTACGGTGGGATCATAGTAACCCAGAACTTTCAAACCTGCGCAATTTCCTTGGCCAGGCTGAGGTCAGTGCCTGATCCTGATCCAGGTCATTTGAGGGGAAAGCACGTGGCTTTTCAAATTAGTCTTTATTTTGATGAAAGGTCAAATAGCACATTCCTCCCTCAAATGCCTCATTGTATATAGGAATTATATACACTTGTGTGAGTGATCATTGCTTCTCAGTGGTGCCCAGCACCAGGACAAGGGGCCATGGGCACAAACTGAAGCACAAGAGGTTCCAGTTGAACGGGAGGAAGAACTTCTTGACTGTGAGGGTGCCCAAGCCCTGGCCCAGGCTGCCCAGGGGGGCTGTGGAGTCTCCTTCTCTGGAGATATTCAACCCCCGCCTGGCCGCTGTCCTGTGCCCCCTGCTCTGGGTGAGCCTGCTTGAGCAGGGGGGTGGCACTGGGTGAGCTCCTGAGGTCCCTGCAAACCCCTGCCATGCTGGGATTCTGGGATTCTTTGTAATAGCAATGAGAATGAAGCCAGCTGGCAGTACAGTCCCAGAGTGTTTGGTTCAGTACATGTCCGGTGGCGTCATGTATTGATGTCCGGTAATGAGACTCTAAGTAGAGGCAATTCAGCTTCATCTGTGCTAATAAACTAAGTTCATCCAGGAACTAAATGTATCCTGGGCCCTGTGGCCAACTGGCACAAGATGCCCTCTTCCACGCTTGCAAACTGTCTTGCTTTCCAGAAGAGGGTGGCTGGATGCAAACTGCCCGCTGGGGCTTGTTCTTGGCCTGGTCTGCGCGTTGAACCATGCCTGGGAATTATCTAGGAAAATGCAAATTGGCACCCAAATTTATGCTGGGGAACTTTCTAACAATTTTCTCACATGGATGATTACTTTCCAGTGCCTGGGCATGCCTGGATTTACAGAGTGGCTGTAACCTTTGTGTAGTAGAATATATTTACTGGGAGAAAGAACGCAAGCGCTGCCTGCCTGCTCCCTCCCACTTGGATGTGGACCTCTGGTATTCTTCCAAACACTCGTCTATAAATGTATTAATGGACATGCCTTTCTGGATCCACTCCTTTGCACCAGCGGGCACAAAAGGTCTTCAGCACCTTCCAGGAAGCGCTCCGTGGATGGCAGGATCAGGCTCCGGGAGGTGCCTGAATCGATGCGCCGGAGTTAAGGAGCTGTGGATGGATTTTATATTTGCAGGGTAATGAACTGGTAACCTTACCTGTGGGGTGAACCCCACCCAGGCCAAGGGTGCACCATCTGGTAGCTCAGCACCTCCCCAAAGCCTCTAAAGAGGCTTGTGAGACCTGTCTTGGTCTGCTGAGCCCCTGGTGCTTTGCTCTGGCTGCTCTACTTGGATAGCTTGTTTTAAGGGAAATAAGACAGCGTATTGTTGCCTGGGATAACTTTTAAATGTAACTTAAACAGGGAAACTTAAATAAAAGTAATGGGTATACTCAATCAAAACAGAGTCTTAGTTCTTGAAAACACAACTGGAAGATTAAGACATGCATGAGAACAAGGTGAAGACAAGGCAGGGGACAATTAGGTTCTGCTTGTATTGGTGTTTTGTTCTAGAGCAACTGAAGTTTTTATGCGAAGGGGTCAATTTGCCAGGACCCTGTCTGCAGGGCAGACCTGCAGCCCTGGGTTTCTGTCTCCTGAATGATCCCAGGTTGCTGCTGAATGCAAACGAAGCTTTGTGGTCCTGCCTTGGTTAGGCTGTGAGAATGCTAACAGAGCTTTGTTGGAAGTTATATGAGAAAGGCACCACTTGGTCGGTGGGGTCTCATGGTGATCCCTCCCTTATTTTCCTCTTTTCTGTGGAGTTCAGGTCATCAAGGTCATCAGCTGTGCAGCTGTTTGCAAATGAGGTACCTTGAACTTGGTTCTCCCTGCGTGGCAGCCTCCATTTGTTTTTGTCGTCCTGCGTTAGAGTCTGCGACACATCAGAAGGCGCTCTCGGTTTGAAGGGTTGAAGCCATTGCCAGGTTTTGTCCTGCTGTCTTGTGTTTCCTCCCTGGTAACGGGTGATAGGGCGAGGGGTAATGGTTTGAAGTTGCTCCAGGGCAGGTTTAGGCTAGACATTAGGAAAAACTTCTTCACTGAGAGGGTTGTCAGGCTCTGGAATGGGCTGCCCAGGGAGGTGGTGGAGTCCCCATCCCTGGAGGTATTTAAAAGAAGGATAGATGAGGTGCTTAGGGCCAGGGTTTAGTGGTGGGATGGCAGGGTTAGGTTGAAGGTTGGACTCGATGATCTTAAAGGTCTTTTCCAACCAAAGTGATTCTATGATTCTATGATTCATGGCAGCTTTTTTCTGCTCTGAAGATCCAAGCGTCTGGTCTGGTTCAGCCACAGCTGCTTCTGGAGCTGAGTGATGCAGGGAGGGAGGCTTGGTGCTCAGATAAAGGCTCTTTCGCCTGAAGAGCTGTGGGAAGAATTGAAACAAATAATGCCAGTAAAAATATAAATCCAAAAGAAATCCAAGGATTTCCCTGAGCGGGTCCTTAAAACCAGTTCGAGATGGAGAGTGCTGACCTAGTGGGGGATTAAAGAAACAAATGGTGGTGAAGTGAAATCCCGAAGACTGAAATTCAGACTCTTTCCTCCTGCATAGGCACAGAGGTAGGGTTTTACCTTTTGGGAATGGCTCAGCCCCATGCAGAGGAGCCCGACAGGCAGGGCAGGGCGCTGGCTTAAGCTGCAAGAGCAGTGTGGGCAAGAAGTGGTTTGCAAAAATTTCCTGGTGTGCGCTGAAGCAAACCCAAAGCCTTTCCCAGGCTCTTCGGTGAACGGTGGAGCCGTGCAGGGTGCGTGGGTTTGGATGTCCCTGATTTCAAGCAGGGGCTGGCCCCAGTTAATGCCCTGACCGCCTGGTTTAGACTATGACCATGACTGCATCTGTTCATGTGGATGTCTTTCCAACAGTTCATCCGCATTGTTTTCTTCATCTCTTTGGCCTATAAATTATACCAGATGGCTCCTAACTGATGTTTCTTGGCAATGGACACATTGCCAGAAAAGACCTGTTCTTCTAGACCTGCGTTTTCTGCTGGAAATCAGCCTTGACTAACTCTACCTAGCTCGTCTGAGCTTAGTCCCAGCACGGGGCCAGTCACTTTTTTTGGTCCTGGCATTTTGTAGCTGAAAATCAAAGATAAAAATATTGACCTTCTACACGAAGTCAGTCCTGGGGAGGAAAACCATTATATAAATAGCGGCGGGGTTAATGCTCAGGAGTCGCTATCATTCTGGATATCTTTTTTGTACAGCGCTGTTCCAACTGCAGAGCTCTCTCCTCTCCTCTCCGGCCTGCCGAGTTGTTTGTCTAGAGCCTTAATGAGCTTTCTGTATCTTTTCAAAATATAAATTGTAACCGATTTACAAGTCATTAGTTAAGAAGTCTGTCACTGCAGCCCGCGTTTAATTTCACCTGTCCCTTCCCATGTTTCCATTAAACCCCATTTAATTAAAAAGGCTATCTCATTCTCAGGGCGGTCATCTCCATTTGAAAGAAATGTCCCGAAAAGTCCGTGACTCAGCTGACAACACATGAGTAGCGACTAAGACCTGGATGAGCAGACTTTGCAGTACACATTAATGAAGAACTCTCCTTCTCTCTCCACATATCCACCAGCATGAAGGGAAAAGAAAACCAGAGATGCCAAAATGCAATTTGCTTTCCTTGCTGCACGTGGGCACGTAGAGAAAACAGGGGTGCAGGTGCTGTGACCCAGCGATCTCTCTCTTAGGTCGTCCCCAGGGACTGATGGGAATTTGCAACCCTAATGCAACTGCTGCTTGAGGTAAGGCTTTAGCGGCAAAAATCCGTGTTTCCAGCCAAGTTACTTCGGTGTGCTTAGCTGGACTGCAAATTCCACTTAATGGGAATATTGCTCACCATTTAACATCTTGGTTTCGGCACAAGCGGGTTGAGTCATTGCCTACATTTCTCTTTCTGGATGCAACACGGAAGGCAGCGTTTTTACTTTGTCTTGGCTAGAGGCTAAATTGTGGTTCCCCCAGATGTTGTCTCTGGGGCAAAGCCTCCCCTCCTCTAAAGGCTTCTTCCCACCATCCTCAGCATCCCTTCGCCTGTCCCTTCCCTCTGCTCATCAGTGTGTGGTGGAATGGGCCAGGGATCCAATCCTGGCTTCTAATAACTTTTTTATCACCAAAAGATGTGTCTGTGGAACAACAGCATTAGACAATACTGGTGTAACCCAAGAGGGGATTGTGTGCTGCCTGAGTTCATCTCCCTTTCAACTTCTTCAGCGAGGCTGAAAAAGCCTGGGTCCTCTTGCTCCGTACCCTAGTGATGCCAGACTTCTCCACACTTCTGCATGCATCTGTCTGTCTTTCTGTCTTGACTATGAATGACTTGGCCAGTTGAGGTCTTGCCTTGCCCACAGCACCGTATGAATGTCCCAGCTAACGTGGTCGGTAGGTTGGAGCACCTGATGTAAGAGGAGAGGCTGAGGGAGCTGCCTTGGTGTAGCCTGGAGAAGAGGAGGCTGAGTAAGATCTAATTGCTCTTTTCAACCGCGTAATTAAGATCACAGGGAAGGGAGAGCCTGACTTCTTTCAGAGGTGTGTGACAACGGGATGAGAGGCAATGGGTGTAAGCTGCAGCAAGGGAAATTCCAATGAGATGTAAGGAAAAATGTTTTCACTGTGAGGGTGGTGAAAGCCCAGACTGAGCATGGCTTTCCTTTGACGTATTCAATGCTCAGCTGGACATAAAAATTCCCAAATTTTTATGCAGTTCTGCAGATGACTGTGAAATAAAACCGAAGGAATTGCACGTACAAGAAGGGACCATTCTGAAGGCAGCACGCACAGTCTCCTTATCTGGCTTTGAAATAACACTAGTCCATTTCAGCAGCTCCTTGCTGACAGCTGGCCAGGAGCTAAGCAAGCTGCACCACCAACGTGGAGTATTTGCTTTTCTACTGGAACTGAGTGGAGTTCGCAGATAACTCTTGAGAGCAGCAAGGCTACTTTCATCTCCCTGGAGCTAATCCCAATAGATTTTGTTGCTGGAGGAAGTTGGGGGAGAGCGGCAGAAGGCAGAGTATCTTTATTTAAAAATAAATCTAAAAAATCTTTAAAGTCAAAACACTTAGTAGGGGTCTGGCAGGATTGTGAGTTACCAATCCTTGCTGGTACTGCATTCGCCTCCTGTGTTCCGTCTCAACTGAATTGCCTTCTCTCTCCAACAAGTGGTGCTCCTGGCTAGTGTTCATCAGGCAGTGCAGGAAAAGGAACAGAGCAGTTGTCTCTGTTGTACCTAATCTGTGGATAACTGGGGGAACATAGGGCTGTGAGGACTCCCAGGCTGGATTAGACTCAAGGTACATGTCATCTAGTACCTTGCTTTCTTCGATGGCCAACACGGCAGGTTTCCAGGGGTCATTTTAAAAGCTGTCCAGAAGGCTTCAGAGGAAGAATCCATTCTTTTCACCCCCTTTTCCCAAAATATTGCCCTGTCTGCCTCCCTTGCAGGCTCAACTTTCAAAAATCAGGAAGATTTCTGATTGTATCTAGAAGGCTGTGAGTCACTGACAGTGGCGTAGAGCCCTGGTGGGTCGTAGGGGCGAGTGGTTGGGGTTGACACGGCAGCCTGGGCTGCAGGGACAGCCAGGGGAAAGCAGCTTGCATCCCCAGGTACATGGGAAGAGGTCAAAATTGGTACATGGCCTTTTCTGGGAGCTACCAGGAGCCTTTTGCTGCCACCATGTATTTTACACGTGCAGCGTGCATTGAATCATGAAAGCCTGGAGCCTCTAAAAAAAAAAGGACAGGGAAACCCAGGCAATATTTGTCCCTCAAAAGCAGTCTGAAAAGCACTTTTGCAGGGATCGCTTTCTTCAGGGATCTATCTCCAACAGGTGAAGACGCTCAGAAATGATCCTTGCTCTGGGTTGCAGAGCTTAAAGGAAAAGAAGCTGAACTGAATCCCCTGGAGAGAGATGCAAAACCAGTAACCCCATAAGAGAGATACACAGGATTTCATCTGCCAGCTGAAACCAAATTATTAGGGAAAAGGCAGTGCAGGAGGCTGGGTAGCTCCTGGGCTAGATTTCTGCATATCCCACCCCTTGTTGAACATCTGTTAAAATGCCCCAGGCACTTTGCGTCCTCTCTGGATTGCAGGCAGGTTGTCACCCCGGAGGTATATACCCCAAAATGGCAAAAGGTGCCTATATACCAATATTCGACAGGTTTGCGTGGACACGGCAGACAAGAAGAGACCCCCAAAGCCCCCGGAGCTTTTTAGAGGGGGAGGATGAAAGCAGAAGGAGGTTTTTAGGCAGCACTGGAAAGGAAGGGAAGCACCTTTCAGTGTGTCAGCTAACGTTTAATTAAGCGTAATCACACCAGCCAAATCAAAATAACAACGGAGACAGATATTTTTTGAAGACAGAATGGCACACAGGATATTTTCCTTCTTTTATTCCCAGACCCCTGCTCTCGGGGCTAGGAGAGAAAGATATACAAGGGTTTGGAGTGACATTTTTCCTTTATTTTCGCAGCGGTATTATATGAGGAATGATCTGACACAAGAAAATGTACCCTGGCCTTGCGACTTCATGATTTCTGTTTTGTTGAGAAATAAATGTTTGGTGCCGGAAGCCATAAACTTCATAGCACCATTCGCCTGGTCATATTTTCATCTTCATAAAATCATGAATCCCAAAAACATAATCTGGTGGTAATTTCTCCTAGAATCTACTGGTTCTGCTGGCTGCCTGCATCCATGCAACGTCGGGGCTTTCAGAGGGCTTTTTGCTACTCGTTTTTTCTCTCCATGAGCTGTTTGGCAATGGGAACACTCACCTGCCTGTGACAGTACTGAAGAAAGCCTACTTCCCCTCTTATAGTTTTCAAAAGTAACAAGTCCTTAGGGACCCTGTATACTTGATCTCTTGTTTATCACGGGCTGTCGCTGACTGGCGATGATAAGAGTATTTCCATTTGCTTTCATCTGGCTGAAGGTAAATGTTTACCTGCTGCTGCACCTTCTGAAATAAGCTTTCTCTGGGATATTTTCTGTGACACATCTCTGGAGCAAATCCGTTCTTTGATGTCTACTGGCTCTGTTTTCTGATTAGTTCTTGCATCTGGTTGATGATGCCCCACAATGTTATCACAAGGTGCAAGAAGAAGATCGATGGGAACCCCCTGAATTTTAAGCATGATCTGAGAGATGTTTCCAGAAAGCTGGCAGGGGTTTATTTTAAATGCCTGAAGAAGCCCCTCAGAGCAGACATGCTTTTCTGCCTGGAAAGTTGGAGAACCCACAAAGGATTTTGGGAGGTTACATCCAGTGAGAGCAAGATCTTCACTGCCTGAGCCGCGTGCTTGTTCCAGGTGCTCCCTGTGGTCGAGGCAGCCCTTACCTTTCTCTTTTGCCTCCAGAGGAGGTCAATGATCAATCCGTTCAGGACTATCACAAGGAAGATGAAGATGAGATCCAGACTGATGGATGTGTAGGTGGTAAACTGCATGATGAAACTCCCTGGAGAACTTAAGCAAGTGCTGGTGGCCAAGCACAAAACAGTTTCGTTACTTATCCTCTCTGCTGTTGTGTTGTACTGAAGGTAGGGCAATTGCAAGATGATGCTGAAGATCCACCAGCCAGCAAGGATGGTGTTCATGTACTGCCCCTGGTGCCTGTAGATGAACTTGGACCAGTGATGGTTAGGTCTGTGGATGTTTATCAAGTGGAGGAAACTTAGACCAGATGCTGATTAGCCTCAGCATGTGATACCTGTAGAGGAGGATCACAGAATCATAGAATCGTTTCAGTTGGAAAAGCCCTTGAAGCTCCCCCAGCCCAACCGTTCCCCTACCCCTGCCATCCCACCCCCAAACCCTGGCCCTCAGCACCACCTCTGCCCGGCTGTTAAATCCCCCCAGGGCTGGGGACTCGACCCCTTCCCTGGGCAGCCCCTTCCAGTGCTTGACATGTCCAACCAGATCAGGTTGCTTACAGCCCCGTCCAACCTGGTCTGGAATGTTTCCAGGGATGGGGCATCTGCCACCGCTCTGGGCAACCCGTGCCAGGGTTTCTCCACCCTCATCGTAAAAAAATTCTTCCTTATATCCAGTCTGAATCTCCCCTCTTTTAGTTTAAAGCCATTACCCCTTGCTCTATCGCTACAGGCCCTTGTAAAAAGTCCTCTTCAGCTTTCTTGTGGGCCCCCTTTAAGCCCTGAAAGGCCAAAATCAGCTCTGCCCGCAGCCTTCTCTTCTCCAGGCTGAACACCCCCAACTCTCCCAGCCTGTCCCCATAGCAGAGGGGCTCCAGCCCTTGGACCATCTCCGTGGCCTCCTCTGGCCCCGCTCCAACAGGTCCCTGTCTGGCCTGTGCTGGGGACCCCTGAGCTGGACGCAGGGCTCCAGGGGGGTCTCACCGGGGCGGAGCAGAGGGGCAGAATCCCCTCCCTCAACGCTGGCCATGCTGCTGGGGATGCAGCCCAGGGCACGGTTGGCTTTTTGGGCTGCCAGTGCACATGGCCGCCTCATGTCCAGCTTTTCATCCACCAATACCCACAAGTTCTTATCCACAGGGCTGTTCTCAAACCCTTCATCTCCCAGCCTGTATTGATACCAGGGTTTCCCCCAAGCCATGTGCAGGACCTTGCATTTGGCCTTGTTGAACTTCATGAGGTTCATATGTGCCCACTTCTCCAGCTTGTCCAGGTGCCTCAGATGGCATCCCGCCCCTCAGGCATGTCAACCACACCACTCAGCTTGGTATCATCTGCAAGCTCGCTGAGGGCACACTCGATCCCACTATGTCATTGATGAAGACATTATGATGAAGATCTGTTGGGGCTGGAGTGGGATGCAGGCAGGAACAGCCTCATCTGGATGGGAGAGGGGCTCTGGGCTCCCACAGAAGCTCAGGTCACAACTTCTGAGTTTCCTTGCCCCCGTGTAAAATAAATTCGGAGGGGCTCAAGCTGCCCAGTTCATATCCAACTCTCCCCTCCATGCTCCCTGGGAAGGGATGCGTTGTTGCTGGTGGGAGCACAGAGACTTACTGGGGATGTTCTGCTGCAATGGTGGCTTCTGGGTATCCTTTAGTGCAGCGAGGACTGCATGGACATGGTGGTGGTTACAATAAACTCTCTGACAAGAAGGAACAGAATCCAGGGCTCATTTTGCTTTCAGATTCCTGCAGTACTTATCCATTCTAAGGCAATCCTTCAACTTCAGAGGCAGTATTTTTTTTTTTCATGCAGAATATTAATCCTGGGAGTTTGTTTCCATTTTACTAGACTTTTCAAAATCAAATTACCATTTATTTTACTGATTGGAAGTGGAACCATGCTAAAATAATTTTTTTTTCCAGTGGAAACACAAGAAAAAACGTATTTGATTTTATTCCCTTCCCTTGGAACATATTCCCAAATGATGTTGACTGACGGTGGCTGGATCAGACAGGGGGAGCGAGGGAGGCCCCCGTGGTGGAAGTCAGTACCATATGGTGGTTTCGAGGCTCAGTTGTGTACCCCGCTGGGGGTACTGCTTTTGCTGAGGGTGGTCTGCTTTTGACCATGCAGATGTCAGCCATGGGGAGAAGCAAATAACCCTGCTGCTCAAACGAGGGCTCCTAGTGCAGCCCCTCTTGAGGTCAGACCCATGCAAGGACTCGTATTTGGCCTGTGTTGTCTCCCTTGCTAACAGCTCCTTCCTCACATGGTGGCCAAAACCAGATGCCTTGGGAAAAAGAAAAGCCAGACCTTCTCTCTGCATTTAGGAATCAGCAGCTTAGGACTCTCCTGACCAGGGTTGTCTCTGCGTTAGAGCCTGCAATGGACTCCTCCTCCCTGGGTTTGCATCTTTGCTTTTGAAGCCACTTAAAGGAACGCCCGCTGTAAGTCAAGAGCAGGGTGTGTGAATACTTATGGAAGGCAGGGAAATGGCCATCCCCACCAGAGCTCCAGGGACTCCCAAAGCCTTCTCCATGGCTGAGAGCACAGCTGGCTCCTCAGGCACTTCCATCCCATTGCTGGGCGTTATTCCAGCTATAGCCTAAGCGCAAAGGGACGAGCTGAGCTCAGCGTAGCTTCTGGAGGGTTGCATGGAGATTAATGACTACATCCAGCTGATGGTGGTGGGGACAGAAGGCATCTTTTGTGTCATTAATGCTGGGCTGGAAGGACGAATTGATGGCCAGTGATGACTGGCCCGGTTACGTTGGCTTCTCTTTGATTTAATCACTGTGTGATTAGCCCAGAGCTCAACAATTATGCTATTAAACATTGTGCTGTTCCTTTTGTGGGACGGCTACTGGTGGAAGTGACTGGAAAACTTCCAATACTCCTACTTCCATAGAAAGCATGCAAAAGTGCAAGGGCTGTCTAGGATCCCACCGATCTGCCCCAATTCAGCATCAGCTCTACCTGCTGCACCCCTGATGTTTGGCTGTCTGCTCGAAAGCCTCCAGTGATGGAACAAGTGCCCTCTCCCACCCCCAAACCCTTCCAGTTCGTCACTGTCCCTGTCACAACAAAAGGAAAGGATTTCCTTTTTTTCTGACCTAAATCTTCCTGGGGACAATGGGAGCCCAATATGATCACTATTCTGTAATGAACATTCATTATAATTCTGTAATGAATAAGGAAGGTCAGTGTTCTTTAATAAGATAGAAGAAAGGCAGGCAGGAGGTCCATTTAATAACAGCGGTGACGGGTATATAAAACAGACAGATATTATAATTAATATCACAAGAGTGGCAATGTGCTAAGGAAACTCCTGGCAACCAGAGGAAGGGATGCCGTGAAGTTGTAGCTTCAAGAAGTTAAAAAAAGCATCGACTGGAGTTAATGGAAATTCTGCCTGCATAAGAAACACAGGTGGAAAGGAAAATCGGCTTATTTTAATCAAAGCGACAGGAAAAAAAACCCTAATTTAAATCAGTCCAAGTGATTGCAGGCTTAATTCTTTCCCCTTATTAGACTCTTCAATCCTAACCCTACAGCCCTAAGAGACCTCTTTTCATTGGAGACGAAGGGGTTTGATTTGTATGCGTGCTGACCCCTCGCATTGATACAGCGAAGCCATCCTCCCTCCGGGTGGGGGGTTCAAGCTGAATCTTCTGGTAAAGACGATTACATTGACACCATCCCTTTCTAGAAATTGTGATGGGTGGGAAGAAGCGTCCTCTCCGTGAGTGCTCTCAGACAGATGGATCTGAGGGGCTCAATAATTGCTATGGGTGGAAGGAGGAGGAGGGAGCTTTGCTCCTGTTCTGAGCTGGGTGCAAAGGATGGAGGAAACACCGAAACACAGATCTGTTGATCTATGGGCTGAGAGCAGCCTTTAAATCCTTGCTGCTGGCTAGCAAACCACTGACCTCTCCTGCAGGCTGTAAGGATGGCTTCCCTGATGCACTGTGGTGATGTTACAGGAAAAAAAAACCTGGAGGGCTGAGGTGTCCCCTGCTCTCTGCAGAGCCCAATGTCAGAAAATGGCCCAATGTCAGGAGTCAATGTCATCAGAGGAGACCAAACTGCTCCTTCTGGGAAAGGCGGTTTTGCTGGAGCCAAGGATGTGTTGATGCAAGGGAAATTTCAAACAGTTTTCACCTTCCCTCCTTTCCTTTCAACAACGTAACTTGGTTGTGCTTACTGTTCATTTCAGTTCTCATCAGCTTGGTTTAAAACTTGTTCTTGTCTGTGCAGCACCTTGGTGGACAACATACTGGTATTGCCCGAGGGAAGCTCTGGAGGTCATAGAGTCATAGAATCATAGAATGCTTTGGGTTGGAAGGGACCCTTAGAGGTCATCTAGTCCAACCCCCCTGCAGTGAGCAGGGACAAGGTGTCTATAAATGCATTGGCGTTGATGCATCAGAGTTTGGAAACCCTTGTAGTCCTTGAAACGCAGCACGCGTTAGCTTGGGAATGAAGTTTAAACCCAAACGGATGCTGAGCAGAGTTGCCAGGGACAGATCATCTTCTGGAGTGACCATGGGGATGTTGGGTGGCGGACATCTACTCTGGAGCTTGGGGCTTGCTCTGCTCTTGCTCCAAGTCCCTCAGCTTAGGACGAGAGGGAATGGTCTGAAGTTGTGCCAGGGCAGGTTTAGGCTACACATTAGGAAAAACTTCTTCACCGAAAGGGTTGTCAGGCTCTGGAATGGGCTGCCCAGGGAGGTGGTCGAGTCCCCATCCCTGGAGGTATTTAAAAGAAGGAGAGATGAGGTGCTTAGGGCCAGGGTTTAGTGGTGGGATGGCAGGGTTAGGTTAAAGGTTGGACTCGATGATCCTAAAGGTCTTTTCCAACCAAAGTGATTCTATGATTCTATGATTCAGCTGCTGAACTGGTCTCACTGAAAGTCCCATGCAAAGGCTTCCTGTCTCTCTGTAGGATTTATTCATTATATTCATTGCATGTGCCTCCTTTTCATGCCTCTTGCCTTTCTGAACTCCCATGACTGCGTTATGTTTGAGACCAAATGGGGAGATCTTCAAGGAGGGTTCTCTGCCTTGCCTTGTTCTGGGAGGTGCCCTGGATCAAATGAAACACTCAGCAATTACACCCGCATGGCATCAGTAGGTTCATGGGGGTTAGAAAGGGGGGGGGGGAAAGTCAATCAGGAAAGGTTTATTTTAAAAAGTATTTAATTCCCAATATGTCCCACTTAAAAAAAAAAAAGACAATACCTTTAGTTTTCTTTCCCCCTTCCTACAATTTTTATCTACTCTAGAAATGAGAGAAAGAAGGGACAGGATACCAGGTAAATGTTGGTTTAAAAAGCCCTGATAAAAAGCCCTGATTTACCTTGGTTTTAATGGGGTTCAGCCAAAATTCTTAAGTGGAAGCGCATTCCTTTTCTCCCTATTTCACTTTTTTTCATCACAGAAATTACACAGATGGAGAAGTTTTAACCAGCCAATTCAAATGAATAAGTGGAGGAGAGACCCCATTTCATCCTGGCAGTCCTTCTGGAACCGAGGCCAACTCATTAGCTGGAAATCTCCATGTCTCTCGGCAGAACAGCCTGTTCTGCCTGCCCTGCGCGTGGTGTGGCCATCTTCTGCTCTCCTACCACCCGCAGAGGTTAGAGACACCTTTGGAAAATTGCAACCTCAGCACAGCTAAATCTTGCAGCTCCATCTCATGCTCTGCCATTTTTATATATATTTTTGTTTGGGGAAAAAAAAAAAAAAAAAAAAAAAAAAAAAAAAAAAAAAAGCCTGGCTTTTGCAAACATTTTTATTTTTCACTCCTCCCATCCATCTTCTGCCCCGCCTCCAGGAAACATCCAGCCATGGACGGTTTAGCCAAAAAGAAATGGAAATAGCCTGGTGTGTTTTTGCAGTTATATTCTTTCTTTTTAGGATGTGCCTTCTCAGAGAGGTTTCACCCCCAGCCTCAGCCTGATGTCAAAGCCAGTCCTGTACTATGCAGCATCCCTGCAGCAGGCTTGTCCTTCTTCTGGACCCTGCATAAGCCCAAGGTCCCCCTTGCTCCTCAAGGCTCACTTGCAGGTCCCTGACTGTCCCTGCTCCCTGCATGTGTTTTTCTCCCCCTGTGTATTTTTGGGGGGATGGAGCATCCTTCTGCATGGGATCAGAGTCACCAGGTGGTGCTTAGACCATATCTTGCACATCCCACTGTTCACCATGGCATCACCCTCAAGAGCCAAGCCTCAGGGCAGGACGTGGGGGAGTGCTGGAGCATGTTAAAAGACATTGCAGCTATTCCTGCACCTTCATTGATGGTTAAAGCCAGGCCCTTTCAGGGTCTGGTCATTGATGGAGTTGGGAGATCTCCATCCCTATTTCTCCCACTGCTTATCTGTGTGGCACTGGGCAAGTCACTTAACCTCTCCCAACTTTTCCTTTGCCTGTAGAGAGAGTACAAACATCCATCCTTCTGCCCTGGTGTGACCCATTGCCTTAATGCAACAGGTCTTTGGTGTAAACCAAGCTGGATCTTCATCCATCCAACACAGTCTGGATCAGAGGGATGCAAAAAATTCAACAGGACCTGGAGAGGGGCAACCACTGTCACCTCCTGCCTCATGGGTTGACTTAAAAAACCTCATTGATTTTGTTTCAGGTCCCTTGGCTCGACCCCAGCATGGGCTAGAAGCTCTCACACCAAACAGCCTTCCGCAAACCACGTCAAGGGAGGTGTTGCTGTGTTTTCTAGGTCTGTCTGTGCGCTGTGGTTGTATCTATCAACAAACTAACCAGGACCTGTTCTTTGGCCTGAAGTCCAGCTGGCCTCCTTCATACATTTCAACCCTCTCACCTGCTAAACCAAGCTCAAACATTGCTGGGGAGCTGGTTCACTGGCTCCAGCATTGGCACTTCAAGTGCCTGGGCAATCGCTTTCCAGCCTGTGCTTGAGTGACTAGCATGGATAGAGCGCGTCAGATCAGAGACTCCACAAAAAGCAGCACCTTCTGGATGCAGCACCGTATTTCAGCACTGAGGATAATTCTGTATTCCCATCTGCTTTATTTTAAGTAGCTCCGGGGATGGAAGGAGCCACCTTAAGAGAATACAGCCAGCACTATCCTGCTCCATCCACCCACGGGCTGACAGATTAAATCTCGTTTGCTTGTGCCAGAAGTCTTGCTCACTTGTTTGTCATTATCTGGAGTTTTGTTAGGCCGTGTTAAAAAAAAAAAATCAGCAAACCAAAACTTTTTTTCTTTTTTTTTATAAATAGAAGCAAATTCAGGGAAGGAGCAAATGCAGATGCCCTCAGAGAGCAGAGGAGCAGCAGTGGCCTTGTCTTGCTGAGGATGTGTGGCGGGAGCTCTGGAAGACCCACAGGAGGAGCTTCTGGCCATGTCACATGGCCATACCTCACCTCTGTCTCCACAGACTGGCTCCAGGGCTTGCAGGTCCACCTCCATTTCTAATTGCAATTTTCAATTTCTTTCCAAAATTTGCTGTTAGCTTCCAAGCTCTCTAATCTTGCGTATCTTCTCCCACCCATGCTGGACGCCAAAACTAGGATATCACAGTGAACAATATCCTTCTCCATTCAAATTCAAGAAGAAGTCACATTTTGCCACCACACATCATACCTTTCCATGCTGGTATTCACGTCTCCCTTCCTTTCTTTTTGTTTTTTTTTTTCTTCTTCCTTTTTTTTTTTTTACTTGCTTCACATCCTGATCCAGAGAATAAATCAGGTGGACCGGACTTGATTACTTGGAAGGCCACCAATTTCCAGACACATTTCAGCTTTTCATAACCTCACCGTACACTGCAGAGCTAGTTTTGACAGTTGCCAAGAAAGCTTTGGCCCAGAAGACCCACAAGGAGATGCCCCAGGTTCCTGTATCTCATGCAGACAAGCCTGGCACCCTGTCCTCTGGGACCTGCGAGGTTGTCTAAGTGGTGGAGCGCACAATGTGAAATACAGCTCAAAGCACAGCCAACATCCCCTTGCTGGCTGCACGCCTGCTCAGAAGGAGAGATCCCAAACTGCTGGAGGGTCTAAGGTGGACCTAAGTTATGTCAACAACCCAAATGAGGGTTAAAAAGAAGACAGAGCTGCACAGGGAAGGACAGGAGTTGACAAACAATTCCAGTGAGATGCAAGGAAATTTTCCACTGCAAGAGTGGTCAAACATAGGAAAAGGGGATCAGAGACGATGTGGATTCTCCATCCTTGGAGATATTCAGAACTCTGCTGGACATGGCCAAGGGCAATCTACTAATTCAGAAGATGGCCATCTTCGATCAGTTGAACTGGAGACCTCCAAAGCCCCCTTCCCACCTCAATTATTCTGCACTTCTGGTACATGCAGCAGATGGAGGCACATTTCCTTGGGGTCCATCCAGATCCTGCCTGTCAGAGGACCTGATCTCCTCGTGCTCTTCAGTGCCTTTCTCCTCCCAAAACCCTATGAGGAAGGGAGATTTCCTTAGCCTGCAGGTGCAGCTGAGCGGTGCCAGGCAACTCATCGAGGCACAACCACAACCTGATCTCCCTGCAGCCCACCAAGCACAACAGGCTTCTTTTTCTCCATTAAACCATTAGAAGAATTAATTCACCAAGTCAACTTTAATGACTCGTAACAGCACTGCTATGCAGGCAAGCATGACGGTGGCTTTTCAAGTGGATCGGTCTTCTTCCCAGATTATTCATGTTGAATTGCTCACAAAATAAGACATGGCTCAACAGCAAGTTTGCCCACCCAAATCTAAGCCTGGGTGACCCTCTCAGACTGGGGTGAGTCACTGGCAGGACTGGTAAGAGGACCCAGGCATCTTGATTTCCAGAGGGCTGAAATGCCACCCGATGTGCAACAGGGTAGGCAATTTATCTAGATCAAGAGCAGGGCTGGTTTTAAGCCTGCATAGCTGCCTGTGGTACATAAGCCTCAGCAGCACAATCTCTAAATCATCCTTTTTCACTAAAGGGAAGGAAAAGTCCACAAACAAAATCAACTTTTCCCTTTTTCACCCCTCCCAAAAAGCCTCACCAAAATAATAAAGAACAACCCCCACAAAATTTAAGAGATTCTCTCTAGCTGCTTATCTGTAGTGCGGCTGGTGATATATTAGAGCAAATAGCTTGAAGGACCTGGGAGAGTTACACTTTTATCACCAGGGATAAAAAAAAAAAGGGGGACAAAAGCAGCCTCTGGATAGACTTAAGCATGGAGCGTCTTGTTTTGTCTTCACGGCCCATTTAAATGTTATTACATCGAGTCAAATAAATTGCCCAACAATGAGGCTGTTCCTACTATTGACCTCTAGGGACCGAAGACAATAAAAACTCTAGCGCTTAAATCAGGCCGTAATGAGAAGATTAATGTTTTTGGGAAGACTTGCCGACTGCAGCTTGGACCACTCTCTGCCATGAGCTCGGGTTTAAGGGCTTGGCTTTGCAGGGGCTGCTCCTCTCCAGCTGACTTTCCCGGGGTGGGGCTTGCTGGGAGCAAATGTTCTCCAGCCAACCTCCTGCTCTTAGCCAGAGCAATCCCAACAGGTTATGCTTGAAATTACCTCCCTGGCCATCCTGGTGGGTGAAAGGATTTTCTTCATATTTAAGAATGCTGGAACAATCTCCCAGAAAGTGGTTTTGATTTAATGGGTTTTTGGGTTTTTTTGGTCACTTTTGAGAATGATGTGGGGATGACAGCAAAGCTAAGCAACTCATTTAGTGAGCAGTTGGTGGCTTCAAGGTGGACTGGTCCTGCACGCTGGCTGCATGGGGGCAAAGCCAGCTCTCTGCCTGGCATTGCCCTGGGTCTGGCATATAACAGCCAAGCTTGTCACACATGTGGCTGGAAAAGTCCCTGTCTGTCCTGTGCTGGGGACCCCCGAGCTGGACGCAGGGCTCCAGGGAGGTCTCACCGGAGTGGAGCAGAGGGGCAAAATCCCCTCCCTTGACCTGCTGGCCACATCTCTTCCACATCTCTTCCAAATCCTCTTCTCCAAGACACTTTCCTTTCCTTTTCTTTCTGATTTTTATTGTCTTTTATCCCGTCAGGGCTGTGCAACCACCACCACTGGTGATATTCATCTGACCTGGACAGGGCTCTGGGCAACAAGCTCTGACTTGCAAGTTGACCGTGCTTTAAGCAAATGAGTTGGACTAAAGACCTCAGATGTCCATCCCTCCCAACCTCAGTTCTTCAATGGTTTGTGAAGGTAGCTTTGTGGGGCTTGGAAGTGTCAAGGAGACCACTGAGTGAAGGATATAAAGGGGAACAAACATGCAGACTTGCATTTAAATCCCTTTGAATTTCTCCAAGATTAGCCAGAAGTTCTGATTTGATTTGGTTTTTGGTTTTTTCCTCACTTTACAGCCTTGACTCACAGAACTGAACTAAAACCCATGGAACTCTTAATTGAAAACTAAGTGTCGACAGCAGCTCAGCACAGAAAGAGTTTCAATTAAAAGCAATCTCTTCTTGCCATCCAAAATAATATTTTCCCTCCTGGCTAAATTTTAAGCGAAGCACAAAGTGGTTGCTTGACATTGCTTTATTGGGATCTGAGCTATCGTGTGGGAAAACTTCCTTTAACTCAGAGACCAAGGAGCTTTTAATTTATCAGCGCTGAAAGCGGAGGATTGCTTTTCGGTATGATCTGGCCGATTTGCTTTTACCTTCTGGGCTGCCTGAGCAAGGAATGACGTGCTGAAGGCCACACCAAGACGACCAGCTAAAAATGGGATCTGGATGGGGGATCTGAAAGTGTTTCTCACTTTCTACCCCTCCTGGACCTCAATCCACCCCTCTCCATGTCGGTGCTCAGCCTGGCTGTGGTATTTGTCCAGGTTGGTTGAGCTTAGTGGGGATAACGCATGGCCAGAATGTGCCCAGATGTCCGCAAGACTTGGCAAGCTTCGCTTGGTTTTGTGGCTGATGGATGCTGCCTGCTTGGGTGGGCCACACAAGGGCATGAATGGAGGCTTCCCAAAAGAGGAGAGCAGGGGAGGAAGAGGTGCTAAGAGAGAGATGAGAGATGTAAGAGGGGATCTGGGTCTGGGAGGGGTGAGGAAGGCTGCCATCAAGCCTGGTGACATCTCTTGGGGAAGGAAGGCTTCTGGCAGGGGGAAGGTCTTGGAGCGGGTTGGATGCCCATGGCAGCGAGTCACAGAATCCCAGAATGGCGGGGGTTGGAAGGGACCTCTGGAGATCATCCAATCCAACCCTCCTGCTCAAGCAGGTTCACCAAGAGCAGGGTGCAGAGGACATCGTCCAGGCAGCGTTTGAATATGTCCAGAGGAGACTCCACAGCCACCCTGGGCAGCCTGTGCCAGGGCTCAGTCACCCTCAAAGTCAAGAGGGTTCAACTGGGACCTCTTATGTTTCAGTTTGTGCCCATTGCCCCTTGTCCTGTTGCTGGGCACCACTGAGAAGAGTCTGGCTCCATCCTCGTGACACCCACCCTTAAGATATTTGTAAGTATTCATGAGGTCCCCTCTGAGTCTTCTCTTCTTCAGGCTAAATGAGCCCAGCTCCCTCAGCCTTTCCTCATAGGAAAGATGCTCCAGTGCCCTGATCGCATGTGATGGAGTAGCAGGGGAAGGAATTGGGATGGGTAGTGATGGTGAGAGGGAGCCATGTGGGCTGAAAGGGTGTGTGCTGATAGAGCCAGTGGCCAAAATATTTGCAGTCCCACTTTGGTGGCAAAGGAGGACATCTGCATGGCCAGGCTTGAATGCTAAGGGCAGCTTCTGTGGCTGGCACCGCTGGGACTAACTGGGGAGAAGGGGTATGTCCTCAGAGGCAGGGAGAAGAGCAGAGTCCATAATTAAAACATCCTCAAAGCCCCCAGAGATCTGGCCTTTCATCCTGCTCCCTCCAGAGCCAGCCTGGATGACCTTGCATCAATCACTCTTGGTCCCCAGACGCAGAGTGAGGATGTAGCAGGGTGTCACCTTCCCGGCTCAGCGTAATAACTGCTAATCAAGCGTGCGGGTTATTAAGAGCATTTGCAGATTTATTTTCCTGAAAAGGTGTCTGAAACCCCCTAAAAGGAAGTGATAAAAAGCAACAGCTGAAGAATAAACTGCTCTTCATCACTGTGAGATGGAGAAAATGATCTGCCTACTGTTTTAGGGCTTTCATGTAAAAAGTGTTCGGAGAAGGTTACGGGGGCTGTGTCTTTGCGAGTCATTCAGAAACAGCAGATTATTTTAGGAATAAAAGTACTAAATGCTGCTTTGTGCTCCAGCTCTGCTCCCCACTTTGCTTTCTGATCAGCACCGAAACGTGCCTTAGCAGGAATTTAAGGATGCAAGGTTCATATTGGTGCTGCTCCCAGGCCGTCGGCCCGGAGCGAAAGGGATTTGCAGGCACTCTCAGCTCTTGGGACCTACTTCTTTATGGTTTGACGACCTACTTCTTTATGGTTTGACTAACTCTGCTTCAGCCATTAATAGGGATGTGGGGCTGCCGATGCCTCCTGCAGGTCCTGGGGCTGAGCACAGTGCGCTTGGGCGCATGGCTGAGGAGGAACATGAGAGAGACCAGATCAAGGTTGAGGAGCCTCCAGCACCACAGCTGGTCCTCTCTCCATCTCCACATGGGTTTTGTTCTGCACGCACAGCATGGCTGCTTCGCTCCGTCTGGGAGTCAGCATACTCAGATCTGGTGTGGCTCTGGGCATCCAAGCTTGTATCTGCCGTGGTGGCAGCACAGCAGATAGCCTTCCGCGAAAAAGTCCAACCCTTGGGGTATGAAGATGGTTTGCACAGAGTAGCCAGTGCTGGATAAAGTGAGAATTGCTTCACTATAAATGTGCAATCTGGTATTCTTTCCTTTTTGTGAGAAAGGAAATTGCCTAAATAGGCTTGGGAAGATCTGGGAGCTAGAGTTGAAACTTGTATACAGTGTACAGTCCCATTGCTTTCTGGTTTACACAATGGAGGAATCTCCAAAACTGTGAAAATGTGAGGGCAAGCCTTAGTCTGGGAAAGAAAGTAACTTTGTTCTTTTTTTTTTACACGGTTAACCATTTCGTAAGCAAGTCGGAACATCATTTCACTTCTCCCTCCCTCTGCTTGCCCATCTGTAAAACGGGAAGATGGCAGCTACACGTTTCTTACGCAGGTCTTGAGATCCTGCAGAGGATGGTCTACCAAAAGAACCCACCTTTATTCCATGCTGATCTCTATTCCAGTTTTGTGTTTGGATTTTTTTCCTCCTCCTTTACTTAAAAGGTGTTCAGGAGATAAGCCACACGTAACTGGCTGCGATTTATCTCTGCGAACGATGCGCGCATTCAACAACACCCATAAATCACTCTTGAAATAGGTAAAGTGTTAAGGGCAGGAGCACTTTAATTTTCTTTTGCTACAAAGCCTTCTGGAAGAGTCACGGCAGGTTGCCTTTGTGTTAAAAGACACAATGAAGTTGATAAAGAACTGCCACGCAGGGCTGATGTCAAGAGAAAACCTTCGCGAGACAGATGGGGCTTGGAGCATTGAATGTAGATAAATGATACCAACAAAGTCCAAAAGCAACCTGAACAGTTGTGGTTGTCCTTGGGACAAGGCAAGAGGATGGTGAGTGCTCTGGACAGTACCCTCGAGTCGCGTTTTTCACGGCAGAGATAAGTTTGGCACACTGGTGTGGGCAGAAAATGATGGGGAATTGGGCAACTCTCCCCAGTGTGAGATACAACCCCTGGTCCTTGGTGTTGATCTAACCTGAGCCCCTCCATGAGTGTCATTTACAGGTCTCTATCTGAATAAACTGCTCTTCAGATCTCTCTCTACCTGTAAATCACAGGAGATATTTCTGCCTGTTGTTTTGGGCAAGATTCAGCAGTGGTTTATGTCCATCTATCCAATATTATCCTTCCAGCATCACCTGTCCAGCATGTGCAGACATCAGCGTGGCACAACAGGGAAACCAACCTTGTGTGGCAAACTTGGGCAGCAGGCGTGGGCTTTACAAGCTTTGGATTTGCACAGACCAAAGGGCGCTCTCTGCCAAACCAGAAGGGCAATTTCCCCCATTCCCAGTAATTTCCCATCTGACTTGTAGCACCCTCCGTGTTTTGCTTTGCAAAGAGGTACTTGCGATAGGCTAGCCAATGCCCAAAGGAGTTGGGAGACCTTCTCCCGTGGAGCCCTCATTAAAAGAGTCTACATATAAAAGCAAAGTTAAAGAGTAAGACACTTCCTCAGGAAAAAACCCCAACCAAATCCAACCCAACCCCTCTCATTTTTATGTTCTTCAGGATACTTGTTTCCTTACAACCTTCAGAGGACAGCAAAATGTGATCCATCTGATGGTTCACTGCTCTGTGGTGCTCTCAATGTGGCAGTTCTGTCTGTGGGACCAGGGTCATGGAGGTGTAACAAAATTTGGGACTCCTTTGACTGAGCTGCTGATGGTCTGGGAGCATTGACCCGGGTGGAAACTCCAGCTTCAGAGGGGTCACAGCCAAGCAGAGGTTCACCAGTGTCATCTAATCCTCAGAAATTTGAGCAGATTGAGGGCATTGGGGGGGGGGGGGGGCGGTGTGACAAAGCATAGCTGAGAGGGGGCAGGTGCTGCTGGGATCTGGCAGGTTTTTTAGATTGACTCAATACTGTGCAGACATGGGGGTGGTTGCATGTGCCTCCTTCCCAGGAGACTTAGTCAAGAATAAAAATGGTAACTGGGCATCCCTTCCCCAGGAATGACCCCGCTTCCCATTGCTGGGGGAACACATGGTGATGTCCAGCCTGGTCCTGCTGCTACCAGTGAAGGGAGGATGGACAGACAGGGCTCAGGAGAAATGGGTCAGGTCTCCTCCTCTGCTAGAGGTGAGGTGTGGGCAAGTCATGCGTGGGATCCAGCTCCTTAAACTATCTAAAAGTTTGGTGTCTAAGCCCAACTCGTCTTCTAGAGGCAACATCTGTGTCTGTCTCATGGAGACAGGCATGCTGGTTCAGAGCCAAAAAGCACCTTTTAGAAGTACCAACTCTTCCCTGACTGTAGCCAACAGTGCTGAATGTGGTCTAGCTTTCAAATGCCTAAAGAGAGAGGAGATGACTGTGTGTTTCTGCATAACACACCAGCTCTTACAGCTCTGCACCTGATGGGCAAGGACATGGTGGGTTCAGACCTTGACTTGTTGGAGAAAGCCCTAGCCATTAGGCTGTGAACCCCTATGAGCAAAGCTACTCAACACCCTTCCTCGAGGCCATTCAGTAGCCCAGAGGACAGGACAAGAAATGGGCTGAGTGAACTCTCCCACAGTAACTCCAGTGGACAACCACAGTGGTGTGTCCTGGTGAAGACAGAGCTTCTTGCTACTGCCCCAGACCTTTGCAGCTCTTACACTGTCCTGAAGCCATTCACTGTGGGCTGCTATCAGACATGGATTTAGACAGACCTTGGCTCTAGTGTAGTGCAGTCGCTCTTACGTTCCTGTGCTCAGGGGAGTAGGAACGGGATGGGTATTTGACCCATTCAGTTCCTGCTAACCAGGCTCTACCTGAAATATTTTCATAGAAACATAGAATCATTCAGGTTGGCAAAGCCCTTTAAGCTCCCCCAGCCCAACCGTTCCCCTACCCCTGCCATCCCACCCCCAAACCCTGGCCCTCAGCACCGCCTCTGCCCGGCTGTTAAATCCCCCCAGGGCTGGGGACTCGACCCCTTCCCTGGGCAGCCCCTTCCAGTGCCTGACAGCCCTTGGGGGAAGGAATTGTTCCCCAGGGCCAACCTCACCCTGCCCTGGCACAACTTGAGGCCGGCTGCCCCTCGTCCCATCGCCCCTTCCCTGGGAGCAGAGCCCGACCCCCCCGGCTCCCCCCTCCTCTCAGGCAGTTGTAGGGAGCCATGAGGGCTCCCCTCAGCCTCCTCTGCTCCAGGCTGAACCCCCCCAGCTCCCCCAGCCGCTCCCCAGCAGCCTGGGGCTCCAGACCCCTCCCCAGCTTCACCAGCTTTGCACCAGGGAATGGGAGGGGAAAGAAACACTGATCCTGAGAATCCTTGTCTTGACTTGTCCGTGGTAAATCCACCCTTGCCAGAGGTGTGCAGAGCTCACAACAGCCCCACGCATCTCCTGGCTCTGAGCATGCATGCAAGAGAGACCGAAAGTGGTCGGCCTCTTCCATGAAACTCCCCAGCTGATGTCCTGGGGATCTCTTAGCCCTGCTTTATTTTGAGCATTCATAAGCCTTTCAGTCACAGTGATATGCCATCAAATTTTGATGTGTAATGAAGGAACAATTGTCTCTTCGCTTCCCTTTTATAGCAGCTGAGGCTTTCAGTAACATTATCCTGCCATGTTTTGACATCTGGCTTGTCAGCAAGAACATTATCTACCACAATATGTTTTTTCCACAAGCAAAACTTCGACGTAAATTCACTGGCAGGCTGGCTAGATGCTGCTGTGTGCAACACCTACCGCTTCCAAATAGTAAACACGCTCCCAGACACAGAATTCGGACCTTCTGTTTTATTCCCAGACAAACCGAGATGTGAAATGTTGCACCAAGTGACCGACTTTGGGCTGTGCCATAAAATCCCAGGAATCTTGTTTGTCCCTCTTTGGTGTAGGGGACAGACTGATTTATTCTGGTGTCACCACTCCCATCACCAGCGTGGGGTCTTGCTCACATTGAGACACCTGCAACACAGTGTCCACAGTGAGGGCGTGTGGTTTGGTTGCCTGACCATTGTGCCAGGAGCCACCTGAGATGCCCTCAGATATCTGGGAAGCTGGCAGGTGGGACACAGGGGAGCGAGGGGGCTTTCCCAACTAGGATTGCACATCCAGGGCCAGTTGCCATCTATGAACCTTGCTGTGGCCATTGATTCTCATCAGTGGTTTTCAACCCATACTCTGTGGATGCAGGGGTGTCCATGGGATATTGGGATATTTCCCGGTACATGGTGGATCACTAGAAGAGGGCCTGTTTGCCAACTACTCATCTTTCCACTGGCCAGAATTGCTTTACAAACTTGTTTGAGAATGGCATGTACCACCTAGTCATCTTCCTGCCACTGTGACATCTCCGGGACTCGCAGCCATCCACCTCCTTCTCCAGCAGCAGCACCGCTGCCAGGAAGCATTTAAGATCTCCGGTGACTTCCACGGACTCCCGGAGCATTTCTGGCACCCTTCCACCCCTCTCCCCACCGTGGGCCAAGTGCAGCTGAGTCGGTATGCTTGGTCCATTGCCACTTTATCCTGGAAGGCCTCAGCAGTGCTGGGATTTGCCAAGAACACGGATCTCAGGAGCATCTCTGCCAAGTCCAGATGGTGCTTCTGCTTCCCTCCTCCTTCAAGCTCCTATCCTTGCCCTGAACGGAGCAGGGGGTGGGTGTCTCCAAATCCCTTTTTGAAGACTACTGTAAATTCAGGCTAATCCCCCTGGTACTGCCAGAGTAAATATCAGACTTTACCTCTGAAAAGAAGCACTTGGTGCCCTCCAGAACCCAAACTCTTTCACTGCTTTGGCTGGAGAGCACTGATCCAGCTTAGTCACGAGGGGAAGGCTTGCCTCACCTGATTTTAAAAATCTGAACTAAATACCTAAATATCAACGTTTTAGCTGGTCATCCAGGTCTGCCCTGTTAGTCAGTGCAGAGAGAGAGCCAGTCCTGGGAGGTGGCTCACCTCATTTTGACATTGACTTTAGGAGGAGATGATTTGCACCGCAGAAACATTTGCTCTTCTTTTTGACTATAATGGATCTAACCTGTAGAGCACTGTCATGACCAAGGACATCCCATAGCGTTGTACAGAGTCCAGCTTTCACAACTTCCTCATTCTCCTACCCTTAAGACCAGTACGGTGTTAGAGCTGTGCTCAGTACTGTCCCATGGCAACTTTTGCCATCAAACTGGACTCTCTCTTCTTATCCCAACAGCTTGAGAAGGAAGCTGGGATGCATGTCCCCCAGGTCTGACTGTTGGAAGTGGTCCCTTTCCCAACCCACTTGGGAGTGTAGATGCGTAGGGGAGAATTTCAGGGCCATCATTCAAACCTCACTTGCTGCTCCCCGGATAATTTGGTGGCCAACCAGCCTCCTGCCCCATCTCCCAGGTGCTGAACAATGGTATGTTTGGGAGAGATGTGAGAACATGCCATTGGAGGAACACAGTTGGTCAGACCATGCGTGAGAGATTCAACCCTTCCCTTTCTGCTGTTGGAAAGCAACACCTAACAGCAAGAGGTGACGGGGAGCAGGATACGATGCTGCCGCGTAGTGCGACTTGCTGTTACCTTGAACCTTGCTTTGGTTCCCCTATTCAGAAAGTCTTCCTGGTATTCCTGTACACCACGCCAGAGGAGCAGTATGGTTCAAACTCAAGGAAGGCCATCAGCTTCTGCTCCTGTGGCATTTCTTGTCACATGCAGCCACACGTGCGCAGGGCTATAGTGGGCTGATGCCAACCATAAATCACCTTGCGCTACCTTCCCTCTCTTGGAGAGTGCTGTAATCAGCTGAATTTTAGTGGTGAGATCACAAAATTGTTCAAGTCCAAATCTGCTTGGGGCACTTTGGTTAAACCAGCTGCTGGCCCCATCTTTAATGCTTACAAATGGAGTTCAGGGATGGGTTTGAATTTCATCTAAAAAACATGACCACAAACTGGCCACCGCTGAGCTCTGCAGAGAGATGCTGGGTCACAGCTGGTAAGGAGAAAATGGGAAAAAAAAAAGGAGTTATCAGCTATTAAATGCCACCCTCTTGCAGCACAGCTATCTTTCTGTGTGCTTCTTATTCAAATAATGAAAAAATTTGACTCCTCAAGGCTTAGGAGGCGCTGGGCAGGCAATATATGCTGTTTGTGCCGTGGTTTAGAAGCCTTTATTGGGTGATCTGCAAGGGTCAGGTGTAGACAGCTGGGTGAAGACAACACACAAATACACCTATTCTGAGCTGCTCCCTCCTGCCTTGGTTCTTCTTTTTCCTACACAAATCTCTAGATATCATGGATGCAAGGAAAGACTTGAGAAATATGCATGAGGACTTAGGAGCCAAGGTGGCCAAGAAGGGAATAGTGGCAGCCAGAGCTCTCCTGAGTGTCCCAGCAGCCAGGCAGAATTGCTCATAGGAGGCTGCATGGCTGCACTCATCCCAGTGAGCATTATCTCCCCAATGGAGGGATGCGAGGCTGGAATGGAATCCCAGAATCCCAGACTGGCAGGGGTTGGCAGGGCCCTCTGGAGCTCCCCCAGTGCCACCCCCCTGCCCAAGCAGGCTCACCCAGAGCAGGGGGCACAGGACAGAGGCCAGGCGGGGGTTGAATATCTCCAGAGAAGGAGACTCCACAGCCTCCCTGGGCAGCCTGGGCCAGGGTTCGGGCACCCTCAAAGTAAAGAACTTCTTCCTCATATTATGTTACGTGCTGGGAGAGGGAGATGCTTTGCAAATATGGTGCGGGATTTTTATTGCCAGTGGCGGGGCGAGCACTCAGCCTTCAGCACCATCGTGGTCTGCACCCCCCCTTGAAAGACCCCAAAATCTCAGCTCAAAGCAGAGAGAAACCCTTTTTCTCCTCCTCCCCCTCCTCTTCAGTCTGTTGTTGGAGCTGAGAAGGGGACAGCTTTCCCCCCGCCGTCAGGGGGGCTGGGGGTTGGCAGCAGGAAACCATCTCCTCCTGGACAGATTGTGCAGGAAAAGATTGGGGAGCAGGATGAGCAAAAAATTCTATTAAAGGCTCTGAAAGAGCCATGTGCGGTGGTCTGGCAGGAGCTGGGTTTATCTGCACTGTCTGCGAGGGACATGGGAGCCATGCTTGGGGCTGGGCGTTCCCTCCGGCACCTGCCTACAGGGACCAGAGCCAGGGAACAGAGCACCTCCCCCTTTTTTTCCTTTTTGGAGACAAATCCCTTTTGCTGATATGGAGAGATCACCACCCTAGAGCTCCTGGGACCGTGCACACCCCAACTGGCACCGTTACAAGGTCCCCTTTTGGATGCAGATACCTCCTGGGTACCTGCCCACCCAGAGATGTCCCTCCTGCATCCCCAGGGGGGGACACGACCCTCAGGCAGAGGATTTACAGTAGGGGCAACACGTGGGGCCGGCTGCATGTTTCGCCCGTGTATCTTGTTGCCCTCCAGTGTTAGCAGACGGGAATATTTTGTTCTGTCTGAAGTTTCTCCCACTCACCAGCCCTGAGTGTTTTCTCTTCCTAATGAGATGTGAAGGCAGGCAAGCCCTTTGCTGGTGCACAGAACTATTTTTGGATGCAGAAGGACTGACTGTAGCTCCTTCTAATTGCATAAGCATTTCTATAATTCATTGGCACTGGATTCTAGCGTTGGGAGCCCGGGCATACAGAATAGAAAAGGACCCGTGCGCTTCATAGAATCATAGAATCACAGAATGGTTTGGGTGGAAGGGACCCCTAGAGGTCACCCAGCCCAACCCCCCTGCAGGAGCAGGGACACCTTTAACCACATCAGATTGCTCACAGCCCCGTCCAACCTGGCCTGGAATGTTCCCAGGGATGGGGCCTCCACCACCTCTCTGGGCAACCTGTTCCAGTGTTTTACCACCCTCATCGTAAAGAATTTCTTCCTTATATCCAGTCTTCCTCTCTGTCCTTTCTTTTCTCCAGCAACCATTCTGTGGGCGATGGGTTTAATGCCAGATCCAATCCCCTCTGTTGGCAGGAGATGCTCTGCTTTATCCCTTTCCCGGTTTCTCGAGGAGTTCAGGGCAAACCTGGGAGGATCTGAGAAAGCATGGGATGGCAGGGTTAGGTTAAAGGTTGGACTCGATGATCTTAAAGGTCTTTTCCAACCAAAGTGATTCTATGATTCTATGATTCTATTTCCTCCTGCAGATTGCAAAGCACGTGTCTGGGAGCATCGGATCGGTAGCTAAAAGCCAAACAGCCGGAAAGACTCCCAAGGAAGGGCTTATAACATGACCTGGGCGGGTGAGGCGCTGGGAATGACTGACGCATCCCAAGCTTTGGGATCTCCAAACCCTTTGAAAACAACAGTGAAAACCAAACCTGTAGCCACTCCTCCTTCCTCAGTGACAGGGGGGCTGGGGACACGTGGTACCCATCGATGCAAAGGAAGGGTGGCTCGGGGGAGACCTGGCTGCGGCCTTTCAGTGCCTGAAGGGGGCTGATAAGAAAGATGGGGACAGACTTTTTAGTAGGGCTTGTAGCAATAGGGCAAGGGGTAATGGTTTTAAACTAAAAGAGGGGAGAGGCTGGATATAAGGAAGAAATTTTTTACAATGAGGGTGGTGAAACCCTGGCAGGGGTTGCCCAGAGAGGGGGTGGAGGCCCCATCCCTGGGAACATTCCAGGCCAGGTTGGACGGGGCTGTGAGCAACCTGATGTGGTTCAAGGTGTCCCTGCTCCTGCAGGGGGGTTGGGCTGGGTGACCTCTAGGGGTCCCTTCCAACCCAAACTATTCTATGATTCTATGACTGCCAGGGAGGCTTTTGAGGAGGAAAATGTAAATCTGCCCCTGGGGAACATGAGAAACACAAATGCTGTTTGCAAGCTGGAGTCCGGCTCATGATGACCATCTCCTGTGATTGGTGGTGCCTGGAAGGGCTCTGGTCTCCAAAAAAGCATCCCTTTGCTCCCAGCCAGGCAATTTTCACTCCTCTCTGCTGAAACTGGTGAACAGCTTGCAAAGATAAAAGCAGAGGAGAGGGGTGAGCAGGAGGGGAACAGTAGGCACAGACACAGCCCTTGTTTCCTTAGGAACCTGGTCAAAAGAAAAAAAAATAAATTAAAAAAAAAAGTGATCTGTGATCACACTGTGCTGCCAGCCCTGCTCTTAGCGCCCAGCCTGCCTCCCCATCGCTCTGCCTGCAAGAGGCATCCTCCACCAGCATCGCGGAGAAGCCGCGGACCCGTGTGGGCTGGAGGCACGCCTGGAGCTAAAACAAGCACCGCAGCTGCTGCCGCTGGGGTATTTTTGGTCATGCAACAAGCCGAGACTATCTCTGCAGCACCTGAGCACAGCGAGGTGTTGTGCTTGATTAACGAGGGGGCTCTGCTGCCTTCCCTACCCGCCATCACCTGTGCCTGTGGCAAAGCTGAGGTTAACAAAAGCCCAGAGTTAACACCTCCAAAGTGATAGGAAGGCCTAAACCAACCTGCAGCAGACTAAAATTAAACTGAAACGGGGCTTTGGGACTGAACTGAGACAAAATCCTTGCAAGCTCTGGCTTGCTTCATGCTGAAAGAGCCATGTTAGTTCAAAGTGTTCACCTTGCTTTAAAAAAGAAAAGTTTTCCAAACCCCAGAGCATTATATTTTTAGGCATCTGAGGCAAATAATTGCTGTGGAAGAGGAGGCTTGCTTAGCTTCACGAAGGGGAAAAAACCTACCTACCTCTCTTCCCAGCTGCCTCCTCTGGCAATGCACTGCCTTATGCTGGGGAGACCCAACCATCCTTAAACCCCTTTCACCAAACATACTAATTGGTGGCTTAGTTACACCCGGCCCTGAGTCATTTGGGCCCCTGGTTTCTCACACCTGAAACCTTAATGGTCTATTGGTCCCTGGTTTCTCGCACTTGAAACTTTAATCATCTTTTTATTTATTTATTTATTTAGCGGATGCACACACTGTTGCTGGAAACAGCCTCCAAAGTTTGTAACCAGCTTCCTGGAGGACGAGTCCACATTCATGGACTGAAAGGTGGTTTAATTAATTGCCTGCTCCGTGCTTGGAGCTGAACAGGTCCCCTCTGAGCTGTGCCAGACCCCAACAAACACCAGCTTTGTAAATACCTAGGACGTGCTGTAGTGGCTGACAGAGGGCTTGCAGGGAATGGCATCCCTAGCCCTCTTTGTGCCATCCCTGCATTGATTTCGTCCACTTGCTGGGAGATCTTGACTCATTTAGGTGCTGCAGAGCTTTGAGCCGTGGCCTTTTGTCCTCTCCGTTGCAGTGCTGGTGTTTTCTCTTAGTGTCTGCCAAGGTCAGACAGAGCCCAGAGGCATTGGTCGTGCTTTTGTGTGGTGTCCTGAGCAACAATTTGTCATCCAAAATGTTCTGTCTATGTTGTCTTGTCAAGTTGCACCAGGGCAGGGTGAGGTTGGCCCTGGGGAACAATTCCTTCCCCAAAGGGCTGTCAGGCTGAAAGGGGCTTCCCGGGAAGGGGTCGAGTCCCCAGCCCTGGGGGGATTTAAGGGTGAGTGCGGGCTTTGGTGTGGGATGGCAGGGGTAGGGGAATGATTGGACTTGGTGATCTTAAAGGGCTTTGCCAACCTAAAAAATTCTGTGATTCTATGATTCTGTCTTCCAACCGTTTCTGCCTGCTGCTGAAGACAAGCAGATGGAAAGGTGTCTCTCTGCATGGCGTTTCTCCATTCCCTGCTCCCTGGATTCATAGATCTTGCCAGACAGTGGGTGCTTCATGCTGGAAACAGCTACATGTGCAAGAAAACAAGCTCCGATCACACGCTCATGTTATCTCCAATGTTTACCATGGATCCCATTCTGTCTAGAAGTCAACCTGGAGCTCATCTGGCTAAAAATACCACCAGAGGTACAGCTACCACTGCATTTCCCATTCAATTTGAAGGTGAACTCTCCCTGAGATACATCTAGAGCTGTATCAATCTCATGGGGTCCTCCAGAGGACCTTTGCTCGGTGATGCCACACAGCCAGGATGCGACAGGCTGGCTGCACCTTCACTGTCCAGCATCTTGTAACATGAATGTTATCTCAGCCTGGACACCAAACCCTTTTGGTTCTTGCAAGGATTCTCTTCAATGGCACAGGTCCCCACCTTGCCAGTATGGCCATGTACCTCCACCCAAATGAGAGGCATTGAGACCTCCTTTGTCCCACCAAACTTCTGGGTTTTGGTGGTGAGCACTAACCCAAGTCTCTGTTCTGAGAAGAGGGTGGTGATGGATGAGGAAGTTGAAGCCTGGATGAGGAGGGTTCAGCCCCTCTCCAGTGGTGTGGAGGGTTAGCCTGGACATGGCTTTCTGCACATCTCAAAAGATGAAGCCATCATCTCCTTTTGGGTTATAGCCCTGAGCATGGCTGGAAGAGGAAAGATGGCTCAGAGACAGTGCACAGAGATGCTCTCAGGCTGTTCCACACCTGGTTGTGTTTAAGTGGCACTCCCTCTCTCTGACACATGAACAGGTTCACGTGTTGCCCCCCAATTTCTCTCCACACTCGGAGTGTTATGACTTGCTGTCAAGTACCAGAGATCCTATTTTGGGGGCTTTTTAATACCTTGGCTGGTTTGGGTCATGCACAAGCTTGTCCCTCCCTTCCCATCCCTCCTCCACCCATTCATGGCAGCCCATAAATCTTGCTTCCCTTTCACTTGGAGGCCCTGTTTCATCCCCCCATGTGCTGGGGTGGCCTGTCAGTGTAACCATCTCACACTCCTCCAGTCCATTTTTTGGCCAACCAACCTCATCTATCCATCTAGCGGCAGTGTCTGCAGTGCTGAGTCTCAACAACATTTCAAGGAGAAGGTTCTTTGTCCCAAAAGCAAGTCTTGCCTGCAGAGAAGGGTTGAATTGTGCTACCAAAGAGCTTACATCCAGCCTGCAAATTCCTGGGGGGAGCAGGACAGAGATCTGATTATCCCTCCATCTGACGGTAGTGGGTTGGAGCCCTGCATCATTTCTGGTCCAGTCGTTACTCGCCAGGAGTGACATCCCACTGCAGAGGTGTGATTGCCAGGGTTGAGCCATGGTTCACCCAAGTTAGCACCCAAGCACAGCATCAGCAGCTAAAGGAACCATTTGAGCAAAGAGCTGCTGTTCGGGCTGCTGGAGCTAATTGGGATTGAGGTGCTGAGACAGGATTCACAGAAATGGTCTTGGCAGCAAATCTGGGGGGGATGCTGACCTCCGAGAGTTGGAGATGCTGCTGGCAGAGGCTGTGCACCCCTGTTGGTGTCTCCCCCCTCCACCTGCAGAGTTCCTGCTCCGTTCTCTGGAGGGCTGTGTGGTCAGCGAGGAGGATGTGCCACCTCCTTGTCCAGCGGGGAAGGTGGGCATCTCTGGGAATGTTGCTTTTGTTGGTATTTTGATCACTAAATCAGCCCTACCTCCACCCGTCTCATGCCTTGCAGCCCATCCCAAATCTCCCCACCTTCTCTTTCTTATCTGATAATACAATCATAGAATCATAGAATCGTTTAGATTGGAAAAGACCTTTAAGATCATCAAGTCCAACCATTAACCTAACACAGCCATCCCACCACTGAACCCTGTCCCTAAGCATAAGAGGTAGACCTTCCTAGAATGGGTCTTAAGGAAACTCACCTCCCATCTCAGGCCGGTCCTCTCACCATTGTGGGAGAAAGGAAGAGCAGAGGCTCAGACAGAGCAAAGCCAAGAGCAGGGAACTGCAGATATTGCTGCTGCCTGTTTTCCCACGCTTGCAGCCTGGATGCAGGGGTTAAGTCCTGTCCCTTTGGCATTTTGCTCCATTGGCATTGGTGTAGCTGATGAGGAGAGAGATGGTCCCCCAGAATATGGTTCTCCTGGTGTGAATAAAGCATCAGATTTTCGGGATGCTTTTCGTGGCAAGACAACAAAAGGCTCTCCTAGTGTTAAATTCCAGGTTTGCCCATTCTGTGGTGGTAGGGGCATGCTGAGGCATAGCGGGTGTCAAACTCAGCTTACTGGGGGGGGCCTAAAGCTAGAGCTGAATTTTTGGATGACCCAATGGGAAGTGGATATAAACAAGCTGTCCTGGAATCTGAAGAAGGCGTAGACAAACCTATAGGTTTGGACAGGAAATGTATACAGGAAAGTGCAGGAAATCCCGGAGCAAAGACAACAAAACTCATGGGAGGAGCAAGCAAGGAGGAGAAATGAGCAGCAGCTGCTTTCTCCCTAGGCAGCAGGTTTATGACCGATTTGTTTCATTTGCAATCTTGTGAGACCATTGAGAAATATTTTTCAAGGTCACTCAGGGGGATTTGTGAGGAAGACGAGAAAATCCTGGAAAGCGCAGGAACTGTTCTGCCATGTTCCTGCTTTGCCCTTGCTCCAGCAAGTCCTACGTATTTTGGGAACACCCATGTTTGGTAGATGTGGTGGGAGCCTCAAATCGAGTGGAAGGCAATGCAAATTGAATTGATGTGCGTTGTGCCCATGGAGGACTTCTGAAACCAGTGAAACCTCTGTGGGGAAAAAGGAAGGCAAAGGTGCAGCTGCTGATGCAGACGAGCTCAGTGAAGATGTCATTTTGATCTCTAACAGCGCTCAGCAAGGTTACAAACATATTCGGTGGCATGAGAGAGAAGAGACGGAGCATAGGATGGGGACCACCACAGTGTCCTCTACCCACCGAGGGGCACCTTCACCTGGAATAATGCCTCTGCCCATGCAAATGGGCTGCATGGGGCCTATATATGATATATCATATATTTTAGACTGGATCTAAGGAAGAAATTCTTTCCAGTGAGGGTGGTGAGACACTGGAACGGGTTGCCCAGAGAGGTGGTGGAGGCCCCATCCCTGGGAACATTCCAGGCCAGGTTGGACGGGGCTGTGAGGAACTTGATCTGGTTAGCGGTGTCCCTGCTCCTGCAGGGGGGTTGGGCTGGGTGACCTCTAGGGGTCCCTTCCAACCCAAAACATTCTATGATTCTATATAGGACTGTAAAGGGCTTGTTCCTGGGTGGGAGAGGTATTACAGGAAAGGAGGCTGGAGATGGGGTTTTACTAAGAACTGGGAGAGCAAAAAGATCTGGCTGATTTGGTCCAGATGTTTAGGTAAGACTGAAGGTTTGACCGGGCTCCTGGAAGGGACATCTTGCAGTAACACCCCTGCCATGTGCATTCACACCGCCCCTTGGCTTTTGTTAAGGATAAAGAGATGTCCAGTTGACTTTGGAGGCTTGTTGACTACACACAAGGCAAAGGGCTTTGCTGGTCCACATCCATGGGCAGTTCTGCAAGAAGTGGTGGCCTCTGCTAACTATGGCCCATCTCATTCCACTGTAGGTCCTGCTGGGGCGTTGAACGCTTTCCATGTCCTGTCCACGAGTGTGGACACACGCAGACCTCTTCAGCAGCTGGGCAGTGTGGTCTCTGCAAACACAAGCAGGGTGTCAACAGGAGACGATCATCATTCCATCGTCTGTTTGATCTCCTTGTTGGAGAATAAGTAAATATGTGGAAAACCTCCATGATGGATGGCAGAGTCGGGAAGAGAAAATAAAAGACATGTCTAAAGACACTCTAACAAGCTTTCTAGGTCTGAGCTGGGAGACAGTCAGCAGTAATCCGTCCAGGCAGGTTCTGATCCAGTTGTCTTATTAATAATACCTTTGCTAATTAAGTGCAGTTCATTTTCCTGCCTTGTCTGTGGATAGATCTAACAGTGCATTAGCAAACTCTCTGGCTTAAATAATCTCCTCCCTGTTTAAAGGGAGCAGAGCGAGCAAGGCTTGGTTGTCTCCCCAGTCTCAAGGGAAATGTGGTCAGAGGAAGGGAGGGAAATCCTTCCATGGAAAAGCCCTCTTTCTGCGAGGTGTAAAAGTAATGGATGGAGGTGTGGTTACATCCAAAAGACCGCGGCATGATTCATGTCCAAACAGAAGCTTTATACATACTTCACACAGCAAGGATGTACTGTGCAGAGAGGAGAAGGTTGTACCAGATGCTGGAGCCTTTTTTTTCGGGGGGGGGAGCCGAGTGGTTCCAATTCTCAGAAGAAAAGCAGCGATCCCAGCTCCAGGTCCCCTCTCCCTCCTCCCATCCCTGCTCCCCCTTCCAATATGATGCAAATTACCACCTGCAGCCTGGGACAGCCTGGCCTCAGATGAACGCCAGGGAAAGACTCTTACATAAACCTCTTCATCCATAATGGATGAACATCATCAAAATTCAACGGCAGCCTCCGGAGCCTTTCCGGTGCCTTGCCTACAAATTTCTCCAAGAGGCTAGAAAACCCCGATTTAGCACTGCACATTGATTAGAGAGAAACCTGGGAGGTTTGGCTCCCTTGTGCCTGGGGAGTCTCCATCCTCAAAGGGTCTTTTAATGTAATCAAGTCCTTTTTGAACACGAAAATGATGTTCTGGCTTGGGTATGCAAAAGTCCAGCTCTGGGCTCATTCAGTCCTGGAGAGGCTGGGTGTGAGATCGCAGCTGGGAAAAATGGGCCAAATAAAACCACCAGTGATAGGAGCTACTGGCACTTTCCCCTATGTGCCCAGCTGCTGTCCATGGTCACATGGAGGTGGTTTCAGCCCCAAAATGTTCCTTTATGCGTAGGGTGAGATTTGGGGGTGGAGGACGACAGGAATTTCAGTGTTTCACCTTGAACTGCTCGACTTTGAGAGCACAGTGGAGAATCCCTGGTTTCTCCCATCTTCAGATCTCTCTCTGCTGGTCAAAGTTCGTAGGTAGAGGCCCTATCTTTTGTTTACCAACAGTGGAAGAAATCAGAGAGGCTTCTGGATCTGTGTTTAGGTTGGAAATAGAAAGAGCAGATCTCCAAACTGTTCTGCCTGGAGTTTGGTGAGAGGTTTGCACCTCTGTAGGAGCAGGTAATTGGTACCAATGGAAGAGGGTATGGGGGGAAAGGGGAAAGAAAAAGGGTAATACGTTAAAAAAAAAAGGGTAATAGATGGGAGGGAGATTATAGTGAAAGATAAACAGCTGGGTTTGTGGCTTTTGCTATCCAGAAATCATTAATTTTATCTCGAGTTCCTGAGATTTGCAGGCATTTTGGCTCATTGGTCCAAGCATTGGGAGGGCCAAAAGTTTCCCTTTAAAACCCATCAAGGGAAGATATGTTTCTGCAAGAGGTGGAGCAGAGGTCCAAGTCCATGTGGTCCCCTTGGCGCTGAGGGCTGAGTCTGCCCATGTTGTCCCCTCTGGCTGTGGGATAGGGCACCATGAGACATCCATGCAGCAGGAGATGATGCCTGGCCATGTGCAGAGTGGCCTGCTTCTCCATCGCTCCAAAGGCTGGGTGCATGGCTGGGGTCTGGCAGCTCAGGAGAGCAAACAGGGTGAAAAACCCACTGAAGATGCTTCAGTGAACATGCTGGTCATCTCCTGCAGGTGGATGGGTATGACCTGCCCAGTTGTGAGTGGTGAACTTGGATTGAAGTAATGGAGACAAAAAGGGCCTCCTGGGCAGCAGGAGAATGATAAAATCGTTTAGGTTGGAAAAGACCTTTAAGATCATCAGGTCCAACCGCTAACCTAATGCTGCCATCCCACCACTAAACCATGTCCTTAAGCAAATAAGCTGCTGTTCCTCCAGATTTTTGTATCCAAGTATCCCCCCTGCCTTCTCACATCAAAATCCATGTCACTCAGTGCTGTATCAGCCATTCCCACTTCCTACAACATACAAATAAGGCTGTTTCTGTGGGTCCTTCTCCTTTCTTCATTTTATTTGTTGATTGATCAGCCTGAATAGCACCGATTTTTCCCTTGATCTCATGGGCCATGGGTGGTCAGCACTGCACACAACAGCACTCTCATTCTAGCTGATTTTTTACAGACTCGCAAACAATCCCAAGAGACTACATGGCAGTTCAGTGCCTTCTTAGAAAGGCACGGTAATTATAATTTCTGTGGATTACCCCAATTTAACATCTGCAGCAACGCTGTTGACATTATGCGCCGAGGGGGAGGAGAGTGTAAGTTTTAACACCTATGGGTATGAAAGCTTCTGAGTACCCAGCCTCCAAGGAATAATGTGGTTTTGCTTCCCGTGATGCTAAAATTGGCTGGTTTGGATGAAATGAGCCCGCCCTACTGCTGCATTTGTGGGGCACACTATCTCCTCTACCAGATTCAAGTTGTCCATTTGTTGGTGTATGTGGACCTGCTGCAGGTAGGTCTCTCGTTAATTCCTGTACCTAATGGTCAGGACTGGGAGCCAACAAATCCTTGCAGCGGGACCCCTCTCACTTAATTTCAGCCATCCCAATGTTGATGCATCATCTTAACTTGACAGTGGTAGGTTAATGGTTGGACTCGATCTTAAGGGTCTTTTCCAACCAAAATGATTAGATGATTTTATGATTCTATCTCAGCCAGTTTTCCATGCTCCTTCTGTAGACAGTGGAGAGACCTTGATACCTGCAGGTGATTCAGCCCTTGCATTTTACCTTGCCCCCACCAAAGCCACCTCTCCCTATAGACTGTAGAGCAGGCAATGCACTGAAACTCAGCCCTTGTCCTAAATGCTGGAGTTAGTTAAGTGTAATGTCCCCATCAGCACAAACAGCCAGAGCTCTGGCTCTGGTTGCTATCAGCATCCACCATGCTGGTTTTGACATTTTCCAGCCTTTTCATCCGTGATGCACACAAAACCAGCTCCTGCAGGACGCGGCGTTATGGGCACAGAGGTTCTGCTGGTTGCAGCCTCACATTCCAGGACAGTTGACAAATAAACGCGCAAGAGGGCAGAAGTGCCAACTAGGAATGACGTGAGCCAAGTCTTGTTTCCTCTGACTCAAAATGAGGGCTGCAACTGTCGGAGTTTGTGGTGGCGCGGAACCTGACCTGCTCAGGCAAGAGAAGATAGAGCTGATCTGGTTGTCAGAAACATTTGATGAATTCCTGTTAATTCACCCATCACTTCAGTTGGGAAGAGCCCTGCACAAGCTGAAACATTTTGACAGTTGAAACATTTTAACAATCTTGCATGAAAATGCTCCAATTTTCTCATTTAAAAGTTACGCTTAAATTTTTAAACTTACTTCGGTTTTATTTCAAAAGATCCTCAAAGTACCCTTCTGAAAAGATTAAAAAAAAAAAAAAAGTGTCTTTTGACCCGGGTGCATTTTAAGAACACGTTTCTCAGCATCACAAATAAACAAACCATTATTTTTTTTCAAGTATCGTTATAGGCACAGCTTTGATAAAACCTTTTATACCAGACGATAGCGTCAGCTCCTGTAGCAGTGTTACCTACCTCGTGCTGGTGGTTCACTGCTGTCTGGAAGACCTCAGAGGGTGGTCCATGAAATGATTATAAATAACCCTTTCTCCCCATGTGTTCTCTCCCAGGCAGCTGGTTCGTACGTGTTCCTACCCCTGCCAGGCAGGCTTGGAAGAAGGGGTCAGAGCTTCGTTAAAAGCCAAATTACAGCAATAAAATTACAGTTTTGCAAACCAATTAAACTGCGTTTACCTAAAAGTCCCTTTATTTCCCACTCAGCCAGCCTCCCGACAAGTGAAATCCAAGCAATCTTTACTCTTTTTCACAAAGAATAAAGACAAATCATTAAACCCTGAGCTAAGATATCAACACATGCTGAGCTTACTATCGATAAGGGCAGAGTTGGACCTTAGGAGGTGTCAGCTATGGATGTAGCTACCCCAGTTTATGCCTGGTGTTCCCGAGGTGCACACATGCACCAAAACAGACACAGTACAATAAGTTCACAGCCTCCCTTATTTCTTTCCATCTATAAACTTCATCGTACTTAGTTGCACTCAGCAAAAGCTTAGTTGCTAAAAGAGAGAAGAGATTGGCACCAGAAGAGCTTTGCTCACCACCCTGGCTTGGGGGTATGTGAAGAAAATTTGGCTGGAAAGACATTTGCTGGGGCTGTGCAAGACCCATGCATTGTACGTGGGCATGGGCAGCCCAGAGACTGGCACACACTGGATATTAAAAATTCAACATGATACGCAGAGCTTGGGGCTTTTAAAGCCACTTAGATCTTCCTGTGACCCTTTGTCTTGATTTTCTGGGAGCGTGCTGGTCCCCCGGGACCAATGGCAGCTCAGCATGCGGTGGTGAAGTTAAGCACCGAGGAGTTTGATGACTGCAGAGATGAACTGTGACTGCCTCTCACGTGATGATGGGTTTCTCATGGGACCTCTGCTAAGTTCTGCCTCCTGTGGCTGCACAAATCCCCTCCAAGGGCAAATCCTTTCTGCAGCTTCAGCTTCCAGCTTTTATTATTTTCTAATAGCTACTCCTGAGACCAGCTCAGGGTGAAACAAAGCTTGAGAATTGGGCTGAAGGCTGGTGGTCAAGAAAAGGAGCTTAAACAAGACAGGGGCGCTAAGGTGCTAGAGGAGAGTAAGGAAGAGGGGCTCAGGGCTCCCCCAGAGGCAGAAATCTGGATGAAGGATTGGGAGGAGGCTGCATTTTGGTCAGGCTGGAGCTAAAATGCAGAAGCTGGTAGAATGCAAATGCAAGGATAGCAATCAATGCTCATAAGGTGGTGTTGAATTTGACCCTTTGATGGTTGTCATGGTTTAACCCGGTTGGCAACTCAGCACCACGCAGCCACTTGCTCACTCCCCCCCTCCCGCAGTGGGATGGGGGAGAGAATCGGGAAGAAAATAAAAGGTTAGAGCCGAGGGCTGAGATAAAGACAGTTTAATAAGAGAAAATAATACTAATAGTAATAATGAGAATGATAACAAAGTATACAGAATATACAAAACGAATGATGCACAATGCAATTGCTCACCACCTGCTGACTGATGCCCAGCCTGTCCCAAGCCACGATCAGTCCCCGAGCCGTGATCACACAGTCTGAGCTGCGACCACTCTGCCGCCGACCGACCGGCTAACCCCCCCCCCCGAGCATGACGTTCTATGGTATGGAATAGCTCTTTGGACAGTTTGGGTCCTAGCTGTGCTGTACTCCCAGCTTGTTATGCACCTGGCCGAGCAGGAGAAGCTCAAAAAGTCCTTGAGTAGTCTGAGCACTACTTGGCAACAACTGAAAACATCAGCGTGTTATCAACATTCTTCTGGCACTAAATCCAAAGCACAGCACTATGCTAGCTACTATGAAGAAAATTAACTCTATCCCAGCCGAAACCAGGACAATGGTGAAGACGTGGGCACAGTCCTCTGAGCCACCACAGAGCACGTGTATCACCAAGCCCAGGTGACAGAGAGACTGGGCTTGGGTAGTCAAAAAGCCTCAGTAGACCTGGGCCAGAGTTTCTGCATCTCACGTCTCTACCTGTAAGGGATGAAATGCTTGTGCCATTGACACTTCAGCCCCAGGGATGCACCACAGGCTGAACTGAAAGCAAAGGTTTCCACTGCTAGAAAAAAAATCCAAGCAGCAAAACCCATTATGCCCAAACCCCAGCCGAAGATGACAGTTTGTGAGATGAAATCCGCAGAGGTGCTGGGAAGGAAAAATAAAGCAAAACCCTGTGCTCTGGGGCCTTTAAGATGTGTTTTTGTACAATAGCTGCCTTTTGAAATGTAAAAAGGAATCACCAGATTCTCACCGGGAGCGTGTGATGTATTCACACCATGAGCCGTAGGATGCTCCCTTACCAGTTGTACCGAGATGAAAGCGAAAGTGCTCACAATCTTTTATTCAGGAAGGCAGTAGTAGTTAAGATGATTAACTGTTCCTTATGAAACACTGTCCAAAGGACTGTGCTGGTTTCATGTCCATCCAGAAATGAGCTGGGAGGTTTTTTTCACAGACCTGGTGTGATAAGGATGGCCAAGCTGGGGGGCAGAACCCGAAAAATGGGCTTTGCTATTATGCAAAGAATTTTCCTGAATAACTAAGACCGAAAGGGAAGAGGTTTTACATTTAAAATTATGCATCGCTTGAAATGAAGAAACTATATAGAGCAATGGATCATTGCTCTGTACAAATACAGCATCCATCATGTCCAAACAAGGGCTACTGAGCACTTTGCATTGCTATGTTTGGTCTTGTTTCACCTTCTCCCTGGCTTTCTAGCTAAATTTGCCATTTAAAATTGCACAAAATAGGCCAATCTCAAATCTGCTGTCTCTATAGGTCTGTGGTTTTTAAGTCTGTGTAGTGAGAGTCACTGAGGTAAAATCCTTTAGTACAGAATATCTGTAAATGTGAGGAGAAATAGAGCAATCTGAATCCTTGGAGGAAAGAGCGATAATTGAGAGTTTGATCCAAACTTTGTCCTAAGTCCATTGTAAGGTGTGAAAAAGGCCAGGAATAAAACAGTGAAGTAATTAAGCCCTAAAATAGCACTCAGCAACAACCCCAGGTATTAGCCTTGTCTCTGGAGGAGGTTCCCATGAGCACGTCTGCATGTTTGCAGGACTCGCCTCGCTTAACACTAAATGCCTGGCAGGCAGATGCATCTGTTTGAGCTTCTGACCCTGAGCTCCCTCTGCGGTCAGTGGAGTGAAAAAGTCACTGAAAAGACAGTTTGTTGGACTTTTTCGAGACATGTGTCTTACTGTGGCCAGGAAATGGTGATTTGCCTTTGTTGGCTGTGGAGTGAGGCAGTGGTGGCCTGATGAAATGGAGACACCCACATGGAAGACACTTGCAGTGGGGCAGAGGGATCCTGCCCCGCAGGAGCAGCCTCTCTGCCTGTGTTCCCAAATAGCTCTTGAGCCCCACATTTGATGGAAGGGAAGTTATCTCAAAGACATTTGTTTTGAACATGCTTCAGCAAAATAAATGACAAAAGAGAAACCTTAGTCATGCTTCCACCGAGGAGAGGAGGCAGCCATCCCAGACAACCAGTAATGCCTATTGGGAGCACACAGTTTGCTCATCTATTTCAACAAGCAAACCCAGTCATCCATGAACAGAAATCTAGAGGAAAAACAGGGCTGGTTTTTTTTTTTTTTTCATGGTGTGCACAGAATGATGTATTTTCAACCTGAGAAGCAATGAAGTATTTGCTATCATAGCTCCATCTTGGTTGAAGAGCCAAGGTGGTGTGATCTTGTCGAAGAGAAAAAAAGGTTGAAGAAGTGAGATCCCTGAATCCACATTAGGGAAGGACAGTGGTTTGATCCATCTCTGTAAAAACAAAAAACATCAGAGGGGTGAAAACATAGATGCAGTGGTATTTGGTTCTCTGAATATAGGTGTTATAATGCCACTTGAGATGACCTGGGGTACCTGAGCCATCTATATGGGCATCTACAACAGAGGATTTGTGGAAAACTCTCACCCTTATCGAGATGTTGCTGGAGGTCAGCTGGGATAACCCAGAGCGTTTTCCATGGCTCTGTGTTTGGAGAGCTGAACCCCCTCTCAGTGACTGCTTGTTATTGGAGTTAACTTTCATGCTTATTTTCATGATTAGGAAGTATAAGGCTTTGAAGGAACTTGAGATAGCACGATGTGATTGGCAGGGCGTGGGAGACCTGAATCCATAAATCTGTGCCTAGACATAATTGCTTGAGAGAGGTTTTTTTTTACTTAGCTCCATCCCAACGAACATATATCACAGCATTTCTGGGTAGGCCCCCTGAGGACTTGAGAAAAATCACTTGGGAATGGGAAAACAGCACACAGGGACCAGGAATCATGCTGGAAATACAGATTCTTAGCTGGGGAACAGAAACAAGGTCCTGCAGCAGAATGAGCCGTACTGGGGCATAGTAGGTATGGCTGCATCTTTTGAAGGGAGCCTAAATGTAGGTGTTTGAGGTGAAGGACACCTGGGTCAAAGGAGGCAAACCCCTCTGGAGGGTGAGTCTTCCCCTTTCTTCTCAGGATTTATCTTTGGGTGGTGTGAATACACCATGGAGTTGCCCACTCCTGCTGTGCTGGAGCTGAGGGACTGCTCCCTCCAGGACCCATGCTTGCAGTCTGTCCCTGGGTACCAGCTGGTTCCCTGTACCAGCTCATGGCCTTGGCCATGACAGGCCAACATTTACATGGGTCAAACTCCTCTGTGAACATGGTACCTCACCATCACCAGCCCCGACCAAATTGTTCTTCACCAGGGAGCTCTATCTCTAAGACAAGTATCTGGGGAGGAGCAGGCAGGTCTAGGCTCAGTCTCTCTTTGGGGAACACTGCAGAGCCCACAATCTTAGAATCACAGAATCATTTAAGTTGGACAAGACCTTTAAGATCATCAAGTCCAACCATTACCCTAACTCTGCCATCCCACCACTAAACCCTGTCCCTAAGCAAGCTCTTGATCTCATGTGAGAGATGCAAAATGAATTCTTGAAGATGTGCAAAATTTTAAGGTAAAACCATGTTACTGTCAAATTGGTCCATGCTGACAAGTCAGAATTGTCCACAATCTGGCAGTGACCAACAGCAGATGATTGGGGATAAACATCAGCATGTGGTATGAATAGTGGAGTCCTTCCTCAAAAACCCTTCAAGCTTTGGCAAATTAAATTAAGGGTGTCCTAAGGAGGAATAAGGCAAACTGGAGCAAAGTTAAGGAAGCAAAAATACATTTGTCCATGTAATAATCCCACCTGCCCCACCCCATCCTCATCCTATCCTCAGCACATGGCAATGTAAGACTCGACAAGTAGTATTGCTAAAATGCAGCAACAGGGGAATGTCGAGAGGCTTCTTCCGTAAGTGGAAAGCTGTCATGAAGATCATAGAATCATAAAATGTTTTGGGTTGGAAGGGACCCCTAGAGGTCACCCAGCCCAACCCCCCCCCCGCAGGAGCAGGGACACCTTTAACTGTATCAAGTTGCTCACAGCCCCGTCCAACCTGGTCTTGAATGTTCCCAGAGATGGGGCCTCCACCCCCTCTCTGGGCAACCTGTTCCAGTGTTTTACCACCCTCATCGTAAAGAATTTCTTCCTTATATCTAGTCTAAACCTACCCTGGTTTAGTTTAAAACCATCACCCCTTGTCCTGTCACAGCTGGCCCTACTAAAAAGCTTGTCCCCACCTTTCCTATGGGTCCTCTTTAAGCCCTGAACGGCCGCACTCAGCTCTGCCCGCAGCCTTCTCTTCTCCAGGCTGAACACCCCCAACTCTCCCAGCCTGGCCTCATAGCAGAGGGGCTCCAGCCCTTGGATCATTTTAGTAGCCCTCCTCTGGCCCCGCTCCAACAGGTCCATGTCCTCCTGGTGCTGAGGGCTCCAGAGCTGGACGCAGGGCTCCAGGTGAGGCCCCAGGGGCAGAATCACCTCCCTCGACCCGCTGGCCACGCTTCTCCTGATGCAGCCCAGGGTACGGTTGGCCTTCTGGGCTGCCATCGCACATTGCCGGCTCATGTCCAGCTTTTCACCCCCCAGCACCCCCAAGTCCCTCTGGGCAGGGCTGCTCTCCATCCTTTCTTCCCCCAGCCTGTACTGATACTGGGGGTTACCCCAATCCAAGTGCATGACCTTGCACTTGGCCTTGTTGAACCTCATGAGGTTCTCACAGGCCCCACCTCTCCAGCCTGTCCAGGTCTCTCTGGATGCCATCCCGTCCTTCTGGTGTGTCAACTGCACCACTCAGCTTGGTGTCATCCACAAACTTGCTGAGGGTGCACTCCCTCCTTCTTGGATTGCATGCCGGTTTTCAGTGTCCAAGGATGTGTTTGAACATTGGGGTGAGGACATGAACTGCGGAGCAAGTCACTGTTCTTGGGCTCTCGTGTGGGATAGAGACTTTGAATATTTGGCAAAGCTGATGTCTTTAGCCCTAAAACATGAAGAAACATCTTCCCAGCCGTTTTCAGCTTCCTTAGCTGGGCTGGAGACATAGCCTTGTCCTTGCACAGCCATGGCAGAGCTATAAATAAATCTTTCTAGACAAGCAAAAAAAAGGTTCCCTCCCCTACTTTTACCTTCCTCCCTATAGCATTAGTTGTCTGAGACGTGGGTTGCTGCATTGTTGTTGTATTTTTGTTTGCAGACCCAAACCCTCAGAGGCCAACTTTGCACTGTAACAAGCAAAATCCAGCTGACAGGTAAAGACAGGCCTGGAGAGGCGAGCTGGGTCGTATGGGCTCATATGACTCATATTTTGAGAGGCAAAAAATTTTCCTTTCCCATCTCGTCCTTGCAACAAAACACACTCCACGACATCAAAACTGTCCCAAGAAGTCTCTTGTCAGAGCCACTCATGGTAATAACAGATGTATTTCCCACTGGGGGGCCAGGTCTGTCTCAGCAGAGATACTCTGAAAGGGCAGAGCTCTACGGGCAGCACCGCAAAGTGCCTGGAGATGTCTGAAGTGGCAGGAAGCGTCTGCCACGGGAGATTTGTCTGGATGCCTGGTGATTAACGATGAGAATGGAGGAGAGATGAGGTCTCCAGAAAAACATCGTAAGGCTTCATAAATATAGAGAGGGCCAAGGCTGCGGCATGGTAAAACTGTGTGTATGGTTAACGGGGTAGCACTTTGTGTCCACATTTTGGATGCCTACATGTCTGGGTCTGAGACCTGAGCGACCTGATTTCTGTAGGTTTTTCCAGCTGAGGATTAAGCTGGACACACAACTTCAGCCCCCTCCTCTTCTCTCCCTGCAGATAATTTCAAACATCTTGGATCCTGAGTGCCAGCCAGGGCTGAAATATGAATTTCAAGTCCATACAATAGTCCTTTAGCCAAGTCGTATGGTCCCTGATGAAGATTGCTGGCCACTAAAGAGACATAATCATGCTAGCACCAGAGAAGCATCTCTGCTTCTCTGTAATATACCATCACAAACATCTTTTCTAGCCTAGACTTCATCTGCCTTCCCACAAACTCCAAGTTTACAGAATTTCACCCAGCAGTTTTAATGCAAACCATGCATCTCATGTTCATGATTTCCACAAGCAACGGGGACATTTCTCAGGCATTGGTTGAGTTGGATGAGCAATTGCCAACATTGTACATACAAAGAAAAGCAAGTCGGCGGCAGAAATAAGGCTGTGATAGATGTGGTGTGAAAGCTCATCTCAGAGAATGGAGGCACCATTTGGAGTAAGATAGCTGAAAGAATGGGGACCACCAAGAAGAGCAGCAACTGGAGAGGACAGAGAGCAGGGAGGGTGGTGGAGTTGGGCTGGGTATGGCTCTGAAGGGAGATGGAGAAAACTCCGTGTTGGAAACCAGAGGCCAGGGGGAGACTCAGCTTCAGCAGGACCCAGAGGAAAGAGAGGGGGGAAAAATGGAGGCTTGGAGCATTGACAGAAAAACCTGACTTTGTCCCAGCTCCTTCACAACCAGGGAAACATTTTCACCCCTATTTCACTTGTGTGCAAATTTCTGAAAGTCTCCTTCTAATAGCTAATGTACCCCACTCCAGAAGAGGCAGCATGATCCTGAATATTGGCTAAATGCTTGATCAAGAGGGGCTACCATCCATGGCCAAGCTTGCAAGAGGGCTTGCAAAACGTTTCTTTGTGATGTGCTTTGAGATCCTTGGATGGAAGAGGCCAGGCCAAGGGAGATGCTAAATGTACCAGGCTGGCTGCTGATGTGGAGTATGAACTCAACTCTTGCTGTTGTGGCTGCTTTGTTAGCTGAGATTTCAACCCCAAAGCTTGGCTTTTTGCAGTCCAGGAAAGAGAAGAGGCCACTTTTGGCCACAATTTGCAGCCACGCTCTGCAAAGCAGCAGATTTGAGGATTTGAGCTTAAAAATTTCATAAATAGCTGCTCTCAGACACAGATAAGCAGCTGAAATCTTGCTCAAGTAGCTCCAAAAATACATGGCTTCTTGCTCCTTCAGCTCAAGAGAAAATCAACAACTTGTACGGGCGAGTAAATTAATTTTTACAACTTGCAAATCCCATGTCATGACTGATTACACATAGGAAAGCAGTACCACTAGCAGGATAAAGGGAGGGGTCCCCCCAGGCTTTTGGCCAGGCTTTCCATGCTGCCGATGTTATTCCTTGGCATTTCTGCTGGAGTTAAACTGCTCCAGGGAAAGACTTTGCTGGCAGCATTCCCAAACCAATCCCACTGGGACAGTTTCATGCTGTTGCCCATCACTGCCATGTGCAATGCCCATCTCTCCAGTTTGGGGAGGCAGGGGTTGGGTGATCCTTGGGTCACATTTTTACAGGTGCTAGTCCATCACTGAGCCCTGAAATCACCGTGGCTTCCCACCTCAGCAACAGAAAGGATCAAATCAGCCTGCAGCCATGGGTGAAAGCCTTCACAGACCCTTACACGTGGCTCTGCCTGCCGTTCTTCAAAAGCTTGTGAAGCCTAAGGCATGGTTATCCAAGGCAGATCCTGCTGATGTCTCTCTAAGCCTCCTCTCTTCACCCTTTAGCAGCACTCTCCTCTTTCCAAAAGTGAGGGAAATAAGGAAATGAAGAAAGTTAATAGCTTTGGGAGCACCAAGCCAGCTGGATGTGGGTTCCCAGGGCTCTGCACCATGCTCAGAGCAGCAAGGACCCTCTTTTCTGTGTCCCCAACAGGGTCTATGCTGCCTTGGTCACCCCAGACCTGTACCCTGACTCAATGCTCCTACGTACACTGCTTTTCATCTGCCGAAGCACAGGCGTCTGTCCTGCACTGCAGCTGCTCCAGGCTGGCAGGTTGGTAGGACATCTCTCGTGGCTGATGAATATTCATGCCTGACAAGATGGAGGTGCCCACGAGGCCACGGCAGCCTTGTCCCACCATGATGAAGGGGACCATCCCTACCCAGCCATGCTGCAGGACCCTTTGGCAAAGCAATGCCCTGCTGAATTACACAGCATCTGCTCTGGTGCCATCAACAGCCCAGAAGGATGCAATCATTTTCCCCCTCTGCCTAGCGTCACACCTCGGGGCCCAGGTTTCCAAAGCGCTGAGCATCTGCCGAGCCTATTAGCATCAGTGGAAGCTGCTGGCACTTAGCCCCGTCAAAAATGGGGCCCATTTAACATGACTCAGCTGAACTACAAAATTAGCCAGAAAGGTAGGGCTGAGTTGGAAGATTCGAGCTGTTCTGCCTTGCTATTAATTCTGGCCACGCATATCCTTCCAACGTTACAAATGCTATTTTACAGACTGCAGCAGGCAGGGACACATACGCATCTTATTTTCACAGTAGTACAACAGGCAAAGGGAAAAGCTGGGTCATACTGTCCCCCAAAAGAAAAGGTTGGCTTCCAGATGACTCAGGAATGTCCTAGAGATCAGATTTATCTATTTATGTATTTATTCCAGCTGGTATCCATGAATCACTGCTAATAGCAAAGGGTTGCATAATTGTAAGGAGGATGCTTTTGTGATGCCTCTGACCGGAGAAAATACATCTATTTTGGCTTCTGTCTATGAATAGGTACCCTGCTCTGACTCTCTGCATTTGCACACCACAGATACTACTGAAAATAAGATATGATTGGCAGGTACAACCTGATTAGCATATACAAATTGCTGTGGCCTTTCTCCAAGCAATCGTTTGTACAAATTGTTTCCTCTGTCTCCTAACTGAAAAGAAACAGAGCTATTAGGTAAGTTGAGACTTTAAAAGAGTCAGCACAAGGCTAATGCTCACGCCATCTCATTTCACACCCTTTTGAATGTTCAGCTTTTTCTGAACCGTGTCTTTTTCCCCTTCCTTCAGAAAAAGGCCAAAACCCATGGGCTTCGGCTGAAGAGGCGGGTTTTTTTTTCCCCCTGAAGAAAATCCTTGCTTTTTTCTATTTTTCACACCTTTTTTTTCTTACAGCAACTGTTCCTAAAATATTTGCTTATTGTGGTTTTCAAACAGATGAAAAATTTCTGTAACAGTTTAGATTATATGTATTTTTTTAAACCACATCAAAATGGAAAAAGAAGCTTGCAAGAGAAAGAAAACCTCGCCTGATGAAAAGTGTTTCAGAGTGGGCTGGGATTATATCCCTCCCTCCATATTCAAGCCAGGAATAGGTCTTGTGACATTTTTGGACTGAGTGTATTACTGCACGCTTTTCTTAAGAGGCTTGATAACACCAGTCATGGAGGTTCAAGCCATGAGTCAAATACGCCAAACAGCTGAGACTGGCTCCAAAGAGCTGCAATCCCTCCCAGACCCAGGAATAATTTGGCTTTTTTACTTTGCTTTGTGCACATGGGACCTGGAGATGGTGTTGCACCCTCCCCTGGAATCAAGAGCACTCAGCTGTTGTTATTTTCATGGCAGCGAAGGTTCCCATGACTCCAGGAGCAAGAGGCTTAAGACCTTTAAGACCACCCTGGCCTCCAAAGGCAATATGAGGGTGAACTGGAGAGTCAATGGGTCACTGAGTCCTTCTGAGCGAGGACATCACTCCAGAAATTTTATCCTACCCCATTTACTTACAATAACAGCAGCACTTTATGGAACAGCCCATCCAAATTTCATAGGCTTTTGAATCGATAATTAGGCATCTTAACGCCAGTTATGAATACCAGGCTGAGTTCTGGCTGCAGCCTTAATTAAAAACATCTCTCAGCAGGATAAATAAATAATTCCCTTTTAAGTTTGAGGCCATTTTGTGCTTCAGACCCTGCTGGGCTGCAGGAGGGCTGGTGTGTGGGAGAGGCGTGATAACTCTGCCTCGATGAGATAAGCAGTGGAGAGGCAGTATGCATCCTCCGATGCGGTCCTAACCACAGCCCTTATTGGGCTCAGCAAACTTTCTGGCCAGAATCACTTTTTCTACGCTGCCTCAGAGATAATTTTTTTCTTTCCTAGTTTGTTCTCTGGGGGCTTAAATAAATAGAGTGTGAGTGGGTGGGTGAGTGAGAGGAGGTGGCAATGTTGGGGAGCCAAACTGAGCATTTCACTTGGTGCAGGAACATTGTGTAGTGCTACCTGTCCAAAAATCATGGGTCATTCTCCAACCCCACACTACATGGGAAGGGATGGGTCATGGATTTGCTCCTTGGCTTCCTGGCCAAAATCAGTGCAGAGCTGATGCCAAAATAACACATGGATGGTGTGGGTCCCTCCTGAAGGGCTCTGTCTGGCCATGACATTTTTGCCAATAACCCAACCACCAATGAATAATCATTGACGGTGGTGTTTTCAGCTGAGAAGATTACTGGTGTAACGTGTATTGAGGCAGGGCACATAATATCCCAGCGAGTCACAGAGGTGAAGGTATTTCAGACTTTATTTTGAAAAGAAAAGACGAGGTTTTAGAGACCACGATCAAAAATGAGCTTGGAACCAACGTGCATATGTCAGTTCAGATCAAACCGGGTGATGGATTCAAAGCAGGAACCCAAACTGAGGTTCCTTAAAGAGCAGCATGGAGCAATTCAAGTCAGTGAGACCATAAACAGGCTTTCAAAATGTCTTACTGCATGTTGGAAAAGCTCTGAACGTGTGTACCTGGGTGACAGGTCCAGACTTCACTGGACAAATCGGAGCTTTGGAAAGGTAATTAAAAATATAAGGAATATGGGGGTAGGGAACATAAGCAGTAGAGCCCAAGAGGAGATGAAGAAGGGACGTATGGCCCAAATAAACCCTCAGTGTTGTTTCTCTTTCTGAAACCTGGGGAGAATGTGGGTAATGAAATGGAAATTACTAAACTGAGGGTGAAAAGTCAGCTCTGTTTGGGATAGATAACCCTGTTATTGAGTACTGAAACACCCAAAATCTGAGGCAGCATGTGAAATTGAATTAAAGTCAAACACAGGGATGGAGTATGAGTGGAGAAGAGCAAGTAGCATCTCTGTCTAAGGGATGGAAAAAAAATTATCCATGCAGCTCCAGGCCTCTGACCTTAGTGCCTCATGGAGAACCAGCGTTCAGACTGGAAGAGGTGGTGGTGTTGGGAAGAGGGATGGAGAAGAGACCTCAGGAGAAGGAGCCACTCAGCCTCAGCTTTGGTCCAACACAAGATGGGTTGAACATGAGGAGGAAGATTTCCAACACGCATTGCTAACAATGCTGCCACCAGGGTGGTATGAAGCAACTGAATATTGGGTGCGTACTCCACAGAATCAGCAGTCAGTCTGTGGTTCCAGAAACCTGGTGCTGTGGTGAAAATGGTACTTGGACAAAAACATCACTTTTCTGCATGGAAAAGCCATGATGACACACCACATGCTGCAGGAAAGGAGAAGAAATCAGCGCTGTTGCCACAGTCCAAGGGACACCTTTTAGGGACAACATCCAGTTATCTTAGGAAGTCCATCCCTCCCTGTGCTACACCAGGAACACAGGGGTCCTCCTGATCCCTATCGAAAGCTCATTCCCAGTCATAAAATGGTGCCTGATTAATGCTGGAGCTCTTGAGCAAGATATGGAAAGGAGGAATGTAAATGAGGTTTTTCACAACTGCTGGGTGTGCACTCTTCCCAACAACTCCTCTTCATAATCAGTGAGCAAAAATGCACCTTTTCCTGCAGCCAGGTGATGCGGTGAAGCATTCTACAAATACCTGAAAGGAGGCTGTAGCGAGGCGGGGGTCGGCCTCTTCTCCCTGGTAACAGACGATAGGACGAGGGGAATGGTTTGAAGTTGCTCCAGGGCAGGGTTAGGTTGGACATTAGGAAAAACTTCTTCACAGAAAGGGCTGTCAGGCTCTGGAATGGGCTGCCCAGGGAAGGGGTCGAGTCCCCATCCCTGGAGGTATTTAAAAGAAGGAGAGATGAGGTGCTTAGGGACAGGGTTTAGCGGTGGGGTGGCAGGGTTAGGTTAAAGGTTGGACTTGATGATCTTAAAGGTCTTTTCCAACCAAAGCGATTCTATGATTCTATAGTTCTATGATTAGTACAGGTCCAACACAACAAACACAATCCATAAGTCGTGGTCAAGTTCCCTTTCAACCTCTGCTGGTGGGACCCACAGGTCAAATGCTCAAAATCTCTGAACCAGACAGGTTTTAGCTCCTGGCTCCATCAGTGAGGACTCCAGGACAAGGATGGTTGAGAAGTGCTGCAGACAGGAGCTTCCTGGCCCCTTGGGAGCACAAGCAAAGTATGGTCCCTTGCTCGCCTAACCTATTTCTCTGACAGCTTGCCACCTAGCTGTAAAGCTGAGCAGATCTCTGAAGGGAGGCATTTCCAGTCCTTCCAGTCCTTCCACACTCCTTGATTAATCATGGAGCACAATATCTGTGGGAGCAGGACTCCTTCTCTCCAGCGGCCAGAGGGATCAGCAAAAGTTGGGAGCATGCGCATTGATGCTTTGTGCCAGGTCCTGGAGGGACCAGTATCATTTTAAGCCTTTCTTGTGCATTGAAAGTGCACGCTTATTCCCCTGCAATGTTTAATACCTTGCCACGGATCCTGAGGAATATCTGCCCGCTTGATCATTATAATTAATAATAACACCAGGCTGAAGGAAGAAAGACTTGTCTAAATGCTTTCAATTGTTAATGACTCAGACCTTAAGGTTTAATTCATCCTATTCCCTCCTTGTTAATTAAAGGCACTCGGTCTCTCATTGTGTCAGCTGGATTAAGAAGAGGAGATGCAGAACAGCCGTAACTGCCACGGCAGGGAAATTGCGTACAAGTTCTCACAGCCCGGGACACCCTGGGAACAGGGATGGCTGCAGACGGTAGTTGGCTTCATCTGACAGCAAAGGTGGAAAATGTGCAACGTGGTGATAAACTCCCTTCCCGAGCTTCTTAAGTCCTTTCCTTTACAACCCAGAGATTATGGCTATAGCTTGATTTCTGCTCCGATTCCTTGATAACCAGGAATTATTTATTTTGCAGCTGTCAGACTGTATTTGCCACGTGCGGTGCTTTTCTATTTCATCTGTCTCGGATATCCTGGGGTTTTATACCAGAGTTTATGTTGTTTGTGGCTCTCTTAGAAATACAATGAAGCCCAAAATAATTGTGTTTATTACAACTCATATTGAAATTTTTTCTGCCAGGAGGTAGCAGAATTTAGGACCTGGTGGGATGCTTTCCAGGCACAAAAAGGGTGAAATGACAAAAATCAATACATTTTAAAACACAGTCACAGAATCCCAGAATGGCAGGCGTTAGAAGGGCCCTCTGGAGATCACCCAGTCCCAACCCCTGCCCAAGCAGGCTCACCCAGAGCAGGGGGCACAGGACAGCACCCAGGCGGGGGTTGAAGATCTCCAGAGAAGGAGACTCCACAGCCCCCCTGGGCAGCCTGGGCCAGGGCTCGGGCATCCTCAAGGACAAATGACCTCAAAACATAGGTTTTTGCAGTAGTGCTGGATCAGATCATACCTTCCCAGATCTAGGAAGAATCCTTCCTGGGATCTACTCAAAATAGCAAAACTAATGTTCATTAATTTATGTAGCAAGGTTAGGGTGGAAAACAGAGTCACCTTCAGTCGACAGCAGCTTCTCTGCCCCCATTCAGTATAACCTTATGTATTTTTAGTCCTCCCAACCTTGTAGTAGTTTTATGCAGGAGGCAAAATGCTGTTGAGTAATGGAAAGCTTACTCAAACCCCTCCAGGGTGTGCATGTAAATAAGGTTTGGCATGGGGACGAAATGACGGCACGTTCCTTGGGCAGTGCACAGAAAAGAAGAAAAAATAATCCCAATCAAATAATTTTTCTCTGCTTGAAAAAAAATGGTGCTTTCATGTTAGGCTGAAAATATCCTCCTGGTACTTTCATATCTCCAAAGTAGCTTGGAAATGAAAGCAGCTTTGCAGAAAATTGTTCCAAGGAGAATTTGTAACGGTCTGAATTATGTCCCTTGGTCCCGCCTGGATTCGGGCAAAATTTGGAAATTTTTGCTGAAGCAGCTAAATTCTGCTCAGGGATTTGAACCTGCTTCCCTCTCCCCAGGCCCCTGCCGCAGTGGGAGAGCCACATCGCCCTTTCCCCTTTAAAAGCAAAAAAACCACACACACAAATCAATTCATCCTTTCCCACTTGGAGGATAAAGAGGAATTTAAAATCTCTGCATGTTTCACAGGATGCCACTGCTCCGGTGTTACTTCCCTCCCTGCAGCAGCTGCCGTTTATAACTAACTCAGAACAGCAAGAACCAAATTTTATCAGTGGTTAATCCTGTTAGAGCGGACACAAGCGGAGGGATAAAGAGGTTTTCTCTCCTCCGCCAGCCACTGCTCCTGCCAAGTCCCAGGATCCTCTCTAAGGCCCTTTTCCTTGTCTGTGATATTGTGTTGAAAGCAATGACTTAGAGAGAGAGATCGAGTGCACCCTCAGCAAGTTTGCGGATGACACCAAACTGAGTGGTGCGGTTGACACACCAGAAGGACGGGATGGCATCCAGAGAGACCTGGACAGGCTGGAGAGGTGGGCCTGTGTGAACCTCATGAGGTTCAACAAAGCCAAGTGCAAGGTCCTGCACCTGGGTCGGGGTAACCCCCAGTATCAGTACAGGCTGGGGGAAGAAAGGATGGAGAGCAGCCCTGCCCAGAGGGACTTGGGGGTGCTGGGGGGTGAAAAGCTGGACATGAGCCGGCAATGTGCGATGGCAGCCCAGAAGGCCAACCCCACCCTGGGCTGCATCAGGAGAAGCGTGGCCAGCGGGTCGAGGGAGGTGATTCTGCCCCTCTACTCTGCTCTGGGGAGACCTCACCTGGAGCCCTGCGTCCAGCTCTGGAACCCTCAGCACAAGAAGGACATGGACCTGTTGGAGCGGGTCCAGAGGAGGGCTACTAAAATGATCCGAGGGCTGGAGCACCTCTCTTATGAGAACAGGCTGAGGGAGTTGGGCTTGTTCAGCCTGGAGAAGAGAAGGCTGTGGGCAGAGCTGAGTGTGGCCGTTCAGTACCTAAAGGGGGCCTATAGGAAAAATGGGGATAATCTTTTTAGTAGGGCCAGCTGTGTCAGGACAAGGGGTAATGGTTTTAAACTAAAACAGGGTAGGTTTAGACTGGATATAAGGAGGAAATTTTTTCCAGTGAGGGTGGTGAAACCCTGGCAGGGGTTGCCCAGAGAGGGGGTGGAGGCCCCATCCCTGGGAACATTCAAGACCAGGTTGGATGGGGCTCTGAGCAACCTGATCTGGTTAGCGGTGTCCCTGCTCACTGCAGGGGGGTTGGACTAGATGACCTCTAGGGGTCCCTTCCAACCCAAAACATTCTATGAATCTATGATTCTAAGCTTGGTGGTTCCCCAGGTTCAGAAGTTCCAGGACAGACACATGGACAGAGATTTCACCCAAACTTCATCTCTTCATTTCTTTTTGAAGGAGGAAATAAAAAAATGGTCAATGTTTGCACTGGTTTGAGCTGGTCTGAGTGCAGACACCTGGAGTATTGGTTATACCTACAACCAGTCAGTGTCTACAAGTCCATAGTTTGCTTTGGGTTAATTTTTCCACATAAATAGCTTTGGCTTGGTTTCTTACCAAGAGCTCAACCACAATTTGATGCTATATACCACATTTTGAGTTCATGCCAGCCTTCAAAAATGTATCTTTTGAGTGAAATCTCATTAGTACAATAGTCCTATTCAAGGTGGCTTTCAGTCCAGTATTTTGCCAATTATGTTGCAAGGCAAATACGGAGATCCTTAAATCAAACAAGTGGTGAACATATCCCAGGGGGAGATCTGGAGAGAGCAAGGAGTCCAGCTGAGCTGCTATGGTGGAAAAGGAGGAATTGGGAAAGTCAGGGTCAGGTTGAAGAGCTTTTTGAATTGACGACAAGTCACAAAGAAGCCCTTTCTCTGGAGGCATCAAAATCCAGGAAGAAAATGAGAAAGATTTTATTTTTTTAAGCTGCCTTTCCAGGATGACAACATACTTGACCTCAGCATGCCAGAAGAGGGGGAAAACACTGAGAAATCCTCCCCAGGCTAAACCTCCTCCAGAGTTAAGGGTTGGTGGCTTTTTAAGATGAAGGCAGGGGTGAGTTATCCTGTACCCAAGTGTTTGGGACACCCATGTGCAAGGGAAGGCTTTGCTGTCTGCTCATGTATGAGCCATCTGCAGCTAAACAGGGCCAAACCCTCAGTCCCACTGTCCCACCACGTCTTCAGGTCCACCACATCCCAACAGATGATGCTTCTCAGGGGGCTATAACAACGTACCCACATATGGCATGGGAGGACAGATGGAAACCCACCTACAACCCCAGACCCAACAGCAGCCTAAAGCAGCTTTGCTCTTCAAACTCCTCAGTGCCTGTGCCTGTAACGTGCTACTTGGCAATTTGCACCCCATCAGGCATCACGCTGCGCGCACGATTCATTGCCGGCACTCCTGTGCTTTTAGTGTGCCATGAAAGGCAGATGTTACCATCAAACAGTCCCACTAAAACCCTCAAGACTTGAGTATCTGCAATCATTATAGCACAGGGAATGCGTTCTGCACAGCTGTTTTAGTTTGTTATAGGGTGGAAAAGAGATTGAGGAGAAAGGAGGATCTCTTTAAGGGGGTTCGGCTGCAAGGGAAAGGCATGCAGAATTTAAGAGATGAGCAAGGTGCATGCGTGTGTGAGAGGGCTTCATGAGGGAGCCATGGTCATCACTCGAGCATTGTAATGTGACGGGGGAGTTGACCCCATCAGCTCCCGTGATGGAAAGAAGCCACCATGCCTGCCCTCAAGCACCGCAGCCTCTTTCTCCATTGCTCTGGGAATGCCCATGACAGGATGTGGGTCACCTTGCAGAATGGCCAGTGCTGTCCAGCATGGACATCTGGGAGGGGCAAAAAGGTTGTGAAGCCTCTGTGAGAGCTGCAGGGACATTTTGCTTAGGGACAGGGTTTAGTGGTGGAATGCAGGGTTAGGTTAATGGTTGGACTTGATGATCTTAAAGGTCTTTTCCAACCTAAACGATTCTGTGATTCTATGATTCTATGACTCAGGCTGGTGAGAAGAGGAGCTGGGACATGACAATTTGGTGCTGAGCTGGTGTGCCTGCCTTGGACCAAGGATAGGTGAGCTGGGAAGCAGCCTTGGAAGAGATTCGTGTCTCACGTAGGAATGCTAAAGGTACAGAGCAGAACAGCTCAGATCCTGTGTAAGGTTGCCAGAGGAGGCAACGCTACTGAAAAAAAGGGAGAAGATTCAATTTCTTCAATGAGTTTGGTAAGCTCCGGCTTGCTTTGCCACTGTGGTCCTGGGCTCCCACCAGCGTGGGAATCCCCAGGGCACGAGACGCCGATGAAGGAAGGACAGGAGAAGTCTCACCACCCTTATGCAATTCTCCCCAGGCCTCTTCTGCATTCAGCTCATTCTCTCTGCCATAAATACTCTCAGGGAAAGGAAAAATGTCCTTCTTCAGGACAAACCCTCCCCTTGCAAGACAGCGAAGTGCTGCAGGGCAGGGAATCTGCTGGAGGAGCCAGGTGCTGTTGCGCCTGCAGAGAGCTCGCAGCGCCTCGGGCACGCAGAGGAAAGATGACTCTGCTACGCTTCAGTTTTGGGAACTGCTGAGCATCCCTTCCCCTTCGCTGCTCTGCTGAGGGCTGTCAGCAGCACAGGTTGGAGATGGCAATTTTTTTTTTTTTTTGCTGGAAGTTCAGAGCAAGGTTTTGCTGTGGAAGGATGAAAAGTAAAAATTTCCCTGTGGAATGAACGTCCCAGGGAGAGGCCAGTTTGGAAATGCCTTTGAACTATTTTATTCTGATGGTTTCTAGCTGCCACTACCAGATATACCCTAATATGATAATAGTGGCATCAAATGAGTACGATAAAACCCAGAAGCAAGCAACTTCCAAGCTGAGGTTGTCCTTCATTTCATGTTATAGGGCCAAGTGTTTCCAGGGGAAAGCCATCCTTTTTGATTTCCCTCCCCACAATGAACATCCACAGCATTTCACCTGAAACAGTGACGAACCCAAACCATTCCCAAAGGGAAACCACTTCAGGAAACACATTTTCGAGAAGCTTTAGCAAGGAAGCCCTATGAGTGGACTCAGCTCCATCACATGCAGCCCCTGGCACTAAAACACACCGCAAGGTCCCAGCGCTGGGTAATTAGGAGAACCTATGCTGGAATCAAGCCCAGCGAAAGCAAACATGCTCCTTAGAGTGTATTGACATCTATTATGGTAAAACTCCCTTTTCTTGACTTTTGGTCCTTTTTTCCACATTTCAGCTCCCAGGCATTTTGGCCTGGAGGCAGGAAGGGGTTGCTGAGGCAGTTGTAGTTTTTTCAGCAAGTTGAAAGAAGATGAACTCTTATTTTATACATGAAGATGCAGATACTTGCTCTGAGGCCCAGAAGGAGAAGAGAGGTGGACGAAGATAAAAATGGAAATAAACCCTGCCTGCAACTCAGCCACCGTGACAGAAGAAGATTGTCTCAAGCATTTAACAGAAGCAACCAAAGGCAAGACCTAAAGAAAATGGGATCATTAGGCATTTCAGCAATTCCTGGACTGCTAGATCAGGTAACTGGTAGGACCAGCCATTCTATAGGGTGGTCCTCTGGTCCGCTGGTCGTCTCCTAAGACACAGGCAGCGCTGATGTACACTTTAAATTATCTGGACATCTGCTGGTAAAACCATCCAGGAGGACTCTGACAAAATCCTCCTTTCCAGTCTCCAGGCCAAACAATGGAGGCATTTGGATGGGTGTCTGCTGGCTTCTTCTCCTGCAGGGTGGAGGTGAGCGGCGGACTGCCATGGGCTCCACACTGGACTGGTCTTGGAGGCAGTCTGGTGTCCAGATTTCTGTCCCTTCCATTGAAATGGACCTCAAGAAATGGGAGAGTGTGTCCAAATGGGAAGAAGACTACTACATCTAAAGAGCACACAGCATGAGGAAGGTTAAAATGGACTGGGCTGACTTATTTTAGAAGGGACAGGACTAGGAGGTAAGGAAAAGTTCAGCTTCCCTGCAGCTGAAGTGTTGTGACTTGTAAGACTGACTGAATGCTCTTGACATCTACTAAGGAAGGGCAGGACAGAACAAAAAAAAGGAAAAAGCAATAAAAAGGAAAAGAAGGATTTAGTTTGGTAGTTAGGAAGCACTAAAGGCTGGGAAAATGCTTGGAACTTGCTGTGAGTATTTAAGGCCCTCTCAGGGAACAGGGATCAGAAATAGGTTTGAAAAAAGCTACAAAGGAGGGTCCTGCTTCTGAGCGGATGCTACAGACCTTTCTTGAAGCTCTACAGATCTCTCCTGGTGAACACAACTATCTTACAAGTTTCTCCTACGGTCACCTGTCTTCACTAAAGTAGGTGCCTTTCCTTTTTCTGCCCCGTTTCTGTCCCAGCCATACACAGCTCACACAAGCCCATGGGATCATCTTGTTGGGACATCCTTTAGACCCATGGCAGTGGTTCTGCTCTCAGGATGGTGTTGATCTCCCCAGTCCTTCTCCACCTGCTGGTAAAATGTTTACTGATATCCCTGCCCCTGCCAATGCTTTTAACTTTGGGAGGAGACTTCAGACTTTTCCAGGGCACTTTCAACAGATGCATCCTGTTAGTGACCAAACACAGAGTCACAGAATCCCAGAATGGCCGGGGCTGGCAGGGACCTCTGGAGCTCACCCAGTCCCACCCCCCTGCCCAAGCAGGCTCACCCAGAGCAGGGGGCACAGGACAGCGTCCAGGTGGGGGTTGAATATCTCCAGAGAAGGAGACTCCACAGCCCCCGTGGGCAGCCTGGGCCGGGGCTCGGGCACCCTCCAAGTCAAGAAGTTCTTCCTCCTGTTCACCTGGAACCTCTTCTGCTTCAGTTTGTGCCCATGGCCCCTTGTCCTGGCGCTGGGCACCACTGGGAAGAGTCTGGCTCCGTCCTTGTGACATCCACCCTTAAGATATTTGTAAATATTTATAAGATCCCCTCTCAGTCTTCTCTTCTTCAGGCTAAAACCTTTCACATGGTGCTGGTTTTGAGGGATCATGTTGTGGAGTCAAAACTACAGGACAAACTCTGCTGGCTCTCAGCTCACAGAGGAGCATATCCATCCCAGCAAGAAACCAGAGTGAACAGATGCCTCTTTTGGGCTATCCAGATGGCTGAGTAGCTGCAAAAGGCATAAGAAGGATCATAGCCTACGGCAGCTTTCAAACGGTCAAACTGATTTGGAGTGAGCGATGACCTTCATAAACCCACTTAATGAAAAATGCATCCTTGCAGTAGGGTGAGGAGGAATCTCTTTCTCTGACTCTCTTATGCCACAGATATTTCAGCCATGCAAACGTTTTAAAGTGAGACCGGCGTGCAGTCAGCTCTTGCCACTGGAAAATCCACTTTTCCACCCCAATTTTTTGCTTTCTAGGCAGCTTGCCAATGGGTACCTGGCAGCCAGCTTGCAGAGTGTTGCTCCTAATCACAGTAGAGGAAAAGCACTTCCTTGGGACGGAGACAGATATTGCAGATAAAGGAGCGTGTGGGCTGATCTTGCTAAGGGGGCTGAGCAAAAAATCCCACCCAAAGTTAGATGTGTGAGACTTACCACTGCAGAAATGGCATCTTTGGTGCCCAAATACTTCTTAGATTGAGTAAAAAGAGGGTCTGGAGAAATTCAAAGAGACGATGGATGAATGAGACCTCTGGAAGTCTTGAATCTGACCCCCTGCTCAAAGCAGGACTATCCTCAGTGCTGGGTCATGTTGATAAGGGCTTTGTCTGTCCCAGTCTTAAAAACCTCCAAGGATGGAGAACCCGCCAGCTTTCTTTTCCAAGTCCGCTCCACATCCATTGCTCTGTCTCACTGCTTATTCCGTTAGGTGAGAAGTTGGCAGATAATTACATGTGAGATAATGGCAGGGTTAAGGTAACAGTTGGACTTGGTGATCTTAAAGGTCTTTTCCAACCTAAACCATTCTATGATTCTAAGTTCTTGGAGTCTGGAGCTTTTCTGTCTTTGCAGCATTGCTGCAGAGGAGCTCCGGTCTTAGCTGGCATGTTCGGGGTCCCTTGCTAGCACACAGCATAGCACAGTGTGGATGTTATCAGTGCATTTGGAGGTTTTGATTCAGCAGCACGTTGTGTCATGACATAATCCAAAAGGCATTTAAAAATATACATAAACAGAGCTTTGGGATCTCCTGAGTTGAGTGGTTAAATGTCTTCCGCATAACATATTCCTCATTAAAAAATAATTTCAAGTTGTTTTCTCTGGAAGCTTTCTTCGAGATAAACCAGCAATTTCCATGGGAAATATCCAAGATCTTCAGTGAAAGATGTCCAGCCATCTCCTATGTCAAACCTCATCTGAATGGTTCATGTGCAATAAAGTGCACGCTCATCTGCAGTGAAATGCATGTAACTGAATTAGCTTTTCAGAAGAGAAAGAACTGGTTAAGTACACTGAAATTACATTAGCTTCTGTGAAGGAGTCTGGACCATCAGAGTGGAGGAGCAAAGTTGCTCCCTGGGAAACATCAAGTGCCTTTTTGCTGGGCTCCTAATCCAAACAGTACAGGGCTCCTGATGGTGTGTTAGGATTCTTACTACTGAAATGAATGAAGAGGTGCATGAAATGGAAAAGAGAAGATTGTCTTTTTTTCAGAGAGGAGGGAAGAACCTCTGAAGGTCTGGGCTTGCACAGCTTGCCAGTCGGAAGCAAAGCCACCGGATGAGTCTTATCTGATATGAGCGGATTTGTCCTACTGCTGCACTTGAAAGGCAGATGGAAAAGCCTTAGTTTGGTCACTCCTGTTTTAAATTATGCATCTTCCATCTGCTGACTCGAGCACAGACGTGCTTACAGCAACCACCGCGCTTCTTAAAATAACGGCGCTGCTGCAATGGCTACTTATGGAAAGGTTTTACACGTCCCTGACTTGCCTAGCCCAAGCTCTCTCAGCTTCTGTCTCTTGCTGATGTCTCTGCAGGTGAAGGTTTGATGTCACCTGGAGGAAAGCAAGTGGTACAGCTTTGACCAGCTCTGGGTACAGGTCAGGCAGGCCAAGGTCCCATCGTACCAATGAAAACTGCTCCCTCTTTCAACTTGTTGTTAGGAATTTTACATCCTTTGCTTTGACTGCTCCAAGAGACCTTGTCTGCATGGAGAGCGTCTACACAGGATACCTGAAAACCTCCCTGAGGGACCATAACCCAAGCCTGAGCCCTGGATTGACTTTAATTTTGGAAAGCTTTGACCCCTGGACCACAGCACTCCTTACGACTGGTCTTGGCACCCTCAGGAGACCACTCCAGCCAAGCCTGGTTTTCCTCCAGTTCAGAGTAGCCCCAGGTGCGGGTGCAAGCATGTTGGCCCAGCAGCTCCCTGGAGCAGAGCCAGGGCTTGGTTAGATGGGGACTCAGGCTGCCATGCTCAGGTCACTTCCAGACAGTGCTCGCATACCTGCCAGATGTGCTCCACCACACTGAACATGTTGAATTCTTTGCCTCTTGCCTCGGACTCTAAATCAATTCTGTCAGCTCCTTAATTATTTTAATTTTTCTTCATTCTCCAAATCCCTGAAATATATTTTATATATAGGGTACAGGCTTAAAAAAGAAAGCTACCGCTGTGCCCTTGCCTCTGAAATATTACCAGAGCAATGTATGTATTTCATCTCTGCCTTTCATTTTTCCAGACCTTTTTTTTTTGCTTTGAAGAAGTTTGAAACAGTAATAGGCAGATGGCTACACTCCAGCTCCATTGATTAACAGTGAGTGGTCAAGCTCTTCAGTGCCTGAGAATATATCCAGAAATGGGGGCAGGTGAATGATTGCATTCTCCCGCAGAGGGGAGGAGGAGGAGGAGGAGGAGGAGGAGGAAGAAGAGAAGACCTACAATAGGGAATTCAAAAGACCAGCCTACCCCATGTCCAAATCCCCACTGGCATGAAGTCCTAATGTGAGGGAGAACCAATGATTATTTTAGTGGCTTAGCACAGCACAGGGCTAAATCATTTACAAACATTGCAATTCTAAATGGTCTCTACTTTAACAAGAGGAGAGCAGAGAAGGAAAGTGAGTGGGAACACTTTTCCACAGTTTTATGCAAGAGGTCAGTGCTGAGAACAGAAATCTCTTCCCAGCCGTTACAGTCCTCACCAATGGTTTCATTAGCAGAGCATTCTAGGAGAAAAGGCAGAGTCCTCAAGATAAAGGAAGCATTACAGGCTGAAAGATTTGAAGAAGCCCAAGGGCTGCAAAGATATTGTCTTGATGGACAACAGGACAGAGACCCCTTGTCTGTTCCTTTGACTTCCTCAGAGGATGATTCCTCTTTCCTTGGAAGTTCCCGGAACCACTGGGATACTCCCTAACAAGACTGCAGGGTCGTAGTATCATAGGATCGTAGAGTAATTCTGGTTGGAAGGCACCTTAGGAGATCTCTAGTCCAACCTCCTGCACAAAATAGGGTCAGTTGTGTGGCTGGACCAGGTTGCTCAGGGCTTTCTCTAGTCTGATCTTGAAAATGTCCAAGTGGCACAGATTCCTGGGCAACATGTCCCCCCTTCTTGGCTGTCCTCATGTGGGAGATGTTTCTCCTCCAATATATGGTCTTAACTTTTCTTTTTTGACTCAAAGGAATCACTGTTGGGTACAGACACAAAGGGAATGCCATCAAAGCTGCACTTTTCAGAGTAGAACAAACTTGCTGATGTTGTGCTCTCTCCAAAAAAGAGACATGTTTGGAGTAGGATCACAGTCTATTGATTCCTCCAAACCTGAGGCAAGAAAGAGGAGAAAAGCTTCAATGCAGAATGGAGATCTCACTCTCAGGTTCCACCACCATGTCCCCCTGCCTCCATCTCTCCATCTCATTCACCATCTGGGAGAGGTGCGAGTTTGCATCAAATCCATTTTGCCTACAAAAAGATGGGGAATTTTTTTTGAAACCGTAACTTCTCCTGGGATGGGAAAGCATTTTCTTCTTCTTACTTGAATTCAAGACCTGTCCCGAGACTGAAGAACAAGTGAAGACAGATGCCATGGGTGATGATGAGCAATAGATCACTCCAGCTTGTAAGATGAGTTGGTGAGAAGTCAGAAGAGTTTGCAGCTTCTGTGCTGTACCTGATGCAGTGGTTGGTGCCGGGGGGGTATTTCTGAACTGGCTTTCACCTGGACATCCAAGAGAAGTTTTCACTTGTATGATAGGTGGTGCAACACCAGCTTTCGAGGCCATCCAGAGCGTTACAAACCTGCCATTTCCAATCCTCATGCGGTTAATAGTGAGCGATGCTTGCTTTTTCTGAGATATATCATGAAACTCCATTCCTGGCAGGATTAATGTGCTGTAAAAAGACTCAAGACCTTCAGTGAGGTGGGGTGCTCTTTTAACACACCGACTTTATGAGCCCATTTGTGGCCAGTTTTGGAAGAATCAGCAATCATTCAATGAAAAGCTGTTTAGTGACGAAAAATAGTAACAACAACAAAATGAATAAGCAACTGTAGAAAGTAAGCCACGACGAATTTTTTTTTTTCATCTGCAAATATGCTTAAGTCAATAGCTGGATGAGAGGCACCAATATTAACACACATTTGAAAGCTGTGAAATCCAAAGGAAAACAAATCGTTGGGTACAATAAACTAATGGAGGTTACTATGATACATACGTCCAGGCAACTAAAACACTACAAGAAAACATGGAAGTAAAGGCGCGTTCTACTTTTTTCTACTTATCTTTTTATAGAATGAGATTTCACTTATATTATCCCCATTAAACTCAAGAGAATTTGCCGAGGGGGTTTCATCTGTTCTGCGCAGATCCAAACGACCGTTTCAAGGTGCGATGTTTCGCAAAGCCTTTGTGCAGCAGGAGCAATGCACCTTCTTGGAGAAGGGGGATATGAGCATCGCTGTGGCAGAGAGCAAGTCAGTTCTGGCAGACTGGTCTGACCCCTATCTCACCTCGTTCTGCCTCGATGCTGTATTTGCACATCTCACTTTTTTCTGCCCGTTTGAACTGAATAACTCTTCTTTTAAAAATTGTGGAAGGACTATCTATTGAATGGCTGTAGTTTAAGCAGCTTTCCTAGTAGCAAAACTGTTTAACATTGTTCATATTAATAGCTATAGAAACCAATATCTGCCATAGCTCTGCATCAGCTGTTTTGACGCTGCACTCCTCAGGAAGGCATTGCCTTGTTTCCCACACGTGCTGATATCCCCGAGAGATCAGGAATTTGAATACTCACCTGGGTGTGGGGTAACCCTCCTCGCTCCTGTCCATCGATTCCAACATGAGTTGCTCAAACTCCCATCAAGCCCTTGGGAATTCCTCATGATAGACCTAGGAGTCAGATCACATTAAAACAGATTAAGGGTAAGCAATAAGTAACAATAAACCATAGCCTTACAGCTTTAACATCAGCAGTCGAGAAGCATCCCGGAGTACAATTCCATTGATTTTAGTGGAATTATGTCATGCATTAATTTGAGCCAAAACCACAATATATATATTTCAGTGCTCCTGAAAACCCTTTTGGAATTTATTCTCTGCTGGAGGTTCCATTAAAATAAAAAGATGCCAATTTTAACCATTGATCAGAATATGTTGTAACACATCTGAGCAGAGAGATTAGAGAAGACCTCACAGCAGATTGACCTTTTGATATGTGGCAGAAAGATTGCTGGAAACAAGGGAACAATTCAAGAGTTATTTGCTGAGAGCACCCAGGGGCATTAAAACCACTGCATTATGGCAGGCTTGGACTGTTGCTGTGCCCTTTATATACAGCTGAAAGAGACTTGCAAAAGAAGCTCCTCTCAAGAAATAGATACAATATTTTTGCAGCCGGTGACAAGAGAGCTTTGACAAATTTTAGATCAGCTCTCTTGGAGGGAACAAAGGCTGCTGAAGTGAGTCAAGTTCACTCTTCAGTAGTCATGACAACACTTTCAAGAATTCAGAGTTTAGGGAAGAATTAAGGAAAATAAATACTGATTGGCGATACAAAGTGATCCATTATTACTCATACATTCTCTCTAACCACTTGGACAGCTCTAAAGTTAAGAAATCAGTGCTTGGTGGCATCCTGGAGGCCAGGCAGAACGTGGTGTATCACAGCTGATGTCAAAGCTCAGGCAAAGGTAGCATCACTGTGCCACAGATAACGCAGAGGGTGCTGTGGTCAAGAGCCCAGGATGCTATAGACTCATCATGCACATCCTTGGAAAGCAGTGAAAGAAGTTAGGACCAGCTCCCTCCAGCTCTTCACTTCGGCATTTCTGGAGACACTGTGGCTCCCAGGAGTGCATCAGAGGAACAAAATGACCACCCTGAGATCACAGAGTCACAGAATTCCAGAATGGCAGAGGTTGGTAGGGACCTCCAGAGCTCACCCAGTGCTACCCCCCTGCTCAAGCAGGCTCACCCAGAGCAGGGGGAACAGGACAGCGTCCAGGCAGGGGTTGAAGATCTCCAGAGAAGGAGACTCCACAGCCCCCGTGGGCAGCCTGGGCCAGGGCTTGGGCGCCCTCAGAATAAAGTAGTTCTTGCTCATATTCAACTGGAACCTCTTCTGCTTCAGTTTGTGCCCATGGCCCCTTGTCCTGGCGCTGGGCACCACTGGGAAGAGTCTGGCTCCGTCCTCGTGACATCCACCCTTAAGATATTTGTAGGTGTTGATGAGATCCCCTCTCAGTCTTCTCTTCTCCAGGCTGAACAAGCCCAGCTCCCTCAGCCTTTCCTCATAGGGGAGATGCTCCAGTCCCCCCATCATCTTTGTAGCCCTCCTCTGGACTCTCTCCAGTAGCTCCTCATCCTTCTTGAACTGGGGAGCCCAGAACTGGACCCAGTGCTCCAGGTGGGGTCTCACTGGGGCAGAGTAGAGGGGCAGGAGAACCTCCCTCACCCTGCTGGCCACGCTCCTCTTAATGCGTCCCAGGATGCCATTGGCCTTCTGGGTAACAAGGGCACCCTGCTGGTTCATGGTCAGCTTATTGTCCACCAGGACTCCCAGGTCCCTCTTGGCAGATACCTCAGGGTGAAGTCCAGGTGGTAGGTTTGAACTGCAGGAGGTGGCTTAAGCAGAGCAGACTTTGCACTGCAGAAGATGAGGAATGCCCGGCATGCTCCATCCTGCTAGCCCCTGGTCTGGCCATGGCATGGTTACAAACAGCCAGACGACAGAAATACCATAAATGGCTGCAACTATTTCCTAAATGGAAGTATATCTTTGCACGTGCTTGCCTTGCAAGTCACATCTGTTCTTTGAAAGCCTATTTCCCTTCCTTCAATCCCCCAGGAAGTTTGCTAGCACTTTATTAGTTTTTTCTTTTTTTTTTTTTCTTCATCTTTTATCCCTCCAGCTATATCTCTTCTTTGCTTCTCATCCAGGCAGCTTCTGCCACTGCTAATACCCAACTATGGGAAGCCAGAACCCTCGCTGGACAGTAATGAGCCCATGGAAGCTTCAGAGTCTCCACAGCAGGGAAAAAGGGATTCGAACTGATAGTTGCTGTGCCCAGACTCCCTTTGCAACACCCAAATGGGTTCAACAGGGCAGGAGATGGGCAAATGTACCCTGTGCTCTCCTGGAAATTTGTCTTATCCCAGCCAGAGGGGCAGGCTCAGCAAAGCCATTATTATCTTCTGGCCAGTTTCATTAAAGAAAGAAACAGAGTGACAAGTGCAGGATTGCTGGAGACCACAGTGCAGGCGTGACCTTCTCCTTAGGAGTGGAGCTGAAGGCATCCATATCTGTTCCCAGAGCCTCCTGAGAGCCTCCTCAGATGGCAAGGTTCAAAGAGGCCTGGAGGCTGAGCCTTACCAGAGGTAAGAAAATTCATCCCTCAGGAACAAGATACATCTGGTAGATCATAGAATCATAGAATCACAGAACTGTTTAGGTTGGAAAAGCCCTTTAAGATCACTAAGCCCAACCATTCCCCTACCCCTGCCATCCCACCCCCAAACCCTGGCCCTAAGCACCTTGGCTGCCCGGCTGTTAAATCCCCCCAGGGCTGGGGACTCGACCCCTTCCCTGGGCAGCCCCTTCCAGCCCCTGACAGCCCTTTGGGGAAGGAATTGTTCCCCAGGGCCAACCTCACCCTGCCCTGGCACAACTTGAGGCCGGTGCCCCTCGGCCATGAGGGTCCCCCAGCCTCCCCCCCCTCCCCCAGCCGCCCCCCCGGGGCTCCAGACCCCTCCCCAGCTCCATTGCTCTCCTCTAGAGAGGGGAGATGCATGCCACCCTCCCTCTTGCGTCTCCTGGCAGCTCAGAGACCCAAATCTGACTCAAACCCTCAGACTCTGGAATAGGTCACAAGCACAACACCACCACTTTAGTTTCCACAGAAACTTCTCACCTGCTCTGCCCCGCCTCAGTGCACTGCTGAAATCTCCTTTCCTTGTGCTGGACACTATCCAGATGTAACTGCAAATTCTGTAGACATAAATGGTATTTACTATTACATTGATCTAGATCATGGAATTTTCACTAATTCTAAAATATGTACTGAAGAGTAAACAAACCCCACCTTTCCTGAGGAGTCAACAAAGTTGTGTGTGCATGGAGGCAACTCTCATCACCACATCAAGAACTAAGGGGAGGATTATTGCCGTCAGCCATGCAGGAATCGGCAATTTCAGTAAGCTTTGTTCCAGATAGGAACAACTTTCCAAACCTAACCATGAACACAAATGCAAGTTTTTCCACCAGACCAACGAAAAATTCTTCCACTTCACTCAAATGAAAGGTTTCATTTCAATTTCAGGCTTTTTATAATTTACTCTGTTATCATATGGAAAGAAAACATGGTAAGAGCGCTGGTTTGAAGTTCTGTAGGGTTCAACACAATAATATGCAGTGATAAGAAAATAACCTCTTAAAGGAAAGGCATCCTATTAAAGGAATGGCCCAGTTATAGGCATTATAACATATCTATTGATGCCATAAAGGTCAAACCCCTTCAGAAATACATTTTTTTTCCAAAAAATGTTGATTAATAGTTATTATCAGCACCACTGGATAGTATGGACATATCATACAGGGAGAGAAGGAGGGGGAGAACGTGTCCATTTTAGGGCTGGTGCAATCACAAGCAGTCTCTGGGTTGCCCTCAGGTTCATTATCTCATCCACCAGCATTTGGAAGGTCTCCTGATGAGTCAAGCTTGCAGCAAATCATCCAGAGGCATTGGAGCTGCAAATGTTTAAAGCTGAATCACTTTGTCATCATGAAAAGCTTTCGCCACATGCCTCTGGAGTACCGAGAGGCTGGTGGGATGGCCTGACCTGCTCTCCAGTTCCACTGTGGCACAGCCCTGGCCTCCAGTGACCATCAGAGGCGTTTCAGCAGCGAGGAGGCATCAATATGTAGACTCCCCTAAATGGAGGGGTTTTTCAGCTTCACAGAATCCCAGAATCCCAGAATGGTAGGGGTTGGAAGGGCCCCTCCGGAGCTCACCCAGTGCCACCCCCCTGCTCAAGCAGGCTCACCCAGAGCAGGGGGCACAGGACAGCGTCCAGGCAGGGGTTGAATATCTCCAGAGGAGGAGACTCCACAGCCCCCCTGGGCAGCCTGGGCCAGGGCTTGGTCACCCTCAAAGTAAAGAAGTTCTTCCGCTTGAGGTATCTCCCGCTCATTCACATCTTGGCAAGCCTGAGAAAGAGGTGGGCTTAAGCCCTGTGGAGCAATTACCCAGAGGCCAGCTTCACCAGCTGCCCTCAAGGACTTCAGACACTGGGGCTACAGGAGAGCTTTTGCACCCACACTGATACCCAGAAGGCCTGAAGGTGTCTTACCTGGAAAGCAGCGTAACTGGCGTTTACCTCCACTGTCCCTAGAAACAATCCCAGCCCTACAGGTTAAACAACAGAAAAAAATGAGTGCATTATATTTTCTTATTGGTACAATTGCTATTTGGTTATTTGCTTGGAGCATAAAGATAGGGATGGGCTCTGGGTCAGCGTTGTGGGACTGCTCATGTATTAAGCACCACCTACTGAAGAAAAGCCTGGATTTCTTTGAAACCAGCATTTTGAGGGCGATGAACCTTTCCCACATTAGACCTTTTCACGCCTCTCCTTGCCTTCCTACATACACAGTACCTGGAGTACCGTGTCCAGTTCTGGGCTCCCCAGTTCAAGAAAGATGAGGAACTCCTAGAAAGATTCCAGAGGAAGGCAACAAGGATAATGAGGGGACTGGAGCATCTCCCCTACGAGGAAAGGCTGAGGGAGCTGGGCTTGTTCAGCCTGAAGAAGAGAAGGCTGAGAGGGACCTCATCAACACGTACAAATATCTCAAGGGTGGAAGTCAAGAGGATGGAGCCAGACTCTTTGCAGTGCTGTCCAGCGCCAGGACAAGGGGCAATGGGTACAAACTGAAACATAAGAGGTTTCAGTTGAATATGAGGAAAAACTTCTTTACTCTGAGGGTGACGGAACACTGGAACAGGCTGCCCAGGGGGGCTGTGGAGTCTCCTTCTCTGGAGATATTCAACCCCTGCCTGGATGAAGTCCTGTGTAACATGCTCTAGGAGAACCTGCTTGAGCAGGGGGGTTGGACTGGGTGATCTCCCGAGGTCCCTTCCAACCCTTGCGATTCTGTGATTCTGTGATATGCTTAGATCACTGACAAAACTTCTTGAGGTGATCATTCACCCCTGCGCTGGACTGGAAGAGAGAGCATTTCTGAAGCCTTGGCCTTTCTCATGGAATGGGGTGAAACATTTAGAAGTGGAGCTAACAGCCTAAAAACTGCCAAACTTCTCTGCAAACCTGAATAGAATAGGGAGAGAACTGCTTTTCTCTAGCATGGAGGCACAGCAATAATAACGACCAGACCAAAGCAGGAGTTAGCCCTGGTTGTTCTTTTCCCCCATGTCCCTAATGATACCAGTGAAAAGGGCAAATATCGCAGCAGCCCCTTCCCTCCTTTCCTGTTCCATAATCCAATGTAAAATACAGTTAAAAGAGTGACGGTTTCCGTCTAGGAATACCCATCCTTGTGTTTTTCCACCTAAATTCTCTGTCCTTTGAGCCCTCCGATGCCTTTGCTGCAGAACGACGAGGTGGAGGTTTGATTTGCACCATGGCGAAATCCTGCGGAACGGAGTCGCGCAAAGCCAAGCCGCAGGCGTGTAACTCCCGTGAGTGGGTCTCGCTTGGCGTCTTTAATAGTGCCTAAACCATTTCCACCTAGAGCAAGTGGTGAACAGGAAGACCTGATGCTTTTAGCCACAACTGCTCGTTATTTATCTGCCTTCATCAAATCCCCTTGCCCAGCAGATGTGGCTTCCAGCCTCAGATGTCTCCAATGCTTTTGGGTACTATTTTTTTGCTAGAAAAAATAACATAACAGTGAGGCTCTGGGAACCCACTGTGGGGCACGTCCCGTGTTTCAGAAACCATGACCCATCCTCAGACTGTGGATTGCAAACCAACTCTTTAAAGAGAATACTCCCAGTCCTTGAAATCCCTCCCTGCGCCCCGGGCTTTGCAAACCTCCACTTACTTTTGGCATCCGTCTCCAGCTTGTGTCACTCGCCAGCTTAGTTAAAAAGCTGATTTGAATATTGTTTTATCACACTGTGCTTCGCAGACAGCATTGAGTCAGCTTAAAACCAGCGCAGTGTGTACTGGCTCCCAGTTAATTATAGTCATAAACCATAATTTACTCCAGTGAAAGGAAATACTTTGAAACTGGAGGGCTCTTTGCCACAGACGCCGGTTTCTGTGAAGGGTTTTGTTTTCCCCTGTTATCACACGGGGCACGATGCTAGGGAGTGAGTTTTCCGACTGTGGGATTACAAATCATTGAAGACTGTGTCCGGACTATCCCCAGTGCATGGGTGATCACAGCAAGGATGTTTTGCAGATAATTTTTTTCCAAAGAGCGTGAGTACAGCCCTTGGAAAAGCAAGAAATAAATGGCACCCTGTGTAAATAACAGCCCATCTCTTGCTTGGGATTTCTTTGGGAAGCACCAAGCTCCCCAGGTACCCATCCTCCCTATGACGGTGTCTGGCTCGATCCCTGGAGCAGTCATAGAATCATAGAAACAAAGAATGTTTTGGGTTGGAAGGGACCCCTAGAGGTCACCCAGCCCAACCCCCCTGCAGGAGCAGGGACACCTTGAACCACATCAGGTTGCTCACAGCCCCGGCCAACCTGGCCTGGAATGTTCCCAGGGATGGGGCCTCCACCCCCTCTCTGGGCAACCAGTTCCAGTGTTTCACCACCCTCATTGTAAAGAATTTCTTCCTTATATCTAGTCTAAACCTACCCTGCTTCACTTTAAAACCATCACCCCTTTCCTGTCCTGTCCTGCCCTACTACAAAGCTTGTCCCCCCCTTTCCTCTGGGCCCCCTTTAAGCCCTGACCGGCCGCACTCAGCTCTGCCCGCAGCCTTCTCTTCTCCAGGCTGAACAGTCCTTTTGCTGGGTTGGTGTTTGCTCCCATTTCAGCACTCCAGGCAGCAGACAAGTCACAGTGCTGATGCCCTAATTGAGAATTTGTTTTCCAAAGGCCAGACATTTGCAGCGTGCCCCCCCTCTCAAACCCCTCACAGTGCAAGGAGCTGCATCCTGGTCCTTGTCCCTGCCTCAACATCTCAGGAAAAGTTATCTCCATCATAGGGATGGTATCACCTCTTAAACCCATTTACTAAATCCATCTCATTAGATAAATCCATCTCCTTAAAACACCTGATGGTCCGAGAGGTGAAGGCAGGGACAAGGGGATATTGGGGTGCTCTTCCCTGTAGATGTAGCTCTTGGACACATCACAAGTACAGGACTCAGAGTTATTCTGGGAGCATTTGCATGTGTGAGAGTCTCTCTCCCATTGTCCATGAGAGAATTTCTGGCCAGAAACCAGGTCTGAGGTTTACACAAGAGGTTCAGGTTTGCACGGCTCAGCGTTTTCTTACCGAGAGGTTGCCTTGGACGAGTGCCCAAATGCAAGGAGGCAGCCGGGGAAGGAATGTGGCTGAAGACATACGGTGGAGATGCAGCAACAGCAACCCACCCTCTCCTTCAAGCTGTCGTGAGTGTTTAAAATTGGTGGGGGAAGAGCAGACACAAGCTCGAATATCTAGGGAAGGTCCAATGGGAACAGCCATTGCTGATGAGCACTGGTAGGGCTAACCTTGGAGGGGACAACTTTGCTCCTAGAAGCGTTTGAGACATCAGGGAAGGGCAAGAGCAAGGTGGAAATGTTTTGCTGATAGAATAGCACATAACCAAATCCCTGGCCCTCACCTCTTTCCTTGCTCCTCACTACTGAATAAATCATAGAATCATTTGGTTGGAAAAGACCTTTAAGATCATCGAGTCCAACCGTAAATGAAAAATGAAAAAGCATCTTGTCCACCTGTTTTTTAGCAGATCTGGCACGAAATTTAGATGCTTTTCAGGTTTCTTCCCACCAGAGTACCCCCAAAGCAGTGGGGAAGGAGGCAAGTGGAAATATGTTTTAAATTGTCTGGCCTTAACATTGAGATGGTGAACTTGATCTTACCTAAGCAATTCTCTGTGGTCCCTCCCTAGTTTTTCTCCAGTGCTGATGCAGGTCAATGGGAGGGAAGGCAGCTCTCCTGGGTCTGTCTGGTAGATGAATTCTGGGTAGCAATGAAGGGCTGGTCTGAACACCCAGCAGCCTGGTTCCCTCCCTTCAAGGCACCATCTGTGCTGAAGAATGGAGGTGACACGTCTTGGCCAGATCCGAAGGTGGGCATGGAGGCGGCTTGGTGAGGCTGTGATGTCCTCGTACAGCTGTGCACACCTTGCTCTTGCCTCCAGATCCCCTCCTCATGATTAGGTTATTAATGATATGGAAAGGAAATACTCATATATATGTATATACCATCAGAGGGTGTGCAATGCAACTGCCCCAAACTGACATCTCTCAAGAGTCAGACTCCCTGGGGAAACTGAGGCACTGGGTGCACTGGGGATGTGATCCCAAATCCCAGAAAACCCTTAAGAGGTGCCAAAGAGGAACCCGCACTTGTGGCTCCAGCAAGCACTGCCAGCCAGACACCCTCCTTCAGGTTTTAGTTAAGTGCTAACCAACCAGAACTATGGCCCTCTTCTTCCTCGCCGACACATGCCCGCGCCCCGCGGCATCTCTCAGAAGAGACATCGTGTATCAACACTGCCCGAGGTGTCTCTGCTCAGCCTCATGGGGACATGAGCAGCAGGACCAGCAGGGAAATAAAAGCACTTAGAAGAGCAATGCCCATCACATTTGGTATTTTATCAGGCTTCCACGTCTCTTTTTTAATGTGCTGTTAGGAGATGGGAAGCAGGGCTCCAGGTTTGGGCAGAAAGGACCCTGAAGGGAAAGAAAAGTCACCCTTGGAGGCACAGGCCAAATAAATGCAGCAACAAACCAGGGAAAAAACAAAAAATGCCCGAAAATATTTTGTTTCTCTCGCAGTTGCTTATCTTACTGCAGAGGAGTTTGAAGTTCTCCGTTTCCTGGGTGTGTTACAGGAGCAGCAGAGTTGAGGCACAAGCTTTTAATGAAGTTTATGTAAATTTGGGCATGTTTATATTTAGCAAAACAGATTTAGGAGTACTAATAAAGCAGCAGATGAGGCGTAGAAAAGAGCTGGTGCAGTTTTCCACCACTGTTATTTTTTAGCTTCCTCCCACCATTCCCCATGAAAAGAGTCTGTTTCTGTCACCAGTTTCCCTTCAAAACAAGTGCTTTTGAAAACCCCTTTAGCCCTAGGTGCTGCTGAAGCATCTCACCAGTTGCACCACATCCCCTTTCTTCTGTGAGCACCCGGGGGCAATCCAGCCCATATTTGCTTTCCCTTAACGCAAAGGAAATTTTCCCAACTCCACTGATCGATCTTTGTTCACTAACATGGGAGCACTGAGATAGGCCAAAGCAAGGCCAGGCTTTTTGTTATTTCCAGCCAGACCGAAGCTGAAGCAGCCTTTGCCTTTGGAAGGAAGGTGAGGATTGGTGCAGCCACCCAGGTATGCTGGGTTTGGGTGCAGAGGTCTGCACCATGGATGCCAAGGATCCAGGATGAGCGTCAGCCCTGGGGATGTGGAAGGAGGAGGAGGAGGCAGAGCTGGCACTGCCCAGTGATGGGTGGTGACCAATCCTGTGCTTGTGGCTAAGAGGAGAAGAACAGGGGCCAAGAAAAGAGACCTGTGACCATCATCCCACCGCCTGTCCCTTGAGAAAGCAGCAGGTCCATCTTTGAAGACCATGGCGGAATGGTACATAAAGAAGCAGGAAAATGTGTGGGTGCCAAGTGAGGACAAAGAGCATGATGGGTCTCCAAGTCCTCATCTATTGTGTGGGAGGGCTGGCTCATTAACCATGACTACTAACCTAAGAGCAGACACGCGGTACATTGCTCCCTGTCCATCCACACACTGCTGTGACCTGGCTATACGGTGCTGGCAAGTGCTTCGATTCTGCAAAGTGAGTGTGCTTGGAAGGGGAGGGATAAAGGAGGAAAGAAGCGAGACCCCATGACCTGCATCCTCTTACAGATGGAAAAAGCCAAGGAGCAGAGACAAGTGACTCAGCAAGTCCTCAGGAGAAGATATTTGGGAGCCCCACCTCTCCTGACACCCTGCCTCAACCTCCTTAAAATACTTTCTGCTCACCCCAGGAGTGTTTATATGAAGAAATGAGCCAGATTTGGGCCTTGTCAGCATTATGCATTGCCATGGCAGAAACCTCCAATGCAACCCAGCAGCGTCCACTCGAGATAGTCCCTTCCAGATCTAAGTCACAGAGCCAGCGACCCCCCCTCGGCAGACCCCACCCCACCAAGGGGGGGAGGGTGGTCGCAGGCCCCGTTTTGAGCAAATCTGTCCTTATCAGAAAAGATCAGAAATCCTGCGCACACACAGGGGTGTTCACATTGAACATAGCTGCTGGTCGCACACATGAGCCCAGTGAGATTTACAGGCTTATGGCTGTATCGGCTGGGTGACTGATGCTCCCTGAGCTGCATCCAGCCTATCTGAACCATTTATCCAGCCCTGTTTGTTTCCTCCCTGCCCCTGGGGTCCCTTGTTGTGACCATGAAACCGCTCCATTTGGTGAAGAGCAGTCTTTGATACCAGAGAGATTTCTATATTTGTCAGAGGTCCACATGAAACAGAAGGTAATGCAAATTATTACAAGCTACTAGGCAAAAAATGCTACAGAAATACAAAGACATTTTCCTACTTATGCCACCTTCACACTTTTCATTTCATTAACAAAAGGGACAGGATCTAAACTTAGGACCAGCGTGGTCAAAGCTTAGGTTTGAGACAAGGCTTCCCCGCAACCCCTCCCCCCCCCCAAACGAAACAAAGCAACGAGGTTCAGGTGGCAATAACAAACCAGCAACCCCCCCACTCTTCCCCATCCACCTCTTACACCACTACAAGGCCAAATTCCTGCCAGACAGAGGGATAGGCAACAGATGAAGGTCTCACTTCTTGTCTGCGTGATTTAATGAGCAGCAGACACCCTGCATGAGAAAACTATAGCCACTTTCCTTCAACTCAGTCTGGGTCTCAAGTTTTCCTCAGGGAGCCCATTCCTACAACAGAAAGAGAGTCCTGAAAAAACAGGAAAACCCCTATATATTGGCAAGCACTCATGATAGGTTGAGAGGAAATGGCCTCAAGTTGCGTCAGGGGAGGTTTCGATTGGATATTAGGAAAAAATTCTTTACTGAAAGAGAGGTTGAGCATTGGAATGGGCTGCCCAGAGAGGTGGTGGAGTGTTCAAAAAACATGTAGACATGGCACTCTGGGACATGGTTTAGTGGTGGGATTGCACTGTTAGGTTAAGGTCGGACTTGATGATCTTAAAGGTCTTTTCCAACCTAAATGATTCTATGATTCTATGGTTTAGTAGGCATGGTGGTGTTGGGTTGGTGGTTGGACTTGATGATCTTAAAGGTCTTTTCCAACATTAATGATTCTATGTTTCTATATTTATTTGTTTTTACAGGAACCAACCATCTGTTTTCTCAACATCCACCAGTGCTGTAACACACACCAGGGAGAAAGCTCACAGAAGCTGTATGTTAGCAAATCAACAGCACCCAGCTGAGCACTGTAGCCAGAATTTGGCTGCAAGGCTCTGAGACAAGGAGCAAGGAAACGTGATCCACCGAGATCCATTAATTAGGCAGGCATGCTGATCAGGGAGTTTTGTTTCTGGCAGGGCTTTGGGTCATGCCATAGCTGTTGGGGGCATCTGAGACCATCTCCTCCCAGGGAAGACTTTGAAGACCCAGTTCAGTGCTGCAGAAGTGGCCCATTAATGGTTTTCACCTGGTCACCTCCTCATTGCCTGTTTTCCTCCAGCTCATCTGGAACGAACAAACAGTCCAGCTGGATCTGTCACTCTGATGGGGCTGTCAGACATCCAGAAACCACCATGAGCATCTTCAGGGCATCTTTTTTTGCCACAGGCATGGACTCATGGTATTTGCAGGCATCCCAGTTTCTGATCAGTGTTTCCCTGGGGAGGAAGGGACAGCCCAAATGAGTCAGGTGGAGCTGGGTGGGCACCTGGAGGGGAGATCTTGGAAACCGGGAGGGGGTGGTTCTTACTTAATCAAAGATCTCTTTGGAGGAAATGAGATTTTCCAGACCACCAGCAATCAAATACAGTCTTGGGTGCCTGAGTGATCCCGTTGTGTGTGGTGACACAGGGATGAGAAACCAAAAGCCTCTCAGGACCGATGGATTCACAGCATTTTGACAAAATGCTGAACCTCACTTGAATTTTCAGCTGCAGCTTCTTTTCTTTTCAACCTGAAATGAATCTAAATATCCCTCACTTAAGGTGCTGGAGGAGGAGGAGATTTCTGGGGAAAAAAAAAAAAAAAGTGTTCAGTCCAGGAACCAGCTGTGATTGCTAAATTAGGAGATTTAGACACAAGGGGAAAAAAGCAAAAAGACTGACTGAAAAGCTAAAAATACAGCCCGAAACATGGAGTCTGCCTAGGAGCTGCATTTTCACCCTGGTTTACTGTGGGCCCATCCAACCCAAGGAAGAAGGGTACTGCAACCACAGAGCAGGCCCACAGTGTTCATACCCACATAAAAGATGTAAGACAGCAGGAGATAAGCCAGCCTAAAGCTTTCCCCTTAGGTATCACACCCGAGCTTTTGCAAAATTGCAAGCAGGAGCAAACCATATCTGTGATGACTTGTGATTAGAAAATGCAAGAGGAGCTCAGCCCAGCTCCTGCTGTCTCATGGCTGCCCAGGGCCAGCCCTCGTGCCTGCCCAATTCAAAGGGGCTGCTTGAGATACCCCAAGAAAGGTTATCCTTGCCCTAGGGCAAGTACCAGAGGCAGAGAAGATGCTGCTCAGAAAGGAGATGTTTTCCTGCTCTTCTCTTGCTCATCAGCCTCAGCACAAGTTGATTAGCCCACTAATTGCTGACCAGGTATCAGGTGAGGCTGAGCTACCAAAATGCTAAGTTTGTTTCTCCAGCTGATGGCTAGAGAAAACCCACCTGGTGCCCTTTGCCAGCCAGTTGCGGTGGTCCAGAAGGGAAGGAACTGGTGGGTGTGTTGACCAGGGGATGCTGCAGCTTCCTGCATTCAGCTCCTGAGGTGTTGGTGAGTCTTGTTAATCCAAGTTTACATTTTAAAGAGAGAATAGGAACTTCCAGGCAAGAGGATTTATATGCAAGGACTTAACAGTTAAATTTATTCATGGCTAAACTGTGGAGCCCAGAGTTATTAAAGCATGAAATTGTGCCAGTCAATTAAAGCGTCAATCATAGCCAGCCTCATTTAGGAGAGCTGCTTTAATTCCAAGAAAGGAACATTTTTTTTTGGCCTAGTGAAAGAGCACATTGGCTTGAAGTTGGTTTTAGTGAAATAGCTGTTCCTCAGTTACTGTTCAAAGATTTGCCAATTTTTTTATTATTATTATTTATTATTTTCCACTGTGCTCCTTCCAAGGTGATTTGTGTTATGCTCAAGTGGAGACACAGATGCAATTTGAGCCGGAGATGGAATAACTCTAGTGGGCTACACAGCAAAAACAAACCAGAAAACTGATCAATGAAACATTTAAACTGGTGAATACTGGAGTTCTGGGACATCTTTTGCTTTTAAGCTTATAATGGATTCTTCTTTTGTTTTTAAAACTCAGCAATTAGATTATTCTGCTTGTCACTTCATGCAACATGTGTTTGTTTTATTTGCTTTTAAAGCCTTTTTTTCCCCTCTGGGCTGAAATCCCAGAATGCTTATTGGGTTAGTGGCATGTTTTTAACAAACGATGACTGTCCTTTGGCCCTAGGTGTAGCACAGCTGTATAGAGCAAGTCACATACCTGATCATAATGAATGTATAGTCAGGAGAAACATCTCCAGAGGTGCTTTACCTGGAGATTAATATAAGCCTAGGTGCCAAATATGATCGTTTATTCCTTCTCCACCAAAGCTCATGAAATGGAAACAAAGCAGTCTTGGGGTTGGAGAGGAAACAGGAGCTCAGGGAGTCCAAAGACCTGGGCAGGCTTGCACTGTAAGTCATAGGTGGAGCTTGGTAGGTCGCCCAGGTGTCCTGCTGACTTGCTTGTACACTTCATTCCCATTGATGATCAGCAGCAGGTATTTCACTTGACCTTGAGTTATTTTGGAGGTGGGAGCAGCTTGGGTATGCTTTTCAGCAGTAGTGTAGTGGTGTGAGGTTGGTTGGGAGGATGGGGTGGTGGCTGACCTGCCTTTGCACCATTTCGCTTCCTGCAGAAGGGCCCTTCCCATGCCAATACTGGCTGTGACATGAACCAAGGGAAAGCTTTGGGTGATTCAGGAATGAAGCTCAGGTTGCAAGGCAGCTCCGGAGCCCTCTCTGACTGCAGTGGATCACACAAGCTTTGTGGTTTTTCCTGCACCAGCATAGCTTTCCATGGTGAAAGCCCTGGGTGCACCCTTACCATGTAGTAGGAGTGAGGTTGGTCGCTTCAGGACAGGTTCACTTATATTTAGTGTTGGGCTGGTGCACATGTATAAGCAACTACTGGATATCCATTAAAGAGCTGGCACTTCACATCTTGGGGGTTCAGGAATGGGCATGAAGCAGGGGCCTTTAACATCAGGAGTCTGGGGTTGGTCCCTCTGTAGTGGAGAAGAGGACAGCTGGACAGGCTGTTCTGTACCCATTGGCCATGGGGCCAGACTGCAGTTTGGGACAAGCTTGATTTCGTAGCGTACATGGGGCCTTCAGACCTTTCCTGGAGGCTGCAAACACTTCTCTCTCAAGCAGATGCCTCCTTAGAGAGCCCATGGCCAACACACCCACCTCTTGCATGTATCTGATCCTGCAGCTGTGCTTCGTGCAAGAAGGAAGGGGGATTTTTTTTTTTTGGATCTCCCACCAGCTGTGCAAAGCTTTTCTCTTGGGAGCTCTCCAATGCTGGGTGTGCGCAGAGCCCAGCTGGTAAGGTAGCACCAACGGCAATAGTATTTAGGACTACCTACGCAGTGGATTTAGGTAGCTAATTAGGTAGACTTAAGTTCCTGGGACCAAGGAGGTCAAGGCAGTTGTTTCAATATCTGCTGTAGAAGTAGGCATGTGGGTGCACCAGTCCCACCTGCAGTACTAGATAACCTCTCTTCCCAGTTTGTTCCAGGACCCAGGACACCAGTTGCCCACACTGATACCTGTATTTCCTCCTACCTCCTTCTTTTGGAAATGGTTCATCCCTTTGAGAAACAGCTCAGGCATGGGTCTGGTGACGGTAGAAGATAGAGACCAATAGTTGTGTAGGGTGAACGCAGACAGCCTGATTGAGAAGAGATTAGCCTTGAGTGCTGTGGACGTGAGCTTCTCTGTGCTGCTTGGCTGGGTGGCTTGAGATGTCTTCCAGGAGAAAGCTTTAGCAGTATAGATGTAGCCTGAGTTTTCCCACCTGGGCAGTCCCCTTGCCTTGCCCAGCCTCAGTGAGCCATCAGGGACAACCTGGACAATCAGGCTTTGTGCGTGAGTGCTGGCTGGAAGCTCACATGAAAACAGAGATGCAAGTCCGTCTTTCTTTTTTGTTTGGGTTTTTTTTTTTTCCTCCTGGTATGTTGCTTGAGATCTTGGGAAAGGCACATATACTAGTGTCCATGCTCTTCTGGTCACCCATGTCCACCAAATGGGGCCAAACTGGAACAGGTGAAGGGGAGAGGAAAGAAGAATTTGTCTTATAAGAGGAGATAAAAAGATTTTTGGCTCATCCCACCTAGCCAGTGAAAGCTAAGACATCATATGATTGTGCTCTATAAATAACCTAAGCAGGGAGTGTAAAGATAAAGCGCTGAAAACAAAGAGCCATTTCATGGAAAGGTCTTGCTGCCAAACTGGAAACTGCCCAGACCTTGCAGTGAAGAGATCCAGGCTGGAATGGAGAGGGGAGATCTTGAGCGTTTCAGTTGTGAGGGTCTGAAAAGCTCCTGAAAGGGAAAAACGCGGGGGGAAGCTTGGGGAAGCTTATTCTTCAGATTGGCCTCGATATGCCCAAGAAAGGGGTTGTATAACACGGTGTGTGTGAGGACCCAGGGGGTCCCTCCAGCTCTCCACCCCTGCCTCCGTGATGAAGATAATAGCACTTCATGCCTTGCAGGGGGATGAGAGACTAAGTACATTGCAGAGGGAAGAGCACTGAGGTGCGACAGTGATTGGAGCATTATATATACCTGAGACAGTTGCATCTAGCTGTAATTTGCAGTATTAAAAACAAGCCTATTTAATTACTAGGCTGCAGACTATTTTTTTTCCTGTTCCCACCTGCCGTGAGATATTGTGAGGAAAAAATAGCACATGTGCAAAGAGAGCCTTAATAAAAACTTCGGAGAAATGTAAGTGGGTCTCATCTCCGTAGGTATCAAAGTAACTTTTCTTGGTACTAAGAAGAAATTTTCTAAGGCTGGCTGTTTGATTTATTGTCCAGATCCTAAACTGGAACATTTCTGTCTTAGTTTTGGCAGTAAGAACAAAAGTACTAAGTGTAAGATGTCCACATTGTTTTTCATTTTGCTGATGGATGTTTTGACAGCCGAGAGACTTGTCGTTATGATCTATTTTTTTTTCTACCACTTATTTTTATAGGACATAGGGGGGTGGGGAGAGAGAACTGAACTTCCCATCAGCTGGTGGCATTGTGTCAGTCAGGTATCTTTTTTTTTGTTGTTGTTGTTAAATCCCAAATAATGTCTTCTCTTTCTAAAAGCTGTGATATTTTTGAAGTGTCACCGACTTAGTCCTTGTGACATGCAAAATGTTTGTGTGTATGTGTATTTTTAATCACTGACTTAAAATATAGTGTCCCCCCCTGATTTAGGATGACCTCGTTTGAGTCCAGCTGGACCCTCCTGGGTCAGCTTTGACCCTGATTCGTCAGTTTAATGAGGCTGAGTAAGCTAAATTTGCCAGCAATGAGACTTAAAAACCAAGGAGCCGTGTCTTTTGGGTCAATGCATCATTGATGGGGAATGCTGATGTCCCACAGTCCCTCTGGGTACTTTGACATGGCCAGCCAAGCATTTGTGCATCCATCACGTGTCGGATTAAACCATGACACTGCTCTGAATGACCACTTCAGCCCAAGATCTTGAGCTGGGCAGAGCTCGTGTGCTGGGCCAAGATTCTCCCTGGGTATCTCAAAATACAGAAGTAGGTGGAGGTGCACCCATAGGAGACCCAGCTGCTGCAGGATGGACACTATAACCCAGTGCATCAGCTTCATCCCAGGTCTGACCCTTTGAGAGTTTCCAATGAGCACTGAAGTACTCACAATTTTCTGTCAAGGACCCATCCTATTTCCACTTTTCTGTGTTAGATATTGCAAGATTTTGAACCCATTTTGTGATCCGATTTTAATGGTGTCACTGACACAGACCATGGCAGTCCCTCTATATGTGGGATTTCTGAGTCATCACCAGCCAATTATGCAAAGTGGTTTGACCCAGCTTTCCAGGACATGGCTACAGCTCTAGCTGTGGCAGTTTTATACACAGACATGATAGGATTCATCTATTCAAGTGGAGATACCTCCAGTGGAGACACCTCCAACGGAGACATCTGCTCTGAGCAAGTCCCTGTGGGTTCTCTTTATAGTGCTTGGAAAAAAACAGTCAGTTTAGGGTAGAATTAATGTCATCCACAGCAGACATCCACACCGGGTCAAGAGAATAACTTCCTAAAATTGTTTATTTCTCCCCAGCAACAGCAATGGGAGCGTTGTGTGACTACCTCAAACATAAGGAGGGATCCAAAATTTGGTGGCATTAATCCACCTATTTCTGTGGTCCGTGGAGAATTTTAAATTTATCCTCAATGAAGAGAAGTGTTTTAGTGACTCTGGGTACCAGAGAAGCCAGTGGGGATGAGCTGCGCATCTTGATACTGCAAGGATTTGGGAATCTGTTGCTGGTAGGGCCTGTGAAAGGGAAAAGAAACTCGTTTTCCAGCCAGTCAGGTTTGTAGTCTTTTGAAGTTATTTCCTGAAAGAAATTCAAGGAAATATCTAGCCTTTTATGTCTAGACACCACCCCCTATAAAGTTTAGATCCCCAAATGCTCTCCCAGGAATAGGCTGTAGGAAGAGATGGCTCCATCATGCTGCGCTGTGACCCAGAAGAAGAAAGGGAGTGTGGCCTTTTCAAAGAATGGCAGCTCATGCCCTTTAGCTCCTTTTCACTCTGCTGAATTATTACTGCTATGCTAGCAAAGCCGATTTTGATTGCCTGAACCGAGTACCTAAATTCAGCAATATGGGAGTGAACTTGGCCACTGTGGGTTGAAGAGCAGGTTGTGACCGATATCTGGGCAAGGTGTGGTATGGGAGGAGCTAACTCAGATGCACAACATGTGCATGCCAATTCTTGTGTGTGGAAGTTGCCAGAAGAATATTGCCCCAGGCTTGACATGCCCTAAATATTGTCTTGAAAAATTACCTGTCAGAACACGGGCTGTTTTGGGTAGCAACCCACATATGGCGATGGCCATGCCCAAGAGTTGCTAGCCTTTAGATTTGAGTGCAACCCTTTTTTTGTCACTTATTGCAAAGTATTATTGGAGTAGGAGAGTCATAGAATCGCACAGTTCCCTTCCCCTTGCCTCCTCTTGCAGCTGTATTGGGTGATTTAGGACACTTGGTGGTAGAATTCAAACCTAATAATGGGATCGTGTTGATGTATTGATTTACTCTACATCTGATGGTTGTACTGCTTTATTCTTCTCTGGGCTCCGTAGTATTACTGGTAGTTCATCTTTGTTGATATGTCTTTCCTTGAAGCTTTTTAAAAAAATATATTAGCGAGTGTCATAAAATATATGTGCTATATGAAAAGACAGAGGTGGAAAGGCGCTACATCACACTGATTTCAGAAAACAACACACATCCTGAGCTGTTGTTTGTTTGATTCTTTTTTTCCCCCTGATCTTTGGCTCCTGCAGCATTTTCGCACAGCAATATTTTTGGTTTCTCTGTTACATCTCTGTTACTCCTGCTAACATTTTTCCAACCACAGATGCAACCCTAGATTCATTCTGAAAAAGGTATTACTTGGGTTTTCTTATTAGAAAACAATATTGCATTGTAAACTAGTGGGGCAGGAAAAATTTAAATTAATTTTGGAGGGTCCTTGGGCTAAAATCTGATAGTGCCAGGGGTTTTCTGGTTAGGACCAGTTTTCAGAACTGTCTTAGGTGCCTGAGAAAGAGAAATGCACTCTTTAATTTATTTTAGTGTTCCTGTTGTTAAACTGAAGATTCATCATCATTAGACACTTCTAGACAGTTTCCACTTAATTGCCAGCCAAAAGCCATAAAGTAGTAAGTGAGGAAGAACAGCGAGACAAACTTTTGGAAATCCGTCTCCCCATGGGATTTGTAAGTAACTTGTTATTTTGGCATCCAGACACGTACATGGGTGGTGGGCAACACACTCTCTACCTACTGGGGACAGATGGCAGTTTGTGACCATACCAGAGACACTGTTTTTTCTCCCAGAGTGGCATGAACAGCTCCTTTGACAGGCAGGCGTTGCCTGTAACAATCTACTCCCGAGCTACTTTGAATCCCAGAATCCCAGACTGGCAGGGGTTGGCAGGGCCCTCCGGAGCTCACCCAGTGCCACCCCCCTGCCCAAGCAGGCTCACCCAGAGCAGGGGGCACAGGACAGAGGCCAGGCAGGGGTTGAAGATCTCCAGAGAAGGAGACTCCACAGCCCCCGTGGGCAGCCTGGGCCAGGGCTTGGGCGCCCTCAGAATAAAGTAGTTCTTGCTCATATTCAACTGGAACCTCTTCTGCTTCAGTTTGTGCCCATGGCCCCTTGTCCTGGCGCTGGGCACCACTGCAAAGAGTCTGGCTCCGTCCTCGTGACATCCACCCTTAAGATATTTGTAGGTGTTGATGAGATCCCCTCTCAGCCTTCTCTTCTCCAGGCTGAACAAGCCCAGCTCCCTCAGCCTTTCCTCATAGGGGAGATGCTCCAGTCCCCCCATCATCTTTGTAGCCCTCCTCTGGACTCTCTCCAGTAGCTCCTCATCCTCCTTGAACTGGGGAGCCCAGAACTGGACCCAGTGCTCCAGGTGGGGTCTCACTGGGGCAGAGTAGAGGGGCAGGAGAACCTCCCTCACCCTGCTGGCCACGCTCCTCTTAATGCGTCCCAGGATGCCATTGGCTTTTTGAAGGCAATTTCATCCCTTGGTTTGATCCTGCCATCCCAAGCCCCATGCTAATTATTCTTAATTTAGATGACACGTTTGTTTATTTATATTGCTGCTGTGCAGATGCTACAACCCTGGCTTTATGATGCCAAGGTTTGGCAGCCTTGAAGATTCAGAGGGTTTCTGCACCCTTCTCCCAACAGTCTTCCACTGTATCAGGAGGACACTATGTCCTGGCCTGGATCTGAGAGCTGAGACAGCCCCAAATCTGATCTGAAGTCTTTGAGTTGTTTTCCCCATGGACTATTGTGCTGGCACGGCCATGGAGCCCACGCACAAGTGGGGTACGAGGGGTGGGTGAGACGTCTGTGGTCCCCAGGGTGCTGGGTATTCAGGCGGCACCGTGAGAGCAAGGTGCCTGCAGGCGCCATTGAACACATCAGTCTGTTCGCACGCTGGATTTGTTCTTGCTAAAGGCTGTTGGCATTTTGATGTCTTTTGAAGATATAATAGAGAAGTGAGTCCTGAGAAGTGACAGCACTAAATTCTGATTAATGTCTCCAAGGAGCTAGATAGTCAACCAGAACCATTTTCTTTAAGCTGCATCAATTTCCATATGTAGCTTGTAATTTTTTTTTTTTTTTTTTGACAATGCTGTAGAAATGTGGTGCTGGGAAAGAGCATGGTTTGTTAGGAGGAATATTTCTCCTTCAGTCTTTTAAAAGAGAGCTCCCAGAGCTCTATTTAAAGATCCCAGAATATTAATTTCTGTAGTAATTAAGAGGTGACTGTCCCACATGTTCCCATGCAACCCATACCTGAGGGTTCAGGCCCTCATCTGGGAGGTCTGCACGTAGTCTTGAGATGGGGAAAATCTTTTTAGTAGGGCCAGCTGTGACAGGACAAGGGGTAATGGTTTTAAACTAAAACAGGGTAGGTTTAGACTGGATATAAGGAGGAAACTCTTTACAGTGAGGGTGGTGAGACACTGGAACAGGTTGCCCAGAGAGGTGGTGGAGGCCCCATCCCTGGGAACATTCCAGGCCAGGTTGGACAGGGCTGTGAGCAACCTGATGTGGTTCAAGGTGTCCCTGCTCCTGCAGGGGGGTTGGGCTGGGTGACCTCTAGGAGTCCCTTCCAACCCAAAAAATTCTATGATTCTATGGGAAGCAGTATGGCAATGTGATGTTAAAGACTGGTGGAAACCATGGGTAACCCCCATGCAGTTTTGCTAGGACATCGCAGGACTGTACTCATGATCTGTTACTGGTTCTCCTTTAGGGGGAGCATCTTCCAGAGATGTGGCTGCCATTCATCTGGGTATGTTCACACCAGGCATATGACAAAAGCCACTGGCCAGAGCTTTAGTGCGTCAGTTAAATGACAGAGACATTTCCCAATCTAAAAAATGTACATTTGGCGTTTGGATTGTCTGCATTCAAACAGTGAAATCACAGGCTTAGAGCAGCATCCCCTTGAGCTGTGCTAACGATTTACAAGCACACGGCTGTGTGGTCATGTACTGTCACCAAGTGTCTGCTGTTTGGCCACCCTCTTCCTCCCTCTTTTCCTAGCTGCTGTGCTAACAGGCTGCTGACCGTGTTCGAAGGGTCAGAGATGTGAAGTTAAGAACGGCGAAGAGGCTGAAAATGTGGATCCAAATAACACAGGTTTTGTACAGCCTTTCTCATCACCCAGAAAGAGTTAATTTTTGTCATCGTTTGCATGGGCTGGAGCAAGCATTGCAAGTTTCCAGCCATCTACCAGCACCGCACACGCACATTGTGCGCACACACATTGCAGCCTATAAAGATTTTGCTTTTTTTAATTGCGAGAGCAGCTATTTGGCAAGTGGTGCAGCAGCAGACGAGTCCTGCTGCTGCCATCCAAGGTCCATGTGCTTGGTTGGGGGAGCAGGAAAATGTACAGTGTGCGTAGGCTGCCCAGAGCCAGGCCTGTCTCTGAAACAGCCTGGGATGCAACTGCCTTGGAGGGGGGCAGGTCCAGGGCTTAGACTCAGCTCTTTGTGGGAGGAAACACTGCAGGGTTGTCATGTGTCCCCCCCCCCCCCTTTTTTTTTTTTTAAGTTATATTCTTGCCACAGGGAAGCAGATACCTCAGATAGGAAACATAGGAAAACAAGGCAGGTGATAGGAGTTTTTGTGTGTTGTAAATGGGTGCCCACCAGGAAGACCAAGGGCTAAGTGCAAGGTTCACCTAGAAAGTGTTAAAGAAAACTGTCTTTGCAAGATACAGTCAGCTCTTCACAGAATAAGGCACTTGTACATCATCGTCTTTCAACTCCCGCCTTCTTTTTGATTTCTTCTGAAACTTTATGCTCTACATCAAAGATCTTGTAGGCATTACATGGCCTCAAGTTGTGCCAGGGCAGGGTGAGGTTGGCCCTGGGGAACAATTCCCTCCCCAAAGGGCTGTCAGGCACTGGAAGGGGCTGCCCAGGGAAGGGGTCGAGTCCCCAGCCCTGGGGGGATTGAACAGCCAGGCAGATGCGGTGCTGAGGGCCAGGGTTTGGAGGTGGGATGGCAGGGGTAGGGGAATGATTGGGCTTAGTGATCTTAAAGGGCTTTGCCAACCTAAATGATTCTGTGATTAGTCAGAGCCTAATGAGCTCAGCAGATGGCAGGTTTGAAATGAGTGAAAGGAGATAGCTCTTTACCTGAAACTAATTAAATTGTGGAACTCATTGCCTCAGGATGGCCAAGTAGGAAAAACATAAATAGATTAGAAGAAAAGCACCCATTGGAGGTTATTAAACACTACAAGAGTGCTCAGAAAGTTTCCAAACCTTTCATTGCTGGGACAAGGAAGGATGCGCTAGAAATACCACAACAGATTTGCTGTTTTTCAGTCTATCTCTGTAAGAATCTGCCAGTGGTCTCTGCTCGAAGTAGGATCCTGGGCTAGATCTTAACATTCAGCTGTCTTCATATTACATTGTCACCGGGAGATGGTAGAGATGGCAGGACCCGAGCGGAGATGCAGAACACGGTGGGTTTGCTGGGCTGTCTGTGCAAATCTCTAGCGCTCGTCTGCCTCGGCCAAGCCCATCCATAAAGTGCTGACTTCAGAGAGCGGGGATGTTTCACGCTCTTTGGGAAGAGACACACGGGCTTTGACTGCCTTGGGCTTTTCGTTACATCTCTAGCTGATCTTGCCTTGCTTTGCTCAACATCATTATCAAAAACTTCCAAACCCCAGCTGGGGTGGCCGTAGGGGTTTGTCAAAGCAGTCTTTTCTCCCTGGATCGTTTCCGCCTGTGTTTCTGTATGTATTTCCTCCACACGTGAAGTGGAATAAAAAGCTGACTTGAGACCTACTCATTTTATGCCTGAACAACTTCGATTTTCTCTGCCTGAGGCTCCTCATTCTTTTCCACTGTGCTGCTGCTCGTCTGCTGGGACTCTCTCATTGCCCACAAAAGTTTCCCTTGTCCTCCTAAATTGATCCTTTTCTCCATAAGCTCAGATTTTTGCCTCAAGGTCGACTCTTACCGAGCTAATTTCTCTAAAATCTTACATAGTTTGGTTACATGCATACCTGCACACTCAAATGGGTTTCAAAATGGCTCAGATTTATTTTAAGCCTTTTTTTTTTTTTTTTTTTTTGCAGATGCCAAATGCATTGATCCCTGCCTGATTTAAACAAAAAAACCCAACAAGCCAACAACCCAACACAGAGAGTATTTTCAGCATGATTTAGCAGCTCATCTACAAGGATCTTGACTGGCTTAACTAAATGGTTGGTGCTCACTCATGTGTGCAAAAGGCCTTGGTGTCTTCGGATGCACATTATCTAGGTTAAATAACCTAAACCCAATTTAAGCTTGGAGAGTTAAAAAGTGAGAGTTTAAGCTGACATCTTGCAGCTTCATACGATAACTATTAGAAAAATCATGCGAGCCATCTCACTATTTTTTGAGCAAAATGTTTTGTTTCAGTGAAGCTGTTTTGTTTCAACATTTTTGGATGCAAACTTTTGGATTTGTTTCTGGGAACAAAGCTTTTCTTTTAACGTAACTACAGCTTAAAATGAAAATACAAGGGGAAAAAAAAAAAGATCAGATAAACCTTGAGTGAAACAAAACATTCAATTCCAAGTCAAAGAAAACGTTGATTTTCAAGACAAATGAACCATTTTGCTTGATTCCTTGCTTGGAAGGTTGGGGTTTGGATCATCCAAAATCATCTTCTTTCCCCTACTCTTTTTCTTCTGGAAGAACCATCAAACCAGAAAAAACCCCCAATATTCATATGACTTCATTTCAGAGGCTCAAACACTGTTTCATAGCTCTTCTGCAGAATACTTTTAAGCGGTGCTAGAAACACCATCAGAATAAGGATGTTAAGTGGAATTAAACAAGATTATGAATCCTGAAGGCAGTTGAAGAACCCGTAATACAGAAAAATAAGTAAAACCATGCCACTGTGACTGAGGCGCATAAATATAGCACGGCAGAACAAACCAGACTCTTTTGTTATGTGTGGAATATGAAATGGGCTGTCTCGAGGCTTTTATATCCTGACGAGGCACTCTGAATTAGCAGCTGGTTAGTTTTAATCCAGACAGCTCTGTCAAAAGGGCACAGTTAGCTCCATGGCAGGGAAGGAGCTGGGGGAGCCAAGGGAGGAAATCGGACCCTGTGGCACCTTCGTGTCCCCATGGCAGGCAAGAACCAGCAACCAGCTGCTGCTAAAAATGTTGTGACAGAGGAGATGATGGCCCGAAGTGTTTTCTGTGAGGAAAGGGCTTGGGTTTGATAAGTAGGTCCTGAGACGGGCAGTCAGACTGTGCCCTAGAGATGCGGTGCGTGTGGATCTGTTGTATGGGCTTGGAAGCAGAGGCATCATGAGAAGTTGCAGCCAGGCTGGGGAAGGGTGATAGCAAGTGCACCAAGGTGAACGTATACCATAGCCCCTCTGCTGTGGAGCCAGGCTGGGAGAGTTGGGGGTGTTCAGCCTGGAGCAGAGGAGGCTGCGGGCAGAGCTGAGTGCGGCCGCTCAGGGCTTCAAGGGGGCCCAGAGGAAAGGGGGGGACAAGCTTTTTAGTAGGGCCAGCTGGGACAGGACAAGGGGGGATGGTTTTAAACTAAACCAGGGTAGATTTAGACTGGGTCTAAGGAAGAAATTCTTTACAATGAGGGTGGTGAAACACTGGAACGGGTTGATCAGGGAGGTGGTGGAGGTCCCATCCCTGGGAACATTCCAGGCCAGGTTGGACGGGGCTGTGAGCAACCTGACCTGTTTAAAGGTGTCCCTGCTCCTGCAAGGGGGTTGGGCTGGGTGACCTCTAGGGGTCCCTTCCGACTCAAACCATTCTATGATCAAGGGACAGTAGAGGTTGTGGCAAGGTTTAGCACCGGTTCATGTGGCAGCAGTGTGAAAGCAAGAGAATGAGGCTCATGCTTTCTCCTGCCTCATTGTGTTGGTGGGATCTCTGGTTTGCATGTTAAAAGACCACAGGACATCTGAGGAACACCACTCAAGTTTCCCTGGGCAATAACATTCGTCTTTGGCAGAATGGTGGAGGACAGGTCCTTACTGCTGGCATGCACCCTTGGCTGTTCAGTGAGGCTGGATTTTGTGTTTGTCCTGGACAGGAATATATGAGTGTAGAGATACACATCAGCCTCTGAGCAGTAGCGGTTATGATCTGAATCATACAATCATTAAGGTTGGAAAAGACATTCAAGATCATCAAGTCCAACCATACCTGTCCACTATTAAACCCTGTCCCTAAGCACCGCGTCTGCCTGGCTTTTAAATACCCCCAGGGATGGGGACTCGACCCCTTCCCTGGGCAGCCCCTTCCAGTGCTTAACAGCTCTTTCAGTGAAAAAAATTTTCCTAATGTCCAACCTAAACCTCCCCTGGTACAACTTTAGACCATTTCCCCTCGTCCCATCTCCTGTTCCCTGGGAGCAGAGCCTGACCCCTCCTGGCTCCCCCCTCCTCTCAGGCAGTTGTAGGGAGCGATGAGGGCTCCCCTCAGCCTCTTCTTCCCCAGGCTGAATGCCCCCAGGTCCCTCAGCTGCTCTTCATAAGACTTGAACAGGCATGCAATGCTCTGCTGTCAGCAGACAGTATGGTCCTGTCATGGGGGGCCCAGGGCAGCCTTACACAAACATAACACCAACATACAAGCCATGGGAGATAGATGGAAAGCCATGAACCACCTTAGCAGAATCACTTGGTGCTCCACAAAGAGCTCCTGGGTAGGACAGCAGGTTGAAAGGGCTGCAGCTAAACTTTTGTGATCCCCCTTGACTAGGTCCTCCTTCAAATCTCTTTACTGTCTGTTGTCAAACACCTCCCACTGGAGACCCATGCGACAGCTACAACAACCTCCCCTGCTCCTATGTGCAATTCTGGCTCCAGCTGTGAGGACATGAGCTTGGGGAACAGCTGGCCATGTTGCTACTCCTGTGCCTAACCTCCCTCAGTCCCCTGGGACATTCCTGGTGGACTTGAGCCAGTTTTCCTGCTGTGAATCTCCAGTCTAAACTGGAGACCTTGTTGGGCATCTCTAGAAAAAAAGCAAGTGTAAAAAGAAACAGAATAGAAATGTCTATTAAAAAGAGGGGAAGTGAGAGCATGAAAGATTTCACAGGAAAAACCTTGATTACTAAGCCGGACCATGCTAGCAGTCAGCCAAAACCTCCAAGAGCCAACTTAGCTCTGCATGGAAGCATCATACTGCATGATGTTGCAAGAGGTGTGACTATGGCCGTTCAAATGCTCTTGCTTGATAAAAAAAATCTGTAGTGGAGGGAGGGCTAGAAACCCCTTTCCCAAGCCTCTGAACAGTCTGGCTTTGACAAGAAAACCCAGACAGGAGATGAAATGTTCAAACAACTGCCCCCATGGACTAGAGACATCATCTACAAACAGGCAAGGGTTTGTGCGCTACCAAGCAAAGCTGATGCAACAAGGTTGACCAAGAGCAAAGAGGACTGCAAGAAGACAAGTTCCACCACCACATAAAAGTAAAGAGGCTCTTTAAAGTCAAAGTGACCAAACAACCTACACCAAAATAAGGAAACCAGACTCTTTCTTTTTTTTTTTTTTTTTTTTTTTTTAAAAAAAAAAGATACATCACTTTTAGGTGTATTTTGTCAAGCTTGCTGGACATCATACTGAAGCACTGTAAAGCTGTCAGGGAAATTATTTACTTTTTTCTGTTGTCAACCAAAGCGTGCTTTTATGGAGTCAATTAGCCACAAATGATGAACACACATCACTTGTCTGAGAATGAATTACAGTACAACCCAATAAACATAACTGTCTCTGCTCACTGGCCACTGCCCTGGTGAGGAGGCCATTGGACTTTCCTATCCAACCATGACGGAAACTCCATGTTCGTTTGTGTTTCGTTCTGCAAGCGGTGTCTCTTTCAAGTGCTGCAGTGCTAAAGTGTGGGGGGGAAGGGGGTCATTGGTATTACTGCTCTGACGTGCATACCTGGACATGAGCTCAGTGCGTAAAATGCAATTATGTCAGTGGAAAGAGTTCATATAAGCTGGGATGGCATGAGTGCTTGGATCTACAATGGAGCCTATAGCTACTGCTGTATCCGCTAGAGAAGTGCAGCCAACATCATCTTTACATAGTATATTGTGTGCCCTCCACAGACCTTAGAGCCCTTTTCAAAGGTGGAGAGCCACAGTCTTATCAAGTTTCTAGTTTTTTTGGTTGGTTGGAAAGTTTGCTTTTTTTTTTTTTTGTACACATGGGGAAACTGAGGCACAGAAAGGTGGTGGTAGACCTTGAACCCCCTGGTCTTGCTCATGGCTGCTCAGCTCCCACCTGGGACATGGTGAGAAGGAAGGGCTGCCCACTTATTCCCAAGGCAAGGAGAACCACAGCTCCTCCTGGAATGAGGGGAAGGGATGTCACTCAGCGGCGATGTCTGGCAGGGGGACAACAGCACACATGGTTTCTGCTAGCCCTGAGAGGCAAGAGAAACAAGGAACCTGAAATGGAGAGGCAGGAGTTCGTTGGTCAGGCACTGAGCGGGAGGATGTGGTTCTACAGGATGCATTCTGCCTCTCTGTGGCCTTCAGGGCCTCGTGCATGCTGGCGGCGGAGAGCCTCCTGTTGATGTTCCTGTACCTGCACCTCAGGAGGTTCCAGAAAGTAGTCCTCAAGTCTCGGTTAAAGAAAGCATAAATCAAGGGGTTGATGAGGGAGTTGGTGTATCCCAGCCAGAGCAGAGTCCTCTCCAGCCGCAGGGGCATGCAGCTGCAGCGGATGCCGCAGATGAAAGGCCGAGCTGTTGACATCAGGAAGAATGGAAGCCAACAAAATGTGAACGCCCCCACGATAATGCCGAGTGTCCTGGCTGCTTTCTGCTCCCGTTTGAAGATGGAAATATTCTTTCGGTCTTGCCGGAGCAGTTTGGAGAGCGTGGCGCATTCCTCCACCGCTTTGGTACGCTTGGAGCTGTGGTGTCCCCGGCTGGAGGCCTCTAGGCAGTAGACACCCTCCTCTTCGTAGTGCTTGGGGAAGTTCATGAAGCGGTGCTTCTCGGCGCTGACCTTGGCGGCTTTGTAGATCCGGATGTACATGACGAGCATGACTGCCATGGGGATGTAGAAGGCAACCCCCGTAGAGTAGACTGTGTACCCAAAGTCCTGGCTGATGAGACAGACTCTTTCCACAGTGACGTTCTTGGCCCAGCCAAAAAGAGGAGGAAGAGTGATGGAGGCAGACAGGAGCCAAACGATGAAGACCATCTTGGCCATCAGCTTCCCATTTTGTCTAACAGGGTACGTCAGTGGCCGAGTGATCCCCAAATACCTGGAAAAGAGAAGAGTTGCAAAGGGTTAGGAGGGTTGCAAGGTATGGATGCTGTTGGGTCGTTTTCATTCCTAATCAGCTGTTAATGCTCTGTCATAGGAGAATTTCAGCCCTGGGTGGGAACAAGAAATGAATTCCCCAAATGAAAGTGTTCCTGGAGACATGTCATTGCAGTATCTTCTGTGAAATGCATTCCATGCCCCTCAGCTCTTTTGCCTAAACACTGTTTTGACTATTCCCCACTGCTTTCTTGCAACCACTCCATGCATGACACGAGGCGTCATTTAACTGCTGGGTGCAGTCTGAGCTCCACATGGTTTCCTTGGGAATAAAAATGCTTAAAAAAGCTTTGTTTTCCACCAGAGCTAGTTTGTACAGAGAGCATGTGACATCTTCCAGCCATGGCGTGTAACTCACTCCAGACTGTCGCCCTCCCAGGGCAACACCCAGGAGAGGGATGGGTGATCCACGGAGTAATACTTGCACCAGGATACGTCAGGACTGACTCCAGATGAAATGAATAGACTCATACGAGTGTTTAATAGAAAGTGGGATGGGCATCACCTGCAGCTGAGATGCCACTGAGGCAACGTGCAAGCAAGGAGCAACCTTGCCTTTGGGCAGACTTGAGGATGTGTCTAGATGGGCACAGAGAGCAAAGCTAGTGATCGGGTGATGGACTGCAGTGCAAGACTGTGAGCAAGACAGTGAGCTGTTGACTCACACCTTCTTACAGCTGATGGACCGCGTGTTTGCATCCTGGAGCGCTGGCACCCATGGGAGACCCCACTGTCAGCAGCACACCCCAGCGCTCCCCTCTCCATCTAGCCTGTGATATTAGGACAAGCCTACAGGTTCCCTGTGACATCTACCGGAGGTGACCTCTAGAAACCAAGACAGGAGCGAGGGCCAGTTGCAAACAGCTGGAGCAGTCTGCTCCCTTGCACAGCCTGTAGCTCCTGAAATGATGGTGTCCAGCCCTTCCCAGGGAATAAAATGAAAGGAGCTCCCAAAAGCATGTGGTGATCCACAGATTCACAAATCCTGATGCCTGGAGCTAGGAGTTACCTTGTTAGCTTGACTGAAAGGAGCTGATCACCCACCAGCTCCTGGTTAGACCAGGGGGTGTAATTTTGAACTCTCCTTGATTGAGAGGGTTCATGTGACTGAAAAATTGTGTCAACTGTTGGCAAATTACAATTACAAACTAATAAATCAGTGGGGAGTCAGCCACTGCCAGTCAATGTTCCACTGAAAACCTTCTGCCTCCTTTTCAGTCCCAGTCAGGCCAGCAAATGGGTTTCTTTTATGTAACAGCTTTTTTTTCATAGAATCATGGAATTGTTTAGGTTGGAAAAGCCATTTAAGATCATCAAGCCCAAGTTCCCCTACCTCTGCCATCCCACCCCCAAACCCTGCCCCTCAGCACCGCCTCTGCCCGGCTGTTCAATCCCCCCAGGGCTGGGGACTTCCAGTGCCTGACAGCTCTTTCAGGGAAGGAATTTTTCCCAATGTCTAATCTTTTTGATTCAAACCTGCCTGTTGTCAGGAATTTCTAGCATTTTTAGACAGGATCGCATCACCTCTTAATGGTTTTGGATAAGCTGCGTCAGTCCGGAGGGGCAGTGACAGCAGTAGCTGTACGCATACTTTTTGCTGGAAGCTTTTCCAGGCAAGAATGGGCTTTTCTGCCAGAAGAAAAATTTCACCTCTGTTCTATTATTATTTTTTTCTGACAGTCAGTCTCATTGTAGGTGTTAGGAGATTTTTTTTCTTCCCTGATTATTTCCCTTTTCCAGATTGTCCCCCAAGATTGGAAGAAGATGGAAATAAAATAAAAAAACCACCTCCTCCCCTCCTGTCTGTTAAATAAATTCAAAGCCCTGGCTATCCTGGCTCCCTGGTAAAAAGAATCTGAGTTCATTCACCGAGTTATTCGTTTCCTGTTTTCCTCTATTTTTTCTTCAGCTGGCCTCAATCCCCAAAAAAACCCCAAGCAAAACTCTCCATGACCACCGATGCTGCTTGGGTGCCCAGCAGTGGTATGGGCTGAAGGACAACCTTTGCGGATGAGAAGGCAATGTAACCTCTCGGGAAAGGGCTTTAACCCCACCACCCATGGGGCTGTGTCTACGAAGGAGAAGACCTACTGAGATGGAGATGGACAACAGAGCTGGTTTTAGTGCTGTCCTTCCAAAACATGCCATTAACTCCCCTTCCTACCTGGGCTAAGCAGAGCAAGAAGTGATGAGCCCCGCTGGAAGGTCAGGACTGGTAGGTGGGAGCAGGTCGGAGGGTGCTGCCAAATATCCCTCCTGCTGTAGGAAGGGGCTTTGGTGGGAGAGCAGCCTTGATGTACCCTAGGCTGGGAGAAAAACCATGCCCTGCTGTTGCATCTCCAAAGTCAGCACCCAAAAAATCACTTCTCTGTATATCCAGCCCAAGAACCTTGCAAACTAATATAGGCTGTGCTGCGTGATACCCTTTATCATGCTATTACTGGGTTTTCTTTAGAAGCTGATCCACTCGGGATTTGCTGAAACTTCAAGGAATTTACACGCTAGCCAAGCAAAATGCACAGTGACAAGATTTAAAAAGCAGGCAAAGCTGACACATTTCATCTGCGGGTGCCTTGTGCAGTCGCTGCTGGAGGAAACGGGGCTGTTTTGAGGTCTTTGCTTATAATTTTGATGAGAGCGGGAAGACCTCGAAATAGGCCAGCGCTTACAGCAGCGCGGGAGGGGAGATTGCACAGGCGGGCAGTGAAATTCAAATAAAATTCTCTTGCTTTGATTCTTTTTCCTTTTGTGCCTCTGCCTTGTTGTTAATCAAATTTAGTGGTAATCAGGTGACAAAAGCCAGCTCCCGGAGCAGGGATTTACCGGTGGTTTGTGCGGCTTTGCAGGACCCCCATGGTGCAGAGCTGGCTGCGTAGCCACGCGTTCCTTGTTCAATGAACTCCTCCTGCATCCTTGCTCCCGCGGATGCCTGGGCAGCCCGAGCCCTGGCTGCAGGGTAGGAGACCTGCCCCAGGCTGGGCTCCACCATCAACCCCATGGATTGGCCAACTCAGTTCATTTATTCTCTGCTCATAATCATTAAATCCGTATGCCGGGGATTAAATAATAAAGAAAACCAAAACCTCTCCAAGGTGCCCCTATCTCCATTCTGCAGCTGGCGAACTGGGAAAGGACAAATCTCTGCTCACAGAGGTTGGCTGAGCCCAAATGAGCCCAGAATTGGGGTTTCCCAGACTCCACTGTTTTACCACAATCCCGTGCCTCCTCTGGGACAAATTTAAGCTCCGTATCTGGCTTCCAGGCTGCCACTGTGCCTGCCCCATCATGCTGGAGGAGGGGGAACCTCCAGGTGGAGGATGCAAAGGGAAGCTGGAGGCCGCAGCCACCCGTGGCTTCATCTGCCTAAGCCAGGGGTGGTGGGAGCATCCCAGGGATGCATTCCAGCTTACTGGAGATAGGGCGCAGGGACCTACCTGGCCTGAGACACATTCAGATGAAGGGCACGGTAAAGGCAACCCAGCAAAACGCTGTGCAGGTTTCATCCCACTGGCTCTTTTGGGAGGCATCCTTTTTACTGAGGACAACGCCAAGCTGGAGCATGTAATCTGGTTTTGGGTAGAAAATACTTGCCAGGGAGATGGGAGAGCCCCAGCGGGGCTGCCTGGGAAGTGGATGGAGACTTTTTCCTCCAGTAGGAAAATCAATTACAGGTGGGGTTTGGGGAGCTTCTTTTGTCAGCCGCTTGGCATTTTTACAGGGAGCTTCATCAAAGCTGAACAGCCAAAAGGTGGGTTTTTTTGCGTTGTTTTGTTTTTGGTTTGTGGCAATAAAGAATCTGTAACATTGTCAGGCTTTTATATAAGAAAAACGCAAGAGAAAGATGGATGTTTCCAGGGGTTTTTGATTTAAAGGAAAATCAATCAAACCCCCCTTCAGACAAGATTAGTTCTACCAGCTTCAATCAAGAGGCTTTTAGAAAGCGCTCTGCATTAATAATCAATAATAGCAGCCTACATTTTAATAGTACTCGTCATCCTGGGCAAACCAAGCATCTTTTGTATCTAAGCTAACCAAAATAGGCGGGCACTTCAGCCGTCAATAAAAATGCAACCTCCTCTTTGGCAGGAGCAGGCAGCTGCCCAGCACTGCTGACCGAGTCGGCATTTGGGGCAGCCCTAGAGGAGATATCGATATTCCCAAGGAGCATCAATGCTGTTCCTCTTATCTCTTGCAGGGCAGGAGGCACAGCTTGCCATCATCATTGGTGGGAATTTCAGATAACGCCTCACTGAGACGAACAACCGTTTCTTCTCTTTCGGAGCAGGGGTCCCAGGCTCCCTGCAAACTCAGCTATCCTTTTGCTTTAGCTTTGTGGTCGGCTTTGCTTTGTATTGGCACAGTAGCCAAAAAGTGTGCTTTTGGAGGTGTTTCTGTCAGGAGCTAAACAAAAAAAGTCCTGCCCGTCCCAAAGCTGGGGAGAGGTGAGGATGCAGGCACGGCCCTGGACCCGTGTTCTCCATCAATCTACTTCCATCAGCTGCCTTGTGGGAGCAATGAGGATGATGGCTTGAAGTGAAGCAATGATGACTTACAGATACGGCCATGGGGCATTCCACACAGCCCACAGCCTGACCTTGGGGTCCCTCGGGGCAGAAAGCAGCAGGACAGTGCCCCAGTCGCCTATTCCTCCTTCATGTATCAGAGGACATCCCAATTATTCCTGTTCCCCCTCAAGCCCCAGTATGGACTGTAGCCACCAGCCCCCATGCACTTGCAGCGTGCCCTTCCTCCCCCCAGAGCCGAGGTGGGCACAGCTGGGAGTCCTCCTTCCACTCAAATTACAACCTTCGCTCTTTTTCCCTGGCTCGAAATGCATCTCGGGCAATTGTCCTCTCACTGCTCAGCTTCCCCATCGGGCGTTTGGTGGGGTGGGATGAAGGTCTGGGAGCAAACAGCGACGCTGCAGCCCAACCAAGCTCCCAGCACAGCACAGCCCCTGTGACAACACACCCGAAGAGCAAGCCCAAGCCAGAAGGCTCAGGCTCTGTGGCAGCCTCTTGTATCACAGGTTTCTCCTCCATCACCCTGCTGAGAGGCCCGAAGCACAGAAAGGTCAAGCCCTTGGATAAGACCACCCGTCGATCGTCTCCCTCTGTCATTCCTTTTGATGCAGCTCCCCTTTCCTCTCCAACATCCAAAGAGGACGGCGGGGTTTGCTCAGCCAGCAGAGCCGAGTAGGTGCTTGAGACCCGCATGAGATGAGGCACGAGATGGGACCCTCTGCCTGTGGGGTGGGATCGCTTGGGATGCTTTTCCCTCTTTGCAGCTCAGCACTGACAGCAAGAGTTTTGAAGCTCCTGGGCTCCTCGGAGTCCTACCGAGCTCGTCTGGGTGAGCTGGGTGGAGATGTTCCCCCAGAGAGCTGGGGGGTTCTGGGCACAGAAAAAGCACACCCACGAGTGCCTCCAGCACCACCCAGTTAAAAGAGATCCTTGCTGGCTGTACGACCAGTGGGTGCAAGTTAGAGCAGCCTTAGGGCTGCTCCTGTTTAAGCTGGGGATTAGAGTTATGCAGATGCAACTCTTGTCCACCCAACTTCCCCTACGGCCCTCAGCACTGCCCAGGATTTGGCCTCAGCACATGTGGGCCCGCCCCCTGCTGGTGTTCACCCCTCCCCAGAAACCTCTTGCCTGGTCCCATTCCAGCAGGGAAAGGCGGCCCAATGGCAACCCCAGGCATGGCGTCCTCCGATTTTGGTCTGCTCATGAGAGACATGATGGAGACAAGTAGAATAAATTGTAGTGATTATTGTGAAAGGTCTGTCCTATTTGTGTGCGAGTTTGGAACAGCGTTTCTCCAAGGGATGGGATGGGAAGGAAAGAGGGGAAGAAAGAAAGGGGAAAGGGGAAGAAAGAAAGGGGAAAGGGGAAGAAAGAAAGGGGAAAGGGGAAGAAAGAAAGGGGAAAGGGGAAGAAAGAAAGGGGAAAGGGGAAGAAAGAAAGGGGAAAGGAAAGAAAGGAAAAAAAGGAAAAAGGAAATCTTTTAAAGCAAAGCCAATCTGGTTAGTGTGCAGCTGCTTCCCTGCTCCCCACTCCTCAGGAGGAAGCCCTGACGTACTTCATTGCTGCATTTATTCCCTTCCCTCTAACAGACAGGCTGCTGCCAGCCCTGAATACACCTGCTGGTTTTAGGAACAGGCTTTTTATCAAAACAAAGCAAGTTCAGCAGCGGAGCCGGACCACATTGTGTGGCCTGGGAGCACTTTTGCCTTCCAACCAGCAGCACCCAGCGGAGCAGGGCCGAGGAGCCAAGGGCGGCTTGTAGGGAGCGGGGCCGGCGGGGGCGAGGGCTGCGGGGCAGGAGCTTGCTGGGGGATAACGCCAGCCAGCAGCAGCAGGATGTTCTCCATCCTTTCTGCTTTGTCACCTGTTTTCACACCTGGGGAGGGTAGGAGGGTGACCAGGGAGGTGGTACAGCCAAGGGCACGCATCTCATCGGCTGTCTCCCTTCCCTGAGCTCCTTATCACAAACCAGTCCTGCTCAGTGGTGCCGGCGTAAACCCAAACCATCCCCCTGAGAAAGCCAGCACGCGCGTCAGATCTGGATCCAGCCCACCGTCTTGTCAGCGCAATGTCCCTAATGACGCAGGCTGCTATAATTAGACCCATGGGGGTGCTGACTTACCCGAGTCTTGCCAGTTTGCCAGACAGGCTTAACCTTTCCCTCCCGACCCCAGGTGTGGGAGAGTTGAAGCCAGCAAATCCTCACGAATGCATGCACCGGGCTAAACCAGGGATTTTGGGGACTTGGGATGGGGTGGGGGGAGTTGCCAACATCCTTAGCCGAGGCAGAAGTCCAGGGAGCAGCAGAGCATCCCATAGGACTAAGCTCCAGAAGTTCTGTAACGTGGATTTTCAAAGTGCATGAGGGGGTTTTTTGGTTTTTTTGTTGGGTCATTTAATGGTCCAGCCTCCTTCCATAGAGAAGGTCAGGTCATGGCTCTGTTCTCTAGGCAACGCTCCTCAAGCCAAGAAAGAGCAACGTGAAGCAGCTGCCTAGAGGGGGAGGACTAAGCAAGCAACTTAGAGAAGTTACTTGAGAAAGCACCTTAAGCCCAGCTCCTCCAAAGGGACTGAGGCCCCTAATTCATACAGAAAGCCCTCAGCAACCCTGTGCACCTGGAAAACACACACAGAAGCGTTGATTCAACCGGGAACATGAGTCTGGTGGCCCTCACCCTTCAGAAGCTCCCCCATATTTGAGCCCACTTGAATACATGGCGGGTGCCTTGTCCTCCCTTACCTGTCCACGCTGATGATGCATAAGGTCATGATGGAGGCGGTGCAACACATAACATCCATGGCGATAAAGACATTGCAAAAAACCTTCCCAAAGAGCCACTCTCCCCCCACCAGGTCTGTGATGGTCACGAAGGGCATGACAGCGAAGGCCACCGACAGGTCGGCAGCTGCGAGGGACACCACCAGGTAGTTGGAGGGCTGACGGAGCTTCTTGACGATACACACAGAGATGATAACCAGGCCGTTGCCGGCGATGGTCATGAGGATGATGATGGAGAGCACCGCTCCGATGACGATCTTCTCGGTGTCCCCATAGAGCAGGATCTCCTCGCCGCAGTCTGTCGTGTTGGTGAGGTTGGAGGATGGCAGGTCTGGCTCGGCTGGGACGGAGGGTTCCTCAGTCATGAATGGATTCAGGAGTGATTTCTGAGCCGGGTGCTGCTGCTCTGCGTTCTCCACAAAGAGAAGATGGTGCTCCAGAAACCGCCTGGGGCTGGCCCTTAGCAACATGCTCTGAGCTCACCACAGCAGGCGATGGCACGACTTTTCTCCCAGCAATGACACCTCCAATGACAAACCAGAAGGTTTTATCACAAACAGGCTAAGAAAAGAAAATATTTTGCCCCCCCGCCCCCCCCCCAGCTCCACTCCCAACCCCATCTCTTGATTCCCAAAGCTGCAGCTGGATCTCACGTGCTCAGCAAGAAGCCGCTTCCCAAGCCTGCTTGCAGACCCACAGTTTGCTGGAGGGTACTTGGAGCAAGCTCATCTCTACTTTTAAAGGTGACAGCTGCCTGCTCAGCTGCCTGCTTTTTCAGAAGGACAGAAATCAGCAACCCATCTTAACTGCCCCGTTATGATGTGTGACTGCTGAGCTGCGCTCCTCTCCTGCACCCATACATTTAAATCCCCTGCCACTGCGTGCGTATTCCCGCATGTGGGTACGGAAGGGCATGGGATAACACAAGCCACAGCCACAAACGTGTGCACACACATCACCAGCCATGTCTCCAGCATGCATTAACGCATGAACCTCAAAGCCGTGACTGTAAATCCACGCACGCGGCGTTTAATGGCAACGCGCGGCCGTGCATAGGCACAGGAGCATGGCGCAGGGGTGCAGCTCGCCCTGGGAGCGGATCCATCACCTGCAACACCCCCAGGGTACCACGGCACAGCCAGGGCATCCCAGCTGGTGCCCAGAGCATCACCGGCACACGCACACCCAGAGAGCAGCTCACACCCCCAGGGTACCACAGCACAGCCAGGGCATCCTGGCCGGTGCCTGGAGCATCACCAGCACACTCACACCCAGAGAGCAGCTCCCATCCCCGGGTGTTCACCCCTGTAAGTGTTTCCCAGCCATCAACAGGGAAACTTTAAGTCAGGGTTCACCCCCATACAGGGCTCTAAGCATCATGACAACCTCCATCCTCTTCGTTGTGGTTCAAAGCCCCTTTTCCCCTTGAAGAGATTTTTGTTTAAATCAAAGCAGGGTTGCAACATCACCCCCCCTTTCCTCCCCCCCCCCCATCCCTTTGCACCTTCCCCCAGGCTGCGGCGATGGGGGTCCCAGAATTACCTGTGCCGAGGGGGTGAGACATCCTCCAGGCAAGCCCCTGCGAGCTCCGGGCAGGCGAGAAAGCAAAGAGCCACCCCCGGAGCATCCTTCTCCCCTCCCCGCCTCGCCGGTCCCTCCTACCGCCCTCCCCTCGCCTCCCCCGGGCAGGGACCCAGATGCTCCCCGGCTCCTTCTGAGCCCAAGGGAGGAGCAAAGACCGGGGAGGGAGGGAAGGGGGGGGTCAGGCTGGGTCCTGCACCCAGCCCAACCCTGCAGAGGTGGGTGGGTGGTGGGGAGGGAGCGTTCCAGGACCTCGAGGGAAAGGCTGGAAGTTGAGAAGATGCCTTTGAACGCAGTCCTGCAGCGCAGCGAGGCAGGAGGAGCAGCCTGAAACCCAGCAAGCAGGGTACAGAACAGGGGGACAGGGAAAGGGGGTTTCCAGAGCACCCTTCCTTGTTATTTTTTTCATTTTATTTTACAGGAGAGGGTTTCTTTCCCTGCTCCATGCATTTCCCCCCACCCCGCCCCAGCTTGCAGGAGGTCCCGTATTCAGTCAGCCCTGCACTAAAGAGCAGCAAACACCCAGGGAGAGGCAGATCCCTAAAGACGAGCCTTTCCTTTATCCTAGTAAAATCAAAATAGAGAGAATAAACCAACCAGGCAAGAGCCCACAGAGATCCACATCCATCTCCCTCTCTGCCAAATGTTTCACGGGCGCTTTGGTGCGGGGATTGCTCTGGCGCTTCAACCTGGGGCGTCAGGCAGCTGCTCCTCCGTCCTCCCGGGACGAAAGCAGCAGAGCAGAGTCAGCTCCTGCATTTGGTTGCTCCTCAAGGCCGTTCCCCCGAGAGCTCAGCCCGTCTGCTGCCTCCTTGAGCCAGGGGAATGGACAGCATGGGGCTTCTCCCCTTGCACAGGCCCCATCCTGCACCCTGGGAGTGATGGGTGTCCAGCCAGGAGAGGTGCAGGCAGGCGGCCTCAGAGCTGTTTGCTGGCTCGGAAAGGGTTTCCCGGCTCGGAAAAATGTTTCCTACTGGGCGCTTTGGGAGGGAGATGGGCACCTCCATCTTCCTTCACCGAAAGGGCTGTCAGGCTCTGGAATGGGCTGCCCAGGGAGGTGGTCGAGTCCCCAGCCCTGGAGGTATTTAAAAGAAGGAGAGATGAGGTGCTTAGGGACAGGATTTAGTGGTGGGATGGCAGGGTTAGGTTAATGGTTGGACTTGGTGATCTTAAAGGTTTCTTCCAAGCTAAACAATTCTATGATCCCTGGTGCCACCAGCTTCCTCGTCCACCCCAGGGCCGTGCAAACACCTGGGGACAGGGTAGAGGGATGATTATGCAAAAACCCATCTTTAAATCCCTGAGCTGCAGAGCACCGCGTTACCTCGGGTCAAAGCCAGCACCAACCCCCAAGTGATTCTGGGGGCAGATGTTCCCTGCAAAAGTACATCTGGAAGGAAAGCTCCGGCGAGCTAAACCAGGGCTGTTAAGGCTGTACTTAACACTAGGGTTCCTCCATCACTGCTGAAGCATCGCAGCATGCGTGGGAGGCTGGCTAAAATAGCTTCCTCGCCAGGGCAGGGTGTGCTGAAGCTCTGGATTTCTTGCTTTTTGCATTACCTGTGGGTTTTTTTTTTTGCAGCCCCTTTAGGAGCGATGAGAAGCCGAGGAGGGATGGGGCTGATACACAAACACAACCTGCAAAGCCCAGTCCCAGCCTGACCTGGAGAGCGTGGGCTGCTTCAGTGGCTGGTCTGAATATTTAGTCCAATATTTAGTCGAAAAACACACCCTGTATTTCCAAAGAGAAAGGGGGATCTGCAGAACTCCCCACTGCAGGACTAAAGGATTCTGTAACCTCAAAATCCAAACAAATTCACCCAAAACTATCCCCTAAGGAGCAGCTGATACATGCCACAGCAGTCCATTGCCAGATGCCTGGACAGTTTTGGGAAAACCATCTACGCATGAGCCACAAACTCCTGCCCTGCTTCCCACCCCTGGGACCAGGGTTTGGCAGGGAGGATACCAGGTGGGGAACGGTCAGGAGGGGTTTTTCCAGCTTCCCTGGAGGGGGTTTTCCAGCTTCCCTGGAGGTTGCCTTTGGGAGAGCAGCACAGCAATCGGCTCCTGTGCATTAAGCAAGGGCAGACAGGGAAGGATTTTTTTTTTTCCCCTCGCAATGCACAGCAGGCAAGCTTACGTCCTGGTGGAAGAAGGAAGGAGAGAAGGTGCTTACAAAGGTGATGGACTCCATGGTCCCTTTGCTCTGGCCAACCCCTTACCCTAATGCAGAGCCCCAGAATCCTGCAATAGCTTCAGGGAGCTGAATTAACCTCCCTCTCTCCCATGCCAGCGCCATTTCTGTAGGACACAACCTATATCTTCTCCCTTCTGAAACCCCTGCAGGTCTGGGGACTCCAGAGGAGGGTTTTCCACTCCCCTTTCTACAGGGAACAAGCTGCTCTGATCATTTGGGGAGCAGCAAAATCCCTGGAAAACCAAGGGCAGCGAGCCAACAGCCACTTCATGGGACACACACTGAGAGGCTGGAGGGCACATTCGCTCCATTGACTGATTTTTGGGAGGACAGAAGGGAAAATGCCATTTTTTTTTTTTTGTGAAGGAAGGCTGAAAAAGAAGAATAATTCTTATTCTCCCTAAAATTCTTAGTGCAGCGTTTCTCCAGCTGGAGGTCACGATGACCTTGTTAAGGCACTTTCTCCTGGGGCACACTGGGAAGCGCTAATTGCATTTAATGGCAATTAGGGGAGGAAATGGCCAGCGCTCCTTAGCTTAGCTGCTAACCATAGCCTTCTCTCTTTGGCTGAGAAGAAAGCACAGATTTGGAGGAGCAGAGATGTGGCTGGAGCGAGATAGATGAACCCCAAAGAAAATTGTCCTTGCAAAATAAAGCTGAGAAGCTGAAGGCCCCAAAGAACCAAAGTTTTCCCCCTCCACCTTCAGGCAGACAAGAGACGAACAAAGTCCTCCCACTGCGTCATGGAAGAAGGGCCCAGATACGTTCTTCCATCTTCATGTAAAAATTACCATTGAAGTGGCTATTTTATTAACTATTAGTTGTTAATATTACTCCCTATTAACTCTAATGGCAAGGTAATAGGCACAGTTATTAATATGCAAATTCTGAGAAATCTCATTAACTCCAAGGACCTCAATCTCTCAAGTGTTTTCAGCACGAGCATCCCAAAGCTATCTTCCCTCTGTTGCAGGTGTTGACATTTCTCCCTCCGAGCAGGCAAAGACTGCCCAGATGGATAAAAATTAATCACGTGAGGTTATCAGCTTTCAAGGAGCATCGCTAAGGTCTGTTCTTCCCCCAGAGAAGTTCCCAATGAACTGGGATGAGGTATCCAAACCCTCTTTGGTTTGGAAACAGAAGAGCTTAACCCATTTGCAGAGCAGGGTGGCCAAATATTCATTCAAGGCCAGGTTGGACACGGCTGTGAGCAACCTGATCTGGTTAAAGGTGTCCCTGCTCCCTGCAGGGGGGTTGGGCTGGGCGACCTCTGAGGGTCCCTTTCCACCCAAAACATTCTAGGATTCTATGAAATAACCTGAACATGTGCAGATACCGTGGTGCTTCTCCAGTGGCCGTGGTCAGGAACAATGATGCCCGAGGCATTTCAAGGACCCCAAATGCTCAGGGCATCACCTCCTCTCCATGGACACATGTTCTGCTTTCCCTCCAAGGCTTCCCGCCCCCAAAGACAGCCCCATCTCCTCCTGGTGAGCCCAGTTCCCTGGAGGTGTTCACCCAGCAAACACCATCTCAGCGTGGAGGGAATGTGGTACCCAAGAGACGATTGGGTCTCCCAGCCATGGACCCTTCGTGCTCAGCTCCTCAGTGCCTGCTGGAACAGGGCTGGCAGGGGTCTGGCAAATTAACTGGAGCTGGGGCGGCGGAAATGGGACACACAAAAAGCCCAAGAAAGCAGCAAAGCTCTGCATTTAAACCTGCAAACCATACACGTCCTTTAAAAACCAACCCACAGTTTTAAAGAGGACAAAAGGCATTCAGAGTCCCCAAGTAAGACACAATAGCACTGAAGTGGAACAGTTTTGGTTGGACCAGGACAAGATCTCCTCCATATCCCTATTCCAAAGCACGAAGCCCCCAGCCCATGCTTCCCTGCATCCTCCTGTCTCTTTGGTTTCCCTCTGTGCCACCGCAGCAATATAGGGAATTGCTTCCTTGCAGAAACCCATCCTCTGGGAAGGAGGCAAATAGCAGGGGCACAGAGAGGTGATGCTGCTCAAAGTGCCCTGTGGGGACCAGGGGACTGGTCCCATAGCGGTGACAGTGGTGGCCAAAGGATTTCAGCAGGGGATCCAACCAGTAAAAGGGTTTTCTGCCTAAAATCCTTTTTCCATGGAGGGAAAAGCCAATGGAGGATTGATAAATTAATGATCTACCTGCGACTTCAAACTCTCAGAGTTGGCCCTTTTTGGTTTGTTTTTTCTTACTGGATCTCCCCAAAACAGAAAGGAAAAAAAAATAATTATTTATTTATAAAGGAACCCCATGCATTTTGCTGTTTGAGCAGGTGGGGAGCAGTTGGGAACCTCATAGGAAAACACCCTCCGAAGGAGACATCCAAATAGCTCATCCCAAAAAGTTGCCTTTGCTGGAGAGAAGCAGGTATTAATGCAGTGGGGTGCAGCCACACTCCCTCTGCTGGAGTCTGCACAGACAGCAAGCAGCTTTTAGTGTTTAAATCGCGCACGCTTCTCAGTTTTGGTTATCTGGGGGGGCTCTCAAAGAATTATCTCTGTGCCCCATGGCAGCTGAAGCCAGGACAAGCCATGTGCTGGCAGCATCAGTGCCTTATACAGGTGCCCTGCAAAAGGGGGGGGGGGGGGGCGGGGAATCACCTTGGGTGGGATGGGGACAAGCGGAGGAACATTTCCCACAGGGTGGGGATGAGGTGGAGGGAGAAGAGCCCCTGACAGCAAACTTTTGGCCTGCAGACCCTCCTGTCCATCTTGAAGCTGCCCACAGTGGGTGCTAAAGGGATTCTCAGGGTTGGGGCTGATGAAGCTAGCAGAGAAAAAAAAAAAAAGAAAAAGCCTGGAATAAGATAGGAAAGGGTGAAAAATGAATGATTTAGCTGAAGTTTCCACCACAAACCCTGCTGCCCTGCAGCCCTAGCTCGCAGCTGTAGTCACCCATTTGCCAGACTTTTATTAGCAAGTTGGTACCATTAGCACTCATTATTTATTCAAAGGGATGGACATGCAGCATTTCCACCTACGGCTCTCCCATCCACCACCTTGGGGCAGAGCCTGACTTCCAGCACATGCAGCGAGGTAGGTGTTGATTTAGTTTTTGGGGCTCAGACAAAGGGTCATGCAGTGCCAAACTGGCTCCCTTAACACATGGTGCTGGTGTTACACCCCAGACCACCCGAATTCAAGAGGGAGAGAAGTGGGTGATGGAGAGCAAGAGCTCCTGGCCAAACCTTTTCTAAAACCCAGGGGGATACAGCCCTCTGGAGAGCAGCAGGAAGAGGGAAGGTTGCTTCAGGACATCACGGAAAACCAGAGCTGCAAACGAGAGCTGCGCCTACAGAGAGGTTTCTCTGTGCACTTAGAGCAAACCACCAAAGAAAAAACCCTGGTGGAGGCTTCGCCAGTCTACGGCATCAGGCACGAGTGCTGAATGAAGGGCAGACGCTTTCTGGGCCAGATTTGGGGCTGGCTAAACTTGCATCAAGCACCCACCAGCTCCCCATTTGGAGCCCAGTGCTCTCCACGCTTGCTGCCAATGCGACCGGAGAGCATCACGGACATGGGCTGAGGACCTTTGGAAGCTTCAGGTGGGGTGGGGTGTTGGAGAAAGTATTGCGGGTTTGGAAGTAAAACCTCTTGTCTTCTTTTATCTGTCCCCTAGATGGCACCTGCTCTCAGCAGATTAAATCCCTGACAAAAACCAGCAGGTTTTTGGTACCTGGGAAGGCTCAGGGCTGCAAACTGCTTGCCAGAGAAACAGCAAACAAAAAACCCCAGCCAAAGCACTAAAGAAAAAAAAAAAACTGCAATCAATGGCTCTTTTAGCTCTTGCACCAGGAACTTGAGACAGCTGAGCCCTTGCTGGTTGCAACAGTTCTGCTGCTTTCCCTTCTGGTCCATCTCTGGGTCCCCAATCCCCCCAAAATGCAGTGGGCAGGGATAACTGGTCCATTCCCACCAGTTTTGCTGTAGTGAGAGACCTCATCAGACCTAGATCACTCTGGGAAGATATTTCAGTCTGTTACAGGGCTGGGAAGCGCAGGGAGGAATATGCCAACTCCCTTTTTAATTTAAATCAAAGCAGAACATTGAGAAGGGAAATGTATCAACAAACTCCTTGTGTCTGTTTGAGGAAAGCCCAGATGCAGCCACCCTAATTAATCTCTTTTTCCACACCCTCCATAAAAAGGCACAGTACAGGGCAGAACTGCAGATCGCATCCCTGGGGCCTGGCTCCTCTTTGAACACTTTATCCATGGAATTCTTGGCCAATGGATATTTAAATCCCTCCTGCAAAGCTCCTGGCAGTGCCTTGCATGTGCGTCCTGGTGGGGAAGGATGGACACGATGGGGAGAAACACGTCCCCATGCGACCCTTTCCTTCCCAAGCCCAGATCTGCACCAGACGCAGCCGACATCTAAACCAACTGCTTTTAGAGATCTGCTTCAAACAGGGATGCACCTCATGGCTTTATGGCCTTGCCAGGCTGCTCATCAGCCCAAACCCCACAGTGACAGCCAGAAGGTGACAAATGAGGCCTGCCCACCCCCACCCTGCTCCTCAGCACCCATCCCCAGGGGCTCTCTGCATCCCTGTGCGTTTACGGTCCTCCCAGTGTAGCACCCAGCCCTTCGCCACTCCTCCCTTCATCCCAGAAGGGCTTCTCCTCCCCGGCTTTCCAAGGCTACTCCTGGGCACCAAGCAGGGACCTGGGGGCTGTTCTGGGAGGACACCCTCATGGGCCAGAGAAAGCCAGTGGCCATGGAGAGCTCAGGGGCCCAGGTGACCCCCGCTCCCAGGAGGTGTGTTTTGACGAACACGCAACCACTTCTTACCAATTCTTTGGTCCCGTTCTTGGCACCTCCAGCCTGTGCAGGAGGGAGCAGCCTTGGCTAGGAACACACTCTCGCTCTCCAGTCATCTTGGCAAGAGGATGCCCAGGTCTTCGGGACAACCACCCCACGCGTGCAGGTCCTTCACCACAGACCGAGACCTCAAAAGGGAAATATATTTGCCACGTGCCCCACTCCCCTCCCACCCCAAGCTGCTTCTTACTGCCAAAGCCTTTGTTCTTGCACCAGTCTGAGGATCTCTGTCTCCTTTTGGATGTCCCTTTTTAGAGCTGGCTGTAAAGGGGGATGCAATCCACCTTCCCGCAGGCAACGCAGAGCTGTGAAAGGGCTCAGGAGCCTCCCCACACCCAGCTCCCCCCTCACCTTTCTGCAGAAGAGGATGGCACAAGACTGGTGCAGCAAACAGCCCGAGTGCTGCTTCACCACCCTGGGGACCATCCCATCCCAAAGGTCCCCAGGCAGCTTTTGCAGAGCAGCTCAGGTCCCAAAAATGTGAGGCTGCTCACGTGTTCCACGGCCCTCTGAAGTTACCACCACATGGATCATTCCCCCCTTTTCCTGATAGCCTGTTCACACAGATATATATACACACACATATATTTTTAAAAGGGTCACCAACATCACTTCTAGGGCAGCTCATGCCAATGGAGGCCAGAACTGGTCCTCTGCATGGAGGGGGTCCCAGAAGACCTGGAGAGAGGCGGTGGCTGGAGGCAAGGAACACGTTTGCTCTCAGATAACACTGCCAGACCCACGCAGCCATTGCCAGTCCTACCCTTACCTCAACCTCAGCTTGTAGCCCCACACAAAAAGCCCCTCTTTCTGCAAAATAACCTCAAGGACCCTGATGAGCTGGAGGGCAACTATGCAAGCCTGGATCCCGCAGGAGGTAACTGGTGAATCTACTCCCTGGAAAAGCGGATCATTCTCAGGCTCCCCCGCAACACAAAATTCACTAGGTTTCGGGCTCATCTCCTGTTTGGATGATGCCAAGGAAGTCAGAAGCACAAGGGCAATGCCAGCCAGGTCCAGATGCTCTCAGTGCACTGCAGCAGGTAAAAGGTGTGGTTATTTCTTACACTTTCCCATTAAAGCCTGAAATAATCCCATTTTTGGCTCCCCGGTCTCCCACAGGTAAGATAACCACATGTCCTTACATTCACAGTCGAGATACTCAAGTGCTACAGAAGTGTTGGGCTTTACAAAAGCATCTCAGCTATAGGGATCCCCACCAGTCACCAGAAAAATAAACACATCAGCACTGGGAGAGACATCCAAGCAACGCGGGGAGCTTAAGGTTAAAATAAGGACACTGACTAGGCACAAAATAGAAATATATAAACAGTATATTTCTTTTTATTTTGTTTTTAAATACAGAGTTTCCTTATACAATAAAGGAATTCCCTCACCCTCCCTCCCCGCCGCCCCAAGCAACTCTTATCAAAAGGAATCATTCACTGTAAAATCAACACTAGATAGAGGCATGCGCTGCAAGAGCATATTTAGGAAGTGCAATATCTATAGGCCATATCTCCCTAAATAGGAACATGTGCTTTCCCTCACTTAAAATAGTTCCCCAGCAATCTGTGACAGAAGTCTCCTGGTCACTAAATACAGAAACATTTAACCTGTTACACGCCATGGGACACACCTTGGAAAATAAACCCACCCGCTGGCCTCCCCCAGCAGGCTCCAGCCTGCCTCGGCCAAGCAGCTCCACGAGCATTTGCCTGCACAGAAACGGGAGGCAGGATTGGAGATGAGCTGGTTCTGCCTCAGGAAGGTTTCTCCTCTTAAATCACCTCCTCAGAGCTCATCCTGCATATACACCCTCTTCCAAGGAAAGCAGGAGGGGAAATGAGGGAGTATTTAAGATACAGACCTTTCTCAGGTCCGACCAAGGGGAAGGGGGTTTGGTTTGCACTAAGGTTCAGGAGCACATGCTTTGGAGAAGTAAAGGTGGGGGGTTTTTTTGTCTTTACTAAGACGATTCCTCTTTTTGGGGTAACATCTGTGTGGGAACAAGGTACAACTTCACATCAATGAAGAGGAGAGGGAGAACAGAGGGGCTAAATGCTTTGACATAACAGAGCAGTAAGCCACCTTACTTATTAAATCAGAGCAGCTCCGTTGAATGCGAGAGGCCAAAATCCTCACAAAGGGTCAACAGCGCAATAAACTTCTCGCTTCCCAGCAGCTGCCGTGCTTTCTCCCATAGGAACAGATCCACTCAGACCTGCTGGGCACTTCAGATCACAGCCCAGCACCTGCCGGGGACGGACACATCCAACGCACATCCCAGCAGTCACAGCTTCCAGACACTTACAACCAGGGTCCTAAATACACTTTGGCATCAGAAGTCTGAGAGATGGGAGGGAGCTGCTAACACCTGGGCAGGCAAAGGAAGCTCTGCAATAAAGATGTGAACCACTTAAAAGCCTATTTATGCAGGCCGGGACTCTGCCGGGGATGCAGCTTGAAGTCAGTGGCACTGATCCCAAATCTGAGAAGTTCAGAAATACGTGCTGCTATAAGATATGTGCTTTAAATAATAGAGAGGTGGCCAACACGGCTGCCAAGCTGAGCCGTTCACAGAGAGGAGGGGACACTGCATGAGCTCGGTCGTTTCACCCAGACATGACACCAACCACCTCCTGAAAAAGGATCACCCGCGGAACCGGAGATGCCATCTCTCACAGCACCAAGGGCTGCATCTTCTGCTCCAGCCACATCTGGCAGAGACCAGCATGTCCACATTACCCTGCCATCGCTCATGCGGACGCTTGCAGAAAACCATCCAAGCCATCCAACCACTTAAAACTCACCTAAATTCGATGCCTGGAAGAAGCACGCCGAGACACCAATTCTTACTGATAGGCAGGGTGAGAACCTATGTCAGCCCTTCAGCAAGCCTCCCAGGCACCGAAACTGATACTCCAGCTGTTGCATCTGACACACTGATTTTCTGCAAAACCCTGCTCACATAAGAAATACTGTTCTGCCAGAGAGCTTTTTTTTGCATGCTAAGAGCAAAAAGCCAGCATAGCTCAGGTCAAGAGGGAGAGCATTTAATTGAAAACTTTTTTTTTTCTAACTCTTTGCCATTTTGTTCACCTTTGGGACTCCCACCTGCAGCTAAATGAAGAACATTGGTAGCTTTTGCAGCAGCAAGAATTTGTCACCCAGATGCCCAACCGAGAAGCCACATGCATCCCCTCTTCTGCTTCAAGAGCAGACTTCAGCTCTCCAAGTAAGCAGCAATTTGCAGCAGAAATGCAGATGGAGAGCAGAAGGCAGCATCTCCCCCAGGACAAGCTCTTAATATTTAATGCGGCATCAGAACGGTACTAAGTGATCCAAGCTCATGCAGAGTTTTCTACAAGGGAAAGACAGAGGAAGCCAAGGATTGCCTTAGTTTGAAAGGCAAACACACACAAGCTAAAGAGGGAAGTGCTAAAGCGCATACTCTGGCAGCTCCCTCGTCTGTCTGCTCTGTACACAATATTGATGATTTGCTCTTTGCAACCAGATCTGCAGCCAGAAGTGTAACGGACAGGGTTTAGTACTTAAATGCCTTAATTAGGTATGAAAACAATTAGAGAAGACTGATCTCTTCTAACATCCACAGGCCTCAGCACAGATAGGAGATGGGGCAAACCCATCCCGTTACGTCTATTTAAGTTGTTTTGGAAGCTTGACAGATGAAAGGAGGACAGCCCAACTGGAACACTGCACCATGAAGTAATTGTCTGAAGAGATGCAGGAGATGGCGCAACTGTAGGACAATTATGAATCCTTCATAATTGCCTATTACGGCAAAGCAAATCCCAAGGGAGCATGCTGCCATGCTGCTGCTCAGACACAGGCTCTAATTCTCTGCAGAAAAACACCCACTCGGCACTTTGGCAGCATTTCCACCATGGGGATGCCAGAATCAGCTTCCAGAGAAGGGCTGGGGAAGATGAGAGCTGGGCCAAGAGATGACAGAGCAAGTGGCTTGCACTGAAGTTTTGGGAGGATGGACACAAGAGATGAGCTTGAGCCAGACCTGGTTCTGCCCGTTTAACTTCCAGGTAGGCAGAAACACTACAAAGGGCAGATACAGAACACAATGAACAAGAAAAGCTCACTCAAGGAATAACACAAACATGTGTCAACAGGTAGGGTAGATACATGCTTAGTAGGACACAGACTGGAAAATGGTAGGTGCTTTTGGTGACACGGCATGTCTCGGGCCCTTTTGCATTGCTGAGAACTCCACAAAAAGACCCCAAAACCCTTCCCTCCCATCGCTAAGTGTTCTCCAGCTTTATCCAGCTTTGGCCAACTTCATGTTTCTTCAAAGAATGTCCACAGAACACAGTTCAGCAGCAGTTTCTAAAGCAGCCAAATAGGATATGCAGAAGTTTACAAACAGTTTCAGTCTTTTGGTACAGCTGGGGATATGGACCTTTGGGGGAGAACTGTTTGACCTGCAGCATATGGAAACGTGACCATCTACCATATTCGTTTTCAGAGCATCCCCGTTCACACAGGTCATCAGGCAGCGTGTGTATCACCTCCCACAGTTGCTGGGCTCATCTTGAAGCATTTCACCAGATGGCAGCTCTGAAGCAAACCAGTTGAATTCATTTACTCCATCCCCATCCTTTCGCAGCAACGCACTGAGGCACATCCAAGGGGAACTTAATATTTATTAATAGCTTCAAATGTTGACGCCAGAGAATGTGGGGATTGTTGCTAGTGAAGTTGTCAGATTTGCTCCCTAAGCAATCTAGATAGTGCTACACCGCCTATTCAGCAGTCCATGCTTTTGCCGACTTTCCTTAATTTACATGGAGAAACACATCTATTTCCATATGTAGTGTGCCAACAGTATTTTTGAAAGCAACAAAATAAGTCTCAGACCAACAAAACTATTCAGGCATAAATCCAATTTTAATTGTTAGGCTAACTTCTAGCTCCTACATTCAATGCAAGGACCAAAACCTCCAAGCCCGAGAGTAGAAGTTTCCCAGTTTCTGATCATTTTGGCAGCTGTCAAAAGGTTAACTTCCAAAATCCACTCGTTTCGGAAGCTTTTTGCTACCTTGCGGTTCCAGGTGAACATCATGGACTATCTTAATAGCTATCAACATCTTTCAAACCCAGTTCTTTGGCAACAGTTATACATAGCATTGTGCGTATATAAAGAGCTTATAATAAAACTTCTTTTACATTCCGATTGTCTTAACCTTCACAGAAGTATTAAAGTGCTCAATGAACTCTGAACAAACTCTCCTTCTCCAGTTAGCCTACCCCCTGGAAACGCCTGCGCTTAAGTCAGCAAAACCAGAAGCAAACAAGAGAAAAGGTAATTGTATGAAAAAAATCCTCTGCAGGATCATTACAACCCCTTACGAACCAAGAGGCCTCGAGTCTCACATCTCCCCACTACCCAATATATTGAGACATGGGTCCAAACGTTCAACCAGTCTAAGCCAGCACAACTTCTTTTCCCCAAGTTGTGCTGATTTCCCATCAGTTGATTCTTTGGCCCCTGACTTCTGCAGAAAGAAACCCCTGCAAAACAGAATCCCGTTGATGCTACAAAGAAAATATGAACACTGAAGTCTTATTGGTAAAGTGACAGCACTAAGAGATAAACAAGAGTTGTGAAGGATATTTAAGCCCCTTCCTCCCCAGCTACCTGGATTTTAGGTGGTCTCTGTTAGAAACATTTGACACTACCTGAAACTGATGTTTTTGAAGAGGCTTTAAATGGGGACATTCTTGGTCCTTCTAAGCAGGGGGATGGAGGGTACATCTCAAAACTACTTACTCTGGCAGGACCTCCATGCCAGTTCACCCCACCATGCTCTCCTCCGGAGAAAGTCTCACCCAGGGCCTCCGCTCTTCCTCAAAGAGGACCAGAGCCACATTCCCTTCAGCACATCCTCTCCTTCCTCTGGCCACCACATCCACAAGATGATTTAAACCAGCCCACAGGGTGACTTCTTCCTGCCAAGAGCAGAGGCACCAGAAACACAACCCCAGGACACGTGCATTTAACAGCTTACTCAACCACAGCATGATGCTTTTCATTCTACCTTTGGTTAAATCTTTTGACACCCGTGAGAAAAGCATGTTATTTAAGCATCATCAGGCCTGTGCGCTCCTTGTCTTAAAACAGGTCCTGAACTGTTTGCTGTCACCTGCTCTTTTTCTGTTGACTGAAGATAGACATACTTTTGCCACCTCTGCCTTTCCCCAAAATCCTGTTTGCTGACTGCCCCATTTCTGCACGTAGACCTTGGTAACAGCTGTTCGTGATCTCAGCATAGAAGTGACTCAAAAGCTAGGAAATATCGGTGAAGGTTGTCAGAAACAACACACATGTTTATACTTGCTGTCACGCCACCACTCAGACATGGCATGAGTTACCCCAAGGCTGACTGAGAGCCAAATGCGCGGTATTACCTGCTTCGATGTACTGGGGTGGCCATCCTGACCCTGAGACTTCTCTGCAGTCCCACAAGAGTTGGTTGGTGCAACACGAAGGTCAGTGCTTTCAAGGTCACACGACACTACTTTGCTTGCTAAGCTGAGAGCTTTCTCCTGCAATTGCTCTGGGAGATACTAGCCATGGCCATGTTCTTGGGAACACTCTTACTGCTCTCCTCCATCAGGTATCAATGGCAAAAATCAAAGGTTTCATAAGAAAATAAAAATTTAGATTTTTCATACAAGTTTTAAAGCCGTAGTCAGCTACATTAAGATGAAACACCATCTGATATTTAGTGCAAATACATCAAATCTGCAGCAGCTTGAGTCTGGCTTAGTTTCAGCATAGGAGCTTTTTACCCAATGCCTTCCTCCCTCATTACAGAGTTGGTCTTCCTCATCATGCAGAGGAACACCCAATCAGTAGGGTGTGTGCTGATAAAAACTCTGCACCATTTACTGGGCAAGCAATCAGCAAGAAACGCTTCTCTGTGCTAATAATGTATTTGCATTTCATTTTATGTTACCCTTCTTCCCTTATTTCTGCTGTTTTGAAAGTTCATTATCTTCAGAGGTCCACATTTTTAACTTTTTACCTGTGATCTGTAGTGTGCAGCAAAAGGCAAGCACTGAATTAAAGGGCAGCTTGTTTCACAGTACTCCAAATAATAAAACTGACCATAGTACAAGCAAAATTAAATAAACTGAAATATAAAAAGACAGCAGAAGTTAGATTCATCCAGAAATATAATATAATGTCTGGGAGTGGGGAAAACTGGAGATTAGCTACAAAACAGAAACACTGAAATGACCACAAATATCGATTAGGCGAAAGAGAAAAACCTTTCGCTGCATGCTGTACATTAAAATTAAATGCAAAATTCACATGTCAGAGCATCAAGACAGAATGATGAAGGTCTCAAGCCATGGGAAGAAGAAAGCAAAGGAACATCTTGAATAAAGCAACACATGAACAAAACCAGTAACTGAGCAGCTTCAAAAGAAAAAAAAAAAAGAGTGACAATATCTCAAATGAGAAAAAGCAGCACTGAAGCAGAGAGCAAGTATATGGTCAAGACATCACGGGTAACAGTGCACAAAACACTTGATATTTTGAAAGAATCGGGCCTATTTGTATATCTATGCAAAATATATACACAAATCCATATGTATATATATATGTACACATAGGCACTACTGTACATATGTATATGCAATCATGAACACAACTGCCCTTTGACAAGTTTCAGCATCCGACTCCGGGTTTTAGCAAGAACATTGCAGTTGTGCAAAACTACATTTCTGTGTTTGATTACCAAGAAGCAATGGCAGAAAGATCCAAAATAATTCCCAAATAGCTTAGACCCAGATGCGGTTTCATCGACATCACCATGCAAGCCCAACCTCTGAACATTTCCAGCTCGTTTGTAAGAATTAAATATTCATCCAAAGCCATGGATTGTATCAGTACAAATTACATCTGTTTCCAATCCGGCTAATCTGAAGAGATGGACAGACATCTCTCCTGAAATCAGTGGTTTAGCATGAGGCCATCCCACCCAGAATACCAATTTGGGATACCGGATGCACAGGAAATTGAGTTCAAAGGCCAGGACAGGACTTTCATTCTGTAAAAGAAGGGCCAGTTGCTGTCCTGATAGTGTTTTGGAAGAAAGGGACATGGTGCATAAAAAAAGATTCCCCCCACCCCCTCAAACAAGGGAACACATGACAACTCTGAGAATGCATGCTCCAACCATATGGACATACTGATCTTTGGGGTTTCCAGTTTTGGATGTGGAAAGTAGCATTTCCATAAAGCTTGCTTGCCTTACAGCTCCAAAGAGCATTGGCCTCCCAAGTCCAAGGCTGTTTTGGTCTGACACTTCAACGCTCAATTGGTCTTTGATATGTGTGCATTACCAACGCCATATTAGAGCAGAAAGAAAGTGGTGAAAGAAAGAACTGCAGATAGATTGTTCTACGCCTCGACAAAGCTGCCTTTCAACTCCCAAAGAGCTGTCCTCATTGCTCCGTGTGTGGACCACCGCGTTTAATGCTCTGCATCCATAGCATCCAAGTACTTGGCTTCGATGATCCTAGGGAGCAGGTTATACCTAAGATTGAACCAGAGATAGCATTAGTGCCTGTTTGTCATCATGTAACATTTTGTTTGTCTGTCCTCAGACTCTCAGTTGAGTTTGTCCATGGCCATGCATACAATGGATTCACCCAGCTGAAGGGGAGATGGAGCGGGCAAAAGTAAAAACAACCAATCCTGCAAGAAAACGCAGCATTTTTAGAGTAATGGTGCAGAGCTCCTCCTAGAAGAAGCCTCCTCATTTCAGCTGAAGAGGGAAGAGATCATCCCCATCCTCAAGGAGAAAAATCTCTTTCCTAGAGCACTCTGCCACCAAAGTCTTAAAAGGTGCCAAAACTGTACCATCTTACCTGACCCACCACTATGCTGCTGGTTTGTGCTGGCGAGTCAGGCAATGGCTTCCTGCTGCCTCCAGTTTGCTAGTGGATGGGTTACTTTGCCAAGAATCATCATTTACTTCTCATTTCTACTTTCTTCACCACTTTCCCTATAGCTTCCCAACACACAAACCCCACCTGATGCAGCCTCACGCTCATTACAACACTATCGACACCAGGCACCAAGAGCTCACAGGAGAAAATCTCCTCTAAATTTACAGGGCTGGCTCAAAGTCCTGAATACAGGGGTTATTTGTCTTAAGCTTCCCTCAGTTCTCCAAGTACCCCAGCTCACTCCTTTTAGATCTGCCACAAAGAAGCTTTAACAGACAACCCAGAAGCTTTGGTCTTTAGAGAAGCACTAAGTCTATCAGCAAGTCTTTAGACCAAGGCAAGAGGCTAAGGGCTGTGACATTCATTCCTCCAGATGCTGGTAAGGCTCCATCCCTGCGTGGTGTCTGGATTCTCCATCGGATCATGGAGACAGTCATTCCATTACTTTTGGGGTTTGTTTTTTTTATTTGTTTGTTTGCAAGAACATCCTCATGAACGAACCTATTTGGGTGAGAAAGGCAAGGCACTGTAACAATAAGGCACGAAGTTGCTCTTATTAAATCCTACTGAATATTTAGTTTGATACTTTTCCTTGCTTAACGAGGAAGCTGTTCTTTAGTTGTTAAAATAAGGCACAAAGCACTAGAAAGCCAGTTTAAGACTTGGAAAGGCCTTTTCAATAGCTATGCAAGAGATTCCAAACAGCAGTTACTACTGAGAAGTACCAGGACCTGCTTAAATTGACCTATCGTGAAACAAAATGCTTGAGAGCTGTGGGAGCATGGATAAGCATCACAGAGAACGTGGAAAGAAGATTCCTCCTCTCTGAGCAACCTTGACCTCAGTACTCCTCAGAGGGGGGATTAGAGCGTAACCAAAAGCAAGTCATCCCAGTGCTTTGAATCCAAGCCAGGAACTGGGGATACCCAAAAAGATCACATTTTCTCCCAACAGGCTGTTCTCTACCGCAATAATGAGAAGCCATTGAAATCATTGTCTTTCACAGTAACACTACACCAGTGGAGAAAGATGGTCCCTCCCCACTGAGTGCAAATCATGCGTCTAATGCTGTTGGATAGATGGAAATGTGGCTTTAAGACAGACAAGCAACATAGCTGGTTTTCTGGATGGGACACTGAGCCATGACTCACTCGTTTGGGTTTGATTCTTGACTTTGACCCCTGGCTACTCTCCTATCTCCTCTTCCTCCCTTCACTTCTTAAAAAGAAAAAGAGAAGAGATATTTCATTTCTTCTACTCTGTCTCATCTATTTAGAGAGCCAAATCCTCGTGAAAAATCATTGTTAACTACAGAGCTCATGCATCACAGTGCTGCCTTCTCGGCTGGAGCCCACAGAAACTACATGAAGTCAAAAGAACTCAGAGAAAGGAAAGCCAAGGGCAAATTTCTGTATTGTGCCAGGTAGCACCATGTTCTCCTTAGCAGCAGGGCTGATTATCCTGCTACTAGAAAAAGTTTCTCTGGAAAGAGAAACAAGTTAGCAACAGAGCTGATATAAGATGACAGTACCTTATTTACTCAAAAGAAGATCTATTTGCACTACTAAATTATCTAGCTCTTATTACAAAACCAGATTCTTTGACACAGCACTCTCTCCACGCTAATTTAGCTTATTACGCTATGTCCAAGACTTCAATGTTTGGCAAAGAGCGACCCACATTTTCTTTTCTGTACTGAGCTGCTCTGTGCAGAGACTTGGAATTCCCACAGGAGTCAATCATCCAGCACTGCACAGGGTTGAAGTATTCACCGGCCACTTAACGAGTCATCCAAAGTGACACCTAAGTGAAGGGTGGGTGAGAGACTCCTACCATAAGAACAGTAATTTCAGTGTTTTCCAAGGTTTTGTCTTTAAAAATCCAGCCCAAAATGCTCTAACCTGATCTTGTTGAAAGCCATGGTAGTTTTGACATTTGCTTTTGTTTTAGAAAGAACTGGACCCATCTTTATCACCCAAGGAAAACATCACAATAACTGCCTTGGCAGATTATCACATTGGTAGCCCTGAACTTTGAAATCAGACAGAAAAATCTCTGAGATTGCAAGGTTAAAGACAGCCAGATATCAGTGGATGCCATGCTGGCCTAAAAATAATGAAGTGGACTGGAACCAGATCTGTTCCTTCCAAGATCTTATTATGGCTTCTCATTATATCCAACGGATGGAGAGCATGAATGATTTAACTGGAGAACAATGGGCAGTCACTGATAATGAACATTAAGGAAGAAATGAGTTAAATTTCTCAATGTTTCTCTCCCAAGACTGCAAGACATCATTGGGTCCTCCCAGTTTTAAAGATACATTTTAAGACTAAACATGACCAGTTTGACCTGACTGATCATTGGCAATGGCATTCTGCAGCGCAGGTGGTCTGCAAGGTCACCACAGCACTGGATAAGAGATAAGGATTCCTCTTAGGAAATGTTTCTAGCTCTGCTCTGAGCACAGGCCTTAGGAAATCAAATTGCAAAGTAGTAAGTAGCATTACCAAATAGCTAGAAGGAAGGCTCAGACTACAGCTTCTCAGGAAGATCAGGCATCTTGCAGGCACTGCGGCAAGAGACTTATTTGCCTCTCTGCTGGCTGGAAGAAGGGTACCTGCCAGCCCAGAACCCTCTGCACAACACCCAGCATCAGTCAAGTCACAGGCTGTCAGCACTATTCCTCCTCACACCCAAGCAGCTCGTGAAGAAGAGGTCACCATCACCCACTGCCAGGATTTGGCTACTCAGGACAAGTACCAGCTGCCCTTCTAGACAACTCAGACTTCCCGCAGTCCAAGCCTGAAGACAAAAGACAGGGGAGACAGGGGAAAAAAGGCAGCCAAGCTTCATACCTGATTGGGATCATCCCTATCATGATGAGCGGGAAGATCATCTTCATGTATGGCAACGGTGACATACCAAAACCACAGAGGATGAGGAGCTGCAGGACCTGCAAGCCTGTGAAATAGTGGATCTTCCTCTGGGGCACTCTGCGGATGTAATGTGTCGGAGGATAAGCAGTCTGGGAAGAGAAGGGTTACATGTTAGGCGTGCAGAGACCTGGGCTTGTGACTGCAGAAGGTGGCACAGGCTTTTGAGCAGAAGGGTTTCAAGGACGTCATCAATTTACACACAGAGTGCATCAACATGAGAGTCCTTAACAGGTTTAACAGCTGAACAGAGGATTTCTAGGGTTAAAGCAAGTGCCTTAAACCACAGCACTGGCAGCAACACACAGAAGATGACTGGGCACTAGAAACCTGGAGAAGAAAAGACAAACCACACAGCTAACATTGCCTTTGGGAGCATCTGGAGTGCAATAAAATATCTTGATAAGTACAGTAATGAGATTCCCCTGAGTAGGATTATCAGGGCTTTGCAGCAACATGTGAAGTGCCTGTGGGGGTGTACAGGGGGGTGATGGTAAGCAGATGCATTTGGGTGTTGTTACTGCTGGATGGCTGCTCCACCTGAAACCCAGCTCCTCATTATTTTATAGCCTTCTGTTCTCTGCTGATCCAACTCCACACTTGACCCTGGTGGTCCCATTTCTTGGCTGAACCCCAGCAGGGGAAGACCAGGAGATGAGACTGGGAAGGTGCGGCAACTCAGACTGCAGTGATTTTCTCAATTCATAAGCTATTCATTCTTTAAGAAGGGAAAAAAGTGACATTAATAGGCTAAATATCACTCGTGGTTTCTTTTGACAGTTACTTGCTCATGTCTGAGCACAGGCTTTGACTCACTGTCTATACATCAATGAAGAGCATGAGCGACTGTCTGCTGGCACCGATACAGACTCAATGGATTTCAGATTGTGCCATGACTCACTAAAAGGTTTCCAGAAAAGGGGGATCTCCATATTTGATAATACTTTTTAATTTTCCAAACCAAAGCTTGGAAAATTCCACGCATAAATTTGTAATAAACCCAGAAGTAATATTCCACGTACATCAGTAAGAATTCAATCCTCATTCAAAAATTGACATGACAAATGTAATCTTTACCCAGATTTCAGTTTTAACCTCTGGGATGTAATATTGGAGATCAAGATAGATTAGCAGAGATGCAGAGCCAAATGTGGGGCTTACCAAGCCCTTGACCCTTGTTACATAAGAGAAGGTGGGCTGGAGACTCGCTGTTGCTCCCAGGTACCATTGACACTGCGAGCTCTTGTAATAGAGGTGGCTTGAAAACAGATCTTCCAGATTGGGTTTCGTCACACAACAGAAGGGTTTCAATAATGCAAGTAATATAATTATGACCTTAAAATCCTACCTCATGGTATTTCACACCTGAGGCTTTGTTGGGGAAATCAATGATCACTATTTACTGACATTACACATGTACTTTTAAATATTTTTTTTTTTAATTTTTAAAATGCACAAACACTGCAGCTGACAGACCACAGTGTTTTTTTTAAACCTTACAAGCACTCTACATTCAGTAAGCAACAGTTTGTGCAACTGGTTTTTAGAAAGGCACGGTCTGAATGTATTTTTTGCTTTGCACTCTACACAGTTTAGGGGGTGTCTTCACTGGTAGCAGCTATCCTGGCTCCATCCACAGTGTCATTTTGGCCTTCTGGAGATAATGGCTCCAGAGCAATTCTTAGAAGTCTGAAAAGAGGAGGACTATATGCACAGCATCGCCCTGAATACAAAAACTCAAACACTTTCGTGGCAGGGAAATGCAGAAACCAAACCAATTTATACAGAATTTGAAAGACAGACGGCATGCAGTGCAATTCTATGAACAATCCAGCTACCACCTTTTTTAACCCAACAATAACCATGCCACTTTTGTTGTTTGACACTGCATTATTCTCCCACTCATTTGTCCGCTTTAATGGAAAAGACTTCTCTTGCTCATGTCTCAGTGGCACCCAGGCTAAACTAGAGGTCATCAAGTTTCACTCCCTCTTTTCAGAGAAAGGTGAAAGAAATATGGAAAGTGCAGGTTGGAGCTAGAAATCAGCCTCCTGAGAACATGAGTTTTGGGGGTAACCCCATTCCCAACACCGGCAGCTTTCCATGTTAGCTCCTAGCACAGTTTGGCGTTAAGGTTGTAAATACAATTTCCTTCTCTGTTCTACCAGGCTGGTGCCCCAGCCTGTGTACCTGTTCTTTGAGCAGGAGGGCCACCCTTTCAAAGAGCTGGTTTCCATCAATGGAGGTCAACGCGATGTAGAGGAAGAGGCCATAGAGGACCGGCTTTGGGATCCACTGGAGAGGGAAAGGAAGGAGCAGGAGCGAGAGGCCAACCAAGAAGTTTGCCACTAGACTTGTCAGCCGGGTCTCCTTCACGCTCACAATCCTGGAAACAAGAAAACAGGGATTAGGGGAGTAGGATAATACCCCAGTATCCATGTAAGCTTATCGCTGGGGCTCACTACTCTGTGTAGGTGCAGGACACGTGCCCCTCGGGAAAGTGAAACTCATCTCCACTGCACTGAGATCAGCACTTCTGGCCCCGTGCTGACACTGAGAAGGCAGAGCTCTGCTGGATCCAAGCCAGGCACTTAATCCACAGCTCAAACAGAGCAGCTGGAAAGATGCCAAATTCCCCTTCTGCAAAGCTCCATAGATCCTATCCTGAACTAAATTGCCCTCTAAACTAATTCTGTTTAGCACATTACAAAAAAAAAAAAAGGCAAGAATCCTCTTTCTGGGCAGTAATCCTTTCCTCAATTCACCCATTGCATATGCAATTGGCTTTTGTCCAAAAGAAAACTCATTGACTTCTACGGGAACTAATGAACATCTTGTAAAAAAAAAAAGTCTCTTGACTGCGAGTCAGCATTTTTGATGTATACGAGGATCTCCTTGTTTATATGGAAGGGAAAGCTGAGAGCACTATGCAGGGAGATAAAAAATTTAATTCTGCTGTGGATAACAGCAAGTTGTGCTGCAAATTGCCTATTACCATGCAAAACATGTAATTACTTAATGCAAATTTTCCAGAGCTGACAGACCACAGATTGATTTTTCTTTTTTCAAGGGTGGAAAGGAAAGACTGACAGGAAAGCATGCAGCAACTTTCAAAGTCTACTTGGGGTAAGGGGAGGTTGCTTTGGTTTCTTTTTCACTTCAGCTAAACCTGTGAGCACCTCCTCCTAGTTTGGAAAAAAAAAATTACCAGGCAGAAAACCCTCATCTCTCAAAACTACTTATAAATAGAGAAAAGGGGATTTCTTAATGTAACTTTTTTTGAGAAGATAAATCCACCAATTCAGTGGATAAGCTAGTGAGCAAATCCCCCTATTATCAGGAAAAATTCTTGTCCATAGGCTGTTTTGGTGTCATCTAGTGGCCTCATATTCCAAATTAACCCTGTACACAAAATACTCCAAAGATTAACACAAGAGCTAGCCACGAGATCTATCAAAACACATCTCCCTCTTTTACATATGCACTGCTGGGACTTCGCAATCCCTTCTGTCCTGAAGATTGCTTCCCAGTGATTTTTTTTCCATATTAAGTTTGAGAGTCTTGTTTATAAGTAAGGTCAGGTTGAAGTTCAAATCTGTTTATATGTTCAAGAGCATTAATGAAGCTGTGGGGAAGGAGGAGCCTTCCACACCTGTATTTAGAGAGAGCAGCCTAAGGCTTGCTCTCAGGATTTGGGTAACATGGCCGAATTAACACAAGTGGTCATGAGACCTAAGGAACAACAGATATCACAGACAGTACACGAAGTCCTGAGGACAACACTTGAATTCCTTGGTGAGCAGTGGGGCAGATCATACATATCATCTAGGATTACCAAAAGATGATGCACAGAAGAGCCATAGGAGATGTTAACCACCAAGAAAACTCCCCACCCCACCCAGGCTTTAAACAGCAGAAACCACAGCTTTCCTCCTTCCAAACAGATTTTGCTCCGATATTCTTGCAAGTCCTCTATATCAAGAGGTCCCTGCCAATGCCTAGAGAAGCCAAGGGAGAGGAGGGCACTTCTCTCCACTCGGTTGTCTGCAGACTGTTCTTGCCAGCTCTGGAATAACTGGGACATCAACTCAGTGGATATAAGTTTGGCACCCTTTTCACTGCCTCCAGGTCTGGATCACCACGGAATAGGTGACAGAGATGGCAGAGCCAAGCAAGCTTGAAGTGCAACTGGGAGAGCTAATTCAGAGTAACTTGATAGTCCTATAAGGAGCGGTCAGACTACTTTAACCTCATCTAGGCACAACAAGAGTTGTTCATCATTGGGCCAACTATGGAAGAAGCATTTCTGCTATTTCAGGCAAATATCTAACCCACTGCTGGGGATGCTCGCGACCTGCACGCATCGGTCTGAGCACGCACAAGTCTGCTAGGTTCCTTGCAAATGAAGTCACGCAAACCAAAGAGCTCAGGATCACAATTAGGTAGGAAGCCACCGCATTTCAATCAGATGCAAGTCTGCAAGTACAAGAACAGCTCAGAGTAGCAGCCCTTTGGTAATGGATTTTTGAAGTTCATGAAGTTTTCCGCCTGTCATCTCTTGGGGATGCAACAGTCACAGCACTAAAGAGTCTTTGATCACACACAAGATGTACTGCAACTACTGCCATCAGCTCCTGCTGATATTAAAGTAGTTTGGAATTTCTTATCAGAACACAGCTAAAATTTCTCGTAATTGACCAAACTTAGTACCTTTAAAGCTGAAGTTCCCAGCCTCAAATTGGTCTTTTGTCAATTCTAGCACCTTTCTTATTTCCAGGGAAAGGACATCAAGAAGTCACATTAAGTCAATAGAAGAATTCACTACTTCATAGCATTCAGAATCTGGTTTGGCCCTTGAGGAAACAGCTCTAGAAAGCCTGTGCTGCAATGGAAATGAAGTAATTAATGGAGATTAAAGAGCATAATCCAGGCTCATTTCCCCAGAATCCTTTAAGTGTGGCTAGCACGGGATTAGCCGTTCCCAACCTCCTCTGTATGAGTAACGAGAGCCTATTTGCAGATTGCCATGTGAAACTCAAGTGGTTACTCTACAGGGGAGAAGAAAATTTTGCTTTCATTGTGACAGATCTTTATTCTTGTTGATATCATCACTCTCACCGAGAGCTTTGATTTGAGTGCAGGAAAGGAGCCTGCCAAGGGAGTCAGTGCTGAAAGAACTCCTGATGTTCTAACTGAGCTTCAGTACATTTCTTTTTCAGCAGAGCTGACTAAGAGAAAAAAAAATTACAACATCACTCAGAGCCTCCTGTTTACAGCTCGATGCTTTGCAGAGAACAAAAAGCTTCAGTCTCAAAGGGAGTTCAAATAACCAGGTTCCCTTCTTCACTCCCAATACCCAGTTCACAGCATTCTTTTACGTACCAATTTGCCTCCAGCAGAGAAAGAGCAGTGCTCATCAAGAGCAGGGCATCCCTCAGCCCCTTCTAGGATAATCACTGGAGCCACATCTAGGTTAGCACAGCGGAAGAGGGCTCTCCCATGCTCTTTTAGAGCAGTTGGGTGAAGGAACAGAGGATAAGGGCAGAAGGAAGACCTTAATTCAGAAAGGGAACTGGACTTTGTCATGGAGAAGACCGAGTGCAAGAATAAAGACAGTGGGTGGCAAAACAGGAAAAAAGCCACCAGGTATTAAAACTGACATCAGAAGGCACAGGAGGGAGGCTTGGCATGTGGGTTTCAAAGTGTAAGTCCTGCATCTCACAGAGAAATGGAGAGCTGAGGTATCCCAGAGCAGATCACAGGCACCAGGAGCAAGGGCATGGACAAAAACCCTACAGAACTCAAGTTACAAAGCTGCTTTTTTCTGAAATAGGGTTTAGCATGTATTCAAGAGAGATATAGTTGTGGGAACAACCAATACCAACATATACTAATGGGAATACAAGCCCAAGGGACTGATTTCCCAGGAAAGGTCTGTAGGAGCATTGCAGGGAGCAGCAGGACTCATCAGTTTCCAGATGTGGAAGGTGAAATCCATCCATCGCTGACCCCAAAGGCAGATGTGCCAGGTTGGGCTGGACCAGCTGGCACCAAGAACAGTGTGAAAGTGAGACTGAAATTAAGACAGACCCACCCCATCCCCCCAAAAGTGACCACTTAGCCTCACTTTTGATAAGTGGCAACTCTGAAAATGGAAACCAAGACAGGATAATTAAAACTAATGGCATGTGAGTGGAAATTACCACTTCTGAGGTAAAAGCACTCAACTGTAACATAGGGAGATCAAACAGACCAGATAATCTCTATTCTGGAGCAGGTTTCATAAGAATTAGGGTTTTAATTTCTTTTTTTTAAATAGGTCTCCGATAAGAGTGTGTTGGACAACTCAGAACAGCAAAAAAGCTGGTTTAAAATAGAAAACCATGACCCGGGCATGGCTTCACAGTTGCTTTTGCTTAAAACCAAGAGAATTTAATAAGCATCTTGCCTTCCCAAAACGTGGCGGAAGATGCTACGAGAGCTCTGAAATAATGCTGCATTTTTCCTACCCTTTGTAATAACCACCAGACAGGTTTCAGGCAATGAATCAGACTGAATTTTTTCTGGTGAAGACATCTGGGAAGATCTGGCCAAAGCATCTCCTCAGCTTTCCACAAGGATAAACCTGGAAGAAGCCTTGTCCAACTCTTCCAGAGGACAATTTGCACCGGAGTGGGTAGAATCCCTGCAGGCCACTTCAAGTCACTGATGAGAGCATAAATTTGTGTGGTAAAGGGGGACGAAGTGGGATCACAGGCCACCGGGCTGAGGTGGCTTCATTTGGTGCATCTCCCCTCCACCTTCCTATCTGGTAGGTCTTCAAGACAACAGCTAACTCCCCAACTGTGTAACCCACTGTACCCAAAGGGTTAGGAAACCACAAATGCAATCAAAATGATCCAAGACAGCTCCACGGTTCCTACTTACGTCTCATAGATGTGTCCATTTTCAACTCTCTCCTCCACATAGGCCAGGGCACGGACGTGCATTGGGGAGTGAGGGAAGGCAGCATGGATCCACGGGAGGCCAAAGACAGACAGCCCCGTGTTAATCAGCGCAACAAGAAGGAGGTCCCAGTGATAGGCTGTTCCCTTCACCAACCTGAAACGAGGTTTTTGTTGACAGCAGTTACACCCAGTGCAAACCGTAAGAGGCTGCTCTTGTTGAACCTGAGCTCAAATACTAAACACTGAAGTGCACTTCCAATGCACAGAGTGATTTCACACTCCTCCTGCTTTACAACATGCATTTCATGAACACAAAAGGTAATGAAACTTGTTAGTTTGCTCCCAAAGCAGTCATCTACGGGAAAGAACACTGAGCACAAAGGCAACCCAAGAAAATAACAGCCCGTGAAAATTTCATCAGCATTTTGCCTCTATTTTTATTGTAGAGTCCACTCAAAATGCTAGCAGAGTCCACGTGGGGAGCAGTTAGAAATCTGGGCATGGGTTGCCAAACTACTGACACTGAAGTTTCCCACTCATCTTGTTTTTAACCCCCATCTCCCTCCTTCCCTGTGGACAGAACATGCACTCAGTATGCTGCAGTAATCCCCTAATTATGTAATTGCTACTGCATGATAAGAATATGGGACAGGAATTCATTAAGTTTCAGCTCCTCCTTAGTAGTCAACCAAGGAGACATGCTCCTAACTTTGGTGAATGCATGATAGCCTCCTCATTTTGTTTGTTTGGGAAACTGGCAGCCTTCACCAAGGAAGAATTCAGCTCTCGGACTTTGATACCTAAATTAAAGGTCTATAGCTGTGTTTCTGCCTGGGCATCAGAGCAGACAGCAGTTGTCACCCTGAGATAACACAAGGAATCAGTTGAATTGAAATCCAGGCACCATCAACTGGAAAGGGAACACTATTTAGGTGTCTTAATGCCACCCAAGCAAGCTCTGTTCAATACCGAAGCAGAGACTTGGAGTCATCCAAGATGCTCTAGGCCATGAGGTGCATGAAGCTAGTAGACATGACCCAGCAAATGAAGATCTATGCGCAGTATTTTTCTCAGAGAGCAGCAGATGCCATTGTTTAGGCAGCAGCAATTTTGGGTGGGGTTCAGTTTTGGAACAAAAAGACTTGTCTCACTGGAAGTGCTCACCTCCATTGACTGAGGAGGCCATGGGGTGACTAGGTCAGGTAGATGTCTACACTGCAATGCCTCTGAAGCTGGAAGGTGCCGGCAGGAAGGGTGGGATCGTAAACACGCTTCCTGTGTTGGCTCAAGCTTTGAAAGCACGGCCCCTGCTTATGTGCTGCATTCTCAGAGCAAAAGGCATCTCCAGCATCCCCAGGGTTATCGTCCGGTTGTCCTGCCTGCCCCTTTCAGAAGGCTTTTATGTACAAAGGCCATACATCTAACAGCAGCATTATTTTAGTCCCCTGGGGACGCTGTTTGGTCTCAGCAGTCTTGTGGCACAGTGGGTGGTATACAGCTGCTTTGACCAATGGAGAGGCTCCACCGAGCTAGTCTAGCTCAACACACATACAAAGATGTAGATGCTTTATCCTAGGTTATCTTCACACTGCCTGACCAGCCCAGTATTCCTTGGACTGTCCCATAGCTTGCTGTGCTTGTTCTTTACCAACGCACATCAGCGTACTTCCAGGCAAGCATCATCTTTTCCCTGTTTTTTTCCACATGAGGAAATCACTAGATTTGGTAAGACACCAAACAGCACCTTCTCCATTTGGCTGGTATAGATGACAAGATTTTTATTCTGTGATGATACCACAAACAGAAGCAGTCAAGTCCTAATTTTTCAGTCTATGGAAACCCATGCCCTGATACCTGATCAGCATAAGCTTTGCCCTGTAACAAGGCTTTATGAAAAACACTACGAAGAACTCTGAAGAATATTTTACATTCCTTAAAGGCACCCTAGTGGAAGGCACAAAAAGTTTAGAAAAAACTCATATCAGGAAAGAGATGACCCACTTACATTACAGACTTATGCTATGCTTTACTTAAAGGGATATAATAAAGATAAGAGGAAAAATCAAGTAGTGCAAGAAAACCAAATTAGTATAACTGAATCTGAGCTTGTCTTCTCTCCCCTAATTCAGTGTCACTCCAGCTACAACATGGAGAATGCTAATGTATGTCATGCAGGGAGAGAACCCTCCCACGCATCACATTAGCAAAAAATCCTCTGAGACATGGTGGTTTCCCGGGGAAAACACAGTCATACACATTCATTCTTGGTATCATATTGGATTGCAGTTGGCACAAAAAGATCAGAGGGAATATTTTAATGTTGCAACATCTCAACTCAAATTCGCACATAAATCAGACCTATCAGACATTAGACACACTGTTTTACGTCACTTCCACCTTTTCAATTAGAAAATAACAGTTCCAAAAATGTTTTTTTTTCCCTGATGCTCAACTGCAGCATATCATGCTAGAATATTTGTGCTGGTCATTGGCTTGTCATTTTCAAAAAAATTCTCTATACTGTAAGAGCAGTTCAAGTGCCCTTAGGGGTCAGACACCCCCTAAATACCTGGAGGTACATCCACAGACCTCAAACCATACAAAATATCTATGTAACATTCACATGTGGGCAAAGAAGAAACAGGCTGAGGTGAAGAACTCATTGACGCTTTTCATTTTTGACTCATTGCCACAACATTGGGTTTTGGGGATGGTGAGGAGTTAAGCAGTAGAGTTACTTTCATATGGGACAACAGAAGTACTGAAGAACATGTCCTGAATATCTTTTCTGATATTCAGACAAGCTTTGGACAAGCAGTGCTGGGAAGAGATGCAGGGACATCCCTCCACAGAGGAAAGAGTACCAAAAGCATTACCTGTTCTCTGGTGCATTTGTGAGCGACGCCACAATGTTCTGCTCTATGAAGAAGAGCATTGACAGGAGGAACCCCAGCCCCATGGCGCTCATCACTGACCCAATGGAGAGGGACTGGACCGGGGCCAGCACAAACAAGCTCTCGGATGGGTTGTAGTTAAATTTGGACACTGGAAAGAAGAGGGGAATAATGTTAGGAGGCACCTTTTTGTCCAACCATCCACACGGACTCAAGTAATATTTCACCCACACCACGAACAATGGGGAAACAATGCAGCAAACTAGGCATGATGCTCTGGCATGTGGGAGCCAGAAGGCCATAGAAGATGGGCTCATCTGTCTGTTCTAGTTTATTTTTTTCCTCCATCCTCTTAGAACTTGGCTGCCATCCTGATTTGTCAGATTATTGCTAGTTCTAGTGAGGTACTACATATATTTGAGCAAAACAAAAGAGGGAAACTTGTTTTCCACACGTGACAAACTTTTTAGATTAGAAAACCTTATTTCTACCTAGCAGTATACTCCTGCTCAGGCAGTATACGCCTCCTGACAGAGGTGGTTCCTTATATCCAACAGGCTGTGCAAGGCATTTTAGTATAAAATGCTCCTACTTTCCTGCCATTGGAAGAAATCCATGACTAGGGGTAAATCACACATGGCCACACATTTTACAATCCAACTGGATGGAATGGCCATCACAGAAAAAAACCATTTCTTATTTGTTTCCATACATTTCCTCACATCACCCTCTCACGTCACTACAGGACAATGCAATTCCTGTCCCCATTATCGCTTCCTGATACGGAAAAGCTGATCTATTTGGCCAATGAATGGTGTCTCATTTTTAGATTTCCTTGTGTAACTTAGAACTGTCCAGATGCTCTGCACCGTGTCACCTAAATTAGGAAAACGTAAACTGGAGACAAAGAGGACAGACTGGGATCATCAACTCTACGTCTGTATGACTGGCAACAACCCTTCCTGCCTGCTAATTACTCTGCTCTTTGTTCTTTGCCAGAAATTGTTGATCCTTTTTCTGGTAAGAGAACATACTTTAAGTTACATTGAAATTAAAAGGCACATGGGATTGACTTATTTACAGAAAAAAAACTTTACTTTGATTGGGGTTTGAAATCGAATATTGAGGAAATCCGAGTTCTTGGGATGGGGGAAGACACACATAGTATTTGTGATATTATGAGAACTTTGCTATTTTTTAGTAAAGCCTTCCTGGAATTTCATTTCTCTCTTCCCTACACTCTAAACAGCTTCCCCCAGTATTTCAGAGAATAGAAATATAAAACTTACTTTCAATTTCCTTGAAGATATAGGAACCCACAACAGAGAAAGTCAACACTGAAATCGGTAAGGCACAGTCGGACAGAATTTCACGTACTCTCGCATGCAAATAAGGGCTGCAATTTAAAGACAAAAAAAGTTCCATCAACACCAAACTGTAGGGACAATTTCTCAATCCAGATACTGCTAATGCTTTAACAAGTGAAAATTCAGTCCAATCTTGCAATTCTAAAGAGATATTTGGAGTGAAAAATTAGTCTTTAATCAGCCTTAAATCCTCTGGAATCTGTGTGGCCTTTGAAGGTTGATGAATGCATAAGCAAAACCCAAGAAACTAAGATGCAAGCTAGAAAAAAAAAAGTCTTCCAAGCACCAATTTGTGTCTCATTTCCATTTAAGTCTAATTGCTTACTCAAGCATTTCAAATGAAGAGTTTTAAGGGCAATGGGAGTAAAACCCAAATTAGAGCCAGGCATTTAACTCCGAAGAGCGCACTGAAGGTACATTCCCAGACGACCTTCCAGCACCATTACCATCAGGGATTTTTGCCCCCCAAAATGGCTCAAGAACTATTTGGGGGGAGTTACAGGAGTTCCAACATGACATACGTGGTTCACCCAAAGCTTTCCAAAAAGTCACTTACGACGCCAAACCAAACACGGAAGGGCACCGTCCAGTGACTGAACATTTTGTTCTGCTGCTAACATTTTCCAGGTGGCCAGCCAAGTTCATCTCTGGCTTTGGCTTCCACTGCCACTAATGGAAGAGTTCCACCTGATTTTTCTGGGTTACAAAATTGAATATCTAAACCATTAGCAATTCCTTTCAGGTAATATGAAATAATCAGCAGTCTGAGCTCTAAGACTGAAGTAACTCACCTTTTCTTAAACTGATACAGCGTATGACCAAGCCAAAGCGTACCCAACATCAACATGAGACTAAGGACGGCAGTTTCACGTCCATAATGCACATCATGCGTGCCTGTTTGATTCTCTAGGGACATGGATCTGCTCACTGATGAATTCATCAAGAAGGTGGTATTGATGCCGAGGCTTGGAATAGCATCAGTTCGTGCTTTTTCCAAGTAACTGTCTCCTGTGCGCCCATGGTAGTAATATTTCTTAAAAACTGTACAAACAACCAACAGGCAAGCATTAGGATAGGTTTGTGACAATCAAAGCAAGTAAAATAAAGTGGTTTGTTCTTGCTTGATCATGCAGTATCAACGTTATGCTTCACCAGGTTTATCGCTCTACCCCTCAAACCAGTGAAAAGAAATCAGGAGAGCTGCTTCTCTTATAAAGATAGTGCTTTACAAATTTATTTTTCACTTATTTTAACAGGTAAAAATTAAATTGATCTAAAGCAACACATTTGAACTGTAAGGACTTCCAGTGCTAATCATTAACATTCCTTTGTTCCTAGCACTGGAGTCATTGCTCTTAAAAATATATTTATAAAAAGACACCTTCTTTCAGCAACCTGGTAAACAAATTCCATCAGGATCTCTGAAAAAATTAAAAGCAGCCAGACTGCACAGATCCTTAAGTGGACTACAAGATGTACAGTAATTACTTTTCCTCCAAGGCTGGTCTAGATTTTAAAGATAAGTGTTGATGATATGCAAAACCTGGCAGAACATTTAAATTTACACTACAAATTAAAATAGAGTTACAGAGCACCTGAAGTAAACCCGTACAACTGAAGCACCCAGTAATGCCTCTGGAACTGTCCATAAACGTATTAGGTTAGCTCAGAGGCATGTATATAAGTGATTAACAGTTGTAAATACACTCTTGCTCTGGAGCATTTAGACAGCTGTGTTCCTATTTCCATGGCATTGGCTGCCTTCAAGCACATAAGCATGGTGTTGGGATGATTTCATCTCTTTTGGGAACAAGAGCCTGAGGTGCCACAAGGAGCAAGTAAAACCAGAAGATGGGAGTCTGGCTTTGCAGCCTTGATACTCCCAAGTTATGTGATCGGATGGCAGCACGTGCTCACTCCCAAACCTATGGGAAGATAGAGGAGGATGGAAGCCACCACATCTCAGAGCTTTGCAGTCCCTTTACCTTTTTTTTTGCTTTAGTCAAAATATCTCTTCAGGCTTTGTATAAACAAATTCAGATAATTTAGGGCAAGACCATCCTCTTTAGGCAAAAATACAACGATCTGAAGCTTTGGCTATAATGCTCCTCACAACATTTCCCCCCAACCCCCAAATAATAAGTTTCTGAAATCCCCAAGCACCTCAGCTTTTCCATCTGCAGCAGCTACAGGAAAAACAGGCAAAATAAACTGTAATTCTAAACATTTGAACACAAGGAAAACAAGATGTAAACATTCTTGCAAAACACAAGTGCTATTTGCAACCACCTTGAATTTGGCCAAAAGCACAGTTTGCGTTATTGCGGGTTTGGAGCTCACCCCAGTGTAAAATACGCCGTGTTTAGCTACGCTGCCATTTTAACAGCAGTAATAACTGTTCTTGTACCGTCTTTAGGCTTTAAAAGGAGTCCAGGCATTCGACAAATAGATGGGGTCAATAGGGCACGAAGGTCACAAGAGAAGAGACTGGTTACTTCACATTCAATACTTCTCTATATAAAGATCATAGAAGGTTTACAGGTCAAGATTTAACCTTTCAATTTGCTCTCAGAAGCAGCCAGAAACAAGGAGATCATCGCACTTTGAAAGCGCAGGAACGCTCCTTACTCGGGGAACCCATCTCATTGCGACCTCCAATAGCACTGCGTACTTCTCATCGCGTGCTACGGAAGAGGCTCTGCTATCATTTCCTCCCTCCATCCTCACAGCTGTGTCCAGCCCCAGCAGGACACCCACACCTGCTTTGCAAACAGGTAAACTGAGGCACAGAGCACTGCCATGACCCGCACACCAGCATGGAACAGGTTGTTGGAGGATTTGCAGTTTCCGGCTCTGAACATTAAAGGACACTTTTGTCATAACAAAAATGATTATGGCAGTATTTCCTGGGGATTAGCAGCTGGCCAGGGCTAAAAGCTTGTTCACCATCTCAGCTGACCCTAAGCATTAGTTACTAAGTCCTAGAGACATGCACAGTTACTGAGCATATGATTAACATACATCTCAGCAACTATGCAGAATGCATTTGCATGCCTCCATATTTAGATTTGGACTCAAGCAAATAAGAAACAAGTTACTTTTTTGGATTTTTCTCAATCCCCCACATTTGGCTATATTGCAACAACACATTTAGGGCTTAGCATGTCTTTGGTGCGCTGCGTCCAGCCTGACTACATCTACATAGGCTGCCTCTCAGGCTGCAATTCAGTTTGCAGCCACCTCAAAACCAGGTGGGATTGCTCCACTCAATCCTGGATATAGGGGAAGAAACTTTGACTTTACTCTTGTATTTTAGTAAAGCAGCGACAACATCCCTAGATGGCTAGCAAAGGCCTTTGTCCTGCACCAGGGACTTGTTATCAAGTATTTGATTCCTGCAGATTTACAGTTTGTTTTTGTTATAGAGCTGAGTGAATCTTGTCGCCTACATTCAGAGAGAGCAGCAACGCAGGTGGTGCTCTCGCTGAAACAGAGCCATTCGCAAGCCTACGGCACGCTCAAGTTCCCTCCAGCAACATTAACTCGCTTTGTTTGCTTCAGCCGGTTCCCTGCCGTTTCCTGCAGAGTGCAGATGTCAAGATCAAACAAACACAGCTTCGGTGTCTGGGCCACACGGCCAAAACAAAGTGTCACTGGGATAGTGTGAATGCACGTGGCTTGATTCCTCTGTGCAGTATTGCGTCCCTCCCCCCTTCTTTCCTGCACATCTATGAGTACCTTGCAAAAAAAAAAAAAAATTAAGGCTATGAACAGACTGAGAAAAACATATCTGAGCAAGAATAGCATTGTCCCCTGGCACTCAGAAAGCCCAAAGTCACTGTCAGCTGGCTAGCCATTACCAGGACACATTGAACAGCATGGAGAAATTAGCAGCTTTTGCTTCCTGCCAAAGTTTTGAGTGGGAAGGGGAGATGGCAGCAGCAACCAGCAGCTCCTGCTACAAAACAGGAGTGGAAGATGGCAGACAAGCATGCGGCCATGAGCTGCACTGGTGTCGTGTTTAAATACGAGCACTTCAAGGGTTAAGGATAAAGCCTGTGCATGCCAGCATCGGTGCCCTTCTGCATCTGGGAATGTGGCTGGACCTGGGGTCCCATCCCCACTGAACACTCCAACATGAGCTGGCAAACGAGCGGAGCACTGGTTTGATTTTATTACCATTGTTCCTATAAATCAGCCCTTCCCCAAGTACAAGGGAGAGTTATACCAATTCACTAATTACCCTAATTAACTTCCAGGATCCTCTCCTGTCCCCACTGCAATACTTGCTCCTGCAAGTCTGGCAGCTGAGATCAACAGATCCTTTCTGTACCTTTAACCTGCACCTCATTCCCCTGCTATGGGAAATGAGCTCTCTACTACAGAAGCACCGTGAATATTTTCATTTGCCAATTTTTACTGAGCAGTTGAATATTCTGTTGAGGAACACCCTAGTCCCACAGGGAGACTGTCTCACGCCTCCAGAACAGGGCACTAACAGCCCACGTTAAGCAAAGCTCCCAGCTACCTAGTGAGCAATATCCCAGAACAGCTTCTCCTTCACCAAGCTTTGTCTAAGCAGGATATTTGAAAGATGCAGGTGTTCTGCAAAGACAAAGAAACCTGACTGCGCAAGCAAAGTGCATGCCCAAGGAGCCAAATTAAGGATTCCCAATGAAGCGAGGAAGTATCTCACTTCAAATTGCTTTGCAGTGTCAAACCTGCTCTTTGAAGGCGTTCTCCTTGCATGCAACATATAATGAGCCAAGCCTAAGAGTCTTGAAAACAAGGGATGCACTCAGTGTGCTTAGGTATGGCCTAAACAATTTCAAAGAATAGCCCAAACTTGAGGCTGCTGGAAAATAAGGCATAAAGAACAAGGAACACAGACTTGGCCAACTCCTCACTGGGATGAGCAGAAAGGTTTCCATTCACAAGGCATTTCTGCTAACATCTTTCACCTTTACATATACATCCTGCCAATCCTGATCAGGAGGAAGAGAGGTGCCAGAGAAATTTGTTGAACCCCAAGGCTGCTCATGGATGCTCACCTAGAACTTCACCCAGAAATGGGGACCAAGTGGCTGGAAAGGGCAGAATAGCTTTAGGAGCATCCTGGAAGGCACTGCATTCCTTACGTTGCCATTAAAGAAGGGTCTCTGAGCTGGCGTAAGAATCTCAACCCATCTTTCAACTCCCCTCCATGTAGTTTTAATTATGTGGCAAAGAAAGAGGTCTAGATGCACTGCATTTAAGTTGGACTTTTTTTTTCCAGGACAAAAGAGACTGATAACAAGGGAAGACTCTCACAGCAACATTAATATCGTTTCTCCATTTGTTAAGACACTAATTCTATCTCCGCTAACTGAAATTTGATCTAACAGAAATTCTGCATATCCAGGTAAACCGCTGACACAGGGCTGCTTCAACCTCTTCTTTTTTTTCCCCTCAAGACCCTGAATGAACACGGAACAAGCAAGTATCATGCATATTTGCAGCCTCGTATTTCCCTTTGACAAAGAAGCAAAGCAGAGATCCGCACCGAAAAACATCGTTGCAAGACTTACCTTTAATAATGCCTTTGAAGGCATCAAGCACAAACGTGATGGATATAAAGAGTGCAATTATTTCTTCTGTTGACCTGCAGAAAAATCCCAGGAATTAATATAGCCATTAGCAGAGTCTGCATTCAACTCCACTCAAAGGAAAATCAGCATATTCATGCATTTAACATGAAAACATACCAATTTTAGTTAGACTCCAACTCAAGAAACAAAACCCAGTGAATCTTTAAAAGCTTCTTTCAAGCCGGAACAATAAGCCGAAATGATACTAGGCTCATCTCGCAAAATACATTTGGCGGCAAGTTTGTAATTAAGGAGCTTGTGGAATGTATAATTTTTCCATTTGCTGAATAATCTGATCAAAATATGACTTCCTGAAAATAGCTACCTTTTAAAGAGCTTCATCAGAAGACTGAAATTAAAGAGGGAGTACATCACAAGGAAAAAGCTGTTCCACAGTCCAATCCAGGCATAGAAAGCACTGAAATCCAAGTTGTAGTCATCACAGATTCCTCGGATGACTGTAAAAATGAAGCATTCACATGTCAGATTAAACTTTTGTCATTACCACCCTGTGATTCCCATCTCTTGATGGCAAGAGGAGCCAATTTCAAGACTTTGCCCGAATGTGCTTATGGCAGATACCATTAAACCCCTGTTCTTACATTCCCGGGTGAATACTGGATCAACCCAAACTGTCCTCCCCTTCCTCCACTAGAAATGGGGAGAAGCACTTGGAAAAAATATTCTCCCACACTGCTCAAAGGATCTTTCCTATGGATCAAGGCCACAAAATCAACCCTTGGAATTTGCTGTCGTTGACATTTCGTGATACTGTTGAGCAAGGGATCTCACATGTGCTTTTGCACCATGTTTACACCACCATTGCACTGTGGACAAAACCTCATGTCTTAAACCTTTCAGGCTAGTTGTAGCCCATCTTATTGCTCTTACAGATATTGAGTTTGTTCCTTCACACCTCTGGCTCAGTAATATCAGCTTGCAGCTGTAACTGGAAAGCTGTTGCTCACACCTTAAAAGACCAATTAAAAACCCAAAACACCTGTCTCAGGCTCTTATCCTCAAGTTGGTTAAATGCAGCCACATGAGAAAACCATCAGATGAAAAACATTTCTTCCTCGAAACAGAAATCTTTATTCTCACAAAAAGTTTTTCCTGTGCAAAACAATTCCTTTAGAAACCAGCTTTATTTAAACCTGAATCAAATTCCTCCCCTTTCTCTCAGCACCAGAAGCAGCCCTTTAACACTGTATTTATTAAACAAATGCAATTAAAGCTCTAACAGATTGCAAGGTTCTCATACAAAGTCACATTCTGCCGATGGCAATCGCGTCAGTTCCCTGATGTACAAATTTAATATACTTACCATTAATGTAGAGTGCTAAAGGAGCCGTAGTTAGGAGTACAACTAGAGGTTGCCCGGAGAAGAGCGCATAAAGCAGCCCTCCAATACATTGGCCGACAATTGTCTTCTGCACATCTATGAGTAATTAGGAAGGACAGAAACGATCAGGGGTTTTAATCAACACCTCCCTGACAAAGGAGCATTCACAGGGCAAAGAAGCCAACCACTACTAAGAGCAATGCTTGAGGGGGTACAGAGGTGAGACATGAAAGCAAGAAGCGATCCTTTGCCAGCAAACTCATACCAATAATTTAGGATGACATTAGATTTCCAGATGTTGAATTATGGAAGTTGAGGGGTTTTTTTTTTTTGATTGCTTTGTGTTTTTTCTGTTTGCGTGGAAGGGTGTTGTGCTTTCTTTTGTTTGTGTTCGGTTTTTATTTATTTTAAACAGCTATAAAACAAACAATGTTTGTGGAGGTCTTCAGGACAAAATTTCAACTAATTCTCCTATGAAGTGTAACAGCAATATGAACTGCTTCAGGGCCACAACTGTGATAGAACAAAGCATCATCCACTATACCAGTGGTTTGGATATTGGCAATCAAATTCAGACCAAAAGCCCATGAGCTTTTTCTAGGAAAAACATGCAGATAACTACATAGTTATAAAGTAAGCATTGTTTAAAAATACAGTAGCATATATCTATATCCATCAAGTCAGATGATACTACCCAAAGTAGTGTTCAACTTTTCTAGTCTTCGAGGAAAAAAAAAAATCACGAACGTAACAGAAAAACCTTCAGTGGTGGTTTTTTTCCAGCAAATAAAAACTATCAAAACTTTCTGCGACTAGAGCTACCCAGCTTGACTACACGGGATCCTGTAACAGATGCACAAAACTGATAAACTTACCAATAGCTCCTCGGGTATTTTCATCATTGAGTGACCCAAACGCAATGGATGGAAGGAGGCAGGCAAAATACAGAAAGATCATAGTTGTGATGTATTTTCCTATAGCTTTGTTGTTTCCAATAACACCTAGTGTAAACCATAACAAAAGTCATGTTAGTACTGCCCACTTGTGTGCAACCCTACTTGCATCAGCCATATGGACCATTAGGTCTTTTAATGCTGAAAGGCAGAAGCAGAAATTCAGTCCATGCTTCAGTCTTAAAGATACAGGTAGGTCTCTAGCATTTTCTTTTGCACAACCACGCTCTTTTATTCCTCTGGGACCAGTAGAAGCACCAACATGCGACCAGACTGCTTCGACAGACATTTCTGGCATTGTCAAAAAAAGAAATACTGGAAGCCTTTTGCTCAGTTTTGCCAGCCCCAAAAGCTTAGAGGAGGATCAAAGCAGAAGCCCTAAGTTTAGGGTTCATAATCCCTCCACCCCTTGCCTTTTTAATACCAGCTTTATAAGTATTCTGGGCTATGGCCCTAACGAGCTTCATGATGTTCACTTATCTTTGCAACTCATGATGCTTTGGGCAGAAAAACGTTAAGCACTTCATTTTTCCCCAGGCAAAAATCTGAGGTTATAGGCTTGAATCAATAATATGCTATGCTGAGCCAATTAGTGCTAGCAGACTTACAAAAACAAATAGCACAAGAGGTCAGGAATGCGTACATTAAGAGTTTTGCTTTAAAAAAAAGCCCTTCTGAAAGAATAGCTTCTTTCTTTTCCATCCACTCATCCCCTCTCATCTCCATCGGAAAAAACACACCAGGCCAAAACAAAAGCAGCCAGAAAGAGAATTAGAGTGTCATAATATGAATTTAAGGGCCGCTGAAGTAGCTTCCCTTCCCTTTCCTGTTTTCAGGCTGATGTCCATCCCCAGTGAGCTCATATCGTACAAGAGAAAGGATGAAAGATGACAACAGCTGATATTGCTCGAGGAGAACGTAAGTTTTTTCACAGAGCAGCCTCTTCAGAGAGAATAGACCAGAGAGGGCTTTTTCAAAGACAGCCTTGAAACAGCCTTTGACCTGTCTGTGCCACCATCCTTGATGATGCTCCTGCTGCGAGACAAGCTTGGAGTTGCCCAGTTCCCCTTTCTGGAAGCCTCCTGAGCAGTGAACTCCCACACAAGCATCTACTGCTAAGCCTTTGCTAGCATCAGTCCCTTGCTGAAGGAGCTACCAAGCCAACGAGTTGCATCAGAGAAGGGAGGGCTGGACATTGCCACAACAGACTAACTGTATCGCTGGAATAAAGAAACAAAAAATAACTCACTGACTTTGAGATCTTATCTAATGTCTGTTTTCTGCACCATTTGCAGTGCAGAGATAAGGACAGGAGGAGGATACAAGACCCCAAAATCAAAGATTATGTGTAATGAACAGGCAGCCGCATGAATAAAGGACACCTTCTGATGGTTCCTGTTCACAGAGACAAGAGGAACAGACATAAATAGGACTTCTGATGCTCAGCATCCTCAAAAAAGAAAAAAAAGGGCAGGGGCTGAAATTTGACAGCAGACATCTCAAGCATGCTAATATGAGCCTGACCTTCCGGGAGTCATAGGACCAGCTGTTTCAAGGCAGATTCCTTTCAATTTATTGAGAAGATTCAGAAACCACAGACCACGTTCCTGACCACTCTTGGCAACCAAAGGCCCTGAAATTTACTTCTTGCAGATGAAGCTTTCTCATGTGATCTCAAGTCCAGCTGCAGGCTCCTGCCTCACGCTCCCAAGTGCCTGAGATCCTTAGAGAAAAGGAAAGACTTGGCAGAGCACACAGTACACCAAATAGTATTTTTATAAGTAGAGATGGTCACATCCTTGTTCAGAGGACTCTCTGCTGCTCCACAACAGTGCTTTTTGGACAAAGGAGTCCTTCCAACATAAAAGGTCAGAGGCAACGATGCTCAAAAGCTTTGAAATCACTCATAAAAAGACAGGCGACCAGGACCAGAGAAGCAACTAATATAGAAATATGTTCATTTGCCGAGCAGAGAAAGCTACAGAAGTGATGAGGTGCTTTCTAAGAAACTTCCAGGTAGATAAATTGTAGTGTGGAAGGGCAGAAGGAAGGAAGGAACCTTGAATAGCATCACAAAAACTCATGCATGGCTTTTAGTTCCAGCTTCTGCTGCTTGCTTTGCAAGGATTGGAGTCCTTGCTGATCATGGAGGTCCTTACGCTACATCATGGCTGGGTCCAAAACTTCCAGTACAAAGCAGTACTTTGTTTAGTTCATAATCAGCCAGATGAGATCCAAGGAGCAAAGAACCCCTACTGGTGGGCAGCGAAGTTCATTTCATAGTGGAGACAATAACCACATCAGATTAAACATACTCCTTCACAAACACAATTAATCGTTCTTTAATTGCGGCAAAAACCATGAGCAAATACGGTGTCCTTGTACAGATTCACCTGAGACAAGCACTAAATTCCAGTGTTAACCACAATTTACCTTTTGCCTTTTTAAAGTCAACATCTGGCTAAACATTTTCAGGGTCTATTTCCAACCCAGGGACTAACATTACTTCATTGAAAAGGAGGTGGGCTGCATTTATGATGGCATTTCATCTGCAGCAGGCTCATAAAGCCATTGAAAAATGTGTCACTCCTCCTGCACCATGTGAATTTGTAACAGAAAATCAACTCTCAGTCCAGCTGTGAAATTTGAGTAGCTGACTATTACAGAAGCAATCCCTTAAAATGAAGGTACGTCTACGCATTGAAATGGGAAGCAATTAGGTTCATCAACATGACAGTTCTATTTTACTTGCCTGAATTTCTGAAATGTCATAGTTTCTAAAGACAAGGTTAGAGTTTCAGAGAAAACTGCAGCATTGCTGGCCTCACTTTGGTATCCTGCTGCAATAAGTTAATGACCAAGAGACCCAGAGACTGGGACTAGAGCTCCTTAAGTCTACTAATTGTACATTTACTGAGTCAAACCCGAGACAGATGGGCATTCTATGAAATGTCTATTAACATTCCTTCCCAATTCTCTGAAATATCCAATGCAAAACAAGTTTAATGATACTGATCTGCAGCACAGCAGCAAGGATGTGTCTGTTAAAGCCCTAATTTAAAAAAAAAAAAATTGCCTTTCAACAGTAAAAGCACACAGTAAGGATATCGGTTCATAGGCTTTGAGACATAAGAACTCAAAGCATTACAAACTTCTGCTAATGCCCTCAAGCTGGGCTTTTGCTCCTGTTAGTAACTGCTGGACTCTGCCCAATTTTCTGAAGATGAACAGAAGTTGAATCTTCCCTAAAGTCCTGTGGAGAGTAAATCACAGTACAAATGAGACTAAGAGATTAGCTGGAAAAGGAAATCCACTCTTACTGACTTTGGAGCAGAGAAACCAGGCATATGCTCAGACTAGAGAAATATGGAGAAACAAAGCAAGGGCTCAGAGATCTCCCTTCTTGTTTCTTTCAGCCCCTTTCCTATGAAGTGCTAGTCTCTTGGAAGGAAACACCCACGGACAAACTGACATGCTTTTATGCATTCCCATCTACCACCGACACAGAGAGACTTCAAAAGCATCAGAGCTGCAAACCCAGGTCACGATGCCCCAAAGCATCCAAGTCAGTCTGCAAGTGGCCACTGAATTTTTACACTCGGGTGGTATTTAGGAATGAAGGGCTGCAGAGTAAGGCAGGAGCTACCCCATCATCTAACCTAGGACAGCAGAGGCACCGATGGGAAGGGCAAAAGTCTATCCGTAATCCCTTTATTTTAACTCTTCCCTCAAAAAACTCAATCCTGCCAAACAAGGTGGCCAGTGCAACCAAGTGGGAGAGCCGATGAAAATTTGGCATGTGCCACAGCCAATCCACAGTCAACATTTCAGCAGGCTTAAGCTCTGTGCTATCTTAAGACAGCCAGCAAGAAGAACCTTCCCTTTCAAATCTCGTTTTGACAGTGCCTTCAAGCCTTCCTTCTGAGCATGCCTGCATTACAGGGAACTCTGGAAATCTCCCTCCTGCAGAACACCACTACCAAATCCCGAGGATGCTGCCGGCAGATGCACTTGCCTTACTCTCAGGAGATGGTTAGGGACCCTCTGCAGGCCCAAGGACAGGGAGGAACCCACATCTCCAGCTGAACCATCTACCCACCACAGCTGTGTGCCAAGGACACAGGTCAAGGAAAACAGGCGGAAACATAATCTCAGCAATCCTCTCTTCCCTTCATCCTCCCTCCCCCTCTGCCTCTGGATATGGCAGAGCACAGCATCAAAGCTCACCATAAAAACCGCAGGCACCTCAAGTTGCCCCCTGGGCACTCCAGGCGCTACATTCATAAGTGTTTATTCCTCCGTGTTGTACCAGAAAATACACACTGAAGAGTAAGGGCAGCAACTTTAAGGAAACTTGTAGCTGAGACCAGGCAGAATTCCCTCCACTCAAACCACCCTCAGAATAAATAAGTTTCAGGAAGCTCCTATGGTTTGACTGAGTCTTTAAGAGTAATGATATTGATACACACGTGTGTTGAGCATATTTGTCAAGATCAGAGCAAAGTTCTGAAAGATCATCCAAGGTGGTGGGATGGCAGTGTTAGGTTAACGGTTGGACTTGATGATCTTAAAGGTCTTTTCCAACCTAAACAATTCTATGATTCTGTACAAACTTTTTAAAAGAAAGCAGAATCCCATAAACAAAGGTTGTAGTCATTAAGAGGAATCTACATGCCAAAGTGTGTTAATCATAGCTTCAAAGGATAATTACAGGTGTTCTTAGGCTAAGCATAATCCTGTTGTTCATCTTCAGATGCTCCTGCTGGAAGACACCTATTACAAGCCATCCATATCACTAAAGTCCTGGACCAAAAGTTTAGATCCTTGCACGTTCAGTAAAATGCATAAGAATTCTACAATCCAAAGCAGACCCAAAGTTGACAAATTCTTAATCTGGAGAAAAAAAAAGAAAAAAGAGAGGAAGGCTATTCCTCCTCTTTCCTCTCCCAAATCATGATGGTTAAGAATAATTTAATGGCCAGTTTTGTACAGTGCGTGAAGACCAATCCTACAAAAGTCCAACTGACACAACATTTTCTGGCCCTACAAAAGCCTTATTATTTATCACCCTGCCCTTAATCGGTTTATCTGTCTAAACCAAAACCCCAGGATGCTTCTCAGATTGAGGATTTAGAGACTCCAACCATTCAAAAAAACCGCATCTTTGTAATTCAGTGCTCTTTGATGATGCACGTGTGGTTGTCTGGAGTGCAGATACTTGGATGGCTCAAATCCCCAAAGTTCTGGTACACTGCTGCTTTGAGATGGTCCAGGAATTTCACATTCCTGATCACCTTCGGTCTTGGTTTATGGCAGAAGCTTTATGCTCCATCTGGTTTTCATTTCACGCAGATCCTTAAAGAATTTATCCTAATTTCTGGTTTCTGGGAAGAAGTGGCACATACTAATATAGAGAGCTTTTTTTAAAATCCTCTTTTCCCCATATCCTATTTGAAAGAGCACAACTGCTCCTAAGGTGAGTACTTCATATTTGAGCTGCAGTAGATCTTGAGTTTCACTTGGCTCATTTCTGCACCTTCCATGCTCCAGAAACTGCATAACAATTCACTGATGCTTTTTAGCATATATTCGCATTTTACACCAAAACCATTTTTTTCAGGCATATTTGTAACTCTGGATTCTTGCTATGCCAGTATTTTATCACCCAGGGCAGATGCAACCAAGGGAACAGTTCTTTAAGCTAGTCAATCCCACACCTTGTTTAGGACAAGCCTGATCTGCTATGTTCACAGGAAACTTGCGGAACTGTCTACAGCTGACAGCCCCAGGGCTGAAGGCAGCACACACAGGTTAATTTGGATGCATGCAGAGCCAGAACATGGACCTGCAATGGATTTCCAAGTCTGCTGACAGCCAAAGTTGGCTGCAGGAGCATCATATGGTGCTTTTGTGCCTGTGAACCTGCTGCACTCAGGACACCACAGCCATAACAGACACTGCTCTGTCTTGAGAAGCACATGGGTCTCCACAAGGTGCTTCCACAGCAATTCCCTTCTGAAGCTTTTATATTGAAAAGTTAGACTTTGACAGCCCTACAAAGCAACAGCCATAGAGTTGAAGCATCCTGGAACCCGCTCCAGAGATGTCCAGATTAAGAGCTTAAGTCCCTGCCAGTTCTGGTGCCAATGATGCACGTGCCAAGAAATATTTTTTCTGTTTTATCAGATGCTTTTCTGCTACCCTGAAAATAATTTCTTGTCCCCCTCCCACCTCAACATACCCTCAATCCCCAGAAAACACAGCATTAGCTTGACTTCAAACAGAGCCTACCCTCCTTTCACCCCAAGCCTCCTGAAAATAGTTTCACCCCAGCAGTTACAAAGCACCCAGAGAAAGCATCCAGCACTCAACCTCTGCGCTAAGCCAGCATCTCATCCTGTTTTATTCTTCCCAGCAGAGTGGATGCCACTAACTTCAAAACGCATCGTGGTGGATGAAGCATTCCTTGTTGACAAAGCTGCATCTCTGTGGGAAGCAACTACTTGGCAACTCCCCCAGACACATGGCATCTCCTTCAACCGAGCAGCCAACAGCCGATTGCTACGTTCCTCTGCTGGTGGTGACCATCCTTGTTGAAACGCAGTGGAGGACACATGTCCATGCCCTGCCCATGCTTGGTCTCAAGCTTCAGCTGCTGTGGAAGGTGGCTTTGCACTAGAATACTTGTCTACAAAATGGGGCTCAGGTGTGTGTCTTATTTTCTTACACCAACTCCAAAGGAGATAGCCCTCAGCAGAGGCGCAGTGGGGAAGGCTGGGACACTGTAGCTTGAGCTAAGGAGGATTTAACAGCTGAAAGGCATCTGACAGAGCCCCGAGATTCCCCCTACCTATGCTCTGTGTCTTTATTTTATGCAAACTTTCTGGGTTTGATATTTAAATATATAAACCAAGTCCCCAATAAGCTGTAAGAAACTGAACATATTTTGATGTCAGGCTGAGGCACTGTAAACATGGTTTGCCCTGAAGACTTTTCACAGCCTTTAAAAATCTCTGAAACTGAAAGTTTGAAAGTGAAAAGGGAGAAAGTGACTCTGAAAACCAAGAAGGCCATTGTGGGAGCTACATAAAGCCCGAAACATGAGGCTCAGTATAAACACTGTACTGCTGCTCCTGTGATCTGGCTACAGCAGGCAAGCTATATCCTGTTTTTCAAAGCACCGAGCTGAAGTTTTTGTTTTGCAGCTCAGATTTTGTTTAAGCATTCTCAACTCCCACAGCATCACCAAAATTGCTATTGATGCTGGCTTGCAAAGACAGCAGAAAGGGCCTGTTAGGCCAGTGCTGACTAATTAGGGTTGCAATGAGTTGATCTGTGTCTACACACAGCAATAATCAATCCATTTAATCACCTCATTGCTTAATAAAAATCAAAATCCCCATCTACATACAGCTCGCATCTTCATTAAAGGAATGCTGCAAGATTCGCATCTGCCACGCTGCCGATTCACAGGCTTTTGTGAAAATATTCTTTTAAATAAGGGAGCTATTACAAGTATCAAAGAACACATTCAATGCACACTGTAAACAGGACATCGCATCACAAAAATTCAAAATCAGGCCAATGTTTTCGTAAACATTGGCCAACATACCGTCAGTGAAGTCCAAAGCGTACACTGGAAATCTTCGTGCAATGTCATCAGAAATCCCCTTGCCAACATTGAGAAACTCATGCAACTAAAGAAAGGAAGGAAGTGCTGTGTCAGTTTAAAGGCTCACGTATTGTTAAAGAGATTAACCTCCTTATTCAATACTGATAGGAGCAAAACTGGTCACTTTGAATAGGGCATTCAAATCAGAGTTTGTAATGATAATACAAATAAACTCTTCGCACTTCAATTTATATCCTCAAAAGCATTGTAAAAGAGAAAATCCCCCAGACCACCCCGTTTTCCTCCCTTCCTTCCCTTTTCCCCCCTCCCATTCATATCCGCATCCCTGCTTTGCAGGTAAGGGAGCTGATGCACAGCATGACCCACCAAAAACACCCTTGCCAACAGCAGGATTAGACCTGGGGTACCCTGGGGTTAAACATCAGGTCACAGATTCCTTGCCCATCCCTCTACCCAACTTTTTCTTTAGATGCCCCCAGAAAAAACTCTTCCCCCAAACCCACATGAAGCCTCTGAAAGGGGATCCCCAGCAAGGGCTCTCTTCCTTGGCATTACTATGGGAAAAGGAGGCCTCAAATAGATGTAAGTAAGGGAACCGCCTCCACCTCCACCTCAAGAAAACGAGCTTGAATAACTTCACATAACCAAGCCATAACTTCTGCCCATTAAAAGACAGTAAGAACATTGTGAAAGGGTTCCAAACCCCCAACACATTCCCTTTTATTTCTAGTCTGGGAGCCTGCAAGGTGCAGCATGATTGTTTATACAGTCTGATGCTCACCACAGGCAATAAGGAGCTTTTCAGAAATATGACAGCTGCTACTGACTTACAGCCTCCCAATTCTCACAACTACCTCCTTACACAAAGCACATGGAAAGCATCAGAGTAGGCAACACTTGCAAATGAGGCACCTGTCAGATTTTTTTTTCCCCGTTATCCTCAACTCAGAGTAGACATACTACTCAAAATCAAATGCACCTTTATACAGTGCTAATTACCCCAGCTGTCTCATCTAAAACATTGCATATGTTTGTTGCAGAACCAGACACAGAAGACTTATAACCTCTGCTAAGGACCGTGTGTGTGGGGGGGAAATCACAGATCCAAAATTTACAGCAACAGATCATCTCAAAACAGCACAGACATCTTCCTTCGGCTGAGTTTATATGGAAACTGATAACAATGACTGCTTCGGAAAGGACTTTACGCTACAGTGCTCATTTAACAGACTACATGCAACTTTGCCTTTTCTCATGGGACTCACCTGCTTTGCAGCACCTAGAAGATCAGAGCCATAAGTAAAACACAACAAGGAAATACCTCCTTCAGAAGGAATACACTGGGCGTGGCAAACGCTAGGGTTTGGGGAGCAAAAAATACCTCAGAGGACCAGCTCCTTCATCAGCAACTATGACATTTCATATTTCAGCTACTTAAGTCAATTCTGTTGCATTTTGCCAATACACCTGCAGAGAGTTGGAGCTGTCCTAAAGTAATAACCTGAACAACCAGGATGAAAAGACAGCAGACAGCAGCATAACATCTGCATTTTAAGCATTTCCGAAAAAAGCTATGAGCTTAAACCATATTTAGAGGCATATTTGGACATCAAAACCATATGCACTTGAAAAGAAATTTAATTTTTTCCCCCCAGAAAGACATTCCTGAAGGCATGAGTCAGCCAGAGAATCACAATAGCTTTAATGACTAATATGTTGACTCGTCTCGCTGCAGTGACTACAGGGAAAATGATGCTCAGGGCATCTCATCTTCCGGGGAAGAAGCCACAGGCTTGCTGCTGGCCTGAGGCTGAGCGTGGGGTGGGGAGGGAAGGGGCACTCATGCACATTGCCTGTTTGTAGGCAGCAGTGAATATGAAGAAGAGAAAAGCACTGCCTGATTTCTTGTCCTGCAAGGCACACTGAGGCAAATTTGAGAGAAGGGGGAGTCAATGGGTTATGTTTGAGACCCCCCGATTCCTTCATGCATTTATTTCTTGCACATGTGCAGCTTTAGCCTAGGTCAGGGCACAGGGATGTTAAGCTAAGCTTCACCAGTGGCTAAATATGGGGAAAGCTGTTTCTTCCGTATGGCTAATCCTCCTCTTTTCTTTCCTCTCTGCTCTGCTGACCTCATACTCGGCTTGGGTTGCACTGCGGAGATAGAAGACCAAGTTTACTGACCTCTGACATTACTGCCCTTTTTGGTTTTACTTTTACCTCCCAACCTTTCCCACCACGCATCTTCATTGTCTACCTCTACTCCAGACAAGTTTCAGTCTGGCTTTTGCCTCCTATCATCTTCTGAGCTTGCACCTTGTCAGGTTTCCTAAAATCTTGGGAAGGCCAGCACTGACACTTCCTTCTTGCCCTTTTTGATCTGCTTCCTCACAGACTCCAGTGCTGGGACTTCCTTGGATGGCCATTCCCTGCTTTTTTCTCATTCAGTGGGTCAAGTTTGGCTGACCCATTGGCTTTCCACTCCCATTCATGGCAGCACCCCTCTCATGGCCCTGTCACCTTTCTGATTTAACATCCTGATACTAGCTGGCCTTATCCAGGAGGCCAGAGCTGCATTCCCCTACCAACACCAAGCTCAAGGTTTAAGCCTTTAGGAACCACAGCTCAGGTACCCTGCACCAAATCCTCCTTCAGTCTCCTTATTCACCTCTTCTGCAAGTCCTTCCAGAGCTTTACCCATGCTGCTCCTAATATAGAGGGAGGAAAGAGCAGCAAAAGGAGCACACACGCAAAAAACCCTAGACAGAATTTATGAATTTTCCACTTGCCTTTTTAGAAATCCCTCCAAGTTTCTTGACACAAGTGACCATTGCTTGAGTTGGAGGAAGAGACTTAACAGCAGTTACAAAGCCAAACAGAAGATATCTGCTCCAACACCACTGACCCTTTCTCAGTCCCCCCCCTAAAGCACTAGGGGGCTGCACAACTGTTTTACAGACACAAGGGACACACGCTATCCTCCCTCCTGCTGCTAAGCAAGCATAGACCGGCCCTCTCCGCAAATCCACACAGGTATCAAACGCACACAAAATCACAGCCAGAAAGCATCACAACTGTTAGGGGCTCCTTCAGGAACAAAATCACAATTAGATGCCTCAGTAAACAAGAGGATTTCAGTCTGACTTAATTATGACTGATTATGTAGCCTTGCCTAAATCATCCTCTGAGATCAGCCAAAGCCAACTGACTGTGCTGTGGGCACAGCATGGTATGCAGCTGTCATGTCCCCTTCACTGTTGCAGTAGAGGTAAAAACGAGCACTTGCAAAAATCCCACTCACACACAGAGCATTTGAGGCCCATTTCTCCCCCATCACTGTGGGACCAAGGGAAGAAGGGAGGCAGGAATCAGATTTTTATGCTACCAAGAGACTTTACCCTCCTGCAGGCTCACTTGTAATAATACAGTGGCTGCAGATTAGGGGATTTATTTCACTGGGGGTGGTTCATGGGTTGAAATTACACCCCTGGTCTCGTACCAGTTTGTGCTCATATGCTTCCTTTTCTAGAAGGCTATTGCACAGGGCAGACTGAGGGGGAAGAGATGCTGCTGGAGATTGCTCTCATAGGAACTGAAGAATGCAGGCTATGATCTCAAATCAAATGAAATCAAATCAACCTCACTTCTCCAGGCAAATCTTTGCTTGGCAGGAAAAGAAATCTCTGTCCCAGTTCTTAAGGTGCATGCTGGCAATGCGGGGTGGGGGACAGCTTATTCCAAGAGACATGAGAAAGCAGAGTTGCTACTGCACAGGCTGAGTCTACTGAGAACTGAAGGATAAAGCATTTAAAAAGCAACTATTTACCAAATCCAGACCAAGAATGGTCAAAGCCAAGAGCAAGCACTAAAGAAACAAGTGTCACTATCTACAGCACTGGCTCAGAGCTGTCAAAAGTCTGCCTGGCCAAGGCTGCTTGCCCAACAAGGCAGGTAGGAACCACCACTTCTCAGGGCCAACATCTACAAGCTCAGTGTTGCATTCAGCCCTCCTGCTCAGAGGAGGATAGAAAATCCTCTACAGATGTTTAAAAAAAAAAAAAAAAAAGAGTAGTTTTAGCAGAAGACCGAACCAAACATTTCAACTGCTCTACCAAAAACCCCTTTTGAAAGACCAAGTACAAAGGGTTAAGCGTACTTTACCTAAATTACGTTACTGCAGCTACTCCAAATACCACCACTCTGAACGACCTAGGATTGAAGAGGGTTTCGGGACTTGCTCTGCAAACTTAAGAGCAGGTATGGGGTCTAGCAAAGTTCAAAGCACTACCTATAAGCAAGGGGATTCTGCAGGAAAAACACGAGCTTTGCTCATTTCCAGATGTGCAGATCAAAATCCCTTAAGCCTACTCCAGAGAAAAAAAAAAAGTGATAAGTTAAACAGCTTCTGCACTGTAGGCAACCCAAAGTTTTAAGGTTGCTTGTAATTCAGGGACAGAAGCAGCGAACTAGAGATGGCACAGTTTGTTTTTCAGGTATGCTGTCTGGTTAAAGAATGAATTTCTGAACGGAAAAGCAAAGTGATGACCAATACACAGGAAATTCCAGAAAAGAAAGCTGAGTTACAGCATTTCCCTCGAACTTTAAAGTACAAAGCAAGTAACTTTTTACAGAGCTACAGATCAAACAGTGAGAAGTCAGGCCAAATACTGACAGGCAACTTAAGTGAAATTACCATGCAGGGATGGCCAAGAAGTCTTTTGGCTGCAGGAAAGACAAGCAGCAGCTTCCTTCAGAGACTTCTGACTGTAAGGATTAAGTACCTTGGACCGACAACACACAGCGATACATTAATCCCACTCTTGACTGGGCATCTGGAATCAAAGTCCTGTAACCATTTCAACCCCTTACTGCTCTGCAGCCCTTCAGCACCTGCCTCTTTGAAGTGGTTTCAGGTTGGTTTTTTTTTTTTTGTTTACAGCAGGAGCTAAGGAAGGTAGACATACACACACAGCAGCTGTTTGTAGAAACCCCCGTGCTGAGAGCTTGCTAGGAGAGCCCAATGGATGCAAATAGCACAAGTGCTTCATCTCTTTACCCAAACCCCCTTGCATTTAAACATTTAGACACCACTGAAGCAGGGACATGGCAAATGGTGGCCAGCCTTACCTTGAGTGGCTTAGGACCGTGCGACTTGTGCCCATCGCTCATTGCCGAGGGTCTCTGATTCACCACCGTCAACAAGTGGCGTTGGTGGACTAAGGCTTCCTTGAACTCCTCTTCAGTTTTGGTTTCTAGGAGTTTCTGCCGAAACGTTATGTCTGAAAACATCGTGGCAAAGGTCCTGCCCACTTCTGTGGCAGTTTTGGTACTTTTCTGAGTGGGGGGGGGGGGGGGAAATACAGAAAAAAATTTGTAAAATTATTTTCTTTCACTTCTGAAAGGTAAAACCATTGATTTTCCCCATTGGGCACCATCCAAAGAGCAAACTGCCTGGCTCCCAGGACCCCGAGACACCTGACTGAGAAGGGCACATGTGGAAGCTGTTGCAGATGAACACACCAATCACAGCAGGATCCTGTGAAGGCATCAACATATAGGGCCTGGCCAGAAGCAGTTTTCAGTCTTACTGCATCCACTTCCCAGGACTCCATCCAAAGCTGAATCATGCTGAGCACGCATTTTATCCCCCATCTCCCTTCAAGGCTGCTAAGACTAAACAAATAAGAGCCTTTGCTATCCTACAGCATCTCAGCATTACTGCTACGGGAGTGGAAAGACACTGTAGTCAAGGTTCCTGCAGGTAGAAGTGTACCAGTGTCTTTTCCGGAAGACTGAGATTATTGGGCACATCTGCTTCATCAGCTTCCTATTTTCTGGGCATTAAAACTCAATTCAGTTGGCCTCTCCGGGGTGATTCTGGCAGCACAAGTGGAGATTTAGAGCTCTCTGCTAAAGTAACTACTGGCACAGAGAAAAGCATAGGAAACAAGCAGCTGAGCACACAAGCAGAACTGTACTGTCTATCTTCATTAAATGCTTGGAAGGGACAGCAGACAGGAGACTTGCAAACACAAAAATGGAACAAGTGCCTGTTTGCAGGCTTTAACATTTCTGTGAGCCACAGGCCTGATCTTTTGAGGGTCCAGCTTCAACAGTATCCAAGCCTGCTTTCCTATTGCTCCAAGCAGCTTGGAAATTAGATACAAAAGGAACAGTAAAGGAAACTGAGCTCCCCATCCCTGCACAAACCCACCAAATCCAAGCTCTACAAACCCTGACCTGCTCAACTGATTGTACCGCTTCAGGTCAGGACAGATAAGATACTTGCCAAGGCAAAGTTATGTAGAACTATAGCTCATTAAGAGCTCCTTTTGATGCAAAGTTTTAACCCACCCGCCTTAGCTACACTCAACACTCATCATGCATCAACTGCTAGAGACACCCAAACAACCACCCTCCCTTTGGACAGCCTCCAAGCTCCTCGCAGCACTGTGAAAAGTAGTAGCGAGCATACGTGATCGATCGGAATTAGTTTTCATGATTCATAACAAAGCAGATGAACAATTTCTTCACGAACACAACCAAATAATTCAGCGTTGCTTGATGCAGAGGCATGGACACGTGGGTGGCACTACACTAGTCCCAGAGTCATCACTAATGCTATATTTGCTCCAGTGCTTATGCTGCCCTGCCTCCATCTCTCCTCCGTCACCCTCTCTCCATCACAGGGAATGTCCCTTCAGACACACTTGCTAGGACACGTTCGATTTAAGTTTCTAGGAAAGGGTTTGGATTTAAGCAAAGATAACCTGCTCTGGGAGTTGCTTTTAGAGCCTTTCAGACTGGATTTGCCATCACAGGGGACGCTTCTCCTTTCACCTCTAAGCAGCAGCGGTCCTTGGGCTGGATGCTACAAGGTGTTACTTCGAGCTGCCCAATGCTGCTCCCTTTTCTCTGCTTCCCAGAAAGCAAGATGAACTGTTTAGAGGAGCACTGAGATTTGCAAGAGAACTCAAGTTTTTTCCACATTCCACAGTAGAGAAGGCCAAGGATCTGGATTCCTCACCACAACAGATGCCCATTTTCTGTGCTTTTTTTTTTTCCTCCCCAAGCAAGGCTCATTTAATCTGTTACTGTCAGCAGGTTAATTATTTTAACTGCTGTACCAGAAATGCGTAGAGCTGGCTAGATAAACCCATTTAAAATAAAAAGCATATTGGCAACTGCAGCTCTGCTTGGCCTCCACTCCCTTTCCTTAATTTGATGCTGTCCATTGGAATTGCAAACTTTCAGGATACAAGCGGATGCAGAGCTGTTCGCTGGGTGCTTTGCACGTAGCTGGCTGGAGATAAGCAAACTGCCATACAATAAAAGAGAGATCAGTGCAATTGCACACAGGTTCAGTTGTTTGCCTGCTGCTTTTCATAAGGAACATCAATGTGTTTTCAGCCTGTTGGGTCCGAGATCTATGCCAAAAGCATTGCACTGCTCAGTTGGGAAAGATCTGCCAGAAATCCTGGGAAATAAGGAAACACCACTATTTCCATTTAAACAAGGGTGGTGGTGAAGGGGAGGAGACAGACAGACCAGACTAGAAGGTCCCAAGGTCACACAGATAGCATTGAAGAGCAGGAAACTGAATCAGGATATGTCCTGTTCCAGACAAGGTCTCCAATATCTCCAGCACCTCCCAGAAGCACAGACCTTGTAGCCCCAAGGTGTAAACAGGCAGCTTAAGTGTGAAAAGGTCTTGAGCTTTGAACCATTCAACCATTACCTAGAATGCACCATCTTGATAAAGCCAGTGCTTTCTAGGAAGACAGGATTGTGATCCCATATTGACCTTGATGCCCCCTGTGATATTGCAGTAAATGTGTACTACTGTGTCATTTGTTGGCCTTGTCTACACCAAAGAACCAGTAAGTACACTTAAGCAAGCTTTAACCTCGCTGTTTTGAGTGCCAAAAGCTGTGAAAACACATCCCAAAGGACCTCAGTACAGTCTGACCTTACAGGCACTCCAGCTCCCAAACAGTTTCACCCATACTGCAATAGAGCTCACAAAACTACATCTTCCTCCATCAGTCCGTCAGCTACATCAGTCCATCTACAACTGCTGCAACCACATCTGCAGTGTAACCGTCAGTCCCATCAAGAGTTTGCTGGGAAACAACCCAGACCTTTGCAGTGGTGCATCAGCTGCAGAATCACAAGAGCCCTTCGCAAGCATGGCTTTAACCAGGAACAGCATTCCTCACCTCTAAAAATAGTAGCTGAACTGGAAAAGCTGGAGGGTGGGTAGGGGAAATCTGTGGAGTATTACATGCACCATGGAGGTAACTCTAGCAAAAAGCACATGGGGACTACAGACACTTAATCTGCAGTGTTCTCCTCCCATACAGGCTCTCCAGTATGAGAAGAGGATGCAGCCAACTAATCTACCCCTCATAGACATTATTAGAATAAACCATCTTGATAACGGCTGAGAAGATCTCAGGTCTTTTCACATCCCCTTGTGTTTTAGAAATAGTATGTTATCATTAACCCTAGAAGGAGATCAAGGAAAAGCAATCTTGGGAGAACCCTCTGAAGCACCAGAGCAAACAAGAGAGCAATACTCACCATCTTAGGAGGAGCCAGGACTAATATCACAAATCTCACTTCGCAGGAGTTTTCACCCCAATTCTGAGGCCTCTCCAGGCGGCTAATGCAAACATGACGTCGCTGAAGGGACTTTATAGTGCAACTGTCAAAGAAGATGGCATGGTTATACGTGGCACTATGAGACATGGCGTGCTCTCTCCTAGTGCGCAAGGTTTATAAACACACATTTCAACTCTGAGAAATACAAGACGTTGCTGGTTGAGAGGTGCACTTCTGAAGTCTTGAACACTAAGTTACTGTCAGCCCAGTTCTGCTAGGTCTTTTGTAAAATTGGAACCTTCATGTTTTTATGGGAAATAACTTTCAAGATTTCAAGGTGTACTCCTCCTCTTCCCCATCTGCTTTAATAGCCAAGAAATGAAAAGACAGAAGGCAACAAACCAAGTACCTGCAGTGCTACAGAAGCTTCTACAAAAAAACCCCACTCTTAGAAAATTAGAAAAAACTCAACACCTACATTACTGGAAAGCAGTTTACACTTCATTTCATTTCACCTGATTTCCCAAAGCGCTTTTGGAAACATTAAGGCAAGATGCCAAACCAACATATTTCCACTTCTTCTGCCTTGGGCAGACCTCTCTGTTTGAAAGCAAATAGCTTTCCCTATTTGCTCTCAGCTGTTATTTTTCCACTTTCTGGTACAGGTGCGTTACAGAAACCAAGCTGACCTCTTTGCTCAAGATCTACAGAGGCTGTAGCAAGCAGGATTACAGCTCAGAGGGAAATCCTTGGCTGCAACCCAGCCAGCACCACTGGGCACATGGTGACTGTTTCACTCCCATAACAAAGACTAGCAACAAGTTATTTGCAATAAACAGAGATCATCTGTGGTAGCCATGAAAGACCAGGTCTGTCTCCACCCTGGGATATTTAAACAGAGTCATGATCTGAGTAGCCATCATTTTTCCTGCTGGGAAATTTTGACAAAACAGCAAAGTGCCTTGGTGCACCTACTACTTCTCAACTGAAAAGCACTACTGAGATACATAGGTAGGTTTTGCCTCTTGACACTGAAGGAGGTATGAAAGCGTGTTTTCCTACCTCAGTGTGATCCTTTTTTTCCTGGTTAAAAGTCATGTAGACTGCTTGTTCCCTTTTATTCATCTAGCAAGAGTCTGTCGCAGTCCTTAAATCATCTCTCCTTTAATTTCTCTTCCATAATCCTAGCCCATTTTTTTCCCTTTAACATATATTCTCACACACATGCACCCTCAAGGTTGTTCTAGTAATGGCTGCTAAAGCTCTTTGGCTGGAGATGTACTAGTCAAGAACCCATTATATTTTCCATTAAGTTCTTAACTTGCATACAAACAAAAAAATTAAAAAAAAAAATCACATCATCAAGTATTTTCTTACCAAGTTTGATTTCTTGATCACAGATTGGAAGCAGCCTACTTACACAAATTAATCTGACAAAGGCACTTGTCTGAGAGCAACCAAGCAGCTTAGTTAGAACAATATGGGTCATGAGTAAGATGACAGTATTTCATTTATTTCTTAACTCCGCTCCACCACAGCCCCTTGTCTTTCTTCGACTTGAATCAGCTTTGAAAGGGAGAAAGATCAAGGCAGGTCCTAAGGTTAGGAATAAATCTCTTCTAAAGTAATTGAAAACCGAGTGCATGATATCTTCTCAACTAAACCCATAGTTTGGATCCACAAAAATCCTTGTCCTTCTGTCCCAAGGGATCAAATGAGCACAGACAACACTGGTTTTCACAAGCAAATCAAAGCCCTCAGTAGCAATCCAGCTGCGGCTGAACACTATACAAGTCTCCTTGTGCTACAGTTCAACAAGTTAATGGGGAAAAATACATGAACTCTGGGCTTTAGACTAACAGGAGAACCTTCAAGTTGCCAACACCTTCAGTTCTCTCGCCTTCATCCACCTGAACTGGTCACCAACAGTTAATGCACCATTAGCAAAAGCAACCCTTATTTTGTACTCTGCCCTCAGTATTTTCGTACCTCCAATGTTGAGCTCACCGATTGATTTGTTTTAAAAATGCAGGCTTTCTGGGCATTTTGAACATGATGCCTATTCCAGAGATGGCCAGACATAGGTATCAGATACCCACTGCTCACAGAGCTGTACTAACACCTTCCAGACATCAACCATTTCCTACCACATCTGTCGGGCAGTACCTGACCTAGCAAGAATTTCTGAAGTACAAAGCATGGCCAGGGAAGACTTATTACAGGGCAAGGGCTGATCACACCAGCACACACCTTGGAGCCTGAAGTGGGGCGGGATACCAAGGCGTGCACATGAACGTACATTTGCACGTGTGGTGGAGGTACGAGTTACCAGCCACCTCTCAGCAAGGCTGCTCAGCAGTGCCTGCTTGCCCGCTCCCCCCCCCCATTTGAGTAAGTCCAAGAACTGAAACCTCACAAGAAAACCAGAATTTCAACTTGCTCCTACCTGACGTGGGAAAGACAACATGCAGAAGCCCTGCTCCTCTACCTACAATATGTGAAGTCATGTAGCAATATAGCAAATTATTTGGAAAAAATCTATTATACAGTGCAACAATTAAGCAATCCATGTGTTCTTCTGTAACTTGCTTTCTCCCTAAAATGACAGGGTTACATTTCAGCTCCAGTAACTTGTCTCTATGGCCGTGCTTTCCAGAGATGACAGTTCTGCCAACAGCGCCAGTCCACCAGGCTACAACACCACTTCATCCTAAGAGCTCCTTGTGTATGAAAGGGAAAACTTGACTCTAAAAGGCTGCTCTGTTATTGGATTGCTTTCACATACAAGCTAATTTTCCTGGCAGCCATACCAAAGCCTTGTGTTTCTCTAAATCAGGAGTCCACCATTTCCTTACCTTGAGGGACTGGGAGAATGTGCAATGAAAGATTTTGCAATACCGAGCACATTCTCAAGGCACTGAGAAACCCGCTGTCATCGTTACCCATTTTTATCTGGAATAGTTTTATCCACAGAGCTAGAGTTTGAGACTTCTCACACCTATAAGATACTTTTCCCCACTCTTCTGCAGAGAGCTCTGTTGGCACTGACACGTGCACCTGAACACCAATATCACTTAACACCAGTAAAATTGAGTGAAGAATTTCCAGCCTCATTTACATCAATATATGGACACAATTTAAATCAATAATACCTTTACAAATCAGGCTGAGGTGGTTTAGTGAGGGTAAACCAGAGTAAAACAAGGTTTAAACAGGTGCTACAGAGGTCTGATGCACCTGAGCATCGCTGCATGGAGGGGAGAAACAGTGCCTTTGTGCAGAACCCAGCCTCATCTGCACCAAGCCTGGTCTTGCTCTGTTATAGCAATTTATCTGGTGGAAAAACCTGGTGTCTCAGCACTTTTAGTGCAAGGCCAAGTCAATTCTACCCATGCATCATTCAGCACCTCAAGTTTTTCTTCAAGTTTAAGCCATTATTTAAGCTGGCTCAAATCCTATCCCCTGGTATAGCACTTACAGCTCCAACTTTTGTTTTAATTCCAGCATCCAGATACAAATATAATACAAACCAAAACTGCAGTCCCTACTAGACTTGTGCAAATATTTGTAAAGGACAAAAAAAAAGTTATTTGGTTCACATGGAGAAATCCCAAGTTATACTAGACTGCAGGTAAAATTCAGCATAGCTCAGGCCAAGAGGAGAGCCACTTTCAAAATGAAACAACTTTTTTCAAGTAGCACTTAAGTAAATTCCCACTAAGAAAAGAAAAAATTCTGAAGGGTAAATAGCCAAAGCCCCAAAAAACCTGAGAACTAGCAAGACATTTTCAGCTGACTCTAAATCAAGTCTGGTTTGGCCAAAGCCTCCAAGTTCCCTTTTGGTTTGAGTTGAGCTAAATTTGATTCTCCTTTGGTTTGGCCAACAGGCTGAAAAATCTATTTTCCCCAAGTATTAGTCACACAAGGAAATGCTGGGCTATGATTTAATGAGATGCCAAGTTGTGTTCTCAGCAATTTTATCTTGATCCTCCAATAATTGAGCTCATAAAAAAGTACATTTAAATTATAGCACGCACTCCTGCTTTGCTGTCCTCCTCTCTTTCCAGGCTGTGTATGTAGCAGCATTGAGCGTGGCACTCAGATGGTGAGAACTGGCAACACTCCACCAAAATCACTGATACACCAAGTCACACACGCCGCAGGTTTGCCCCACGCCCAAGATGTTATCAGAGTAATAACACATTTCTCAAACAAATCATAAAAAGGGTCAAACTATGGAGACCCAAGAGAAACAGAAACCCTCTTTAAACAGGACAAGAAAGGAAGTTAATTCAGAAACAAATTATCCCCTGCAGTAAGAAAAAGTGCCCAGCAGAGGTAATCAGCTAGCCAGCCTTTTCCTGTCCTGATGCAGAACAACAATGACACTTCTTGTTCTCATCCACTGCAAATAAATCTTCCTCCGTGGAGCAGCTCCAGGCACAAACTTTCAGAAACCAGAATTTGCAAGCAAGGAATGAAACTATGACCAGCAAGCCAGCTCACCCGCAGCTTGGCACATGGTTGTTTCAGCAAAGTCACTCCAAGCTAGATATCTTCTTGGACTGGTAAATGCACTTTGCTGGGCTCCAGAAAAACTCATCCTCTCTAGCAATTAATCTCTCTAGGTATTTCCCTACAGGTCAATGCATAAGGAGACACCTCCTCCTCCCTGTACATGTGCTGCAGGCACCAAAACGAGTCATCCTTCAGATGATCCAACGGATCTCCTTTGGGACCCAAATCCCTAATGAAGAGTTTGAATTTGAGAACTCCTCCTTATAACACAGCACCTGCACAAGCTTCAGCTCTCCAGCATAACCTGGGACAGCCCAACAAGGGCGGCTACAGGCACTTAAAAGAAAATTAATCAGTTCTTTGAACCCAAAGAACACTGGAGAGATGATGGTTGCAAATATTGGAGGAGAGGTTCTTGTAATCATTCCTCTAAAGGAGAATATTTGTTTTAAACAGTTGAACTGTTTAATTTCCCATCCCATTTTGTTCTTTGAAAGAAGGGGCACTATTCTGAGAAATATGCAGTAACCGAAGCATCTCTATTTGAAATCAATTCAACAGCTAAATCAGAAGCAACATGGCTTTTCTACAGACTGAAAACACCTCTGGTCTGGACAAATCCTTAAACACGTGAAATAGGTTTTGCATTTCTTCTGAGACATCCGTTAGTAACGTGTTTCACACAACCATCCGTTACACGTTAAATCTGAGAAGTTACTACTCAAACTTTACTCTATTTTAACAGCAGTCTTGCTTGATACCCAAAATAACCTCACAGTACCTGTTTTTGAAAGGCTACCTGGGTTTTTCTGACTTAAAGTCTTCCACAGGAATTGCAAGGACACACTATCAGAATAAGCAATTTTATAGCAACACAGAGCACACAAACCACTAAACCAGTCTCTACTTGCAGAGAGGCTTTTTTCCCCTCTGCTTTGCCTGTTAAAACAGCTTTAGCAAATCAGTTGAATGCACTGAAAATAAGTCTTTTACCAATCCATGTGCCTTATCAATGCTGCCAAAGGAAATTGCTCTTCAACTACTCAATCCAGACTACGAAGCAGCTTGCTTTCTTGTTTTTCTAAGGATTCAGCTTTGGAAGAAAGCAATTATATTTGTCTCCTGGCAAGAAGAATATAGCCTGGAAGTTGTGATGCCTGGGGAATTCCACTCAGCTCAGGCAGCATTTGTTCAATAACCCACACAGCCGGTGTTTCTCCTAGGAGGACATCAAGGAGAGAGATCTACCAGCAGTCAGTTAACAGTTACTTTAACATCCTTAGCATTAGGTACCCTTCACTCTCAATGGGAAAAAAAACAAACCCTACAACTAAAAAAATTGGCATTGGCATCTCCATGTGTCAGGCAGTAAAAGAAAGAATTGGGTGTGTTAGGACTTGGCTTACAATGACAGCCACTTCTCCTTGTATTCTCCATCGGATAAGGGGCTTTTTGAACCACAAAACTTTGCAACACCAAACCCAACAGCTCTCACAGGGGCTTCTTCTCCACCTTTCCTGATCCAGACATGCAAAGCATCCAGTTTACCCCCTTCAAAGCTCCGAGTGGCTCATGGGGCACTCCAAGCGCCCTCCTGGCAGTATATCTACCTGCTGCAGTCATTGCATGCTGGAGGGGTACCAGAGTACCTCCCCCCAGCTCCTACTAACAGCATGCTAAATAACTGATTAAGTCTGAGGATAACAGTTCAGCGCTGCCAGCACCCCTGTTCTGGAACAGGTCCGGCTATTCCTCATCCCAAGTTCTCTAATGAAACAACTAACCAGCAGCTTCACAGTGAAGCAGCAAGACATCTCCATGTCAATTTGCATCTTGCTGTTCTGGCAAATGCTATGAATAGGAGAAACAAAGAGTTGTGTCCATGGTTTCTTAGGTATAAGATCACGTCCTTGACTGATGAAGCTAATCTATTACTCTGAAGATTTGCTTTCTAGTTAGAAAACCATCACATACACACATACCTAGCAACCTTCATTCTTCTGGAGCTGAAGATTGCTGGTTAGTGGTGCATGCAGTATTATGCTACTCTCAGCTACACAGAATTTTAATGAAGGAGTCTCAAGGCTTCCACAAGCTTACGTACCCTGGTATGGCCTCAGCAAGATCAGGTTTTAGTCATTCTTGACAAAAAACAAAAGCCCTAAACCTATTATGAATCTGAAAGCAGCTGTTTTCCTGGACTTCAGTGGAACATTCAAACCTTGAGATCTTCAATTCCCCAACGGGTTGTTCTGTCACGTGGCTATAGCATGGATCCATATGGTACATCTGACCTTGCTGGCAGTTCAATAGCCCTGAAACCATCAGGAAAGTACCATTCCAGCAGAAGCAGAACAGCTATTTCACCCTAGGTTTTCCCCACCGCTCTGCCCACTAAGGATAAGTTAAATAATAAAGAGCAGCCCTCTTCTCCAGAAAAGAAGAGAGAGGGAACAGAATTTTTCTGTCCATTAGGAATGCGTCCTGCAGCCAGGCTCTGGACAACTTAGGGAAAATCCTATACAAGCTTTTTCTTTCTGGCTCTAAGCTAGTTTTGGCTTTCGTATTTCCCCTCAAAATCAATGCAGAAGCAGTACTACCAAATCTGTCTCTGAGCTGCTCTTCCTCATTAATATAATCCTATCACATCCCCTAAGAATAAAAAGTTAGTTAAGGTGCACAAAACCCAGCAGTACTAATTTAAGATGTAGCAAGGAGTGTAGACTAAAGGCAGGGATAAAGAATGGCAGATATTTTAAAGGTTCTTTCCACCCCTACGGAAAATTATTTCATCAATAAATTCCTTTTACTTCAGAGTTTTGGAAGTTGTTTTGCAATCTGACTTCAAGAAAAATGTAAGATCTAAAAATATGGTTCACAATCTGTTGCACAATAGCTACAGCAGAAATACAGTGCAATAATTACATAATTATAGTTAATAACTCATCACTGCTTTCCCACCACTTTCTTCTCCCTCTTCAGAGTAACAAAAGGAAGAAACAAGGAAAGTTTTGCACAAGACACCTTCAGGCTGTAAGCTTGTTTTTCAAATCATGTCCTGTCATGGAAGCCAGTATTACTCACATGGATGCATTTAAAGCTTTGGCACACTTTCTACATAAAGGCTGAACCTATCCTTTTCAGCTTCATATATAAATATAATCATACCATTTGTATCATGACCTCTAGAAATGCTTTGTCATCAAGTCAACACTCTCCAAAGCCCTCCAATAGAGCCATGTCACATGCCATGGTAGAAACTTCTACCCTCTACCCTTCCTAGAGTAGGACAGACAGTACCCCTACTGCTGTTATCCTACCTGCGGCATCCAAAGGGTAGAAAACTGCTCAAAACCGCTCTTGGTTGATCAGCACAGAAAGAAGATTGTACTCTACGAACTCATTTTCTTCTCCGTGCAAGCTGCTCTGTACATGCCCAGCATAAGAGTAGAACAGACAGTAGCACACGCAGCACAGACATTATCCCACTCGCTTATTTCACAGAACAGAGCCCTAATATGCAGTAGTTTCCTTTTTACATAGCGACCACATCTTTCTCTTTCATAAGAGGTTAGAAACAAGGGGGATGGTGGGTGGTGTTTGTTGTTGTTTGGGGTTTTTTTAATTTTGTTTTTTGTTTGGTTGGTGTTTTTAAATTATTTCCAAGGCAGAATATGTTTTTTCCAGCCACAAGCAGAGCATAAGAGAACGGCTAGTAGAAGGAAAGCTATTGCAACGGTTGCCCTAGCAAACTGGCTGTGAAGGCTAAAATATGTGCATGTGCTCCCCAAGCCTTCAGGCACCTATCCAACATATCCCGGTAACTTCTCTGGGAATTAACATATTTCTTGACAACTTGACTCAGAGACTGCATATGCATAAGGCAACAGACAGAAGTCAAATGGCATTTCTTTGGTTGGCTCAGTGACTCAGGTTCTGGCCTTCCTCTGAAGGGACAGTTTGGCTCACCCAACATGCTTGACTTTGAGACAATAATTTCAAAACCCAGTTTTGGTCAAGGGAAAGCTGGGGTGAAGCCACCATGTCTCATAAATCCCAGGTGACAGAGTCCTTACTGTCTTAAGGGTCTGCTACAATGTTTAACCATGTTGACAATTAATCAGCATCTGAATTAATTCTCAAAGTAATCAGTGTCTAAACAGTGTCAGAATTTGACTTCAATTTTCAGTTACAAAGTTTAGATGTTCCAATTAAAGGACCTAAGAAATCTTTTGGTACAAGCTCCCAGACTTTGGCAGGCAAAATAGTCCATGAACCAGTTTGCTTGTCCCTTTCAGAAGTTCTTCTCATTAACATTTCTCAGTAATTAACATTTTCTGCCTTAGATTTTTTTTTCAGCATTCTTGTTAACACCAGATTTCAATGGCAGCCAAGAGCTTAATGCCCTGCAGAGACTGTGGTCATCTCTGCCCAGGGTACTGCTTGTCCATCTGCAAAGAGGAGCAGCCCAACACTGAGACTGAGATCCCACAGGCCAGTATGGTTGGAGAGGGCATCACCACTTGATTTACAAAGGCACATTCTGAACTGTTATTCCTTCCAGCAGGAGGAGAAGTTACAAGTTTTGAGCAGCCAGTGGATTCCACTAATCTAACCCAGGTACTTACATGATACAGAGCCAGGACTGCTGATACTGCACCCCCGTGACTGTCGCTGTGACCCCTTGAATTGTATCTGATAAGAGGTGAACTAGGAAAAGAAGAGAGGGAAGTGTTACAGGCTGTCCGTGTGTGGTTTACGACTGCAAAGAACATCTCCTTTCAAATGGAAGCTGAGCACTAATACCAAGCATACTTTATCTGCACAGTGGATTGATGCAAGGGTGGGGGGTGACAGAGAAAGATGGAAACATTTGTCCTGATGCTTTCAAATTCTGTCCTTTAACTATTTGCAGCTTGGAAAGACAGCTGTTTTCTCCTCCCAACATCAACCTACTGCAGTATTAGATTATTAGATTAGCATTATTACACACACACACACAGAGACAGGACTGGAAGAGGCGTCATCCTCTGACTCCCCTTCCCTCTCTCCCCCTCTTCCTAACTACTATTCTCAGATTATTTTATGGCATTGCTTGATTTTTCTTTATTGGCAGAAAGCCTAAATTAACGATATTATAAATGCAAAGCTCTAAGACAGGTAGCAAGAAGTAACCAAAGCATGAACATGCTTACTACATGCTCAGGACTTGACATATCTGTTAAACAAATTCACTGAGGCTGTGACAGTTACATTTGAGGTGCGATGTACATGTTTGTATATTCATTCCTGTTGACTCTGAAACATCATGGGTGCCTACAGAGAAACAATGCTTGGTTAAGCTTCTTTACATCTTGGGCTAAAAGGTAGCGTTTTAGTCTACGCTATGACATTTGCTGATAGCTTAAGGTGACAGGTGAGCCAATGGCGTTGGCCAGGGTTGCCCTAGTTAAGTTTCTGGAGGAAAACAAAGCTGCTCTTGTCCCTTCCAGTGGGCTGGGAGCAACACAAAGGCTCAGTCCCCCCCAACCTGTCCAAAGCAGTCAAACTTCCCCAGCCTGTGTGAAGTCAGCTAGAGAATCACAAGGCAAAGGAGCCATTTCTGAAGGGACATCAGCAAGTGTGTCTCTGCTGAAGCGCAGACACTTGCCTGAGGACAAGCACACCTGATGGGTCCAAACAGGCAAGACACTGCAGTGCTATAGACTTCTCACCCCAGAGAACACCACTGTGTCAACTTCATAAAACAGGGGCAAGACTCCACCAAAACATAAAAACCCCAGAGATATGAGACCCTTCACCCTGTGTGACATGGAAAAATAAACCCCCAGTGTCCCATGCAACATGCAAGTCTGGGGACCATGCAGTAGTGAGTGTTCAACACACCACCAGTGGAAAGGATAACAACTTAATACTAACCCACAGGCAAAAGCAAATCAAGAGCTGATTACCATTCCCTTCTCGTGGGGTCCCTGAATCCGTGAATAAAGTGCTCATGATTTTTTCGAAGTTGCAGCTTGGCTCCATGTTCTCAGGATCTTCAGCAAAGTGTTTCAGCATCTCTCGAAGAACATCATCCAAGGAGGTGGCCGTTTCATCAAGGATGATGCTGGCTCTGGCCAAGAACCCATCCAGGTCTCGGTGAGCTCTGACTTCCTCCTCAAAATTCTTTAATTTCAGGTACTGTGTTAAGAAGAGATCAGAGCATTAATCAGCTGTACACAACACCTAACAGCAAAGGACTAGGAGCTGTGTAGTTTGCAAGCAAACACTTTTGTTGAGGTTCCTGCCACCAAACCGATGATTCTGGAATCACTTTGACCATTCAGATCACATTATAGAAGAAAAGGAGTTTTCTGTTATGTTATTAATGCATTGAAGGCTGGCATTTTCAAAGCTTACCCTTAACAGACGGTAACAAGGACATCACCACAGGTGCATGCCTAGGCACCATTTACACCCTGACATAGAAAGCAGAATTAAAAAAAATAAGTTTTGTTGCCTAGGATAAAGCACAGTAGTTAGCCTAAAAGCAAAAATGCTTGAGGTAGTATTTAAAAATCCTCTTTAGGTTTAAATAATTCAAGAAGTTTTCAGGAACATGGGAAAGTTATTTGGAAGAAATTGACTCTGATCTCAGCAACATGAAAAGCTACCAGTATGGCTCAGTGCAACCTAACCCAGTTCTTCCCAAACTGGGAACCATCTCTCCCTGGTGCTCTCAGTCAGGGAGCCTGAAGTGGGAGATGGGGAATACCATCCAGCCTTCTTTGATGCTTCCTAAATTTCTATTGTTCCTACTCCCAAGGAATTTTGATTCCTTTATGCATAACATTTAGGTTTGAATCAATAAAAAAAAAAAAAGACAGCAGGCAGAGGCTGAAACCATCTCAACTCTCTGCTGGTTCCCTCTGCTGCCCCAGACTCGTTGGCCTTTTGATGAAAGAAAGAGCCATGCTGTATTACAGAACCTCAACTCCTTTCTGTAACTGTCAGCTGTGAAGTTCATTAACTGAGCGATCAAACTACAAATGCATCGTTCCCATTTCGCAGTCCTTGGAAATCCACACACACAGTTATCACTCACAGTACCAGTCAAGAAGGACTGACAGTCCTGTCCTCTCCTTCAACAGCTTGAGTGAGGAAATGGGAATGGCGCTTTGTTATATGGATCTTCCTTCTGACAGGAAACCAGCCAGGCTTGAATTCATGATGTTGAGGACCAGATTGTCAAAATACATTTAAACCCTCAGTTCCCCTTAAACTCAGTAAGAATCAACCTCCAAATTGCTTTTACAAGTCTGACACCAAGTTGCCTCCACAGCCAGGACCTTGGCACATTTCCCCCCCAAGTTATGGAACCACCCCAGAGCCTGAGTCACGGATACTCTCCTCTCACACATACCCTTCTCTACCTTTTCCATTTATAGCCTAGACACAGGGGAAAAAAAATGCTAATATCTCACTAATTACTGTAATTATCGCAGCAACTATCAAGTTGTCAGTACACATCCATTGCAATTAGCACTGTTTTACTTTGCATCAATCACTTCTTACACAGCATCCTTGAAAGGGAGGATTCTCTGAAGGATTTCAGCTCCCACCCCCCCAAGGCTTTGTTGCCATCTGTTCTTAGGGAAGGAGACAGTGACACAGCTACATTACAACTCCACCTAAAAGAGATGATATAACTGCGAGAGGCCAAGTCAGTATCAAATTATCACTGCGTGAGAGTAGGTTAAAACACCTATTACCATCTGTAACACTGGTGCTCACGGGGTCACCGTGTAACCAGCAACCACCTCCCAAAGGTTGGGAGGTCCCCATTTTGGCTTCTCTGGCATGCAGTGTTCGACCTAGGATGGCAATAGGATGAGAAGTGGTCTGAAGTTGCGCCAAGGCAGGTTTAGGTTGGACATTAGCAAAAATTTCTTCACAGAAAAGGGCTTTCAGGCACTGGAAGGGGCTGCCCAGGGAAGGGGTCGAGTCCCCATCCCTGGGGGGGATTTAACAGCCGGGCAGAGGCGGTGCTGAGGGCCAGGGTTTGGGGGTGGGATGGCAGGGGTAGGGGAATGGTTGGGCTGGGGGAGCTTAAAGGGCTTTTCCAACCTAAACGATTCTGTGATTCTATAAAGGTTCAAACAGCAAAAAGGCAAAATGACCTAGACAGGATTTAACAAGACAGATGGCAAACAGCATACCCATGGAGATATTAGGAAGGTAAAGAGCATTAGGAACATCACAGTGCCGAGGAGGTTTCAGAAGAGTGGCTTCACATCACCAACTTCTCCCTTGCACAGGGGAAGCAGAACAGTGGAAGAAGAAAGTTGAGGGACAGCAGAAATGAATCAAAGGCATTCAGAAGGCAGCCATTATCTGCCCACATTATCTCAATCAACACTGATCCTCCCGCAAGCTGTGCATGACAGCATCATTTGCTTGTTGTGGCAGGACAGCACTCAGCAGCTTACTGCAAGTCATAAGGATTCAGCTCCAGCTCTGCCACAGGCTTCAGGCAACACCTTGAGTAAATAATTTTCCATGCCTCCATCCTATTTTATTCCCCTGGTCCTTTATAGGAAATAGGAGCAATACCCATCCTTATTATCACTCCTGTAACACTGGGGAAGATATGCACATTAAACATGACAAGGCAACTAGCCACCGTGAAAAGATATAAATACATCACTCCCTGAGACAGGCCAAAAATCAAATTAGTGGAAGCACTGGTACAGCAACACCTCAGAGAGCTGAAACAGAACTGTTCCCGTCAGGACACCCGGTGGTTTCAGGAGAGATTAATGATTGCTCCTTCACAAATATTTTTAGCTAGATAGTCAAGTCACCCCAGGATACTTGAGGCTGGAAACTGCTTAGCAAGAAACCCAAGACAGCTACCCAATAGCCATTTTAATAGCATTGAGTAGCCTTGATTGCAAAGCTGCCGTGGCAAGAACAGAGGCTGTTGTGCCAAAGAGGGGGGAACACATTGAAAAAACCTTCCCCTACTTCACACAGGTCTCTTGGCCAAAGTCACACACACTATCCGCAAAAAAGAGCTCTCACCACTCATCAAGAAAGCCCAAAGAGCAAGTTCTCTGCTGGGTGGCTGCTCTGGAGACCACCTCCACTTATAAACACTGCAAGAACCTTGTGAGAAGGGGTGTCCAAAAACCACGTTGTCCTGAGCACAGCTCTACCTGTGCTGTTGCTGTGGTCACTTGGGCCAATTCCCTTAGAAACACATCGTGATGGTGATTAAATAGTTCAAACCAGGTCAAGGAGCATCCCCTTATTTATGCCTACCAACTGACATGCCAGATAGAAACATGCCTGAGACACAAGATTGCCCTTCCAGCACCTCTGAAGGGGCACAAGAACCACAGGCTACCACCAGAGACAGGAACAACCTAGCAGGGAAACATCTCCAGACAAAGCTTCTGACCTGATCACTTTTCTGCTAGCAATTCCCCGCTTCCCAGACACTTGGAGCCATCCTCCGTGACTCAGGTCCCAATTTCCTTTGCATTTGAAGTGCAAAATTTCCACTCGCCCTCCTTGGAGGCAAATCTGGCAATAGTATTTTTTCTCAAGCCCTGCTAAAGCATGCTTAGCTCTCTGATATTTGTTGCTCAACAGCACACCAAGATACTCTAGCATGAACCATAGGCCAGAAAAGCAGGAATCCTAAGCTCTGAAAAGGAAAGATATAATGGAAGAGACACTTGTGCATTAGCAGTTTCCAACTATTTCTTATCAGAGGCAGATCCTGCATTTGGGCTTAGAGTTTGCACTTTAAGTGATTAAGTTCTTAGGTTACTTTCAGTCCAGTGTTTACAACTCAGAGTATCTTTGCACTAGTATTAGACAAGACAAATTATTAACGTTTAATTTTTTTGTCGTTACTTGGGTTTTGATTGGGGGAGTTCGGTTTTTTTGATTGGTTTGGGTTTTTGGTTTGTTTGGCTTTTTTTTTTATTTTTAAACTTGGTGGGAATGTTCCTTCTACTAAAGCTATTACACATTTTCCTCTCCCTACTAATTCAGCCTGCTGAAATACCTTGTCAGGATTTGAGCTGTCTTAGAGGCCTAAGGCAAAGCAGAGTTAAAGAGCAATCTGGGATTCCCTAAAAAGCCCCCAAGGCTTTAGCACACAGATTTAAGAACTCAAGTTACAACCTTCAACGAACCCTGCAATGTATGATTTACCAGGATCAGCGATGCCACAAGTTTTCACACAGCCAGCCAGCCCCTCCAACAGGCAGACAAGGCAAAACTCAAGACAACTTAAAGCACCATGAGCCATACCCAACAGCCCTAAAGACCAAGACTTCATGTGGTATTAAATATCAACTCATTTCCTCTCTGCATACTTGCTGTGTACTTACATAGTTGGAGGTTTGTAGTAATACAGACTGTATGAGGTTTCTTTTTTTTTTGCATTTTCACCTTATCTTTATTGAGTTACGGTCTCTAGACAAAGTATAAACTAAGCGTTGCTTCCTAATCGTTCTCCTAGACTGTGTGTTTCCAGGGAATTCACTCCTGGTGAACCTCCTGAAGGCAGATCTGATTAGCTGGAATAAACAGGAAACCAATGGCTATTGGGTGTTTTTGCTTTCGGCTCAAGAAGAGCTCAGCAGCCTGAATCTCTATGGTGTGTGCTTGGATCCCTTTGCAGGCAGCTGCAGAAGAGAAAGTGATGAATTAACATGTCAAGGAATCGTCTGGGACAAGAAGCAGTGGAACAATCAGAATTACAGAGAAATTGTTTGGAGAACGAGCACCACATGGCTTTTTAGGTTTAAATGGAAACAGAGGAATTCAAGGAAAGAGGCATTAATATGCCTTCTGTTTTGGCCAGCAAAACCCACCTCCCCACCCCCATGGAGTGTTTCAAGATCCTTTTCTCTGCTTCTAGATGATGAAAAAAATAATAAATTAATAACACACCATTCCTACTTACCTTCCTTGATGTGTGGAGTAACACGCAGCCAGCACTTTCATTTTCAGCTGGAAAGGGGAAAGAAATAAAATAAAATCAGAAAAGCATTGCTATCACAGGTACCTGACATGCAGCAGGAACCAAGCAGAAGGCTCAGAACAAGGTGATGCATCACTCTTGGTGGAAGATGATCCCTGGAGAATGATCCCTAGAGAAAAGCAGAGATTCAGTTTTTTACAACATTTCCCATTTTGGAAGTGTAAACCAAGCGTAGAAGCAGCCTTTGGCATTATGGGATCAGTTGGGGTGTGTGCCTTTCAGCTTTTTTTTTTTCCAGATTCCTTATGTATTTTCACTTCTTCCCCCACCCCCGCCTCCCAAAAACCGTAACTCCTAATCCATTAGGTAATCATTTAATCCAATGCATCGTTGTTTGATAGATTGAGGCTAAGATTGCATGAGTCACGCTCGTTTGGAAACCATTCTTGTCCTCGTTAAAAAGTCAACAATAACACCCAGGCACTTCCAAGGGAGCAGGCTGCGGGAGATCACACGCAATGACACGAAGATGAGCACATTAATGTCCTGTCAACTCACCACACTGCCTCCATAAATCTAAGCATAAAGCAACAGAGCTCTTGGGAAAGAAAACTGCTGTTTAGAGACTGTTAAATGTCTCTTAATATGCAGCTGAGATACAGGGATGGGGGGTACCTAGGAAATTCCCAGTTCAAACTTCCAAGCACTGACATTAACATTTTCTTAGGGCATTTAGGAAACAATTTTTGGGGTATAAGCTAAAAAACAAATAAGATCTAGGGTTGTTTTTTTTTTTCCATAAGCCCGTTCCATACTGCTTGCATCCAAGGCAGCTTCTCTGTAGCATCACTAATACCACAGGTACTGTCTGTGCATCCTTCTCCTTAAGTCCTTATCTTCACATTCTCCAAAAAAACCCCACAAGACTGAGCTGCTACCAAAATTATACCTGAAACACATGAACAGTTTTCATTCCAATGAGCATACTGACAGCATGGAAAAAAACCACTGAAGACCAGATACTTTTCCAGAGGCCAAGCTGTGGAAAAGTACAGAGATGTAACACAGAGTTACAGCTATTCAGATGGGGGTTTTGCTTCCTTTCCAGATCTGGCCTTCCAAATCCTAACCTACAAGAACCGCTGCAATCCCATTTCACAGGCTGACCACACACACAGGCACCTTCAAGCCCAGCCCTGCTACTCTCCAAAAAATAAACTGCCTGAGGATGCAATTCACATGAAAACACAAGAACTCAAAAAAAAACCACACACCACCAAATAATTTTTTTTTTTTTTTGCACACAGAAAGCTGCTTTAACCAAAACCATCCCTGATCAAAGAGGAATTCAAGTCACGTCTGTGGTGGGGTTAAAATGCTGCAATTCCATCTGGGAACAGAGTTGACTGCAGTAGAAAAGAGGGAAAGGATTGCCTTCATCTCCCACTAAACCAAATAAGATGGTTCAGGGGCTTTGCTTACATCACCCAACTTCTCCCAAAAGTTCACTTGGATGTTGTACACGTGATTAAAAGCATCGCTTAACTAGACAAGTCTGCTGGTGCAACTCCCAATTATTACTGCTTTTGACATGTCTTTTGGAAAACACAAGCTGTTTCATCTAAAAAATGCTATTTATTATTAAAAAGCAAGCACCCAAATAAACCAGAAACATCAAGCGTTTTCCCCAGGCTCTTACATTTGTAGTTTTCCAACACTCACTCACTCAACTTACAGCCTAATTACACATGCAAAAGTATGCTAGAAGATTTGGAAGCCATAAATATTCATTGAGGAGAAAACATGTTTTGGTTTTTCTGCTCCTGCAAGAAATAGTTCTGGAGAGACAAAAAAATACCTGTAACCCTGAACAATAGCAAGCACATGCTAAAGAGATATATCTGCATATCTGCAGCCTGTCCTCACGGATGCATGCAAACACAACAGAAATTCATGGCGTCCTTCTATCACACAGCAACTCTTGGTTCCTCTTATCAGTGTCAAGTGTGTATCAGTCTTCTCCGTTGACAGCTCTCAGGTACTCACCTCAGATGAGCACCAAGCGCTGCTTTATCAACACAAGCAAAAATATTTAATTACATCTGTTGGACCAGGATCTTTCAAACTTCTCAAAAAAGCTGCTCTGGGCACAGAGGTGATGTTTCGGAAGACCTAGAGCCTCGTTCATCGTTTCATCTGAGCAACCTGCTGCTCGGACTTGAGCAAGGGAAAGAAGACAGCTGGACAGGGCCACCCCAGTTCTGGGCTGCTATCCAGGCCCACTCGAGTGCTATAACATTACTCAGGCATAGTAGCAAATCCACTGGAACATGAAAAGTGCATGTGCGTAAAATACACAGACACTTCCCAAGTGCTCTTCTGCCTGGCTTATTAACAACTCATTTTCTTACTGCAGGGGAACCCACTAGGCAACACACGATAAAACCCTTCACGAGGTTGCCCATGACACATCCCTTGGGAGATAGCTTGGCCAAAGCCCAAGACCAGCCACAACCAGCTTCTATCCATTTTCTTCTCCTTCAGCACTATCACTGCTTCCTTCCAGTTATGGAGGAGCTGAAAAGATGCAACACTCTGGACCCTTGCACCTCCACGTTCCTGCACTTTGGAGCAGCCCTTCATAGGGACTATGATTCACCCTCTACTGTCAAGGAAAAAAACTATCCATCAATCACCAGTTCAGTTATTACTCCTGGGAGTGAGACAAAGTTTCACACCTGAATATCAGGATTAAGCATACTTAAACAGAAAGGAGAGGTCAGGGCCACACACAATTTTCATTTCTATTTTTGTGGTCCTCCTTGCTGGACAAAGCAGGCTGGAAAAGTCTATTTTAGGCAAGGTAGCTAGCTATGGGCATTATTGTCTCTCTCCTCACACATAGTTAAAGGAGAGCTGCCAGGGGTGGCTGACCTTATCTGTTAGGCTGTGCTCCAGGTTCTGCCCAGGGGAAGACCAAAAAGTCAGCAATGCATCTCTGACATCCCCTGGCAGCCACATCAAGGCAACACTCATATCCCGAATTTCTAGGATGCATGCACACAAACACGCAGCATTACTGAAGAGGCTACAAGCGACTCACTGGGAGTTCGCTTCAAGTTTTAGCAACACTGATGAATTGCCAGCATTAAACTTGCGCTTGTGGCCTTGTGTCGGCACACTGAGAGCCCTCCCAGGGTATTACAGCATGCCTCCATTTTTTATTTCCCACCATTTGCAGAAGAACAAGACCCATCCAGCTTTGACGTGAACAAGGAGATTTAACACTTGGAATCGAGAGATGCACCAGGAAATTTATTTGCTGTACTCCAAAGCGGTTTCATCCCAGCTGCCCTTTACATAATATCCCTGACAGCAACCCAGAGAAATTAAATCCCCTACTCGCTTCCTCTCCATCCCCTGCTTAGATGACTACATCTTCTATGCAAAGACAATGCTGAAAACAAACCCATGAAAGTCATATGCCAAAGTTGAAAGCTTTTCACCTTTTACCTTAAGGGATCTCCTTTTGCTTAAGATCCCCTTTCCACCCCTTCCCTTGTATAGGCCTCCCCTTAACACCTGAGAAAACCCAAAAGTCTTTGGAGCAAAGCCACCACTGAATGTATGCAGCTTCTTAAGATCATATTTTTCTTTGGGATAAAGGAGTGGAAATTGGAAAGCAGGAAGATTTTGTCAGTGCACATTACCTTAGATCTAACATGCACTCCCCAGTGCATCTGCATGGTAAATAGGCTAATAAATCAGAATAAAATACTACATTAGCACTTTCATGGCTTTCAGAAAAAATATCAAGGATCCGGTGTAAGTGGAAGTACTTAAGGTTTAGGGTATTTTCACTGTATAAAAAGCTATTTTATCTCTTCTTTCTTCAGGGATCTGAGCAAATCTAAGCCTCAACCACTTGTGTTGAACTACACTGCGAGCAGCAAAAACTGTTCTGCTTTTAGAACCTGTTGCCTTAAACAAATATAAATAAAAACAGATCAGCACCTGGCACAACAGGAATTTGTTAGGAGCAGTGGAGATACCTCCAACTCATCACTGGCAGTGAGGGATTGCACAAGCAGGATCTGAAGGGGATCCTTTGCTTTGCTGCCCTGCCACAGCTGTGCCTCATCCTCATCAGACTTGAATAATTTTGGTTAAATATTGTTAGATAAATAGTTGTGCCTCAACTATCTCACAGTCCCACAATAAGGTGGTGGGCTGAGCTGCAGCAGACAGCTTAAAGCCAGCTGGGTTCATCCCTCTTAAACCAACACCCAGGTTAAGGGCAGGTGGGAATAAGCAACCAGCTGTGACTTTCTGGAGCAGGCTGGGTGAGGAGGAAAACCTCACCTGAGTAATGCTGAGCATGGACATCACAACAAGCTGGGCTGGTGAAGGACTATCGCCTCGCACTCCTCTCTGGCCATTGAGGACGATTTGGAGGCATGGACAGGCTGACTGGGGCTCTTGTACAGAGCCAGGGGCAAGATAAGACACTCCCCGACTCCACAGACTACACACTACAAGAGCAAAGTCTTCCTTTTTTTCTGTAGAAGAAGCTGCAATAGGTTTTGTCATTAAGTTTGTGGCAAGGGAAAAAAAAGTCACATTTTTCCAAGCCAATTGGAGGGACAGAGCGCTCAAAATCCCAGAGGAACCTGCCCTGAAGCAAACCCAAGGTGAAGCACCTAACAGGGAGAACACCGCCTTTGAACAGAACCACCCATACTACCCAACCCACACCCTGCACCTCCCTTGGCTTTTTAAGCACCACTTTGAAAACACCCTGATCAGGAAATTCGGAGGGAGGCCGTCTCTCCCCCCCCCGCAACACAATCGGTGTATCCACTTTCCATTAGAGTATAGGAAGCTTCAGGAGCCCAACATCCCACGCTGACATCAAACTGCTAAAACAGGAGTTATCAGATGGAACGCGTGGGTCAGCATTGTGCCTCGAGACATAAAAAGGACCTTGGTATTAATGTGAGGAAATGTGACTATTGTGTACAGAATGATACCCATTCAGGCCCAGACCACTTGTCTCTGGACGTTACTCTCCCTGGAATATCCTTGGCGCCAGCATCTAGCATTTCTCCTTGTCCCCTTAAAGAAAAAAAAAAGTCATTTCGGCAGGGGTTGGGCCATGGCTTAGTGCACCGTGTTTTGCTCATAGCGGCAGCGGCGGGCGTGCACGTGCATGCCTCTGGAGAGGATTACAGGAAACTGTTGATTCTCCGTATCTAGGAATGATCAATTGTCCAGAGGGTGGAACAGGCTTTAATTTCTCCTGAAGCGTAAATCGTGTTCCGTTATTTCCCCCACACACCCCGACAAAGCCACATCCTGCTTTCCGATTGGCTTTTCACTGCCCTCAGGATTTTGCCTTCTTCCCCCCCAAAACTGCTTCAGGCACCTCTCTGCTACTAAAACCACCAGTGCGAGCATCAGCTGCAAGCAGCAATGCATACTGCAAGAATTGAGCAACTACAGCTCCACAAATCCCTGATAAATTGAGCCCAAGTTTAGGAAAAAATCCTGTGAAAACCCCTCTGTTGCAATAATCTGGAGAAAGGAGCAGACAGTAAATTGCTTAAAACCCCAAGCTGCAAGAATGAGCTCCAAAGAATTGTTTTAAAAACCCCAAGCTGCAAGAACAAGGTCCAAACAATGAAAATATTTGCCCAGCTGATTTAAAGGAGCTATCAAGCAGATAAAAACACTGTGACCAATGGCAAGGCTGGGGCTCCACACACTTTGCAGACCCACTGCAACAAGTAGAGCTTGCATCGCCTGTCCACCAACTTTAAGGCTCAACCTAAACCAAACTGCTGTACCTGGACAGGCTGGAGAGGTGGGCCTGTGTGAACCTCATGAGGTTCAACAAGGCCAAGTGCAAGGTCCTGCACCTGGGTCAAGGTAACCCCCAGTATCAGTACAGGCTGGGGGAAGAAAGGATGGAGAGCAGCCCTGCCCAGAGGGACTTGGGGGTGAAAAGCTGGACATGAGCCGGCCATGTGCGATGGCAGCCCAGAAGCCAACCATACCCTGGGCTGCATCAGGAGAAGCGTGGCCAGCAGGTCAAGGGAGATGATTCTGCCCCTCTACTCTGCTCTGGTGAGACCTCCCCTGGAGCCCTGCGTCCAGCTCTGGAGCCCTCAGCACAAGAAGGACATGGACCTGTTGGAGCGGGTCCAGAGGAGGGCCACAAAAATGATCCAAGGGCTGGAGCACCTCTCCTATGAGGCCAGGCTGAGGGAGTTGGGCTTGTTCAGCCTGGAGAAGAGAAGGCTGCGGGGAGACCTGATTACGGCCTTTCAGTATCTAAAGGGGGCCTATAGGAAAGATGGGGAAAATCTCTTTAGTAGGGCCAGCTGTGACAGGACAAGGGGTAATGGTTTTAAACTGAAGCAGGGTAGGTTTAGACTGGATATAAGGAGGAAATTCTTTACAATGAGGGTGGTGAAACCCTGGCAGGGGTTGCCCAGAGAGGGGGTGGAGGCCCCATCCCTGGGAACATTCCAGGCCAGGTTGGATGGGGCTGTGAGCAACCGTATCTGGTTGGAGATGTCCCTGCTCACTGCAGGGGGGTTGGACTAGATGACCTCTAGGGGTCCCTTCCAACCCAAAACATTCTATGATTCTATCCATTTCCAGGGATTTAGTTCCAAGCATGCTGCAGATAAAGCAGCAAGTGGTTGGATCCCAGGACAGCACTAAGACAGAAGGGTTAATACACTTTAGCTAGGCAAGAAACTAGGAAACCAGTTGTAAAGCCAGGTACCAGCTTGCAAGCCACCAGCCAGCCAATGTGGCAACTATGAATAAGCAGGGCTTGTAGCACACCAGCCCAGAGAGAAAAGAGGTCCCCCCCCACCGCACACCAAACTCACTGATGCTCCTCAACCTCTCTGGCACAAATTCCCAGGGAACAGAGCACTAAGTTGGATTTTCCACCTGCAGCACAGGAAAAGTAACAGCCCTGCTCCTGTGACAGGGGCTCCCCCTCTGACCTCAGGCAAGGGTGTCAGGGAAAAGGACTTCATGTGGGACAGAAACACTGTACTGACTCTTGCAAAAATACATGCAGCCCCGCACAGACCCAACATTTTACTTATACACATTTATTGTGACTTCAGAACAAGTCTCAGTCTCTAAAAACCATCCTGATCTTCGCTCAAAAATGTAGGTCCCAGGTCCAAAAGCATCCAGCTTCAGATAAAGACCCACCTTCATGTTGGAGCTACTAACATTTGCTGTAAACTGAAGTCTTGCCACCAAACCTAAGCTGGAAGGATGAGAGGCAAAAGAGAAGAATAATAATAGTAATAAAAAAAGCTTTTCATCAGCTACCACAAGGAAGCACTAGAACACCCAGGAGAAAGGACCCGAGTGTCAAGACGGAGAAGCATTTTAGAGCCCAGGCATCTGCACTGATTTGGGCTCAATATTCCACGTAACAGCAGCCAGTATTAATTAAAAATTAGATAGGCCATACCTTAAACCCTAGATTTCTTCAAGCTATGCGGTTTTATACACATCTGTGCACACAGCCCAGCATTTTATGACAATGGTTAATTGTCGGAGTTTTATGGGCCGTGCTATGTTTTGTTGGCTTAACATTTAATCCCACACAGCGATCTTTTTAAAAGGAGAATTATAGTAAAGTGCATCCAATTATGCTCATAGGGAGCTGTACATCAATCATACAGAGATTAACAGCTCGACAGGATGATGGCAGAGCTGTCACTGCTTCTGTAATTCCACTTACGTTGCCTGCCAGCATCCAGACCTGGGGGTGCCAACTCATTCCCTCCCCAGATGGGATTTTTGGATCTTTTAGCCCTACACTAAAGTGGGCAGCGACCTCACAGCAGCTCACCAGAAAAGGTCTCCACAGCAGGAGACAATTTGGATTTCAGCCAAGAGACCCAGCTGTGGTGACCAGAGCATGTACACAGACTCACAGATATCACAGAGCAGCTATTTATCTTGTTTCAAGTCACCTTAGACGTTTTTCCTGCAGGAGGATTGAGCAAGTGTATTTAATGCAGCGAGTGCATCTGACATTAGGGAGCAAATCAACACAGGCAGCACTGGAGAGCCCTCTTTGCAGAAGGTGGCCCATGGTAAGTCCCTCTCTGGCCAGGCAGCAACTGCCCAAGCCCCAGCAAGCTTTGCAATGGGTTGTGTGACACAAGAGGGCAACATCGAGCCCTCTGGCACAAGGAGGCCTTTCAGCTCAAAGGTTTCACCCAGATTACAGAAAGTGAGAAAATGGGATGGCGACGCTAAAATGTCTTGCTCTTCCACTGTGTTTAAAGAGCACCAGAAGGTCTCATAGGATCCTGGAGAAGTAGCTCCCTTGGGGGTTGGAAATGAGGTGTTTAGGGGGGATATCTTGCACTGCCTAGGCAAAACCTGCTTTTTTCTCACCCCCTTTCTTTTTGGCTTGTCTTGCTGGAAAACAAGCACTGCAAGTGCTCAGTTCCACAGTTTTGTTCCAGTAACACAAAGTCTGAATGTAAACCAAAACACCCGGAGAGCAGCAGCAATGCAAGGGCATTGCAGAGTTGAACAAGGATCAGTACTCCCAGACACACCTCAGCAAGGGAATAGGTAAACTCATTTCTGGAAAGACCTTTGAAAGCTCAGAAAGAGTTGTTTGGTTTGGTTTTTTTTCCAGCAGATCAGGCTACTTTCACTACCAGATGAGTTTAAAGGGCTCATTTCAGCCACCCGAGAAGTTAGCTCTCCAGGAGGATCAGCTATGCCCCCTCTGCAGCCAGCGACTGATTTAGTATGTATACAAATCAACTCTGGAAGATGCTTCAGCAAAACCACTTCTGATAAAGAGCTGACAGCCTAAATGACTCGAACACCTGGAGTCAGATGAATCCTATGCCTGATGTTCACAGAGAAGAACCTGGATTTTGGCTACCTAGACAGCTTTGTTGCTGTCATGGGGAGGGAAAAAAAAAAAAAAAAAATCTTATTTCACACCTGCCCATATTGGAAGTCTGGACTTCAGTTCTGCCCAAAGCTCATTTTTAAAACCTCCATCCTTGCATTTGGAAAAGGGACTCCAGCACATGAGAAGTCCATTTTTTCCTTAAAAATCTTAAATATCTCAGCTGAAGAAAAAGCACACAACTAATACCACCATCACAAACATTGGTGCTTGAGGGAAATAAAGATGACCTTTTTTTTGACCTGTTTTGAACAGAAAGGAACACATTTATAAAAAGCCCAGGAGGACACACAAGGAAAGTCAGCTTCAGACACAGAAGAATCCACAGCACTTGCATTCCTCATCCCCGAACAATGCACCCCACGGCATTAAGCCCAGACTTGCCGTAGCAGAGTACAGTTCCCCTTAAATCTTTCAATTAAGATGGCATTTGTAAAATTGCAGGCTTGAAAATTGCTAGATATTATTCTTAAGTTAAAAGTCACCGCTCCAATTCAAAAAGTGGACTTCAAGATAGTCAAGCAGAGGTCTGGGCCATGCTGATTCTGCATCACCATTTCCAATAATTACTCATTATAGATCAATTAGGATTTGCTTGTAATCTAAAAATAACTTTAAAGAACAATTTAAAAATAAATTTAAAGGACTCTCCAATACCATGACGCCAAGTATAATCCAGAGAGCCCACGCATTTAATCTCCAAAATAGTCAGTGCCCACACAGGCAGGCTCCAGGCTGCTTCCAGCTGCCAGGACAAAACCCAGGCTGCTGTCGTGTCCCAGAGCTGCGTTTTTCTAGGCACACAGCAGGAAAGCCAGGTGTTTTGCTAGCCCTCCTCCTTCACCATTTAAGCATGTGTGTTACAGGGGATGTTGAAATGGTGTGCTAGAGGCAAAAGCCACCTCTAGAGCAATCTAGGGATTTTATTCCTTGATAGCAAGCATTTTGGATATCCTCACAATTCATGTTAACTAGGCTGTTTGGAAGTCCCCTCTGCCTTGCTCCCCATGTTGGGCAAAGTTTCTAAAGGATGCTGGCTTGGGCAGGGAGCAGACAGAGTGCACAGTTTTGGGCAGATTCGTCCATCTGCATTGTGACTGCACAACCACCTCCTTTGTGGCCACTTGGCCCATAGGAGTCAAGCCACCACTCAAAGCCAGCACTGTGGTGTCCCCCCCCAGGGGTGCGTTTACCCCCAGCACCACAGGCACCACTGCCAGCAAATGCTGTCCTCCTCCCCTGCGTGAATCATAGAATCTTTTAGGTTGGAAAAGACCTTTAAGATCATTGAGTCCAACCATTACCCTAACAGTGCCATCGCACCACTAAACCATGTCCCCAGGAACCTCATCTGCCCAGCTGAAGCTGCCTTGTAGCAGGCACAGATCCCACTAAAGCATATTTAAGGGAGCTTAACACTCAGGCCCTTACCTGGAGCAAGTAGTTTGTGTTTATAAACAGAGCATGACACCCAACAGCACTTTCCCATCCCGTGGGCACAGCTGTGGGGGCCTGGCCTCCATCAGAGGTGTCTAACAGCCTGTTTTCTCCTCATTTTTGCTATCTGCCTCAATGCAGCAGGCATAGGGATTGCTTGCCTCTACCCAGAATGAGTAAACCCCAAAAGGCACGCGTCCAACCCCAAAAGTTCCTCCATGCTTTCTTCCCTGGCTGCAGAGATGAGCACCTGACCCGGGCAATCCATGGCTCTGACTCACCTCCAGCATTTCAATTTAAATGTCATCAAAAAACCCTTCCAAAAAAACCTCGTGAAGCCCCAGAGCCATGTTCAAGGCTACAGGGATCACACGCACCAAAAATCCTGATTTCTCCTTAGAAACAGCTCTCATCCAGGGAGCAGGCCTCAGCGGCAAGAGCAAGGCCCCAGGCCCCAAACTTGAGGCCTTGCTTTAAAAGGAAAAAAAAGAAAAGGAAGGAAAAAGGAGTCAGGATGCTTCACATGGATGGCTGAAGACCTGCTCAGCAGCCAGAATTTTATCAGGTTTTCAAACAAAAAATAAAATATTGCTCCGAAGTTTTACAGCGAGGACCGGCGGCGCCTCGTAGCCCCGTTTCGGGGGCAGCACTCACCAGCGGCGTTCGGCGGCACCTCCAGGTTGACGTTGACAAAGAAGCGGATGCTGTCCCCCGAGACGATGGAGGAGTTCACGGCGTCGAAGAGCTCCTCGCCCCCCGTCTCCTCCTTGGCCTCGCAGCCATCGTCCGTGTCGCACTTGAGGTACCCTGCCAACGACATGGGGAGGGCGGTTAGCAGGGACACGGGCCTGCGCCCACCGGTCATGGCCCCCGAGGGCTGTGGCGAGGCCCCAACAGCGCCTGGGACCTTGCCCAGAGATTATTTTATGCCCTCGCCTGCTGAGGGATGAAAGCTATAAGCCAGCTGCTCCACCACATTTTGGGTTGGCCTCAGGCGTGTGCCCAAAGGGCCGCTCCGGAGCTCGGCTGGGTGACAGCCCAGGCTTCACCCACCAGCCTGCTGGCCAGGTCGATGGCGTGAGGGGCAAGTCCAAAGGGGTACGCCTTGCTCCTCTCGGATCAAAAAAACCCACACAGGATGAAAAGTCAGACTGGAAACCATGAAAATACCAAGCAGCGACCCAAAAGCAAGAGCTGCGCCACAGCCCCAGCCCACCCTAAACCCAACGCGTTCATCAGCTCAAGTCACCAGCTGCACAGCCGTTTTGCTTACAGTCCAGCAGTTCAAAACACAGGGCAGGGGGGGGAAAAAAAAAAAAACAAAAAAACGATGTTTCCAAGGAGACACCCGATACAGATGGACAGACCCACAGCTGCCCACGGGGCAGAGGAGCAGGTCACAGGAGGCAGCAGCACTGAGAAAGCGAGACAAGTTTCTTAATTACAGCGGACAACTCCTTAGCCTTTTGCAACACTTCTAATTAGAGTTTAACCTAGCCTCATTCAACAGCAAGCTGGTTCACTGCAACATTTTATTACAAAGCAGCTGGAGGACTCTTGTGGCATGCTCGTGTATCATGTTTAATTAGGAGAATTAGGGACATTATAGAATGTCAATTTTTACATTACTAGGATTATTCAGCAGCTTCTACCCATCTTCTGACATGTCTTTTATGCCTAATTTGAAGCAGGAGGGATATATTTCATTAGCTTGCTTTAGGCTCTACAGCAAAATGAAAAGGGTGAGCTTCAAGGCTGGGGCTTAAATGGAAACTAAGAGAGCCATCAATATTTTAAAGCCTCGTATAAGCAAATGTAGAGGCGGCGGGCAGCTGAAAGCAGCACACGCGGTCTCGGAGGGATTTCGAGCCGACAGCTCGCCACCGCAGAAAACAAGCCCTGAGCAGGGAGGCCAAACAGGAACTCAGCGACACGGGACAGGGGCTGCAGCGCTTCCTGCTGCGGGCAACGCGCCGACAGGCGCTCAGCACCGCCCCAGGAGGGCTAGGAGGGTGCCTGGGGTTCAAGCCTTTCGGTAAGTTCTGATCTACTTCTCTGAGGCATGGGAAACCTGACAAAAAACTCAGATTAAGCCCCCTCCTGATCTCTGCCTCCTTCATCTGCCTGCTTAGCAGTGAATTGGTCCTACCAAAACTGCTCAGGAGGCTTCAAAAAAAAAAAAGCACCCAGCTTGCTACTGTCCCCATCTAGCCTGCCAGGCAGCCAGCAAAATGCACCAGGGGTGCTGTCCCTCTGCCCCTAGTGGAGCTTAGGCAGCTTTTTCCATCCCTGCACAACAGAAACTTGCCCAAACCAGCTAGAAAGACATAAGGTGAGGAAAGCAAACACCTGAACACAGCGCCTGAGCTATCACAGCACTGCAGGCACAGCCAGGTACGAAACATCTGCACAAGGGCTGGCAGACATACCAGGATTGCAGGGTAGCCCATGTCCTAGAGGGATGGACAAAAGCCAGGCAGGGTGCCTGCCGACATGGGAAACACTACGAAGCCCCACACAAGCATCTTGATCCCAAACGAAGTGCCAAGCCTGGGGTTTGGTACCTCTGAAATGCATGATGGACACCGTAACCTCTCCTCAGCCAAGCAGAGCACCCACCAGCCCCCTGATACAAGGAGAGCTTGGGCAGCCCTGCAAATCAAAAAATCACCCTCAAAAAGAAAAAGAAAACCAGGCTCAAATCCATGAGCTTTTCTATCTCAATATCCAGGATCACAGCCCCAGCGAAGTTGTCACAACAGGTCTCTACTTCTCCATCCTTCCCACTCGGTGGGTCAGGTGGGAGGTACACAGGGACAAGATGGTTCAAGCACACAGAGAACACGGTTGAGTTTTTCCCCACTGTCATAATGCAATTAAGACACAGATGGGTAAAAGCCAAGCAAGGATGACTGTTCACTTCCCGAGCCCAGTAAAACCTGCTCGATCAAAGCACAGCAGCAGCAGCGGGCCCTGAAAGCAGAGAAGGCTGGAGACAGGAGAGAAGCAGCACAGCAGCTGGAAGAAGGGCAAGGGTGGAGTAAGATCAGAGGGTTGGGCAGAGGTCAGTGGGGACTCTGGCAAGGGAAGCATCCTCTGTTCCTCCTTCTTTAGGGGAGGAAAGAGCAGAACAAAAGGCAGCCGGGCCTCGTGTCCCTTGGGCAAGGGACGGACAAAACACTCCGCTTAGAAAAAACCCCAAACCTGGGCTGTACAGGAACTGCACTCCCGGGCAGGTGTCTGCTTTATCACTAAACCACCTCAAGGCTTCAAACCACTCCTGTTTTGAATCCTTCAGCCTATTAGTCTGCCAGGCATTTTAAAACATGAGCAACTTATGCCTGTGAAATGCAGGGTCACTTTGAGGTGAGGAGATGAGCTGTGTGCATGGCAGATCCACCTTCCTCTCTGAGCATGCCTCCAGCCCTGGCAGCTGTTTTCCCCCCCATTCACCCGAGGATTACTGAGTGCCACCCCTGCAGCTTGAAGGGCAGCAGATGCCACTAAGTGACAGCAAAAGCTGTTCAGCTCCTCTGAAAGTTTGTTTGGTGTTTTACAGAAGTTCAAGAGCAAGATCCGATGCAGCTGTCTACGCAATTTGTGTAAATATCAATCAGGTTTCCATATGGAAGCACAGCCTCAGTAACACTTTATAACCTGTGCTATGAGCTTCAGGAAGGTGGGGGGGGGGTTAAACACTTTTGCATACTGCCTCAAACTGGCCACGGAAGAGTTTAAGATCTCCGAAGTGGTTCCCCCTCCATCTCTATCACTGCAGATTGCCACCTTCAGATGAAGGCAGCATTTGCTGAAGCGCCATGAGCTACCAGGCAGGGTGAGTCAGACCTCTGAGCACAGGAAGTGCCACTTCAGACAGAAATATGGTCTAAAAGCACTCTAGAAAAAGATATTTTGCTGAGTAGGAGGCCAGATCCAGGAACTGAGTTAAGGCTGGCTGAGAAGATCGGCACAGCCCTCCTGTACCTTGAAGAACACCTTCTGTGGTCAGGCTGATCCCCCTCTGTCCACCCTGCAGGACTCATCGCATAGCAGAGAGAAATAGAAAAAAGCATTAGAAGTGCAGGAGGCCAAGGACAACAGGCACCGTCCTTCAGTGCTGCAGGAGCAAAATCAACTCCTCACCCTGCGCAGCCATAAGTAGCAGATGCCTTGACCCTACGTCCCTCTGTACCTCAGCCCATCATATGCAATGTGAAAATAAGCCATCCCCCATTTTATGCAGGTGCTGGGAAGAAAAATGCAGTTTCTCTACCCATTCCCCTCTAAAGCATCGCCCCTTCCCCTGTAATTCACACCTGGCCCAGGCCTGCCTTGCTCCAGTATCTCAAAACCCATCCCCAGCCGCCTTCTCCTTGCTCCCATCATCTTCTCAGACCCTCTCCATCTCCCCAGTCCTGCTGCTATCAAACCCTCTCATAGCTCTGACAAGGTGCTTGCCCTGCAGCTGTTTTGCTTTTAAGCTGAGTTTTAAGAGCCCAGGGCTCTGTTGGGAAGAGCAGTGAATTGAGCCACAGCAATCGGAGGTGGCATTACCTCTCCCTCCACTGCCTCCATGGCACCTGGCAGCTGCACCTGGAGTAATAAAATCAGCAGAGGAGTAGTTAGCAGGAAGCACTACTTCAGCCACATCATATACATTCCCTATAAAAGCTTAATTGCTCTGTGGGAGCAGCACTCACAGCCCAGGGGGCTGCAGGCTTCTCCAAAAAAGCCTAAACCTTCATCATCAAACTCAGTTTCCCGGGAGAAAAGCAGCTATATTACTGACGACATCATCTCACATCCCAGGTTATGAGACTTATGCCAGACACAGCCCCAGCATAACCTCTCTGTGTGGCTCAGAGGAGAGAAAGCCAATCGTGATATTTTAATCAACATCTGCAAGCATGCTCACTAACCAGGGGGTTAGGAGTGCAACTGCATCTATCCACACTTTGCTGCGGACTCAATGTAGCACAGCAAGCCAGGTAAAACATCTAAGGAGGACATTTTTGGGGGAGATGGGGCATTTTTCCTTTTGGCATTACCCAGATGTTGCAGTTCTTGTCATGTGTGCACTACAGAAATTTTCTGTTTAGGCCAATACATTGCTGCTACTGTTTTACCAAGAGCTCCATGGATAAGGTACATATCCATGTAGCTAGATTAGCAGGGCAAAATAGGAAAGCTAAAAATCAAAGCTTGTCAGAACGTATCGACCGCTGCCAAGTCTCTGCAAAAATATCTGGCTTTATTTCTGAAGGACCACATATGCTACCTTAACACCCTGAATACTCAAAAGCAGTTTTCTGGAAACCACTGATTTTTACCCTCAATTTCCAGGAAAGTCTACACTACAAGTCTGGGAAAGTGTCCTCATTGACAGCACTTGTTTGCACAGCAATGCCTGTTCCCTCAGCCAAACCCAAGCCCCAGCTTCCAGAATCTGGAAGGCAGGGTGGCATCTGCTCTTCCTCAGCAAGGGTAGCTGCCCCTCCCACGAGAGCTTTTCAGAAAGCTAACATCACATTAAAAGGGTTCTTGTGAGCTCAGATGACTAGCAATTCAACACAACCAGCTAGCCATGTTAAAAGCCACCTCAGATTTCTCAAACAAGTTTTTTTGGGGCACAGAAGGCAGCAAATTGCAGGACAGTCCTTGTACTGGTTTTGCAAAACAGCACTTATGGTCGCCTTGCCAGAACATAAGAGCACTGGTATGCACTGTGCTCCTGCCGGACCCAGGCGCCTCAGACATTTCACCCTGGGAAAAGCAAAGGCTTTCCTTCCAACATCACTGCTTTAGAGTTTTTTGTCACTGATCCTGGTCCATTCAGAAGTGAAATCCAGCGGCTGGCCCCACTCTTTGCATTTCAAGCCGTAAACCTCACACAGCCAAACAGCCAGCTCTGCTGCAGGCAGGCAGTCAAGTGCCAAAGTTTGCAAGTTCTCATTTTGGAAGAGCCAAGAGCTATCTGCATCCACTTTCTCAGAATTATTACAGGTCAAGTACAGAAGGACAACAGAAGCAATAATAATATATACTCAATAGCTTTTAAAGGTAAGTGCGCATCAACTGGGACACGGGCATTACCCTAAAATCAGGTCCAGTTCTTTGAGCACCCCAGTGCTCACCTGTAATACAGCGTTAAGGAACTCAAGAGATAATTAAGCCCTGTATCTACTAAAAAGCTAGTCATGATACTGGCATTAACTTTAAAGAAAAAAAAAAAGAAGTCACTTCATCTGATTTTTCCACTCCTGTGGATTTTCAGCTTGCTCTAACCAACAATAGACTCTAATTTTTAAGAAAAGCATGAGGTTTTAATTAACCTAAGCTAAAGTGATCAGCCTGAGCTTTAAGCTATCAGACGGGCTTGCTTTGTTCCCCGGGTACTGCAGGCTTTGCAGATTCACTGCGTCACTCGGAAAATACCCAAATTCCCAACATTGGGTGCAACAGGAAACTCAATTAATAATGGAGCGAGCCCCCACCTCCATTTTGACCTTTACACTCTGCACAAAACCACAGGCTCATGTTGCCTCCGAAGGTTAAATAACCTTACAGTTAGTTAATATTGGCAGGGATAAAGCAATCGAAGGATTCAGGAGAGACTGGGGAGAACTTTGTACAAGTGTTACCAGTTCTCCAATCTGCACAATATTCTAGGAAAAAAAAAAGTTTAAATAGCACCCTGCTCTCACACACTGTAACCAAGGCAAGCTTCTGGTCACACCTCATACACTGATCTCAGCATAATCACTTATCAAAATAGCTCTCCTTTTTCAGACAAAGACAGCAATCATATGGATAGAACAGCATCTTTTATGTAAATATTTTTCTAAATTGTACATATTCCTGCTGAAGTCACCCTTCAAAGTTCAGGGTTTACTTATTGTTTTGAATCACGAGAGTCTGAAAAGCAGTCATGAAAAATTCCTTCCTTCCTAACAATTTACTCCATTTCACAGACAAGAACAACTGCAGGGCCATAGCCACAGAGCAATACCCTCCAAAGGCTGCTATCAAGTCACATTTTGCAAAGCTGCCTCCCACAAAATTAAAAATTTAAGCCACGCTGATTAAATAAAGTAGTTCAGCCTACAGCTGGATGCTTGGTAGAATTCTAAGCTTTTCCTTTGGTTCACAGTTGAGAGATTCCCTGGCAAAGCTCACTATTTTTGTCCTAAGGAGATTTACCCATCAGGCATGCCACATGGCATGGGGTTTATGCCAGCCCAGAAGACAAGTGGGGGGCTAGAGGTCACCCACAGACTGTGTTGTTGGATTGCTGAGGGTTTGCTGCTGACAAGTAATTGGCAAGAGAGGTCCAGAGCTTACGTCCCATGCTTTTGTTAGAATATCTCCTTTATCAAGCCAAACCTTATGGGTTGACACAGGAGACTAATGACTTCTCTGGGTCATCTAGATGGATTTAAAGAAGTGTCCTCCACTCCCAGCCTCTACACGGTTAGCTTGAGGGGCAGAAGAGCTGGGGAAAGGCGACTTCCAGCCGTCACTGGAAGCTCGTCAGATATGGGTTTGTGGCCACCTGCTATGGAGATGTCAATCCATTACCTAAGCTTTCAGAGTGCTTCAAGACCACAGATTAAACCACAACCTCCTCTTGTAAAAGAGATGGAAAGCATCTAGCAGATGAGACACCAAGACCAGACCTGCGTCCTTTAAGTAACAGATCCCTCCACCACTGGCCAGCCATAACTTCAGTCACGTGTTTCCAACCCTTCTTCAAGTCAGTCTTTTGTCATGAAGAGCCAGATGGAAACAAAGTTTCTCCTGCCACTTCAGTAATAATTCATAACAGAACTGAAAGAACTGATCTGCTACAAAAAAAACCACCCAGGCACTTTTGAATTAATTCCAGTATTGTATTTTGCAGCCAGATTTCTAGGAAATGTTGTGAATAATCCAAGTAATTCAGCAGGGCTTTGTTTTTATTTTTTTTGTTTTGTTTTTACAAAACACAGCAGCACGTGGAAGTTCAGTTCTGTACCAGAACTCACAGAAATCAGGAGTGTTCACTTTATTATACGCCTCCTGACAGGCAGTTCTCAGAAATGAAAATCTGCGAGAGACCTGCAAGCCACCCCCTTGGGCTCTCCATAGGTAGCAGTAGTGCATCTCCTGCTGGTAAACTGAGCATCTCATCAGGGGAAACCCATCACGAAAAGGAGTTGTTTCACAAGAAACATTTAGATTAGTCTCCTAGTTAGGCAAACAGTTCCAAGACAGATAAAGACAAATTTAAAAGAGAAACCCACACACACTAAACTGAACTGCAAACTGAAAACCAAAACCAAGTAGATAAAAAGTATCCAAACATCCCAAGCCAAACCAGGGCCTTGGGGCCCTTCAACACAACTGCAAAACCAATTAATAAGTCAGAGGAGACCAAACAGTGAGGCATTTGCTCTGGAAGACAAAAATTTATGCTGCAATATCTGTTGAGCCAGCTTTAAAACAATGCAGCCCCCCAGCACTATAGCAGGAGTCCTTCCTTTGGATTTCACACAAGGAACTAGAAAGCCTCCAGTTTTGTGTCTTATCAGGGAAAGTTCTTGGATCAATTAAAAAGCTCATCATACATCGGCAGAATTTAATCACTTGCAGCTAACACCAATGCCTTTAGAGCTAATGCGCTTAGTAGCGGGCACTGGATGCTCCCCCACCACCAAGGAGGGTGCAGGAGGCTGACAGCCAAGAGAATGTGGAGCTTGAGAAGTAGTTACTTTGAACATCGATTGCCAAACTGCATTTCATCAGGACACCAATTATCTTCAGGTTTGGATTGGGTCTACACCTCATTAGTCACCTCACCAGGACGAAAACCCATTGGGCAAAACAACCTCGCTGAAGATTCAAGTGACTTAAACACATAGCCTGCTCATGGGGTGGATTTGGTTGATTTGCTTGTGCAAGAGACTTGCCCCACAGACTCGAAAGAGTGAGTAAAACCACGGATTTGGATTACCATCAGCAAGATATGCCAGAGGACAACTACTAAAGCTGACAATATACACTGGTTGAAAACAGAACATGGCCAACAGTTGCCATCGTACCTACTGCCTCCACACTCTCCATCTGAAACTTCTAACTGGGCAGGCAGAAACTTATTTCCTTATTTTTCCTTTTAACTTTGCCTCTACAGAGCAAGCTACTAACAGTTTCCCCCTGCTCCCCCCATCATATCACATGCATTTACCTTCTGCAATGCACTAAAGGCCATAAAAGTGGCTTTCAGTCAAGTGCTTCCAGCAATAGAAAAAAACCAGAGTATGCTGGAAACTGGAACTTGTAGCTAAAGCCATGGGCTCCTTTGATTAACTCTCTAGAAGTTATCAAATAGATTGGTACATGGTTGGGACCATAACAACCCTCTGAGCTTCCTGAATAGTCATCTATTAGCATCCCTTTACTAGAAAAATCCTTCCTGGGCTTTTCTCAGCTCCCTGGTAATTAAATAGAGCTGCATATTATTAAATACTTCAGTAAGTTTTTTTTATGAACAGTAAATATCCAGGAGATTCATACAAAGCACTGCTTTGGTGCTGCAGCCAAGATTACCCTCACGACAACAGTGTAAACTAAAACTGAAGTCACAACTTTTCAAGTTTTAACATTGATGCAGCTGTTATTGAGAACACAAGGGTAAGAAAAAAGTTAGCTGGCAGAGTCTCCGAACAGAACCTCAGACACACTCAGAAACAAAAACATCCTAATTACTAAGGATACAGAAAACCATATGTATATGAAGATCTCGGGAGATAAGGAAGAAGCTTGACAGTGCAAAGAGCAATAGTATCAGAAGATGTTTCTCTACTGAGAAAAGGGGAAAAAATTTAAGTGCTAAGGGAAAGGACGAGGTTTATTTTTTTTTGGGTTTTTTTGCCCAGCCCCCACCACACAGCTTAGGGGATTGGTGTTTTATTTTAAAGGTGGGGCAAGAGCATCCCTCGGTCTCCATAATGAACTGGCAGACCCGAACAAGTGGTGCCAAGGCACAGCTCAGTGATTACGTAGCTCCATCTCAAAACAAGTTATTTTGAAACTATGTGAAAAGGTAACTTCTTTCTCTGCGGTTTCCTCTAGCCCTGATTAAGTTTTTGGGTAAGTCTTCAAGAATCTGAGTGCATGAAACTTCTGTGCAGAGAGAGCCAAAGCACTGCCTCGCCACGGGATGTGAAGATTCACATTTGCAACCCCTGAGATGTGCTGTCTGTATATTCTGTGCAGAAACACCCAAGCCCTCCGTTAAATCAGGCAGTAGAAGGTGACTCATCACTCAACAGCAACTGAACTTTGAAAAAAAAAAAAAAGGTCAGTTTGTAGCGAGGAACAAGAATGACAGTGGATTTGAGTGTGAAATAACCAAGAAATTCACTGTATTTTCAATCACAATTAATACAGAATTCCATACGATGTGCAGGCTGAAGGGGAACTTGCAAGCAACCTTCCCTCCTTCCCCCAGACCACGCAGAAGCGTTAACAGGAAAGAAGCACACGCAGTTTCATGAAGGCCTTAATGGTAGCTCTAAGGTGCTCCTTAAGACTACGGGGACACTGAGTAATAACACAAACAGGGCAGAAACAAATGCTCACTGCCATGGCACCGAGCTGAAAAAAACCAAGCGTATCTCATAGGAGAGCTTTGCACAGGGAATGCCACGACTACAAACACGCTCACTAAAACCGTCCAGATATCTGCTGGGTTTTTTTTGTTTGGACAGTTCAGGGAAAACAAGATATTGAGTCCTGGAAGGGGACACATAAAGCCTTTCCACATAAGATGCTAGGACATACAGCTGTGCTTGTGTTCCTTGCAACAGGAGGACTTGGGATGAAATAGGTGGCTCCAGAAGACAGCCGCCTTTGTCCTTTCTCCAAATCAAACGGCAGCATTTGTCACCAAGCCCTTACACTGCTCTCAGCCAGAAGCTGGAGGCTCAGTCATCTCTCCAGCTCCCAACCTGGACCACCCTCTTCCATTCCCAGTCCTCAAGAAAGGACCAACCACCCCCCAAAGGGCCACAAGCAAGCCAGGTAAGGCAGGAGCAGGGCTACCCAGACCTCATGCCCTGCAAATATCAAAGACATAAGACCTCCCTGGGGTTAGACATAATTTCTGCCCTTCTGCAACTCAATCCAGCCTTCAGAAAAGACCTCTTACTGGAGATGAGAGTACTTGCTTCCAGTTTCATCCTCTTACTTCTAGAAATTGGCTCCATATAACACTTTCAGGGAAGCCAAGCAAGCCAGTGCCAAAGGAAGCACTGTCAATAGTGACGCTGATCTATTGCAGCTGACATCTGGCAGACATTCAGCTTCCCCTTCCCAGATGTTCACCTAAGAACCAGCCCCCTGGAACAAAAAAAGATGAGCCTTGTGACAGCTACAAGTATCTACGGGCCTAAACAACTGGAGCATTTTAGTTTTCTGCTCTCACCATTTGGAATTCCCGAGTACTCCAAGCACTGCGCCTTGTCAAGTGCAAGAAGCCCCAGGTCCTTAGATACTACATCCTGAAGAGGCCAGTCTTGAGTTGAACTCTTAAGATGATTTCTCCCTAACAACCCCCACATGTGCTATTTCTCCAAAACCAGTAGAGAAGTTGGGATTTCACTGCACTCCAAGTTTAGTTGTACAATACTTTGGCCCTTTATCAGTGCAGTACCTCTAAGAGCTCATCCACCTTTCCTGAGGCAGATGATACAAGTCTCCAAACACCACAACTTAATCTTGCTTCAAAGAAAAATCTTGAGAGCACTTTGCACTAAAAGAAGCATTTACCAGATTCATCCAACATTTGCCTGATGCTCTTTGGCAGGGTGTCTCCAAAGGCATCCGACACCTACACATGCTCTCCACTCCAGAAAAAGACAAGCAAATACACCTGCCAGCCTGTATTACAGGAAAACATCACGAAAGAGCTTGAAAAACAAGGAGCCACCCAGAATAGTCACTGATGACAACGTGAAGATGATTATTTACTGCTTTGAATATCTAGAACATCTACGGGATTTAAAAACGCAGAGTCTGCTTCCAGCACAAGATTACACAACCGCCGTGCAAGACTGTCTGTGCATGCTGCTTAAGCTAAATGGATTTTGTATCACCTGCTTCAAGTTCTCAGCTAACCCTGTAGTGAGCTCTCCCTCCAAGAAGGCAATACTATGTGCAAAGAAGTCAAATAATACTTGCCACTCTCTTCAAAGAAGTATCCATTTCTTGACATCGCTGCTGGTGGAGACTCTAAAAAGACAGAAGAAAAGGCAACATAAGAATCATCAGGATGCCTACTGTTTTCACCTTACTGCTGAACTCGCTGTAAACCTGGATTGCAGCAAAAAACCAGCCCCTAAATACTGCAGGCATCAGATTTTCCTGAATGTGGCAACTTTAACCTTTTGTTTATTGCATTTACCAGAACATCCGACACGGTCACCGCTTGAAATAAGTTAAGCGGTCCCAGACATCCTGGGCTGAGTCCACAAAACAGTGAGACTAAAGATCAGGACAAGCCCGATCATCTCTGTGACCTACCAAAGCCAAACAAGCGCATCCAAAAATAATACAAGCTAAGCATCCAAGAGGCTTTTATTAAAAATACAGACCGCAATGAAGTCCAGGTTGTACCTTATGCTCAGATAATAAGAAACAGTTTATTTTAGAAGAGAGCAACTCAATTTAGACAAGAACAGGGTTTCACACCCTATTCTGCTGCTCTTAATCATTAGGATATCCCAAAAGAGTGCTTGGCACTTGCAGATAAGCACCAGAACACTGGAGCCTTCCTTGGCCCGTTTCCTGAGCAGGGGTCCTGCAGCAAACACCATCTGCACCAACAGAGTCTCGCGAGGAAGCCACAAATGGGAAATGACGCTGACCAAGAGCGAACCCACAAACACAACAGCACCAGGACCGAATCACCATTATGGAACATACTTTACTTGTGAGTGAGTCAGTTCTGCAATTAACTGCTGGCAAATTGGGTATTTGCCATGCAAAGCGATGTTCAGACAGCAGAGGAGCACCTCCTTCAGGTGTGATCAAAGTCTGGTACCCAAGCCCAAGCCTGGCTGGTTTTAATACTAACAGTATTTGACAGTTCAGAAAGCGTGGGCTAAAAGCACCAGCTTTTCTGTACAGGTGTGTGCCCCATTTTATAGTGAGCTAACAGAGCTCTGTATTTCAAGCCTTGAGCAAGAGTCACCCAAGGAGCCCCTTCGAAAGCTGCTACTGGATGCTGCTTCTCTGTAAGCTTCTTCCCAGCCAAAATGCAATCAGAAAGAGAAATAGATTTGCTCTGTCTGTCCCCACTTCATTAGGCTAATCAAACATTACCTACGCAAGCCTGGGATGAATTTAGGCCAACAAGGAAAGAGGTTTTGCCTGCTTTATTGTTCTACAGATTAGGCTTCCTGCTTTTCCTTTGAGGTATGAGACTGTTTCCCAAAGACACTTTCTCTTCCCCATAACTTTTGGCTTACAGGTTAAATGATTTTTTTCTTCTTCCCCTATTTTACAGTGTGTGACATTTTCAAGCATCGTAATTCATCCTGGTCCACCGGGAGCCTTTGTGCACCAGATGGATGCAAGTCACGCCACTGATGGCAGCACCTTCCAGCCCTAACACTTGTCACAGCCCAACGTGGTTCAGACCTTTCAGCACAGACAGCATTTGACTGCACAGGTTCCTGGAGGGACACCCTGATGACCATAAAAAAAACCACCACAACAAAAAACAAAAAACCCCACACAAACCCGAGGGCAATTCAAGTGTCTGGTCCAAGAGACAAACACAATGTTCCAATTTCATCCCAGAACAATGGGCTGGAGGAACAAACGCACTGTGGCCAAGGGGCACCCATTACAGGAGTCAATTGTTTCCCTCCACCTGGAAGGGAAGGAGAAGATCCATCCAGACTGATTAGCATGCTAATGATCAAAGGAAAAGTTTTTAAAGAGGCTCTTATTGTGTAATGATTGCATTTACGTATTTCAGAGAAACAAACAAAATACGCCTAGGCAGATGGATTACCCAAGGAACTGACATTCCCACCAGGATGGTATATCAATTTCTCATTTCTATTATGGCTTCTGAGGGAGCCTAAAGCAACATATTCATCCTTCACTAGGCAAAATGAGACAGTGTTTGCTTTTTCTTTAACTGAACACACTTATTTCTACAGGTTGATAGTGCCCAAGGAGCTGGAATTCAGGAAGTATTTCTAATGAAGCAAGCAACAAACCTAAACTGCCATGTTGCCCAGGTTGACATCGCACCTTTATGGGAGGCTGGTTTGGTCACTGCTTGGACTGGGCATGAAAAGGGCAAGGCTGGGGTATTACAGCAGGCAGTGCCATTTCATCAGGTGGCACTTGTTCCTCTGAGTCACTAATGAGCAACAGTCCCCTAGGCAACACGCTCAGGCAATTATGTTGGAGGTGCTGTTTTTTCAGATGAGTCATAAAACAGAGGTCTTAACCTTGTAATTAAAGATGCAATGGCACGTTTGGGAGGAAAAAAAAAGTTACCCTACTATGTCCTGGCTAAAGTCCAGCCCTGGAAATTTGTCTTCTCCCTACGTAATGCTGTCCCATAGCACCAATAGGATTCAGACTTCAGAACAGTCTTGTTGGAGCCTTTTGAAAAGTTGTTAAAACCCCCACGGAAGGGGCTACGCACATTAACGTCAGGAGCGGTGTGCAACATGCCCAGGAGGTAAGAGGTGATGGGGTGTTTACACGAGTCCAGACACACACGGAGCAATGGACTAGCTGAAAGGTGAACGCCTTAGCAGAAGTGGAAGTCAGAAGAGTAAATTGGGGGCTACATCATCTGCATCTGAGAACCTAGAGAAAGCAGCATCCACCTAACTTTTTAACTGAGCACAACAAAGACAACTGATTTGGGGGTGAGGACAATTAATATCTTCCCTCCTTACGCATCGGCCGCCTTCTTCCCATATTTCCCCAACCAGTTTAGCACAAGCAAGCATAGCTAGCATCCCATAACCATAAGCTAAGGAGAAGGCCAGCTAGATGGTGCTTAAGTGCATGTTCAGTAGCAGTCAGCAAGGCAAATGTATCGGCAGGCTCCACGCACGTCTCCTTTCACAAGGCTTATGGGATTTCAGTACCTAAGGTCTTGGCTCCTTAGTTGTGTTTTGCTGAAGATGGGAGCAATGGGTTGGAGTTGTGCAGAACTGGCAGCAAGGCAGAGTCCTCTCCTCTGTAGAAATAAGGTACAAACCCACAGCCTGGTACACACACCCCACCTGCATTTCCTTCACTCTTAAAATAAAAGAGCTCAACCAAGGGGGCACTTACAAAACAGTGCAGTAATTGATGCAATTGTTTAGCTCAGGGAAGCCCGGGCAGGAATACGAGTCTCTAAATACATTAGAGATCAGCGTTATAACACTCCAGGGTTTGCCTCAAGTTGCAGAAGTGTTTTTATGGAGTATAAACCAGCCCCTGCGCTAGCCTTTGCAGGCTGGAGGAAGATACCTGCAGGCTGGAGGAAGATACCTACAGCCTGGAAAGCACTTTTACCACAGGGTGGAGTTCCCCCTCTCCACACTAGCACACTGCTTCCCTCGGATCCGCCAAACCCACATTGCTAGTTCCTTTCCCCCAGGTTTTCTTTCAAATTTCAGCAAATAAAAAATACAAAGCAATTTCAGCAAGACACAAGGTCAGGCTTCTAGAGACAAAGCTGGAAAGCATTACCCTGAGGAGCCAAGACACACAACACAGCATATTCAACTCCCGTACCTCTAGTGTCTCTCAGAGGTCTATACCCTCAATCTCGAGAGTCTGCTTTCTCATCCAACACCTACAAGGACAACTAGCCTCTCCAATCGCCCTCCCTCTCCAAAGGCAGAACAAGATACCATCTTCCATTATCTGCCAAAAAGCACGGGGTATAGCTCTTTTGACAATTTCAGCACTGCTCTTCATTTTTAAGAGTTAATTTACTCCAGCAAATAAGTTTCTGCCACCACCCCACCTTATTGCCTACAGTGATGTCTATTAGATGAGACTAAATTAGACAGGCATTAAAAGTGTCACCACTTAGCTGCTTTTTCAAAGAAAAGCTTCTGACTAGTTTCTCATCCCCTTACGAGCACTGAATTCAAAGATAAACATGAAGAGCTGAAGCACTGAAGTGCTGCAGAACTGAAACCAGAGCCTATTTCATAGAATCATCTAGGTTGGAAAAGACCTTTAAGATCATCACATCCAGCCGTTAACCTAGCACTGCCATCCCACCACTAAACCATGTCCCTAAGCACCTCATCTACCTGTCTTTTAAATACCTCCAGGGATGAGGACTCAACCACCTCCCTGGGCAGCCCATTCCAGAGCCTAACAACCCTATTTCTCTAGACTCAGGGGTACAGCTTCAGATTTCAGAAGTCACTGCCCTTGAAGCTACTGCAGCGACTCCAAGAGCCACCAAGGGGGACGTATATGAAGTTTACTTCTCACCTGGTAAGACAGCCAACTTTGCTGTAGTTTAAGGCGGTTGGTCTTAGGACTAGAATGAATCAGATGATCTGCAGCAGGAAGGATCAGACCAGAAGCAGGTATGCGTCCCGATTTCTGACATTCTTACCATTTTTACATTTGCATTTGACAACAAAAACAGACAAAACCCTGCCATGCCATCCTCTGTTATTAAATTCCTGTGGGAAACGTGTCTCGGGTCTAATAATCCATTTTAACCCTCTTCTTTTAAGGTTAGTAATAAGTTCTCCTGAGCCTCACAATATTAGTGGATTACAAATAAAAACACATTCTCTGGATACTTTGGTAACTCGATTATAATGTTCAGCTGCTGGCATCTTCCAAGCAAACAGCCCTCTGCAGCACAAGCCCTATATTGAAGCAAAAAAAAAAAATAGCTCTCTAGCAAGTTTTCTAGAAGTGGTACTTTACAGACTTCGGCTTTTATGACTTCCCTCCAAGTAAATCTCTCCATGTTCTAGTGTCTTGATATTTAATTGGAGTTTACTCTGAGACAACACCATTCTGAAAGAGCTACTGGGAAGGTACTTTTTCATTTACAGGCCCTTTAACATTGGCTGCTCTTGGGTTGTCTCTGACCATCAGCAGCCCGTACATCTGGAACATTTAATTACCCTGTAAGTACTGATGGGAAAACATTGGGTAACTTCATCACCTTTTACTCAGGGTGCGCTCCAATATCCCAATTTCCAACACCTTCTTCAACACTGCTTCACTGAAGCTGAGGACGTTCCTGAAACTCCTCAGCAAATGCAACGTCTTGCCTGAAAATTGCTAAAGCAAAATACTCGAGCTTCTCAGCAAGAAGTTGCAATAGAAAAATTACCTGTTCAGCTGAAAAAAACCCAAAAAACTCCCAAGCTTTAGACTTTCCCAGTTTCCTCCCAGGAGGAATTACAAAGTCTTAGCATGACAGACTGAACTACCCAGTTATCTGGGGGGAAAAAAGAGGAAAAAAACCAAAAATCTACTTTCCAGCAGACATGCAGGGCTTTAGCTCTGAAGCAAGGTTTTGGTCACTTCAAGCTGACTTCCAGGAGTTTGTCAGTCAATGCTAAAAATGTCCATCAGTACCATTAAGTAGTTGGGCACCAGCTTCCCTGCACGATGGGGAACATTGCAGTTGGTTGCGCTACCTCAAACTGATCTGGGACTGAGTCTGCCTGGAACAAGTCTCATCTAAGTCTTAGGTCTGGGGGAAGATGATAAAGCTAACCCTAGCCAAGGCTCCACCAGACCTGGTATTTAATACTAAAGTCTGAGCTCACTCCTTATTCTTTATTCTCTCCACCCCACCATGAATCAATAGCACAGGACAAGGGAGTCTGCAGTTGTAGGGGTGACCAGGCAGCTGCACCCAGGTTCATGCAATTTGGGGCAGGGGGGAGAGCCACGATTTATGTGCTTCACATATTAATAACCAAATGCTGCTGCCCCTCTCCTCCACTCAAAGTCAGCTGAAAACCAGACAGACTTAAGAGAAAGATCACACGCACAAGGAATAATACCCCAAGGGAAACCTGCAGGAGAGGACTGACTTTTTTAATTATGTAGAGCACTGACTGAAAGGAACCAAAGAGTCTAAAAATCTCTGTATGCAGCAAGAGCTCAACAGCAGGAGGACAAGGAAACTCCTTTCGTAATACAAAACTGCATCGCTGCAGAAGAATGGGAAGAGAGCTTGACAGGCAGCAAATCTGATCACGCTGACTAGCTGATCGAGTCCAAATACATCAATATTGCAGGATTCTCCCACATAGCATCGCCTCTGCTCATAAAACATGAACTTCTGGCAGTTTTCAGGGAAGAACCAAGCAGCAAGGTCTCCTGGTGGAGACATTTGCTGCAAATTATTTAAAACCATTCAAGTCAGCAAGAACGAATGGACAGCAGCACACAAAAAGCTATTTTGCCTCAAGTTACCACTTCTCATTCCTATCTATACCTTGAGCAGCTGATCCCTTCCCACAGCCCTGCATACTTCAACTGGAAAATGCTGGTGAAAGCACAGCTTGTACTGGCACAGAGATGAGAAGTGTGTCCCTGTGCTGCTGTTCTGGGCAGTAACAAGGGGCACGCAGGACAAGAGCTTGAGATTTTAACCTGTTCTTCTCTATGCCTAGAGAGGTACGATAAAAAAGCCAACCCCAAGACACCAAACCACGCGAGTCAAGGTTTCAAAACCGATCACCGTAACTCAAGGAAGTGTCAGATGAGTAAGGCATCCTTGTTAATACTGGGGCAGGAAAGTGCCCGGAAAAGTGTGGGGTATGAGCACCGCTGCCTGTGGCAAGCCCAAACATAGCCCTTTCCCCAGAAAGCACCAGTTTGCATCCATAAAGGCAAAGGAAAACATAATAGAAAAGACTCAAGGTGGGTAAAGAGACCTTCTGTAAGACACTAAATGGGAAATATCAGCACTCTGCTACCTCTGCTACTATCTTGAAGGGATGAGAGTCAAGATCAACTAAAGGACTCTTCACCGCAGCTTTACAGCCTCGCTCCCCTCGCGAGCGCCACACACGCCTTCTCCGTGCAGACACACATCCATCCACATCTCATCCCAAGCAGAGGCTGAGAGGGATAAATCCTTCTTTCATCCAACACACCAGAGCCCTATCCTTCCTCAACCTGTCCTTTGCTCCTCTCGGGGGCATAGCTGCAGGGCAGGGCTAAGCAGAGCCCCACCACAAGCTACCCAGCTCCACCAAGGACCAGCTGCATTCCTCTTCCCCCTGATTACATCCACATGCCCATCACACATGCCTAAATATCTTCCTAATGCTGCTCTCTACAGCACTATTTGAAGAGTAAAGAGTTAGCAACATACTGATCATCATGGTGAAAGCCTAAAGGCACGCTCCAGCCAGTGCTTGCAGGAAAGGGCAGAATTCCCTGTGTCTACATTCCCTTTCTGCACTGCTGCCCACCCCCAATTTTTTTTCAGCTTCTCCTCCTCCTCATGAAGCTGTCAAGCCTTTGAAAAACACAACCAGACACTGAAGGATGGACAAGGGACTCATCCCTCATACAGGCAGCAGTACGGTATACCATATATATACACACCCCAGCGGGTATTGGCACTACTTTGTAATAAAGCAGGGATCTTTGTTGGAGACCTTTACCTCAAATGGGTTGACTAAAACATGGTGTGCATGCAAACACCTGCAAGAAAGCAACTTTTGAGGTCTTAAAAGCAGTCTAGAAGACAGCCATGAGGGACGAAGATTTAAGTCTACTCCAAACCCCTTCACCTCGGTAAGCTTTTAGAAGATGACAAAGTGCTGGCCAGCACAGACACCGGGAAGGGAGGTGCTCTTAAGTAGCCCAATCCAACAGCAAGTTGCTGCCTCAGCCGAGAGACTCAGACCTGCAGGGACACAAGCCTTGCCCTCCTTACATGTAGATACAGCCAAGACCTCTAGCAGTCCTCAGAGAAAAGGATGTTTCTGTTGGTAAAGTGCACTTTTAAAACTAGTTATATATGTTTAACGTACTCTTCTTGACAAGAATTGCACAGATGCATCGCTTGTCTCCCCTGCCCCCCTACTAGAAGCAGCGTTCCTAGAGGATTGTCACCACCTCTTTGCTTCCCACAAGGGTTTTATTTCCCCAGAATTCCCATTTTTACATCTAAGAGGTCTGGATTACCAAAACTAGACATCTCTAACACCCCTGGGAAGTGTTCCATTTCTGATTTTTGGAGGGTGCGACACCAACCCTCTAACATTTCCTAGGCTATCCCACAGCACGCCAGTCGCTTAGACACAAACCTTTGGTCCGTGGATTTATCTAAACCATGTCCTCCACCACAGTGTGACCACCCCACGACGCCAGTCCCGACCCAGGTGGAAAACACAACTTTATAGCTTCATGGCCTAGCAGGCACTAAAGCATTGAATTGGGCATGGTATGCAAGGAGCTGGATGTTCTTCTGATGAAGGGAAATGGTGTGAGGAGGTCTTAAATTGTGCCACGGTCACTCTGGTAAATGAAACCCCAGAACTAATTTTCACAGTCGCTGGCTGTGAAAATAGAAAGGCATCACACTGAAAGGATAAAGCAGGAAGCATCCTCCTGCCTGCTCACTCCCAGGCAAACACCCACCCACACACAAGCTTGGGGATCAGAGATGGCTGCTTTCACTGTGTTAACAATCCCCTCCTCTCTCCCACAGCTTCCTAAATCGGTGACAACTACCCCATACCCCCACCCCACAGCACAAACAAGCACCCATCACAATTAAACCACATAATAAAAACGCAGCTGGCTGCAGCGGTGACAGCTACCAGAGACACCCCCCCCCCCCAAAAAAAAAAAGCCACAACCCCCAAACTCCAATGCACATGAAAGATTGGTGTCAGCAGTGCTTGGATTTACCAGCAGCACCAGGCTGTCCAGGTTGACTCATCAGAATTTAGCCCACCCAAGCAATTAATATCCAAGGGTGCCTCCCAGAGGTGAGCTGGAGGAGGAAGCGACCCTGGGAACGCAGAGCCCTGCGGCCGCTTTGCCAACGGGACAGCTTCCCCTCCGCGTTCCTTGGCCAGCATTTTGTGGGTGAGCAGAGCAAGTCGAGAGGCTGACAAACAGCGACACTTTGGGATTTGGCTGGCCGACAGATAATTTGGGCTATTTGCCTTTTTTTCCCAGGTTGAAGGGGTAGGTTACACTCCGTTGGGCCCTCTCAAAAAAACCCAGTGATTTAAGACTTACAAGGATTTCTTGCATAAGTGCTACATGGAGAGGAGTGAAAGCAAATACCTCCAGAGATCCCACAAGCTGGCAAAAGCCCAGAAACAGGCCAGTTGAGCCTTTTCAGTAGACTTTTCCTGAAACATTTAAATAATTTAGAAAGCATTAACTCTTACTGACAGCTCTTCAGACAGCTCTTTCACTTGCAGGGCCCTATCAAAAAAAAAATCTCATAACTCTTAATCAAAAAAAAAAAAGATACTGCAGTGGCCCCAAATCTTGGTCAGGGTTGAACGCGGATTTAAAGAGGTGCCAGAGAGATTTTTCTTTGCTGAAGTGCTTTCCTTGTGTACAGACAGGTCTTCCAGAGGCCACCTCCTGCCACTTATCTGCAGTGGTACTGTGTAAGACATGCAAAAAAATGGTTAAGAGGCAGCCTACCAACATCTCACGTGCTTGAGGCTATTCAGGGGAAGGGAGCTGTTCCCAGCGGTGGTTTGACTTTGTTAAACACTGTAAAAACCAAGCAGCAGCAAGGTGTAAACTAGCAGCTATGAGACCTCTTCTTCAGGGTTAGGTGGAAGAGATGCTCCAGCACCACCAGTTTCAACACTCTAGCATCCCCCCAGGAGGGTACCAGGATCATGTTTTGGAACAAAGTGCATTTCTATAAAGTTTTTATTCCCTTATTGCCACCAGAACTAAAAACAGCTGCTAAAACAAGGCAGCAGTGGCTGGGCCCGGCTTTGCAGCAAAGTTACTCCTGCACCCCTTCCCACCACCACACACCCCCTAAAGGCATCTGGATGAAACAGGAGACCAGCTCTAATTCATACAAAACCCAGAAGTTCGGTCAAAACCAAGATCTATACTGGAAACAGATACAGAAGTAGAGTGGTGAACCCAGCCACCTGATCACCAAACACATTTGCAGTTGTGGTTCTAGGCAAGATGCAGAAAGAAAAGCCTCCCCCTGCCATTAGAAGTGAAAACTGTCCAAAGGGTGCCCCAACAGCAGCCTGGCTGCCCTCTGCAGCCTCAGCCATCCCCCAGAAACAAGAATTTGGAATCACAACAGGCTTGACAGGATAACACAAACCACCCCGTACAGTTTCTATGTCCAGGAGCCACAAAACAGCAGCAGTGACAACACCGCGGGCATGGGGAGCGCCGGCAGCACCAGATCCCATTTTGCTGTCCATCATCAACTCCAAATAAAAATGCCCGGGTCCAGCGGTGAAATAATTGCAGACTGACAACCCATAAGAGAGCGTTACTCGTTAGGACGTTGTTTATGGTTCATCTACATGGCTTCCATGGCTACAGCAGCAGGGATGATGTTTGCTAGCGTTTTAGACAGATTGCATGCACGCATTTTGTTTTCACTCAGCGCTGCACTTTCCCCACGTGAAACATCAGTATGTAAAGCCTCACAGACAGGCTCGGAGGGTGTTTTAGCATTAATTAGAGAAAAGCCAGAACAGGCAAGACCTCTTGTGCTCATCTCCCCATGCATATCCTGAAACTAAATTCAAACCCTGAGAGACGGCACTCTGGTTCATGTGAATTAAATTCAAAAAGGTATTCTCCATCCTTAAACACAACAGCACAGAGACATCCGGCACAGGCAATAGATAGCATCGCTAAGCAGCAAAGCCCATTGAAAATACATCAAGTACTGCCCTTACTTCAGTGGATTAAATAATTAAAGAGCTGGCAGAGCTGGTTTTCTAGGTTTCTTGTCCAAATGCATCGCCCAGCAACAGTAGTGCTTCGGTTTGGGGGTTGCTTTTTTTTTTTTTTTAAGACCACAACTTACCTGCACTACTTCTTTAATAGAGATGCTGTTCAAACAGCCTCCGCTCCCCTCCTGGCTGCTCCCCCCGAGCCACCACGCTTGTTCCCAAATGCCACTTCCTCAGGTGGCCGAGGCGGCAACGGCTCGTGCTTTTTCAATGGCTTCAATATTAATCCATCCAGAGCATCTTTCTCTCCCTCACTTCCAATTGGCGAGCGGCAGCTGGGTGGAGTGAGGACGCAAGGCGTTCGCTCCCAGATGGGCACCTCCAACCCAGCTCTCCCAGCCCCAGCAGCGATGCCGGCGAGCCGCTAACTTCACGCCTGCGAAGCACCGCTCCGCATGCCACCGCAGCCCCAGCCAAGGCTGGGCTTTGGGTTGCCTCCTCCAGCCACCCAAATCCCGCTGCCTCTCAGAGCTATTGGCCTCTGGTAGCAAGGAGGAAAAATAGAATAATTAAAGTGACCCTGCGCTTCAGAGCCGGCGGTTTTGGCTGGATGCTGTAGGGAGAAAGCTCATGTGCCTCCTTAAAAGAAAAAAAAAAGAAAGCTTTGTGGCAGCCAGGCTCAACTGAAGTGAGAAGATACTGTACCTTACAGACAGAAGTACAGGGAAAACAAGAGGATGTGAAGATGCAGGAGGAAAAGAGGCAGGGGGGAAAAAAAAAAAACTGCTGCTGAGAGGTAGATAGAGCAAATTTCTTAAAGATATAGCTGCCGTACTCTGCGAGTGCAGTGCCTGCCCGACTGCGGGGCTGGGCTGCGATGCTTTTTCCACGCTACCCAGTGTGCCAGTTCAGCTGCCCGGGCGGCAGCAGCGCAAGGGTTAAGGCACACGTTCGGTGAGGAGTCTGCATAAGGGAATGAGGAACGGGGCAATAAGTCTGTGCCCTAACAGCAAGTTGCAGGAAATAGAGCTGGAGAGACCTCACCTCATCCGAGGAGACTTACAGCCGAGCCCAGAGCTCGACTATGCTGTGCCTAAAAAGCTTTGGAGGGAAGATGCCACATCCTCCCCCCTCTCGCCACAGCCTATTCTGCTGCTTCACTTTCCTTACAATTCAAGCTTTTCATAACAATAAGCCAAGTTTCTCCCAGCTGGATATTTAAAAAGCCTGGAGGAATGGTCTATGCTGGCCAAAAAAAAAAACCACCACCCAACTCCCCAAAGCCAGAAGAGTCAGAACCCTAAAAAGAATGACAGAAATAAACAGCCAGTTATCCAAATGCTGGCAAGACTGGGTCACTTCCATCTCAGAGTCCCTAACACCAACTCTGGCAATTACTGCGATTTCAGTAAAAACGTCCCGGTGATCGTATTTACCGGGAGGCAGCAGACGTTTCCTAGCACAGAGCAAGGGGAGGCAGGCACAGCTCGGGAACAGGCATCGCTTCTAGCAGAGGGATGCGGCCAGAGCCATGGACCCCCCTGTTTTCAGTCCCTGTTTCAGACTTGTTTCCACTGCATGAAATCGCAGGCAATGGATGTTTTTAAACACCTCCTCCGCATTTTCTCTGCTGAGACTGCTCATCCCATCTCCTCCATATTTTATTTTTTTTTCCCCCCCTCTCCGTTTTGCATGCCACCTGATGAGCTTTTCCAGGTAAGGCACATCACGTTCAGGATGTTAATAAGACGTAAAGGAAGCATGCCACGGTTCAGAGAGTGCTCGAGGGTAGAAGAGACCCTTGGAGATCTCCAGCCCCACACCTTGCTTGAGGCAGGACCACCTTCAAAGCTACATCAGGCTGCTCAGGACCTTACCTCATCAACCCAGATATCTTCCCCAAAACACTTTTACAGTCCAGACTCTCATCCTCAGGATCAGCACCTACAGCAGGGCTCAGCTCCTCGAACAGCAGGATTTACCCAGTTTCCCCATACAGACTCTTCGCAGTAAAGCGGCGTGTAAAAATCTTCAACCAAGCCGATACTTTTAAGGTACTTCCTCATAGCAAGACAAATCTGCGATACAGGATCTTAATACCTTCCCCTATACCCACACTTGATACCTTTAATAACCTTTTAAAGGCCAGAGTTGACAGCATCACAACCCTAAAGGTAAGACAAGCCCGCCTAGCCTCCAGCAGGTATTTCAGGTTCCAAACACTGCCGGATTCATTTCAGCAAGTGAACGAGCTTACGAAACAAAAGACTGGCTCAGATCAGTTTCTATTTTTATTTTTCATCGTCCTGAGGTTGTTTATCAGCTCTCCCTGGCACGAGGGTGTAGCAGGGGACCGGAGCTGCTCCGTAGCGGAGATGACAGTGGCCAAGCGAGCACCACCAGGAGGGGTCCAAGAGGAGAGTGCATCAACACAACCACACCAATGCATCCGCCAAGCCTCACCTGCATTGCCTCCCTCCCTCCCCACCACCTCCAACACCCCCCCCCCCCCCCCCAAATTTCAGTGGGCTTCTCTGCCTCCCCATGCCACCCCTTCTCCAGTCCCCAACCCTTTCATCCCCGGTCACGCACCATCCACCGGCCCGGTCCACCTCTGCGTCACCAAACGTTGAGGCCACGGGGCCAAATCCTGCGAAGAGCCAGCGCTCGCCCCAAACTGGCCGTAGGGCGAGCGGAGAAAGGTGAGCCGGGGGTAGCAAAAAGGAGCCGGCTCCATTAGGACGGAGAAGAGAGGAGAGCCAGGTACGAAGCAAACCGCGTCTGCCTTCACCTCCTTCAGTGGGTACTGTTGGGACATGCAGTCTCAGAGCCTTCTCCCTGAGAAGTTCCTTTTTGGAGAGGAATTAGTGCAAAAGACAAAAAAAAAAGCCTCTCGAGCAGCCCCGCTGCTGCTGTCAGAGCCCAGCAGAGCACACTGGAAAGGCTGCGTCTCCAGCCTGTATTTAAACGCCCCTCTCAGAAAGCAGAGATGCAGCACAGGAAGAGACAAATTCCAGCTCTGCGTCGGGCTGATAAGCCAGGTTTATAATATTCAAGAAGTATTGGCATTACTACAATTCCCCCCCCTCCCCCCCAATGAATATCTTGTGCAGTGGCTTGTTGTGCACAATAAGCAAAAAAAAAAAAAGCATCTCAATCCCTAAAAAAAAAAAATCAGCCTGTTCCGGTGGGAACAGCCAACACGTTGAATAAAACAAACACACGCGTGTTAAACCCTGGGGACGCAATTAGGCTCAGAGCAGGGGGAAGAGGCATTTAACTCCTGGAAAAGGAGATGGCAGCGGGCGAGAGGAAAAGGAGAATAAACCCGACGCCCAACTGTACACCCCATGGAGTGCTTTTTCCCCAGGGGTGAGCCCAAGTGGCAGCTCCCACCGCTGCAGGGTGCCAGCACCCACCCCAGCTCCAAAAGGGGAGGAAGGCCACCTCATCCTCAGCCTCCAGACTGTCCCCCTCCTAATTTTCCACTCATCATCTGCACCCACAGGGACAGCACCCAGCAATAAGTTGCTCTGTCACCACTGCTGTTTAAAACCCACCCGCGGCATCTCAAGACAAAGCTTGCCCAGCTCCAAGCGCCGACCAGCTGAGATCTCTTCACCAGCTTCAAATCTGGGTGGGTTTCCCCCCCCCACCCCCAACCAAAGAGCCCGTTATTGCTCATCTCCATCCATCCCACCATCATATCCCACTGGGGCAGCCGCAGCCCCACAAGCCCTTCTGCCACCGTTTGCATCAGGTCCTTCAAACCAAGAGCACACCAAAAAGCACCCGTGAGGACAAAAGCTCCTGCCCAACACAAGTCAGTGGTACCCACTCCAGCGGCTTGTATCAGGATTTCATGCTTTTCTCCCCATCTTCTTGCAGTTTCTCAGCAGGGCATTTATGAGGAATCAAAGTGGACTATTCCCCTCCGTGCCCTATCCAAATCACAGCTCCCGCTGCTCCGTCAGGGCTTGCGGACCCTTCTCCAATATCAGAGTTAGACTGACGCCCTTAGTGCAGCCTTTTCTTTTTTTAATTGCTAGTCAGAGCCAGCGATGAATTTAGAACAGGGGAAACAGAAAAACCCGGGGAGATATAAGTGACAGCTAAGCGCTTTGATATCAAAGCCAGCACTGACAGATGCAGAAGCCTGCAGTGCTCTGCTCTGGGCCAGCGTGTCACCGTGCTCTGCAGAACGGCTTTACGGGGAGCTTAGACTAGATCTTATTTAGAAAGTTATATTGCATTAAAGAAAAAAGAGGGAAAAAAAAAAAAAAAAAGAGTTATTCAGTTTCCCCAGGTCCCAGCAAACTCCTGCAGGAGTTGCTTTGCAGGCTTCCCGGCCACATAACGCTGCTCAGACTCAAATTAGGATGAACTTTAAGGCATTGCCCTTAGCATTCCCAGTTTTTCAACCTTACTGTGCTGCATCCTCCCTACCCTGCTTTGGCAGCAAGAGCGCCATGCCATGCCTCAGCTGCTGCTAGCAGCAAAGGTAGCTTGGGTTTAATTATGCTGGATTATCTGCTGGTGTGCTTGGCAGCCATTTGCATATTGAGAGGGCAGATGACAGTTTCATGATGACAAGTCATTAAAGCATCCCAAAGAGTTGTTTTTCTCCCAGAGAAATCCTACACAAGGGAACGAGACTTTTCTAGATGAGATTTATGCATTAGGAAGTAGTAACTCAAGTGCCACCCAAACTAGAGCAATAGAAAGCTTTCGGATAGCCCTCACCAGGGCTTCCCAGAGGCACCTAAATCACAGCACAGCATTAGAATCACTCACTAGAAAACAAAAAAGACACCCAGCTTTCCCCCCAGTTAATACGATTTAGCACCCGTCTTGAAAATACACACGCCGTGCATCGCCGCAAATAAAACAGCAGCAGGCTAAGTCCAGTAACTCCAGACTAAAACCCAGCTTTGCAGCTAACCTCAAGCTCCTTCCTGCAAGTACCAGCACACTTCTCACCGACTCTCCTTTTTTTAAGGCAATATAGAACGCTTCCCTTTCGGATCCTTTTGCTTTTAAAACCCAGACATCTGGGTTTGCCCATGGACTCCATGTAAAAATAAAGCCTGCTTTACCAACTGTTTGCAGCCTTAAGTGATTTACTCCAGCTTCGCTGGAAGTCAAGGCACCACGAGTTGACATACAGATACTTTATGCCACCGGGGGAGTCAAGCGAGCGCTGCGTTTAAGCGCCCAACTCTATTTCTAGCTGCATTCATTTAAACAAGCCGGAGCGTTCAAATTGCCAAGGAACAACACGCGAGCCAGAGAGGAACTTCCTCTGGGGCACATCATTCTTACCGAGTGGCAACTGCGTAAAAACCACAGATATTTCAAAACCGGAGGGCTCTGGCTGAGATGGATTAGCCAACACGTCTCGATTATAGCAGGGAAAGGGCGACGCGGGGCTGACAGCGATGACCGAGGTCGCAGCGTAGACGGGACTAAAGCCTTGCATCACCGTTTCCTTCCAGCCTCCAAAACCCAACTCCAGCAGCAACCCAGGTGAGAAAGCTGAAATTTAAATTTTTGGATTTATCCAGCCCTGGGTCAAACAGGTTATCCCACGCTCCAGCTTTTGAGGGACGGCAGCCCTGCGAAGGAGGGGCTATGCTGACACCTCGGGAGAACCCACACGAGAAGTCTTGCAAATGTTGCAACAGTTTTGGGGGGAAAAAAAAAAAAAAACAAACCACACACCCCAAGTTACGTGTTCCCCAGAGATTGTTCACGTGCGTATTGCCGATGCCCAGGCCATCGGGGTCTCAAGAGGAAGAATAAGAGCCCTGGATGTGAAACGCAGCAGCGCAGAAGAAAGCTTTGAGGAAGAACATCAGATCTGAAACAAACTTTTGCATTAAACTGGGGGGGGGGGGGGGGTGGTAAACAAGAGCACAAACCTCCCCGAAAAACACATCCTCAAGAGAAGTTTGAGGACCAGCCTCCCGCTCGCTGCTTGGCGGGCAAAGCTGTTGTGCCACCTACAGTTGCTTTTACTCCAGAACAAAAAAAAAAAAATAAATAAAACACTACTTTCCTACACAACCCCAAGTCCCTGTCATTTAATTTAGTGTCAAACCAGCGCTAACGCAGCCATGCTGATTAAGGAAGTGCTTCCTTCAGTAAGGCGGCAGGGGGGAGGCACTTCAGAAAATAAACTTTTCAAGCTGAGCTTAAACCACAAAGCGCTTTTCAAGGTGCATTTAAGCCCACCCTCTCCCCACCTTCCAAAAAAAAAAAAAAAATAACCAAAACCCCACATCACTGGGGTTTTTGCCAACGCACGCGACTGCCCAAGCCCTTTACACTAGTCCAGCTCGAGCCGTACAAGTTGCACTTTTTTTTTATTCTTTTTTTTTATTTTTATTTTTATTGCGGCTTTTACACCAGTACCAAGATGAAGTCGGGCAACCGCATCCGCAAGCAAAGCGCGGGAGCGGAGCTCAACACCACACCGTGCCCTCCTCCCCTCCATAGGTATAAACAAGTACCAGAAAGGGGGGGGAGAAAGAGGAAAAAAAACCACCCCAAACACCCCCAAAATAACAAGGCACGAAGTTTACATCGCTCCTATTCCCCTCGGTGCTTCTTTTCACACCGCTTCTGCACTCCCAGGGCTGAAACATCCCCCTGGGTGCCCCGGGAGCCAGATTTGGGGGGTGTCACCCCCTCCCCACAGGTAACACCCGGCTCCTCAGCAAGAGCCTCGAGCAATGATGCAAACCGAAGATTTCCCAAGTTTTCTGTCCCGTGTGTGTGTGTGTGTGTGTGTCCCAGCACCCCACATGTCCCCCATCCCCTCCAGACCACCCACCCCATCCCCATCCCGCTGCTGCAAAAGGCAAAACCGGGGTAAAAGGGGGAAACCACAACACGACCCACCCACCCCCCCGCAAGCTACCGGCAAAACTCATCGCACTGATGCCCCCCCCCGGCTCCCTCACCGCAGGGCTGGAGGTGGAACACCCGTCGCGCTGCCATGGCTGCCCCGGGGGTTCCTCTCATCCCGTCTTCACCATCTCGACACTTTTCGGGCTTTTCTTCTGCTTTTGCAAGAGTTTACTAATTTTTTTTTTTTTTTTTCCGGCGGGTGTGGGAGGGGGGGAACCACACACCCCGAGAGACAGCGCGGCCAAAAAAAAAAAAAAATAAAAAAATAAAAAGAAACCCCGGGTGCGGGAGTGCGGGCGGGGAGGGGAGGGAGCGGGGCCGCGGCCCCGCCCGGGTCCTAGCGCCCGCCCCGCAGCCCGTGCCCATCGCGCCGGATCCGGCCCCGCCGCCCCCGCACAGCCGTGGGTGCACCCAAAAGGGAAGATTTAAAGTCAATTCCAGCCCCCACCTCCCCTCCATACTGAGCCTTGTGACCGCGATTAAAATAAATTTTAAAAAAAAATCATTTATACTTTTCTACACATGCAAGGTAGCTTTAACAGGCAAAATGCTGCCAATTAACTTCAGAGCTGGCAAAAAGCACCGGAGCTGACAACTCTAGCTTCTCCCGTAAAGTGTGCTGCTGTACACCCACAGGGTTCCATCATCCGGACGGGTTTTCTCTCCCCTTTCAAAATAAGTAACCTGGCACAGGCATGTTGGGGTTAAAAGCAGCCAGCTGGGATTCAAAATAAATCCCTGGGGCACAGCACAGCGACTGTACCTCGGGTTTCTTTACAAAACCAAGCAGTAACAACATGAAGTTTTTAAAAGCAGGTGCAGTGATGCTCCCCAACCCGCAGCCTTTGCTTTAAAAAAAAAAAAACCACAAACAGAAACGTTTCTTAATTTCTTAAGTTCTTACACTTTGATGCCTCATTTTGGCGAGTTTTCCCCAGCCACCGCTACCTTTTTTGCTCACAACCCGAGCATGCCTCGGTGGTTTTTGCCCCCCTGCTCGAATTACTCTCCCCAGAAGGAGGTTGGTGCCAACACCAGGAGCACCGAACACAAAAGAAGTTGGAGAAGCGGTGAATGAAGCTCTGCTGAAATAAAAGCGGTTAGAGACCGGCAAGAGGAGCTTTGCATTGCCTCCAGTGTGTACACAGTGTCATGTTAGAATACCTATACTGCCATAAAGGCTGGACTCAAACTGCTTTGTTTCTCCTTTTCCTGAGCTTTCCTTCCCCCAGAGGGGTCCCTGAGCTGATCAAGCTTCACCCAGCAATTCAGCAAATTCGGAAGGTAGGGGCGAAGGAGGTTTCAAGAAATCTTGAAGACATCTTGGCTCTTGATCACTATAGATCTTGGTCTCAGGGCAGCATTTCCCCATCCTCTAAGTCAGCAAAACACAAACAGGAAAAAAAAAAAACAAAAACCACACCTAGAAAACCATTTGACACCATTTCAGCTGAAGTGGGAAACCCCCTGCCAAAATTTGAAGGCTTAAGCTACTGCATAGACCCAGCAAATACTGGAGGAAAGAGCCTTCATGCTTACTTAGCACCTAGATTCATTTCAAGGAATCAACTCATCTTCCACAGTTAAGTGCCACCTCCTTCAGCTCGCCAGAGAAACCCAATTCCCACCCAAAAATCACAATGGGAAGAAGAGCGAGGAGATCTAGGTTTAATCCAATCCTGTCGGTTTGGAAGATGGATATGTTTTAAAGTAACAGTTTGGGGGTTTGCTGAAGTTCTGCTTACATTGCAGAAGTTAATGGTTGTTTTAATGGTTTAAACCATTCGGTTTTGAGACAACGTTTAGCTCCTTGCGCAAGGTGAACGCGTGGCGTCCAGTTACATCAGGTGATTGGGAGCCCAGTCTGCGGAGTGGCGACCTTGCCAGCTCCTCCTGGAACAAGACACCCAGGATGGACAGGACTATGGGGATACACACAAGAGCATGCAGGGACAACCTCACAGGGCTATATTTCATACAAATAGAATCACAGAATGTTTTGGGTGGGAAGGGACCCCCAGAGGTCACCCAGCCCAACCCCCCTGCAGGAGCAGGGACACCTTGAACCACATCAGGTTGCTCACTGCCCCATCCAACCTGGCCTGGAATGTTCCCAGGGATGGGGCCTCCACCCCCTCTCTGGGCAACCCCTGCCAGGGTTTCACCACCCTCACTGGAAAGAATTTCTTCCTTAGATCCAGTCTAAATCTCCTTGCAGTGGTTTGTAGGATTCCTTCAAGACATCCTATAGGCACACAGCTAACGGTGGAAAACCAGGCCCTGTATTAATTTCCTCTTATACCCCAAACCAAACCATATTTCCCTATGATGATGAAGAATTATTATAGCAGAAGATGTCCCTTGCTAAAAATGTTAACCCCGCCACCAGTATAGCTTTCTGGAAGGTATCAGCTTATCTGACGTGATGCCAGGCACCAGAGAAGATATCAGATACCTTCTGTCTGGTCTATCCCAGTGTTTCCAGACCTGCTTTTTGCAAGCAGCCTCCACTGGCCCAGCTACACAAAGTCACCCAGGGAGAGAGCTGGGTCCCAGGAGCAGGAGATACACCCTACCCCAAGCCCTTCAGCTTCTGAGGAGCCTCATCTGAGCATCCCCCTCCAGCAAATAACAAATTTTATGCACAAAACCAACCTCCCTTCAAGGCAGGTATTCATTATCCTCTTTTAGCAAGTTATTTCTTCTTGACTGCCTGATTGGCATTTGTACCTAAGCTGGTTTGGGGCTAGGAACCAGTGGGAAGTGGATTTTTGCTTGCCTTCACAGCCAGGTGATCCAGGACCCAATTGCCTGGTCTAGCAGGATCAGCCACGTATCTGAGCAGAAGATACTTGAGCTTCCTCCAAGCCAGGGACGGACACCGGGTATATTTGCATTTCAGTAGGACACTTGTGCCAAGATGGTGATTTTTCTGGTGGGCTCTTAGAGGCTGCAAGAGTTTGGAGCCCAGAAAGAAACACTAGGTGGACCCAAGCATTGCAGAGAAACTCTTATCCAATACTCAACGCATGAATTAGTGCTGGGATTCCCATGCCTGTGACACAACCAAGACTTTAAACAAAAGCAAAGAAGTTGCTCATGGGATAAAAAAAAAAAAAAAGTACTACCATACCTGCAGTCAGGGTTGCTTTATTCTGTTTTAATCATGCCCTGAACTCCTTAAATCCCACCGCTACCTCCTGCTACTTTGCAACCTCAAGTTTGCTTCGCCAACCCAGCTCCTGCTGCGCAGCCGCTTTCTGCCACCGCTGCAGGAGGCCGGGCTCTGCTTGCAGGACAGTGCAATAAATGCTGCAGCACAGCAGAGGGAGCACAGCGTCCTGCTGGGAACCCCCCTCCGAGAGGGGAACCACCAAATAGCAGCTCCTTCTTGAGTTTGTGTCATCTGGAAGGGGTTTTAAGTGTTTATCTCACCACCGTTTGCCTGGGCGCTCTTTGGTCTCACCCCTGGAGCCGAATCCCACAGGTCTCAACCACAGCACTAAGGATCCCATCTCAGCACACGTGTCTGAGGTTGCCCTGGCACAATGGTCTGCAGAGACCCAGACTGGTTTGGGGCACCAGATTTGCCAAGGAAATTCAGTATGAGAGGCCAAGATAACTAGCAACCTTGCAGTCTGAGCAGTCGCAGCCTGCAGGTTGAGATATTGGGGTGAGTTTAGCAGCCATCATCCTTTTTTTGGTGCCTGTCCTCCAGCCCACAGCAAAGGCACAAATAAACATTGGGCAGAACTGTATCAATACCTCCAGATACAAGGGAGCACATCTTAGGTTACCCTTTTAAGGGTTTCCTCCCTAAAACTCGTCCAAATAGGAAAGAGAAGACCACAGAAACAGTCACAAAAGGTCTCCACAAACAGGCACAACAGCCCCTTTAGCACAGGGGGGTCAGGGCAGTTTAAGAAGCGGCAGCAGCAGCAGGAGCTGACCCAGAAGCCTGATGCTTTAAGGCAAACAGAGATGACATTACTGCTTCTCCTTGCTCACGCTCACAACTAATGGCAGAGCCGGTCACGTCTGACAAGAGGAAAAGTGGGTTAGGTTTGATGAAGAGGTACATAAATGCTCATTCCTTTGCCCCCCCCCCACCCCCCAAAGCTTCCCCCGGCTCCTCAAGCACTGCTGGCTCTCTCCTAGATGCTTGGAGCTATGTAGGGCCAGCAAGGACCAGGGCTGGTGCTCAGAGCAAGGGCTGCCGGAAGGGTCAGAGTCCTTTAGATGCAGATTGCACCCAGATGGTGATTTCCTCCTGGCACTGGTAGGAGCTGGGGAAGGCAGCCAGTCTCTCCAGCGTGCTCTGCCAGAGCTAGAGGCAGAAACTCCCTGGCAGAAGTCACGCCAGCATACAGGTTTTATTAGGCCAGGACCACGCAAGCCAACTTGGCATCATCACCCACGAGAACAGGGAGATGCAAGCAGGACCGAGTGCTCAAACATCGTAACGGTGTTTGCTGCACAGTCCTTGCCCCAGGCACAGCCCCCTCCCCATGCCCCAAGACACGATTCATTTTTCCTAGGACAAAGATTCTCTCTCCCTCCTGGAGGTATTTAAAGGTCCCTTGCCAGCACATAAGGGGAGCAACTCTCACGCGACCATTGCTGCCTTGGAAAGGAGCTGAATGTCACAGGAGGGAACTGCAGCTTGGAGAGGATCCGACTACAAAGTCCCTGCTCCAGCCTCTCCCCTAAGGAGCACACGTTTGGGGTGGGGGATAGCAGCAGGAATAAACCTTTTCCTCTTCAGAGGCGTTTTCCAAGCATGCCTCACCTCTACAGGAGCAGCAGGAGTAAGAACTCCCTGACAAAACCTGGGCATCCTGACTGGAAGGTCTTGGAAGTGCAGAGATCCCACCTGCCAGCAGAGCAGGAGCCAGCGCGGCTGCACGCCTGCGATGCCAAGCTGTGGTTCATGTGATGGACACCGATGCTGCCCGAGCTTGTGTCTCCTGACCACATTGGTTAGCAGGGACTGGATGAACCTTGTTCTCCTTGTCTGGGGCCCTAAGGGCCAGAACTTTAACAAGAGACTACTTGGCCATCCCTGGAAACTGCCTAGACCACAAGGTGAGAAAGCCATACCCTTCCCATGCGTCCAGGGAATGCTCAGGCCTTCCCCTCAGCAGGAACATTAAAAGAGTTGCTCCTCATCCAGCCATCCAGTTCCACAAGATATTTCACAAGCAATGTTTGAGATCAGGCAGTCTGAGACTGGCCAAACTCATGCCTTACTAGAAAGATAGGGTCACAACACGCCAAGACAAGACTTGGTCAGACTCAGGTCCCTGCTAGCTGGGCTTATCTGGGAAATAAAGGGAGCAAGGGGGACATTTGGTGGTCTGCTAAAAAGTTTATTGAACAGATTTGTCTGGAGAATCTCTCCAGGCTGCAACCAGCAAGCTGTAAGTTTGGCACGGACTTGTGGCTACTGAAAGCTTCCACTAGACAGTGCAGCCCCACACGCTCCTCCTGGCTGACTGAGCAAAGCATCCCGCACAGCACATCACGACCTCCCAGGCTCCCTGCAGGATAGGTGTGGAAAGCAGGAGAGAGATTTCCCCAGGGAAGTGCCAACATAAAGCCTAATCTAAATCTAATCCAGACCTTGAAGTCCTACAACGCACCAAACACCATCTCAAGTCTTTCCACCTCTTGGAATAAAGCAGAGGTGCATCACACTGCCCTGGTTGCAGCTGGGATAGAGTTAATTTTCTTCCTGATAGCTGTTGATAACACAGTGATTGTTTATTTGATGCTAAGTACTGCCTAGACTAGTCCAGGACTTTCAGCTTCCCCTGCTCTGCCAGGGCCACAAGAAGCTGGGAGGGAGCACAGCCAGGACAGCTGACCCCAACTGGCCCAAGGGCTATTCCAGACCATGACATCATTCCCAGTCTATAAACTGGGGGGAGTTGGCTGGGGGCCAGCAATGGCTGCTCGGGATGGGCTGGGCATCAGTCAGTAGGTGGTGAGCAATTGCGTTGAGCATCACTTGGTTTGTGTATTCTCTTCTCATTGTTATTATTTTCCTCTGCTGTTTTATTAAACTGTCTTTATCTCAACCCACAGGTTTTACTTCTTTCCCCCCTCCCCGATTCTCTCCCCCATCCCACTGAGGGAGGGGGAAAATGAGCAAACAGCTTTGGGGTGTTTAGCTGCCTGCTGGGTTAAACCACAACACACCTAAATAAGGTAGGAGAGCTGACAAGAGCCAAGGGAGAGGATGTAAAGAGAGCAGCTCAGGAGAGGAGCACATGGACCTCGTTGCTCTTGCAGCTATGGTCTGTCCTCATTCTTCTGAGCACACTACGCCCGAGGGCAGGAGTTGAACCAGAGCTTGAAGGACTATTAGAATCATAGAATCGCTTTGGTTGGAAAAGCCCTTTAAGATCATCGAGTCCAACCTTCAACCTAACCCTGCCATCCCACCACTAAACCCTGTCCCTAAGCACCTCATCTCTCCTTCTTTTAAATACCTCCAGGGATGGGGACTCGACCACCTCCCTGGGCAGCCCATTCCAGAGCCTGACAGCCCTCTTGGTGAACCATTGCTCATGCTTACTCTGGTATAAAGGAAGAAGTTACTGCTAAGGGAGCGTGGCGTTAAAATCCATCTCCCATGTAGCAGCATAAGCTCTAGCCTTCCACTTTAACGCCTGCGTGTCAGTTTACCTTTCTGCAGCAATTAAACAGAGGATGTCTCCATGGAGCTTGTCAGAGCACGTCTCCATTTCATGGCTCATTAACAAGAGGACACAGCGTCTCCACCTGTATCATGGCTCCCCAGACCCCACAGCAGCAGTCAGCCAAGGACCAGAGAGCCTGGCCTCCACCTCCCTCCGGCCAGCACGTGCCTGAGAACCAGTACCTCTCATCATTATGGGACACAGCATATACTGGTGCATTGGGATTGCCGAGACCCAGCCATGCCGCGGAAGTCACGCAAGAGGTAACATTCAGCAAGAGATGGTTTTCCATTGCTTTAGCTTCCACATGGATAAGATCATGGGAAAAGCCTGCCCTTAAATGAGGTTACAGCTACACGAGGAGTCCTGCTGGCCTAACAAGCAGGTCTCGGGCGGAGATAAACACACAGTAGATTTGCACAGAGCCACGGCTAAATAGCTGACTTCAACCTTAGTTTAGCCTCAGGGCATTAAGAGACTGTCAATTCCGGTGGAGAACGCTCTTGCCAGACTTTTTTGTGCAAGAGTACAATTTAAAGAAAAAAAAACCCTCAGTAACCAGTCCAGCCACTGACAACCCAGCCTCTCCTCCGCAGTTAGCAAGCAACTCCACATGAATATTTTCACTGCTGCTGGAGGCAGGGTGCTGGCGATAAGGAGTTTAGCATGGTGTGTGTTTAGTTATTTCCAGAACACTAATGGATTTAGAAATAAATGATGGTCCTTACCCAAGACTCAGCTGAGCATGTTATGAAGCTCAGAAAACAGACTAGAGCAGCAGATCCAGATGATGTCATGTAGTAGAGCAATAAAGGATTACAAAACTGAAGGCAATAGATAAAAACCCAGAAACACTCAGCAACATCTAAAGATGTAATAAGGAATAACCTTTAATCTTCGCTATGCACACTTGCAAAGCCCCTTGCCTAACACATCCAGTTAGGTCACACTGCATCCACGGATGTAAATATTTACCTGAAACCTTCACGACCAAGGAGAGGAGGGCACCAAGCACCAGTGCAGTTTCATACCAAGCAGAAGCCCACAGGAAGCAGTGGAGATGAAAACAAGCCCAACAAAACCCACCATTTTCCAGGCAAAGAGTAGTTTTTAAATCTAATTCAGCAGCAGGTTCACGAGGACTTAGAGCACAGAAAGGCTTGGCAGTCAGGAGCAACTCGAACCATTTCCAGACAAGGTCAAAACCCCACTTTTCACACAAAAAGGGATCATACACGCTGGGATGCGGTTGTGAAGATTCTTCACACTTTGGGATGATGACTTTCATCTCACTGAGCAGATACAATTGCTGGCAGCAAATACACAAGAACAGAAAAAAGCCCCCCAAGTTCCACAACAAGCTTCAAAGCCCAACAGTGTTTTTCTCCCTGCTAAAACAGATTCACATTTGGCTACGCTTGTTCAACTTTAAGTGGCATGAAAAGCCTCTCACTTCTCCTGGATGTGCCACCCTCCCCCAGCAATGGGACAGCAGGGTACCAGCAGCAGGGATGCACTGGTTTTCCAAGCTAAGCGATTACGACTTGACACCTCTAGGTTTGCCACTGCAGACTGGGATCAGAACTGGATATTTGGTAGAAGGATGCAGAAGAGGCATTTCAAGAAACACGTCAAGTCCAAGTAGCCAGAAAAAAAGAGTGAGTTGAGCGTGAGAACCACAGCATCCCTGTCCAGGTCCTCTTAGAGCTGGGGCACTGCTATCCCCTATGGATTCACCAGCAGCAAAGTGTCTCCACGTACCCATGGGTTATTGCATCTGATCCGGTTTGAGAGCCCATCACTTCAACGCAACATCAATTTTAAGGTGACACCTGCTCTCTGAAATGAGTAAAGTGACAGTAAAAGCTAATGCAACAGTGCGACCCAACAGTGGAACGATGCTTTGGGGCTCAGCTCATCTGTTAGGAAGGGAACATGGATGCCAGGTCCTACAGGGAATGGAGGGCCTCTTGGCCAGCCAGATACAGAAGTTTACAGTGAGCTGAAGGCCCCACCAGCAACAAAGCTATGTTAGAACTAAGCTTAGAAATAGACGCTCAGACTAAGCCAAGCTAATTGATAAGTTTAGTCTCATGCCTGGACAGACCAATTCAGGTCTTCACCTCCCCACCAGTAGCATAAACACAGCTTCCAGGCTGCTGTAAGGAAGCAACAAGGGGATCTGTTTTCCCACTGTTAAGTAAAAGCTCATAGTAGTTACCAACGCACCTCAATAGCACAGAGAGGACAAAACCCTTTTAACAGCTGTTTCAGGTTGGCTGGGGGCACGAAGGGACAGGTACAGAGCTGTCTACCTTGCAGTCCCCTACCCCCACCAGGGAATGGAGGGACACACTTTGGGTATTTACAGGACAGATCTAAGGAGGTGTTAGCCACCTTCACCACCTTCCCTGGGAGGAAATGCTTTAGTACAGAGCAGCCAGGCAGCATCTACCTCCTTAAAAAACCCAAAAGTGCTCAAGTTTTTATAAGACTTCCATCCCATTCCAGCCCTACAGGTATGGGATGGAAAATCTCCCATTTACAAGTAAGCCTTTCACAGCTAATTAGAGCATGACAGCAGTAGCTGGGTACACACATACTGAAGCACAGACCATTCAAATAGCGTTCTCATTAATCAAAAACTTAAATCAGCTGCTTGATTGTCAGTGGCATAATAGACCACAGGAGCCACCGCCTGAAGATACAGCCACAGTTTTTCCCCCATTTCCACACACATAGGTAGGCGATGTGGTTGCAGAGGCGCCATCACCTGGTGTGGTCCAGGACACGGGTGCACAGGCATCACCATCACCCCAGCATAAACACTGGTAGCACCTGTCAACCGCAAAATCAAGATTTTGTAATCCACCTCCCAGACAAGGGGAAAGAGTTACTCTCCCTAGTGCCAGATTAAACAAAGCCAAGCTCTTTTGATGTTAAAAAAAAACCAGCTGACTCCAAGATGCAAGCTATTATATAGCACTTGTTCTTTAAAACTAATTTGGGCCAGTAGCATCCCCACCACCTTGAGAACTGGATAAATAAAGCCCTTGATATCATTATGAAGCAGCTCAGTACCTGTATAATTATATTTTTGCATTAAATATCATAGACTATTGATGCCATCAAGGGCTTATCTGCTCTGTGAGCAGTGACAAAGTAGAAGGCCAAGCAGGGAAGTCCAAAAGCATTACAAACAGCCACCTTCCTTGTTCAAGCACACACTTGTGTCTCTTCTGTTGGTTAATGCAAATAGTCATGCTGTGAAGCTGTGGTCTTAAGCACAGGTGGAGCTAACTCAAAACTCAGGGCCTTCCCTCTTGACCTTGCACTTCAGTTCACTGCAAGCTATCCATGGCCTGTGTGGAACCGGACAGTTTTTATTCAACCCAGGGCTTTCCTAAATATTAAGCAATAGGCTTCCTTCCCGCAAGGCTAAGCTCCCTTTCAGAACAGAACTTCTGCAGGAGCTCAGAAGTTCTGCAGACAACAGATCTACCTAACTGAGGCTGGGCCATATCCATCTGCACCTTCCCCACCACCAACCACCACCTCACTGGTTGGGTTTTTTTCCCCTCCCTCTTTATCACCAGCCACACACCTCCATTTTCCATGGGAGGGAAGAAAGACTAAACGGTTGGACAAACCATTCTTGAGATAGAATATTTTCAGTTGGAAGAGACCTACAACAATCATCCGAGTCCAACTGCAAGATGATTAAGCCTGCTTTCTGCAACCCACTGTAATAGGGAGAAACCGTTTTGGAGTGATCTGGAGGCTTTGAGTTTTCTTTTCAGTCTTTGCAAGGCAGAAAGAGAGAGTCTTAAGCATTTGGTATCCCATTAACAAGCTTGAAGCCACCTACCAGTCTACAAAGGTTTCAAGGAGCCATGAATTGTTCTGAGCTGTTCCATGAACACTTCCAGGTAGACTGTAAGGCTTCCATGTTTTACAGCTCCTGTTCTGTAGCTTACATTTGTCCCATTCATATCCATAATCAAGTAGCTTAGCTTTAACAGTCAGCATTTTAATAATTCAGCTCCATTGCTTGGCGTGAAGCATCGGGCAGGTAGGTTTAAAGCCTGCAGCTAGAATCACTCACTCCAATGCTGTTGGCAGAGCTAAACAGGATCCCAAGAGCAAACAATAAAATGATTACAGTTTCTCAGAAAACTGACCTGTGAGGAAAGAAATTGTGGGCAAGTTTCAAGACAGAGGAACTGGAAAGGAACAGAACGAAACCAAGCGAGGTGATTTTGGCTGACTAGCAGGAAAGATTTCAACGATTAAGCCAGTTAGACAACAGTCTAAGTCATCCTCTCCCAGGAGAGTATTATTCCTGCACAAACTGGAAAAACCCAAAGGTTGCCATATAGCAAACAAGGGTTTTTTTGGTGGGTATTTTTTTAGTAGCAGAGAGTTGGAAGAAAAAACAAGTGGCTCTTATCTCTGAATTCAGTGTCTTGCCATCAGTCCTGTGCCAGAAGAATACAAAAGCACTGCGTCACAGGAAAGATCCCTGCATGTAAAGGGATGCAAAATATTTAGCATAGGATTGATTCCTGAAACCTTGCAACTGCACACAGCTATACAACCACTTTCAGATACACATGCACACCTCAAGACACCTGCGAGCTTTTCTTCCCTAGACGAGAGTTCATAACCTGCCCAGATATTTTCAACTTCTACAGATGTGAATGAGCACATTATCATAGAATCCTAGAATGGTTTGGGTTGGAAGGGACCCCTAGAGGTCACCCAGCCCAACCCCCCCTGCAGGAGCAGGGGCATCTCCAACCAGATCACATTGCTCACAGCCCCGTCCAACCTGGCCTTGAATGTTTCCAGGGATGGGGTTAGTGCATAACACTGAGCCCACAAGATGCCCAGCCAAGCCTGAAAGCTACAATCTACTGTTTCTGGGACCCCACCATTTAATTTTTATTTTTTTTTTGAGTTAGCCCAGCCATACTTCATGGATTCTCCCCTTCCTTCTTCACCTGAGGCTGCAGAATTACATGCAATATCCTTAAGTACTGCTGTTAGGAGGGCTCTTACCCCAAGAATGCGCAGAGACAAGTTTTATATACCCAGCTGACAGAAACCAGCCCTTATTTGCCAGTTTGAGAGCTGCATTCAGAGTTGCTCACCATGACAGACTTGCGTATGCCAAGCTGCAGATCCTGTTCTGCAGGCAGCTGCAATTACAACACCTATCCCCCCGCCCCCCCCGGTCCCCATCCTTCGCATCTAGATTTTTTGTGTGTCCTAGCTGAAGATAACAAGTAGACTTCAAAAAGCCACCTACAGAAGTGCTGGCATGCTATCATCCATTCATGCTGGCATGCTATCATCCATTCAGATGGTTTCCTCTTGCAGACAGACTGGCTCCTGGCTAGGAATCCTGAGGAAGTAGGTAGAAAAGACTGAAATTAAAGCAGAGAGTAACTTGACAGTAATTTCCTTCTCTGAGGAGCTCCCACATGCCCTGCCCTTTTACCAGCCTTCCACCGAGCAAGAAGGTCCTGAAGTCTTGGGGATATGGCGAGTGATTACACCCAGAGACTAAGTAAAGCAGGTCAGGAGCACAACTCCATCACAACACTATGTCCTTCCCTTTTTTTTTGGGGGTGGTCGAAGTCCACAAGAGTTCAACCAGTCGGAAGTATCCACAAGGATGGGTTTTGTAGAAGGAACCTCAATACCATTTCTGATCTCTCAGCACCAGAACAGCCAAAACTAGGGCTTCTTTTACTGAAGGGGAATGTTCCCTTGCACTGGTGTAACAGCCACTACAAAATAACCATTTGGCCTCTGAAGGACGTCAAATATTCTTGGTAGTCTAAAGGCTTTGCTCACTCCCCTGATGAAAAAAAAACAACAAAAGACTTCTGAGAAAAATCATACACCTAAAGTCTTCTGAAAACCTCTAGTGTCTGAGAAACTCCAGCAGACTGACAGGAAGAAAGGCCACTAGATTCAGCTCAGACTGGTCTGCAATTGCTATTCCCACAAGAGATTATTTCTACAACCTGGTAAGCTAGACAGCAGTTTGATCTGGGGATCGTTTTAGCTCAGAGCTAGAAACAGCTCCTCTATTCACAGCATTTGCTTTCCCCAAGACAGTGCCAGCCTCAGATCATTTTGTCTCCGAACATTAAGTTCTTGAACTTGAGACCTGCTGGGAACCAGATAAGTAGCTAGAATTGGAGTCGTGGGGTTGACATTATTAAACCAACTAATGCACAATGCTGCTGAGTGGAGGATGTCCTTAAGTTTACCATAACTCCATACTGTTCTAAGTTTTAGGGAAGGAGAGGTCCAATGATGCCTTTCCCAGAGCATCTCTCCTGCAGGGCAGCAAGAAGTTGACCTTCCATCCCCTTCCAGGTACCCTAACACAAAAGATACTTGTAGGATTTACTGGGTTTTGACAAAATATATTTGCCTTTATACAGAAACACACCAAGCACTCACCTTGTACATTAAGGAGCTAGCAATGCTGTTCCCTAAAACAACATAAAAACATTTAGGTAAGAAGTTGCATCGCATACACCTCATCTCCTTAGCCACGCGGCTATTTCAGGACACTTGTCCATCTCTACCCACCCAGGTCACAGCTGACATTGATTTTATTCCTTCAAATGTTTTTCTCTCTGTCAGACCAGGCTCCGTACTGCTGTCAGCCGGCAAAAACAGAGGGGAGCAAATCAAGGCAGCATTTGAAGGGAGCGACACGGGCAGACGGCTGCTCTCACACAGTTCTGTTTTCAGCCTGGAGATACAAAGCAGATACCCGCAGTGCATTTGAATAGAGGGCTCGCATGCCATTACGAGTGTTTTATTGACTACGTACTGAGAACACCACAGCAGTTAACTGCCAGCCACCTTCTGTCAACATGTGCTCCAGGACACCCCTCTGGCTTCAGCTGTTTTGATGATTGCTACCTGAACTATCACAGTCAAAATACTTTAGTGTACTCTGAAGCAATGCTACGTGGATTACCAAGTACTGAGAGCCAGTTGTGGTTGTATCGGTTGAATAACACCATCTCCTTGGGCCTTGGCACCTCTGCAGGATACCGGCATGCAGTGCCCAACAGGTTGGGATGAAGATATCCATCTTGATCCACACTGATAAATTAAGTGCTCTTGTTTGTTTTAGCAAGAAATCTTCCCCGAAGATTTGACCCAAGCTTGCTGCCCAGCCTTGTGTATCTTCACCTTAAGCAACTGTCCACCAGGCAGCCTGCCTAGACATCGCATCTCTGGTTTCGGTCCCCCAGCAGCAGACTGGAGAAGCAATTTGTGTCCTCACGAGAGACAGGCTGGTTCTGTCTCAATACCAAAACGAACTCAAGTTGCAAGCTCTACCCCAAGCAACATAAGTAGATCTGACAGCTCTGGAGGAGTTCAAAGCCTTGTCCCTTGTTGCCCAACGTACATGCTCCCGCTCAGAATAGTTTAGCACAATTTGCAGTTTATTTCAGTCTGTATCAAACTTATCACTGCTTAGATCTGGTGTGGGTTGAGTCACCAGACTACTTTCAACCTCAGTCATGAAAAAGTTTGAAATCCCTAACTAGCAGTGTCCCAATCCCACAAAGCATACTGAAGTGCTGAGAGCACCATCCTAGCCAGGCTCAAGGTTATTATCTGACTTTCTGAAAGACCAAGAGGTTCACCTGGTAGGTTTCCTCTGCAAGAAGGGTTATGATCATCAACAAGCAACAGAAACTATGAGGAAAGCGTTTAGCAGAAATGTGAAAAACATAAGGAACAAGTTAGTAAGAACTAAGGAAGAGAGCAGGGTGAAGAGAGCTGAAGACACAACAACATCCTTACAACATCCACACACAGAGTGAGTCTTTCTGCCCACTCTTCCTACACAAACATCCCACTAAGGTTTTGGTCCTGCAGAGAAAGCCAAGGCCTGGAACACTGTTGTTATCAGTACTTTAGCTTTGAACATGATGGGAAATGCTGATGATGGATATGATGCAAAGGAAGAACAGCTCCTTCCACTGATCAACAAAATCTGCATCCAGCCTTGTACCCTGAGCAACAGCTATCAACAGATACCTAGGCTTTAGCACCAGCCCAGTCTATAGGGAGGCCTCCTAGGGCATCTGCCATCAAATCTGGAGACCAAGGGCTTTGGGAGTTAGAGGTGGGCCTCTGCTCCGTAGCCTACCGCACACATCCCTTCCACAGAAGGGTTCACTCCTGCTTTAAGGTCACCTGCATTTGAGCATCTCCAAAATCCCACAGCAGGGAGCTCTGCAGCTTAGCATGCCATCACAAGAACAGTTTCCCTTGGCTAGATTTTTCAGCAAAACACAACTGCATAGTGTGCCTTCATTTCACACCTTAGCACTCTTCAGTCTCTTTCCTTGTGACTGCTTCCAGGTTGGAGATAATCTAACTTTTTGTTATTTCATAGAATCATGGAATGGTTTGGGTTGGAAGGGACCCCTAGAGGTCACCCAGCCCAACCCCCCTGCAGGAGCAGGGACACCTTGAACCAGGTTGCTCACAGCCCCGTCCAACCTGGCCTGGAATGGTCCCAGGGATGGGGCCTCCACCCCCTCTCTGGGCAACCCCTGCCAGGGCTTCACCACCCTCACGGTAAAAAATTTCTTGCTTAGATTCAGTCTAAACCTGCCCTGCTTCAGTTTAAAACCATCCCCCCTTGTCCTGTCCCAGCTGGCCCTACTAAAAAGCTTGTCCCCCCCTTTCCTCTGGGCCCCCTTGAAGCCCTGACCGGCCGCACTCAGCTCTGCCCGCAGCCTCCTCTGCTCCAGGCTGAACACCCCCAACTCTCCCCGCCTGGCCCCATAGCAGAGGGGCTCCAGCCCTCAGAGCATTTTTGTAACCCTCATAGTAGCCCCTCAATATTTCTTGTATAGAAGCCATTTTTGACCTTGGCCTCCGCCGTTGCCTTTCTGACCCCCCAGTGATGCCTAGGGCTGCTGGAGGGGCAGCGTGGGCACCTCTGCATTTCACAGGAAAATAAACCAGATTTAAAGGAACAAGGGGAGCAAAGACACATGAGAACACCTCTCCTTGCCTACCAGAGGTCACAGTGCTTTTCCTCTGTTATTGTCTGGGTAAGCCAGAAACTTCTCACTGCACTTCCAGTAAGCAAGAGGCATTAAATCAAAGGAAGATCAGATCATACAGTGTTATTCTGATCTTCAGTAACACAAACAGAATTAGTGGTGGCCTAGAGGAATACAACTTTGACATACTATTTTAGGTCGGTTAAGCAAATTTGGCTCAGTAACACATGTTTATGTTCCACTTCCTTCTGTGAATTATGCCCCAGTAATGACACCGGAGCACAGTTTAACGAACATAGAGTTGATTAACAGTACAAGAGAGCAGCACAGAACCAAAGTTGGGAGTTAAATAATTGCCCGGTTATTACCCTAACAGAATACTTGCTGCTAACATAAAATATTTCCAAGAGTTCGGTGCTCGGTGAAGCAGTAGCACCTTTGCTCCAAAGCGAGGCGATTTGCACAGTGATCTCAGCCATCTGGAAGAGGGTTTTTTTGGAAGGCACAAAGCATGAAAGCATGACAGCCCAGAAGAACAGAGTGAGGGGCTCCAGGGGAGGTAGCAGAGCTGCTTTGAAGCAGGCGTCCTGCAGGTAGAGGCTTCCCTATTAGAGGGAGAGAGACGCAGACATAATTCCAATCAACCATCCCTGGGAACAGGCTGAGCAGGGGTGAACCCTGGACCGGAGAAACAACGCTTCCCACACTGTACCTTTCCTACTCTCCTACCCCTACAGCAGGGACTTGCCTATGCTCTGGGCAAAGACACTGCCCTCCGGGTGATATTCCCACTGCCAAACTTGTACTGATGCAAGATGGGTACAGGAGTCCTGCTAAGTGGCTGGGAACGCCGCATCTAAGATGACCGGGTAGCCCCCAATAACCAGGAGACCCCAAGGCTGCAGAAAGCTCCTCTTAACACCATTACAGCCTTGGAACATGGTTCGTTAGCACAGGAACACCTGAAAGCACCCCTTTTCTTACCTGCATCATCTGGAGCCAGCTCCTCAGAGCTGGAAGCTCTCCATGAGTTTAAGACCAGCAATTTTTGGGTGGGTTCCAAGTGCTTTTCACAAACATCTCCTGGCCAACCCAAACTCACAAGAGTTGGTGAGGGCCAGGAAGCCCAGTCACAGCCAAATTCAGCTGCTGCCTGTATACGCACGCCAGTAGCGTGAAGTTGCAGGAGCAGCTGCTGAAGCTACCCAGGGTGTTCCCAGAGCCCTCCTCCTCCTCCATCCATCCTGCAGTTTTGCAGGGCGGAGGGACCTCATCCCCAACCATGCACCCCACCACACAGCAACCAGTCTGATCCACAGGGCACTCACCAGATACACCTCATTTTCTATTTTTAATTCATCCAGCAAATAGCAAGTTTCAAAGCAACAAGAGCCAACTCGCACTAGGTCAAGCTCTCGCCATCTGCTTCACAGCCTGCTCAGGACCTCTAATCCCAAGGGGGAGGCAGAAAGACAATAGGCTAAGCAGGTTTCCTAGGGCTAGCCTTGCCTCCAGCCTCACCATCCAAAAAAAAAGTTATCAGCCCTGCCATCACCACCTCTACTGGGGGAGGCAGACCATGGCCATAGGTGACTCTACCACCTTGCCTTCTGCAGGCCTGCAGCTTCATCCTAACCCAGAAACATTTCCCCCCCTCCACCACAGCAGCCTGTGGCAGTGTGCTCCCCCCTCGTCTCTGACTCCCCCTCCTTTGACCTCTTTCAGGTGACAACCACCTGTGGCTGTGATGATGGATGTGTCTGGTTGTGAAGGATGCACCCACTGGATGTGGGGGGAGACAGATAACAATACCATAGCCAAGGGCTATTGTGGAATGGGCCCACCTAAGCACAGTGGTCAGTATGCAAATATGACCATGAGCCAATTATCTTACCCCCATAAATAGGGAGCAGCCCAAGAGCCCTTGGAGCTCTCCTGCACAGCAGCGGGCTGCACGCCAGGATCTCCCCATGAGCAGGGACGCCTCTCAAGGTTACTCCTCGAGGCTGAGAGATCCCTTACCACGACAGATTCTCAGTAAGTGACTAACAGCATGCTAACTTGGAAATCTTAGCTAAGTGACATAAAGGATTAATTGCGCATATATAATCCTTTAGACATAAACCATTGACCAAGTCTGGGACTAGGATTGGATCCAGCCACACCTAGACTCCTCTCTGAGGGAGTTTAGAAAGCAAGGGGATCTTTTCTGAACCTCATGACTCAACAGGAGGGTCTCCCCGACAGTCTTGTCTGACCCCGTCCTCTGTCCAGTAAATAACAAAGCGTACCTTGCCATCAAATCTCAAACTATTGTCACAGTTGCCACTGAACTTTGTTAACTCACTGTTTTACACCAATAAACCACATTATTTTTGCCCCCCTCTCACTCCATCCACGACACAGCCCAAGGCTAGACCGATGCTGCAAGAGTTACACAGGTCTGTCCCACATGGATCCTCCAAATATAGCCGGGAAAGGGCCGGCGTCCCCACGCAGGAAGGCCCCCTGCCTCCGGAAGGAGCTCCGAGGGGAAGCACTCACTCGGCGGCTTCCTGGCTCGGCCGGCCGGGGAAGCTGTTTGTCCTGGCAGCCCCAGTCGGGGGACGCCGACGCCACGTTTCATCTCAGCTTTTAACAATTACCCACGTCCAGGGACAGCCCTGAGGGCTGTGCTCAGGCATCAGGAACAAAGCCACAAGAGCAGATAATAGTGTCCCAAAATGGCTTGTCCTTCCAGCATCTCCTGAGGAGGCACCCCAGCTCCTGCACAGGCTTTCCCCTACCCCCAAGCTTCAAAGAAAAAAAAAAAGGTTTGGATGAGATTGAGGCAGGGAGAAAGCTGCATGCCCAAGTTCAAGAGGGGAACAGAGCAACAGGAGCAAAGTTTAAGTCTCTCCAATCCCAGCCATGCATCTGGGCGATCCTTCCTCTTCTTCTCAATGCCCCGTGGCTCATTCCTTGCTCAGATAAGCCCGACACCCCCATCCCTCTTCCCTTATTGCCCGCAGAGGAGCTGTTCCTTGAACAGAGGCTATTCCTACCAGGAGCAGCAGGGAAGAAAGCGACAGCCGAGAACTGCACATTTATTTTAAGCTTCCTGGCAGGTGGGAGGGAAAATAAGAATAAAAAAATAAAAAGGTTAAGAATTGCATGCGAGAAGTGCTGTGTTTTATTATTGAACAAGTTTGTCTATAAGGCCCAATTAAGGGCATCACTCCTAAGTATCACAATATTCCCAGTGCAAACACACTTAGCTCACAGCATTTGCTTCTCAGATATATTAAAGTAGCAGGCATGGGAGCAGGCAGCAGGGCTTCAAAGCCTGCTCTCTAAGTTTTAAACCAGCCAGAGGAAGACAGAGGCACACAGAGCAAACGTATCTGCTGCTTTTAAGCATGTATATCTGTAACAGACTTTAATGTGCCAAAAAAAAAAAACCCAAACACCATTCTGGGCAATCTCTGAATGTTTCCTAGATCTAGCCAGGCATAGACAAGAGCAAGTGATCTGCAGAAAGACATCTACAGCTCGCTCATCATCTTTTAAAATTGCCCTCCAGATTCCCCCCAATTTCTGTAGCCTTTAGCACAACATCACGGTACTGGCTGGCCTTGCAGAAATCACGTGGGCTTCTCCTCATCTCCTCCAGAGCAAGGGACGCCAGGGATGCCAACACCTTTCTTGACTCCTGGTTCCAGCCTTGCCTCAGGATGGGTCTCACGCAGCTCCACTGGTGTTTCACTACCCCTCTAGCTGGAGCCAGGTAAGCTGCCTGGTTATTTTCTTCTTGGCAGGGTCTCCAAAGGAAACCAGGCGGCTCTTAGACAACCTGAGCATGTTTTTTCAAGAGGTAGGAACCCACGTGCAGTCCATTTTGTTCCCTTGCTTTGTTAGTGACACAGGTTTCACATCCAAGCTCCCCTGAGCCTCTCCATCCTGGCACGCAGCCCCTTGCTCCTGGGGTGGCCAAGGCCAAGCTAGCAGCCGAGACCAGTTCAAGCAAGTAGCTGCACTTTAATGCAGTCTTGTAGCAAGGTCACATGCTATAAGCATCTTGAATTTGTCAAAATGGGCTTTGCTACATCTAAAAGACCCCCACAGTAGCGTAAGAGTTTCTCTTCAGAGAGGAACTCTGCAAAACCACTGAGACAGCCACTATTTAGCAAACGGGTTTCTATGCTGCGCTCAATGCAGTCATTCTGCCGTGCCGGATTGTTTCTGTGCTGCAGAGTTAACTCTTCCATACAAAAGAGGGAACACCGAGTGGGTTATGACTTCCTTCTGTTAAGTCATTTAATAAGAAAGGAAGCCCCAGCAGAATACACAGCACAGCATGTCCTGCACCATAGGATTCCTGTTCCGCACATCTTGAATTTGACTGAATTTAATTGCAGAGTTCTGCTTTCCCCCCCCCCCCCCAAAAGAATATTTTGGAGAGCTGACATCTCCCAGCATGAGTGCCTTTTGAGTGTCAGAGGCTTTTCTGGGGATGTCATGTTTGTACAGCATGAGGAGGAACCCCGACCACCGTGCAACAACCATGCTTTTGTAAGACGGCAAAATGAAGTCCAGAATAGGTACGTATGGCCTGCTCTGCTCGGTTCTGGCTAGCATTCCTCTTGGCCTTGCTATGACATCTGTTGTTTCATAGCGAAGTCTCCTGTGAGATTACACACGTGATTTAGCCCTTGCAACCTCGCCAACCTTACACATCATTATCACAGCCTCTTCTCATGCCGCCTTTACACCACCACCTTAGCCTAGAGGCTTGCAGTACCATTTGGCCAAACCCATAAGCAGGATTGCTCGACAAAAAGCCCTCTGAAGCGGGCCTGAACTCTTGCCCTTTTGGATCACGGATGGATAAGTTCTGAGTTTGTTTTCACACACTCCAAGTTAAAAGTTTGTCAGATGTGAAACCAGACATTTAGCCAAAAAGTGTTGCCGGAGCCCCAGTTCAAAAAGTCTCTCAGATCTGCTAGAAGTTGCCAAGCTGTGTCTCAAGGGAGAGAGTCTGTAGGGATTAAACACTCAGTGCTTCAGAAAAAGATAAATTCATCCTCCAGTTGTAACATGGTGTGTTTGTCCCAGGGGTTCATTTTACATTTTTAATAGGCAGAAATTACTCACATGGGAGCCTTCTTAGGGGGGAGGTTTGCAGACGCTAGACCTATCTTGCAATCCAGTGTAATTTTTGCAGCACTTTAAGCTTAAGAAGCTTTAATTTCAAAGAGTTGTTTTGCATTTCATCTCAGAGTTCATTTGGACTGAACGAAACACCACTGCCAGAGATGGAAGGAGCCCTTTAGGCCAACGCGTCCAGGTGCGTTAGTGAACTGAAGGCTCACGCAAGATGCACGATCAGGGACACCTCATCCCTCTCATACGCTGCAGAGGGGATGCCCCGTTATAAAGTCATCTTCAACGCAGTCATCCTCCCTCATTGCGCAGGTGAGAGGTGCTCACAGGCAGAACAGAGTACCCCAAAGCCACACCAGCAACGCTAGGGGAGATGTGCGGGTGGAGAGGAGAACAGGCAACACCTCTGGTCCACATTACATTGAGCCCTTCACCCCCAGCTTCCCCAAAAAATGAGGGACCAGAAGGCCATGCATATTATTCAAGAGAAGGAGAGCCCCAAATGGTTGATGACATTGAGGGAAGGGCCGATTTGGTTTTTGGTTAGCAGATTCTTGCTGCAATGACCCACGGGATGAGCCAAAGGCTCAGCCACCCACAGGGAATTGCAGATACCTAAGAGAGGTTATTTTGAGTGCCATGTAACAGATATATGGCCTTACCCTGTGGGACCCTTCAGTAAAATTTAATTTTAAGTGCTCAGATAATACCAGTATTTCTATATTAAGATAATGCAAGCAGGTATTAGAAAGTTGTTTTAAACCCCAACTGCCTCACACTTTCCCCCGGCAAACACACTCATTAAGGTCATCACTGGCGGTTGTTTCGCACAAAACTTACTAACATCACAGTATCCCAGTAAGTCACCTCACAAGCAGACTTTTCCTAGTTTTGGAACCATTGTAACCTCAGACACGGGTGATCAGGACAATCAGAATGGTTTTACCTTTAGACTTCAAAACCCACGCTCATGGAGGGACCTACAGGCAGTGACAGAGTTGGTTTTGGGCAGACCGACTAGCTGATGGACGTTATTGACCTTTTCATGTTGAGGGCATCCATGGGCCTGCAGCAAAGCGCTCTGGACTGCCCACGTTTTGTACACAAGTCAAAAAGGTATTAGAGGTATTAAAGATGTTTTTTCTTCCCATCTGCTCTTATCTGCAGTGAAAGCAGACTTGCAAATTGTTCAGTCTATCATGCAGCACTATTTATTTTGTAAGAGGTTTTCAGGCAAAATAGGGTGGGTGTTCACTGTTTTTATCCCTTGGTCTGCTTTTGCTAGCTCTTAGATAGAGAAGACCAATTGTATTTATTCAAAGTAAGACAGCGTACAAAGAGATCCTACCATAGATTCATTTGAGCTGTCAGTACCAGGCTGGCTCTTAGTTGGACTCTAGGTGCAGCTCAAACCACATGCGTACCGTATGTTTTACCTGAAGCTGTACTTCATGCTGCCCTTCCATGTGGCCCTCCAGCTCCTATCTGTCACCTCCTCCTGCCACCCTATCTCAGAGTAACTCTGCATGAAGAGCTGCTGGTTGGCTTGTCACCCTGGGGACAAGGTTGCTTCTTCTCACCCGTCATGGTTTAACCCCAGCTGGCAACTAACCATCCCAGCCAGAACCAGCACGTCACCCCATGGAGGCAAAAGCAATGCTCTTTGCTTTTATATGCTCAAGCAACAGCTAAGGCTTCAAAAGCCTTAAAAGCTGGTCAGAAGGCAAAAAGCAAGCCCAAGCTTGCAGCGCTGCTCCCCAGGACACTGTTTTCAAGGTTCTCCGCAATTTTTTCACACACAAGTGTGCTCCCCTGTAACTAAAGGTGCTATCAAGTAAGGATCCAACAGCTACAGGCCTAGCAAGGGTTACAGAGGATGTGCATGCACAGTTGTGTTTCTATATCCAGCCTTTAAACCAGAGCTCATTAAATAGGCATCAGAGGCAGCATGCCCCACCCCACATCTGCCTGCTGTCACTGGAGCCATTCTGTTAGCTCTCCAAATTCATATTTCACACTACAAGTGGTGGTCAAGCAATCATCCAAGCAAGCAAACAAACTTGCATTCTTCTCCAAGACACACAACTCCCCACCTCCCTGGATACATATTTAAATATCAAAGCAGCCTGTCCTTTCAGACTCCTCCAAAAACATGTCATTCTCACATTCTTTCATCTGCAAAGCTGGGGAGACCAAGTGACCGTGGCGCATTCACGGTGGTTGAATACTGTCCAGATAATTTTTATCTGCATGTGGACTTTTGAGTCGGGTCAGAGTTACATGCACAGACCTCCCTCTTCTCCTCCAAGAGCCCTTGCACTGCTGCACACAGCGCCTACATCATGCCTTCTACTATTTTTGGCAGAAAGTAACAATCCAGCATCAACACATCAGGATCCACCTTACCATTCACATGGCGTGGGACAACCATATTCTACCAGAGCCCCCGCAGCTTGCCAGCAGGAATTTGATCAGGCAGAACTCAACTGGAATTTGACCAGGGACAAAGTTACCCATCTCCCAGACCAAGCCTCAGAATCTCCAGTAAAAGTTTTGCAAATACATTTTGCTAAGGGACAGGCTTAGGGCTTCCTCTGTCTCACAGGGAAAGACTTTTATTGCAGAGACCCCAGTCCTCTGAAGAGCTTTTGTTGAGCTTTAAATACACAGCATCAATGACATGAGTGGTATCAAGTGCACAGAGGCAAGAACAGCAAGTCAAGGCATTACGGGATCAAGGCATTTGGTTTCTTGACATTCTACGCGCAAACTCGGATTAATTTGCAACAGAGCTATCACCTATTGCCTTTTGAAGGTGAAAGCAAAGCTCCTATTTCTAAGCAATGAGACTTTCTTAAGAGGCTCAGCTTCCAACTGCTTTGTTTTCAGTCAAGTATCATTCCTGATGAACAATATCGCAGCTCATAAATGAACTGGCTTACCTCAGGGACATCCTAATTAACCAGCCTCCCAGGCAAGGTAGATGTATAGCAAGAGAAAAACACCATAAACAGATGCTTGGATATTAAAAACATATCTAGATCAGTAAGCAATTCGCCTTCTAGGAGGTAGGAATTGGAGTGGACAAAGGCTGTATCTCAGACAGTGAACAAAATCCAGGAGACCCACTGCACAAAGGAAACCCTGGAAGAGTTGAACAGGAGGGCTTGGGCATTTGGTGATGAAGAAAGTGCCGCAGATGAAGATTAAGCGACAACAAGCCCAGGCTGATAGTTAGCTTCACACAACAGAGGCAGATTATTAGTTCTACAGGAAAGTGACAACTTGCTGATGTATCTGCCAGCAAAAAAAGATACAAATTCCTACTTTCAACTAATAGCAGCTAGAGAAAAAGGCGAGAGGGACTTACAGTGCTATAGAACCTCCACAGAAATCAGCCACACGAACGAGGTATGCTGGAGATGCAAGTATCAGCACAAAAATACAACAGGAATTGGTGATGAATCTATTTGTCAGCTTGCTAGAGGAGCTGAAAAATGCAGTGTTTTCAAAGAGGGAAAAAGACAAACCGAGCTAACAAGACATTGGTATCAGCTGACAAAAAGAGGTTAAAGTCATGGGGATGAAGAAAAAACAAGAATAAGCGTGCAATCACTCCCCATACTGTCCTTCCTTCAAGGAGAAAGGAGCGATCACCCACAAATACACAGTGCTGATGAACTGATGAGGATGCCAGGGAAACCAAACCCCTAGGTATTTCAAGAAATCTACTCTGCCCCTCTGCCAAAGGAGCTTTGGTTAAGAGAAAGGTTGTGGCTTATTTAAAATTAACTTGAACAAAACAGGTAACATCCTCACACTGCTGGTCTCCATCTTGGCATTTTGGCAATTCTGGTTATAAACCCTGATCTGCTGGGGGAAGACTCCACAGCGTGGATACATCCCTTCCCTGTAGTACATTCCTCAGCCTCTGGTACACCGTGTGCAATGAAAAATATCCACATAGAAGAGTCCGAGGCGAGCACTATAGCTGAAAATTACTCATTAAGTAGTCAAGTTTAACAGAAACCTGCCTCAGAGAATTAGTGCTCATCATTTCAAGCTTCCTGTGCCTTTCCGTATCGGTCTCCTTACTAGATGCGTGCCACACTTGGGCTACATACCTGTCTGCCAGACCCCCATCTTTTACTGTTTTACTATTTTAGGTAGACTCAAATACAGAAGCATCACATTCATTTTCTGCCGACAGCCAGAAGTTTTATTTCCTAATAGTTACAGTAGGATTTAATGCACACTCAGTACTTTTGTGTTATAAAGCGTTATTTAAGTGCCATCATGAAGTACTCAAAAGCCAATTTAAGAAAAGCAAAGATGATTCAGCAGGGAATGCCATTTAAGTTTCTCATAATGAAAGGGTCTCTCTTTCCAAGTGCCTTTCCAGCAGAGGTACCTTATCTGTACAGTTTTCATCCCCTAATCATCAAGATGGGAGCCATACATACATTTAAACAAGATGCAGTGGGAGCAGTACTCCAGCTTGTCATAGCTCTTCAGCCAGCCTAGGAGATCTTCATTACCACAAACAAACAAAATCTTGTCAGAAAAAAGTATTTAATGTTCTGTCAGGGTTTCTACCATTCAGGTTAACCGTTCCTCTACTCTACATGGACAAAGTTATTAAATAAAAATCAGCAACTGAATTCTGTTGTTGCTGATAGAAATTCAATGTGTAAAAGGATTCCTCCACCGCTGTGGAGAGGACACTTAAATAGTCCTTTCCTTGCCCATGCTTATTCTCGACCCTCTCCTCCTCCCCATACTACTATGCAATACAGATGTGGCCAGATGTACCGCACTGACTCAAGCTGCCCAGGGGGGCTGTGGAGTCTCCTTCTCTGGAGATCTTCAACCCCTGCCTGGACGCTGTCCTGTGCCCCCTGCTCTGGGTGAGCCTGCTTGAGCAGGGGCGGGGGGCCACTGGGTGAGCTCCGGAGGGCCCTGCCAACCTCTGCTATTCTGGGATTCTCTGACTCCCCATGCATCAGGCCCACCAAGGGAAGGAATGATTTTCAACGCTTTCCCTTGCCACAAGCATCCAAGCACTTGTGCCTGGGGCACGCTCTCAAATTTGAGCTAGAGCATTGCTCAGCACTGTGTGTAGTTACAGGAGTTGCCTCTTTCAGAGAGCTATGGATTCCCAAGTTTAATACCTGACAATGATGGAAACTGAAACCCAAATCCCTCAAGCTGATTCTATACCACTTTCCCTGAACCCAAGGCAAAGCCAGGCTCAAATTTCAGTACTTAAGCTCCTTGGTTGCTGTGCCTTGCTTGCCTTACTTGTTTTTCTATTAGGTTATATTCATACAATCCAATACTCAATAGGTAGGAAATGGGCACGAGGACTCCTTTCCTTTAACCCTCCCAAAGGCTGAAACAACACAACATTTCAAATGCACTGTTAGCAGAAAGCCTCTGAAGTCTGCAAGCTAGAGACAGGTCTTGAGCTGTCTGGCCAGTGAAGTCCTGTCCAGTTTTAGGCACTGAACAGCATTTTCAGTAGACAAGAACTGGTCTCCAACCTGGAGGTGTTCACCTTCAGGTAGAGGTCTGCCTATACGCAAGGGAAATCCTCAACGCTTTCAGCACAGAAGTTGAAGCCTTTCTAGGCAGGCAACCCAATGGCACCAAGAAACACAAACTTGGGCTACTGAGAAACCAAGTAGCTTCAGAGTACAAGATACACTGTTAGTAGGATTTGAAAGCTGGAGGAGATAAAAACCTCACCAACACTTGCCAGCTATTTCCACCTTCTAATGAGAAATGGCAATACTGTGGCTTTGAGAAAATGCATTTGCCTTATCCTTTGTCCTGCTTGCTCCCTATCCCACACCAATCACAAGCCCCCTAAGATAGTCATACTGAAATCCAAATCAGCAAAGAACACATTTTTCTAGCTATTCCAGTGCCAAAGGTACCAGCAATACCTGGAGGGGACGTGAAATGGATGCTTATCACTGTGCTCACAGCCTGCTCTTTCTTCATCCCTTTCTGAATTTACTCCAGTTCCAGAGGAGCAGACCTCATCCCCAGCCTAAGAGCGTAACAGGAGAACAAGACTTAGGTTGTAGGTCCACAAAGTGGTGGTAGTGGCTACTTAGTTTGAACCCAGGTCACACCTGAGCCAGGCATGTGCTCCTCCAACTGCAAGGCTATTTTATAAGAGCTAAATAGCCAGTTCTGCTTGCTTTCTTGTTAATCCCATTGCTTGTTACCATAGAGCTCTGCTGCTAGTTCAGCATGTTGGCACCTCCTCGTAAGAAAACAGAAGGGGACCATCCCTGGAAACATTCATGGCCAAGTTGGACAGGGTTCAGAGCAACCTGATCTGGTTGGAGATGTCCCTGCTCACTGAAGGGGGGTTGGGCTGGGTGACCTCTAGGGGTCCCTTCCAACCCAAAACATTCTATGAAAAGTCCGAACATAGAAGAAGATCTGGGCAGAGGACCCTCATGCTCCAAGTACTGTAAATGTGGCATTAAAAAAAGCAGCAAAGGTAGAAGAGCAACTCCTAGTATGGGGGACACCAGTTGAGCATTACAACTACTGTTTATATCTTCATTCTTCCCCCTTACCCATCTAGGCTGAGGGATAGCAAGAATCCTCCAGTACTTGTGGAGAGCTTGGACTGCAGAAGTTACCAACGTGCTACAGCGCTGACATAAAAGATGGCCAAACCAATAGGGAAGGGGAGGAAGACTTCAAAATCATCCTCTCAAAGCCCGCTGTGAAGCACCAAGCAATACACCATACCGCCCTACCTGGGCAGCCAGACAGCCAAAGCCCCAGAGCACTCTGCATCTCTCTTCCTCCACAGGCCCCCAAAATTGGGGAAATCCAGCCCCCTAGCAACAGAGCTGTCTAACACGCATGCGTTTGTGCTCGCTATCGCAGAGCTCATGCACCGATGTCAGACTAGACAAATGCCGGTAACATAGAATCATAGAATGTTTTGGGTTGGAAGGGACCCCTAGAGGTCATCTAGTCCAACCCCCCTGCAGTGAGCAGGGACACCACTAACTAGATCAGGTTGCTCAGAGCCCCATCCAACCTGTCCTTGAATGTTCCCAGGGATGGGGCCTCCACCACCTCTCTGGACAACCCGTTCCAGTGTTTTACCACCCTCATTGTAAAGAATTTCTTCCTTATATCCAGTCTAAACCTACCCTGTTTTAGTTTAAAACCATTACCCCTTGTCCTCTCACAGCTGGCCCTACTAAAAAGATTTTCCCCATCTTTCCTATAGGCCCCCTTTAGATACTGAAAGGCCGTAATCAGGTCTCCCCGCAGCCTTCTCTTCTCCAGGCTGAACAAGCCCAACTCCCTCAGCCTGTCCTCATAAGAGAGGTGCTCCAGCCCTCGGATCATTTTAGTAGCCCTCCTCTGGACCCGCTCCAACAGTTCCATGTCCTTCTTGTGCTGAGGGCTCCAGAGTTGGACACAATACTCCAGGTGAGGTCTCACCAGAGCAGAGTAGAGGGGCAGAACCTCTCAGAGGAAACCCCTCCATTGCAAGGCACTCGCTTGAATAGGTCAGGCAAACACCCTGCAAGGCTGCCGGTAATAGAGAGGCCAAGGAGCAAGTCCCAAGCCCCCAGACAGTGGTATAACACCGATAAAAATACACTCAAACCGGCAAAGTCAGCCAACGCCAGCCTTCCACTTAAAGAATCGCTAGATCAACACCAGCCTTATTCCTTAAGATACAGACAGTAGGAGATGAAGTTTTAAAAAAGTTGTTTAATCACACCCATTTTTAAAAATAAATCAACTATTAAGTGGCACGCTGCTTTAGGGATACGTATTCCTCATTGTCCTAATTACAAAGTTGGCTGAATGCAGCTCTTTGAAAAATGAAACACGGCTGCTGTCATGCTGGTTCAGCAGGGTGGTGTGTCAGAGGAAGTTCTCCAGCAGACAATGTTCTTTCAGGGCCTGATTGTATATCTAAGGGAGAGCCACATGGCCCATGACCCCTGAAATGCATCCATTAAAGAAAATAGACTTGCAAGCACACAATCGCTTCCATTCGTCTTTTGTGCTATTGTGGCAGATTCAAGAATACTGGGCGATTTAAACAGGAATGATGTGGGGTCTGTGGAGGTCTGTGCAAGAGTGTGGCAAGTCTGAATTAAATCCTTTGTGTTCTTAGGGGAATTCATCAGGACTTGATTTTCTTTTTTTAGGAGACTTTTTAAAGAGATAATCTTCCTTCCAAGACTGCATCTTCAGACAATATTATTAAGGCTGCCTAACCCTTCCCAATACTGTTTTCAGTTGCTTATAAATCCACCGAGTCCTGCTGTTCAAGACTGGAGTTCGCATGCTAGCCGGGTCTGCCTCGGGCAGAGTTGGTTTGGAACATGTGAGTTCAACTGCTTCTCAGAAAGCAGCATGGGAATAAACACATTGTTTTGTTCAATTTCTGGCGACTTTTTTTTTTTTTAAGAGTCTTGGACCCCTGATTTAGAGCTGAGACTTTAATGAGCAGGGGATAGCTTTGTGTGTCAAATTTAATTTTTGTCATCGCCGAAAATCTAGGCAAATTATAAGCCTTTTGAGGGGAGGAGAAAAAGCAACTAAATTGCATATGCTCAACAACCCTTCGACTTTAGAATTTAAGACTTGAGTGTTTTGGCTTTGCTGAGTAAAATTGGAAGCAGGTATGGGGCAAGCAGGAGGTAATGAGGAATAGGAGCCAGTAAAAAAAAAAAAAAAAGAAAATATGCAGCAGCAGCTACACCAAGGGAACTGGTGACTGTCAAGAAATCCTCTACGGGCCCCACCATAGAACATGCCTCTCTATCACAGCAGGGATCCTCATTTCACCTATTCTCCTTGTCAGGAGAGCTCAGCTGGCCAAAACATGTTTTGCATCTCCAGTGCTGCTCAACTAGAAAATCCCTCTTCTGTTGGAGGCTGTTGTTTTAAGGAGCAGAGCCTGCCCAGCAGCTCTGGAAATGCAATCCTGCTGATGGACAAGAGTGGCTCCAGAGGCACACTAAGAAACACTTTCACAGCACCAGGCAGGAATTAGCTTCTGCAACTTTTTCTTATTTTGTGAGTGAAAGAGTGTAAGTCAGTCTTTAATTACTCAACCATAAACCATAGAGTATTGGTTCCATTATTCTGTGCTTTAGAGCATGGCCTTTGTGGGCTGCGCGTTTTTAACAATTTGGCATGAAGTTGGGTGCTGGGTGTTATGCTCAGGGGAAACAGGTCTGAAACAGTAGGGTTTGCTAAGCCTTATTCAACATTTGTATAACCTTGTAACTGATTATTGTTCAGTTTGCCTTTATATTTTGGAAGGGAGATGGAAAAGCATGAGCTATGGTCAAATCTTTGTGCAGGAAGTCAACTGACAGATGATTCTAACACCATAGACTGCTCCAGAGGTGTCCAGCTCTAGTGAGGGGGTCTACACAGTACCAAAAGACTGAAATCAGCCATACACTAGCCACGCAGGGTGCAAAAATTAGAAATACAACCACCCAGTGAAGTGCCTTAGCCATCTGATGTCTAGGGCATTCAGATGAAGGACACATGTCTGATCCTCAGCTTCTATCAACGTCAATGACACGTACACAAGCTTCAAAGCAGTCTACTGTTACTCGTGCGGTGGAGACTGCATGAAGAATCAGAACTCTGATCTCATCTTCCTTCAGAGAAGCTTCAAACAGTCTGGTAACACCCAATATGACATTTCATGCTTAAAAATGAAACTCCGCCAATGCAACTGCAAAAGCTTAATTGCAGTATTTGAGAATTTCACCATTTGTTGGTGAACACCACGTATACCTGCTTCTCATTAATGACGTGCCAGGTCTTTAAAGGAGAAAATCTACCCGTGACCAAGAGTAACCTACCACCTCTTTCGGCAGAGGCTGGGTTTCCTCAGTTTATTCAATCTCACTTTTGAGAAGAAGAATTCTGTTAAGTGTTTTGAGGTCTATGTTAAAAGTGGAAGCAACTAGAGGTACACATTATGAAAACTTAACCTCAGTCCTGACCCCAGCAGCTCTTTTTTCCCCTTCTGTCAGCCCACACTCTTAAGAAAGTCAATTTTATATGCTTTTATCTTGTTTTTCTGGCCCTTGCCAGCTTTCCATCCACACAAAGTTTTTCATACCTTATTCAGGGTACAATAAAAGCATATGATAGCATCTGAAAATGAGGCAGAAATGGATCTGTTACACTGCTTTATGGAATTAGTGGCTTGCAGAAAGCGAAGCCTGTCCAGAACAGGAGTCTACCCCTAAATGTTATCCCTCACAGTTTACTTTCACCATTTACAAGTTCACAGCACTTAGGGGCTATTTACTGAGACTAAAAAAAACTTGTTTACAATGGGATCACTTTCATAAATGATGTTTTTTGGATCCCCTACCTAGGCAGAATCCTCATTAGCAATTCTATAATCCTATTGTGCTTTAAAAAGCTGTGCTTTTAGTATAAGATGGGTTCAACAGCCATTCTCCCAATGTCTACCAAGCCAAGCGCTTGTTAGTGGTCTCAGCTCAGACCCAAATACATCAAACTTTTACTTGTTCTTCAATACCATCCTTATAACTGCTGGGCACAGCAAATCACTTTTAAAAGCCTGCCTTGTAAATTTAGAGGTGAAAAGGACATCCTCCAAAGCTGATGATATCCAGCTAGGATGTTGCATCCAGTTAAGATGATGATCCCTCTGCTTTCCAACCACTGGGAGAAGTGAGGATACTGCTCTCACTCTGACAGCTTTTTCCACAAGGTGTTTCCTCAGGAGATCCTGAAAGCTTATATCACCTGTGTTGTGTTTTAGCATAGTCTCATTAACCAAGTTTGAACTTCCGAGATCTATGGATAGATGTGCTAAACTGTACTATCAGTGCCTCTGTATTGAGCAGTAAACTCCTAAAGGCACCTTGCCTTGCAGGGTAGACAACTGCAGAGCTCTTCCTTTGCTTTCTTGTTTCTTACAAGTGCACCATTACCCACCTTAACTTCCTATAATTAGGATGCTATCTCAGTCTTGATAAAAACCTCACCCACTTCCACTTTTTCTTACACAAACTGATATTCCCATAACAAATTGAGAACCTAGTCAACACCAACATGGGGGAAGGTTCAATTCTCAGCTCATCCACATGCTCTTTCTGGTGTTACATGTACCTGTGTGCACACAAAGGTGTGAAGTCAGGAGACTTCAGCCAGCCCTTTCAAACCTGGAGATTCACTTGGGCTCATCCATCTGCTCTCAGGTCTTAAATAACCTGGATGTATCCCATCTTCCTGAAGCAGCTGGAACACAGCTACATGTCAACCGCAATATCCCTCTTCCAAATAGTTTGTTTTTTCTGCAAGTCAGTATCCTTAAACCCTATTGCACATGCTCCAAGATCAGAGGGAACAAGTTCATGGGGGGATCGCACCCACTCCCAGCATAGGTTGCTGCCCATCTCATCGCAGCTGCACTACACTGCAAGCCAGTTTTGCTATCCTGTCATGTACCATCTTTCGTCATGAAATATGCCAGCCAAGGGAGAAAGGTTCAACTGTACAGAATGAAGCAGTTTGTCAGAGTAAAAGTTTAATACAACCATGCTCCCCCCAGCAAGCATTATCTAACGAGACTGCAGTGCTCTGAACACTCCAAGGGTGGCCTCCAACCCTCCCCTACATCAAGAAGCATAATCCAAGTTGGACAGGACTCCAGTATTTGAGACTAGGACCAGGTAAACAAGTGTTTTCTTGAGAAGCAGAGAAGTCAGTGACTTAAAATTATCCCTGGATTAAAAAAAAAAATCACAGGAGGATTCCTCAGCATCCACCATAGTGCAAGGAAACTCCTTTAGCAGGGATGCTGGTTAGTTATTTCCCCCCCATGTGCCCCTTTCCTTTTAGTTTTGTAAAAGGGTTTGAGGTCACCCATCCAATTTGGCTGCAGTTGGTTGCTAGAGGAAGGACGTATGTGGTACCATTACATAAAACCCAGTTTCCTTTAGGGGGAAAGCAGCTGAGAGCACCTCCTACATAGTTGTCAGCCTCCTTCAAATACCCAGCGCACAGACTACAATAGATCTTGGAGTGACAAGATCTGGATGCAGACAGCACTGGAGGCTCAATCAAGTTTGATTCTTCAAGGACTGACAGCTCATGGCGCGCACAAGTCCAGGGGAACATTTCTGAGGACGAAGTACCTCATTCAGTCACAACAACAGCTTGCGAAGGCTTTGACATTTATTTTTACTTCAGTTCGAAATAAAAGGCATCCCCAGGCTGAGCAAGCTGTCAGCTACAAGCCTCCAGCACACAAAGCAGCCATTTCATCTCTGCTGCACAGGGCATCACTGTGCTGTTTTGTTATTACAAACTCATTCCTTAATTCCCTTATCTTGGGGGCGAATATGCCAACAGGCTGATGGGACCTGAATAGCCAAACCCTCCTATTCACAGGAGATACGTTCCTGCTTTTCAAGAGAAGAATGGCTAATTTGAAGGGAAGCTATAACTGCAAGAACACAGGAATCTAGAGATTAATAAACCGACAGCCTCTAGGATTAGTCCAAGGATCATTTTGCACAAGCAGACATGCAAAGATACCAATGTACAAGCATGTTTGTGTAGATGCATGGGGGCTCTGACTACCCAGATGTCAGACTCCAACCCAAGACCTTCCTGCAGATAGATATGGTCATCAACACCAGCAGACCCAGACAAGTTAGTAGGGGGACCAGTATCTTCCAACACTTCTGCCCCAGGGACCAGCTGCAGTGCTCTGCCCCATTCCCAAGAGCAGAGGAAAACCACAGCTGAACCCCAAGGGATTGGAAAAGCAAGTTTTGGGACTGTTGCAGTGTTATGGTCAAACACTGGGAGAAACTCTGTATGCTAGGGGAAAAAAAAAATAAAAAGGAAAATCCCAGCACTCACTTATTTTACCTTTGGCTGCTGATTTAGCAAGGTTACTTAACTATCTAGCTTGTGAAAAGGAAAAAACCCACACAAACCAAAAAAACAGTCCTGAGGACAGCTTCAGCAGACACACAGCCTTGTCCAGCTGTTCTGATCTAGGGCATGCTCCCCAGAAAGCAGTAACCCAGTCATCCCAGACAGATCCATTTTGAACCACCACTGGATACAGGCAAATATATCAATGCCTCAACTGCTCCCATCAGAGCAGAGCTGGGCCTGGAGCAAGAAGTATGAGAGTTCAACTTCCTAACCAAAAAAAATAAGCACAGGCGAACTTTAATAGGCATGGGTTCAGACATCTCGTTAGGACAATAACAAATATTTGCATAACTGTTGAAATCCTTATGAGACGTCAGATACAGACACCCATACTTGAAAGAAGCTTCTGTCATGCCAAGGTTACCACCAGATTAGGAAACAAGGCAGGGCCAAGGCAGAGTTACCACATTAACAAGCCTGGCCACATACAAAGGAATCCAGGAAATCACCTGAGGAGTCCTCTGGTCTCACTGTCTCTGCAGGTAAAAGCCTTCAGCTCACAAGTCAACAGGCTAATTGCCTGGGGAAGCCAATTGGTTTAGTGCTAAAGCAGCAGCTGGTGCATAAAGTTTTACGCCTTTCAATTATGACTAATCTGAGAGCCGATACCAAGCTACAGCCTGTTTGCTGTAGACTTAAATCTTTTGTTTATCACCTTAACACAAGACAAGAATGAGCCTGAGCACCAGTTCACCTCCCTCGCAAGCAAGGGCGTCATCCCTCCTAAAAGAACAGAGGAGGAAGCGAGTTATTTGGGGAAATACCAATATTTAAAACTATGGAAAGAATGTACAAATACCAGAGTTGTGGCATGGTCATTGTTATTTCTCATCTTGGAGGATGCCATCAGCCACTTTCTTGATCTAGAAAGATCCAGAGAAACAGCTCGAGCTGGGGGTTCGCTCATCATAAATGAGGGGTATCTCAGTGGACATCTCCTTCTGACACAGACACACCAGGTTGCCGTAGATACACACTTTCCTTTCAGACAACCAAGAGCCCATGGTGTTTATATCTAGGCCAAGGCAAAGTCCTGTCACTACCATTCCTTTGTAGACGCATAGTAAGATTTAAGCTCTTACGCTATTTTGTGTTCTGCCTCATCTAGAGCAGGAGGAACTTTTGAAGAGATAACCAACCAGCACAACTACACTCCCCTTCTACGGCGCTGAGAGGCAAGCAGCTCTAACAGTCATTAGAAGTCAACACAAAGCCAAATTCAGTTCACAGAATCTCAAGGGTTGGAAGGGACCTCGGGAGATTATCTAGTCCAACCCCCCTGCTAAAGCATCTCAAACAACTCAATAATACTGTGGGGTTTTTAATTTCTTCCTTAGTGACAGTGTTTTAAGTACTGGATCAGGATCTCGGGGAGATGAGAGTCTTCCAACCTTGGAAGTACTCGCAGCTTGACTAGACAGAGCTCTTACAAACCTGACCTAGCTTTTAAAGCCATGACCTTGGAACAAAGGGTTGGACTGGAAACCTCCAGATCTCCTAAACTCATTTATTCTACAAGTCAAATTTAAATTTTTACTAAGGTAAGACTGCCAATCTTTTTGCTCAAGAAATGAAAGGCCCTTTCCCTTGGGACAGCAGCCACACAGATAAAGCACAATTCCACTCCAGGCTTCTCTGCCCTGCACAGATTAGGAGTAATCACCCCTGCACAGATTAGGAGTAATCACCCCATAAGAAACACTGCCTGTATCTGCTGAAAGCACCGGTGAGTCATGTCAAAGTGAGACCAAACAACAGTTCCTTTTCCCAAAGGAAACTTAAAAACAGACCTGAAAGTTTACCTGGAGCGACCTCGAGGCAGGTACTTTCACATGGATCAGGGCGAGAGGGATGCTGCTGTTGGGATTTTGTCTTTCAGTTGGAAGATGGCCAAGGCAAAGACCTCACACACTTGTTCCCTCAGTGTGGGCACTACAGGAGAGCTGTCCTGGGGTGGGTAGCTCGAGGCTAGAAAAAGAAAGCATTGCATACGCTTGCTCCTCTAAGACTGTTCAAGCACCACAGCTGGGCCTCAGCACCAAAGTCATCAGGGGAAGCATCGCTGGAGTAGAGGATTGCTTGTATGCAGAACCTTCTTCCAGCCTTCACAACAGCTCTCCCGTCCCACAGAGCATGCACACCACGTTGCTTGCGCACACTGGCTGTCCTCTGGATGGCCTTCGCCATGGAGATGCATGGCACACCACAATTTGGAGGATTTAGATCCCACCAGGGCTGCTACTGACTCACTGTTGTCCAACTCACAGCCCCAGTAATGTGGCAAAGGAGGGACCTGGTGTCAGCACGCACAGAAAGGGGGATGAAGACACCCATGGCACAGCACCACATCAGCTTTGCCAGCCTGACTCAACATGAGCTGCCCTCACAGGCTTCACATTGCATCTCCCACAACCAACATTAACATCCCAGCCTTATAACAATAGCTGGCCCCACAGAGAAAGCAGCCATGCTACATGGCTGAAAGGGAATAGATAGATATATAAATAACTTCTGTCAAAGCCATGCCAAACACCCTCTGTTTTATCTTATTCATGTCCTCCTAAGCTCTCTCTTCGGAGGACTACAGCCAGCCACAGACCTTCCCATGCCAGCTTCTCCGCCTCCGAGTGCTCAGACTTGAAGCAAGTGGCATTTCTGGCAGCTGCAGATCCCAAGCTTTCCTTGCAGAATTAGTTTCTAAATGCAGTGAAATCAAAGGAAACCCTGACTTGCCTGCCAGGAGATAGCGATCAGAGGCGGACAATACAAAATCCTCCAGGAGAGCCAGGGGAAGAAAATACAGTCTGTTCTCAGAGAACATGGCAAAGTTGCGGGGTGGTTTGTTAGTTTTGGGATTGGTTTTTTCTTTGGTTGGGTTTTTTTTCCACTCCAGGATGCAGATTCTCTGTTTACAAGACACAAGTGTCCAACAAGCAATACCGGTTAGCCTGCTAAGGCTAAGAAACTTTGGGGATAGGTGAGCACCACTCAGCAAGGAAACCTTGATCTGAAATAGTGGTGTTTGTCCACCCAGGTCCCTCAAGCCAAGGTTGACCATGCAAACAGACTGGCTACACAGCACTGGCATCCTAAACAGGATCAAGAATCACTTGAAGAGCTTCTGTTGCCAAGTCATATGCTTTATCCAAGGCATACCAGCAAAACAGTTACTTTCCTACTGCCATCATGACCATACTTTACCTACCAGGAGTCCTCTGTCTCACCTCAGGGCTTTTAACAAGTGGGAGAGATTTAAAATAAAGCCCCAGAACACTAATGAAAAACAGACAGGCCTTTAAAGGAAGAGCTACACCCAAGTTCGTGTTTTCCTTTGAACTGTCTTTTTATGACCTGCGCTTCACAGATCCCACGGCCACCAACTTCAGCAGCAGTGACAAGCAGGAGGTGTCGTCCCCGTCCCCCCCCCCCCCAAAAAATTCAGCTGATATTTCAGCAGCCTTCCCAGGCAAGAGGAGAGCTGGCCCCAAAGATGCATATGGTCACACTGGGAGCATCACAGCCTCAGATTAAAGATCACAAACAGCAGCCCAGTTGCAGGCTGCTGTGAACACAGACATGAAACAGAAAAGTGTTAACCGAGGCTAGACTGTGGGTTGTTTTCTGTCCAGGAGCCACACTTGACTGGTCTCTTGGGCATCAGTTTACAGCGCTGCAGTTTGCAAACTGGATGCCAGCAAGAGCAGCTAGCTAGGGCTTGCTGTAGGGTTTCTGGAGCCTACCTACCAGATCTTATCACCTAAAGGCATCAGGGGAGACTGGCTCCCCAGCCAGATGAAGCATTAAACACATCAGCTTCAGTCCCTCCTCCAGGTGGGAAAGGGACCAAGACATTTCTCCACTGTCACGCAAGCCATTTCAAAAAGCAACAGCAGATCGTATCTGCACCGAGACAGAGCAAAAGCAAACGAGTCCTCTTCAGTCTCCAGCTATCACACATCCCCGTTCCTTCAGACTGGGAGTTGATGTGATGGGAGTTGTGAAACACGGTGTCTCTGTTGTCAGTGTGACCTCACCACATCCAAATGGGTATCAGATTCTATCTGCCCAGACACAGCCATGGCTGTACATAACTATCCTGGCAAGGGATGGGGTGCTGTCAGCACCTAGCCCCAGCCTTCCTCATGTGCCCTTCAGAGCCTGGGAGCTGTCTCCAACTGCTTTGGGAGGCTATTGAGCAGATGTCCTCTGAACCGAGAGCACTCATTTCAAGTTCAGATTTGCATAAGCTAGCAAGCAGTCATGCGTGCGCAGAAATATCCTGACAGCTCCATCTCCAGGAGCTTTGCCACCTTGTCTATTCAAAGTTTGTTCACTTTTTTAATAAAAGTTACAGTGCCTTCAGAGGAAGGTGTTTTCTTAAGTCAGGCCCTTAATCTTAACTATAACAGCACAAAGGACCTTCAGAGCAGTGAAACAGCATCTACGCTAGGGGCTACTTGCTAAATTCCAGCTTGACTCAGTCTCCCCTACATGGGCCAAAACACAGAGGTCATTACCTGCAAGGTGTCCTCAGAGCAATCATCGTAACCAAACAGCAGGGACTCTCCTGCAGAAGAAGCATGTCCAGGGGAGTTGTCTTCTATAGAAGCACTTGGAGGGGAAAAAACCTAAGAGGATGGGAGAACTACGTTTTGCTCCAACTAAACCTGTCAAGCAAAGCTGCTTCAGCAGTCCAGGCTAGAACAGGAGCACAAGAGGTTCAGGTATAGTTTCCAAGCTTTAGGCAGAGAAAGAAAAAGAATCTGGAGGAAGAATAAACTTGACTTTTAAAGTCACTAAATTCATAACTAGTATCTGGGCTACAGGAATTCTGTAAAGCTGAAGTTGTTTTTAACCTTATGCAAAGAGACGGGTCAAATTCAAGTTGCCAAGCAGTCCTGAAAATCAGAACTGAGGCTGCCCAGAATAGAGCAACCTTCACCTGGCACGGGCAGGCAGAGTGGCCACCTCCCAGCTCTCTTGCCCTGGACACCATTTAGCCCAACGGGTGGCTTTCACTTTCTATGTTCAGTGGACATACAGCTCGACGTGCCACCTATGTGAGGGCTGGCAAAACTGAGGGGATCCGCCACAAGCCCCCGATAACGAAAAGTAAGCTTCTTCCATCACATTTATTGCACTGAACAGATTTAGGTTTTAGCACTTCCACCCCAGAGCACGTGACAGATCCTGCTGTTTGCAGCTGGGGCTAAGCTTCTTTTCAGAAAGGAGGAAGAGCAGCAGAGGGTCTCTAGAAACTTATTGATACCTCCTTCAACCCCACACTGGTCTGATATGCCAAACCCCGGATAAGCTGGTCTTTTCACGCTGGTGAAGGCGGCCCTTGGCAGCAAGCCAGCCGCCGCACCATTATTGTCAGGAAACTTCTTCCAGAGGATCAGACAGTTTGAAACTAATCGCCGTCTCCTTAAGATACAATACAGACATATGCAGAACCATCAAGACAAAAGAAGGATATTGGTGTTTTCCTTCACCAAGCCATCTTCCTTGCTTCATAGGTGGTGTGTTAGCTGCACTCTTTAGGTGATGTTTCACCTGATGGAGCAGAGCAAGAGCCTAAATAACATGTCCCACAGGGGCCATACCCCTCAACTAAAGGAAGGAAAGCACTATAGAGATGCAGGAATAAGAAAAGTGTGTGTATTATGTATATATTTTCCTTTCCTCCTCCTCCAACCAAAGGAGCCAAGAGCAACAAGCAAAACAAAGTCAAAGCCCAATACCCGCTATGCACAACTTGCCAAGAGCTCATACATAAGGAAGAGTAAAGACAAGGTTAGGAGCTGCATCACATCAGTCACTTATGTTTGTACCCACCTTTGGCCTAGGACTGCCTTGGCCAAGTGCAGACATGAAGCCCTTGCCAATATCAGACAGTTGCCAACCACGAGCCCGTGCCCAGTTTGACGCTGCCAACTGCACCTTCGCAAAGTCACTCAGAGGAGGAATCTGCCTACCTTTTCTTTTGCAATAGAAATGCTTTCCGTATTCCATGGTATTAAGATTCCAGCCACGATCAACATGAATCAACATCAGCAACAGAGCAAACAAAGCTGAAAAGCACGTATTTTTCAGCCCTCTCGGATTCAACAACTGCTCTCAGTTTACACAGCAATTATTCAAATTTCATTTGTCATGGTGAAAAGCAGCAAGAACGAAACAAGCTGGGTGCTCACTCTCCACGCTGGGTGCAGGCCAGCTTTCCCCATGACCCTTCCCCTCAGGATTTTGAAGCTCCAAAATCCGATTTCAGAGCAATTTCAATATGGTGTTACTACATAATCTGCACAGCACCATTAAGAGGAAGACAAGTTTATTTTTTTCTTTAAGTTGGGATTTATTTTTTTTTTCTACTAGACGAGTTTTGATATCATGCTTAGCAGGGAACCAGAGATAAGCCACGTGCTGGGTGAGAGAACTGATGTTTTTATAAAGCATCTTTCATAAGGCAGGGAGGCAAACATTAAACAGGAAGCATTTATTGACTTTATACTCACTTCATAAAACATTTACAGGGATAAGAGGAGAAACAGGAGCTCCCAACAACCCAGCCTGGATTTCAGTTAAAACAAAGATGAGTTCCTGCATTGTTCTAGGACACAAGTGATCTCAAACACTGGGCAGCCCAAGCTTTAAAGCTGACACGTGCTCCTGGAAGATGACAAACGGAGCTATCGCCGTCAGGGCTTCTTACTACTCAGCCACTGAAGTGTGGTTATCTACCCTTATCCTCTCCATTACTTAAATCAGCACAGGGAAAAAAAGCCTGTGTGATTTTCACAGTATTAAAGTGATATGCAAACATGACAAAATAAGTATATGGAGGAAAAAAAAAATGAAAGGAGCTGCTGGCACGGGTGAACGGAGAAGCAGCAAGGCAGCTCCCTGCAGACCTTCCCATTTGCAGCCTCCCAAGCTCCAACCACACCAGCCTCTCACCCCTGAAGCATTTAGAGGAGTTGTGGTGCCCTGCAAGTCACAGCTTTGTGCTGGGCAATCAAGATGGGCATTTGTTGCAGGTACTTGCTCTCGCCATCCTCAGCAGAGGACCAGCATCCCACCACCCCTGCATCAGGAGCCATCAGGCACACGCACATTAGGGAAGCGACACTTGAAACAGTTTTATGAAGAACCCACGTCCAGTTAAAGCATTTGCCTGTGTCATTGCACCAGCTTCTTAGTTCACAGCGGGCTCACGCAAGTTCAACTCCAGCTCATGGTTAATGACTCAGGGAAGTCGGCACATGTCAGCTCCCACAAGTTCAGGCTAGTGGGACCAATACACCACATTTGCCAGCCGCAAGGGCTGCGAGCCGCTCGGCTCTCGTGTCTCTCATCTATCCATTGGAGAACAAAAAGTTACTTGGGTACGTGAGCAGCATTTCTCTTGCTGTGACAGAGCTGCCCCATTTACTTGAGGCTTTTCAAAGACTTTTGAGGGAAGCCAAAGCCTCAGTTTTCCTTCTGCCCTTCCACAAAACCAGGAAGGCGATTGGAGCCAGCCGTCACGCAGCTCAGTACTGGATCAGCACCATGTTCAGGTGGCAGAAGTTGGATCCTCAACTGGCGTTCACCAGCAGGACTTCAACAGCCAGGATATTAAAGTTTCACAGCCTTCAGCCTCCTTATATCACCAGCTCCAATTTTAGTGAACACTCCGAGTAGTAAAATCACTCCCCATCCTCTCCTCCCCAAAAAGCCTCTTAAGTTTGCAGTAACCTTGCGCTACAAGCTCGGGGGATTTTTTTCATTACCAATTATAAATGTATTCTTGTTTTTTAAAGAAGATACCATGGAACCAGCTATGAATACAGAAGGCCTGGCCAGGTAGGTGGTGGGTGTTTTTTTTTTTTTTAAACTTTTTTCTTTATTAACTTGGCAAAGGAGATATTCCTTACTGGCATCAAGCTGAGCAACCCAGTCCCGGTCTGGTGAGGAAGTGTGGAAATATCCAAACCTAATTAAAGGCATTTCCCATGAAATATGGCATTCTAGGAAATACTTCAAATGCTCTTTCCTACCACACAAATTGCATCCCTGCCTCCTGAGGTTGCTGACAGATGCCACATATCAGATCCCTCTTTGTTTCAATTAAATTAAGCAGCGAGCTTGATTTGATTAATGTAAGGAAGCTAGCAATCAAGATGTTCTCACAGCAGGAGTGGTGGGCCCTGACCAGTCCTTCAGCAAATGGGCTTAGATGCACATCACATTGCCATCACAGGAGCAAGAGCACAACAGCACAAGTACCACCCGCAGGAGGAGAGTTACCATCAGCAAAGATGTTCTGCACATGCTGACAAAGGATGTTTAAGAGGGAATACCTATAGGCTATTTTATATTGGCCTTACAGGCACCACTCGTAGCTACCATGTGTTATTAATATACCCTTGCCTGGATGGATACAGCCACAAGCCCTTACACACCCATGTCAACATGCATTACGGTTTTAAAAACACATTCATTTCTCTATAACCCAGTGCAGATTTCTGCATTTTGTTCTATTCATTAGCTGCAAATTGTAAAGGAAGAGTTCCTATAGTCAAACATAGATAAAAAAACAATGCATGACATCTGGAGGCTTTGGCCTCAATTCCATCTATGGGAACGGCTGATGTAACTTTTGTTTTCTGGGAACATACATCCATTAGTTCCAACTGCACAGAACTTTCAGAAAGAGCCACACAGAGATCAGAAAGCCCTAGACATGAGAATGACCCAGCTCCTTGCCAGGGCTTAGGGGGAGATGTGCAAAGGGCTCTCCCCAAGCTCCAGCAGACCTTTCGAGCTGCCCTACCATAGGATTTACATGGCAGATTCAATTCCCAAAAGCACTGCATCATCTTGCCTCTGTACCAGGTGTGTGACTGGAGGCTCCCACACCCACATAGGTTCCTCACTGAGGAGCAACCCATGCAGCACTGGTGCTGCTGAGCCACAGTGCTGAGTCCCTCTATCCCCGCTCAGTAGGCTGGTGGGGGTCAGCAAGCGCCAGTTGCAACAACTTACACCATGTAGCAACCTTCCTTCCATGGAATAATAGCTCCCTCCTCGGGAATACCCACTTAAAAAAAAAAAAAAACAAGGAAAAAGAATCCATGAACTCACTTAATGATAAACAGTAGGAAGTGGCTTATTTTTCCCCCAAGAACAAACTATTGGAGGTCTCACAAGAACACCATCCTCCATTTTTACCCAGGCAGGCATCCGACATCCCAGCCCAGAGGCTATTAAGTGTTTCTCACTCTTATCCCATAAGGCAAAACATCCTGTCCCAGTTTCCCCAAGCTGATGCCAAGATACCACACATCAGTCCGAGGGGTAACACTGGAGATGTTAAGTGGACATGAGGAAATAAGAGTAGTCCCAGGCACTGCCTCCATGTGATGGGAGACCCTCCTGTCCTCTGTACAACACAATTCTGTCCCCTACCCAGACCAGGAGAAGCCTTTGGCTAAGCTGGAGTTCACCCCATCCCTCAGTCTCCTACGTTAGTATATATATTGTATGGTTGAGAATATCAGCATGTCCTCTACCTCAATTCCTGCCACGAGCATGCTACTGCAATAATTATGTTATACTCCACCTACTTTTGACTCTGTGCTCAGCTGGGAGAGCAAAACTTTTAACAGTCATTTCTACATCAGTACCAGTAAATTACGGGACTGAAGAAGGGCTTGGCAATGGGCAACTCACTCCAGCTCTCCCCAGGCAAGGTTTTAGCCAAGTTGTATGTGAAGTAGAAGCTTTTGGCAGGTGACTGTAGCTGCCATATCCTCTAAGGAACTGTCTGACTAGGGAGTTGTATTTTGTGTTGGTCACTGGGATGAAGGTTTGAAAGCCCAATTGCATAGTAATGCAGCCAAGGTGGTTTACAGCACCCACCCTTGGTTCTGCCAGGGGAAATACTTCCCTGGATTTGCAATGCAAAAAGTAATCAAGAAGCCAGCTCCACTTTTCCCCCTTTGCTAACAGGTCTTGGGGATTAAAGATTCCCACTTTACCAGAAATAATAATTACAGAAGTGATTGGAATAAGTCATCACTGGATACAGTGGAACCCAAATGCCTTCGAGCCATCTACTTTCAAATACAGTTAAGAATGATCAGTGGGTGGGTAATGGAGGGCAACCAGGAAAGCAGGAATGGAACTCATGGACAAAGCAGATGATGCACAGGCCTCCTCCCATCAAGAACACAAGGATTATTTTAAGGTCCGAGTTTCAATGCCAGTCTTTTGGTTAAAAAAAATAAAGAAAAAAGCTTGCAGTAGGCTAGAGTTCTAGCTAAGGTCACTCTCAAATACCAGGCAGCTGTGAAGTTCAGAGTTGAAAGCTACTCTTTGAACCAAGGCTTTTCCAGGAAGGGGAGCCCAGCTGGGCACACTTAATTAGACAATTCCCAACCACTGCTTCCCCAAAGGGAGTTCCTCTGTCACGACCAATTGACTTATGAAAGGGAAAAGTCTTCCCCTGCTCCCCAGAGCCTCTCCTGGGGCTCCCATGCAAGTCCCATCCCCTGCAGCTTAATCTGCGGGGACAGCACAAGGCATCACAGGAGAGGTTCATTGGTAGGGAGCATCCATGACAGAAGGTAACAACTTCAGCTTTTGAACTGTAGCTCCCATTCACTGCAGGGCAGGGACACAATTTAATATTCTGGGTCAGTTCCATATCTCACAGCTGTTCAGCAAATTAGATTATTGCTTTGAAGATTAAACTGTGGGGAAGTTCGGTTTCACATTTTCTCCCAGGGACATGCAGAGAGTTTTTCAGCTCCTGGGAGAAGGACAGTTTGCTCCTCTATAGTCTCTCCCCACCAAGAGCAGAGGACACAGGGACAGATCAAGGTCCCCTGTGAAGGAGAGGGATCTGACTCTTTCACATCAGTTATCCATGAATCAAGCCCTAATCAGCAGAAACAAGTATTGGATGGCTGGTCTGCAGAATAGATCTGAACTCCAAGGCAAGAGTGACAAGCAGGTGGGTGTAGCATACAACTGGATTACCTGCCATTTGGTAAAACACACCTGAGCCTCTCCCAAACAGCAATCCACCAGCTACAGCCCAACATTTTAGATAGGAGAGCACCCCACATCAGCAGCGGCCTTAGGGTTTGGGGGTATTTTCCCAGACATCTAGTTGCATGCCTGGGAACATCTTCTGTTGAGCTCATCCCCGCTGCCTGTATCCCAGACCTAATACATTGGTTGAAAGAGTGACCAAAGATTTGATCCCCTTCAAGTCTCCCACCTGGTGGTTACCCACACCACTCATTCTTTCCCTTCAGGAACAACCTGGTCCAGCAAGATCTAGCCAGAAGAAACAGTCAGTAGAGGAAGACAAATCACTCCAGGAACAAGTCTTGCCATTGCCCCACCACCAGCATTCGTTTAAAGATGGCAGAGGTAGCAGGCACAGCCCAAAGGCTGCCCTTATAAGCAGATGGAGAAATAATCATTCCATGGGGTCCATCCTCATATTTTCCTTATCTCTTGCACCATCTCCCAAGGCAGCCAGGTCACTCAACACAGCATTAAACAGGTTGTGGCCCCATCCCTGGTGAGAAGGGGCTCACAGCTCCTTCCACACTCAGTTTATTCCATCCCCTTCCAGCCCAGGCTCTCATTAAAAATTAGGTGGAATCCCTGGGCACCACCATTGCCTAGTCTCCTACTCACATGCCTAGCTTCTCCTGGGGAATAAAAATCCTGGGGCATTAGCTCAAATGGCTCATACATCACCCTGTCCACAGGCTCATACTGCCACAGGAGGCACAAGGAGCTTTCTTGGCTGTTCCTCCAAACAACAGCAAAGAAATTTCTTCCCAGCAGCTATTGGCAGTGGCTACTTTTTCTCCTGAAAAGCACAGTTGGATATGCCACTGCTTAACAGAGAAGAGACACAACCTTTCATCACCTTGGCTTCCCCACTACTCGGGCTGTGGTATAGTCTCTCTGCCAATAGTTTTTTACTAGCTGAAAGTACAGGTTAGTTGGGGGCCACATAACAGGGTGGGGTTTTTAATAGCAGCTTAATATTAGAAGACCTTTCAAGTTATACCCACCCCTGCATCAGCCTTTGGATTGGAGGGGAAAAAAAATTATTTCTCACCTCTGTCCCTTTCATTGTTTCACACCATCCCCCAGCTTTGCTCATTCACCCTCCTCCCTTTACAGCGAGATCTCTACAGTCATCACCCTGAGCATTGCTTTGCTCAGGAAAGGCACAGCAGACAGAGTGGGGTCCTCAAGAACAGATTAAAAAAAACCCCCAACAAATCCATTAAAAAAAAAACCACACCAAAACCAAAAACAAAACCCCAAATCACTCAGCCCCACCAAAAAATCAAGCTATCAGAAACCAGATGCCTTTTAACCAAGCCTTCAACAGCTTTCCACTTCAGTTGCTTTACTGGCCCCACACAAAGCCCAACCACTAACTGCATTGCCTGCAATGCCTGCCTTCACTTCAAACTGCCACAAAAAGACAAGAAAGCAGCAAACCACAAAAATCACAACTTACCTTGCTGGACAGAAAGCCCATTTTCATTATTCAGGACCTCTTTTGACTCAGTTTTCATCTTCCCAAGGCTCAGGGGATGGAGAGCACAGCCCCCCTCTCCCTCTCCTCCTTTCCTGCTGACTCCCGGAGGGGTCACCCCATTCATCACCCCCACCACAAAGCCTGGGAGAAGCAGCTCCTCTCCACCACCAGAGAAGAGAAGAGAAGAGGGCACACAGTAAGGAGGCCAAATCCTCTAATGAGGGTGGGGAGGAAGACAACCTCCCCGCCCACCCTAGCCTTTCTTTGGGGGGGGGGGGGGGGAAGCTCCAACAGCCCAGGCATGACCTGCCTGGGGAGGCTGATACTCAAGTGTTTAGGGTGCCAGGTAGTATTCTTCCTCTGGGCAGGGAGATAGGTCAGTGAGGAGTAACTGGAGATGTTCAGCTTGGTGGTCCATTGGTGCGGCACCAGTGGTGATCATTTAACTGCTCCTTTCCAGAATCTTCCTGGGGTTTGAAAACACAGCTGGTGCTGGGGTGGGATGGAGATTGCACAAGTGATGTTGGGCAGCTTGATGGGGAAACTCAGTACACTTGGAGAGGGGTGCAGGAAAGGGCTCTTCCCCAAAAGTTCCTCCCAGTGGCATCCCCTAGGTACTGGAGAGGCTTAGAGAAACCAGGGTGAGTGATAAGTAGGGTGAAAGATCTCTAAAAGAATTGGTATTTGTGTCTGTGAGATGTTTTGGGGACTACCTGATAGGGAGAGCTTTGACTACACAGCTAAGTTTGCTTTTGGTTCTTACTCATTTCCCTGCTTTTTCAGCTTTATTCCCAAGGTATGTTTTTGTGGGTTGTAACCAGGGTTTCTGATACAATCCCACATTCCTCATGCTTCTCCAGAATAACTGCTTGTCCTGGTATCAGAGCACTTCTCTTTGTACTTTTTCTCGCAGTACCGGGCTTCTGATAACTAAGATGGAAAATGTCAAGGAACCATATAAAAAAAAAAAAATCAACTGGTCAGTATCATTACAGACTCCATATCTCAGGTCAAGGCTTTAATCCCAGTTTCTTAGGAGTCAAATAAATACACACCCAAGCACCGACTCAAGTGACCGTAAATGACAGCTACCTCATTCCTTTGTATCGTGTGACCTAGGGCTGTGTCACGCAGCCCTCGTGTTACCAGGTGCAAATGTTCATCACTTGCTCCTTATATCGGGGCTGAAAAAATAATAATAAAACATTCATTAAAGTTATGAGCTTTAGCACAACTGTATTTTATTCCTTCTCCTCCCTTCGATCTGCTCAATTACAGATGTTAGCGGTCTCTCCTCTCATCAGAGCCTTTCACTAGAAGGGAAATTATTTGTCATTTCTTTACATCCTCCATTCTTGTTGTGAAGTTGTTGGTCTTACTCAAAGCCCATCATTCAAATTCTGCTCTGAAGACGGCATGGCTTTTCTTGGAGAGCAGACTCCAAGTTGGTTTTTATATGGTGGTACCTATGGACTTGAAAAAGCTCTGAAATGGGGGGATATCACTGTTGTCCCCCCCATACAGCCACTGCAGTGGGCCTGGGAGGTTAGAGGGAGATCATAGAATCATAGAATGTTTTGGGTTGGAAGGGACCCCTAGAGGTCCCTAGAGGAGCAGGGACACCTTTAACCAGATCAGGTTGCTCACAGCCCCATCCAACCTGGCCTTGAATGTTCCCAGGGATGGGGCCTCCACTACCTCTCTGGGCAACCCATTCCAGTGTTTTACCACCCTCATTGTAAAGAATTTCTTCCTTATATCTAGTCTAAACCTACCCTGGTTTAGTTTAAAACCATTACCCCTTGTCCTGACACAGCTGGCCCTACTAAAAAGATTTTCCCCATCTTTCCTATAGGCCCCCTTTAGGTACTGAAAGGCCACACTCAGCTCTGCCCACAGCCTTCTCTTCTCCAGGCTGAACAAGCCCAACTCCCTCAGCCTGTTCTCATAAGAGAGGTGCTCCAGCCCTCGGATCATTTTTGTGGCCCTCCTCTGGACCCGCTCCAACAGGTCCATGTCCTTCTTGTGCTGAGGGCTCCAGAGCTGGACGCAGGGCTCCAGGGGAGGTCTCCCCAGAGCAGAGTAGAGGGGCAGAATCATCTCCCTCGACCTGCTGGCCACGCTTCTCCTGATGCAGCCCAGGGTAGGGTTGGCTTCTGGGCTGCCAGCGCCCATGGCCGGCTCATGTCCAGCTTTTCACCCCCCAGCACCCCCAAGTCCCTCTGGGCAGGGCTGCTCTCCATCCTTTCTTCCCCCAGCCTGTACTGATACTGGGGGTTACCTCGACCCAGGTGCAGGACCTTGCACTTGGCCTTGTTGAACCTCATGAGGTTCACACAGGCCCCACCTCTCCGGCCTGTCCAGGTCTCTCTGGATGACATCCCGTCCTTCTGGTGTGTCAACTGCACCACTCAGTTTGGTGTCATCCGCAAATTTGCTGAGGGTGCGCTCAATCTCGCTGTGTAAGTCATTGATGAAAACATTAAACAGCACCGGTCCCGGTACGGACCCCTGAGGGACACCACTTGTCACCGGTCTCCATCCGGACTTCGAGCCATTGACCACTACCCTCTGGATGCGGCCATCCAGCCAGTTCATTATCCACTGAACAGTCCACCCATCAAATCCATAGCTCTGCAATTTAGAGAGAAGGATGTTGTGGGGGACCGTGTCAAAGGCTTTGCAGAAGTCCAGAGAGATGATGTCCATTGGTTTTCCCTTGTCCACTGATGCTGTCGCACCATCATAGAAAGCCACTAGGTTTGTCAGGCAGGACTTGCCCTTGGTGAAGCCATGTGCAGGTTGAGCCTCTGTTTTCTGCAGGTGGCTCCATTTTTTGGCAAGTTGCAGCAGGGACTGGTCCCAGCCTCGACAGGCACCGTGCCCTGACCGTACATCCCTACCACGCTGCCCAGGAACGGGGAGGGGATATCCTCCAACCCTTTTGCTTTGCAAAATAACCCTTAATTAATGAAATGCAAGAATTCCACTGTGAAAATAGTTTCCACCCAGCATGGAAATTACCTCAGCTCTCAAAAATGTTGTCCCCGACAGCTAGGTTATACTATACATCACAACTGGTGCCAGCATTTTGTGGCAGTGTGATTGGACTCAAATCAGAGATCAGGTCACCCATCAAGAGGGATTTCCTCCAGCTGGCCTCATTTACAAGCACTAATTGGGATCTGTCTCGCAATTTTCGATAGTAACATCAATAACTTCACGGAGATGTTATTAGCGTGAAAGATGGAGCATCCTTCATTCAAGAGCCTCCTTAATGAGGACATGTAATGCCTCAAGAACGCAGGATGACACCATCGTTATACGTCTCTAACAGAGTACCTGAGTTGCTCTTGTGTGAGCACCTACATCCATAGCAGAGTCTGGCACCCTTAATCCCACTTTCTCACGTAAAACCAGATTGAAAACCAAATAGTTGTGGAAGTAACTGAACACAGATGTCTGCTTTCCTGAGGTTTGGGGGGCCGTGGGGGGGTTCTGTCCACATGGACATGAGAATTTGTATCGTAGGGAGAGTCTTTCAACCCTGCGCAGTTGTCTGTTTTCATGCAACTGGCAGGGAATCAGTAGCTTTGTGGCTCTGTTGGGTTTGGTTGGAATTGGCCAAAGGGGTAAAAAGTAACATCAGGGAGGAGGGGGGATAGGAATAACATGCACATTCACACACGATGCTCCTATGTACCCCATTGCATTAGAAAAGCAGGCTAAAGAAGTTTCCTATTTTCCATTTTTGATGCCAGAAACACTCTTGTCGCCTGCTGGAGATGCCTAGAAACTACTGTTATTTGCTCCTGTCATGCAGAGGAGAATCGCCCCTGCAGCAGAGGAAGGAGAGTTAGGTGGAGGCACGCCTGGCCCCTCCAGCAGTCACCTTACAGACACCCTGGCGAACCCCAGCTCTGGCCCAGCCCTGCTCTCTGCAGGGACTTTGCCTTCATGCAACGTGTTCTGCCAAGGCTGATGTCGTCCTCGCAGAGATTTAATCCAGAAGTAAGGCAGACTTTACATTTATTATTCTTTTTTTTTTTGTTTTGGGGACTCCAATGGTTTTGTCTGCTTCAGCTCAAATCTGTGATCAGGGAAATAATACACTGATTTTTTATTACCAAGGAAGGAAAGAAACAGGTAGAGGATTTCTTTTTTTTTTTCCCTAGAAGCCAGTTTCCTAAGGAAATGAGGCCTATTCCATTAAGCCATGTGTGGAGGGGGAGGTCAGACAGTCACACTATTAGGGAGGGCCATCTGCTCAATATGCCACATTTTTGAGGTGAAGTCCAGGGGCACGTGGTCAAAATCTGAAGATGAGAATAGGCAGGGACTCACTTTCTCTCCTCTGCAGCTGAGCACTTGTGGGACAGAACCTGAGGGTATGGAGTCAAAGTTGGCTGAAATCTGTACATTTAAAAAATATAACATTCCTTACAGACAAATAGGGGTGACCATGATGCTGAGGGGTTCAAGCCTTTTATAGACACTCGAGAAGCCACACAGAGCAATGTTACCATCAATCATAGGAAGAGCTTCCACTGGATCTCTTGTGTGGTTAGATGTGAGAGCACGGCCGTGAGACACTAATCCATATGATGAGGACAGGAGTTAATTTTTCTGTTGTTCCCCGAACTCCTCGTTTTCTTCAGTTTCACCGCACAGCCCTGGAATGGATAAATTCAGGGAGCTAACTGAAGGATAGGCACTTGAGCACTTAAGAGCAATGCACATTTACAATAACTGAATCATATAATAGCTACCCATGCATCCAGGACCATAATCTCAAATGGCAACAGCAGAAGACAAGTTAATAATAGTCATTGTTACATGATTAAATTAGGTAGACAGGAATAATTTTTGTAGTATTCATAATGGTTTTAATGATATTATTTAGTTACCAAGAACAATATATCTTCTCTATTCATGAGTTCCTGGAAATCAAGGATGTTGAACTGTAAAATATATTTTTTAAAGACAGAGTTGCGAGCTATAGCCTCTCTGAAAGTTAATTATGACCTAGGTTGAAGTCCTACAGGTCTTGAATTGTCCTTATCCAGTAAGCAGGAGCAAGGCTTGGATGGGAACAGTGGGCCTGTGCATGACATTTTGGGCACATTTGGGGTTTGAGCCAGGAGCCAGACTGCATGGAGGGATTTCAGATTGGTTCAAAGCCCAGAGATTACTTGCATCCACCTTGCTGTCATGGCTTTAGAGGAAGTGGTACCATCAAAGCATGGTTTGATACTGATACCCTGCTCTACGGCTGCACCGTATTCTCAACCCATCCAGCAGCTGACCACCCCTACTTGGGTCTCCCACAACATAGCATGGTTGTGTGGCTCTCAGGCTATCCTGCATGACATTTCCCCTTGGCTGATGTGGTGGCAAGATGGGGTCAAGGCGAGAAGTGAGAGAGGAGCATGATGAACACAAACTGGACTTGCTTTGGACCATGAGAACTGGGACGTGCTGACTACACTGCGCCACATAAAACATTTCTTTCTTGTGAACTGTCAACAGAGACATTTTCCTAGAAAGTATTTTCAGTTTTGTAGTGTGCATTCTCGATGAACCACATAAAACACACAGAAAATCTCCAGCTGTAGTGACGCTGCTCTGTCACAGTGCTGGCATTTGTCAACATCTTCACACTGCTGGGAATTATTTCACGGGGTAGTTTGCTGCAGAAATGCAAACTGAAATCAGGGTGGCCTACAACAACAAATGGACATTGAATAATATCAAACCAGACCTGATAGCTTTTCCCTCATGCTGCTCCCAGTGAGAGCCACTTGAATTCATGTTCTTCTCAAGCTGGACTGCACCAGCAGACACACAGTGTGTTGGTTGCTCCACCAGTATAAGTCCGGTGGGGTGAGAGCTGAGGAAAAGCAATTGGGAAGAAGAAAAAGGCTGGAAGAGCAGCTCACCATGTCCCCCTGCCCTGGTTTCAGCTAAGATGGAGTTGATTTTCTTCCTAGTGGCTGGCATGGTGCTGTGTTTTGGATTTGGTAGGAGAGTAGTGTTGATCACACACTGATGTTTTGGTTGTTGCTAAGCAGTGCTTACACTGGTTGGGGACTTTTCAGCTTCCCATGCTCTGCTGGGGGTGTGGGGGGCTTGTGGGGGTCACAGATGGGACAGCTGACCCCAACTGACCAAAGGGCTATTCCAGACCATATGATGTCCTCCTCAGTATATAAGATGGGGGAAGAAGAAGGAAGGGGGGGACATTCAGAGTGATGGCGTTTGTCTTCCCAAGTCACCATTACGTGTGATGGAGCCCTGCTTTCCTGGGGATGGCTGAGCACCCGCCTGCCCATGGGAAGCAGGGAATGAATTCCTTGCTTTGCTTTGCTTGCATGCGCGGCTTTTGCTTTCCCCATTAATTATTATTATCTCAACCCACGAGTATTTTCACTTTTACTCTTCTGGTTCTCTCCCCCATCCCATCAGGGGGGAATGAGCGAGTGGGTGCGTGGGGCTGAGTTGCCAGCCGGGGTTAAACCACGACACCTCCCAATGTGGGATCAACCTGTGTCCCTTGATAGGACAACCAAGTTGACGTTGAGACCTAACTTCACCAATGCTATCAAGAGGTCAAGATGACACTTGTTCTGAAAGGTTAAGATTGTGCAGGTGGATTTGCCAAAGCAGATATATTTAAGCAGCTGAATACCCATCCTTGAAAAAAATATCAGGAGGGAAGCAAAAGCTACAAGGCTTATGACTGGCAAGGAGTGCAGGAGACACATGCCCTGACTTTGGAGTAAAGAAACTCTCCGTGTGGTTTGGAAAAACAGTGAATGACAGAGAAACATTTATGGCTTCCAAACTCCTCCTTTCGTCACCATTTAGTAAAACCGTATTTTGACAACATTTGTCCCAGTTAGAAGCCTGGTCAAGGCTGTGAGTGAAGACATCCGGCGTTCAGCTCTTTATGTAAACTCACACCTTCTCCAAAGAGTAAAATCCACTCGCTTTTGTTAGATTAACCCAAATAGACATTCTCTCATGGAGCCAGGCTGCTGACTGAATGTGTCAGTGTGGACATCTTCTCGTGCCAGCCTTCACTGGCAAAACGAAAGAAGGTTGCATAAGGCTGTATGTAGATTTGTCATCAGCTTTTAATTAGGATAACTCTTTTCCTAATTTATGATTAGATTTAAGCATATAGTTCCAAAGCTGCTTACAATAGGAAAAAAAAAGAATCAAAGGGAGGAAGTCTCAATGAAAATGTTCTTGAGAGCATTTGCAGATGTCTATTACATGGGAGGGTATAACGCTCTCCTGGTGTCACCTGCAAAAACTCATGAAGCAAAGGATCTTAAAGGTCTTTTCCAACCTAAACGACTCTATGATTCTATGAGTTCCCATCCGTGGGAGTTTGCAAATCAAGGGTGCCCAAACACCATTAATTGTTGTCAATCAAGGTTCCAACACAAACTGTGGGGTTCTTTTTCTGAATTCAGCCAAAAATTTGGCATATTCTCAATAGACATTTGTCTCTGAGAAAAAAAGAAGTATCTGCAGTCACCAACTGCAAAGTCCTTGCAGCATAGTCCAAACAGAGCAATTTCAGCTGTGTTTGACTGAATACCATTACTTAAATTTATTTTAAGAGCTTCCCATTTTCTTGAATGAGGATGGAGCCCCCAGTTTCACCAGATAATATGCAATTATGTTTTAGAGAAGATGCTATCATTTACAAGGAGACCACAGTCAATAAGTGCTGGTGGGAATAGCCCTGTGCTAACTCTGCCCATGTGTTCACTGGGGCTATTTGAAATGTCAGTAATGGAGAAGGCACTGAAAAGGTGAAGGCTCTCATCTCAAAGAGGATTCACAGGGTAGATGTTGCAGGCAAAAAGAGGAAAGTTGCCTGAACGTCACGGGCATCTCATCCCACCATGCTTGCCCCGTACCGGAGTGAATTGGAGACACAGCTGGAGCTGAATCCAACCTGGACTCTGCAGCTGCGAGCTCTGTGTGTCTGATTCCTCTCTCATGCTGAATGAATGTTATCATGCACTGGGTTGATGAAGCATTATTAAAAGAAACCACTTATCCCTAGGAAAAAAAAAAAAAAGAAGAAGTGGAATAAAGAAGAATTTGTCAAGCATATTTGGATCTGCCATTGCAGTCCCTACTTGAGAAAAGCTTGAAGAGGCAGCTAGAAACCCTTCAGGTGTTGATGACGAAAGCTCTTTTGTGTCCCAGAAAGCAGTGACCACAAAAAAATGTTACATAAGGTTTAGAAATCCAGCAGTGTTTCTGTTGGTGCATTAATCTTCCTGCAAATAATAATCACATTCCATTTCTCTCCACTGCTTTTCTGTCTGTATTAAGGCTCTGACTATGATCTTCTTATCTTTTCTATTTACTTGTGAAATCACATATATCAATCTGATAAGCAAATAAAAGCAAGTGTTGTCCCGGCAGGGATGAAAGAAAGCAGTAAACGTTTCCAGCATGTGCTCCGGTGATCTCCTAGCAGGTTAGCACAGCCAGGTCTAACATCTCTTCTCCCAGGGAAGGGGCAATGGGATGAGGGGCACTGGCCTCAGGTTGTGCCAGGGCAGGGTGAGGTTGGCCCTGGGGAACAATTCCTTCCCCAAAGGGCTGTCAGGCCGGAAGGGGGGGGGGGGGGGGTTAAAGGGTTTTCCAACCTAAATGATTCTATGGTTCTATCTACTGGCCTCCACATGATCTTTCCATAGACTTTGATGAGCTTAGGGTGAGGCCTTATCTTTGAGAGAATGAAATATAACTGCTCAGCGATACAAGGATCACTCAGCTCCAGCGGGTTAGAGAGTGAAAGCATTTTTTTAGGGCAAAACCCCACAAGTTTGTCTTCGCTTTACACAATCAACCAATTTGGCATTAAATACTGTGCTGCATATTGGGTTGTGTTTTAAATCCCCCATCTGAACTAAGCTGGAGCAACGAGCCCTCATGACCATATTCTGATCTTGGGTAAACCTAGAGCTTTCTGACTGATTTTACTCGAGCTAAGTAATTTTCTGGATTTTGGTGCCCACCAGGCTTTTGAAGGCACAGGATTGAACGTCAGTTTGAAGTTGTGGCTTTCTGTGCCAGACCTTTTCTTGGCCGATGAAGAGAGTTGTCGTGATGCTCACTTTTGTGCTGGTGGGTGAGCACGTTTAGTTGACATAATCAGGTTTTGCCCTCTTTCACTTGATCTCTACCAGCTCTGGTAGGAAACACCTAGGAGAGAAGAGCTGATTCCCTTACCTCCCAGTAACAGGGCCTAAGAAGACCAAAGGCAACTTAAGTTGAAGGGAAACTACTTTCCTTTTTCTGGCATTCAAGAAAAGCCAAGGACAGGTTGTTGTTCAATACCAACCCACAAAAACATCCTCTCGTACCTCCCCACCCCTTCACAACCTGCTTCATGGCCTTCATGAGCTTGGCCTTCTTTTGAGCAGGGCGAAGCTCTCCTCTCGAGACAGAGGGGAATAATTTCTGTCATGACTCACATTGTATTTGGAGGCCACAGTGTCTGATGCAGTTCCCACCCCACTGCCTCTAAAGCACAACACGAACCACACTGTGTCTAGGAAATAAAATCTCCACCCCCTAATTCTGAGGCCATCTCAGACAGAAATGCCATAATGAATAACCACAGGGCTGAGGAAACCTTCCAGCAGAGGCAGGCTCCACTGCTTGTTAATTAGTCCAATCATTAGGGTGAATTTAATGCTGTTCCTGAAATTCTGTTTCCTGCTACTCCCAGCTTTGTTTAAATGCGAGCTCAAGAAGATGTCTTTCTCCAGATGAAGAAGCTGAGATCAGGCTTCCTTGCAAAGAAGTGTCCTGTGTTAAGGCATATGTTCTAACGATGATGTTTTGTGCTAATGGCCTTTGCCAAGACCTTTCTTACTTGGGGCAATCCCAAACATGATGCAGGCTGGGAGATGAAGGGGTTGAGAGCAGCCCTGCTGAGAGGGACTTGGGGACATGAGCTGGCAAGGTGCACTAGCAGCCCAGAAAGCCATCTGTGCCTTGGGCTGTGTCCCCAGCAGCGGGGTGAGGGAAGGGATTCTGCCCCTCTGCTCCACTCCAGTGATACCCCCCTGGAGCCCTGCGTCCAGCTCAGGGGTCCCCAGCACAGGCCAGAGGAGGGACATGAAAATGGTCCAAGGGCTGGAGCTCCTTTGCTATGGGGACAGGGTGGGACAGTTGGGGTTGTTCAGCCTGGAGAAGAGAAGGCTGTGGGGAGACCTGATTGCAGCCTTGCAGTACTTAGAGAGGGCCTACAGAAAAGATGGGGAGGGGCTCTTTATCGGGAATTGCAGTGATAGGATGAGGGGTAATGGTTTTAAACTGCAAGAGGGTAGATTTAGATTAGATATTAGGAAGAAGTTCTTTACTGTGAGGGTGGTGAGACACTCGAACACGTTACCCAGAGGAATTGTGGATGCTGCCTCCCTGGAAGAGTCCAATGCCAGGTTGGATGGGGCTTTGAGCAGCCTGGTCTAGTGGAAGGTGTCCCTGCCCATGGCAGGGGGGTTGGAACTAGATGAGCTTTGAGGTCCCTTCCAACCCAAGCCATTCTATGATTCTATGGATCTATGATTTTTCAGTTCTCCAGCGAGGATGATAAGACCTAGCGTGGCAGGGCACAGTGGATCAGAGCATCATGGCTTGTGCAGGGAGTTGAACAGAGAAAGGGGGATTTCTGGGGCAACGTGGGTCACTTTGCTATTCTCTCAGCAGTAATTAAAGCCAGATAAAGTGGAATGGGAAATGAAGTCCCAATTTTTCACAGTGGAAGTGAAATTCTCCGAGGGCAGCGGAGTTTTCTCTTGCTTCACTTCTTGAGTTCAAAGCTAAATGTCCTTCTGCATGAGATGCCCTGGACAAAGGCAAGCTATCAGTCTCCTTACAGGCGAACAGGGTGAAAGGAAAAGGTCTGTTTTATACAGGAGTTCAGGTCTTCTTAATTTAATAGTCTTGTCCAGCCTTAACAATTATGATTTTATTGATTTAAGGGAAGTAGCAAAGAACATGTAAGCAGCTTGCTTATTTCCTGACACTGTTCCACAGATCAGCCAAAAGGTTAATTTTCATTCACAAAAAACATCATCTCTAAACAGAACTAAAATAATTACCAAAAAAATCAGGAACAGGAGAAAACCAGGGAAGGCTACTTTTTTGCATTAAGGTTCTCATCAAGCTCTGGAGATACACTTGTTGCCTTTCCGATCTTATTGGTACAGATCTGGACAAGGTTTCATGGTGACCACATAGCTCAGGGGCAAGGCTGTACGCACAAGGCTCTGGAAAACAAGGCAAAGCACCAAAGTCCTGTCAAGAGGAATGTGACCTCTCCCAATCCCAAAGGATTTGCCCACTAAGTTATGGGAGCTACAGCTCCTCCCAAGGTAAACATCGGATGAGAAAAAGTGAAAGGATGACAAATCTTGCCCTCAGGCTCATAGGGGAGAGTTTGAAAGGGAGTCCTGCATAAGTTTGCTGATTTCCTCCATCGGAGTGGTCTCAAAGGAACAGAGTGACTTGAAAAGGTCAGCACTGCAGACTTGATAAAAAAGTACAAAGATTAGGGTCTGTTCATGGGAGACACTGGAGGACACAAGCTATAGCAGTCAAAAGGGGACATAAAGGTCTCTCTGGGTCACACAGTAAAGTGAAATGCAGATTCAACATGCAGAAACTATCCTGGATCTCGGAGCAGTCCAGTTTGCCAATATGAAACTCCATCCAAGACAATAACCTTTGAGGTAGGAGCTGTGATCTCAGGTGACCAGAAGACTCCTGGGAGAAGAAGAAGAGGGGCTGGGAGAACTTATCTTTGATGGGGTGAGAATAAGCAGATGAGGAGAACCAATGCCAATGTCAGCAAGAAACCCTGCCTACCTCTTGTCCCCCTCAGGCTGACCTCTAGGGAAAGGTTGAGAGTGTTGAAAAGAGAAGAAGCCACCTGGACTTCTCAGGAGAGAAGGAGAGGCAGGATTTGGGCACAAGGAGACAGAGGAGTAGTTAGCACGTCCAGAGTGAGGGGGCAAATGAAGAGAACTGTTAGTCAGATTTCAAAGGGGTTGGTTGAGGAACCACATCATAGCTGCATCTGAAAAAAAAATAGAATAGAAAAAAGGTTTCCAGTTTGGGTTTCTTTTTGTTGGAAATAGATGTATAATGGACAACTCTCAAAGGGACTGGGTAGCACTTCAACAGAGCTTTAGAAATTCATGGGATCAGATGAATTTCACAGTCAGGGAGAGCCCAGGTGAGAGCACAGTTTGTCAGAGAAAATACACCACTTCCCTTGCTTATCCACTACCTCTTTGACATAAATCCGTAGTCTTCAGGAAAGCTTGTGCAACCTTGACAACAGTGAACAGAGACCTGATGAAAAGGGTTACAAGACCTCCTTTGGTGGTGCTTGCTGTTGAGCCACTTTCATTTCTTAATGCCTTAGCAGTGATTGCCAGTGACGCCAAGCAGCTGATGCTGCTAGGGCTGCACCCTCTCACTGGTCAACATCTCCTTGGCCATACAGGGAGAGCAGCTGCTGCCTGATGTTCAGAGGTCAGGGGATTGGACAGTCAGAAATTGCTGTGACCTCCTTATTTCACCCAAAGAAAACGCCTAAGTGAAAGAAAAACTCAACTATGCTGAAGCAATACTGGTTTTGCCATTAGGGACAAAACCTTGTTGCACCTCTGTAAGCCATTGCAAGTCCTCTCTGTGGAGGACCAGAGGTACCCTGTGATTTAGTTCTCATCATCCCGGTGTACAGCATTGATGAGAAGAAATCTGTGCCCAGCAGCATCTGATCAAACACTTGGTATCGTCATCTTTTACTCAGCTTTCAGCATCCTGCTTTCACATTCCTCGCACCTGGCCTGAGTCTGCCTGCTCTCCAGCCACTGTGGTTTGCAATATTTTTTTTATTTATACTGAGGAGAATTCTGCTGTCAGATCCGTTTTTGCTATATATGGAGGAATTTATAGATTAGGATCAAGTTGCATCTTAGAATCATAGAATCATTTAGGTTGGAAAAGACCCTTGGGATCATCAAGTCCAACTGTTAACCTAACCCTGCCAAGTCCACCACTAAACCCTGTCCCTAAGCACCACATCTATGTGTCTGTTAAATACCTCCAGGGGTGGGGACTCTACCCCTTCCCTGGGCAGCCTGTTCCAATGCTTGACAACCTTTTCGGTGAAGAAATTTTGCCTAATGTCCAACCTAAACTTCCCCTGATGCTACTTCAGGCCATTCCCTCTCATCCTATCACTTGTTACTTGGGAAAAGAGACCAACACCCACCTCGCTACCTCTCAGGCTCTCCCGTCAGCCTCCTCTTCTCCAGACTAAACAACCCCAGTTCCCTCAGCTGCTCCACATAAGACTTGTTCTCTAAATCCTTCACCAGCTTTGTTGCCTTTCTTTGGACACACTCAAGCACCTCAATGTCTTTCTGGTAACGAGGGGGACAAAACTGAAGAGTGGCCCAAAAGTGATAGCACGAGAGGAAACTGTGAACAATCCCATGACTCTATCAGTCTTTTTCAGTTGTCAACACTTTTCACAAGCGGTGGCTCCCTGAACCGCAGACCATCTTCCAGTGCTGGTTTCAGGAGGACTCAGCCCACAGAAAGCACAGTCTTCCCAATCCTACCTTCTGTTTTCATACTACTTCTGCATACTATGGTCACATTATGGTCGTCTGGTCACCAAACAGCAGTGGGAGCCCAGATTCACATTATTCCCACCGCACCCCCAAATTCCCCAAGCCCATGGATCACTGCTGTCAACCTGCATACTTGGCCACATTTAAATGCATCCTCATTGCGTGGCAATAAAATAATAAAATAATCAAATTTTTCTGTATTGCAGAATTCCTTCCTTCATCATTTATGACTTCCCCACTCTTTGGGTCATCTGAAAGATTTTATCAGCGGCAAAAGTATGTTTTCTTCAGGTCATTAATTCAAATGTTAAATAGCATGGAAATGCTTTCAGCCCAACCCCAGTGGAAACATGGCCACTACATTTATTACTGAGTTTACAATTACCCTTTGAATCCTATTAATTAGCTAGTTTGCAAGTTATTTAATGTCTTCCGCATGCGTTGTGTACCATACTAACTCTAATTCAAACTAAAACCAGGACTAACTTGAAGCACCACTTTCTGTAACATTCTGACAAAACCTATAAGATCAAGCCTCTTACAATTCTTTAAAAACTGGTAATCTTATTTAAAAAAAGGTACCAAATTCACTTGACAGTATTACCACTTGGCCTTAGTTTTGTTACCCTCCTTGAATTTCCTTCCTCTATTAATTATCTTCCCTTAATTTATTGCGTCCTGTGTGAGATTCTGTATTATTTTGCCTGGGACTGGTGCCAGACTAACGGACTGACACTTTCCTAGGATATCCCACTTACCTTCTGAAAAACATAGTTATGACATTAGCCGGACTCTCATTTTTCAGAACCACCCAAACCAAGTAAAAAACCACATCATTAATGTTCCTCAGGCAGCTCTTTTAAAACTCTTGGGTGCAGTTATCTAGACCCAGCTGTGTCAAGAATTAATAGCTGCTGCCCAAACCCCCCCAAGGGGTTACTGTTGGAATGGAAAGCATTTCACCATCTAGGCTGCGATTACATTATCTGACTATTCCCAACTACAGAGCAAAAATATTTAGGGGACTTTTCTGTCTTCATCATTATCAACACTTTTTTTTCCATTTCAGCCTGGTAATGGCTCAATACCATTGTGAAAATGTCTTTTGCTTTTAATGTCATTTTAAGACTCCCCATAGTCCTCAGCCCTCCTGGCCACAGATATCTCCTCGCATCCTTTCTCTTTGTGACTATGGGGCTTCCTCAGTTTACCCTGCATTTGCCAACAGCAAAAACAATGTGCAAGATAGGTAAGTGCCATCAGGTCCCCCATGAGGCTGTTCTGGGATCCATGATAAGGGGGATGCTGGTTTGCTCCCACCATAGACACACAGTGCACTTCTCACCTCCATGCCCCGATGGGACACATCCTTGCTGTAAGACCAGAAAATGTTATCCAAGCTCCAGAATCAATTGGGCTGCTCAATGGTAGAAGCTCCCTTTACACATTACTAAATACAAAGATGTCTTCTCTGGGTAAAGAAGTTAATTGCGAGTCACTGGAGGCAGGAGAGTGGTATCCGTCCGTGGTGGCCCTGCTCGGATGGATGCACCTCCCTCGACATCTGCTGTAGAATCATGGAATGTTTTGGGTTGGTAGGGACCTTCAAAGGTCACCCAGCCCAACCCCCCTGCAGGGACTAGGGATATCTCCAACCAGATCAGGTTGCTCCCAGCCCCATCCAACCTGGCCTGGAATGTTCCCAGGGATGGGGCCTCCACCCCCTCTCGGGGCAACCCCTGCCAGGGTTTCACCACCCTCATGGTAAAGAATTTCTTCCTTATATCTAGTCTAAACCTGCCCTGCTTCAGTTTAAAACCATCCCCCCTTGTCCTGTCCCAGCTGGCCCTACTAAAAAGCTTGTCCCCCCCTTTCCTCTGGGCCCCCTTGAAGCCCTGAGCGGCCGCACTCAGCTCTGCCCGCAGCCTCCTCTGCTCCAGGCTGAGCACCCCCAACTCTCCCAGCCTGGCCCCATAGCAGAGGGGCTCCAGCCCTCGGAGCATTTTAGTAGCCCTCCCCTGGCCCCGCTCCAACAGGTCCATGTCCTCCTTGTGCTGAGGGCTCCCGAGCTGGACGCAGGGCTCCAGGGGAGATCTCCCCAGAGCAGAGGGGCACAATCCCCTCCTTCGACACTGGCCACACTTCTCTTGATGCAGCCCAGGGTAGGGTTGGCTTCTGGGCTGCCAGTGCCCATGGCCGGCTCATGTCCAGCTTTTCCTCCATCAGTGCCCCCAGGTCCCTCTGGGCAGGGCTGCTCTCCATCCTTTCTTCCCCCAGCCTGTATTGATACCGGGGGTTACTGGTAACTGGTACTGGACCAGTGTTACCACCTGCATCATTGGCCTTGCTGGGCGCTTGCTCTGATCCCATGGAGCTGGTGTATGTCTAGACCCAGAGTATCTGTCCAGACTAAATATCCTCCAGTGATTATTTTTTTACACTCCAGTTTGGAAAGTGATATACCAGAAAGAAATCCAAATGCTGTACTGGAAACAAACTGAACTGCTTCCCACTCAGCGTTCAACAATTAAGTAGGTGTACACTACAAGTAAACAAGGTAAGACCATAGATGTTAAGAGGGAGGGTTTATTTCTTTTCAAGTAATATTTGCTCAAGCCAGCAACCAAATTCACTTCAAAGGCCTTGGAAGCATTTGAAGTAAAAATCTGTTTTATATGTGGACACTGTTCTCAAGCAATAACTGCTGTGAACACGCAGAATAGCTGCACTGTCTTAGTCCATCTCTTTTTTTTCAAATACTGAAGTACCGCAGGTAATAGGTGGCAAGCCCAATTCTTCATTTATATGAGAACTCCTTAAAACTCTCACGATATTATTGTAAGGGAAAAAGCGCTACAGGTTGTTGTTTCAAATCCTCTTTCATCTTTGTGGTTTTATTTCTGAGCCCTTTAATGCTCAGGTAATGGAGGTAGAGCTGCCTCGCCTTTTGCACAACCCTTCAGCCTGCTAAGTCCCCTCTCTGCTTGCATTAGTCTAAAGCCTCCCCTTGCAGCACCCCTCACCCAGTACTTCTACTAACATAAAACAAAGAGATGCTAAATAAAAGGAGAACAAAACAACAGCTGAAGACCATGACGCAGCCCACTAAGAGCTCTGGAGAAGTTGCTTGGCTGAAGAAGCTGCCCAAATATTCCTTGCAACCCTCAAGCTAACTGATGCACAGGGACCTTCAGCTGGGTGAGAAAACAATCCAACGCACCTGAAAAAAAAAGGATAGGTGATGTTTGATTCCCTTTCTAATTAATTTCGATGTACATAATGCATTTTAAGATTTTATAAGGTTTTCTACATGTTGTTGCACTTGCTGCTCTTGCTGTTACTAATATGCAGCGCAAGGCTTCTCAGCCTTGTTTTTTCACCGTAGTTTCTTACAACTAGGACAGCTGTGAAATCAGAACTAAATCAAGAGTGAAACTGTGGTAAAAAGAAATGAGAAGCAATTTCTATTCAGACTATTTATAAACCTTTTTTTTCAGCTAAGTCTTCATTTGCTCAGAAGTCTCCTTTAGGAGAAAGGAGGTTTTTTTGGTAACATAACATAGTTCTCCTTTCACCTTGGGGACTGGAAAACTTGTAGTTCACGTGAAAGCTAGATAACGAGACTGGAAATGTATCCTGCTCCGGTTTCTAATGCTAAACAACAAACTAGGGAAAAGAGGTGGATGAGACAAAAGCAACAGAGAGCGTCAATCCCAGCACTAATACAACACAAATACCGAAAAAGACAAAATGCAAGATTTTAATCATAGAATCATAGAATGTTTTGGGTTGGAAGGGACCAACCCCCCTTGCAGTGAGCAGGGACAACACTAACTAGATCAGGTTGCTCAGAGCCCTGTCCAACCTGGTCTTGAAAGTTTCTGGGGATAGGAAAATGTATGTTTTCAATCCCAAAGGGATGTTTGGTGGGGAGTTGGCTGAATAAGTCTGGGCCAGCCAGGCGGCAGCGAGGAGAAGGGATGGAGAGGACGTCTCTGCAAAGGGCAGATCTTAATTTGTCTGTGGAGCCAGCCTGAAAATTACAGGGTCTGACAGAGGTAGAGACTGCCTGATGGACCGAACTGACTCAGTGACTCCTGCCCTCAGGTAGCTCACAGTGTGTGGTGTTCACCTTTGGCTGAACCAGACCCATCTCTGGACCTTCCTTTGCCAAGGCAGGAAAGCCTGGCAAGGGCAAAGGGAAGGATTCAGGGGTTCAAAGAGTGTGTGCAACCAGCACATCTGCTGAGGGTTGTGGAGGACTCTCCATCTGGTTTAATACCCTGACCCAGGGTGAGGTTGCCCTGTAGGTCCAGGAGGACACTGTAGTGAAGGTGAGCAGTATCTTCCTCCTATGCTTATCTTCCTGCCTCTCCTAAAAGGGGAGGTCAAGGGATTGTGAGCAAGAAGGAGGTCTCAGGCAGATGGATGAGGATTCGGCACTTGGTGGGCACGAGCTCTATCTACAAAGCTTTTTTGAATGTGAAAACAAACACCAAGCTGGTAAGAAACCCAGGGTACAGAGCAAGCTCTTCCTCCTTTTGACCTTCCCACCAGAGAAGCTCAAAGAGTAAACCAAAACCACAGCCGTGCAGGTGTTTGCTCCTTTTTTAGCATGCAAAGATGAAAGGGACAGTAAGGTTGGAAACACAAAGAGTTGGCTGCTTAGGGCAATATGCAAACCCAGGAGACCTTACACACATGTGGCTGCCAGCCAAAAGAGCAAGCAAAAGATGCAGATAAAACCCGGCCTTGGAAAATGGAGAGCTGGGGTACTGGGAGGTGTTTTCCATGGCAATTGCTCCGTGATATTTCACTTACCCACTCACTGCAGAGGAACAGCTGGATGAAAAGGAAATTAATGCTCAAACTCCTTTACAGTCTTTGACTGCCACTCTGTCTCCAAACCTCATCATGGACTGGAGTCCAAGACCCCTTGCCAAGCCAAGCAACACTTAAACTACCAATTATGCATTTAAAGACTGGCTGAGGCCAAAAGAATCTCAGAAGACCTACTTTTTCTCTGCCTCATACCACGAGGATCATTGGATGGGCTGGAGCTCATTCCACCTCAGCTGAAGAGAGAGGGCTAGATGGCAGGGCAATTTCTTTGCCTCCATTGAGACTCTAAATCTTGGGTTTCCTGCGCTGTCCTCTCTGGATTTGAACCCCCCTGCATTTGTAGACACTCTGGGAAAGTGGCAAAAAACATCTATTCACAATAGGATTGCTGGAGACAGCTGAGCTATTTCTTGGGATGATGGAAAAGGCTTCTTTGTGGATATCTGGCTGGACTGTTTCTATTTGAGATGATTTGATTGCTCCTGGGGTTTTGCTGAAATACTAGTTATATATTAAGACATGCTGACCCTTGTATGAGCATGTTTTTAGTATTATTTGAATAGAAAGAAGCTGGTGAATACTTGGGCTGAATAAAGGCAGCAATATGTGGCTGAAGGGGAGTATATTTGGGCTGGGGAAGGGCCCAGATCAGTGGTATCCAGTGATTCCTTTCAATGGTGAAGTTTTAAAGCTACAGCCCAGGGTGTTGCTACAGCGCTGTGTGTTAGAGGTGTTTCTGGGGTGAGATGGAAAATGCATTCCAGGCTTTCCTGCGGGACATGTAGGCAGAGCCATATCCACAGGGAGGTGCTCTGCATGTGTAGATGCTGGTTGTGGTTTGGGCATCAGGGTTTCTCTCATCCTACAGAGTTTCAGGCAGGCTAATTGAAGCAGTAAAACTAAATCATAGAATCATAGAGTCCCAGGCTGGAAGGGACCTCAAGGATCATCTGGTCCAACCTTTCTAGGAAAGAGCACCATCTAGACAAGACGGCCCAGCACCCTGTCCCACTGCATCTTAAAAATGTCCAATGTGGTGGACTCAACCCCATCCCTGGGGAGATCATTCCAATGGGTGACCGTTCTCATGGGGAAAAATTTCCCTCTCGTGTCCAGTCGGAATCTCCCCAAGAGCAACTTGTGTCCATTCCCCCTTGTCCTCTCCATGGGACTCCTTGTGCAAAGGGAGTCTCCATCTTCCTTGTAGCCACCCCTTAGGTACTGGTACGTGGTGATGACGTCCCTTCTGAGCCTCCTTTGCTCCAGGCTGAACAAAACCAGCTCTCTCAGCCCATCCCCATACATGTGAGAAAGACTTCCCAGCCCTTGGATCACCTTGGTGGCCCTGCTCTGGACCCCCTCCAGCCTGCCCACATCTTTTTTGCACAGCGGGGACCAGAACTGGACACAGTATTCCAGGTGTGGCCTGACAAGTGCTGAGCAGAGTGGGATGATGACTTCTTTAAAGCCTCACTGCATCTGAAACTGGGGAATTTTCCTGCTTGCAGAGAAGACTGGAGACTCAAATGCTCAAATGTAAACTTTCCATTCTCACCTGTTCCCCTTCCTTTCTTCCCTCTTGCACCACCCTGTCCTCCACCTGGCTTCTTGCTGAGCAGTTCAACCACCAGGTCAGGCCCAGCACAGCCAAACCCAAGCTCAGCAGGATCAGTCATCTCTCTGCAACCTGAGGTCACCATCCCAGCATCACCCTAGAGGCGGTCCTCTCCTTTCAGCCACCCACTCAAGCTCTGTCCCAATCTTACCGCTTCTACTTGTTGCTACTTCAAAACAAAAATCAGAATTCTCCTTCTGTTTGAGGAAGCAGTCAAAGGCCTTTCTGCAACCCTTCTCATCCTGTACTTCAGCTGCTAAGACTTGCCTCTTGTCTGGCCTTGGTGGCTTCATCTTGCTCTTTTCTAGTTGGTGTTTCCAGGAATGTCCTTTTGGCTCAACCCTACCAGTCCGTTTGTGGCCTGCCATGGACATCCTCAGCTCATGTTCCTTGCCTGGGACAACAAAAGCAACTGCTGTCCACGTAAGGTGAGCCAAGCTTCAAGCTGTTCAGCTCTTTTCTGCCAAAGATGGCAGATTTGGGCACCATCCCCTCACTCGACCATCTCTGCCCTTCCCTTCTCCCTCCCCCATCACCTTGTCCACCAGGATCTAGCAAACAGACAAACAACGGATTTATGAAAGCAAAGAGGGAAAGCCAACAGCAGCTGCTTTAAATCTGTTGTAATGCTGGCGGCAATTGCATAAGGCAGAGGTTTTGTTGATGTCCCCACCCCATTCCTGAGAAATATTTAATTTATTTTAGTGTCACTGTGCCCACTGCCCATGCCCTCAGCACATTCGCAGTGCGGGAACCACCCGTCCACATTTGCAGCATGCTGCCAGCAAGTGGCAGCATCAAAGACCATCTCTGGATTCACTTCTCCCCTGATGCAATCCCACAAGAAAGAGGCAAGATTCAAAACAGCCTCCTCAACCCAAGCCAGCCAAGTTCCTTGTCATGCCCTGGACATGCAGAGCTCAGTAAACAGATGGGTCTCACCATCCCCAGGGAATTGGTGGCTCTAGGCCCTGACAGAGCAGCAAGTTTCAAATTAAATGACCCTTCAGCAACAGGGACCAGGCCCCAGCAGCTCTCATCTCCTAGTAAGAGGCATCACTCAGCCCCAGGCATGGCGAAGCATGGACCTGTCCTACAGCTCTGGTTTGCATTAAATATTTCAGAAGAAATAGGCCCCAATTAGAAGGTCCTGCCTCAACCGCAAAGTCAGGTCTCACATCTCCAGCCCTGGCAGCTGAGATCTGCTGCCTCAAAGACAAGCTCGCGTGTTGGCTTACTCTCGGCAGGCGGGAGCAGGATTGAGATGCTCTCCCAGACGCAGCGCCCAGACTCAGTCATGGCATCCCTCCACGGAGAGCAGGAAAGAGCTAGCCATGTCGCAGTGGGGAGCGGCCAGATTTTCCTTTGCTATCCAACTTTGCAGGTCATCTTCCTGCCGAAGAACATTTTTCCAGTATGAAAAATCCATCACCATAAAAACCGGTGGTAGTATTTAGGGCCCATCTACGATTTCTGTAGCATGAGCTGCAGGGCTGTTCTTGTGCATGCCCATCCTATAACTAAGTGTGACCTCCCCTTTGGTTTGCAAACTATCTGGTGAGAGGTAGGACCCATATTCCTAAGACATCGTTGCAGGAAAAATCCTGCAGCTGTAGAAGAAAGAATAATTTGTAATTTTTTGAGCTGAAAGTTGTGATACCTGAAGGAATCACAGAAGGAAGTCAACAAAGTCCCAAAAACCTAAAAATCCTATTAATCTAAAGCAAAAAGAGTCCCCAGATTTCCTGTGTTGTAAACCTGATTATAACTGCAGGGCAAAAAAGTCTCTCCCAGCATCTCAGTTCTCTCTGCACAAACAAATTATACACGTCTTCCCGGTTTGCCCTGCCCTCTGCATTGTAAAGGGATGGGAAGGATTTTTATATTTTTTTTTTTTTTTTTTTAGGAAAGGGTTGCCATCTTAGAACAGATGAGGAATATTGAATGAGAAAATCTGGTGTACTCAAAATCTGCTGTTCCCATATGGATGTTTTCCCTGGCCTCCGTTCCCTTCCCTTTGGGGACTTCAGTCCCATCGCAGGCAGTAAACACCTCAAAAAGGGGTAATGAAGCACTCAGGACTGTGATGTTTAAATCCATGGTGAGATTTATTTCCAAATGGTTTGTTCAGGGCTACAGAGGGGATTTGTAACCCTGCCAGAAAATAAATCCATATTCCCCGAGCCCCAATAAGTTTTCTTAACCGCAATATAATTCATCCTATCTCCCGATAGGGACATTTGGAGGTTTTAGTCTGGGCTTCCTGGGCAAGAGGGATTTTTGTTCTTCCAAAAAATTTAAAATCTCTATCAAAAAATAAAAATTCCAAGATGGAAGTTTGAAATCTCTCATGGATTTTTTTTTTTTTAATCTCATCGACTATTGGGATTTTTTTTAAAAAAAAGATTTTAACTTTACAACATCTTGCTTCATCCTGTGTTGACTTGATTTAGCCCAGAAGACAAAATAAAATGGGATAATGAAGTCTGAATACAGCTTTTCTCTCTCTCTCCTCCCTCTTTCAAAGGAAAAAGCTGAAAGGAAAGGTTTTTGTCTTCCTCTGTGGCAAATGCAAGCGAACCCGATGCACCCCTGTGAAACTGCTCCCCTCCTGCAAAAACTCCTCCTGGAGCTGTGAGCCCTGCTGCTGAAGAACACATCAGATATTTTCTCTGGCTCTTCCCAGACTTCACATCACTAATGAGAAAGGTGGATTTTTCTGCCCACGTTTCAAAAGGATTTCAGATCAGAAAATAGAGGAAGGCTTTCCCCTGCCTTGGGGGATTCACAGCTCGTTGAACGTAGAGGGAGAGGAGGTGACATGAAAGAAGGGCATAAAATGATGGATGGTTCTGAGAGAGCAGGCTGGGAATCCCTTACTTCACTGTTTTCGTTATATCTAGAAAAGAAATGAAGAAACCCACCCAAAGGCAAATAGAGCACCTCATCAATTTAAAATGTGTTATTACAATGCTTAATTAAGCTGTGGAACTCATCACCAAGAGCCATTATGAAAGCTCAGGGGTAAGAAAGATTGAAAAAAAAAAAAAAACAAACCACCAAAAAAACACCAGAAAAAGCAAGAAAGAAAGAGAGAAAAGAAATGGAAAGAAACTGGCATTTCTCTGGCTATTGGAGCATCTGCAGCTATGGTCTGAAAAAGGATATCAATTCTTGTACTGCAGAGCACAAACAAGCTACCAACAGCCCATTAGGATGAAGCTTCTCCTGTGGGAAAATTGCATAATTTATCAAGCATAGCATTTCTTACATCTTTCTTTGAAACAGCTGGAAATGATTAATGTCAAAAACAAGATCTAGAGTAAAGCTGGCCACTGATTCTCGCACACTCTGGTTGTTTCTGTGTCCTTGAATAATTAAAGCTTGGAGAACTTCAGCTGACCAAGACAGAGTTAAATCATTCTCCTGTACTCTTCATTGGGTAAGAAACTGTCTGGATGGCTGGCTCCAAAGAGTTGTGGTGAATGGAGTTCAATCCAGTTGGTGACTGGTCACAAGTGGTGTTCCTCAGGGCTCAATGTTGGGGACAGTTCCATTTAACATCTTGATCAATGATCTGGATGAGGGGATCAAGGGCACCCTCAGTCAGTTTGCAGATGACACCACGCTGGGCAGGAGTGCTGATCTGCTGGGGGGGAGGAGGGCTCTGCAGAGGGACCTGGCCAGGCTGCAGCCATGGGCCGAGGCCAATAGGGTGAGGGTCAACAAGGCCAAGGGCCGGGTCCTGCCCTGGGGTCACCACAACCCCACGCAGCGCTCCAGGTGTGGGGCAGAGGGGCTGGAAAGCTGCCCGGCGGAAAAGGACCTGGGGGGGTTGGTCAAGAGGTGGCTGAATATGAGCCAGCAGGGTGCCCAGGTGGCCAAGAGGGCCAGCAGCATCCTGGCTTGTATCAGGAGTGGTGTGGCCAGCAGGAGCAGGGCAGGGACCGTGCCCCTGTGCTGGGCACTGGGGGGGCCGCCCCTCGACTGCTGGGGTCAGGGTTGGGCCCCTCCCTCCCCGAAGGACCTGGGGGGGCTGGAGCGTGTCCAGAGAAGGGCAGCGGAGCTGGGGAGGGGGGGGGGGGGCCGGGGGGGGCGTGGGGGGGGAGGCCAAGTGGCCAGGGCAGGGTGAGGTTGGCCCTGGGGAACAATTCCTTCCCCAAAGGGCTGTCAGGCACTGGAAGGGGCTGCCCAGGAAAAGGGTCGAGTCCCCATCCCTGGAGGGGTTCAAAAAACTTGTATACGTGGCACTTCAGGACATGGTTTAGTGGTGGACTTGGCAGTGTTAGGGTAATGGTTGGACTTGATGATCTCAAAGGTCTTTTACAATCTAAAGACTCTTTGATTTTATGATTCTATAATTTAAGGACTACCCATCTGGGTGCGGAAAAGAAAATTGCCTTCTTCAAAGACTTATCCCTGGAAAAACAGAGCGTCCTATGGAAGTAGATGGGAGACTGTTTTACGAAGCGTTTCAGAGCCAAATGGCAAAGGTAAAGCTATGTGTGCCTAGATTCCCAAAGTGGATGCTGAGGTTGCCTTGGTGACACAACAATGTGGTGATTACAACTCAAGAGGATTTTAACCCAAGGGAGCAATGTGACAGCAGAAGAGAGAGGTTGCTCTTAGTCATAAATATAAAGAACTGCGACAATCTTCGTGTTTGCCAGGCCATAACAGCCCTTTAAATTGGATAAAAGAACCCATGACATTCACCAACAAAGGTGCCAGCCCCATTATCAGTGGTAGTGGTCAGGAACCTTCCTGGAAAACCATTTTAGTGTTGTCTTGCACATCAGTTGTAAGCAATTTGGGACAGGGACTGTCTTTCCGTCCTATACACAGCACTTAGCACAGCTTTAGCCGGGTCCACAACTGGTACTTTTGAGTTTCTACAATAATACGAATAATAAAACTGGACAAAAGATATTAACAACTTTTTTTTTCTTTTCCTTTTCCTGGAAAAAGTGGTTTACTTCTCATTGAAAGGTCTTCAGCTGAACAAAAGATTCCCTGATGTACCACAGCCACAGAAACTCATCGTGCACCCTGAGGGGACCTATCATGGGACGGGAGAAACCATGAGCCCTTGCAGTTGAATGGTGCAGGAGGCCCACAAAAGGGCAGCTTTTGGTGATATTTCCAAAAGTTTGGATTTTTTTCAATTAAAATATTTACTTTTTATTTCTTTAATAGAAAAAAATCAAGTTTTCCATGGGGGGAAAGTGTCACACTAAGTCATGAACAAGATACTACTGCCCTTGCTTCAGCTGTTTTTGTGAACTGAGGTAAAGCTGCCTGCTGTAGTTATTGATTCTGGTGTCACAAACCTACATCTCATGGAATTGATCTTTTTCTCACTTAGATGTAAGTGAGAACATAGATCAGGAGTCACACAGCAGGTTCACTGCCAGAGCTGCAGTGGATGTAGGAATCCGTACAAAATTGCAGTCCTTAACTGTGAACCAGTGTCATCTAATATGTTAAGGGGAAAACACATGGAGATATACTCTGTTCCAGGACCATGATGACAAAAATAAAAGAGTAAGCACCAAGATCCTTCCAAAAGAAGCATAAGAGCACCCTAGTGTTCTTACAGGAGATCAGTAAGCCTCCTCAAATGACAAGTTGTCACCAGGAGACATCCATCCAAGATGTAAGTCCATTGCAAAGTGGGAAGATGCTAATTTAATTTAATTCCAAGATGACAAAGTGCAGCACTGAGCAGGCACCAGCAAGTACTATTTTCACATAAAGTGTGCTGCGATCTGGTGGAACTCGATGTCTTGGATATCCAGGAGGACAAAATCATCAGTACGCTCCTGGGGGGGGGGGTTACCACGTTGCTAGAGGATAGCTCTACTGCTGGCAATGAAATTTGACGTTCCAGCTGTCAACTCTGGCCCAGGAGCTCCAACCTGCTGACTGCTGCAAGCCTGGAGGGTGCAGCAGGGGATGGGCCACTGTACTTGTCATCGTTCTTCCACTGTTCATCTAATCACCCCCTCTTTGCCTCTTGGGGTCAGGGTACTCTGCTAGGTGGACCCTGGGATGACCACGTTTTGACATCCTTTTGGCCCTGACCTTCTGTTTGGTGCTAGCCAAGAATTTCTCAGGTGTAGTAAATGCTTTTTTTCACATCAGGTCAGGGTCTGTTTGCTTTTTGTCGTGGTTGCAAGCTCACACACACACTGAGTTATTCCTTCCACTTTTCCCCAAAACTCAAGTGTCATGAACCTGCTGAAACCCCTGTCCTCCTCTGTAATGTTTCAGTTTTCCAGAGCCGCCACTGCTCCTTGAATGAGAAAGCAAAGCCACTTAAAATCCTGTAGTGCCTGTGCGAAATCCCACTTACAGGGGAAATTCTGGTCTCCTCAACAAGGAGAGAATCCTCTACTCTGCCCTGGTGAGACCCCACCTGGAGCACTGCGTCCAGTTCTGGGCTCCCTAGTTCAAGAAAGATGAGGAACTCCTGGAGAGAGTCCAGAGGAGAGCAACAAGGATGATAACGGAACTGGAGCATCTCCCCTACGAGGAAAGGCTGAGGGAGCTGGGCTTGTTTAACCTGAAGAAGAGAAGACTGAGAAGGGATCTCATCAACACATGCAAATATCTTAAGGGTGGAAGTCACAAGGATGGAGCCAGACTCTTCTCAGTGGTGCCCAGCAACAGGACAAGGGGCAATGGGCACAAACTGAAGCAGAAGAGGTTCCAGGTGAACGGGAGGAAGAACTTGTTGACTGTGAGGTTGCCCGAGCCCTGGCCCAGGCTGCCCAGGGGGGCTGTGGAGTCTCTTTCTCTGGAGATCTTCAACCCCCGCCTGGATGCTGTCCTGTGCCCCCTGCTCTGGGTGAGCCTGCTTTAGCAGGGGGGTTGGACTGGGGGAGCTCCCAAAGGCCCTGCCAACCCCTGCCATGCTGGGATTCTGTGATCACTCCAAGGTGCTTTCTTCTGCCTAAGACCCTGTGCTCAGAAATATCAAATGCAGCTGACTGCACTAACAGCATTAGCATGGGCACCTACTCCAGCTAAATAGGACACTTAATTCCCATTAATGCTGAACTAATTAGAGCAGAGTGAACAACAAAAGAGAAAACACCACCTCTGTATCTGTGTAAAACTTTTCATGATCCCCCATACAAAATATAGGCCACCCTTTCCTTCCTCAAGCTCAAAGAAGGGGGCATACTCATTGACTAGAACAACCAGCAGCAATCCTCAAGATTTCATCTTTCATCTTTCATTCAGGGATAAATTTATCTACAAAGAAAAATCTGTAGATATTAATGAAAGCAGGCAAAGACAGTCACATTAGTCAAAAAGCCTGCATTGCTAAATACAGTATGTGCACTGAGAGTGACCTAAATATCGGTAAACCCACCCTGTCTAATTTCCAGCAAGAAAAAGCTACCCAGAATTACTTTAATTAGCTTAAAAGGATGCTGTCAGCCACTTTCTCAAAGCAGATTTAATGTTCTATGCTATTCGTTGCACACATAGCATCCTATGGTAGGAAAACAAAATACTTGTCTACTCGTCATTGTTAATATTACCATTATTTATTCTTATCCCGATCTCCTTAGGAAATGCAGTTTGTGCTCCATAGTGCGCTCCCTCTCTTTGCCCCCCCACTGTGCTTCAAAGCCACTTGTCAATTCTAAGAAACAGGAGGAGAGCTAACACTGATTAAATTCCACATTACCTTCCAGAAAAGTCTGGATCCTCTTGACCGCTCAGCACCATGGTGGATTAGACCTCAGCACCCCAAGCCGTGTTTGCTGGAGGCAAGAATCCATGGGCAAAGTTTGGGGTGACTCGCCCAGCATCACTGAGGAAACCTATAGCGGAGGTAGGGGCAGAATTTGCATCTCCGGCTGAATATTGCTGGTGCTTTACACACGTTCAAAAAGTGATGGTAGAAATTCAGGGAAGAAAAATGCATTGCGGGATATTAAACATAAAGAGCCCTAGGGTTCAGGAAGATCCTAAACAAATCGCTAGAGGCTGGGAGGGTATCTGGGGAAGCATCACTGCAACCTTCCTATATTTTCAGCATTGTCCGCTGGCAGAGAATGGGGAAAGTGACGTTTTAGTCCAGGACAAATGAATATTTTTATGTACTTATTTTTAAACAGTTCTTTTTTCATCTATTAATAAGATTGCCCTAGGCTAGAACTGGACCTCACTGGGGTGCCAACCATTTTAGCAAGTTGGGTCTCTGGGATCAAAAGTAGCGTTTGCTCAGAGAAATCCCTCAAGGAGGTGGCAGGGTTTTCAGCCCCCAGCCTGTGGTCTGCAGCTACAAGTGACCATGAAGCTCCATTCTGAAAGCTGTGGGCAAACAGGGGGATCCTCAATACATGAGGTGTCATTTCTAGTTCAAGGGTGCAACAGCTAGGTTAGGAGTCTCTTCATTTTTGAGTTCTGGAAGGAGAAGGGATGACTTGTCCTGCTTTCCCCTCTGGCTAAGGAAAGGATCAGAGAAATTCCTGAAGTGCATTTGGCGGGGGAGAAGGGGTGTCACACTGATCAACAGCAAACTGGAAAAGGCTGGAAAAACAAGCCAGCTTCAAAGAGGAACGTAGCCTTCAGCACTCCGGAGATTTGGATCATCCTTCCTATCTTGGGTCTGTTTCCTGAAGTGCTGTGTGGTGACAAAGGCAGGGAAACTGGACTTGGAGCACATGGGGCAGCAGAGAGGCAGAGGAGGTGCAGATGCTGCTGAAAACAGCAGAAGTCACTTAGCCAGAGCCTCCCTCTTCGTCACCGGAGTTGCATTTCAGCCGAGAGAACAAGAGAAACCCAGACCACAGTCTCCGTCAACCCGGACAGCCCAGCGGGATGCAGCAGGGGAAGAAGGAGAACTTCATCTCGTTAATCACTCCCAACTGTGAGAGATGGGCTGAGGGCAGGCACCTTGCCAAGACATCACTGAGTTTCCCAACCTGATCCTTTTCTCCCCACTCTTTGCTCCCTGCCACCTCCTTCCCGTCTCTGGTTCAGATGTAATGATGCCCAAAGCCAGATCTTGTGATAGGGGCAGATTTTGACCCTCAGAAAAATCCAGACCAGAGACTACCCTGGTCAGGACTTGAGGTAACATGTCCTTCAAGCTTTCTGAAGATGCTTGATGGAAATTTAACCTGCCCCAGAGCTGATGTTGGGGGCCCCCGGCCATGGTGAGGAGATGGAAGCATGGCACTGAGCTCATCACGCAATGCACAGATGGAGGAGAGAGAGCCGTGCGTCTCAATCCTGCCACAAATAAATGAAATACCAGGTTGGCATGCCCTGTCTGGGAGCGTGAGGGACTCGTATCTCTGAGGGCATACCAGACTGCTGACTTCCTACTATACTTCAAGGACTGGAGTGCAATTAAATGGGAAAGAATCAACTTATGTGGCTAAGGACAATACTGTGATGCAGGGTGAATTTAAACATTGTGCATTCCCATCACCTGTTGAGCCTTGGAGTTGCCTCAGTTCCTCTCCCATTCCCAAAATTTGGCTAATGGCTCAGGAAATGAGAGAGGAGCTGTGACATGCAAATGGGACCAGAGCCCAACCAGAGCCTCCCCGTGCCCATAACACCCCTCCACTTCAGGAGTAAACCCGATAAGGGCTCCTTTCAGCAAAATAAGAGTAATAAGTAAAACCCCACACTTGCAAATCAAAGCTCCTCACTCACCTAGACCGACACGTGTTTTTCCTCTCACACCTGGGCCCCCGAGCATCCACTTGACTTCTCAGGACCGTCCGGCAGAGCTGGCACTCCAAACGGGTCTGGAATATTTTGCATCCCCCTTGCGAAACACAGTTTGCCATAACTCAGGCGCAGTGCCTCTCTCGGGAGGGTTTCGGGGAACGACTCAATCCTCTACCAGTACCCCTCACCCTTTGCCTTCCTTGCAACGCCTCTTGCTCCCTCCAGAATTAGGAAACCTTCCTGATGGAAATGCAAGGAATGTAAATTGATGTCTTCTCTCCAACATGAATTATCTGACTCCTGCGGCTGTCTCTCCAAGATTATTTGAGCTGAACTTGACTGTTGCAATAATTAATTTCCAATCAAGCAAATTTGCGTAAATCTTCCCTTTAGAAGTCTGCCTTAAATCAAGGGTTTAGGCACCACATTCCAGCTTGGTTTCATTAAAAATAGATTGCTATTGAAAGCTGCCAGCACTGTAAATACAGGCACCACGCCACCCTGCAGGACGGCTTGGATACACACTCCACATAATGAAAACCTGCCTTAAAAGCCATCTCTGCGGCAAATGTCCCTTATAACTGGGGGTTTCTGGGTTCCTATCAGCAGCCCTGACAGCCTTCTTTTGTTGACATATCTAGTCTTCCAAGGATGGCTTTGAAGCAACCGGGATAAGTGGGACGAGGGCTCCAGGAGAAGGAGAGAAGGTCTTGCCAACTTCAGAAATCTTCTTGGAGATATTTTGTGTGCAACCCACAAGCCAGAGAGCAGTCTCTGCTGCTCTAGAGAAGAAGAGGAATCATAGAATGTTTTGGGTTGGAAGGGACCTTCAAAGGTCTCCCAGCCCAACCCCTCTTGCAGGGAGCAGGGGCATCTCCAACCAGATCAGGTTGCTCACAGCCCCGTCCAACCTGGCCTTGAATGTTCCCAGGGATGGGGACTCCACCACCTCTCTGGGCAACGCCTGCCAGGGTTTCACCACCCTCATCACAAAAAAAATTCATCCTTATATCTAGTCTGAATCTACCTTCTTTTAGCTTAAAACCATTACCCCTTGTCCTATTGCTACAGGCCCTACTAAAATGTCTGTTCCCCTCAGTAGGACATGAACAACGTGAACGTGAAGGCTAAGCAATGAAATACATTGCAAGCAATGACAGAGGGTGAGAGAGGAGAGGCAGAATGGCAAAGCTACAGCCCTCCATAGCAGTGCGATTTGCAGAGGGTAAGGAGTCACAGCTGCCCAGCGTTGGGAGGAAAGGGGTGGGAACCAGCATTCCTGGGACCTATGTTGAGCTTGCAGCAGCCTCCATCTCAAGAGGGTGCAGGTGGGAAATGCCATGCCCTTGGGAAGGGTTGAGTGGAAGCTTCCTCTTTCCTTCCCATGCCTTACATTTCCTGTCCCAAGTGCCCATCTTCACCTCTATGATCTTCTCTTGGAAGAAGTAACTCCACAGAGGGGAAGGTGCCACTGACCAGATTGGGTGCTTTTAAAGGACTGTGGGCATTTAGATCACATAAAATTTTCCTAGCAATGTGGAGAGTCCATCCCAGCCATCTCTGGAGACTGAGGCTTGTCTCAATAAAAGATCAATGCCATGACATCCAAGCAAGGCCATCTCCTCTTAGGAGTGAGGAACCCTTCGTAGGACCAGGCTGTGTTATATAGAAATTCAGCAAAATGCCCTGGAAAATAGAAATTCATTCTCTTATTGCTGTCCAAGTCTTCACCCAGGTTTTAGAGATGAGGTCTTCTCCTTCACGCAAGTGCTCCAGCCAACACTTGGGGTCCTCATCTCTGATGTGTCTCCAACTAGCTCTGAAGTCCTTAGGAGGGTTGTTGTCTCTGATTGGTGGCGGTGCTTTTTTGAAGGAAAAGAGCAGGACGATTTGGAGCTAGGCAGAAGAATATCCAGTAATCCTCATTTCCAGCCACCAAAACAGCGGGAAGGAATAAAAACTTGACAGTACAAGCCTGCCCGGTGGTTGAAACATGCCGTGTATTCTGGGCCTGTGAATGAATGAGAAATCTCCCAGAGAAACTGGTGTCCCAACATGCTGTTCTGAGGCCTACCACTGGTGTTTTGTCAAGGGAAAGAATCTGTCATCTTTTATCAACAGCAGGATACAGGAGAGGAACTGGCTTGTTTCTGGAGGGGCCCTTTTTTTTTTTTCCCTGAGATCTTGTGCACAGCTTTTCTTTTACTTTTTAAATGAATCATGAAGTTGCTTCTGTTTTAAAAAAAGGGAAAAACAGAAATCAGTTATGCCTGTTCTGCATGCCTTGCTGCCCGCAGTCTCCCGCCCTTCTCAGGCCCCCAGAGGCAGGAGACAAAAAGCCATCACCTGCTTCTCCTTTCTGCTGTTGCAAAATGCAGATTTCAGGAACAGCACAAGACACTGAAGATATTCCAAACGCACTGGGCTTTGGGGCCTGAGTCTCTTCAGTGCCCCAAACTAAACACTCATGAGGAGTCTTATTCAGTGGATAGCCAGAAGATTTTACGAAGGGTTCTTGTATTTCCCTTTGCTAATGCTCTCCAGTGAGTATGGGTATAATCCAGAACCCACCACTTCAGGCTGCCAGTTGGCTGATCAATATCTTAAATAAAGACTAAGATCAGTGTCTTGGATAAGGATGAAGGACATGTCTTCCAGTGTGTCTGTGGTCCACCACTTAGTCCAGAATACAGCCTAAGGCTCTGACTGATAGTGGTCTTCTCATCCACAGCCTGGAGGGTGCTAGGATCAGACTTCAGTCCGGCTCCGTTGTAAGTCCAGGGATGCTCCCTGGTGTTCCCAGGGCCTGAGAGGAGACAGGCACTCCTTTTATCTCTGCTTTTCTCCAGCTCTCTCCTCCTCCTCCACTCCCAGACCAGGACAGAAATGGTACCTACAAATCAAGACTGATCCTACTCCCCTACAGTCTTCTGCCAGTGGTCCCTTCTTCCACTCCTGCACTGCCATCAGCTCCAGTGCTGATGGTGTGAACTGGTTCCAGATGGAGGAAAGCAGGTCACCCCTTCTTCAGGCTCAGTGTCTGTGAGAGCTTTCTGCTACATCTAACACCTTCTCATCCATCACAGACTTAATTTGGGCCGGCAGAGAAGATATTATTTCAGCTGAACTGACTTTTTGTAGGAGAATTTGAAGCCATTTATCTTTAAAGAGTACTTACCACTGATAAAAGCAGCTGTCTTGAGAAGCTCGGCAGAACCATTGTGGGGCAGCTGCAGTGTCACTTCAGTCTGTTATTACCCCATGTACCACGGTGGGAGGTAGCACACCCACCGAGGAACAGCATCTCTGGATGTGGGATACTGAACCCATACGTAGCTTCCTTGCCCAAAGAGATGAGGCAGAGAGGTGTCACTTGACCAAGGCGAAACAGGACAGCAGTGGCAGAGCAGAGGACAGAGCCTAGCTCCCCTGACTCCTTGTTCAGCAAGGTCTGCTAGATATGCCCCTCTTCGCCACTGCAATTGAGACATGAAGATCTCCCATGGGGAGAAGCCTGGGGAAGCAGGGGCTGATTGTACACCAGGCAAGGGCTAAGTTATGGAGGTGTGAAGTTATGCTCTGCCCTGTCACAGAGAGGACAATTTGTGCTCTCCAGTCACCACAGCATTTCTGCTCAGGCTGCTGAGAGAGAGGAATGGAAGACAAGTCAGGGAGAAAGCATCAGGAAAGGGAAGGGGGTCCTGGGGGAGTTCATTTTCCCAAAGCTATTCACCACCTTCCACAATTCCCCTGAAGCAGCATTGCTCCTAAGAGCTGTTTAAATCACTGTGCTCAGAAGTGGGACGACTTCTCTGCCATGTGCTACTGTAAACCCACTGTCAATACTTAATAAATAACGGAGATGTATACTGAAGACATTCCTGCCATTAATCACGAGCAAAACCACATCCCCAGTAAGTGCATTGATAGCACATCTACAATCCAATTTCTGTTTCAAGATACCTTAAAAAAACCAAGCTATAAGGTTTCTTATTTTTCTGGCTTCTGCCTGACTGGCTGGGTTAGGGGATGCTTAAGAGACCGCTGCAAAATTACTTTCATCAGCTACTGTTCAGTTGGTCTCAGAATCTATTTTCCAGACTCCAAAGCAAAATTACAGTCATTCAATATTAAAGTATTTGCAGAGTGGCATTAAGCAGGGGTGCTGCTGTATTATTTACCATGGCAACTCAGGATGCTAATTTGTCTTTTCCCTAAATGTGGAAGAGCCAAGACACTCGGAAATACTCTGCCCTTAATGTGACAAAATGCATTTGTGTTGCATTAAGCATTTTACCTAACCAGAGAAGCCTCCCTGTCACACCAGAACAGGCAGAGCTGGGGATGGGAAGGGCGTTTGTCCACTGATTAGATGACACAGGATTGCCTGAAGGAATCAGGCCATTTCATTCATTATCTTCCCTCTAGGACTGGGAGAGGCCTCCAGGAGGATCTGGATATCTTCTGCAAAATAACATGGGTTACTTCTGCAGGGAACCTCTCCCTGGGTTTTGCTTGAAACCAGGTCATTTTGAGTATTTTGCAGTGGGTGTTTTCATACTCGCGATGTTTTTATGAGTTCTCCTCAGCTCAGGTATGTCCTGAAACAACATGCTCTGATGCCTGAATTTCCTTTCATTTGATTTAGCTCTGCCACCTTTCAAGTGATCTGTTGCTTTCCATGACTGCTGTCATCACTTTCAGTGTACAGCAGTACTTGTACACACAGAAATGCTGACAATCTTGCTGAAGGAGGCAGTAACGTCCCTGCTCTACTGAGGTGACATAATGTGAAGTGATTTATTCCAGTCTGCATGAGGAAACTTTTGCAGAGCCTCTGAGTCCCAGCACTGTGTTGTCTAAATATAATTTACCATTGGCCCATCCATTGTTTTGAACCCAACAAGCTTCCTATTACTTCTTCATCCTAAGCAGTCTTAGTACCTCCAGCATCTTCCCATGATGGACTTTTCCCTACTCTTGTCATTCTGGCTGTCTACCTTACAGGACAGGAGCGTGTCCCAGCCATGTCCCAAGCATCCTTTAGAGTATGCCCTAGGTTCTTCCCCTAACAAACCCTACTGGAGAATGAACTGCAGTGCACTGCATCTCATTCCATACCCACACCCCAAGATCTTCCTTAGAAACTCATCTGGGCAAGGTCCTGTCTTGTGACACAGAGCCAAAGCATGGCCAAGATGTACTGAGGAGCCTGGGGACATTCGTGGACCACTGCTGCATCATAAAGTCAATTCAGTTTCTGTTCAACCCTCCCAAAGGAGGAGGTCAGGACAGCCTGTCCTGTGTGAAAGAAACACATTTTGCAAAAATAGCATGGTAATATGTGATTATTAGCAGAGATCTTGTCCACTCTAAATATTTGGTGTGGTTTGTGTGGTGTTCTCATTCCCTTGCCCATTGGTGTCTGTGGATTAGGCTGACATGCTATTCTTAGCCTAATTCAACATTTACTTTGGATTTGCATTGTTTATTCAATGCATAGAGGCACATGTCCGCAGCCCAACAGTTCATAGCACTGAACCTTGCATATTCCTCTGACAAAGCCTGTGCCAGTTTCTCAGCCTTCCCTTGTTGGTTTAGCCCAACATCATCTGCTGCTCTATGATCCAACCACCACCACCATCTTGCAGCCTTCTGACCAGAAGTAAGACACATGGGAGCTGCCAAATCACATCAGCTTCATCAAATCTGGGACCTTCCCTTCAACCAGGGCCAACCACAGATCCCCGACTAAAAGGTGGTCCTTTGCCACTCCTGCAGAGTTGATGGAGTTCCTTGTGGTCATGAATACCCTGGGCTCATTACACAGTCTTGTGAAACTCATCACCTCTTGTCTGCCAGCATAAAACTCAATCTCCCAGAAGTTATTCAACGGATTCCCTATTACATGTCACCCAGCATTAACCCAATGCCTTATTCCTTCCCCAGTGTCTTCAGAATTTTGAGGTATGAAAAAAAGAAAAAAAGACCCTGGGGTTTACTTGTTCTGCACACACACGTGGGGTCTGGAGGGTGGGTGAGGTATGGGCTTGGGCATGTAAGTGCCAAACAATTCAAGAGTCTATTTGCATTCTCCTGGCTTTGGAGGAAAGCTTCAGGGGAGGGAATAAGTAGGGTTGGTGTGGTAGGAAGGCCTGTTATGCACCAGAGCAACTGCTGTAGGGCCAAGCAGAAAGGGCAATGCCCACCCCAAGGGTGCAGGACTGCTTTCTCCAGCTCTGAAGTAGGGAGTGTATGGAGGCACCATGTCCACAGCATTTCTGCAACATTCAACCCACCCCTTCTCCATATATCCTGTCCTATGCTGGTCATGTCAAGTGCGCACCCTTCCCCAGCTACCTCCTTTTCCCACTTTCCCTTACCACCTCCCACAACAAACAGCCCTGCCTGCTCCTCATAATTTCTCCTCCAGTCTCCACATTGAGCTTTCCTCCAGCCTCTCTCCTCTTTTCTGAGGGCCTTTGCCTCAAATCCCTTCACCTGCCTCTCTTCTCTTTGCTATAACATCTGTCACTTTTGTGCCACAGCCTCTCTCAAACCCTTCTCCTCTTGCCCCTCCTCTCAGGATCTTGACTCACCTCTTACTCATTCCTCTTCATTTAACAAGCAGCTCTTCTTCTTCTCTGCCTTCCACCGTTTCACTCAAGAGCTTGTCCCCTCTCCCTTCCCAGCCATCTCCATCAGATTCCCTCTTGGGGGAATTAATGACATCTCCTGCACCACACACCTGAGCCCTTGGCTGTTTTGACATCCTCAAGCATCAGAATCATCTGTTCAACCAGCCCTGGCTCACACCCCATATCCATCTCCCTGCTATTCCACCCATATGGCCTTAATCCTACCACCAGGATGGCTTTCTTCTCAGCAAATCCATCTTCCTTCCTCCAGCTCTTCCACCTTCCTCACCAGACTGTTCCCCTTCCAAAATTTCTTTTTCACAAGTCACACCTGAGCCCCACGCTTCGTCACCAGCCTAAAAAGCAACCACCTTCGCACTGCTCCTTCTCTGCTGCCTCGTCTGCACTGCGCACCCACCTCGTCCATGCCCTTTTCAGTCTCAGCTGGAGCGTTCCTGCTGACAAGCCACACAAAGCCCTTTTACATCACTCCATGTGGTGGCCAGGAGGGACTTGCTTGGGAGAAAAGCAACAAAGTCCTTCTTTATGGGATCTGCATGCACATGGCCCTCACAGCACTGCCAAGCAAGTGATCTGAATGGAGATGCCCCTCGCTGAATTACAACGGCACTACCAACCCCAACCCACAATGTGTAATGCAGTATAAATGTAATCGTCTCTGCAGAATGAAAGGCACGTTGCCAGGCCGCACACGGCTTGGCCCTGCACAATAAAGACATAATTATGGCTTCAGTGGGTTTACTTTGCTTTGAGGTTTCCACCAGTGGTGAAATGTTGTTCCATTCTAACCTTAGGGAAGCAGATGATCTCATGATCTGAAACTGCACAGGCCACATTTACCAGAGAGCCCATCGAAATGGGAGAGCTGGTAGCTCCATCCTCTTCCAGCGGGCTGGAGGAAGACAGCCTATGATAAGCCTTGACTTCTGGAGGAGCCTGCTTAGTTCTGGATTTATTTGCTATGGTGCAGACTTCTGGCTGTGGTTTTTGATTTCCCCCTAGCCTGGGAGGTCATGAAAAGCCAACTTTCACTCTGCGGAGGAATAAAACCCAGTGGATGGTTGCAGTTCACCAGCAGTGGCATTGCAAGATATTGCTTTTATCCTGTGTGCATTCCCATAGCAGTGGTCCCCTGAGAATGACATCACTGTGTTCCCATCAGATGATATCTCCATTAAGCAGCAGGTCCATGCTCTGGTTGCCCAGAAAGGTAGTGGAGTCCCCATCCCTGGAAACATTCAAGGCCAGGTTGGATGGGGCTCTGAGCAACCTGATCTGGTTAGCGGTGTCCCTGCTCACTGCAGCGGGGTTGGACTAGATGACCTCTAGGGGTCTCTTCCAACCCCAAACATTCTATGATTCTATGATTCTCATGCTGGGCTCGGCACCCAGTTCTTGTCTCCGATTGCCCAGTACAAAACCCTTTGGGTTTCTGTGCCCAGGTTTCCCTTCTGTAAAATTCAGCATAAAAGGAAACAAAAATACACTGAGGATGAACCAGGAGCCAATCTTCGCCTCCCAGGCTGTGTGGTTGGACTTGATGATCTTAAAGGTCTTTTCCAACCAAATGATTCTATGATTCTATGGTTAAACAAAGACTCGCTGCTCCAAGCCAAACCCTGCTGACAAGCGTGAGATTAGGAATGGCACTGCAAAGCCTTTCCCTTTGGAGGGAGCAAGGGAAAACCAGGTGGTAGCAGGGCTGGCAGGCGTGCTCGTGTCCACTCGAGCTCTTCCCAGCCACCAACCACTCAGATCAGCAGCCTGTTCACCACCTCATGGCTGTGGTGTTAAAAAGCCACCTTCTAAAACCTCATCCAAAATTCGTTCCTCCACAAGTGTTTGTGCAGACAATCTGTTATCTTCCATAACTCTTCTCCTTCCCTGGTATTCACCCCAAACATACCCTTTCAAACTCTATAAATTGAACACTTTAGGCAGGGAAAAATATTGATAAGCAAATTAAACAGGGCCAAGCCCTCTTCTCTGGCCCTGAAGACAAGTGGAGCAGCATGGGTTGTGATCATAGTCTTCCCCTTCACTGCAAAATAGGATATTTTTTTTCCGTATTTCCTGCAGGTGACAGCCCCTGACTCTTGCTGTCCCCCGGAATGGTTCCAGGCTTTGTCAGGGACAGCACTAGTTGGCACAGACCACCAAACCTGCTGGGGAGATGAAACCATTTGGATGATGATTTGACAGGTTTTTAACCCATTCTCCATCCTATTTTATTATGCCATGATGTCTACTTAGTGGCACGGAGCACCTTGTAGACCAGCCAGCTGCTGGTCTCATGGCTTTCTGTTGGCCAGCAAAGACTCTCATTTTCTTTTTCTGTGGAGTTTTTTGGGTTTGGGTGGTGGTTTTTTTTGTAGAATAGGCTCCCTTTAATATCATCCTATTACTTCATCTCTGCGTCTTTTTTCATTCCAGTTCATCTTCCTTAAACATGGAGAGGAGGAAGAAAAAGGAGGAAGCCAAAGTTGATGAATCTTCCTATAGATGAAATTTCTCCAGGGCTTTGTCAGCTACCTGGCTTGGTCTGGTCAGCTACCTTTATCACTTATTTGCTGGTGATTATTTATGATTAATTGCTACTTTCTGCAGACCTACCAATGCTTCCGTGAGTCTTAACATTTTTTCCCTGTGCCTTCCCTTAGGGAGAAGGTATGGGCCGGTGGCTTGGAGAGCTGCAAATTATGCTGTTTCTCTCCATCACAGCCCAGGCTAAGGTTTGCACTGTCTCAACATGCCATGGGATTCAGCTGAGCTTGACTTCCCCATATCACTGACACATTCAGCTTTCCATCTCCACAGCTGCTGTGACCTGCAGGGAAAATTGGAGAAATTAGTTGGATGGCATTGCCTGATCCCTAAGGTATTACATGGAGCCAGGGTTTTGAGTCCAGTTTCCTCTGCCGTGTAAGGATCCTGAAAAGCAGGACAGAGAGACATGCTGCATAGCAAAAGTCATGGTTTTGTAACCCAGCCCAGGCAACTCCAGTTTGTTTCGAGGCTGTACATTCATTTTCAACTCTGCTCTAAAAGACGTGTTTTGTTGTAAAGCTTTTTTCTTTATATGACATTCAGGAATTTTAAGAGACTACAATTAAACCCAGCTTTTACCAACAACAAACTATTTCCACCAGCACATTCATATACTCCAGCAAACATTCGCCAGCTCCAGTCTCCTCGCTGGCTGTTTAAATTTACTCTGAAAACAATGTATTTGTCATGGCAAACCATTCCCAAGCTCTTCTCTTTCCACAGATTATGGAATATAATATAACAGCATCAAAACCCCCAAACACAAAGTGGGCTGAACAGAACATTTGAAGACCAACAGTCTAATGAGTACATTTCCTAACAAGAAAATACTTTTTTTTTTTTTTTTCTTTTTTCACAACCCCAAACTTCACATCTAAACTACCTAGGCTGGTGAGGAAGAAACCATGGTAACTGCACATTTTAATTGGATGTTTGTTGGCTAGAGAGAGCGGGAAAGATTGCATAATTGGTGCTTGGGAGTCTACATAAACATGACATGGTTTGGAGAGCCAAAGGATTCTGCTAAAGGGGAATGTGATATAGTACATCTGGCACTGGGGTGAACCTACTTTATGTAATGCAAAATCAGAGGGTGTCAGGAGCTCGGTACGGCTCCTGCGAAACAGCACAGTGCCTCGTGAATCAGCCATCCCTCACCACTCCATCAGCAGCCGGAACCCGGGACCAGACTGGGAAAGGAAAAGCAGTGGCTTCTCCCAGGTCCTCCCCTCTCCTCTGAGCCCTGCTCACTTCCCAGTAAGGAGGAATGTCAAAACACAGCTGCTTGGGTGTTGGATCTGAGTGTGGCCAACAGACCTCAAATTTCCCACCAGCGCAAGATGAACCGACAAACTTAGGGCTGGCTTAGTGCTCTGCCCTTGCTTCCTCTAAGTTTCTTCTTTACCCTCTGTTTCCTACTGTTCAAAATCCAGGCTTCAGCCCCCATTTCTCAAATCTCCCCACTGAATGATGTCTTATTACCCACTTGGCTAAAACAGAGCATTTACCCACCACTGTAACACTTCTGCTACAGTTCTTCAGCTTTTTGTACACCACCATCTCATCTGCAGCTCATGCCAATAAACAGGGCATTGCCTTCATCTTGGGCTTCACCTCTAAGTTGTGTCTAAACCACGTAGATTAACTCTGCATAAAAGATCTTAAAGATTATGTCTGCATTGATGGCTGGGCTGTAAGTACCAATGCACTTACTTGACAAGCTGGTAGCTGTCTGTACCACTGCTGGACTTTTGCACAGAAGACCTCCCAGTCTAAAAGGGCATCTGGGACTTATTTAAGCAGTGAGCAGGTGAAGTCCAGCAACAACAGCTCGTATTACTCATTGTCTGGATGCTGTGTCCCTTCTTCCCATAGCTGATAGCAAACCCTCAAGGAGGAAAGAGAGTGCTTCCAAGTAGGGCTCTGCTGCTGGAACAAGCAGCATAGCAAGGGTGGCTTCAGTGCACCACTCCAAATAACATACAGCAGGAGATGACAGCATGTGCAGCTCTTAATGGATGCTCCATCCAAGCTGACCCTAAATATCCATGTAGATCTTCTCAGAGCTACAGCCTTTCATCTCCACCTTCACGACCTGAACTACCATTTGGGCTCTTGGCCTCTTTACTACAACATTTAGGTTGGACAAATGCAACCTGGTGTTGCTGACAGACCCAGAAAAGGTAGAATCATCGAATATTTTGGGTTGGAAGGGACCTTTAGAGGTCATCTAGTCCAAACCCCCCTGCAGGGAGCAGGGACATCTCCAACCAGATCAGGTTGCTCAGAGCCCCGTCCAACCTGGCCTTGAATGTTTCTAGGGATGGGACCTCCACCACCTCTCTGGGCAACCTGTTCCAGTATTTAAAGAGAAAAGGCCAAAATGAAATGAGGGTTACACAAGTCAACAGACATCTCCAGAATCACGAGTGGAACCGAGAAAGGGGAGCTGATCATGCCAAGAAGATGAACTACAGCACACCCCTGACCTTGACACAAGAATCAAGCCCATTCTTGTTCCAGGATATCTTGCAGGTGCTCAGCCAGCCTTTAACTCACTTGCGACTCTCCCGTGGCGCTTGCTGCGCTCAAGGAGCCATCGGAAACAAGCGGGTGTGCTCATAGCCAAGGCTTGCATGTTTGGGGAGTGAGCAAGCCCTGCTAAGTGGAATCTGGCTGTGCTGTTTGTGTTGTTAAAGAGCAGCACATGGGCATGGATTCACTCGGCTCCGCCAGTTGGTGAGGAAAGGCTGGAACCCAGCTGCATTTCGAAACACGAGACGTAAACAATGATTTGCCAACGAGAGTAAAAGTAACTGCCTCTCAGCAGACGCTATAAACAGTCTTGCACATTGTATCCAGAACCATAGGGCCATTAGCCTTGCTATCGATACCCCAATAATGTGAACCGGGGAGAAATCACTGCCAAATCGCTCTCTGCCACAGCTGTCCTTGTACAAGCTCCTCTTGTAAAGGCTGCTCTTCCCTTCCTTGCCGTCGGCAGAAAATGCCTTTTTCTGCTTTCTCTGGTGCCTGAGGTTGGCTTCTCCAATGCAGTTAAAAACCCATTGCAAGGTCTTATTACATATAAACTGAAACTGAACCGAGCAGAGGCACCCAATATCTGTCGGCGGAAGATCTGGACTATATTGGAGGGGAGGGGGATGAACCCCTTCCACAGTGCAGCAGATTTTAAGACAAATTCTAGCCTTGCAGGCATGGCCAGGTGCCTCTTGGATTTCCTGCAGCACTCAGACTTGAATCCTGACACAGCAGCTTTACTTACTCTTGCACTTGGCTGTACAGGACAGATGGGCTTCCCAAGACTCATCAATCTGTCCATGAGGGTGACAGCACAGGAGGGGATTTCACAATCAGACCTTTGTCTCCACGCCAAGCCCACGTGCTGGAACTGAGGATGACCCTGGGTTAAAGGGAGCCCCCTTGACAGCTCCCTTTCTGTTGGCCTCTCTGTTGAACCCTAGGTCTTCCCATCCAAGTGTGGAAGCATCCGCCCTGCTCCTTACCTCTGCCTCCTTGTTCAGTCTTTCTGCCTCATTTCATTACTTAACCTTGGCGTCTGGCCCTGTGCTTTGAGGGAGGGTGGGGAGCAGGGAGGCAAGGGCTGCTGTCAGGGAGATGTTTGGCTGATGGGAGACCACCAGCATGATGCACCTCAAGGAGTGCTGCTGCCCACCTCCCGCTCCCTCTTCAGCGGGTTCTGCATCAGAGCTGGTGGGTTTCCAAGCCTGGCAGAGAGCACACGAAAGCAAGGGCTGCAGTTGCCGGTAGGCGACAGAGGAGCAAAGACCAAATTTCTAATAAATCAACTCAGTACAGAAAGACACACGTCAGCAACAATCCCCGAGCTCTGAGCAGTTCTGAAAGGGGTGGGGAATCTGTGCTCGCACAGCTTTTCTTATGACCAAGTGTATCCCTTCTGCATAAAAGTTTGCTTTTAATTCTTTACAGCAGGGGTTCAGTTAAAGAAGAAAGAAAAGTAAACAACAAACCAGAAATGACTGAGAATTATCATTTGAGAAGAGGGAGACCTGCACAAATGTTTCCCATCAGTGCAAGATGTAAGGCTCAATTTTACCCAGTTTAGAGGGCAAAGCAGATTACAGAGAAAAGCCACCTATTTCCCGCGAGAGTAAGGTACTTACCCCTTGCCGAAATGTCATGGGTGGTTGTCTCAGTCCCCTGGTGGCTCTGTTAAAGTCCTGTTTAGCAACATAATGTTAATGTTGCATCAACTCTGAAAGTAGAGGCCCTGCATTTTCTTGGAATTTGTAACTCCAAATGCAGCTAACACCACCGTTGCACTCACAACTGGTACCCAAGGGAGATATGGACGGCATCTGCATGGGATGAAAAGAGTGGCCTTGAGGGCCATTTGCGTGATGAAGGTACTTTCTGTCTGCGTTACCTGGTCTATCCTATGGACCTGTCTTGAAACAGCCATGGAATTCCCAGGAAGCTCTTGTGATGCCTGCGGAAGGCGCAGAGAAGGCTGACAGTGAGGGCCGCGTATATGAGAGTGGCCTACAGAGATGATTCTTCACATCTGAGCCGTGTATCTCCTTGCCACAGGATTGTGTGGCTACTGACTGCTTATGTGGGCACACAGGAAGACCAAACAAATTAAAAGAGGAGAAATTAACTGAGAATTGCTAAGTGCACAGAGGGCACATTCAGCTCAGCAAGTGTCTGAGACAACATGCCTGGGGGCTGGGAGGATCTTGCTTGGACATGAAGCAGCAGGCTTTGGTCTTCGACCCTTCCCTAGGATCCTGCTTTTGGCCATGGTCAGACACAAGGCATGGGGTTAGATGAATGTCCTGTCTGAACCAGCACTCTTTATGCTCCTGTGCTATGTAGTCCTGCCCCTGTCCAGATGGCTCGGGCAGGATAAATGAAAGTACAGATCTGCTTGGGCTTTGCTTCTGCAAAGGACTTCAGAGATTATAATGAAGAGCAAGACAGAGAGAGGGCTTGGGACTGTGTTTAGCCAGTAGCACGAGCACAGCCCCTGGGATTATGGTACTGAGAGGCCTCAGAGACAAAAGGCAACTGCAGACGATCAGTCTTAGGCTGCTGGTCAGGAACATTTGTTGACTCAGTGAAGGCAGGAGCCAGCTGGGTGCAGAGCACTCTTTGCCTGACAGATATTTTGCAGCTAGCAGCAGCTGGGTCTGGGGAAAAGGGTAAAGCAAGAGGTTGCTTTGGAAGATGTTGCAGGTTGCCATCAGAATCCACACCCAGCAACAATTCAGTTCACTTGTAGGATTACCTCTGTATCCACATCCCAGGGCCATTCCCTTGCCCCGACCCATGCCTTGCCTCTGCTCTCCCAGCTGCTGTCTCCCAGAAGAACCATGGTCCTGACTTTGGGCACTGGGTTTTGGTCCGCAGAGCAGGAGAAGCCTTTAAAAAAATGATGATGCATCTGAAAATTACATTTTCAGATCTGAAATTTGCATTTGCATCTGAAAATTGCATTTTCGGATCTCCACTTCTTGAAGTGAGGATGATCTAAGTGACGCTAGGTCAGCAGTCTGATCCCACCTTCCTCCTGAGCTACCCCACCTCGCACACACAAAGCCTTGCCAGCTTTTTTTGGTCATAGCATCACATTGGGCACTGGTCAACACATGTCAACCCCCAAATCCCTTTCAGTCACTGCTTCCCAAGCAGCATTCCCCACCACACAAGCACGGCTTACCTGATGTTTTCCTGGATGTCCAACATCACAACGGATGGTGCGGAATTTAACATGTTTCGGCCATGAGCTTGTATTTCAGGGGCTTTTCTGAGGTCTCTGAGACCAACCTTCTGCACACATCATGTGCTGATTTGTAGGACACCAAACTCTTTGTTGAAGAAACTTGGTTTACTCTCTTTGTAGCGTGCACCTTCTCGGGCTGGCATGGGAATCTGTTGGGAATACTAGGAACACTACACAGGTGCTATGGAAGTCCAAAATGTCTCATGATTATTATATATTTCTTCTGATTCTTTCCTTCTGGGGTAGAAATAAAGGAGAGAGAACAAGATAGAGATATGCTCTTCAAATGGAAGAATTTGATTAATTAAGGGTTGGTTAAAAAAAACCCAACACACAAATAGCAACTGCTACTTTTATACCTGAGCTCAGATTATCCTATGCACATATAGAGCACGTGCTCACATTTCCTTCCCCTTCCATGTGTTTTCTTTTTGCTGATCCCTTAGCAGATGAACCTCTTGCTCACCAAGGGCCAAGCAAAGGGTTTTCAGTCCCCAAAACAAGCAGCCAGAAAGAGATTTCCCCAAAGACACATCTGTTCACAGGGAAGCCCTGTGCCTCCTGATGACAACGGGGTTCTATTGCCAAACCCTGGGTAATGTCACCCATTTTCAATGCAACCCACCCTGACCCTTGGGCTGAGCTCATTTTGGTACCCCAGAAGAGTGAAAGGATTGCACAAAGAATGGAATCGGGGAAAATCCATTCATTTATTATTTATTTCTCCATCTGAAGTATTCAAACCCCCATGGCAACCAGGGTTACAGGACCTCACAGGAAGGGGAAAACTTCAAGTTCTACTTGCTGGAAAATTTAACCATTTGTTCACTGAAAAAAAAAAAAAAAACAACCCCAAAAAAATGTTATTTTCTTGCAAGTGCTCAGCCTGAATTATTACAGCTCTTGTGTCTGTGCGAGCCTGTCTGCCCTGGGTGGAGGCCCTGGGGGCATCCTGCCCTGGATTTTCTTCTTTTTCTTTAGAAATGTCCATTTCTTTGTGATATCTGGGAGTAGCAATAGTGCTCGCCCTTGGTAGTGGTGGTGATGGGCCCTGGGGACCTCTTGCTCTGCAGCACGGATGTTGCAGAAACTCTCTATCCTCCACCTCCCGTTGACAGCAAGTGCCCAGGAGAGTGCTAACACCCTACTGATAGTGGCACAAATTCATCAGCGGTCTGTTAATTAACTGACAACCCGCCAAATTCATTCCCTTATCTTGCAGCACATAAATGAGGCTGGTGAGGCAATTCTGCCTGGGAGTGGGCTTCATTAATGCAACACTAAGGAGCCAGCCCCGGAAGGAAAGCATCCAAGGAAACAGAAAATATGAAGTCTTACCCCGGTGTCTGCATCCTTTCCACCTAGGGTGACAAAATACAGCTCAGCCTGTGTCTGAAAGATTTTATAGTACAAGAGATTAGAAATTTAGGAAAGTTCCTCTGTCCTGGGGACCCTCACAAACATGACAGCGTGAAGAAAACGCCAATTAAAGAAAATTCAGTGCTCTGAGAAATTTAGCAAGTCTTTCCTAACTCCCGTCTCGCCTTTAGCAAGGGTTTTCTGACCCTATAAATTAGTTCATTCCCCAGTGAACATTTTACCTGCATTTGACACACACACATTCAATATTTGCTTCTCTTTCTGGGGCTACAGAGCCTTGTGGGAAAGTTTATCTGGGGCCTTAGTGTAAGTCTAGAATTGCAGTAGAAAGACAGCGGCAACATGTGGCTACAGACATTGAAATGCTGGGGGGGGGCAGAAAAACATAAAACTACAGTGTGTATTTTATAGGCATTATGTTCATTTATAATGGACATCAATAACACCTGCAGGGCTTTTAACTCCCTCCATTTGGAAAACAGACTGGATGAAGAATCGGAATTGGATGATAAAAGTAATTCTCCAAACCAGCAAAATGGGAATGGGTTCCTGGGAAAAAACACCAAGGTTACAGAGAAAGCTGAATTTGGAAAAAGACAGTGACACTGGATGGGCTGGGCTATGAATTTCTCTGCCTGTAGCCTCACGATATTCTGATCTTTGGCTGTTTCAGTTCTACATTTTATTTGGTGAGCTCCCAATTAGGGCCAGCCGGCCATGGAGTCAATCCTGTGGGCTCGTGCCCACCTTACAAGCTGCAGATGTGTTGTGCTGGCCACCTCCTTCCCCATGTCCTGCCAATACGTGATGACTTGCTGGTCCTTGCATGGTTGGGAGTTGGGGTTTTTTGGAGTTATTAAGTCATCTTTAAAATGTTCACATGCCAAGATATTTGCCAAGACTTAGCCCAGAGTAGTTCTTCCCAGCAGCTGCAGCTTTAGTGCTTACAGTGCAGGGGATAGATTAATCCCTGGCGTCGCATCAATAAAATCAGCAAGCAACACAGTGGGTCCAGACCTGGGCCCTCAAAGACTTTGGAAGATCTCTGAAAGTACGGATATCCTGCAGCTCGATGTCCTGTCTGCTGTGCAAGGCCAGGCTAGAATTCTGATGGGGAGGAAGGTGGTTTCTACAGGGGGCTGAGAGATCCACAAGCTAATCACAAGACTAAGGTTTATCACAACATTCCTTCCCTGCATGCAGCTCATCAGACCTACTGCTGTTCACCGGTACTTGCTCTCCCTCCTGAGTGCAAGGGATTCGAGGTGGTTACATTGGATCTTGCATCCTTACCGTAGACATCAAAAAACAGGTAGGCTGTACCCCGGTTGTTGTGGTAGGAAATCAGTTGTTGCTTAAGACAAGTCCATGTTACCTGACAGTGGGACCTGCCATGGCTGCCTTCCTCCTATACCTCCTTCCCTAATTCATTGCCAGAACCCAGCGTTTTCCTAGAAAAGTGAAATATGAGAGGTCTTCTGCCTGACAACCTCACTGATCTATTTGCTGACAAAATGCCTGGCATCTTATTTATTCAGTAATGTCCCAAAAAATAGGAATTTGTTTGGAATCTGTGAAGATGAGTAAGCACCAAGCTGGGGACAGGGTGTAGACATCACCAGGTTTTGATGGGAGGGGAGCTGATGGATGGGAATAAAGTTTCTAATGGAGTTGAAAGGTGAGACATTGGGCCCTTCTTTTAAAAAAATATCTTTTCAGTAATAATTTTGGCTAAAGGAAGAGCAAGGAGCTGATGAGTGTTGTGGGTACAGAGGTAAAGGCTCTGCAGAGGGAAGAACTGGAAATTGTCATAAAAGACAAAATGCCTGAGCTTAAGAGCTGTAAAAAGGGTGGAATTTAATAAGGTATGACAGTGTACTGAGGGGATCAAATGAAAAGTGTGACTAAAGGGGAAAAAAATACAGTTTGGAAATAATGGAAGAGGAGAAAATGTGGAGAAATGGGATATTTATAACCTAAGGTATTGAGGCAACTGTGGAAAAACATCATCCTAGGATGTACTGGGCAAGGGGTTTAAATGCTGGTACAGAAACCTTAATGTCATTGTATCAGCCACTTGTGAGACCGCAACTGAAGCACCCCAAATAGCTCTGATCACGCTTAGTCTAAGAGGCTGAACCCCAGCTGTCATGCTTGGAGGAAAGAGATGCTGGAGTTGTACCAGAGTGAGCAGGAAAAGCTAAGGGGGACTTGGAGGAGCCTAAACATGTCCCCAGTCCTTCCCGGGGAGTCTGGCATCCAGGTACATGCTGCTGGAAGAGACGTGAAATGCACTGACTGGGAGAGGCTGCAAAGCTTCAGACTGGGCTCCCACCACGGGTCATCCCAAGCCTCCCAAACAAAGACTTAGAAAGGACTGGTTTTTCTCAAAACCATGCATGGAAGCAGCTCTGTGTCAGCTAGGGTGAAGGCTCGCTTAGCTGGGGGCAGAGGGGAGTGCAGTGTGCTAGCAGGATGGGAATCTGCTCAAGGGTAGAATATAGGCAGGAATTTAATTAGCAGGAATTTAATTGGGATCTTACATCCAAAGGAGTGAGGATCCTTAGCTGCCCTCCAAGCTCAGTGACTGTGGCATGACCTGAGCTGCTTTCAGCTATGGCACGATGCCTTTAAGTTTGTCCAGCACATTTATCTGTGACAGCAGGGTCTCATCCAGACCGACATAATCCAGTGGTTTCTGTGCCAGGGCACGGGTATGGGGTTGCTCCCTGCTGCCTTGAATTGCAAAGCCATAACGTTGGCACGTCATTGCACCCATTGCCTCCATTACCTGCCTCGGTCACAGCTCTTGGGGGCAGCAATGGCTTCTTTTTAGGGCTTCATCTCCTCGGCAGAGGGTTTGTAGGGTCAGCCCCCGTAGCAAGGCTCTGCAATGCTGCGATGCACAGCCCTATCCTCATTCCCGTACAAACACTGCTGTTTCCAGCTGCTGCGCCTGTCTCCACCGCAACACGGCTTGTTCCTCCATCCCAGAAGGGTATGGTTTTTACAAACCAACCAAACGGAAAAGCAGCCCATGCCTCGGCACCTCAACAAGGGGCTAGTGACAGAGGTTAAGCAGTACCAAACTCTGCGGTTTAGGCTCCAGGCAGGGCTTTTTTTTTTTTTTTCCCCAGCACAGGTGTGATCTACTGAAGAGGATGCATTCTGGGAGAAAAACATCTCTGAGCACGTAACGGCGGGTGGAGGGTCAGCAAGAAGACAGGCAGAGAAAGCGGCAATGCTGCACAAGCTGAGCTGTTGCAGGAGAGGAGCTGCCAGCTCATCCCGGCTCACAAAACTGGTAGAAACTGGAGATCAATATTTTTCCTCCTGCCATGAAAGACAGAGGCGCAAAAGGGGAACCCTGTAAAAACCCCAGAGAAGAACTGGTAAAAGCTTAAACAATTTGGGTAGCAGTTCCCACAGGCAGAACGAGAGCAGAGGACTCCACAGGAAAGGCCACGAGATAGCTCCCTGGGAGTGGCAGGGAAGAGAGATTACAGATATTTCCTCTGTTTGTTACTCAAACAATATAAAGAGACTCCTAGCAGCAACGCACAACTGCCCTCTATTTATATGCGATGTGCACCCCGCTGTCCTCTGGTCCCTGGCTGTCCCACAGGGACAACGCCAAGCGGAGACGAAGATGACTGCAGTGGTTGCACAGTGACCTACGGCCACCGCTGATTCAGCGGAGAGGGAAGCAGAGCCCTCACTGGGGTGCATCAAGAGGAGCTTGGCCAGCAGGTGTAAGGGAGGTTCTCCTCCTTCTCTACTCTGCCTGGGTGAGACCCCATCCAGAGCACTGCATCCAGTTCTGGGCTCCCCGGTTCAAGAAAGATGAGGAACTCCTGGAGAGAGTCCAGAGGAGGGCAACAAGGATGATAAAGGGACTGGAGCATCTCCCCTACGAGGAAAGGCTGAGGGAGCTGGGCTTGTTCAGCCTGGAGAAGAGAAGACTGAGAGGGGACCTCATCAACACCTACAAATATCTTAAGGGTAGAAGTCACGAGGACAGAGCCAGACTCTTCTCAGTGGTGCCCAGCAACAGGACAAGGGGCAATGGGCACAAACTGAAACAGAAGAGGTTTCAGTTGAATATGAGGAAGAACTTCTTGACTTTGAGGGTGACAGAGCACCGGAACAAGCTGCCCAGGGGGGCCATGGAATCTCCTTCTCTGGAGATATTCAAAGCCCACCTGGATGAAGTCCTGTGTAACACGCTCTAGGAGAACCTGCTTGAGCAGGGGGGTTGGACTGGGTGATCTCCCGAGGTCCCTTCCAACCCTTGTGATTCTGTGATTCTGTGATAACAGCTGCCCCTCAGGCACCGTCACTTGTGGGCTAAGCATCCTACACCAAACCTGTCTACTTCTCTCAGACCTAGAGGAGCTGTAAAATAAACCAACAAAAAAACCCCAACTACTCAAGGGAGGTAGGAAAACTACTCACCTCCTACAGGGGAGAGCTCTCCAGCTGGCTTCCCAGCTTCTCCCATAACTTCCAGCCAAGTAAAACACACCTGTGCTGCTTCCTCCTACCTTTTTTTTCACCCAGTCTGTGGTGGTAAAAGTCCTCTCACCCTTGCTGCCTACATCACCTGCACAAGCAGGTAGAAACTATCACATGTTGGAGTAGATCAGAAATCCCTCAAATAATTTTTTTGGTCAGAGAACCCCAACTTGCCCCAAAAAATTTATCTGGGAAAGTATGGTGCTGAGCGGAAAGGTTGCCAGGCTGTGGGAGCATTTTGGATCCGTGCCAAATCCAGCCTCCCTTGCCCAGCTCAACCCATGGCCATGTCTGATGGCTGGAACAGTCACTGGACACCAAGGTTCAAGTCCCATCTCCAGAGCAGAGCAGACGTCCAGGTCCACCTTAGCGAACACGCACTTAAATTACCGTTCCAACACAGTATCTACCTTATTATCCCTTTTCAGGCATTTTCCAGAGCTCTGTCCCTGTAGGGATGGGGTCCTGCTTGTCACCTTAGGGGCCGCACGCAAGGTTTGGAGATCCACTGCTGTACCTAATTCAGGAATACCCTCAGAGTCTCCATTCATTTGCTTGCCCATAGGGGATGCTGCTGCTTTGTACATAAATTGCTCTTGTTTTAATCGCTGGCTATGTTTTAATTAAACTGGGAATTTTTTGGAGTAGGGGTTGTCCTCTTGGAGTGTTTAGAAAGCTCATGCTCCATAGCAGAAACTGCAGGTCCTATGAGCCAGTGATTTAGCATGGATGAAGGTTTGGACCAAGTCACGCCCGGCTTGTTTCTTTGTCCATAAAATGGGCAGAAAAGAGATGATTGTCCCTTCCATCCCCGGGGGTCTGCAGAGGAGCTGTGCATGCTTCACTGCAAATGGAGTTTCCCTGCTGGCTGCAGGTTTAGCTCGGGAAAATGAAGTTTTGGTAAGACTGAAATTTTCTCTTGGAAATCAGTCAATTTGCCAGTAAAAAAAAAAAAAAAAAAAAAAAAAAAAAAAAAAAAAAAAGAGAGAAAAAAAAAATGCACCTAATGGTCTGTCTGGGGCACCAGCTGGGTGCTAACTTCATCTAGGATTTCTCCTGCCTGCCTGCCAGTCTGGCTTCGTATTTTTCTGCTTTTATTTTAGCCTGCGATCAGTTTTCCACAATATTGAAAGCAGCCACTGCTCTAATGAAACATCTTATCTGCTTGTCTGAGGTGTGTCTTGCTGCTGGAAGGGAATTGTTTGACATTTTGAATTAGATGCTAAAGGAAGCTGCTGCACTCAATCCTAATTAGAGGAGCAGCTGGTTTGTGGGATTTTTTTTTTTTTTTAGTAGAACACTAAGAGTAAATTAAAAAGGAAAGAGAAGCTGATCTCTCTTAGAGAAGCTCAACAGGCAGACAGTTTTCCAAATAGCTGAGAAAGAGGATGTCTGAATTTTTATTTCAGAATTCCTACTTTCCTAAGAGTTGGTAATTCTGAATCGCTGTTTTCCAGAGAACTGGACTTTCCAGCAAAAAGGAATTTTTTGCCTGGTGGTAACTGTAATGCATAGGCACTGCTATTAATTTTCATGTACTCCAGGGATCCTACAGATTACAATGGGGTTTAATGGGCCCATGGAGATCCATGAAGAACAAGAGTTATGATTACAGTGCTGCTTGTTTCACCAGCAACAATAATTAGCCCAGTGAAAATAGTGCTGGGGTGTGTGTATTGGATCCCTAGTTGATGCCAGCTGGAATCAGTCTATTGCCTTTAAGCACGAAGTGCACACATAGTCCTTCTAAAGGGGGCAAAACCCCTGGAAAAACTAAGCAGTATCCATGGATTCCCATAAACCCTACATGACCCAGGAGGAAAAGAATAAGGCACTACAATAAACTGAACCTTATTGTATGTACCAACAGCAAAAACACCCCTCTGCTCAGCTTGTTGGCCAGGAGTTCTCTGTCCCAGGTCTCTTGGACACTGACAGGACCATCAGGAGAACATTACTTTGGACACATCCCAGTCCAACACCTCAGTCCCACAATGTCAGTAACATGCATGCCATCCTTGGTCACCAAACCAGGAGACGAGCAAGTCTGGCTTCAGAGCAAACAACAGTGCCACAACTGCTGAGCAGAACTGGCCAGGAGTGGCCTTTGGTCTTCTCTTTTGCCCAGATACAGCATCAGCAGACCACTCGCTGCTAAGAAATTACTCTATTTTGTTGCCCTGTTCCCCAAGAGGGTTTGACTGAGATGATGTTTACGTTGAACATCCCATTCTACAGACTGTACCTCTGCCTTATTGCTGTACAACAGAGAGAAGACACTTCATTGCCCACCTACTCCAGATGGAAGTGAATTTTTGAGCCAAAACAGCCAGTCTGTTTGCAGTGGCGTATCACCCACACAGATGAAGCCAGCTTGTCATCTCCCTTCCTACACCTCTCCAATAGATGGCAACCAAGGTCCCTTTTCTGTTATTTTGGGACCACTAGGCCACAAAGGAAACTGTAAGTCAGCATCACAGTCCAAGCACAGCCGGTTGCCAGCCATGTTGATGGCCAAACTCCTGAGGAAGGTGAACCTCTCCTTGTAACTCATGGAGAAGGTCTGGCTACTTCTCTCAGAGCTTTCTCCTGCCTGGAGGTTGTGCCAGGGACTGGAAGCTGTCTGTTTTTCTTGCAGTCACCTCTAAGCCCAAGCAAGGCCTAAAATCCAGGCTCACTGGTTTTCAAGCATAATCTTGCATTAAGATATTGTTTATTTTCTCCCTCCCTTCCAATCGGCAAGGGTAGATCATTTTTCTTCCTACACAGTCCATCCCTCCAAAGCAGGGACGAGTGAAAATACACAGCATCACGCTTCTGGGAGCATATCTCTTGTAACTGCTCTGACTCAGACATGACCCACAGCAGATGAAAAGATGACAAGAACCAGCACAAAACCAGAAGACATGACGTGGTGTCCATAGCCAGTGCAAGCTGGGAGGTGTATTGATCATTTCACACCTGGTGGCACCCTGTGGCCTCCTCTGCTGAGAGATTTGCTGGTGGTGGTACGAGCAGTTCTATTTTGCAGACTGTCACAGCCCAACACCACGTCTGGCACCTGCTGTGGGGTCCATGTGGACCCCACAGACTGTCTGCCTTTGTCTGGCAAACACACCTCAAGGACTTGGAGGGTCGGTCCATTATTTTCCCCACCTTTTACCCAAGATTCACATTTGGAAATTTTCCCAACATGGAGAGGCATGCTAGATACCCAGAACATCTCATGTCTTTTGGCATACTAGAGAATCACAGAATCGTTAAGGTTGGCAAAGCCCTTGAAGCTCCCCCAGCCCAACCATTCCCCTACCTCTGCCATCCCACCCCCAAACCCTGGCCCTCAGCACCGCCTCTGCCCGGCTGTTAAATCCCCCCAGGGGTGGGGACTCGACCCCTTCCCTGGGCAGCCCCTTCCAATGCAATCATGAAGTCTTTCATGGTGTACCAGTTCCTGACTGGGACCTACAACTGGAGATGAATGACAGTCATTCTCCCTGGCAGACCCCCAGGCAACCTTAGCATGTCCCTACGCATCAGCTGAGCCATGAGGACTTTTTACATCACCAAGTGAATGACCACAGCCAAAAGTGACCTTACTGCTGTGTGTATTACCAGACTGTCAGGAAATCCCACGGGTCGTCGTGTGCTCTGTGTAGCAAGACGTACGACAGGGTAGCAAAGCGTGGAAACGCACCGGGGAGTGTGTATGTTCTAATCCTTGGCTGTGCTTCCCCACTACCCCAGCCTCCTCCAAACAAAAAGGTCACTTACTTTGCTTCTTCACTTTGTCTGCAGCAGCCTGACAGCTTCGGAACGACAATACCAGGCCAACTGAGTGATGTCAATTAAATACTTGTCCAAGCTTCAAAGGTTTTAGTGTCAGATCGGTGCCAGGAGGTGGGCTTCAAGAGGGGATGGCTCTTTGCAGCTTTATTAGGAGCTCATCAAGCACATCGCTGTCGTCGTGAGATGCCAGCGCCGTGAGTTCAGAAAGGAGAATGCGCCCAGTCTCTGTGGGATATTTTGTGCTTTTGATCAAAAAAAAAAAAAAGAGAAGAAGAAGTGTTGACTCATTTCTGGTTCAAGTATTCACCTGAAAGAAACAACAGAACAAAATAAAACAAAGAAAAGGGTGAGAAACTATGACAGAAGGGAACTGTCAAAAGCCCTGCGTTCTTCCTCAATCTGCGAAAAATAGCTATTCATTAAGAGAAAGCTCTTGGAAAAGGTCATCAAAGACAGTGATACATAAGATTGGGTTAGATGACCTCTAAAGGTCCCTTCCAACCCAAAACATTCTATGATTCCATGAGGCAACTTGGTGACAGAGGTGTCTGATGCATTATTTCCCGTATTGTTCCTTAAAACGTACCTTTGCACCCCAGCAGCTCCAGCTCCCCACACGGGTGGGCAAGCTCTACCAAACAGGAGCTCACTCCTATCGAGAGGTCCTTCCACAAGACTGTAAATCTGTCGTTCCCCATGCTGCAGTAGCGGAGAAAGGTCCCACTGGAGATCAGGGCCCCGTGTTCCAAGTGGTCAAAGGCACAGGCAGCGCAGAGCTCACGAGCCCGAATCCCTGCAAACCTGCAGTGAGAGTGGCTGAAAAACACGGGCATTTTCACCGCTGGTCCTGGTTTAGTTGGGAGATACCATGTCTCTGTGGTTTACCTTACAGCCCCAGGTGAGAAAGCAGGAGTCCCAGTTGTCAATTTCTTTTTTCCCACCTCCCAGTCTCTTATTTTCATGAATACTGTAAAAAAAGCCTTTAAAATACAGTGTTTAGAGACCTCTAAATCAGAAAACATGCTGAAGCATCACCTGTTTGTCTCCCTTTTTTGTTTGTTTTTTAAACCTCATGCTTTCAAAGGCCACCCCAAAACACAAATCCTTCCCCACCAGGATAGCTGTAAACTTCTTAGACATGAGCAGCATCACTTAGACACGAACCCCACCCCAGGAGATGTTTTTCGAACAGAACAAGGTGGCCCTGACCGACAAAGCATGCACATTTTGACCGATGGCTTTTGAATCGAGCAGACGGATGGGTAACCAGCAGATGCCCCTTCGTGGACTGGGACATTTCAGACTCCAAATAAATCAGGGGTCTTTAGCTGCAAGGACAAAACGGTTTTAGTTTCCAAGTGGCTGGGGTGAGCTCAGCCCCTCCTGGATGCTTTGATTTGAGTTGAGGGTCCCTCACCAAAGACACATTACTGTTCAAACACAGCTCACTGCTGGTTTCAAAACCAGCTGTGGATTTCCCTGCCTGCTCTGGGCTTAGGATCTGCCAGGCTAGGGAGGCTGCTGGCTTGAAAAGCCAGCCCAGACCTACATTAGGTGAAGGTGCTTGTCCAGAGGATTTTAAAATATTGCCTTTGCTTTATTTCCATGTATTTGTCCCCTCTTTCCAGGGAAATAAGCTGGAAAAGCGGCTCGCTGCCAATATCTGACGAGTGAGCAATTCTCTCTCGTCTCTTAAATTCTGGATTCCTGCTGAGTGCTTTACAAAAAATAAAAAAACCAAAAAATAACCCAAAAACCAACTCGCGGCTTTCACGCCAAGAGACTCCCTGAGTCTGGAAGGCTTCACAAGTAAAATAAAAGATTACAATGAAAATTACTTTCTCAACCATGCTCTGTATGAGAAGGCTGCAGAGCTGCTGCCATGATTCGTACGCCTTGGTCGGGAGCCCACGGCCAGTCGCTCTCTGGGGCACTACGCTAGATTCCAGTCCTGAAAATCCCAAGTTCCTCGTGGCTCTGCAGACGTAAAGCAAACGGTGTGAGACCAGCCCCAGTTTAAAGATGGATACTTGTCTGTCTGAAATTTCCCCTTGCCGTGCAATATTAGCAATGGCATGGCTCAGGGGTGGGTATGGGCTGGGGGCTGCATCCCACCCAACGGGGTGGTTTTGTCTGCTCTCCCCCATGCCATGCAACCAAGGTGGGGACAGCACAACTGTAGAATCATAGAATCACAGAATTTTTTAGGTTGGAAAAGACCTTTAAGATCATCAAGCCCAACTGTTACCCTACCCCTGCCATCCCCCCCCCAAACCCTGGCCCTCAGCACCGCCTCTGCCCGTCTGTTAAATCCCCCCAGGGCTAGGGACTCGACCCCTTCCCTGGGCAGCCCCTTCCAGTGTTTGACAGCCCTTCAATTGAAAAACTTTTTCCTAATGTCATAGAATCATAGAATCACCTCGGTTGGAAAAGACCTTTAAGATCATCGAGTCCAACCGTTAACCTAGCACTGCCATCCCACCACTAAACCATGTCCAACCTCACCCTGCCCTGGTGCAACTTGAGGCCGGTGCCCCTCGTCCCATCGCCCATTCCCAGGGAGAAGAGACTGACCCCCACCTCGCTACAGCCTCCTTTCAGGCAGTTGTAGAGGATGATAAGGTCTCCCCTCAGCCTCCTCCTCTCCAGACTAAATCTATCTTGGCCTGATCTGCAAACACCCACCTGCAGCTACAACTGAATACAGAAATTGGCCCTTTCTGCTACACATGCATAATTAGGATCAAGCCTGTAGCAGCCTTAGCTGGTGCAGGCAGTTTTTCTTACATAGCTGGAGCCTACCCCCCTCCCACATGGCATTTCAAAGCAATGCCCTCCCTTGCCCACCCACACAGCCCACCAGCTCATCAAGTCCCTTGTCTCCGCACAGGGTTACTGCCACCGCCTCTCTTCTGGGCTCAGCTGATGAAAATTTGCTTTCATTGCACATGCAAAATGCCTCTCTGCAAGAGTTTTTGTAACTTCTTGCCTTGATTGGGTCAACTCTTTCTGTATCCTGATTCTCTTTGCACTGTTACCCCCTGTAGAAGGAGGGAATAAGCAATTCGCCTTTGTTATCTAAAGCCTCTATGCCTTCTCCTGTCTAACCTCTGATCCCAACCCCATCTCCAGTGTCACATGGTTCATCCTCTACTAGCTGCTGAACCTCCAAGCAAGCAATCTTGTGCTATTTTCCCTGTCTTCATGCTGAGAAAAGCCCCCAAACACCATCACAGCAACACCTCATCCCTCTGCTTCAAACCCTGTTAGATGGTCAATAGAGCTGCCCAGCCATGAAGACTTCTATTGGCTCATCACTTTTGGTTGAATCCCTTGGTCTGTCTGGTGGGGGTTTTTTTCCTTCTATTTCAATTGCAAAAGTTTTAGTTCCCCCTCCAGACATCACCCAGCAAAGAGTCCCACAGCAAGGACGGTGACAACTTGCTGCGCATCAGAGACCAAAGTTCAGCCTTACCTTAGTTGTGCCCTTGGTGAGCAGAGATGAGCCAAATCTGTTTCTGTAGCCAGCGGAAGGACGTGGCCAGCACCCAGGTGAGATGTCACTGATTTCCCAGACTAAAGAACCAGGGTGCCATTAACAACGGCCTCCACCATGGCCAGACTGCGGTCCGTAGGTCTGCCTAGAGGCTTGAACTCATACCTTGGCTCCAAAACTACATTAGCCAGGGGCGTGCAATGCCTTACAGAGCCTTTTGCAGAGTTTCAGTTGGTCTCTGCATTAGGTAAAGACCAGTGCAGGGTCACTAATTGCAAAACAGACCCATTAATGGCCAGATATAACTGGAAACATCTTTGAGCTGTGGGATCTCGTGCTCTCTCCCCAAAGACCCAGGACCTTCCTTTGCCAGCCTCCTGCTGCCAAAACCCACTCGCTGTGCAAATTTCATTTTGAAACTGTTTTCTGCAAATTAGGAAGATCTCATTGCTGGGACCCAGATGACACGTTGTGCTCTCCAGCAGTTGGGTGTGGTGTCTGCTGCATCCAAACCAGAGCCAACCCCAGCCCAGGAGCGGAGCTGGGGAGAGCCGGCAGCATCGGGAGGCTGTGGTTTCCAAACCCCAGGTAAAGGGAGCAAGCCTGGGGGCTAAGATCTGGGGGGAGTTTAAATGAAATGTTTCTCCTTTTTTCCAAAGTAATATTTTTCTTTTTTTTTTTTTCCCTTCCCTGATTTCAGCCAAAAACTGGGGGAAATTCCTCCAAAAATACATTTCCATTCAGTTGGCAAATATTTTTCCTCCCTTATTGTTTCCTGCCTCTTTGATGAAGAAAATTTTCAATATTTGGAGACAGAGTTAAGATGAGTGAACAGAAACAAGGGATATGATGCCACTTAGTGGAACATAGTTAGATAATAATAAAAAACAATATTCCAACATCCCTCTTTCAGATTGTTGGTCACTTCTATGAGATGATGCTCTTAATCCCAATGTGCACTGGGGACTTGCCAGGGTACCAAGCTAAAGACAAGGGCTGCAAAGCAGCCTGTGCTGTGCAAAGCCAGAATAAACAGTTCCCCTTCCAATCCTGCAGCTGCAGCCCGACGGCACAGGGAATTTTGCAGAAGAGTGGGAAAAATCAGGGATGCGATAAGATCAGGGCAGATGGAGATGCTTGCAAAGGTGTTGTGAATTGCTCCATGAGCATCTCACAAGACAGTAAGGTCTTTCCAAGCGGTGCTAACGAGCAGAGACAGAGAGAGGACAACCTCACTGGATAACTCTGCTATTGGCTTTCCCCAGATCCCTACCAAGGGCAAAGCCAGGATGGTGAAATTCAAAACTCTATGAAGAACGCAGTGAAAAGTGCCCAGAAAAAAAACAAAAAACAAGGAGGGAACAACCCCACAAGAAACACCCATTGGGATAGGCTGCACTAGCTCCCGCGGGCAGCCACCCTCCCCAGGCAGGAGGGATGGACATGAGCCCACCAGGCAGAGCCAGCCACCGCCGCCCTGCCAAAGCCTGGCTGCTGATAAGGGAAAGCCTCTTATCTCTCCCCTATCCCTCCTGTAAATACACCCGAGCCCCTGCACTCTGCAGAAGTGCCAGGCCTGCAGAGGCTTTGGTTGGCAGCAGCAGTGTTAGCATGTTCGCCGGTGCTTTACAGTATTTTTAGCTCTCCTGACATTAGCAAGGTGCAAAAAAAAAAAAAAAAAAAAAAAAAAAAAAGATATTCCTGATTCAGCACATGTATAAAAGAGGTGGGGGGCCCCGGGAGTTGCCTGCCTTCTGCAAATGGTGGGGAGCCACGGCTGTGCCGCGAGCAGGGTGAGTAGGAACAACCCCCTTTTTCAAAGGCTTTGCGCTGCTCTGGGTCTCTCCGGGGACACCTGCCACCACGCAGACCCACTGAGGATCATTTCCCAGAGTTTTGTCACTCTTCTGCATTTATTCCTTCCGCTCCATCCATTTCCTTGCCTGTACTATAGCAGGACAAAGTGCCACATCCGCATGTGTGGTGGCCGGGGACCAGTGTGGCTCTGCTTTGGTGGCTTCTTTATGCTGCCACCCCCCATCTCCTGACCATCTCCACCTTCTTCACCCCAAACCCTCCGCACCCCAACAGCTCTTTAGCAAACCCAGTGCTCCCCACGGCCTTTTCTTTCCCCTCTCCACCCCCTGCCAGGCTCGCCACCATGGGAGGGATGCTGCAGAGATGTCAGACTGTCTCTCCCTGCTCATCTGGCTGGGGATTTCCATCTGACCCATTGCACCGCCGTTACAGCTCATAGAGGCAAAGCAATTCCCATACTCCCAACTCTGAAACTGCACAGAGCTGCTGGCGATAACGTTGCCCTGGGTACTTTAAAATTGCAATTTGTCTGCTGGGAGCGTGGTCAGGGCAGACCGAAATGCCTGCCTGGGAATGTGAGTCAAGAGCCTGCTGATAGCACAACCATCCCTGGGACGGTGCGGGGTGCTTCTCCCCCCGTTCAGACCCCAGCAGCAGCCAACCCTGCTCTCCTGAGCCCTTTGCAGCAGCCCCTTCAGGCTGAAACATCCCCTCCGGAGCTGGCATTTAGTGGATTAATGTGTTATCATCTCTACGGGACGCGGGGAAGGGGCTGGCCACCCTGCGGGGGCAAGTGGAGGTTGCACAGCACTCTCCGAGATCCGTGCTCTCCAAGACCCGTCCTATCCAACCACGGGTGAAATTTGGGGGGGAAAGTAAGAAAGCAGCCAGCCCCCCTGACATCCCCTTCTCCAAGAGATTTACAGAATTCTGAGCTAGGGGTTGTGTATGAAATGTCGCGTTTAGGGCATGGGGAGAGAGGAAAGTGTCTGGGCTAATGTCAAAGTGGTGTTTTTGCTTAGATTTTTTTTGAAGCCACGAATACAGAAGTGACACGGAATTGAAATAAAACACTTGGTTTGAACCCAAGAAAAAGAGCTCAAGTTAAAAAATAAAACCGGGCAGGTGAGGATTTTCACATTTTCAGGCATCTGGAGAGAACCTGGTTGTTCCAGTATTTCTGAGACTGTGGCTAAGTGCCAAGGGTGCATCTTCCACCCCAGTCCCGAGCTACTCCCCTCCCAAATGCCATGGGGGAAGGCAGCAGAGACTCGTGCTCAGAAATCACAGCTGTGGGAAAATGGGGCTTAGAGCCCCCCATTCCCTCTGGCGTAGGTCCCAGTTTGCAGGAGCAAGCCCTGCCAAAGCAAGAAGAGGAATGCTGGGGTTCCCGGCATCTGCTGGGATTTATCTTTTTGAGTTACCATGCCCCGGGTCATGTCAGGTAATGACTGTGAAGGACTCAGAAGTGGCCTCTTCTTGCTCTCAGAAAGCAGCAGGCAAAACCCCTCTCTGCCCGTGACAGCGGGTGTCTGCGCCTGGGGACGAGGAGAGCAGCCCAGCAGCGACCGCGGCTCACACGCACAAGGACGACTTGAACATGTCAACAGCCGGGCACAAACAATTCCTCTCTTTGGGCTCAGATGTGGCCTGGGAGTAAATAGAGACCGTACGGCCTCAGTGAGCCGTGCAAAAACCCTGGTATGCCTGTCCTGCAAAGAAAAACACCCCACGCACTCAGGACCTACCTAGGGGCCATCTTCCTCTTGGGGCATCCTCTGGTTATTTGAGCATCCAGCGCTGGATTAACTCATCGGTGCTGTTTGCATCCTCTCAACGTTTGCATGTGCATGCATTAATAGGAAAAAAAAAACAACTGGCAAGCCTGGAGTGGCCACGATCTCTTATCCCTTGCGGACAAGGCTGGCCCTACCTCTACAAGCCTCAACCCCAAGCAGGGAGGGGGAAAAAAAGAGGGTAGCAGAGAGAGGGATGAGCAACATCCCGCTTTCCTGGAAGAGCGAGGCCAGTGCCCCAGTGCAGCTGTGGAAAACCCGGTCTGCCGCTGCATGGGAGAGGCTGGATGAATATGGAGAGTGACATTTCTGGGCTACACTAAGTGGCTCACAGCAGGCTCTGCTATTTGCATTGCACAAATAGTCATTTTACGATTAAAAACAACAACAGCAAATAGAGGCTAAACCAAGATAAAACCAGCGAGCGCTGTGCAGAGGTCGAGGGCATGCATGAGCTGGCTGTACCCACAGCTTTAACCCCAAAACATCACCAATCCTGGATTTCACCTTTCCTTCCCCTTTTTCACCTATTTTCTCCTGCAAACTCCTCATTCAACACACCGACATTTCAAGTGCAAAGCAATAACACAAAGAGTGACATTTTTCTGCAGAACCTGAACGGCAGAAATGAACCTGAGCAAAACAAAAACCTACTGGGTGGGAGGTGAAGGGCCTCCCAAAGGAAAGATTTGCTGGCAGATGTACCTCTCTGGAGCAGCAAAACACTAAGTATATTAATTCTTTCTTCTCCTTGATGCCTGGCGCTGGGGGCAAGGAGAAATGCTATGTGATTAGTCCTGGTTTCATGTAGGGAAACTGAGGCACCCACCCATTCCCTGCACCCACTTGCAGACCCTTCCAACACATGTAAATGACTCCTTGCCATTTCTCTGCGAAAGGAATAGCCCTGGTTTTTCCATACCCTTCCAGTGCAGAGATAGAACTGCTGATAGCCCACCACTGGATCTCTATCAAAACCCAAAAATTTATTGGCACTTGGAAACAGGCCAAGGGCTTCTCTGTGGCATTGCCATCCCACCTTACTTCTGGAACTAGGAAAAAAAAATCAGTACTTTTGGCTAAACCCAGCTGACCAAATCCTGATTTGCTGTAATTAACCAGACAGACAGGCAGGCTCTGAAGTAATCGGTGCAGAGTACATCCTTCTTTTGAAAAAAATAATCTGTCTTTCCATCCGCAGACCTCCATGGTTTCTTCACCCCCTTACCTACTGCATGGATGAAGACCAGCTATGATAGAGGAAAGTCATCCAAATCCCAGACTATCAAAGCAAACGAGGCGATCCCCTCCCATTGCTCCAGGAGTGGCAACCACCATGAAAAACAAACCACCCAAAGTACATTGAGACAGGCCCACCCTAGGAACCACGGAGAAAACACAATGCCATCCCGAGCAGAAAACGTCTTGCCTGGCTGGAGGGAAGCTCAGATGTCAGATGTCTGTAATGGCAACTTTCCCCTGGGACACGTTTCTAAAGAAATCATCTGCAAGACCTCGGAGAAACTCTCCCACCAAGTCACCAACGTCAACAGGAACAAAGAAGGGGTGCAAAAGAAAGTCTCAACTACAAAAAAAGTGAAAGATGGGTCTGAGGATTCCCCCTCCAAGGCGATTTTCACGTTTTGGGCAAACAAAGTTAACAGCAGCAATGAAAGGGCTAGCTTCCAAAAAGTACTGCAGAAGTCGTCTGTGACTGCGGGAAGCTGCTCTCCAGCTCTCCTTCCCGAGGAAGGGCTTAGCAGCTTGGAAGAAGAGAAGCAGGCTAAAAATCCCCCGAGAAAGACCAGGAGAGCTCTCTTCTCCGACTCAAAGATTTTCAGCCACGTAGACAGCCACGTCCTACATGTGAGCCAGCAGGTAGGTCCTGGTGTCCTTCAGTAGGAACACAGATGGTGCCACCAGCAGATCCACATCCTAACGCTCAGCTTTTCACCGTATGCTCTGCTGTCAACTAGGGGACCTCACAAGGCTGTGAATTTGTCCTAATGGTGGCCAAAGATCACTGTGCTACCTCTGCAGAGCTGCTGCCCGCCCAGGACCTGCTGCTGCTTCCAGCCAGCACCAGGGTGGAGCTGTAATATGTAGTGCTTGCTGCAGCTCATCATGCAAAATGGGGAAGAAGGGCTGGTTTCATCCCGGAACAGGATTTTTTTCAGGGACCCAAACATGTTTGCAATGGGGTAGAAGGATCTTGGAAACCCTTCTAGGAAGGTTGCAAAGGGGAGAGGAAGGGACTTGGACCACAGGATGCCCCCAAGGCAGCGCAGGCTGTGTTTAGTTAGCCTGGGAGCTGGTGGGCCAGCGTGCTTCCTGCAGAAAAAGCCCATGAAGCCTGCAATAACCACACAGTCTTGCCACGCTCACCAACCCCTTCATATCTGTGACAGCCCAAGCCCTGCTTGTTCTCGAGCAGGCGGCACCGGTTGCGTTCTCATTTCAGGCTGTCTGCCGTTGTGCGATGCTCCCACTTTCTGGATGTTCCAGAAGGGGAGTGCTGGATTTTGTAATTCCTTCCTGTTACCTGCACTACGCGCCGCTGGTGTAATTTCGCCCCCAGGGTCAGCACCATTCGCCTCAGCAGCAAATGCTGAACCAATGCAGGGTTTGCAGCTCACACGTCAACTTGTTAGTGAGAGCGAAGAGGCATGAGGAATAATTGTGCTCTCCGTTATTGTTGAAACCTGTAATTTGTACCCAGCCCGAAGCTAATCTCCCTTGGGAATAAGGAAGCTTGAGGGTTTCAGAATCTACCTAGTCTATTAAAAAGAGAAGAGAAGGGGAGGGAGTTGCAAGATAGGAAAAGGAAGGTAATAAACAACCAAAAATACCTCCAAGGCAGTGGGGAGTCATGGGAACCACTTGGTTCCCTATTTATTCAAAGCACTAGCTGCACCTAAACCTGGTGCACTTCTCTCTTCCTCTTAGCTGTGAATCATCGGTGCCAAGAGCAGCAGTAGAGCAGTTCACCGACGCCCTATGAGTAGGATATTGTGCCTCTGGTGATGGCTGCTGCTTGGCCAACGGTGCCGTGAGGTTTAGGATTGTCCCCTCTCCCCATGCACCAAGCCCTGCCGCCAGTCCCCAGGGAGAAGGTGGTTGATGGGAGAGCCCCAGGCAGTGCAGGCACAAAGCTGAACCTGTTTCCCGGTTATTTAGGAGTAGCCTGGGGACTGCTTGCATGCATCCACCTTAACCAAAAGTCCTGGCAGGTTCATCGTCTCCATGGTTTTGGAGAAAATGGCTCCATTCTTCAGCTCCAAACACTCTGCTGGAGCCAGCAGCTACTGCAACACAAGATGCTCTGACCCATTTCTTCAGGGTCTTCAGGCATAGCCGGGACCAGGATTACTTGGGATCATTGCAACTCTCCATCTAGGACCTACTGTTTACCATAGAATCATAGAATTGTCTAGGTTGGAAAAGCCCTTTAAGATCATCAAGCCCAACCATTCCCCTAACCCTGCCATCCCACCACTAAACCCTGTCCCTAAGCACCTCATCTCTCCTTCTTTTAAATACCTCCAGGGCTGGGGACTCGACCACCTCCCTGGGCAGCCCATTCCAGAGCCTGACAACCCTTTATGTGAAGAAGTTTTTCCTAATGTCCAACCTAAACCTGCCCTGGCGCAACTTCAGACCATTCCCCCTCATCCTATTGCCCATTACCGGGGAGAAGAGACCAAGCCCCACCTCGCTACAGCCTCCTTTCAGGTAGTTGTAGAGGGCGATCAGGTCTCCCCTCAGCCTCCTCTTCTCCAGACTAAACAACCCCAGTTCCCTCAGCCGCTCCTCGTAAGACTTGTGTTCCAGATCCCTCCCCAGCTTTGTGATTCTCCTCTGGACCATCTCTGTCTGAAACAAAGAATAGGATGGACTTGGGCCAAATTTGCAAGATGTGTCAATGGGGAAGCAGGTAGCTGGGTATCTAATGACTGAGTATTATTTTTTTTTCCCTTTGGCATAATTCATATTATTTCTTTGCCTCGCAGCTGCACACTCATAACAACCTCATGACAGCAATGCAAGGGACCGGCAGGAGCACCATCATTTTGAAATAGGTGCCCTCCTGGCTGCATTGCCATTTTTAAACCCGCATCTCAAGGAACATCTTCATCCATTACAAGTGCAACATTTCTCGCAAGCAAAAAAGAAAGACATTTCCATCTACGTGAAACTATTTTACAGATGGTTGGGGCAGGAGTGTCACTGAGGAATTAAATAGCAGGGGCAGAGGTTTGGAGAAATGAGCTGGGCTAAATTTAACGCAGTGAAAGAAAAGCCTGCTGCTAAAAATGCTTCTGCTATCACAAAGGGGGGAAGAACCCAGAAATGTGAATGCATGAATGGGAGGAAAGGGGAGGAAAGGGGCAGAAGGGCTTTCTTCGGGGTCAGGTATAGATTAAAAAGGGAGTGAAATTTTAGTGGTAGGAGTGAAAAATCTTCTTTCCACTGATTTTGGTGCATGGGTTTGAGTGAGGTTTCTCAGCCTTGAGAAGATCATCTGAGCCACAAGGCTGCTCCTCTTCGGCACAAATACACTGAGATGTTGATCAGCATGGAGCTGGCAACCACTGTCCCTAGTAAAATGTTGCAGAGTAGCACCACTGGAGAAACCACCTCTTGGGACAAGACCTTCTGGGCCGGAGGACATGTTGGACAGGACAGAGAGGGCACCAGAGCAATGACACTGTACATCCCAACCAGCTGCTGCAAAGGAAGGGGAAATGCCACCTTCATTTCCTCCCGCTTGCAGCTCCAGCCCTCAGGCTTTTATAAAACCATGCCTAGGAAAATGGGGAAAACACCCTGTTCTACTACAAACAGTATTTTTGCATTTTAAAGTCTGGTCAAAAAAAAAAAAAAAAAAAAGATGCGGCTTTGGGGTTTTTGTGGTGTACATTTTCTTTCCAGCGAGCCTGCCACATGGAGTGGTCACCCACCCACACAGTGGTGACACCCAGATTCCCTTTAACTCACCCGTCCTCTCCATTGCAGCTGAAATCCAGGTGCATTGAGCTGTCCATCCAGGCCATCGTTCCCCTGATCACTGCCAAATCCCAGAGCAAACTGGAGACGGTGCGGGCCATATGGTTCTGGCTCTGCCACAACATCGGTAAGTCTGGTCCCACTATTTCGCAGAGATGTGAAAAGCCCTTTCTTCCCACGCCACCTCCTTCGTGCCCTGTAGTACAGACACTTCACAATATTTGTATTGCAGTCGTGAACTGAAATGCCCCCCCCTCTTGAATTCAGGAAAGTGCCTGGGGTAGGAACTGGTTTCCACCATGGGACCCTCCATCCTGGAAATGACACCCCTGCTTCATTGGCACTCGGGTGCCAGACCCCCAGAGAGAAGGGTGAAGCCCACCCGCCTCCAGTGACCTCAGCTCCAACACATAGGAGCCTGTTTCCCTGATAACGTAAATTCAATGAGGCTGAGCTATGCCTGGCAGTAGCCACTTGGGGACACGGGGACCTCAGCACAACGCAACCATTCCGTGCTACTTTACCCTACTACATCCACGTGTGCGAGACAATCTGTCGCCGTACCTCTCTCAAATGGTGCAAGGGCTGTTTGCAGGCACTGGGAACCCAACTCCCCCAAGACTTTGGCAATTCTTTGCTCATGTGGGTAACTGGCATTTGGCACATTCTTGAATAATGATGGATAGAAGAGCTGTCATGGCTTCCAGGGTGGGTAGGCAGAGAAATAGGGTTGGGCAGGAGGAGGAATGGGATTGTTCTGGAAATAATAACAACTTACATCAGCCTGCATGGTATCCTCCCTTTCCTAGAATACGACGTGGATGGCTTCTTGGGGCTGTCTAAGAAGATCTACGTGCCCGAGCAGGTCCTGCAAACAGGAAGAGCTGTGTGTTCTGGTTATGCCCGTTTATGCCAGGAAATGTGCAGGTAAAACTCACCTTGGGCTTTCTTCTCCTGTCCCCTTGAAGATCTGGGGTGGGGGCATACATCTGGCATGGGGCTTGCCACACAACCAGCACCATTTACCCACCACGTGCCCTGGCACAGCAGCTGCCTCCCTCCTCTACTCAGATGGAAGAGTATCTGGCTTCGACAGATTAACCAGAACCAGAGGGATGGGGGTTCGGAGTAGCCGTGGGGAAAGCAGAGGGCTGGAAGAAAGCTGAATTTGGCCAACAGCTTGCACAAGTGGGGTCCTGGCTTTAAGAAGGAGGTTGTACTACCCATGCAGGATGGGTTGCTCTCCATGAAAGCAAGCACAGAACAGTGTTTGGTCTGTGGTTATCTCCCCTGGACAGGGAGGCGGGTTTGAGCTGCGTGGAGGTCCCAGGGTTTGGCCGTAGCCTGGGCTCCTGCAGAGGCCAGTGGTGCCAGCAGCAGAAGAGCAGCCACATGTGGAATGCGGTGGAGCTGGAAGGACAGTGGTGCCTCCTGGATGCTTGCTGGGGTGCAGGGACCGTGGATGCAGAGAACAGGTTGTTCATACCCAGGTGAGACACCCCTTTCCTCTGCCACCACTGGAGACAGGGTCCCCAACACAAATGGACAAGGCTGAACCTGACTTTGGAGACACCCCAGAATGGCCATCTCAACCCTTCCAATAGAACCCTTAAAGTCTGGGTTCACCAGGCCTTGAGCCCCTATTTCAGGTACATCCCCAGAAGCTACATGCAGAAGGTCCAGAGAGCTATTCTGCTCATCCTCAACTACAGTGGGTGCTCAGGGACACCATGCAAATGTGGATTCTCTCTAAGTAAACGCGGACCCTCTATACATAAACATCTACATTAAGTGCCTTCTTCCCTGAGCTAGGGCAGTAGCTTTTTAGATGATAACTTCCCCCCGCAACTTGTTTTTAATCTGCAATGAGTGTCACTTATGAAGTAACAAATCCTCATTTTCACAGCAACTTTGCTCTTATGTGGTTCCATATGTAATTACTTGAGATTTCTCAGCCCATGTGAAGCAAATAACGACTCTCATGAAAGTTATTTTATAATTTCCATTAACTGTATTATGGGATTGCATTTTTATTTTTTTTCTCTAATAACGCATAATGAAATAATTGCGGAATGTCTAATAGGTAGTTATCTTGCTGAGAGCAGTTTAAAACACCAGTGAGTGTGGGTTGGTTTTAGCTGAGCATGGGGAAAAGAGGAGAATGAAACATCACCTAGAGCAACAGGCAAAGATAACAGCTTCATGTGGGTCCAGCACAGTGGCCTCAAAACCTTCAGGTCAATAGATGCAACAGGGCTTCACAGGATGACCCCAACACAAGGCTGAGCACACACCTGCGGGTTGACCCACTCAGCAAACACCTAGGCAGGGATGGTGTTTGGAAAGTCAGGTTAGGCACATCCAAATTGGAACCAAGATGCATATTTTTTTTTTTTTTAAATCACATGTAAATTCTTGGAAGAGCATTAAACCAAGATGAGACGTCATATTGAAATATCATAGAATCATAGAATGTTTTGGGTTGGAAGGGACCCCTAGAGGCCATCTAGTCCAACCCCCTGCAGGGAACAGGGATGTCTTTAACCAGATCAGGTTGCTCACAGCCCTGTACAACCTGTTTTTGAATGTTTCCAGGGATGGGGCATCTACCACCGCTCTGGGCAACCCATTCCAGTGTTTCACCACCCCCACTGTAAAGAATTTCTTCCTTATATCCAGTCTGAAGTAACACTCTAGGGCCTGTTACTTGAGAAATATGTTCTCAAGTAACAGGCCTTAGAGCGGTGCATCATGACCACTCAGGATGCTCAGGGTTTTCTTGCTCCTTCCATGGTGTCTTCTCCTCTCACCTTGCAGGCATGACGATTTTTTCTTCCTTACTGACCCCGAGCACTTCATCGAGACCCACTGGCCAGAGGATCCCCAGTGGCAGCTTCTGCAGCCCCCCGTCTCACGGGAAGACTTTGAGCAGAGAGTTTTTAAAACTTCAGAGTTTTTCAGACTTCAGCTCTCCCTCCTTTCTCCAGACACTTCCCTCCTCAAAACAGGTAAATGCAAAGCAAGGGCTAAGTCCGAGTAATCTAAGAGCTCTCTTGCTTTTAAGAAATAAGTTTGGGTTGAGGAAAACATTTCTCCTTCAAAAATGGCCCGTCTGTTTTTAAGCACATGTTTAACATCTAGCAGAGCAGAGGCGCATATTTAAGCAATTTCTGGAATCAAGGCCATTGTGTGACACTGTGATTAGTAAACTGGGAATAAGGATTCATAAATTATAGTTAATTGAGCCAAATCACTTAAGCCCTTTTGTGCCTGGCTTTTCCCATCTAAATTCACCAACAGTAGCAAAACAGTCTCTATGTACCTGAGACACAATCCTCACTGTGTTCATAAGCTGGGGAGGGAGACTCCCAGATAAAACATGGCCTGAAATGTTCATGTCCCATTTTTTGAAAATGGAGGGGGCTGGAGTTGTTTTCCCGTGATTCAGGTTGGACACAACATGATCTTCTTTTTACCTGGGCACCCTTTGTACATCCATTCCCATGGGTGGTCCAAAGAGTATATGGATTTTTCCTGAAATTTATTTTATCAAGACAGCAAGCCAGGAGATAAAGCAATCTCAGATTGCGGGGACTTGTCAGGCTCACAGAAAAATGAATGTACGACAGGCAAGGCACCCTGTAAAGCTTTTGACCAAGAGAGGTTATTACTGACCCAGAAATCAAACTCCTCCAGTATTTCCAGAATGCTGGGGCTTTGCTGAGATGGGCTATCACGCACCTTTGGAGCAGCAAGTGGCCTGTGCAAATCAAATTAAATTTGCCATAGCTGAAAGGTCGATGCTGCCTTTTATGCGAAGCTCTCATGGTGCTTCTCCACCACAGAACCTCAGAGCAGGTAGACTTGGTCTACTTCTACCCAAAGTCACACAGCACCTCTGTGGCAATTGCAAGAATGGAGACTTGCAGAAACCCCTTTCAGGTCCAGGTCACCAGGGAAACTCCGAGGCATAAAACCAAACAACACAAGGTCTGCGGTCTCAGAGAAAAACAGGAGATCAATAGTCCCACCAGTCCCTTCATCTGGGTGCCAAAGCAATAAATTGCAAAACATAGACTCTCACCAAATATTATTAGCGGCGGTACAAAAGCCCAAAAGGAAGAATGAGGAAAAATAAATATTTCATTATTCTCTCCTCTCCCCCTTCTAGGTTTTGATAGCCAAAAGACATAGGGGTGGAGCCCAGAAGCAGCTCAGGACTTTGGGTCCTTGCTGGCCACTAGCTGCCATGAGCTAAAAGAGACCTGGGGAGAGATGGTAGGGAAGCAAACCTACCTGGCACATCCCCTCTTTTGCACCCCCCTTGGCTGGAGTAACGCCTGTCCCTCAACCACAAACTCCCTGGGTGACCTGGGCTACGAGCACAGTTTTCTTTTGTCCTCCAAAACTGAGATGAAAGGAGATTTTTCCATTAGAACAGAAAAAAAAAAAAAAAAAGACCAATTTTTTTCCCCTCCTTGTGAATTTCTCATCTTGTGGAGGGAAAGAACTGTATTCCTATGACCTAACCTGAACATTTTAAGCACTATAATTAGCCTCATCAGCCAGCCCCGTATCAGAAGTGTGCTTAAGACACCAAACTGCAAACCCGGTTTGTGACCCAAACCAGATGTCTGCTTCTGTTGATGCAAAATTACGGTTACATTGATCTAGGTGGATGGAAGCAAGCCATCACATTACAGGGCACGCTTAAGCATCTAAGGCAATCTCAGTGCAAAAATGCTCAAGATCTTCAGTGCAAAATCAGCCTCTTTTCCCTCTTTGGCTACTGCAGATCAATTCCTGCTCTATCGTATTTGAGCAGCTCCCATCTGCTTAAAGACGCTTAAAGTCTTTCAGCCCAGATTCCTCCCACAAATCACTCTCTGCTGGGAGCTGAAGGTGGGACACTTTGCAAAGGGACCGGATTTTCAGGAAATACCTGGGACCCATCCTCAGAAAAAACAGCCCTTTTAATGGCTAACGTTGCCCAGGTGTTAGGGTTGGCAATCGCCCTGATCAAGGGCATTCAGCCTGATGGAATGAAGACTTTGTAAGATACTTTTTATACATATATAGAAAGGCAGGCATTGGTGGCATGCCATAAATACAATAGCTGGAGTGGGAGAGGGGAAGGGAAGCCTTTCAAACACAGCTTTGAGAAATTAGAAACACGCTTGTACTTTAATGGTGGGTTTTTTTTTCCCCCCAAAACAATTAATACAACGTACATTGACCCCTTGCAGCACTGAGTGTGCTGACATGGGAACACCCCCCCAACTTCACCTTGCCTCCCTGGAAACAGAATCTCTAGCTCATGGCTTGAATTAACTCAATAAAACAAACAAATGTTTGTTTTAAATGCAGCCATTAATTATCTCTTTGGGTCTCCTTCCCAAAGCAAAACGCATTGCTGGCTTCCCTATCTCCCCATCGCTGGCTCCGCTGCATACAATGTTCTGTTCTTTTCTTTCTTCCTAAAGATCCTAATACGATGCAGCCGGCCGGGCCAGCAGCTTCGGAAACTAGCATAGAGCGAATTTAATAACAAGCAAACCTGCAGTTAATAAAGTCTGTCATCAGTAATGTCTCCACTGAACACTTGCCAGGAGAGAATTGTTTGCACTTACTGTGTGAGCCAAGTCACAGCTTTAACAGGCAAGGCACAAATAAAACCCAGCCTTCCCATTCTTTTCACATCTCTGTTTCAACCTACCAACAAAAACCGTGGGGCAAACAATAAAAAAATCCAGATTCAAACAGAAAAAGGAAAAAAATATAGCCGTCCCGTGTGCCCCCTCCCATTTTTCATTAGATTATGAAACACGTTTCATAATCTAATAATTAGCAAGGGACAATTTTTCAGCATGAATTTGGAGTCTTTTGACATTTTGTGTTAGCACCCAAAACAAATGAACATTGTGCACAGCGTGGGTGCTGATACCAGCCGTGGGCTCCCACCGTGCCATTGCTCAGTGCTCCCCTTTCCCCAGCGAAATCGTGGTAAGGATGGGAGGATGCAGAGCAGCCACACTCTGAACGTGGGACAAACCATCCTTGAGCACGTAGGGACCCTGGGTAATGAAGAACAGGCTTAATTTCCACAGACCTTAAGGATGGTGGGTTTAAGTACGCATCTCAGTACATCTGTGGGCCAGTGCCAGGCTCTGCAAAGGACTCCGGGATCCTTCAAGGGTGAAAGGACTCAAAGTCTTGTTCTCTGTGGCCGTTTTTCTCACGCTTTCATCTACACCTGGAGAAAAAAAAGGTATAAAATACCATTAAACCAGGGTTTTCTACCCAGGCTGCCCCAGTACCTGTGGCTTCACATGGAATGATGCAGCTCACCACGTGCTGAAAGCAGCCCGCTGTCTGCTGGTTAGACGGCCCCATCTTCTTCAGGGCTTGCGAAACCTTGCCCCTGTCCCCATTGCAAAATCAACCAACCGCCTCTCCTGCCCTGGAGCAGATGGAAATCCCTTGGGAGAGCTTGCTGCACTGAGAAGTGCCCTCTCTTTCTGCAGTATGGGTTTACAAGCAGCAAGACGTGGCACATGGAGGGTGGGGGTTAAACCAAGGCCACCGCGACTCTTCTCCTCCATGGTGACCTCCCCCGGAGGTGCTTCTGGTGGGAAGGTGGGTTCAGATTGGCTTTAAAGCCGCCTGCATCGACCTGCCTGGGGGAGCAGGTTGGTTTGCCTCTGGGGAGGTGTGGGATGGTGCATGGTGGCCCTGAGCAGGAGCCTGCCCACCAAGGAGCAAAAGTCATTGGGAAAGAGCCCCAGCACTTACTCACCACCCATGGTACCACGACCATTGCCTGTAGCAATGCACCCCTCCTTTGGAGCTCCTTCTCTCCCTCCCTGGTTAGTGCATACTCCAAGCCAGAAGTGTGTAGATTTTTGTGATTTGGATGAGGCCAAAATGTAGAAAAAATATTTTAATAATAATAATAATAACGGGAAAAATAAATTCATTTCTAAAATGTGGCAGTGATGTGGGATCTCCTAGCAGCCAGGCTGGAATATTTTGATTCTCTCAGCTGCTTTGCTGGTTTGACACCACAGTATAAGACCTGCAGCTTAGAAGAATGACTCCAGCTCCAGAAGTCATGCAAGACTTACCTCCATATGGGGCACCATTAGCTTAGTTTTGGGTGTCTCAGGGCCCAAAGGATAATTATTTGTGCCTGTCTCCTTCATCTCCAGATCTAGTGGTATCATCATTTCCCTTTCAGCAAGGGAAGAAAAATGGTGAAAGGTGAGAAAGGGTCTTGCTAAGGTTCTTCAGCAGGTAGAGGCAAAAAGAGAAGGAGAATCAGGTCTCTCTGTCTCAAGCAGGTGATTTGGGTCAACACTACAAAAGTGAATGGTACACTGCTGATTAAAGTGTTGTAAAAGGTATTTTGTTCACCTGTCTGCAGCCCATGGGGAGGTGTCAGTGATGCTGGGGAGCACCCACCCAACAGAGTTCACCTACCAGATCTCCAAACTCCAGGGCACCACAACCGGAGAGGATGTAGGCACAGTTCATGGGATGATGATGGTGTCTGAGAACACCATGACCATCAAGGTGACTCCTCCAACCAAGGGCTTGTTTGACCTCATGATCTTCGCACGCCATGCCGACTCTCAGGACCCGTACAACTGGGTGTGCTCCTATCAGATCCAATGTCTGGAACCACAGAATGGAGAGAAACTTCCTGAAAACCCATTTCACTTCTGGGGCCTTCACCAAAAGGTCAGAGATTTTGGCATCAAGGAGAGCAGCCAGAAAGGAGAGATGTTCGTTGCTCCGCAGGGGACTTTGCTCTTGACTCTCCAGACATCCCGACCCTTGATTGCTATCTATGAGCTGGTTAATAAAGATTTAGATGCTGCTCTGAGCAAGAAATGCTTGGCTGCTCAAGCCGAGGAGGAGAAATTGAGTTGCCACGTGCTCTGCCCTTTCCAGGGTTACTACTGGCTCTCCGTGTTTGTGAAAGATTTAGGAGGCAGCACCTTCAGGAATGCGGCCAATTTCCTCATTCGTTGTTTGAGGCCCGTCAACCAGAACGAACTCTTCCCCTCGGGGCTGAGCATGCACTGTGGGAGCGGGATCAGCTCCAGTGGCCATGGCCTCTCCAACCCCAGCCACTCTGCACCTATCATCACCACCAAGCTGGGGAAGTGCAACATCACCTTCCACACACCTGCCAACATCGAGATGACCGCCAGCTTGAGTAAGGACAAAGTCATCAGCACCAAGTACCCCCTGGAGAGGTATGTCCTGGTCACCCACCTGAGGACTAAAGTCAGCGTGTGTGTTGTGCTCCCCGAGTCAGGAGTCTACAAAGTGGGGCTTTTTGGGAGAAGCAAGGACCACAAGGACTTTGTCCATATTTGTGACTATGTTATACGCTGCTTCTCCAGTCCCAGCTGGCCTCCCTTCCCCAGGGTGTACAGCCTGTGGAGGAGAGGGTGCGTGTTGCTAGAACCACGCACGGGGGTGCTCCAAGAGCAGAGCTGGGTCCGGTTCAGGGTCAAGGTGCCGAAAGCCTACCAAGCTGTCGTCCTGGGGCAAGAGAAGACGGTGCTGCAGCAGACCCCGAACATGGTCTGGGAAGGGGACGTGTTCACTGGGGTAGCGGGGACGCAGGTCAAACTGGCAGCCAAGTTCAGCCAGCACTGCTCCTCCCTGGAGGTCATCCTGGTGTTTGAGGTGGAGGGCGGCTCACCTGCCTCCCTGGGGTAACTGGGGTAAAGCCACAGAAGTGCTGGATGTGCTGGGAAGGATTAAAAAAGGAGAAAACTCCCAGAACTTTATAGCATGTCAGGGGGGCGTCTGGGTGTTACCCACAGAGCTTTTCTTCCCGCAGGATATCCAGATACTTGCTGGGGCCTCCTATCCCACTTGGAGATGTTGCCGCCATTTAAATCAGCAGCAACATATGGAAGGCTCCTAATACTTCACTTCTGTCAGAGGAAACCATTGTTCAGCTTCTCTACAGGAAGGATGTCTCACTGCTTATTACCAGCTTGAATAATTGTTTGGAATGTTTTATTTGACATTTATTCAAGAACTTGGAAACCCACATAGTTTCTTTCTCTTGAGAGGATAACAACAACAACAAAAGAAAAAAAAAAGAAAAAAAAAAAAAAAAAGCCCAAACTGGAGCCAACAGCTTCAGATGGGAGCAAAATTTTTAAAATGTAAATACATAGTAAAGCAAGATGTCCTTGCAGAGAGACTCTGTGCTTGGGCAGAGAAAGGGGGGAAGGAAGTAAAGAGGTGCAGTATTCTACCATCTGTGTCTTTAAAATATCTTCCAGGCCTTTATTATCAAGGATGACACGCAGATGAGCATTGAGGGCTTGAAACGAAGAGAGGGAACGGGCAAGGAAGCAGCTCCATAGCCAAAGCATCGAATTGCTGAGCAGAAAACGCAAGCAGCTCTGCTCTTAAACCCTGACACATGATGCAAGACCCCCCAAAGACGGGCTTACTGACAGCAAACTCGGTGTTCGTACTCGGGTGGGCTAGAAGATACGCAGTGGGAATGCTTCATGCCTGCACCAGACTGGTGCTTGAAAGGGGGATTCTGGCTGCAACGATGAAGAACAAGAACCGTGGGTTATTTCTGGATGCCACGCAAAAGATAGTGGGGGAACACTGCTTTCCTCAGTTTTGGCAATTTAAATTTGACTTGTCACGAAAGTTCAAGGGCATCTGAACTCCTTCTGGGCCCGGGAATCAGCTAATGCAGCTAACGTGTCAGGATCCACATTTCACACCAAACTTGCTGGAACCACACTGAGGCGTTGGAAGATTCCCCTGAAGAACAAAGCACAAAGAGGGCTTTGAACTTAGGGAACCACTTGCAAGGGCAGACATAGGCCAGACTCTTGCCTGTGCTGTTAGAAACAATTTAAGAGGTACGGATGCCTAGATCTTTCTCTCTGACCCATGTGCTGGCTACTCTATGTTGGGCCATCCACTCGGACAGATAAAGGAAAGAGAAGCACGATGCGACTCAGCTCCCTTGTGTATCTTTCAGAATAACCACAGACAAATCCTCATCCCTGGAGGTATTTAAAAGAAGGATAGATGAGGTGCTTAGGGATGATGTGGTTTAGTGTTGGGATGGCAGGGTTAGGGGAACAGTTGGACTCGATGATCTTAAAGGTCTTTTCCAACCAAAGTGATTCTATGATTCAATTCTATGATTCTAAAAATAAAAAAAAAAAAAGATCTGCTCCCCATGAGGCTGAGTGGACAATCCAGAGCCCAGCCTGACAAGTCAAAGCCTGTAAAGCTGCTGGCAGTTGGTGTTCTCCCCCGGAACCCCCCCCATCAGCCGAGTACCTTTGCGTGCACCTTCCATGGCCAAGGGCCTTCTGACGGTGCTGTTCCCCGAGGATGCTGCTGTGCCGCTCTCCAGACCTCCTCAGTGCTTCCCAACCTCTGCGTTGTCCGCAGACAGCACCGGCAGTGAAATTCCATCTGCAGACCCAGCAGGCTCCCAAAGACCTTTACACCAAAGCATTTGTGCTTGTATTTTGTGAAGCAGTTTGGCCTGGAGAACAAAAATGACTGAAAGTGAAATGAGACCCAGTTCCCGCTGCCATCTTCCCCTCCACATCTTTTTTTTTTTTCCTTTCCAGGTAGTTTTGCTGTTAACTTTTCTGAGCCATGCCCCTCGGACCCCCCCGAGCCGCGCTGCGTATCTGTGCCTACACATGTGTTGTCAGCTGAAGCTGCCCCATCTCTGCCCAGATTTAAGCAGGCACATCATGATCACATGCCTCCAGGGAAAACCCAGCTTCCAGCTCAGCGATTAATTCCTCTTTATTCGTTATAATGAGGTCCAGATTAGAGTTACCTCGAATTGGGGTCCAAACAACTTATGTCAGAATATAATAACCTGGAGGTGCCGAGAACTTTAATGATCCTTCCACAGGGGATTTTTTTACTTCAAGGATCTGAAGTCAATCTACTCACATTTCCTCTCTGCGCACGCTCGGGTATAGCCTGTAACCTATTTTAAATGTCATTCTTGTTCAGATTTGCATCCCTCAAAGCCTGCACCCAGAGCTCTAGGAGCCTTCACAATAAACACGAGCACCAGCTCTCCAAAAATAATAGCCCCGGGGACGAGCATCACTCATGAAAAAACAGCGATAAGCAAAAGAACAAACCCGTATGCGGCTCCTCCTCTCGCCCCCTCTGCCCAGCAGGATTAAATTAAGTAAAGATGGGTTACAGCACATACCTGCAGCTATAAAACACACCTAGTTCTGAGGAAACTTAGTTCAAAAAGTCACTCGGAGGCCTCCAGGCATGCATCAAGCTGTAGACGGCCAAAAACCAAAGAGGAGCGTGGTGGGGTGACCCTGGCTGGATGCCAGGCGCCCACCAAAGCCGCTCTATCGCTCCCCTCCTCGGCTGGGCAGGGGAGACAAAATACAACAAAAGACTCCTGGGTCGAGATAAGGGCAGGGAGAGATCAGTCACCAGTTACTGTCATGGGCAAGACAGACTTGGCTTGGGGAAATTAGTTTAATTTATTACCAATCAAATCAGAGTAGGGTAATGAGAAATAAACCCAAATCTTAAAATACCTTCTCCCCCACCCCTGCCTTCTTCCTGGGCTTATGTTCCCTCCCAATTTTCTCCACCTCCTCCAGCGGCGCAGGGGACGGGGAATGGGGTTGGGGTGAGTCCATCACATGCTGTCTGTGCTGCTCCTTCCTCCCCAGGGGAGGACTCCTCACACTCCTCCCTGCTCCAGCCTGGGGTCCCCCCATGGCAGACAGTCCTCCACGAGCTGCTCCATCATGGGGTCCTCCCTGGGCTGCAGGTAGAGATCTGGCCCCCCCGTGCCCGGGGGACAGCCTGCCTCACCGTGGTCTTCATCACGGGCTGCAGGGGAATCTCTGCTCCAGCATTTGGAGCACCTCCTGCCCCTCCTGCTGCACTGGCCTCGGGAGCTGCAGGGCTGCTCTGCTCACATCTTCCCAATTCCCTCTCCAGACAAAGTTGCCATTGCACAGGTTCTTTTTCCCCCTTCATAAATATGTTATCCCAGAGGTGCTACCACCGTCGCTGATGGGCTCGGCAGGTCTGTCTTGGAGCTGGCTGGCATTGGCTCTATCAGACATGGGGGAAGCTTCTAGCAGCTTCTCAAAGAAGCCACCCCCGCTATCAAGACCTTGCCATACAAACCCAGTTGAAGGAGGCGGCACCCAACTCTACCACCCACCTTGGTTGAGAGACGCCCTTACAACCAAAGTCAGAGCAGGTAAGAGCAGGAAGGGCTGAACCAGAAACCTGTGTACTAAAAATGCAGGCCTCCAGCAGTCACCAACTGGACTGAGCTTTTACCTCCCTCTAGGGATCCATATACAACCTCCACCAAACCTTGTGTCCAGACTCCTTGGCTTTACACATTTCCCCATGCTATGCCTGTGTTTATCTTGCCATTGGCATAAATTACGTTAATACTTGTTTAGGCTGAATTTATCCAATGAGGTTGTACCGTTGAGGTGTCCATGCAAACTGTGTTTTCTTTGGCTCCTTCTTGTGCTTCTTCAGTGCTATTAAAACCTGAGATCGCCATCCTTTCCAGCCTGTGTTTGGACTTCACTGAGTGTGCTGGGTGGGGAGTGAGGGTGTTGGAGTTTGCAGAAACAAACAGAGATGTGTGGTCACATGTCCGACTACAGCAAATGAACAACAGGACAATAGGACATGAGTTAAAGTCTTCCCGTTCGCACTCTACAGCTGGGATGAGTTGTATGCTCAGAGTACGGCCCTGCCCACACGTGTCCATGGGTTTTCTACACTGGGAAGTCATGCCCAGGCTGCAGTACTGCAAGTCAGCATGGCAATACAATGGTGTTTCTTCCACCTCCGGAGCAGCTCACAGCTGTATACGTGTGCACTGCGTGTTCATGCATGTCATGAACCAGCCCTGCTGATCTCCAGCGCAGATGTGCTTGCATCCTGTGCTGCTCTTACAGCTGAGGTATCAAGGGTAGGATCCAACCGTGAGGGTATCTGCATTGGGGTAGGATTTGCTGACTTTGAAAGACCAGACCAGATTAAATGCCTGCACATGATCAAATGGGGAATGGACACAAGTTGCTCTTGGGGAGATTCCAATTGGACACGAAAGGGAAATTTTTCACCCTGAGAACAGTCCACCATCAGAATAATCTCCCCAGCTATGTGGCTGACTCTGCCATGCTGGACACCTTCAAGACGCAGCTGGACAGGGTGCGGGGCCATCTTGTCTAGACTGTGCTCCTGCCCAGAAAGGTTGGACCAGATGATCCTTGAGGTCCCTTTCATCCTGGGATTCTAGGATTCTGTGATTCTATGACAAAATAAGTCCCACAACGAGTATGAGAACAGCACAAAAACTGCCGTACTTCAGTCAATCAGGTCAGAGAATATGCCAGGAAAAACAGTCCTTACATTGCCCAAATGTCTTCAAAATATGAAAAGATGAAAACAATAATCTACTTCAAGTAAAAATTAAAGTCGATTTCAAACTTTTCCTCTTTTGCCTGAAAACTGGGATTGCATGGCAAAGATGCAAGAAAAAAAAAATGGGTATAGGCAAGAATATACATAAGATGTGTATTTCTCCAAGCAGAGCTAAGCTCTTTCATAGAGTCACAAGAGACACATAAGCGAGAACAATCTTGTTCAGCAAGTCCCTGGGGATCTGGCTGGGGAGACAAGTGGGAGGGAGGAAGGATTAAAAATATTTTTCAGAGAAAACTTGGCTGTGGCTTGTGTCTCTGCAGGCTGGCATACGAGAAGGAACGGAGATAAACAGACTTCTGCTGGAGGTACCGTTCCTCCTCTCCAGGCTGGCAACATAATATTGAAAACGCAGAAAAGATGAATCTGGAAAATCCCTGAAGAAGAGTATGAGGATATAGCGCAAGTGACTCCCATAGTTGAAGTCTCACTTTCTACAGAAAAAGGGAGGAAATGATGAGCAGGCATTTCTGCGCACAGCAGGAGAGAGACCTTCCAGAGCCGCGGGCTGGTGGTAAAGCCTCAAAGGGCATTTCTATAACAACAGAACCAAGAGATTAGCTCCTGGGTAGGCTAAGCACCAGGCAAACAGATCTCCCAAATCCCACATTATTAAGGATTTAAGCTACAACCCCATTTTACAAAGCTATCCGACCATGGACACCTCGTTAGCATTTTTGTGACTGCAGCCAAAGATGCTTCATCTCTAGGAGCTGCAAAAACAAATCGCCATGGGACGTAAGTTGGGCAAGAACAAAAGAGAGAAGGAACAACTTCCCACTGTATCGGAGAGCCGACCTCCTTCGGAGAGGCTTGCTAAGAGCACTGGAGCGATGAGAAAACTGTGACATCATATTTACAACATTTTGCTTGCTTTACCAAAGTCTTCCTTGCCCTGGCTCTTCTGTTTTCCATCCGTGGGTACACTGCGTACTCAGTACATACATAAGAAAAGGACTCTTGCTATCAGCTGTTCTGTTTACCACGAATAAAAGCGTGGTAACCAAGGTTACTTGGGTTTTGCTCCTGCAATTTTTTTGTTCCCGAAAAAGCAATATACTCTCCTTCTCATCGTGCGCTGACAGCAACTTCTCAGACGAAACAGGGCTCCATTGTACTAAACCATGAGGGCAGGAAGGTGGGTCCCCCCCCAACAGAACTTGCAGCCAAGAAAGAAGCAGGTACCCTGAGGTGAGATGCTCCAGGGGTTGGCAACTTCACATGGTGGTTGTGGAGGCCACTGCCTCCTGGGGGTTCTCCTCTCCTTCTACTCTGCCCTGGTGAGACCCCACCTGGAGCACTGCGTCCAGTTCTGGGCTCCCCATTTCAAGAAAGATGAGGAACTCCTGGAGAGAGTTCAGAGGAGAGCAACAAGGATGATGAGGGGACTGGAGCATCTCCCATATGGGGAAAGGCTGAGGGAGCTGGGCTTGTTCAGCCTGGAGAAGAGAAGGCTGAGAGGGGATCTCATCAACACATGCAAATATCTTAAGGGTGGAAGTCACGAGGACGGAGCCAGACTCTTCTCAGTGGCACCCAGTGCCAGGACAAGGGGCCATGGGCACAAACTGAAGCAGAAGAGGTTCCAGGTGAACGGGAGGAAGAACTTGTTGACTTGGAGGGTGATGGAGCCCTGGCCCAGGCTGCCCAGGGGGGCTGTGGAGTCTCCTTCTCTGGAGATATTCAACCCCCGCCTGGACGCTGTCCTGTGCCCCCTGCTCTGGGTGAGCCTGCTTGGGCAGGGAGGTGGCACTGGGCTCCCGAGGTCCCTTCCAACCCCTGCTATTCTGTGACTCCAGGACAAGCTAAGATGTCCTAGCTGTCCCCCAGACCCTGCTGCAACATCTCTAGGAATGGCGTCACAGCCTTGGGAAGGTCCTCTCAATTCTTCCCAGGACCTGCATTTGCAAAGACACCTGGGCTGTTACGGCCATATCGCTAATTAGCTTTTTGTCTTGAGGGCTTTTTGGTGCAATAGCTGTCTTGGATCAGACCAAGGGTTCAGCTGTCGTGGATCAGACCAAGGGTTCACCAAGGCCAGGCAGGAGCCAGAACCAGCACTAGGGGAAAGACTGAAGCTGCACAGTGATGGTCACCTTGCCTTACCTAGCTTCCAGCCTTTCTAATTTCCAACAGTCCGCTGTCCCCACCCTGGCAGATGCCAAGTTTAGCTCCCTGTTGTTCTCCTCACTGGATCCTGATGGAACACTTCTACAAATCAGGGTTTCTGGACCTAGGGATACTTTTGGCTTTGCCCCCAGGAAATTTTAGCAAGGAGTGCCTGAGCTGAACTGCAGGTTGCATGGAGGAGATTCCAAAAGGATCTGGGTAGCTAAACCCAGGTCTGCTGGAAAATACTGCCTTGCTTCTGCAGGTCAACTGCAGCGAGTTCTTCTGACCTCGAGGCAGCTCCTGCTGCACATAACAGTGAGAACTGACCTACTCCTTGCATGTGATGATGGGTTAATGGCAATGCTGATTATCTGGCTGGAAGGTGTGTGTGCTCGTTACTCGGCACAACAGTGAGCTCGGCTGGTGATGGTGCTCAGCTCCGCACAGCCGAGTACGATCTTGCCAGTAAGGACCAAGCAGCTGAGAAGCTCATGGAAAGAGGTTGGCAGATCTCCAGCAGCAACAAGGCAGCCAGTGGTGGACAAACCTCCTCATTAGGCTGCTTAACCCTGACCTTAAATTCCAAGGACAACCAAGCATATCTTTGGTTTCCCATTTCCAAGATACTAGAGAGGACATGAGGGAACATCCAGCTTCTGCACACAGTTTGCTCACCTATGCATTATAAACACAGCAGAAAGGATTTTTTTGTTTGTTTTTTATCATTGTTGTTAGGTTTTTCTTCTCTAGAAATACTCCTTTCCTTGGAGAACTTGGTCCCCGGTGGTCAAGGTGTCATCACAAGATGGGACAGCCAGGCTGGGGGTCCATTTTCAGGTCATGTTGTTGTCACAGTCCCAGATCCTGTGTAATAAATAAGTTCAGATTTTATTTCAGTATCTGTTTGCTAGAAATGTGCTTAATCTGTTCTTTTTTTTTTTCCCCCCTAAGCCTTCCCCAAAGACAGTCTGAATTGAAAATTTCAGGTATCTCAAAATGCGAACAAAACATAGCCCAGATCCCAAAAATAGCTGCCATCAAAGAGACAACAAGAAGCCAGGAAACAGCTGTGCACTTTGTTTTCTTTCTCCTACCTTCTTTTTATTTTCCCCTGGGAGGAGAACAGAGTAACCTCTGCTCCTGGCCTTGCAAGGCTCCGCTAATTTGCGGGAAGGGCTCCACGCAGGGATCTGCAGCCCCACGATTTCAGACACATGCGAGGGTCTCTCAAGTGCTTTGACCCAGATCAAGGGTCTCCTCCTCCTCACATCATCTGTGGGGCCAACTAGAAAGCAGAGGTTTGGTGCTCAGAGTCTTCTTTAGCTGAGCTTTTCCCTTCCAAGCCAAAGAGGAGATTCGCTCAGCATCTTCCCCCCATAATCCTGCTTTCTTTCCTCCTACGGGTGGAAGCTCTACAACAGCACTCAGGCTAGGAGCATATTATTCCTAACACAGCAGAAGTGCTCAAGGTCATCTCTCTGTGGCACAGCCATCCAAACACATCCAGGGAAAGAAAGGATGAGGTTTCACGTGCACCATGGATGGGGGGAAGCAGAGGGGGAAGGATGAAGCCAGAGGGTGGCAAAGACACGCGAGCTGAGGGCAGCCTTCAGCAGCCCTGGGGCTATCAGGCAAGCGGTGCAAATTAGGCAGGGTACAGCGGTAAAAAGCTGGGGGTGCAGCGAGGCTGCAAACAAGTCAGCACCAGGGCTGAGCTTTGAACAAGCGACCATCATTTCCCTCAAAGCCCAGCAGCTTTTCTTTCCAAACAGCGCTCACCAGCTCCCTTTTCTTCCATTGGAAATGAAAGAGGAAATCTGGCTGCATGTGATAGGTAATTAATTGAAAGACGCTGACTTACAGAGACAAAAGGAAAAAGAAAAAAAAAAAGCCAATTCAATTAAGTTACAAAAACTAATCCGTGGCGTGATGCCCTAGTTGACAGGTTGAGATCAGCTTTCTGCAACCTTAAGTCTTGTATAGGTACCAGTTAACCCTTCAAGGGCTGACTGGCAGCCTCCAGGCTTGCTGCAATGCATTAAGGAAAGCCTTCCCCTGGCAAAGTGAAGAGCATCTCCACGGTTACTGAGCTTCCCTTTCACCTTCAAGCATGGCCGCTTCCAGCAGCCCCTGTGCTTCACGGCAGGGGACTTTGGGGGCAATGGTTCGGAAGGAGAACACGGGGAGGGACAGCATTGCATAGACAGCTGCACATCCAGAGCGGAAAAACAGGGAACTCAACCATTACAAAACCCCTCAAATGTCCAGATCACAAAGGACATATTGATTTGTTCCTCACCATCCCGTAAGTAGGATACGAGTGTAGATTGCTAGGTGGGACAGCAATGGGAAAGCTGCCAGGAGAAGACCCAGGGAGAAGACTGTAAGCCCCACAACCAGCGGCTTCATGGCTGGGCCTTTGAAGGCTGTCTGCAACAGTGCACAAATTGTGCTTGAAATGTCAGATGGGCAGAAAAGGGACAAGAAGGACCTTTGTGGCGAGCAAGAGACACTTGACCATGGCTGACTGGCTGCAGACAATCAGAAATGTTGGCTTACAACAAAGAGATTGACCCAGGGCAGGGGGAAAATGCCTTCCTGGCCCACTCCAGAGGCCGTCTTCCCCCACGGCAGGCTTTGCCAAAGGAATCCTCTGGGCTGCTTTTTTGCACACATTAAGCTTTGATTGAAAACGATCGTTATTTTCCTACCTCGCCGGCTGCCAAGAAAGCGGCAGATGGGTGAACTCAGCGCTGTCTGCGAGCCAGCTGAATCAGAAGCTCGCCGAGAAGTGAAATCCTCCGTGCATCCCAGAGGGACTGGCAAGTTCAGGACAGAGTTTAACACATCCTGGATGATGTTGGTGGGTCCCTCCTCTGTTACCACGTCCCACAGCATTGGGTAGTGGGCTGGCATCTAGATCTGCAAGGAAGGAAACTTGCAGTTTGAGTCTGGTTGAAGCGGGGAGAAAGAAACCTCATGGCTCTAGCCACGTGAAAAGATGTTTGCCCTGCTTCCCAATCCCATAATCCCTTCCTAGATATCAACACCCTAGGCTTGCAACATTTCTGGATTCCCTTCCTCCTACTGGAGATGAGCTCTGCCCTTCACCGCTGCTTTGGGATGTCGTGTCCATCCCAACAAGGCACCGACAAGGGAGGCTCCTGCCATGGCGATGCTGCCCACCTCAATGCTTCTAGCAGTGAGTCCCGACACCTCTCCTCCCCACATCCAGCAAAGCAGCCCCATTGGGTTTTCCTGCAAGGGGAATCAAAGCAGAGATTTTCATTGCCTGGGTGCATTGATCTGGGCTTGGCCTCGTGCTAACATCATTGCAAGGCGCTGGGCAGATGCAGTTATGCAGTCATGTCCAGATAAGACCACAAAAACCCTGGTTCTTCATATCTCACGTTACTCCAATGAATCCTAAGCAATACCTGACCCACCCCGGCCAATCTGCCCCTCTTCACTCCAGAGATGCTGCTCTCATCTTTTGCCCGCCTTTGGCAGATCTGCACCAATCACGTTCTCACATCTGGAGCAGATTTCCACTTTGTAACTGAATCAAACAATAGATTGCTTGCTCACGCCGAAGCCGTCGGGAAGCAGGAGCATGGTGCTCCTCAGGGCCCCCAGCAAAGACAGACCCATCACTGGGGGCTCAGTGGGGTTACACCACCCTTCCCCAGCCTACACAGGTGATATTGCCCCAGGGCTGATCTACGAGTGTTTTTCAAGGAGTGGCACACAGGGTTTGTTATTAGTTTGCAGAAGCTGTGCAGGAGCTGGGGACTCTGAGCCAAACTGCCCCAAAGGCCCCCCTTTTCCTCTTCTTGGGGTCCCCATTCAGCTCTACAATTCAAAAGAGGTGAGTCAGACACCAAGAAAAGCCTTTTACAGGAAGGAATAAGCCAATACTTGGTTCAGATGGAGAAAACACCATGGTTGAACCCCCAAGGAGCAGCAGTGACCTCTCGGGGCAATGGGGATAAACAAGATGACTTTTCATGGGTCTTCCTATCCTTCTTTTCATCCCTTCTCCTCTCACTTTACACTTTTTAAAGCCATTTAGTGACCACTTAAGCTTGGGAGGAGAGGCTGAAAGGTCTCAGTCATAGAATACCAGGTCGGAAGGGACCTCAAGGATCATCTGGTCCAACCTTTCTGGGCAGGAGCACAGTCTAGACAAGATGGCCCCGCACCCTGTCCAGCTGCGTCTTGAAGGTGTCCAGCATGGCAGAGTCAGCCACATAGCTGGGGAGATTATTCTGATGGTGGACTGTTCTCAGGGTGAAAAATTTCCCTTTCGTGTCCAATTGGAATCTCCCCAAGAGCAACTTGTGTCCATTCCCCCTTGTCCTCTCCATGGGACTCCTTGTGAAAAGGGAGTCTCCATCTTCCTTGTACCCACCCCTTAGGTACTGGTATGTGGTGATGAGATCCCCTCTGAGCCTCCTTTGCTCAAGGCTGAACAAACCCAGCTCTCTCAGCCCATCCTCATATGCCAGCTTGCCATGCCTTTGATCATCTTGGTGGCCCTTCAAGAGCCAAAACAATGCCCATTTCTGCCTGCAAGATGGGTAGGACGACACATAACACACAGGGGTGGTTGGAAGGAGCACACCACACTCCTTTATGTGCCCAACCCCTCCTCCCACGCTCTCCACAGCGTCCCATCCAGGACTGGTGCTGGTTTGTTCCTTCGCTTTGACCTCTCTGCAAGCCATCATGGTCCCGGGAAAGTTTATTACTAGAGCTTGCACCCACCTAACCTAACTGTCCTGGTTTTGGCTGGGATAGAGTTAATTTTCTTCACAGAAGCTAGCATAGTGCTGTGCTTTGGATTTAGTGCTAGAAGAATGTTGATAACACGCTGATGTTTTTAGTTGTTGCCAAGTAGTGCTCAGACTGCTCAAGGACTTTTTGAGCTTCTCCTGCTCAGCCAGGTGCATAACAAGCTGGGAGTACAGCACAGCTAGGACCCAAACTGTCCAAAGAGCTATTCCATACCATAGAACGTCATGCTCGGGGGGGTTTAGTCGGTCGGTCGGTCGCGGGGAGAGTGATCGCTGCTCGGGGACTGATCGCGGCTCGGGGAGTGATCGCGGCTCGGGACGGGCTGGGCATCGGTCGGCGGGTGGTGAGCAATTGCATTGTGCATCATTCGTTTTGTATATTCTGTATACTTTGTTATCATTCTCATTATTACTATTATTATTATTTTCTCTTATTAAACTGTCTTTACCTCAGCCCTCGGCTCTACCCTTTTTCTCCTTCCCGATTCTCTCCCCCATCCCACTGAGGCGGGGGGGGGAGTGAGCGAGCGGCTGCGTGGTGCTGAGTTGCCAGCCGGGTTAAACCACGACACTAACCAACCACACACATGCTAGGAGAAGGGACACCCTTCCCAAGCCAAGCCAAACCCAAAATGTTGGTGTTTCATTTGCTTTGCAGCAGCGATTTTAATCTGCAGCACAGACCAAAGCAAGTGCAGTCATCCCTTCCCTGCTTCCCTCTCCCATTTTAGGGAGGGGAATTTAGGGATTTTACTTATTTCTCCAGTCTTGCAGCTAGAGAGAGGAGAAAGCCATGAGCCTTTGGTTTGAGAAGAGAAATCTCTGATCAGCCCCATTCTGTAAAGACTACATCCCACTGCCAAGAAGCAGGTCCTTGGCCTTTTAGCGGATTTATTTTAGGGAAAAAAAAGGTATAATTCAAGGAGTTCTTTAACCCCATCTCCTGAAGAAACAAAGCTACTGGGAATCATGTCAGGTTTGGTTGGAAGGGACCTTTGGAGGTCATCTTGTCCAAGCCCCCTGCAGTGAACAGGGACATCTCCAACCAGACCAGATTGCTCAGAGTCCCGTCCAAGCTGGCCTTGGATGTTTCCAGGGATGGGGCATCTACCACCGCTCTGGGCAACCTGTGCCAGGGTTTCACCACCCTCATTGTAAAACATTTCTTCCTTAAAGGGGGTGGTTTATAGTTTTGCCGCTCGCCACAGTAGCAATTGTAGTCACTAGTGCAGATGCAGAGGTGCGTTGGGTAGGTGCATGGTGTCCTGGTGGTCTGTTCAGGATGGAATACACTGAATAGGTGCAAGGCATGCAAGAGGCACCATAATTCGTAATTCTGAATTTGTGTCATTCTTTGTGCCAACAAAGGGAGAAGGGATGCGTCTGCCGGTACAGGATGAACTTCAGCCCTTATCTCAAGAGGTCCCGCAAGGAAATACAACAGAATTCTCTATTGTTGCACAGGAAACACATCTTTCAACAGTCTTCGGCATCCAACCTGCCTCTAGGACCTTCCCTGTCTGCTGGTGACATCCCTTCTGACCTCGAGCAAAGCGCTTCCTCCCCATTTCCCCACGACGTGGCGAAGCCTGCAAATAACCTCTGAGCATCGGCAGGGCAGGGATCCCCAAACCAGCACCCACAGCCGGGGGGGTGTGGGGGGGGTGGTGCGTGAAGCCTCCGTATCCCACGCTGGGTTTTAGGAAAGAGGAGACCGATGTAGGGGGTGGGCAGACGGGGCTAAGTCCTGCTTCCCTTCCTGTGCTCTTGCAGTCCAAGCTCCAGCAGCAGGACACTGAGCTCCCCCTTGCAACCCTTTGGCTTCAGAGACAACCTGGACAAACCCACCCACCTTCCAATTCAATGCACACAAGCCACCCTAGGCGTTCTGCATCTCTCTCCAGACGATGCTGCAGCCCATCCTTACCTTACATCCCCTATAGCCTCCCTTCTTTGCCAGCTCCTCCGTTATTCTTCCTCCGGGGCTCCACAATGGACGTGAGGCACAAGGAAAGGCTGCGGACAAAAACCAGCTCTTCGGCTGACAAGATAAAGAGTTAAAGCAGGCAAAGCAAAAGCTTCGGAAGAAAAACGGTTATGTAATAAATCAGATATCAGAAGGCAGGAAAGCGCGCTATATAGAGGAGTCAAAGTCCGGAACAGGATGTATATAAAGCAAATATTGAACTAACTTTGATAACACAGAAAAATAGAAGATTTTTGGTGGGGTTAACCGAAGGCTCAATTTTAACTATTATAAATTTCCTGTTTTACTCGTGTCGGGCGGTTTTACAGTGATCTATACAATACATTGTGTGCCTAATGATTTCCTAGCCATGAATGGGTCACTCAGGTTTTACTTTCCATGCTTTTTTTGTCTGTCCTGGAGCAATAAAGCTATTGAAATCCTCCAGGCCTTGCCCATTGGGTGTTTTCTTTCCTACCAAGACATCAAACTACCCTGAAGGTTTATTTTAAGCAAATTCAATAGAAGGGATCACACAAGCACCTTGTTGAAAGTGTACAATGGGAGCCGAACCCCGGGCTATTCAATTAACAAGCGCTCCATTTTCAGGCAATTCCTGTTGTGAATTCATTACTGTAATTAGGCTAGCGATTTATGAAGCTAACAAGGCACCATTTGTCTTCGGACACGTAGGCAAAGAAATTCCAGATCAATTCACGTTGGAAGGCAGAGAGGCTCATGAAAAGCCAAGCAGAACTGGAGACCTCTGCAGGTACTACCAGACTCACCAAGGTGAAAGAGGTAATCGAGAGCAAGGAACAGGACTAAAAACCCTGGCTTAAGGGATATGTTGGGATTTATCTAGGAAAAGCTAACTCATCTCTCTCAGGAAACAGAACTCTCATAGCAGGCATCCCCATTAGCTATTCCTTTCCAAAGCTTTTAAAGCTTTACATTAGTTGAGGGTTTTGCTCTTCATTGGCTCCTATTCGTAAGGAGCGCGATGCTCCCGCCAGTCATTTGGGACCTTCCTCCCCGCATCTAATCTGCATTTATCCTCGGCCACTGCACGCCCCCTTTGCTGTCAGGCCAAAGCAAGGCTCAGTTTTAGTGTCCCTGGATGAGACAGGACCTCCATCCACTCTGGTCACTCTTGCTTACGTGGTTTTGGAGTATTTATTTTCTGAGCACAAGTGACCAGAAAATGCTCAAGTTATCCCCGTGATCTGTGAGTGTCTAGGTCATCTCTTACCACGCTGGAATTACCAGTTCCATTCACATCCCAGAACCTATTTGCATTTTTCAGAGATGGTTTTGCACCAGCCTCACATTCACCTTTTCTTCCTTGGTTCTTTGAGTGCTTCAAGTTCAAATCCTTCTATCAGTACCTTCATTATCTGATTTTCAGTGGTACCCCTAGGTCCTCCACTTCGTTCTCCACCACTTCATGACTCTCCTCTGTCTATAAAAGTCCTCTCTACTTTACAACCTTAGTGAATTTACCGCATAGAAACTCTTGTGACTACAGTAATTTTCATATAAATATTCACTGCACATGTTCCTCATGAGCTCTCCCACAAAACCTTCGCTCAGCCCAGTTCTCCATGCAACACTGACCACTCTCATCAAACCTTCAGCCCATTCCTGATCAACCTCGTGACTCTTCCACCAACCTCCTTGCTCTCCAAATTAACAGCAGAACCAAACTTGAGTGTCCGTGGAGAAAGCACTGCTGGCCCATCAGGCAATTCAAAGCTTATCAATTATAGAATCACTCAATTGTTTAGGCCGGAAAAGCCCTTTAAAATCATCAAGCCCAGCTGTTCCCCTACCCCTGCCATCCCACCCCCAAACCCTGGCCCTCAGCACCGCCTCTGCCCGGCTGTTCAATCCCCCCAGGGCTGGGGACTCGACCCCTTCCCTGGGCAGCCCCTTCCAGCGCCTGACAGCCCTTTGGGGAAGGAACTGTTCCCAATGGCCAACCTCACCCTGCCTCGGTGCAACTTGACATAGACAACATAGCACCATTTTCGGCTGAGAAGTTTACCTCCTTCTTTGCACTCAAGCTAAAAGGGCTGCTGTGAACAGAGCTCTAGAGACGCCTCCTCCCAGCCAGGGCTCCAAAGAACTGCATGTACTGAGCTGTAATTTCTGTAGCCTTCCTGTAAAAGCATTTTTTTGCAAAGAACATCTCTTCCAATCCTAGGAAGATGATGACTTCTACATTTTAATAACCAACCGCAAACTGATCTCAGGTTAAATCTTGAAAATCCAAAGGGAGCAGAAGATGCAGAAACCAGGGCACAAAGGCAGTGAGCAGAGTTATGCACCAGAGAAAAGAGCAAAATTCTCACTTGGAAGAGAATTCAGGCAGGCTTAAAAGAACAAAGTCACTTTTCTTTGACCTTCAACAACTTAGCTGCATTTGAAAAGCATCTTAAGAATAACTGCATGGCAAGACATTAATAAAGCCATGGGCCAAGACTCCAGATTTCCCGACTTGAGCAACCGCGGGGACGGTGGAAACCCTCCTAGTCACTTGGCCAACACTAAGACCTAGCCCAACGGCCTGCATTGAGGACACATGCCCACACGTTGGTAGTATCAGGAGCCAAACACTCTTGGCAAAGCTGACACGTGAACGATTCCGTGGGGTCTGTAGTCTGATACTGAAGTGGTAACTGGCTGCTTCTCACAGACGATCACTATATGATGATATGGAAGTCGTGTACTGTTGTGTTGACAGCACATACCACAAAGTCAATGGAAGCTGGAGGCACAAAGCAGTTCAAGAGCAGTGGATACAGCCCGAGCGCATTTACAGGTGGAAATGTCCGTGCGTTCCAAAATGAGGTGCATAGCAAGGGAAAAAGCCTGGATTTCAATCAGAAGTCCATGCATCAGAAGCCGCTATTTCTTGTGTGTGTACCCAGCATATGCAAAACAGGCTCAATTTAACACGCTGATTTGACATAAACAGTTCATAAAAAAAAAAAAATAAATAAATCGAGCGCAAAACCTTCCTACGTCAAAAAAAAAAACAAACAAACCAAACACAAAAGCATTGTCAAACTGAGAAATCATTTGCAGATTCAGTGTAATGGGCAAACTGATCCAACTCACGCACAGCCTCCCACTCGGGGACCGAAGCAGAGGAAGGAGGGCAAGGTGGGATTGCCCTCTCTACGGCAGCCTGATTTCGGTTCAGCTGACCCTGAAACCGCACCCTCATTTGTATGAATACAAGAGTAGGATTTACCTCCTGCATTTGTGCGTATGCAACCACCGACTTACGCCAAGTACAGCTGTTGCGGGACAGAGATGGCGGGTGGAAAGCCGATTAAGCTCCTTCATCCTACTACTGGTTTTAAATTTTACCCAATTAGAAGCCGAGGCAAGAAGGTCTAAACCTAAAACATCAGCTTAAAAAAAAAAAAAAGAAAGGAAAAAACCCTCCTTAAATCTTTACATTTTACTTTGGATATAAACTAGTCACCTTTCTGCCAGTTTAGAAAAGTAACAAATTTTAAAAGAAAACCACTCAATGCTTAAAAATTCACGTTTAGGCAACAGTGAATTTATTAAAGAAGCCAAAGACAGATACCGGATGGATCTTGTTTATTGGTTCTTTCCATCACATCTGAGTTACAAGTGTAAAAGTCACACGAACTGCAGGTATAAACATGTAAAACAATACAAAAATAAATGGAAAGGTAATTTTATATTTACTGAACCAAGTTGTGTAATAAATACAATAGGCTAAAAGCTTCAACCACACAATTCAGTTTAACTGAAGTTACAGTAGTGTTTGTAAATACAAGTTTTAAACTTCAAGTTGCAAATATTAAAGCCTTGAGAACTAGTACAAAAGTGAATTTTGGCACGTTGTAAAGTGAGAAGTGTTACATTAGCGTCTGACCGTTGTGTACAAGTGAAGCAATTCCTCACTAGCTTTCTGAGGTACGTTTTTAAACAATCTAAAATTAGATCAGCAACGCACTTCTAACAACTCACAGTTTACAATTCACTACACTGGTTACAATTTTTTCCCTTTTAAGAATACCAAAGTATTCCGGAGCTTAGATCTGTGCAAATTCAGAAAAGTTTCAATTAAAAAATAATAATAATAATAATAAAACCAACTTATTAAGGAACTTTTACATGCAACTGAAATCCTCCCTGCAATCAGTTTTGTTAATTGCAAAGTGTAAAATCAGACTAATACCAAATTGCACCGCTTAATATAAAATACTCCAAGATTGCAGCGCGGATCAAGTTGCAAGTGTTCCTCTCCTAAGTTTATCACATTTTTCTCCCTATAACTTCAGTAACTTCTGATCACACTCATTCTCGGTGAGGAAGAAAAAAAAAAAACCACCACCACAAGCTGCTAACATGAAGGTCAGCAAAGCACATAAACCCCTTGAGGACTCTCAGCACTTCTTCCCAACCTCAGAAATGCCTGGACACAAAGTTACTGTCACCAATTTTCCAAATACAGCAAGAGAGAAAGGAACGGTGTAATGGCACTTTTTTTCTGTATCCAAACATTTGTGGGTTAGAAATGGTGCTTTTTATTTTTTTTTTCTTCTGTTTTACAGTAGCTAAAAAAATTTCAAAACCAGAACCTTAGAAGCATCTCAATCCTCACCTCGGCTTCAGAAGAGTGAGGAAAGTAGATTCCCCTAGAGGTGGGGTTTGATACAGTATAAATAACTCTGACCCGAGTACAAAAGTTATGCTCTTCTCCTAAAAAAAAAAACCCAACCCCAAAGTGCTGCTGATTGTTAGAAGTAACTCCAAAATAATCAGCAACTGCTATAAAACTATCAGCAGCATCAGGCATTTACCCATTTCAGTCCTCAAAGAGTTTTCTTTTAAACAGTTTAACCAGTTGTGCTAATATTCTTCACTAGGTTAATTTTAAGTCCTTTCACCAAAACCGTTTTTCCTTTAAAAAAAAAAAAAGGGTGCAAGCAATACAACCCATGACATCCATTTATTGCCCAGGAATAAATGGCGTCACCTGCAAGGCACTACTACATTTAAAGGATACCATTGTCACAGTTTCACTATTTTGAGGGGTTTTTTTTTTTCCTGTTTTAAAAGTCACAGTTAAAAATGAAAAACAAACCAACAAAATTGAGGTAATCGAATTCTTTCAATACCAAAATATATGAATTGAAATAGTACCAGTATGGTGAAAGGTCTTTATCATACACAGCTATGACCATATAGCATGCAGTACGGTACGTAAGTATACTAGGCCTTTGTTCGGAGCTCTTCTGCTTCAGTTTTTAAGGAACAGCTCAATTTGCACAGCAACACGCCAATTTTGAACATTTATTTCCTTTTCGTTCGCAGGGCACCTCACGTGTAATTACAACTCGCTCCCCGGATAAATTAGCCCCGTCAACGTTTATTTTCGAGGGCTGCACAAATTGGAGCTCTTAAAAAAAAAAAAAAGAGTTCAGCAGAGCAAAATAAGCTACAGTATCTTCATCTATCGTCCAACCAATTGCACTTAAACCTACGCTGTTATTGACTCCCAAGTTGAGACAGAGCATCAACCAAGCGCCTGCTGTCCCAACCTCCGGCATTTCTTCTGACGTTACGTAGTCATACCACTAGTCTAGAAATATGGCTTTGCAGATTAGATAAACTTGTACTGAAGAGGAGCGCACCGGGTTTACACTAAGCTTATTGGCAAAGAACTGTAATTTGTTACAAATTTTCTAATGCCCCTTTTTATTGCAGTGTTACGACCAGAATTTTATGCTCTAATAATCCTGGTCTAATAAATATTTTCATGCAACCAACTGTACTTAGTTTGTAAACACCCGCTAGCCCCCCAAATCCACTGCTAGCTACGTTTACTCTACCAGGCACTACAGTATATTAAGACTAAAGTATAGCCATGCATAGATAAACTCACGAGCCTTATCATGATGCTCTCTACCTGTAAGACGGTTACCCTAAGAAAGCCTAGAAACACAACCTAATTGCTGGCTTTTATCGTACTTTAACAGGATACAAGTCGTTTATAAAGTCTCGTGGTGTGCAAAAAAAAAAAATCAAATTCTTAAATTCAGACAGCTTTTTAAATCTAGTAGGAAAGCTAGGAACGAAACCTTATCAACATCTATATCCCGATCTGCAGCACCTGGAATTCCACCTCTGCACTGTAGAACCACCACAGCACAGGCACCGAGCCAGCTAGTAGCAACGTGTACTGAAAGTCTACCCTAAAAGGTGTTTCAGTTTTTGACAGGCTTATTGAAATTTCCGCTATTTCAGATTCCAAAGGTAAAAAACATATTTCTTAAGGAAGGCAGAAAACTGTATGCAGCCTTAGGTTTGATGGCAGGAATTAAATCTCATTTTCCTGCCAGAGAAAGAGACCGCGTGGACACGCTGTAAGTGTTTTAAGTGTACTGTAAGAAATTATTCCTTCAAGTTCTTACTGCATTACATACATCTGACCAACAAGAAAAGTTGCAGTTGTATTAAAAAAATTGAGCTATTCCTAAGGCAAAGGAATATGAAAATAAAAAATTCCTCCTGGACTGTTTTCCCTTGACTAACTTCTGAACACACAGCATGCTACAATAATCTGCTTATTCAAATAAGCTTTGATAATTACCTTCAAGTAGCTGCTAAGGTACCTTATAATCCTTCAGTCAGTGATCTATGAAATCTCACTTAAAATTGTACTAAATTAAAGGACAAGTTGCCAGAATTCCTATTATGATATCATTTAGTAGCTACAAAGGTTTTGTTGCAAGTACTTAAAACCAGGTGTATCAGTTTAGTGAAATGTTACGGCACGCAAATTCTTCTGAAAGCTTCGCAAACAAGTTCTTTCACATTTCAAGTACATCTTTTGGTATTTTTTACCTTTGGAAAGAAGTAATTTTCACGAAAAGGAATTCTTCAGCTAAAGAATCTCCCTCTTCTCCTGCTTTGTTTAGTTTTTAGTACTGAAATAAGAAATCCTACAGAGATAATCTTTTAAGCAACAGCAAGTTGCAGGCTACCGCCATTCATGTCGTATATTTTCTAGAACACCAATACCACCACTGGGAAGAAAGCAAGATATCTCTGCTTATCTCGTTTCACCCTGAAATGTATAAATGTCTTTTCTTTAGAAAAGGCAAAATTTTAACTGCAGATTCAAACTGTGCAGAGGTTATGAGACATGCTGTCCCCTCAGGAAAAAAAGCAGATGCCTAAGTGTTCCCCCATTTCTCGCTTTGGGAACACCCCAACAGCAGTAGGATTAGGTACTCTTCAGAGTTTTTTTAATTGTCCCCCATTTCTCGCTTTGGGAACACCCCAACACGTAGGATTAGGTACTCTTCAGAGTTTTTTTAAATGTTCCCCCATTTCTCGCTTTGGGAACACCCCAACAGCAGTAGGATTAGGTAATACTTAGTGTTTTTTAAATGTTCCCCCATTTCTCGCTTTGGGAACACCCCAACAGCAGTAGGATTAGGTACTCTTCGGAGTTTTTAAATGTTCCCCCATTTCTCGCTTTGGGAACATCCCCCAACCCCACATACTGAAGTATACCACAACCAACGCTCCTGTGCAACAAGTCTCAAGGGACATCCAGAGATTAAAGTGGTTTGATTATCTGCACGATGGACCAATTCCACGATTACATTCTGACCTACTAGGAGACATAGTTTTGCTTCTTTTCTTCTTCTTCTTTTAAATAAGTTTCCACTACTAGCCAGAGATTCCAGGTGATGCTTTTTACAGTCCGGAAGTAAGGTGAAAGTGGAAGCAAACCTGACAGTACAAACAGCTAAGCAGTTACCATATTAAAATGCCAACCTTACAGGAATGATCTCTTAGTTTTAAAAGGAGTGCTGAAAACTGACATTTCACTTAATTTTCTAGTTAACCAGCAAGGACAACAGCATTTTTGGTTACTGGCAGTAGCTGGTTCAGAAATGCCCAGAATGCACGTGCTTATGTCTTCTGCTCGAAGAGGTCGTGATACTCTTGTTCTTCTAGTTCTCTGTTGTACTTCTCTATTTCCCTGTTGGCTTCTTCCAAGTAATCGTTCATGAATTGGTCCATTACTGATTTTGAAAAACTAAGGAAAAACATTTGTGCAAACAGAGTTCATTAGAAAAGAACACATAGGTTTGAAGGACGTGCCAGTTCAGGGACACTTACCGAGAGCAGCAATTCAGTGTATTACCTCCTGTGAGTCCCGCAGGCAGACCTAACCACAACTACTCTGTATTACTGGGGAATAAAGGAGTTGTGCAACAGACATTTCCCAGTCATGAGGAAGAATATAAGAACAGCAAAACTACAGCAGGTTTGCAGATGTTTACAGCTATTTTGGTTAAGTGGAAGTCTAAAAAAAAAAAAAATAACCCTCTGCCCCAAATTCAAATCATCCAGAAGTGGCTAACCAGTGCCTCTGTCTGCTATTGCCAAACACCAAGATGGAGGTGGAGTAAGGGTCCAGCAAATACTGAAGTACAAGTTTGCTGTTGGGCTACTTTCTGCCCAAACTAGGAGCTTACCCTGCCGACAGAAGTCTGCTGGTTTAAAAGTTTAAAGTTGTCCCATAGGGGACAGAAAATAACTGTTTGTTCTTATTCCAAAACAAAATCACAGAACCCACGTGGATTTTTGTAAGGTTTGTCAAAGTTAAAGTGAAAAGTAAACTGGGAATATAAAACCAAATTTGAAACTTCAGTAATAAAACCAAGACAAAAGCAATAGAAAATTACAGAAACAAGAAAGGAGAAGAGGAATACACTAAAACATCGGTATTACTCTAGCGTTTGTTGCCAAAGACAAAAATGTGATCAGGTTTAAATTAAAAAATCTGGAAAGAAATCCAGAGGACCCTACTTCAGCTGTAATTCATGTTCGGTAACTAATACCAAACAAGACCAGCAAGGACACCGCTTTACAAATGTGTATATGCCACCATTTGCTAAGTAAATCATCCTGCTTGCTAAGTGGAAGTAGTTTTAAAATAAGGCTTTACTTGCTTCAGTAAGTTTAAAAAGTGATTAAAAAAAAGCACCTCCACACCTAATTCCAAATGCCCTGTTCGTATAACTGCATTGCACCCAGTAAGGTTTTCCTCATACCGAGTTACAAAATGAGAGAGCAATCATTTAACATCAGCTTCACTGCCCAGATATGTGGCAGAAAAAAGGATACTGTAGTAAAACCTAAACCAACCCTGATTGGTTTTACTTGAGTGTGTGCACGCACATGCATGCACACAAAATTATATTAATTTGGAAGTTTTATCAGTCATGACCAGGCACTAAGCAATAATACAGCACTATTTGGTTTGAAAAATATTTCTTTGACAAGCTGTGGTCCATAAATTACTCTCCGCATGAGCTCACGTAGAGTTTTGGGATTGTTTTGTTGGTTCGATTCTGCTTCTTAGATCGTATCTCTGAAAAAAAGTGTTTTAATAGTAAGCTTTAAATGGCAAGTAGCCATGCACTGATTTAAGGAACAACACTTTTCACTTCATATTGTTACCTGTAAATCAAACTGGCTTTTCACCATATCATCTGCTTTGACAGTCTACATTTCAGATTTGCATAGCCTGTTGCCTACCCGAAACCTTCACCAACCCCCCCAGCTTTAAAGGATACATGGATGGTAATCCATTTTGTCACCAAAAAAATTCACAAATTGAGTCCCGTTGTAAAAATAACCAGCTGGAAGTGGATCCAAGTGGCGTTTCACCTACATTAAGAAAGAATATACTGTACATTAAACATTTAAAACTCAAAACTGCTTAGAGGCAGTGCTAACAAACTTAAAAGGATAGAAGAAAAATTCCTTCTGCTGAATGTAGCAGCCAGGGAGGTAGGTATGGCTCCTGCCTATAAAGGCACGCCCTGAAAATACAGTATTACAAATGGCATCCATATCAACTAGGGGAGTTAGGTACAGCAACATGAATCGTAGCCATGCCAAACTTTTAGGATAGCACTTACAACCTAAAGGTAGTTGATGAGGGCAGGATTAGGCTTTTGGGATCCTAATTTGCAAGGGACAACCTGCACAGGACAGAGCAGGGAGAAAAGATGGGGAAAGACCATTACAGTAACCAAAAGCATACGCTTGCCCAACACCTTCCGCTTCCCCCGACTCTTCAGAGCTAACCTGAAGCCCCGAGATTACACCAAGATTTATATCTCAAATCCCTCCTCAGTTCCATTTGGAGTATATAAAAAGACAGTAAGTGCCGCAATAATTTAGTGCTCAGCACACTTGTTATGGCAAGTATGAATACAAATGAATATTTAAGAAAATCAGCCAGAAGGACTTGCTAGTAATTGCTTCTACTTACATGAATGTTCTTTATTTCCTGAAGGGTTAGCATTCCTCTGGTTTTCAGGGCTTTCCTCTGAGGTTTCTGCATGAAGAATTAGACAGCAGTTATATACCTACTCAGTGACAACGGGATAGTATGGTTTAGTTACATTAAGGAAAAAAAAAACAAAAAAACAAAAAAACACAAAAAACCCAAAACCGAAAAGGAAAGTCCTTCCTTGAAAATGTGGGTAAAGGCAGTGAAATCTATGGTCACATGCTATCATGCTCAAGCCCAGTATAGAAACACTCCTTTTAGAAGCATGTGTTTTAAAAATTAATTTCTAGACAGAATTATTCAATTATACTAAGGCATTCACAACTATGTTCTGAAAACAAAAGTAAGAATTAAGTGATCTTATATAAAGCATCGTTAGAGATGACAAATCTAAAATGATTTTAAATAATACAATTTTAATATAGCCCTACTGCAAAAAAAGGAGAAAAAGACTGGCACGCGAACAGAAAAGCAATCTAGTTTTTAGTCTGAAAAGGTTTCTAATTCATTTCTTTCGTGCAGCTACTCTCAGAACTATCCGAAACCCTTAATTAGCCATTACTAGCGAGACTGTACGAAGACTACTTGTAGTCTTGAACTGCTCAAAGAGGAAGCACTTGACACTTGAGATAGCATTTAATTTTACGTTCCAAGTTTTCATAAAATTAAAATAGTATTCCATAGAGTGTTTGCTTGCATATCAAAAACATTTGTCTCCATGCATTACCCATGTGATACATACAGAACATGAGATATCATCACAAAACATGTATACTTCCCTGAAGTAACACAACCTGCTAGGAGAACAGGGGTGAGAACCCGAAGATTCTTAGAAACAGCTCCAACAATGGTCTGCAGGAAACCTTTTTTTCCCTTCCTACACAACTTTTTAGAGATACTGCGCAAATCCTAAGCCATAAAGCAGTAACCATGAGTATTTTTAACTAACAAATGTTCCAAAACAGGCATCATGAAAGGGCACAGTTGGAACTATAGGCTCAGGTTCCAACCAGAGTGCTAAAATATGCAATTTGGATGGTTGAACGGTTTCTGTCCAAGGTGTATTTCTGAATCTAACCTCAAGACTCACTTCCGAAGACCTTAATGTGCAGCCTGGCAAAAGTAATACCTGCTGGTATCAGCTGTGTGGCAGCAAACCATCTTGTCCTGCATTCCTGGTTACATCACGCCAGCCACTGCATCAAGTTAGCAAGATACCACAACTGTAAAATGTGCCTGCTAGGCTTCTTATGACATGCATATTCCCTGTTCCCTACTCCAACTTCTACTGCACAGGTACACTAGCCATGCAGAAATACCTGGAGTCTTACACAGCTGCACGCTTGACAAATCAAGCAAGACAAAATGAAAAAAACTATACCCTCCATTTCAGTGGGTAACTTCCAAGGATGTTTAATTTAGCGAATCAAAACAAGTTTTCAGCTTTGCAGTGTTAAGGTACTTCAAGAAGATTTATTTCATACTACCCTTTAGCTTTTGGCAATCACATCTGAGCTAAATCATCTTCTGTTTATTCTGGACATACTCCATTTGTTCAAGCATTCAGAATGAGACCAATCCAACAATACATAAACTACAATACACATTTGCAAACTGTTAGTCCTCTGTCTGAAATACATTTACACCCTGGAATGCCAATACCTTGGTAGAAGAGAAAGGAGATTAAAAAAAGAAGTTTCACCGAGACACTCTCATTTCTCCTTTTGTTGTTAAAAAAAGCCAAAACAGATCATGCTGAACAGAACATGCCCACGAACCTGTTTTGCAGTTTCTCTGAGCCAGTCTTTTATATCCTCTTCCTTAAGAGAGCAGCCAATAAACACAAGGAAGAACTCCTGTTGACTGCTACAATCTCTGTTATCACTTCTTGAATCGGGAGGAGTTGGCCCCTCCTGAACAGGCACGAGGCTTAGTGAATTAGACGATGTGTTGTGACAGACTTCAATTACTTTATCAGAATCTAACAAGATGACAGGAGAAAGAAACCTCTTGATAATTGCTAATCTAATTTAACATCAACACATTGGTGTAGACAGAATACAGAACATAAAAAAAGTTTTCAAGCAGATACACATGCAGTGCAATCACAAGACAACATGCACGTAGTAATTTGCCCTTACCTGAAAACTTAACTTTGCCCATGATGTGATAAATGTTTCCAGAAAAAGGACTTGGCTTGAGCAATGACTTAATCGCTGTTTGAAATAGAAGACAAACACATCATCTCACTTATTTTTCTTCTCCTTGGTGTAGCTTCTGGTCAGACCTATGCTACAGGTCTCTAATCCACGTCCTAGTGCTTCAGGGGAAAAAGCTGCAGCGTCCCCCGGAGCCCCACTACAGAACATTTCTACATGTTCTCATTTCTTTGCTATGGGGTAAGTGGGAAATAAACGTGTTTGGCATAATGAGCGCTTACAGTGTGTGTGTGGAAAGTAAAATGGTGCTCCTTAACACTGTTTTGCTAAGGTAAGAAGGAAAGGCGTGATTATATATCTGCTCTTGTAGCCTAACACAGAGCAGAGCCTATTTTCTGAGCCCACTATTTTCTAGTAACTACAAAGCATTATTTGGTATAAAAGTAGAAACTGGTGCTCACTTATCAACTTTATTTCAACACTACTGAATAAAACTAAACATAAAATAAAAGGCAAACTTATAAAGATAAGCATCTCAGCCTCCAGAAATCAAAAACGAAATTAGATTTTCATCTGAACAAAATCATGGGCCAGTTTTCTGGAGCAGACATTAAAGAAGATAATTTACGGTATTTTAAGGACGGAAAGCTGAATTTTCAATCACAAGTTTACGTCTGCAGTAATTAAATCACTGTGCTACATCAGTGCCTGCCTTCCCCTCTATTCCTCAGCATTTCAAACTTGGATTTAAATCAAGTCAGTCAAAGTTCATTTGTACCTTTGCATTTGGTCACAAATCGTGTTTTTTCTAGAGGACGATTAAACCATACACAGATCTGAACCATTGGAGGGAAGACAGACCCAGCTCCGTATTTACCTTCATACCTTAAGACAAAAAACAAACACACACCTTCAACAAGCAGAAAACACACGCGCTTGTGCTTTTCACCTAACAAGCTTCTGAGAAGTAGCATCTATTATTTCAGCACAAGAAAGCCTTGCTCATAGGAAGAAAATGCTAAGCTATCTTCTTTAAGACATCTATGAAAATGTGATATTAGCAGTACTAGGTTGTACAAAGCGATCAGGACTCCTTTTGATGCTCTTCCTGCTACAATTTATTTTTTTTTTTTTCTTTAACATACTCTCGGCATACTATTTTTGCACACTATCATCAAACAGATTAAAAGCTGTACAAAAGTTTTAAATACTTTCTTTTCCTGCTTTCTCTCTCCCCCTTTGGCTCTATGCAATCCACAAGCAGCTCTGACATCCCAAGCTTTGTGCCAGTTTGCTTTAGGAGCCGTACTTGCATCCAATTTAGAGCAAGAATTATGAATAAAAATATATATATATACACACACACACAGGAAACGCCAATAAACTGTGCTTCCAGCACTATAAACCTCACTAGAAAACAGTCAGCCAGGAGTTATAATGGCTGACAGGTTTGCATTTTCTGCCAAATAGGTGCAGCACAGATAACTGCAACAAGATGTGTAAAGAACCCTGAACCATGAAAATTATCCCTCGGCATTAAATGGAAAGCTTGGTACCGTGTATTATTGTGCCCTTAGCCTCTGCCAAGACTGTCAATAAGGTTGCTGGGTTTTATGAATAATTGTTCTGCTAATAGCTAGAGTGACATAGCAAGTTCATTCCAGTAAGGGTGAATAGCTGTCAGAATGAAATTACTCTCGTCATTATTGACCTCACCCATCCCAATCCTTCCCAGTTTATTCCCAGAGGGTTCTTTCCTATTCTTCTAAAAAGCAACAGTAATCTTGCCATTTATTTAAATGGGGCCCAGAAATGATCCTTTTCCCCATAAAAGGACAGCAATCATGCATCTACTAAGAATACTCATCAGCTCTCTTTTAAAAATGATTTACAAAGCTATTGCCAGTTCCAAATGAGTAGTCTTGAAAAAAAAATACAAATGAAGTTAGTGAGACTTTTTAATCTTCAAGTTAATCAGAAAAATAGTTTAATATTTCTCAGTCTAGATACTTGCCAGCCAGGATACATTAAATATCGAGCTCTCATCATCTGAGGATTTGAAAAACTGCTTTCCGAGAGAATTAATTCAATATCCTCATTCCTATAAAGAGATAAAGATGAAGATTTTTAAATTTTTTTTTAAGTTCAGTAAAATGGCCACTATCTGTATGCTACTTATGTAAAACAGAACATATTAGTCACAGTAAAATTAAGGAGTATTTTTCCCCTAGTATGACAGTTACAGGAACATAAGTCATGCTCTGCAAACAAAACCATGCATTTCCTAATCCGTGTATTTATATGACCATAAATGTAAAGGGAAGATGCCTTTCGCATGAGAAGCAATTAAGAAAAATCTGCATCTCCTTTGTATAAGTTACCAGAGTAAAACAAGAGAACACAAGTTTCTGAGTGCATATGCCCCGCCTGCCAAAAGTGGCAAACACCGGGCAGTGATTACCGTTACCTAGTTACAACTCCATTTTCTGCCAGGATGAATGAAACCGCAGGATTTGCCGCTCGGATAAGGCTCTGCAGTTGCATAAGGAGTGGATGCTTCTGGTCTGTAGCATGACTTGTGAAAACCACATTACTCACTAGTCCTGTGTAAGGAAGTCAAGGGATAGTTTACAGAAGGCAGGTATGCAAGAGTGACTAATAAACAAATAAGTAATCCAACAGCCATTCTTCTCTTATTTTCCTTCCATCTCACTACATTAACATTACTAAGGAGAAAAAAAAAAAAACCACACACGACAAAACCAAAGAAGCAAGAAGCAAGGAACCTTTTATCTCTTGCCTGCCCAGCAAAAACCCAGAAGCCCATCTAACTTCACACATGAACACTGTGGAATAAACAAACGCAGAATTTTCGTGAACTGTTTATTTTGCAACTGCATCTAGAGGGCAGCCAAGCTCAGAAGCCCATTCTGTCGCAAGTAGACACGCAGGAATGATACCTCCTAAAGGCAACAACCCTTTTCAGTCACTGGAATGGCTCAAGGGGAAAGAGGCAGGATGTTGTAATCTGTGGGTTCTTGTGATTCAGTGAAAATAATCTTCCAAAAAAAAAAAAAAAAATTAAAAACATGATCCTACCAGTACAGCGCCAGTCACTGTAAATGTCTTGACTAGTGAGGAAGGCCTGCTTTGCCAAAACAGCTATACCAGGTCAAGACATTTTTCTTTCAATTACACAGTCGGTGTAACAGAAGCAATTTAGACTCAATTAATCAAAAGAATCAATTACTTAAAAGTATAAATTCATACGAGAATCAATTTGAGAAGGACGAGTTTAATAGACACTGATGTTTAAAGCCTCTTGGCAAATGTGCAGAACAGCTAACAAAAAATAAATCAGTATTTTGGTCTGACAGTTGCCACTTCCAAAACCAAAAGAAAGGTTTGGGTTGGGGTTTGGGTTTTTTTGTCTCTATTTTTAAAGAAAGACCCTGAAATGGTCTTGGACAGCAACTCCAAACCCACGAGGCATCAAAAAAGATAACAAAGAAAAACAATAGGACAAACTATTTGTCCTGAGCCCCAATTCCCAAAGACTCAGCTGTGTCATGAGAAAAGCAATTCCTTTTTCAGACTTAACAGGGTCCCTTCACCTTGCACCTAGTGCCACCAACTTCATTGACGGAACTGTCACTCTTCTTAAGCAAAAACTTTCCAAGACTTGAAGGTGGCAACACAGTCTTCATATTATACCTGCTGTCTTGCCAGGTATAAGCCAAGTTTCACGTAAATGAGACCCAACTGCTGCTACTGCAGATGCCTCTAATGGCAATAAGAAATAACACACCAACGATCACAGCCGTCAAGCCTTGGGCACTGGAAGGGATCTCGTTAAGGAAAAAATGCGAGATGACACATCGCACTTCTCATCCAACGAATTTCAGTGTTATAGGATCTCTGCTTTCCAATTATGTCAGGGCGGTGTTACATCGGAATGAATTTCAGCCCAGTTCCTCAAAGAGCGCAGTGCCAACTCTTCGGGACTCCCTAGGATGTCAATATTGTCCAGAATGGGTAAGGATTGCTATTTCTTTGCTCAAGACGTGCAGCTCATTTCAGACACTTTCCTGTAACTACAGGTACAGTGTAAGACAGAACAATGAACTCTTGACTATCCAGGAATGACTGAATCAGGATGCGTCTCCCCTGCCCCCAACTCATCGCTATTTAAAGCGGAATATGTAATGAAGCTCAGCCCATGAACTGCTGCCTACAGTTATTCCTGATCTTTGCAGACATCTTTTAATGCACACTAATCCTTGCAGAGGCTTCTTCACACAGGCATTTCTATATTAAATGTTTCTGGGCTACTTATATTAGACCGTACACTCCCAGTCACTGTTACTTGCATCACTGACCCTTTCCAGTTAAGAATTTTAATAACGGCTCAAGCAAATTTCCATCATTAGTATTGCTCTTTTTTTAATCCCCCACAGAAGTTTCCACTCCAATTTCAGAAACGCAACATCTACGTTTTCTCCAGTACGCAGTTGCTCTTGAGAGAGGCGGGGGGGCAGGTGGGGGGAACAGCAAGCACGCTTTGAAATTTAAGTCACATGCACACTTGAAATTATTATGTAGATCATGCAATTAAGATGAAAAGTATGAATAAGCTAATCAATCACCACCACATGGTGGGTGTGCTACGCGCAGTGGGGTTTTTTTCTTCATATCCCCAAACTTGATATTGATTTAAACGTCAAGTTTAATTAAAAACATAGTTATACTTCCTGTGAAGTTAACACAGAACAATAAAAAGGCTGTGTAATACAAGCTTCGTAGCAGTGATGTTATAGTTAAAAGTTCTATGCCTTGGAGAGAATTGTCAAGGACTAAGCTGGCAAAGCTTAGAGTTAAGAAGAAAAAGTTTCAAGGAATAAAATATCTAGCAAATCAGAAGCCTATGCCTCATGCTCCTCACCCATACTCTTCCTCCATCACTCCCCACTTCATTTGTGCTTGTCTAAGGGGAACAGCTCTCAGGCACTAGCTGTCCTTCTTGCTTGTAAACTCCCACGCAACCTTGGAAGTAACAGAAGACTGCTCAGAGCCTGGGGAACCTGCAAGCTTTGGCTCTGCACGCACCTATGCATAAATCTTGTAGGTGCCAGCATCCCACAAAAGCTGGCCCCAGGTGAGCAGGCAACAGTCCATGATACTGAACTGACCAACAGGTAATCCAGAAGAAAAATAGCTTTCTGAGAACTGGAAGATGCCTACATAGCTTTAGTAATAAATATTTTCGACCTTTTCTATTTAAATTGTCACTGCTATCTCTATTTCTACTGCATTTTGAAGACCACCCGGGTTTGTTTCATTCCTTATTTATACACTCATCTAAAGAAAAAAAATCTTTGCAGCCTGGGGAATAGCATGTTCAATAGAAGCAGTAAAGAAACAGGAGGGACAGATTAAAAATACGTATGCTTTACAAAAACAATGGATCCTCTTTGCTCCCAAACATACAATGGATGTATTTAACAACAGTGATGTCTTAAGTTAAAACAACTTCATCTACAACCCAAGAGATGCCAATGTGTCCTTCGACTAGTTAGGTGTCATCTTACAGCTTCTGTGCAAGAAATAAAAAGGGAGAGGCGTATTTGGAAGGAGTGAGACAAAGGAAATTACAGCACACAGATGGCAGCAAGATTATTTTTTTTTTTTTTAAGTGTAAACAAGCACACAAGGGAGAGACAAAACAAAACTGCTAACGTTGGTCACTGCTCAAGGCTTTATCAGTTCTCCCTGATCTTCATCTGTTTCTATTAGCCTTGTGGCTTTCCAAGCAGGAAACGTCATGTTATGTTGTCAAATGATGTCATGTTGATAATATGCATAGGTACCCTTTCAGAAAGCCACACAATAGAAAGGACCTGGAAAGCAGCAGCAAAAGGCCACCCGAGTCACTCCCCAAATTTGCAAGCTAGCTACATGGACAAGGTAACCACCCAAAAGTCGAATTAATTCCTACTTGCCTATACCTATACTTGTCTTGTCTCATACCTCATAGTGAACAGTGGTGCTGCTGTGGCCAAGGAGGCCAATAGAATGCTGGGTTGCACCAAAAGGCCATCACCAGCAGAGATAAAGAATTCATTACCCCTATCTACTCAACGCTTGTCAGGCCACACCTGGAATCCTGTGTACAGTTCTGGTCCCCACTGTACAAAAAAGATGTGGGCAGGCTGAACGGGGCCCAGAGCAGGGCCACCAAGGTGATCCAAGGGCTGGGAAGCCTCTCTTAGCCTTACAAGGTTGGGCTGAAAGAGCTGGGTTTGTTCAGCCTTGAGCAAAGGAGGCTCAGAGGGGATCTCATCACCACGTACCAGTACCTAAGGGGTAGCTACAAGGAAGACGGAGACTCCCTTTGCACAAGGAGTCCCATGGAGAGGACAAGGGGGCATGGACACAAGTTGCTCTTGGGGAGATCCCGACTGGACACGAGAGGGAAATTTTTCACCCTGAGAACAGACACCCATTGGAATAATCTCCCCAGGGGAGGGGTTGACTCTACCACATTGGACACTTTCAAGCCTCATGGACAGGGTGCTGGGCCATCTTGTCTAGGCTGTGTTCCTGCCTAGAAAGGTTGGATCAGATGATCCTTGAGGTCCCTTCCAACCTGGGATTCTATGATTCTATGATACCTGCATTGCAAGTTTCTGTTTTCTGATTTGTACGACACTGTCTTGGCCCACTGCTGCTACAGTAACACAAACGATAATATTGGGGTGCACGCCACAGACACAAAAAAAAAGTAGGACAAATATCTCAAAGTGAATGTCTCGTTGAATATTGCTATTGTTGCCCCAGAAATGAATTCTCAATTATGCATAAGTAAATTCTCTACTATAGATGTAGTACATTCTGTGTTTGTCTGGAAAGTTTAAGAGTGTAGCACATCTCAGTTCAAAGCATACTTTTCCTCCTAAAACTTTTTATAGAAGAATTGCCCCTATTCATGGAAACAATTTGCTTTACATGAATAGACCTCTAGGCTATCTAATGTCACATTCTGTATCTGAAAACTAGATGACAAAACCTTCCAACACGCAGAAGTAATTCACTGCCAGAACACCACTCTTCTAACCTCTGGTATTTTTCCTTCTTCCAGTGTTTGGACAATAGGAAAATTAGCTATACTTGTCCTAAGCATTTCCTAGGTCCTCCTTGAACTCCCACCTCCCCTCTTCCACCCCATCAGATCTGTACATCTGCACTTTAAAAAAGTTAGCTTGCAGTATTTTTTTTTTATTTCTGTCATAAAACAAAAAGGCATGCTTGCAGTCTTAACTTCTCAGTAGTTATTGATACTTACAGTATCAAGAAGTATATATACTTGTAGTATAGTATAGTCATATTCTTAACTCTCAACATTCTCCTGCTCTCTCCAATTTCCCCCATGGCTATCATCATGACAGTTATCTGGTGGTCAGTTCCTCAATTTGTAGCACTGACATTTTTCTCCAAGCACAAATAAAATACTCATTTATATAATAGCACCTACATACTATCCAGCTTGTTCACAACCTCATTCTTTTGCATTCTACTCTTTTGGGCTCCCTTCACACATGAATAGGAGGTGGCATAATTCTGGCAGCAAACCAGAGGACTACAGACTCTAAATAGCCACAAGAAAAGTGCAGCATCCTACTCTGACAACTACATTTAAAGACAAACACAAAAATTACAGTCTTGCAGTTCACTTGGGAAGACACGAGCTTAAGATCAGAAAGTTATGCTGCAGTAATTGTGGTCCGACAGCAACTTAAAAAAAATCCCACCTTTCATTGGTGTACCCAATTTCAGGCTGAATTTACAGTCTGCCTAAAATAAAGATTATCTGACTGGAGAGATCTGTTCTCATATATACACACATCACATGTACTGGTCTTTTAACAGTTGTATAGGCGATTCATAGCATTAAAAGACTGTAAGGGTGCTATAACCCAATTTTCTTCTGCTCTTGCAACTTAAAGCACTTATTTGATGGTAGGCCAGGAAGGATGGTACCCCATTTATGCAAACAGCTGCTCTAAGTTCCAAGCCTGACAAGGAGGACGATGGATTTCAAAGTCAGGATATAAAACTGAACATACAAGTAAGAAACAGTTCTTTTGAAAGTGAGCTTTTTTGTCTGCTGCAATGTCAAATGAACCCTCCATGCTGCATTACGAAGAGGATACGGGGAGCAAGGTAACCAGCTCATTTTTCCCTTTCTAAAATAGCAGAAAGGAGAGCTCCGTTTCCTCATGCCTTCCCCAAAAGAGGATGGAATTCTTATCCAGTCCATTTTCTCCTAGATTAACAACACAGCACAAGTTACAAAAGTTCAAGGTAAGCGGTTTAACTCATGGCCTTAGGAAACCCATCCTCCAGACGAGGACAACCAGAATGCATCATGCTCTGTATTCTTACATCTTCTCCAGGCACCTATGGTGTTTAATAATGTAGGCAGAGAGAGATTGTCTGTTCTGCACAGATGGTTCTTATCTCCAAGAGTTTATCATGATCCCTTGACTATCTGCATTTACAGTGTATTTATTTGGCCATATGGCTCAGCTACTTGTTCCATATAGCTCAAAGTCAAGAAAAGTGACACGTACCTTGTGAACACTGGTCCAAGAACTTGGGAAAAAGCAGCCTAAAAAACCAAGAAGTTTGTATATCAAGATTAGGTATTATTTAAGTACATTTGAACACTGACAGCTAGAGTCTTACAACCAACCCATTTTCATGTTTCCTTTCCTCAATCCATATAATGAACATCCCCACAAGTTATGTCTTTCAGGAGGTCTTCCCAAAAAATTAGTTCTGTAGATAGTTTTAATTCTTTAACAGATTTTAGAGCTAATTCCCACCACACAGTCTATTTTGTATTCTAGGGAGTCAGAAAGGCTTCAAAATTACTTTAATTCCTATTTAAACAATAGGAATTTTAAGCTTGCCCTAAAGAATTGTGCCTTCCAAACATGGTAGGAACTCTTCATGGAAAGACTGTACGTACTTAATGTTTTCTGTACATATTGCACCTATTTCTGGTACCGTGTCAGACAAGCAAGAATTATTTTTATGAGCTTTATCATACACACAAAAGCTCCAGAGATAGTACTTTATCTGTTCCCCTCAACTACCTCTCTCCTGCCCTGGCTTGCTATTCAACACAGGGAAGAGCTTCGTCCTAGGCTCATGAAAGAGCCAGAGCTCTGCTGTAATGAACTTTCTGAGACAAGAAATGGCTTCGATTTTCTTGACTGCAAAATTTTCAAGTCAGACATTAAAAAAATCACTCTTCTCAATTCTCACAGTGCAATTGCCAAAGCTTCCCAACTGAAAGATTTATCATTGGCAGTACGTGGCTACTTGGTAAGTTCTTATCAGAAGAAACTTCAAAGCCAGACACAAATAGTCTACAGCGTAGGCTAAGCCTCTTCCTTCAATTGCTACTGCACTTCAGGAGACAAACAATGTTAGTCAACGGATCACAGGCTACTGCTGCTATAAATACTACTTAGTATCCATGACCAGAACACGTTAGTAAGTTTTAAAAACCCCCTAGGAATGGGACTTGTTTTTCCTATAACTATGGAAAGAACAAGCTGAAACAGCACTCCAGCATCAATTCCAGAATATTTTATGTAGTCTTTGTTATTTATTTAGAATCTTTGTCACAGGGACAGAAAGAAGCAGTAAGGTAACGTCTATTTATTGACTAGTGCAAAGCACAAGAAGCATATTGGTTAGTGTTTTGAAAGTAGCCAAGAACTTTAAGGAATGCACTTTTATAAAATGATTGGGCAGTTCACTTCTCAGCTGCGATGCACAGAGTTTTATCACAAATAGCAGCAACGATAAGAACTCTGAAAACTGTAACTCCTTTAACGTACTTTTATCAAATCAGCTGCAAGGCATAATTGCAAAATTTAAGTATCATAATTTTACAGATAGGTCTATGAAATTAGCTCCATGTTTGTTGAAGTGCGGAGCACATACATGTACTATGAAAGAGCAACCATACCACACTATTTTAAAATGTCAGTGACTTGGCTTTGCTACTGTTTCCTCCCCACCCTGCCTCTGCAGTAACCCAGGATATCAGATTTTAATACTTGCAATGCTTTTGCTTCCGTGCTTTGTCATTCTCTTCCACTAAATTTGGGACTGCTTCCCAAAAGTTCCGTATTTTAAAACTGTAAAGTCTTCATTTAATATCCAAAAGTAGTGACACAATCAATAACCCAAACTGAGATGCTCATCTCAATTTTTAGTCATACTTAAAAAGATCGTAAGAGAAAGAATGATTTAAAAAGCAGATGAGAGGATAGCTGACTGGCCAGATTTTACAAGGTCCTTAGCCAGAGTACACGTATGAAAGCAGTGTGCCAATGACAATCTTTGTTTATTCTTCCACAAGCTACACTTTTAATATATATAATTATAGACCTTGTGGAAACCAAGTATCATCCTTATAAACGAAACAGCACTTCAAAGTTCATCCAAGACAGATTACCTAGCAGTTTTATGAGATTTAAGACAGTTCAACGGTATTTAACCATCATATATCTCTAATTATTATAAAAGTGATCTCATAAACTTACATAACTATTTTCAAACTAGTAAAAATATTTTTAAGTATACCTATGTTCCATATAGCAACTCAGTGGCTCTACACAAGTATTAACTGCTCCAATGATGAAAGACGACTTCACATCTGGGTCAGGATGAGTTTGCAGAGCCTGTACAACATCAATAACATCAGTATACCTGTAAGAAAACAAAATGAAATATGGTTTCAGAGAAACAGAATGACACATTTCAACATCAATTGCTTACAAGAAGGTTAGATTTCTAAGAAAGCCTACCAAAATAGTTATAAAGCAATTAAAAACTTGGCAAATGCAGAAAAATTAAGCAGATTGCAAGTAACATTAGAAATAAATTACTGACTACAGAGAAAAGCAGTATAAAATTCGCACTGAACAACTGAAAAGTCCTACTTTCAGGAATCACAAAAAGTATAATATACATACAAGCATGTTATGCCTACTGCAAAGCACATTAAGCACAAAGTACAGTTCAAGTAAAATAAGAAACTAAAAAGCAACACCCCTCTCTTCTCAGCATTCCAATTTAAACATGCTTCTGTAATTAACGTGTCCGTTACATATCACTACTCCAGACCCTGCTGTATTATACTTCTGTATGACAGCAAAGTTTAGGTGAACTTGAGTTTTTATTCCAGATGTTTATTTCTCAGCCAGTCACAACCTTCTCTCAGAACTGTATTGTCAGTTACCAGATTATTTAGAGACCTCCGTCTACTTTAAAGCTATCTATACCAACACTCAACTACTCAGAAAATAATGGGAAACCTATAATTAACCATTCCTGAAGCCAGTGCTGCTACCAGAATATCAATTACTTTGTACATCACTGGACTTTATACTGCTCCTGCTAACTTTAAGGGAAAAAAAAAAAAGTCTCACCCTAACACTAGCACAGGATGCCCAGAGAGGTGGTGGAGGCCCCGTTCCTGGAAACATTCGAGACCAGGTTGGACGGGGCTCTGAGCAACCTGATCTGGTTGGAGATGGCCCTGCTCACTGCAGGGGGGTTGGACTAGATGACCTCTAGGGGTCCCTTCCAACCCAAAACATTCTATGATTCTATGGAAAAAATTATGCTTTTTAGCACTATCAGAATGGACCATAATGAAGAAAGTGCTAAGCTCCATATATATGCCCTTAGTGAAAAAGATGAACACTTGGTACCCTGGGAACCAAACCCATTCCAGCCAGATTAGGGTAGTATTTCCCCCAAGCTAGTTTATGTTACCTTCTAATGACTCAGAAAAGGAGTGGGCAAATTTACTGTAGGCGATACTAGTTCAAGTGCTACACATGAGACTGAAATGTCAGAGATGGCTGAGAGTCGTCACCTTTATATACAAAAAACCTGGCATTTATCTGAAAGGTGTTAATCAGTCCTTCTTCAATATCTCCTACTGTATCGAGTGAAGCGCGTATTTTTGACAGCCTGCTTTCTCCTAGTAGTTTAAGATGTCATAATCTTTACAAAGCTGTTTGTTCTGAAGAACAGAGACTCAAAACATACCATATAAGTGCTGTGCAAAAATTGCACAAATATTTATTTGGATAACAATTCACATGCAATATTGCTTCTCTTTCTTCTTATTGTTTATCAAGTGGATCTCTGAAAGTTTGTATCACTTCTTTGTAACTAATTCTGCCAAAGAATCAAATAAAGGACTACCAGAAATGCAAAGACAAAGCAAGCATCGATGCATACAAAGATGCTAAATACTTGGAAAAACGCAAAGACTGATTCTTATGCTTACTGTAGCACACTCGTTCTCTGTTTAAAAAAATTCAGTAAGAGTCACAGTAGCCTAGGCTTTTTAGTTTCTGTTTGGAGGAAAAAATACTGCAAACTGAGTGGATCGTTTAATTCTGGAAACTGTGAGTTTGTTTATTAAAGATTCTCTAGCACTTACCAATCTTTCAAAAGGTTAAGGTACTGTAAGCACTTGAGAGATGTAATCATAGTCTTTATGTGACATCATACCACACCTCCTAAAATTAATTTCCATTCTGAAGCAACTCAGATTAAAATTTACCAAAACACTCTCAGTCACCTAATGCCTTAAAGACAATAGATCTTCCTCTGAAAGAAACAGGGAGGTGCTCCACCCCCATTTTTCATCAAAACAATTTCAATGTTTTAGCAAACCTTCAAAGAAAATTAAACACAAAAGGTAGGGCGAGAACTCAGCTAACGTGCTTTGCTGCATTCTGTAAAGAGTTGTGCATTTATTCCATGGGGTTTTTTATTTTGGTATCAGCAAAATACAGGTCTCTTGGGAAAAAGTAGCAATAATTAATTTGTGTACTAACGGGGACTACAACACACAGCACACCCTCTAAATATTAAGAGAATGCTATAGCAGGCAATATTCAGTACTATTCACCTGCAGCTCTGGAGTGCAACTTGCAACACAATCTCAAGCTATCGCAGCTCTATTACCTTCATCGAAATCTATGGCTTTAAAGACAGACAACCAGTACTCCGGCAGCCTTTAGAGACAGATAACCAGCATGAAGAAGTCTCACCAGCCTTTGAAGGGCAAATACCTCTCTATCTAGGACCTCCGGGGGAAAAAAACCCACAAAAACCAAAACAGAACCACACATAGCTGCACCCATAAATGAAGTTCCAATTTAACAACAGTCAAAGATGCAGCTGGAAAGGGCCAGAAAACTTCTTTTCAGAAGCAAAAAATCACAGTCTGTCTCCTAAATAGCAAGAACCACCAAATGCAGTCCTTCCTTTGGTATGATTGAAGGAAGACTACGGACACCTTTTTTCCAATGGAGTAACAAGCAATAAAATTAATGGGTTGCAAAAAAGCTGCGTTTAGTACATACATAAAACAGAATTCAGAGTACCGCGCTTCAGCACAGAAATTTGACTAGTTCAGAGTGATGGGAAAGTTTAAAAATCCTTGGCAATGGAAAGGAACAGAAAATCCCTTCTTCTGTGCAACAGTTCAAACAGTTTCAAACATTTACCCTTGCAAGACAACCAAGAGACGCTTGTTCTTTTTAGCATAAGTGGACTGACGGATGCTGTGGTTTTGCTGAGCCTCCAGGACACTGGAGAGGTAACGCTGGAAGTGGGTTGCACTGAAACATTCTGGACTATCCATAGTTTGCCGATAAACTATCCACCTAAACAACAGAAAACAAGGAAAGAAGTTAATATTCTATGACATAATACTTCTGTTTTCTTTTTATTTAGAATCAACGGAATGAAAATACATTTGACAAGCCCTAAGATTCCACATCTCTCATACCACATGGGAAAGAGGAATTTACTTGGCTTTCTATCATTTCCAGCATAAGCACATTCTTTACATTACTGCCAAAAGGTTTTGTGGGGTTTTGTTGTTGTTTTTTAATAAAACAATGTTCAACAGCTTCTTCAAAGCAGCGCATCATATGACTAATTCTGATCTTTGTTAGTGATGCAGTAAACAAAAGTTATATGAACCCAATTCAAAAGATTCTGGGCATGAAAATATTTCACTGCAAAAATAAAAAGTAACGATGACATTTGCAGGAAAACATGATGAAATGTATTATTACAGAACATTCAAAAGTCACCTTAGGGGTTTGCCCTAAAAACAGAGCCACAAAGCTGTTCTGAATCAACTTGACAACATCAAGACACTGAGTTAAAAGTAATACAAAAAAACAGTCCAGAACATCACTAAGATTAAATGCCAAGGTATTTGTCTGTAAGATTTATAAAATTTCTTTTTTTTGATTTTCCAGAAGCTGTATCAACACACAGAATGGCGAAATCCTACAGTAGATTTATCTTATTGCCATACAATAGATGTCCTAGCTATATCTCCTGCTACTGTAGAAAAGAAACCAGGTCAGATTAAAACCAGTGCTGTAGCAAGGCCTGTTAGTACAGTCTTTTCTCAAAAAAAAAAAAAAAAAAAATTTAAAAAAATGCATTTTAGACGGATTACCACAAGTCAATAAATGGAAGCTCTTCACCCATTTCCTTCAACTTGTGATGACTTCTGCATTTGTTTAAGGAAGGATTTATTTGGCCTTTCTAAGATTATTCTTAACTGTTTGTAGCATCACCAACAGTTCCAGACACATATCTTGGATGTACAGCGATAACTATGGTATTCTTCATGTGGAATATCAACAAAGAAATCTCCTGTGCTATTTTTCTTGTCTAAATGTCTGAAAACGAAGGGCAAATCTAGCTGGCAAAACATAGTTTAATGAGATAACTGAAGTAATAGAACGGAAGCAATATACCCTACCCGACAGTGTGCTGTGTAGAGCTAATTAAGGTGCTTCCTAAGAATAAATTTAGTAAATACTATAACACCTCTGTTTACAAATTAGAAACTGGAATATATTAAATAAATAAATAAATAAATAAATAAATAAATAAAGTGGAACATTGATTGTTTCCTTCACACTGAGTAGTTCTTTGGTGATTAGTATGACCACTGCTTTGGACGATAAAACTAGAACTGTACGAACCTTCCGTGTTCCTTGTGAAAAGTTACAAGAAAAGCACACAGATCGCTGCAACGACATCCTGGAAGACCCGTTATAATGGTGATAACCACCTAAAACAGAGGAAACAGACAAAAAGGGGAGCAGCTTGAAGACTAGAAATGAGCTACAACAATGGCACATACATAAGGCTCTCTATGTTGATAAAATCTTAAGTTTAAACACAAGATTACGTGACACTAACCATAGAAATGGCAAGATAGTGTAAGCTGTAATTGTGTTTACGCAATTACTCAGATATGCATCATTTTAGAAGCGTTTTCTCTTGGTTTTCTTACCTTAAATACAGTGAAAGGATAATTAACAAATACAACAAACAGTATTATCAAGACCTTTACATTAAAATCTAGTCTGTGTTGTAAGTATTAATGCCAGGTGTCAGACAAAACACTGCAAGAGACACCAAACAAGTTGTTTCCTATGATGAAAAGGATACATTCATATACATAAAGAAGTATTTGAGCAAAACATTCACAAAGAGCTGCTGTATGTCAGTCTTGTCAAACACAAAGAGCAACTCTAGGTTTCTGATACTAAACCGAGCATGCTATACACAAAATTTTATTCCAACAAAGCTGCATTTTGAGTAGAATTGGTAAGAGGCTGCACAATAACAGCTCTAACATACCAAGAGCTTTTCTGCATAAAGCACCTTGGTTTCCATTATGGCATTTCTTGTGGTTCTTAGAGAGGGATCATAGCAACAAAACACTGATAAGTCATAGAATATCTCTGAAGTAGAATCATAGAATCATTAAATCACTTAGCTTGGAAAAGGCCTCTAAGATCACCAAGTCCAACTGCTAACCTAGCCAAGTCCACCCCCAAACCCTGTCCCTCAGCACCGCCTCTGCCCGGCTGTTAAATCCCCCCAGGGCTGGGGACTCGACCCCTTCCCTGGGCAGCCCCTTCCAGCCCCTGACAGCCCTTTGGGGAAGGAATTGTTCCCCAGGGCCAACCTCACCCTGCCCTGGCACAACTTGAGGCCGGTGCCCCTCGTCCCATCGCCCCTTCCCTGGGAGCAGAGACGGACACCCACCTCGCTACAAGTAGATGTAGTTCTACACTACGTACTGGACTGTGCTACAGAAGTAAGCAAATGAGCCCTGGAGGAAACGTGACTAAACCAACTCTCTGTGCTGCGTTGAACTTAAGAAATTATGTCACTGGTAATCAGCCATCACACTGCATATCATCCTGTTACTAGCAGACAAATCACCTCTTCCAGTTTCTACATGGTATTTGAAGATAGCTATCTGCAGAATATTTGTATCCTTTCCTCAGAATCACTTTTGGATGCTCATAGAAAATGAGCATTCATGATAATAGAGAAGTAACTCAAAAATCAGAGGTATTAAATGAACGTGTTTTACAGAATTTGGTATGAACGTTATAGAAAGACTTTTTTTTTTTAAAACATAGACAAAAACCACTTAAACTAACCTTAAAATCAGATTTTAAAACATTAATAAAGGTTTATTTATTAATACTTAATTTAAGCATCAGTACAGTCAAAGAATCACAGAATGTTTAGGTTAGAAAATACCTTTAAGGTCATCAAGAACTAAGGGCTCTCTGAACTAGACCAGGGAATCAGGCTGCCACCATATTGCAATATTCAAAGCAAAAGGCTGTATTCCTGCTGCTTTGACCTTCTTGCTTACAGCAGATTTCAAATGGTGGAAAGTTACAAGGAAATATTTTCTCTGAAAATGCTATTTAAAGCACTCCTTAAGTTTGACAATTGTTATTGCCCCTATAGAGAACTATGTGCTACCTCTATGCTATTTAAAGGACTTTTATGTTCCAGAGAACAATTCAGTTAAATTATTCAGCAATTCATAAAAACAAGCCACTGCTTTAGGGCTATCTCTCTCTGGACATTAGAGAAAACCGTTCACTTGAAGATCTGGGCCTCATTTTCTGCCTCTATTTTATCAGGCTGAAGGGCCATTAGCACTTCCGAAAGATTGTTTAAATGAAAAAAAAAAAAAAAATTAAGTAATGTAATCAGGAAAACAGAGCAGAGCAATTTATTCTAAGAAATAGACATGAAGCAAGTTCAGCAGTTCACTGATGGTATTGGAGAAGGCGGCAGAGAGCATGGGTAAACATACATCAGTACTTTACTGCAACAGAACTAATGACAGACAGAATATTTGCTAAATGTTCCATACTGGGGATAGGAAGTATTGTTGAGTTGCTTCCTTACCTTAACACTTTCTGCTTTGCTATCAGGAATGATTTCTGACTGTTGCAATAAAACAGGGAGATGTGCTCTCATTATTGGCTCATTGCTGACGCTGCTGACAGTAAAATGTTGCACAAACCTTTCAAAAGGAAAAATTTTATTTTCTTACAATCAAGGCCAAGAGACTTCATTCATATAAATAGTTGGGAAATTACTAAAATAAGATTGTTAAAAGGTCAAACAGAGGCTTCCTAGAGCGGAAATAATTCATCTCAGAATAAAAATATCTCGTGTGAAGACAGTTATTAAACAAGCAATTTTTAGATAAGTGTTACATATACCAAAGTATTTTTGTATTATCCCTGACAAAACTGATCCCTTGAAAACAAAAATAATATCTCACCTCTCTAATTCTGGAAGGGCAGCAGATATCTTAAGCTCCCTGCATCTTTCCCCAGAAGGAAAAGACAAGGCATTAAATAGCTTCTGAACATTGGAATGCCTAAAACAAGCAAATCAATTAATTGGTTAGTTAAAAAAGAAACTTAGAAATTTATCTTCTTTAATCCAGATGGCTACATATTAACTAGTACAAAAAAAAAAAAGTGAGTGTTGCACTAAGCATGCAACGATTTCTTTTTGAATCGTTATCAACACCTTCAACGAGCGACAGCATTTCCCTGCAGCACACGGTTAATGTATAATTACAGTGGAGTAAGTGTCATGAACTTACAGTCTCTTTTGTTCCACAGACAGGAATTCTTCCTGGACAACCCTTAAAGTTATTCCTGAGTTTGTCTGGTTTTGCCACGAAGAGAAAACCTGGAACAAACCAGACCTAAGCATAAGCATCATTAATTTGCAAAATTTGTTTTGAATTTGTTTAGGAATTGTTTTTGTTCACCTAAAAAAATGCATGCATTTTAACTAGCCATTAAATATTTCCCAATGCTGGTTTTGCTGCAAGAATTCAAAATATGGAAGAAGTCTCCACAAATCAGCTTTTGTAAGCTTCTCTTTGGCTGGACTGGAACTGCTTTAAGAAGTCACTTTACTGCAGTGGTCTAGTTTTCCCTCATCTTCCTAGCTTGGAAAAAAAAAAAAATTCCTAGGAAAAAAATTTACCCAAAGTAACAATAACATTCATCTTTTAGTTATAGAATATGCTAGGTATTTATAGTTGAACTGCAGTACAGCAGGAACTGAGCTAATATATGTCTCCTTAAAGTAGTACTGTAATTTTCATGCGGTAAGATTGTAGCAATCATTTCTAGAAATTTAAGAAAACCTCTGTTCCTTCGCAAAAGAGAAGAGAGCCCTTCGTTTCTCTAGGCAACGGCATTTTGGCTCGCATCCTATTGCTCTAGCCAAGTCACATTAATATGAATGGCACTCTGAACCTAGAAATCAGATTCAGATGAATCACGCAGTCATTTAAGTGTTTGGTATTTCCCTTCTTTTAATAAGTAAAGGCAACAGCCATTGTCATTTTTCACAATAATTTGCTGCAAGACAAAACAACTGGGGGTGGGGGGGGGGGGGAAGACTGCTTTCCATTAACAAATCGGCATCCTAAACACAAGGGTACTGAGATAAAAAAAAAGTCAAAATAAAATAAACTTTTGATATTAACAAGGACAATATTGCTTGTGTAGAAGGATCCATGCGACCAAACAAATATCCACTTCAAAACATGTATAAGAGACTAAGGAAAATGCCTACAAGGAATGGAAAGGACTGGTCAACGGAAAACTGTATCCGTTAGAAGGCAAAGGGCTAGGGGTAAAGTGAAAATGCAGGTCAGACTGAGACAGAATTCGAAGGAAATAAATCGGTCCTTTTTGTATAACTTCATTAACATTTAAAAAAAAGAGCTCTGATGGCATTAGAGAAGATGAAGAAAACAGACAAATCAATACATCCAAAAGCCTAAGCAAATTTTCCTCCACTACCAATTAGAGCGAGGACAAGAAAGGTACTGTCCTGTCTTTGCAGGATCTGCCAACCTGTTGGCAGATTCCAGTTCCGTGTGCTCAAAATCTTGCAACCATCTGAGTTACAAGGAATTTAACACACTCAGATCTGGAGGAATGGGTAACTGCCATTCCCTAGTTCAAGGTGTCTTGGAATAATTAAAGCACAGTAAGCGAGCTATCATGCTGTATGACTGTAGAAGCGTAAAACCAGTACCTACGTTTTAGTGGTTCATTGTAACTACAGGTCTGTAGAATGACTGCCCTGTCTGTGCGACTTCAGTGGCATGCAGACTCTTAGAAAAAAATTGGAGGAAATCAATAAATACCTGAAGGTAAACACTAACAAAATAGAATATGTTTCCATGGCTTACACAATTAGGTGCACTTGAGCTTATGAATAGTTTTCCTATGCGAGATAACATCTTCAAGACAAAAGAGATGTTTCATCTACTTGAACTTGAGCAAAGCAACTGGTATGGTGCCAGATGAAAAACTGTTAAGCTGCAGGAACTGAAACTCAGTATAGAACTGTTCGGCAAAAAGCAAACTCAAAGGAGGACCAGAATAAATAGCACCAAAAAATAAAAAGCAGCAGAAGGCTGGGGACATTCACCAGCAGAGCTGTTTAGGGAATTTCCCTGTGACACCCTTTGCAATAAATTTGGCATAGACTGAAGTGAATGGACAGCATTTTGGGGAACTAGGTTGGGAGATAGCCTATGCAGCACTGAGATGCTTCACAGCAAAATAGATCTAACTGTAAGAACGGAGAAACAGAAAGAAAAATAGGAGGAAGGTAAGTATGAAGGCAAGAATGAGCATGAAAACACTTCTAGAATCAGCTGGAGTTATCAGTGGGTAGCAACAGAGAATGGACCAGAAGGATTTCTCAAAAAATGAGCATGATCTATTAATTCAAGGCAGCAGTGAAAAGTAAAGGCAAACCAAGGGTATCTCTGAACATTCTCAGAAGAGAGAACTATTATTGCCTCTGTACAAGAAACAAATACCCTCAATCTCAGATACTACACAGAGTCTGGAAATCTGCAGCCAAAAAAACAGATCAAAAGAAAAGTATTACAATGATCAGAGGAAGAGTGAACTTTTTATAAGCATAGATTAAAAAGGATCTGGTTTTATTGTATCAGGGCAAATAAACCAGAAAGAATAGGTCTGAAATTTCTGAATACCTCAAGGATGTCCACTGGTACAGCAAAAGAAAAAAAAAAAAACAGATATAAAAGTAGACCTAATAAAATAGGCTGCAAATTCAAAACCAAACAAAATATTCCCAACCACTCACATAGTGGAACAGTGGGAGGAATCTAAGCACTTAAGATTAAAGGAGGAGAAATTTTATGGGAACATTAATATTACCGGTGGGGATTGTACTCACTGAGCTAGGTGGTCTTTTCCAATCCAGTGTTATGATCGCATACTAAACTTCTTGTGAAGTCCTAAAATCTCCAGCCTCATTTCCTCAAAAGTGCTATTGTTAAAGTTTTGTTTATTAAAAGCCTCTGCATTTTACAATGCATGAAGCCGATCTACTTAGAGAATAATACAATGCCATATGGGATACTTAAAGACTTTAACAAAACTTCCCTAAAGATCACGATCCAAATGTGTCTAACCACAAAAAACCACAATAGAACCTCTGCCACTACATACAATTGCTGTAGCCAATTACACACCAGTGCTACATTTAAAATGCAACTACTAGAAAACAAGCTTTTAGAGCACTCACTGGCTTCAGAAGACAGAATGAAAGCACATGGTGAGCATTAAACTTAATGAGCAACACAATTACTAGAAATGCATACATAAGTTAAAGTTTCTCACACATGCAAGGTCCTAAGATCAGGAGCAAACATGCCCCTGGGAAAGACTAGGAAGGTCTACACGGCAGGGCAGCCTGCGAAGGAGACGCCATAGGTCACAGAGAGAATCAAGAGTTTCTGGCTGGAAGTGAGCCTCTGGAGGTCTCCAGACCCACCTCCTGCTCAAAGCAGGACTATTGCTGGCAGTACAGATCAGCTCAGCCATCGATTCACCCAGCCAAGTTTTCAAAATCTTCAAAGACGGAGATTCACTGTTTGGGTGAGCTGTTTCAGTCATTGTATCAACCTCCTGCTAAATTCAGTCTGAATCTTCAAAGCTACAATCTATGGTTACTGCCCCTTGTTTTGTTATCTGCTGGTATGGAAAAAGTTACCTGTAACAGCCCTTCCTACTGCAACACACAGATTTTATATAAAATCACATCAGCCAGCTCAATACCCTCCCTGAATTCCACCCAGCTTCATAAAGATTTTTGATGTAGTTCCTAACTTGATGCTCCCTCAGTATTAACTGGCCCTTCTCCTTTCTAAACTGTGCAGATATAGGAAAAGGTTTCACTTGTGAAGACTGATGCAAGGAAGACCTTGAACTTTAACTTTTCCAGTATTTACTTATCAGGTGACAAGCTTTAGTGGCTCAACTACGTGAGAAATAAACCCCTTTCTTCTTTCCAAATTTAATTAGTTGAGACAGACATCAACAAATTCGCCCTTGCTTCTCATCTGAAGTACAAAGAATAATTGTGTGGTTTTCCCCCAACCCAACCCAATCTGGTTTTTACTTTACCTGTGAATAAAAAGCTTTATAAATCTTTGTTTTGGGGAAAAGTGCAATCATCAAAAAGTTGTCTTGGTTATGGAATTCAATCGGTAGATGAGCAAGCAAGGAACTTTTGACATCTATAAAGAGAGCAGCAACAATACTGTTCGAATCCTAGAAAGGGAAGAAACAGCACAAATTAGAATTAACAGCTATTGAAAGTAAAAAAAAAAAAGCTTAATACATTAAATAGCAGGGATCAGAAGAAAACTAGTACAGTCATAGCTAGGCATGCATAAACATCTGAACGTTCATTAGCTTACACAGCCCAGGTATGGAGCGCAAGGATCAACTGCAGCCACTTACAGCACTCCTCAGTTTCTACTCTGCAGCTATTAAGGATATCATAAGCTTTAAAGAAAGCATCTGAGGTTGTTCTAAGCACCTAAGCTTTGTCTTGTCTTGAAAAGAAAAGCTTGCATTTTTGCCTCCATCAAAAACTAGACCTTTAGCCCTTTCCTCTGCTAATGCTTCACAACAAAGTCCCCTTCATCTATACCCACACATCTCTTCTGACACAGATGCCCTGGGAGAATGAATTAAATGTCAGCTAAAAAGATTAGAAAGATAGCATGGTGCTATTGTAAACTTTTTTTTTTTTATACCATGCTCTTAAGTTTCTGACCTGGAAGGAACCATGCTGCAACGAGATAGAACTGGTCTGCCATTTAAAGTGTTGGAAGTCTCCTGTTTCTCTTGGATTCTTTAACGAGCACAAGTTCTACTAAACCTATTGCTTCTTCACCTGAATTATGCCTTCACCAACAGAAAGCTGAAGCCCTCAGGAGCACCGAACTCAGGTTGTCCAATTTTTATTCTGATAAAACAACATTGGCCCTTGGTGTTCTGGATTTCAATATAGACATTTATGTACAACTTTGGAGGACGCTGAAGTGTTTTATGCTCAAGTTTTGACTTGTAACTCTTTTCACACCTAAGTATTAGAAAAAACAGTACTATGAAACACCCCTGGAAAACGGGGATTCCATTACTCCGGGTTCAAATCAGAAACCGAGTGGCACCCATCTCCCTTTTAACAGAAGAAGTGAGCGAAGAACTCTACTTACTAATTTTCGAGAAGAAAAAATCTCAAGTGGGGGAACACTTACATAAGAATCAGTATCAATTCAGAGACATTTGCAAACAGAATCTCTACCCTTTGTTGACTCAGGGATTAATTATAAAAGTAATCCTCTCAAAGTCATTGAGGTTACTGAAGAACATACAAAAATGTTCTCCTAAAAGAGACCAATTTCTCTTAAGAGGAAATGGCTTTTGGAACAGGGTCCACAGATCCTGGATTCTGCAGGATAGCTTACAGATTTAATGAGAAGTGACTAAAAGGCCAACTAATACATGCTGCAATCTGCACGTGACGTGACCAACAGAATGTGCTCCTCCTCCTAGAAAATGTTTAGGTTCCACAAATTGAAAAAAGCTGAAAAGAAGCAGCAATATTCCCTACGGACATTAGGTTAAAATAATCCATTTCAAAGTTTTACAAGATGTTAATGTTGTGAAATCTAAGTATTACTTGGTAATATTTGTTCACTTGATTAATGGCCAAAATGAATGCTGGATTCAAGCACTTACAAGCTGAAATATGTGGTCTTAAATAAGACCTTAAACCCAAGCACATACCATCTTAAGCTCTATATAGTAAAGATGCCTTGATACTGTTTATTGAGACACTGAACAGCTACAGGAGAAAAATAAACCTGGGAATTTGGAGACTGAGTTGGAAGTGTGGCCTGTTGGGTTTTCTTTCTGTGAGGAATCTACCCTGTCCTCCATGCACTCGATGTCTGTGACCCTCAAGGACTTCAGGAGCTTAGGTGACAGCTAGGTGCCCAGCTTCCCAGAACAGAGAAGCCTGCAGCACATGTTGGAGGCAGAAGTGCAGGCATTTTCTATTTAAAAAACGAACCATCTAGCAGGCATGGTGGTAGAGCTGCTAAGAAACCGTACTTTGCATCACTTAATGTCTTTGTATCTTTTAGTTTAACCCTAGCATTAAGTTATCCTTTCTTTTCCATCAATATTGTTGTTGCAATAACTGTCGGAAAAAGCATACTAACAATTACCCTTCTTCTCCTGTCACTTCTTAACCATTTTAAGCTCTCCACCCTTGTATTATGCCAAGTCAGTTGAACAATAAAATGCTCTCTGTCAAGGTTTAGCTCTACACAAAAATCTGGCATCAGTTCAAGAATGATAGCCAGGTCCCATAAATAGCTAGTTTTATGAAAGTGAGTGTCTCGAATCAAACAATAGAAGGAAGGTCAGTGTTAAAATAGCTTCTTAAACTACCATGGGGCAATCAATATGATACACAAGAAGAGGCAGCTAAGGTAAGACTCTCTTCACTGTTGTGTTTTCATCTCAATTGAATCACACATTTTTATTGCATTTTACTGGTTTCCTCCATTCTATGATGAAATCATAGCAACACAATGCTTTCTGGAGGTCACTAAGCAAATGTGTAATACTGTACCTGAAGAAAATAGAAACTAAAGGAAACAGGTTGGTTTGTTTTTTTTTTTCCCCAGTGCTTAGGAAACAATAACCAACCAAAATAATCTCTTTTCCATTCTGAAAAAGTGATAGTTAACCCAGTGTGTCTGCCTTTAGGAGGAGAAAAAAAAAAAGTTGAATTGCCATCATTAACCTAACTCTCAATTCCCAGTAAGCCAGAAGACCAAGCCATTAGCATGGCAAGTTGGCCAAGTGAAGTAATAGAAGTCGATCACAGGCATGACAAAAGCCTACACCTAACATCGTGTCTTTTACTGTAATTACTCAGAATATGCGTAATTACATGCAACATGTCTTTCCTTCTCACTTCTCAGCTTGGGAGACATGAACCAGCCATTCCCTTCACCCTGTCAGTTACACAACGCTCTATGACAGGAGGCAGACACTGCTCGTGACCTCTCCAGAGATAAGCAGTACACTGCCGTGGACATTTGACTGAAGGTTAAATATATTTTTAATAGAAGGCAGCATTTCACCCTCCAGTACACCATATGACTTCACAATGCCTTGAACTTTTCTCTATCCATCATTAAGACTGCTAGATGTTTTATGAATGCTATGTTCTGCAATTTTTCTTTTAATAAAAAGCAATTTTCCACACTATTAAGACCACACTGATAACTCACTCTAATACAACATTCTCTCCTCCTGATTAGTTGAGCTAACCAGTAATTGCTTAAGCCATACCAAAAGTGTAGAGATTTGCATCAGTTATTAGTTTTACACGCACACTTGTAAAACTGCAACTGAAATCGAAACTTTGTACTAGTACCCTACAGTACTGTTAAAAATTGATAAAATGTTTATGACAGTAGGAAAAAACAAAATACTCACCCCATCATAGAGAGAAATGGAACTCATATGGTTCTTTGAAATGGAAATGCTGCCATGGTGGGGATCAGAAAAGAGAATGCCATCTGAAAAGAAGTACAATTTGCCTAGAATTTGAAAGAAAAAAAATTTGTATTAGGTATATGACAGTATTTCAGCATCATGTGACAAACACCTCTTCTTTATGAGGAAGAAACCTATGTCCTTGCAGAATTTTGTCATATTTAACATGCAGTACATTTGAGTAAAGATTTGGGATAGTATTTAGATGCCACTCAGACCACAACCATTCGATTTTTACTGGATCTCATTATCAACGTGGACTTGGAATCGTGACTATGATTGCATTTGACCTAATCTTATCCCCTGGAGCCCACTTATAAATATTTAATGGGGCTTTTATTTTTAAAGGCAAAAAAAAATTCAGAGCAAGTAGAATGGAGACAAAGCCATACATAATTACATAGATGCGGAGGTTTAATAGTTTACATATACAAGGTGTTCATTGCTGATGCTTCCAGTGCTCACAAAACCCAAGCCACAGCATGGGTATGTGCCTCCTATTGAGTGGTCAAGGAAGAAAAATGCAAAATACAACATTTCAAGTACATTTCTGTCAAATCTCATAGAATATCACACTTCACAGCGACCGTGTCAATGGGGAAAGAAAGGAAATAGGAGATGTTAGCTCTTTTGTAAAAGAAAAGCAAGCCAAAAAGCATATTAATTAATCCAGACTAAAACTGCTTCTTTAACATGGAAGTCAGTGGACTGTATCAGGAACAACTCGATACACTACTTGTATATTTTCCACAAGTGATTCATCACAAAAAGAGAGTTGAATTGGCAAAACTGATTGACTCAGTTAAGTTCATCACACAAAAATCCATAACACAGCAGCCTTATTAGCATACTAAGGAAAAGGTTGAATTTTTTTGATGTGTTTTAGTCATGAACGTATACCTTATTACAGTAAGACACAAGTGACAGAGAGGGAAGATGAGCACCTGTGTGACAGCACCTTTTGTCACCTAATCTTGTCAGGCTACATAGCTGCAAGCTCAGTAGAGCCCAAATTAGAGCACAGCAAACTATCTTGCAGCGTACGTGAAAGGGAACGAGATCAAGTTCATTTTCACTTGACACCTAAGAAAATATCTCGCTTGTTGAAGCGTTACATAATAGTCCTTATACCACCTACTTAAAACTCTCCATCCCAAGAGCTATCAAAACATTTAACTCCACAAATCTCCCCAAAAAAGGGAAAAAGTAAATTGCTCCAATGCGGAAAACACAGCCAGTTTGCACAAAGACAAAAAAAAAAATTTCACCATTCTTTTCCTTAGTTACTTACTGAGTGAACCCGTGCTCACAGCGCTGTATTGCAAAATAGTCAAATAAGTTCTCTAACTAACCTTCTTTCTTTAAAATCTGTTCAAATAGAGCAAAAGTGAATTCTGCTTTGTGAAAGTCACTGTTTAATTGCCTTGTACATCATTTTATCCTCAATACTCTCTTTGCATAACTACAAAAGTAATAAAGCTAAATTTTCCCCTAAAGATCACTGGCTTATACAAAGCACTTAGAGTTGGATATTAGTCATCTTCTGTTGTACATCAATACTGTGACAACAGTACCTTCTCTGGATAGCGGAATATAAAAACACTGTGCCTTAAGAAGTATGTTTTGATTCAACAATCTCTATTTATTCTTCTGTGAGTCTTCTCAAGGCAAAGCAAGGCACATTAACGCAAGGCTGTGGAGTGAGGGAAACCACTCCCAGCAGTCCTCCCAAATTGTCTTTAGTCATATTATTGGGGTATTCATGCTACTTAAGCTCTTGAAGGAAAAGGCACCAAAAGAAGAAGAATGATCCAAGACTGTTGCTAGCAATCTCATGTCAGAAAGCAATAACTTGATGGAATCTGAAAAGGACCAAGATCGAGCATCTTTCTATAATACAGTGAGCATCTGTGCTAATAAACACTGAAGCTCCTGAGTGAAAATGACAATGGAAAAAAACTGGAACAGCATGACAGCTCCAGGAGGAGGCTTCAGAAGGAGCAAAGAATACAAGGCTGTAAATAAGTTTAGAAGCAAATAATTCCAATCCCCTCCTACACCACAGACAGCGTATCACGTTGCCCAAAAGGTACATATATTTGCCTTCACTTCTTGAGCTGAGAGCCCACTGACACTGTTGTAATGCCCAACCTAATGTTATAGAATCACAGAATTGTTTAGGTTGGAAAAGACCTATAAGATCATCAAGCCCAACCGTTCCCCTACCCCTGCCATCCCACCCCCAAGCCCTGGCCCTCAGCACCGCCTCTGCCCGGCTGTTCAATCCCCCCAGGGCTGGGGACTCGACCCCTTCCCTGGGCAGCCCCTTCCAGCCCCTGACAGCCCTTTGGGGAAGGAATTGTCCCCCAGGGCCAACCTCACCCTGCCCTGGCACAACTTGAGGCCGGTGCCCCTCGTCCCATCGCCCCTTCCCTGGGAGCAGAGCCCGACCCCCACCTCACTACAACCTCCTTCCAGGTAGCTGTAGAGGGCGATAAGGTCTCCCCTCAGCCTCCTCTTCTCCAGACTAAAAGTTCATACAGAAAAAGCAGAAAGCACAGCACACCATTCATTAACGACAGAAGCAGACAGCATGCTTTTGAACTTTAGCTATGGGAGAAAAGTCTGCAAAGACTCATGTGAGGCGAGTCCCGTGTGCCTCAAAAGCAAGCCTATGGCTGTGACAGGAATCCCTCTTCTAGGACCAGGAGTTTCAAGCAGAGGTTGAGGACAAAAAAGTAAAACGTGGAGTTTAAGAAGAGAAAGTCACAAAGGCAAATGAAAAGAAAGCTTAAGACGATGGCAGAGGTATGCTCACCAGATGAATAAATCCCAGAAACTGTGCATCTCACGTTTTAAAAAAAGAAAAAGCGGACCAACTCTGTAAGTAATTGTAAAAAACACATCTCACCTTCTGCAGGCATGGCCTGTGGGTTGCTAGAATAAATATACGCTCCATCACCTCCAGTGAGTAAAGTGCCCAGAAAAGATTTGTCTTCCTAAACAGGAAAAACAAACAGCATTATCACAGACTGCATCAAGAACTGTGATCCACGCGAGAATATTTTCTCATGATTTTGCTTCAAGAAAATAACACTTTTTTTAAACAGCATCCATCAGAACTTTTAAGAGTTTCAAACTGTATAGATACAGAAGAATCAGTGAAAGACAGCACGTCAAAAGTATAATTTTTAAAAGCACTTCCCCCCACTTTTGGTTTTGCCAGCAGCTATTAAGTTACAAGTTATTGTCACAATCACAAGGCATAGCTTTTTGTTTTTAGACTGTCAGTCTACTGAACTAAAAGTATATTACAGGAAAATAAATCTGATTTCTGGTAACCACAAATTAAGCCACAAATGTGAAACTTGTGTGGTTTAAGATGTTCCCAGATCCCAAATTCCTTTCTTTTTTGTAGTGCTTAAAGTGTTTTCCTTTAGACATTTAGCATGCCAATTAAGTTAAAAGAAAGTTGCATGTAGAGTGGCATTGAGTTTTGGGGGTTTTTTTGAAACACGGGAGCTCCATGGGTAATACTTAAACAAGACTTCCATGAAATCATAGCTTTATTAGAATGCTCTTTGCTCTTGGGTTTTGTCATTCTTTGAAATAAAGAAAAAACTCAAGCTTTTACACACAATGTACTTTTTTTGTAGGTCAAAGTTGGAAAGAGACAGGGTAGAACAGGCAAGTCTTCCGTAGAAGAGGAATAACAAACAAAATAAAAGCCAGTTTTACTAGCAGCTAGGATTTTTTTTAATATTGGTTCTTGAAAGCGTAGCTTACATAGTTTAACAAAAACATTTAATTTTACCTTCAATATATGCTGTGCCTTTTCAGACAGTTTCACATCACTGTCTTCAACCTGTAGCCAGAAACAGTTTCCATTTGTATTTTTTAGTAGATAAAGCAAGTCTAACATCATATAAAAAGCATTAAAGAAGATTCAAGGCAAAGAGGAACCTTCGGTACCACAGATAGATAGAGTCCAAAGACCAGAGTGCTTCAAAGACAGCTCTGTGCTCTGCAATACTGTGTAACCATGGGACTGAAATAGTTCCTTGAAACACATTCAAGGGGATAGTCCCCATTAAATTGTTTTATAGACTAAAATGATATCGTATAGTCACAAAGCAGTGTATTCCATGCAGTCTTATTTTTTTATTACTGTTAAAGTGTTTAAAAAGTATGGATTGCCAAAGGGCAAAATGCTGCCTAACTTCATAATGCTAATTGGAATTATACCTTGGAATTATACCTCTAACACAGTGTAGTACATTAGGGGTCTGGAAGCAGGCCTTTCTTTCTGTTGGGGCAGACATTTTAAGTGATCTAAAGTGCCCCACAATAAACAGAGTTTTCAAAAGTCACACTGTGTACTTGAAAAACACCCAGGCCTTTATACAGCTAAAAAAAAAATGAAGTGGTGAAAATTAAATAATTTAAAACTTGTGTTATGAATGGAACCAGCAGCCTGTTTCCACTTACTAGTTTTTTACTTCATGTCTAAACTCAAAAATCAAAATAGTATTAATATATTAATAACCTGTTTCAGTGCCCAAGTTCCATACTTTTTCCTCATACATGCATACATTTATAACAAGTTTTCATTTGTGAATCTGTATGTATAGGGGAAAAAAAAAAAAGTCAAAAAAGTTTTTGTGTACTAACCAGCCAAGAAGCATATCTTGGGATAGCTGCAGTCAGTATTATGTGGCTGGTTTCTGAATTAATGCTGCCATCTGCAGGGAGTAAATGGAAAGCAAAGCAGTATAACACCATTCATATACTTCAGAGTGTCCAGTAAGTTACTTTTACGACTTGAAATTTCTTAGGGAAATATGAATATTTCCTCATTATTTTAAGGACTTATGAGTGTTTAAGTGAAGCTTTCACAGTAGACTAGCTCCCAGTCTTGTGCTGTAACACACACAGAGCTGCTATACAATACCAAAAAAACCCTGCTTTTATTCTGGTCTTAGTATATGGCTTCTTCCTTTGCTCTCCTCTCCCCTTTCTCCCCACCAGAAGTGTTCCAACTCCCATGGTTAAAAACCCAGAGCCTGTCTAGATACAAGAGTTCAGAAACATTGTTCAGACGTCCTCAAGAACTCTCTGTCACATGTAAACAGTCTGGAAAATCTGCACTTGTCTGAAGTTATGGAAATTACTCAGTATCCTGTCTTTTAAATGTAAGGCTGTTCCAAAAAACAAGCTTTCTAAAAGTTGTATCCTTTTTTTAGCTTTGTTTCATCTCTTCCAAACAAAGAGCAACTGAACTTAAAACATATTGTATGAAATGACTGTCACAAAAGTGATGGAAGAGAGCTGTTTGAATTTCCGCATACAATAGAAAACATTCACTAAGACTGAAGAAAATTTAGGAAGGGTACTATCACACTTGAATTTTTTACACCTCAACCCTGCTGTATCACATGGCAGACATAAAACCCAAAGTCCTTTCAGTGAGATTAGAGAAGCTTGACACTTAAGAAAAAAACCCATAATACGGTAATAGTTATAACATCCATCAGAAGCCCCTTTGCTCTTCCATCACACCATAGAATCATAGAATCACCTCGGTTGGAAAAGACCTTTAAGATCATCGAGTCCAACCGTTAACCTAGCACTGCCATCCCACCACTAAACCATGTCCCACCAAACTAAGCAAGTGACAACACCAGTGTTAGAATTTAAGAGAGTTACCTTTTTCGTTTACTTGTATCTCTGATGTTAGAAAGGACTCTGAAAAGACAACAGATCCCAAGCATCCTTTCCCTGTGAGCAAGTCTGGAATGTCAAATACCATCATAGACGCCTACAGCAAGCAAAGAGTTGGACAGAAAGGAAAAGAAAGCAGAACTTGAAACATTTCAATTGAAGCAGCACAACCCGTATGTTTTAAGCCTCCCAAAACACCGCTTTATATTATGGTGGAAAGTCTGAGATCAAAACTCTATGTTAATGTTTGATTCCAAAATTCCACTGTCTGACTTCATGTTAAAACTCAATCTTACCTCCGTTTCGGCACCTGCCATCTATCTCATCTCTCTCCTCACATTTATATTCACATAGATAAAAATCTCAGCATGCCCCATAAAAAAAGCCACTCAGGCTCTATTTTCTAATAAAATTTATAATCAGAATACTGAACAGCTTGCTTACCGTTTTAATCAAATTCAGGCTATCCTCATTTTCTAACGGAGTAATTCTAGAACAATAATGGTAATTAAATATTTAAAGGTTAGATCATTTTGAGTGACTTCACAGCAGCCAAAAAAGCTAGAGTTTAAAATAAACTCTTATTTGTGTAGACCATTTCAGTCAATTAGACAGTGTGGGGATTAAAAAAGCACAAGCTTGTGATATCAACAAAGTTAAAAGCACGGTTTTAAAATAAACTCTTAATGGGCTCACGCTGCTTCTGCTCATAAACAGTTAATAAAATTGGTCTGCCCAGTTCTTTTAGATTTTTTTAAAAGTTTTTAAGATTCCACAGAATTACAGATATGAAATCATCCAACTGTCTCATACAGAAAAGCATTTAGTACATCTTGTATGAAATAATCAAATGCAATGTTTTCTCAGAAGTTCCAAGACAATAAAAATAAGCTTATTCCTGTATTAAACACAGTAATTAATAACAAGAAGTGTAAGACAGTGATACAAACCTTCCATGATTATTCACAGCCTGAATTTGAAAAGCGATTTTGGAGCTGCAGAACAGAAATTGTACTGGTGAAAAACGCGTTTTATACTTCTTTACATGTAAAAGCCAAGCAATAATAGACTTAAAGCAAAGTAACTGCTGAAGTGATTAAAAAAAGGGGAAAAGAAAAATAGAATAATTATAATGATTTTAAAAGTCTGAATGCATTATGAAGTCTTGGAGTTTGGTAGTCATGCAAGTTCAGTTTAAAAATTAGCATTTGACGTATTTTTTCCCCAAAACAGCTAATACATTGACACAATACATCAATCAGTAAGTATCTGTATACACATACCGTAATGCAGCTTTGAGCTGCGTTAAATGAAGGTTATCCAGCACAGACATGAGCATCTGCTCTGCTACCTCCTTTGCCTGAAAAAAGGAAACTGAGAATAAAATATCTTTTTCCATACTTCCAAATCCCAGCAACTACAGGAGCACCCATTACATAAACAAGAGACCATACACTAAACAATAACACACTGATGCACCAGGCTAAAATTTGTTCTTTCACATATCTGATTTTCCTTGCTATAAGGGTAGGAAAATTCATGAAAGATGGGAAAACAATTGTAGATGGATAAAATGAGATATACTCTGAAATTCCTCTTTTTTAAACAGAATTCAGAGAGATGAGTTGGAGGCCATTAACTTCATTAATGTTAATGCAGTTGATGGAAACTTTTTTTTTTTTATTATTTTGGTTTGCATGTAATCTTATATTGCAAGCAATCCAAATCAACAATTAGAGCATACAGAATCGGTGCTTCATTTACCTTGGATTCAGTGGAAGTTTTAGCATAGCACTCAATGCCAGCAAGCACAGCCTCTACAACAGCAGTATATATTTGCGACAACAGCGTACTGAAGAGAAATACAAACACAACATTTACTAGACAGATAGAGTTTTCTTCCTCCTCTGTTTAAAGGAGCAGTTTTTCCTCTCATAACACAACTCCCTTATATAGAAGGGGTCCTTGTTCAAATACGTGTGGCAATAGCTTTATATTTAACCTTTCAGTTTAAAAAAAATAAATTAGAGCAAGTAAATTGCTCAAGTTACAGAATATCTAGGGAAAAAAAAAACCTCTTGCACAATGTATTCCTGCTCTTATCAGTCTAGAAAAAAAAAAAGTTTCATTGTTGACTGTTGCTGCAGTTATGTTGAGGATCACATCCTAAATATTCCAACAAGAATAGAATGGTAACCCCACGTTCTGCAAAAGCAAAACCTGAAAACAGAGTGAACTGACTTCAGAGACCGACTTGTTCTGGAGCACGTCAAGCAAAAAAGATGCCAAAACAAACCAGTCACCGCAACCTTTTGAGCACATCCACATCACAGCTTAGTCTGATTCCCTTCTCAAAAGGGAACTGAAAGAACTACAGAAATAAACAAAGGTTAGGTGAAGCCAGAAGCGACTTACAGCTACAGACATATTTATAGCTCAAAAACTATTGGGAGAAAACCACCTGTGCCCAACTAAGAAACATCAGCCCCCGTCTTTGAGCTAAACTGGAACAAAAAGATAAGAAGATGGACAAACCAGTGCTACTTCCCCAAACTTTAACTCCTCTTGTTACTCCTCTGCAACTGCTCGACGTTGAGGGAGGGAAGAGAGGGAGGCAGGAGAAGGATACAGCATCTAAGCCAAATGCAAAGCATTCCTGAAGGATGGAAAAAAGCATCCGAAGCTCCCAAACGTGGCCCAACACGGAGGAACCTCAAAATGCACCAGTGCTTGTCTTTGAACTTCACTCCCAATAGCAGTAAGATTTTAAAATCAAACTTTCTTACTACTTTTGCGATTTCTGTGTAATTTCATATACTAACACATGCATTTAACTGAGGTTTGCAGCACACTCTCGTTACAGGAAATGCATATAATTCTTCCTAACTCTGGAGCCATTCCTATTTTCACTCAAATTCACATACACATTTGCAAGAAAACACCTCAGCGTGGGCTGTGCTTTACACTAATATGCTATAGTTACGTTACTCTTCTTCCCATTTCAAACTTTAAACACTAATAATGCAAAACAGAAAATGGTATTTTCTTAAAAAAAAAAATAAAATACAAGGTTTACCCTGAGGATGCTTAAAGTTACACAGTCAGTTTTTCACACCAGCCAATCTGGACTCTAGGTTGCAGTTCTTCCTAAATACAGCCAAGTTTGGGCTGAACACTGCTTATGAAATATTTTTCCACTTTTTATTTCATTAGAAAAAAATCGACAAATGTAAGAACCAGTTACAGGGCTCAACTGCAAACTAATTCCGAAATCACGAGGTCAGGTTTGCCAGAAAAAGCTAATTTTCCTGCTGTTGTTGACACTAGGTTATTTCATCCAATACAGGGACGCTTCCAGAAAAAAGATATTCTCATTTAAAATACTGCCTCTATCAATTGACCCCTGCTTTGCTTCAAACTTCTCTAAGCCATCTCTGTTAGAACTTTATTTAGTACCACGTCTTTTAGAAGTAGGACAAGAAATACTGTGTATGTTTGGGCAGAACATATATGCAAGCAAAATTACCTGTTGAAGTTAACTTTACTATAAAAAATAAAATATCTGCTGATCAGTCTAGTAACTTCACTTTTACATCTTTGAGAACTGTATGACAATTGCCAAAATTGAACAGTACTTAGCATGAAAGGTCACCACTACCAGCTCCCTCCGTCACATCTTTACTATCTTGCTAACGCGTCATGCAGGCTTGCAAACTGCTCTGCTGCAGAGGCAAGGAGGCTCCTAAAATTCTCCTAACTAGCAAGGAGGACAAAATCTCTAAGGAAAGGTTTGATTTATAAAGATTGAGAGCAGTACCGAAGCAGATTATCTACCATGTTCTTAAAGCTTGACAGCTATCTACAACATGCAGAGAAGTGGACATCAACATGGATAAACAAAGTCTTATTTTGTGAAGGTCAAAATGTGCGGAAGCTTTGTAGCTTGCTAACAAAAAAAATGCAGAAGTTAACTTTTATCTATCCTCTAACATAGTGAAATTTCTTTGCAAGTTTGAGGGTTCCCTGTTGGCATTTCCACTAACCATTTTAAATCTTACATGCTGTTTAGCTTAATGAAACTAGTCTAAAAATTACTTTTATCTGTGGAACATGCTCCCATTCAGTTACACTTTCCCCCTCAGTGTATTGAAGTATGTTTTAAAGTGATTCAAGTAAGTGTTAAGACAAAAAGTTTTATTAAAATTTAAGCAAAATCCCCTAATATTTCCTTTCATAGTTTGCTATATAGCAGAAGGGATGTCACACTAACAATTCAGTTTGCTCACTGAAACCCCCAATGAGCAATTTGCCTTTGAAACCCTCCCACATTCACCTTATTCTAAATAAAAATGTCGCTCTGCAAATGCCAACAGCCACTGCTGCCTAAAAGCAGTTTTGAGCTACAAGGTAGAAAGAGTGAAGAGTTAGGGAATAACAAAAAGTTGGCAGCTTACACTTGTTCAGCTTGCTTGTGCGTCTCATTGTCATTTCCTGTATTGAAAACAAAAACGTTTGGTTCAGGCACTGTCAGAAGCATTTACACAGAACTTCTTGGGCATAACATTTCTGCTGCATATCCTACATGACATTTATCCACTATTTTATATAACTGCAGTTTGTTTGCAGATTTAAAAACAGAGCAAAGCAGAGATTTACTTGTATCAGTGCAGCCAGTACACACTAGAGCCAAGACTAAGACCTGCATCAGGTCAAAACAAAGATCCCTTTTGCGCTGTATCCTGTCTCCCAACGTGGCCATTCCTGGATGCCCAGGAAAAAGTACAACTAAAGCAACCATATACCATAATTCCTTCCATTTTGCAAGCCTCCAACCATCTCCTCTTCAGATACTTTCTGAGCTTGATATGGTTTAAGATATATAGCAACCCTAAGGAGACTAACAGAATCATAGAATCATAGAATCATAGAATCATAGAATCATAGAATCATAGAATCATAGAATCATAGAATCATAGAATCATAGAATCATAGAATCATAGAATCATAGAATCATAGAATCATAGAATCATAGAATCATAGAATCATAGAATGTTTTGGGTTGGAAGGGACCCCTAGAGGTCATCTAGTCCAACCCCCCTGCAGGGAGCAGGGACACCACTAACTAGATCAGGTTGCTCAGAGCCCCATCCAACCTGGCCTTGAATGTTTCCATGGACTCAGGCAGCCATTTAAAATGGGTAAGGAATTTGTTTTTAAAAATTTCACCTGGCTTGTTTTTATTAGGGAAGACAGCTATCACAACAAACTATATTGGACCCAAACTAGAGGATAAATGATAAAAGTCAAAAGAGTTTTTTCTATCCTTTTAAAAAAACCTCAGATTGTCAAAGAAGCTGCTTTTTTTTTTTTTTTTCCTTTTTGACAACTACCACTTTCAATTACTGTATTTTTGGGGACTGTTTTTCTATCAGCTTGTTTGGACTTAAATGTTTATCTAGTACTTGTAAAAGGCCTGCACACTCAGATGCACTCTGCCTTCACACCGCATTCTGATGCGGACACAAATACACCTCTTCACCTTTGAAGCATTCATTGTGAATATCTGGTAGAGTTTTGCACATGAAGGTAGGACATGCAACAGAACAGTGTTCTGCTATGATTTCATGCACTGGCTATGGAGCTACACAGCATCAACCCATTCCATGGCCCAATGCTCATAAAGGAATCAAAGCCACCTTTTAATCGCTACAAAATATAAATAACCAAAGAGAATAACTGTCTTAAATTACCGCTTAGTATTTTTAATATACTTACCCAGGAAAGGAATGTGAGTGGTTCCAAAAAAATAGGTCCTTGAACAAGCCAGAGGTCCCTTTGGAGATACACACTGCACTACCTAGTTGTCAGTATTAATGAGATACAAAAAGACCTTAGTAAAACAAAATTGGTGCTATAATTAAAAATAAGCTAAGCTCCCCTTAAGTGTTCTAACCACTGACATACTACAGGAAGCGTACAACACAGACTTAACTGGATTTTAAAAAAGTAACTTACGTTTTCAAAGGTATATTTCACTTTTGACTTGACCTGAATGGTTGAAAGACTTTGGGAAGGAGATGAGCTCTGACTTCCATAAGCGTTAAGCATGTGTTTTCAATTTCCTATGTCAACTGCTCTTTTCATGAAGAGGAAAGTGTGTCAGGTTCCCATAACTATGCTTGCACTCGGTCTTATTTACTATTTTCATGACACCCTATTAAAACCGTATCACCTGTACCTGTAAATAAACCACCTTTTTAAGAACAACGTCAGAATCTGAAGACAACAGATGGAGCAAGTACATCAGAATAAAATTGTACTTGCATTTGGGAAGATATCAAATGGTCTTAATGGGAATATTAACAAGGGGAAAAAAACAACAAAACTGAAGTGTTTTTACAGAAATAGGGTTAGACAGAGCAGCAAATGGAGATGAGATTTCACCGGGATACTAAAACAATACTTTCTCAGGCTTTCAACATATGCAATGTGTCCAGAATACCCACGTCCATCCATCCCTAAGGCAACTATGCATGAAATGTCGTCATGACAAGATCATAAACTCATCCCCTCAATCATACGTTCACTCCACCATGACCTGTACTCAACCACATCCATCTCCTCAGCACAAACTTTGGACTCGCACAACTGACGGACACTCCCAGAGCCCACGGAAATCGGCCAGCAGGGAGAACTACACAACCAATCTGCACGCTACCTCTCCTCCTTCGCTGCGAGTTACCTTCTTGATGCACCCAGCCCAGCCAGCCAGAGGATCTGAATTCCCTGGGGTCGCTTCCCCAGTTACGTCCCCTGCGCGGTGGTGCAACAAGCCATCGACCTCATCATATGTTTTAAAACTAAGCTTTTACTTGAAAATGGAAACAAGTTAATCTTACAACTTGATCTTAACATTCTTTGAACACCAGAAAGATATTCAGAGTTTCACGAACTGTTCAGTTGCTGAAGCACACACTGAAATTTGGACACGCGTAAGTATCCCGTGTCTATTCACAAAGTCATTATAAAAAAAAGTGTCGTTCCATTACTTTTTAAGAAATGGCTAAACCATTCTAATGAAAATAAAATCTGCATGTCAGATTTAAGTACATCATACGCTACCATCAGGAAGATTTTCACTTTGTGGCTAGGACAAGTGTCCTCAGAAACTGCATTTCCCTCTCTCCCACCCCACACACTTACAGCACCACAAGTGTTTACAAGTTGTCTTTTCACAAAGGAAGAAAATATTTTAACTCGTTCAGCAGTCCCTGATTAAACACCCAGTATAGCTTGACTTGGAAAGAGAAAGAAAAAGGAAATGTGTTCCCTAAACTGACTGACTGTTAAGGTAAAGTATGTTTTTATATGTTAAGAAGAATTAAGGTACTTAACTGATGGAAGGTAAGCATTTTAAGAGCACAAAGAAGAATATACAAAGAGAAAGAAAATATATACTGCTTCAGAATTATCAGGTAACTACTTAAAAGCCTTACCATATGCTTAGCAGTGCTTCCACCAAGGCCAGTGTTTCGAACAAGATGTCCTTCTGATGGAAAATTAAAGTTACCAGAGTTCAAGTTTTCCTTAGTTGAGTGGCTACCAAACAGAACAAAGGGCTGCCGGCTAGGGCTAAGGAGAAAAGAGGGTATCACCACCAAAATACTTGAAGAAAACTTACAAACAACAAATGAAATCAAAGCTTTCAAGTCTAATGGACCAACTATTGAATTTCTCACTAAAAGAGTAGGACAAAAAAAAATAAAAAAAATTACTACAGCTGCAGAAAGCTTCCCATTGAAAAGACCAATTTCCAAAGAAAAAAGCCTACTTGAATGAACAAGACTGATTTCTTTCATATACAAGAACATATCTCAAGGCTGTTTCCCAAATGCTTTAGAAGGGTCTTTTTCCTCTTTTTTTAAAGTAAATTGCCTTGAAAAGCTGACTAGTTTATAATTTACCATCTTCAAGAACCCCGAAATGACTATATTGGAATCAAACAAAACTATTTTGTTTTTAGTTCTGGCTTTGGGCCCAAGACTCAACTGGAGAGGTCAAGGTTTTTCTTTTCATTATTTAAATACAAACAACATAGAATGCTGAAAACAATAAAGGACAATGAACTCCACTGTTTAATTCCAAATAGAGAAGAATCTGCAGAGACATTCAAGTAGCTAAGCAACCTTTATTTAGCTCAAAACAGCAGAACACTTGGGTTTGCAACATCTGACAAACAACCTTCCTCTCTCATTTAAAATTCCATGCTGAAATAAAATAAAGCTGACGTGTGTTGCCCAGCTTATATTGGCTAAAATTTGAGTTTTTAACTGCTGTGCTTTAAGCATTGGCCTTGTGCGTGTTGTGACTCTCAAAAGTATACTGACTTCTTCAACCTTCATATTTTAATTGGGTTTGAGTGTTGTATAAATAGGATCAACATTTTCAGACATAGCTGTCTCATATAATAAATTCATGAGTTTGTTTAGGTATCTCACCATGAAGAAATCGATCACATTAGAATGCACAAGGTGGATGGTTTCAAGCATATTGACATTGTATATGTAATAACTACAGCATTAAATCCCATGAAAATTCAGCTTATCCTTCCCAGAAGTGCCTTTGCACATGTTTTTAAATTTGCAAAGATGAGATGTGATATGCTGAGATGGTCCCAAAAGGAATTATAAGCCTTATGGCATCAGAGATATAAATAACTTATTGAGGTACTAGCGACACCACAATTTTGCAGGGAATAATGAATAATACCTGTTGTCTGTTATATGGCTTGAGATCATTCCGTGACTGAAATAACTTCTGAAAGGCTGTGAAGAATTAAAAAAAATCCAACTGATTAACGAGTAAATGAACAGGAAGTGTAATATGTCATATCATTAAGAACAAACCTGAATTCTCCGTCTCAGAGAAAAACCCCTGAACCCTCAAAAACTACTTCCAACCTCCATAAACAAACCCAAACACCATGAAATCTCACGTATGCTTAAAGCAACAGCCACTACCAAAAAGCACTGTGCTATTTTCACCCATGCCGTATGATACCACCAGTTGTGTTTGAGATTTGACACGTGCAACCTCAACTTGCTGGGAAGTGCACGTACCAGAGCTTCCACAAAAATGAAAGTCAATCTACCCATAAGCAGGGATCTGTGCGCAGACGTAAATCAACTAAGTTCAATTATCAGTGAACAAACACTCAACTGAATTACACCAGGCAGTCCTAAACTATCATACCATGAATAGGTAAGGTGGGTGGTGTACTTAAAAACATGTTTCTACTCCTCAAACATGGAGAAGAAAAACAAAAAAAGCCAACCCAATGCTGAATACTTATTACTTCTGCAAGGATGACCCTAGCAGTTCAAAGAATTACAGAAGCAGGCATACCTCCCCCGCCTGAGATTCTGAGAGTTCCAGAATGAAGGGAATTTCAGTATCAAAATTAGCAAAAAAGTTGGTCCACTGGTGTTCAAAAATCATTAAATCCTAGAAGAAAAATATCAACATTACTTAGTAAGGCAACCAGAGAAAGGAAGTCACAGGTTGTACCAAATGAATCCCTATTACTTTAGAACAACACAGATTACGTTTCACGATGCAGTACACTATTGCAGTCTGCCCAGTGACAAGTACAAGAAAATAAACGTCTTTTAAAAGATAAGGACTTTCTGCTGGGGTTTAGGGGGTCTTTTGGGGGGAGGTGGGGTTGTTTGTTTGGGAGTTTTGGGGTTGTTTGTTTTGTTTTTTTTTTTAAGAGAAGAGGCAAGAGAGGGAAGAGGACCAGAGCCCTGCACTATCTGCTTTTAATGTAAGGAAGTACGCTGGTTTGAGATCACTCATAACTCAGACCTCATGATTCACATAAGACTTCCAAAATTAACACTTCGATAGATTTAATTTTCGATTTTTAAATGAGCATATGGTTCTGCAGTAATTTGTATCTGCCGTTAAGTAAGCTTATGATCAGAAAATGAGGAACAGGGTGGGGAATTTGGGAAGCTCTGAAAGTGGCAGACAGTCATTTCTTTATCTGCATTTGTAAAACAAAATATTGTTAAGTGGAAAAGGAAATGTCAGGAACACCTCACTAAAGCAGAATAAAAAAGGAACGTGACGACAGGTAAGTGTTGCATTCAAATTAATGAAAAAAATAAGAGAATCGATAAAAAGTATGTCATGCTGACAAAGCAGGAACCTTACAGAACTGGGCAATTTTAAAATGCTCTCAAGATTACTTTCAGTCACTTGTCGCATACTAACTTGGAAGATAAGAGACATCCTGATTTTAGAAAGTATAGTTTTTCAGACATATAACAGGCAAAACTAGAACTATGATTTTTAGCAGTGGGATGAGTATTGTACAGTATTTGACTTCAGTCACTTCATTAGCGCAGTAATGAATGAAATTTAGAGAGTGAATGTTGATGAAACCTTACAAGCCGTCCAAAATACTAATAAAGTTTGTATTAGAGGTTTAACATGAAGGTTTACATTTAAGGGGAGAAACTATCATTGGAGAATATTCCAGTCTCAAATAAGCTTTTCACAGAAGCCAAGAACTAAAAAGTGCTTTTGTCAGCTTATTTGGAACTTGCCAATATTTTACAGAATATTCCTTTAAATTCCAAATAGAGTTAAAATCAGAACTTCTTGAAATCAAAGCTGTATTAAAAAAAAAAGTATGAACACATACCAGCTTCAAATGCTCTTTAAGTGCACGTAGCTTCACCCTCATGGAGAAAATTAATCATTTTTAAAATCACCAGTTTCTATGAAACCAGAGTTGTATGAAAACCCCATTTTTTCCCCAGAAAATCTGAAGTCAATTTAACAACAACATTCAGGCTCAAAACTTCAAAATAGGATAAATAAGTCTGTTTCAGGGTAGACTTAGCAGGTACAAGAAGAGTCCCAAACATTTATCTCCCTTCCACAGGAAGGTGGAAGTATTACAGAGTGACTATTTAGGCTGACAAACCTGTGAGCTGTATGACATTTTAACTTTCACTACAGCGGTTGATTAAACAACCAAATTGGCGTGAAGTACCACTATTTTATTAATAAAGGATACTTACTGCTGAACTTGCTACATATTAAAAGCCTACTCTGCTGCTAAGCTAGAAATTGATGAAAAAATTCACAACAAAATAGTATATATTAATAGTGGTACATTGCTTTCTTCTCTAACACTGAGATCAGACCATGGCATTAAAACGAGGAATCACTTTACACTGTGTTTGTATTTCACAAAGCATCAGGGCAGCCACTGTGTGTCACTGTTACCCACTTAAAGCAGTTACAAAGCACTCGTGAAAGTGTTTTTTCCGGGAAGAATGGCTGTATGTTAAAATGGATTTCCCCCCACCTCCTTGCAGCAAAAGGAGGATTAACGCACACCAACATACCAGCTTTCTGTACTTTGTACCCAGTGCTATGACCTGAAGAACAGTCACACCATTTACAGAAACTTTAGGAGAATTTCAGGCAAATTAAGAAATTCAAGGAATTCAAGACATTTGTAAAGTTTTGCAGACTTTTGGTAGATTTGAAGAAAGGAAAGAGACAACAGTATGTAGAGCCAGTAGATTAAGTACATAAGAACTATTACAAACAAAAAAATACAATTTTGCTCTGCAGCTACACTAACAGACTAGAAGTTGATTCAGAATACTTTACCCACATTACCTCAAAGAGCAAGTCCTCCAAGGAAACAGGATCCATTTTGCTGTATGTCTTCCACAAATCAACACTGACATCCATTAACTGAAAAATATTTTAAACACACTTCTGTGAAAAACGCCATGAAGAATGCCACAGATTCAGGTTTAAGATGCACTGAAACAGACTCGCAGCACGCTGCCCACTGTGTCCTCCTTAACTCTGAATTCAGCAATGTTTTTTCACTACTGGTTACAAAAGAATTGACCAGATGTAAGTGTTCTGGATGCTTCTGAGACTCAACTCCTCCAGTAGGGGTCTAAAGTACATGCAAAGTTTTGCTTGCATCTTTCAAACAAACCATTTCACAAAGTTTTTCAAAACTGAGTTAATAGCAAAGAGTAGTATCAGCTTGTGCAGCCAAAAGGGAAAGATCAGGTTTTTGAGACAAGACAGACAAGAAGCAGACTCCAAGCTCATTTAACTTGACAATTAGCAATACCTTCTTTCCAAGTAGTAAGATGATGCACGTGAGAACACTATTCAAAAATATATTCTTAAGGGACACTTGTAGCTGAATAATTTCTGCATTTACAGGGTTCCCCACCACCCACAATTAGAAACTCAACACTGACTGGAATTTTCTTAAGCCACTGCTTTACAGTTATTCCAGTTACTCCTATTATCAGATAGAGCAATAATAATTTCCCAGACATCACTTCCATAAACCATAAAAGTAAATTCCTTGGATCACAGCATCTTGAGCAACTCTGATTTCTGTAAGAGTAACAGAGCAACTGCCCTTAAGACGCTGAAAAAAATATTATCATCATTAAAAAGTTATCATCATTAGATTATCTTAAATTTAACAATATAGAATGCACAGCAGAGGGAAAATCTGTTTCAGGAGCTAAAAATGCACTGAGAACACCCTCTCTGAATAACAGCAGAAGTAGCACAGATCAGAAGTACAGAACAGAGGTATAGGTCATTTACAGTGATCCCAAATGTATTTCCTCCCATAGATTGTTTTTTCCTCCCCATCTGTGACATATAGCAGCTGCCTAACAGATAACCATGCATAAACAGTTACGTAAAATGTTAAGAATGCCACTTCCCACTTGAAATCCCCTTATGACTTTAAGGAGGAAGAAGGCAAGAACTCAAGCTGGAACTGGCTGAACCGCCAGAGCTGACACGCTCACTCTTAAAACAGATACTGGGAATTTGCATTGCTCCTTGTTAAGTCTGCAAGGGTGCTGTGAAGTCAGTATGAACTCCCACACTGAAAGAGGGGAGGCTCTGTCTTTGCGAAGTCTGTGTCTACACATTTTCTCAAAGCCTCTATGGATTCATGAAATGAATTGGTAAGGGTAATCAAAGATCCAAACAACTCCTGAATTCAGTGTCATAAATATTCATTGACTGATTTCAGACATCAGGAAGGGCTACTGATACTTGGGCAGACCTCCACAAGGACGCTCAGCTCTTTGCACTTTGTATGTAATGATTTTGGCAGGTTCGCACAACATGATTACAGTACTATTGATGGACTGAAAAAAAAAAAGCATGAAGAAAGATCTCAGTGGAAAGAGTACAGTGCTTAAAGGCACACTTGAACTCACATGCTAGATTTTTGAGCAGGCGAGTACAGTGCTACATGTGATGAGACTTTAACAACGGTACTATTAATTCCTTGGGTTTTTTCCAGTTGTCAGAAGTCAAAGAATATTCTGGCTGTAAAAATGGAGGATTGACAAGAAAAATAGGATATCTGCATTTCTGTGGCAGAAGTCCAAGAAAATTAAATAAAAGAAGCTCCAAACAAGTACACAAATACAAAGCTGTCCTCTGAAGATGCTGTTAAGAGTATATTTAATAAACAGGCAAATCAAATGGCACAAGTTGCTCAGAGCAGAACAGCAAATCACTGTTAAAACTAGGAGCATCATCAAAAATCTTGACTGTTGCCGTATTCAGCAGGCTACAATGACCCAAGAATATATGAGATGTGTGTCTGTGTCAAAACTTCTGGCACAAGAATTACAGTCCCTTCTGATTTACTCAGTTCCTTTCAAGGTATTTGTCACTAACCAGCTTCTCTTGCACTGCTTTTTAAGATCTATACCCGTCTAGCAGAGTTAAAAAAAAAGTGGTTTCTGCTATTGGTAAAGGAGGCTCTAGAAGAAAAGGAAAAAAATTCTAAATCACAACAGGGAGGCTGGGGAGAGACACCAAACAATCGTGGTTTATCCAGGACAGAGTGCTGTGTAGCTCGTAGCAGTCTCTCAGCAGGTCTGTGGCATCTCCATCCCTACACATTCAAAACTCAGCTTCATAAGATCCTGAAAAACTTCACCCCACTTAGAAGCTGGCCTCCTTTGAGCAGTGAGTCAGGACTAGCTGATCTCAAAAGGTACTTTCCAACTGGAATTATTCCATGATTCAACTTCTGCTTCAGAATGGAAACGAAAGAAAATGAAGACTGTAACTACTTACTTCATATTTCATTGTAAAGAAGCCATCGCCCCCAATTCCTTCCAGGGCAAAAGCCTGCACTATTGGCCACTTTTCAACAATGAACATATCAAATATCTGTAGGTGACCTGCAAAAGAAATATTTCACAGAGACATTTTCTCACAAATACTGGCAGTTCCTGTGAGTTCTTAGAGTTGTTTTGAGATTCTAATAAAGGATCTCAATTATCCTGTATTTGTACAACTTAAAATTGGTAACTGAAAAATGTCTTTTGTGAAGACTGTAGCTTTTAGAAACTCTGTCCCTCTTTTCCAGCTATCACTGTAGTAAAAGATATTATATCTCCTTGCAAATTTCATTCCAAGACCATTAGCAAAACTGTGCCCATTAAAATTCAAAATACTAAACAGGGAGCTTTGCTTAGTCCAACTTGTTTAAATATTTGGCCTTAAGTCAAATACTGTCAATGTCATCCTCCTGTTAATCAGAATTTTAAGTCAGGGGAGAGGAAAACCGTACAGCCTAGTATTCATCAGTGAAGCTGCAAGCCATCTGAAGTCAAGTGTGATTATCATCCTTACACTACACACCTTCTTTAGATACATCCTAACAAAGAACTGCCATCCTCCCCCATGCCCTGACCCATTAACAATTTTTCAGACAGTCAGAATGTGTCATCCTTTCCTCAAGAGAAGCAATGAAGAATTAGGAATAAAAAAAAAACCCAACCAAAAAAAAAACCCAACCAAAAAAAAAACCCAACCAAAAAAAAAACACCAAAACCACCGAACTGAATTAGCTTGGTTTGAACTCACACGGTTCAAAAACAGAAAGCAATTTTCTTTATTTTTTTTTTTTTTTGTTTGCCTCTCACCTACTGTACTATGGACCAAAACCCCCATAGGTTCACGCTGCACAGTGAAGTACATGCACCGCGTTGCTTTTGCATTATTCACTGCTGGGGACCCTGCTAAGCAGACTTCACTGACCAATGTGTTCAGGCTGCAAGGCTGGCTGCAGATCATAACAGGAAGTCATGCAGTCCAGTTTTTTCAGGGCTAAAAAAAGGAAACTTGCATAACGAAATGTTTATTCTTTCCTTACATAAAGAAGTATTTGTCTGGAGCTCCCATCTCAACAGAGAATTTCTGTAGCAGCAGAACACACTTCTCTGAATGCAAATTATTTCTTTGCCTCACGCTGTGAGCATTCACTCTTCAGATGAAGTCTAAGGGCTTACATTTTTCAGAAACACAACTCTCAAGTAAAAAGAGGCTAAAAGGAAACTATTGACCTATTAATCCTTATTTCTTACCAAAGGCAAGGAAACTTCATTCCCTGAACTGCATGACTTGCATGCTGCAAAAAACACTTGCACTGTAAGCATAAAGCGAGCTAACCTACCTTGGCAGCTGTATGGAATACCAATGCGACTGCAATCTCGAACCATGTCTACAAAGCTGGAAATTTTGAATTCCTCTGCAGCTTCTTCATCTTCATACTGAAAGAAGTAATTTAAAATAAAATTTGATTAGGCATGCCTAATTTGACTGTTAGTTTTGCACTAGAGAGAGTATGTATTGTACTGTTTTAATTCCATAGCAAATTTCATGTAATCCACTAAAATATTATCTACAGGTTCCAGAAGCTAAATCACCTCTTTAGTCTCTATATTTTCAAAACTCCGTTGTGGCAGGGATGTATTCAAGCCAATGGAAATTGTTCTTTAAAAATCAAACTTCAGAGGAAGGTTTTTATACAAAGTTATAAATATATACTTTATTTTCAGCTTTCAGTGAAGCCTTTCAACATCATCTACTAGATTCTGGACAGTTTTGAAAGAATAAAAGATATTTTGTGAATATTAACTGACCTGCCACAAAAAACTTGCTACTGAAGGAAGGGGAAAAAAAAAAAATTACCAGCTTAACAAGAACTGGGAAAGCCAACTGATATGCCTCAGGTCACAGAACAAGCCATGAGAACCAACTGCTGTCTGAGGGAGATGTATATATATAGGAAAAGGAGGAAGAAAGAAGAGGAGACACCACCATGCAATACTATCTTGCTGTTTCACACTGTTTTGTTTTTTTTTAAATGTACAGTGCTCTGAACATAATATCAAGGTAAATTACATGATTATGAACTTTTTGTATACAGCTCTTGTGAGCTTCAGGATACACACAACAAATTTATTTTAAGAACAAGTTCTTTTAAGGCGAGCCTGAATTTAAGATGCAGCCCAAGTTCCTCCATGAAGTGTTCTTTCTTCAATCCCAGGAAGCCAGATGAAAGTGTCAGTTCAAAGCCAAGCCCCAAACAACTGCCAGCTTCTCAAGACTTAAAAAGCCATTAGAATAAGAACTTGGTTTTTGGCAGGGTACTAAAGGCTTGTGCGCTATCAGGTATAATACAGCCCATTCCATAAACAGTACAGTCATGACACTCAGAAAGCTTATCAAGTACTGAAATTTGACACATACTGTATCTTATTTGGCCATTTGAAAATGGCCATTCTTTAATAATATGTTTTCTCTTTCAATAACACAGATATCCATTTAAATTCCTACGGTATAGTTAAAAGCAAGTAGGACGGAAGAAAGGAAGGAGAGGCTGTAGGTTTTGCCAGATTCATCAAGAGCTGCAGAGCCAGGCACGGCATTGCTTTTTTTATTCCTAAAGCTCTTGAGCTTTTTAGGTTTCATTCTTATAAAAGCAAGCAAAAGTTGCTTCTATCACTGAAAACAAAATGCTTAAAAGCCCTACAGGCAATGGTCCTGTAAACAGGATGCACTTAATGACACAGCAACGTTTTTTGGTTTCTCTTTCAGAAGTAATCTAGGAAACTGGCAGTTCTTATAGATTAGAAATGCGACTGGAAGTGCATCGCTCAGCTCATTCACATGAAACAGCAATGAAGTAAACCTGGTATTTTCAACTTCAGCAATCAAACTTTTCCATTCATTTCCACAAATAGCAAGGCAATTGGTTTACCTTTCTAGTTACACCATTATTTCAAGCCAGTACTGTGTGATTAAGGTTACTACTTACCACAATAAATCATATAAAAGCCCATAAGCAGATGCAGCTTAAAATTCAATAGCTGAGATTGCAGTTGTGCTAAGTTGTGTGTTAAGAACTACTCCAGTCTTGACTCCAAAATGCGTGCGTTTTACCACCATCAGTTATGCTTCAAGATTTGCTCTTTCAGTAGGGATTTTGGCAACAGAAAAACCTTACGAAGCCAGGCTTTAGATTTTGCTATGGCATGCTCTAACCTGTAGCTCAGCTGTTTACGTCTTAGTAAGAAGTAACTGTACCCCTCTATGCAGCACTCATGGCACTGTATCTAGAACACTGCATCCAGTTTTGGGACCCACATACAAGAGAGACGTTGATAAACCAGAGCAAGTTCAGTGGAGGGCCCCCACAAGGATGACTGGGTTCGAGCACTTGTCCTACAAAGAGAGACCCAGGCTTGTTCGTAGAATCATAGAAGCGTTTAGGTTGGAAAAGACATTTAAGATCATTAAGTCCAACTATTCCCCTAACCCTGCCATCCCACCACTAAACCATGTCCCTGAGCACCTCATCTGCCGAGCTTTTAAATACTTTTTTTAAATACCACTAGAGTGGGCCTAGAGTTCAGCCTGGAGGGGGCAATGGCTGGACCTCACAGCTGCCTTCCAACACCCACAAAAATGTTATTGAGATGGTGAACCCAGACTCTTTGCAGTGGTCTGCAGTTGCAGGATGCATGACAAAGGGCATGATTTAAAACAAGAGAAGTTCAGATTGGATAAAAGGAAACACTTTCTCACTATTAGGACAGTCAGGTAATGGAGAAGATGATCAAGAGAAGTTCTGCAGTCATCATCCTTGGATGCTTTCAACTCCCAACTGCAATAAAAACCTCGAGTATCCTGATCTGAACTCATCGCTAACCATGCCCTTAAGCAGGAGGTTGGACAAGATGATCTCCAGAGGTCCCTTCTCACCTGAATTATGTCATAATTCCGTGATCTAAACTATCCACATAAAACTAGCCACATAAAAAACACAATCAATCATAAGCTCCACCACTTTCAAGCTGGAAACTCAAGGGAACAAAAGGTTTCTCTCCCTGATCTCCCCATTCATTCTTCCACCAGCTTCACCCACTGACATCGCAGGCTCCTAACCCACTCCCTTCAGATTTCCGTATAATTCTAATTTAGAAAAGGAACTACACAGAACTGAACAGGGGGGGAAGCTTCCCATGATGGCATTTAGGAAGAAGCATTTCCAGTCTCAACTGGAATAAAAAGGTCTACACTTAGACAAAGAATATTTTCATTTTTTACTCCTCTAACAGTACTTCACTATGATAAACATAGCTTTTCTAAGAATACCTTGGCTTTTGAAAGGTGAAACTCACATCACTCTCACAGTCCAATGAAAAGTGAGGCTAATAGCTTTTGAAAGGAAGAGTTGAAAGTTAAAATGAGAATACACAATAAAGTTTCTTGATTTTTAAATGGCTTACTAAGCCATTCTTTTCTAATATTCTAAAGCTATTGGCAAACAACGCATTAAAACACTGCTCTGGTAGCAAATAAGGCCATCATTGGAAATGTCGGCGTTGACTGTGGTACTTGATTCAGATTCTGCATTTCTCACAACTCACATGTTTTTCCTCATTAAAAGATCATTGACTCATGTCAAAACAATAGTAATCAGTGGCAGAGGGGAGCAATTCGTCTTCACGCTCCAACAAATACCAAGTATTGAAAACATATTCTTCTTCTTGCACACATTAGCAAAATGATTAATACCCACATATATACACACAGATCACTCCCCTGCTGAGTATGAAAAAGAAAAGACTTCTGGAAGGAATGTTAAAAAAAAAGTTCCACTTTGAATATCAGTTCATTAGCAAGTTCATTAGCAATTCTCATCTGCATTCATTTTCCACTTACCTCATTTTCAGTTAGACAGTGAAAATGCAAGTTCCTCCAGTATGCCACATACGGCAAAAGATGGTTATAATTCACAGGGTTGCAGTACAGATGGACACTGTCAGGTTTTATTAATATGATTATATCTGCAACAAGCAGAACAAATATTATTCCAGCATCAAGACTCCATACACAGAAGAATTATATGGGCACAAAAAACCCTGCACAGAAACAGAACAGAAAACCCTTTTCCTGTGATGTACCTCATTAAAAGAAAATTGTTCAACTATTTGAACACAAAACCATCCCCTCTTCTTTAAAAAAGGAACAGTTGGCAGCCGTATATAGCTTCAAGTACAATAGTACTTCTTACTGTTCAGAACAATTGTGGGTTTATTCTGAAGTCTTGCACAGAACTTGCATGAGCCTGTCCTTTGAAAAGCCAAGAGTGTCAGGGATGAATCCTTCCACAGCACTTACAAAACTGTAAACTATAGCTGCTCTTGCCTGGTGTTAATTCAGAAGGTCGCTCCAACTAAAAACTAGCGCTGCAGCCTATGGGGTAGATATTCAAAGTTTCATGCAAATAAGGGAATAATCATCTATGAAACGCAAATAAGGGAATAATAATCTATGATCATGGTGACTGGTCACCTTTCAAATATTACAAAAGTGAGTAAATATATTAAAGTAAAAAAGAGCTCAAGTATTTTAGAACTCCGGAGGTGCGATCACCCAATAAGGGGTAACACATGTACATACATACCAGGACTGAGCTAGGCCTTCTCCTAATGGGCTGTATTTACCTACGTTTAGAACACCTGGGGGAATGTATGGAGGGGGGATGCCTTTAGAAACAAGAGTTCTTCGGCAGCATTTTTAAGAACAGTTTTTCAGGTGTAGATATACATAATTGGAGATTTACTGACTTCGTGGGTTTGGGGGTTTTTTGAGGTGTGCCCCTTCTTCTGCTCACCCTCCCTCCAGAAAGCCTGAAGAACAGGTAAAAACTCACCATCAAGAACTTCTTCAGGAAACCCAGTTCTTTCAAAGTCGTTGTTATTCTGGTTATACAAGCCAAAAAGCAAATAGTTTGCCAGTTCCCTGCAACCTTCATTGTATCGACTGTCTATTCCTGCAAAAGCAAACCACGTGAAGTGTTATGTGTCCTAACACTGTACACCTGAAAAGCTTGTTTTCTTCCCTAATAAGAAAACTTTAAAACAGGAGCATTAACTCAACTCCCTCACGTAGTTGGTGGGCACTTATGCCTGTTGAACATACTGGGAAAACAGGGTAGGGAAAAAGGAGCTTTTGCAAGTTCATTGCCACATTCTGGCATTCCACTCTTGACCTAAATCCATAGGTACTGCTTAAAAAAAATTAAGTCTAGTCTTCTGCAGTGCTCTGCATCAACAGAAGTTCAATTTTATCTAGTAATTCAAACTTAAACATCTGTCTGTATGCAGTATGCATTCTAGTTAATATGTTCTGGATTGAAGCTTCCTAACAAACTAATCCTGTGACCTAAATCTCCTGCTTTAGAATACATGATTAAACGTTATCTTATCAGTATTATAGTGCAATCCCTGAGTCACCAGAAAGCCAGTGCGGACTCCTAACAAATCATGAAAAGATATTCTGACAAAACGTAAGGTATACGAACAGCTTCCAAGGAAAGTCTTTTCTGGTCCTTGGGAAAATAAAATTAAAACAATTGAAGATGTGGCGCATGAAGAGATAGAAGATAAATACAGGAAGAAAGGAAACAGGCCACAGATTTAGGAAGTATTTTCACCTCTCTGGAAGACAGTCACAGTCATAATTCCTAATTCTACTGTAATGAATCAAGTTTTCTCCACAAGTAAAACTATGCATCCTTGACATCCACACTTGACAGACATCACCGGTCTTGACCGCTACAAAATTTCTCATAAACACTAACGTCAGGTTTTCCTACCAAGTTATATTAGGATACAGTTGGATGGTGGCCAACAACTCAAGAGAGTTGATCATGAAATAACACAGCCTGGATGTCTGGGTTTCGGGACATGTGTTGGCAACCAAACTACTCAAGAGTCACCTGAGCTTACCAGAAATTGGAACAAACCCTAGGTTCTCCTATGATGTTCCTTTTTTCATGATACGCTTCATCTTTAAAGTGCTAACCGGATGTCATGTCTGCATCCAGCTACTGAAATGCCACATCTTAATATATTAACTCCCTTCTTTGTGTAGTAATTGGCCTTTGGATACCTCACCTATATTCCAAGGTATCAGGTATTTGGTTTAAGCCTACAAAAAGAGAAAAAAAAATCACTTCAAATTGTGCTGGAGCTATGAACCTCTGGTATTACTGCTCCCCATTCATGGCTTCATGGTTATCAGCACCCATAACACACTGTAGCACCGCATTCCTCAAAACGTGCTGGGAAAGGGGGAAGCTGCATCACACCAGCCCCAGCTTTCTCAGCCCTCAAAAATCTTTCCAGCCACAACCTTTGAATGCTCATTCCTCTGCTATCTAGCTTCTAGCACTGATCTCCCATTCATATGCATACATCCTTGGAGCATGCTCTTTTTAAACAAGTCACAATTCTGTGTGTTCGGAGGCATCCCTTGACAAAGGGAGTATCAAGAGCCTTAGAAGTCAATCTGTAATTCAGGTCATGGCATCGATAAGACTCAGCTCAAGAATGCTCAGGCCCAGTCACTCATTTCTCCCCCCTGCTGCAGTGTTCTGTGTTTGCTGTGCCAATAACTGTCTGCATAACCAGACTGCCATGGATCTGGGAACTCAGAGAGAGAGAGAGAGAGAGAGCGCACATGCAAAAGAGTGAGGAGAAGGAGAACACGCCATCTCTTTATTTTATTTACATTTCCAGGCCCATGAAAGCAGGCGTACCAATGCAATCTAGAATTCAGTGGGACTCAACACACTAATATTGGTGCCAAAGCCCCCGTCTATCGGTGGGAATTCAGTCACAATCAAGTGTGGAGACTCCGTTCTTCCAAGGAAGCAACCATCCCATTGCTCTAGGGAACAGATCTCCTCCTATGACCAGGTGACCCGCCTAGTGGATGAGGGAAAGGCTGTGGGTGTTCTCTACCTGGACTTTAGTAAAGCCTTTGACACTGTCTCCCACAGCATTCTCCCTTAGACAGGCACACTCTTCGCTGGGTAAAAAACTGGCTGGATGGCAGAGCCCAGAGAGTTGTGGTGAATGGAGTTCAATCCAGTTGGCAGCCAGGCACAAATGGTGTTCCCCAGGGCTCAGTGTTGAGGCCAGTTCTGCTTAACATCTTTATCAATGATCTGGACAAGGGGATTGAGTGCACCCTCAGCCAGTTTGCAGATGACACCAAGTTGGGCCAAAGTGTTGATCTGCTGGAGGGTAGGGAGGCTCTGCAGAGGGACCTGGACAGGCTGGATCCATGGGCCGAGGTCAACTATATGAGGTTCAACAAGGCCAAGGGCCGGGTCCTATCAATCAGGCTCATTGCTGGGGTTTCCAAAGCCTGAACAGTCAATGTGGTACGCTCAGGGATAGGCATAGTGAAGCAGAAAAAGGAACAGATTATTATAAAGTCCAGAAGATCAGAAGAAAAATGAGAAACTGTCCTAGTTTTTTTTTTTAAAAAAAAAAAAGATGTCACCATCACTTGAAGAGCTTAAGGTTTTATTTGGGTGCACCAGCTCTTTAGGCCTGAAGCAGAGAAGATCTTCAAAGCTAAACACCAAAACCCTGCTTTTTCAGTGAATGACAGAAGGAGGGGAAGGGAAGACAAAAAGATATTAACAAGGGGGGCAGCTGATAAGCTTAACTCCTATAACAGAGGACGTGGGTGAATTTATTGCTTGCAGAGCACTGACTCTCTAGCAGCGAAGAAATTAGCTTACCATAAAAGAATTAACTCTGCAGAATAATTGGGGTTTGGGGGTTTTCCTTTTGTTTTTAGTATCCAGTACAGGCCGGAGCTTTCATACTATTCTACAGAAACATATGGAGTTAAATGAACAGATACAGTTAGCGGAAAATAAACAGGAAACGAAACAAGGACAAAGATAAGATACCTCCAGAAAGCCTATCAGGAGTCCTCAGCAGAACAATGGGGAAAGCTATTAATTAGGAAGCCCCCACGCCTGTCTCCAGCTGAGCTGGGAGTTTAGGAACTCCCAGCCTGTTCCCAACTCATCACAGGGGTGTAGTTAGCCAATGACTCAGTCTAACAGCTCACTGCTGCCCAAGGAGCCCTTCCTGCTCCTTCTCCTGCAGTCAGTGCTCATCTGACCTCTCGGTGAGCTGATTCACTTTGCTAAATTGGCAGAAAACTAGTCTGGCCAACTACGGGGGCGGGGGGGGGAAATAAAAAAATCTGTCCGCTCGTAAGGATGATCCGGGTGCAAGAACCACCAGCACTGATGCAAAATGCATGTGGGAAGGAAAGAGAGGAAAGGGAAGAGGAGCAGTCTAGGGGCAGGTTGAGGCTCCTCTTTTGTGCTGCAAAAAGTATTCAGCTCTCTCCTATCTGCGATTCCACAGTTGTCAGGCTGACATAAACATAGCCTACAGGTAAAAAAAGTCCTGTTTTCTTTGTCCCGGCCATGCATTTCTGACACACCCTTGAGTATTAAAACAAAGAATAGTTCCATAACACACTGAACAGCCATGAGAGCTCTAGGGACACTGGGGAGGTAGCAGGAAGGTGAGGCTGGAGAGAATGGACAGATCCCCTTCACCTTTAGACAGCTGCTGAAGACCAACATGCAGTTGCAGAGCTGCCATCTACAAGAAGTAGCACAATAATCATTAAAATAGTCACTACCGGGAAAGGGAATGGGATGAACAAGCAGTCCCACGTGCTAAACGCTGGTGAGGCTCCCACATCCTAAGAGCAAGAGCTCTCCGTAGGATGGATATAAAAAAAACAAGGTAAAATAACGATTTACTGGCACAAGCTCTGAAGTATTCCTATCCTCCTTGGGCTTGTTCAGTCTGGAGAAGAGAAGGCTGCGGGGAGACCTGATTACGGCCTTTCAGTACCTAAAGGGGGCCTATAGGAAAGATGGGGAAAATCTTTTTAGTAGGGCCAGCTGTGTCAGGACAAGGGGTAATGGTTTTAAACTGAAGCAGGGTAGGTTTAGACTGGATATAAGGAGGAAATTCTTTACTATGAGGGTGGTGAAACACTGGAACAGGTTGCCCAGAGAGGTGGTGGAGGCCCCATCCCTGGAAACATTCAAGGTCAGGTTGGATGGGGCTCTGAGCAACCTGATCTAGTTAGTGGTGTCCCTGCTCACTGCAGGGGGGTTGGACTAGATGACCTCTAGGGGTCCCTTCCAACCTAAAACATTCTATGATTCTATGATTCTCCACAGGAAGGATAAGTAGTGAATTACAAAGTCTGTGAAAATTTAACTTCGCTGCACTGAACTGCAAACCAGTTTGATCTATGATCAGAAGAGCTACAACTACAATCAGATTTATAGATATAACCTACTGAAACTAAACGCACATCCTCAGAAATCATATCGACTTAACCGTGAGCTGAAACTCTCTGTTGAAAGGTAAGATGCGAGAAACCCCACTGTTAAAACAAATAGTTTAGAGTATAATTTAAGCAGTTTGATATACTGCTTTCTTAGCAGCTTTAACAGCAACACTCTCCAGCTGAGACATCACAGGTTTTGAAAGATGTCTGACATGTCAACCTCCAAATTTCTTCTTCCTGCCAGTTGTGATGTCTTTTCTCCCTGGCAAAGAATGCAGGAATGCTACCATTCAATCACTTCAAAATAAGATGACAGGATGCTTTTAAAAAAATCAGCTGTAACTGCATTTAAATAATTTTATCAGTAATTGGTCTTCTCTCTTTGGAATCTCACATTGCTGTTATTAATTTCAGTATAAATATTAATGTACTTGAGATGAAGCTATGAAAGTTTATATTGGTTTTATCGCTCAGCATGTAAAACTAAAGCTGGAGTGAGGGAAATGCATTAATTCCAGGTCATTAAAGACAGCCAAGTGAAATATAACATGTACTGACTGTAAAAGAACCCATAGCTATAAGAGTATCTGCTTTCCATACAAGTCAACAGGACTCAAAATGTAAGACTATGTATTTTTTGTCATCTGAAGCCCATATCTGAAGACAGATTTAATGCATTTATAACACAGTGACATGCCTGCTTAATCAGGAGTTATGTGAGAAATTCTGCAGGCTACACTAAAGAGGTCAGATTAGACAACAACAGTCCCATTGTGGGTGCTGAAAGAGATTAGGGCAAAGCACAAGGCTAGGAACAAAACACACTTCCTATATTTCCGTAACAGAAATGCTTATTTATTAAGAGGTATGGGCTTATGCATGGAATTAAATACTCCACATTACACTGAGGATTACACAAAGCAATTCCTTTTGCCTGTAAAGTTCTCCCTAAAGCCATACAATGTTTTGAACGACTACTCTTTGCTTGGGACTTACTGCAGCTTCAGAATTAACAATAATCAAGAAACACTACAGTGGCAATGGCGAGAATTAAGAGATGGCAGAGCTTGTCATATTTTATGAAATTAAACTAATATCAAAGGCAAAAACCAAGTACTTTATCCTGTATGATTAACTTTCATTGGAAGGTTGACACAGTGACCTTACAGACCTTCCAGCTGTAAAGTTACGCGTTAGCCAAAGACGACTTAAACTCTTACCCTAGAGAACGTGGGATAGGAAGAGTCAGATTATACAGTTAGCATCAACCAAAAGAGAACTAGGTTATACACATTTACAGCTTTTTTTGTAGTTCAGTAAATGAGCTTCTTCAAGTTTTCTTGCTACATCATTAAAAAAAACCAAAACAAAACCCAAAACAAACACAAAGCCCCAGGCTGTTCTATCATTTCTTAATGCAAGCCCATTACTACACATAACTTCTTTAGGGCTACATTACACTTCTCCATCTTTAACTGTAATACATTATTTAAACAATCACTTCACTATTCTCTAAGGAACTTCAATCATCATTCCTGAATTTTTCCTTTAATATCTTGATGCTCATTATATAATAAGAAACAAAGAGTCAATGTTATATATAGAAATGATATTAAAGCAGTAGAAAGACTCCTGTTACTCTCCTACAGCATACTTGCACATGCAGCTTCATTTCGTATCACCCTTTTCTCCCAACCCCAGAAGAAATAAAGCACTGAAGCTGCATGCTGTTTATATGCCACCATTTAACTCGTAACTGCTTCCTGGGTTTCTCATGCGACTCTAAATGCATTTTCAATTACTTCTCCTGAGGCAAGACCTCCCTCCCCCTAAATTCAGGTTTTATTAATTCTGTCAGTTTTCCAGTTATTCCCTCCCCTTCCCACCAAGCCTGTTCTCAGCCACCACCCTCCGTAGCTCTGGATATCATGATCTCTAACCTTGACGCTCCTCTGCTCTTCGCTATCCCCTTAACCTCAGCACCCTTTAACCCTTTCCACTTCCCCACCTCCATGGGAAAACCAGCTGCAATGTGCCTTCAGCCTTGAGCTTTTATGCCAAGCACCAGCCAGAAAGCAAACACTGCCTAGGCAGCTGAATGTTTACTCCAAATAGATATGGATTAAATTCTCCTCATCTTTCCTTCAATTTGGACATCGACAAAGATTCACTATTCCCTCCAGCTGCTTAATTTTCATAAGGCATGGAAGAATTTTGATGATACTACTATTGTAACAAGTTTTCCTGAAATCAGTATATATGCCTAATAATTATTTAGGGACAAAAGAGTGTAACACTCAGCTGAGAAACAGGACCAGGACTTGGGGGAGGATGGAGGAGCTGATCTTCATCTTTCTGAAACTCACAGTATCTTTACCAGTACAGTGAGAACAAAAGGGCGGGGGGGGGGGAGGGAAGTAAAACTAACCTAAAATGCAAAGGATTCCATCAGGTTGAGATTTGCTGCTCTGTGTCAGGATACTCTGAATGTTTCGAAGGCGGCTGCAGCTGCAAGAGAAAGAGAATTCGTCCTTAAGGTCAGTGAAGTGCTCAAATTCGGTAGGTTAAAGAGCTGACCTAGCTTTTTTTTATTATATAAACTAAGTGGACACACTTCAACTTGGGTATCTTTTGTCTGAAATACATTTAGACCTCATATCAAACCATCCCCATGTGATTTTTTTTGTCCACTAAAAGACGAAGTACATAGACCCGAGCAAAGACTAGAGCCCATAACTAATCCCTTCTGGCCAAGTGCCCTGTTAATTTCTAACCTCTAGCAAAAACTTCTGTTCAAGTTTCCTCTCACCAAGCCAGCAACACTCATTTCTCTACCAGAGAAATAGAGCAAAGCAACATGGGGCAGGTGATGCCCAAGTAGTTGACAAGGGAAGGGACTACAGTAGCTCCTACACCCCAAGAGGAGTTTGCAAAAGATGAGTTTCAGCACCATCAGACCGCTTCCACCTTGTGTAAGTATATAATATGGACACATCCCAGACCTCTTACAGGACCAAAATGAAAAGCAGGATACTCATGTAAGGGAGAAGAGGGAAAGACAGAGAGAACTCTGCCTCCACTTGCAAACCTGCAGGGTCTCATCCACATCCTCAGTTAATAAAGGACCAGTGTCAGCGCTATCTACCATGTCCCAGTGATGCTTTTCCTTACCAGTATCATGAAGACTCAAACGGGTCACCCTGTCGTTATTACAAGTATGTACATAAGCAGAAATGCAGAACCAAGGGAACTTTTAGACAGAAAAGAGAAAGCAATTTTAGTGAGCACTCTGAGGTAGAGAGCTTCTCCTACTCTAGAGCTTCTCAGCTTCAGGTGCTGCAGTTCTTCCTTACATCTGGCATTACTCTCTAGAATTTTATTTAGTCCATGATTGAAATATATAGAGCCAATACTCTAATTTAACATAACAAAAGCTGAACTCCAGAAGAATGTCACTTTTTAAGAAAGATTTTTTTTTTCTGCAACAGAAATGAACAAACTGAACTTATACTAGAGGGTTTCAGGTCAGAAAGTAAACCACAGCTCAAAACAACCCTAAATGAATAATACTTAATGCAATCATAAAAGCAGGAACTTCTTCCCCTCTATACCAAAAGAAATATCTAGATCATTTTCATGAGATGCATGTTACCTCTCTTGTGACTTCTGTATTAAAACCATGAAATTTTTCCAAAATGAATAGTTAAGGAAACCTATAACCCTTAAGTATAGTTGTTGACAATCTAAATTAAAAAGCAATTAAACAATACCAAGTCTTGCCAAGATTTGCATAATCAAAACGAATTGCTTATTATATAAAAGTTTAATTTGGTTGTCCAATAAGCCAGGCAAAAAGATCAGCTGCAATAGTCAGAAAGCAACATAATTTGTGCTTCTAGGCAACACTTTGTAAGCTTGTTTTAATACAGATAGAAGGCAAGAAATTTCCCTGCTGATATCACTGAATGTGTTTTCTTGTTTACAGTCCTGTTTATATAACTGTGCTGCTCAGCTCTAGGAAACAAGTGTTGCTTACAGAAACACTTGGAGCTAAAGTTATGATCAGCTCAAAGTAGGCAAGATCAAGTATTCTCATTTTCATAGTTACTTAAGCCAAGTCAAAAGCAAATAGATCTTTTCAGAAATACTATAATTATCATGCTCTGCTTTCTCTGAAAGACAGACTGAACGTGAAAGATTTACATTAAGGTGCAATTCAAACATTCGTGGTAAAGGACAGACAATATTGGAAGATACTTTCATAAAAAGCACAAAGTCACTGCAAACCACTCCAGATTGATTTTTTTTCTCCCCATTTTTCAGTTGCCTATTTGAGTTCTGAACCCCTCAGTTATTCTTTTTGCCTGAAGCTTCCCAATTCATATTATATGCTGTACTGTACCACAGCCCACCGTATGCATGAATAGATATTTTGATCCAGACTTAGATACAGAAATTAAAGCCACTGATGACAGCAAGAAGACAGCTCATCAGGTACTATCAGATGGCGTTGCCCGCGTAGGTCATGCTTTGAAGTCCATGAAAGAAACACTGAACTTTATGCTGCGCACTTTACGGACTTCTAATTACTAGTTATTTAAAACCTAACCTAAAGCTGAATCTCACAGCTACCCAAACAAGGTTTTGTATCTTATTCTGGAAGATTTCCCACCATTAAACAGGACCCCAGATAAGCTAGGTGAGAGATGATCCACTATGGCAAGCTATACAGTGCTCATATTCTTATACTTCCCATGTCACGGTATCAAGAGTAGAAAACATTGCCTGAGCCTTCACTGTGGGTACAAACAAATTTGACCAATTTCCTCTGTTAGTAGGCAGACAAGCCTACAGTTACTTAAGGACCAGCTGCAGGCAAGTAGAATTGTCAGAGCCTCTGTAAAACACGAGAAAGTGGAAGCAACCTGATGTACAGGCAAAGCCCGCATGAAAACAAAAACGCTTCTCAACCTATCTGCAGAGGGCTGCTCAAGAGAAGCCCCCACTTCCCAGGACTGCCTGAAGGACAGACTGAAAGGACCGTGAGAAAGCAGGCCCAAGGACTTCTGCAGCCACACAAGCAGCTTCCAGAGTGACTTTTAATAAAACATTTACCGTATCGGAGGATGCATCTTCCTGCTTCTGCTCAGAGTGAGAAAAGAAACTGTCATCAGAAAAAAAATATTATGAATGCTTCCACTCTGAAGGCACAAGAGGTAGATTTTCATTCAACTCCTCTCAGAAACAAGATGCAAAAATCCCTCTACTACTTGTGTTCAAACTTTTATTCCCAAGGCAAACTTAAGCAGTTCTCCAGCCAAAGACAGGTTTTTTCTGGACTGGAAAATACTCTTAAAACCTCTTATGCATTATAAACACAGCATGAATACACACCTCGGTTTTGCCATCATTTTCCCCACACACACACTGATCACTTTTAAAAGAAAGGAATGGTTAGAACTCAGTTTGACAGAGAACAAGTATGGAAACTCCTTACAAGGAGAAACTCGTGGGGAAAGATCCTCCCATTTATTAAAAACCACTATTACATGACACAAGGTAAGTTATTTCTAGGATCTTGAAATTTTAATTTCACGCTAACAGCTTCAACAAAAGGGAGACCTGATCAAATACATTTATGATTCAAAAGGAAAAGTGATGTTATGAGCCCGTGCAACGAGACCAGAGCAGAGCAAAGCAAAATACACAATGGTTTTGTCATCTTGAGCTCTGTGAAAGCATTTTCTGATCTGTTCCAGTAAACTGCGGTGGGAGAAAAAAGGGAAAGATGAACTGGGGGAGGAAAGTACTTGCATGTTTGTTCTGGGCTGGGTATTTCATCACCTCCTTCAGTTCCGATTTAAGGTTAGGAATTTTAATCTCCTAGAATTACTTTCAGTACCCTTCACAGAAATGATACCTTTGCTGCACCCTTTAAAAATATATAAAGTTCTCAGATGAAGCTGCTAAGAAATTTCTGCCAGGTAAAGTTGAATGCCGGGGCTACATTTCCTTCAGGAGACAGTCCTGACATAGAAGGAAAAAGCGTAGGGCAAATTGTATGTTCATTAGTTCACAATGAGATGTATGACTATCAAGATGTTTATTTCAATCTTTAATATTAAACAGCCTTCAGCAGAATATTTTTCCACGCCTCGTTTAAAGAAGTGGTTTCTATGAAAGAAAAAGCTTCTTCACAGAAATATTTTCAACATCATTTCAAGTGTGTATAAATCATTACATTCAAAGCCTGACATTAAAAACAGAAGACTTCTGTGTCTGAAGAAAGACATTATTCAGAAATAGCAAAGAGAATAATTAGAATTCTTACTACACGCTTTTAAACAATACAGGCTAAACTGTGTATAAAGTCAGAGGGGAAAAAAATGGCATTTTCTTGCATTTCACATTAAACAGTCATCTGACAAAAACAAAGAAACTGTCCTGGGAACAAAAATCCATTACTTCTCCCGCCTCCAAAGCAAGCGCCCTAGAAAAGGTTCTGACTTTTTACTCCTTTTCATTTTACCACAGTAACACAATTTCAAACAGAAACAACGAAGAAGGACCTCCGCACAACGGCATAACCCTTTGGGCCTCAGGACGCTTTCCTGGGAGACGTGGCTCTGGATCCACCCACATAACCACAACTGAATTTTACAGTAGCTTGCTGCTGAAAAATCAGCATTAGGTGTGTTCAAAAACACAATTACATGAAGCCCTTCTAAGGAAGCCCCAAATTCCTGGACTTCAGTGAGACTTGGGCAAGACATGAGCTGCAAGCTACTTATCCAACAAGACAACCACAGGAAGCCAAGCTGCTTTAGAAGTGGAGAAGAAGTTGAAGGAAGTGAAGTGAGAATCTTTCCAGCACGCACTTTTGAACAGAAGACGTGATTTCTGCATCACCTTAAGCCCACGGTCCTGCAAGGGACGGTCTCACCCTTCTCTAGGCCTATGTATCTGCACTAACCATCTTGAAGCCATGTGTCAAGTCAGACCAGCTTACGGATCCCAACAAAGGTTAGCCCAGGAATTTAAAAAAAGAAAAAAAAAAAAATGCTTTCAAACATCAGCAGGCTGATCTGACTGCTGATGAAGGCAGGTCAGAAGGCAAAGCCACATTTTGGGGTGGCATCTGGCAATTAAGCGTGCTTGGGCCAATTAAAAAAACTATACGTTGAGGTACTTGATATTCTGCTAATCTTGGACTAGATCCAAAAAGAGGGGGAAGATAATTGACAATCATTAACTTCTAAGAATTAGCGCTCATCTGTTCACACGTCTTCATACTAATTATGCAAAGTACCTTGCTTTACAACAGCCTAGCCTGTCACAGCTTAGTAACCCACACGGCGCTGGAAGCCATGTATGTTGGCAAATAAAGAGAATATTAACAACTGTGCCTTTCTCAATCAGAAAGAACAAATACATTTTTTTAAAATAATGCCACACAGTATTTTGATTTTCATTTTACTGATGTTTCCACAACGTGTTAATTTCTCCTGCATCCCTTGCGGCTAGGTGAATTTACTCTGCGCGCAAGCTTCCTTTTCTTGACGTCGTAATCCAGTGGTACTGATGCAGCAACGACGTTAGCATTGATCCCCGATTGATCCCCGATTGATCCCCACGGGCTGGCTTACCAGACAGCTGGGATGGCCACAGCTGTGGGTAACGTGCAATTCAGCTGACAAAGGATGCAATTTCACTGCGTTGAGTGTGTTTTGCTTCATATTGGCAGATGTTACGCTCCTCCCCCACAAAGACTAGGCAGTCTTAAAAACCCACACGTGGTAAAGCTTCGATAGAGAGCAGCAAACGAGCGGGGGGGGGAAGAAAAATCTGAGACACCCCTGGCAAGCTTGTGCAAATCCTCACATTAACAAGGTTCCTCTTCAGGGATTGGCTTGAATAGATTCATGCTGTCTACCTAAGACAGACACTGGTTTTAATGTTAAGTACTTGATTTTAAAAAATAAATAAATAAAATAAAATGGAAAGATACAACAGTTTATTTTTTTTTTTTCCAAATCCCACTTCTCGTTAACTTGCTGCTACTACCATCTGTTTCCACTCTACCCCCAAAAAATCAAGTTTATCTTTCATTGAGCCTTTTGTTGACCTCACAATTTCTACCAGAAGCATTATTATTGTCTGCTTATATTAGAGGACAGGATTTCCCACAGTCTGACATTATCACTATCTTAACATATTTGTGAAAACAGAAACCAGAAGTCTGACTGAGTTAAAGACTCACAGGATTCCACTAATTTCAAAAGCAGTTTATCTGAAATTCACCATCTAGCTTGAACAATAACATGCTTTCTTGGGTTTAGTTTTTTTTTTTTTTTGCTCAGCTCACCAAAATAACTCCATTTTACTGCTTGGCACTCACAAAGAGGACAACGGCATTCACCCATCTTAAAATACATGACAATTTTCCAGCTATTTTCAAAATTTCTCTACAATGAACATAGGGAATTTGACTGTAAATAGGAGCTCTAGCAACTGGAAAAACACTTAGCGTGTGCAGCAACAGCAAGCAGCAAATATTAAGACTGGATGTAAAGGACGAAGTTCAACTCCATGTGCATTTTACAGGACCACATTCCTTGCTTCTTGACTTCCGATGGACAGCAATATACAATTCTGTAATTCAGAGACCTCAGAGAAGATAGGAACAAGCATGAATCTCACCTTACTAAACGTTTGGGACTACCTGATGCTGTTTGCAAACTACAAGCTTGTTCAGGGTCTCTGGCACTTCAGCACGTCTGAACAGTAGCACTAGTTATTAAGCATGCACATCAGTAGCGATGCTGGTGTTCCGTATAACCGCACCGGATGGCGCGGCCCTTGGGCATACCTGTTTACTGTGAGTAACTCGCAGGTAGGACCTCAACATCAGCTAACGGGCTGGAAACGAAGTGAAGTTCTTCCACGGGTGCCATCAGATGACAGGCTGCCCATCACAGTTAGACCCGCAGCCTCGACGCATTCTCCGTTTAACGGGCTGACTGACGAACACCAGCTCTATATTTTCACTTTCTTAAACTGCAGTGTGTTATCAAGGACGCCAACTATGCCCGCCCCCCAAAGAACATTTACACCGGAGAAAACGACAATATTTGAAGAAGTAGCAAAGACTAGCAGCCTCAGTGGAATTATTCATCCATCAGTCAATCTCTGATCGGAAAGACAAGGCACTTCAGCAGAAAGCAGAAGTTAAGCTACAGTGCCTTAAGATTAAATTGACTTTCAGAGCCCAGTGCTGGACCACAACCACTGCAGCCAGGCGGCACAAAGCCAGATGCTTTGCCATCACTTCAAGCTGAGCGATTGCAAAGGGGCAACGTTGGCTGAAGCTCCACAGGCAGCTGAATTAACGCAATAGCTCTGCTTCCCTCCTTGGCAAATGTTCCTTCCCAAGCTCTTCTACCTTCCCGTTCCCATCAACCATATAGTCCCACATCCATCTTAACCTTGGCCGCAGCCCAGCACCCGACAGACCCTAAGCCATCTTACTTCCCTAACATGGTAGAAAACCATCCATACTCAAGGAATGGGGTTTGTTTCTCTTTTTTTTTCCCCCCCCCTCCAGTACCTCAGCGAGTTCAATTAGCTCTCTTTTTGCCTAGCTAAAATACAGTGCATTCCTTAAAAAAAATGGTGAAACTGCACTATTACAAAATCCTGAACCTCGGCATAATTACATAAGGAACACATGGATACAAACTGTTAATCCTTCAACACAGATATGTCCCCTGCTAAAACTGGTTGGGAAACCACAACTCTTCCGTCCCTGCACCACCATGCTCCCAAACACCCCCCGACTGCTCGTCTGAAGCTGTCGGAAAAACGCCACATATTTAACTGCGCTGTGATTAAAACCAGAATGGGTTAGAGGATGGCAATATTAAGAATAAAGGCGGAGACAACATAAAAATGCACTCATTTTGCATTCCCCCCCCCATAGACGCACAGCGAGAACTGATCTGTATTACGTTACAAACATGGGTAATTAATAAGGAGGATTTGCCTACTCTATTTTACATAAAGGTAATGCAAAGTTGGGTGGGTCCAAAGCCCTACCAAGTAGAACAGTGCTACATTGATGTTAGATGGGGATATTTAACCAAAGCACTAAATGCAGACACATGAAACATGACATCACCTTCTAAAAAAGGCATACCCTTTTCTGGGCAATCCTCATTTCTTAGTTAAAGGATTTTTTTAATTTTATTTTTATTTTATTTTTTACACAACCATTCTTTACTTCCTTTTGTTGCTACAATGCCCAGGGTTGCTGTGGTAAACGCCAGCTCCCAACACACCATACGGCAGACCGAAACTCTGAAGTATGTGGAAGAACTCCAAGAATTATCTCTGGCCGTTTCTCTAGTCTTTATATAGTCTTGAGAATTTTTCCATTCCTGTTTGGGACTTGGGGGCGGGGGAAGAAGGGAGGGTAACGGATTGCTTTGTTTTAAGTTGCTTTTATTAACTGCCTGGTATCTGCTGACTGCTTGGGAAATTTATTGCAAACACTGGCCTCCCTGCCTCCATCTGGCCTGAAAAAAAAAAAAAAAACCTGTACAAGAACGAATGTTGAAGAGGGAAAAAAAAAATTAATAGATGACATGCCTCCTACAAACACGCCAAATTATAGATGCTGTCTGGATCTCCCAGTGGAGCTCAAAAGCTTGCAGATGTTCACAGAGAGTCAATGTTCTCATGACAACTCTAAAACAGGATCTCAGATTACAAAATCACTCATAAAGAGAGGGGCTCGAGTGGAAACCATTTTCTCTTTCAGCTTGGTGGTTGTTTTTTTTTTACCATCTTGGTATTTTGCTACCGATCATGAATTTTGAGATACTTTCCAGATATAAACAAATACTAAGCTCTTTCTAAACAAATAAGATTAATTTATTCAGTGAAAAGATGATTTGAAAACGTCACTGTTCCTTCCCTCTTATGAATTTCTAACTGCAGGCAGAGAGGGAATATAACCACCAGAGAACAGCCATGTTCGTGTATTTCAAGCAAACGGAACGACCTCCATTTCTCTCTCTCGGTGCAGAATTCCTCATTTCACAAGCATATTGCCTGAAAAGAACAAATGCTTTTCTTCCCTCCTTGAATCAAATATCAAAACAGTTTTTATTTAAAAAAAAATTGTAAAAGCTAAGGCAAACACATAACCATTTTAATACCCAGGTAGCTCGGCCAACTGTTTGTTTGCGATTTACATGCAATGCTGCAATTTACATGCAATGTCCCGGTTACTTTATTATCTGACCTCACCCTGGTGAATACTTCCATGTATTGTGCTATAACTATGGAAAGCATCAAGCCCTTCAGTTCCTGAGCTGTTCTTTGTGATATTCAGACACTTCAGATAATACACCGTAGCCCAATACACACAGGCGGGCGCACCTTAAGGAAACAGAGCTCTAGCAACCTAAGGATACCTGAGCTGACACCCGAGCTCCCACAGAGCCAACGCTATCACCTAACATGTCCCCACGCCCCATCTCTTGTCAAGCCCTATCTTCCATATTTCTGAAGCTCAGGGAATGTTATCACCTTCACACCCTCAAGCAGTTCTCCACAAGCCACCCAGCAAGTGCCCACACACATATACAATCTCCCTTCCCCCCCATAATCCCTCAACCCCTCCCAAATCTTGGCTATCCCTACCCTAATTCGGTCTTCCTACCTTTCCCAAGCCCTTTTTCCCTACTTCCAAGGTAGCCTCACACCCCTCCCCTCCCAAGCCAGACCCAGCACCCCGGTACACCTCCCCCGCCCCCTCGGCCAGCGGGATTTAGGATTTGCCAATCCCTGCCACCCACAGGGTCAAGCCAGGCCCCTGCCTGCCACCCCACCAAGGCCCAGCAGAACGAGCCACCCCCCGCGATGCCCCATCCCTTCACGGCCCCAGCCCCTCAAACGCTGCCCCTAAATGCTCCGAGCCCCCCAAACCACCCCAACCTCCTTCATGGCTCCAAAATCCCCCCCTGCAGTGCCCCCAAAACTCATTAATGCCCCCTGCACCCACAAAACCTCTTCCTTAACACTCCCACACCTCTATTATAGGCTACCTCAGCACCCCCAAAGCCCTCACCCCCCCCCCCCGCCCCTTTGCCACCACCCCACCCCAGCGCCGTTAACGTCCCCAATCCCCCCCTCCGGTACCCACGGGTCTCTGACACCTCATCGCCTCCCCCACCAAACCCCTCCACTCCCCCAACCCCTCCCCGGCAGTCCCCCCAAAACCCCCACATCACCCCCCTCGCCGCCCCCCGCCCCCCAATGCCCCAGCCCCGCTCCACGCAGCCCCTTCAGCGCCCCCTCACGCCCCCAACCCCTCCCCGTCAGCCCCCCCAAAACCCCCACATCACCCCCCTCGCCGCCCCCCGCACCCCAATGCCCCAGCCCCGCTCCACGCAGCCCCTTCAGCGCCCCCTCACGCCCCCGGCCCCTCAGGGCTCCCCAACGCCCGGCCCCACCCCACCCCACCAGCCCCCTCAGCGCAGCCCGCCTGTCAGCTCCTCACTGCCCCACCCGCCCCCGCTCCACCCCGCACCCTCAGCGCCCTCCCCCGGCGGCTCTCCCCGGCCCCCCGTTACCTGACGAAGGCCTCGGCGGCCCGGGGGCGACGAGGCGAGGGGCGCGGGGCCGGCGGGAGGAGCGGGGAGCGGCCGCACAGCGCCATGGCGACGGCGATGCAGCGGGAGGAGGGAGCCGGCGGCACTGCGGCCACTGCGCCCCGCCCCGCCCCGCGCCGCACGCACCACCGTTCTCCCCGCCGCAGGGGGGAACCGCGGCAGGGCCGCGCCGCCGGCCGCGCTCCCCGTCTTCCCGGACGGGCAGGATGCAGCCCGATCTTTTCCAGCTCTAACACAGAGCGGGGCCTGAAAGGCTTCTACCGCCGCCGAGAGCTGGGCGCGAACGCAGCGCCGGATAGGGACGGCTCCCCCTCCGCCAGGCATGGGCTCGTCCAACTCCTGCCCCCCGCGCACACGCCCCCGGCGCAGCCCTCGCCCCCCCCCCCCCCCCTCCCGCTGCTCATGGGCGCGTCCAACCCCCACCGCAGCCCCCCCCCCCCCCCCCGGGCGGGACGGCCCCCCGGACACTCCCCCCGAGCCCGATGGGACGGGGTGACACGGACCTCACGGGCACCCCCCCCGAGCCCCGCGGGACGGGGTGACACGGACCCCACGGACATCCCCCCCCCCGAGCCCGTGGGACGGGGTGACACGGACCCCACGGGCACCCCCCTCCGCAGCCCGCGGGGCGATGTGCCCTGGTCTCCCCTGAAGCCTTGCCCCCCCAGATGCCCTACAGCACATGGACATGCCCCAGCCCCCCACGCCCCCCAGCATCGCCCCCCCATGTTAACCCCTCCCGAATCACCATTCCCCCCACTGCCATGCCCCAAAACCACGCAGCCCCATCACCAGCACCCCCACTCTCCCCATGGTCCCTCTCTTGTTACCCCTCCCAAAATACCCCCCCACCCTTTCCAACCAGCGCCCATCTGCACATCACCCCGGTCTGTGCTGTCCTGGTACAACCGCCCTCACGGACACCTTTTATTCGCTTTACACCAGAAATTTGGGGGTGAGGAGAGCAGAGCCCCCAGCCCCTCCTGCACACAGAGCCGAATTTCGGTGCCAGCCTTGCCACAGGCTCTGGACTTTGACCCCCGCTTCCCCGGTCTTTCCCATTTTCCTGTTACTGTGGCTCTCCACTGTGCCCTTGGGCCCGTGTGTTGCAGAATTGCAATTAAAAAAAAAAAAATAAATAAAAAGAGCCAGCACACCCAGCTTCCAGCACCGGAACGCTGGGTTTTTAGGTCCCGCACACAAACACCCCGTTAATCACCCTGGCTCCTCATCCCTGGTGGGGAGGGAGATAATTCCACTTGTCTGCATCTGATTTATTTACGCTAGAATTTGCCCCGAGCAGCGTAAAGCCCTAAATCCGCAGCCCTTGGGTGTGATGGCGACACGGGCTGCTAAGGGCAAACTCCTTTTTGCTTTGCAACGGGCCCCGATGCAAACGGGGGGCACGCGGGGAGCTATCGAGGGCTCTCACACCTTGCCCTTAACTCAGCGCAGACGAGAGCACGGTCCGAAGTGGTTTTTTTCCTTTTTTCCCCCAAACCGAATTGGACTTTGCTCACCACCACAGAGCGGAGAAGACAAGATAAATATGCTGGGCCATGACGCAGCTGCCCTGGGGCAACCAGGAGGCGTTTTAGCTGGCCTCACTGATGAAGTTCAGGTGGGTTTGATGTACAGAGGTCCCTACGCCATCCCCCCCCCGTCTCATCGGCTGGCAGGGAGTTGGCACTGAATCATAGAATCATAGAATGTTTTGGGTTGGAAGGGACCCCTAGAGGTCACCCAGCCCAACCCCCCTGCAGGAGCAGGGACACCTTGAACCACATCAGGTTGCTCACAGCCCCGTCCAACCTGGCCTGGAATGTTCCCAGGGATGGGGCCTCTACCCCCTCTCGGGGCAACCCCTGCCAGGGTTTCACCACCCTCATTGTAAAGAATTTCTTACTTATATCTAGTCTAAACCTACCCTGTTTTAGTTTAAAACCATTACCCCTTGTCCTGACTGTCTCGATCCCAAGCTCTCCCTGTTTTTTTAGCTCCTGGACATGCTTTGGAATGAGCTTGCTAAGGCAACATCAGCGGTGGGAACTGAAGCGCCGAAAGGAAAAGCAGACACCGTTGGTGTTTGTCAGCATTGCTAAAAACTTTTGGCTTCCCTCCAGAAAGCCCCCAAAACGTGTCCCTCCTACCTCTCTTGTTGTACGTTGAACGGGACAGTCTCCTGCAGAGCTCCTGACGGTTGCCCCTGTCCTAGCCCATGGACCTCCAGCCTCCACAAGGTTTTCCCAGGCTCCCTCCGCCTCCAGCACTCATGTAAGGAAGGGGACATGTCCCAGCGTGTCCCTGCTGCCCTTTCCCTGCAATGAGCCTCGTTCTTAACACCTGAGTGCTGTGTTGGCTCCTTCCATCTTCTCCTTGACATGCAGCCAAGACCCTGTGGGCGATGATCCACCACCATAGGGGTGTTCATGTGCCTGCCCAGAGGCATGCAGAGCTCCAGAGCCCCAGCAACACAGCAAGACTGTGGTGAGAGGAGAGGAGAGGGGATAGGGATCTTCCTAGGACAGGGCTTAGTGCAATTTTACTCCCAAGGCTCTTCTTTCACCCAACAAGGGTTGGAAATCCAACATTTTGCACCATTGGTGCATTGCACCAGGCTGTTGTCTGCAGCTTTGCATTTCCCTTGGGCGCAGGGCAATGCAAAAGCAGATCAACAGCCTGGAAAACACCCAACAGAGAGGTCAGACTTCCTGGAGAAGGAGGGAAGGGGAAGGGGTGTCTGGCAGCATGGCTGGGAAAGGACACAACGTCAACTGTTGTTCCTGCTCCCTGGCTTCCTGATCTTTGCTGTCCCACTATTGTTCCACATTTTGAAGGCTCCAAAAGCTGAATGAAATCCCAAACAATTGCCAAAGAAAGGCAGAGGAAAGCAGAGTGCTTTGGAAAAGGGGAAAAAGTGCTGCTGGTGTTCCTTGGTGGGTCCTCCTGACCTAGATCTTGTCCAACAGTAAACCACCAAATCTGGGTTAAGTCTCTGTTCGCTTGACCTGATAGGGCTCGCTCTCTCGCTGCGCTTTCAGCTTGGGTACCTCAACATTGGCATCTGCCTATGGAAACAGCTGCCTTTGCGCCCTCCCCCGTGAATACCTGTTTATTTTTAGTAAATCCCTGCTGCACTGATGGAGAAAACAATGTTGGATACACCGGGGACAAAAATAGCCATCGTTCATCCGCGAGACATGCACCTGGAGAGGTCTTCTGTTCCCCCACCCACAAGGGACACCTAAACTTCTCACCCTGGGCTGGTAACTGCTCCAGAGGCTAGAGGCTGCACTTTATTTAAAAAATTAACCCATGCAGTCCCATGCTACTGGCACTTCCCTGCGGAAGGTGCAGGCTGCTGTGTTTGTCAGCTGCGGGAAGGCTTTGATGTCCTGGTGTGTGCCAAGGAGCCATCCATGAGCCATCCTGGAGGACCTGACGATAGGACGAGGGGGAATGGTTTGAAGTTGCACCAGGGCAGGTTTAGGTTGGACATTAGGAAAAACTTCTTCACCAAAAGGGTTGTCAGGCTCTGGAATGGGCTGCCCAGGGAGGTGGTTGAGTCCCCATCCCTGGAGGTATTTAAAAGAAGGGCAGATGAGGTGCTTAGGGGCAGGGTTTAGTGGTGGGATGGCAGGGTTAGGTTAAAGGTTGGACTCAATGATCTTAAAGGGCTTTTCCAACCAAAGTGATTCTATGATTCCCAGGATGGTCAAACCTTGGCAGAAAGACCCGTCTCCATCCCTTGTTGTTGGACCGCGCAGAATCCAACCCCAAAAATAAAACCAGAGGTCACAGCTCCAGCTCTGGCTCTCATGATGGTGCCAGGCACAGCTGAGATGCAGCTGGCAACGGGTAGAAGTGACAGCACAACGGCTACAAATAAAACGAAACAGAAAAGCTTTATGGCTTACAGAAACCTCACTGTCAGCTTCCAGCTCCCAGTGAGCCAAGGATCCATCTTTTGGGGCTTTCAAATTTATTTTTTTTTCTCTTATCCCTCTATAACATCAAGAATACAACGACCCATTTTCCCACCGTGACAGCACTTTTAAGAAAATAGCTCAGACTTCTCAGAGAGAAAAAACGAAGCGTGCCGTGCTGGCGTGGTAAACAAATGAGGTAGTCCCCTGCTGTGTTCTGCGAGACTTGTTTTTCCCCCTTTTCTGTTCAAATTTATGAGATCCCATCGCATTTATGGGGTCCCATAAATGTTTCAGCAGAGTCCACCCTCCAGGCAGTGCCCTGAGAGCAGCGGATGTTCGTACCGAGACCGAACTTGCTGCCTACAGAGCTGTTCATGAAAAATTTATGAATCGCACCAGGCAGGGATAAAACAAGGCTGGAATGAAAGTTTCCCACTTTTTACCTCGGGAAGGAAAATTGAATAATAAACCAGGATGGCAATAAAAACCTCCTACTCCATTTAATCCAAGTTCTTCAGGCTAAAAGATCTTCTTCTCAAGTGCTATTTTGGGAGGGGAGATATTAAGATTCCCTCTACCCTTAAATTATCGTTTCTCATCGCAAAAGGCAGCCCCAAGTCAAAGAAAATAAAAAAGGTGAGTTAGTTCTCCAGCAAGCTGAGGTCTGCGTGTTTATACCACTGGGAACCTGGCACCAGGCGCCCATGAAACACAGGGTGGAGATACAGGAGATGATGGAGATGTGACACACCGAGATCCCGCAAGCACAGAAAACGTAGCACAAAAATAGCAGTGCTGACCCGGAGTTACCCCAACTGGTTTTCTTATAGCCACTGCTCTTTGTAAATGAAGAGTTTAGCTAAGAGAGAGACGAGGCGGAGGGTGACTATGAACTGGAAGGGGTTTATTAGATGCTCTGTTTGCCATGACTATGAACTGGAAGGGGTTTATTAGATGCTCTGTTTGCCATAGCCAAGTCCATGCAAGGAGGGAATTTGGTGCTGTTGGGTGGTCGTTGCTCAAGTCGCCTTTGACTTCTTTGGTAGTGGTTAGAAGCAGAGAGGTGTTTGCTGCCAGATGGGGGAATCACCATAGAATCATCATAGAATCATTTTGGTTGGAAAAGACCTTTAAGATCATCAAGCCCAACTGTTAACTTAGCACTGCCATCCCACCCCCAAACCCTGTCCTAAGCACCACGTCTGCCCAGCTTTTAAATCCCCCCAGGGCTGGGGACTCGACCCCTTCCCTGGGCAGCCCCTTCCAGCCCCTGACAGCCCTTTGGGGAAGGAATTGTTCCCCAGGGCCAACCTCACCCTGCCCTGGCACAACTTGAGGCCGTTTCCTCTCGTCCTATCGCTTGTTACTTGGGAGAAGAGACCGACACCCACCTCACTACAACCTCCTGTCATCCCTGAGAATAATTTAGTGTCATGGCTTCTTAATCCCAACACGGTGTGGGACATCTCCAGGTGCTACAGTATGACACTCCTCGATGAAAAAAGAAATACTGTTATTTTCTAAATTTCTGCCCAGCGTCATTTCCATGGTGTTGCTCTGTCTGGCTCCATGGAATAAAACTCAGACCTCATCTACACAACTCACCGGGTGACCCTGCAAGTTAAAGGCAGCATTTTCTAAAGCTGTTTGGCAATGTCAGATTTACCAGGATGGGACTTGGTCTGACAAAAGACGGGACATAACTGTCTTCTCTCTTCTGCTGGCTTCTCTCCTGATACCCTGCATGCTCCGGAAAGGCTCTGCAAAGGGGGAACAGTCTGGATATGTCTTAGGATCATAGGATCGTAGGGAAATTCAGGTTGGAAGCTCCCCTGGCACAACTTGAGGCCGTTTCCCCTCGTCCCATCGCCCATTCCCTGGGAGCAGAGCCCAACCCCTCCGGCTCCCCCCCTCCTCTCAGGCAGTTGTAGGGAGCGATGAGGGCTCCCCTCAGCCTCCTCTGCTCCAGGCTGAACACCCCCAGACTCGTGCTTCAGTTGGAAATTTTCCCTCCCTCTGATACAGTCGTTTCAGCCTTGGATGAACAGAGGAAGCCAGGACCTACAGCGCTTGCTGTGTGGCCTCCCCAGCATCTCGTTATCTCCAGGAACAGATTCCCACCTCTCCCATCCTGCTTCCTCTGGGGCTCAAATCCCTCCCCTCACTGCTTCACCCTTCCAGGAGCCTCCTCTCAACGGTGCCTGGGGATACACTTCTGAAAACATGATTTAAAGCCAACAGCACCTGATTTTACGACTCTCCAGCTCGCTCTCAAGTCTCTACCTGTTGGCCTCAACCATCAGGCTGGGGAGAGGCTGCAACTTCAGGCAATGCAATGTCTTCAAAGGCTGGATGGGTAAGCAAAGAGCATCTCTGAGCCTTTCCACGTTCGGCAGAGCTCCCCAGGCGGAGGTCCTGGGCAGCTCTGGGCTCCTCCTAAGGGGCCCACAGAAGGTGACTCAGAAAGCAAATTTGCCAGTGTGCATATATTCACTTTAACTCCATTGCATCATACTGGAAAATTTTTAGGGGCTCTATGAAGATACGAATGAGCCATGCTGCCAACCTCTCCTCTCACTTTTCCTCCCCTAAACAGACTCCCAGAAACTGTTATTCTCTCTCTCTGAGACCATTTCCCTCCATCATTCACCCACCACTTTGCCCAGAAAACAGCCTGAATTTCTCCTTATCTGGACTTTTGCACTCTTGGACTCCCTGTTTCCAGCTTGCAATGGTTTCTGGCTCAGAAAGGTTATGAGCTGACAAGGCCAGGGATGTCAGGAAGGGAAAATCCACCTAAGCTTTTCATCTCCTGTTGCCAACATTTCGTTTAGGTGAGATATTCATGGTTCCAATGCCAACATCTTCAACAGCTTCCCACCCACCTCCATGTTCAGTCCAGTGCTGGCTACCTCCTTTGCAAGATGAGGGAACCACCAACGCTGCAGTGGGAATTGGGACCTAACTCCTCTTTCTCTCCTTTTTCTCCAAAGAAGGACATTTATGTCCTCAGGCTCCATCACTGATTTCCATCCCCCAGTTGCCGCTGCCTTTCCATCTCCTTTTGAACCTCTTTTCTGGCAAAATGCAGCTCCTGACCAGGACCTCCTGTGGAGTTTCCCAGCTCTCCGGTGAAGCAGTACCTCGCTGACCACTTGGCCATGCACTCTGCATGTTGGATCCAGGGGAAGGAAACAGCAATGAGATCATCTGGAAAGCTATTTTCTTCTGATTTGGCTTGCCGGGTGGAAAGCCAGGAGTCCCGATCAGCGAATGCTGAACAGCATTCGCCTTCTCCTTCCGCGATAAATTAAATTCATTTTCGCTCATCTGTGAAAACAAAGGTGATAATTAAAACCAGCAGCACTCCATCCTCCTCTTCCATCCTGTCTCCGTCCAGAGGGAGGAGGGCTCAGCCCCGTTTGGCGGAGGAGCTGTGGGAACCGTCGGGGACCCATGCGTGCGACAAAGCCAGCAGCCGAAGCACCGCTCCGGGCTCAGCTCCCAGGTTTTGTTCAATGATGGATGGGGACGAATGCATCGCCTCCCCCCTGAGCCATTTATTCATGGATTTGTTGTTCGGCACGGATCCTGGTGATCTACTGGGCTCGCGCCGTAGGCAGGCTGGGACGCGCTCGGCAAGCATCTCTGCGTGGCAGCATTCAGGGCTCACGAGCCGCCACATCCCTCTGCTACCAAGACAAATTAGAGAAATACGGTTTCATTTTATGGCTTGGTCTCACTGGGTCAGCTTTGAAGCCACTAGCAAAAGGATCCTTTGCAAATCAAACACATGATCACGGAGATTTGGAAGAGGACGGGCAGGGGAAAATGTATTTGGTTAATTCTCCCCCCTTTGGCATGCGGCATTTTCGCATCTGCAAGTGAAAAACCAAAACCGTTCATTTACAAAACAATAAGCAGAGCCTAAAACCCAGCCTTGGGATGGAAAACTGCTGAGAGCTTCCCTGTTCCCAGTTATTCTTGTGAAATATGCAGATTGGGAAAGCACAGAGGCGCAACCAGCCGTAAATCTTGGTTTACTAACAAACTCTTCTCCCCCTACCTCTAGGACAGTTGCAGCTGGAAAATGAAATGCTGCAGCCTATTGCTTAACAGCTGGGGAAATCTCCATGGAAAATCAGAGCTGGCAGGCAGGCTTCAGAAAAACTGTATTCCAACACCAGTGAGCAACCTTGGTTGTGTTTCATGAGCTGAAGGGTCTTAAGAGACTTAAGGGCAAGCATCCAGAAGTAAGACCCAGTCGTGGAGAGCTTATGGGGAAGATACAGCATCGATGTTCTGCACAGCCAGCCGCTGAGGCTCCCTGTAAGCTGTGCTTTGGCCCCATGTCTTAAGAAATAATGTTCCAACATCTGCTTTTTGGCTGCAGGACTGAATGGCCGAGCACTGGAGAGGTTGGACTTTGCCAGAGCTGACTTCTTCATGATTCAAGAAACTTCAGGATTTGCATTACCCCAGCCTCGTTCAGCACCTCCCATTGGGTTTTCTTCCCAATTTACTGCAGGGAGAGCCACTGGTCCATGCTGCAGGACAAGCATGAAGCACTTGGGTGAAGGATTATTTCAGATTATTTCACCTTCACCAACATCACCGTGTTGGCACACACACCACGGGCCAAGGGAGGAGATCAAAGATCAAACCTGTGCCTTTCACAAGAAAAAAAATCCCAATTCGATAGAGACAGCCCTGATTTCTCATCCCTGGGCATGGGCAGGAGTTGTGTTGCTCCAACCCAGAGCACAAAAGCCTTTGTGGGCTCTTCATCCCTTGCACTAAACCTGCTCCAGCAACTACAAGAGCACGATTTACAACTTTCTATCTACCCCGAGGGCTGTCCCAGCTGGCACGACAGCGATTTGAGCAGGAACGGCTTTCTCAGCGGGTGTTTGTAATGCAACGGAGCCATATCTCAGTGGGGAATCCCATAGGCCTTAATTTATTGATTATCATTAGTAGTAATAATGCTAATACAGCAGCGGAGAGATTAAAATACCCGGTGCACAGGCTTAGAAACCTTCCCAGAGCTCGGTCAGCTGGCGAATGGCTAATGGGCTTACTGGGAAGTGGTGCCACCAGTTCTTTAAACACACGGGGATGTTCTTTTTGTATTTCACCCCGAAGATGGCATCCATTCCATCGCCCCCATGTGATCCGAGAGGGGCGGTTAAATCCCACGGAGCGCATACGCTTGTCGCTGTCGCCTCAGGTCACTCGGTTTGACGGGTGGCGTGGAAAGGAGGCAGCTGGTTTTCCCGTTCCCTGAGAAACGCAGCGCCGAGCCAACTGGGCAGCCTCTTCCCGAGGGGTTTTCCCACCGCCTCAGTTCCCACTTGCCAGATTTCCTTTGGGAAGGGGCATTGTCAGCCCTTCCTTGGAAGCCATGCGTGACACCCGGTAGCAGCAGCTGGGTTATTTATGTAGCTCCGCTTGTCGGCTTGGAAATAGAATACCCAAAATGCTCTCTCGTAGCTACTCGCACAGGGATGCGGGGCACACGAGCAAAACTGAAAACACAGCTCTTATTTAAGCAAAGGCTCTGCATGCCTCCAAATATCAGGAGACAATAAATAAAAAAAAACCCTCTTTAAAATAATCAGATGCTTTTCTTCCCAGCGTCTTATGAGCCTCCTTCAACGGCAGAGTGCAGTGAGTCAACTGCGCTTATTATAACCTTTCCTCATGTAGAAGCTTTCATTCCTGCAGATATTTCAAATGAAAACACAAAATTAATCTACCAGTCTTCCCCCACACACACCATCCACCAGCTAAAAGTCCCCCCAAACCACAGAATACAGCCTTTATTGGCTATTTCTGGCTTGGGGCTGCCTATGCAAGTCCTGAACGTGTAGGGGAGATTTGTGGTGTCACTTATTGAGGTCACCCTGCGCTGACCCCGGGGCAAAACCTGGCAAAGATTACATGGACACGTTAAAGTTGGGCTGGGAGGACAGAAAGGAGGGGGATGCCTATGTGCCAGATCACAGATTTACCTCCAGGTAGGTCAGGCAGTAAAAATCCATCACCACAGGCTCATGAGAGCACAACAGCAACATGAACATCCCGCTGCTCTCATGCAAAGGGCTCTGGATGCTCAAGCAGAGGGGCTGGTAACAGATTTTAGGTGGAAAACAGCCCCCCATGGGCTATGTTACCCCACTGGACCTCTACAGTTTGCTCCCATGAATCAAAAGGGTACACTGAGGGTGGTGACACCCTGGCAGGGGTTGCCCAGAGGTGGAGGCCCCATCCCTGGCAACATTCCAGGCCAGGTTGGACGGGGCTGTGAGCAACCTGATGTGGTTCAAGGTGTCCCTGCTCCTGCAGGGGGGTTGGGCTGGGTGACTTCTAACCCAAAACATTCTATGATTCTATGAAAAGCAGCTTTTTGCAGCTCCCATCTTTCCAGGGGCAGTTCTGCTGCCTGTTCCCCCGGCAATAAAGCTTCCTGCCCATAGCCCTTGGCAGGCAGCGCAGAGGGGGTGCTCAGGCCATAATCCTGCTAAATATGTTACAAAATTCCTTAGCCTTGCTGCACAGTAGTTTTTCTCCTTTTTCACTCACAAGGGGTAGACCATGAGCCCTTTGCAAGCGTCTGTTGGCTCCGAGACCCACGGGGAGGTTGGGGAGCAGCCGTAAGCCAATGCACTGAGCTATTAGCAAGCGATGTCTCCGTTCCCTCTTCGCCCTAAACTGGGCTTCTTTGCTTCAACACTCACCACGAGACATGAATCTCAGCCAGGCAAACTGGCTGAGTCCCAGAGGTTTAGGAAGAGACGATAACCAAAGCAGCAGGCTCAGCCCCCCGGTCCACAAAGAGGGGGGAAAGTCCCGTGTTTGGCTTCCTCAAGAAACCAATTGCCCATCTTGGCTGTTATTGGCACCACGGTGGCACCTAGAAGCCACGAGAGAGATGTGGGTCCCTGGCGGGTGGATAAATAGCTGTGCACATGGCGGTTGGGGTGAAGATGCTGCCCCCCGTGTCCCCAGCAATGAGCACAACGATGGGGTCAGCCAAGCCGGGGTCTCCATTTTAAAGGCAGGAGCTGCCTGCAGAGGTCATGAGCTGGGGGCTGGCCAGGAGAGCTGACATGGAGCTACAGCAGATTCCTGAAAAAGGAGCTGATTTTTGCACAAACCGACATCCAGGTCCCCCTCTTGCCTTTGGTGAGCCCCCAGCGCTTCGCTGTGAGCCCCAGGCGTGCGGCACAGGCTGCCCGGAACATATGGGGACAGAAAGGCAACCTCAAGTGTCATTAACTGGGAAAATAAATACGCCCTAGGTGTCTCGCCTCCGCTGTCCAGTTTTATATCTGGAACTAATTTTGGCGTCATTCTGATGAGTGACGAGATAATTGCTGCAGCTGGGCTATTCAGCCTATTCCAAAGAAACCTTTTTTTCATTAATTCAGGCAGCGATTACACACTCCCAGCCAAATTGCTTCTGCATGTAACCCCATTAAGGCAGCGGCTTTACCCTGGGGATGGGCTTAGCCCTCACAGTTTAAATAGCGAGTTTGCATTTCTTTGTTCTATGGGAGACAAAGGAAAAGCTTTTTTTTTCCTAAACAGACAAAATTAAGGAAATCTGATGTCTTCCTGCGCAAAAGGGGACACTTAAGATGCGATCACAGGTAAGGAGAAGCGATCCATTCTTGCCCCAGAGTCAGGGAAATGGCCAAAATGCTGCCTTCTGAAGGCCATCGAAATGCGAGGGGAAGGGGAAGCGTGCTGCCCCGGCCAGCTGGGAGAAATTTCGAGTCTAGGAGCGCTGGAGGGGACTGGATAAAAGTGAGATGAGAGCTAAAAAGGGAGGAGTCGTCCTGGATAATCCCTGGGGTAGCATCTGTGAAAATGTCCGCAAAGTCCCTTCAGGTTGATGCTCTGTGCTTTTTTTTTTTTTTTTTGCCACGCTCGGAGGGAAACAGCACGATGCTCCTCCGTGCTGCGCTGGCAATATAATACACACGGTCTGAGGTCCGGTGCTACAAAATGAGATGTCATTGCTGCTCGTTTTCCTAACTGTAAAATAATAACACAAGGAAATAGGATTGGGCGTTGAATAGGGAAATGCAAAATGCGAGTGGGGTCTGCGTGAGTACAATTCCTATTCAGCCAGCACAATAATATTCACTGTTTACTCGCTAAAAGGAAGCTGAAATTAGGATATAAACCAGTGTCCTCCACCGAGAGCACAGAAATAAGGTTGCCCTATTGTCAAGAGAAGGGCGTGAGGAATCTCCCGTCTTTGACCTTGACTTTGGCCTTGTCTGCCTTCTGTCTTGTGTTATCCTGAGCTTTTCATCCAGCGCTTTACCTTGCTTGATCTTTAAAAAGGGAACAATAGGAACCGAGCTGTCAAGTTAAATGGCAATTTATAGCTGTCGCCCACATCGGAAACAAAGGAGTTGGGCTTTTACGCGGCGGCCTCCTGGCAGCACTAATTTCGAGCACAGCCCTTCAGCGAAGCGCTCTCTTGCGGCCCATTAAATGAAAAGGTACCGCTGATCTCATTAGCAAACGCGCTTGCATGACAAGGCCCTTCGGCTGCCGCCGGCTTCAGGCTGCTCTGGAGGCAAACGATACAAAATCCGACAAAGGCCAAATATCCTATTTTTTGTCAAAACGGGTATTTTTACAATCCGATGGCTGATTGGAGATAGCTTTCATCATCACAGAGCTGTGGATAGCCTGGTGGGTGAGGAAGGGCAACGTTCACATCAGGCTGATATTGCCTGCAGAGGCACCTGCCTCTGTCCTCTCTCCAGCGGCATTTTATGTCCACTTCGGGTGCAAATCACAGCATTATCTTCCCTTCCATTAAAACCATGACATCATCTTGGAAATCTGTGTTGAAATTCTAGCTCAGTAGAAAACCCCAGCAGCTGAGAACTTACCATGAAACCAAAAGCCTGCAAAATGTACCTTCAGATACGAGCTTGAGAAAGAGGACGTTTGTGGTGAAACTCATTTTTTTTTTAGCACCTACCTTATGCTTACCCCTTCAGCATCTCCACAGGCAGTAGGAGTGATCTGTGTGTCACCCCAAGTCTCCTTGTGACAACTAGAGCCAAGCAGGCTTTACTTCACCCATGTCATTGTAGCTGATCTTCTCCATGAAGGAGAAGGCCCAGTGTCCATGTCTCCATGAGAGCTTTAGGATGAGCTAGTTATAGCAAGTCAGGTCACTTAGTGTAAAAGCATTCATTGACTTGGAAAACCCTTTGAGGTTTTTAAAGCCTGGAGCTTTGCCTTTGCTGTGCCATCCTGGAAGAAGACTTTATTTACCAGAGATGGTCAAGATAACTGTGCTGTCATGGGTTTAAGAGATGAACCAGAAATATAAAATGAATTGTTTCACAGAATCATAGAATCATAGAATGTTTTAGGTTGGAAGGGACCCCTAGAGGTCACCCAGCCCAACCCCCCTGCAGGAGCAGGGACACCTTGAACCACATCAGGTTGCTCACAGCCCCGTCCAACCTGGCCTGGAATGTTCCCAGGGATGGGGCCTCCACCCCCTCTCTGGGCAACCCTGCCAGGGTTTCACCACTCTCATCTTAAAAAACATCTTCCTTATATCCAGTCTTTCTAGCTTCATACTGGAAGATCTCGCTGCTATTGCTGAGCTCAGGCAGAAGAGTGGGGCTGAGGGGACGGAATTTTACTCCTAACATTTCATTTCAGGGAAAAAGTCATGAAATCGCCACACCTTGCTTATCCCACCATAAAATGCAAAGCAAGCGTGTCAGCCTTTGTAAAGCTTTTGATGCAGAGGAGTTTAAACTACTCAAGGGCATGTTGCTAACGTTGCAATTGCATCGTAAATCTTCCTGCAATCAAACAGCCAGAAACAGCATCTCCTAGTTCCTCCTGGTATTCAAAAGCAGTTAGAAAACTCTCCTTTAAAAAAAAAGTGAGGAAAAAATATGTAACGTGTGTAAGGATTTTCTTAGGAAACAGTCCCAAGAGAAAACCATGAACCATCTCCTGGCCACAGAGAGGGGATTAACGGCAGTGGGAGGTGAGGACAAACCAGTGACATGGTGGAGCATCCGCAGAGGTCACGGGGAGGCTTTCAGGAGCAGATTACACCAGGCTGGCTGTTCCTCCACTTCATTGGAGGTAGGATTTCTCTTCTCTCTGAATCTGTATTTTCCCTTCTGCAGTGAATTAAGTTGCTCTGTTAACGCCGCTGCGACACGACCCGACGAGCCGGCACCCATCCGCAGAGCTCGAGTGCAGACATAAATGTCAAGCACAAAAACCACACCGCTGGGGGATGCGCCTCCTAAATATCAAGAGTTTTGATTTGATTTGAAGCTGGCGACCGGTCATTTCTTGACCATGTTTATGATCTGAAGAAGATTCAGCCAAAGCATAGGAAAGGGCAGATGACGAGTGAGAAGGATGAGACTTTAGTGCCTATCGAATGTGCAAAACCCTGACTTGAGCTGGATATTTTTTCTCCCTAGAGGGCTACAAAAGGCTTCTGGAATTAACATTCTTATTAACTTAAATGCATCACATTGTTATTGACTTAAATAACACCTCAGAAATATTTACACGCCTGAGAAAACTTTGCCCATATAGGAAATTCTCTGCACTGGGAAGGTTCTCCCACTATCTTTAAATTATTAAAAAATCCTTCCTCTGTAGGTGCACCTACACATGCATCCGTGTGGAAGCTCTCAGTTTCTAAGAGCATCAGCAATGGAGGCTGGCCCAAATTTGCTATCAAATAGCATGAAATATTTGAGGCTGGATGTGCGTTGGGTCATGAGCTGACATTTCTATGTTTGCAGTGGTTTCGTGCCTCTCGCCTTTGCTTTGATGCCAGAACTGCCTGCACAGAGAAGCGCACAGAGAAGTCCTTGCTTCGCAGGCACCAGGAGGCAGCAAATACACAATAAAGGTGCAAAGCCAAAGAGAAAATATATCCCGGCTGTTGCTTTGCCTCCTGTTGCTGTTGCTTAGCTGGGGAAGTAGCAAAATGTACCACCATGTTCTTGTTTTTAATCGCAGCAGCTTCTTCCTTCTGGGCCTGCAGAGTTTTGCTGGCTCACGCTGCCCCTTTCGTTTACCTCCAGGCAAAACCTAACATTTGCTTTTACCCACAGCATGAAATGCAGCTGGATCCTGAAAGGAGCCCTATGCCATGGTGCCAGGGCTGGAAACTCTGCAGGGAAGTGACTGCCCTCCTGCTTTCTGCGGGGACATGGAGCTTGCTTCTGGGGGTAAAAAAATACAGTGGCCGCTGCGTCACTTCAGTGCCTTGAAATTTGGTAATTTGGTGCAACCTGGGGGCTGTGATTTACTCCTAGGAATGCAAGAATGGGGGAGATCCCATCAGCCAGTGTCCATCTCTGCAATGGGCACACACCAAGTGCCCTTTAGAATCATAGAATCGTCTAGGTTGGAAAAGACCTTTAAGATCATCAAGTCTAACTGTTCCCCTAACCCTTTACATTAGGAAAAAAATCATATTTCCTCCTCCCCATGAACATTATTATCCTTCCAGCCAAGAGCTGAGCACGGCTCTAGGGATCCCATCAGGATGGCTGAGTCCGTGGCCAGAGTAAGCGGGATGGAAAGGCACAAACTCTTTAGGATTCTGCCCGAATTCTCCTGCCGCGTAATTCAGCTTGTCGGCACAGGATAATACAAGTTTCACTAACTTGATGAATGTCTTAGATCATCTGCAGACTAAACAGATGCTGTGCTGAATAAATACACCTATAAGTTATCCATTTTAGTGTGCTGAATGACATCCTCAGTGCAGCCAGGGAGGAGGGAAGTGGAGACACTTATCCTAACACGCTGCTTGCAGGGGACTGCCCGAATATTGATGCTGGATATTGCACCTAGAAAAAAAAGTTAATACGTACCTACACTTCTAGGCCCGTTACTTTTTTTTTTTTTTGAGTATTATTTCCAAAGCACAACACCCTGCTGGAATAAATCACTGCAGAACTGAAAACTAAAGGTGCAGTGAAGAGCAACTCGCATTTATGACTCTTCCCAATATTGCTGAGGTCCCTGCCATGTGCTGGATTTGTCTTCCCCGCATAGCCGTGGTAGCGATGCTGTCAGCCCCACCTTACAGAGTTGGCTCAACGGTGTTTGTAACAAACACCGAATTTATTTAAGCTTTAATCAATCATGGGTTCCCTTAGAAATTTCGTACCCAAATGCTTTAAAGGATTAGCGCCGAGTGACCTGCTGCAGCTGGCTGGGAGCTGAGCTTTCGTTGCTAGACGAGTTGGAGACTAAAATCATCTGTGCTGGAGCCATACCTCTGCAGGAGCTTTGCAGGGATTGAAAATCCAATTTCAAGTTATTCAACCACTGTGAAGCCTTTAATGCTTGCAAAATTCGAGGTGGGGAAAAAAAAAAAAAAAGAGAGAAAAAGAAAGAAGAACACACCATCAGCTTCTCTGCTGGCGTGACAGGAGAAACAAATCCAACAAGGTAACGTAGTCAGGTATGTGCCTGGCAGGCCACGGGGCACAGCATGTCAAAAAGATGCAGAAACTACCTTTCGGCATTGATCTCCTACCATTCCCTGGGGATTAGAGGAGCTTTTCCCCGTCTGGAATCACAAGCAGTGGCATAGACCTGCTCGCAGGGTGCGGAGGAGGTGGGAATGCATTTTACTCCGGGACAGAACAGCCCATGCTGTAAGACTGGGCACGGATTTTAGTTTTGGAGGGTAGATCTTCAGCTGCAGGAGCAAATCAGAGCAGTAATGACTTGTCGTGCCCGAGAGCCACCGCAAACACCGAGGGCTGGGCCAGAAGAGACAGAACCCAGGGGCGTCAGTTTGGCCTATACCACCAGTAAGTGGTTGGGCTGGTTGGAAATACAGAATCATGGAATTGTTTAGGTTGGAAAAGACCTATAAGATCATCAAGCCCAACCGTTCCCCTACCCCTGCCATCCCACCCCCAAACCCTGGCCCTCAGCACCGCCTCTGCCCGGCTGTTCAATCCCCCCAGGGCTGGGGACTCGACCCCTTCCCTGGGCAGCCCCTTCCAGCCCCTGACAGCCCTTTGGGGAAGGAATTGTTCCCCAGGGCCAACCTCACCCTGCCCTGGCACAACTTGAGGCCATAACATGGGCTTGCTTTTGAAAAAACACTGGTTCACCTGAATGTTTTGTTCAGCTTTGTATCTGACACCCATAGTGAGCCTACCTCAAACTAAAGACCACATTTCTGCACAGCAAGACCAGGCTTTTTGGGAGAGTTCATGAGCAGCTGCCAAGTCTAGGGGCTCCCAGCTTTCCTAGGGAGAGGAAGGGGGAAGCTGTTTCTGGTTTGGAATGAAAACTCAAAAAAAAAAGTTCTCCACTTCCCAAAGAACATCCACATTGCAGCCAGCCCAACTAAATGATGCCAGCCTGGATTTTGGCTCTGTATGGACCTTCTTGCATTGAAGTGGCTCCTCTGTTGCTGGATGAGAGGCAGAAGGTAAGACCTGACCTTCACATCTCTCCTTCTCTCTGCCACATTGGACTGGACCTCTGTGGTGGCTGATCTGAGCCATCGTGGTGAGTTCCTCAAATCCATCGCCGGACCAAATCAAGAGGGACACCATTCTCTTGAAGCAGGAGAGTCTGGGCTGCATCCCTCCACTTGGGAATGAATTTCTGATGGGTTGTGCCATACAGCAGAAGGACAACGCTGTTGTTCTCCACCTTGGTTCATTCATACGAAGATGGTTCGTTATAGCAATTCCGGCAAAACAGCATGTCCGTGCCCTCAGCTACCCAGCCAAGAGGGACAACCTGGCTGTGCCTCGTCCCACAGCATCCCACAGACCACGATGAACTTTCATTCCCACCAAGACACGTAAAAGCCTTGTACAGCTTGGAAAGATGGGGGAAATTCCTTTTACATACAGGCTAAGTAAATCAGGATTTGGTTCTGAGGCTCTGCTTTTAACGGGACATGGGATTCTTGCCTCATTTGCACTGGACTTAGCAGCATTAGCATGGATAACTCAGGGTCCCACTATGTTGGCTGGTTGTCAAGTCTACACATTTCTCACATATGTTTTTATTTCCACTCTAGCTCATTGCACTGTCTGGCTGTGAAAAAGGGGATCTTGGGTTTGGGTTCAAATTCCCTGATCCTAAGGACTCCCCAAGAGCTTGTAGTTTGAGGTTTATTCTTTCTCCTTGAGTTCAGCTCCCTTTGCGACCACCTTTCTGCGGGGATTTGCTGTCTCTCAACCCCAAGCTACCCTGGCCCCTGGGCTGATTGCAAAGGTCGGGATAACATGGAGCAGCTCTGCCTTGAGCGGCCACGTTCAGACCTCAGCTTCTGAGGTTTGGATCTGCCCCTGTCTCTGCAAACTGCACTAACCGAGACTTTGTCAGGAAGCATGAGCACCCGAGCAGCAAATGATCCACCGCTGCCTGGCAAAATGCTCAGCTGGGATCTTCAGTTGGAATGGAGATACCTGAAGGGAGAAACCAAAAACGCCCTCAGTCCAACGCGATGTCCATCAATCCCATCTCACGCCACCACGAGCCAGGACCATGTCCCAACCTGCGAGTCTTTTTAGCTTCCTCATGGTGTTAATGAAGACAACCACCTTGGCTAGGTTGCCTCTTCTATATTCCTCAGGCATCTCTGATTCCTATCGCGCCAGCTGGATGCTTGACAAATCCCTGCATGCTCTTTGAAGTGTGATGGTAGGCTCGTGCAGAAATCTCAGCCATATCTTCACCTTCTGTTGGCGATACCTGGATCCTGAAGAAAGGTTTGGTCTCTGCTGGACCTGCAGAGAAGGGATTTGTCGTAACCTTTCCCTCCTGCAGGCTCAGACAGTGTTTCTGCTTGGCTTTTGTCATCTGTCCATGCATTTCCCCTCTCCTCTGCTGCCAGGATCTGTACACCAATTACACCCAGGCTGCTGTAACCGCTGTTCATAACTGCCAAAACCAAAGCAGGCTTCCTCTAGGAAAACAAAAGTAATTAAAATTAATAATAACCTGCCAGGAACCCACGATAGAGTGAATCAGCATTTACACTCACATCTCGCTGGGCTCTCTGCAGCCTGGCCTTGTAGGGCTTGGAAGCTGGAAGAAACAAGTTTCAAATAATTGTGTGTTCATGCTTGGATTTTAATTATATCCACATGCAGGCAACTTTTGACATTTTATGAGCATTTCTCTTAAAGGCATGAGCTTCAGATAACCACAAAATCCAAGGGAGGCAGTGAGTGAATTATACACTTTACTCCAGCCAGGCGTAATTGCACCTATTTATTCCACATGCACATGTGTTTAACGCTCTTTGTCTGTCCGTCCGCCCATCCATCCATCTACCCAGCCAGATATAAATTATGTTTGAACGTGATTTCAAGACCCTTTCTCTCTTTATTAGAGACAGCTCACCCCAGCCTAGTAAATCTTGTGTAAAGGCAACGGGAGGAAAGCCAAGCCCTGAGCTGCAAGGTCTGAAACAAGCTCCCAGGCAGCTGCTCCGTAAATCAGGGGACTTGCACAATCCTATAAATCATGACCCTGCTTAGGGTCAGAGGCTGCACGTGCTACACAAAGCAATGCCCGGGACTGCTCGGATCGCTGGGCTCCCGTGGGAAGGCAGCCAGCATTTCTCTCCACCACAAATTGCAAATTACTGGGCTCTGCAAAGTCCTTGGCTCAGAGGAGTCCAGCACCAAACAAAATAAATCCTGGTCTTTTAGGGATTCTGCTCTCACCTGATCTAGACATCTGTCTCTAGAGGAAGAAGAAAAAGAGTTGCATTGCCAGATTTAATATCTTATAATGGCTCCACTTGGAAGCTGCTCAGAGCTTTGCGATATAACAAGCAATCCTGGTGGAGACGGATTAGCAGTCAGAGTGCAGGTGAAGGGGGTCAGCCATGCAAAAGAAAAGTAGTTTATCCACATTTCTGAGGCCCAATAACTACACAGAGCCATAAACTGTAATAGCTTCCATGCTAGCATCAGCCACCCAAGAGTCTCAGCATGCTTGACACGCAGCAAGTCACCGACACGTGGCCCCCTCACCCGTCAGATAAAAATCACTCGGTTCACTGGAAGCCAAGGAAATAGGAATACTACAAGATTAAGCCAACTTCAGTCATGTTCTCATCTGCTCAGCAAATAAATGTGGCATCATTCTCATGTCAGTGTTTCTCCGTAAGGCACCAAACACATCTGTGCATGTCGCCCATCTGAAGGGCACAGGATGGGCGCCAGACACAACCCAGGAGGACGCGGACAACCAGAGATGCTGAGTGGTCCAGTGGAGAAGGGAATTATGCAGTGGGACTTGATTTATTTCACACAATCACAGAATCATAGAATCCCAGGTTGGAAGGGACCTCAAGGATCACCTGGTCCAACCTTTCTGGGCAGGAGCACAGCCTAGACAAGTTGGCCCAGCACCCTGTCCAGCTGAGGCTTGAAGGTGTCCAATGTGGCAGAGATAACCCCATCCCTGGGGAGATTATTCCAATGGGTGACTGTTCTTATGGGGAAAAATTTCCCTCTTGTGCCCAATCAGAATCTCCCCAAAAGCAACTCGTGTCCATGCCCCCTTGTCCTCTCCATGGGACTCCTTGTGAAAAGGGAGTCTCCATCTTCCTTGTAGGTACTGGTAGGTGGTGATGAGATTCCCTCTGAGCCTCCTTTGCTCCAGGCTGAACAAACCCAGCTCTCCCAGCCCATCCTTGTATTTGCACAAACACCGAGCGGGCACAGCTGGTGCAGATGTGATTCTGGATATACTCACCTGCAGGGTTATCCTTGGGCCAGGCTTCACAGGCTGTGTGGGAACCAGAAACGTGCTGCCTGTTCAATATCTTCACTTTCTTGTTGTTCCAACACTCTGCCAGGAAGGGCTGAAATTCCCTATGTTTAATGTTGGGCAGGTTACACCCTGCAGTGTAATTTCATCAGCTTCTCTGGGTATGCGGAGCATGAATTCGATCAGTTCAAAGCTGTACTGCGTTTGCCAGCCGCATAAACAAGGAGGGAAAAATCGATCCGTAAAGGTGAAGTTGCTGCGGCTGAATGCAAACTGACACAAAACAGCCTCTTAATCAGCTAGAGAGGTAATGAAACCACTTGGCCATGGGAGCATGCATGCATACACGCACAGACATAGACACAAGTCGTCTTTGGGAAGGCCTACCCAGGTCTACCACCAGTGAAAAACGTGGGGTATCCTACAGGTCTGCTCTATAGGGGGCTAATAATTTTGGAGGAAGGAAGATCCATTGGGGCCCAAGCTGGAGTTTAACCCCTCCCAGTGCTTCCTAGGAGCAGTCATAGAATCATAGAATCATAGAATCATAGAATGTTTTGGGTTGGAAGGGACCCCTAGAGGTCACCCAGCCCAACCCCCCTGCAGGAGCAGGGTCACCTTGAACCACATCAGGTTGCTCACAGCCCCGTCCAACCTGGCCTGGAATGTTCCCAGGGGTGGGGCCTCCACCACCTCTCTGGGCAACCTGTTCCAGTGTTTTACCACCCTCATTGTAAAGAATTTCTTCCTTATATCCAGTCTAAACCTACCCTGTTTTAGTTTAAAACCATCACCCCTTGTCCTGTCACAGCTGGCCCTACTGAAAAGATTTTCCCCATCTTTCCTATGGGCCCCCTTTAGGTGCTGAAAGGCCACACTCAGCTCTGCCCACAGCCTTCCCTGCTCCAGGCTCCAGTCACTGATGCTCTGGTCTTTACTGAGCATTTGAGACCAAGCCGGGGATTTGCAGAGGACCTGCAAGCAGCAGGAGCTTCATCCAGGGTATCGGGACCCGCCTTGCTTGCGTGCTGCCCTCCCTCCTCAGGCTTTCATTTTCTCTGCTTACAGTTTAGGCTCTGCAGCCTCCTGGGGCAGCGCTGGATCCCTGCACATCTGAGCTGTAACCTAGCGGGTCCCATCTTGCCATCTGCCTCTCCTCTCAACCCATCTCTCCCAGCCGTGCCCATCCGGCAGCAACGGAAGCTGTTAGCTGGTAGAGACAGCTCGGCCCCATACCCTCTAACCGCTGCCCGGCAGCTTTTATATTGACATATATGACAATATATTCACATGGCACCTCGAAAATGAAAGCTGGAATCCCCTACAACTGCGTGGGTCAATCCCACAGGTCCGGCTTTCAGCCTTTTCGTGCCCAATCTTTGTAAAACACGCCCCGCAACCCTCGGTGCAGCCGTGCGTGAACAGTGCAGACGCTGACCTGAGCAGATGCTTCGGCTTCAGGAAAGCTTTGCAAAGCCAGCAGGCATCTTACACCGCTCCCCATCACTGCTGGGAAAGGCTGGGCTGCTCCCTCTGGGGACAGGCATCTCCCACGCCAGGTCCGGCTCGCAGAGAGCTCGTCCCATAGCGATGCACAGCTCTTGGCTCTGCGTGTTGGGGGAGGCCACTGAACCCTGCAAACACAATCAGAGTCCTGGAGGACAAGCAGAAATTCCCGATGTTCTGCCACAGGCGATATATGAATTTTCTGGTTAAGGTTAAGCATTGAAAAAATGCGACTCACGGATGGATGTTTGCCTGGCGGATGAGAAGGCGGAGCAGAAGCAGTGATAGGGATGGTATTCTTAATTTAACCTTTGCATGAAGAGCTACCACACATGACAACAGTGGCGTCACACAGCAATGGTCTCTGGTGACAGACCTTGCAGGGCGGTACATTGCGACATTAGGAAGGAACTGGCTGACTCGAGAGAAGAGACAACGGGGCTTTCAGCTCCATTTTGCCATTTCAGAGCTCACTGGGGAGAAAATGAGAAAAGCAATGGTTGCACACAGCCTGAAGAGCAGCAAAACATCTAACCAAGCTCATCACACCCCATAACTCCTAGGGGGGAAAATCCTACCATAGCACCAAGCTTATCCATTTCATTCACCACCTCCTCTGTAGCTCACCCTGTACCTGCCCTGCTCTGCCCCATTTGAACGTCCTGCATAGAATCATAGAATGTCTGAGGTTGGAAGGGACCCCTAGAGGTCACCCAGCCCAACCCCCCTGCAGGAGCAGGGACACCTTGAACCACATCAGGTTGCTCACAGCCCCGTCCAACCTGGCCTGGAATGTTCCCAGGGATGGGGCCTCCACCCCCTCTCGGGGCAACCCCTGCCAGGGTTTCACCACCCTCACTGGTAAGAATTTCTTCCTTAGATCCAGTCTAAACCTGCCCTGCTTCAGTTTCAAGCCATCCCCCCTTGTCCTGTCCCAGCTGGCCCTGCTAAAAAGCTTGTCCCCCCCTTTCCTCTGGGCCCCCTTGAAGCCCTGACCGGCCGCACTCAGCTCTGCCCGCAGCCTCCTCTGCTCCAGGCTGAACACCCCCAACTCTCCCAGCCTGGCCTCAGAGCAGAGGGGCTCCAGCCCTCGGAGCATTTTAGTAGCCCTCCCCTGGCCCCGCTCCAACAGTCCATGTCCTCCTTGTGCTGAGGGCTCCCGAGCTGGACGCAGGGCTCCAGGGGAGGTCTCCCCAGAGCAGAGTAGAGGGGCATAGGGGAGTTAAAATCATCAGACTTTTCATTTTCTACTGCTGGTCTCAAGAAACTCTTGACCTGGGTGCCAGTTCCTAGTGGGCAATGAAGACTGCCCATTTACAGTCATGATGAGCTCAGATGTTCCCAGCTGCAACAAGACGTCTGCCTATGGCCAGAAAAATATCAAGAGGTAAAAGAGCTGCTGCACCAGCCCAGGTGGGTGGCTGTCACTGTCAGTACTTCTGTCATGATTCAAAGAAAGGACAAGGTGCTTCTGCCAGGAGGTTTGTTTGGTGGCAAGCCAGGAGTTTTTACATCATCTTCCTTCTTGCTCACCTTTGTGGAGCACCCAGTCATTGGCCATCATTGGGAAGGAGACCGAATCCTGGAAGGACAGATCAGTGGTGATGACGAGCTGAGCCTAAGGAAAGCTCATTATCAAAAGCCCTTCTTGTCTCGTGGGACTTCAGCAATGTCCCTCATGGCATTTCACCAAAAGGGAATCCCAAAGCATGGTTGAAATGACCGCTATGTAGGAATCTGCTCCACCACTGGTGTTTTCAAAACTGCCTCCCTAAATCATGGAAGTGCAACCTCCCCATGGGAAAGGCAGAATTTGATAACCAGCCAAAAAACCATTGCACAGTCATTCACGGTCACAATAAAGAGCACTGTGTCCAAATGAAACCACAGAAGCAATTTATATCAAAGGTTTTCAGGATCTGAAGTCTAAATTTAACATCTTAAATCAGTAAATTGGAATCCCTGTGGTTTTCCAGGCTGAGATCTGATATTTCTCACCAACCTCAGCCAGACTCGGTTTATTCCAACGCGGACGGTGCTAATCGTGAGGGCTGTGTTGCAGGGGTGAGAGGAAGAGGAAGGATGGTGGCACACAAACTGCATCCCGGCAGGACAATGCATCGCTCGTCGTAAATGCCTCACTACAAATGTTGATAGTGGAGTCAAGTGGATGGGCAATTTTATAAGTCAAGAATTGCACAACAGGAAAAAAACCAGCATAAACAAGCAATTTTTAATGAGCAGGGTTTGTGGCTGAAGCAGGAGTGGGTGCATGCCCAATCTGTATGTCCCAAGCAGAGAAAGGGCAGTGCGTGGTCCAGAACCCTTAGAGGTGGCCAGCTACTAAAAATATCAGTAGTCCCCAACATTTCAGGTGCCTTCAGATCCCTCTGATATCACTCACAGCCCAGGTTTTGGCATCCCATGGCTACTTGCTTCTTTAGGCAGAAAGGGAGCAAACTGTGACGGGCTGCACTTCATCACCGCCAGTGGGAAGAGTTCACAGAATCCCAGAATCCCAGCATGGCAGGGGTTGGCAGGGCCCTCCGGAGCTCCCCCAGTGCCACCCCCCTGCCCAAGCAGGCTCACCCAGAGCAGGGGGCACAGGACAGCGTCCAGGCGGGGGTTGAAGATCTCCAGAGAAGGAGACTCCACAGCCCCCCTGGGCAGCCTGGGCCAGGGCTCGGGCACCCTCCAAGTCAACAAGTTCTTCCTCCCATTCAACTGGAACCTCTTCTGCTTCAGTTTGTGCCCATGGCCCCTTGTCCTGTTGCTGGGCACCACTGAGAAAAGTCTGGCTCCGTCGTCGTGACCCCCACCCTTGAGATATTTGTAGGTGTTGATGAGATCCTCTCTCAGCCTGCTCTTCTCCAGGCTGAACAAGCCCAGCTCCCTCAGCCTTTCCTCATAGGGGAGATGCTCCAGTCCCCTCATCATCTTTGTAGCCCTCCTCTGGACTCTCTCTAGGAATTCCTCACCCTTCTTGAACTGGGGAGCCCAGACATGGACCCAGTGCTCCAGGTGGGGTCTCACCAGGGCAGAGCAGAGGGGGAGGAGAACCTCCCTTGCCCTGCTGGCCACGCTCCTCTTGATGCACCCCAGGATGCCATTGGCCTTCTGGGCAACAAGGGCACCCTGCTGGCTCATGGTCAGCTTGTCGTCCACCAGGACTCCCAGGTCCCTCTCGGCAGAGCTGCTTCCCAGCTGGTCAGCCCCCATTCTGTACTGGTGCATGGGGCTCAACCTCCCCAGAGGCAGCACTCAACACTTGCTCTTGTTGAACTTCATCAGGTTCCTCTCCGCCCAAGTTGTTAGATCTGATCTGACGGGGGATGGAGGAGAAGAACAGACGAGGGAGGGATTTTTGGAGACCCTGCCTCTTTGCCAAAAGCACCACAGGACCACAGAAGAAATAAAATGATTCAAATCTCCCTGCAAGGCTGGAGAAGTTTTTAAAACTCATTGTTTGGAGAGGGGAAAAACATACAGTGTTTGGTTTGACTCACGCCAGGACCATCTGGGACCTGAGCACACTGCCCTCAACCACCACGCACTTCGCATCGCCGGTGCCTGCGGCTTTGCGAGGTGCCCTGGGAACTTTGAGACCGGTTGTTCCCGTGAGGCTAAAAGCACTGGTAAACTGGGATGGCAGCTGAGCAGCCCGCACCTATGCTCTAGTGCGAAAAATAATCCGAGACGGGCGCAGTCCTAATGGGGGGGAGAGAGGGACATGAAAAGGAGAAATGGCTTTTCCAGGCACAGAAAGCACATGGAGGCGGGCAGCACACCGCTCCCCCAAAGGATGCTTCAGAAGGTCTTGCATGAGACACCCGCCCTCCCGCAGGGTTAGTTCTTATGGATTTAAAAGGGAAAATTCCCTCCCCACACCCCTTTTTTTCCCCCTTTGCTCCTTCCCATCCCTCCAAGCCCCTGTGCAATCTTGCTGGCTTTGCAGCACCTTGGTTCACTGCGGTGCGAGGCGGTTTGAATGAGTGCGCAGTTCCTGGGCAGATTTAGTAAGGACCAGCTATTTATCTTTCCCCTGGCTCTTCCGAAATGCAGACAAACCCAGCCTCCAGCCAGGTTTATTTGTGGCCTTTTACGTTGCACTTTGGGACGTGCCATTCCGGGTATTTTTGCAGGAACAAGAGCAATCTTAGCGAAGCATTAAATAATGAATTGCCTTAAATAACAGCCCTGCTGATGCTCCTAATGACTAGAAATCCTGTCACCTTTGGTTAGAAGTACAGTAATACATGGTTTACTTGCGGATATTTTAAGCATGCCTCAGCAAAACATCTGGAAGTTTAAGTTAGTGATTAAATAAACTGCTGTGTATCTTTTAGGGTGATAGTTTCAGAGAGTTACTGTTTTGGTAAATAACCCACAGACACAAAATAACGTTACATAAATAAACATACTTCATCTTTCAGCTTCTATTTTTTTATGCCTCTTCACTAGTTGGCATCTGCAAAAGCAAAAGCGCATTTTTTTTTTGATTCTCCCATTAATAACAGAGCATAAAACATAAAGGAAAAATAACTCCAGTACCAGCTGGGTACGGAGGGACTGATGCCAGTGTGGAATCTGTGTTGATTTATGTATATTGAGATTTTTCAACCAGCAGATTAATTGGCTTGATAACGATTCACTGGAAGCAGGGCGAACTGGAGATGTCACATTCCCCACACTCCTCCTTCTACATGTGGGAGCCAAGGGCTTTTCTGCTCGCTTTGCTCGGGTGCTTGCTGGGGTTGCCCCACCAGCTTTGGAGAAATGGGGGGGGGGGGTTCACGTCACCTTCGGAGCACACACGGCCTGGTTTCTCCCCAGGCCAGTTCCATCCAGGAGCGCTGGTGCCCTCAACAGCAAGCCCCCTTCCGAATTGCAGAGAATAAATGCTGTTTGCAATTATAAAAAGAAAACAGCACAGGAAAGCAGTGAAGGAACTGTGAAATGAAAGTCAGTTGGGGTTTGGTGTTTTTTTTTTTATTTACATTTGCACAGGTCCAAAAAAACCCCCACTGTGTCTGGTTAAGAACATGTAGGCAAAGATCCATCACAGAGCCACCATCGTTAACTTGTGATGTTGAAATGCAGCTTGGATGATGACAGTAGCAAGATAAGTGGAACACAGATAATGATGTGCCCTATAAATAATCTGCAGGAAGCCCTGCTTCCCCACCTCCCCCGGAGCTGCAGAGAGGAGAGCTGCACTGTCAGCATTAATCAAACCAAAGAACTGGGGAGACTGGTCTGGCTGGTGGAGATATTGGTCCAGCAGATGCCAACCCTGGCCGTTGTCCAGGGGCAGATTTGGGTGAAAGGTGGATTTGGGCGAGTTGGGCATGGACAGGAGGTACGGGGTGAGGTCTACAGCCCCCGTGGCTCCTCTTCCCTGTCCTGAGTAAATCATGGGGATGTCCCGTGTGGACGGTCTGGTGGCTTCTATGGAAAACAAGCGTTGACAACTTCCCAACAGTGTGACTTGCAACCACATTGACAGGGAACCTCAGGAAAAATGAAACAAACGGGGAGTCTCTGGACTGCCAAGTTGGCATCTGGGATCTTTGGTTAATTCAAGTGAAATGGCGTGGGTTTCTCTTCAGGTCTCTAGAATTTGGCTGGGTGTCCGATTTCTTTTTATGGTGGAGCTCTACCACATTTGCCTTCTGCTTCCCCAAGGGTGGTGGAGGACACATGTGTGAGGTCTGGTCCCAGATGAGCTTAGTGCTGAGCCCTTCGCTGGGCCCTCCACGGAGATCCAAGGTGAGGAGGCAGGAAGGTGCACGCAAGACACAGGGGACTTCTTTTTCTGCAGTGACTGTAGATATTAGCGCTTCGGCAGCACTCAGTTGAAATTTCCCAGTCTTTATTGCATTGTCTCCAACATATTCACTCCCTACTGCATGGGGTGTGTTTGTCCACGTGGAGCAACACCTTCAATTCCTTTGTTTGACCCTTAGACACCAGAGGTCCCCAACCACCTCCCCAGCCCCATTTCTGAGGTGCCTCCCCACAACTGATTTTCCCATGACCACCATGATGAAAGATCGCTGGCCGCCTTCCCCATGCAACGATGCCTCCAAAAAAATCAACCCTCCTTTTAATTTCCTTTGGTGTCAGCTCCACAGATTTCGTTTTCTCCAAGAGATCAATATCCCAATGTCTGTGTGATTATTGCAGCTTCACGAGTCTACAGCTGGAGGTCACCTCCAGGCTCGTTCATAAATAAATCATAAAATGTTATTATTTATATAGTGTCAACAGTGTGATAAGTGCAACATAAGGCAAATTCACTGTGGCAGCCAACTTCCAATCTGTTTTCTTCCTGCGGATTTCTGATCCAGCTAAATGGAGCGCTCTCTGTGCAATTGCTCAGCTCCTCCGAGAAGCGCGATTTAACCCTCTCGCCGTCAGTGGGATCTCACCCTTGATTTCCAGCCCATCCGAGATTCACCCCTTGTGTCTCATCTCCCATGTGAATGGGCTGGCAACATCTCTGCCATCTTGTTTTCCCCCCTTCAGCCATCCAGCCTGAGTACCAATGCCTACGGTCATGGTAACGGCTGATGGTCAATTTGCCTGGCTCATAGCCCACCGCGCCGCTGCCGGGAGGATGTGTCAGTGATGGGAGTGAGGGTTAGAAATAGCTTGAGAGAGGGAGAAGTTTTCCATTTCTTGCTGATTTGCTAAGAAATGAAGGCTGGAGGCAGCTCCTTGCCTCTAGCATTGTATGGGAAGGTCCAAACCCTCTGAGCCGGGCACAGGCAATGGAGCGACCACGGAGAGCCAGGGTTCAAAAGAGCATTTTGTTCCCACTGCAACACAAATGTCAGGGCAAACAGAGGCTCCAGTTAGGCAGACCCTCAGCTGGCCAATTAGAGAGCCACTTCCACAGAGTTTTTCCCTTTGAATATGTTATTTCCGCTGCTGGGACAGTCTCCCGTGAGAGGTAACAGCATCATGTTGGTTATTTTAATTGCTTCATTTAATCTGCATAAATGTTATCAGAAAGTGACCTTTAGCATCTACCAGCATGGTATGAAATCCTTTCCTGCCCCAAAAAACCTGTTTCACAGAGCTTCTGAACCATTTACCTTATATTTAAATCGCCCAGGAGATATTTCACTCTCAATGGGCAAACTGGGCACTTGGAAATAACTCGCAAGCAAAGGTGCAATTTAGCTAGAGAGCTGGCCGTGCTTCTCCTGCCTGGTGGGTTTGCACCACGAAAAGATGACCCCAAAGAATGGCTGCAGCCTGGATTTCATGACGCCGGCATCTCCCATGAGTGGACTTGTTGAACAGCCCAGTTGACCACACACTTCAAGTCCCAGGTGACGAATATCGAGGGCTGCCCTTCCTCCATGGCTACTGGCATTCAGCTCTGCTTGCCCCCTGCCATCTGAAGGCAGCAACCTCTGATCTGAAGGCACCGGGACTTGCAAGCTCCAGCAAAATGGAGCAGAGCTTGCTTCGGTCCTGTTGGCTTTGGAGGAAGGATGGGACTGTGCAGAGAAACTCTGCCTGCAGTGGCCTTGCCCGCGATTTGGAGGAATAAAAAAAGCAGCCTGTACCTGTAGGATACAAGGCAAATCCTTCAGATCCATATTCTTTACAGCTAGTAGTTCTTCCTGGACCGGGTTGAAATATTTGCTGATGTAAATCAAAGAGGTAAGGTTCCCTGAGACTGAAGATTTACTCAAAACCCAGCTTGAAAAAGAATATAAATAACTTACAAGTGTTTTAAAGGTATCAGACCAGAACATTTTAACATTCAGGAATGAAGACTTTTCATTTTTCATTTCAAAAGGGCTTTTTATTTCGGTGTCTTACAGACTGAAAAAGAAAAGAGTCAAAATAGAAACAGAACATTTTGATTGACCAGAAGGTTTGGGGGATTTTCAGTGGTACTCTCCAGGAGAGGTTGCAATGTTTTCTCTGACTCAAAGCAAGAACCTGATTTGGAAGCACGGCATTTTTTCTTGCTGAAATTGTGCCCTCCCCGTAACCCACTGGCGATTAGAGATGATTTACATCCCGGGCTTGAGCGAAACACGGCAGAGGAACCCCACCCCATCATTTAGGGCAGTAAACAGAGAACATTTTATCTAACTGAGACAACGATGGGCTGGGAAGTGGGCTGGAAAATTGGGCTTCTCACCTCCCACTTTTGGAAACAAGGCCGAGCTCTGTTAGCCCTGTCAAGCCGTCGAGTCCTCAGCCTCATCTAGAAGCCACGCATCCCATCACGTCCCCTAACAGGACACCAAGGCGATGGTCCTGTGCAGGCTCAGGGGACACAGTGCAAAAAAATCCGATATCCCAGACTGGGTTGATGGGGACACACTTGGAGCAACCAATTTCTTCCCCTCTTCTCTCCACAGACGTGCTCCTAGGGCTGCTGGCAGCCACGAGATGGTCCCTACGTATCTTCTTCCTATAAGACTGAGCTGGAAATAAAAACAATTCTACAGCCTCAGTGGGGTTGTGGTTTTTTTTTTTTGAACAATCTTGATGCTACCTGCATTGCAGTTCTGCAGATTAATCTTGTGGGTGCTCGCACGCATGCAGAGTCGGTATCGGTGGAGTCTGCACATGAAAACAAGCCCACCGTGCAGGTGGCCTGAGTCACCGCTGGTAGGAAGGGAGGGAAAAAAAATACAGCCAGAGGGATCGATCTGCCTGAGTCGGTGTATCAAAAGCACTGGAGAGAATCCCATCAATAAGATATAAATCAACCCACGAAACACCTTTACCTCCCTCCCTCCCTCTTCAAACTTTTGGTCGGTGAATATAAAAAGTACAGAAAGGTCACGGGAAGAAAAGCAGCTGTTAAAGGTGGTTGGCATCTCTGCGTGGTTGTTAACAGGAGAGAGGAGAAGCAGAGAAAACACCGAAGGGGGAAGAAAACAGGGATGCCAAGGGGCCTTCGGATAAAAGAGAACCTCGTCAGCACCCTCGATAACGAAGGATTACAGGTCACACTTGCAGGGACCTATGCCTATGGATGTAAGCAGGCACCTCCATCACTTGTGCTTCAGTTTTGTGTCTCCTGTTCACCAGGGACATGATCTTTCCAAAATGTGGGGTGCCACAAAGGGGCCACTAACCTGGAGGTTGTGAAACGCAAGGAGGGCAGGGAAGGGAAAAGCAAGAGATTTTCTGGGCGAAAGGAGAGTAAGCGAGCGTTTTTGCAGCCTCCTCACCTCGATCATGCAAGAGAGAAGGGCTGGGTTGAAATCTGCCTGTCGAATTTGCCCTGCCTACGGAGATGAGTGCGGCCAACCTGAATTAAAATTCAATTGCTTTCCCATTGCTGATGCTGCTCATCTCCTGCTTGGCACGTCCTTCAGCAGGGACCACAAAAAGACACAAGAGTTTCTGAGCCTCCTTGCCTCTTCCTCAGTGCTACCAGGACGCTTTCAGCCATGGACATGGCTCTGTTTGGGTTAGGTTTAACATGGAGCAGAGCCCTTGGACGTCACAAACGATATTTACATCCACCGAGACTGGAGGAGGAATGATCTGAGGGGCAGCAGGCAGCAAAGAAGTCGTCCTGAGAGATCCAGTCCTGAAAGATGAGGAAGGAATATCAAAAGTGATGAACAAAGAAGCAAAAAGCTGATGAGCTGGGTGACATTTTTGGGTGAAAACCACAGCAACAATCCCCGTCTGTATGCCAGGCATCAGACACTCTAGGTGAGAAAAAAGGGATTGAACTGGAATTTGGACCAAGTAATTGCATATTTTATCTCCTCTTTTCAGTCTTATTAGTTCAAAAAGAAAAAAAAGAAACCACCACCAAAAAGCAACAACAGCCTCCTTTGTCTTACCGTACTAAATATTTTGCCTTCCCAAAGCAATGAAAATGAAATTCCTCTTTCTCCTTCCGTCCCCTACCAGCTATTTTGTCTCCTGTGCAAGAAAGGGCTGTGAATACATTAACATACAGATGCACCCCAGCACTGCCTGGGTTAAAGGCATGGAGCTTTCCCTGGGGTAGACTGCGTGGTGCAGCTGGAGCAATTATCGCTTCACCAACCCTGGAGACAGTAAAATTGGTCTGGGACATAAAAAAAAGAAGGAAAAAAAAAAAAAAAAGAGATTCAAGTCTTCAATTTAACTAAGTGATGGCTCTCAGTTAACACAGAATAAAGGTTTCAGCTTTGTCCTCCACACCTCTCCAATGCAGAGAGCGAGCGGATCGGAACCCAGAAATACAAGACACACATTTCTTCTTGTCCAGCTGGGTTTTGTTCCTCTTTGGTGCTTGGGACTGGGGTGGTTTTTTACCCAGGTTAACCAAGAACATCACAGGTTTGGGTTGCATTTTATACACAGATGTCTCCTATCCGTGGTAGCTTGTTCTTTTCCCCACTGGACCGTCACGGTGGGCCCACGGTTACACCGGTATCACAGATGCTACGCCAAGAGGTACCGACCCTGTGGCTGTTTGGGCACTGCTCCAGCAGCTGCGCCCAAGGCTGGAGCCAGTAGCCCATAAAGCAGATTTAATGAAAATCTAATGATCTTAGGGACAGGGTATAGTGGTGGGATGGCAGGGTTAGGGTAACGGTTGGACTTGATGAGCTTAAAGGGCTTTTCCAACCTGAACGATTCTATGGTTCTATTCTATGATTCTATCTCATATGCAAGGGAATGGGCTTGGGCTGCAAAGCCAAACAGACAGGAATGAAACCATCTTTGGCATCATCCCCTTGTGCACCCTGCCTGGACACTGAACAAGGACATTACCAGGTGGAATAGGTTTTTTTTCAAGATTCAACATTCCTGTGCAATTTTGGCGGGGTTTTTTTTTTTTGTTTCGAATGAATACAGAGAGTTGTACTAGGTGAGAAAAACTCGCTGCCTTCTTGCAGCCCTTGATGTCTGCAGGCTGCGCGGTTGTTTTGGTGCAGGGGCAAGGCTTACCCCAGCATCTCTGGTCCATCCGAGCTGTTCATCCCTAATGCAGGCACCGGCCCAGCTGTATAAAGGCAGCACAGATGAAGCTCCCTCCCTTCCCCTCGTTGGAGGAATTTGGCAGCCCGGGTGGGATGCTAACGGCAGTATCTGTCACTGACTCATTGTTGATATCACTTAAAAGCCAATAAAGCTGCTACACGGAGGGAAAACCACCCCACGCACTCTTGGTGCCACGCGGCTCCTCAGCCGCATCCAGAGCCGCAGCTGACGGCGCATCCCTTAGCAGGGGGGGTTGGACTGGATGATCTCCTGAGGTTCCTTCCAACCCTTGCCATTCTGTGATTCTGTGATCCCTGCTGCCGGGGCCAGGGCCAGAGGAGCAGGGAGGCCATGGGGATCTCATCCTGGCCCCATGGCCCCTCTCCATCCCTTCCCCTCCTTGGGCCAGGAGGGCTTCTTCCATGGCCAGTAGCCCCAAGATGCTCCAGCATCCTCCTCACGTCCTTGCTGGATGGGGGATTCAGCTTGTAGCCCACGCCAGGGGTTTTCAAGAGAGGAAAATCAGGAAAACCATGAAAATAAGCAGGGAATGGTATTTTTACCCTTCCTATACCAGCACAGTTAATGCTAAGGGAGTTTGCAGAGCTGGACAAAAAGAGGGAGATTTGAAGAAAGACTGAGCAGGAGCAACCTCTATTTTAATGAAAAGGTTTCAGAGATGATGCAGAATCAGACTAATTAATCAAATTAATTAAATGACTGCAAGGTAGACTACTAGCGTGGCTCAACGAAAGAGAGAAGAGAGCCTGCAAATTGTGTCTCCTCTTTCTGGAAAGATGCTGAATTTGGTTTCCCATGCTTTGGTTCAGCAAGGCTGGTTTTAAATGCGACGTGCTCAGAGCCAACCAGAAATCCTCGTTGTCGTGCAGACACAGCAGCCTATCTTTATTTACCCAGGAATTTCTGTAACAGGCAAAATCTTGGGGCAAACCACTTCTTTAGGATTTAAGCTTTATTTTTAATGGGTGTTTTAATGCAGGCTGGAGAGATACCACCCTGACTTTTCCCTTCCCGTGTGGAAACAAGCAAGGCAGTGTGTTGTAAATTAGTTCATCTTCCCTCTACAAAGAGGACATTTACTATTAACTGTCCCTGTTAATATCTCACGCTGCCTGGTAATGAAATATTTCATGCCAAGGTCTTTATGCTGCCCTCCGACTTGCCAAGACCACGAGGATGTGAATGAGGATATTAATTGCAGCAGAAGAAAGAAAAGACCTGGAGAGGTCAGGGAAGCATCTCGGGGCAGCAATAGCAAAACATTTGTGATGAACATGTTATTTCCATGGAAATGAGGTGGCCCACTGTAACAGTGAGCAGTTTCACAGCCCAGCTTTACTGGCAAGCACTCGCCTTGCTGGGGAGGGGGGATGTGCTGAGACCTGGGGAGCCCATCCGTCCCGTGGGGAAGGTGGGGGAGACACCTCCACCATCAGCTCAATGGCACCAGTTGATGCTCGATGGCAATTTGGCCACTTTTTTTTACTCAAAATCTCTCTACGTGGCAGTGTGAGGCTCCAAGGCAGTTTTTCCTGGCTCTGAAGGCAGAGCAGCCAAGGAAGGGATGACCTCTTGGTCTTGCTATGCCCCCCAGCGCTTAGAATATTGGCTTGGACAAGGCTACACTTGAACGGGTTGATATGTAGGTGCAATGTCTAAGGACTACTTTTCCTATAGGTTTCTGCCCATGGAAGGAGTGCTATTAATTTTTTTCTTTTCACGTTTATCTAATCTGTGGTTTTCCCCTCAGTCAGCTGAGCTCGTGAGTCAATTGTAACTCAGCAAAGGCAGCCATGCCAACCCAAGCCCAGCTTCAAAACCAACCCAACCCAGCCCTCCTCCCAAAGTCTTCAACCTCCCTCCATTAAGAGAAGCCTTGCTGTTTGCCTCTTCCACTCTCGAGTGGGATTGGGGAAAAAAACATCTTTTTTTTCCCCTCTGTGTCCTGTCTAGTTTCATAAATTATTCGTATAATTTCTGGCTTTTCTGAGCTGAAGCAAGCTCAATTTAAAGCAGTTATTATTCTCTGTGGGCCAGATCTTTGACAGATAAAAGAATGGTCCTTGTTGGCTTTATTCACAGATTTTGAGGATGAAAGGGATCATTGTGTTTGTGTAATTGGACCCCCAGAATAACTCAAGCCATGGGATTTGGCTGAATTAATTTGCATTTCAAACATGGAGGTTTCAGAACAGAAGATCCTACAAATGGCCGCAGTGGCCCTACCTAAAGCTTCCCTTAGCCCCAGATCCTGGCTGCCCCTGGCTAATAGCAGAGCATTACGGCCAGGGCAGAGCGGTCCCTCCCTGGACACCCCCAGCCCACAGCTCTCCATGGCTCAGTGGATGCCAGGGACAAACTGGATGGTCCTGTGTTTAGCAGAGTTGGCCGATTGCTTTCTGAACCCATGGAAAATGTTGGCTTCCACATCAACCTACAGAAACCGGTCGCACTGGTTAACCCTCCTCTCTGCTGGTTTTGAACCAGCCAACCTGTAATCACACTTGATGCCCCCAAACTGTTGCACAATGGTGCGGATGGCTGTTCACCTCCTCTGTGGACCTCTTCTCAGGAGCACACAGCCTTTAGGGAAAAAATGCCAGTCTTGACTTGGATTTTGGAGATGTCATCACACCTATGTTAAGAGGTGCTCAGGGGAGAGAAGTTCTTCCTCTCAACTGCAAACCTGGACCTGTTCATGCACCCACTTGCAGCCCCAACCCTGGAGCAGAGAGGTCCATCCTGCCCAAGGCCTGGTGTGGTCTCCTCCTCACCCTGTGGCCGGTTCTGCTCTGCTGCCTCCCCGAGTCATCACCAGCATGTCCATGGGCTTCCCAACTTCTACCCCACTGGTGGTGAGAGGAGGCCCTGGGGCACCTTGTGTGTGCCAGCTGCCATCCCCACTGCCTCCAGGACGTCCCTTCCACAGCCCCTCTAGGCCAGGGGACCTCTTCACCCCTCAACTTTGACCAAAATGGGACAAAATGTGGTGGTGGGACCTGAGGATCAGCACGGAAACTGCTCCCATCTCCAGGAGTGGTGCTCAGCTTGGTGCAGTCACTGAGCCCTTGGCCTTCAAGCCCCTTCCTGCTTCTCATTAGTTTTAATTTCGTTAATTTTCATAGTATCATAGAATTGTAGAATCACAGAATCATTTAGGTAGGAAAAGACCTTTAAGGTCACCAAGCCCAACCGTTCCCCTACCCCTGCCATCCCACCCCCAAACCCTGGCCCTCAGCACCGCCTCTGCCCGGCTGTTCAATCCCCCCAGGGCTGGGGACTCGATCCCTTCCCTGGGCAGCCCCTTCCAGTGCCTGACAGCCCTTTGGGGAAGGAATTGTTCCTAATGTCCAACTTAAACCTGCCCTGGTGCAACTTCAGACCATTTCCCCTCGTCCTGTCACCGTTCCCTGGGAGAAGAGGCTGACTCCCCTAAAAAGAGAAGGACAAAAGATCCCGTTTCCCTGGCCAGCCCCGCTCTGCATCCGCTTCTCCTGAGGGCGATCACAGACGTCGAACAAGACCTCACCAAATCGCCGGTGCCCCAGCAAAACCCTGTCTGCAGATCCCCTGTGGGACGAGCAATGTTGCAGCATCACCAGCTAAGCCAGGACAAGCGCTTACCCCAGGAACATTTGGGACGAGTTCATTTCTTCGCAGCAATATCCAGCTCTCCACTTTACAGCCAGGATAATATTTTTGAAGGAAATGCCTCCAAAGATAATAAAACCCAACATGCAAATGGAAGGTGCTCTAAGGCTTGCTTGTAGGACGCTGCTGGTTTTCTCCTCACCTTTTCAACCCAGTGCCTTCCCCTTCCACTCCTCCATCCTTCTAGGAAAGCTCTTTTTGTCTCCTATGGCTGATAACCAGGTTTATGTCTGTGAGAGAATGGGATTGCATTGAAGAAACCAAACGCCCTGTTGCGGGAATCACTCAACGGGGTGACCCCAGAGAGGCGTCCATCCTTCTCAGTGCCAAAGGACATGGGGCTCTGTAGCAAAGGAGAGTCCCGCAGCGCCGCGCCATGCAACATTTTGGGCTCTATCTCAGAAAATCACTGAGGTACATGCTTAATTTTAAAGACATGCTTAACTCCTTCCCCTGAGCAGGTTTCCTTTCCCCAGCGAGAGCCAAGGCAAACACCATCCTCAATTTCCAGGGTATTCATCTGGAATTTTTCATGAGCCCTGAACTCGGGTAAAAGTGCTTTTAATTTCTTACCAGCAAGCAGGTTTCTTTGCTTAATAAAATATGACTCCACCTAGAAGGATTCAAGGCATGCTTTGATTTGTGCTCCTTGAGCAGGCATTGAGCTGCCTGGAGTCGTCCTTGAAGAGGAGTAGTGGAAGGGGACAGAATAACTTTATACAGCTGCTGGCGATAAATTATTAAAACCTTTATGAATACAACATATTATCTGTCCCAGTGCCTTCAGGCATTTTCTGTTCCTTTTGTGCTTTCAAAATAATTAATCTTGCAACTGCTCATCACTTTCGGAGCCAGTCTTACAAGTCTGGAGAGTGTGCGAAAATCGGAGAAATTGCAGGGAGCGAGCAGCGGGCGAGCTTGGGCGGCCGCCCTGCCCACCAGTGTGGGTTTGCAGGGGGGGGCCATCCTCAGCGGGATGTTTTCTGGGCTTGTGCCTATTGGAAATTGCAAGTTCCCCATGCTGGGACTCTCAGCCCTTTCTTGGAGAGCTGTTAGAAAATGCATCTTCCTCACCAGCCTGTTCCTCCCTATATTAATCCCATTACTCCCAGCTCTCCCGTCTGTGCGACCCCTGGAACCACGTATTTCTCATTGGCAGCCCTTGTCTGCTTCCCAAGTGCCAGACAGAAAAGTGCGCTGGTTTGGTTTTTTAAATTTTATTTCTTGTCATAAGCCCCAAGTCAAAAATCTTCATTCATTTCTACGCTTGTCAGGAATGTTTCACCTGACGTGAAACCGCGTGGGCCCCTATACAGCGCGCAGAGATCTCAGTCCTTCGCAGCCTCCCTGCCTGTGCAGTGTCTCCCAGCGGGAGGCAGGGACCAGGGTGCTGCTCTAGAGCCCTGGCCAGGGAGATCTGCAGTGGTGCCCAGCACCAGGACAAGGCATCAAGAGGAGCGTGGCCAGCAGGGCGAGGGAGGTTCTCCTGCCCCTCTGCTCTGCCCTGGTGAGACCCCACCTGGAGCACTGGGTCCAGGTCTGGGCTCCCCAGTTCAAGAAGGGTGAGGAATTCCTAGAGAGAGTCCAGAGGAGGGCTACAAAGATGATGAGGGGACTGGAGCTGGAGCATCTCCCCTATGAGGAAAGGCTGAGGGAGCTGGGCTTGTTCAGCCTGGAGAAGAGCAGGCTGAGAGGGGATCTCATCAACACCTACAAATATCTCAAGGGTGGGGGTCACGAGGACGGAGCCAGACTCTTCTCAGTGGTGCCCAGCACCAGGACAAGGGGCCATGGGCACAAACTGAAGCAGAAGAGGTTCCAGTTGAATATGAGGAAGAACTTGTTGACTTGGAGGGTGATGGAGCCCTGGCCCAGGCGGCCCAGGGGGGCTGTGGAGTCTCCTTCTCTGGAGATCTTCAACCCCCGCCTGGCCGCTGTCCTGTGCCCCCTGCTCTGGGTGAGCCTGCTTGGGCAGGGGGGTGGCACTGGGGGAGCTCCGGAGGGCCCTGCCAGTCCCTGCCAGTCTGGGATTCTGTGTGATTCTGTGAGATCCCAGGCTCCCAGAGAGAGGTCGCCGCTGAGGGATGCTCTTCCCCATCCCCCTGCTGACATTGGGCGATTTTGTACAAGTAATGAAGGAGAAGGATGCTTGAGTTTCCTCTTTGCTGGGAGGATATCCTGCGCTATCAGCAAGAGCTGTTCCCAGCATCACCTTGGCGAATACCAAAGTGCTTTGCACACGGTTGGACGGCTGGATCAGGACAGACCACAGGAGAGCCCTGACCCATGTCAAGATACCAGCCAGCCTTCTCGCTATGGCAAGGGAGAAGCGGTTTATATTTAAGCACTGCTGCATGGACTGTAGGGACCCTAAGACTGTAGCATGGGGTCGAAGGCATCCCGTAGACCCACGGGGTCAGTCCCAGGTGCAAGTTGGTGCAGGCACTGCTGGCTTTACCAGTAAAACAGGGCTTCACCGGTCACCCCTTCACCAGCTGCCCCAGCAACCTCTCTGCCCAGATTCTGCAGGGGTTTCACCTGCCAAAAATAATTTGGCGTAAAAAGCCTACGATCCTAACTTTGGTGAATTTATCCTTGCTGAGAAAGCTTCTCCTGGCTGCAGTACAGCTTGTGGAAGCTGGGCTTCTCCAAACGCTTTCACGGTGGGTTGCAAAGCCTCCTCCTGGTGGCACGGGAGGAGAGCCTGCGGCTCGGGCAGGGCTTCTCACCATGGGGTGGTTGGAGCCATCAGCCAAATTCCCTGAAGATGGGCTCAGCTGGAAGGTGCTACAGATCCAACCTGATGGGTGAAGCACGGGGTGATTCTATCCAGCTCCGAAAGGAAGGTCAGAAGGGGATGAGATGGAGCCACTCGGTTTGCAGCAGGAGCACATCCTGGGGAAACCCCTGGCAACTGGGATGTGATTTAGGAAAAGGACAGGCTGCAAAGCATGGCTGCATGGAGGAGTGTCCTGAGGGGAGCAGGGAAGGTGGTGGTGGCAGTGCCTGCCTGGCTGGTGCTGTCCTTGCTGGGAGCCCGACTGCGGAGAGCAGCGGGGCTGGGGCAGTGGGGTTTGCAGAGCAGCCAGGAGATGGAGCCCACATACAAGGCACCAGGGATGGATGGAGCCTGATCTCAGCCCTGCCAGACCACGGTGAATGGAGACCAGCAGCCTGCTGTGGGGGTGCTCTGGTGAGAGGTGGCCCTGGGCAACCTCACACAAGGTGTATCAGGAGTGGTGTGGCCAGCAGGAGCAGGGCAGGGACCGTGCCGGGGGGGGGGGGGGGGGCTGTCCAGAGAAGGGCGCGGAGCTGGGGAGGGGTCTGGAGCCCCAGGCTGCTGGGGAGCGGCTGGGGGAGCTGGGGGGGTTCAGCCTGGAGCAGAGGAGGCTGAGGGGAGCCCTCATGGCTCCCAACGCCTGGGGAGGGGGGAGCCGGGGGGGTCGGGCTCTGCTCCCAGGGAAGGGGCGATGGGACAAGGGGCACCAGCCTCAAGTTGTGCCGGGCAGGGTGAGGTTGGCCCTGGGGAACAATTCCTTCCCCAAAGGGCTGTCAGGGGCTGGAAGGGGCTGCCCAGGGAAGGGGTCGAGTCCCCAGCCCTGGGGGGATTGAACAGCCGGGCAGAGGCGGTGCTGAGGGCCAGGGTTTGGGGGTGGGATGGCAGGGGTAGGGGAACGGTTGGGCTTGATGATCTTAAAGGGCTTTTCCAACCCAAATGATTCTGTGATTCCATGATTCTGGGAGTGTCTCTGCCTCTGCTCTGAGCCTGTCTGCAGAAGGAGCAATCCTGGCTGCGGCTGCCATGTAAACCGTCCTCCTCCTCCTCCTGAAAAGCTTGTTTTGTCGTACCACTGACAAGGTGATGTGTCCCTCTGGTGTGACAAGCACACAGACAGGATTTGGGAGCTTCTATGTCATTACCTCCTGGCTCAACGAGACACCCTGAGATATGGAGATAGAAAAACAGCCCTGACTTTTAGACAATCCTTCCTGAGAACATCTGCAGATGCCTCTTGCTATGGCTGGGTACAGCTGCCCTGTGTCAGCATCTCAAGGCAGCTGGCCTTCCAGCCAGAGAGCCAACAGTGGGAGACCATGTAAACAAGTCTGGGATGAAGCCATCTTTATTTTATCATCCATAAAACATGCATGCCTCTCTCCAGAGAGTGGTACTTGGCTAATAGACTTTATTCATGCTGTCAAGTGACTCAAAGATAAAGAAAATCCTTCCCAGAGCCCAAGGACCTGATTCGGTGTTGGAGTGTGACCACTAATATCCCACTAAGCAGCAAGGACTGGATTTCACCAGGTGGTCTTTTACCATTTTCACAGGAAAGCAGGGTTTTCTTGGTCTGGGACATCTGACCAGCCCTGCTCATATGTTCTGCGGTGGAGCAGCCCGGGACCCCAGCTCCTTCCCCCCTATTTCAGCCATCACATGGTTATGCTATGGTAGCTTTCCAGCCGTTCACGTTGGATCACCAACATCGATTACTCAGCTTCACAAACTGCTTCTCTGTTGACCAGGCAGATGTTCTGGGAGGTGGGAGCAATGGTCCCATCCCCAGCACATGGGAGCCTGGGTCCAGACCGGCTCCAGTATAAAACACCTCCTGGAGATTCCTGCTGCCCGCAGCTCCCTCGGGAGGACCGCCCCGGCCCATCCCGCCCGCCCGTGGGGCCCCCCGCTCATAATGCCCTTTTATAAGGCTTCACAAAGCCCTTCTTGGTTCATATCCAGGCTGCTAAGAAAGGTTGCCAAGGGTGTCTCTGCAAACAATAAGGGGCCTCTGTTTGTAAGGCGGCTGCAGTCACAAATGCTTTTTTTGTGACCTCCAAGTGAAAATAGCTTCTTCTTTCCCAGCAGATCTTCTTCTGTGTCTTCAAGTCACATCTGACTGCTGAAGCACAGAAGGGCCTTTCTGCTGGTGGCACGGCAGCAACGATGCTGCCGGGGGGAAGCGAGCTCTCCCCATCCTTGCCGGCCGAGTCCTTGTTGCAAGCTTTTTTCTCTTGCTTGTAGACTCCAAGAGCCTCAAAGCGCAGTTGGCATCACCTGGCAATGCTCTTCGCAGTCTAATTCTGTCAAGCGATTCAGCAAGCTAGACGGAAATCCCGCCGGCATGGGTACTCCCCAAGCATGCCAGGAGAGGTCCCGGTTAAAGGCTCTCAGAGGGTGCTCAAAATAAATGTCCCAGCTGAGGCTGCTGCCACACAGGCATGTGGCACGCTGCATTGCGGCTTTGTGCAGCTTCTAAAATCACTAAGGCACTCAGCTGCAGCAAAGCAATGCCACCAAAAGGATGCTGGGTCTCCAAACTTTTGGAAGTGCTGGGAGGAGTCAGAAGGGCCTCGCAAGGAGAGGATTTACTATGCAAATGAATTTTAACTATATTCAATAAACGAAAGATTTCCTGTGAAATTCTTCACTCTGAGTGTGATGGGACACTGGAATGGGTTGCCCAGAAAAAGTTGTGGATGCCCCATCCCTGGAAGTGTTCAGGGTCAGGTTGCACAGGGCTTTGAGCAATCTGGTCTAGTGGGAAGTGTCCCCGACTGTGGTGGGAGGTGGGACAAGATGATCTTTGAAGGTGCCTTTCAACCCAGACCATGCTATGCTTCTACGATTTCATGAGCTCTGTCTCCCAGAGGCCAGCATGAAAAGGGTCTTATGAAAGCTGCATTTCTCCTTCCAACTCAAGCAGTTATGTGTGGAGCAAATTCTGAAAACTCACTGGTTTTTGTGGGGGTTTTTTTTTAATCTTAAAAATCCCAAAGGCACTTTTGGGGTGGGGCAGGAGGAGACTTGGTGTTGGACTAGATTTAAAAACCCTCACCATCACAGGCAGGCTGCCTTAAGAGCCAGGGCGAAGCCTGCACAGACACAGATTCCTCTCTAACCACATCCTGCACGGAGACTTCTGTGCCCAACCATTGCCGTGCTTTGAAGGTGGTTGTTAGCATCTATTAAGCACCTTCATGAAAGCAGGTAGCTGAAACAATAGCTCTTTCCAAAGCTCAAAGCACACAGGCATGGGTCTTTTCAAAGTGAAGGTCTACACATGTCCACCAAGGAGGTGGTAGAGAAGAATTTGCTGGAGGGGTTTGGGGCAGGGGCAGGCAGAAGTACGAGGGATGTATGGCTCCATCGAGGACCTGAAGGACATGGGGACAGTTTGTGTGCCCCAAAATGGTGTCAAGGCTATGCTAATGCCTAGCGAGTATAACCCACCTTGTGCATCCTCAGGCTGCGGGGAGAAGCTCATGGTGTGGTCCAGGCAGAGTGCAGGCAGCTCGTTCACACAAAGCATGCTCTGGCTTCCCAGCCTTCCAGGATCCCAAATAAACCCCATAGCCTGAAGGTGACAAGAGCAGAGAGACAGGCCTCAATACATAAAATTAATTTAAATAAAACCAGTTGCAAAATGGTCGCTATAGAATAAAACAAACCCATCAAAGGCTACATAGATGGAGAGCTCCTCAGGACAAACTTGCTCCTCTTCTGTGCTATTCACCAGGAGCCAGTGAAGCTCTGCTCTTTCCCCAGTCGTTCCTACACAGACAGTGCATCAACTTTCAGGTCTCCAGATTGAGGATGGGCTTAGGATAACAGTGATAGGTAAGAGGTTTCTAGAACTGGCCATATACACATAAATTTTAAAGGGATCCCATAAAGCCTTCTCTGTTGGCAGTGGAGAGAATGACCGAGAAGCCAGAGAGATGGCGAGACAGACTTCCTAGAGATGCACAGCAAAGGGACAAGATGCAGGTTGCAGGAAAAAAAAATCCAGCTGGATATAAGGAAGAAAAGATGCACCATGAGGGTGACTAAACACAGGAACAGGAGCACAGCTAGGTACAATCACCATCTTCATGAGGGCTACTAAAATTATCCGAGGGCTGGAGCACCTCTCTTATGAGGACAGGCTGAAAGAGTTGGGCTTGTTCAGCCTGGAGAAGAGAAGGCTGCGGGGAGACCTGATTACGGCCTTTCAGTACCTAAAGGGGGCCTATAGGAAAGATGGGGAAAATCTTTTTAGTAGGGCCAGCTGTGACAGGACAAGGGGTAATGGTTTTAAACTGAAGCAGGGTAGGTTTAGACTGGATATAAGGAAGAAATTCTTTACAACGAGGGTGGTGAAACCCTGGCAGGGGTTGCCCAGAGAGGTGGTGGAGGCCCCATCCCTGGAAATATTCAAGGCCAGGTTGGATGGGGCTCTGAGCAACCTGATCTAGTTAGTGGTGTCCCTGCTCACTGCAGGGGGGTTGGACTAGATGACCTCTAGGGGTCCCTTCCAACCCAAAACATTCTATGATTCTATGATTCTATGATTCATCCTCAAAACCCTGACCCTGAGCAACCCGATCTGACTTGGAAGTCAGCTCTGCTTTGAGCAGGGGCTGGACTGGAGACCTCAGAGGTACCTCCCAGCCTCGGTTATTTTACGATTCTGTGTGGCGAGGTGAAACCACTGATCAGTGGTTTCAAGGTAGGCACACCGAAGGCTTGACCCACCCTAACCAATAGCTTGTCTTCAGTTGTTATTTGTACCGCATAGGTGGCCTGAATCGGACCGTATTACAACCTGTCTGATCACCAAACAGGCAGATAAAAGCTTGACCAGTCTCTTTGCAGCCTTCTTGAAGCCACCTACAGCCTGTGCGGCACTTTTTGTTAACCTGCTAAATGGTTCCCCACGAGGTCTCTAGGTAAGGCTGTCGTTTCCTGCCCGGTGGCAGAGGACCTTCCCCTCAGGGCCCCTCTCTGTGGCCCTGTGGTCCATCAGAGGCCATTTCAGAGGACAGCATCACAACCTCCTGTGCGTGGGGAAGTGTGGAGATGGCAGACAGTCCCCCGACCCTGACAGATGAATCACGCTGTCGAAATCCCAGCTCCGCAGCAGGGATGTGCTTCCTGGGAAAAGTGAAAAGTTTTGCCCTTGGGCTTTCACAGAATCCCAGACTGGCAGGGGTTAGCAGGGCCCTCTGGAGCTCACCCAGTGCCACCCCCCTGCCCAAGCAGGCTCACCCAGAGCAGGGGGCACAGGACAGCGGCCAGGCAGGGGTTGAAGATCTCCAGAGAAGGAGACTCCACAGCCCCCCTGGGCAGCCTGGGCCAGGGCTCGGGCACCCTCACAGTCAAGAAGTTCTTCCTCATATTCAACTGAAACCTCTTCTGCTTCAGTTTGTGCCCATGGCCCCTTGTTGGTATTGGGGCTGCTCAGACCTGGAAAAGGAAGCGCTTGGAGCAGGAACACGTGCAGCCGTCCACTACTCTGCAGCATCGACTTTCTGCCAGCACATGGACTCAGGCGGTGTGTTTGAGATAAACTCAGCCTTTGGTTTCCTTGGTTGAAGCACTGAAGCCTGGGAGAGCGGAGAACACCACTCTGCAGGCAGAGAGACCCAGGGATGTAAAATTTATGAGCACATGTTGCTGCACACTCGTCTGACCGATCCTTCTCAAGCCGATATGTGTTTTCTCTTGTCTGGCTCCCTGAAGAGTGACAACATCTATTAATTAACCTAAATGGCTGAACACATGCTTTCCTCTTAGTGAATGATAAACAAAACCAGATGACCCGTAAATGAAAAATAAGGTGGTGATATGCTCTGAGCAACAGTGTTCCATGATAAAGAGATGCCGTTACGGCAGGATGGATCGTCCTACGGTAGAAAATCAGGCCCAGGAGTGATGGACTTGGCTTGCAGACCTAGCTCTTGAGCAACCCTGATACAGGCTTAAATAAATCACTGTAAAAAATCATCAGGGCTGAGAATGGACCAGAATCCACAATGGCTGGGCAGTGATCGAGCATCATTCCCACCAGGTGATCATTAGCTTTGCGTGATGAGTTTAGGGGCCTCCCTAGATGGGACAGGCTGCTTCAGTGAAGCTGTTGTGAGTAATGGTCTCCTTTCCTAGTAATATCGGGAGGATTTGGTGATAGGGGCTGAACCCCTCCCTCGCCATAAAGTGCAGAGCCATGTTAGTAGAGACCACATGTGGGCTGGGGGAGCTTAAAGGTCTTTTCCAACCCAAACGATTCTATGATTCTATTCTATCATTTACCACCATCTGCTTTCAAACCAAAAGCCTGGTTTTTGTGCTTAGACAGGTCTATCAATATTTGTTCCCAAGACACCAGGAAAGCTGCTTTCTTCTGCACGGCTCAGCGAGCCATAGATGCCACCATTGCTACGTGGGTCTCCATCATGGGTCACTACACAGAGTCACCTTCAGGCATTTCAGGCCCCAGCCACTACTGGTGGCCCCTGCCAGGAACACCTTGACACTGCCCCTTGCAAGACCCCCTGAACAATTGTGGGACACCCCATGGTAACTGCCGCTGCTCCATGGAGAAGGCTCTCTGCCTGTGCTGTCATTGGGACAAATATCCCAGAAACCCACGACATTCCCACCAGTTTTCTTTGGCCAAATGCATGTGAAATACACTCAACCCTGATGGTTAGGGGTGCCAAGGGCAGTGTGGGTGCCAGAGATGAGGAGGAGTATGGAGTCACCAGCACTTGCAGACACTCAGGGTTGGGAGAAACACATGAAGATCATGTCCAAGACAAGGAATTAAAAAAAACCCAAACAAACAAATGCACAGGTCTTGTATTAATCCTGCAATTAAACTTTGGAAATTCCTGACTCCAGGGTAGGAGAGGGTTAAGAGAAAGCTCTGAGCCAGGCCTGCGCTCTCTGGCTACGAGGGATGCTCCAAGGGAAGGACTGAAGGACAAGCTGAAATCTCCCCCAAAAGGCCTCCTACCCTTTTGATCAGGCTCAAAGGAGAATGTCTCTCATCATTAAAGTCAATTCTTCCAGGATGGCAAGGAGGGGCACTTTCATGGCTGATTAGCTTTGTAAAGCTGAGGCGGATTCAGCTGCTATGGGGAGATACATTGTGCTCCTGCCTCGCCATCCAAGGTGGTTTGCCGGAACCGGCAATCCGCGGTGCTCAGAGCCAGGCATGGAGCAGGAGCCACCGCACCAAAAATACTGCACGGGGAACTGAAGAACGCAAGAAAGCTTCAAAGCCAGACTTGGAGCCCTGAAGTTTCTTGCTTGTTGTCCTGGCCGTGGTTGCACGTTCAATGTCTACGTTCAACTAAAGCTGAGGCCAGAGCCTGCTGTAAGACTGGGGCAGAGAAGCGAGGCACTAAGGTGCTGCCCTCTGGAAAGCAAACGAGGATTTCAATAAGCTTTTTCTTTTCATTCCTTTCTTTTCCTCTTCCTTCCAGCTATGCCTGAAGGGAACCAGATCCCCCACGACAAATTTCTACCTGGCCTCCGCCTAGCACCTCCCATTCAGAAGCTGCAGAACTGCACTTTGGGGGAGATGAGGGCTCTGCCAGATGCTGGGACACTGCGAAGGTGGTGGGAGCCGATGCCTTCTCAAGGACCTTTCCTGCTGCAAAAGGTTTTGTTCCCAGTTACTCAGGCACCTGATGTTAACGCTGCACAAAAATCCCCTCCTCCGGCCAATGCAGAGAGAAACTGCTTGAATTTTGATGATAGGACGAGGGGGAATGGTTTGAAGTTGCGCCAGGGAAGGTTTAGGTTGGACATTAGGAAAAACTTCTTCACCGAGAGGGTTGTCAGGCTCTGGAATGGGCTGCCCAGGGAGGTGGTCGAGTCCCCATCCCTGGAGGGATTTAAAAGAAGGAGAGATGAGGTGCTTAGGGACAGGGTTTAGTGGTGGGATGGCAGGGTTAGGTTAAAGGTTGGACTCGATGATCTTAAAGGGCTTTTCCAACCAAAGTGATTCTATGATTCTATGATTCTAACTTATCTGCCGCTGGGCTCAGCTGGGAAAGGTTAAGTGCAAGGCACAGAGGGACACTCTGCTGTGTGTGGAATGGGGCATTTCTGGCTACCTGAGATGCTGTTAGCAAGCTGGAAAGGAGAGGCGGTCACTGGTGCAAGCTGGAGTGGACTTCAGCATGCTCCCACCGGCACAGGGAGATGGGATGGATTGAGAGTAACCAGGAGGAGATGGGAAAGCTTTACCCTGTCTCTGCAAGGCCTCTTTGCTCTTAGAGTCAGGCACCAGAAGCAGGTTTGTAAGAAAAGCCATGGGATGGTGACGCACAATGCGCTGTGCCAAGGGCAGGTGAGCTGCAGCATTCTTGGAAAAGCTGCTTGTGGGATGGATCCAGGCACTTGGAGCAAAAACCGGGCAATTCTGGTGGGGTGGGCAAGTCCTCTGGGTACTTACAGAAGATGTGAGGGACGCCGAAGGAGCCGGGGGGTCGTTGGCGAATGCTGGGTGCTGGCAGAGCCGCAGGGATGCTCTCTGTGTATCTGCTCACACAGAGCTTGGTTTAACTCAGCAGCGAGAAGCTGGAAGGCAGAGAACTTCACAGGCCAGTTTCTGTCCATCTGCATGTTCTTGGTCCTGATTCTGTCACCCTGTAGTGGGGACAGGCCAAAGTGACGGTGACCTGAACCCTGTCTGGGCTGCACTACCCCAGCTCGGTGGCCTGTGTACAGCAACTTAAGGCAGCAAACGCACAAGTCTGGGCATCCCAGGCTGAGGACCTCAAGACTCACGGATTAGAAACAGGTCCTCTGCTCCAGCACTGACTGGCAGACCTAGTGAGGAAGACCACAGGCACCATGGAGAGCTTTTCCAGTCCATACTTTGAGCCTTCCCAACAAGTGGTTGTCAACCCTGCGCCCAGTCATCTCCAGTGACATTGCTTAGGTGGCTTCTCCACCCATGTGATATCAGAGCTTCATTATCCTGACCATGCCCTAAGAAATACTCCTCCACTGACTAACTCCAATCTCATCTGCTTCAGTTTAAGCCTGTGTTTGTCCTGTCGACTGGGGCATGGAGGACAGCTTCTCTCCAGGGACAAGGGGTGGCCACTGGTCCATGAAATCCCATGGCTCCTCACCCCAGGGACCTTGTCCACCACTGTCTCCCTATGAGGAAAGGCTGAGAGAGTTGGGCTTGTTCAGCCTGGAGAAGAGAAGACTGAGAGGGGATCTCATCAACACCTACAAATATCTTAAGGGTGGGGGTCACGAGGACGGAGCCAGACTCTGCTCAGTGGTGCCCAGCGCCAGGACAAAGGGCAATGGGCACAAACTGAGACATAAGAGGTTTCAGTTGAATATGTGGAAGAACTTCTTGACATTGAGGGTGCCCGAGCCCTGGCCCAGGCTGCCCAGGGGGGCTGTGGAGTCTCCTTCTCTGGAGATCTTCAACCCCCGCCTGGCCGCTGTCCTGTGCCCCCTGCTCTGGGTGAGCCTGCTTGGGCAGGGGGGTGGCACTGGGGGAGGGCCCTGCCAACCCTTGGGATTCTGTGATTCTGTCTCCTAAGCAGAGTTTGGGCTTTCATAACAGAACTAAGCCCTGGATGGCAGAGGTTCAAATTAGTTCGTTATCTCAGTGTCTAGAAGGAGAGTTAATTTCCCAGAGAGGACCTGGCCTCCTGAGTCACCCTCACCCAACCTCCTGCCTTGCCCCTTTATGAGCCATCAGCACTTTCCGGGTAGATGGGCGACTTCTAGAGCGTCATCTCACACAAGGCAAATCCTCTAAAAACAGGCAGCGGAGCATTTAATCACCGTCTCCAAAGCCATATTCATCTGGACACGAGCTCCCCTCCCTACTCCTTTTTCATCCTTGTGCCTCTAATGTGAGATACCAGGCTGAGGAAAGTACCATCAAGCAGCCCCAATTTTTGGATTAGGTGTCCCCCACCGGCTTCTGAAACTTTTCTAACCGCCAGCCAGCAGTTCACCCTGCTCTGCGGGCTTGTGTAGAAGAAGAAGGTATTTTTCGCCAGGAGAAAACCAATATAGAAATGGGAATAACATATTAACATCCCTCACAGAACCGCTCTTGCAGAAATGTCCGCTCTCCTGGGCAGAGGACTCCCTAAATTGATGTCAGATGCTCATTGGTGGTGGCACGGTACCTGCGGGCAAATTAAGGGGTTTGGGGTGTTAAAGCTATGGCAAAAGCTGTGGAAAAGAGGTCTGCACCTGGATATTTGCTGTAAAATACTTCCCCTTCCCCTCTATCCTGACATTCTCCTAAGATGATACAAACAGCTTTACATTCGGCAATGCCATTCGCTCTGTGTTTAAGTAATAGCGGTCGAGCTCGTGGGCATTTCCTGGCGATAACCTTCTGGCGAGGAGCTTTCGTGCTTTAACTGCTCCTTAACCCCCCCAGGGAATATCCTGGTTTGACACCGTTATCGAGCCTGCTGCATGATCACTGTTGAGACGATAAAGTGATCACTTAACGGTAGGTTGTTATTTTTCAGCACTTAATGATAGCGGGGTGCTTGTTGTGTGTCGTTAAAATTACTCCACCATAAAAATCCCCGTTCCTCACCCCCGCCCCGTTCCCGCTCATAACTTCCCCGTGTCGCCGGCTGAGTTATTTCCCCCTCGTGCTCCTCACCCCGTAGCTTGAGATCTGTGTACAGGTGAATCATCTCATTTTTGCTATTTTTTTCCCCCACAGGTAATCCGTTCATTTCTGAGCAAATGCAGAGTGAAAAAGGTAATAAAAATAAAACTAAAAATAATTCAGGGGCCTCGTTATAAAAAAGAGCTGCTTTACATGGTCATGAGGTTCCTGTGCAGGCCGAAGGGACGAAAGCTGGCCGGAGGGGTAGGGTTATCCATGGCACCTCTCCATCAGCATGTTGGGACTCCTCCATAGAGCATCACTGCTGGGATCGTCTGCCCAGCTCACCCCTCAAACACATCGCCCCCGTCACTCCATCCTTCCACCACCTCACCCACCGAGGCTGCACCAAACAACCGCTCCTTCTTTTCAACTTTAATTCTTTTCTTCGGGTAGCTTTGCAAGCCCCAGAGTTTGACATTTTTGTCTGCTCTTTCCTTAACTCTCTCCCCAGCCATGCCTGGGGACCTGCCCTCCAACACCTGGAAGGCCGCCTCGTGCTGAGGTCTGCAAACACAGGCTGAAAGGCAGAGCTTTCCAATTTTGTGCTCACCAGCCCGCTCGCCCCCTTTGCTGGGCTCCTCCATTTGCCGAGTCCGGCTTGTGACTCGATTACGAGCTTTCTGCAGGAGAGATCATGGAATCATGGAATCACAGAAATCGTTTGGGTTGGCAAAGCCCTTGAAGCTCCCCCAGCCCAACCGTTCCCCTACCCCTGCCATCCCACCCCCAAACCCTGGCCCTCAGCACCGCCTCTGCCCGGCTGTTCAATCCCCCCAGGGCTGGGGACTCGACCCCTTCCCTGGGCAGCCCCTTCCAGCCCCTGACAGCCCTTTGGGGAAGGAATTGTTCCCCGTGGCCAACCTAACCCTGCCCTGGCACAACTTGAGGCCGCTGCCCCTCATCCCATCGCCCCTTCCCTGGGAGCAGAGCCTGACCCCCCCGGCTCCCCCCTCCTCTCAGGCAGTTGTAGGGAGCGATGAGGGCTCCCCTCAGCCTCCTCTCTTCCAGGCCAAACAAGAAGTTTTGCTTTGCTTGAGATCCCACGCACCAAACCTCTAATCCTCACCTGAGGATGACACATACATTATTTATTTGACACAGGAAAATAATTGAGATTTATAATCAAAACGGAGAAGCAGCATGAAAATTTTGAAATACCTGTATGGAAATAGGGAAAAACCACTAGAAATTCAGCATGTACGGCGTCCTTGGTGCAGGGCACGCTGGAGCATTTTGGCCATCAGGTGTATGCATAAATCACGCTCCATAATGGAAAAATGGAATACTCTGGTCACCAATACATTCCGGCTAGAAACACGTTAATCTCTTTTAAAACTAATGCGAGGTATGTATTCTTGTTATGCGATGTGACTCAATACTATTTTAAAGAAAACACATGAACATTTGTCAGTGAAAGCTACACAGGACCACCTGAAGATCCGCCAGGCTGGTGGACCCTGGCAAGGAACTTTTCTCCAGGAGGGCTCCAGGCTGTTTCCCGGACTGGTCATAAGCGTATGGAGCACTTGGTAGATTATAATATCCGTGTACGTGAGCGTGGAACATGCTGATGGGCAACGGTTGGCTCCAGGCCTGAGAGACCACCACCGCTGCATGCTGGCATGGCGGCTCTAGGGTCTTCCAGACTTTTTTTCCCAGGAGCAGCAGTGGAGCCCCCTTCCCTAGCTCCACGCAAGCATGTACAAGCTATCACGAGCTACCTCTGGCTTCTTTATCACCGGTATGGGCTCACCTCCAGCTCCCAAAGCAGGCGGTGTTTGCTTTCAGCGACGCGTAACTGAGCGTACTGATGTGCTCCAGGTTTGTAACGATGCAACGCCTTGCCATGGGACAGGGGATGGGCTAGAGACCTCCCAAGGTCCCTTACAGCCATGTGATTTTAAGATTGCATCCTGGAATTGCTTAGGAGCATATGTCGATACAGGGCAGTGGTTGTGCTTAGAATCATAGATAGAATCATAGAATGTTTTGGGTTGGAAGGGACCCCTAGAGGTCACCCAGCCCAACCCCCCTGCAGGAGCAGGGACACCTTGAACCACATCAGGTTGCTCACAGCCCCATCCAACCTGGCCTGGAATGTTCCCAGGGATGGGGCCTCCACCCCCTCTCTGGGCAACCCCTGCCAGGGTTTCACCATGCTCGTTGGAAAGAATTTCTTCCTTAGATCCAGTCTAAACCCACCCTGTTTTAGTTTAAAACCATCCCCCCTTGTCCTGTCCCAGCTGGCCCTGCTAAAAAGCGTGTACCCACCTTTCCTCTGGGCCCCCTTTAAGCACTGAAAGATGGAGACACCTGCGTTGCCAATGTCTCAGGCCAGCTGAGATGACTCCCACCCTTCGAGACAGAGGCAGTGCTATTGAAAAAAAACATCAAATAACCCAAAGCCGATGCAGCACTTCTGGGCTGGAGCAAGGACGGCGCTCACGGCTTCGCAAAGGCCATCGCCGCCTACTCATCTCTGGAACACGGTTCAGCCAAGGAATGCATTTTTTTTGGCTCCCCCCGACTGTTCAGGGCTTAACCACAACAACTCTGTAACGCTGAGCTCTGCACGCCGTTAGCAGACATGCTAGTCCTATCGATTGCCCGAGTCTCAAAGCTGTTCCCTCGAGATGGGTTATTATTCTATGTGCTTAAATAGCGCATTTATCTCCCAGTACCACACATAAGCTGACTCACAGATCCCCAGATAGCACCTCTATCCCATGTTGTTTCTAAAACACACAATACTGCTATGAAGACACCTCTTGGGAGTGTCTCGCTGGAGAGCCCGCTCTGTTTTCCATCCGCATCCTCAAACACAACCGCAGCAGCGGCTACCTTTGCGCCAGCGGAGCGGATCCTTTCAGCAAACAGTTCCTGCACGAGACAGCCCCGCTCTTTCCAAACCCACATTTCTTGCTTTGGCAGGTGCCTCTTCGCCTCCCAACGGCCTGGAACTTGCGCTTGCACGTCAAGGGGAACACGGTGTCCACAAGCCACCGCCGAGCCTGTCGCCCCTTGCTGGCGGAGCATCCCTGCAGCATCCCTGTGCAGGGACGTGCAACAAGGAACGCGTGGAGCGAGGGCTGGCTTTTCCCCATTCCTCTGCCCCCCCCCCCCCTTTCCGCCGCTGCTGCCTTCGCTCAGGCTGGCCACGCACACCGTAACGACGCCGAGGAGAGCGCAAAGCGGTGGAAGATTTGCTGTACATTGTTAAAATGTACAGCAACATGCTGTACATTTTAATAATATGTATTTAAACTGGGAAAAAAACCCCAAAAACCCAAACCCAACTTCCCCCCCCCCCCCCGACCTTTTGGACACATAGTTTCCTCCCAAGAAGCCCAAGGGACTACACAGCAATAGTTCTCCTCCCCCTCTACTCTGCCCTGGTGAGACCCCACCTGGAGCACTGGGTCCAGTTCTGGGCTCCCCAGTTCAAGAAAGATGAGGAACTCCTAGAAAGAGTCCAGAGGAGGGCAACAAGGATGATGGGGGGACTGGAGCATCTCCCCTACGAGGAAAGGCTGAGGGAGCTGGGCTTGTTCAGCCTGGAGAAGAGAAGGCTGAGAGGGACCTCATCAACACCTACAAATATCTTAAGGGTGGAAGTCACGAGGATGGAGCCAGACTCTTTGCAGTGGTGTCCAGCAACAGGACAAGGGGCCATGGGCACAAACTGAGACATAAGAGGTTTCAGTTGAATGGGAGGAAGAACTTCTTGACTGTGAGGGTGCCCAAGCCCTGGCCAAGGCTGCCCAGGGGGGTTGTGGAGTCTCCTTCTCTGGAGATATTCAGCCCCCACCTGGATGAAGTCCTGTGTAACATGCTCTAGGAGAACCTGCTTGAGCAGGGGGGTGGCACTGGATGATCTCCCGACGTCCCTTCCAACCCTTGCTATTCTGGGATTCTGTAATATTCTTCTCCAGCCAAACGTTTTGCTTCCTTGCACAGCTGCTCAGGGCTCAAATTGCCACAGCAATCACCCCAAATTGTGCCACAAAGCTGAGCTCCCATGGCAGCACCGGGGAGCCCAGAGATGTGAGACCCTCAGGGAGCGCAGGTGGGGTGGGACTGCAATTTGCACCCCAGGCAGGGGCGACAGAATGGAGCCGAAGAGCTGGGGGTGCACGGAGGCAGCCTCAAGGACCTAATGGTCCCCCCCTTCCCTCCCACTCCGTGAACCGTATCCCATAGATCCCACACAAACCAGAACCCTGCGGTCCCATCTGCTCCCTCTTTGCCTTCCTTCTCCCTTCCCATGCAACCCCTCTACTCTTGCACCCCAGATTTTACGGCCACTCACCCCGCTGAGCAAAGGCTGCTGCAGGTCTGCTCCCATCCCTCCTCCCCGTGCCTCCCAAAACCCGTGTCCCAGCAATACTCCTCTGGATGGAATTACACCGATTTAAACAAGTGAGGAGCGAGCACTCCTCCTTCCACATTTCCTTCACTCCTAAAATTGGTTTAATCCTTCGTTAAGCCCTGTAATGTGTAGGTATCTGCGGCCGTACTGGCGTTAAGTAGCATGAAACTATTAGTCTTGCCTTACTGGTCAGAGGTGTTGCCTGGCCATTTATTTGCAAGCCCCAAATATTGCTCCGAGGTGGTTTGAGCTGCTTGGAGGAAAGGCGGAAAGGCTTGGACCAGGTGATTTCTTCCAACCTAAATTCCAACCTAAATTTATCTGCGATTCCACGTTTCTGCTCGCTGCACCCATAGGACAACACAATCCTGAATTTTGTGTATCTGTATGTACTTGGGCATCCTCCTCTTTTAGGCATTTCTTGCTCTCTAGGGCCGTTCACGCAACCTCTGGCAAAATACCTGCTCCAGCGCTGCCATTACCCTGGGCTTGATTACCCCAATTATCCTTTGCACAACTATTTTGCACAGGGTTCAAGAGGCGTTTGGAGAACTGGTTTCAATTTAAAATCAGTAAGTCCTTACTGGTTTGGCCTGTCAAAATAGGAGGAAGCAAAACGCGTTGATGTAATCTAGCAATCAAGTTCCTTACGCGCTGTTTCAACAGGGCACGGGCAAGCCCATGGGGAAGTTTCACTCTCGTTAAGCTGCAGGCACAAGTTTAACGACAGGTCCAGCCGCTCCCACGGAAGTCAGCCCGACCATTCACCCTCTTAATTACAAGGCCATGTGTAAAAGTTTGGATAAAGTGTAGTTTAATAAACTTTGTATAAATGCTAGGCTCCGGATCCCAGAGGACCTATGTTTGCTGAACCCAAATTAGCCTGAGGTGGCCGAACAACAGGGTTTACGTCTGTTCTGCAAACACAGTCCCCAGCCAATTATTAAGTTGACTTAAACCAGCCTAATTTCACCCAGGGAAGCCAGCAGCCGAGCCCATGTCATATTCAGCACCGAATGCCGCAGCCCCAGTTCTCGTCTTGTTTATAGTATGAAAAAGGAGCAGCTCTCCCACAGCTGATGGTGTCAGACTGGTGTGAAACAGGAGCTACCTTCAGGCAGGCTCTTCTGAAGCCGGGCAGGCAATGCTCCGAGGCTGGGAGCCTCACCGGGGCCGGTGTGCTGTGCAGTTTGCAAAGCTTCTCAGAGACGAGACCTGTGAAACCCAAGGCAATGTAATTTAACATCCAATTTAACTCTGTTCCTCAGCCATGAACATGTAGATTCAGTGCACTTCTGCTGCAACAGCCTCCGGTGTAAATCCGGCTGAGAGCATGCGAGGTGCAAGAAACTTCATGGCCATTACCACCAAGGGGTAAAAAAAAGTAAGTACCACTTACTTTACCACTAAGTAAAAAAAAAGAGATAATAAAGCTTTAAGAAGAAAGGTGCTACTGATGGAGAAGAGCCCAAATGCTAGACTCTTGTCTCGTCAAAGTCAGGATGAGGGCATTTGTGCTTTCAGAAACTTTTATTTTTTTCATAGTCTCTCTTTTTTTCAGCATGAGGCCAAGGTCCCAATAGCCACTACCAGCCCTGCTAGCACGGAGCTTGTGGACCAGGAGCCCAACGTGGCACAGCAAGGCCACTGGACCGAGCGCAGCGGCGCTGGAGATGCGGAGCCCCAGGGCTGGTTTTGCCAGGAACACCAAGGAGTCAGCTGTGGAAAGGACTTTGCACCGTACAGTTTTTTTTAGCAGGGTGTTTTCATGTACAGCCACATCAGGACTTCAGCAGGAGTGGCTCTCCTGAGAGCTACTAACGAATGTGCCAGATCGTTAGCCTCAGCCAACGTGCCTTAAACACCGGCAGCCAGCCCTGCTCCGTTCCCCGGGGAGCTCTGGCTGGGAGAAGTGGGGGTGCAAGGGGTTTTTGACAAGGGGGTCACCAAAACGACCCCGAAGCCCAAGGTTGGTGTCTCCTGCCACGGCTGCTTTCCCGGTCATAGCCAGGGAAGGTGGTTAAGGCTTCAAGCAGCCGAGCAAATGGAGATTAGCATCTTCTCCCAGACGGTGAATAAGATACAGTCATCTTTCCCAAGAGCTAGAAGGAGTCAGCTTGATGTGTGAGCCAGAGGGAGAAAGCGAGAGAACTGGTAGCAGGGCTAAGAGACAAAAATAAAGCTAACTGGTGTCTACGGGTATGTTTATGCTTCAAGCCCTCAGTTAATTACTGCCCACGGGTGTAATTGCACCCAGCAGAGGCTGGGTGCCGCACAGGGTCTGTCTGCGCAGCAGCCAAAAACGCACCTGCATCCCTGGAGCGGCGCCCGGCCTCCCCACAATCCCTCCGACGGGGCGACTCCGGTTCCCGGGCGGGGAAACGGGGACGGCGGTGCCAGGGGCTGGTTAGGGAAGGTGTTTCCATCCCGGGTAGGTGAGTCAGCCAGACCCAGGCTGCACGTCAAGGGCAGCAATCGCGTTTCCTTGTAGCAGCATCGACGAGGGGTTGGGCAGCGCCGTTCGACTCCCTCCAGAAAGGGGAAAAGCAAGGAAGCGGTGCGCTTGCAAGAGCCTCTACAAATGAGCTGGGGAAGAGGAGATAGGGGGGAGGCACAAATGCAAGACCATCTCCCTCCCTCCCCTTGCTCCCTCCTCTTCCTCGCCAATCTGATCTCACTATGGGAGGCGAGACCTCCTCGAACGCACCCAGCACCGTCTGCCTCCCAGTCTGCCGATGCGATGCACCCTTGGGACGGCGTCGCTAGCGGGGCACGAGTCTGGCACCCACGGCGGGGCTGCCGAGGCTGTCGCTTTACCAAGCCATCGTGGGTGCCATCTGCTCCCCCAGCCCCGACGTTGGCGGAGGGAGTCGCCGAGGTCAGACATAGCAGAGATGCTTCTCCGCCAGAAACGCGGCGCGTCTGGCACGGCCCCTAACAATATGCGGCCTGTCTGCGCCGGTTTGCTCGGGTTTTTGTTTTGAACACACAAAACTGCCTTGCCTCCCTTTATTCCTCCCAAGAATACCCCGCATAATCACGGCGGCTCGGCTCTTTTCAGCCCCTGCCCTCCAGCTGAACGTGCGGAGGGCCACGTTGTCCGGGGCTTCCTCGGCAGCTCTGAATGCCTTCTGTTATCCTCTCGCCAGGCTCCGTTTTGGAAGGAAGGAGGGAAGACAGAGCACCTAGGCCCTCCCCAGACTGCGTCTAACGTGCTATTGTTGGTCAATGATCTTTCAATTCCTTGCTACGCTCGGGACTTTGCTCTGTTCTTGCAAAAAAAAGGGCCGATGTATTCAACGTGCTCTTTCCCAAGAGCAGGCTGGAATGGGGACGATTAGGCTACGCGGAAGAGTTGCTCGCAAACAAAGCCTTTCTTTTTATAAATATCAGAGTTTGAAAGTGCAGTTGGCTTTGTTTCTGCAGCAAATTTACCGTTCTGTGGTAGTTTTCACACAATAGCTGTCAGGGATGGCACGCTAAAGTGATTTTTCTGTTTCCAAGAAGCGTAAGTTACTTTCTTTTGCCTTTTATTTTCTTCTTTTCCCTCTTTACACTTTATACAATACCCTGATTTTCATGATGAAGCTGGAGGTTATCTCAAAATATGCCAGGACTTCGGAGCAATGGCTTTACAGAGGTTATGGCTCTGGGCTGGGAGCCACACTTTCCAGGTTTGGACTTCACTTCAGTCCCCTTCAGACAGATCAGCATTTTCCCAAACTGACACTCTGTTTTCATCGTTACCCAACGTGAGGCAATCAGATGCTGGACTTCAGTGCCTGTGCATCTTCCCACTGAAACCAGGTGGAGATATATGGGTCGCAGTGCCGCAGAATTGTACAGTAGGAAAGATTGTTTCTTTTGAGTTAGATACAAACCCAAGGTCCTAACATTTGTGATCGCTAGAGCTCTTACAGGGCTCTGCACAGGGACTGGTGTTACAACCCAGGTCCCCGTGGGGCTGTTACCGTCTCACTAACCATCATTTCCACGACAGCTTTGGAAGGGTGCAGTGTTCTTCATTCTCCTTCCTAATTTCTGCAGCCCCAATAAAGTTTTCTGACTAGTTTCCCCCTACCCTAAAAATGAAAGATCTAAAGCAACTGTGCAGATGCAGGTATTTTTCAGCTATTCATCACTGCCGAGCCAGCAAATCTATCAGACCTTTGCTCCCGGCAGCCCTTCGGTTACTGTATTTCATTCCTTATTAAGCCTATTTTTCAAAGACCTTTGGTCATTACATCCACATCTAAATGAAGGAAAAAGAGAGGTCAAACTAGACCTCTAGCAAACTCCGAGTTTTGTGCCTAAATGTGCTTAATAATTGGATGTGTGCTGTCAAACATGGTCACGGCAGGATTTCCAGGTGGACGGGTAGAAAACAGAGGGTTTCTGTGCTTGCTCCTGCTGTTCTGACGCTTGCATCAGCTGGGGACCTTCGGTGGGAAAGCTCCTTATTTGCCCGAGAGGAGGGGGACTTGTGCCAGCGGGAGGTCTGGGACATGGCCACAGCGGCCAAAAGAAAGCAAGGGTGAGCTGTTTGCAAGAAGTCTGAATTCTGGAGAGGAAAAAAAAAACAAAACAAAACAACGATGAATCAAGCCCTTCAAATGACCCAGAGGGTGTTTTGAAGGAAGATCACGTGGCAGTTGTTAAGTGTAGGGTTGGCCCATGCACCTCCCCAGACAGCCACCGAGCACCTCAAGTGAATATACTTTGGTCTGGGCCCCATCCTGTTCAGATTCAGACTTTACCAGCACTGCAGAGGCGAAGCACCGAGGGCAGGGGAGCTTTGGGGAAAATGGGTTTCTGTTTTGAGCCATCTCAGTTTGCTTGGCCTGAAGTTGCATTTAATGAGAAAGGCTTTAGTGCTACCTGTGAGCTGCTTTTTGCAACAGCAGGGATTTCTTTCTTGCTGTTTTCTTCAGCCTGGGCAGGTGAGGAATTTCTGGTGGGGTGCAAGGGATGATCTCAGTGCTGGATGGCAGGATATCCTCTTCCTTTCTCTCGCTGTTTGTAGAGCAAGGAGGATGTTTTGGATAGGGAGCAAGGACATGCTGCTGGAGCCTGCCTGCCCTGTGTCATCTGGACACAAGCAGGTCAGCTGGAAGGACCTTCAACCGAAGGGATGGGGCTGGGAGATGCTGAGGATTTGGGAATGTGGACAGAGGTTGCAATGGGTGGAGATAGCAGGTTGGGTGAGGAACAGAAAAATTGGTGACACTGGGTTATGAGCTAATTGGGAATAGCTGGTTCCAGGCCCTTGGGAAAGGGGTTATGGCTGGAGTTTAGGGCTCCTGTGAAACAGCTCACCTCAGTGGGAGGAAAAAAGCATGCATAAGGCAGCGTGATGGTTACAGCTTCAAGTGATTTTTGACCCCAGGTATCACCGTGACTTGATCCATTTTGAGTCGTGCAGATAAACAAGCGACCAGCTTCCCAGGGCAGCTCCACTGTTTATGCATCCATGACACCCAGCTCAGTCGTGACTCAGCCACCAGCAATGATGTTCTTAATATCAATGGGAGTCTTGCTGAGGACATAATTTCACCCCAGAGGCCAGTTCGTTAATTAGCATCTCTGGCTCTCCTGTCATTTGGCATATGAAGAGGGAACTAACTTGATTTACATGCCGAGCAAATACATGCTGAGTAAATAGGCGTTCAACTGCGCATAGGACGACAACATGCAGGGTCATAAAAGTTTGGCAGCAAGAGCGAAAAGAGGCGAGCATAGCTCCTCGCTCCAAACGTAACTCAGTGCTGGTGGCACTTGCTCGTTGTAGAGCCTTATCTAAAATCAACGTCCAAGGAAATGCTTGCTTAATTAGCTGCTGATTTCACGTGCTGCATGAAGTTGTGCAAGAGTCACTTAAGTGCTGATGACATTTTTTTTGAGCCGTGATACCCGGGACCCTTCCATCCTGCACTGCAATATCCTCATGATGTGTAGTTTGCAAAAACACCACTGTCCTGCTGCGCCTGTTGCCAGGGAAGGGTGTTTTAATCATTTGAGTACGTCTATTATGAAATATTTCTGTTTTCCAAAATAAAAATAGCCCAGCCTGCACTCTGAGCTAACCTAACTCCTCCCTTTCCAAACCGTAGTTTCATGTCAGAAAGCTGCCTGCCAATAAAAAAAAAAAAATAAAAAAAAAAGAAAAAGCAGCATTTCTGAACACTCTTTGCATGTTAAAACTGAACAGATTAAATTTAATTGAACAATAACGATCTCCCACAGTTAATGTTTCATGCAGACGGCAACAGGGCACAGTGTGATCGCTAACAAGGTCAGGGAAGGATTTCTTCTGTTGTGCAATGTTCACGGATGTTAGCCTTCTCCGAAGCATTCGAGATTGGCCGCTGGCAGCAGATGAATGCTCCGTCAGCTGGACTATGGGCTTGCCACGATGCGAGAGCTCTCTCCCTACTTACATTTGCTGGATGAGCTTTCTTAACTCTTCATTTAAGAGAGTTAAAGTTTGCCTGATAAAAGCCAACCCATCAACCAGATCTGATTATTTTAGTGGTTTGGTAGAAACCCCTTCAATTTACCAATTTTAAGGAAAACTGTTGGAAAAAGGGTGGGGAGGGATATAGGAAGAGGTGGCATCTCGTTGTTTTTCCACCTAACTGGAAAAAAAAACCCACAAAAATTGTTGATCACACAAGCAGTTCTTCAAGTCTGACACTGACACAGGGAAGTTCAGCTGAAGTCCAGGATGGGAACGATTTCTCCAAGCTTATTCTCACCACAATAACCAATGTTTTTACTTTCAATCCCTTGTGTAACAGCTGGCTGTGTTCGGGAAGAAAGGGGGGAGCAGGTGTGGTGGAAATGTAAGTAGTGTTGTCTCCGGTAACGGCAAGCGGATACAAACAGATGTGGGGAGAGATGAAGTAGAAGACAGAGGCGATATGTGACAGTGGATCCCAGAATCCCAGACTGGCAGGGGTTAGCAGGGCCCTCGGGAGCTCCCCCAGTGCCACCCCCCTGCCCAAGCAGGCTCACCCAGAGCAGGGGGCACAGGACAGCGGCCAGGCGGGGGTTGAAGATCTCCGGAGAAGGAGACTCCACAGCCCCCCTGGGCAGCCTGGGCCAGGGCTCGGGCACCCTCACAGTCAAGAAGTTTTTCCTCATATTCAACTGGAACCTCTTCTGCTTCAGTTTGTACCCATGGCCCCTTGTCCTGGCGCTGGGCACCACTGAGCAGAGTCTGGCTCCGTCCTTGTGACCCCCACCCTTAAGATATTTGTAAATATTTATGAGATCCCCTCTCAGCCTTCTCTTCTTCAGCCAGTCCTGGGGCTGAGCTGGTCACATCTAACACGGGTGGTACAGGAGCTGTGCTGGGGGAGTTTCCGCTGGTGGGAGCCCTTTGGCTTTAGCTGGTGGGAGCAAGTTGTGCTGGCAGCACCTGTGTGACACACGAGGGACAATCCAGAGAGCAGTGGCATGCACCGGCTATAACCTGAGCAGGGTGGGGCCCGGAGCCAGGCTGGTTTTTGCTGGCAGCACCTTGGATATTGGCAGCGGATGATATCTGAATCCACAGATTCGGGGCATGCTGGCAGTCATTTGTGTCCCAGGAACTTGTATGCATAGAGAAATACCCGCTCTGTGCTGCCACCTCGCATAGCCTCCGAGGCCAGGCTGGGAGAGTTGGGGGTGTTCAGCCTGGAGCAGAGGAGGCTGCGGGCAGAGCTGAGTGCGGCCGGTCAGGGCTTCAAGGGGGCCCAGAGGAAAGGGGGGGACAAGCTTTTTAGTAGGGCCAGCTGGGACAGGACAAGGGGGGATGGCTTGAAACTGAAGCAGGGTGGGTTTAGAGTGGATCTAAGGAAGAAATTCTTTCCAGTGAGGATGGTGAAGCCCTGGCAGGGGTTGCCCCGAGAGGGGGTGGAGGCCCCATCCCTGGGAACATTCCAGGCCAGGTTGGACGGGGCTGTGAGCAACCTGATGTGGTTCAAGGTGTCCCTGCTCCTGCAGGGGGGTTGGGCTGGGTGACCTCTAGGGGTCCCTTCCAACCCAAAGAGTTCTATGATAGCCCAGCAGGTATTTGTAACCTATTTCTCATCTCTTGCACCTTTTTGGTTTTATCTCCTTTGGTTTTTATCTCCTTCAGATACCAGGTCAGCCCAGCCCAGCATTTTTAAACCGAACCCAAGATTTCCCTCTCCTTCTTGGGGCCTTGAGCAGAAAAGGCAAAATATATGAACAACAGTTTTGTTAGGCAGATGCTTGACTGACGAGACGACGCAGACTGGTCTTTATACTGTTTTCTTTCCTATCTACTCAATACCCTTCATTATCCCTGGTAACTCACCCAGAAATCACCGAGGCTCCCACCGAAAGAAGATTTAATTTTCTTCATGGAAGCTAGCATAGTGCTGTGTTTTGGATTTAGTACCAGAAGAATGTTGAAAAGCAGATCAAAGCAATGTACAGGACTATTTTTCTCCTGTTGCCAGCGTGCTCAGCTGAAGGATGACTCCGCAGGCTGAAAACTGGACCAAGACAGCTCTATTCCAGACCATCCATAACGTCATGCTCGGGGGAGTTGATCGGTCGGTTGTGGGGAGAGTGATCACTGCTCGGGGACTGATCGCAGCTCAGGCACAGTGACCTCTGCTCGGGATGGGCTAAGCATCGGTCAGCAGGTAATGAGCAATTGCATTGTGCATCATTTGTTTTGTACATTCTGTATATTCTGTTACCATTCTCATTATTACTATTATTTTCTCTAATTAAACTGTCTTTATCTCAGCCCACGGCTCTAACTTTTTTTTCCTTTCCGATTCTGAGCGAGCGGCTGCATGGTGCTTAGTTGCCAGCCGAGTTAAACCACGACAACCAGCGATTTAACTGCTTTACTTCTTCCTCCCTCAATCCTTTGCTGTTACGAATTAAGGCCTAAAAGTCCTTGCAGAGCATCAGCTTAACTCATTTCCCAGGGTAGGAAGGTACCCCTTTTTGCAGATCCCCATTTTCTCGCTTACACAATTAAATAGCAAGACAGCTGCACCGTCCCAATTTTAAACAGGGAACCCTTTACTACCAAGCGACGACAAACGTCCCACGCTGGTCGGCTTGGTTATTTTGTGCCACTGTAATATTCCTGCACGGAGAGGTTGCTCATTTTGCTGAAGCCAGGCTGGGTGACGGCAGCTCTCGGCGCTAACCCAGCTGTCACCTGAAAAAGCCCACAGCGTTCCCCGAGCAGCAACAGCCCCAGCTTTAACCGGTCCCGCTCTGAGCCGCCCAATGCGGGGTCCCAGCAGCAACCCCGGCCTGCAGACGCGGCCGCCCCACTCTCCGCAGGGCCGCGGCCCTTCAGCCCTGTGTGTGGGGGGAACCCCCAGGCCTCACCGGGGCCCCCAGGCCTCACCACGACCCCCAGGCCTCACCGGGGCCCCCAGGCCTCTACCGCGACCCCCAGGCCTCACCGGGGCCCCCAGGCCTCACCGGGGCCCCCAGGCCTCTACCGCGACCCCCAGGCCTCACCGGGGCCCCCAGGCCTCTACCGCGACCCCCAAGCCCGCCTGCGCCCACAGCGCGGCTGGAAGACCCCTCAGCAGCCGAAGCAAGAGCGAGAATTTAAAAAAAAAAAAAAAAATAAACTGACCAAATTCGGCTTTTTTTTTTTTTGGTTTGTTTTCCTTTTTTTCCCCCCTCCCCTTCGGCCTCCAGGCCTCCCACACGCCTCGCTGCCGGCCTCCCCGCGGCGTGTCGGGTGGCTGGGGAAGCGGGCCCCAGCGGGGGTCACCCCCCCCCCCCCCGCTCTAAGGGGCCTTTCCGGGGTCCGGGCCGCCGGGCCGCGCCGCTGAGCGGGGACCTCCCCCCCACCGGCGGCGGCGGGGAACTCTATGCTCCGCGGGCGGCAGAGGTGCCCGGCGCGGGGCCGCTCTGCCCGCCCCCCGCGCCCCACTCGTTGGCAGGAGGCGGGGGGGGGGGGGGAGGGGGAACCCCGCCGCCAGTGGCCGGCGTGCGGGTGACGTCATCGGCCGCGGCCCGGCGGCGCCGCCCGGTTGCTGCGCGCTCGGCCCGGCGCGTCCCCCGCACCCCTCCCCCCCCCCGCACCCCCCCCACCGCTACCGCCGCCGCCACCTCGCGGCCACCGTACGCCGGCCCCGTCCCGGGAGGCGCCGCGGCGGATGGTCCGCGTTGCCCGCCGCCTCCCGCCCGCCCCTCCCGGAGCGGCGGCGGCGCGGCAGCAGCAGCAGCAGCAGCAGCAGATGGCGCGGGAGCGCGCGGCGCGGCGGGGCCCGGGCTGGCGGGGCGGGAGGCCGCCGCCGCGGCGGCTGCTGCTGGCGCTGCTGCTGCTGTTGATGCCGGCGCTGCCGGGGTTGGGGCCCGCCGCTGCCGGCCGCCGCCGCCGCCGCCGCCGAGGAGGTGGCGGCGAAGGAATGCGACAAACCGTGCGCCAACGGCGGGCGGTGCCAGCCGGCCAGCGGGCAGTGCGAGTGCCAGCCCGGCTGGGTGGGCGACCAGTGCCAGCACTGCGGCGGGCGCTTCAGGTGAGCCCCCGGAGGGGGTGGGAGGGCGTGGGTGTCCGTCCGTCCGTCCGTCCGTCCCCGCGGGGAGGGGGCACGTTTGGGGCAACATGGCCGTGGGTGTGAGGGGCATGTGCGGGGAGGGCGGGGGCTGGGGGGACGACGGGGGCGACGGGGGCTGGGGGGGTGAGGGGACGACGGGGGCTGGGGGGACGAGGGGGGGGGGCTGGGGGGCTGGGGGGACGATGAGGGCTGGGGGGCCCTGGGTCGGGCTGCCTGAGGGGACGCTGGGGGGGGGGGGGGGGATGAGAAGGTTTGGGGTTCGGGGGGGGTTTGGCGTTTCAGGAGGGGTGGGAGCCGCCGGGGGTGGGGGGCTGTGGGTGCCCAGGTGGAGGGGACGGGGCAGGAGCATCCAGGGGACAACAGGGTGTCCCTGCCTGGGGACAACCCTGGGGGCAAGAGGAGCGTGGGGGTGAGGGGCTGATCCGGGAGGGGGTGGGTGTCAGGGGGTGGGGGGACAAGGGGGTTTGGGGGATGGGGACTTTGGGGGACCGTGGCTGGGGTTGCGCGGGGGTGACGGGGGGTCAGCTGTGGGTCTAAGGGGCTGTGGCGGTGCAGGGGGGTGGGCGTCGGGCGCTGGGTGGGTGCGGGTCTGGGTGTGCTGGACTGGGCAGGGCTGGGCCTGGGAGGTGACGGGGTGTGGATGCGAGTAGCTGGGTTTACTGTAGTAGGTCTGGAAGGAGGGAAATGGGGGTGGGGAGGGTTGGGTAGGGGGACAGTTTGGGGGCGGCAGGGGTAGGTTTGGGGGCCGTAGAGGAAGGGTGGGTGGGTGGGCGAGGGCTGGGTTTGTGCGTGGAGGTGGCTGCGTTGGAGGCAGATGGGAGCAGTGGGGAGCGGGTGCTCCTGGAGGACATCGTGGGTGTGGGGCCAGTTCCTGGGCGGGGGCAGATACGGGAGAAAAAAAATGACGTGTGCATTTGGGGACTGGATCTGGCCGGGAGCAGGTTGGGGTGGGAGAGGAAGGGCGTGCAAGCGGGCGTTAGGGTTGGGTGGAGGCAATAGGAGTGTTTTTTTTGGGGGGGGGGGGGGGTGTGTGTAAGCAAGCTCATCTTGGCAGATAGCATAAGCAGGTGATTTTTTGAGATAAAAGGCTACAGGGTGGTTCCGGGCAGGGGAACGGAGACTCCCCGGCTCTGCGCTTGTCCGAGCGATGTGCTTATATCCGTGTGCGTGCGGGGGGTCTGCGCGGGAGGAAGGTGATCTTTGGGCCGTGCAAGGCTGGGAGGTGCTGTGGCCGGTTCTGGTGGTGATGGAATGCTCCTTTGGGTTGTGTGTCTGAAGCCTATCCCATAGGATGAGAAATAAGAAATCTTCATGGGAATAGGCTGGAAACGCGCCCTGGCTTCTCTGTATAAACTTAGGTTTTCAGCGGAGGGGGTTTCCGTAAGATGGTTACCCGCTTTGGTTGTATCAGCTGTGGCAGCGAGAGGGCTGGCGTGTGTGTGTGTCTGCACGCGTTGGGTGAATTCCCTGGGCAGGGCTGATTCTTGGAAAAGAAGGGAATGAAAAAAGGATGATCATTCTAGGCAACGATTGCTTTCTCGGGGAGCTCCTTATGGAAGGTACCGGCCACCCTTCAACGATGCTCCCTGTAGATTTGGGAGAAGGGGAGCTGTCTGTACAAGCTGAACTCATGGAGAAAAACCACTTTGTGTGCTTTGGGAGTGGAGCTTTGTATTTTTTTAATTTGTATTTCTTGACAGTCTGTAGATGGGTGTGTGATGCAGCTGATTTGAAGGGGGTTTTGTGTGGAAACCATGCTAGGCTAGGCAAGCCCTGGAAGTCAAAAGCTTCCTTTTTAATGTTGGTTTGGTGGTTTTTTTTTTGCCACTGTCGTGATGAGAATTTTCTTCTAGTTGAGAGCGAGCGTTGTGAAATAGCCGCTTACCTATTATACTTGAGCAGTTTAGGACATTGGTCATTTTAAGGGGACTAGATTTGGTGAAAGGCAAGAGGTGGCTTTTCTGAATGGCAAAACTGGTGCTGCTGAGTAACAAAAGAGGTGGTGTCTACCCACTGCCAACGGCTTTTTTTGGTTTTACCCTCTTGTCCGTTTCAATAAAGCTTCTTGTTTCTCTTTCACACATAATTCCCATCTAAAATTTTGACTAAAAACGTAATGCATGTTTTTCTCTCTAGGTATTTTATTTAGCTGTTTAATTATTTATTTGTGAGTTGACGTTTCTAGTAACGTTTTTAAACTTTGAGCTCCGAGAAGTGCAAACAAGTGTTTTTAGCGGTGTTTAGAGCTTTGCAGTCACAACTTTCACGTGCCTGGAGTTTACTCTGTCTCCCGTCAGAAATGGCATTGCAGGGTTTTGGGTTGGTTTTTTTTTTTTTGGTTCCTGGTTGTCAAGAGCTTGGCGTTAAAAGACTTGACGTGTTGTTAGATGCTGTTGATACGGATGGGAAGTAGCAGGGCAGGTGAAAATTATTTTGTAAGTGTGGTATATTCCACATCCTTATCTGCCTGACTGAGAGGTGGAATTAAATTTGGCGTGTTAATCTCCCTGTCCTTATCTAGATGTGTATGATGACTCTATTTGTGGCCTTGACTTTGTTGTTTAATGTCGAGCACTGGGGTTGCACGAAACAACTTGTGCTTCACCGACCTCCTAATCCCTCGCATCGTCTGTGCTAGCAGCGAAGAGCAAACATCGTAGAATCATCACAGAATCGTTGAGGTTGGAAAAGCCCTTGGATATCATCAAGCCCCACTGTTCCCCTAACCCTGCCATCCCACCACTAAACCCTGTCCCACTGTAGCTTCGCGTTGCGGTCCGCTAATATTCTACTTGCCTCCTTCATTGGGAAAGTCTGTTCATTTAGCCTGCAGTTAGAAATACAGGTAACAAACCTGGGGTGGACCATTTTCTTTCTTGTTTCACCCAAACTGCGAAGAGGGAGATGATGCGCAGCGTGTTGCTGGTCTAGTGCGGATGTGTGAGGGTTTTTTTTGTTTTTTTTTCTAAGCATGTGTGGTGTGCTGTGACTTCTTAAAAAGAAAAGGGCATGGTAGAAGTGTGGTTTCGTTAGTGAGCGTTCTTGGTTGTAGGAATGGTTTCTGAGAAAACACTTTGGCCTCCGCACTGATCAGCGATGCTCTTGCGGGGGTAGAACATTGAGTGATGAAGGACTTCAAGTGACTTTCTTTTTTTAGGATGAGGAACCAGCCAACTGGGTTCTTTAAAGATAAAAATCTTGGTTTTAAAGGAAGCTGAAATAGAAAATAAAGGATGTGCCTGATGTGCCTGTGTTTTCTGTTTCTGTACAAACCTCCCAACGGGCTTCTGTGCTGGCTGGAATCTGCTGCGGGCCAGCGGCTCTAAGCTGCCGTAATCCGGGCAGGAGAGGACTGCTGCCCTGAGGCTGTCTGCTGGGGGGGGATGAGCAATCTCCTGGTCGCAGCGCTGGAGCAGCACGTTGGAGAGAATGTTTTTGAGGATTTGGGAGCTCAGGAGCACCAAACTCGAGAGGGAACTTGCCCACGCTGGGTGTTGTACAGTCAAAAGGATGCTGCAAGGTTTTGGACCGCAGACTCTGCAAAGCGCTCTCCGTAGCTCAGTGACACAACCTCTTGTCCTGCTTGAATTGAATTGCAGACAGACAGGAGCTGTCGAGGGAGGTAAAGCACGTTTCTTAAAACGACCGCTATTTTACAGAGATTTATTAGCCAGAAGTTGTAGAGGACTGGATTAACAAATTCAGGCTAGCGCGTGGCGTCTGGAACAGTGATTGTATGTGGATCGTGTATACAGGCACACGGATCGGTGTGTGATTGTAGCTGAAAATATGATCAGACTATATTTTTGACTATGTAATGAAATACCAAATGATCCCAGAAAACTGGTTTTGGTGTGTAAAGGCACTGGTTCTCCTTTCACGGTAATACTTTTTTTTTTTTGGTTGGTTTTTTGAGGTGGGGATATGGAAAATGCGAAGCAGCGCTTAGCAGTGCAACATGGCAGTTGGAGGGGGGAAAAAAAAAAGATGAGTGTATCTTCTAAACTACCTTTTTATTAATTTAATGGAGGCAGTTATGGGCTGCTGATTGAACATTATTAAGGAGTTGGTGGTGATATGGTGTCCTTGGCCAAAGAATATTACAGCGAAGAGGAATTTTATCTCTAGAAGATTTGGGTAAATCGTAACCTGAGAGAGTTGCTAGCTGGCAAAGAACTGTCGCAGTTCCCATGCTTAGCTAAATGGGAACTTTTGGTCACAAGCTGGTAAACAAAACCATCATCTTTAAAAAGCTACCTGATGCAGTTTAGAGCTTTAGAAAAAGTCAGGAAGCTACTTAATATATCGAAGGATGCTGGCAATTTGAATCGAATCAGTTTAAGTGCTCAAATTAGATTTGGGTGCTGCATTTGTGCCTGATCCCCATTCTGCTGCTCTCTTCATTAGGACATTATCGTGCTTTAAAATAATTTTCTCTTCCATGTTGCTGTGTGAAAGGCTCGCTCAAATGTTGTGCACTGGTAATAAAAGAATAAGCTATTGGAGTAGGAAATACTTAAGCGTTATTGATTTTAAAGAACACACTGGGGAAAAGAGAACCTTTATACGCTTTTATTTAGCTCTCGGAGGCATTGTTTCCACCCCTGGATTTATAATTTCCCTAGGAGGTGTGTGTGTATATCTGTCTACATATGTATCTATTTCTCTCTATATGTGTATTTAAATGGCCTGTTCATTGAGAGAGAAGCTCATGGCCAACGTCCTAATTCTCACTGGTTTACTGTTACTCTCGCTGTTTATTGGACAGCCTGATACTTTACTGAGGCTGTTTTAAGAACAAAAAATCATCCGTGAAATAATTCAACATTTTTGAAATACCCGAGATGTTCTACACTTTTTGCCTTGCACCGAATGGCCAGCATAAATATTTGACTTGCATGAGGTTTTGTTAATGTTTGCAATAAGCTCACTTCTTATAGTTACTTTTCAGTCTGCTTTATAACAGGGAGTCGATAGCGGAAAATTCAGAGCAGTAAGTGCAGTGCACGCTAGATCCCTCCTGTCATCTCTGCTTCACGCACATCAAATGTCTTCACCGTTGGAGCGGTAGTTATTGGAATTATCGAACAGCTCATGGTTTCAACCTGTTGAGGGAGAGGAGTAAGGAGCGCCCAGCCGCTGTCTTCCTGCTAAGCACGTCTGAGACCTCTGGGAACGGGGCAGGTAGAGAATAATGTTCCCTACCTGCCAATTTCAGGAACGTATCATAGAATCATGGAATTGTTTAGGTTGGAAAAGTCCTTTAAGATCATCAAGACCAACCGTTCCCCTACCCCTGCCATCCCACCCCCAAACCCCGTCCCTCAGCACCGCCTCTGCCCGGCTGTTAAATCCCCCCAGGGCTGGGGACTCGACCCCTTCCCTGGGCAGCCCCTTCCAGCCCCTGACAGCCCTTGGGGGAAGGAATTGTTCCCCAGGGCCAACCTCACCCTGCCCTGGCACAACTTGAGGCCGGTGCCCCTCGTCCCATCGCCCCTTCCCTGGGAGCAGAGCCCGACCCCCCCGGCTCCCCCCTCCTCTCAGGCACTTGTAGGGAGCCATGAGGGCTCCCCTCAGCCTCCTCTGCTCCAGGCTGAACCCCCCCAGCTCCCCCAGCCGCTCCCCAGCAGCCTGGGGCTCCAGACCCCTCCCCAGCTCCGCTGCCCTTCTCTGGACACGCTCCAGCCCCCCCAGGTCCTTCTGGGAGGAAGGGGCCCAACACTGAACACAATCACTGCCTCAGACTCGATTGCAAATGCTTCCTTTTCTGCAGCGGCCAACAGGGAAGACGTTTCTGTCTCATTTCTCTCTGTCTGTCTGAATATCAGGGAATAGCTGCCTGACTCACTTCAGCAGAAGTTGTCTGACACTGCGCTGGATTTTTCCATTATTTCACAGTCTCAGTTGCTTCTTTCATTATGGATCCAAAATAAGCTCCTGCCCAACCGGGTGTTCATTACCATCTTAGTCTATTTGCGTTTAACATAAGTGATTTCTACTGAAATATCAACAAATGACTGAGGTTAGCACTGTTTTCACAGAAACGGCGTGGGGTTTCTTTTTTTTTTTTTAAGCTTTCAAAAGAACTAGGACCAGCAATGCTTTTGTTGTGTGTCCTGATAAAGTCAAATAACATTTGGAATGCGTGTGACAGATTTCGCTCTCCTGCCTTGTTCCTCTGAAGCTTTTGTGAGCAATCAAATTTAAAACCACGAGCTTACCGCGTCTAACGCAAGTGTCTATGAAGATCCACGCTGAAAATCCTCTATATATTGAGATAATGCTGCTGCTGACCAAACTGTTGTATTACTGCATTAATTTATTATATCCTTGGGTGCTCTTTTCTTAAACAGCAGGTTTCCTTGAAGAATTTTTTTTTCCAATTTGAAGTTCCAAGCGCAGCGCTTGGAATTAGCTTCTTGATCTGGTAGAGCTTTGCTTTTTTCCCCTGCACTCAAAGTGTTATCAGTCAGTGGTTCTTTAGGAGCTCTTAAATCGCGTCTTCTAAAGCATAGTGAAAAGATGTAGTGAAAAATGCAGAAGATGGGGTTGAGAATTACGTGGGTTTGGAGGTAAAATGGTTTTGGTGGAGGAGGAGTGAGCTGCTAGAAACCAGAGCTCACCCGAAGAAGAGCCGCGACACTTTTATGGCAGTACTTTGGTCTTGCACGGCCACGTGCTAACGTCTGCCTGTGTAACCACTGCAGTGTCTTGAAAACAGGGCTGGAAAATTTCATAATCAATTTTACAGCGCGGAAGAGAGATGATAATTTGCTTTTGTGCATGGCTTTGCATCAAATACTCGTTTAGGCACTGAAACACTGAACCAGTAAGGATATTTGCTTTTTGTTTCCTGCCTTTGTTCCCTTGCTTTGTTCGTGGCTGATCCGCATGGAGCTCCTTTAGAGTCTACTTGAGACTGGCACTAATGCCCTTCCCTCCCTTTGCTTAAAATAAATATTTAGTTGATAGAGACGTGGGTTGCTGCGAGGGCTTTGGTGGATTCAGGGCATGGTTTTGGGCTGTAGAACCTGAAATCCTTGGGATTCTCAAAATGGAAGGGCTCTGTTCTGATTGCGGAGTCGTGAAATCGTCAGGGTAGGTAAGAGACCTTGGTTGCACACAACAGTCTTCCTGTGAAAATCTGATAAGCCTAATTTGGTACATCAGAATTCAGAATTTTAGAATAATGTTTTCAAGAAAATTGGCCTTGGTCTTTGGGGCTGATAATAGCTTTAGCGCATCTCACATGGCGAAGAATTTAAATCTTTTACTGACTGGCTGAGCAATATTCTTGCTAAAGAAGGGCAACTGATCTCTAAATCAGATTGTATGAAATACTTCTAGGATGCCCCAGGATCTAGTTCATGTTCCTGGTACTGGTTGTGGCTTAATTTAGTAAAACAGGTTTCCTGCAGAATTGTCAGATTCCGGATTTTCAGTTCTCTGGAAATGCAGAAGCAGAATTAAGCTTCAGGTGTAAGGGACATCATGGTAGCCAAGGTGGTCTGGGCGTTTGAACCAAGGGTTTTCCAATGTGTAAACTAAATTTTTTTGTTTGTTTGTTTTCCCTGCCATGCCTGCCGAGCTTGTAGCTGCAGAAGAAATAATTTTGCTGTACACAACACTCATCTCGGATATGCTTATTGCTTGTCACAAAGATTCAAACAGGGGTGGTTGCTTCATGTGGGTACAGGGCGTTACGTGTCCTGTTGTGGGGGAAAATGATCTGCAATGTCTGTTACTGTTAGCCAGTGCCATGCAGCTGCTTGTAGAGACTAATGTGGGATGTACCAACACAGCTGTGAAAATCCCAGTTTTTCTATTATTTGTCTTCTCTTTCTACTGGGTGTCCGTCTCTGCTCCCAGGGAAGGGGCGATGGGACGAGGGGCACCGGCCTCAAGTTGTGCCAGGGCAGGGTGAGGTTGGCCCTGGGGAACAATTCCTTCCCCAAAGGGCTGTCAGGGGCTGGAAGGGGCTGCCCAGGGAAGGGGTCGAGTCCCCAGCCCTGGGGGGATTGAACAGCCGGGCAGAGGCGGTGCTGAGGGCCAGGGTTTGGGGGTGGGATGGCAGGGGTAGGGGAACGGTTGGGCTGGGGGAGCTGAAAGGGCTTTGCCAACCAAAATGATTCTGTGATTCTATTTTCTGTTTTACAGAAGCCTTGTGGTTTGTTTCTGTAATCTGAAGGGACACAAAATAAGGGAAGTCTATGTTAGGAAAACACCCTTTTGAAGACTTTCTTATTAGTCAGTGTTTGTATTGCATGAAAATTTCATACCTGTGTCCAAGGTGGTGCTTGTCTACTTAAAGTATAAGAAGCTTGGCAAAGATGAATTAGCATTTTTTGTAAACTCCTTTTATGAGCTCAAATACAGAAGGTGAGAGCTATTTTTCCATTCAGAAAATTTGGGTCAGGTTTAATGTTATTTCATTGTGAAGGGAAAGAATAACTGTGTCTTCAATTACTTTGCTTTTAAAGCTGTGGTAGTTTTCATCCCTGCTGGTTTTTCAGTCATTAGTATTGCTCTGAAAAAAAAAAAAAAAAAATTACACCTCCAGTGCATTTAGCTTTGGCAAGTTGCTGCTGGTATAATATATAGCGGTGAGTGGTTTGGGTTTTCCCCCCCCCCAGTGTTTTTGTGCATGTGTGTTATATCCTTCCTTTCACAGCTCTGTAATGCTCCGAGTGTTGGTATTGTGGCACTGTTGCCAGATATTTTGAATGTAGTTGCCTTATCTGGAGAAAATCTGTGATTGAAGTTCACCCCGTGCACAATTTTTGGATTTCGTTGCCTGTTACGATCGAGAACATGTCTGAGTTCTTCCAAAATAAACTTTCCAAGATGGCTTGGTGAAGGTTTTTTGTAGCAACGTGCTTCCTGCCAAAGTTGTGCACCTGCCTGTTTAATGATTAATTTACACGGCTGATACCCTGTTAATGCAGAGGGGAGAGCGTCGCATGAATTTCATCGCGAGTTCAGAGCTTAGTATCTCCAGTGTCTGCCTTCATTACATACTTTGATCTCGTGTGGAATCAGCAAAGGCGATACCAAGAAAAAAAAATGTCCAGCCATTGCAAGACCTGAGGTCTTGTATGGGGCTGAAATGTGGACTGTGCAGGTCAGCGGTGCCAGAAAAAAAAATCAGGGGAAACTCCTTTGGTATTTCCCATCAAGGACCTCCACGCTGCTAGAAAAAAATATTCTGCTGTATCCAAATTGTGAGCAGACATCGCAGCTGCTGGTCCACTGGAAGAAAAGTCCTGAATTCCATAGAATGTGTTGGGAAATAATTACTTTTGAGGTCACCGATAGTTCTGTGATTTTTATTTTTTTCAAATGGAGATTAGGACCAGGCGTAATTGGTAAGGTCAGTTGCTTTTATTTTTGTCGAAAAATTTGGAACTAGATTTATTGTTGTACAAGATGGACGCTGTTTCCAGATGCCTTCATCTGTGGTTGCTGCCTGCTTTGACAGTGTGTTAGTGCGCTTTTGTTAGCGGATTGATCTATTGCATTCAAACACATAGCAGGCAGATCTTTAAATTTGGGTCAGCCGCTGTCTGTTTCTCACAAGCACAGGTTGCAGTGATTCTTTAAAGTCAATGTTTTTCATTTCGGGAATGGTAATGGGTGTTTAAATATGCCCTCGTTCAACTTTTTGGAGTATGAATCATTTTGAGGAGGTGTTGAAATGGTTCAGAGTCAAAACCAGAGCTTGACTTCCCGCCTATGCACATTTTTTTCTGAAACATCCGTTCTAATCTTGCTGGAAGTGTTCCCGCCCCCCCCGTCGATATCACCGATATTCTGTTAACTTGTTTTACTTGAATTTATACAGCGAGCCCGAAGAAAACTCGGAGCTACGTAAAACATAATAACGTTAAAATAGTAATTCTTAGATCGTTTGCAGCTATTCAGTAACCTGAACTGTTGAAGAACTCTGGGACAGCAGGCAAATGTCTTAATACGCGACAAATTCCCTAATCCCAGGGGCGTAATAGTAACTTCTATGCAGGTTTGGTGTTTGAATGTGGAAGGGTGGGGATTTGGATTTCTGGTGGAAAACAGGAATGTGTGATCCAGGTGGAAAAGCTGTAGTCACTTATAGCCTGTTAATTTTCGAATGGCACCTAAGGAAGAATAGGAAGGGGGTAAGGGGACTTCAATCCTGAAAAGGTGAAGGGAATAAATAAATGAAGAACTGCCCAAGATTGGCACGCTGGTTGGTTTTATAAATTGTGCAAGTCATTTCTTCTGAAATGTGTCTGAAGTTGAGACTGAAGTGGGTTGGTTTCTGTCCTCCAGTTCTGCTTTTGAACCCCATTGCTGCGTGCAGCCTCGGCTGGCGGGCACGGCGGTGTCGGGGCTTTGGGTCTGAACCAGGGCTAAACGGGAGAGGGAGAGCCATAAGGGTGTGCTCGTGCCAGCCCGGCGGTTGAGGAAGGGTGGATGGCTCCTCAGATGGAAATCTCTGCAGGGCTTGGGTTACTGCGAGCTGTAACAAGGCTTACAGATGAGAAAACATGGGTTCCCCTTGCTTAATGCTGGCTGGAAAGGAGGTGCCATGTGTTCTGGTAGCTTGGAGGTAGAAAGCAGCTTTTCTTCTTTGTCCACGTTCCCTGGTAATGTCTTTTTAAACAGGGATACTCAGGTTTTATATTGCTGTGTCTCCTCTGAAAGAAAAGGATGGTCTCACAGCCAGCTGCTCCCCCCCCCCCCCCCCCCCCGCCCCATACCTTTAGTTCTGCCAGAACTCTTAAGCACCACTTAAGTAAATATCAGTTTATCTGTGTTTTACGTTGAAAAAGTTTGGGGTGTAGCCTTAGCATTCATCGGGCGCGATTCCCTTGGGAATAAACGACCACGCCACTTCAGGAATGAAGCAGAAGAATGGTTCGTCATCTAATCGAATGGAATCTTCTTGGTTCGTCTTCCCTATCTGTGAAACAAGGACAAGTTATTTATATGTTTTAAAGATGCTCTGATGATGACGCTATTTACATCGGAATTTGGGGGCTTTAGAAGCCATACTTTAATGGCAGTTTTGCATGGCAACTGGTATCCAACTTGTCTATTCTGAGAAAAATACTGTCCTAGAGAAGAAATGTGGTTAATGTTACTATAAATACGCCTAAATCATCTTCACTCAGGCTTATGAAAAAGGATATTGTGTGTTAAAAGTGGTGAGGTTTAAATGTGATCATAATTTCTTTATTCAGTGCTGACAGGAATTTGTCATGTGGAATTAAAAGGGAAAAAAAAAAAAGACTATGTGAGAATTGCGTTATCTGATCAAAGCTGGTGAAGGCATCAGAGCATCTTTGGTGCCTGAGGTTTGCTTGTTTTCAGTACAAGATGTGTATGTAGGAGATGAGACATCGTGCTGAGGGAGACGTCCTTTGCCACGTTCCCAGCCTCCTAAAACCCACTGATCTTTCAGCATCTCATGGCAGCTAGGACAGAAACATGGTGAAACGGGAGTGCAGGCATGAAGGTTACCCATTAAAATTGTACACCAGGCCCCCTCCAGCAGTGAACCGTGGCGAGCCGTATTTCACCAGGAGGTTCACCAAAGCTGGTGAGATCTTACAGGAGGTGGACTGGTGGTGATGCTGGCCCACGGATGTGCTGTGGTGGAGAACAAGGAGCATCCTCCAGAGCAAGTCACTGTGGCTGGGCTGGAGGCTCTCTCTGGGAAGGTGGAGGGAGGTTTTCCCTTTTTTGTAGCCTGATGTAACTTCACGCTTCCTGTTTTGGGGTAAAAACGTAGCTGCTGGGCTGAAAACATAGGCTGTGTTGTGGGACTCGGGGCATGTGCAACTGCCGTGATCTTCATGATACTTCTGCCATTCCCATCTTCTTCTAACCAGTGCGTTCCTCTTCGGTCCCTAGATCTTGCTCTACGTGTAGGCTTTACGCAGCCTTCTGGGAAGTAGCTGTGTTCCACTGATCTCCTGAAGAAGGATTTGAGAGCTTCTCTTTACATCGTGTGTGAGGAGGAGGAGGGAAGGACATTTGTGCCCTGTTGCTTTGCAGGCCCGCTGCAGTTTGGAAGTGGTTGTATGGAGTGAGCTTCCCTCTCTCCTCTGTAGACCCTGATTCTGTAGCATTACCTGAAAGAGAGATTTGGGTTTTTTTTCTATTGAGGCTGGAGAACAGGAGAAGGCAGCTCTTGGAAAGGGATTCCTTGCTTTTACCCGTGGATTTGAAGAAGAAATTCTGTAGGAGACAACTGTGTCTGTTTCCATTGATTTCTCTTGACACTTTAATTTTTTATACATTTCCTATTGATTTAAAGTTATGATGGAGTCATGGACATCAGCAAATGTGCAAAAGCCCGAGCACTTCATGGCTGGGCTTCGTAGCATCCTCTTTGGGCATCAGGGCCGTCTTGCTTTTCTGTAGCAAGGTCAGTAAATAAGTGAACTCCTGTCATCCACTGAAGGAAATCTTACTGTCCAGGTTGAGGAAGACTTACAGGATGCTGTGGACACAACTGGAATTGCTGATTCCTGTAGTGTCCTGTACCATAACGGTTTTGCGAACGGTACGGCCAGAAGCAACAAATCCACACGGAAAAAAATTAAGAGTAGCTGGATGAAGGCCACTGTGCATCGATACTGGAGGAGATAAACCACTGTGAGTGATTTCTGTGCTATGTTTGACGTTTCTGAAGAAAAAAAGCCACTTGTTTTGAGGTCAGAAAGTATTGTGGAGACTTAATTTCCATGTGTGATATGAGCAGTACAAGGTGCTGTGCCTAACGAACGGGCTGAGCATTGGAAGCCCTTTGGGAGCCTGGGCTGGTGATGGGCTTGTGATGGGCTAAAGATTTACAGCAGGTCAGGACTGTGACTTGGCACAAGTTGCTTTCCCTTTAATCTCCAATTAAGTAAAAAAACCCCGATAGCTATAATTTTAATGGGATTAAATATATGCACACGCACACACGCATGTCTCTGTCTGCAGCAACTGTCTGGCATTTTGGCAGAGGTTCTCCTTGCTGCTAATGACTTAGACTGGAAATCACTCTGTGGCTAAGAGTCTTTTTATAAGCTTTTTCCCTTGGTCGTACGTGTTCGTTATTGGCTCTTGAATATACAGACAAAGTCTTTAAAAACAAACTCTGGAAAAATTTGGCCCTAAATTAGTCCTGTGTTGCTGTAACTTCTGCGTGGAGTGAAAACAGGAGTGGGATGTTCTTTTGGCAATTACCTCTGTGCTTCTTAGGTGTAGAACGCTTATAGCGTAGGTAAAGCTCTACAATTACCTAGGTGTGGAATTAAAATATTTATTGTGCAGGTCACGTGATATTCCTTAATATATAATAACCTGTTTAAGTGATGGAGCTGAGGAGGAAAGAAGTCCAGGTCAGCAATGGGAAGTAGTTTGTCCAAAGTAGTTTTGATATGTGATACACTCCACATTATATAGATCTCATCCTAATCTTGTTAGCAAAGGTCTTACAGGTCATATAATAGTATACCTAAAAGACACATCTGCTGGCACTGATATTGTTTCAGACTTTTTATGTGTGGTATTATGAAATTAAACCTTGCTTGGGATCTAAAACTGTCAGAAACGTTGGTAGGAGGAATGCTACCCACGGGCTGTACGGGAGGTGACCACGCTACCGTAGGCACTGAGTACTTGGGTGACTGAAGTCGGGTGATATCAATATGCCACCTTCAGCCTTATTCCAGGTCATCTTCACAAACATTTCTGCAGGAGAAGCTCAAGGGAGCACAGCGTGCTCCTCTGCTGTCTTTGCTTCCCACTGTTACTGATGGCAAACTCAGGGCAGAGAATCGCAACAGGTTTGAAAATGGGGAAAGGAAATCTCTGTCCGTCAGAGATTTTTTTTTTTTTTTTTTTTTTTTAATACAGTCATGCTTTGTACCTTGACTTCTCCCCGTGTTTTCAGTGAAGTTTCAGTTCAGAGGGGCGTAGCGCGCTTGCCTTTTAAGCGAATTAATGCAGGATAGAATTACAGGCTTGATTTGTGAGCCGGTTAACTGCTTTGATGTCTAACTGATTCGCTACAAGCAGCTCTTGTAGGCTGAGGCTGGGGTGTTGTCAGACGTCTGATGCAAATCAGAGTCTTAGCTGTCAATCTAAAGCTGGCCTGAGCGCGCTGTTTTGGAGAATGCCATCCTTTCCCAAGCCGACTGTTAAACTGCAGAGCTCATCCCGAGCGCTGGAGATGAGGACGTGGTACATATGGATACAAATCGTATTACTTAGTTGTACTGAGGGAGTATGTGGGAGTCCTAGTCATAACATTTGGATTGTGTTCCCACTAAAATAGTCCATGTTGTACGTTGCCTTGATTGTTTGTACCGATGGGATTCACGTTCACCCGTTCAAATACATTCTTCTGCCTTTTTCATTGCTACTCTTCTTAATGCTTTGGTTAGGTTTTCGGAAGTTGTGTTAGATCCTCTATACCCTTAATTCACTTTTAGCATCTTTTCTCCATGTAATTATAATTGAATTTTGCCCTTGGGCAGGTGTACTCATAATCTTTTAAGAGCAGTTTTAAAAATAGTGAGGGTGAAGAGTTGGTCATAGAAAGTAACATTAGTTGAGTCTTTGGACTGTGGAATAGTGATTGCAGTGTCTATTTAAAATTAAAAAAAAAAAAAAGAAGTAGTTGTGGGAAAGATGATCCATATGTCTACAGACCCATCAATCTGCCCTTGAGAGTGACCGGGGCTCCAGCACTGAAGGAAGGAATGGTTGGAGACGGTCAGAAATCGGCAGATAGGTTTGGCATTTGTAAGCGATGCTATTTTAAACGAAATATATCTTTGGCAAGAGCGCAAATGATACATGCGTGGGGGGGATGTTTTTTAAGCATCGTTTAGGATGGAGGCATCTGTAGCAGATAAATGCTATCTGGACTTTGGAAACCCGTTTGATTCAGTGTTGCCCGAAGTATTACTGAAATAGGGAAGCTGGGCTACGCTACGTGGTGTCTGAAGAACTTTTCACCTTTGGTGTGGTAGCCAGGAAAACTGGAATAAGCTGACGACCAAGTCTTATCTTCCCTTCTGTCATTTCTACCGACATAAAGTTAATCGGGCCCCTTCTCAAACGATAGGTATCGGAGGGCAGCAGGTGATGAAGTGTTAAACAGGAGTTTAAAAGGGGAGTAAATGTTTGGTAAGAAGTTGGAGCTGGAACCTGATTTAATATTTTCATTCGTGACCTGGGTAGAGGGCACAGATGTGCAGTGATTACATCACTTACGGCGTCATTGGGGAGCCTGGGTGCAGAGATCCCGCTGTCATCCTGCAAAAGCTGGGTGAACAAAATGACAGAACGGGGATGAAGCAATATCGTGCGATGCGGCGTTACGCTTGCAGTGATTTACAGAAAAAGCCCGTTAAGATGAAGTTACACAAAAAAAGACCCAGAAACAGTAATTGGTCTTTGAATGATGGTTATTTGTCAGCGTGATGCCTTTCAAAAGGCAGTAAAAAGGCAGTGAGGAGAAGGAGGGAAAGTGATATTAAGGTTCAAAGCACTGGTAGGAGCATCTCTGGGTAATATCATCGCCCTCTGATCAGATGTTTTTTCTTTTAATCACCTGTTAGCAAAGAGGATTCTTCTGTTCTTATTTTTAGAGGCTCTGATTGTCATTTATGCTTAGGTTCTTTATGTCTATTGATTAGCAAATGCTCTTGCCTGTAGCTATTCCTTATCAGCATAAGAAACAGGTACTATTCATTCACCAGGCTTCACGGGGGCTAAACGTAAACTCTTACTGCAATTACTGAAGGCGCGCTTTGCCGAGCATGTAACTCGTCTGGTGATTTGGAAAAACGGAACAAATAATGTGGTGTGGTTTTGTGTTTTTTTTTTTTTTTTTTTTAAATGAACAACTCCCGATGTTTAATCCAACAAGTCCCGTTGTTTAATCCGGAGAGCTTGACGATGCCCTTCAGCACCAGCCACCGCTCGCTGTACAACCCAGTGACGCTGCCGTCTACTCAAATGTGTTACGAACTGGAAGCCAGTAATGGCAGAACCTTTTTTCATGCGGCCTTCCCCTTTTAAAACCCTTTAAAAATTGTATTAGATGTCTTTTGTTTTCCTTTTCCCCCCCATGTTGCTCTCCAGCTCACAGCTTAATCTGGGAGCAGCCACAGATATTTGTTTCCTAATCATTACTAGGTCAGTATTTTCCCAAATGGAAAAAAAAATATTTTTGTATTAAAATTTAACTATGTGAAAAGTTACATAAAGGCCTGTAACGCTCTTAATATAGAACAACAGCCTCAAATGGAAACAATTAAAGCAAAATAATGCGTTTATGTTTTTGCTCGGCATTGTTGGGCATGGTGAGCTTCTGACAGCAGAGCAGGCTGGGTCTTCTCACCCGGTGCTTCCCAGCCAGAGCTGGTTAACCCCAAACCCACTGTTTGAGGAAGCCTGACCTTCTGGGGCCCTCACAAGAGATGTCAGGTGCTCTTCTATATATAAAATTCATTTGCAGGAAGGCCAGGTTTTTTTGTTGCTTGCAATGCTTTCTGCCGAAAATTGCCTTCTCCCAGTTTTAGTTGCTTGCGTGATGGACCCAACAGTGCGTGTAGTCACTGTTCGTGAGATGAAGTTTATGTGGTTAGGTGCTCATAGTTTTGAAACATTAATTTCAAACATTTTAGCTTTTAGTGGTTTGGAAAATTCAAATAAGATCTCATGTGGAAAGTTATATTATTGGTGAAGAATGGTGGAACCTGTGCAACAGTGATCATAGAATCACAGAATGGTTTGGGTTGGAAGGGACCCCTAGAGGTCACCCAGCCCAACCCCCCTGCAGGAGCAGGGGCATCTCCAACCACATCAGGTTGCTCACAGCTCCGTCCAACCTGGCCTGGAATGTTCCCAGGGATGGGGCCTCCACCCCCTCTCTGGGCAACCCCTGCCAGGGTTTCACCACCCTCACTGGAAAGAATTTCCTCCTTAGATCCAGTCTAAACCTACCCTGCTTCAGTTTAAAGCCATCCCCCCTTGTCCTGTCCCAGCTGGCCCTCTAAAAAGCTTGTCCCCCCCTTTCCTCTGGGCCCCCTTGAAGCCCTGAGCGGCCGCACTCAGCTCTGCCCGCAGCCTCCTCTGCTCCAGGCTGAACACCCCCAACTCTCCCAGCCTGGCCCCATAGCAGAGGGGCTCCAGCCCTCGGAGCATTTTAGTAGCCCTCCCCTGGTCCCGCTCCAACAGGTCCATGTCCTTGTGCTGAGGGCTCCGAGCTGGACGCAGGGCTCCAGGGAGGTCTCCCCAGAGCAGAGCAGAGGGGCACAATCCCCTCCCTCGACGCTGGCCACGCTTCTCCTGATGCAGCCCAGGGTAGGGTTGGCTTCTGGGCCGCCAGCACCCGTGGCCGGCTCATGTCCAGCTTTTCATCTCCCAGCACCCCCAGGTCCCTCTGGGCAGGGCTGCTCTCCATCCTTTCTTCCCCCAGCCTGTACAGATACTGGGGGTTACCCCGGCCCAGGGGCAGGACCTTGCACTTGGCCTTGTTGAACCTCATGAGGTTCACACAGGCCCCACCTCTCCGGCCTGTCCAGGTCTCTCTGGATGCCATCCCGTCCCTCTGGTGTGTCAACCACTCCACTCAGCTTGGTGTCATCTGCAAACTGGCTGAGGGTGCACTCGACCTCGCTGTCTATGTCACTGATGAAAACGTTAAACAGCGTGGTCCCAGTATGGACCCCTGAGGGGCAGCACTCATTACCGGTCTCCATTTGGACATAGAGCCATTGGCCACTACCCTCTGGATGCGACCATCCAACTAATTCCTTATCCACCAAACAGTTCACTCATCAAATCCATAGCTCCCCAATTTAGGGAGAAGGATGTTGTGGTAGACCGTGTCAAAGGCTTTGCAGAAGCCCAGATAGATGATGTCTCTCGGTTTTCCCTTGTCCACTCATGATAGAAAGCCATTAGGTTGGTCAGGCAGGACTTGCCCATACTGGCTGTCTCGAATCATTATCATTATGTATCTTACGTATTTTATGTAAAATTTCAGTAAGGAATATTTGCAAATGACTTTTTTTCCTTGTTTTATTTACAGAAATGATTTTTCATTTGTTGCAACCTCCTTCTTTGGATCAAAAAGTGGTTCCTTTTAATATAATTCTGAACTTATGTTGTTCGTAACCTCGCAATGATTTTCCACGAACGTGTAATTTTTGTGTAACGCTTCAGTACACTGAGACTTTCATGAAGTACTCCTCTTGCCAAGGCACTCGTGGTGGGTAGACGAGGTTAGGCAAGGATACGAAGGGCTCTTCAGCAAATTAGTGGCTGGATGAGGTTTTGGAGTACCAGGGCTCCTTTGGCAGAGCAATGTACGCTTGTTGACAAGTCACGGCACTGCTCATGTAGAAATAATTCTATCTCCAGAGAAAAGAAGATGAAGAGCCATGGGAAAACGTCTGCTTTTCAGTCCAGGATAGAGCGGTGAGGGTCACGGGCAAAAGACAGCTCTGAACTGAACCCGTAAGAAATGAATCGGCTGTGACTTTTACTGCCCGCCCTCGGGGCGTGAATCACTTATTGATTATTATGCCAACCCACGGTAACAGGGCGAGATCCTTCGTCTCGCTGGGGTAGTAAACCTGCCGTGCCGATAGTAACTAAATTCATTGGGGTTCGGCGGCAACAGCAAATGCTACGTTTAACTGACAAATTTTGTACAAACCCTGTAAAAACTGTCCTGTTTGCTTTCTGGGGTTAAGAGGGGCGGTTGTGAAAGGTCCCGTCCCGCGGCGGATGGGCTGCTTTAATAATTGTCCTTGGCCAGAGCCCTGGCTGCTTGGCAGGATTCGGTTGTGTTTGCTGTTCATGAAACGCTTTTGGATTCGGCGTTAAAACTGTTGACCACAGGTAGCAGAAAACGGTGGCTCACGTTAAGCTTTTAAATTAATGGCCCAGCTCTTCAAAATGCTGAGCATTCAATGTTTATCAATTCTTCCTTTTTCTGGCTTTAAGATGAGGGGAAAGAAAATATAATTATGTAATTTTTTTTATGTAGTTGATGGTGAGGGTTTAAACGCTGCTGATCCCTACTCCTTTTGTGGTGTTACTGCCCATTAACCTCCTTTAAAACATGTGGCAGTGCTCTACCTAGGGCTGCTTTCTCACCTGTAATACTTAACTAATGGTGAGCCGTTAACGTGCTTTAATTTTACAGCTAAAATTTAAATCAACTTATTTTCCTGGGGAATGCCGCGTCATGGTTCAGGAATTGTCGGATGCTTCAAGCTCTGCTTGTTGAACTTGCCGAGGTGAGGAACGTGCCCCCTAAGTAAGAGAGTTATGCAGGTGTTGAATTTAACTGGATAATTGCACTTTCTTTAAAATAGGGGTTGTAATTAGTGGAACAATTTGACTACGAGCCAGTTTGAACAGCCTGCCTTAATCTAAATAAAACCCAAATGCTTTGTTTTGTCTTCCTTCTCCCGAATCAGGCGGTAATAAATAAATTAAATAAGCTCAAAATAGTACCGCGGAGCTCTTGGCAGGCAGGAAAGCATCTGTTTCTGTAGGCGGGAGGAAGGGGAAAAACAAGCTGGGTCTCCATCCTTGTCTTCCTTGGCCCTGCAGCGCTCTTCCATGACAGCTCTCCTTCATCCCAGAGCTCATCCCGGCCCGTGATGCCCCTGAGAGCTGGGCACCACCTTTCTCTCTGCTCTCCTGTGAGTCGTGTTTGCTTTTCGAGATTGCAGCTCTGTGTATTCAGGTATAAAAGGGCTCTGGCGTGACCGGTGCTATAGGAAACCCCCCCAGTCGAGCGCTCAGTGGTCCTGGTACTCAGGATGCTCATGGGGGCTCTGAAATTGGACGTGTGAGTTTGGAGATTTCCAAGGAAATACTGTGCAGCCATCGTTTTTATGTTGGCTTTTTTTTTTTTTTCGTCTTTGAAACCACTGCATGCGAACCTTTCGAAGCTCGTAGTTAAAAGAAATCTGTAGAGCCCACTATGAAACTTCTCCGCTGTATCAGCGATGATTGCAAGTACCAAGTCTATTAAACGTGTCCCCCTGCCTTTAAACTTAAAAAGACACCAGGCACATGAGTTTGTATTTATACCTTTGCGTAGATAATTTTAGCCTAAGAACAAAATGGTTCCTGAAAGCTGTTGCGTCCAACGCTGATTTCGTTGTATTTTTCATGTGTCAGAGAGGAATTTATTACTGTGATTTCTTCACTTATTCCTCGTTCTATAAATTATCTCCGACAGATTAATTTAAAGCACAGGAGATGAGGGGAAGTTACTGACCCTATGATGCATTGATACATCTGTGGTTGGGTCTGGAACGCATTCAGCTTGAATTTTCCTCCTTTTAATAACCCGAAGTTTCATATTTATTGTGTTAAATAGCAGAAATGGGTGCTAAGACACAAAGATTGCCCGCAGTGCTATGCCCGTGAGCATTCATCAGCCCGACAGCGGGGCAGAGCGCTGCTTTGGGCCGGGAATAAAAGTAGAGTCAAGAGGAAAGCAGCAGTATAGATGCACAAGTCGCATCAATGCCTCGAAATCCCGCCCGCGAACGCAGAGCCCGGCCGGGCAGACAATGCAGCAGTGTTCGAGCGCGCTGGAGGGAAGCACTCGACATGAAGTGGGTTGTTGCTTTCTGCTCCGGAGGACTTTTGGCGTAAGTGGTTCTCCCAAGCCTTCCCGATAGGGTACATCCAAGTATCACGGCGTAGTTTCAGCAGTTTTAGGGCAGGAATGAGCTTTTTCCTGCGGGGTTTAAGGGTGCTTACTCTAGGCGGTCAGCGTTAACGCTTCTAAAGAATGTTTTAAGACATCTTGGTTAAGAATTGAGGTGAACTACATGAAACTGCAAGCAGCTAACCAGGAAACTGGAGCCAGGCAAAATCTTTTTCTTTCTTGTTTTTCTTAACTAAAAAAGAAAAAGCAAACAGCACAAAATGTGGGGCAAAATGCTTTGTTAGTGCAAAGACGCTTTTCCTTTGGATGTTACCGGAGAGAGGAAAGAATTCGTGATGACTGAATCCTAAATAAGGAGGTGGGATTTTTTTTTTTTTTTTTTTTTTAGAGGCAGTTGAGAGGTGGCCTGCAAATCACGCTCAGCCTGGTAGTGAAGTGAGGGGTTATTTCAAAACTTTACGTAAGTCGTGTCGAGCCACCGTCTTTGTTTTTGTTGTTACAAATCTGTTGGGAGCAGATGGAATTTCACTTTTTCCCGCTCCTCTCCAAGAATAACTCCTTTCTAAGTCATTTCGGAGGCGATGGGAAAGGTGCATATGGCAGATTTGGAGATGGAAGGGATGATTTTTGCAGCTACACCTTCCCTTGGGGAGTTTGACTCTTTGCTCTGCAGTCCTGCCCCTCCGGAGCGCCTGCCCCGACTCCTGCGCTCGAAGGACGCCCACAATTGCATTATTTTCTGGATTGACCCCAGTGTTCATTAAATCGTCTGTTGGATTTGTCAGTTTGTGGTTTTTTTTTTTTCTTTTTTTTTCTTCTTTTTTTTTTAAGGAGAGTTTTCTTCTTTTTTTCTTTTTTTTAAGGAGAGTTTCTTTGCTCTGTAGTGATTATCAAGAGCTGTGTGTTAGACGCTGCCTTACTACCAGAAAAGAGGGAAAAAAAAAAAAAAAAAAAGCAGCATGTATGCCTGTCTGCCTCCGCAGCTGAGGAATCAGTAGGCTGACGGTTGTGACCTTCGCTGCGCCGCCGAGCTCCTTCATAGACAAGCTCTCGAGAGCTACTTATCTTATAAAGAAATGCTAATAGATCTTGGCTTATAAAGATATTGTAGCGAGTCCGTTGCTAAGGCTGCATTGACACGAACCATAAATTTTGCCTTCGGTGCCAATGAGTGCTTTGTTTCCAAATTTTCAGCATTTATTCCAAAAATAAAATGGTTTCTCATAGTCATTGCTTGATCAAAATGCACTGAAAAAGTTTATTCTTTGGAAGGGTATTTTTTCTTTTTTAAAGTGGGTTTTCTTGGTGTTTCTTCTGTGCCGGCAAGGAATCAAGGCTTGGTGTTCTACTAGCCAAGAATCTGTCTTGGTGGGTTCGGAAATATCTGATAGGGATTGTAAAATTGATTGTGCAGACACATTTATAACGTGTAGTGGTTTGTAGTAGCTCAAACCACCCCCTTTCCCAAGGAATTTATACTTGCTGGCCACAGTGAGGCTGACAAATGTGCTCTGGTATTTCAAAATCACTCCCAACTCTTCACCTCCTTAAGTTCAGAGCTTTTGAGTTACTGGTTGTCTTTCACATTTGGTTTATTTGCTCAGGCTCTTAAATAAACATCGTGGTGGTTTGGGTGGTGTGGGTTGACTTCATTCTTGCAAGAAGCTGGTGGAAAAGCTTAGGCTAGCGAGTGGAGTAAGCTGAGCGTGGTTAAACTGATCTGTGCCAGCAGTAGAAGGCTTTCATTTACGGGATTAAGATGATTTAACCAAACCTACGTAAAGTCTGGCCTTTTCTCTCTTCGCTAAGCCAGGATACTGGCTCCATGTTTGCGTGTAAACCAGGGCAGGTGCCTTCCTATCTCATAGCTGTGGATGGCATTGGATCAAAACCTCTTTATTTCCTTACGGCAGCAACTAAATGAGGGATTCGTGACGCGTTCACGGAGTTGATCCAGCTTGTTGACTCTTTCAGAGGAATTTCAGCAGCCGTTTCCCTTTGCCTTATAAAAGTCTGCGCGCTGGAGGGTTTGCATGGGTGGATTTTTGCGCTCGCCAAACCTATGGCTGTATTGCGTTGACCTTGAGCATCAGCATTTCTGGTGCCGAGTCGAACACACAGGTTGGTGTTCATACATCGATGTGCTAGAGTTGTGTTTCGATAGCAAATTAATTCTTGACGAGACTGGGAGTTCAATATACTTTTTTTTTTTCTTTTTTTTTTTTCTTCTCTCTCTTCCCCTCCCCTTGTTTACCGTCTTCATGCCAGATTTCTTCACGTTGGTATGTAACCCGTTTCGGCAGCAGTGTGACTGCGTTTGGGGGCGTAGCGTACGGAGGAGCCCGGCATACTGCCACGGCAGAAGCACAGGGGGAGTGGGAACGCGTAGCTGGACGAGCGCTCGCTCTTTGCATTTTTAGTACGTAAATGTAGCCCTGCCTAAATTCGAGTCGTCTGGATTTTTCTTTATTTTTGCATTTTTTTCTACTTACGGGGGTTCAAGGAAGCTGACTGTGTACCCCTGCCTTCATTAAATACTTGAAGCGTTCAATATTTAGCTCTTTTTTTTTTTTTTTTTTTCTACTTGGTGTGAAATTGCTTTATTAAAAATGAGTCATTTGGGGAAAATTTCATGCGTGCTTTTCTGCAAGGGGTTACAAATCATTCTTTTTCTCGCCTTGATTAAGAATTTAGCGCGACGGTCCGTGGGATAGAGGAACAGCTGGCTTGAACTGGAAAATGCAAGGCAAGGGGAGAAGGACTGATGTGCTAAGTGTTTATGGCAGGTGATTACAATTCTGTACCAATATGTATGTGGAAATGAGAAGTCCCTGTAAAACCAGAAATTGGGAGAGAGCGCTTTTTATTCCCAACTTTCGTTCTCCTGGATATGGGCAATCTTAAGTTAAATGTTGCTTCTTTATGTTATGAAGGTAGGTGCCCCTTTCCAGCTGCTTCTGCAGGTGCTGGGGGATGCTCAGTGGGAAGGGAGCAGAACTGGAAACAAAACCAGACCCTGCGGTCAGAAATCAGTGGAGCTGGGTTCACCTCCACGAGCCAGCGGTCGTAGTCCCCGGTTGAAGGGCTGTTCCCTGATTGAATGACTGCTGGCAATCTTGCAGGTGTAGGTGCTGGAAGGGCTGCTAGGGAAGGGAGCTCGTGTGGCTGGAGAGAATATGTCTGGGAGCAGAATTCATTGAAATGAGGTACAAAATGGGATATTTTAATCAGATTTGAGAAGATGGTGTTGATCGAAAAGGTTGGGTTATTTTTATTATTGGTGCTCTGTGGGCTTCTCCATCTCCCTTCAATTAATGTCTTCTCTGTCCCCTCCTTAAAGCCAAAGAATATTTGCACGCCTCTTGTTCTTTAAGGTAATACATGGGAGAAGAACATTTTTGGGGCAGGCAATAAATATATCCTTGTGTGATACGAACATACACACTTGATTTCTAGGGGACCACACTTGTCTCGTTCTCTCAAGTTTAACGTTCAATGCTTGTGAAGGCTCCTGTGGATTTACATTATTCGTGCTAGCGGCACCCTTGAGAACGCTTTCCTTAGTGGCATGTCTATCAAGGTATAATTAGTTTACTACCTTATCTGCAAATCTGTTTCATTAACAAATACAATAACTTTTTTTCCACATTTGTTTTTGGCTGCTGAGCTGTCAAACGCTACATTGATGTCACTGGTGGCAAGAAGCAGAATAAAAACCTGTGTCACCTGCGGCATTTTATTGCGTGTAGGAGCTCTTGTGAATATTCAGTAAAAATATTTGCTGCAACAAATCGAAGTAAACAAATGCAGGCTGCCCTGAACACATGTTCCAGCCTGGATTCTGCTTTGAATATTGATTCCCTGCTCTTTGCATGACCTTCTCCGTGTGGCTTCAGCCAGAAACCGGCTTGAAAATGTTAGGGATTGTCATTCGGTAGGTTCTCAAAACCCTATCTGGATCTTGGGACGCACTTTATTATTTTAATAACCTGCACCTGAGGATGTGCATCAAAATGCTTTTTTCAGGTCGGGACCAAATGGAAGTTAGCCTTCGCACCAAGCTGTCGTCCAACTTTTTTTTTGGGGGGGGAACAATTTTCCCACCCGGTAACACTGATGCACAGTAGCTTAGAAATGTTTGAACGCCAGGCAGGAAATAAAAGGAATTATTTTGATCCCTGTTAGGAAGGTGGGTCAGGCTGTGATATTTATTTATAGGATGTCTCAATATTTTCATTTTCCTTTTTTTTTGCTGCAAAACTGACTGATCTTTGGCTTGAGCTTTTCTGTAAATGCCGCTACCAGGTTTTGGGCTGCGCGTTGGGCCTCGGAGCTAGCAGTGGTGGAGGGGGCCAGGTTTGCAGCTAAAACTGACTTTAAATATGCTTCTTGGGGGTTCGGATGGAGTATTTGGGGGTGTGTTGGTTAGGAAGAATCGGGCAGCAGTTCCATGCGTAGCTTTGGAAAGGGGAAAGGATTGCTGCTGCTGGGTTTACGTTTGTTGTAGAGACTTGGGATTTTGTGTATGTCTTAGCAAAGCGCAGCAGGATGATGGTCCTCTGCTCCGGGGGGATGGCCTTCAACTCCGCTTATTCCCGATTCCTGCTGGCTGGAGGGTTAGGTCGGCAGCTCAACCTCATTTCGTTCGCAGTACAACACCCGTCCCACCAGAGAACGCTTTTGCCTGGGTTTAAATGTAGGACAGGTAACTTGAAAGCTTACCGAAGTAAAGTGCTCTTCAACTGGAGGGGCATTTACGTGCCTTATTTACAAGGTACACGGTGTGGTGTACTGCAATTTAAATGCTTGTACAAGTACTTAAGATACTTTTTTTTTTTTTTTTTGATCATTGAATGTTTCTAATTTGGGGAAAGTGCTGAAAAATCATCCGACAAACCTTGTGTGCTATTTGCAACTAAGTGTGAATCACAACTAAGTTTTGAAACGGAAGGGAGGGCAGAAAAACGAGTGAAAAGATGTTGACTGCTAGGAAAAATGGTTACAAATTGGTAGAACCAGGAGGCCATCTTGAAATGGTTCTAAAATAGTTCATTTGTTAAAAAAAAAAAAAAAAGGGTGTTTTTTTGGTAAATTGTTAAGCCTTTGAGCTAGCAAGATCTTGAAAACAATTTATCTAGATATGTGTAAGGCTGGTTTAAGGTTCTGCATAGACGAAATATGTGTGTAGGCTCTTTTTTGTTCAAGTTACACTGGGTGTATTTTACCTTACTCTGCGTTGGAAAGCTTGCACATATGAATAGAGAGGATATAGGCAGGAATTACTAAACTAGAATGTTCTGTAGAATGTTATATTTTTAGTTTCTAACCAGAATTTAAGTAGTGTGACGCTTTATTTTTTTAAAAAGGGATTCTATGGCCCTCCAGAATGGGAAGATGAATTTCAATAATAAAGGGTTCTGCCCTCTTCCCCCTTAGAAAAGTAAACAAAAACTTAATGATAGTTAAAGTTTGATAAATTAAACTGGAACTTGGACACAGATTAAGAAAAAATACACAAATGACATTTTTTTTTTTTTTTTAATGCTTCCGAGTATATTCAGAACCACTATTTTTTCTTAGGAGATACACTTTATTTAAGCGTAGGTCACAGCGTGTGTCTATATATTACCTGAAGTCGGGCTGGATCATCTAATGCAATGGAATTTTTTTGATCTTCTGGTGGTAGACCTTGACAGGACCCGTCTGGCTCTGGAGACCATTCATCATTAGGCTTTGATGAGTCTCTTTGACGGTGGCAATGATGTGGCTTTCTCCTTGCTTCCGTCTTGCAGGGTGTTGAGTTTTGGGTGATGCTGAGGCAATTCGGAGAGGGGTGAGACTGTTCACAAGGGCGCTTGGCCAAAGGTTGTAAAGCTTCATTGTGAGCAGGGGAAGGGGAGGGATCGATATATTCCTTTTTCTGCTGCAAAGTTAGATGGTTTATGATCACAGAATCACAGAATGGCGAGGGTTGGAAGGGCCCTCGGGAGATCGTCTAGTCCAACCCTCCTGCTCAAGCAGTATGTTACACAGGACCTCGTCCAGGCAGGGGCTGAATATCTCCAGAGAAGGAGACTCCACAGCCCCCCTGGGCAGCCTGGGCCAGGGCTCCGTCACTCTCAAAGTCAAGAAGTTCTTCCTCATATTCAATTGGAACCTCTTCTGCTTCAGTTTGTGCCCATTGCCCCTTGTCCTGGCGCTGGGCACCACTGAGAAGAGTCTGGCTCCGTCCTCGTGACACCCACCCTTGAGATATTTGTAGGTGTTGATGAGGTCCCCTCTCAGTCTTCTCTTCTCCAGGCTGAAATGATGTGCGAGCTTTATTTGCTTCTGTCTTGCCTGGCGTGAAGCAGGCAACTTACTGCGGTAGAACTCCAGGAGCGTTTCAGGACCACCAGTGAAGGGTGAGAGTCGAGTTTTTCCAGGCATTACAAATGCTTGCAGCTAAATCATCTTTATTTCAGAGAACTAGGCCAAGATCCAATAAATGGATTTGTGAACAGATGGGGAAAATGCAGAGTGCGACTGTTAGATCAGCTTAATCGACAGCGGCTGTAGCGTACGCCATCTGCGTGGCCGTGGTCTCAGGTAGGGGCGTTGGGTGAAGGTGGGCTTCAAGGGGACGTCGTGAAGTGGCCTTTTGTCGTGGTGACGTTTCTGCATATCATACAGGCGTTGGGGAAAGGGTTTTGAAGTAAAAAAATAAAAAAGATAATAAAGATTGGAGTTGTCATGGTATGGAGGCAGAGAGAAATTATAATACAGTCGAGCAAAGCCACAGAAATCTGCACCTGCAGAATGCTGCTTGTGCGAAGAAGATGCTCCTGTGGTGTAATGACAATAAAAATATCTTTTATTCTATGTTTTCCCCAGTAAATCTGAATGGGGGGAAGGATTTGCGGTCGTCAAGGTACAGGATAACGTTTACATTTATGCTGCGGCTTGGGTGTTTGGTTGGACAGAGATAAAGGTGAGGTTGTGCCGTGAACAATGCTGGTCTGTGATCTCTGAGATGGGGCTGGAAATAAAGAAATGGGAGGATTGACAGGGATCTAAGTTTGGGATATTTCCAGTTTGCATTGAATAGCTGGAGAAACTTAGAGGTGAGAACGTCGGGTGGAGCTACAGCGCGTTTCTGGTGCGTCCGCGTGTGGATGTGGACTTTTCTACATTACAAGGTGGCTGTGAAAGTGGTGAAATGCCAGTGTCTTTGGGGATCCAGCACAGGGACTTCTTGGGTTTTTTGTTTGTGTTGGTGTTTTTTTTTTTTTTTTTTTTTTCTCCAATGCTTCTGACATGAGGGGATGGGGTTGGAGGAGGGAAATCGGCATTTCCTTCATTGTTTCTCTGGTCGGAGTGTTGAGGTTGGGTAATTTGGTGTCTTGTCAAATGATTTCTCCCCTGGTTACAATTCGCTTGCTTATTATTGTAATTTTTGGGTTTGTAGGGTAAGAGAAGAAAGCAAGCTGCTTCGATAAAGAGGCGCTAAAGTGTGTTTTTAGATTAAATGTCTTTGAAATTCCTCTCCCTTCCCAGCGGGAGGGCTGGGTGGGCAAGCAAAACTTTAAAGGAATAACTTGGACAACCTGGAGGAGCTCCAGGTGTGGCTCAGCTTCTTTAAGCTGAGGAGGGGACGTATTCCAGGATGGGTGCTGATGCTGAAAGCAGCTGGCAGCTCCGGCGGGATAACAGCAGAGGCACCAGCCAGCCCCAAAGGAGACGACTGCAGTAGCATTCATTTTCGGTGACAGTAGAAGAGCAGGAGCTGGGACAGCATGTCAAGATCAGGAGATACTGGTGGCCACCTGGAGAGGGGCAATGTTTGAAAATACTGGGTTTACGGCTTGTTGACTTAATGATTTTTAAGACTGTTAGCAGCATTTGTGCTTTCTGATCTCTCTCAGGCTGTCGACGGTCATTCAGTTGTCTCTGGAGCGTGGCAGCCTGTCAAATCAAGGCGTATCTTTCAGGAGCAAAGAGGGATTTAGCGAGGTTTGCGAGCGTCGGAGCTGCAGGTTGTGACTCCGCCAGGAGAGGCTGCGGTGATAAGGTTTTACCTGCTGTGATTTCTCTGAGCATCCTTGCTCAGACCTCGCAGGGCTTTTCAGGCTCTGCCCTTATCTCTGATCAGCAGCCAGGGAAATCACTTTCCACATTTTTACATATCTCTCACAGAAGGGCAAAGCTAATCTCTCCCTTTGAAGAAACAGTGTTTCCCATCTCAAATTAACGGTGTCAGTCATTCAGGTTTGTTTTTTTTTTTTTTTTTCCCTGAAGCAAGACAGCTCTAACATCAATTCAACTGTACCACAGAAAGTGGGATGAAAACAGAAGATATTAAGCGTGGAGGGTGATTGTCACTCCTCTCTGACCTCTTTGCCTTGGTGAGATTGGCAGAGCGGTGCAGCGTGACCTCAAAATCCCTGATTCTCACCAGGAGGAAAACCCTGACGGAAGGCAACCATAGACTCATAGAGAATCCTAGAATGGTTTGGGTTGGAAGGGACCTTTAGAGGTCATCTAGTCCAGCCCCCACTGCAGAGGATGGTTTTTGCAAGCGCTGGAACAGTGGCCTGTTGCTGCAAGAATGGTTGAAGATGCTCTTTGCTTGCAAAGCCATGAGGTTTTCTAGGAATTTCGTGGCCACGCGCCTCTCGTGCGCAGTATGGCAGTTAAGTGGTGTTATGGTGGGAATCGCAGGGTAGAGCTGTCTTCAAGCCAGTGCAGAAAGTGCTGCGATAGCACCAATGGGGGAGTGACTGAAAAAGCATTGGGATGAACAAGCAGGGACTTTGCACCCTTAGTTGTAGAATTAAGGTGATCAGATATGACACTGCTGGGGTTGTGGTGACTTTTGCATGAGTTTACTCATCTTGAGGACTCTCTTATCTCGGTTGCATTGGAGGCTTTGGATGTGGGAAGGAGTCTTTATATACACCCAGAGTGCTTCGTAGTCTTTGCGTAGGTACCTATTGCTGCATAGGTTAAAATCTTTTCAAACTTGATTTTGCAGTAACGGCATTACCTTCGTCTGTGTGAAGCCTGGCATGTAATTAATTGTATCTTCCCAGCTGTACCTGTGGTATGGCACCGAGCTGGCAGAAGAGGGCATTTAGCTGTTCTACCTTAGAAATTAATGAAGTAGATGCATGGATTTTGTTTATGGGTTCCTCTCATCCCCTGCGCGGCTGATGGCTATTCCGTGCCTATGAATTGGGGCATTTGCTTATAGCAAACCCTCGAAGGATATCTCCTTTCATCTCAGTGCCTTCACTGAGAAAATGAACAAAGCTAAATTGTTAATCAATTTAGGCTCGAATGCCATTGTTCTGGTAATAGGCTGTAACAGCCCTTTCTTTATTGGCTTCAACTTCAAATTTACCCGAAACAATGGCTTTGAATTGTGCTGGGCTGGAGGCAGCGAGGAGCACTTGGGCAGGAGAGGGGGGAGAGCAGGAAAACTCATCGTTTGCATCAGTCGCTGGATTTAGCAACTTCAAAATTAGGATGAGCAACTGGGTTTTGCGTTTGTTTGTTGGTTTTTTTTTTTTTTTTTCTTCTTGGTTTTGTGGAGGTTTTTTTTAGGGGAAAGGCTGCCTTAAAACTCTCCAGTTTGCTGATAGGTCTTCTCTGGCGTTACGTGTCACTGCAGTCTTGCTGAAAGCAATACAAACCAGTTCTGAGATGCGCTGATGACCTCTTAGAGGTGAAGGTTTAATGTATTTTATAAACCAGACCAGCCCGCTTACCTGTTCCGGTGAGTAACGATGAACAGGCAATCTGCATTTTCTCTTTCGTACTCCTGATGAAAATATCAGGATAGACTAGATCTAAGGAAGAAATTCTTTCCAGTGAGGGTGGTGAAACCCTGGCAGGGGTTGCCCCGAGAGGGGGTGGAGGCCCCATCCCTGGGAACATTCCAGGCCAGGTTGGATGGGGCAGTGAGCAACCTGATGTGGTTCAAGGTGTCCCTGCTCCTGCAGGGGGGTTGGGCTGGGTGACCTCTAGGGGTCCCTTCCAACCCAAACCATTCTGTGATTCTGTGATAGTTCTTTTGAATACCTCATTGCCAGCATACAGCGTGCCTTCAGTGTGGCGATGCTTTGGAAATAAGCGCTGCAACATGATTTAGTCGGACGTTATAAGCTGCTGTCGAGCTTGTGACTTTTTGTACTCAGCTATTAGCAAGAGGATTGCTTCAGATTTATTAGATGGTAATTAGGTAACAGCTTTGAGTCTTCGCCTAGTTGTGCAGTTCACGTCTCTGTAGGAACTTTGTCAGTGTATACTAATTTGTATTTGAAAAATGTACGCTGCTAGTATAACTTGTGGTGGTGTTAAAAACACGTGCATTTATCTGGTATGCTCCAATACTCTGATTTGGCTTTTTACCCAGGAGATGCCATCGCTTGCTGTCTGATTTTCTTGTGTTGGCGTTGCGCGTTTTGGGGGCTCCCAGAACTAGACGGGAGTAGCTAAATACACAGAATTCTTTTACGTAAAATATTTCTCTGTGAACCAGGCTCTCTTTTGTGAGATCTTCATCCTTTTCATTGCTTCCCTTCAGCTTCCTAATTCCCTTTTTCCCCTTTGATTCTTAAATATTGCAGTCCTCTTGAAAATCAGTGAAAAATTTACACCAGCTGTACATAACAGGGTTGCCACCTGGTAGTGTTTGGAAAAAGCCTTAAGTACTGTGTATATGCACCTGAGTATACGTATATATTTTCAAATCTCAGTTTTGTAAACAGATCCTTGCAATTGTTTTTCCACCCTGGAGGTTTTAAAGTCAATATTGTAGCTTTGTAAGTGTTAAATGTGTTACCTATGCTTTGTGTATGTTTTTCCACCTGTGTGTACGTGTGTTTATGCATCACAGGGAATACTTGATGCACCTTGCTTTCTTATTTTCTTAGGGTGTAGCAGCTGCTCCTTGCAGAGCAGGAGAAGTAACACCCAAGTAGGACAGAAGCGATCCTTGTAGAGTGGCATCATCTACTACCAAGTTAGCAAAGACAAACGGGAATCGATACCTTCCCATACTTTATGGAATCTGATTTTTGCATCTGAGTGATAAAATTGCGAATAGGCACAAAGCATTTAGTAGGGTAACACTCCCCAGAGCCTGGCAGTGTTGGCAGGAGTCTTCTTGTGTGTGTTGTGAGGGTGTTTCTAGAGCATCATGAAAACGTCCCGTGTTGAAGTAGAATCATAGAGTGTTTGGGTTGGAAAGGACCTTAAAAGCTCATCTAGGCCACCCCCCCTGCCATGGGCAGGGACATCTTCCATTAGATCAGGTTGCTCAAGGCCCCGTCCAACCTGGCCTTGAAGACTTCCAGGGAGGGGGCATCTACAACTTCTCTGGACAACCTGGTCCAATGTCTCACCACCCTCACAGTAAACAATTATTTCCTAATATTTAACCTGAATCTAACTTCTTTCAGCTTAAAAGTTACCCTTCATCCTGTCGCTACACTCCCTGATCAAGAGTCCCTCCCCATCTTTCCTGTAGGCCCCCTCTAAGTACTGGAAGGCTGCAATAAGGTCTCCCTGGAGGCGTCTCTTCTCCAGGCTGATCAACCCCAACTCTCTCAGCCTGTCCTCATAGGGGAGTTACTTAGCTCCCGGAGTGTTTTTTCCTCTTCACGTTTCTCATGGATTCCCCTTCTGAGCCTTTGCTCACAGAGAAAGCCAAAACATTGTGTAGGACATGTCCTGGTTATCGGTGCCCACCAGTACTGAGCGAGACACCGTCACGCGTAGTGCAAACAGGACCGAGTTGGGGAGGACAAGGGGGTTGGTTTGCATTTTTTTAACTAGAGCTGGGAGATCAGTTTAGCTTTCTCTTTTGAATTTAAAGATAAAATTCCAGCTTCAGTTTGGTTTTAGTGCTTAGTATTTATTGGAGCATGCCTCGGTGAGAAGGTGTATAGAGTAACGTGGATCTGCTAATGTTCTGCCCGTGCCAGGCAGTATGTGGGATAAGAACATAGCCCCTATTTCTTTGGCTTTCAGACACATCAACTCTGATTTTTTTTATTTTTTTTTTTTTTTTAAATATCCTCTATTTGTTCTTAATGGCAACAGCTCTAAAGCTTGGTAAGGGATCTGAGTAATTTACAGATTAAGTAGCACGTCAAGGGAATTTGGCTTTGGTTACTTTTGTAAAACTAAATCCTGTGTTTTGTTTTTACATTGCTGAGATATGAATAAATTGTGTTGATGTTGAATTGCTCTTTATTTTATTTTATTTTTCCTTGAGACGTGACATGACTGGGGCTACAGTACTAACAGGCTTACTTTATCTCCCCCCCCCCCCCCCCCCCCCCCGTCACTCTTGATAGTGTTTCTGCAGTGAATGATTTAGTAATTGCTTCCAGAGAAAATGCTTCAAAGAGTTTTCTGAGCAGAGGCTCTTGGAGAGCTTGGCAGATTCCATGTGGTTGTTTTTAGCTCGCGAGACTTGCTCAGGTTCCCAGAATCTGTTTGCTCTTGGTTGCATGCGAAGTGCTGTCGGAGTTGAAGCGTCGGTGTAGTTTCTTTCCTAGCTTTTCCATAGAAATTATTTTCCAAAGGATGCATTTTTAGACAAGAAGTCTGGATGTTATTGCCTACAACTTGGAAATTCGCATCTGGTTTTGCAAACTCCTGGTCAGTAAATGAGGAATTTGAATTTTCAAAGATGTTGAAGCCTTAAAATATGTGTGCGCATATGTTTATTTACCTACATCTCTATCTACATCTGTCTGTGTCTCCATAGAAGGTCCAGATGCTTCCTCTGCTCCTGAAAATTTGAGTTGTTTCTTTACTTGCTTGAATGTAGATCTCCTGCAGAACTTCAGTGACCGGCTTCTAAAAGTAAATCTTAAGCTAAATTTCTGATGTTTGAAAGTATTATAATAAATTAATATGGAGGAAGAGGAAGGTGGTTTTCAAAATCTGTGGGTTTTGCCTCTTTAATTTGGATCAGAGAGGAACCTTAAAAGTACTCTATGGAAAAGATTCTGGGAAACCTTTTGGCTCAGTCAAAATGTTTTAAAAAGTTCAGATGATAACATTAACAGATCACTAGGAAAAGACACAGCAAAAGTTCCCAGATCCCGGTTTTGGGAACTTGCTTCTTTTTCCTTTCTGCGAAATTTGATTTTGCAGAGTGTTTTTATTGTATTGAAACTGTGCTTTAAGTAGGGTGATTTAATTTTGCCAGAAGGCTGTGATTTGCTCCAGCCATGTGCTGGCGATGGAGTTGGTAACCTCCCTAGGTAGGGATCCCGTTTCAGGTGCCAGTATGTGCTCTGCCAGAACCTGGTGGTTGGGCATCTTCAGATGCTCCTTCCATTTGATGTCAGCCTGCCCTGGTAATTTGTTTTCAACTGTTCCTGCTGTACTTCAGCTATGTGTTAAAACCAATCTGGAATATTTTGACTAACGCGTATGAGATGGGAGCGCGTATCCCAACAGGCTGGCTCATGGTTTTTTCTTCTGCCCTTGTGTGCTCCTACTGGTCTCTGTGCCTGGTTTTTGGGAGCCCACGTGATGTCTCAGATCTGCTGCCCCAAAATCCTGCTAGATTCCTCTCCCTTGGCCTTGATGAAGTGTGATTGTTACAGAATCACACAGAATCCCAGCATGGCAGGAGTTGAAAGGCACCTCCGGAGCTCACCCCAGTGCCACCCCCCTGCCCAAGCAGGCTCACCCAGAGCAGGGGGCACAGGACAGCGGCCAGGCGGGGGTTGAAGATCTCCAGAGAAGGAGACTCCACAGGCCCCCTGGGCATGTTGTCCGTGGTCTTTGAAGAAAATGCACCTTGCTAAAATCTACAGAAAGGAGAAGTTACAACTGCAGCCAGCAGATCGCTACCTTCGTTTTATCTTACAGCATGCATGTGTTTGGTGGTCACGTTTTAAGGGGGAGTAATGGGATGTGAAAGGTTTTGCACGGCTTTGCTCACTCTTTCCAGTACCTGTGTTCACGCTCGTTACAGGTAATGAGCTTTACAAGTAACGAACGTGAATATCGATTTCCTTCGTACCGTGACAAAGGGTTTAGCGTAGCTCCAAAATCTGCTGTGAACTTTCCATCAAAACACCCGTCTGAGCTCCAGACTGACTGGGTTTGCTGCTGCGCGTTTGGCCATCCCTGCACGCAGGGTCTGGACAAATGCAGGTGTCTAGAATTTGCACTGTTTTGCAGTTGTTGATAAAAATGAGTTCTTTGCTGGCTTTGTTCCTTCTCTCTTTCAGTGGCATCTTGAATTTTTAATGGTTTTAAGTGCTGGTATTCAGGGAGTGCCCTGGGATGAACAATTCCGACGATACTTTCTGCTTTTATGTCCTTCCCCAGAGTCTTTTGCTGCTGTCAAGTTGTCACCACCTATTTATAGGCGCAGAGGGGTAGGGACATTCGTAGGGTGGTCCTGGCACCGTCCCGGCAGTGGGGACCTCTCAGCTCTTTGGCTTCCATCACTTCATACGGGATGACAGGGAGATGCGCACATGCTACCGAAGGTGGGGGGTGCCTGGAACTGCCGTGTTCTGGAGGTGTCCTAAGTTAGGCAGCCCTTGATGCGTGAGAATTTAAGGTCTTATTTTACACGAGAGGGTTATGGGGACCAGTCCTCTGTCCAGGAGGTCGTCAAGGACTTTGTGAAGAGTCAAATACAGAATGGGCGAGAGGTCACACCATGGACTTCATCTGAACTGCTTGCAAGAATTGTGTAGTTTGTATAAATAAATAGTTCAGGAGTAACTTGAGCTTTTGTGTTAGGGAATTCCTTTAGCTGGCTGCCTGTTATTAGTCTTTGGTTGTGGAGGAAGGTCTTTTTTTTCTTCCTAGGGTGCTGATTTGAAACAATACCATTGATTTGGTAGAGAACGCATCACTCAACTGTGGTTCTCTCTGGGCCATCATCAGAAAGCATCTGTAGAGAGTTTAACAGGAAAATCCCAATTGACCGGTGGTTTTGTGTTGCGTTGCTGTTTGTTTGTTTGCAGTTGCTCTTAAGTAAATAAAAATCTAATGATGGATCTTCTAAATTCAGGAAATCCTTTATGAATGTTTTAATACCACTGGAGACTAATCCTTGCCTTTGTTTTTTATTTACAGGCTCACTGGACCTTCGGGGTATGTCACGGATGGGCCTGGAAATTACAAATACAAAACAAAATGCACCTGGCTCATTGAAGGAAGGTGAGTATAGTAAACATCTTGGGGTCTAGTGTTGCTTATTGTGGCTTTTAGGTGAGGTCTGTCTACATTGAGTATTTTTTTTAGATCTCATGATTCTTTTTTTGCTATTCTTAAAACTAGATAGGGCAGCACTTAGGTATTCTTGCTAAATGAAAGGGGTTTTTTTTTTTCATGCAACTGAGCCATCCAAAAACTGACTTCTGAATTTGATATGTGCTGTGTAAAATACCCTTTGCGTTAAAACACTGCGTGAAAAATGACAATAAATGCATCTGTGTAAACAAATAAAGAACTAAAAACTATTTAACTTTTATCATAGTGGGCCCTTCGGATGCTTGGGATTCACTGTGTATGGGACATTTTGGCAGTATGGAAAAAAAATAGAGCAAACTCTGTTAAAGCTCTTGTTCATGAAGAATCAATTTCTGTAACGATGCACTTCAGATGCTTGTTTACTCATGTGCTGGTTTGACCCTGGCTGGACGCCAGGGGCCCACCAAAGCCGCTCTATCGCTCCCCTCTAACCGGACAGAGGAGAGAAAAGTAAATCAAAAGGCTCGTGGGTTGAGATAAGGACAGGGAGAGATCATTTTATCAGTTACCATCATGGACAAAACAGACTCAACTTGAAAAAAAAAAATAATTTATTATCAATCAAAATCAGAGAAGGAGAGGAGAAAACCTGCTAGATCTTAAAAACCTTCCCCCCACTCCTCCCTTCTTTCTGGGCTCAGCTTCACTCCCAGTTTCTCTGCCTACTCCCCCCAGCGGCACAGGGGGATGGGATGGGGGTTGGGGTCAGTTCATCACACGTTGTCTCTGCCGCTTCTTCATCCTTGGGAGAGGACTCTTCCCCTGCTCACGTGTGGGGTCCCTCTCACGGGAGACAATCCTCCACGAACTTCTCCAACGTGAGTCCTTCCCATGGGCTACAGTTCTTCACAAACTGCTCCAGCATGGGTCCATAATTTCCACAGGGTGCAGTCCCTCAGGAGCAGACTGCTCCAGCGTTGGGTCCCCCATGGGGTCACAAGTTCTGCCGGCAAACCTGCTTTGGCGTAGGCTCCTCCCCCCATGGGTCCACAATGGCTTTGCCAGGAACCTGATCCGGGACAGGCTTCCCATGGGGTCACAGCCTCCTCCCTTCGGGCACCCACCCACTCCGGCATGGGGTCCTCCACGGGCTGCAGGTGGGGATCTGCTCCACCGTGGACCTCCTTGGGCTGCAGGGGTATATCTGCTCCACCATGGACCTCCATGGGCTGCAGGTGGTATCTGCTCCGCCATGGACCTCCATGGGCTGCAGGTGGGGATCTGCTCCACCGTGGACCTCCATGGGCTGCAGGGGTGGATCTGCTCCACCGTGGGCCTCCATGGGCTGCAGGTGGAGATCTGCTCCCCGTGGGCCTCCATGGGCTGCAGGTGGGGATCTACCGACCTTGGTGTCTGCAGGGCTGTTTTCTCTCCTATCCTCTCACTTCTCTTCTCTCTCCGGCTACTGAGCTGCAGCCGTTTTTTTTTTCCTTCTCAAATCTGTTATCCCAGAGGCACTTCCACTGTTGCTGATTGGCTTGGCCTTGGCCAGCGGCGGACACAGGGAGAACTTTCAGCAGCTTCTCACAGAAGCCACCCCTGTAGTCCCCCCACTACCAAGACCTTGCCACACAAACACAATACAACTCACTAGGCCATGAGGACTTCAGAGGGACCGTTGACCTTTTTAGCAAAAGTCGTCTAAACTGCAAGAAGTCCCTTAGACCTCTTCCCCTCATTTCTCTACCCTTCCTGTATTTGATCTTTATATTGCTTACAGGGATTTCTTGCAGAGATTTTAGGAGTAGCCCATTTAGTTCATATCCTCTGACTGTCACCTGATTAACTCTGAACTACAGCAGTTCAGAGCATCTGACTTGCCGAAGCATGTTTTTTGTAGTATTAGGCTGACACCAGGACTGTAAGATCAATTTGGATAGTCTCTAAAGCTTTGCATGGTCAGTTGTGATGCTGTGTGTTAACAGTTATCTGTTTAGACACGTTCCATACTGAATAGGAACAAGTCATATGAGAGCAGGAATGATTTCACTTGGCGTTGAACGCCAGTAAGCTGAAGTCTTTTCGAAGATGAATCACAGAATCGTTTAGGTTGGAAAAGCCCCTTAAGCTCATCAAGCCCAACTGTTCCCCTACTCCTGCCATCCCACCACTAAACCCTGGCCCTAAGCACCTCATCTGCCCGGCTTTTAAATCCCCCCAGGGATGGGGACTCGACACCATGGAGGATCAGAGCTTACTAAAAGCCCAGGGTACGTTTTTTTTTTTTCTTTAGTCTTCTCTCTCTGTTTGGGATGTCTGATGGGTGCGGGGGAATTGGTATTCACCTCATCTACTTCAGACGCTTATTTTGGATGAGTAACTTAAATACCTAAGCTCCCAGGATATTCAAAGTTAAGGGCTAAGCTGTTCCAGAGAGCCACCCAGAACACCGAAAAACACTCACTGTTGACTATATAAGGAGTGCAGTTCTTTAATGAGGTTAAGATGAGAAGTTAGATGCTATGAGTGGCAACACCTCTTCATTTTTGTAGGTAATAAAAATAAAGCTGCAGCTAGTTTGGAATTACAAATAATTAAAAAATGTTTGGCAAGAATGTTATTACAGGCAAACCAGCCTCAGCAATTCCAGTACAGCTGGCTTAACCCTCATCACTTCTTTTTCTAAAGGATAATGTGACTTGTGTTTTTATCAGAAGTGAAGTGCTGCTCATGGGTCCCCAATAACGTCGCCATTACTGCTCCTTCAGCCTCTGTTTGCTGGTACCAGGAGGCTTCCTAGAGAACTGTCACTTCGTGGGGTTTGAAGTGAGATCTTGGGTGCCGTAAGGAGGTGTACAAAAATGTTCCTTCTCCTTTCGTAGCCAGGCATTTAAGTCGGTGTCCTTTCCCTGCTTCTGACTGTTTGTACCCTGCTGTCAGAGGATGGTGGTAAACAGAAAGGAGATAATCGTGCTGATTAAACCAGCTAAAATATGCACCCTTGTGAAAATAGCCCAAGCTCTCTGCCAAATGTGAAATTCCCAGAGAGATCTGGACTTGGAAAACAGCGTCTGCAAAGCTGTTAAATTCTGCTGAGTGCCCTCACCTTGTTGCTAGCGTACCGGTATGTGGAGGGCTTTTGAGGTTAGCAAGTAAAGGTCCAAGCCACACGTGCAATTGAAGATGCTAGATAAATTCAGATGTAAAATAAGCCATGTGTTCCTTGCTGTACTTGCTTCCTTTTTGCACCATTCCTGACTCTTCTTGTCTGGTGTCTGTGCTGTGTCCTCATCCTGGGGTGGTCTTTTCGTTTCTTCCCCAGGAGCACGAGGCAAGGCAGATGAGATCCAGCCAGCCTGAGGATCCTGTTTGAGGCAGAACCTGTAGCCATGTGCCTTGTGATTCTGCAAATGAGTGCTGTCTGCTAATGAGTTGTTAGCTGTAGCACAGCTAATCTCTTTCTTTTTGTTCCTGGTCTAAAGCTTTTATTGATTAAGTATTTCTTTCTGCTCTACAGCTGTCAGACCATTAAAGTAGAAGCAAGCCCCCTACAATTTCATAGGCTGCTCAGTTTTGAAACGATGAGGACTCTTTGTACCTTTTCTTTAAGCAAGACATTATCCTTGACTTACACCTGCTGCTCTTTTTCCAAAGGCCTGGAATAGATCATTGTGACTATCAAAAAATACTCTTTTGCAGAATAACTCCCTAAAGAATTTCCCTTCTGTGGGAAGGAAGGACATGATGGCAAGCTGACATTTTATTAATTTATTTGATTAGGATGAACAAGGATTTCATCTGCACCCAAGGGCAAAGCTGTTGAAGAGATCCTAATCACTTGCATCTGTCCTTTCAACAGTTACAGCTGTGGGTAGCAAAAAGAAGTGCTGCTGTAGAGTCACTCTCTTGTTATCTTGGGGTCCAAGAGCTGAGCCCTAAATTAGATACCTGCTGTGGCTTCTGCATGATTCTCTTCAGGATGCGTCTTTGCATATTAGCCGTGAAACTGATGGTATCTAAATGTACGTTACTTGGTTATGGATAGTGGGCATCTTTTGTGTATGGAGTGAAAAAAATGCTGATGTGTTTTGGTGTCTGAACTACCGTTTCCATCCCCACATCAACTAAATAAAACCTTTTTCCTGCTGATACATCTCAGATGATCAGGCCCCGTCATGGTTTTGTCTTGACTTAGTCAACAGAGTAGACTCTTCTTGACCAGTGGTGTTAACATTGGGGTGTGCTGGGCCCGCTGCATTCGAGCGGAAGGCAGCAAGTCTCTTCCCAGGACTTCCAGCTCATTCTTTCTTAGTTGGTCCCAGTATTTTTTGTAATGCATCTCCAGAAGAAAGTCAAGCAACCTGGTTAGCATTTGTAGGGAATGAGGGGCAGTGAGTGGTTACTGCGTCTTGACCGTCCAAGTAATAACCACAGACCTTCCTTTTGTCAAAAGGTAAAGCCCAAGGGCCTCCTGTTCTGTAGAAGAGGGGTCTCCTCTGCATCCTCTTGACCTGTTTTCTCCTGCTCCCAGAAGGTGGTGAGCAAGACTGAGAATTCCTTTAGTTAGCATCCACTGAGGCGTGTTTCTAATTTCCAGTTTGGAGGGCCATCCTGCAGTACTGCACAAGTAATAAAGTAATAGAAGAAGGATTTCTGCCAGCTTCTGGGCAAGTACATAATCTCAGGCCATCGTAATCATATCAATCTGCAGAAAATCCCTTGAAGAAAAATAGCTCTGGTTAGTCCCCTGATGGTGGCTGTGAGTCTTCATAGAATCACAGAATCATTTAGGTTGGAAAAGACCTTTAAGATCATAGAGTCCAACTGCAAACCTAACACTGCCAAGTCCACCGCTAAACTGTGTCCCTAAGTGCCACATCTACACGTGAATGTATTGTCCGTGTAGATTTTCCATGCTTACCCCTGCAAAGCCCTGTCATTAGGGGAGCCAGTACTGGTAAAGAGCAGAGGGCTGGCAGTGTCTGCTCTTCAATTTCTGCCGTTGGTGGTGGGGAGAGGTTTAAGGACATGGTTTTTCTGACCATAAAGAATCTGTTGCTTAATACCAGGGGAGCATGCACACCAAAAAAGAAAGCCACAGCATGTTTGATGCATCTACAGTTAGACTAGGTCACTCGGTTTTAGTCTTGTTTAGAGAGGAGCTTCACGCTGAAGGAGTTTGTTGGAGGGACTTTGCCCTGTGTGTTGAGTGGCTATTTACAAATCTTTTCTTTATTTTTTTTACAGGCCAAACACAATCCTCAGGCTTCGATTCAATCACTTTGCCACAGAGTGCAGTTGGGACCACTTGTATGTCTATGACGGAGACTCAATTTACGCTCCCTTACTGGCAGCTTTTAGGTAAGTTCCCCTTGGTAAGAATCTAACTGTATGCAATGATATTTCTTTAACTTGGAGCCTGAATCAAATGTGGCTTCTAGCAGTATAAATATGTTCCAGTAATCTAAATATATAGCACTGCAAATGCAGCCCATATAGCAAGTGTCCTCTGTGCAGCCATTGTCAGCATAAACAATTAAGGAGTTGTTTTTGCTTTTACAATGAACAACTCATGTTGCTACACTGTAGCATGTAAGTATTATGGTTTCATTTCCAAATCCTGATTATTTGAGAGACAAAAAAATTATTGTCATCTGCTTGAGATGATTTGATATGCAGTCTCCTTCTGAAGTAGAAAACTGCCCCATTTATCAGGTTGGAACATGGCTTAAGTTCAACTCCTGGTGTGTCAAAGCTGACGGAAGGCAAGTGAAACCCTGGCAGGGGTTGCCCAGAGAGGGGGTGGAGGCCCCATCCCTGGGAACATTCCAGGCCAAGTTGGACGGGGCTGTGAGCAACCTGATGTGGTTCAAGGTGTCCCTGCTCCTGCAGGGGGGTTGGACTAGATGACCTCTAGGGGTGCCTTCCAACCCAAACCATTCTATCATTCTATGAAAAAGCCAATTAATCAATATTGCAGCATGTAGGTCTCGTAAAACTATGTATGTCCTTAGGTACCTCAAACTTTAAATTTTTAAACTCCTTGGAACGTGTTCAGAAACGACAACAATGGGTCAGACAACCTTGTAAAAACATGTGTAAAAATATCTGTTCTTCTGATGGATGGGTGGTATTTGGCTCATCTGTCCGTGGTGAGAGACCAATGTGGGGGTGCTGGTTAACAGCCGACATTTCACGAAGAGACCTAAATATAACTTGTGCGTTTATGGACTTCAGTCTTGTGGGGACAAGCACTATCTTATGTCTTCTATTCATTTAGCTGAAATTAGAAAAAGAATCCCAAGTTGTGTATGGAAAAACTAATGGTTCCCTTTGGACTCTGCTTGTTCCAAGTGGCTGATGAACTATTTCCAGAATTAACCTTCTGCTGTGCTTCCTTTCATTTATGAAATGAAGTTGTAAAAATACTTCACGTTTGTTCTAAAAAATCCTTGTAATCTCTGCAAGGGAAGATCGGCATGGGAACAAAAGGTTGTTAAAAAAAAAAACCCAATTAAAAACAACGCATGTTTTTTTTTTTGTTTGGTCTTCAACTGAAAATGCAGAGTTCTGTAATGAAAATGCTTCCTGTAAACCTTCATCCTAACCCGAGGTCAAAGCAGGACACACAAGTGAATTATTATGTTATGCTCGCTGTATCTGAAGAAGAAGAAACTTTCTCCTAAAAACCTCCAAATACCTGAAGGTGCAACCTGGGAGTGCTCTCCTGGTATCCTGCACTGAATTGATATGCAGGGAGAGGAAGAAATGTCATCTTGACTCATAGTCATTTTGCTCTAATCGGGCTCATTTTTAGTACGCTGTTGAAAAGGTGAAATGATCGTGATTTGTGCCTGCAGTTTCTTGTGTGTTTTCCAAAAATTAATAGGCTTTTTAAATTGAGGTTATAAGTAGTTCACAGCGTTAACAATTATGGTTCAGACGTTAAAATCATCTGTAAATCACTAGGAAGTCTGTGCCTGAGGACAAGCAAGTGTGAGCTTAATACAGTAATATTTTTTGAGGTAGGAAAAAAAATTCAATTATTTTTTTAATTGCTTCTTTAGATGACATTTGAATTTCATCTTCATTAGTAGTGAGCTGTGTTGTTCGGTAAACCAAGTTCAGAAAATAGCAGATGCTTCTAATTTTGATGTAGTGCAAAAAAGCATCTGCTGAAAAATACCTTTCTCCGATAGAAAAATAAATGTGCTAGAATTTTTCAAGAGCCGTGTTCATATTTTATCTCTTTTCTTGGCTTATGTTAAACTTTTATATTAACCATAATCGTATTTCACTCTTCACTATTTTTGCACCGTGCCGGGGGATTTGCAAGTTTGAGCTTTGTACAGTTGGATGCTGTAAATTTTTGGGGTTTGTTATAAATGTTTTGAATCCCTCCCTCCCTAAAGCTCGGGTTTTGTTACCTCCCTAGTTTTTTACAGCAGTTGCCTGAGCCCTTGCTTCCTTCACTCCTCTGATCTTCTTTTCTTGACCTTCTGATGCTCTCTTACGGTTGTTCACAATACAGCATTTACCCTGAATAAAAGATGATCTTGGAAATCCTCAGCACTGCACTATGGAGAAACTTTACATCGGTTTTATCAATTTTTAACTGCAATAAATATTTGCACGACGCAAACATTTACACAGCGCAAGTGTCTGCATAAACTGTTTACTATGCTCCTCATATTGTGAGTGCCCCGAGGGCCATCCAGTCCTGGACATTAAGGTTTTTTTTTTCTATTAAGCAGGGTTAAAAACATCTTTGCTGGTTTATATTTGCCATCATAGGCAACATGAGACTGTATAAATGAGCTGCTTTCAAATATGCAGTAAAAGAACACGGAAGAAACAGAAACCCAGCATGTTGACCTGCACAGAAGGAAGAAATCTGAAGCAGATAACTACAAAGTCTGTGAACTTTGTTGGGTTTTTTAACTTTACTCCATGTTAAACATTTACCAGGGCTGCTTTTCCACCTTGATGTTCATTTTTGCACTGGTCGGCGGGTGGCGTTTTCCTCTTCAAAAACCATCGTTCTTTTGCAAGACCTTTGGCCGTGGCTCTGCACTTGGCACTGGGGGTGAGGCCGCTCCGAGCAGCTCCCGGATGCTCTCAGGTGCCCGATGGATGGTGGTTGGTCCCCATGGTCACTTGCTGAGCTGGCGGCTCCGTGGTGCCTCCACGGGAGCTCTCGTCCCCTCAGAAAGCAGGAGCAGCTCACCTGCCTTCCATAACTTGCAGGTGGATATGGTACTTTTGCACCCAAACTTGAGTCTAGGCACAGAACATGGGGTGAGTTGGGTTGGAAGGGACCCTGGTCTGATCCCTCACTCAAAGCAAGGCCAGCTTCAGAGTGGGATCAGGTTCAAGACCTTGCCCAGTCAAGTTGTGACTTTCTCTTAATGATGGAGATCTTGTTGATCCTCTGAGCCAGTGGTCCAGCGCTTGACCACCCTCATGGTTTAAAAAAACATATAATCTTATATCTGTTGAGAAATTCCTTTGCTGCAGCTTGTGTCTGTTGCTTCATGTACTTTTCTGTGAATGTGTCTGGTGGCATCTCCTCTGTAATCTCTCCTTAGGTAGTTGCAGGCAGCAATTACATTTCTCCCTATCTTCAGCTATCTTTCCTCCAGGCCAAATGAACCTCATTCCTTCCACCTCTCCTTGTACATTGCATGGTTGTCCCCCTTCTGTTTCTTTTCCTTCTATTCTGTCAATTCTTTGCTAGAAATTGTAACCCACATTGCTGCCATGGGCACACGCAAAGGCTCTGTCTTTCTTCTGCTTTGTCCTCCATGCCCTTCCTGAACTAACCTGCAAACCCTGCTTACCCCTCACCATTGACTTGTCTTACGTCGCTTAGAGCAAATGGTCAGCTGGTAACAGCAGCGGGGTTGCTAACAAGGATTAATTATGCTGGGAAAGGTACAAACTGTTGAGTTGGTACTATTTGTGTTATGAGAGTATCCAGAGGAGCTAATCAACTTGGAGCTCATGTTATGTAGACCTATAAGAAGAAGCAGTCCTTGCCTCCAGCGCATACAGGCAGAGATGAATGGTGAGTGCTCAGCAAAAAGGTTGCCCAGAGCAGTGGCAGATGCCCCATCCCTGGAAACATTCAAGGCCAGGTTGGACGGGGCTTTGAGCAACCTGAGCTGGTTGGAGATGTCCCTGCTCCCTGCAGGGTTGGACTAGATGGTCTTTAAAGGTCCCTTCCAATTCAAACCATTCTGTGATTCTGTGAAAGAAGACGAAGGGACTGTTTAATGCTTAAGTTTTATTGCTCTGTTTGCTTCAAAGCATGTGTGGGGTGACCTTTGCTCAAGTGCGTACCCAGGTTTTTGCCTATCGACATTCTCTGCCCTCCTCTGATGGAGCTGGCACTCAGCACAAAATCAACCATCACCTCCCAGATCAGTTTTTATTCTCCATCCAGAGATAGGGGCTGGGGTATATATGATGTTATGGCCCTGTGCTGGACTGTGTTGCAGTACGGTTGTCATAGAATCACTTTGGTTGGAAAAGACCTTTAAGATCATTGAGTCCAACCGTTAACCTAACCCTGCCATCCCACCACTAAACCCTGTCATGCACACACGCCGTTCGTGGAGCAGTCCGGGTGACTTGTTCTAGCAGCCCCTTGTCCAAGTATTTATTGATTTGCTCCATTTGTTTTCTTTGGATCCATGATAACTTTTAGACTATTGATTTTTAAAAACAAAAAAATTCACTATAAGGTGAGGAGCAAATGTATTTGGGATTTGGGATTTTGCTGGAAATGTACCTGCTGAATGATGTTCCCTTGTTTACATTTACTCGTGAGCCTGTCTGGGAGCCAGCTGACCCTTTGAAAGCCTGAGAATTGATTAATCAGATGGTATTTGTGAGAGAAAGGCAGATTTCTTAGAGAAATGTAAATGCATTTTGTTCACTAAACCTGTAATCCCCTCCAAAACCATCAAATCAATCTGACCAGGTGGACAAAGAGAGTTTTTTCTTTTTGAGTTTTGAAAGGATAAATCCTCTGAGTTAAATCGAGGCCTAGAAAAGAACTTTAGAGTAGAAAGTTTCTTCAGTTCTTCACCTTCTCAGTTCTTTTCTCTTTTAAACTGTTTTGGATGGACTGAAGAATATGATTTTGATCCCCCCCCTTAAGTTAGATGTCCTGTACTGAGCTTCACAGGTGTTAAAGAGGCAACAGACTTGAGGTTTTATAATTGAAAAGGCATTTGCACCATGGCCGATAGCATGGGCTGTCTCTCCAGGACTAGATACTAAAGTAATTCTTTAACTTTTCAAGTACTTCTTCACTGTAATGGCAAAAAGAAGTGTTATTTCTTTTCAGGCTTTTCAGCCCATGTTCTCTCGAAATACGGCTTTTACAGGCCCACTCGCCACGTGGTATAACCATGAACAATTACTGAATGGCTCCTGAGACACTTTAATGACATAATAATTAACATTTTAACATGTTTATGGTTTCTCCTGGCTCCGGAAGGAAGAGCATCATGTAAGAAGAAGCCAAGAGGTTTTGGGGGCAAGCCCCCTGATCCGGAGGGCTCTGCGGGCAGGCAGGCTTGCCCTGTGCTGGTGCTCAGCAGCTGGGTCTGTCCCTAGTGCAACCAGGGAAGATGTTTTCAAGAAAAATTCTACTTTGGGGTGTTGCCATCTCTCAATAACGAGTCTTTTATTTTATTTCTACCTGTGTCATCATAATTGCTTTGTTTCCTTAAAAGTCCGCGTTGGAGAGTCATCTTGCTGCAGAAGAACCTTAGCTTTTCCTTGAAGAACATCAGTTTTGAGATGTCTCCTTCTTTTCACCCCTCCATTTGTATTTTTTTTTTGGCATTGATTCATTTCTAGTCTCTTATGATTTCTATTTTTGGATTGTTTATTGGTTTGTTTATTTCTACTCTTGTAGCTGTGAGCTTGGTGATGCGCACGGGCTGGTTTTTAACAAGGGGGAAATGGTGTCGCTTTGTACGCGTGTGCGTCCAGATGGGTCAAAGCATTTAAAAATTAGGAGAAGAGAATGGTTTCTCATTGCCTTTCGATAGATTGAGCATCCAATGTACTGCCAAGGCTTTGCTATCACCTTTATCCTTTCACTTCTCTGTGATCTGTACTCTGTATTTTCTCCCTTTTCGTGGCTCCCACTTCTTCCTTTCTGACTATTTTCTGCTCAGCAGCTTTTGGTCTCTGCCACGCTGGCAGGTTCCGTCTTGGGAGAAAACGATGAGTGCTCCATCGCCGTGACGCTTGCATAGCAAATCAAGGAAAGGGAATAGAGGAGATGCCCTTTGTTTTAAATAATTCCCATTTTTTTGTGGTGGAGGGGAGAGAGCACGGCGGGCGGCGTGTGCAGGGCAGGCGAGAAGTTGGGTCTCCTCGATGTTGCTTTTCACTCTGCCACCGCCTCTGCAAATCCAGCGCCCAGAAAATAGAAGTTGTTTTCGGGGCAAAGCAGAGGTTTGCCTTTCGAAGTTGAAGAAACAGTGTCCCTGGGCAGCTCAGCTGAGTGGGAGTATTTATTTGCTTTGGAGTAGTGATGATTGCGAAATGTTTTGAAACCGTCTAAAAAGAAATAGAAGCGGTACATTGTGAAATAGGTTAATCTGGGCCAGAGTCGAGTCTCTTGAGAGCTTCTGGGTTGTAGTTTAAAGGAAGTTTTGCATAATTCTTTATCACTCTGATTCTGCTTATTGGATTTGTTTGCATGGCAGATGATGTATATTCTGTTTGCTCTGGTTTATTAAAAATGATGCTGTGCGCGCATTAATTCAGTCACAGCTTTCGAGGTTTGACCTTTCCAGGACCTTATTGGTATCGTTGTGTTCTCTTTGAGGCTTTCTTGCAACTAAATTACCATCTATCTACTAAGTTTCAAGGGGCTGTTTTAAACTTGTGTAGGTGGGGTAGCATCCTCTTTAGTGTTCTTATATACGAGTCATCAGAAAAAGATGGAAAGAAAGGAGCAAGTGGGAGACGTGGTGAGAGCATCTGCTACTGAGGTACCCGTGTTCTTCCCAAACAAATCCCCAAATCGACATTTCTAAGAGAAAACAAATAATTGTCCTGTGCCGGTTCTTTTATGAGGAAAGGTTATTGGGGGGGGGGGGGGGGGGGGGGAAACATGTCCAGAGAAGGGCAGCGGAGCTGGGGAGGGGTCTGGAGCCCCAGGCTGCTGGGGAGCAGCTGGGGGAGCTGGGGGGGTTCAGCCTGGAGCAGAGGAGGCTGAGGGGAGCCCTCATGGCTGCCTACAAGTGCCTGAGAGGAGGGGGGAGCCGGGGGGGTCGGGCTCTGCTCCCAGGGAAGGGGCGATGGGACGAGGGGCACCGGCCTCAGTTGTGCCAGGGCAGGGTGAGGTTGGCCCTGGGGAACAATTCCTTCCCCCAAGGGCTGTCAGGGGCTGGAAGGGGCTGCCCAGGGAAGGGGTCGAGTCCCCAGCCCTGGGGGGATTGAACAGCCGGGCAGAGGCGGTGCTGAGGGCCAGGGTTTGGGGGTGGGATGGCAGGGGTAGGGGGACGGTTGGGCTGGGGGAGCTTAAAGGGCTTTGCCAACCTAAACGATTCTGTGATTCTATGATTTTGTCTTCTCTCGCTACCCCTATTTGTTCCATACTTATTCTTTGCTGCTGTTGTTCTCTCTGCTCCAGGGCTTTCCAGTTAGATTGCCCTGTGATGTCGGTGATAAGCGCTGCGAGAATAAGCCCAAAGAAGAATAAATTGGAACAAAGGACTTTTCTCTTGTCCCTGAGCTGTAGTTTGCCCTACCCTGAATTTTATTCAGATGTCTGTTTTCCTGCCGTGGAGGCGTACTGTCCTGCAGTTTGCATTACAAAGGAAAATGATGAACCAAATCGGAAGGAGAAGTTCATTAGACTTTTTGTTCTTTGATGTTTAGGGAGACGAGCTTTTGGGAGAGATCATCTTCAGATCAGAAGTCTCAAATTTTCAAATGAAACAGGCGTCTCTCACACACAGAGACAAAGGCAGTGAATTTTGCCTTTCAATCCCATATCCTTGAGATCGGAAGGAAGAAAAAATAATTGGCTTTCTTACGAGGAGATGTTTCTTGAGCTCCGTATCTGCAAATGTGCTGGAGTTCTTTAGCCAGAAGATGGGACAGGTTACTGTATTTTGATGGCATGTTGGCAAAACGAAGGATAGCTTTTTGTCCACAGTAAGGCTGCTTGTGCCCGAAGGGGCTGTTATACATTTTGCAGATTTATCCCGCTGTAGTGCAAACACCCCCGATATCTATAGCAAAAGCTTTTGGAAAGGATCGCTGGGTGTCTGTGTTATTCTTCGGGCACGCCGTTGTGTTGTATGGCGGGGACGTAAAAATTCCGGTCACAAAAAAGTGCTTTCCAGGCAATGTGAGTGGGTTGCTGTGGATGGCTGTGAGCGTTTTCCTCGGGTGTGGAAACTCATTTACCCTGGGCTAGGGAACTGTCTCCAACTGCATTTGCTTTCTGTTCTGAATGGAACTGAGAAGAGGAAAAGTAAGTTCTTTTCAGGGGGAAAAATTCTGTTTGTAGTTGCTTTTTAGTCGATGGTGCCCTCGGATATTCAGAAGTCGCAGGGCACGAAACCAAGCTCGGCTGCTTTCCCAGGAGAGCTCCTGCCTGCCTGCAGCCCCGGAGCTGCCTTCGGATCCCTGCTGGACACGCTCCGCTCCGGGGTTCGGAGTCTCTACTTCTCAAAAAGCTTTGACTTAGCCTGTGAAAATAGGACTGAGGCTGGGGGAAAGCCGGTTCTCTACCAGAAAATAACAGCTGACTGTGAATAGGCAGACAATGCGCTTTGCTTAGATAAAGCCTTTTTAAAAAAATAAATTCAATAGACTTCAAATTTATGCTTCCTCTTCTGCCTTTTGTATGAGGGAGGAACTGACTTCTTTGTGTTGTTGTTGTCAGGCTTCTCTTAAAAGTAGAATAAACATTCCCTTTCAGAAGCAAACTGGTTTGTTGAATAGGTAAATAGGAGTAATTACTCTTTTCAAGAGCATTTAGTGTCCTTTCCAGCTTCCTCCAGGTATTTTGGCAGATCATTATATGAATCTGTACAGTGTCCAATCTCTAATACTGTATCATAGAATCATAGAATCCCAGGTTGGAAGGGACCTCAAGGATCACCTGATCCAACCTTTCCAGGCAGGAGCACAGCCTAGACAAGATGGCCCAGCACCCTGTCCAGCTGAGGCTTGAAAGTGTCCAATGTGGTAGAGTCAACCCCTCCCCTGGGGAGATTATTCCAATGGGTGTCAGTTCTCACTGTGAAAAATTTCCCTCTCGTGTCCAGTCAGAATCTCCCCAAGAGCAACTTGTGTTCATTCCCCCTTGTCCTCTCCATGGGACTCCTTGTAACAAGGGAATCTCCGTCTTCCTTGTAGCTACCCCTTAGGTACTGGCAGGTGGTGATGAGATCCCCTCAGAGCCTCCTTTGCTCCAGGCTGAACAAACCCAGCTCTTTCAGCCCAACCTTGTAAGGCTAAGAGAGGCTTCCCAGCCCTTGGATCATCTTGGTGGCCCTGCTCTGGGCCCCTCCAGCCTGTCCACATCTTTTTTTATACAGCGGGGACCAGAACTGGGCACAGGATTCCAGGTGGGGCCTGACCAGCACTGATTAGAGTGGGATGATGACTCCTTTATCTCTGCTGCTGATGGCCTTGGTGATGCACCCCAATACCCTGTTGGCCTTCTTGGCCGCAGCAGCATACTGCTCACTCCTGTGGAACTTGTTGGCCACCAGGACCCCCAGGTCCCTTCCCACAGAGCTGCTCCCCAGCTGGGTGGATCCCAGCCTGTGCTGCACTCCTGAACTGTGTTTTTCCAGGTGCAAGACCTTACACTTTTCAGTGTTGAACTGCATAAGGTTGTCAATAGTCTTGTCCACCATCCCCGGTGTCCTGGTTTCGGCTGGGATAGAGTTAATTTTCTTCACAGAAGCTAGCATAGTGCTGTGTTTTGGATTTAGTACCAGAAGAATGTTGATACACGCTGATGTTTTTAGTTGTTGCCAAGCAGTGCTCAGACTGCTCAAGGACTTTTTGAGCTTCTCCTGCTTGGCCAGGTGCATAACAAGCTGGGAGTACAGCACAGCTAGGACCCAAACTGTCCAAAGAGCTATTCCATACCATAGAACGTCATGCTCGGGGGGGTTTAGTCGGTCGGTCGCGGGGAGAGTGATCGCTGCTCGGGGACTGATCGCGGCTCGGGGAGTGATTGATGCTCGGGACGGGCTGGGCATCGGTCGACAGGTGGTGAGCAATTGCATTGTGCATCATTTGTTTTGTATATTCTGTATATTTTGTTATCATTCTCATTACTATTATTTTTATTATTCTCTCTTATTAAACTGTCTTTATCTCAGCCCTCGGCTCTACCCTTTTTCTCCTTCCCGATTCTCTCCCCCATCCCACTGAGGTGGGGGGGGGAGTGAGCGAGCGGCTGCGTGGTGCTGAGTTGCCAGCCGGGTTAAACCACGACACCCAGAAAACTAAAAAGCTGGAGCATCTAGCAGAACCTGGAAGGGTGTAGAGAAACAGCCAGAGGTGACCAGAAGTGTGAAGCAATGAATGAGGTCAGAATAGTGAGCCTGACAGCCCTTTTAGAGTGGAAAAAACAACAAATGTGGATGTGATGACTTGGATGGAACTTTTTAAAAGAGTGGATGGCAGGAAGATGGTGAGTAAGGGTGATTGTACTATTTCTCATAGAGGAGAAGCCTAAGAGGCTTTGGTGGACGAGCAAGCAGCAGACGTGAAGTGAGCGTAGGAAGTCCTTTCTCTACAGTTGCAGAGTTAAATTGTTCACCTTCCTGCTACAGATTTTCCAGGTGATAAGGGATAAATGGTTGAGAAAGAAATTAAATAGAAGCATGGATGAACGATTTATTTAAATGAGCTGATTTGGGTGCATTCTCCAGGTCAAAGCACCTGAACTGTGTGTTTCTGGAAGCTGGATAGGACATTGGCAAAATGTTCCATGCTTGCTTTATTTGTCACAGTCTTTCTCAAGCACTTCCTGTAGCCCATGGTCAGGAGGAAATAGTGGCTCCGCGGACCTTCAGTTTAGCTTGGGACAGCAGGTTTCATGCTTTTGGGACACACTAATAATGGAGCCATGGGCCGAGGCCAATTGGGTGAGGGTCAACAAGGCCAAGGGCGGGGTCCTACAATGCAGCGCTCCAGGCGTGGGGCAGAGGGGCTGGAAAGCTGCCCGGCGGAAAAGCACCTGGGGGTGTTGGTCGAGAGGGGGCTGGATAGGAGCCAGCAGGGTGCCCAGGTGGCCAAGAGGGCCAGCGGCATCCTGGCTTGTGTCAGGAGTGGTGTGGCCAGCAGGAGCAGGGCAGGGACCGTGCCCCTGTGCTGGGCACTGGGGGGGCCGCCCCCCCCCCCCGAAGGCCCTGGGGGGGCTGGAGCGTGTCCAGAGAAGGGCAGCGGAGCTGGGGAGGGGTCTGGAGCCCCAGGCTGCTGGGGAGCGGCTGGGGGGGGGGGGGGCGGGGGACCCGGCCCGCCTGAGGGGGGGGGGCCCCGGGGGGCCCGGGGGGGGGGCGCCGGGGGGGGATCCCCAGCCGGGGGGATTGAGGGGGGGGTGCTGGGGCCGGGTTTGGGGGTGGGTGGCGGGGTAGGGGAACGGTTGGGCTGGGGGAGCTTAAAGGGCTTTGCCAACCAAATAATTCTAAGATTCTAGTTTCTGTTTTCAAACATACCACCCTTTTTTAGGAATGTGTCTTGTTTAACTCTCAGGAGAATAATAAGGGAGGGAAAATAGGATTTTGGTAAGAATAACTGGACTTTAGACAGCTTCAGTTTTACTCAGGTTAAATGCTTTTAATATACATTTATCTTTCAGAAGAGCCGAGCTGATTACTTCAGGTTTTCCTACTTGCATTCCTTCCTGCAGCCTTTCCTTCTTGTAGACCAAAGGCGTGCATGTTGGGGGCAGCAGTAATGCTACTCTCGATAGCCTTCTATGATTCTGTCACGATTTTACTGCACTCCTTGGTCAGTATCGTGGTCACCATATTGCAGATAATTCAGCCAAGCAAGAGGGCTCAATAAATTGGTCCCTGGGGAATGTGGGTTTGCCTTTCCAAGAGGGTGTTGAGGCTCCTTAGGCCTTTGAGAATGGGGCTGTTCTGAGGCTTGGTTGGGTGTGCGTACTCACTCGAGACGTTTTCTTTTGAATATTGAAGGAATTCTGTTGAAGAAAACCAATCTGATAACGCTGTGCTATGAGAATGATCGTTACTTTACACAAACTCATTGTACTTCAGGGGGATGCAAATAAATACCTTGAGTTTCAATTGTTTTATTTATACTGAGGCGTTTTGCTCTTTCTTTGCTCCCTTTTATTTCACTTCTAACATTTTTTTTTTTTTCCTTTTCCAGTGGTCTTATTGTTCCTGAGAAGGATAGCAATGAAACAGTACCAGAAGTTGTAGCTACTTCTGGATATGCTCTTCTGCACTTCTTCAGTGATGCTGCCTATAATTTAACAGGGTTTAACATCACGTATAAGTAAGTAGTACCACTCCAAAGTGATATCGCAGGCTGAGCAAAAGGAGGTTTCCTCTTTTCTCAGTATTGCCTTGAAATAAGCAATTGCTATTGAAGCATGTAATTATGAGTAAATACTTGAATTTAGATTTTTATCTTTATTATACCCTTGCCATGGCTAATAACTGTAATGCGCTCAGCATCAACTGCAGTTGTCAGTTGTAAGCGTGGGCAAATGTTTGCTCCAAAAGACATCATATTATTTATTTTATGTTATCAGGCTGATTTGATCATATTCAGTCAAGCCAAATTGATGTATATTGTGCCTTTATGCGTTCTGCAGGATACTTCTGCGCAAACACGCTTTCGCAGAAGCAGACGTGTTCCCCTTGGCACGCGGGGGTGTCCCTGCTGTTTGAGCATCCTCAAGCAGTTTTCTTTGGGATGCTCTTTCTTACTCAGTCCTTGGGTCAAATGGTTTCATCTGGCTTCTTTTTAGTCTGGAATGGTTTTGTTTATGGACTGTAGTTCATGTTTTAAATATTATAGGTGGGTGCTTTCTGTTCGCTACCATGTATTTAGTCCTCATTGGTAAGCTTTTTCAAAATAATTTTAGGGTGCTCCCTAATTCATCGGCTGCTTTTAGAAAGTTTTTGTTTTGCTGTAAATTATCTCAGTGTGGACGTAGTAGCAGAGGTGGAATTTCTTGCTTCTGGTGGGGGTCATGGGCTTTTTGCCCCTACAGATACAAATGATGTTGTGCTGCACTGGGAGATCTTAATTTGCAGAAGTTCTCACCTCTCTTCCAGAAAAAAATCAGCTGCGCAATCCTTGGTCACAACTGACTTTTTGCAAACCTTGAAAGTTTTCCTTAAAACAAGGTGCTCAGTTTTTGAATACCAGTCTTGGTGCTTTCATCCTTATTAAGCACTTAAATGTACAGTGGGTTCTCTGAAAAATACGAGGCATCCAGCAACCCTTGGAAGCTCCAGAAGCAAACAAGGAGCCTTTGCAAGGTTACTGGAAACCTAGGAGCTGATGCCTAGCATTTTCAAAGTCTGGCTGATACCATAAACCATGACACCATCTACTGCCAGCCGTCGGTATTGCACTATTGCAATGCAACTGAGACATTCTCTTGAAGAATACCCTGCCTTTTTAAAGTTCCTTTAAGATCTTTTAATATTTCTTTACCTCTTCACTTTTTTGATAATTTTAAACAGTTTTCAGGTACAGTTTTGTGTTTGTTTCTGCTGTGTGTTCTGGTCATTAGGTTTTCTCCTAACATTTTTGCGGAGAGTAGATAAAAGGGTATATTTATTTCCTTTCAGTTCAGCAGTCTTTATAGTTACTGCTGGACATAGGTGCTAAACAAACACTTGTGAAATTATGGTATTGGAGCCGATGACTCTACCTGTCGCATGGCAGTGAGAATATTGGGTAGTAATTCCCATCAGTGAGTTATACCGGTCGATACAGTGGGGAAAAAACTAGAATTTGGAAATAACAGGGTCTCTGCATTTGGATCTTCACCAAGGATGTATCTGGTTTTGCCTCAGCTACGTTGCAGATATTACAAAATCGGAAGTGATTCAAAACAGGCACATCTTTGGCTTGGGATTCATCTCAAATGTGTTCCCTTGGTAAGCAGATCCCAGAACAGCACTTAATTGTGAGTAGTTTAAGTATAAATTGCACAGACACCACAAAAGCTTTAAGTGATCCTTAAGTGAGGCTGCACTGTAGATGGTATAGGACGAACCTCTGCAGGTCCATCGCATCAGGCTCTAGAGGGGCAGCTCCCGTTGGTTTGTATGTTAACAAACAGCTGTATTAACTTCTGTTCAACATCCCTCTTGTGCTCGTTAATAAGAGGTACAGCTTGGCAATCTGCTTTCATTGCTGACAAACCTTCTTTCCCTGATGTTCGCAGTTTCAATATGTGTCCCAATAATTGCTCCGGCCGAGGGGAGTGCAAGCTCAATAACAGCAGCAATGCTCTTGAATGTGAATGTGCCAAATACTGGAAGGGAGATGCCTGTGATATTCCCTACTGCACAGATGATTGCGGGGCGCCCGAGAGAGGGCTTTGCGACTTTAATGATACTAAGGCGTGCTTGTGCTCTGCAGGCTGGCAAGGTAAGTCTCCTGAATAACACGGAGAAGCTCTTGGATGCCTTTTCGATGTATGGCTCTCGCGGTTTAATTGGGAATATTTCAGAATGTTCTGCTTGACAAGTATTAGCATTTTGACTAGGAACAGAGTATCTAGCTTTTCATATCGAAAGGTCATGCTTGATTTGTAACAAATGCTTTTAAAAGCCACTGTGCTCCCACACAAAGCAGTACCAACCTGTTGTGTGCAGGCATCAGATAAAAACTTTAAAGCTGTTCCTGTGCACCTAAAGCAAATTTGAGCCTGGTGGCAGTAGTTAACCTGCTTGAACACACAAAATGCTATGTTCTTGTGTCCAGGTATGCTCGTCAGCCATGTCAGTCTTAGCAACAGTTTGGACCAAACATGTTTGCTTTGCAAAGATACACCGACGGGATGACATTTCATTTATATATGTTCATATTTGTATTTCATCTTACATGAAATGCAGTCAGATGCAGCACTGGCGGCACCTGCTACCACCACTCAGCTCTGCTGCAAAACCAGACAACATGTTAGGCGCTGTGGAAGGAATCCAGGTCAGCAAAATGAGCATCCTAAGGAGGATGCACCCAGTACTGAGGTCAGCACGTCTGCCTCAGGTATAAACCCAGCCACAGGTGGTACATGTCAGGGCGGGAAGACCACATCCCCTTATGCAGTGCAATGCTTCCTGATGCTTTCCTGGAGTCTGGTTGGGCACTGACAGCAAAAGTGGGCTGATGTTTGCTCAATTTTTAGCTTAGCCCTCTTTTTTTTCCCCAGTCTTTCATTTCTGTAGCAGGTTAGTGTGTAAGGAGAAAAAAAATCTAAACCAGACAAACCCACCAAAAATCCCCTCAAGAGCCCGAGAACAAAGCACAGCAGGATGAGATTGGAAGCTGCTCCCCCTTTCTTACTCTGAAGCTTTTTTACATCTGAAAATGGTCACTCTACCTGAAAAACCAGGAGTTTTTCAAGGGTGATAAACCAGATTCCAGTCTGCTTTCCTGAACTGGAGATGATTGCTGGTAGAAACTCAGCAAGCACAAGCAGAGGCTGTCTCTTACAGTCAAGACCATAACTCTGTTACACAGCGATTCACTTTTATGGCTGCCTAAAGGCTGTCCTAATAAACTTATTCCCTTTTCAAGGCTTGAGCCTCTTCAGCAGGTTCTGTGCTCTCTGTCGTCTGTAGTAACCCTGTGCCTGGGGGTGGCTGTCACCGAGAAGAAGGGAGAGCACCCGTGTGGTTTTTAACTTTGCTGAGACCTTGCTGCTCCTCTTCTGCCATGCCATGGGGGAACTGTGAAGGGAAGCCCGGCAGTGAAAAAGTTGCTTTAAGAGCAGCAGAAATACAGGAAAAAATAAGAAGTGAACACTGAAATGTATGGCTGGGAAGGAGAGGAATGAAAAGAGGGAAAGGTAGCCGTAGACCCTTGGGTTTTCCTAGCATGCTGCTGAGCAGGTTTCCTGAAGCTTTGGCAGGTTGTGCTGGGGCATGGGCACGTGGTAGCAAGGTAAGCGCTGGAGGAGACCCTCTTAGTGTGGAGTGGGAAGGGGTCTGCACCGTGCCCCCCCCTCAGTCACAGCGGGGGAGAACAGAGCAGAGTGTCTGCTTTGCCGCATCACTAATTCATCTCGTCTGGAACTGCCTTTTAGTTCCAAATCCAATTTTAAATTTGAAGTGCATGGTGGTAACGGTTGGGAGATGGCACACCAGGTCCATCGCAGATTGATGTTGTGAGCAAGGAAACAAGGATCACAGCCTTCACATGTTACCTGTTCATGCACCATCTTTGTCACCTGTGGTGCAGGGTATTGACCTCTAGCTGAAATACAGGCTTTGGGAAAAATCAACTTAATTTTTAAATGTTATTTTCCCAGGTCCTGGCTGTTCAACTCCTGTTCCTGCAAACCAGTCGTTTTGGACCCGGGAGGAATACTCTCTTCCAAAACTTCCTAGAGCATCTCACAAAGCCATAATCCATGACAATAAAATGTGGATTGTTGGAGGCTATGTCTTCAATCATTCTGACGCTCAGAAGGTTTTAGCGTGAGTATAAACCTAGATAATAAAGTCTAAGTAGAGAAACTTTGATTTGAGAATTATTTTTAGAAAATGCCATCCGACATGCTGTGCTTTGGCCTACGCTCCATCTCCAGGGGAAAACATCAGTAATAAAAACTTAGACTTGTGTCTGAGATGCGGGAAAACCCAGCTAAGGGGTGCTAATTTTGGAAAAGAAAAAGCATAAGGTTCCTGATGTTCAGTGAATTTTGGATGCATCTGCCTCTGACAGCATTTAACGATTCACTATATATTTTTAGGCTAGCTTCTAAATTATATCTGGGCTCATATTCAAAGAGCGTAGTCTCACTTCAGTGTTTTTAGCCCTTCCTTATATTATATCTGTGTGACTTCAGAGTGTTTGGCTCCTCAATTAGTACATGGTGATTACTGTGCGTGTTTATGCATAGCGGATGGGATACCGAACAGGGGAGTGGCATTTCGGATGGTGACATCTATGCGATTAGGGAGATTTAACAGTAGCTAAGATATCAGGTAGTAATTGTGTACCTCATGGGAATCCTCCACAGAAAACCTGTCAGGCTTCCTCTTGAGGCTGGTAGTATTTGGGAAGATCTAGGCAAAAGCTGGAGTTTTTTCCCAGGGATACCTGGATACCTCACTTTCACGGACCTAGGCAAGAGCTGTGTGTGCTGCACTCCTGTCCAGAGGTAATAGGTCTTGTAGGGATTGTTAAAGGAGAGCTGAAAATGCACACTTAGTTGCAGAATAGTTGCTGATTACTTCCACAATTTGCTCTTTCAAAGTCACGCCTGATTTTTCAATAGATACCCTGTGGCTTCATTGAACGCTTTCTCAGAGATAAAATTATCTTGTAAGGCTGTAAGCCTGGCGAGTATCGTCCATTCTTTTATCTAAAAAGCCACAGGGCATTTCCAGGGCAAAGGGTTTATCTTGTTTCAAGTTCACAGAAAAAAATACGCTTGAATGACAAAGACAGGATTAAAAATGCCTTTTAAACACTGGCAGGGTTTTGTTTTTTATGAAGTAGTTGGAACTTAGCTTAGCGTCAAGTTTTTCTGCTATTTTGGGTGGATCATGTGGTGTGAGTTGTCATAGCTTAATAGACAGCACATTAACTCTTGGCTTTGCATGGGAAAGAAAACTCGGGGTAAAGCAAATCGATACATGGACGTTAAGTAACGGAGCAGGCTTGACTGGATTTTTTTAATCCATAAGTAAGTCTGTGCATGCTGAAATCTTGGCATGTAGGGCTTCTGTTGAATAAAATAATTTCCCACAAATACTGGAAAGGACGAGCAATAATTTTCTCAACTTTAATATCCACTTCTTGGGAAATTAATTCAATTTTTATTATACAGGTATGATCTTATTTCTGAAGAGTGGCTTCCACTGGACAACACTGTGAACTCAGTAGAGATGAGATACGGTCACTCGCTGGCATTGCATAAGGTAAGCTCAGTGCTGCACACTCACCTCCCAGCTGACGTCTCCCTCTTCTACCCCCATGCCCATCCCTTTCCACAGATCCGTCCTGCTTTGGGAGATGCATTTACCTTCAAAGGCTTGTCCATGGATATCCCAGTCTGTGTAATTGTACTCCAGGGAGTCCTTGGACTGGTGTCCTAGGAAGCCTGTAGTCCCTTTGCTTGTGTGTTCCTTCTTTGCCCTTTTCTCAGGGATTTTGAGGCTGACTGAGGTCAGTGAGTCCATTATTTCCTTCTTACTGTCTGTGCTTGCAAGGCATGCCTGACGGCTAGAATTTGTTGGAGTTCAGCTGGTTCGCCAACAGTCTTTTGTGTAGACCACATAAATATTTTTATGAGCTCCGTTATCCGAGGCACCAAAGCAGAGCTGGTGAACTAGGGATTTTTGGAGTCTGCTCTGCTTCTGCAGTAAACCCGTGAATCTGTGTTCTTCCAGCATCTCAAACGGCAAGTCAATTTGACTGTTTCTTACCTCATTTCTCACCTGCATGCCTTGCTGTGAGCACAGGCCACGTGAGAGCAAAACGACAAGGTCTTTGAAAAGGAAGTGAGCTAATCCTTTACTGACCTTTGGTTTTGGAATGTTAATTAGCTCATCACAGTGCAAGCCTATATAAAGCACAATTATAAACACTTGAAAAAGTCCACACAGCACCGTTCACAAACAGAACACTTGAAGAACCTGAGAAGGATGGAAATTCCTACCTGCGAGGTCTCGATGCACATTGCGCAAAAAACTGTTCAAAAATAGGGTACGATCCAAAGGAGGGATCACGTCCAGAGAAGGGCAGCGGAGCTGGGGAGGGGTCTGGAGCCCCAGGCTGCTGGGGAGCGACTGGGGGGGGGGGGCCGGGGGCCCTCGGCTGCCCAACGCCTGAGGGGGGGGGGCCGGGGGGGTCGGGCTCTGCTCCCAGGGAAGGGGCGATGGGACGAGGGGCACCGGCCTCAAGTTGTGCCAGGGCAGGGTGAGGTTGGCCCTGGGGAACAATTCCTTCCCCAAGGGCTGTCAGGGGCTGGAAGGGGCTGCCCAGGGAAGGGGTCGAGTCCCCAGCCCTGGGGGGATTGAACAGCCGGGCAGAGGCAGTGCTGAGGGCCGGGTTTGGGGGTGGGATGGCAGGGGTAGGGGAACGCTTGGGCTGGGGGAGCTTAAAGGGCTTTGCCAACCTAAACGATTCCATGATTCTATGATAAGTGGGTTTACCATCAGTGACAAGCAGTGGTTCTCAGGAATTTCCCAAGAAGTACCAGCTATAGTAGAGAATTTCCCGTTCCAAGGTGACAGCCTTGGTCAGTAGGGAAACAGGGCTCCACTACACACTTTAGTGGATTCATGACTGACTCTGAGATGCCTGGAGAAACCCACAAATGAAATTGGATAGAGTTTTGGAACTTAGCTCTTTCAGGATGATTAATAAAACCCTGTCGAACTATCCTGGCTCCCTTCTTCCCAAAGGTTCCTTATTTTATTGTCAGTGTATTAACTTGGAAGACAAAGTTTTTAGTGTGCAGACACAGAGGAGTTTCCATCACAACTGCCTTTCTTCCCAGCTATCTTGCATTTGCAAGCCGTGGGAGGGATTCAGCTTGGGACTGCAGGTGCCCGACTTTGGGTGCCCTTGGGAGCTTCTGAGCTCTGTTTATAGTGAAAAGAGACCTAGTCGGTACAGGTAGCGAAATCTGGAAAGCAAGTCGGCTCGCCCAAAAGTAGGCACACCTTCCCTGCTTTTCATCAGTTGAATTATTCTCCAGGCTCCATTATATTTTTGTATATATATTTAGACTCTCAGCTAGCATACAGGCACCTAAATTTTGATGTCTGTCATCTGAAGGTCAATCCTGCCCCATGCACCCCTTCCCCTCCGTACCCTGATGTAGGGTGAATTGTGTGTGTTGAAGGTACTCAGACATTACGGACTTGGGTACGAACCCTGGCAGTCGTAGTTGCTTCCATACCAAATGTGAGTGGTGAAGGAGATGTTTCTCCTTGAGAGAAGAGAGGAGAAAATTTAGGCTGAGGGAAGATAAAATATAGTAACTTCATTGTAGGGTGAATTGTGTGTGTTGAAGGTACTCAGACATTACGGACTTGGGTACGAACCCTGGCAGTCGTAGTTGCTTCCATACCAAATGTGAGTGGTGAAGGAGATGTTTCTCCTTGAGAGAAGAGAGGAGAAAAATTTAGGCTGAGGGAAGATAAAATATAGTAACTTTTTAAAGAGGAGAAAAATTTAGGCTGAGGGAAGATAAAATATAGTAACTTCATTGCTTACATATTAGCGGTTTCCTAAATGCCAAGCTGTTTGGCCTCATTTTAAATCTGACTTCTTTCAGGATGATATATACATGTATGGTGGAAAAATCGATGCGACGGGGAACGTGACCAGCCAGCTGTGGGTGTTCCACATCTCCAACCAGACCTGGGCTCAGGTGACGCCAAAAGCCAAGGAGCAGTATGCTGTTGTTGGCCACTCAGCACACATTGTCACCCTACAAGACAACAGTACGGTCATGCTTGTCATCTTCGGGCACTGCCCTCTTTACGGGTATATCAGCAACGTCCAGGAGTACAACCTGAGTGAGTGGGGCCCTACTTACCATTCGTTTCAATCTTACCAGCTGGTTTGAAAATTATTTAAATGATCCATATTCAGATAGCAAAACAATGACAGATATGTTCTTCTATTTGTATTTACGAGAAGTTCAGGCTCACTTCCAGTGTTAGTGTAACACAGAGAGCCATGTGCCTCCACCTTTATACTGCTTGTTAGGTCCCAAAGACAGAAAAGCTGTAATTGAGGGGCAAAGCAGGATACCTGTGGGACAATTTAAATTTATTTTCCTCTCTCCCTCTGACAAAGCAAACACTTCTGAAATTATTTTTTGTATCCTACAAGAATGGCTGTAACAATTCAGAGCAAGTATCCACTTAGCCTGGTACCCATGTCTCCAGTAGTGGCGATTAGCGAATGCTTAGGGGAACAGGGAGTGACTTTCTGGACTTCCATTTGCCCCATATCTGTGGGAATAGTCCAAACTCTGACTTTAGCATCCAGAGATTTCCAGTGTCATCAGTGGAGAAGTGTGGGAAGCTCTCCAGATGAACTGAACTTCTACCTAATGTAGTTATGCTGAAGTGGCTCTCTGGAGGCATCTCCCTTGCTCCACCAACTGGGTAGAGAACATGGTTAAGCACAGCAAGTTCACAATGTGATTGTGCTGGTTATTGTCAGAAATAGTGGTCCTATCTGCACTTTTCGACCTGTTATCCTTGCCCTTCAGTCATCACGATCCAGAGGATCTGCTGGAGCCTCCTCTGGTTCGCTGGTGTTCACATGAGTGAGCTTTCTTCCTCTAGGAGAAAGCTAGAGAAAGCCAGGATGTCTGGGGCGGTGATTTCTTTTTCTACTGTTCTGTTTTTTCCCACGTGGGATCTTGCAGACTATTCAATTCCTTTGCCTTTTCTGTGCCTGGTCTTCCCTGGCATTAGGAAGCCTGTGTAGGGTTTCATTCTGCACTTGCTACAGAGACTTGGTGTGTAATTTAGCATTTTTGTTCCAGTTGCCATTATATTATGTCTAGAGTGCTTCAAACCAATGTTATTTTAGTGAGTGAGGTGTAGGACCATTAATCACATATTAGCTTTTAACTACAGTGTTCTTCACGGTCATACTTAGCTTAGCTTCAGTGCTGTCTGGCTTTATATACATATAAAATAAAAGTGCTCTTGGGTGTCATTCCAAACCATGCCATGGTGCTGGTGTTTTCATGCCATTGAGATGCAGTATATCACGTCCATACTTTTTATCTATCATTTACTTAGCTTGTCTGCAAAATGTAATAAATGGCTGTAGAAGAGATGTTTCTGGCCTAATTAAAAATACTTGACTTCTTGACAACAAACTCCTTGAAGGAGAATATTTTTGGATATGAAGTGATGGAGACAGTGTCTAATTCTGAGTCAAGGGAAACCCAGTTTGCTTCACCGCCAGATTTGTGGATAAGTTGCTAAAGGAGGTAAATTAACCATGTTTTCTCACTTGTGTTTTTCATTTCTCAGCTGCAAATACGTGGAACATTTTACAGACGAGCGGAGCTTTGGTGCAAGGAGGGTATGGTCACAGCAGTGTTTATGATCCAAAGACGAGATCAATTTATATCCACGGAGGTTACAAAGCATTCAGTGCCAACAAATACAGGCTAGCAGATGACTTGTACAAATACGAAGTTGATTCCCGTATGTGGTAAGTAGTTCTTCCTCCTGTATACCAGCCCATCATTTTTGTTTGCAGGGGACAAAAGGATGGGGTATTTGATAAGGGTACAGTAGTGCGTAGTTACCTGCGTTCAGGATGGATAGCGTGCTCTTGTATCTGTTATTTTTAGTCCCTTTATGAATAGAGAATCATATAATCACATATAATCAAGGCTGTGAACGAGCCAAGAAATCCATTTTAATCTATTGTTGTATTAAAGCTGAAAAGAAAAACACTTGATGGGATTTTCTTGCCAGCAGTACAGCCTGTGCATATGAGTGCAGTTACTGCAGTCAAGTGAGTGATAATTCATTCTGCAGTTAAGACCGCAAAAGGATTTCTATTATAACCCCATTTTCTTCTGGCTCTGTAACTGCTTGAAACGTTCGTTTCTTAAGCTGAAATCTTCTGTGATTTGTTTCTGCCCAAAGGTGAGTTTTATTTAAAAGCTATTGCAAAACTTCACAACTTTGAGCTACAGAGGTGAAATAAATTTTCCTCAATTTTGTGGTTTTTTCTTAAAGTTGTTTTTAAAAGGCTCCCAAAAAGGAGACTATCTTTGAATTAACGGATGTAAATTTGTGTCACCGTGTCGCCTTTCATTGAGAGTATAAAATAGCTCGTATTTCTGCAACAACTGTTCATGAATCCATACTAAGGAATAAAGTAACCAGTGACTAATTTCCAAAAACTTTCCTTCCTGCTCCGTTGTACGTATAAATTGTACAGTAATAACCACGTTTCCTTTCTCGGTTCATTTGTTCCTCCGCTTTAGCCGTGGAGCAGGCAAATCTGGCTGAATAGGCAGAAAATGTCACAAATGTGACAATATTCTTCCGAACTGCTGCCGCACTGACTTCCTTTAGTCACGTTTATTTTGCCCATCTCGAGAGGACTGTCAGAGCAGGCGAGCAGTCGCCTTGCTGTGAGGCATGCAGGGGTGTCTGCTCATATTTATCTATACTTTTTGGGGTGCCATTGAGTCCTTTTTTTTTTTTTTTTCTTTTGCTATACAGTAGTTTAGGCTCTCTCTCCCTCTTGTGATTTGATGGAAGGGCAAAAAAGCAATCCCCTTGCAGATGACACTGAGCTGGGTGGGAGTGTGGATCTGCTGGGGGGAGGAGGGCTCTGCAGGGGGACCTGGCCAGGCTGGAGCCATGGGCCCAGCCCAGTTGGGTGAGGGTCAACAAGGCCAAGGGCCGGGTCCTGCCCTGGGGTCACCACAACCCCAGGCAGCGCTCCAGGCGTGGGGCAGAGGGGCTGGAAAGCTGCCCGGCGGAAAAGGCCCTGGGGGGGTTGGTCGAGAGGGGGCTGGATATGAGCCAGCAGGGTGCCCAGGTGGCCAAGAGGGCCAGCGGCATCCTGGCTTGTATCAGGAGTGGTGTGGCCAGCAGGAGCAGGGCAGGGACCGTGCCCCTGTGCTGGGCACTGGGGGGGCCGCCCCTCGACTGCTGGGGTCAGGGTTGGGCCCCTCCCTCCCCGAAGGCCCTGGGGGGGGGCCCGAAGGCCGGGGGGGTCGGGCTCTGCTCCCAGGGAAGGGGCGATGGGACGAGGGGCACCGGCCTCAAGTTGTGCCAGGGCAGGGTGAGGTTGGCCCTGGGGAACAATTCCTTCCCCCAAGGGCTGTCAGGGGCTGGAAGGGGCTGCCCAGGGAAGGGGTCGAGTCCCCAGCCCTGGGGGGATTGAACAGCCGGGCAGAGGCGGTGCTGAGGGCGGGTTTGGGGGTGGACAGGTACGGTTGGACTTGATCTTAACGGTCTTTTCCAACCGGACGATTCTATGATCTCTATTTTGGCAAGTGTGTTTCTCCCCGTGTTCCCTCCTGTCTTTCGACTGGCAGCTTCACAGTCTGACGCCGTAGCCCTGGCAGGGACAGAGCGATGCTCGGAAAGCCCCTGTGTGCTGCGGTACCGCCGCTCGTGCATTCGGAACGGGTCCCTCGTCCAGGTCATTGATGAATATTTCATTGGGAAAGTCTGGGCTTGAGTGCAAGCTGCTTTTGGGATGCTGCAGTTGTGCAGAACTGGTGTGACAGCCTGCAAACAGGGACACCACCGCTGCCTGCGACACAGATGTGGCCGTGTCAGGGTTTTCCTGCAATGCCACCCCCTCAAAGTAGTAGGGACATTCTAGGGAGGGTGACGCTGTGCGTGCAGTGCCGTTAGTCACGCTGATTCAAGGTGAGATCAGTGACGAGTGTGCTTAATGCTTCTCATGATTTAGTCAGGGGTGAGGCATTGAGTTTTGTGGGTATTGAGCTGCGGGGTTCCGTTATCAGCAGCTGCATAGATTTCCTTAAAATGGGTTTGTTAGTTTTTTGCAAGAGATGATGCCCAGTTGGAAAGAATCTTTTAGGTTACTATAAAATCAGTGTTACTATAAAATACAGGCAGCGTCCATATCAGCAGGTTTGGCTGACTGTGCTCAAAAGCCCGGTTAGCGTGAATACTTGATAATCCCTAGGGAAGGAGTTGATGATTTTAAGATCCATAGCTTTGGAAAGAGGCTTTTTCATAGATATATTTCTCCTGTAAATTGGCAAGTGGATGGGAAGATGAGAGAATGAAATTACAGGAGGAATTGAACAGCATGGAAAGTTGTTAAATGCCTCATTAGAAAAAGTAATGTTAAATAAAAAAGTTAAATAGAAAAGTTAAATAATATCCCCTCTCCTCTCCTCCCTGCACCCCTGGAACCTTCTTCAGCTTGGATTTATGGATTGTTTTGTCTTTGCTGGGTACTAATCAGTGTCATTAACACACATATTTTTATTTCTTGAAGGACAATTCTGAAAGACAGCAGATTCTTTCGCTATTTGCACACGGCTGTGATAATGAGCGGGACCATGCTGGTGTTTGGAGGAAACACGCACAACGACACCTCCATGAGCCACGGCGCAAAGTGCTTTTCTTCGGATTTTATGGCGTATGATATTGGTAAGTTCTTGCAGAAAGACTAATATAAAAAAAACAAAAAACAAAAAAACACCTTGGATATTCAGAAAGGGCTGTCTTCAAGAAGACTAATTGACATGCTGGGTATATTATACCAAATGCTGCTAAGCGTACTGCAGAAGAATGTGTAATCAGGAGAGGCTCATTTAGCTTGCTACACATTACCAAGCAAATGAGCTGGTGCAGTGATTTCTAGGCGAATACAGCAGCAGTTATTTGGTCAACAGTTTATACACAAACTTGGGCACTAAAAATTATTGCCTAAACAGAAAGCATATTGTTCTACCGTCTCAGCCATAAAGCTATCCCGTTATTGTGAGTGTGTTTTCATCTATGATTTCTCAGAAATGCAGGCTGTTAGGATGGTTACAAGCACTGGACGCTGCTGAAGCTCAGCTTGTACGTTGCACGCTCTTGTTTTAACTGGCTGATTTGTTTGGCTGTGCTGTTTTTAATGTCAGTTTGTTCCTAGGTACGCTTTATAAGCATAAATATCCCCAGAAGTGCTAGTGAACAGTAGAGCCAACTGATGAGATTTTATTTGGAAGGATTGGGTTTTGATAAGTTGGAGTAGCCAGAAGAGGGCAGCATTTATTTGTGAATTTGAAGTCCAGAGACAATGCATTTAAGAAGAAAAGAAGAAACGATATAAAAGAAGGTGCATGCACATGCAGATAATTCACGCTGAAGAAAAACACCGTTCTGTTCTCATATCACATTCTACCTTCTGCTCTCAGGATTCCTTAAGTGTGGGCTCTCATGATTGATTCCCTGAAATAATCACGTAAACCTGAATTCTGGGAGTGACTGTCCATCGAGTTGTCACTCCTGGTTTGTGAAAGGAATGTGCAAGCAAATGGATTGCATTCAGCAGCAGGGTTTGGCGTCTGTGTGCCATTTTGCTGTCTGTTAGAGGGATCGTTCCCTTCTTCCTGTGATTTCAAGCCATATCCCTGCGGAATGTATTGTGTGTTCCTAACTAGCTTTATTTTGAGGTTTTTCTTGAAGTAAAATGAGGTATTTCAAAAGTCAAGGACAGGGTAATGTTTTTAAACTTTGGTAGCAATTAGTGATAGAATTTTCTTGCTACATTTTCCTATCTTCCCTGACCCATTGAACTGTCTATTCGGTGTAAAACAAATTTCATTAATCTGACAAAAAATGCCAAGAATGGTACTCGTTTTGATTCAGGTAGGTTCCTGTTACATGAAATAAGTGTTGTAGTTGACTTGCCCTGTCCTTACCAGTTTTACTCTGAGAATTAGAGCTTGCGTTGATTGCGCTTCACGTGACAGGGATGAGAGGTGCTCTTGGGTACCCTCATTCCTTAGGGCAGAGGCTCTCAGGCTGGAAAGAACAGCTTTTTTCAGGGGAAGGAAAAAAAAAAAAAAAAAGACCATTTTTTCTTTTTTTTTTTTTTTTTCATGGCAGGGCACTTTCCTTATCCCATTGGACCAGGAGCACTACCAGGAATACTTTAGGGGGCTGGCTGCTTGTTAGTGTCGCAGCAGAAACACCTACTTGGCAGTTCTTCACGTCTTCACGATCTCTGCAGTAATTATATTGATCACGTTCATGTTGGTCTCCATGGGAATAAGCCCCATATACTGCCGGGAAGCATTGTACCTATCAAAGATCGTTGTGGCCATGCCACCCTGGAGGAATATGGCTATCACATCTTCAGTATTAACATGTTTATGTGTTTGTCGTCTATCCCTTGATGCTCCCAAGGCTCAAACTACCCAGGAGAGAGCCAAGCAGCAAAGTCAACTGGTAGTGAGTGCCTTCAGAGGAGAGGCTTGGTAATTGGCTACCTTAGCATACTATAAAAATAGGACATATCTGGCTAATTTGCTCATTTTTAACATCTTGTTGATGAAGGTAATCTCTTAGTGATCATAGTGATGGTTGGAAGACTGGAGAAAACTGAAATTAAAATGCAGTCTGAAATAAAGGCTTCAAAACCAGGTCTTCTCTTTAACCTTTGCCATTAAAACTTATTTCTGCAGTAACTCGTTTTATTTATCTCATCAGAGTTTTCTGGTTTTCTCTCCTCAGATTTCTAAGTAATCAGACCACAGGCACTGAGTGTTGTGAGGACATATTATCTTCTCTTTTTTGTGTGTAGGATGCAAACAGATGTCACTGAGATACATGCTGAGATTCTCTGGAGGTTTAGCTTTAGGTGGATCTGAGAATGCATTAATGCTTCTCATCCTTTCATCCTCCACTTGGCCAGGTTGGGGCTTATTCAACCCACATTGTCCAGGTGATGCCCAGTTTTGGAAGGTTTCAGCAATCCAGCTCTCTGTGTGCATGTGCATTCCTTGTTGCTTCTCAGGACAAGCTTTTGGATTACGTTGGCGTTCCGGTTGGGTGAGCACTTGGGTAGAGCCGTCGCACAGTGTTTTTTGTGCTTTCTGCACACTGCAATGACTAGTTAGCACTTCCTATCCCCCAAATTGGTATCTCTTGGCCTCTGTGGAATAGAATTTCCTGCTCTGCAGCAGTTTTGTCTCTGGGTGGACAAATGTCTCACTCGAATCCCCTCCCTCCTCCTCTCAACAATCCATAGCAGCAAAGGAGCCACGTGTGAGTGGCAGCCCTTTACACATTTACTGTGGTTTAAGTAACTGTTCTTTTTCATGTCTAAATAAGGTTTAACTTGATGTTTTTTTAAAAATCAGCATGAAATGTTCCTGTAAAGACTATACTCATATAATAATCTTTTCTCCCCACAAAGAAAGAAATTAAAACTCTTCTATTTACCCCATCAAAAATTCAGTTCTGATGGCAAACATAGAAAGAGGCTGGATGTTTTCATAGCATATGTGCTCTGTTTGAATAATATATTTAACAAATCATGTGCATTGTAATTTTTCAGCTTGGCTTAACTCCTAAGACAGGAAGGAGAGGATTCGTCGTCAGAATCATTCATTTTTTCCAATACTTGATCGTCAGTTAAAGATGGGAAAGAAGCTTAGAAAGCAAAACATTCCAGGCCTTCTATTAATCTAGAAAAATATGTTTCTTGGCCTCACATAACTCACAACTCGCTGGATAAAAAATTGCAAATTGCTGTCCAATTTTGCTGAAGTCTCCTGTTAAAAATTGGAACCGTGCACGCTTGTTTCAGGAGTGATGCTGGGCTAGGTTAAATTCTTTGAAAACCGAGCAAATGACATTTAAAAATAAACTTCAAACCAATGATTTATTGAAGTATTCGTAGAATCACAGAACGGTTTGGGTTGGAAGGGACCCCCAGAGGTCACCCAGCCCAACCCCCCTGCAGGAGCAGGGACACCTTTAACCAGATCAGGTTGCTCACAGCCCCGTCCAACCTGGCCTGGAATGTTCCCAGGGATGGGGCCTCCACCCCCTCTCTGGGCAACCCCTGCCAGTGTTAAATCCAACCAGCTGGGTCCTATGTCTTTTATTTATCAGCACTCGTGAGCAAAAGTTTCTGCGGGAGCAGAGGGTAGGATCCAGTTTTTTTACCCAACAATTCTCCAGTTAAATTTGGGGAAGAATTAGTAAAGTTGTTTCTTTGCCCTCTCAGTTTATCTGTGTACGAGTTTGGGGTTCTGGACTTCTTTTTTTAATTTTTTTTTTTTTCCAGAGGCTCAGACCGTGGCACAACAGTTTTATCTTGTATTAAAGAACCTGCAAGTATTTGAGGGGTGTGTAGATCTTTACAGCAGATTGACTTTTCTGTCTCAATTGCACAACTTGCCTGTAAGCGCCTCTGGAAGGTTAGCCCCCAAGGTGATCCCATTCGCTTTGCCAAGTTTAAATGATATGAATTGGACTGACTTTTCCTACTTTTGTTCCTTTGATTGCTCAGTGGGTTATGTGTTTCTTAGCTTGGGGTTTTTTTTTCATGCTGCCTAAAGGAAGAAATTACCTGAGAAAGCGAGTAAAAAATGAAGCAGAACTTACAAATGTTATGCTAATAGAAAAAGGTGGAATAAACTCACATTATATGAAAAGAGAAAAACAACTACAAATCCTTAAGCTATGATGAGTGAAAAGTATTTTTAAAAACATGGATATCTATCCTCTAGGAACATAATTGCAATGGGGAAAAAAAAAGATAAGTCTCTGTTCTCAGTGATACTGGTTTGGGGCAAAACTGCAAATAATTCACATTTAAACTGATAAAACCTGACCTTCTTATGCAGTGAAAAATTCCACTATTAAAGGAGGAAAAGCAACTGAAGCCATTGCCATTTAATTACATGTGATTGCCAAAAAGCCAATAACCCCTTCAACACCATGCCCTGGAACTTCCCTTCTTCATGAAGTGTTTAAGTGATGGAGCAGAGCCATTGCACCCTTCCTTTCCCATTTTGTCAGACCATGGCAGCTGGGGTGAAAACTAAGTCTTAAATCTTGCAAAAGACGCTAACGCAGCGCTTTCATGAACTGTTTCTTTCCAGATTTGCATTTTGGTGGTGGGCAGAATGGCTTCTTTATAGTACTTGAAGTACTTTGGGATCTTTCAGAAAGAAGCGTGCTTAGTTGAATCGTTAATTGTACCAAGGAGCTTTTCTGAACTGAGCTTTCTTTAATCCTAGCCTGCGATCGGTGGTCTGTTCTTCCTCGCCCGGGTCTCCATCACGATGTGAACAGGTTTGGACATTCTGCCGTGCTGTACAACAGGTAAGGTTACAAACAAGCTGGGGAGGTGTTGGTGTTTTCCATAACTCATTGAATGCACTTGTGTAGATCAGGAACACTGAGACCAGAGGGTTGAGGATCTGTTGCAAACCTCTCAAAGTTCTCAGCTCTTCGCTCTTGTAATGTCTTCAGTGTCCACCACTCCCTATCAGTCCCTCTTCTGGACTAAACTGTCTCAGCTCACTTAGTTCTTTCAAAAATACGATTTTTTTCCATATTTCTATTCCTTTTTCTTATTTTTTATATATTTTTCTATTTTTTTATTTCATAATTTTGTAATTTCACTTATTTCATCTTTCTCTTTCTTATTTAGCTGCACTGACAGCTTTTACTTCCAAATCATACTTGCCCTCATGGCTTCTAAATTTGTCCATGTTTCAGTTTACATAGCTTATCCTGTGTGGCTCCTCTTTACCATTCACGTGATGGACAGTATTTAGGTGATGAAATCATAGGTGAGATTTCTGCTATTAAGCATTACATCACTGCAGTAACACCCATGATTTCAGGTGAGCTTTTCTTTATTGTATTTGAGTCTGCAGAACCAAGTTTGAGAAATGATCTTTTTTAGGAGTCTTTTGTGGTTCCTTTATCCTTTGAGGATAGAACCATAGAATTGTTTAGGTTGGAAAAGACTTTTAAGATCATCAAGCCCAACCGTTAACCTAACACCAGCACCCCCAGCTCCTTTTCCGCCGGGCAGCTTTCCAGCCCCTCTGCCCCACGCCTGGAGCGCTGCGTGGGGTTGTGGTGACCCCAGGGCAGGACCCAGCCCTTGGCCTTGTTGACCCTCACCCAACTGGGCTGGGCCCATGGCTCCAGCCTGGCCAGGTCCCTCTGCAGAGCCCTCCTCCCCCCCCAGCAGATCTACACTCCCACCCAGCTCAGTGTCATCTGCAAACTGGCTGAGGGTGCCCTTGAGCCCCTCATCCTGGTCATTGATATTTAACAGGACCGACCCCAGAACTGAGCCCTGGGGGATATCGCATGTGACTGGCCGCCAACTGGATTTAACTCCGTTGACCACAACTCTCTGGGCTTGGCCATCCAGCCAGTTTTTTTACTCAGTGAAGAGTGTGCCTGTCCGGGCCATGAACCGCCAGCTTCTCCAGGAGAGTGCTGTGGGAGACAGTGTCAATACTAAAGTCCAGGTAGAGAACACCCACAGCCTTTCCTTCATCACCTGGTCATAGGAGGAGATCAGGTTGGTCAGGCAGGACCTGCCTTTCCTGAACCCATGCTGGCTGGGCCTGATCCCCTGGTTGTCCTCCATACTTTCTGTAAATCAGTTGACATTATTTAAAGCTCAGTTTAAGCTAGGCAGATAACTGTCACTGCCTTGAAAGGGAAGGTGTGCTTCTAGCTACCTTTTTTTGGTCTCTAAAATCTCACTCACTGTCTATTTGTTTCATTGTATACTAATACCTGCTGTGCATTTTCTCCCATGAGGGGCAGTTAACCCTATACTAAAATAGGATGAAAATCGTATTAAAAATACTTCTTATTCAAACAGAACTTTTATTCAGTTGCATAGACTCTTCTTGATTGTCTTTTTAAAAGTACATTGACAAACGTGGGCGCACAGGGTTTTTCGGTGACATTTTTGTGTAACTAATGAAATTGGATGTTTTGCCTGAAGCGGTTGTGATACTAAAGAAGGTTTAAAAAACCACATTTCCCCACCCCCCCAAAATATTACTTTCTTTTTGGTTGGTTTGGGTTTTTGTTTTTTTCAGTTGACACAATGACTCTTTGCTCAGTTGCTAACAGCCATGGAAATAGCTGTGGTCCTGTCACACGGTGTAGCAAGATGTGACAACACTGAATTGTTTTGTCACAGTTTCTGAACGCTGGTTTAACGGTGTGATGCTGCGCCCCCGATTTTTAGCCTTCCTCCCTCTCTTGCCACACTGTTCTTTACAGGAGGATCCCACTTTTCTGCGGCGTTTCATGTGTAGTCACGCTGATCAGGTGTCACCTGAAGGTATTTCTGAAGGGGGGAAGGTCAGTCCATGACCTTGGAATGGTTTGACTCTCTCTCAACACCCATGTGTTGAGATTGTCTGGCTTCTCTGGAACAGTGGAACTCGCCTGACCTTCTCTTTAGTGCCTTCCTTAACCAAGAGCTGTTTATTTGGATCTATACATGCTGGAATGTAATAAAACACCTTGCTCGCACCTGGAGTCACATTGGCTTGCGGCAGTGCGTGGTTTATAAACACAGGCACCAATATTTATCTCTTCGCTTCCATTTTGTCTAGCACCATGTATGTATTTGGAGGCTTCAACAGCCTCCTCCTGAGCGACATCCTGAAGTACACACCTGAGAGATGTGAGGCTTTCGCCAACGAATCGGCCTGCGTGCGAGCAGGTCCTGGCGTCAGGTGCGTGTGGGCTGCCACCTCTCCTCGCTGTGTCCCCTGGGAAATGGCCACGGTAGAGCAGAAGCAAAAGGTCTTTGAAGACTGTCCTCCCAAGTCAGGTATGTGGCACGTTCTTTCTGTTCCCCTTCCCAAAGAGTGTGTAGGGTCTGTCTTTTCCAAATTCTGTCTTCTGTTAGTTGTATGCCATTATCAGATCAAGTTTAAAATGGGGGGGCTTCCATAGTTCTGCTTCCATAAGTGCCTGAGAGACCTTCCTCTGGCCAAGTGGCTGCAGTGGCTTGGAGATGTTTCCACCTCTCCTTCCCCCTGAAGCTTGCTTGCTCGTTAGATTTGTTTTTTCCCCCTACTGTACTGCTGGTACTTACTTTCCTAACCCAAACAGACATCACCAGTCAGGAATCAGGCCTGGACCATTGCTCTGTAGATGTTTGTTCCAAGAACCATCCAGCAATTCGCTGATGAGCACCACGGGGCATGAGAAGGAGGGGGATCTGGGTCCTGTGGTTTTATGCTTTGCTCTTCAAGAGAGACAGCAGGAAGAGTGTTTTAAGAAAAGTTACTTTATTTCCCCTTCTACAGTATTATATGGATAGGGGCATACAAAAAGAACGTTCCTTTTAAGGTCTGATTCCTGTGTTCTCCCTTATGATAATTTTTAAACAACTTTTCATGCTTTATCCTGATGCATTCGTTGATCTGAATTGAATTACACAAACCTTGATTCTGTAATAGATGGCAGCCTTTAATTATTTAAAAGAAATTGATGTAAAGGGACATTGCTTTGATGGGCTCTCAACGTACAATAAATTTTCACAAAACACAGGCGATAAGCAGTTGGAAAGATGAAGTGGAAAGTTCAAGCTTTGAATAAAAATGCTCCACGTAATTGAAGGCCAGGCTTGCAGCAAAACAGGCCAGCGGTGGGAGCTTTTCACCATCCTTGTGAAATGTCCTCTGGCATCATTTGCATGGGCATTGACCGAACATGCACGCCCGGGCTTAGTTCATGCGCTTCCATGTCTTGGTGCGCTTTCTGGTGTTGTGTTTTACGGATCCTTGGGCGCTCAAAATGATTGATGGTGCAAATGAATGCAATTTTCCATCAGTTCAATCGCATGAAAGTACCTGATTTACTAAGTAGTCGATAACGGAAAATCTACAGGCACTACTGTTTGGTTATATCTTTTGCTGTATATAATCAAGTTCTTAGAGCTCTGTCAGGAAATGCCTGTTTTTGGTCATGCAGGTTTTTTTCTTTAATAGCTGTAGACAATGAAAAATGTGATCAGATTACAGACTGCTATAGCTGTACTGCCAATACAAACAGCTGTCAATGGTGCACTGACCAGTGTATCTCAATGCATAACAACTGCACAGAGGAACAGGTAAAGTCTCTCTCATACTTCTGTAGTTTAAATTTAGCCTTTGAAATAGCTAATGTCCAGATGCCTTCATCTGTCGGTGTTATGACCCCTGTTGTTTCGTTATTTCCAGTGCTCGTGTAGCTCTGAGCTGCTAACGTGCTTGAATTTGCTTCAAGTTGGTCCAAGGGTTTTCCGTGGGACTCTCCACTTAAGTTAGGAGGATGGCTGAGGGCAAGGGGAAGAGGTGGTGTGATTATGCAGTAAGGCACGTAGCCATTTGGGTTTGCTATTGGTAGAGCCTTCCCTAGGGAAAAATAAAACACCCCAAACTAACCCTTTGGTAAAAGCTCTAGTAAGGAAAATGTGTCAGATGGCGGCCTGGGTGAATATATGAATACACGATACAGGCTATGCCCAGTGTCACAGCTTTTGAATATGTAGGTTGCTTTGTAGGTCTGAGCTGTGAAGTTTAGTGTGGTAGTCATGGCTGTTACAAACCCACATTGGTTGGATGGGAAAAAGCCTCATCTGTGCTATTTATTTTAGGTTCCTATTACTGTATATGAAAATTGTCCTAAGGATAACCCTGCCTATTACTGTAACAAAAAGACAAGTTGTAAAAGCTGTGCCATGGATCAAAACTGTCAGTGGGAACCTAGGAATCAGGAGTGCATTGCTTTACCAGGTGGGTACTGGTTGTATTTGTGTAAGAAAAACCACCAAAATCATCCAGTCCAAAAGTCGTGGGGTTTTTTTCTGTGTGGTTTTCGTTTTTTACCTCCAAATCTGTAATCTTGTAGTGCTAAGCTGGAGTAAATAATGTTGTTTAATCATACCAGCTTTGGTATGAAATTTTATTTCTAGTAAATTCAGAAAGTCTGATGGAATATTTTTCAGTCCCAATTGTCTGAAGAGGAGTATGATCATTTGTATAATTATTAGGCTGTATTTCATCTCTCTCTTTTCATTTGATAAAAGCAGTGCTGTTGGTATAATAGGCTTCTGCAAGGTATTAGATTTAATAATGCATGCTATTTAATTTTAGGAACTAGAATTGTGCAAAAGCGTAATGGCACATACTGGACGAATTAGGCAAATAACACCTAACGTGTATAAGGAAAATTCTCTTATTAGAGTGTTTCCAGTGGGAGCTCATAGGAGTTGATTATTAGTCCCCCTGTAGTAACACAGGTTTTTTCTCAGTGACTGGGAAAGAAATACAGCATCTTCAGTGACTGACATCTGCAGTTAATAAAATACAGAGAAAGGGGAAAAAAAACCAACACAGACAGGACCTTTTAATGGGCAAGGAAAGCCTTCTCCTAGAAATTCTGTTAGGTCTGGATGTGTCCAGGCCCGGCATTTGCTTGTCTGGAAGAGTGAAAAAATGAAGAGATTTCAGAGAAGAGCCACGAGAGCGAGAAAAACATGTTTTAATGAGATAGATGAAGAGCTCAGTCTGTTCAGTTTGTTGTAGAAGAGGGGGTGACTTGATCATATGTGTAAAAAGCCCATCTGAAAAACTGACACTTGAGAGCTTTTCAATCTGTTGGATAAATCTAAACCAAGACTTTGGAGCTGGACATGAGCTCTCCAATTCACACTGAAAATGCCCAGCAGGGTTTTTTTGTAAGGGTGGTTACAAGTGAGAGAAATAATTCACGAAAAAGTATAAGAAGTTCTTCAGTAGTAGGCATGACTGTGCTCAAGATGAATCATGGAATCACAGAATTGTTTAGGTTGGAAAAGACCTATAAGATCATCAAGCCCAACCGTTCCCCTACCCCTGCCATCCCACCCCCAAACCCTGGCCCTCAGCACCGCCTCTGCCCGGCTGTTCAATCCCCCCAGGGCTGGGGACTCGACCCCTTCCCTGGGCAGCTCCTTCCAGCCCCTGACAGCCCTTTGGGGAAGGAATTGTTCCCCAGGGCCAACCTCACCCTGCCCTGGCACAACTTGAGGCCGGTGCCCCTTGTCCCATCGCCCCTTCCCTGGGAGCAGAGCCTGACCCCCCCCCCGCCCTTCCCCGCCGGGGCCCCCCCCCCGCCCGCTGCCCTTCCGGACACGCTCCAGCCCCCCCGGGCCTTCGGGGAGGGAGGGGCCCAACCCTGACCCCAGCATTCGAGGGGCGGCCCCCCCGGTGCCCAGCACAGGGGCACAGTCCCTGCCCTGCTCCTGCTGGCCACACCACTCCTGATACAAGCCAGGATGCGGCCACCTGGGCACCCTGCTGGCTCCTATCCAGCCCTCTCCCCCCCGGGCTTTCCGCCGGGCAGCTTTCCAGCCCCTCTGCCCCACGCCTGGAGCGCTGCCTGGGGTTGTGTTTACCCCAGGGCAGGACCCGGCCCTTGGCCTTGTTGACCCTCACCCAACTGGGCTGGGCCCATGGCTCCAGCCTGGCCAGGTCCCCCTGCAGAGCCCTCCTCCCCCCAGCAGATCAGCACTCCCACCCAACCTGGTGTCATCTGCAAACAGGGATTAATCCTGGAAATTTGGTGTTGTGGACAGGGTTAGCACAACCCTCTTCTCTTGAAATGTATCCTAACAGCTGTGGTTGGGTAGGTGGCTTTAAGCCATCAGCAAGATACTCATTTGCTTTCCTTTGCTCTTTCTTCTACAATGATTTTAATATCTGACGTTATAAGAAGTGCTTTGACAACTGTTAAATGGTAACATCACACTTCAGCTCCCCCAAACAGCTTTCCTTCTCCTCCAGTAGCATTATACACAGGTACTTCTGAGCATGCCAGTAAGTCATGCTGGTTTGGGATGGGGCTGTAGGTTTTATTGTGGTGGAAGAGCTCTCCCACTGCTTTGAGTATTGTGAAGGGCATTTGCATCTCTGGTTTTACTTTCTTTCCCCCCGGCTCCAGAAAATATCTGTGGAACAAACTGGCATTTAGTTGGCAACTCCTGCTTGAAAATTACAAACGCGAAGGAGAACTATGATCACGCCAAACTGTCCTGCAGATCCAACGGTGCTTTGCTGGCTTCTCTCACCACCCAGAAAAAGGTAGAATTTGTTCTAAAGGAGCTGCAGAAGATGCAGTCCTCGGTGAGTGCTTCTCTTTTATGTCCCCTGAGTAATTAAGCTCTGACTGTGGAAAAGTCCTTGCTGTGGTATTGTATGCTCTGTACAGAATAGACATGCCTCTTAACTGAAAAGGACTGATTTTCCTTTTGAAATTCAACATACCCTATGGGTGCTTTTGAACTGAAATTGTAGAGAATGTAAATGGGAAAGATAAATATAAACATACACAGTGCCTCAAAGGTATCGCTTTCTATAATGAAATCACACGCACATTTCTCTTGTGGGATACATGGCTGCAGCAGGAGTCCTCTCGTGACTTGTACATGGTATTTTATAAATAAAGGTCCCTTTGGGGCACCGGAGGTGTTTAATGTAGGGCATGTTCAAGTTATTTATTCTGCTTAGAAAAGTGGCTGTTTAAAATGTTGGCTTCGTACTCCGTAGAGCTGCTTGGCTTATTTGGAGTTATTTACGTTTGATTTAGTGGCAGGTGCTTTTCGGTTGGAGACGGTGAGAAGCGAATTGGAATCTGTCCCTCTTCATGCATCAATAGAATAAATTTTACTTTTTTTTTTTTTTTTTTTTTTCCCCCAGTCCCTGGCAGAAGCGTGGAGGTATTCAGAGCAGGTTGTGTAGGTGGTGCTAAAGCCCTAGCAAAGAAGGATGCTGGGCAGCTTTGCTGCAATCCTGGTTTAGGCTGCGGAGCTGCTGTGGCTCGATGGCACATCAGAGTAACTCCTCTTGGGTCCCGGGGGCCGCCACGGGCAGGGCTGGCAATCGGGAAGAGTTTTATGTAGGAGAAATGAGACTGGAGGCAGTAGGGTTGCTACTTCTCAGAGGAGAATGTACTATACAATACTAAAGAGAAATATTCCCCCGATGAAACGAGAACATTCCCTGCTTTGATTCCCTTTGTAATTTTAAAGTGGCATTTCAACAATTACGGCTTTTTAGAGGGGATTCCATTTAGCCAGGAAAAGGTAAGGTGCGATTCAGACGAGATTGTTTGTTAAATCTTCTGTAAAGAGAGGAAGCCAAGCCTGGGATATTGTAAAAGTAAATGGTTTGAACAGCTCCAGGTGTTTCTGGATATCCCAGTGGGTAAGTGTAGTGTAAATTCCTAAAGACATATGGCAACCCTTCCCTAAGAGTGTTTGAAATCTTACACTGGGGAGAAAAAAATTGTTAATTTATGGTTTGGGTTTGTTTTTTTTTTCATCTACAGTATCATTTGAAAAACAAGACTTAGACATCTAAAGAGCCTATTAGCCCTTTTTAGTTGATACCAGTATCAGGTGCTTGTAACATGGGAAAATACCTCTGCTAAAAGGCCAGCCTGTATCTGGCACTTGAATTTTTGCCGCTCAGCGGCAGGCTGCTGCTGAGGCTGTACTTTGCAGTTACTCCTTTTTTAAGCAAGCTGCCTATAAATGTTCTGCAGTAATAAAAAAACGTGTTGGTGTTGGCACACAGTGCTGTGCCAGCCCTGTTGCTGTTCAAAGAGTGCGTAAAATCAGTTTGAAGCAGGTGATGGTTATATGTGGCAGTAAGGGAAGACGTATGGTCTAAAGCTTTCCGAGGACAGCTGTGCCACCAGAGCGCTTTGGAGAAAAGTTTTTAATGGTAAAATAACGTATTGTACCTGTACAGTTAAAGTGCCTCTCCCCAGAATAAAAGCATGCCAAAAAATAAATCGCCAGTAGAAATAGTCGTGTTATGTGTTCTTCGTATTGCGAATTTTACTCCAAGCAACACTAATTTAGATCTGACCGGCCCTGTCTCTCCCCCCCTCTGTATATACACACTCTTAAATAACAGAGGTCTTCCAGGCAGACTGTGGAGGAGGTAGATTGTATCATTTAAATTGTATAGGGGACTGCAAATTTTCTTCCTCGTGTCAAACTGTAACTCCGGAATTTTTTTTTTTTTTCCCCTGTGCCAGCCATTTATAGGAGTCGCGAACATATAAAGAGCAACTTGCAGTTCATTTCGTAGTCATCCAGGGTGAATGTCTGACTTGTTCTCCTCCTGATCCAGATAACTGGAAATGCAGTTGGAAAAAAAAAAAAAAAAAAAAATTGGTGTTTCCTGAAGGATTTCTCTATCTCTGTGGCATTTAATTCTGATAGCACTGAGAAACAAATATTTCCCTTATTACATTTTTGCAGCAGCTAACCTGGCAAAGTTGTTACGAGCATTATAGGGTGACGTGCATTTTCTTTTAATACCCAAGGTAATAAAGCCAGGTATTGACTCTACCATTTGCCTTGTTTTTCTAGCTGAAAACTTTGACTCCGTGGGTTGGCCTGAGGAAAATCAACGTGTCTTATTGGTGCTGGGAAGACATGTCTCCCTTCACCAACACCCTGCTCCAGTGGCTCCCCGATGAGCCAAGCGACGCCGGATTTTGTGGTTATTTAGCCGAGCCTTTCCTGCAGGGACTGAAGGCAGCAACGTGCATCAACGAAGTCAACGGCAGCGTCTGCGAAAGGCCAGGTACCGAACTTGTGTGTCTCATGGCGAGTAGGGTGACTAACAAGTATTTATATTCCCTAGAGAGTGAAGAGGATCCCATTCATTGCATTTAAAAGTAGCTGCATCATGACTTGCCAAAGAAAAATGGTTCTGGAAAAGTGTCACATGTAGGCACTTCATACAAGAATTGGAGATTTTAAAAATAGCTCTGCCTTTGCGCTGTTAACTGTAAAATGCTTGAAGTACGTTACAGTTTAATTACATTTCTCTAAATTGCATACCTGAATGTGACATTTAGGTTAATTATGGTATGGAGTAATTTTAAAAAAATAAAAAAATAAAAACTACTTTTCCATTGAACCCCCCTTTCTCCCCTCCCCTGCTCCGTAGCCAGAGGAGGATTTTATCAAAGTTTGAAATTAATTCGGCAAGGCACTCTGGAGATAGGAGAACTTTGAAAAAGAAGCTATTTGCTCTTGGGAAAACTCTTCTGGCTTTGTTGGAACTGCATATCTTTTAGAACGGCTTGGTCTGTTAACTCTCCATTATAGCTGATTATTCCTGAATACCAGTTAGTGTCTCTTTAAGTTTTAACAAAGCTGGTTGATTACATACAATTTCTAAGCAAGCTACACCGCTTTAAATTATTCTTTGTGAAAATGCAGGGTAGCGATGCTGAATGTGGAACCTGAACTCAAAATTTTCTGTATTTAACTTGCAACACTTTGAGTTGGCTTAAGCCGTAACTTGTTTTCTATGGTCTGAGAACAGTCACTTGAAGCAGATGAGAAAGCACCGGCTCACACCAGAAACTCCTGAGTTATTCTCATTTTATGTGTGGAACTGATCAAATAACTTAAAGTGTGTCCCAGTGTGCTCATGTAAAACGTGGGGTTTCTTCCCAACACTTTGGTTGGGAGGATGTCTAAGGAACACACCAACAGACCTGCAGAGAGATAAAGACCACATTCATAACACTATTTAAATTGTTTTTAAGGTGGATACCCTAAAAAGGTGGATACCTTAAAAAGCATTAACACTCATGAAGGATACATAATAAAGGAAATTATTTTAAAATTCTTACTGCATTTCTCATACTCACCGTGGTGTAAGGTATCTTAGGGACAGGGTTTAGTGGTGGGATGGCAGGGTTAGGGTAATGGTTGGACTTGATGATCTTAAAGGGCTTTTCCAACCTAAACGATTCTATGATTCTATAGGAATAGTGTGGCCAGCAGGAGCAGGGCAGGGACTGTGCCCCTGTGCTGGGCACTGGGGGGGCCGCCCCTGGAATGCTGGGGTCAGGGTCGGGCCCCTCCCTCCCCGAAGGACCTGGGGGGGCTGGAGGGGCGCGGGCGGGGGGGGTCTGGAGCCCCGGCTGCTGGGGAAGTTCGCCTGGAGCAGAGGAGGCTGAGGGGAGCCCTCTCGCGCCTACAACTGCCTGAGGGAGGGGGGGCCGGGGGGGTCGGGCTCTGCTCCCAGGGAAGGGGCGATGGGACGAGGGGCAGCGGCCTCAAGTTGTGCCAGGGCAGGGTGAGGTTGGCCCTGGGGAACAATTCCTTCCCCCAAGGGCTGTCGGGGCTGGAAGGGGCTGCCCAGGGAAGGGGTCGAGTCCCCAGCCCTGGGGGGTTGACGCCGGGCGGGGGTGTGGGGCCGGGTTTGGGGGGGGTGGCGGGGTAGGGGAACGGTTGGGCTGGGGGAGCTTAAAGGGCTTTGCCAACCTCAACGATTCTGTGATTCTATTCTAACACCACACCACAAAGTAAGTGTTTCGAGTCTGTGATACTGAACTATTTTTCAGCCCGAATAACAGACGGGGCTTTTTATCTTCTGTCTCTCAATCTCGGGGCTCGTTACCTCTTTCTTTCTGGAAGAAAGCTGACTCTTGTCCTCCTGCCCGCAGCTAACCACAGTGCCAAGCAGTGCCGCACGCCCTGCGCCCTGCGGACGATGTGTGGGGAGTGCACGAGCGGCAGCTCCGAGTGCATGTGGTGCAGCAACATGAAGCAGTGCGTGGACTCCAACGCTTACGTGGCCTCTTTCCCCTACGGGCAGTGCATGGAGTGGTACACCATGAGCAGTTGTCCGCGTGAGTAATCGCCTCTGCCTCCTGATGGGTGGGCTGGAGTCTTGTATTTGCTGACATTTGCTAGCAAAAGTCATCAAACTCCGCACATCGCTCACGCCGTCCGGGGGATTTTCAAAAATCAGAAGTGCCTGACCCCAGGAGATTAGTGGGTGCGGCTCCGTCCTGTGGTAAACTCCACGTTGTGTAAAGCATTTAATAGAATTAGGTCCCGGTTACAGGAACCATCAATTAAACTAAATGGCAGAGTCAAGGCTTTCAAGTGAGATGATGACATCTCCTGCTTTTTTTTTCAGGGAGAGAAGTACATGCTTCATGATTTGAATTCCTACCCTCCAAACTAATTGTAGCATAATTTCATGTGATTAACTCTTGTATCGCTTCTGTAGCTCTTTTCTTCACATACGGAGCCATGTAATTCAATATTAAATTATCTTTAGCAAATCCAAATGAGGGTTTATGCAAGTGTTTTATTCTGAAGTATTGTCTACATATAGCCCACAGTAGGAATTTCTGACTTATTTAAAATAAATGATTTTTTCTTTTTCCCCTTTTAGGGAGATTTGAGCAAACTGCAAGAGATTTTTGGTGCTTTGGAATATTGCTTTTTGTTTTCAAATGGGGATGAAATAGTCTGGACATTGAAAAAGCGGTTGAACAATTTTACGAATTATTTTTATTTATGTTGAATTCTTCAGGAGCTGAGCGTGGGCAGGGGAGCCAGGAAAGCCAGGGCTGTCGGGCTTGCAGAGGGAGAGGAGGCCATACGTTCCCCAGGAGGGAAGTTGGGCAATTTGAGTTGCTGCAGTTGCTCCAGGAACTTTTGGAAGCTGAGAATAAACCTGAGTAGCTCAAAGTGTTGCAATATAAGAAATGGAGAAAATTAGTTTCAGATAACAGTCAAACATGAGAGTGTGAACTTCCCGTGTTGCCAGAGGTCAAAAGTTGGAGGAAGCATCACACAGGAGATGAGTAGGCTGAAATAATGGAAAACAGTGTTTTTCTCCTCCTTTTTTTTTTTTTAAAGGCAAATATTGTCAATTTAAACATCAAGGTAGAAAGTCTGCATATCTTGGAACACCAAGAATCTACAAAATATTCTTTAAGATGGTATGGGGAAAGGAATAGAAAACCTTTTCTATATGTAAAGAATTTGTCACCCCTGAAATAGAATCCCATTTGGGTAAGGAACAGTTAAAAGGTGGCGATGGTTTCTCCCTGGTTCAGTTGATTGCTGGGCCTAGGGGATCTGCATGTGCCACTCTGAGCATCCTAAGAAGGCAAATTCTATTCGGTATTTGTGCTTTTTGACTCTGGTAAATGCTTCAAATAGTAGCATTATGATATTAAAATGTGTGGTAAGAAGAGACTCGAAGTGAGTGAACAAACTGGTTTTTTAGCCTTTGCTTCCAAACGGCTCATTTTATCATTCCGATCCGTTGTAAGAGATTTTTTGTAGCTGGGAAAATTAACCTCAGGTTTTAGTGGGTGGTGTTTAATAGTTAGAGAAACCCTACATGTGTATTGTGTTGTTTCATAACTCACTCACTGATTAATGCAACTTCGTTAATAATTATCTTAGATTCCAGAATAAATATGTGGATAGGAATGAAAATATGTATGTGTTACCATGAATATCAGAATAAATATTTACAGATCTAGTGAGATAAATACTTAAGGTCACAAAAGATGTACAAGGGCTTCTGTGTTCGTTGTCGCCTGTGTTTTGAGACCGTGATTTATTCCACAATTTGATGTTTGGTTGGGGTTTTTTTTTTATAGCCGAAAACTGTTCAGGCTACTGCACGTGTGCCCACTGTTTGGAGCAGCCCGGCTGCGGCTGGTGCACCGACCCGAGCAACACCGGCAAGGGGAAGTGCATCGAAGGCTCCTATAGAGGTCCGGTCAAGATGCCAACCCCTTCTCCAACAGGGAAACACAGCTTGGAGCCCATCCTTAATGTCAGCATGTGTCCTGTGGAGCACAGCTACAACTGGTCCTTTATTCAGTGTCCAGGTAAGTGAGCAACGTTTAATTGTTCAAACATTTCGGCGGTAGCAACGGGTAAATGCAAGGGGAGAGACTTTTTAAGACTGTAGTGGTGTCTCTGTGCCCTCCTGTTGATGGGAAGAGGAAAAAAGCTTGGAAGACAAACAAGAAATAGAGGCAAAAAGCTTGGGACACAAACAAGAAATAACACGTTTTGATAGGGAAGGAATTCTGCAGGTATCTGTAGGTGAGCTGCAGAGTTTTGCTGCATGAAGTCTTATCTACGCTCTAGAGAAATTCTTCCTTTCCCTACAAACCTTTACTGACTTTTTAACTGTTGTTTATTTATCCATTTTAGGGTTGTTTGAAAGAAAGGCAGTTCTTTCTCTGCAGGTTGATTTAACTGTTAGTAATGCTCAGGGTGATTCTGAAATAATGGGTTTGACACCAAACATACAGAACAAAATTGCTTGGACTGCTGCTAAACCCTTTCTTCCCAAATTCTTTTTGTAAATCGGTCCCACCAGCTGCTTCCAGTCCCATCTGTCCAATATGCACGCAATGTTTTGGAGTTCACTTTTCTGTGTGTTGCTTTAAATGTCAAGTTTTCAGTACATTTCTCTTGGAGTTCATGTACCACTAGCAAGACTGCAAGGACCTCTTTGGCAGGTGCATGAAATGGTTTCGTTCGGCCTCTGCAGAACACGGGACTCCTGAGCTGCAATGTGAGGTGCGTTATTTGAGCACAAATACTCATCCTTCTCTGTTTTCTCCAGCCTGCCAGTGTAATGGGCACAGTAAGTGTGTAAATGAAAGCATCTGTGAGAAGTGCGAAAACCTGACCACTGGCAAACACTGTGAAACTTGTATCTCGGGCTACTACGGTGATCCCACCAATGGAGGAACATGCCAGCGTAAGTCATGCCTGAAATCTTCCTGCGCTGAAGTCTGTGATGTTTTTTGCTCTTTACTCATTCCTCTGCTATCTTAACTGCAATTATATCCTGATAATACATTGTTTCTTTCCTGCAAGCAAGGCCCAATCTTTGTTTCTTCAAATCAAAGATATGGAAACTGCTTGATGAAAGTCTTTGACTTTCATTACTCAAGACGAAGATGATTTTTTACCCTCCTTTGTAAACTTTCAATGGCCACAGTGAGAAATGTGTGCGTTTTAGCGTTTGATGGTCCTGATTTGAAAAGAAATAGTGTTAATCCCAATGTCTTGAACAAATTTCTGCTTAACTAAATTCCACCTTCTATTACATTTGGTTAATGTGTTGTGTGTTTATTGTTACAATTGCCTGCTTCCCTAAAGGCTTGCTGTATTTCACTGAGGAGTTGGCTGGATTTCAGCTGAGGATTAGGTGATCCCTGTTAAAATTGCATTTTAAGTTTGTAAAGTGCTTTGGGACTCTTTGGCACAAAGAATGTTTTTCAGTTGTGCAAGATCCAGTTAACAAACTGGGGGAAAAATCCAGCTTTCTTGAAGGACCAATACAGGTCATACTGAGAAATGAACGTTGAAGTTTTGTCCTTGAACCTTGCAACATTATTCTGAATTACTGCAAATGTTGTAGTGTAGCATGGGGAGACTAGCTGTAAAGCGGAATCCAGCTGTGATAGGGGATATGGAGACGTAAGGGAAGGTGCTTCTTGCTCTGAAGAGCTTTGATGGAAGATATTTAGGTGGAGTGTTACCATTTAGATATATTGATTGAAAAGGTAGAACAGAAATAACACTGTTTGGTGTTGGAGTAGTCCATGAAATAAGTGTGAGTGGTTTGTAGGGAAGAAATAAGTGAAGGTGATTAATGAGGGGCCATTGAAGAGTTTGAGTTGCTCCTTCCAAGTACGGAGACAATCCAGTAGAAAATACTTGGAAATTCCTTTACTGTGTTTACTGAAGTAGCATCAACCTTTTGGATGAAGATGAGGGTCAATAGCTGGCGCATGAGTGTCCTGTTGCCTAAAGCAAGGGCAAGTAGGTGATGTTAGAGGCTATGAAGAAGAACATCCCAGCGGACAGATTCAAGGAAGGGGGTGAAAAGATCACAGACGGGGACAGGGCTGCCTCGCTTAGGGAAAAGGGGTCTGCGGTAGCTGGGATATGAAATTAGGACAGACAGCGTGACGGCGTGGGTGCAAAGGAAAAGGTGCATCTCTGACACTTTATTTCAGAATGTATCTGCGAGATTAAATACCGCTTATATTCTTCAACTCATTTTGTGTGAAGATAATTTGAAGTGCAGGAATGAATAAATTGAGCCTGAGTTGGCCTGAGAAAATACATAATTCTACTCTGAGCATTCACGTTTAATCACTGGATCACAACGTGCCTTTTGATATTTGTTGCTTTTCTATGCGTGTGGAAATTGAGAGTAAGTTACTTTGGACTCTTTCGCATGAGGATTGTCCAGAAATAGTTTGTTGTTGAGATAATGAATGATAGACTAAAGTCATCCAGATGCCTGAAAAAGAAATTAGAAAATGTGTTGAGAGATTGTGGAGCAGCATTCATTTGTTATCTGATGAAACCAGTAGCTCATGTCAAAAGTGCTTTGCTCTCGAGTGCTTTGGGCCCAGGTTTTTAATTTACTGCCATTTAACACTGTTTACTGTGAAGGTGAAAGAACGAGGGAAGCAGGAAGCTGAGCAGAAAGACGGAGGTGGATCGGAAGAGGGAAAGCATCCCGTCCTATCTGATGCAGCCAGAGTGACTGCTGGCCAGTAGTAATTTTTCCTCGGTGAGGTTTCCGGAGGGGAATTCTTCAGATGGGGATCGGCAGTTGGGCGACAGAGCCAACTCCTGCTTTTTCCCCTCCTCTGAGCCATGGTCCCTCCTTCCGTCCCAATTAATGATGTGCTGATTCCACTCTCTGTGCATTTATGTGCAATGTGGTGTGCCACTCTGTTTTTACAGCCCACGGTCACATCCGTGCTGGAGGTGCTGGATGGTACAACTCCATCCTGATGCACAAGCATCCATGCGTTTGCACACTTAGTGCCTCGTGCGAGTCCTGGTACGTTTGATGTGCAGGTTTGTAACATTAACCCAGTGGCCCCAACAGCACGGGGACCATAAATACCCTCAAAATGGCAAATATTCAGTGCCGGGAAAAGTGTTGGTGTTTGGTATTTTCCATTTTCCATTCCGCTGAGCCATCAGAAGCTTGAGCAACGCTGTAGCCTTTCAAACAGGTAAGGCTGTGCAGAGCTGGAAAATGGTAGCAATGGGGTTCAAAAGCCAGGGAGGAATAAAAAGAGTGGATGGAATAAGATGCCTTTTCCTACTGCTCTGTGCCACCAGGGCAGCTGAACGGTGCTATATCGCTTGTGTTGAAATTTTTTTTTTAAAAAACTGCTGTTATTTCCCTGAAAGAATTGTTTGCATATCATCATAGGCATTGGTGTCTGCAGAGCTGGGCAGATAATAACTAAATGGTAGGTAAATCACTCCTCAGCGGTTGCTTTTAGGAAATGTCCAACGTAGAGGAGTGTTAATCAGGAAGGGCAGGAAATGCAGCACATCAAATGTAAAAATAGCTGCAAGGTGCTTTCTCTGCATTCAGGATTTTTTGAATTTTCTGATTAAAGTTTCACATGAAAATATGCTAGTGGTAGATAAGAAAGTTATTTGCAAGAGAACGGAAGGCGCTTTTATGCCTGAAATCAGATTGCTGCTGTGTCAAGCGCTTCCCAACGCCTCCGTGGAGCGCTTGCTGGTGGCCCATGATGAGCTGCTGGTGCCATGGTCCCACCTGCTCCCTGCTCTCAGGGCTGCGCAGGGGCCTTGGAGGTTGCCTAAAGCGCTTGGTGTGGAAAAATGGCATTGGGCAGGTGAGTGATGCAGTTGTCATTGGGAGGCTGGACCATCACAAATGTAGGAAGAGGAGCAGAGATCCCCATGACCATCTCTGAATGAGACTGTGACCCATAGGTTGTAAAGAAGGTGGAAAGAGCCTTGCTTCGAGGTGGCTCATCATCAGGCTGTTACCATGCTTCGCAGTCCAACAGCCATGTCCAGTAATGTTGGCTTTCTGCTGTAACATCAGACCCTGGGGGAAATTTTTAGACTCCAGAGAGGGTGTCTAGAGTACCTTTCGTCAATGGTTTGTTTCCAGACCTAATAGTTGTTTGAAAAAACATGGGAAAATTTCTCCTTGTGCATATTCCAGTCCTTTAGCGAATAATCTCCAGTTGTGGGGCTCGTAGGGAAATGGATAAATAAATACTTGGTTGTTTTTAACAGAGATATTTGAGTGTTCAGACTTCTGATAAGCATGTCGCTAAAGAGCAGGGTGAGGAAGCGTTAATGTTAGCGTTCAGGGTACGGTGATCTGCATCTAAACAACGTGAAATTTGAAATTCCTCCCAATTTTTATATGTGTTAATGTTGAATATTGATCAAGTTTTACTTTGCTTACTTTTTGCAAAGAGTGAGGCAGGCAGTACAAGGCGTTCTCAACAATATTAAGAATTTTTTTTTTCAAGTGCCACTAATGAGAAGTGTGTTTGCTTCACAGAATACAATTATTTTGTCAAATCTTCATTCAGTTTACTTGTTCCCACAATGGGCCTTTCTGCTTCTTCATACTTTGTTCCGTGTTGCTGCTAGGAAACCACTCATCCACAGCCGAGAAGCACAATTAAGTGTCCCTGATACAATATAGCTTCCATTACATGCCAATATAAAGAAGACGTCAAAAGGATTCATAAAATAAGGTCCAAGGTTGGCAAGGATGTTCAGGATGGGGACTTCATGTCTAAGAATCTGCTGGTACATTGAGGGGCACGCGTCTTCTTGATGGGGAGGCACCAGCCTTTAAAGCGTAGTGTTTCCAGCAACCTCAGCGACCGCAAATGAGGAATCTTCTCTTTTTTTTTTTTTTTTTTGTTTTTTTGTTGTTTTTACTTTTCCCCTTCTTAATATTGTACACAGCTCCAGCTGAATGCATCTTCCAGTTCATTGGTAGAACAGTTTCTAAAAGGCACCTACCTTCCGGGAAAAGTTATTATATCCCTTCTTCTAGTTATGGTGGACGGTATATCAAGGACAACTGCTTGTGTTGGTTTTGTTGGTGCTTGTTGTTTTGATTGTGGGGTGGGTTTTGGTTTTGGGTTTTTTTTTTGCATGTACCTCCTCTACTTCTTTTACGAATAAAGGTCTCGAAGTGAGTCAACGTTAGCATTTCAGTTTGAATCAGGAGCAGTCTTTTGAAGCAAATCTCCCGTACGTCCCCACTGTCAGACCTTGGTTTGCATCTCGAGCAGGCTCAGAGTAGATGAGCTGGTCTGTTTTGGGCATGCCACAAACCCGATGGAGTGATTTCCTTCACGGTTCAGTGGCATTCAGCTTGTGAGACCAGGCTAAAGCTATTCTAAAATATACTGGAGCCCGCACCCCAAACCACTGGCAGCGTGGACGTCGTATCCTTAGCACCAGCTGCTCTACACTGACGTTGTTGACAATTACATTATTTTCTGAAAGGCCTGTTTATTTCTAGAAAAAGCCCGAAAAGCACCACGAGCTTTGCTTTATTTGCAAAAATAGTCTTCTCTCAAGAGTTTTGAGTTTGACTGAAATGTGTTAGCAAGCCCCAAACTATTCCAAATATTGTCTTTTTCTTACCAGTTATGCTATCCCTAGTGCTATCTAACAGCAAGAGGGGAAGTTAGATGAATTTTCGGAGCTAAAAAGCACAGTCTGATCATGATTTCATACAAAACATCAGTCCTGGAGCCCCCACTCACTCTGTTTTGACGCACGCTTCTATTTTTGGCTGCCTTCTGTATCACAAAGAAACCAAAGACTACCAAATGGGTTTTCATATGCGCTTTAATTGTTGATGTATCTCAGCTTGGCAACTAAAAGACTTTAATTGCTATCGAATCTGTTTCTCTTGCTTCATTCAACACTGCGTCTTTTTTTTTCCCCCCTCTGCTCAACAGCTTGCAAGTGCAATGGCCACGCGTCTGTCTGCAACACGAACACGGGGAAATGTTTCTGCACCACCAAGGGAATAAAAGGAGACGAGTGTCAACTGTGAGTTCGTTTCACTCTGTTATTTGAAATCAAAAGGCCGTGCACATTACCGGCATGGAACTCCTACGTTTGTTAACGATGGTATTTATGATGTCTCTGCTCATCTCTTCCTGCTGACAGTTGACTAACTTCATTGACGGTGCAGCCAGCCGTGCTTCCCCTGGGGGGGATAACATAAACAAAATGATTTCCTGAAGATTTCCCTTTTTTAAGAATGTTTCAACAGGGACTGTCATGCAGAAGGGACAGGGGGAAAAAATCATGCCCCCACCCCCTAGACTAGGCGTACCACTTTGCTTTATCCTTCACTAGTTTCTGTTTAATGGGTAGATTTTTACTGTCTGTGCACTCTGCCGCTGTTCTGGGGGAGTGGAAATAAATCTCAAATAAGACTTTGACATTCAAGCATTTTAATGGAGCAGTTTCAGAGCAACAAATTTGCTAGAGGTTTTTCTGTAATATAGCAGAAATGCTTTTAGTGTAATGTTAGTGGAAATAATTTCATTCCAAATAATTTCATTGCCAGGTTTATTTTTAGCGTTGCTCACGTGAGTTTGTAGGAATAGATCCTGGAATAGCTGTAAATGTAAATGGAAACTTGAGGTTTTGACTGTCATAATCCAGTTCCATGCATTATGAAGAGCTAATAAATACATTCCAAGTGGATGCAAAGGTTAATATCCAGGATTTTATATTTCATTTTTACTGCGTACTAGTTTGACTTGCAGGGATCGTGGAATTTCTTCGGGAGCCCAGTGTAGCTCAGACATGCATCTTTTAATTGTGTACCGTTATCGGCACAGGTGGTGTTTTCTGATTTTTAGTGGCTGGGAATAAACAGAAAAAAAAAATTCCATTTATTAAAAAATATGTCTTCTTTTTAGGTGTGAAGTCGAAAATAGATATCAGGGAAATCCACTTAAAGGAACGTGTTACTGTGAGTACTCCTGGGATTTTGTTTGGAGATAAAAAAATGTGTTTGAAGTTTAAAATATCTTATTTAAAACTACTTTTAGTTGCCTCAGCATCTGTTTAAAATACAGGGGATTAAGGGAAGGACTAAAAACCAGTTTTTGAAAACTTCGGGTTTCACAAAAGTATTGTTTAAAGAGAATGAAAATACTTTTCTAGGTAAGGTCTGTGTGATGATTGCGTCTTTCAGAACAAACTTCTGAATGTTTTTCACCTGACTTTGAAATGAAATCTGGTCTTCTGGCATATACTCTAAAATATAGACCTAACAAGCCAAAACCAAAGCATGGCTTTAGAATTTTTCGAAGTGCAAAATATTATTTTTTTAAAAATTCTTATCTGTGTTAGAACGGGTAAGGTCTCAAAATTGCCACGTTTCCTCTGAAATGAGCAGTTGGATTCCAGTGCAATTCGAGACGGTACTTTGCCAAGATTCAGATTACTTAATGCAAACTCTCCAGCTTCTATTTGCAAATATTAGCAATCAGCACACTGGCAGGCATGGGTAGATGTAATCTTAAATTACATAACGATGCAAGTCTCAAATAGTACTTTTGTGCAACACAAATTATCAACGTGCTGTATTTAGCAAATTTGAATTCTGCTTGCCTAGCCAAACAAGGGCACTGATGGCTTCTCGTGACAGTCTCTTTGCGAGGATGAGCTGATTCAGTGCTGCCGATGGCAGGGGTGGTAAAGTGGGCAAAAAGGGGAAAAAGACAGAACTTTACAGCTCTTAGGGACAAGCTTGTGCTATGGAGGTGCAATCTCACTTGGTTTTCTTCCTTGGAAATTTCTGTCTTAGTGGTTTTCATTAGTGGTGGGTGGATGTCAGAAGGTTGTCTAGCTCGAGCCTGTCCAACAAGGGGTCTCCAGGTGGCAGTAAGAGAAAAATAACACCTGGTGTATAGCTTCATATTTATTATTGCTTGGAATATCTCCTGCATGGGTTCGGGAATATGTACAAGTCATAGTACAGCGTTTTAATAAAATAAAAGGGTGCTGAGACTGGTGGATGTATGCCCAAAACTGGCTCTGCGCTGTCACATACAGAATCCCAGCCTGGCAGGGGTTGGAAGGGCCCTCCGGAGCTCACCCAGTGCCACCCCCCTGCCCAAGCAGGCTCACCCAGAGCAGGGGGCACAGGACAGCGGCCAGGCGGGGGTTGAAGATCTCCAGAGAAGGAGACTCCACAGCCCCCCTGGGCAGCCTGGGCCAGGGCTTGATCACCTTCCAGGTCAAGAAGTTCTTCCTCCTTCCTTCACCTGGAACCTCTTCTGCTTCAGTTTGTGCCCCTTGTCCTGGTGCTGGGCACCACTGAGAAGAGTCTGGCTTCATCTGGCACTGTTGATTAACAGAGAGGTGATACCCCAGCCCTAGGCAGACATGAGTGTAGGAGGGCATACAGGCAGGCCAAAAACTGGTCCTGGCATGCCTGGACATGAGGTGACCCAGAGTAGGATGGCAAGGATTAACAAGTAGCTGCTCTGTAGAAATCCTCCCTGTACAATGCACTGAAGTACAGAAACTTGCCATGCATGGAACTTAGTCCCCTCCCAAGTGGGGATTATATGGTCTATTTTATTTTGCCAGTAATCCCGTAGCACGTGGAGGTATTGCAGTATGGAAAAAGTAAATGTCTTGGCATGGTTTTTTACAATATATAGGTATGAACGGTCACTTAGATTAAAGCTGAAAGCTGTTGCCTGGAAAATGTTTTTTGCCCCTCTAGGCTCAAGTTCAAAAGAGTTTTTAGTCCCTTTTTTCTGGGATCGTACATAGGTTGGAGTCATTTGTAGCAGCGTGGTGACTCCTCAGCACAAGAAACGCCTCAGCAACATCATGCCGTGCTTTGTAGAAATTTGTTTTATTCCAAGACACGGGATAACTTTCTCCATCCATTCCTTACAGACACTCTTCTCATTGACTATCAGTTCACCTTCAGCCTTTCTCAAGAGGATGATCGCTATTACACAGCAATCAACTTTGTAGCAACACCCGAAGAGGTAAATCTTCTACTTTAAACTTCATCCTTTGGGTTTATCTTTGCCGTCTCTTGGCCACGGCGGCAATGAATTGTTACAGTTCTGCCAGTCTCCAGAGGTACTCTCCTAACATGGCATGTATGTCCAGCCCCACAAAGCAACCAGAACTCTTTGAGCTTGGCTTGGCCACGCAGTTTCAAATCCGCATGGTAAAATTTCATAAGGAACCACCGTTAATTCTTTACGGTTGTTTGAACAGCTGCTGAGCAGCTCTGGTTTTGCTGCTTGTTCGCCCAGTGCCTTGTGTCTCTGTTCTTCCTATTCTAGTCTATGCACATGACTTGTTTTGTTCTTTATTAGGCTTTCTTGGGGAGGAGAATACTGCTTTCAGAAAATGTAAATAGTTTTTTGCTTGATGTATTTGCTTCACGTAATTAACAAATTCCAAGATTATGTTTGTGGGTTTTTTTTCCAGTGAGGATTTGCTAGGAAACAGTGCAGTAAAATTCTTATCCTAAAAATGTTGGTTTTTTGGTTTTTTTTGGTTTTTTTTTTTTCCCTCCAAGCAAAACAGAGACCTGGACATGTTTATCAATGCATCGAAAAACTTCAACCTCAACATTACTTGGTCCACAAGTTTTGCAGGTAAAATGAGCATGATCTAAGTTTCGTGGCAGCTTCTTTCAGTTACCGGTTTTCAGCAAATGCAAATTTAATTGGGGAAACTTTTTTGCTTTTTAACCTATGAACTTTTTCTAGAATGGTTTTAAATGTTAGACTGGGGGGGGGAATTAAAATATTAAAAAACCCTATGTTTTTCTATCTTAGTAGTGTATTTTGGAAACATTGAAGGTGCAAATTTGATTTTTAGTAGTGCAATATTTTAGCATACAATGATTTTGATAATGCAATCCAGCTTAAAATAATAATATTGTTCAGATGGATAGTTAATTTGGTAACATTAAAATTCGGGATGCTTCGCCCTTTTTGTTTGCCGCTTGAAGTTTGCATTGAAACATCTTTTCTTGCTACTTTTTATCATTTGAAAACAGCGGGCACGCAGGCTGGGGAGGAAATTCCAGTTGTTTCAAGAACCAATATAAAAGAATACAAGGACAGTTTCTCCAATGAGAAATTTGATTTCCGCAACAATCCAAACATCACTTTCTTCGTTTACGTCAGCAATTTTACCTGGCCGATAAAAATACAGGTAGGAGCTGTTCACGTGTGTATAATTATTTCGAAATACTTTTTTGTTTCTCTCAAGCAATGTGGCAGTTAGGTGTGCTCTGTGTTGTCCGAGCTGAACCAGCTCTCGGTGTCATCCTGCAGCAGACAAAGGGTTTGATGTTCCTGATGAAGAGCAAAAAGTTGTGTCGTCTTCTGATGTTGCCTCAGCCCGGTGGATCTAAAAATGGGCTGTGAAATAAAGTGGGGTGCTTGCTTATTAACAGGGCTATGTTCTAATGAGGTCTCTGATTTTAAACGTGTAGATATTGATGTTGAAGAAAACAAAGACTCATATAGCCAAAAACCAAGCCCAGAATGAGAAAAGAGAGGAAATGCTCTTAGTGTCTCTTCTTATCTTGTTCTCAAAAGGCACAGCTCAAGGGCCATCCCCCTTTCTCCTTGTGCTGCCCAAGACTGGTGGTACCTGGAGAATAAGATGAAGCTCCTTCTTTCCCTTAATTCACAGCAGTCGGTTAACGCGTTGCCTCAGGTGTCAGACTGACTGCGATGATAAGGCTAGTGCTGAAGAAGCAGTGGATGAAGCTTGGTGGATCATGAAAACGCTCATAGATCACAGGCTGCAATCACAGAGACTCTGCAACTGCTGCGGCAGTTAATAATTCAGAGAAACCTTGGCCACCTTCTTGCTCTGGGCTAAGTCACGTATCAACCCGCAGTGTACTCAGAGGGATACGGGAGCCCTTTGAAGGACAAAAGGACTTCTAGGTCTGGAACAGAGATCTCAAGCGAGGCTCTGTATATATGAATTCTGCCTTTTTAAAGGAGACTTGGTCAAATGTGGAAACACGAATTCTTCCATCTTCGCCCTTATTCAGCCAATTATTACGTGAAAGCTGACAGCTTCGCGTTAATTTACTTGACATTTCAGACATACCAGTTACACAAACTCACCACTTCCAACAAAGGTAATGCATGCGATAATAGGGAGCAAGGAAATGAGGTCCACCTGCAGAAAAGGTCCTTAAGCTGTAGTGACATTTTTCGAGGTGTTTCCTGAACTTTAAAAAAAATATTAGGAATACTTGTCTGCATCACCTTCTGGTAAAGACGGTGGGGTTTAAGTACTCAGGAAACCTTGTCTTGTTGGTTGCAGACTGGTAGATTGATAGACTTTGGGCTGCATTTCAGTTCTCCTGAATATCACTCACAATATTGGTAATAATTTTCTGGTTGGAGAGTTTTTACTTTACAAATTGGTAAAGTCTTAGTTCATTATCAAGCCCTAATTTTTAGATAAGGAGGAGTTTGCAAGAGCTGCGATGTAAAACCTTTATGTCATTGGATACTCAAGCAGCAAGTACTAAGCCTCACTGATTTCATTTAAGATTAGTACTGCTTTTGGCAGAGAAAGTAACGTCCTGCATACGAAAGCGGGCTCTTGCATAATTATTTATTTAAATATTCCAGCTTTTCTTTTATCAAATTGGTAATCACAAGAGTCAGGAAAAAAACCCATCGTATTTTATTTAACTTACAGGTTATGTTGGTTGATAGTTTACTTTCCATAATCAGTGCTGGACTGTACCTTACCCTGGTTTATTTATTTGCTATTTCTTGATGCAGAACTGTGTTGTAAGGACTCTGTAGATGTTTAAGAACAGTGCTGTCTCCTGTCCCTTAAGCTCTCCTGTGTTTACTCCACTCTCTACCCTACCTGTACTTACGGTGATTTTCTGCTAGCTTTTCCTATGCCAGTGTTGTCATTGAGCTTAAACGTCCCCTCCATCTTCTTGTTTGGCAGCTGGGTCTCCGTCTTTCCCTCTGGATGAATTTGGACAGGTCGTATCCTCTCTCAGCCTTTAGCGTGTGTTTGTTGGCTTAAGCAAGACAAACCCTCATCATCTTGTCCTGTGAAAGAGGTTATTCAGGTTCAGTTGCCTCATTTCTTTTTCCTCTGCGCTCGCTTGTAATAATCTCACTTGTACAGCATTGGTCAGCCACGTATAAGGTCGTGGAGATCAGGTCTCACCATTGCTCTGCAAAGCAGTGTCTCTAGGTTCTTTATGGACCTTCTAGGTCCTTTTATGGCAGTATTTTGCTTTGCTTATTCTCATGACTACAGCAATTAATAGTCCTTATTCATTTTAATATGGACTAATATACCCTGTTCTTTCACATCCTTGGTTTCCAACTGATGAGCTCCCAGTCTTGATCGTGAACATTCTTCTCAGTCCCTAATAGCATCGTAAAACATTATCCCGCTGCTGTTACCGGGCAATATTGCCAGTCCTGAAGATCATCTAGTTGTTCTTCTGTGTTGTTCTTTTCCAAATTTTTATTGATGATCCCCTTCGTCAGGAGACCGTGCGATTAGGGCACTTTTTTGGGGGGGTCTGTGTCATTAATGAAGATATCGGTCAAAGTCTGTCCAAACACCACCCTTGAACTAGCTTATGTCCACCTTAACCGCTATGATTCTTGAAATAATCTTCACCATCTTTATCTCACCCGGGAATTTCCAATGTATTGAAAGCCATAATGAAATTTGGATTACCTCAGCTGTACGTCCTAGGTCTGTATAGTTAATTATTTTTACAGGTGGAAAATAGCGGGCTGGCATAGCACAGTCGACCGCTGTCAGCTCTATTGCTTGTTGAACTCGCTTTTTCCTTTACGACTTCAGTTCTTTTATTCAAAACTTGTCCTGAACCTTTGCATACTATCGAGGTCTTGGGAGCCTGAATATCTAGATTCTCCCTCCTCCTCTAAACACAAGCTTTAAATTTTCCGTGGTGCCACACTCGGCTGGTGGATTGCTTCAACAGCCTTGCTACCAGGGGTGCTATTTCATGTGCCATTTCTTGAGGAGTGCTGGGATGCGTGCTGCCTGCTCTCTCTGACTTTGAACACATCGACACATTTGAGTTTTTTCCTCCACCTTCGTTGTGTATCTTTTTATAACCTCGCTCTCATTAGACGCTTTGCCTTGCCACCTATGTTCAGTGTCCTTGTCCTTAATGAACACTCTAATTTCGTTTTAGGGATGTAGCTGATTGGTTTTAATCTCTTGCCTGTCCTCTTCCCTTTCCCTTTCTGGTCTCCTTTACCCGTATGGCTGAAACATCGCTTGCTATTTTGTTTATCGTTTGCTGAGGTCAAGCACAGCTTGACATTTGGCAGTTCTTATTTCATCTCTGTACTACTTGCTGGCTTCTTGCTAATGAATCCTTTCCTCTCCATAACATGTAGACTCTTTAATTGTTCCTAATGTCCTTTCTGAGGATACAGCTTTCAAATAGTTTTGCATCTTTGACCTGAGAGAAATACTTCGATGGCTGTTTTCCCATTCCTTATCTCCTTAGTCCACTTGATTTTATTTAATTTCTCATAGTTAAAAAGAGTGAACTTTGATTCTCTTACAACACTTACCTGGTTTTATCCTTAATTTCATATGAATTTGCTTGTATGCACTCAATCCAAGGTAATGTTCTATCACCAGCTCTTCTTAATGTCCTTGTTACTTGCCAAAACAAAGTCTAAAATAGCATCAGCTCATATTGGTTGAGAGACCCTTTTTGTGAAGAAGTCTGGCAGCGATATCGCATCCAGGAATGTGTAGTCCTTAGGATTTCTATTAGCTTGATCTTCAGTTCATAACTAAGAAACTTTTTTCCCCAAAATTGATGGTTTTCTGTCATCTTTCTCCGAATTGGTGTTGAATGCCTCAGTCCTCTCTCACTGCAATAGCAGTTCTTTGTGATTTGTTATGGCTTTGTCGTCCTTTCCCGGGAAGCCCACCTGCACCTCCTTTCGCTGGAGATATCATCGTAGCTCAGCATAGCGTTCCTCCTTTCTCTCAGCGACCCGGCAGCATTGCTTGTTTGAGCGTGAGATGAAACCAGTTTTCTTCTGCATCCTTTAACAACTGTTGGAGACTCACATCTGTGTTTTGCTTTCCTAAATTTGACAAACAGCATGGTCGTCTTCACAGAATCCCAGAGTGGTTGAGGTGGGAAGGGACCTCTGGAGGACATCTGGTCCAACCTCCTGCTTGAACAGGGCCACCTAGAGCAAGTAGCACAAGACCATGTCCAGGCAGCTTTTGAATATTCCAAGGATATTGTCTCCACCCCACAACCTCCCTGGGCAACCTGTGCCAGCGCTTGGTCACCTTTGCAGTCAAAAAGTGGTTCCTGATGTTCAGAGGAACCTTCCTGGGTCTCAGTTTGTGCCCATTGCCCCTTGTCCTGTCCCTGGGCACCACTGGAAAGAGCCTGGCTCCATCCTTTTTGCACCCTCCCTTCAGGTGTTTATATACATTGAGATCTACCCCGAGCCTCCTCTGCTCCATGCTGAACAGTCCCAGCTCTCTCCACCTTTCCTCATAGCAGAGGTGCTCTGGTCCCTTCATCATCTTTGTGACCATTTGCTGGACTCTCCAGTATCTTCATGTGTCTCTTGTACTGGGGAGCCTGGAGCTGGACCCAGTGCTCCAGGTGTGGCCTCACCTGATTAGATGGGAAAGGATCACCTCCCTTGACCTGCTGGCAATATTTTTTCTAATGCAGCCATTGCATGGTGAGCAAATACCATTGGCCACCTTTGCTGCAAGGGCCTGTTGCTAGCTCATGGTCAACTTGGTGCCCACCAGGATGCCCAGGTCCTTTCCTGCCGAGCTGCTTCCCAGCTGGGTGGCCCCCAGCACATACTGGTGCCTGGGTAGGACTTTGCACTTCCCCATGTTGAACTTCTCATGAGGTTCCCCTTGGCCCATTTCTGCAGCCTGGTGAGGTCTCTGGATGGCAGCATGACCCTCTGGAATATCGGCCACTCCTCCCCAGTTTGGTGTCACTTGCAGACTTGCTGGGGGTACACTCAGACCCATCATCCAGATCATTAATGAAGATGTTCAATAGGTTCAGACCCAATATTGAGCCCTGGCGTACACTGCTAGTTACTGGCCTCCAACTAGACTCCATGCCACTGGTCCCCGCCCCCTAGGCCCAACCATTTTGCCAGTTCTCATTCCGCCTCAATATCATAGAATCATTTGGTTGGAAAAGACCTCCAAGATCATCAAGTCCAGCCATACCTGTCCACCACTAAACCCTGGCCCTAAGCACCGCGTCTGCCCAGCTTTTAAATCCCCCCAGGGCTGGGGACTCGACCCCTTCCCTGGGCAGCCCCTTCCAGCCCCTGACAGCCCTTTGGGGAAGGAATTGTTCCCCAGGGCCAACCTCACCCTGCCCTGGCACAACTTGAGGCCGGTGCCCCTCGTCCCATCGCCCCTTCCCTGGGAGCAGAGACCAACACCTCCTCATTTTAGCCCATATTTGCTAGGTCTTACGCTCGTGAGGGTTGTCCTGTCTCCTTCACGAAGAGCCTGTAGCCCTATAGATCTGCTTTTGGCTTTGCTTCCTGTCCCTTCTCCATCTGGTGTAACTGCGCTGTCAGATTTGATGCCGCACGAAAGCTTTTCCATGCTGGGTGCTCAGACGCTGTGCTTCTCACACCACCCAGGGGTACTGCTCTACTCTTACCATTTCTTTTACCTCCTCACCATCCTGATAATCTTTTTCAGAGCAGTTGATGAGTAGGAGACGGTATTATGAAACGTAATGGTTCCATAGAGGAAAAACTAGAGAAAAAGCAGTAAAGTATGATTTGTCTCCAGGACTTGCTGTGTCCTTCCAGGTCTTGTGCAATCTTCCATGGTGGGTTGAGCTGCCCTCAATTGCCCTTAATTGCAATCTGTGTTCCTACCTGTCCTTTCTGTACCTCTTTTCTGTTTGCATTGCCTATTTTTCCTTTTTTTGTAAAGGCCTGGCTCTCTGTAGGCGTTTATCTTCAATAAGATAAAACAGAAGATAACTCAAGGTATGGATTTTTTGGACAAAGACCTCCTAGCAGTCGATCCTTGATTTGGGTTCACGACAAGATTTAAAACAGAGCCCTGGGGTGACTGCTCTTTCAGCACTCATCCCATGCTCCTTTCTTCTCAGGAATAGCTTTTCCTCAGACCTTTCCCGTGCTCCCTCTCTTATTTCTTTTTTTGAGTGGTCATCCCTTATTTCACTGCATAAAAGTTCCAGTGCAGTTGGGTTTAGTCCTTCAGGGCAAGTTGACTCGTTAATTAAAACTCCATGTTGCAGGGTGGCCGGGATGCAAACTGGAGACTCTCGGAGGCTGCCTCCTACCGTTCTGCGCGTTCCGGTTGCGCTATTAAACTTTTTGCAGCTACAGAACATGTTTCAATTTCCCCATTGGAAATCAAGAGAGGTTTTAATATAAGAAGCATGGTAGAGTCAGGGAAACTCTGCTGCTGCCAGACTGCTGGAAAATATTCTCTCCGTGTGTGTGTGTGCGCGTCACCTCGCCGCTTACGCCTGTGCTTGGTCTGTTCCTATGCAGTGCAGCACGTCCGGCTGGTATTTTGGGGTGGGTCTTTTTTTTTTATTTATTTTTTTGAATATCATCATAAACAGTCACTGTATGTACACTCTTATCCTGGCTTATTTTCAGTTTAGATACAGTAGATGTATCTAAACAGGAGTGCTTATGTACGCACAAACCCTGGCAATGGAGAACTTCAGAAATATGTGGTCTTTACTGCAGAGCAACTAATCGACCGTCCGCTTTTTTTTTTTTTTTAATATTAGCGACTTGATTCTGAAGTCCTTGACTGAAATCTGCCTCTTTTTCCCCTCTCCTTGCCTGTTAAAATCTGGACTTGGAGAGTACAAATGTTCTTTTGTGTTAGAGATAGCTGTGTCCCTGCCAATGTTGAATTCTGGCTTTTTTTCCCCTTATTGCTCCACCTCTGTTCAAAACCACTTCAGTTCGGGGTTGTATTTTTTTTTTTTTTTTTTAAGTATATTCGTTTAGGATGTCTTTCCCTGCCTGCTTTAATGACTTGAAAAGATTATTTTGCAAAAGAACTAAAGCTGCAAAATGCAGAAAGCCTTCAAAATACAGCAATCTGCTGGCTAATACCTCCTGTCCGAGTGGTTTCAGAGTATGAAAGCTGCGTTGCGGAGTTCACGTAAAGCCTTAGCTTGCCCAGCTTTCTTGAAAACCCAGGTAAGGTTGTGTCAAAACCGTCTGGATATTTCCATTCTCTCTGCTTCACGGCTCCTCTCTGCTAACAGACTTTGCCTGGCATGGCCACGGTGACTTTTTAAGCGCTGTTTAAACCCCAGCTGTTCACCTTTCTCTTGCTTGGAAAGCACTGCCCTGAATATTCCTTATCTCCCACTGAACCCAGAGTGCTCCCTTTAGGAAAGGACATTACTGGATGTTGTTAGGGTTGATGTTTCTCTGTAGTCATGTAAATATAATATGATCTCCCCACACCACACCCCCCCCTATTTTTCCTGTTCTCTTTGTTGGAAGTTTGCTTTCCTATTCTTTCAAAATACACCTCGGATTAGAATAGAAGAGAGCTCTAGAATCCAGATGAGCAGCCGTGCAATATTACAGTAAGAATCAAGGACGTTCAGTGCAGAAACTTTCAGGGGATTTCTTTTCATGGGGTTGAGTCCAGACACAAGTCAGCTCACAGTGAAGCTTCAGTTTTGGAGCTGACAAGTGGTTCATGGTGAGAACTTGAAACTCTCTTTGATACTTGTGCAAGTGTCAGCAGTTATAGCCGCGATTAAACTGGCATGTGTTTACCTGGAGCGGATTGCAGTGAGCGAGTCCCCCTCCTGAATGCACAGGGGGGCAGAATTCGAGTTGCTAATACAGGTAACTTCACCCCTTTTTTAATACCCGTAAGCTTTCTGCTCCATTACAGTTTACTGTTGATGGTGTTTTTTGCCACTCACTAAATAAGAATTTGTGTTCTTGTCTTGTTTCATACCCATGCCGTTGTTTTCATTAACATTCTGTCCTATTTGGTTTTAGATTTTGGTTTCCCAGATTCAGAGCCCTCGCTATGAAGCCTTTTGAATTGATCTCTTCTTCCTGAGTATATGTAAAGACGCCTAGGAGCTGATTAAGGAAAAAACACAGTTTGTAATTGTATCATTAACTGGCAATTGCCTCCTCTCTTTCCCTCGCGTTGGTTGAAGTATTTTAATTTGAATGCGCTTAAACGTTAATTATGAGCCAAATGCTTCAAGGAACAAAAAGAGGCAAAGGGATTTTGCAGCCTCTCGCACGCACGCAAAAAAAGATGCCACTGGCGAAATCTCGCTAGGTGTTCGCTATCTGTTGTTTGCTTGGCAATTTATCACCGCGTTGGGCTTCGATAGGATGAGGGGGAATGGTTTGAAGTTGCACCAGGGCAGGTTTAGGTTGGACATTAGGAAAAACTTCTTCACCGAAAGGGCTGTCAGGCTCTGGAATGGGCTGCCCAGGGAGGTGGTGGAGTCCTCAACCCTGGAGGGATTTAAAAGAAGGAGAGATGAGGTGCTTAGGGACAGGGTTTAGTGGTGGGATGGCAGGGTTAGGTTAAAGGTTGGACTCGATGATCTTAAAGGGCTTTTCCAACCAAAGTGATTCTATGATTCTATGAAAAAGCGCGGCGGCACCGCACGTGCTGCTTGGTGGAGCGCTGCGGCAGCGTTACAGCAGCTCACGCTGCCTGAGGACGGGAAGGGCTTGGGAAGTGGTGGGAAGTTTTCAGGTCTCTTAAATTGCTGCCTCCCACTCTTGGTTTCATGAAGGCTGTAGTGGAAAACCAGCTAAAATTGCCTCTGCTGTCTACGTTTTTTAGTTTCTCAACTTCTGCAGGGGCTGTTGAGACGTTTTTTTCTGGGTTCCCCCGGCTGATTTATTTCAGGACTGTGGGTCTGTGTAGCCTCTTCTAAAGCTTTATTCCTTTCTACACAAGAAGTTAATGCACTGTGAATAGCTTAATTCAGTCACATAACGGGTTGTCATAATTATTCTAGATATTTCAAAAGACGCTGTTTGCCGTGGTAGGGAAATATTTGTGAACCCACTCGAAATGTTGAATTGCTGCCTAGTTCATCTGCTGAAATTGTGAATGGTGAACCGAAAGGTGGAAACAATTCATCTCCCTTAAATTGATCGCTGCTTTCCGAGGAGCTGCCAAAAGTTCAAGCGCGGAAACTGTAACAAATGAGAGACCTGAAAATTGAGGACAGCCTCAGAAAACGTGCTGTAATTAAATCAGCCTTTTGTCTGCAGCGCTGTCTTTCAGCGATGGACGGGGCGGTTGTCCCTAAGCCGTGTGTCCATGCTCACGCCGCCGGGGGTTGCTGACACATCCCTGCTGCTGGCTGTGCCGAAATCGCCGTCTGAGCTGGCCCCGGGGGATGAAATGTAAACCGCTACGTGCTGTCGTGGTTTAACCCGGCTGGCAACTCAGCACCACGCAGCCGCTCGCTCACTCCCCCCCCCTCCCTCAGTGGGATGGGGGAGAGAATCAGAGAAAAGGGAAAAAAAAAAAAAAGTAAGACCCGCAGGTTGAGATAGAGACAGTTTAATAAGAGAGAAGAATAACAATAACAATAATAATAATAATAATAATAATAATAATAATAATAGTAAGAAAATATACAGAATATATAAAACAAGTGATGCACACTGCAATTGCTCACCACCCGCTGACCGATGCCCAGCCCGTCCTGAGCCGCGATCACTCCCCCCGAGCCGCGATCACACAGCCCGAGCTGCGACCACTCTGCCCGCGACCGACCGACCGATCAACTAACCCCCCCGGGCATGACGTTCTATGGTCTGGAATAGCTCTTTGGACAGTTTGGGTCCTAGCTGTGCTGTACTCCCAGCTTGTTATGCACCTGGCCGAGCAGGAGAAGCTCAAAAAGTCCTTGAGCAGTCTGAGCACTGCTTGGCAACAACTAAAAACATCAGCGTGTTATCAACATTCTTCTGGCACTAAATCCAAAGCACAGCACTATGCTAGCTTCTGTGAAGAAAATTAACTCTATCCCAGCCGAAACCAGGACAGTGCAAACCTCTTGGATGATGTACTCTTTAATAAACTGCCTTCCTTTGGGGCCCTCCCGTCACTGCCTTACGTTGCTTTTGTTAACTTAGCGTTGGCGCAGCCATTGCCAGGGCGACTGCATCCAAGTTCTGAAGCAAAATACGCGTTTTGGTGCTCCCGTTAAGAGCTGCACCGCTGCGATGGAACAAGATCTCAAATAGATGTGGGAGCGCGGTTCCGCTCGGAGCACAGCTTTCAGAAATTACGGTTTTCCTGGATTTGAGTGCTTTCTATATTAGACCCGTGACTGCTAATTTTGATACATTTGTAGGACCTTTTCTTCTTGCCGTAGTTGTTAGTCTAAGCCAACAGCCTAAGCTCTATTTATTCTCCTGCATCAAAACATCTCTGCTCTGCCTCGTTGCCACCGAAGGGTTTGCTCTGGGATTCTATTATATTCACCAACGGCCTCCTTTGACCTGTAAAACAGTTCCCACTGGTTTACAACGATATGCTGAAAACGTACGCAGGAACGTAAGAGAGCAGGTTCTCGTCGCGCCTGTTTGGCTTTGCAGAGCTGGCAATAACGTCGTAGATTTGTCTTTTTTTCTTAAGCCAGTCAATATTGCCAGTGTTAGTATGTAGGCAGGGTTCATAAGGAGCCATATGCTGCTGGTGTCAGCTGGATTTCAGAGTAGAGACGCGTTATAAACTAGACTGGGATTCTCCCAAGGCATGGCTCTCTGGCTGATTAAAGCTAGGCTCATTTTCTCTTATGCTGTATGTGGCTATTTAACTGGGAAGTAGTAGCCAATATTTTATGAAGTGCCAGGAATTACATGCCTAAAAAGTCTTCACAGCCCTCAGACAAAACTCTTACTCTGATCTTTATCATCATTATTTTAATGTTTCATGGTTCTTGTACCCAGCAGTATGCAGACACTGAAATCTTCCCAAGTTCTCATTTTTCAAAGGAAATCTCCTTCATCGGAGCAGTTTTGGATTAAATTTCTTCTTCTGATACTCTTTCCCCACCCTGCTATTTTCATTGGCAACGTTACCCATAAAACAGGTGGTCTCCATTAGCATGAATCTTAATACCATTTTCAGTTAAGCTTGAATTTGACTTGCCATTCGGCATTTAACGCGGTTCGGGAAGCGTTTGTTTTCTTGCAGAGCTAAGTGATGGATGACACCTCACCGCAGCCAAGGAAAGCTTTGGGGTACCCTTAGCTGCTGCCAGGTGAGGCAGACCGTACCCCCTCTGCTTAAAAACGGAGCTGGAGGGATGTCGGATCCCACGCTTCCACCTTCCTTTTGTTTTAGGCTTTCAGCCTCTTTAAGGTGAGATGAATATTACCAGCAGTGATGCTCTCTAGGGTTACCTCTTTGAGATTTACAGCCTAACTAAAAGGCTGTGATAATGCCCGTAAGAAGACAGAGCGAAGAAACCCTACCGCAGTTAAAAAGCAGGGTCTGTAACTGAGTCTAATACCCTGATTTGTCTCTGGAGGAAACATCAGGCATTTGATACAGGGCATAAATATCCTTGAGGACTGGACATGGCCCGTGGAGGTTTCCAGCCTTTCTCTAAATTAATGTCGTTCTGTAATCAAAAGCCACAGGCTAATCGAATGAAAGCTCTCAGTGAGGGGAAGGGGAAAGAAAAAAATCTCTTTGTTGTTGGCTAAAGAGAATAAAATACATATAGATAGATAGTGATTGCTTTGATAAAATAATTATGTAGCCTTGAAACCGTACTGAGGATGGTGATCCTGATCGCTTTCCTGCCAGGTCCTCGGTGTGCCTCATGCACCTTTAATTAGGAATAGATGTAGGTGCGGAGATATAATCATCCTCAGCTCTCTGGGACCCTCCGTTCCAAAAGAAAAAATAATAAAATGTTCTTTTTCTTTTGCTTCTGAAAGCAGTGGAATGCCAAAGTTGTTTGCTAATGATGTCCCTTGCCTTTCTTTAGATATAACTGCAGGTGCTTTTGAGCGCCTCTCGCTGCATCTCTTTTGCTGTGGAAGGAGGCTTGCTTTAAACCGAACAATGAAATGTAAATCAATTTGTTAATCTGATGAAATTTGCTGTTGAATGTAATTACTTTTGGAGACATGCAATTACATGCTGATTTTTCAGAACAGGCAAACTGACATCTTCTGCTGGGGACGGAAAGATTTAAAACAGAACAATTAAACGATACTTTAAAACATGAAACAGCTGCTTCCTTTTTATCTGCTCCTGCCTTCTTATTTTTGGCATAAACCGATGACATTTTTCTCCTTTTAGAAGTTGGTCCTTTTCATATCAACTGCTAGTTTTGGTAGCAGCTTCTTAAATCCTTAAGAACTGGGGTTTCTCTCGAAGGCAGTTGACCCTTGTTAGGGTGTGTTGCAATTTCAGTTCCTCTTTACTGGAGGCAGTGGCTTCAGCAACCTCGGAAATGGCTCACGCTGTATTTTCCCCAAGGGCTGTATTTTTATCCTTTCACCCAACCATTGAAGTCTTGGGGGTTTGTATCTACAGCTTGAGCTATCCTGGGGGTGAACTGTAGGAACTCGCGTGTCTTCGTGCGCGGGGTTTCTTGTGATCTCTTCAGATAGTGTTGGAAGTCTGCTCATGTGCTTGTCGCAAAACTTCAGCTGCATAAATAAGAAAAGTTATAGGAGAACGGAGAGACAGAGACTGAGATTCAGATTTAATAATACCAGGAGGATTTCTTAGGATAAGGGGTTTTTTTTTAGGGATATGAAAGTAAGATATGTATGGATTGTCTTTACTTTTAAGGAAGCTGGTCTTATTTTTTTCCTTTTAAGATGCAGGGCTGGAAAGCATAATATAAAAAAAAAAATTGCAGAATTAATTTTCTATGGAAGCAAACTCCACATTAGGCAATTAATTTCTGCTGGGTGAGGCCCAGGGTGATGATGTGCTGATTGCCTGCAGTCGCTGTGCTTACTTCTGTGCTGAATAGCTCTTGAAAATACACTATACCACCGCTGAATGTAAATGTAAACCTCAGTTTCAAATATATTCCCGAAAACGAGCGATGTGGGCCATTGCTGGGAAGCTTTTACAGCTACCAAAAGAGCTGGATTTATTTCCTTACACGAAAGCTTATTTAAGGAGTCAAAGAATAGTAAGCAGAGTTAATGAAGAGGAGAAAAGTGCGCTGCCGATAAAATATAAGAAGCCAGCATACTCAAATGCAACAGTAGATACAGCCTGGCTAAACCACAGGGGGAAAATAGATCCTGTACTAACGCAGGGTGACAAAACCAAAAAGCCTCGGGCTAATAGACGTGAGGACAGAGCCACCAGCGCTCACGTAAGAGCTCTCAGGTGGCTCGGCGGGTCCGCTTTTGTTAAAAACAAACCATTCTGGGAATGTCGCTAAAACTTCTTTTTCTCTCGCTTAGCTTTCCTGACTTCATGTTATTAAGGGGTTTTTTTTTTTTTTTTCAACCATATTGGTAAGCCCTGCTCACAGCGGTGTTGGCGAGCAGCAGGGAGAGTTGGGCTCAGGGTGGTGTAGTCCTATCCCAGCCGTGTGTAATAAATTCCTGGGACGATCGGGGTTTATTGTTGTTTTTCTAAATTAGTTTCTTTTTTTCTTCTCTTTTTGTTCCCCTTAATTGCAAGTGTCATGCATAGTTATTTATGAAAACAGTCCGGTTTGCATGCAAGACCAGCACCATCCTGGTTCCTACACCTGGACCCAAAGTCTCTTCAAATTACGTGAATATTTTGACCACAGGGATTGAAATAAATCATGGTAAATTGATTTGTCAGTTCAGGTTTTTTTACTGGGAAGTTCTTCATAATGAACTCCATGGTTGGACTAGATGACCTCTAGGGGTCCCTTCCAACCCAAAACATTCTATGATTCTATGAAACGGTGAAATCCATGTTCCAGAAAGCCTTTGGCCATCGACAGTAACTACCTGTCCTTTTTTTAACGCTATTATATGAGCTTATGTATAGGTTGCTCATTTTTCCCTCTCCAGCAGTGTTATTTTTTCACGTTGCGATTTCTTTACCGCAAAACCTTAGCCGAGGTTCTCAACAAATAAAACCTTGATGACTAAACCAGCCCAGCCTATGATTTCTGCCTTCACAGCTTTCAGAGCCATTAACGATGCCGCGTAACGAGGCAGCCCTTCCATCAGCCCTTCCATGAGCTCGCATACGCTGGGCTCCACAGCAGAAAGGTTCCTTCCAAAGTATTTGATGTTTTTCCTCTGGTTTTGTGTTGGAAACACAGAGCAGGCTGCCAGTTTTCCAGCTCATGGGTATGCAGTGAAGAAAAATACATTTGTTAAAGCTCCCAGCATTTTATTTCATAGCTATGCAAGTGCATAATTAAAAAAATCCTAAAATGGGTTGAACTTTCAATTATTGTATTAATCTTTGGTTCTTCTGCCATCTTTTTTTTTCCCCTGCAAATAGGTAGTTTGGTGAAAGTATGTTTTGGGTTCTTTTTTTTTAATTGCTGCCAGTTCCTGTAGCAATGTGACAGCAGGTTTGAAACGGCGTGTGGCTTCGGTATTGTGTGACAGGGTGCCAAATGCTGTGACGAAAAGGGATTTTTATTTGGCTATGTATATACATATATTCTTATTTTACTTTCAACTATATGTATGTAATTTTTTATATGTAATATATAAACATATATGTATTTGATTGCTTCATTAAGGATGAAAAATCCTTAGAATTTCTGTGGAGACTTGTGAGGCTGGCACATTGCGAACCTTTTGCGATACAGACCGAGAAACATTTTAAATCTTTCATCCCATACAGTGTTTAGAAATCACGGCTTCCCCGGAGAGGGCGACAGAGCTTTTTCCCCACTAATACCACTGCAACACTGAGCTCTGCCTTGCATATATTTCCAGTGTTTGGCCTGGTCAGAAATGATGCAAGACATAAGGTTTTGCCCATTTCCATCTGTCAGCTATTTTGCAGCCTAGGAAAAAAAAAAAAATTGCTAATACGTATTTAGCAGCTTTACTCTTCTATTCCTGATTCTCTCTTGTATACTTACACTGCAAGCTCTTTAGGAAAACAACTTTAATTCCTTTTAAGCTTTTGGCACACGAGTGGTTGTAGGCTGTAAAACTCATCTTTTTTGTGGACTTTGAGGGTCTGAGGGAGCGTTTGAGCTGTTGTGGGCTAAAATTTTCACTTTTTCCATGTTGAAACTCTCCATAAATAGTTGGTATGCTGACAATCGTAACATCCTGCACGCAGATGGTGTCGGAGCTGTGCTCGGCACGAAGCCGGGGAACGGGATCCATCAGAAATGCATCCCCCAGCAGCGTCTGGTACTGGAGGGGAGCGCTTGAGGACTCGCAACTGGGAAGAGCGGAGTGTTTGCGTGCCAGCGCCTCGCTTCCCGTCTCTAGTTTTGGCTCTTTTAATTTTAACAACTTTTTTCCCAAATAGCTCAAAACTGCCTTGTCTCCCACGCAATTGTTGCGGCCGCGCATCAATCCAAACCCGCTTAAAATCAGGAATACAGCAGCGCTCTTCTCTTCGAAGACTCATACAGTGGCAAGAAAGCTCACTTGCTAACCAAACCGTTATTCTCAGCTGCAGATTTTTAACCTCTTTTCCTCTTCTTTCCCTGGCAGGAGCAAACTGCTTAGCGCTTTGCTGCTGGGGCTGGTCTCGGGGCGCGCGGCTGGGCTGGCGGTACCCGCTTCCCGGCTGCCAGCCGTCGGGCGTTCCGGCTGATACGCGAGCGCTGCGTCCCCGCTGCCAAGTTCCCGATAACTCGAAACAGCTTTGCAGCGTAAACACATCTGAGGTCCGGCGGAAGGGTGGATATTTTATATAGGTTTGCGAGAAGTCTCCTTGCTTTTGAACTTGCTGCTTTTAAACCGAGCGGTGGAAAATGTGCGTTTATTTTTTTTTTTTTAATGAGGGATTTTATTGCGTTGTTTTTCTCAGCAGAATTCCTCTTAACAGAGTGAATTCCTTACCTGCATTTCATTTAATAAGCCAGACCTTTTAGCAAAGAGAGGGGTTTTTTTTTTCCCTCTAGTTAAATATTTAAAACAGAAATGGCATTTTGTGCTGTGCTTGAGAAGGCGCCGTTGCTTAGCGGTTGTAGAATAAAACCAGGCAACATAGAGGATTGCTCCAGGAATCCCTTTTAAGGTGACTTCTACCAAACCTGTAGGTCAGTTTTCAAGGTTAGGTGTGGAAAAGATTTTGTAAGCAACACAAAGTCCCTTCTTGGACAAAAAGAAGCGCTTTGGAAGTGATTTGTTTGGGAGCAGAAGCAATGTGACAACATCTCTTTTCCATACTTCTTTTTTTTTACCCTTTTCCTTTTGAATTCCAAGCATAAAATTCTCATGCAACGGTATTCAGCTGGACACCTTACCAATACCGAGGTTTTGAGAGGCCAACGGTAAGTAAAGATTTTTGTCTGCAAGCAATACGTGAGGTTGGGAGAGTCCTGACCGTTCGATTCTGTATCCAAACCCTTAAAATCGTTTAAAGGGGTTTCTTATAACTGAAGTCTGTGGGGCTGTGTACTGCGAGAAGTGATAAACGTCGTTAGGCTTTGGCTCCAGTTGGTGATAGCAATTTGCCTGAACTTATTAATTGCCATTATCATGAAATAGGCTATTTGTAACGTTAGTCTTAAGGCTGAGTTAGTGTGTAAATGTTCACCGGAATTCAACACGTTGAAACAACTCAACAAGAACCCCAACGAGGCAGAATTAATTTGTGTGCTGTGCTCTCTGCTTTGGGGAGGGTCCGTACCCAAAGCTTGGGGATTAGGGGTCCTCTTCCCATGAAAATCCACCTTACTCAGTTTTTAATTATAACTTGGCCATCTTGGCTTGTTGGATCTACTCCTCATCCCCCTGAACGCTGCCTCGTGACTGAATGTTCTCTCAAACTTTACAAAGCCAACAGGGATTTCTGCTGAAGTTCTTTTAGAAGTTGCTACCTGAATTTGCGATTGCACCTCGGCTGCTGTGCCTACGGCATCACCTTGAGAGCCTCAGTTGCACTTTGCATTTGTGGAGCAGAATTACAGGTGTAAAGTCCTTCTCTAACCCTCCTTGGAGGCTGCTTAATGCTCGGGTGAGGAAAGCTGGGATGGTACCTCATAACCCACTGTGGCAAGGTTTATCAGAAATCTTTCACCACCCTTTCATAAAATCATAGAATGTTTTGGGTTGGAAGGGACCCCTAGAGGTCATCTAGTCCAACCCCCCTGCAGCAAGCAGGGCCATCTCCAACCAGATCAGGTTGCTCACAGCTCCGTCCAACCTGGCCTTGGATGTTTCCAGGGATGGGGCCAACCACAAGCGTGCTGCTGTTGTTCATGGGAAGGAGCATCCAGCAACAGACCCCAAACTCCGGTGTCGAAAGAGAGTTTACAAGGCTGTGAATTCTTGCGTGTGCTTTCCTGCAGCCAGACACCACCACCAGTGCCTGCCCAACCTGTGAGATTCACCACCACCACAGCCCTACCTTCAGCTCCTCCCCCTTACTGCCATAGCTCTGAAAGCAACAGCTGGGGCTGTTCTATTTGGGTTTGCATTTCTTTTTTTTTTTTTTTTGCATTTCTTTTTTATTTTTTTTGCATTTTTTTTTTTTTTTTTGCATTTCTTTTTTTTTTATTTCTTTTTGCATTTCTCTTTTTCTCTCCTGCAAAATTGCTACAACCGCCTCGAGTCACTTTACCACTCTTCTCTTGCATGACCGTTGCCACCTTCAGTGTGCGGACAGGATAGAGAGTGGATGAGCAGAGTTCGATGGGAACGAATGATCTTTTAGTTTTAAAGTATTTGCCTGACAATCAGAAGAGCTGAGGTTTTTCTCTGGCCCTGCCTCGGGTTTCTTGTGGCCTTTGGTAGGGCGTTCCTGGAATGAGTAGGTGTGCAGGGTCTGATCTGAGATTGCCGTTCCAATTATGGGACTTCCCAGAACATTGTTTGCTAGGGCGCTTTAAATTTAGATGACCACCACTACTCAACACCTGGCTGTTTATTGACCAAATACTTCCCATTTGTCAGATTTGTGTGGCAATTTTTTCTGATGCAGAGAGAAGGGGGGGGCTAAATCTTAAGCACTATTTTTAATTTAGAGGCAGCTATGCCTGTGTTTGCTCTGCACAGCAATCTGAGAGCTCGCATGGGGTGGCAAAGCCTGTGTAATTGGCATTTCTGAGCCAACTGCTGACTGCAGCCAATTAGCTGAAAAGTGACAATTTGTGACTACTGCAGTAAGGCGGCACGGTATTGGAATATAAATCGATTTCCATCTCGGTATAAGTTCAGAAGCGAACTGGTTTTTATATTTGCACAGTATTAAGTGTTTGTGCCGTAAAGCTCATTGGCTCAGTATTGCAGCAAGTGAGGAGTAAGTCATTTATCTCTTTCATTGGCCCTCAACGTGGTTCGTGGTAGTCCGTGTGAAAATCAAATTTTAGTGAAGATTTTATTTTTACTTGTTGTAGAATGTAAATCTGAGCATGTGAACCTCTTCAGCTGCACCAAGTTGCCCAGAAGTTTTTCTTCTACAAAATATAAAAGAACAGTCTGTTGAGTCTGGTTGGATGTGAATTGGTTTTTGAGCTTCTGATGAGCAATGAGTGATCTTCTAGTGCATGCAGGAGGAGATAACGGGCGATGGGACGAGGGGCAGCGGCCTCAAGTTGTGCCAGGGCAGGGTGAGGTTGGCCCTGGGGAACAATTCCTTCCCCAAAGGGCTGTCAGGGGCTGGAAGGGGCTGCCCAGGGAAGGGGTCGAGTCCCCAGCCCTGGGGGGATTGAACAGCCGGGCAGAGGCGGTGCTGAGGGCCAGGGTTTGGGGGTGGGATGGCAGGGGTAGGGGAACGGTTGGGCTGGGGGAGCTTCAAGGGCTTTGCCAACCTAAACAATTCTATGATTCTATGAGATGAATCTGGACTTATGTCTGGGACTTCTCTGCTTTCTGTAATCCACCTCTCCTGGACCTTGAGCTGTCAGATGGCTGGTGGTGCAGCTGTGGATGGTTATCCCCTACACAAATTTGTTAGCTTTCAATTGAGCATCACAACTTCTCCGTCTGATGTCCACCCCTCTACCACCAGGTGTATTACAGACTCTCTGGGATCTCCCACCTCCGAATCATGTTCCACTTTAACTTGTTGTGAGTCACAAGTTTTTCAAGTTACAATTAATTGCTGTGAGACCCTTCCTTCTCTCAGACTTAGGGTTTAACTTTTCTGTGTAGAGAATCATTCTGTCCCTGGAGAGTGAGTTGTTCTTGCAGCTTTTGAAGATTTACAGGGGTCAAGTCAGCTTAATTTTCTTCCTAACCTCAAAATTTGGGATGTAGTTCTGCTGTTCATTTAAAACAGATCCATGGTGCCTCTAAAATGGGAATGTCCTACTGCCTCCGTGGTGCGACACTACCTTGCCCATTGGTGCAGTGACTGGACCAGGGTACGAATCCACCTGAAAGCTGGCTCAGCAAAGATCAGCTTTCAGCTGCAGTGGGTTCTGTGATGTCGTTTACTGCACAGCTGCAAATACACTGTATGCTCCTGCTGGGTAATGGGAAATATGGGAACAAGTGAGGAATGGGCACAAACTGAAACATAAGAGGTTCCAGTTGAACGGGAGGAAGAACTTCTTGACTGTGAGGGTGCCCGAGCCCTGGCCCAGGCTGCCCAGAGGGGCTGTGGAGTCTCCTTCTCTGGAGATCTTCAACCCCCGCCTGGCCGCTGTCCTGTGCCCCCTGCTCTGGGTGAGCCTGCTTGAGCACTGGGTGAGCTCCGGAGGGCCCTTCTACCCCTGGGATTCTGTGGTTCAAGAGAGGGTGTGGATGCACACTTGGGCACCAGCAGCACTTCTGGAAGGGTTAAAATGTTGGTGTAATCATGGTCTGTAAAAAGCTTTGGTTCATTCCCTTAGAGATGCAAGTATCTCTTGTTTTTTCGGTGCAGGTGTCTTGTTCTGCACTTAATTGAACATTAATCCCACACGGAGGCAAGGGGTTGTAATGCTTCTCTTCCCTTTTGGAGATGCAACATCCACATTTCAGTGTCAAACATCTTCATTCACTGGAATTGGTATTCCATTACCCATTTGTTAAATTGCCAAACTGTACTTGGCACAGCTGAATGCAATGTTCTCCTTCTTGAGCACCAACAATTAGAACAAGGTTTCTTAGGTTGTGTGAGGAAGATCATGGTTCCTCTCAGCAATCAGCCATCCTACTGCATTTGCCTATTACCTCTTATACCTGGATTACAAATACATTCCATGTACATTTAAAGTTTTTTTTCCTGTGACGTTTTGCAAGGTGTTAGCCCACGTTCGTGGTCCCCAAGATCTACTGTAATGCAAAGAAGTAAAGAAAGAGCAAATATTAATGAGCTTATTCTTTCCAGGTGTGGTACACAATGCTAACACAGATGATGGGTAGTCGTGACTTAGCCTGCTCTTCTGTACTTTGTGATTTACTCCAGGGCCTGATCTGAAAGGTAGAAATAATCCCTCTGTAGCTGTATCTGATTTTGGTACATGTTCATCGTGTCTCTGACTGGATTTAGTTGCCTTTCAAGGTTCCTACAGCCTGAATTTATCTGATTCATCTTAGCCAAGTTTGTGGATTTGTGTATTGGGGTGGGGAGAACAGGGTTGCAGACTGTTTAACCTGCTTATCAGGCTTACAGCGTGAGCTTTGCCTACATTTTGCCACTCTGGATCAGAAAAAAATTAAGGTCTACTTTTAAGCTTACCGCCAAATCAAAGAGTTTTGCAAGAGGGAGGCAAAGCGGTTCTTGTAAGCTCAGATCTTGGCTTGGAGTTTCTTCTTTCATTCAGTAAAGTTGTTCTTCCATCATTTTCACTGAATCATCCAAGCTTTCAACGCTGGGGGTTGCTGACCCAGTTTCCCGTCTCTCTGTGTTTCTTGATACGGAAAGCAGATTTCAGAAATCAGTAGCCACTTCCTTTTTGTTGTTCAACGCCTGTTCCAACGTCTCTGTGCCTGACCACAAACAGTGGTGTGCAGTCCAGCAGTGTGGTGTGATACTTAATGCCTGAACATGGGCACGTAGTGCCAAGAGGATGGCAGCTAGGACATAGGACCTATCGGAGACCCATGCTCTTCTGGAACACTGGCTGGAAGCCAGGTGGGATGCCTTAGGGCCAGATGAATGGCAATAGGTTGCCCCTACCTAGGCAGTGAATGGAGCTCCTAGTGCATCCATGAAACCAAGGAGAAGGAAACACTGTGGAAATTTAAACCACCTAAATGTAGGGGTCTACAAATAGATGTCTTCATGTGCCTGAGGTGTTTAAGATCCCATTATAGATGGAGACTTACATCTGGAACTGTTCAGGTAATCCGTAACAGACATCTACATTCGCCAACTGAATCAGAGATGTTTCCTTTGAGTGTAAAGGGACGATAGGCATGTACCTCTGTATTCCTGTATGTAGATGTCTTAATCTGTGTCTGAATCTCATAAATCTCATCTGCGGAGGTGAACAGATGCTTCCTTCTGAGAAGTTGTCCTGGAAGCCGAGACGATCTGAGAGCCACCTGCCCAAAAAGGGTCATCTTGCCCTGCTCCTTGGGTTGCTGCTGCGTTTGCTTCAGCCCTCAGCGAGCTGGGTCAGCTCAGAAATACCAGCAAAAAGCCCCACATTCTTACGGTTAGCTCTCTGCTGGCTCAACAACTTGCCTTGGCTCATGTTCACATGTGGCAGAGCCGGGACCACCTTTTAGGTGGTGGAGCTGGATTGTTAAATTGGCTCGTTTCTTCCCCGAAACCTCACCGCTGAGGCTGTTGGGTGTTGGCTCGCTGCTCACGTTGAGCACCAAGAACAATACGTATTTTCGGCCCTGTGTTTCACTAGGGCACGCTGTGTTTGTGTTTGAAGGAGATCTGCAACTGGGAATGATGTTTCCCTTGAGCAGAAGAGCACTCTTTCCCCCCATCGCTATCACAGAGGGCGAAATGAATGTTTTGATGACTTTGGCATCGCTCAAGAATACTTAAAAACCATTTGTTTTTCAGCGGGTCCTTTGACAGAAGCGCAGGCACTCAGCATTCAGGCCACGGCATCCTGTTACTGTTGTCTGTATTCTCCAAGGTCAGATTGAATCCTTGCCTCTAGCCATAAAAAAAGAGAAGAGAAAGTGGAAGTGCTGAGGAGGAAACAGAGGAAAATGTACATAAATGTCATCTGCAGCTTGTTTGGCTGTTGGCTTCATCTCTTTGGAAGCCCTTGGAGCTCCCAGCCTTTCAGTCTTCCATGCTACTTTTATGTTCGTTAAGTTTGGCACCGGCACTATATTTAAATAAAAAGCAAAGCAGCCTGAAATCTCTGAACTTCCGTGGTTTTCAGTGCTGTGTGGTTCCGTAGGCTTTCAAAACACGAGCGCTGTAGCGTTCTCCCACCTGCTAGGTGAGGTTAATGGATCTAGCGGTAGGGACCCTTTTGATATCTTCTGAATTCACAGCAAGCGCCCAACCCCAGTACCCTGCTTCACGTTGCGCCTTCTCTGTTGTCCTTCTCCGGTTCCATAAGTTAATTAGACTTTTATTTTTCTCTCCTCTACAATTCTATTCCAGGAGTGTGTCCTGTTCAAAATACCCTTTCCAATTTCACTTTTTCTCATCCCTAATAGGAAGTAGGGTTGAAAAGGAAGCTAGCAGTGATGTGAATTGAGTCACTTTGTGCAATGGTGGAGAAAGGCAAAAATCCGGCATGTAAATAACCCGGAATTGTTAGCAGGGAAAGGAAAGTTGTAGAAACAACGTTTTCTATGTTTGTTCTTATTTTCTCCAGCATTTAGATACCCTACATGCTCCAAATCTGTCATGCAAATGCCATATTCAGTGCGTTAGCAGTCCTTCAGTTAACAAGTTTAGATGAGGAGTACTAATGTTATATATAATATTAGAAATAATTTGTGTTTGGAGAGAGACTTGCCCCATGCCCGTTGTGGCTGATGGTTTGGCTTCTCTAAAATAAGAGTAATGTCCAGCACACATGGAGGGTTTTCTATGGTGATGATTTATCTGTAATTCTGTGTGTTACAGCTAAGTGAGAGGAGTTCTTCCAATTTGTTTCTTGCTATATTTAACAAAAAAAACATGTGTTTACAGAATTTCTCATTGGTTTGGTGATACTAATTTTTCCTAGTGGTATCTGAAACTCAAGTACTTTTTAATGAGTTCAAAGCACTTGTAAATCAAAAAAAAATGGAGGCTTAAAAAACTTTAGATATGGTTGCACTTACAGGCTTAGGGTGAACTTGTTTCAAAACACGGAGTTGACTCAGCTGGACCCATTTTTGCACAAAATTGTTCTCTTGAAATTATTCTTAAGTTACTTTTCTTTTGGAGCACAAACTCGGGTACTAATGCAAACCAATTCCTGGTATCGTCCCAATTTGTTTGTCAAAATTCATTTCAGTCACAGGCTGTAGGTTAACTCCAGAAGTATTTTGAGTTTGCAATACCAGCTGTTACTGAAATGTCAATTGGGTTCAAATTGCTTTTCCTTTACACAAAATATTTTGTGGCCAAGTACTTTGCCGTCAACTCCTTTGAAATGCGTGTGTACTGATTTCAAAACCAGTGGACTTTTTAGATGTTGTTGGGTAGGGAGAGGTAGCCAAATTTTCTTCTTGGCTTAAATACTTTATGCTAATCAAATGATGAAGAAAGTAAAGCTCTTAATTCTACATTTTTATCAGTCTGTATATATTTTGTTCATCTGGAAAGCAGCCAGATTTTTTTGATCCTTCAAATGGTGTGGCATTAGAGAAAGTGTGATAGGGGTGGTATGCTTTTTCGGGTACCTTTTCAGCTCAGATAAATGCAGGCTTTATAATATTCTCTGGAATTAACGTAATTAATTTTCTGATCTGTTTGGATCTTAACAACTTAAGGATACTGTATTATTCCTAAGAGCACAGTATGGAACATCGTTGAAGGACACGTATGTTATGAAAGTGGCAATTTGCTTTTGTAGCTGAGCTGAAGGCTCTCCCAGTCCCCAGCGCGAGACACGCGGTGTTTTCCTGCCGCTGTGCTGCTTTTTCCTTTGCTAACAAAATTAGTTTGTTGAGAATGGATAAATGAATCTTCTACTGTCATTTAAACTTAATTAAAAATCCATACTGCTAAGAAATTTGTGCCATATTTTCCCTATATTCAGAATGAACAGTCTACTTTTAACGGCTGTTTCTACCCAAACTTTCTATGTAACTGAATTAATTAAGTCCTAGGAACAGATTATATTAAGGGAAATTAAGCTCTAAGTAAGCAAACGATTAACAATTATGATACCAAATTGCCTGTGACACAGATTGGTCAGGTTTAATGGCATGAAGTGTTTTCAGCTCCTGAGAAGTAAATTGCAGAAACCAACCTAGGCTGGTTTTTTAATCCGTGTATGAGGTACGGGTCAGGTCCTCAGTTGGTCCTTGCAAGAGAAGACCTCCAATGGGTAAGGCAGAGGAACCACCAGTGGTAAAGCATTCCTGGTGCTTCCGTCTGAAACGAACCCAGATTTTCCTCCTCTGTTTTATTTCCTATACTTCTATCATCGAAAAATGAGAACCCCCCCTACTGTGACAGCTTAGAGATGACTTTGCAGTCTCGTTTTTCTTCCATAGAACCTGTCCTTATTTCAAATTAGCAGATATTTGTATTTCTTCTTCGCGTTCTAACTGGAGCAAGCTTTGGCTTCCATCGCAGAAACTGGTCCTAATGATCGTCTGCAGAGGACTGACCTGCTGATGATTTCTTTGTGCTTTTCGTTTTCTTTTTTCTACAAAAGGATTTTGAAATTGAAGCTGTTGATACATAGTAACGTCTTTGTTTTGAAATGCGCCTTTTATAGTCGGTCAGCATCGCGGTGGTTCTTAGTGGTGGGATGGCAGGGTTAGGTTAATGGTTGGTCTCGATGATCTTAAAGGTCTTTTCCACCCTAAATGATTCTATGATTCTTCTCAGACCCTATTTCTATATACTGGATATATTACATGTTTGTATTTTGGGATGTGGAAGAAAATTCTTTGCCTTAAGGAACTGCCAGAGTGGTTATGTGAATATAAAACCACCTCAGTTACCATGCGCTGAGTTTTAAAATAAAAAATGAAATCACACTCACTCTCTTTTTTCTCATCAGAAAGCTATTGGGAAGCATTTTATAAGGAAAAAATCAGCAAGAAACTATGTGTTTTCTTGTCTTCTGTAGGCAGTAATATTGAGGGCGCAAGCATCTGGTCTGCAGGTTTCGAGTTGGCTTTCCAGCGAGACAGAAGTTACGCACTGTAAAGGAGCTTTCAGCTTAAGAGCATTTCAGGGTATTCATAAGAAAATTGTTTTGGTCAGCTTCTGTACTGAGTTACAATGGATATTTAAAGCAAACATGATAACAGAAGGGGTTCTTGAGCAAGAGAGACCCAAGCAGTGACTCATTTTGCTGATATTCGTGATTTTTGGAGTGTGACTATTGCTGGGAGAAGAAAGGAAAAAAGGAAAAAAAGGAAAAAGAATCCCAACAAATGGTGCCTTAAGTGAATTTAATATCCGTGGAAAGCTTTTGTAACAGAATTGCAGATTTCAGTTCATCTTGGCCATAAATCCAGTTCCTTCACGAAAGAGTTAATATCCTGTGGTGGTGCTGAGATTGACGGTCGGAGGAAATAGGAGGTACCTGGAAAGAGCCGATCCCTAATATTGCAGAAGTTGCCTTTCTGTTGGCTTGCCTCCCCTCTGCTTTGTTATTTTTAACCAGGCTCCCTAATCTTTCCTTTTGCTTCTGACCACCTCCCAGTTTCCTGTTCCCTTCTCCCCCTTTGGATTTTTTGTCCAAAATACTCCCTTGTTTTTCCCTTTTCCTTGCAGTGTGAGTGGATTGCAGGAGAGTGAGTTTAGATGAATGCCATAGCTGTTTTCACAGTATCTGTTATCTTCTGCGTTTCGTGCCTTTTTGCTGCTCTCGGTGTAAGTTACTTATTCAGGGAGATCTTGATGTAAGGATATCGATTGAATAGGAGCAGGCGCTCTTGAACTTTTTAATGTCTTACTTTGGGTGTCTGCGTAGACAGTCATTAAAAATGCCTTGCTTTAGCCCTTTAAAACTTCTGTGTCCTAATTCTTTCCACTGGTGTTTTCTCCAAGGTAGTTAATGCACGCTGAAGACTATTCCTTGAACATTGCTTGTTTCCCTTCCTTTTTTTGGATATAGGATTTCAAAATACTGTCAAGTTATACTTTGTTTTCCTTTCCCTCGGGGTATTGCAGTGCTTTTTCACAACAGTGTTCAAAAATGTTCATTAAGTGAAGATTTTATTTCATTGTAATTTGTTGATCCCAGCACCAATGCATCTTAAATATGAATTTTCTTTTCAGTAAGTAATAGAAAGCATTTCCTTTTCTTTTGCAGATTGCATTCTCCCAGCACAGCAACTTTATGGATCTGGTACAGTTCTTTGTGACATTTTTCAGGTACTTTTCATTTAAGACAGCTAAATGTTTCTTCTTTAGGAAAGATATTTGGGGGGTGCTTTTCAGTGTAGCGTTTGATTTTGTTGTTGTTGTTTTTAATTAAACATCCCGCTTACATCACAGCCAAGAAAATGGAAATCCCTACTGTGGTGAAAGTCTTTAATTAGAAAATCTGTTACAAAATTTGTCTGCCCATCTTTACAAATGCATCTTGGCCTGTGCATGCAGGGAGAGGGAGGTTGGAGGAGGGGGCGGAGGCTTTTTGAAATGAAGAAATAACTTTCAAAGTGGTGTAGAAGACATCTTTTGAGCTACATCATGCAAATAATGTGCGACTTGGAGAAATTGCAGATATTCACCCGTTGTCAGACACGTAAATTAAGGAAGGGATTTTGCAAAGAGATAAGCGTGGACTAATTTCAAACTCTTTAGGTAGCACCTTTTGATTTTAAACTGAACTCTGAAAATATGTCCAGTTCAATACAAGCGTACGTTTCAACGCAGTTGAAGCCAAATACCCTTCTGTCCTTCATGAACTGCTTGGTAAAGTTCATTTCTTACTATGAAGCAAGCTGATGATTCCCTGGGAGTTGGAACCAACAGAAGCCATTGCAATACTTGTTTCTTCTTCCGTCTTCCAAACAGGTTTAGCCCTAACAAAGAGGTTAAATGTCTCCCGAAGCATAGCAGGGCCTCTCTTTACAGTTTCAAAATCTAATGTGTTAGCCTCTATTTCAGGAACTGCTAATACTCCACAAATATAAACCAATACTTGATCAATAAGAACTCCCTCAGGAGGGATATACATGGAGTAAATGGTACCCCAGATCTTACAACCTGTTTTAAAGTAGGCAATATTATGCCCACTTGAAAATGAGCAGTGGGAGTAATACCTTGCTTTAGATTCCATGCTAAATTTAATTAAAGCAAGGAGCTCCAGATGGGTCCTTCAGACAAGTGGTTTATATAATTTTTTAAAGTTTTTTTTAATATGTAGCTTTTACAGAGCCTTTACAGTGCTTGAATACAATCCCAGGTAAATTTGGCTTGAACCACCACCCTTGACATGGAGTAAGTCTTTACTCCTGGATCAGACTTAAGCATTTGTTCTGCTGAATCCATCACTGTCAAGGTCCTCCCTAAAAATCTTAGTGTCAGGGTAGTGACTTAGAAGGAGAACGAATAGGGAAGCAGTTGGTTCCTTAGTTCCTTTTTAATGGTGCAATGTCAATCCGCACTGCGCAAATTCTCCGTTAGTTCTTTACAGACCCCGATCCACCTGCGTGCGAGAGTTTGAAACTCCTTAATATGAGCGATTCCTCCAGGTCCGTTACTGGCAGAGAATCACAGATTGAAGCAGAAGATACGTGTGTTATGTATCTCGGTGTGCACACGGAGCTTAAAACATATGTCCAGAAGTTAGGCAGACTGAAGATAGTCAGCAGTGATTTCCTTCCCTCCCTCGCTGCTATCCCATGGATCATCTTGAGAAGTAACGTTGCAATATTATTCAGCACCCTAACGTGCCAGCGGAATAGGAACAGGTGTATTTGGGAGAAGACAGTTTATTGGTGTTTTTCAACCAAGCATTTAGAACACATTAAAAACTCTTCGATTCTTTAACTGTAACTACTGCTAAGTTCCTCTCCCAGAATTTTATTTTACAGGCACTCTCACTCGCTAAATAACCAGCGTATAAGAACAGCATGGTTCATCTTTGCTGTTTGGAGGGGAAACTATTGAAACACTTGCATTTTTAATGCTCTAGGGTTCATTTCATAATTACAGTTGAATCCAAGTTAGACCATAAATAAGTAATGTCTGATAGCCCCCTGTGATGTTAATGAGATGGAGTTGGCTGAAAATGTGCACGCTTAAGCAGAGGCAATGAAAATGCTTTCAGCAAAGCCTAAAGACAGTTGGTAAAACCACCTTTGAGAGAGAGGCTACCTCGAAGTCGAAAACTGATCTACGTCGCAATTCCTTAAGCGTAATGGACACAAGAAGAGACTTCGTTCTGGAAAATGGATGTCTGGAATGACTTTCTCTTATCACGTTCAAGGGTCTTGCTTCATTTTGCCGTTCTGTGGGAAATTTTGGAAAATTTTCTGTGCTGGTGATGTCGTAGCACATTTCCATCTTCTAGAACTTACCCTTCCCACTTTGTTGTAACCTCATCCTAAACACGCTCTTCTGCCTTGCTGCTGGAAGAGGCAGCTGTGTCCTGAGCTGCGTGGGGAACCCTTCAGGGAAAAGGAGGGGGGTTCGATTCGCAGCTTCATTGCTGACATTTGTGACGATTTAGGTCAAGTCCTTCCCTCCAACGGGCACTGGAATGCAAGCTGGATTGCCGAACTCCCAGGGCTGCTAAATTTATGGAACATCACAGGCTGAACTGATTCTCTGTGAGGCACACAAAATTACAGAGAAGCCAGGAGCCTGGCCATGCATTTAAACAACACCAGGCGCTGGGGAGCAGGACAAAAGCAACTTCTGGGTTTTCATTTAAGAGCTGGGCTACTTTGGGTGAGAGGGCGAGACCTGATCGCCCTCTACAACTACCTGAAAGGAGGCTGTAGCGAGGTGGGGGTCGGCCTCTTCTCCCTGGTAACAGATGATAGGACGAGGGGGAATGGCTTGAAGCTGCGCCAGAGCAGGTTTAGGTTGGACATTAGGAAAAACTTCTTCACCGAGAGGGTTGTCAGGCTCTGGAATGGGCTGCCCAGGGAGGTGGTGAGTCCTCATCCCTGGAGGTTTTAAAAGAAGGAGAGATGAGGTGCTTAGGGACAGGGTTTAGTGGTGGGATGGCAGGGTTAGGTTAACGGTTGGACTCGATGATCTTAAAGGTCTTTTCCAACCGAGGTGATTCTATGATTCTATGATTCACCTGTAGAGGTGCTGTTAGACTCTCAGAGCCCCTTCTGGAGCTGATGTTCAGCCCAAAGTCAGGTGTGTGGCTGTATGTTTCCATTATTTTATTTTGCAGCACGTTAACATTTTATTTTAAGCTAAGAAAATGTCAGTGGGTAAAGGTTGGGTAGACCGGTGAAGTCATGGGGTCTTTAATATTGCATTATAATTGGGGCTGCAGGAGAGATGATATTCTAACCGTTGTTAACCTTTGCAATGCTAAATGAATTGCAAGCAAACTGTGGTTTTTTTCCTGTTTCCTCCTCTGCTTTTCAGAACACAGCTCTTTAATTTACAAACCTTGCTGTTGTCTTTCAGCAGATAGTTTGAGCTGGTTTTGACAGTCTCCAGTAAACATTTTTATTAGTATCTGTGCTTCCTTGTCTTCCAAAAAATGTATGTATGCCCCCACACCTATCTATAATATATGTAGGTCTCACCAGTGTACTTTTGCATGCAGAAGATATGAAAATACTTATTTTGAATATTTGGCCTTCTAAACTCATATTACTCACCAATGATTCTTTTTATTCTTCTATTTAAAAAAAAAACACGTGTGTCTGTGTTTCTTCTGTGCTTCTCTGCTTGATCGGCCAGTTCTGTAGAGATTTATAAGAGGAGTGTTAAGGATGATTTGAATGAAGTAAGGTTGTGTAAGCACCAGAAGGAACAGCCGAACAGGAGTTGCAAGCATGGCTTGTGTTCTAACCGGTGACACAGTTGGACGTAAAGCAGTCGAGGATCATGCTGGTAACCCTGCAACTTGTTAGGAGGAGACCTCTTGCTCCAAAACTAGGAGGGTGGCAGCAAGGTGACAGCATGGCACCGCTGCCATTCCTTTTCCTTGTGTAGCAGCCCTTTGAAACTCAAAACGAGGAGATGGAAGTATTGAGTAACAGACTTGCCTAAAAGATCAGAGGTGTGAAGTGAAAACCTGAAGCCAAAGGGTCCTGCCAAAGAAGCCGTTGAGCCCTGCAGGGTATAAAAGACCAATAAACCCTATAAACCAGGTTTGCTGTCTCCAGGAAAGAAGCCAGGAGATGTGGCAAGGACCTGACAGCCAGCATCCCTTGTCCTGTCCATGGGACACAAGTGATGTTGGCCAGACCAGCTGGCCAATACATTCAGCATTTGTGGGTGTGAGAGTGTGAATGGGTGTAATCGGATTTTTCTCTGAGGTTTTGTTAAATATAATCCCCTTCAGCTTGGAGAAGAGAAGGGTCCAGGGAGACCTTATTGCGGCCTTTCAGTACTTAAAGGGGGCTTGTAAGAAAGGTGGGGACAGGCTTTTTAGCAGGGCCTGTTGCTATAGGACAAGGGGTGATGGTTTTAAACTAAACCAGGGTAGGTTTAGACTGGGTATAAAGAAGAAATTCTTTACAATGAGGGTAGTGAAACCCTGGCAGGGGTTGCCCCGAGAGGGGGTGGAGGCCCCATCCCTGGGACCATTCCAGGCCAGGTTGGAGGGGGCTGTGAGCAACCTGATGTGGTTCAAGGTGTCCCTGCTCCTGCAGGGGGGTTGGGCTGGGTGGCCTCTAGGGGTCCCTCCCAACCCAAACCATTCTATGATTCGATTTTATTATCTCATCCTGAGCTTTGTTACATTGATTTACCATAGACCTCTGATGTCTTCTACTGCTTTTCTGTCCTGTGTCCTCACATGCACAGTTCACCTCATTTCTTGGCTGCTGTATGTCTCGTCTTCCATATCTGCCCTGGAAACGTCCTTCTAGGGGTGTTCAGCACTGGCTCTCTCTAGTCCCATCATAGTCTTACAATGATTATTAGAGAAATGGGTGTCTTTCACGAATGGAACAGAAGTTGCAAGTTTTGTGTTTTCACGGTGACTCGTGAACCCTCATGTGCCTCTGCTAAGGTCTGAATGTCAAATAGTGTAATTTTACTTTGGTGCAAATATTTAGACTTGTTCCTCAGAAAAACTTCCCAGGGAGCGGTCTTTGCACACCAGCCAGGCAGAGGTTTAATGTGCTTTATGTTGTTTTTCCTGGCTGTAAACATTTGCCCAGTGTTTTCAGTAAGTGGGAGCGGCCTGTTGCAATAATTCCAATCTGAAGTTGTGCTGCAGATACTTTATTTACTCTTTTTGTTTATTAAATAATTTCTTACTGCAGCAGGAATGGCATTGCTAAATATGTGCCTAAGATACAGTCTGGATCACTTTCCCCTCCTGCCCTGAGGAAAGGGAAGAACTTGGGAATACCTTTACATTAAGCTTCTTCATCTTGTTAGACATAAACACTTCAGCACCCATGACTTCCTTCTTCCCATGTTGTCCTCCACAATGATCACATGTGGACCAGAGCAGTGAGGTCATTTGGTCTCTCCTCCATTAAATAGTCCCATCGTTACCTGTGCCTGTTTATGCTTTTGGCCTCTAAAGTCTCCTGTGACTACTCAGTGGTTTGGGGTGTGATATAAGCACTTAGGGTTTTTTAAACCTTTAGTGAGTGGGATTTAGTTCATAGCTTTGACACCTTGATTTAGGTTTCTGTATGAGTTGTGTTGAAGCTCTTCTTCTAGTCAGTGCAGGTGACGGACACCAAAGAGCAGTTCAGTTGCCAGGCAGGGGTGTCCACTGTAGGGTGAGCCCCATAGCTGTTCGCGGCCCCCTGACTGTAATTATTTTGGCTATGTGTTCTGACTTGAGTTGACAAGACGACCAGGGTTAGTGCAGAGACTACAGAAGAGGAGAACTGAGAATGGAAGGAGCCTACACGGCCAACACCATGTTCAGTCCCTGGTCCCACTCGTAGCTACAGCCTGCTGAGACGTCCCTGCCTTCAGACATGCCTGAGAATAGTGTGAGGGAAAAAACCTTCAAAACACAGGTCAAAAGAACATTGATTTCCATTCTGGTTGCATCCTGTGTCCCATGATTTTTGGTGTGTTTACTTAAAACTCCCATCTTCTGGACCTGCAAGATGACTTTTTCCCTTTATTCAGTGTTATGCCCTTTGTGATAGCATAGAAGGACTTGCAAATCTGAACCCTAAAAAGCAAAAAAGCAAATTTAAAAAACCCAAGCAAACAAAGCAACAGAAAATATATTAATACCTGTTTTCCCAAAAGACCTCAAACCTCTCTAGTTTGACTGATCTTGTGTTCATGGAAGCTGCCACGATTTTACAGGGCGTCAGATCGGTTGTGCTAGCAAATAAGCAGATTTTTAAGAGAGACACAAAAGAAAAATAGTATCACCTGCCACAAATAAGGTGGGTTGTGGCTTGTTAAACCTCGGTGCCATCTTCCGCGGAAGGATAAGGTCATTAATCTGTAGAGGGGGTCTGTTGGTTTGCCGTTGGCTGCAGATGGCTGTTTGGCAAAGGCCGACTGTGCAAACCACGCGTGCTCCTTCTGCATTATATACTTGTTCCAATTATTTTGAGGTTTAATGCATCGGGTACTTAAAAACGTGTCCTGTAACTCTCCAGCATATTAAAATTTACTTTGAAATAGCACTTAAATAGCTTCCAGTTCATCAAAATAATTTGGGATGTGTTTCTAGTAATCATGGCAGTGCTTTCTGAAATTATTAAGTGACCTATATATGCTAAAGCATATTAGTGTTGAAGCTGCTGTATATTTTGGCATTTAAAACTGCCATTTTTTACTAGCAATTCTGATGTTGATAAACATTGTAGGGGAGTTTAATAATTGGGCCCTAATATGCCAGATGGATTTTCTTCTCTCCTCGTGAGAATGCACCGTATCAAAGTGCTGATGAAGTTTTCCAGCCGTTTAAAAATCAAAGTGTACTCGTTTGAAGAGCTTGAAGGATACCTGGAGTGGAGAGAATATCCTCTCTGCTATGAAAAGGAGCTTAGAGTATGGAATAAAACCAGGCAGGGTGTTTAAGTTCAGGTTTTGGTGTCAGGGTGGGAATAACCTGTGGTATAAAGGACGCTGAAGGCTTAGCAGCAGACGATTAATGCATGTGTCGAGGCCAACAGAGGGGAGATTACTTATAACCATGTTGCTCATTTACTGTACTTAAATAATCTAATAAATAATTCAGACTTATTTGAGCTATTTATCACATGGAGTATTGTCCATAAAATATAAATGTTAACTTCTTGTATTGCAATATTGATGCTGCATGAGCGTAAACTTTTATAACTCGTAGGGGCCAATGAAAACTGCATTTGATAGAATCTGACCAAAATGTGAGGAGTCATGTTCAAGCTCCCATAGGATGAAAAACCCTCCAGGGGTGTTAGATGGCTCTTTTTTCCTTCCCGTCTGGTTTCACATCTGAGTTTTCTTGTTTCCTCTTTTCTTCTGTTGGAAAAATTGAACTGCTCTCAAACTGGACTCATTACTAGCCCTAGGAAAACAGAAATCCCACAGCTGATAGTTCAGGTCCAGCTATGGGGCGTGCTGCTTCGCCTGTCGGTGGCGCTTGCAGGATTGCGTGTGGACTATGCTAGGATGTTAGGAGCCCAAGAACATTGCCATCCCCTTCTTTCCAGAGAGCCAGCTGAGGAGAAACAATACAAAAGCGCTGTTTGAGATGGGAAGAGGTGGTGGAGAGAAGACTTGAGCGAACAGTGGGTTTCAGGGATGACGGAGGCTCTTGGTAGGCTATTATTTATGGAGGAGAACGACACAGAAGAGAGAAGGTAAAGCAAGGCCTGCAGCGAAGGTTTATTTTTGAAGCCATTTTGGAAATGGGTGGCTATTCGTAGCTGGCAGAGCGAGCGCTGAGGCTGTTCAGGAGAAAGAAGGGCAGAGCCCAGCATTTGGCCAGGACTTTGCCAACCGTGGGCTTTCACTCCAAATCATTTTCCAACACAGCTCTTGTTCCACGCAGCCACTTCTTTCTGCTGCTTCCATATTTACACAGTTGCTTTCCAAGAGAAGATACATACGGGGGGGGGAAAGCTTCTTTAGAGCTACTGACATGAAGACAGGTCTTTTTAACTTATTTCAGGATGGTTTAGGCTGAGTAAACCCAGCAGATAAATCTTGACTTCGATCTACCCCCAGGGCTCTTCCAGCAAGTGATGGACTGCAGCCCAGCAAGCAGGCGCTCGCTGCCTTTTATTCCTCCCCAAGTGCTGCCAAGGGGACATAGTGCAAGGGGGAAAATATATTTCCTTAGTGGCTTTATAGCTTTTGTGGGTATTTGCTGCCTCCTTGTGACGGTACAAAGATGTATGGTGCCGTTCCTTTGAAATACAGGGTGCTGTGGTGAGTGTTTTAGAAAGAGGTTTTATTACTCTTTAATTGTGAATTCCTCTCCGTGCTTTCTTCAGAAAGTCTTGGCTGTGGGGCCAGAAGTGAGGCAGGGAAAAGGAACCCATGAAGGACTCTGACATGTACAGTCTTGTGCGATGTTGTGTTTTGGAAAGGGGATTTAATGTAAGGATAAAGCTGATCCTCTTAGTTCTCCACTCTAGCTTTCTTCCCCAAGAGAGTAAATGAATGGGTAGGGAGACGCCGTGTTCAAATCAACCAAAAATAAGAAGTCCATATCCATATATGTTCAACTTATTCATCGATTACCTGGATGAGGGGACAGAATGTCAGAACTGAGCAAGTTCACCAGCGACACAAAACTGGGAGGAGTGGCTGATCCACCAGGAGGCTGTGCTGCCATTCAGTGGGACCTGGGCAGGCTGGAGAGTTGGGTGGAGAGGAACCTGATGAAGTTCAACAAGGGCAAGTGTTGAGTGCTGCACCTGGGGAGGTTGAGCCCCATGCATCAGTACAGGCTGGGGGCTGACCTAAGCAGCTCTGCCCAGAGGGACCTGGGAGTCCTGGTGGACGACAAGGTGGCCATGAGCCAGCAGGGTGCCCTTGTTGCCCAGAAGGCCAATGGCATCCTGGGGCACATCAAGAGGAGCGTGGCCAGCAGGGCGAGGGAGGTTCTCCTGCCCCTCTGCTCTGCCCTGGGGAGACCCCACCTGGAGCACTGGGTCCAGTTCTGGGCTCCCCAGTTCAAGGAGGATGAGGAATTACTGGAGAGAGCCCAGGGGAGGGCTACAAAGATGATAAAGGGACTGGAGCATCTCCCCTAGGAGGAAAGGCTGAGGGAGCTGGGCTTGTTCAGCCTGGAGAAGAGAAGGCTGAGAGGGAACCTCATCAACACCTACAAATATCTTAAGGATGTAAGTTAAGAGGATGGAGCCAGACTCTTTGCAGTGGTGCCCAGCGCCAGGACAAGGGGCCATGGGCACAAACTGAAGCAGAAGAGGTTCCAGGTGAACGGGAGGAAGAACTTCTTGACTGTGAGGGTGACCAAGCCCTGGCCCAGGCTGCCCAGGGGGGCTGTGGAGTCTCCTTCTCTGGAGATCTTCAACCCCTGCCTGGCCGCTGTCCTGTGCCCCCTGCTCTGGGTGAGCCTGCTTGGGCAGGGGGGTGGCACTGGATGAGCTCCAGAGGGCCCTTCCAACCCCTGCCAAGCTGGGATTCTGTGATATCTGATCTTTACAACTCGCTGAGGTAACTTTTTTCCTGAAAAGGAGCCATCCTCATAGGAGTTCAGCATGTTTTGCCGCGTGTCTTTCGTTCGGTGTCTGTGTTCCTGGTGCTGTCTGATAGATACATGTGAACGGAGCACGTACATCTTGCAAGGGTCACCTACGGAAAGGTGGAGTTCTCATTCTCTTTGCTGGTCGTGCACGGCACCAAGCAGCTTCATCTGTATGCTTGACCTCTTGAGAAATTCCTCCAGAAGGTAAATCTCTCTGAAACGTGTCTTCATAACACAGAGGTGCTGGAGATTGATGAAGCATCTGGCCTTTTTCCTCCGCCCTTTGCACTTCCATCTCCTTTGCTCAGATGAAGGGGTGTGGAGGAGGTAGCCTTGGATAACTGTGGTGGTAGCCGTTGCCTGTAAGCTGCATCTAAAATGCTTTATCCTGAGATGAAACTTCTCTCTGGAATCAGGACATGAGCCCGATCGCCTGGCAGGCGTTGCGCTTTGGCAGCCTGTCCTGGGGACTCCTGCGGACGTTTTGAACATTGCTGTTTTCATGGTCAAATTAAAATGTGGAGCCAGAAACAGTTTTCCCTGCTACCTTGAAGATTTTTGTTTTATTTCCACCCTCTGTTTGCACGTTGATGTTAAAATGCTACTGAAAACAAAGCAGACCGACGATTGAGCTCCTGGTCTTAGCTGTGCCGGTTTTGCTTGGCTGCATTTTGGATTTTTGCACTTCAGGGAGCCTCTTTGGGCCTCAGAGATAAAGCAAACATTGCACCTTCGAAAGACTTCAGGTTTCTTTGAGTAAAAGGAATCTTAAAAGAAGAAAAATGCTTACCAAAGCCGTCGAGTAAGCCTGGTGGCGTTTGTACGGTGGGGAGCAAACAGGAGTCTCAGGATAAATGTGGACGCTCAAAAAATTTTGCTAGTCCGTCATTCATTTGTGCCTGTTCAAGTGTGGCAAAAGTGCAAATCCATCTAGTCCAAACGTGACCTGGTCCCGGAGAGCAATGCTGTTTCCAGTTGGTGTGGATATTCTGCTGTGGCACTGAGCGCAGTGGCAGGGAGCTTCGGGAAGGAAAGGGAGAGCTGAGGCCGTGAAATCCTCAGTCATCGATAACGCATGCTTGCTTCTTTACCAACATAGCGATTGAAGCTTTAATGTAGCTTTGCTAGTTAATGGTAACATGAGCCAGCAGGGTGCCCTTGTTGCCCAGAAGGCCAATGGCATCCTGGGGTGCATCAAGAGGAGCGTGGCCAGCAGGGCGAGGGAGGTTCTCCTCCCCCTCTACTCTGCCCTGGTGAGACCCCACCTGGAGCACTGGGTCCAGTTCTGGGCTCCCCAGTTCAAGAAGGATGAGGAATTACTGGAGAGAGTCCAGAGGAGGGCAACAAGGATGATGGGGGGACTGGAGCATCTCCCCTATGAGGAAAGGCTGAGGGAGCTGGGCTTGTTCAGCCTGGAGAAGAGAAGGCTGAGAGGGGATCTCATCAACACCTACAAATATCTCAAGGGTGGGTGTCACGAGGATGGAGCCAGACTCTTCTCAGTGGTGCCCAGTGCCAGGACAAGGGGCCATGGGCACAAACTGAAGCAGAAGAGGTTCCAGTTGAACGGAAGGAAGAACTTCTTGATTTGGAGGGTGCCCGAGCCCTGGCCCAGGCTGCCCAGGGGGGCTGTGGAGTCTCCTTCTCTGGAGATCTTCAACCCCCGCCTGGCCGCTGTCCTGTGCCCCCTGCTCTGGGTGAGCCTGCTTGGGCAGGGGGTGGCACTGGGGGAGCTCCGGGGGGCCCTGCCAGCCCCGGCCATGCTGGGATTCTGTAATGGGGGCACACTGTTTTTTACTGCAAAAATCAGTAGTAATCCAGTACTTCTCAAAAAGGAAAATAAAATAGCCATTAAAAGCGCTTATGTTTGCAGGAAAATGGCCGGGCTTTTACACTGAAATAAGGTCAGATTTTAATATGTAGAGGAAATGGGGGGGGGGGGAGAAGTGATTGGAATACATCACTCTTACGATGAAAAAGGCCAAACAAATCTCTCTGGGATCCCGCTAAAATTTATAAAGAAATAGGCACCCTAGGAGTCTTTAAAAGCCGTGTGGATGTTTCAAGGCTGAACTCACACGAGTGCCGATTTTTTAATATCATGCACTAAATGACAGTAAAACACACTTCTGTGCATATTTAAGCCTGAAAAATATTACGGCGTTGCATCCTGGCTGCCCCTTGAGTGTTCGGTGCCCGATCACACGCCCTTTTCATAATATACGGGCTACAGGTAGCGATAGGGAATCAGGCACAGGCTTTCCTCCTCCTGCATCTCAGGGAACGGTTCCTGCTTTTTTTTTTTAATGAGAAATATTTCCACATCTTTGCACCGCTCTTCGCTGAGGAATTTGCCGTTGCAGAGTGGGACTGCCGGTTGCTGAAGTAGCGCTCGAAGGACAAAACGCGCGGTCCCGCGCGGCCACAGTGCTTATGAAGAGAGGGGACAGCAGGGAACTGGTGGGATGAGGTGCCATCCATCATCAGAAGCCGTGCTTTTTCGGTCAGCAGTGATAACTACCTTATGCTTTATCTATTGTTGGTCTCTTTTCCCTGGTAACGGACGATAGGACGAGGGGGAATGGTTCGAAGTTGCACCAGGGCAGGTTTAGGTTGGACATTAGGAAAAACTTCTTCACTGAAAGGGCTGTCAGGCTCTGGAATGGGCTGCCCAGGGAGGTGGTCGAGTCCCCATCCCTGGAGGTATTTAAAAGAAGGAGAGATGAGGTGCTTAAGGACATGGTTTAGAGGTGGGATGGCAGGGTTAGGTTAATGGTTGGACTCGATGATCTTAAAGGGCTTTTCCAACCAAAGTGATTCTACGATTCTATTTTTTTTTTAATTCGGAAAATAAATAATAACCCATTTTCTCTGCTTCTTTCAAGGCTTTTATTTCGGTATATCCTCTCTCTTTAAATAACGCCAAAGAGAGTCAATACCGGCTTTTCCGATTTGCCTAAGCCTTTCAGCCTTACTGTCCTGATTGCCTGGTGAAAATTGGTGGATGTCCTCTAAGGAGGTCAAATAGGTAACTTTGGAACAGGATTTTTCTCTGCAAATAGACGTACGTCGTTCCTCACCGGGTGTCGTGCACCTTGAGCTGTGCCAGACGTTTTGCACGGCTGTATTAACCTTTCATCAAAGCACCTCCAAGTCTCATGTGAACTTTTAGTCTAGTTTTCTTGATTTGCTAGAGTTTTTCAGCCATTCTTATGTTATGAACAAGAACAATAAGATTTATTTATATTTTTTTTTTTTCTCCTTTGCAGTTGTTTCCTGTCTTTGCTCCTGGTGGCAGCTGTGGTTTGGAAGATTAAACAAAGTTGCTGGGCATCGCGACGAAGAGAGGTTGAAATGACAAAATTGAATGCTATCTCTTAAATGACATTTTTATAGTCATTCTCTTGTATTTATTCACATATGCATAGCATTAACCTTCAGTTAAGGATAAGCTCCACTAATCTATAAATGCTTCTGTTTGGGGATTTATAATAGTGTACTTTCGATTACAGTTTCAGTGACAAATGATGCTATTTTAGTATCCTGATGCTGCAGTTTCTGTGAAGCACAAAAAAAAAATAGGGATGAGTGTCCTATGTTCCCCAGAACTTAGGTTCTAGACAGCATAAATACAAAACCAGCGCAAATTTGGAGATTCTTTACATCCGCTTCGAAGGAGGCAGCTTCTGTGCTGAAGCTCTGAACCCCGTGAGCTCCCGCTGTGGGCTGTTAAACAAAAGGCTAATCTCCATTTTCAAATTAAAAACTTCTCTAAATGTTGTGGGGTTGGGCTTTTTTGTGGGGTTTTTTTTTTTATTCCCTGGCACATAGTAGCATAGGAGAAAGGTGGGAGGAGACACCCACAATTTGGAAAGCTGTAGTGTACTACTTCAGAAGCCAACTTTTAGCGCTGGAGCTTTCTCCTCCTCACCCAGCCATGGACCATACCAGCTTCCCAACTTTGTCTTGTTTGCAGCATGTAAAAAAAACGTGTGCTTTACACCCCCAAAATACAGTTCCTCCTTGTTTATCCCTGATGCATTTGGTGATTTTTACTTTTTTTTTTCTCACCACCCTTTTTTCCTGCTTCTCAATCAAAGCTTAATTTCATGTTACACCCTAAGCAACACAGGGTGACCAGGATAGGATGGCCAATATGTTATTGCTGAGGAGCATAAAGAATGTGTCCTTATTTCTAATTTTTAAGCCTAAATGCAGAAATGTATCATAGAGCTGTGTAGAGAAGCAAGTCCCGTGTGCTGCAAGGCGGATGACCACGTGTTCCTGGGGTTTTCATGCTGTGCTGAGCGCTAAAACCATGGAAGGCAGAGCCCTGTATAATGTAGAAATATAGCAGAGGGTAGGCTGGGCAGCGCCTGGGATTATTTTTAGGAGCTTTGTCTTGTGCAATCTGGTTTCTTGTATGCAAAATGGGAGAAGCCAGACTTTATTCAAGTGAACCCATGTGCTCTTTCTATATGGAAGTGTCTGTACGTCATCACCCAAGAGCAGGTATCTTTCCCTGAGGAGTGTGGTGTGGTTCTTCTCTGCTTTTGGATTTTAGGGTGAAATCTGCCCATTCCCATGGATTTGCCTCCCAGCTCTCCTGCTGGGATGAAGCTCTTGGCAGCCACAGGCACCCAGCCGTGTAACCGTTCTGTTCCAGGGTGTTGTATTCGTACTCGGTAGTCGATCAGGAGTATTCTGGGGATTAATTTTTACAGTGCTGAAATTCTGTGCAAGTGCCCGTTTCTTGCATATCTTCAAAAATCTGTGTCTGGTTGTACTTTCCAGCACGGTAGGGGGAACAGTATAAATGTCCTCAATCTGAGGACCTCCTTTTTTATAATAAAGCAGGATGATGCCTGGTAACGCTTTTCCTCTTCTTCCTCTTCCTGCTTCAGCTGGTTTTGCTCTTACTAGTGAACTCCAATGCATAATATGGTGGTTTCCGAACAGATAACCCTTAATCTTTGAAATAATTTGTCTTTGAGGTTTTCAGTCTTCTCTGAAGGTTTTTGATTTGGGTGGCTGGTTTTTTTCCTTCTCACTTTCTTGGCAAGAAGGTAAGCTGGAGTCAGCATCATATTCCCTGTTGGCTCCTGAGGTTAAATATTACCTAGGAATGTATAAGGAATATAGACTGAGAAATAAATGCTGCTTTGGAGCTCAGTTAAAATATTTCGGCAGTGGCCTAAATGAAAAATGCCTCTCTAAATTCACTTACTTTCAGACTGATGCATGTTTTAAGGAAAAAAGCTGGAGTACTAGCAACATATTGGCGTGTTTCAGTCTTAAATTCACCTTATAAGTGTGGCTACTTGACGGGCAGTTCATCAGTCCTGGCAGGTTCCTGTCTTCCGCTGTTATTTGTCTTGCTCCTTCTTTCCATCTAGTGACTCTATCTTGTAGTTCATAGATCTCTGCTGTTCCATTCCTCTTTTGTTAGAAATACTTGTAAAACTTGAGGAAACTCTTTTAAATCTCTGCCATGCCATTATTAGCCACATTAATAAAGATTGTCTCACTTTTTGGTATTATCTAAGATCATTTTATAGCTTGCAGGGTTTTGTTTTTTTTTTAATACGGACTCTCAGTAAATCCTAGCAAGGCTCTCTTTAAACATTAGTAGTTAAAATAAAGAGTCATAGCAGTTTGCTACGCTGCAAGTTTTAAGTGGACACAAGTTGACGCCTCTGTTCTGAGGCTGTTTCTGAAGCGTGTGATTTTTAGATTTGCCATTCTTCCTTCCTTTGGAGGTGGCTGCTCTCCTTGGTTTCCTCCGTTACCCTTACTGGAGTCTTGGCTCACAGAGTTTGCAGGCTGGACTGGGAAAAACAGATTTTGTTTTACCACTTTCCCCCCCCCCCCCCCCCCCCCCCCTCCCCCTATAAACTGCTGACAGAGTTGATGGAGACCACTTCTTTTACCTCCTCCCAGCGTATTACAATTCAGAGGCAGGGTGAAAGGAAAGGTGATTAAGCAGCAGACAGCATATTGTGAAGTTTAAGTTAGTATATGCTGCAGCCCTGGAGGGAGATATTTCTGTGGTTTGAGCTATATTTTTAGAAACAGTCAAATTAGAGTTGCCTGTCTCCCGTGGGTTGTGCCGGAGTAATTCTGCGCCTGTTCTCTAATCTTAACCCAAAAGTAAGTAAGATATAATGCAATCTGCAGGTAATTCCCAGCTATCAATCACTTCTGCTTCCCATATAAGCATTGCAAGTGCCTAACTTCTTATCGCGGTGCGGAGCGAAAAGGAGATAGCTAGAGCTTGATCTGAGGGACATATAGGACCGAAAAGGGAGTGTGCTGAAAGGTCTAGCAGTCAGAATTATTCCGACAGTATTGCTTGGGAAATGTGCTGGGAGAAGCTCTACAGCCGTGCTTGGTGTATCAGCTTAATGGAACAGAGCAGCATCGTTTGGCTGAAACTAAATTTGCATTGCTCCTTACTGAGAAAGCAGTGTCCTACAAACCCAGAATCTACATCAGGACCTTGTAAAATATATAAGATTCCCCCGACTTTTTTTTCTTTTCTGCGGATAATCCTCTTTGACCAGCTGCTTGCACATGTCAGGGCTGATGTTCCTCAGCCTTAAGGCTAAAGGGTCTTTTGGGGGTGCCAACGCGGCGTATCAAATGTGTAGTTGTAGGAAAATGAGTTTGGAGCGCTGAGCAAAAGCTCAGGCCTCGCAGGGTATAAAACTTGACCTGAAGTAAAAATGGGAACAATTTGTGTCACATCACGCGTGGAGGAGATGGGATTGTAAATTGTGTGTTTATTCCCTCTCCACTGAGCACCAAGTATCTTCAGACATCTTAAAGAGGGAAAATGGAAACAAAAAGGCAGCTTTTATAGGAGGCTTAGGACGAGGTGAGTGACATGAGGAAATAAGGATAGGAAACCTTTCTATCTTGTCTCTAGAAAATGACCCGTTAAATGTATCAAGGTGGTAATAGAGAATGATGCCCCAAGTGCGAGAGTGGCATTAGAAATTTAACATGCCCATCTGCTGCCGTGAATTTTCTGCCCTATTGTTTTATTTTAGCATCCAAATCCTATTCTCTTCACCCTCAGTCTGCCGCTTCTCCTCGACTTCGAGCCAGAAACAGCTCCTCTCAACATTTCCAGCAAATGGAGCGTGGACAGTGATTTGGCCGACTCGGTGTAACTGTCTGCCTGAGGGTCAGCTGGATCGCTCCGCGCCCCACTGGGACACGTTGGGAGCATCAGCACCAAACACATGCGGAGATAACTAAATTTGGGTGTCTGGAGCTCAATTGCACCCTTAACATACATCAAATTGTCTACATTCCACCTCCTTTCTTGCCAAGACTATGCCGGACTGAATGTTTTTACTCTCTGCACTGCCCAACTTATTCAGGATGGGTTTTGTGTATTGATTTACTGCAGGGATTATCCTTCTCCTTCCTGACCTCATTGCTGAAACCTTTTCCCTCCCAAGTGTGTTCCAAATGTAGCAGCATTTCTTTTTTCACTGGCATCCTCAGCTGTAACATCCGTGAACACTGAATACCATTTAGGCAGGCGGTTTTCTGTATTCATTTTTTACAGCAGAGGCTTTCCAAGGGATGTGTGCTGTGTTTTATCTATTGCCTTGCCTTTGTTTTCTTCCCCTTCCTGCTCTCACCTCTTAGTTTTCCATTCATCTCTCATATCTTCTCCCTTAGACTGTGATTTAGGGTAACCTTTGTCAAGGAAAAGGATTCAGGATCGGAATATTTTCAAACTGTAACTGTAAATCAGCATCTTCATCGCTGTCTAAGAGTCTCCAGTGGTGTCTTCGAAGGGTCTGGGATTGGCCTTATGCAAGAACATTAAGAGGTCAGGTTGCAAACGTCCCTAAATTTGGGCACTCACAGGTGCTTTGGAGGGCTGGTAAGAAACGAGATGTGTTGGTGCCGAACCTTGCTGCTGTATTCTCCAAGCTCCCAGCAGTCGTTTGGCACGTGGACCTTCTTGTTCGATAGCATCAACACCGCTATTCGATGTCTTGTCAGCTGAGACAATAACATTAACTTCTTGTTGGTGTAGTCGGTAGAGGAAACGCGAATTGGAGGAGTGAGAAATGATGGTAAGCAGATGACTTCTGCGGAGGTCTAGATTACGTGGTCAGCATGCTCATCAGGGCAAAACGAAAGCCTGTGTATGTATTTTTTTAAATAGTTAGGGTGGGTTTACTTCCCAGAATACTTGTTCCCTGGAAAATAGACTGAAGTGATGGTAGCCGTGGTGAATTAATAACTGTACATCAAGAGTAATAAACTAAGAGCATTGCATGTAACCGGTTAGCGAAGTGATGTGTCCGCTCCGGTCTCAGCAATGTCTTGGGCGTTGCAGATGGTACGGAGCAACACCGCAAGATTGATTTGTTATCTGGAGAATAAACAAGAGACTAAAGCATCACAAATTACTCATTTTATCCAAGGAAGAACATATTGACATTTGATGATGTGAGTCAGTGTCTGTGAAAGGGAGCCATAGAAGATTCGTGATGAGATGAGGGTCTTCTAAATGATCAGCCAAAGGCAGAACACCCAGAGTCTGCAGCTGGGGCTAAAAAAGTCAGAAGCTGTTTTGGTTTTCTTCTCTTTTTAGTGGTGAGAGTGGCGATGCCAAAAATTTTTTTTTTAGAAATGTGGCTCTCCAATCAGAATTTGAGTGCTTTTGGAAGGAACTTTTCTAGGTCAATCCAAGTCACATGCTTGTGGAAATCACATGGTGCAGTTCGGTGGCTCGTACTGTGCAGGAGGTCAGATCAAATCATTGTAACTTTTTCCGCTACCCCTAAATTTAAAATCTGTGAATGGGAACCAACTCAATAGTGCCTGTAGGCTTTTTCCAAAATACAAATGCTGCATGCTCTCTGCAGTGATCTATGTGGCTTTGGTCACCAACTGAAGGAAATTATAGGCGAAATAAGAGATGCCCTGAAGAGGAGAAACATCCCAAAATATTAATGTTGACAAGAGATTTCAGCTCAGGGGGAAATTGATGGTCCGTTTTTGTTTGAGCATGCTGCTGTCGCTTCTGTGCCTAATTGAGCTCATCTCTTGTTGAACTTGCAGATGGCCGGTTACAGCTGACCATTTGTAGCTTTAATATATCTGGGTAGGACACCATCATAGCCGGTTGGCAATCCCATACGCAGCGTTGGCATCCAACTGAGCTCTTCTCACGTAGTCTTCGGTGGCGTTGCCGCTAGAGAATTAAGTTGGGTTTAGTATAGCCCAAAAAAGAACCGTTGACCAGTATTTGCGATGATGAAGTTGGACGGGGCTCTGAGCAACCTTATGAAGTTAACGGTGTCCCTGCTCACTGCAGGGGGGTTGGACTAGATGACCTCTAGGGGTCCCTTCCAACCCAAAACATTCTAGGGTTCTGTGACTGTCAAGTCTAGCTCTAGGAGAGTTCAGTCTCGTCTAAAAAAAACCCACAACTGTCTGTCTATTGACGCTGTCGTTATTCCAGACTCCTAGGTCTCTCTCTGATGATAGGAATCAGTGGTACAGGTATCTAATTTAGCTATTTGGAAAAATCAGGGAGAGAAGCAGTGTTGTGTAATTATGCTAGAAGAGCTCCAGTCAATCAAAGGAGCACTCTGCTATTGTGTAATTATCTGGTCTTGGTATATATTTTAGTCTGCATGGACTATATACTTCTGGTCTTTTAAAAAGAAATGATATCTTACTCTTCTTATTAAAGGTCAGGTTTTCTTTGCCCTCGTACTGGGCATGATTATGATGAATAACTTATCTTAATCAGCCCTGAATTAAATATCTTCTGTCATTTCAGCATGAGGCGACTTCCCAGCAGCTTTGCTTTCTGGTTTGTTATAGTTTTGAAGTGTGGAAATGCCTGTTGAGAAGCATTTGAACATTAATTCTCTCCTCCTCTCTCTTTCAACATAGCCTGCAAAGTCAGTTACAAAACTAATTAGCTAACATCAATATGTGCACTGCTCTAGGGGCTTAAAAACTTAATTTTCAGTGATGATAGAAGTGTCAGAGAAAATTGTTTGTTTGTTGACTTACATGGTAGTTAATGTAATTGTAGCTAAACGCTTTAAATCACTTATTTCTGAGACAATGCGGCTCATCTTCGTGCGATATTGGTATCTTGTATGCTGATGCCCCTTTTTATTTTGTGGGTAACTCCGTTGTTTCCTCCCCTTTCCCCCAAGGTCACCAAGTACCTCTAACGTAAAGCAAAGGTTCCCACACCAGGATATAGATGTTACTTTGAAGTAATGCTTGAGCACCCACCAGTGCTGGCCACCCAGACGTGCAGCTCCGTCTGGCTGCCACCGCCACCGGGAAGGACACCTTCTCCAAAGGCCCTTGAGAACCCCAGGAGGGTGGTGTCCCCTTCCCACACCGGCTGCCAGCAGCCTGCGAGCTGCAGGTTTGGCAGATGTCATTGCAGGAGAGCTCTGGGACAAGTTCTCCAGACAAGGTTCTCTAAGTTAGTCATGCCTGGAAATAGGTAGTTGATAGTTTATGTGCATGCACAAATATGTGTATGTGCAGGAATAAGCTCAAAATGCCTGTCTGCCCGTGCAACCACTCTACCCAGGAGGTTTTGGAAGGACAGGAGCGCTCTCCATCCTCTGACCTCAACAAAATCACTGTGACTGCAGTTAGCAAGTGGCCAAGTCAAAGCTAATTTGAACATTAGGAAAAAATTTCTCACCGTAAGGGTTGTCAAGCACTGCAAGGGGCTGCCCAGGGAAGGGGTCGAGTCCCCACCCCTGAGGGATTTAAAAGATGGGCAGACGCGGTGCTTAGGGCCAGGGTTTAGTGGTGGGATGGCAGGGGTAGGGGAACGGTTGGACTTGATGATCTTAAAGGGCTTTTCCAACCTAAATGATTCTGTGATTCTATTCTCAGAAGCCTTACTGGGAGAATTTTGTTACCCTTTGCTCAGTGTATGCAGCGAGACCTTTAGATTTGGATCGTGGGATCCATGCGTTGGGCAGAGCCTTGGAGGGAACATGCAAGAGGACTGACACGCTTGGATAACTTTGCAGAACTGATGCTCTTGAAAAGACTCGTCAGGAAGAAGGAGACAACTTTGTTCTCTTTCCTTACCACTCTCTTGTTTAGAGTTGGTTGTGGGGGGATGAACAGCAACCGGAGTTGCTGAATCCGTGTTGGAGAATAGCGTCTTTACACTCTGCGTGGTAGAGCTCCACGCTTCAGCTTGATACAGGAAAATCCCAAATATTCTGTTCTGCCCCGCAATCTTTTTTTTTTTCCCCCTAAATGTCTTAAACAAGAAGAGTACAAATCAGTTTGGTTCCCTATCTTCTTTATCTTTCTTCTCCTACCATGACACTGGAGCTGTTACTTGTGAGTTTTGGCCCATTGGACCGGTTTATCTTTGCAGTACAGGCAGGGTAGTGGTTCAAAACACACAGCTGATTTCAGAGTACCCTGGTTGTACGAGCCGCCTGTAGACAGCATGGAGAACACAGAGGCTGATTTTCCTTGTTCATAAGAGAGCTGGAGCTTGATTTTTTTTCCACAGTGGTACAGAAATACAGCAGTAGAGACCCAGGCCGGCGGGAGGTGGATCGGAGCCTTAGCTTTGCAGCACCATCCCGAATTCATTGCAGCCTCGAAAGCTGCAGTATGAATCCTCAAAGGATGGCCTTTAATTGGGCTTGGCCCATCGAAGTAAGGAACAGGTAGCTTGCTCTGTTGAAATACCTTCAGCAAAAGTTCCTCTAAAACCAAAATGTTCTCTCCTGAGGATGCCCAGAGTAGCTGTACTTCTAAAAACAACAAGCTATGGGTCCAGAAAGATCTGAATTTTCAGAAATACCTTGAAGAATTAGATCTACAAATTACCTGGGAAGAAGACCTGTTGATAGGACTGTTTCTCTTTTCTGGCTCCCCTTTTTAAAGTTCTCACCTCCTTTGATCGTAGACTGGTATGATGGTACCAGATGCTCCTGCTGATACCCTGCCTGAATACGTGCTGGCTGCTGGAAATAACTTTGCTCCCTTTCCTGGGGGGTCATGCTTCCTTCTCTGTTACTCTGCCTTAAAATGAAAGCTCATCCGTGCCCGTTGTTCACTTAGCACACCCATGTTTTCTTCCTCCTTGAGTTTTAATTTTTTCCTTCTCGCCTCTGCTGAATCCCAGAATGGGGGTTGGAAGGGCCCTCCGGAGATCATCCAGTCCCACCCCCCTGCTCAAGCAGGCTCACCCAGAGCAGGGGGCACAGGACAGCGGCCAGGCGGGGGTTGAAGATCTCCAGAGAAGGAGACTCCACAGCCCCCCTGGGCAGCCTGGGCCAGGGCTCGGGCACCCTCCAAATCAAGAAGTTCTTCCTTCCGTTCACCTGGAACCTCTTCTGCTTCAGTTTGTGCCCATGGCCCCTTGTCCTGGCACTGGGCACCACTGAGAAGAGTCTGGCTCCGTCCTCGTGACACCCACCCTTGAGATATTTGTAGGTGTTGATGAGATCCCCTCTCAGCCTTCTCTTCTCCAGGCTGAACAAGCCCAGCTCCCTCAGCCTTTCCTCATAGGGGAGATGCTCCAGTCCCCCCATCATCCTTATTGCTCTCCTCTGGACTCTCTCCAGTAGTTCCTCATCTTTCTTGAACTGGGGAGCCAGCCTGCTGAAAATGGAGATGAAATAGTCACGTAAAAACTTGAGTTCATGACAGGTTCTAGATAGCTGGTTTACTTTGCTTTTTTTAAAGCTGTTCTTTATCAGGAGCAAATAAAATGCAAAATGTGTGGCTTTCTTCTGGAAAACCCAGCATCCTTTTATGGCTGAAAATATCAGAGCCCGATCCCAAAAGGTACCGTAGCCCTGTGCTCGTAGAAGAGACTCTGCAGGGGGCAGTTGCCGAGATGGATGGTAGCAGGATGGTTATACCGAGACTGGCGACTGCTTTATTATCGTGAATAAAACGGTCAGGCTTTTCTTGTCAGAAAACACAGCACAGGTTATATTAGTCAATTATCCTGGTAATCTGAATAGCCATTTTTCTTTTGCGTGAGAGCCCGTGCTACTGGATGAAAAGGTTTTCCTGAATTCCTCTGGCCGTCTTTCTTCCATCAGTAACACTCTACTCGTTCTGGATTATCCATTACTCAACATGCATGAATTTAAAGAGTAGCTGGTGTGAAACCCTGCATTTCTGCACCGTTCACTCCTGGATCTGTTCCTCTGGTCCTGGGTGCTATGAGATGAGCAATCTTGGTGGTCTCCATCCCCCATACTGGTTTTCTCTTCCACTATAGACTGTCTGTTGACTTTATTTTACTATCAGGCTTTCTGAATGTTTGGTTGCACCAAAAACTTCAGGTCTTGTTTCAACACTTCCCATTCTGCGATTGCTTTAACGTGTGATTTTTTCAGAAGGAGTTTTTCTACTGATAGGGGCGGGGAAAAAAAAAAAAATCCATGGAAATGAAAGTTGTGCAGGTTCTCACAGTTTGCGGCTACGTAAAGGCCAGTGGCGTGTTCCAGTACACACTCTTTGATGTGGTTTTATTGTAAGCCTGTGAAACGTTTTGCCTTTAAGATCCTCTTCAGACCTAAGTGATTTAAAATATTCCCAGACTGTCCTATTAATTGCCTGATCTAGAAACCAAAGGTTTGCTTGAAAAAAGAGCCTTGAGGTTCATTGTGTTAAATCTCAGAAAGCCAATCATTAGGAGTGAGGGTAAGCCAGGTTCTGGGGTGTCTTGACGCTAACTGCTGCTGATTTCTAATGACACGCGCGATGTCTTGGCTAGAGAAATGCCACAAGTTCTCCCTTACAACATAATAAAATCTTTTAATTAAAATTTTGACACACCAAACCAGCATCGAAGGTTATATACGCACACAGGTTGAACAGGCGCGGTGCGTGCCTTGGGGGAAAGAGTGGCATTCTGGTTATGGAACAATTATTTCTCAAATTTATTCTTAATTTTGGGGGGGGGGATATTTTTAACATGACTCATGCTACTTCAGAAACTGGTGTTAGGAAGAGGATGTTCTCCCTTTGAAATTGGCCACTTTGGTTGCAGCTTGGACCCTTTGGAGATTTACCTGGTTTGGCCACCGTTCTGCTGAGAGGCGGTTGGCGTTGGGACAAGCCCAGCAGCGACGGCGTCCCTCGGCCGGTTCAGATAACGAAGGCGATAACGTTGCTGTCAGCATCGCTTTTCCTGCTGCTCGTGTTGTAGCACGTCTCTGCCTTCGCAGCGCTGCTCGGGGTTTTATTTCTTGAAGCTCCTATTGCCTTCGGCAGGAGTCCCGTTGCCAAATTGCACGTTTGCCGTAGTAAACGAAAACTTCCTTCGAAGAGCTAATGGCTTTGAGTTCGTAAGTCTCTTGGACATCTTCATCAGGACAGCTTGTTCTTTGATTTTATAGCCATTAAACAAAGCGCTTTATGATAGCTGAAGGGGACAATTGCAGGAACAACCACCCAGCAATCTGTTTCACACTTGCTTTCGTCTGCAATCTGCTGGTGGGCTTTAAATACTCGAAAACTCCTCGCGTTCTCTTGCCCAAGTGTGAGTTACACACAACTTTGCTTGCAAACGCTTCGTGCAGCTCCGCTTGTGTGAATTGGTTGGGATTTTTTGCTTAGTGACAGTATCTACAATCTGCTCTGAATTCCCCCCCCCCCCCCCCCTTCAGAAAGTAAGCAAAACTTTGCCATTTGCCTTTTCTGGCAGTGAAATTTTGTAATTTTTTTTATTAGACTGAGAACCATAGGGGCTTACATACACCCCAAGCGTAGTTGCATTGATCCCATCGTGCCTTCCTGCCCCCTTGCCTGAACCCCGAGCTTACAGAGACAGTCTAACAGTCTTCTATGCAAAAAAGAACCCCAAAACGAACAGATGGCTTGGCAAAGAAAAGACCAGAGAAGGTTTATGAGTTCAAGAAAACGGTGATCTGATTAGATTTGTCCAAATGAATCACACATGGGATAGCGGCACCTTCCTCTCGCCCATGTGCTGTGTCCATCGAGTGGTTTTAGGCGGTCGCTGCCCTTCAGGGTAAGATGGCTGGGATTTTCCATGCTCTCCGTATGCCTCCTCCCTTATTAAATAGGGGCACCGAGTCACATCAGACCTATTGCTTCGGGGAATTTGGGTTGTGGCTTCTGCATCCGCTTCCAGGTTGGAGATTAGCTGCTGAAGCCACAAAGAAGGATGTCCACAGCTCAGCTAAAACTGAGATGCTGTTTCCAGCCCGGTCGTATAGGAAATGGCTTTTCTGTGTTAAAAAAGGGGAAGCTGCATCATAATCCTTAGAAGCGGTTATGACTACAATAAAAAGATGTCTTCTGTTATGGAGACTTGCAGAGATTTACCCAGGAAAAGAAAAGGTTTTCTGTTTTAATAAAACATATTGCAACAAGGGCATGCTTGGCACTGGATGCGTTTGCTGCATTCCGAAAGGAAGCAAACAGTAAAAAGATGATTATTCCATAGACGCCTGACAGCGTTTTGCTAGTGCTGTTAGAAAAACAAGCAAATTCTTAGAGTAGTTAGGTACTGCTGCTAGTTTAATTTTAAAATGGTTTCCACAAATCCTATGGAGTCCTGTCATGCCCCGGTCAGATGATGACAAACAACTGGGGTATCACAGCCTAAAAAGTAAATAACTGCTTTACGGAGCCTTAAGCAGCCGTGTTTGCCCTCACAAACGAGTCAGGCTAAGACTGCGTGTAGCTTTATTTGCAATAACCTGTTAGGTTGTAGTAATGTGAATATTTACAATTACCTGTCTGTACCCTTAAGCCTGTTAAAACGCCAGGAGGTTATTTTTCCATATTCGTTGCTATCCCTTCGTATTGGGTAAAACCTCTCACATACATGATTTTTTTTTTTTTTTTTTTTTAATCTTTGTGTTGGAACAATATGATAATAATATTTTTCTGTTTATTAAATTAGCAACTACTCCGTGAGATGCAACAGATGGCAAGTCGCCCCTTCGCCTCCATCAACGTTGCCTTAGAAACAGATGAAGAGCCGCCAGATCTCATTGGGGGAAGCATAAAGGTGAGAGCTGGTGCTTTAGGATGGGCCTTACTGCAATTAATCACGGATGCTTGTTTTAAACTGTGGTTAACGCAATCATCCCAAACCTATTTGTTTTATATACCTGCAAGAAACCCGAAGTCCGGGAGGGTCAACAGATACTGGTTTTATTTGCTTTTATCCCTTCAGGTATGCATTTACAACTCTTGGGCTTAGACACAAGTTACGCTGTTGGTAGGGCGCGAGGTTTTGTGTTTGCCTCGTTAGTTTTTATGCCTCGCAATAGAGGAAGACGCAGCTTCGCACGCTAGAACATTTGGTTAGGAATAGCTATAGGTGCTGCAAATAGAAACCAGTTTTCTGCAGTATCTGAAAGCAAAGAGGGATATAATCGTGTGTGTGTACTGTAATGGTGTTAACGTATTTCTGATTATAAACATACATTCAAATACTTGTGATGCGCAAATAGGAGCATGGAGAAATCGTCGTCTCGCACCAGGCTGGCCACGTTCTTCGACACAACACGTTGTATTTTTAGGAAAAGCATGTTCGAAAGGAGACTAATGGATTAAAAGATCTTTTCAATGGCATGCTTTGACTATCAGGCTTGTATACAAAAAAAAAAAAACCAGAACCTGCGAACACTGATTATTTTTGTTTCCTGTCTAAGGTAGCTGTTTTGTTTTATTTAGACTCTACTTTTTTGGAAGCCTTCCTCATTAGTCCAGGCACAAAGTTTCTCACCTTCTATTACTGTGACAAGCGAGCAAGTTCTACTTTTCTATTAAAAAAAAAGTGTGTATTTTAATTACTGTAAAGCACAGGAAAACAGTCTGACCCAAGAACTTCTGTTTGGTAAGGAATAATATTTAAGTCTTGGCCTTAGTATCAGGAAATGCCACAGTTAAGGTTGCCTGTACAGCCTTCGCTGTGCCTTATGTATCTGTGAATAGTGTCTTTCATGGCAAGTTGTAACGCTTTTTTCACCTGACTGGTGTCCTGCAGCATCTTCTGGGTGGACACTGCGTAGAAGAAGCTTTTCCATATATTGTCTTAGTTTCATTATTTGTTCTGGTTATTCACTGTGTTCCCTCCAAACTTTTGGTCCCAAGCTTGAACGACTCTTGTGATTGCCCCACATTTGAGTGCTTCACGAATTAATCCCTACCTTTCCCTGAAGTCAGGGATTATTGTCCCTGTTTTGCAGAGGTGAGCCTTGGAGCGTAGTGAAAATAAAGTAAAATTTTCAAAGGTACTCAGTAATTTGGGGTAATTGAGCGACAGGGCAGCTAAGCTGTCTCTGGGACCTCTCCTTGGAGGCTCTGAGTGGTTCTACTCCCCCTTGACTTTCACTTGACTCCAGATCATTCAGTTTTTCTGAGTTTTTTTTAATAATTTCTCTAGTTCTTTTACAAGAATGGTAGGCACTGGAAGTCATTAGCCGCTAATAGCTCACCAAGACTTCGAAATACATGCTTGTAAAATTGGATTGTCACTCAACAAATTAGAGCGAGCCTTTTTTTCATGGCTTCATCAAAGAAGCTGTGGGCTGGGTATGGATGCTCCCATTGGGCTGGAGACGGATTTGTGAGCCTGCAGCCTGACTGCTGATGGGTTTGGGTTGCAGTCTGTCTGTCTGGGGGCAGTTCCCTTCCCCTTTTTCCATTTTCTGGAAGCTAACCTCTCCTGTAGGATCAGGCCAGAACAAAGCTGTCCCAAACTTTGTAATCTCTCCGACAAGTTTGTCTACACTCATAAACTGCAGAGAAGACCAAACTTTGGATCTCTTAGGTTCTGATTAGTGTGTTATTTCTTCTCCTTTTCAGCTGGCAGTGCTTTTACCTTTTCATTTGGGCTTTGTTCTTCGCTTTCTCCTCCACACCTCTCTGCTTTTTGTTTTCTTGGCCGTTTCTTCTTTGATTATAGGAATGTTGAATATTCTCCTTTGAAGTGCTTCCACAGGCAGCTCCGCAGACAGGTTTTCATCTTTCTCTCACTTGCAGCTCAGCCTCCTTGCTTTCCCATGTCAGCCCTCATCGTCCCTATCTCACTTGCCTGACCTCCTTGTGTACTCAGGAATGGATGGAGAAGTTGGCGTTAAGCGTAATAAGTAAGACTGTGGACAGGTGTCCTTTTTCAGCCCCAGAGAAGTGCTGATTGCCCTCAGTGCCGATAACTCATACCAGTGTTTCCTAACCCACATCAAGCATAAATGAGCCAGTTGGATTCAGGCAAATAGCACAAAACTTGTACAGTAGCCTGAAGCCAAGTAGGAGAAGGGGGCATGGACAGTTGTGCCAGCAGGTAACTTCATCTGCTGGAAGATCTGGGTGCAGAAGGAAGATGCTTTTACATGATAAGGAGACTCACTACTGGGAGGGGGTGGAGGAGGGGGTGTTATATAGGGGTTTTATCATCTTGGAGAATTTGGATAGGGAATGTGTAAAAGTCTGGATTGTTTCAGCCAAGTTGAAATCACATGGAGAGGAGGCTCAGGAAGCTTGTGGGTTGTGAGCAACTTGGGGAATGACGCCTCTGAGATAGTCTGGCCTGTTGGATGCTGCATATAAATGAACTCAAATAGAAGTGAAAAAGCAATCTCGATATCTACGGGGTCAACTCAGTTTTTCTCCTCATCCTTTTTGCACCTGTACGGGCAAAAAAGCTCTTAGCAGGAGGGAGCTGCAGGAAGATGTGCTGGGACGGTACAGAAATGTGGAATTGCATTTTTCTTTGTGGTTTTTTTCTGTTCTTTAATTATTAGCCAAGAGAAGAGCAGAGAGAAATACTGCTCTGTTGTTGGCCTGTAAGCGATTCCCCAGTTACTCTGCCATTTGCTGTGTCAAACTTTGAGCGCCTTCGTTTCAATGCAAGAAATCCAGCCTTGCATTATCATAAATGCATTGATGTTTTTCTTTCCCCATGTGAATCAAAGCCTTTGGTTAATAACGAGTTTATTTGAGGGTTACAAAGGAGAAGTGGAAAATGGGACGTCTTGTCTGCAAGAGATTAATTTCCTTTTCCATTGTGCATAGCCAACTGGCAGCCAGTGTCAAGCTAGTTCCATCCTAAGGTAATGTTTTCCAGCTGGACAGTATTAGAACTGTGTTTTCAATTAGTATTTTTCCTGGGGTACTTAGAAGTAATAGAAAGTGATTTACCTGCAGGGAAACCATTCATATTACAGTCTGCAGCTAGGCAACACGTAACTGGCTGCTTTGGTTTATTTTCCACTCAACAAATACCCAGTGGATCACAAATCTACCACTAAATTTGCTTAGGTATTACAAAATCCATTGGCTTTTCTCTGCAGCTTTTTGTGCATTCTGAGGTGCTGCCTATCGCAATTTTTTTTTTTTTTTTTTTCCTAAGAGTACTTAACATCCCTGGGTATCTGGGACTCATCCAAGTGTCTGAGCTGGTATTACTGTAACTCAGGCTTCTCTAGGTCTTGTTATCTAATTAATCTAAGTTTTATAGTCCTCTGCAGTGATTTTTAGAAGCAGCTTTCCTGAAAGAATATGGCAATTTAGACATTGATTTCCAGGTATCTTGAAGCTGGTAAAGGCGTGAAGTTAACACTTGCAGATTCTTGGGAAAAACACGTACACAGCATAGCAAGGAAACACTTAGCTTGAGCAAAACACCTGCAGGATCAACAAGAAAATTGTTGCATTATAAAAAAATCTGTCCTTAAGTCGGAAAAAAATTGTCTTGGAGGATTTGAAAAGCGCTCATGTAAAACGGAGCATTTGCCTGGTAGAGCTGCTCTGCAGAACAGCCTTTGCTGCGCTGAATTTAAGGATCCAACGTGCGAAGCCCGTGCTAAGAGGTGATTATTTTTGCATCTGTGATCGACAGGCTGTCCGCATCTAGAGTTGCTTAGGAAGTATTTGGTGAGCAAAATCCTTGTGAAGTTCATTTGGCATGTTCTGTACCTCATGCCAACGTGCATTTAATTCTGCTGTGTTAGGCTTCCGAGGGCAAAACAGCTTCACTGCAAATCCTTAATCAGACATCAGCTCACCAAGCTGGCTGACTCCTTAAAAATAGCAGAAAAATTGATGGAAAATAGCATCTTACTCGAGTAATTAGTTTGCTTTGTTATGGAAGAAAGTGCTGTTGAGTGGTTTAAAGACTGCCAGAAGGTCCCATCTGTTCAAGAAGTACAGAGATGAAGTGGTGGGCTGATTTAGGAGTGGGCAAGGGATACCACGGATTTATATCTTCAATCTACTTGTATTTTGCATCTGAGCGGTGCCCTTGTTAAATTCCTTTTATATTGCGATGAAGTCGCAGCCGTCAGTAATGAGCCGAGAAGTGAGTCCTTAGAAGCCCTGTGCCAGAGGGCGATGGGTTTGGGGGAGCTGCAGGGGTACCACTGTGGTGAGGAAGGATTTGAAATGAAGCATCGTCCGGCTCTAGCACTTCTACAGGGTGATTTCATCTTAATTTTTACGTGTAGCTCTAGGTTGGGCTGTTTCACCTGATGAGAGGAGTTCAATAAAGAACAATTTGCCTAGAAAGCTTGGACCAGATGATCACAGCTGTGACAGGACAAGGGGGGATGGTTTTAAACTGAAGCAGGGTAGGCTTAGACTGGATCTAAGGAGGAAATTCTTTACAACGAGGGTGGTGAAACCCTGGCAGGGGTTGCCCAGAGAGGGGGTGGAGGCCCCATCCCTGGGAACATTCCAGGCCAGGTTGGACGGAGCTGTGAGCAACCTGATGTGGTTCAAGCTGTCCCTGCTCCTGCAGGGGGGTTGGGCTGGGTGACCTCTAGGGGTCCCTTCCAACCCAAAACATTCTGTGATTGTATGATTCTTGAGGTCCCTCCCAACTTGGTATTCTGTGATTCTATGGTATGACTCTATGATTCAACTAAGAGCCAAGGAACTGGTTGGGTTTAGGGCTGTTATCCTGTTCTGGCTGTCACTCTTGATGACTCATTTCCCCCTTGGTTCCCATGTTATTGACCCATTATTAGTCCATCAAATTTCCTGACACATGGATTTCTGTGACCCCCCCCTCCCGACCCAATTCACTTAAAATGAGCCGGGTTAGCGTAAGCACAGTGAGCATGAAGGCTCCTGCTTCGCCATGCCGCTGCGCTGAGACTGGGGGGCCTCATGTGAGCAGGCAGCCTTGGAAGGACGGCAGGCTTGAGCTGTGATATATAAAAGTAGTCTTAAGGAGAAACGGGCAGGCTATCGAGATGGGTCGGAGGGGCACAGAGCCGGTTAGGTTTTTTCAAGGATGGTATAAATAAGCTGAAGGGGAGAGTCAGTCATTGCCCTCAAAAGGAGAATAGTTGGAAGAAGGGGATGAAATCGAGGGGGGGGAAAACATAAAATTAATAACCTTAATCTGATGTGGCAGTTGCTGGAGATGGTTCGCGCGCAGCCTTCGAGGCCAGGAAGGCTGGTTTGATTTCGCCTGACCTGTCTGAGGCAGGCGGCTTGGGCTTTAACGTTGGCTTGCCTTTTGAAATGCAGTTTAACTGCTAATGTATTATTTCTGGGGGTTCTAGCGTTTGCTGGGTCTAGGAGCTTTTTCCCCACATGAAAGCTAAGGCGTTCAAAGCATGTCAGCGTGTGGCTGTCTCCTTGTCTTTAGCAAAACCACTTCCACTCATTAGGCTCGCTCCGCGCGCGCGCGCGCGCGAGCGGAAGGCAGGAGCCCTCCCGTCGCATCGGGGCGACAAGGGGGCGTACAACAAGAAGCGACATCCCAGCTTGGACTTTATATTTGGTGTTAATTCTGCTTCTGCTGGCTCGCTTTCTAATTCACGGAAAAGCGTGCGTTGGCCTTTGAAGGCGCGCCATGCTAGATGGAGTTGCCGGTGGTGAGAAGGGAGCGTTATCTGGGCAGCCGAGGCGCGTGAAACGGATTAGCCGTGCTAGAATTGCACGTAGCCTGGCGGTGATCCGCACCGCAAAAGCAACAACAAAAATACCTGATAAAGCCTTCACCTAATGAATTATTTCCAGTTAATGAGTGCCGGGCATCTTGTTTTGATTTCTGTTGCAAAATTAGGGACTTGGAAGGGAAGCTTTTGCCGCTTCCGTGATATAAGATGGAATAGGAATATTTGGAAGGGAGCTCTCGTGAGATCAACAGGCACATCTCTTCAGCCTGCCTTGTATTGGAGAATATTTGGCTGATAATTGAGATTTAACTAATTCTAGATTTGAAGACTGTAAATTGTTCAGCGGGATGGACCCCGATTTCAGCTGATAAGGAGGAATTTGCTGGAGGGAGAGGGAAGGAGCATGAAGCTTCCCACGGGAGGGCGTTTTTTCTAAGCTCTTTTTTCCCTCTAGTACAAGCGAGTGTCACTTCTGATTGAAGCACAAATAACACCAGCAGCTTCTCAAAAACATTGTCGGGGACCTATTTGCATTTCTTTATGCTAGGTAGTTGTTTTGTGTGTCTTGTCTTTGCAGTCGTCACCCAACTGTCCTATTTTGTTAGGATTTTTCTACTTGCACTTTTTTTCCATGTGCAAAAACCAGCCAAGTGGTCGAAAGGAACCAGAAAAATCCACCCATATAAAATCAAAATAAATATCCACTGTTGGCCATACATATATATATTTTTTTTTTTTCCCCAGATTTGATACCCATGGTCTCATCCATCCTGTCCCCTCCCCGGGGCATCAGCAGGGAATTGAAAAAAGAAGGGCGAGCGTTGGCTTACGTGCGTGGCAATGCTCAAAGCTGTGACATGAGATTTTGTCATTTCAGGGTGACTGCTTTTGAAATACAAACTTGCCTAGCGAAAGCCTTTCCTTCACCGAGAGCTTGTGTCTGTGTTTTGCTGCATTGACAACGTGTGCTTTAAAAGAAAATGCGGTTTTTAAATGCAGAGGGAGCGAAGCGGGTGCCCTCTGAGGCTGGTTTGCGTCTGTGCTCCCAGTTCATGGTAACTCGGGATGCTCTGTATTTTGAATTTCAGACTGTTAGTGTTCACCTAAGGGCTTGAATGTGATTTTTATGTAGTTCCTCGCATGCAGGAGCCTGGTGTTGGGGCTGAGTTGTGAGCAATTCATTCCCCAGCCCCCGTGTCGCTTCCGAGATAGATATCAGGGACAAGGTAAATGTAAATTTTTAATCTAGACTCATTTACTGCAAATTATTGCTGGAAGTTCATTCATCTCTATCTTGGAGGACATACATATTACCTTGAGAATATGATTTTTATAACTTAATACTCTATTTTTTATAGAAAATTGCTTGTAACTTATTTTACAAATGTTCAGTCAGCTTTTAATGGCACAATTTAAAAACTTGCAAATGGAATTTGACCCTCTTTCTACAGAGTGAAATCATTTGAAGAAGTGGAATCAAATAATAAAGTTGAAGTGTTTCGGTAATGTTCCTCTTCTCTTCCCCCACCATAAGATTTTTCCTTTATTTTAATTTCCTTACTGGAAATTGAAAACCATGTAAGAGTTATTTGATCAAACCACAGAAATATGTTTTCTTGTTAAGGAGAAAAAAAAAAACTCCACTTTTTTTTTTTTAATACATTTTGAAAAGCAATATGCTGGCAGCATATTACAGATCCTAAATAAAATTGATGCTGTGTTTTTTAAATTACACAGAGTATTTATTGTTCTAGCCATTAGTTTTATGTGACACATTATTAACCTTTAGAATTTGTCAAATAAAAGCAGCGTAAATGGAAATAATGAGATGAAATAAAAAAGAAATGTTTAGGTTGAACATCACGCAATTCGACTTGATAGCGGAAAGCATTTGGCTGTGAAATTGTCTCCTAAGGGAACGGGTGCTGCACTCCGCACCTGGGACACCTAGAAAGAGCCCAGCCAAAGTCCTAGAAATGCCCTGTTTGCGTAGAAAATGCGGCTGGAGAAGCCGGAGTAATTAGATGACCTAATAGGTCTCTTACTGCTTTTAACTTCTATAATTGTTTAAGCATTCTGCATGTTAAGTACATACCGAAACTCATAAACAACTGAAATTGCTTGGCTGTTTAGTGTTGGTTTTGGCCAGTAAAGTCATCTGTGGAGGACAGCTGAGAAGAGATTCCGCTGCCTCCAGGATCCATGGGCTTGTGTCATAGAATCATGGAATCATTTGGGTTGGAAAAGCCCTTTAAGCTCATCAAGCCCAACCATTCCTCTAACCCTGCCATCCCACCCCCAAACTCTGTCCCTCAGCACCTCGTCTGGTGCTTCACCGCCGGGAAGGTGCACTGCAGCGTTTGGGTTTTAACCGGGAAGCGCTGTCACCCATTTTGTGTTAGGCAGCACTTGGAAATGGTGACTACCCTCTTCTGGATGGAAACACAAAGTGAATGGTATTTTATTAAGTGGTGGGTGACATTACAAGAAAGATGTTGTGTTGCTGGAACATGTCCAGAGAAGGGCAGCGGAGCTGGGGAGGGGTCTGGAGCCCCAGGCTGCTGGGGAGCGGGGGCTGGGGGTTCAGGGGAGCAGGGGGGAGGGGAGCCCTCATGGCTGCCTACAACTGCCTGAGAGGAGGGGGGAGCCGGGGGGGTCGGGCTCTGCTCCCAGGGAAGGGGCGATGGGACGAGGGGCACCGGCCTCAAGTTGTGCCAGGGCAGGGTGAGGTTGGCCCTGGGGAACAATTCCTTCCCCCAAGGGCTGTCAGGGGCTGGAAGGGGCTGCCCAGGGAAGGGGTCGACCCCGCCCTGGGGGGGGGGGGGGGGGCGGGGGGGGGTTCGGGCTGAGCTAAATGATTCTGTGATTCTATGGTGAAACCCTGGCAGGGGTTGCCCAGAGAGGTGGTGGAGGCCCCATCCCTGGGAACATTCCAGGCCAGGTTGGACGGGGCTGTGAGCAACCTGATCTGGTTGAAGATGTCCCAGATCATTGCAGGGGGTTGGACAAGATGACCTTTAAAGATCCATTCCAACTCACACTCTTCTGTGATTTTATGATCAGCTGTGTGAAATTATCACTCCAGCACACTCACAATATTCCTTTGAGGACAAGGGGCAGCTTTCGGGAGCGGTGCCTGACGGGTAGACCAGCTGTGGTTGTCTGTGCATAGCACAGATCCATCCCGGGCAGCACAGCATCCCCTTCGCTGACCTCCATCCTGGTTGCCACCAGAAGGGAGATAGTCTTCTGCCCACACGTGTCCTACTGCTGCTGCGCCTGTTGGCTGGGTGCAAGCGTGCTCTGTTCCATGAGTCAAGGAGTCAAGTTGCGCCAGGGCAGGTTTAGGCTAAACATTAGGAAAAACTTCTTCACCGAAAGGGTTGTCAGGCTCTGGAACGGGCTGCCCAGGGAGGTGGTCGAGTCCTCATCCCTGGAGGGATTTAAAAGAAGGAGAGATGAGGTGCTTAGGGACAGGGTTTAGTGGTGGGATGGCAGGGTTAGGTTGAAGATTGGACTTGATGATCTTAAAGGGCTTTTCCAACCAAAGTGATTCTATGAGTCGAGGGCATGGCTCCTTTCTGATGGGCTCTTGGATGGCAATTTGACTCGTAGGGATTGACCCACCACCAAAGGTGAGATCCTTTTATCCCATTAACTGCGGTCTTTGTCCACGTGCTCCAGCAGCTGGGCTCCGCTCTCCCCTCCGTGCCCCCCTCCTGGTGTGGGGCTCTGCTGTTCAGGCACCACGCAAAGCAGTCATCATATGCCAAGTGTCTGAGGGATGCACCTTATTTGCATAGATTTGAATAATGTCTACTTTATTGTGCCATTAAGCCTTCAATAAAAAGGAATTGCTTCTATAATTTAACAATGGGTTTATCAAAACACTAGAAATTAAAGTCTCTGGCAGAGGCTGGTTTTAACTGTCTGAGGAAAGGTGTTGCAAAGTTTGGAGATCTCTGTATTTTATTTTTTTTTTTTTTAAGTGGGCCATTAAAACCCACCTGCCAGGCTGAGGCACAAGCATTTATAATGACCAGATCTCTGGTTCCTGAGTCCGCTCCAAACCTTCTTACAGAAAAGCAGCTTGGACGTGCACCAAGAGCGTTCCGAAACCAGGCAGGAGGCAGCCGTGCTGCAGAGGTGGGGAAGGAAAGGAGATGTGACCTCTTCTTAGGTCTCCCCATGAATATTCAACTTGATGAAGGAGCACTGGCCCAGGCTGCCCAGGGGGGCTGTGGAGTCTCCTTCTCTGGAGATATTCAACCCCCGCCTGGATGAAGTCCTGTGTAACATGCTCTAGGAGAACCTGCTTGAGCAGGGGGGTTGGACTGGGTGAGCTCCCAAGGTCTCTTCCAACCCTTGCCATTCTGGGATTCTGTGATGAAGCCAGCCAGCTTCTCCTTAGCTGCTTTGCACCCTGGTACCACCTACATAAGTCGTGTCAAAACACGCGTGGGCTCGCAGCAAGGCCAGCTGTGGGTGAGATGCGCAATCAAGGCAGCCATGGAGTTGCTGGTTGAATTACCCACGTGTTTTCCTCCTTCTGCGGAGTACGGTCCCCGGGCCCCACCGCCGGGTTGCTCTGCATCTGGCAGAGGGCGCAGGATGCCCTTCACTCCCGGCTGACCTCTTCCTTGCATCAAATTCCTCATTCCCGTCACTCGGCGCGTGAGTCATTTCATCAGGCTGCGCTTTGTCTGTCGGCCGGGCGAGCGCACGCTTGGCGATGAGATGCGCTATGAGTCACAGTTCAAAAAGCAGGTGCCTGAACTGGTGCTGTCAAAAATGAATTTACAGGACTCGATTCTTTATGCTGGTTTTTGCTGTTATGAACTGCAGCTTGTCTCAGGAAAAGGGCTCGTTTTGACGGAGGCGAGACCGTTTTTTCCCCCTTTTAGGTTTAAGATCGAGATTAGTTGCAGCAAGATGATCTTGTGCTTAGTATTTTCCTTCCAAATTAGCTTGCAACTGCCTGGCAGATTTGGGATGCATCATTATAGAAAGTGTGCTTCCTTGCTTCGCATGGTTAATAGAAACAAAGTTCCCCATGCAGTGAAATATTAACAATTTTTTACTAACGCTCAGCTTTTCTGAGCCTGTTGGTGAGGGAAGAAAGGAGGCTCAGAGGCACGTCCTCTGCCCTCAGCTGCCCTTGGTACATCAGATAGATTAAAAATTCACTGCAGCACGAGGGTGGGACTCATCTCTGTGAAACAACACTGAATGGGAGGTGTCGGGGTGGCCGGGGTCTGCTGTCACTCGCTGGGGGACAGCACTGCCGGCCTGTCTGGGGCTCTCAGCACCTGCCTAGGAGCTCCTCAGGGTTCAAGGTGGGATCAGGAGAGCAGAGAGGAGGAAGACGTGTGAGCTAGAGGAACAAAATAAAAATCCCATGGAAAGGGAAAGATTGTGCCCACAGGGAGTTGTAATGAGAATTTCTGCTGCGCGCTCAGGGTTCGTTAGTTGGAAAGGGCAGAGGAGGAGAAAGGGTCCTGCTTGGGGCTGAGAGATGAGATAAATTATCCTCAAAGTCTCTTCAGCTCGGTGACTGAGAGCTGTATAATGAACTGCTATTCCTTACCGTTTTATGATGTGCAGGAGAATCAGGTTGGGTTTGATACCATTGAAGAGGCTCTGTGATAGCCTGCAATGCCTCTCCGGTCACCCCTGGTCCAGGGCAGTTGGGAGAGCTGGAGAAGGGAGCGTTTGTGTTCAGAGAAGAAATTCAGAGCCTTGCTCGTTCAGATGAGCCAAACGAAGGCCGAGATGTACAGTAGGGTAAAGCCCAGGGTTAAGGCGCAGAGGAACGTCAAGTGGATGAATATGCTTAGGTGGGAAAGACTTGAGGTTAGCAGAAAGTTTCTGGTGGCAAAGCGGTGCGATCCAGGAGCAGGGAGCCTCCGGAAAGGTCTCACAGAGGTGATGGCACAGGCTGAAAGTGTCACTACTTTTAAAGCAGAGCACTGCACTTTTATGTGCAGTCACCTGCATTAGCGAAGGGCTGGATTTGGGGACCGTGAGAAGTATTTTCCAGCCTCCTGTTGCTGCACATTGGCTGGAGGATGATGAGGGTGCTGCTGAGTGTTCCCACGCCGCTACAAAGCCCGTTGGAGTAGAGTTGTACTGAACAACTTCGGTGGGGGAAGGAACAGAGTTGCAGAACCATTTTGATTAGAATCATAGAGCATTTTGGATTGGAAGGGACCACTACAGGTCATCTCGCCAACTCCCCTGCAGTGAGCAGGGACATCTCCAACCAGATCAGGTTGCTCAGAGCCCCGTCCAACCTGGCCTGGAATGTTTCCAGGGATGGGGCCTCCACCACCTCTCTGGGCAACTTGTGCCAGGGTTTCACCACCATCGTTGTAAAGAATTTCCTCCTTAGATCCAGTCTAAACCTTCCCTGTTTTAGTTTAAAACCATTACCCCTTGTCCTGTCACAGCTGGCCCTACTAAAAAGATTTTCCCCATCTTTCCTATAGGCCCCCTTTAGGTACTGAAAGGCCGCACTCAGCTCTGCCCGCAGCCTTCTCTTCTCCAGGCTGAACACCCCCAACTCTCCCAGCCTGGCCTCAGAGCAGAGGGGCTCCAGCCCTCGGAGCATTTTAGTAGCCCTCCTCTGGCCCCGCTCCAACAGGTCCATGTCCTTCTTGTGCTGAGGGCTCCAGAGTACTCACCTAGAGTACTCCAGGATGCAGTACTCTAGGTGAGGTCTCACCAGAGCAGATCAGAGGGGCAGAATCCCCTCCCTCGACGCTGGCCACGCTTCTCCTGATGGAGCCCAGGGCAGGGTTGGCTTCTGGGCCGCCAGCGCCCATGGCCGGCTCATGGCCAGCTTTTCATCCCCCAGCACCCCCAAGTCCCTCTGGGCAGGGCTGCTCTCCATCCTTTCTTCCCCCAGCCTGTACTGATACTGGGGGTTACCCCGACCCAGGGGCAGGACCTTGCACTTGGCCTTGTTGAACCTCATGAGGGTCACACATGCCCACCTCTCCAGCCTGTCCAGGTCTCTCTGGATGCCATCCCGTCCCTTCTGGTGTGTCAACCGCAGGACTCTTTTATTAACAGTGGAATAAGTAAGGGACTTGGCTCTCTCCAAAAGAAAATAAACTTCATGCTCGGTGCACGCTCCCGCTCATACGCCCCAAGTCCGTGGGCTGTGTTGCTGTAGTTGCCTTCTCTGTGCTCTCTCCATTACCTCTGGTAATTGAGTCGCCTGTGGGATACAGCACCAGGGGATGCTTGGCTGCTTGGTGGGAAAAGCATTATTTTGAGTTTGATCCCATTTGTTGGGGGGCGGGGAGAAGATGAAGAAATCTGCAGTCATAAACCAGGCAGACGGCAGCTTCCATCGTTACAGCCTGTAGAACGCGTATTTATCTACCTTGCACAGACTAACAAATTGTTGTTGCAATCATTACAGTAAATATGAGATATGAAAACAGTTTTAAGTTTCATTTTGCTTGCTGTCATCTCTTTTTTTTTTCTTTTTTATTGAGCAGCAGTAATTTAATGGCATTGTTTGACTCCTGCTCATTTTTTTTTTCCCCAGTGTCTTGCATTGTATTGAGTTTCTGTTGAACATTTAAGTAGAGCAGTACAGTTTTATGCCTAATGGAAAAAGCAATAATTATTTCATTAATACCAGGGTAGAATTTGTCCGTACTAAACAAGAAATCAGAAAGCACTGAGCGTATCGGGTAAAATAGTGTTTCTCTGCTGGTTTTGCTTATCTGGAAGAAAAGCGGGCGCCCCCTTGTACCCCTACTCATAGGCGTAGGCTTGCATCCTCGTCATGCTGTTGTGCCATCCCCAAAAACGCTGATCGCATGGAATTGGGGGGGGGGGGGGGGGGGGGGGTTGGGGCCCGGCTCAGGTAAGAACATACTTGAGTGTCTGGGTTGTGCTGTTGGGTTTTGTCTTTCTAATACCGTATTGAAATCAGCTGTGGATCATTCGGATAAAATCTTTACGAGACCGGAGTGGGAGGGTGATGTTGAAAGACACCCAGGGATCCTTTCCCCTGCTCCTCCAGGGTGACAGAAAGCTGGCTGCCCACCCTGTCCTCAGTTATCCACTCACATTTTATCTGAAAGCTTCATGTCGTGTCCATGTTTGTAACCTAAGCATGAAATATTCGGATTCAAAGCAAAGAGGCTTCAGCAAAGCTCAATAAGAGGAGTGCATCTTAGGATGAGAGGTCCCAGAAACCAGACCTAGGATCACAAACCGGTCCTCTGCTCTGCTGAATCCTCTGCTTTTCAGCTGAAAAAAAGGACACTACAATCCTGTAGACTTTCTAAAGCACTTCCAGCTCCCCGAGCAACCAGCTACCTAAGAACATAGTCCAGGCTGGTCTAGAAGACCACTGGAAAATGAACCCAACCCCTTGGGAAAGAACAGAAATGAAAGACAAAATTGGGGGACCCCGACTTAGAGCAAACAACAGTGAAGTAGAGAGGGGTTTGGGGGATAAATATTCTTCACAATGTTAATGCTTACAGTGCTGTGAAGGTTGTCATGTGGGGTTAAACTCTGGAAAGGGAAGTCAAACTGCCAAATCTAGTTAGTGGTGTCCCTGCTCCCTGCAGGGGGGTTGGACTAGATGACCTCTAAAGGTCCCTACCAACCCAAAACATCCTATGATTCTGTGAACTCGCAGTGGTCAGACGTGCCGATAGTTGTGATACGCTGCCAATGGGTTCGAAGGAAAAAAAAAAAACCAACCCTCAATCCTGTTGTTTAGCATAAGCTGCTCCTTTGTTACTGAATTTAGGGAGAAATACAAGCCTGATGCAGTGCTCGACTTTTTAATAGCTAGATTTTTATTAAGTAAATGCAGGTTTTGCGATGAGCAGGGTTTTGGTTGTTACTAACATTGGGTTTAGCTTTGCTAGCTACACGCTGGAAGTTTGCCAAGCGCAGAAACATGGTTCATGCCCCGAGGCTTGTACGATCGGAGAAGGACGACGCTGGGCTAAGAGGGAGGGTGTAACGCACCATATAACATTTGTTTTCTTCTCTTCCTTCCCTCGCTGCAGACCGTACCAAAGCCAATAGCGCTGGAGCCCTGCTTTGGGAACAAAGCAGCCGTTCTCTCTGTATTCGTGAGGTTGCCTCGAGGACTGGGGGGTATACCCCCACCAGGACAGTCAGGTGAGGAATATCGTTGCCTCCGCTGGCTTGGTATTAATTAACTCTGTGCCCCTTCCCCAACCTCACAGATTCACCTTAGAGTTTCAGACTTGATCCCGCAGTAATTGCTGTACCCACACCTCAGCTGAGGATGTACTCGGATTATTTTAATGCTAGCTAGCTTAGAATTATAGGATCATGGAATCGTTTAGGTTGGAAAAGTCCTTTAAGATCACCAAGCCCAACTGTTCCCCTACCCCTGCCAGAATCGTTTAGGTTGGAAAAGCCCTTGAAGCTCCCCCAGCCCAACCGTTCCCCTACCCCTGCCATCCCACCCCCAAACCCTGGCCCTCAGCACCGCCTCTGCCCGGCTGTTCAATCCCCCCAGGGCTGGGGACTCGACCCCTTCCCTGGGCAGCCCCTTCCCGTGCCTGACAGCCCTTTGGGGAAGGAATTGTTCCCCAGGGCCAACCTCACCCTGCCCTGGCACAACTTGAGGCCGCTGCCCCTCGTCCCATCGCCCCTTCCCTGGGAGCAGAGCCTGACCCCCACCTCACTACACTCTCCTTTCAGGCAGTTGTAGAGGGCTTGGGTTCTGCTAGCTTCCAACCTGAGGTTTGACTCAGTTTCTTGCGTCAGTTAGCGGATGAGCAGTGGCTGTTTGGATTACACTTTAATTTATGGCTGGGGACAAAGGGGATCTGGTACAGACAGGTTTGCAGTAGTTAGGAAAGTAACTTGTCTCCCAGCCTATTCCCAGCTCCATTTGTAGAGACACATCGAGTCCTTTCAAAGCATCCTTGCCCTTCTCTTAGCAGCTCTGGACAGAGAGGTTTTCTCCATTCAGCTTCAGGTTTCCTTGTTCCCAGCCCTTTCTCACTTAAACCAGCTTGCAGGGCACTGGGACACAACCTCCTGGGCAGCTTCTGATTCAACTGGGGCTTCTCCAGTGCCCAGTGAAGCAGAGGATCTTAAGAGAGTATTAGCTGGGTTTGGGATGGGATGGTTTGGTTGTGAGCTGTATTGAACTAAATCCCAGATGGGTGACGGCGGCTTTGTCCGTGTTTCTGCCAAGAGGAGGCTGCAGAGATGCCGGAACTCCTAGAAGGAGTCCAGAGGAGAGCAACTAGGATGATAAAGGGACTGGAGCATCTCCCCTACGAGGAAAGGCTGAGGGAGCTGGGCTTGTTCAGCCTGGAGAAGAGAAGGCTGAGAGGGGACCTCATCAATACATACGAATATCTTAAGGGTGGGTGTCACGAGGACAGAGCCAGACTCTTCTCAGTGGTGCCCAGCTCCAGGACAAGGGGCAATGGGCACAAACTGTAGCAGAAGAGGTTCCAGTTGAACGGGAGGAAGAACTTCTTGACTTGGAGGGTAACTGAGCCCTGGCCCAGGCTGCCCAGGGGGCTGTGGAGTCTCCTTCTCTGGAGATCTTCAACCCCCGCCTGGACAAAGTCCTGTGTAACATGCTCTAGGAGAACCTGCTTGAGCAGGGGGGTGGCACTGGGTGATCTCCCGAGGTCCCTTCCAACCCTTGCCATTCTGGGATTCTGTGGGAGGCGTGGCGGAACCTCCATGCAGGCGTGCTCCCGGGATTTATTCTAGCACATCTACCGGTACAGAGAAAGACACCTCTCTAATATTACGGGTTTCAAATCCATTAATACCCACGCTTCTTATTTCCAGCTTTTGCTACTGTGGTTGCTTTCAACAAAATGTGCAGTATTTAAAAGCTTATTTCAGAATAGCCGCTGGAGTTTAAGCTCTTAAGCCAAAACACTTTTCCAGTTTGCTTTTTTTAAGAACAACTCAAAAAATGATATTCACCTTGTGGCTCAGAGGGATTTTCTCAGCTGTGGCGGAAGGATTTGTTTCTGTGACTATTTTGTTCGGTGACTGTTCCCTTTTGTTGCCTCAGGTCTCGCAGTGGCCAGTGCACTGGTGGACATTTCACAACAGATGCCAGTTGCCTACAAAGAGAAATCGGGTGCAATACGAAATCGGAAACAGCAGCCCCCTGCACAGCCAGGAACCTGTATTTGATGCATGGACATCAGAAACTGTATAGAGTTTTAAACAAAACGGAAAAGTAATACTGAGGAGGAGGAGGAGGAGGAAGATTTCCAAGTTGTGTCACAAGAGACTAGAAGCACTCAGAAAAACACAGCTTCCTTGAACTCAACTTTTTCTCTCATCTACGTGATAGTTGGCTTTATTTGACAGCTGCTCCACTTAAGTTTTACTGACACGTGGCTTCAGATTGCTCCTTTGTTTTCTTCGAGTTTAAAGTAAAATAATTTTATTGCAGGTCCAGTAACATCCGATCGCCGCCATTCATGGTCAGTGTAAATAGAATGGTAGTCCAATATGAATGACACTCAGGTTTATACATGGAAAGTGCTTTGTAGTTCATGTATTTATCAAACTGTACGAAAAGAAAAAGATGCAGTGTTTACAGGTGTCAGCTCTCAACACATAAACACTACTATTAATCTTCAAAGCATCTTCATCCTTTGTTTTCATTTAATATTCTCTGTTTATTCCCTCATTATTTAAGTGGAACTCTCTTCCAGAGGCAGTGGTTTCGTGTAGTCGTCGTGGTCCGGAACATCAGGAACGCAAAAGCTGGGATGGTTTAAAAAGGTCGCTGTCACGTGTTGCTCAGACCACCCCGCCATACCTGGAGAAGTCGAATGTTGCTTTTGAAGGACTCGGTGCTTACACAGTCTTAACCTGCTTGGAGTACACCACACACAAGTGCCTAGACTGGAACAGATCTAGGGAGTGAGGAGACCGCTACACACGTTTCTTTTTAACATAATTTTATTCCTTTTAAATAGATGTATACACACACACACATATATAGAGTCACCCAAGGCAATCTGTGTTCTTTGTCATACATCACGTGCAGTCAGGGGAAAATGGCATTTTCCTGACCAACAAACCACTCAGCCAGGTGGAAATACCTGGAGGGAGAGTAGAGATTTGGTATCTCGCAAGAAAACTCCTGGTTTCACCAGTGCTTTTAACAGAAGCAGTTTGTGTTCCAGGTCAGAGATGTTGTAGTTCTTCTCATTTCCTCTCTGCCCATTTTGGCCTCTTTCTCTCCCCCTTCCCTTTTGTGATTCTTCTGGACGAGAGCTGAGCGGTGCCGGGACTCAGGGGCATCGCTCCTCAGCCATAAGATTTGCTCCGTCTCCTTACAGGGTGTAAAAACCAACACTCCGGGTGCCAGATCATTTGAGGATGAAGTAAAAATACAACTTTAAATAAAAAGCAAGCAGAGCAGCTTCGTTTGGCCACAGGTTTGTGTTTTACATGAGCCGTTATCCATACATCCCATTTGGGCTGAACTCTCTTAGAGGTTGAAGAAGGTGGCTTGTTGGTGAAAGGAACAAACAGCAAAGAGAAGGCTTGGCTTTTGGGGGATGTATCAAACCATCCGAAGTGCTCTGACCAGTTGGGATTATGTTTTTGAGGCTCAAGGTTGGACGTAACCCATCGGTCTGCCCATGCTGGTGCCCAGCGTCTCCCTTGATGCTTCCATGTGGCGCAGCGCCGGGGCCACGCGAAGTTGTGGTGTTGAAGCTGGTTAGGAAGGTGTTGGCGTGAAGGTGCCAGGCGAGGCGTGGGATCATTGCTTAATCACAGTAAGAGCAGTTGCATCCGGGTCACCAAGCCGCTGGTTTCTGGTGAGGACAGCCAGTATTTATGAAACGGCGAAGAGCAAATGGAGGGGAGCGAAGGAAAGGGCTCTTGAACCTTCTGGCCAGGTAGCACCCGTTTCCAAAAGGAAACCTGAATAACTGCATCTTCTTTTGGGCACGTTTTGGTGATTGATCACGTATCAGCCACTCGGTTTTTTTTTTTGGTTTTGGTTTTTTTTTTTTTTTTGGTTAAACTATTTTGAAGAAGCTCTTTGGAGCGCGTCAGCATCGCGGTAGAGACACGAATTGCTGTGCGTGTCTGGACAGCGGCGATGGGAGGGGGCAGCCTGCTGGTTTAAAGACCGTGGTGGATTCTAATTATAATTCTGATTCGATGTGTTGTTTAACAGATACAACTGAACTGCAGAAAAAATATTGGGGCGAAAAAAATGCGTTTTATATGTTTTTATATATATATTTATATATATATATTTATATATATAATGCATCTGTTTCTAAACTAGAAGTTCAAGTGCCCTCTGGGGAAAAGAAATTGCGGGAGGGAAAGGGGTGAGCTAAGGCTGCTAGAAGGAAGGGGTTTAGGCGATTGAAGGTTTAAGTGATGCACAGATTACCTCAGACAGATTCATCTCCTGAAGATATTTTCTAACTTCCTATGTGTATAGGGCTAACCTGAACTAGAGAAACGATACTGGACTAAAATCCCTCCCCTGTTCTTACTGGACATGTTTTCGGTCGTGATGCGTGTCCTCGTATTCAGAGATGCCGTCTTACTTATCCGACGCTTTTTTGGGGAGGAAAACAGCCGAGCCAAATTGAGAGAGCTCCTGCGCTCGAGTCTGCGTATTCAGGACAGCACTTAAGCAGGTGCTTAAAGTTGTTGCTTAGGTTGTTCCTGAACAGAAACAGCTCTCGGCCTGGGGGGGCGATATGGTTTTACATTGACAAAAAGGCATCGATGTTTGGGGGGTTTTTTTGTCCCCCCGGAGAGCTGGGCTGTCTGGTCTCAAAAGCTTTTGGTGGAGCGTGCCCAGAAGCGCAGCCACAAAGTGAGCGGTCAGGTGTTGGAAAGACGAGCAAAACCAATCAAACTTCTGAGATTTAGCAGAACCAAAAACTAAAAAAAAAAAAATGTAAATAGAGGAATGAGACTTATTTATATAAATAAACTGAAACAGCTCCTTTAGGATGTAGCTCTGCTCTGCGTCTTCTCTCCATAGTGATGAGGGAAAGAGAGAACTCTCATACATAGCTCTGCTGCCAACAGTTTCATCCCAACTTGAAGGTAAAATAGAGACGAAGGTGGGAATGGATGGGGGGAAGAGGAATTGCTGGTGGTTTATCACCAGGCCAATATCAAAAGTGAAGGATTTGTGGGCTTATTCCTATTGGGGGGGGGGGGGGGGAAGAGCAACCTTATTTCGTGGGAGAATCTGTAAATAAATGAAAAATAACACACGGATTTTGCACTTGTACATAAACTATACAGTAGCGTGCAGAACATTGAGAGATTTAAAGTGTATATAAACCAGAAAAATATTGAATGTATTTTTGATGCATTTTAAATGATGTATGAGTTTTGTCTTAATAACTTCTTCATATGATGAGGATTAGATAACTTCCCAGAGCTTTAAAGAAACATCAAATTATATTCGTGATCTCTTGCAGTATAAAGCAGGGAGGCATGACTTGACTTTTATGTATTCAAATGCATTTCACTTAAATGTATAAGCAAAGTGAAAGACGCTCTTCGTCTGAAAGGGGAAAAAACCCAACACTTGAAGACAGGTAATAAACGTCCTTAAAGTAGTCATTACTTGGAGGATTAAGTCAGCAGTTTAAGCCTCTGCCGTTAAGATTGTGCCAGTGATTTCTATTCAAAATTACTATTTTCAAGCGTTTCTAACTGGCTGAAATTCAGCGTTCAAGGCCTCAGCACTCGGAGCATTTTTATTCTTGGAGAGTAGCCTTAAAAAAAGAGAAAAATCAATAAAACCCCAGAATTGTTGTAGCCCTTTTATTCTAGAAAGCAACGGTGCCATTGGATCTCCAAACAACAGACATTTCTTTGGGGTCACTGTTTTCCATTCTTTTTAGCCCAGAATTTTCTCTGGGCTGTTGTAGGGTGGGTGACCAGAGACCCTGCCGTGGTTTGGGTCGTTGTGTTGAATACAAGATTTATGGGACGCAGCTTTTGAGTTATCACCACCCTCCCTGGCTTAAAATGTGATTTATTGAAATTGCCAAAATGAAGCTACACATGATGGGGTAATGCCTGTGATTAGCATAAGGTCATAGCTTATAATTCACCAAAATTTGATGGTATGGTACCGTAAAGGCCTGGCAGCCCCCGCTGGCCGACACATGCTTCCTTAGGGGGAGTTTGTGGACTAAATATTGCTCAGAAATCTCATTTTCTCTGCGGTGAAGGTTTACCAAAATACATAGTCGCTGGGTTTATAGCGTGGGTGTAAAACGGCAGCTGAGCTTGCTTGGCCCTCAAGAAGCTGAAGGGAGCTTTCGATGCGACGCCCTCGCTCGGGAGGCTGGAATAAACCTTCGGGTGGTTCCCATAACCTGCTCCCGACGGTAGCGGCTGGTTTTCCTTCTCCGCCAGACCCCGAGTTGGGGACAGAGCATCAGCGGCCTCTCTGAACCTGTAAAACCCTTCTCCCTGCAAACAGGGATTTGCCGGCGCTGAGCTGGGCGAGAAAGCAGAGAACGGACCCTCCAAAACCCCCCCATCCAACTCCGAGTAAGCTGCGGACATCTCCTCTTTTCCCCCCTTTTTTTACCTCCATTTGGGAATACCGATGGGGAAGGGGGAGGGAAGGGGGCTGGGGGTTTCGGAGCCTCCTGAGCAGCAAGAGCAGGTTGGGAGAGGGCGTTGTGCGCCTTTGGGAGGGGACGGCGCCGCGGGAGGGGGAGGCGCGCATGGCGCGTGGGTTTTCTTTTTGGACGCGTTGTTGGCAATTTGAGTCAAATCCCCGCTTTCTGTTGATAGCTGCTTCCATCGGTTTAGTTTCCCGGGCTGGGAATCCTACCGTGATGTGGTTTTGCTGGTTGGTTTCTGCTTCTGCATCAGGGCAGGTTCTGTTCAGTTCATTTCTTCTGACGCTACCCATGGACTATTTCTGTGCGTCTTCCAGGTACTAGAAGTAGTAGGCATTTCCTCTGCATTTATCATTGACTCCACAAACCTCACCAGAAGAAAGAAGGGAAAAAAAAAAAAATCAGTGTGGAGGAGGCGTGTAACATATGTCGGTCCATTATTATTTTTTTTAAGAAAAAAAAGCAAAAAGCAAATAAAAATAGAGTTTTATATTACTCTGAAATTTGTGCACAATAAATGTCCTTTACACTAGGATCCTTGAATTGTATTCTGGATTTATTTTTTTTTCTTTGTTCTGTAATTATTTACGATCCTTCTCTGTGTCCAGACTTGAGCTTCATTTGTTAATATGTATAATTCAGCATTTATTGCATTCATATGTAAATATCAGCAAGTATTGTAAACTATTTCATTGCTGGGGATCGTGGGTGTTATACATACACACATTTAGGACTGCAGGTTTTGGTATAATTTTTTGTATTGTAAAATAACAGCTAATTTAAAGCAGGAATGAGAAAATTATGGAGAGATCTGTGCATTTTAAATACAAATGTGAAGTACATGTATGTAAATAAAAGTAAATAATGCAAATCTTTCCTCTGAAATAAAAAGTAGGTGATCTGGTTAAAATTTTTTTCCTCTGCTTTTTCTTCTTCTTTCTCCCCCCCCCCCTTCTTAAAATAGGGGGAAGAAATAACTCAAGAGGTGTCCAAAGGCTCCTGGCTGGGGCGCGGGCGAGTTTCTGCCGCGGTGGCGCTGGGTCTGCAGGCGCTGGTGTCTCCCCGAGCAGGCTGGGTTCACCCCGTGCCCGGTACTGAATTTGGGAGGAGGAAGACAACAATGTGTCCTCCATCAAAGCACGGGAGTAGGCTGCTGTGTCTGCCCCACTGCCTTGCAATCCCCCCAAACCATCACCCTCCTCGGCATCTCAACGTAGGAGGGAAGGTGCCTTAGGGAAGCTCTTGGTCCCTGATCTTCCCTACATCTGTCTCTGAAGGGTGGTGGAATCATAGAATCATGGAATGGTTTGGGTTGGAAGGGGCATTTAGAGGCCACCTCATCCCAATCACCCTGCAGGGAGCAGGGCCACCTTGAACCACATCAGGTTGCTCACAGCCCCGTCCAACCTGGCCTGGAATGTTCCCAGGGATGGGGCCTCCACCCCCTCTCTGGGCAACCCCTGCCAGGGTTTCACCACCCTCACTGGAAAGAATTTCCTCCTTATATCCAGTCTAAGCCTACCCTGCTTCAGTTTAAAGCCATCCCCCCTTGTCCTGTCCCAGCTGGCCCTACTAAAAAGCTTGTCCCCCCCTTTCCTCTGGGCCCCCTTGAAGCCCTGACCGGCCGCACTCAGCTCTGCCCGCAGCCTCCTCTGCTCCAGGCTGAACACCCCCAACTCTCCCAGCCTGGCCCCAGAGCAGAGGGGCTCCAGCCCTCGGGGCATTTTAGTAGCCCTCCCCTGGCCCCACTCCAACAGGTCCATGTCCTCCTTGTGCTGAGGGCTCCAGAGCTGGACGCAGGGCTCCAGGGGGGTCTCCCCAGAGCAGAGCAGAGGGGCAAATCCCCTCCCTCGACGCTGGCCACGCTTCTCCTGATGCAGCCCAGGGTAGGGTTGGCTTCTGGGCTGCCAGCGCCCATGGCCGGCTCATGTCCAGCTTTTCACCCCCCAGCACCCCCAAGTCCCTCTGGGCAGGGCTGCTCTCCATCCTTTCTTCCCCCAGCCTGTACTGATACTGGGGGTTGCCCTGACCCAGGTGCAGGACCTTGCACTTGGTCTTGTTGAACCTCATGAGGTTCTCACAGGCCCCACCTCTCCAGCTTGTCCAGGTCTCTGGATGCCATCCCGTCCTTCTGGTGTGTCAACCGCACCACTCAGCTTGGTGTCATCTGCAATCTTGCTGAGGGTGCACTCGACCTTGCTGTCTATGTCATTGATGGAAACATTAAACAGCGCTGGTCCCAGTATGGATCCCTGAGGGACAGCACTTGTCACCAGTCTCCATTTGGACATAGAGCCATTGACCACTTCCCTCTGGATGCGAGGGTATCCTAAAGAGGTGTCAAAGTCTTCTTTGTAGAGAAAAAGGGGCTCGTCCTCCATGCAGGTCACCCGGGATGGTCAGGGCTGAAGAAGGAATTCATTTGCTCCAGCCTCCTCAGTGCTGGGGTCATGAGTCCTGGCTGTTGCAACACAGCTGGTCATTATTTGGTTCGGCGACTGTGTTACTGTCCCAAAGCTCAGGGCTTATGCACTCAGGGTTTAAATAAACCCAACAGAAATGGAAAATCTCAGCCTCTTCCCTTTCTTACTCTCACTGCTCATTTTTCCACTAAACCGCTCCTTCCTTTGAATCAGAAGAGAAAAATCTGCCATCCCTGGAGGCTATCATCCAAAGAGTTTTGCTAATAATTTTGCAACCTTTTCAAATGTTGGTGCCAGCTGGTGTTTCAGATGCGCAAAAAAGCTAGGAGAGCAAAAAGTCGGAGGTGACCTCTCCTCTCCCGCCCCTCGGAAGCGCGCGTGCAGCAGCCCCAGCATCCAGAGTCCTGCCAAGGTGCAATCTGTTGTTCTCCATTTATTTTTATGTCGCTCTTCAGCTTTGAAATTAAGTGCTGCTGAGATGAAGCGGCGTTGAACCTGACGTTTATGAGCCATGAAGGTTTCAGTCGCCACCATCTCCTAAGACCGTTGTGCTCCTTCATCCCATGAGATTAAACTTGGATGCCGAAGCCCAATTCTCAGAAATTGCTGCCAAGCTGAGCAGAGCACACCAGTCTGAAAGCCCAGCCTGGTGTGTCCAGACTTGAAATGAAGTAGGCAGGGGGTCATGGTTTTAAGGGTAGTTTAAGCTCATTTTGGACAGCAGGGTAAAACGTGGAGGTACGGGGCCATATTTCATCCCCGCTCTGATTTTTCTTCCTGTGTTGTAGCAAAGCAAAGAGGTTTGCGGGGAAGGAATGGAGGAGAGCATGGAGGCTCTCCAAGGCCCTGCGTAAGTCCAGGGCAACGCTTTTTGCTGTGTCACTTGTCATTAATTAAGGGGGTTGGACTAGATGACCTCTAAAGGTCACTTCCAGCCCAAAACATCCTGTGATTCTATGATTAATGAACACAGTTGGGTGAGGAAGCCATTTTAAGTCCTTTTAGAAAGCAACCCATTTAACTCAACCACCCTACAGAAAGCCTGGACATTGGGTTGGACTGGGTGTTGTTTCTCCTTACCCAAATAAAAAGTGGGGTTTGGGGCAACTCTTGGATGGGTTACACATCCCTGGTTGGTGGTAAAATCATCTGTGGGTATGGTGGAAGCACAAACACTTGCTTTTTTCCCCCATTAATGGGAAGAAGGGAGGAAAGATGTGTGCAGTCGAGCCAGAGCTCCACAGCTAGCACAGCATGCCACTTCAGGGAAAAAAAAAAAAAAATGCGGTTTTTGTGTTTCTCCTTGGAGTTTTGGTTTCTGAACTAATTAAGTAGCAATAAAGCAGGGGATCGAGTGACAGAATGAAAACTCAGAGACATTTTCGGAGGCATAAGGTAAAGTAGGTATGGGGATTTTTTAAGAAGATGATTGGTGGGACCTGCTGATGAGTTTACGGGCTGGTGGTGGTTCCTCAGGACCTGGGTGTCACCCTCAGTTAGAGGTGGGCTGAGCTCCCAAGTGTTGCCCATTGCTGGGGTGGCTGAGAACAGCAACACCTCCCCAAACTGTGTCTGCAACACAGATAGCCCCAACACCTTCAGTCACGTGATTCTGGGACACCAGCCCTCACCTGATGGCCAACACCGAGGTCAGGCCCAGGATGGCCTCAGAAGGCTGTTTTCTCCTCAGTGACTCCAGAGACTCCAGCTCTACACTGGGAATATCTCAGGGAAGTGAGATCCATCCCCAAACAAAAGAGCAAGATCTGACATTGAGGTGCACAATCAGACCCTTCCTTCCCCCCTTGCTTCCCTGTGTTCTTGGGTCCCCACTCAGACCTTCTCGCGCATCTCAGGCTGAGGGAGTTGGGCTTGTTCAGCCTGGAGAAGAGAAGGCTGCGGGGAGACCTGATTACGGCCTTTCAGTACCTAAAGGGGGCCTATAGGAAAGATGGGGATAATCTTTTTAGTAGGGCCAGCTGTGACAGGACAAGGGGTAATGGTTTTAAACTAAACCAGGGTAGGTTTAGACTGGATCTAAGGAGGAAATTCTTTACAACGAGGGTGGTGAAACACTGGAACAGGTTTCCCAGAGAGGTGGTGGAGGCCCCATCCCTGGGAACATTCCAGGCCAAGTTGGACGGGGCTCTGAGCAACCTGATCTAGTTAGTGGTGTCCCTGCTCACTGCAGGGGGGTTGGACTAGATGACCTCTAGGGGTCCCTTCCAACCCAAAACATTCTATGATTCTATGATTCTATGATCTCCCAGAAGCCGCATCCACAGGGAACTAAGCCAAAAAACACTGAGAAAAGGTGCTTCTGGCCACTCTGGCTCTAACAGGGAGGGCAATGACCTGCTCCTCTCCTTCTCTGAACAGGAAGCTGAGGGGAGCCCTCATGGCTGCCTACAACTGCCTGAGAGGAGGGGGGAGCCGGGGGGGTCGGGCTCTGCTCCCAGGGAAGGGGCGATGGGATGAGGGGCACCGGCCTCAAGTTGTGCCAGGGCAGGGTGAGGTTGGCCCTGGGGAACAATTCCTTCCCCAAAGGGCTGTCAGGGGCTGGAAGGGGCTGCCCAGGGAAGGGGTCGAGTCCCCAGCCCTGGGGGGATTGAACAGCCGGGCAGAGGCGGTGCTGAGGGCCAGGGTTTGGGGGTGGGATGGCAGGGGTAGGGGAACGGTTGGGCTGGGGGAGCTTAAAGGGCTTTTCCAACCCAAACGATTCCATGATTCTATGATTGCCCTGGCAAGAAGCCTGGGGTGCAGCCCCACAAGCCCGCAGCCTGCGGGACCGGGGCTGCTTCTGATCTCGCCCCACCGGCAGTGACCAGCGATGCCTCAGGAGGGGGGGATTTAATCTTTCCTGATCCCCACACCAGCCCCTGAATTTAGTTTGGAAGCAGAGGTTTAGCGGGGAGATGAGGATTGTGACAGCTGATCGCGAAGCTTCGTCGTGACAAGGAATGAAAGCATGGAGATCACTGCGGTGTCCGCCTTTCCCCATCCATCCCACCAGCAGCTCGCTGACTGTTTATCAGGTCTGCTTTCCAGTCCGCAGCCACAACGTGCATCCGACAGCGTGACTGACAGTATTTCCATTGGCACGATCCCTGCTCCCACCAGAAATCGTTTTCCAGGGGAAAAAAAAAAAAAAAAAACAAAACCAAGGGGCTTTGAACATTTTTCATGTCGGAGCTAATTCTGCAGTGCTTCCCTTTGGCTAACACCCGCCCTTTCCGCACTCGGCACAGAAAAGACGCCACTTTAATAACCGAGGGGAGGGGCAGCCACCCCTATCTGCACATTAGCACCGTTTGCGTGGAGATAATGGATGGGAAATTGTTGTTTCTGCTTCAAACGGCCCCTCGCAGCAGTCGTACATCAGCCGCAGGGTTTCGCCCGTGCTGCGTCTGCAGTCGCAGTGTGATGGGGATGGTTGGTCCCCATCAGGCCCTGCCTGAAAGTCTCCGCTCCGAACCTCCCCGAATGATGCCCCGGGCTCATCTCTGTCCTGGGGGCTACAGAGGTTGTAGGACCTTTTTTCTCTGGGAATTGGGGAAAAAAAAAAAAATCACGTCACCTGCTCTCGTGTCGGCGTTCGTCCCTGTCCAATGTGCCTGCTTGGAGGAGGGAGTGGGGCTCGGTTTTGTTGTGAGTGCCCCAAAAACCAGACCCAGACCCAGAGATGTGATAGAAGTGAGGGTCAGGCAAAGCCCCCTCCAGCTATTATAGAATCATAGAATCATAGAATGTTTTGGGTTGGAAGGGACCCCTAGAGGTCATCTAGTCCAACCCCCCTGCAGTGAGCAGGGACACCACTAACTAGATCAGGTTGCTCAGAGCCCCATCCAACCTGGCCTTGAATGTTCCCAGGGATGGGGCCTCCACCACCTCTCTGGGAAACCCGTTCCAGTGTTTCACCACCCTCGTTGTAAAGAATTTCCTCCTTAGATCCAGTCTAAACCTACCCTGGTTTAGTTTAAAACCATTACCCCTTGTCCTGTCACAGCTGGCCCTACTAAAAAGATTTTCCCCATCTTTCCTATAGGCCCCCTTTAGGTGCTGAAAGGCCGTAATCAGGTCTCCCCGCAGCCTTCTCTTCTCCAGGCTGAGCACTCCCAACTCTCCCAGCCTGGCCCCATAGCAGAGGTGCTCCAGCCCTCGGAGCATTTTAGTAGCCCTCCTCTGGCCCCGCTCCAACACTTCCATGTCCTTCTTGTGCTGAGGGCTCCAGAGCTGGACGCAGGGCTCCAGGGGAGGTCTCACCAGAGCAGAGCAGAGGGGCACAATCCCCTCCCTCGACCTGCTGGCCACGCTTCTCCTGATGCAGCCCAGGGTAGGGTTGGCTTCTGGGCCACCAGCGCCCATGGCCGGCTCATGTCCAGCTTTTCACCCCCCAGCACCCCCAAGTCCCTCTGGGCAGGGCTGCTCTCGATCCTTTCTTCCCCCAGCCTGTACTGATACCGGGGGTTACCCCGACCCAGGTGCAGGACCTGGTGCTCCTGCTCCAAAACCTCTTCACCCAAAACTTAGGGTCATTTCCAGGCTTGCTGGAAGCCAGTTGCGATGACCCAGAGCAGGGATGCTCTACCCAGCCCCGCGCGTCGCCCCGTATCCATCAAACCAGCACACACTGTCCCGGCGCGTAGCCCGCAGGAGCAAGGACAGACCCTGAGACCATGCGAGTCCTGAGGTCTCCTTCACAGCCATGTCCCCCCCAAAACACGCTGGCTGCTGGCATCCCCCATCACCACCTGGCCCTGGACCGTCCCCCGCCAGATTTTCAGGTGCTGACCTTGGGCGAGCGGCTGCCTGCCAAGAAGCAGGGAAAAATGCATCGGCCCTGCAATGTTTTCACAGCACATTTCAGGTTCAACCGGCTGGAACTTCCCCAGGAATTTTTCTTTGTGTTGGCAAAAGCCCAGCCACCAAACCAGCCCGTGCATTGTGGGGAAGGGAAGGGCTTCGATGGGAGTCCCGCGCCTGGCCCTAACCCTCAGGCTTTGCTCCCCCCCTGCATCCCCAGCTGCTTCGTGCATGCCTGGAGACAAACATGGTTTGGGGGAGAAAGAAATGCAACATTTCTGGGTTCGACCTTGAACTCACTTTGTGTTTAGGAACTGACTTGAATTTCACTCGTTATTTCTATACAAATTTTATATACATTTGTTTTCTAGAATTTTTTTTTTTCACCCCAAATTGGCAAGCAAACATTCAATTTTCCTCTAATCAATTTTCCTCTGATTTCTTTTTTCTTTTCTTTTCTTTTTTTTTTTTTAAAGTTGCCAAAAATAGCTCACAGATGTTCGTGGCATGAACAGAAGTCTCCCTGGTTGGCATGAACCTTCCTCCTCCTCCGGTGCCCCGCGGGGTGGTGCAGTGCCAGCCACCCCCAGTTATTTCCACTCCCCCTCCCTGGGTTACATGGTGACATCCCAGTATTAGAGGCCCCACGTGCCGTTAATTGCGGGTGCAATTATTCCCATCCCTGCTACATCTTGTAATGCCTCCCTCCTCCTGCGCTGGCACCAGCTTTGAGCTAAGCCTTAGAATCATTTAGGTTGGAAAAGACCTTTAAGATCCTGAAGTCCAAAGATTCCGTGGGTTGTTCCCAAAGCTTTGCATGCACCACCCCTGCCGGCAGCACGAGCAGCCCCAGGACTCGGCGTGGATCCCTGTCCTCTTCCCTGGTGGCACTGATGTCTCTCCATCTCAGCAGCGTTGGTTTTTTACCTGCTGCCCCTCCTTGCTGGTAGGCAGCAGATCAGAGCTGGGATTTCAGCCAAGCACGGGGCATCTGAGCCCCACCGCTCTGCCAACCCCCTCCAAAAATTCCCCCCATCTCTTCCAGCTGCCCTTACGGTGTGGGACCAGCGAGCTTGGCAGATGCACCAGTCTGGACGCATGGGCACGGAGAGCCTGGCATCGCAGACAGGAGCAAGGGGGTCAGGAAAATGCGTGTGTGCTTTATTTATGGATATGTTTGAATATTGACATGTACAGAAGAGATAAGTACAGGTTATACCCCAGCAGTATAGGCAGACGTCAACCATCCTCCCCATGTGCGCACGCATACGCGCCCAGCCTTTAGCATCCCCCTGCTACCTATGGGGCTGTTCCTCCAGCACCGGCCCCCGCCGCGGTGCCGCCCTCCCTGCTCCCTCGTGCTTCGATGATGATGTGGTATTTGTACATGCACAATACTTCACGGGCTTTCAGGACTGCCAAACCGCTGGGAACGGTGCTGAGCAGCCAAAAATATAGAGTTCGGTGGTGACAGAAAGTTTGGCTGGTTCTTTTTTTTTCTTTTTTTTTCCCATGACTCTTGTTTGTGCTTATGAATGTCCCCAGGTATGGAGTAAATCCTAAAAAAAATGGTCTCCCTTTCTCTCTCTCAGCTCGCTCAGTCCTTTGCCTTCACCAGCAGCTGCTAAGACTTTGGTGGTTGGTCAAGAGACTTAAAAATGAAGATCTTCACAGAGTTCAAGAGAGATGAAATTCCGACCAAAAAAAGGACTGATTTTTCACAAGGAAAAGGAAACGGCCTATGCACGCATGTGTTCACGGGCGGGGAGGAATGTAATCGGGTCTCCTTCCTCCAAAAGGGCTGCTCAAAAGCCATCCCCTTTTCTTTGAAAAGTTTGATTCATGAACAGGCTCGGAGGGAGAATCGACATTAAATATTGGCAAAAAGGGTGAAATGATCAGGAAAAAGTCATGCCGGCTTGGGGATTATTTATTTTTTTAATTCTGTGTGATATGATTGCCTGTTCCAACCCCCTGGCTCTTTCCTGCTGGGCGAGTGCTTCACTGCTCTGTGCCTTCCTCGCTTCATTTCGAAGCATCCCCAGACCGCAGGGAACCCCCGGGAGTGCAAGACCTGGCCCGGACCAGTGCTTGAAGGATGACGCCATACCCAAACTCACAGCACAGGACGAAGGCTGAGAACAGGGAGTACATTTTCGGAACTGCAACCTCAACTCCGGAGAAGCTTTTGAGGTGCCTCAATCAAGAGCACGGGGGGGAACCCCTCCAGCAGACGCCCATTTACAGTAACTCGCTGTGGTTTTTGCAGGGATCCTGGCAGACCCTTGCCATGTTTTCTGAGCTTCTCATGCAATGCCTCTGTGATATGATCCATGGTAGTTGGCTGTCACCTTCCACAGCCTTGGGGCACGTTTAGCCATTGGTCTCCCATCCTTCCAAAACTGAGGACTTGAGAAGACACCACAATGGGAATTGAGGGTCTCGTTGGCCTGTGATGCTTAGAGAAAACTAACATCCTAAGGAGTCTTTAAAGCAAGATATAAATCCAGGGGAGATGATGATGTGTTTCATCGAAATGGTTAAAAATCATTCAAGGTAAATCTGCCAGAAAGTATAAACAGACCATTGGTCCTGCTGCAGAACATGGTCATAGACTAGGTAACCTTTGGAGGTCTCCTCTGTGCCCTCCAGTCTACGAGCAGGTTTCTCCACATCTATTTTTCACAGCCTACCAGTCCTAAGGGAGAGCTGAAATGGGGTTTCCAGTCATCCTGGCTACCTAGAAGTCTATCATCTCTGGCTGTCAACCAGAGAAGGAAACAGCAAAGTGGCATTTCAACATCACTGCCAGCGAGTTAGAAGAGACTCAGGAGTGGAGCCATGAGAGACTGCAGGAGTGGGTGCTCCTGGAAAGCAGAAGACCCTTGCATGCCCATCCTAGCAGGGACACAGCCCATGCAAGACTAAAGGCTGGTGGAGACAGGCTTGCTGGGGCCAGGTGGGCAGAAGAGCAGGGCATGACTACGGGACTTGAAAGGAAAGCGGCAGAAGGCTGCAATTCACAGCATGACCTCATGATGTTGAGGTAGTTCCTTGCCTTTGAAGGGCTGAGCATCAGGGTTTAATCCCTTTCTCCCCTGTGGCTCAGAGGACACACTGAGTTTTGCAGAGTGGCAGCTAGTAGTTGTGTCACTTGGGTGCCCAGATGGCTCCACAGTCTCTCAGAGGACACCGATGTCCTGGATAAAGGGGAGATGTTCACAGCAACTCAGTGGCTATGGCACTTGGAAGGGAGGTAAGGGACTTCCCTGCCTCTTGCACCACCTCCCTGCCTGTTTTCTGATCTGGGTTATCTCGACAGTGAAGATCTCACATGCAAGTTCCAGTTCAGGGTGTGACCTGGCACCCTGCACACGAGCTTGCATCTTGTTCCTTTTTGCATATCTTGGATTAGGACAACCAGGTGCTACAGCCCCAAGGATCTTGAGGAGCAGAACTTTGGACAGGATGGAGCCAGGGAGGATTTCTGTGCATGTCTTACATATCCACAGGTATTCAACTGAAAACAAGAGTGGCTATATATTGGCCAAGACCCAAGAAAGTTGCTGCAGTTTCTCAGCAAAATCTGGAGCAACAAACAATGGAAGGTGCTCTGCAAGGAATGGGAATAAAAAGCGCTGGACTTTGCTGCGTCAGCTGCTGCTAAGCCTTTCTATGGACCCAAACACTGAGGAGCTAATGATGTTCTTTGGAGGAGCACAGACCAAGGAATAAATGGGCTGCTGCAAAGCCCAGGCCTAACTACTCAGGGAGAATCTGGAGCTATTCCTGTGCCTCTCATGGTGGTCAACCTGGGTAAGGATTTACCCTGGGAAACCTTCTCACCCTTCCTTACCATCTTCTTTCTCGGCTTGATCTAGCGAGGGGTTCAGCCCCCCCGAAAGGTACAGGGAGTCCTCAGCTCACCTCCTCGAGGGAAAACCTGCAAATGCTCAGGTAGCTCAAGGTCACGCATCTGCGTCCCTGTGCCCTGAGAGACCAGAGAAACGTTTGTCCTCAGCCTCCAGCTGGGTTCTGGTCGCAGCTCAGTAGGATGGGTCACTTCACCAGCCTTTGCTTAAATGACCTCTTGGCTGAGTAAATACGACTTGGCAGGAGGCAATGGCCTTCATGTGCTAACCTGGACACAAGCGATTGCCTCTGCCAGCTCTTTGAGGAGGGGAACTGTTGCAATCCACTCCCTACCCACGACATGATTCATGACTTGGCCTTCCCACAAATTGGCTGGATATTGATGTCCCCAGGGTGGTATCTAGCAAACCTTTTCTATCCTCTCTCTTCCTAGGAAAACTAATGAAATCCCCTGGCTGAAGAGCCTCTGCCTTTCTGTGAGACCAGCAGATGCACAGGTAGCACGTGAGAATGGGTTGCATTGGGCTCACATCAAGTCCTGCCCGCGGGCTCAGGCATTCATCCCCCATGGAGAAAGGTTAGCCTGGAGTGGGACAACATTGGCCTCTGGTTGTTTGGATGTGACAAAAAATTACCTACCCCAAACACTTTACAGGACCAGTGAATAGAGACGCTACGGTTGGGACACGAAGAAAGCCAGCTGTAAAGAAAATGCAACGCACATGTTTCTTCCTGAACACCATCAATACATGGCACACGTTCCTCTAAAAAGGAGGGCCCGAGGGGTAGGTGACAGCTTGGAGATGCATGCTGATTGCATGTTGGCCATGGTTTCAAGTGGGTGGATAATCCCCACCAGCCAATTCGTAGCGTGGTTACTTGGTCCACCCCAGAGGTGCTTCAGGATCCTCGCCAGTGAACAAAACCAACCACCTTCTCCCTGGTGCTCTGTTTTCTTCAGTCTGAAGCAGGTGGGCTGCCCTTCAGGTCCTGAGCAACCATGGAGATACTCTGAACTCCACATCACTTGATGTGTCCTGTCCAGAGCCCACCACGACATGAGTTGGGGCTTCAGGAAACCTCCTGACAGCTCATCCATCAAAAGCCTTTCCCTTCTTGGCTGGGGCAGGCAAAAGCACTTCCCTTGCAGCTCTCATTTCTTGGCTCAACTCTCTCCTTCACCTTTTCCAAGGGAATTGTCCATGGCTGCGACCCCATCCGCAGAGAGCTGGAGAGACAACCACCAAGCTGTGGGGTGGAAAGGTGGCCAGGACCAAGAATGAGCTGGTTGTCGATGATGCTGATTGTATAAAATCAAATAAATTGGCAGACGGATGAGGAGGAGGAAGGCACGCCCACACACTCACCTCTCCTTCCCAACCCCTCCCTCCTCCCCCCCACCTCCCCCCCAAAAAAGTTACTGGTCTGGTTGTTTTGTAAAGAAACCAACACAAAGAGAGTCTCTGCCTGGCGTGTGCCTGCCCTGCTTCACATCACGAAGAGGCTCAGCACAGCAAGAGTGGGGAGAAGCCACATCTGCAGTGGAGAGGCTGCCCAGCTGGAGGGAGCTGCTGGGCTGGAGTTCCCTGATGACAGACGAGTGGAGCCCCGCAGGAGCCTCTCCTCTCCAGCCACCTGCAAGAGAAAAGAGGCAGCATGGGGTGAGCGGAGTGGTTGTTCCCCACCTTGGTCCCTCTGAGGATTTAGGCCTTGGGGACTGTGCAGTCTTCTCATGTGTGTGCATGTGCAGAGGGAGCCAGGGCTGGTCTCCACACCCCAGCTCTAGTCTGGAGCTCATCTCAGCTCTATTGGAGATGGTGGTGAAGGTGGTGGTTGTGCCATGGTGGTTGCAGCACTGGGTGTGCAGCCCACAGGTTGGGACTGTGGTTGGATGTGTCTTTGCGTGAGGTGGATGCCTGGATGCCCACTCTGGTCAATGGAGATCCATGCAGCTTATGGAGCCACTGGTGGCCAGCGGCTTGACCTGGTGGCCTTGTCAGTGGAGATGTCCCCTGGGTGTTGAATACATCTCCATGGGGCTGGACGTTTCACCAAGCAGCAGCTGGGAGCCAGGGGTCTTACCCCAAAATATAGTGCATGTGTTTATGTGACTGACTCCCACCCCAGATGCCTACCCCCTGCAGACAAACTGCACCCTTCTCTTTTCACAGTCCATTGACCTCTGTGGCCAAAAATTTGCTTTACTAGAGTCCTCTATTTGCATTAGTCAATAACTGAGATAATTTAGAGCCAAGGCTCTACACTGCTATGAAGATGGGAAGCAGATGGAATAATTGGTCCATCGCAGCTTTCCTCCTTCAGGTCCAGGGGCACCAACCTCATTAAACACTGGATCTGGGTTTGAAGCTGAGTCCAAAGTCAAGACCCAACTCCTTGGTTTCTCTCGCATTGCCAGCAGGGACCATGCTCCAGCAGCACTCACACCTCAGCAGAGGGGTGTGCTGCTGTCACGTGGAGGTTGGCGATGTGGTAGGACCATCCCTTACTGCAGTTGCTTTCTCCAGCTTCCCACCTGCTGGTGGCAGCAGCAGTTGGCTATCTGGGATGGACGGTCAGCCATGAGGTTGCTTCACAGCTTCTCCATCACTTCCAGGACGAAGTTCTCAGTGCAAGATCTGGACCTCAGGCCAGTGCTTGGATTGCACTAAGGTCTGGGGAGCACTGGCTAGAAGTAAATCCTCCAAATCTCCTGGGTGCAAAGTTTGTGGCCCGATAAAAGCATGCCTGTGCCACCAGTGTCCTGAAAAACAGTGAGGGAAGCCGAGGCCCCATCCCTGCACCTCCCAACCTGCTGCTCTGTGTTTTCCCAGCAAAAGAAACAGGGAAGAGGCTTAAAAACCCCGTGTGTGGAAGCTCTCTGAAGGTACTGGCTAGCCCCGTGCAGAGCCTATGCTCAGGCCTTGGAGCCGAGTTGACTGACAGCTTCTGCTACCTGAACATTCAGCAAATCAGGGTCGCTGTTAATTATTCAACAGTAAAATAATTCAATCTGAAAATTACTCCGGTGGGTGGCAAATCAAGGTCACTGCTTTTTATTTAAAAATGAAATATTGAATGCCTACCACTGCCATCATCAGTAAATTAATCTATTTGTTTTAAAATAATTTCAGTTTAATATTATTTTGTTCCTAACAATTTGCTGATGACTAGAGCCTTTCATCTGAAATTTCCCAATGCTTAGCAAACCTCAGTCAGTTAAGCCTTGATGTTATGACCTCCAGGACCCCCATTGAACAAGGGAGGAACCTGTGTCCCAGGCAGCTGAAATGCTTGTCTGAAGCTGTGTGGCTGCTCTGCAGGAGGGTGAGGAGCCAAACCAGTGGTCCTGGCTCCCCTCCTACACTCCTGAAAAGCCCGTGGATTTCCCAATATTCCTAAAAATCCCATATCTCTCTGTAGCACCCACGAAAGAAAAGAGAAGGTGACCAACAGGCAGGAGGGCAGAGTCAGGGCTAGGAGCATGTAGCCCTGTGCTTGATGTTGGGCAAGTTCATGCCAGGGCATGAAGACGAGGGTGAATCAGGGGCTCCAGGAGGTGGAGGGGAGGTTGAATGTCTACAGGCAGCTGGAATGACACAGATGGAAGAAGGACCTGAGGTGTGGAGGGCTGGAGGGCATGGAGGAGGTATACATATGGCCAAGCATCTCTTAGGGCCAGGTCAGCCCTCTCCTACCTTGGTGGGCTGGAGGTGTTCGAAGGTGTTCTCTCTGAGGGTCGCCACGGCTCTGTTGGCGTTTCGCTCCTGCTTGTACATCTGTGTGGTGGGAGGGATGGATGGGGCCACAGCCGCATTCAGGTAGGTCCCATTGCCAAAGGCCAGAATGGCATTTTCTTTGTGTGGGAAAGAGATGGAGAAAAGTGTTGTCAGGGCAACATTTCCAAGGGCAAGCACACGCGTCCTTTCTCCAGCCTCCTTTGACTGCATCACCCAAATGCATGCCTGAGGGTCTTCAGAGCTCCTTTGTTGAAAGCACAGGGAGCTGGACATCTATGGACATTGAGGACCGGGGCATCTTCATACCCTCAGTCACAAGAAGACTGACCAGCTTGTGGGCGACGCTGCCGAAGCAGCGATGTGCCAGGCAATACTTACGGAGACAGATATTGTCGGTGAAGAGATGCAGAAAGCTCTCACACTCTTCCTGCCGGTTGCCGCTGGCGTTGCACGTGCACCAGGGAGCTATGCTGGAAGTTGAGTTGTCAATGTAGTTGGGTGTGATGGGGCTGCCTGCCGGGAGGGATGGAGAAGTGTTACCGCAAGGCTGGTACCTCAGGAAGGGACAATGATTTTCCCCCTTGCTGCTGTCTTGGGTTGCTCTGCTTACAGCCTCAGCGGAGCCCCTCTGTGATGGCAGCACAAGAAAACACTTCAAATGCTGATGTCACAGGTCTGTTTTGCTCCCAGGGAGGAGAAGAGGGGCAGTCACAACCCTTTTGTTCACCCCACCACCAACAAAGCCTTCAGTCAGTTAAAACGTGCTATCAGTCCAAGGAATGGGCAGCTCCTGGGAATTCAGGTTCGTAGAATCATAGGATCATAGAATCATCTAGGTTGGAAAAGACCTTTAAGGTCATCAAGTCCAACTGTTAGGTTCCCTAATAACATTCAAAACCGGTACGTGAATGTGTGTAAAGATTTCCACGCTGTCATTAAAAAAGCCAAAGTCAATCTCCAGAACGGTCAGAGACAACGAAGGAAGGATTAAACCAGAATGAAATCTTGACCCAAAAAGCTGTCAATTTATCGCATCCATCAGGATGGACCAAGTCCAATGGGCATTGGCGCTTCCCTTTGGACTCTGGCTGTGCTTGTGCTAACTGCTGCCAGCTGGGTCTCTGCAGCATCTGAAAACCCAATCTGACATCCTCTGAAGTCAGCAGGATGGCAGGGGATGGTGATTTCGAGTGGCATCACTGGTGATGGCATCAGGGAACCCCTGGCAGAGCAGATGCCCTGGGATGGACCATCTGTTTCCACCAAAAAGAGAAGCTGGGATCTTGCAGCAGCACCCCTTGGTGCACGGATTTTCTCCCTCCACTGCAGCTATCCTAAAGTTGCCCCATGCTCGTGGCTTAGGCTCTTCTCTAGTCACTGCAGAGGGAAAGCCCAGCATCTGGGGTTGGACTAGATGACCTCTAAAGGTCCCTTCCAACCCAAAACATTCTATGATCTCCCCAAGATCCCAGCCTCAGCTCTCCACTTTACTGTCCTCATAGCTTTTAGCTGGCCAGAGTAAGAGGAGATGTTTCCCACCCAGGGGAGATGTTGCCCACCTGGAGAGCGGAGGAGAGACCAGGTGAAGGATGCAACCTCTTACCTATGATGCCCGTGTATGCCAGCAGACAGGCAGCATAGCTGTCCCTCCGGCAGCCGCTCGCAGCCTGCGGGGATGGCTGGCAATTAAACTGGAACTCCGCATAGCGTGACCTGTTGGAGAGGGAGCAAAAAACGGGACATATCAGCACAGGGGCAAAAAGTGATATAAGAGCACACTGGTGGCGTTTATGGAAGGGAACACAAATCCTTTGCTGCTGTAGGTGTTGCTAAACCAGTTTGAATGAATTTTATACTTTCCTGCCCCCCTCACCAAACCCAGGGGTAGGTGTTAACCCTTTGAGATGAGGCGTGAATAGGTACTGCAGTTAATGTTTTACAGGCTTCTTCTGGGACCAAGAAAGTTCCAGTCTTGGAAGAAATGTTTGTTTTCTGGTCTCTGAAGCTGGTTTTCGAGGGAAGAAGAGCTGTTGCAGACAGTGAGGGGATTTGTTCTGTATTGCCATTATCTGGCTCTTGGGTAATAACTTCCCCTCGAGACCTAAGCCTTCATTTTTAGGCTAATTTGCTGAAAGAATCACGCTGGTCCGCTTTCTCTCTCTTCAAAGACTGCGCTGTAAATGTAGTTGAGGTTATCCTCGGATGAAGGGAAATGCCCAAAGGCTCAGCTATGAAATGCTCAAGCCACCACTGGGGCTGCTGCTGCATCCTCTGCTGCAGGCACCCCTTCCCAGGAGAAGGTTGGACTCTCTGGAGCCTGCGAAGCAAGAGGGGTAATGACACACAGCGCTGACCACAGACCACCATGCCTCCATTTTCACATTGTCTAGGTCCATGCACCCAACCGAGCCAAACCACTTAGCTCAAAGCAGCTTTGAGTCACACACTTGGGCTTGTTGGGACCATCTGGGTCATCTCTAGGGTGCATCATTCAGGTGGCCAGACTGCTCTTTGCATGTGGCTCCCCTGCTAGCTTGGTTGGATAAACTCTGTAAATCATGCTGCCAACCAGATAGGTGCCACCTGATTCTTTAGGGGTGAGTCAGTTGCTGGCACATAGGCATCTAGCGATGTTTGGGCATTGTAGGATGTAGACATCTACGTGGGGCTTTTCAGGTAGGACATAGGACCGACTGGAGATTCAGATCCATCTAAACAGGCATCCTGTGGCCAGGTAAGAAGGCATCTCACATGGCATTTGAGCTGCTTAGGAAATTCCAGCAAGCCCTAGCACTGCCGACACTTGAAGGTAGGGCTCTTTAGATGACACCCCGCAGTGCCTGGACTGTGAACTGGGCACCTCAAATGTTTGCTCTGCCTGGGCAATCTCAGAAAAACTGAGCATGTTGCTTCTCCCAGACAGCCCCCTGCTTCCAGACGTTTTTGTCAGTGCTCCTGGTCAGTGTCAGCACTTTGACTTGCACTCTCCTCCCCCCCAGTCTTCTCTTTTTTCTCTTCTTTGTTCCCATGTTTGCCCCATACCAACCCCTTTCTCCTGTGCCATGGCCTGGCAAACTCTTCTTGCCAAAATTTTTTGCTGCATTATTTAGGGAAGGGAGGTGCTGATTGCAGGTTTGGTATTATTCATGTTAGTAGAGCCCACCCCTCCAGGCTGGGAGATGCCAGGGGTTACAGCTGTGAAGGAGCTGCAGGAGGACTAAGCCGTTCGGGCAGGGTTAGCCCTGGAGTGTTTTACGCTATTTCTTTAAAGTGCCGTGATTTTTTCCTGGCTCTCCTTGTGGTTTCTGCACTGCTAGCTTTGACCAGGTCACACGTCAACCCCTTGCTCCCGCCATGTCTCTAGAGGATGTTTCAGATTACGTATTCAGAGACCAAGGAACCAGATAATTAACAGCTGTGCTGCTGGCAGGAAAGGGTTTCCAGCCTCCTGGGAAGCAACACTCTCGCCTTTGAACCTCTTCTTCCCCTCTGGGACCACTTGGCTTGACAGGGAGAGGGCAGTACCCATCCGTTTCAGATTCCCTGGGTAGCCAGGGGAAATCTGAGCAAGAGCTGGGGTGGCTGAGGGGCTTTGCATCATTCAGATGTCAGGTTTAGATGTATAGCTCAGTTGTTCTCCTTCAGTCACATTTCGGGGGGGAGGGGGGGGGAAGAAGGGTGAGGGGATTAGTATCCATCCATCCTTCCGAGAGGATGCTGCTGCCCTCACCTCCCTTTGTGAAAAGACATAATTTTTAAATTGTAATTTAAAGATGACATGCTGGTAGGGGATGGTGGCTGGAAGTCCAGCTCAGGAAGTCCCAAAGCCCACAATAATTAGAGTCTGGGACAATACTGGGAAACGTGTCCTACACTGGCTCTTGTGCTCTTCTCCAGGTGTCTGCTCATGGCCACAGCTGCACACAGGACACTGGGCTGGGACCACTGCGTTTGGTGCAGTACGGCTGCTGTTCCAGTCTTTACATCTCTTACCAACACGTGCTCCACTCCTGAGAGCTGTATGTGGATTAACCTTCTGGAATATCAAAGACTTTTTGAGAAATAGAGGGGTGAAAGTAGTACGGCTGAGGGAAGAACACTTCAGGGGGTGTGCCTGTGAGTGTGCACATTGGGATGGGTCTGTGCATGGGTGCATGCATGGGGCTTACATGGCAACAGAGGAGCAAACCACACCGGCCACGTACTACATGGAGGATTGGGAGTGAGAACTGACTCTGAGATTCCTATAGCAATCACTAGAACATCCAGCCTTACAACAGAAGGGTGTATTTTTCATATACATGATTAATTTTACTAATTAAAAAAAAAAAAGAAAGCCATAGTTTTAAGGTATCTACAAGAGCCTGTGACTGTTAGGGCAGTTTGGGTGCTCCAGTAGGATGCTCTGGGCTAGGGGAGATAGACAGTGAGGAGACAGACTGGCGACAGTGGCTGCAAGCACCCCACACCACATCCCTGCTTAGCTTGCACCTTCTTGGAACTATTTCCATAGCAGGTCTTTCTTTAGGACTAAAGCCAAAAACCCATAGAAAAGGTCTAAAAAAGCTCCAGCACAAACTTCTCAAACTTCCTCCTGTCTGTTAATGCCTGCTAGAGTATGAGATAAGGACATGGGTCATGGGAAGGAGCCACTCAGGCAATGGCCTGTGTCGGTGGGTTGTGGTGGGATGGGTGCCTCCAGACCAGATCCTTCAGGCGGGTGCATTGGCTCTGGTCACCGGGCTGTCACCAGTGGATGAACCCTAGGCTTGTCCAAGGGACAGCTCTCCATTCCAACCACCCCAGTGTGAGAACGTTACCTGCAGACGTAGTTTTCCCGGCAGGAGTCCAGAGGTGCCAGGCAGTTGGGCTTCTCCTTGGACTCATAGGAGCAGGCAGGAACGATGGTCTGCCGCCGGCGTTCGGCACAGGCTGTGTCGTCGCAGGGGCAGAAGAGCAGCTCGTGGGTGTACTCGGGCGGCACGCGGTCGAAGAACTTGCGCAGAGCCTTGTGGCACTTGGAGCGGTTGCAGGTGTCGGCCCGGGCCAGGCGCCGGATGCAGAAGGAGACGTACTCTGTCCGCAGCCGCTGGCACATCTCATCCACGTTGCAGGCTTTGGCAGCGTCCAGACATCGGTTCACCTGGGTCACCTCGTTCTCAGACCCTGTGGGGTGGTGGAAGATGGTGATGGGGTTTTGTGCTGACCTCCCTGCCAGCAGCACCACCCTATGCTGAGATCTTCATCTCCATCCTTCTCCCATCCACGGCCACCTCAGTGAGACCACCACCCACTCCAGGAAGGCAGAAGCCAGGGTGAAGTCCACATTTTCTTTCTGTGTCCTGGCAGGACCAAATCCCCTTTCCCTACTCACCTTTCCCAAGAGGTGCCACAGACACACAACAAACCTCCCACCCCAAAGCCAGTGCCACCAAACTCCTACATTTAATAAAATGAAGTTTTGCTCTACACTGGACATCTCATAACACTTTACCAACATGAATTAACCAACCTGAGGCCTGGGAAGACAGCAGTCATTAGAAAGTGTATTTACTTATGGCTGTGACTGGGTCCACCAGTGTGATGGGATCTCTTCTAATGGACCTTCTTTTTCCAAAACATTGGTCAAGAATGTTTAGCCTGGAGAAAAGGAGGCTGAGGGGAGACCTTATCACCCTCTACAACTACCTGAGAGGAGGCTGTAGTGAGGTAGGTGTTGGTCTCTTCTCCCAGGGAAGGGGGCGATGGGACGAGGGGCACCGGCCTCAAGTTGTGCCAGGGCAGGGTGAGGTTGGCCCTGGGGACCAATTCCTTCCCCAAAGGGCTGTCAGGGGCTGGAAGGGGCTGCCCAGGGAAGGGGTCGAGTCCCCAGCCCTGGGGGGATTTAACAGCCGGGCAGAGGCGGTGCTGAGGGCCAGGGTTTGGGGGTGGGATGGCAGGGGTAGGGGAATGGTTGGGCTTGATGATCTTAAAGGTCCTTTCCAACTTAACTGATTCTATGATTCTATGATCAAAACAAAGCTGGGTCTCCTGATACATGGGTGGGCTGCGCTAACCCTTGCACCCCAGCTTGTCTACCCTGCGCAATGAGTTTCCTCAGGCCTCTGGAGGGTCAAGCCTAATTTTGGCAGCAGCTGTGCTGTGTTCATCCCAGGACCTGTCCAGCTAAGAGAGAGCTGTCTGGGTCTCAAAGTGCTACAACAGTGCTCTGGCTTCCCCCATCCAGCCCAGTCCTGCCCAGTATGCCCACATCCTAGGCAGCAACTTCATGGGATGGGGATCAGAGCTACCACCCAACCTCATGCCCCTGGAACTTTGATGCTGCCTGCGTGTGAGCACATTTGGGTCTCTCCCCACATCCTTTGCAAGGTCGCCCCTTTGCTGGCTTCAACTAAATCACTCTGTGATTCCACCTTCTTAAACAAGAGGGGAAAGAAAGTCCCGGATTAGCAGGCTGGGAGGGAGAGCAGGGGTGTGCTGTGGGGATGCAGGGAAGGTGGAGGAAAACTTGCAGCAGGGGGAACAATCAGGAAAATAAAGCAAAATCTGTGGTGATGGATGAGAAGCACACTGTCTTTGGCAGGCAAATAGAGGTCTCATGAGTTTATACGCCAACGACCTCCTCTGAAAATCTGGGGAATAGGCAAGAGGGAAAGGTATTTGTGTAACATCGGGTTTAGGGCTCATTCAAAGGCGGATGGGGCTCTGTTTTATAGTGGGGTGTGTGGGAAATACCACAGAGTCCCTGGTAGGGGTCAGTTGAGACATTAGACCACATCAGATCCGACAGAAAAGATGAGGGTCCTCCAAGCGTGAGAGAAAATGAATTTGAAGCCTTTTTTCACCTCTCTGAATTAAGCCCATGACCTGAAGCACAGCAGAAGGACTTTCTCCCCAGCAGAGAAGGATTTTTTTCACAGAGGAAAACCCCCCAGAATGATAAATTTCCAATGCAGAGTCAAGCCCTACCTTTGGCCGGGAGTTAAAACCAGCCCATCACTGCTGACAAGTGTTCAAACATTGACAGTCAATCTGAGCACCTCAAAACTGGCTGCCCTCTTTCATTTTTACTGACGTTATCAGACACTCCTTCTCCAAGCATTTTTTTTCCTCATTCCTATTGTCCCCACTGTTTATGGTCAGCTGGAATTCAAATTCCAAATTTTACAGTTATTTTTATGACGGGTGAAACTTTTGCGTGGTGTGTTCCCACCATGCAGATACTTCCCTTTAAAAATGCCCAGAGAGGAATATTGTTAGAGCATCGTTTTACGCTGGGGAGCCTTCAGCAAACGTGTAGGGAAGCAGTTGCTTGGAAGGGTTTCATTACCCATTCAGCTAATGAACCAGAGGGAACGCACTAGCTCTTCTCCCCTTCCCACGCAACAGCAGAGGATGTGCTTTTTTAAATCACCGCTACAATTAGAGCGGAGGGAGGTAATTCCATTTGTATAGTTTTAATAGTGGCCATATATTGTTTATGTAAAATTGGGTTAAAAATATCTGTTGCTCTGAGTTGGCATACGGTCATGGGGATGTCTTAGGTCTCAACAAGTTCTTGGGAACTTTTTTTTTTTGGTTAGACTTGAAAGAGGGTCCTTTAGCAATGCTGACCGTATGATCATGGGTTGGCAAGTCATGAGTTATGTTATAGGAGGTGTTGATGAGTATAAGGAAATACTATAGGAAAAAATAGGTTAACCTATTTAGGGAAAAAAATTAGGTTAACCTATTTTAACCTATTAATAGGGAAAAAAAAATGTTAACCCAAGAAACTTCATGTCCCTAGGTGGATGCTGAGTCTTTTGGTACATATCCCGGCTGCTCTGGGTCCACTCACTTTGTTGCCTAACCAGTTTCAGTCTGCTTTAAAAACCTGACAATGTGTTAAACATGCATGAAAATCCTCATCCCTAGATTTCGACATGCACTGAAGAGCCCTGTAGGACTTTCAGTGGAACGGGAAAAACTCTAGTAAAGAAGGCCATGACCCAGCAAACAGCTTTGTGCATGCTTCACTCTCTGTGCTCAAATCAGTCAAGTGGAGTCAATAAGAAGATGTGAGGTCAGGGAGCACCCCCCTTCCCCTCGCTGCTCAGATTGTCGAGGGCTGATGGGTTAATTTGCTCCTGGACATTTTCACCTGACATGTGTCTCGCCATCGCGGGAACTGCAGACATCCATCGGCTGCAGGGACCTGCTGCTCCTTGCTCGCTTGGGTGCACTCCAGCTTGTGGATGCTACCCCAGAGTCAGGTGCATATTTGGGAAGAGCTGCAAGAGGACTGCTGTGTTGGCACATCTGCCAGAGACACACGAGCAGGACATTACCTGCTCCCAGATGTGTAGGTTGGTAAGAAAAATCTCCATCGGCAAAGCTTCCCCACGGCTGTGGTGCATAAGCAGAGTTGAACACTGGTTGTGGTGGCAGCTGTGATGTTGGTGATGGATGGCTTAATAGCTACTGCACTGACCTTTTAACTGCTGAGCCGGGGGTTCATGCCCTCGAGGGGGTCAAAAGGTGTCAGGCAGCTCTGCTCACGCTATTAAGTGGATTACATGATGCAGAGCAGAACACGGGTCTGAGTCCTGAGGTTGCCCTCAGGGCATGAGGTTAAAGGCTGTGGCTGGGATCAACCCATAGGTCAGGCTACTGACCTTTTTGTCTGCAGAGTTTGACCCCGTGGGTGTTGTGGAAGCACCTGCTCATACCTAACGAGACCCAAGCTCAGCAGGGTGTTTGCATGGCACAGGTCATCCACCTGCTATGGAGAATCAGCCCACCGATGATCAGCTCATCAGAAGAGGTCTTCCTACCACAGCCCCTTCACAGTATGGACATGAAAAAGCCAAAGGACAAAAATCACAAATGATTCTTCCTAGGACATGTAACAGTTTAGCACAGGAATCATAAGCAGCTTCTGGAACGCGTCCAGAGGAGAGCAACAAAGCTGGTGAGGGGTCTGGAGCACAAGTCTTATGAGGAGCAGCTGAGGGACCTGGGCTTGTTTAGTCTGGAGAAGAGAAGGCTGAGGGGAGACCTTATCGCCCTCTACAACTGCCTGAGAGGAGGCTGTAGTGAGGTGGGGCTTGGTCTCTGCTCCCTGGGAACAGGCGATGGGATGAGGGGAAACGGCCTCAAGTTGCGCCAGGGCAAGTTTAGGTTGGACATTAGGAAAAGTTTCTTCCCCAAAGGGCTGTCAGGCACTGGAAGGGGCTGCCCAGGGAAGGGGTCGAGTCCCCAGCCCTGGGGGGATTGAACAGCCGGGCAGAGGCGGTGCTGAGGGCCAGGGTTTGGGGGTGGGATGGCAGGGGTAGGGGAACGGTTGGGCTTGATGATCTTATAGGTCTTTTCCAACCTAAACAATTCTGTGATTCTTAGAAAAATGACTGCTGGACCCGAACCATGCAAGGCTTTGTGAAGAGACCACATGAGAGCACAAAGGACTGCCCTGTCTGTAGCGCTTGGTCCCACAGCCAGCTCCCTCCAGTTTGAACCAGTAAGAGCAAGAGCATCTTCCCACCCACCTACCTGCAGTGATGGATGCCAGCCGGACGTAATCAAAGCCCCTGATGAACGGCTCGTAAGGGGAACTCTCCAGTACATTCATGCCTGGGGTGAAAAGAGAAGGTGGTGAGAAGGCAGCTGAGGCTCCTGAGGGATGATGGAGATGTACAAGGTTCAACAGCAGCAGTGCAGGTTTGCTTGGTGGGTCCGAGAGGACGTGTGCTCTAAAGGCCGTAAGTAAATGGATACCCAGAGTCACAGGAACTGGTGTGTGACCGTATCCTTAGAGAAGGGAATAGGATGTAACTGGCTTTTAAAAATATATCACAGCTTTGCAGTAGGACAGCCTCTCGGGGATCTGTTGAGTTGCAACCCTCTATAGCTCCAGTCTTGGGCCCCTTTACAGGGATTGCCACTGAGGACACCAAACTGTAGCACAGGCTGTTGCTCAAGGGCAAGAGTTCAAAACCCTACATACGTGGGGTTTCCACCACCATTCTTGCTATTTCCTACATGTCCCTTCCTGGGTCAATGGTCCTCACCCATTTCTAGGACACAGCCAGGTCCGTGCACAGGGTTGTGTGTGTGGCAACACACACCTTCATATTTATTAACACCTCTCCCTTTCTCCCTGCCAACAGCCCTTTCTTACTTGGCATGGAGCTAATGACCCGAAGCTCCTGCAGAAACTTTCCCTCTTCATTTTTAAGTTGCCAGGAAGCTAATTTTATTCAATCGGTGCTTCCCTTTCATCCACTCAATGGTCTGTAATGCCCCATCATCCTGATGGATACCACAGAATATTATTGAAGCAAACAGCTCGGTATCATTTTTTTTTTATTAGGCATTTAGATGGATACGGACAGCAGCAGCAGGTGTACTGGCTGGGATAAAAGGACCATCAAACCTCATGCTCTGGGCATATGCTGATCACCAGCTGCGGTCAGGATGAAATGGCTCCCAGGGTACACAGCCCTGTGCAATTACCACAGGTGCATTACAAGGCAGCTTTACACCTTCATTGAAATATCTTGCATCGTTACTGACTGGAGAGGGGCCCATTTGTATGTTCCAGCATAGCAGTTTTATGTCCTGATGATATAGCACCTTATCAGAGAATTGTTATCGGGTTGTCATCATGTTATTGTGTCTCCAAATGGGAAGGTGGCTAAACACAGGCACGCTCAAGAGAAGCTGAGTAAATAGTATGCTTTGTAAATTCCCTGAGCACACACTTCCACAATTGATTTTATAAGAGGGCTTGTAGGAAGCTTTTTACAGCCTCCTGGGTGCGTATGACTGAGAGACGAAGCCCTACACGGAGCATGTGGATTGGCTTCCTTTCTCAGTCAATTAAACATGGGTAAGGACTCTGAAACATGTGACTGTTATTAAATATATTTCCCCAGGGAAATTAAGGCAAGGAAATCAAAGGTTTGGGAGGGTGAATCTGCATTGCAAGTGAACCTGGTGCTTGAAAAAAACGCAGGGCTCAGGACACAACAGCAGAGGAGAAGTTACCTCTACAACTGCCTGAGAGGAGGGTGTAGTGAGGTGGGGGTTGGTCTCTTCTCCCAGGTAACGGGCGATGGGACGAGGGGAAATGGCCTCAAGTTGTGCCAGGGCAGGGTTAGGTTGGACATTAGGAAAATGTTTTTCATCAAAAGGGTTGTCAAGCACTGGAAGAGGCTGCCCAGGGAAGGGGTCGAGTCCCCAGCCCTGGGGGGATTGAACAGCCGGGCAGAGGCGGTGCTGAGGGACAGGGTTTGGGGGTGGGATGGCAGGGGTAGGGGAATGGTTGGACTTGATGAGCTTAAAGGCCCTTTCCACCCTAAATGATTCTCTATGAGTCTAAGTAGGGCAGGTTCTTGGAAGTCTGATAACAGCCCTCTCACAGTCATCCCTGAGACAGAGGTCCCAAGCCACTGGGCAGACAGCCCATCCAGCCTGGCCATCCAGCACCTATCTCCTACTCTCCATCTGGAGACCCATGCCTGGACCCTGCCTGCTCCCAGCGCTCCCTGCCATCCTCTCCCTACACCTCCAGAAGTGGTCCCAGACCTGGAAGTCCTCCTGACACTACTGTCCTGTACCACCACTGTGTCCAAACCTTCAGACCACAAAGGTCAGCAGGGAAGGGGTTGCGACACAGCTTGTTAAGATGAATGGAGAGGCTGGATTGCCATCCCTTCCCCAGGCTTCACTTCAATGCAAAGAAGTTGTATGGAGGCCCCAACCCTGGAAACATTCAAGATCAGGTTGGACGGGGCTCTGAGCAACCTGATCTAGTTAGCGGTGTCCCTGCTCCCTGCAGGGGGGTTGGACTAGATGACCTCTAGGGGTCCCTTCCAACCCAAAACATTCTATGATTCTAAGTTCACCTGGCAAGTAATTATGGGAAAGGTTGGATCCTGGAAGGTGCTGAGGTCTCTTGTTTCCCCAGTCAGTTCATATCACCATGCTCTGCACCCTGCAAGCAGTGGCACCCAAAAGCTTTCCAGGAACTTGATCAAGCAGTTCCTTGTCTGGCAAGCCTGTGTATTATAATCTCCATCCTCTTTGTTTTGCTTGCCCTTTTGGCCTGTGTTATCACTCCTGCACCTTTCCTTTCAGTTTTCAGCCAGCAGTGTTTTATTAATCTATTTCACAGCCCATGGCTGGAAGGTTCTGTTTTATTCCCCATTTTAATTTTCATGGTGCATAAAATACTCACCAGCCTGACAAGGAAGAGTTATGGCCACTGAGGTGCACTTTTATGGTGACTCTTAAAAAATGTCAAAATCCAACACTTGGAACACTTGGGAACACTTTAAATTCCAACTTGATGTCACCAGCCCCAAATCTTCACTAACCCAAAGACACTGGTGCACTTGAGAACCTCCAAGAGAGTGATTTTTTTTAAGTTCATGCTGTTTTTTCCTCAGTGCCTGTGCTTTCTATAGTATTTCTGTAAAATCCATGGCTTTCATGGTCGTGGTTAGCATACTTAGATGAAAACCAAACCATGCATTTCCCCAGCAAAAGATCTCAAGGTATACTGGGAACATCATAAAAAAGAGGACACGTTCAAAAAAAGGAAGGAGGTGTCTCAGATTTCCAGATTTCTGCTTTCCCCAAAATGTCATTACCGTGGGGGCCAGCAGGTCTTGAGAGGGAAGGGGATACTACAGCGGTGACCTTTTTTGCAGCCACTTTGGTGCTGGGGAGCTCTGTAGAAAGCCCCAGCAGTAATTCCTTTTTAGGAAGACCACCAGAAATGAGTACCCTGCTCAACTGACCTTCCATCAACGTGTGGTGGATGCTCCAGTAGACACTCAAGCAGTGCTTCTCCTTTTTCATGCCTCGCTTGCACTTGCAGCCGTACAGCTGGCTGGAGAGCAGGGCCGTCACGGTGCTCCGGCACTGGTTCTTGGCATCGGGGCCCAGCTTGTTGGCTCCATTGCCTGCGATGCATTGCCGGAGGGTTCTGAATTTGGCACTGCAGATGGGGTCGTTGGTGCAGGACTCGCCTGCTTGAAGGCAGTCCCTGCTCGAGCTGACAGCTTCCGCCATACCTTCTGCAAGAAAGCCAGAGAAGGGGTGTGAGGGTGATGGAGCAACCCCAGGTAGGAAAAGAACTGTATCTCCCATGAGCTGGACCAGGCTGGGATGTCCATCTTCACATGCAGAGATGGAAATCCCTCACATCACCGTCCACTCTACAAGCAATGACCCTGCTTCTGAAGTCTTTAAGTGGGCAGATCCTTCTCCAATAGGTTACTGGAGGGTTTAAATGCCCGGACTTCCCACTCCTACTCATGGATTGCCCCCGCGGTAGGGCTGAAACACACTGGCTGCTCAAGCATGCTGCAGCACTGCTCAGCAGCGTCGCAGAGGAAGAGGAGTGGGTGAAAGGAAGTTGGAGGGATGTTAAGGAGACAAGGCACAACCTGAGATTCAAGACCTCAACCCATCCCTCTCTCCCTTATTGCTGGGTCACCAGCAGCAGTGAGATGCATGTGGCCTCCACCTGAGGAGCAGAAGGAGAGCTCAGCTCTCTCCTGGAGACCAGGTTCTTCCTGATTTCGGAGAGTGACCCTGGATGGGCTCAGCCTGGAAGCAGGATTGTATGTGGCAGAGACTCAACCAGTTCCTGGTACTTGCTCTTTCCTGCTTGCAGCACGAAAAGCTCTCCAAGCACTTTGCTCCCCCAGCTTTTTATCTCATTTCTGCCCACCAAAGTTAACAGCAGTCCAATGCTGTGGAGACCCCAGCCTCTCCTCCTTGCACATCATTTAAGTCTGCCTACACCTCTCTGAGCCCGTGAATGGCTCTGTGTGGGGTGTTTTGACATGGAGTCAGCCCACATCTGTCCCAGGAGTTGGCCCTTGTTCGCTGTGACCACCTCCCCAGGACTCCCACTGTTCTGTCTTAGCTTTTTCCAAGCTTCTGTAAAGTCTCCTCAGTTACTTGCAAAAATACCAAAAGTGTTCTGTTCCCCGTGCTGAAAAGGTAGAGGAAAGCATGGGAGGAAGACATTATTGCTCCATGCACCACCAGTAAATTAAACATGCTCAGCAGGGCTCAGTGGTGCTGTGCCCCCATGGCCTGGAGCAGACCATTTCCATGCTATTAAATGCTCTTCCCCTCTAAAGCAGGCTGGCCACATGCAGACTGCCTCCTGGGGATGGGTGCTGGCCTGTGCTCGCTCCAAGGCTCACGGCTGCATGGCTGCGCCTCAGCAATGGCAGGGCCAGAGGCTCAGCCGTGCTCAGCAGGGCATGGTGGCACCCAGGTGGAGGAGAGGAGACAAGAGTCGAGGACAAGGCAAATTGCACGCTTTCCAGTTGGTGTCATGCTCTGGAGCATGTTGATGTAGGTCAGGCATGACTGCACCATGGCTTGGGGGTGGTGATGAAGAGGGAAACCTGGTTTGTGGAAAGGGAGAATCACTCCCTGTGCCTATAACTTAATTTTGGATCCTGCTGTACAATAAAACCAGAAACTGCTGTCATGACCTTAAAGGAGGATTTCTCACATGCTTCCCAGAAGAACTCCTTGTCCCTAACAGAACTTGACTTCCCTTTGAGTAGGAACTAGAAGGGGAAGGATGCTTTACCTTCACAGGGTAGATAAGGTGGGGTCACCATCTGGTTTTTGAGCCCCTCCAGGGTCTGCTCCTGGTGAGACTTGGAGAACATTAAAAATGCCTCTCTCCTGGGAAAAATGTGGGGCCCTGATTTCTGACTCTGAGGGCTTCATGAGATCTCCCCTCTCTCCAAGAGTCTACTGGTCTTTCCATGAAGTCCCTTTTTCCTCCTTCCACCCTCTACCTCTCCTGCCCTACATTTCTGCATCTGCCTCTGCTGCCCTCCCAGTTCACCCCTTGAGCCCAGTATACCCATTTCTCTTCTCTCAGCAGTCGCAGGGTGTTTGTTAAGAAGGAGCTGCTTCTGTTGCTCTTGATTAGAGTAGGAGGTAGCAGCTGGAGTTCAGATATTTCAATTACGTTTATTACAAACTTCGGGTGAACCCACCAGGAGGTTTCCTCCTGAAATATCCCAATGGCGTCTCAAATGCAAAACCTTTCATCAAACTCCAGACAATTTCAAAGTGCCTCATGGCCAACGTCAAGCTCTCAGTTATCTCAAATCTCACAACACCTCAAATTTGAGTTCTCCTAACCCTGATTTATTCATAGACCTGGTTTATTTAGCACTCAAGGCTTGTTTGGATGTGCCAAATGTGGAGAGAGAAATTATTTCCAACATGTAGGAAACTCTGCCTTGGGCTGTCATATCTTGAAGAACTCCAAACACAAGGAACCAGTTTCCTTGAAATATCATTTGGTCTGCAGTTTCACTGAGATCTATAAAGTGAGCCGGAGCTGCTCATAGTCTCTGCTTTCAGACGCCACTGAATTTTCCATGCACATATCTGAGCAGAATCCATAGGGGGAGGGGAAAAAAATGCTTGACTTATTTTGCCCTGGCTTTCTCCAAAGGATCTCCTCTGGACAAGGATAAAGCGTGGCAGGTTTTATTCTAGAAGAGATGACTTTGTCAGTGTCATGTCAGCTGCTAGAAAAGTAGGTTAAAATAGAAATTATGACCCTCTTTCCCCCTCTCCGCTACATGAATTGCAGAAGATACTCCCCAGGATGGTTATAAACACAGCCAGCCTGTAAAAGCTGTAAAACACTTTGGGATCCCGCTTTAAATAAATCAAGCAGATTGACCATTTGAGAAATTTTCCTGCAAAATTTTAAGTAAATATATCCTCAAGCTGAGACTCGCTTCATAGAACAAAGGCCAGGGGTGAATATTTACAGCCCAAGCCCAAAGCATAAAACACCCCTATTCAGACTTTATGACAGAGGTGCTTGAAGCAACATGAAGTGGAGCGTGACGAATGACCCGTTCCATAATCACGTCACTTAAAAACCAAATCATTCAGGGGCTTTTATTGTTAGTGATGTCTTTGCAACTGAGACAACATAACACCACGTTTTTCCTCCTCACACTACCCCTGAGAGAGTAATTTTATGCAACATTAAGAGAGTGCTTCTTAGGGAAAAAAAAATAAAAATCTCTGTGACTTATGAAATAGATGGTGCCTCCTAACAGGCAGGGACAAAAGCAAAATCAGCTCTTCTCTCCCCGAGATGGAGTGGACTTTCTGGCTTTGCCTTCAAAGCCTGCACCTTGCAGACTGTCCACCGCGGGATTTTCTTCCGCCCCTCCCCCTGACTGACCAGGATGCTTGGGATATGCACTGGGCTGTGCATGGCTTGGGCTTTCCGTGCCTCTGCTTTTCTAATAGCAGACCTTCCAGCTCCCTCTGCTCTCTTTCAAAGGCCATTTGTCTGGATTTTTATCCCTCGCTTGCTGCTAATTTCACGCTGTTTACGGTGGGCAGATGGAGTAATGAGTTTATTTTCACATCCTGTTTGTGGCTGTGCTGCACATCTGGTTCTGCTCTTGCTTACCTTGGTGACACTTACATAAAGTTACTCCTAGTGTGCAGGAGTAAGAGGAAAATCTGGCTCTTCCTATTGCCTTAACAGACCCTTGGTTCTTCTTATGCGGGTATCTCAAAGTGCATTTGGTTGAACAAGGAGGCCTGATTGTCCTCCAAGGGGACCATTTCCTTCACCACAGCAATGCAGCTGTGTCTGGGGTAGAGAAATGTGAAGGTGACCCCATGTGCCAGGTGGAAACCAGTGAACTGGTTGACAGCTGGCTGAACATGAGCCAGCAGGGTGCCCAGGTGGCCAAGAGGGCCAGCAGCATCCTGGCTTGTATCAGGAGTGGTGCGGCCAGCAGGAGCAGGGCAGGGACCGTGCCCCTGTGCTGGGCACTGGGGGGGCCGCCCCTCGACTGCTGGGGTCAGGGTTGGGCCCCTCCCTCCCCGAAGGACCTGGGGGGGCTGGAGCGTGTCCAGAGAAGGGCAGCGGAGCGGGGAGGGGTCTGGGCCCCGGCTGGGGGCCCGGGGGGCCGGGGGGGCGGGTTCCAGGGAAGGGGGGGACGGGGGAAACGGCCTCAAGTTGTGCCAGGGCAGGGTGAGGTTGGCCCTGGGGAACAATTCCTTCCCCAAAGGGCTGCCGGGGCTGGAAGGGGCGCCCGGGAAGGGGTCGAGTCCCCAGCCCTGGGGGGATTGAACAGCCGGGCAGAGGCGGTGCTGAGGGCCAGGGTTTGGGGGTGGGATGGCAGGGGTAGGGGAATAGTTGGGCTTGGTGATCTTAAAGGACTTTTCCAACCTAAACGATTCTAAAAAAAACCAAACACAAAATGCCTGTAGAGCACCAACACAGGGCTCTGCCACTCTGCCTTTCTGATCCAACCAACACTTGGGCTTCAGATGTTTTGGGAGGAATGACGCCGTTTCTCATGGTGCTCTTCAACCTGGGGGTCTGGGATACATCCCCCTCCAGTTTTTGTATTAGGTGTGAAACCCTTGATTCACACACAGTCCTAGGGAGTGATGAACACTGTTATTATTTCTATGACAAGCTGTTGACTCCAGAATTTTTGGTGTTTGCTTTTACAATATTTGCTGCTAAGAGGAGAATAACTATCCAAAATCTCCAACAAAGCAACAGGAGTGGTTTATTACCCCTTTAGGTTGATTGGACGTCGTTTGCGTAATTCTTCCTCAATCAGGCCTGCCAAATCTTGCACAATGAATACATGTATGATGCTCCTGCCTCTCAATCCCCACGTGCTCAGGCTGGATCTCCCGTGCTCATGCATCCCCTGCGCTGTGCGACCCCTTCTGCTCTGCCACCTCGTGTGCCTGCTGCACTTCAGAGGTCTTCTACTGACCAGAGACATCACATGCAACATGTCACTGTCTGTCTGCAAGCCTTGGTTTGCCTGCCAAGCTGGATGGGTCTCCTCATGCCATGTAAATGGCTGGGAGGGGACATTGCAAAGTGTCCTTGCATCCTGTGCTAACATGACAGACACCTGCAGAACCCAGGTCTAAACCTGACCATCCCCCTGTGGTCAGCTGGGTGAAATGACCATCACCGGGCAATCCTAATCAGCTGGGTCAAATTAAATCTGCAGGACAGATGTCAGTGCTTCCTAATAGGCAACTGCTGAAATCCAGAAACTTTCAGCCTACCCAGAACTGTCAGAAATAAGTTGTTACACACAGTTGTTCTGGAGTGAAAAATGATGGGAAAGAGAGTCCTAGTATTTCCCAAATATGCATAAACCAATAGTGACGCATGAACGGGCCCAGGTGGCTAATGCAGGTGGTCACTGCTAAACCTTATTTAGGTTATGTTTTCACACCATGAAATGACAGTCAAGTGCTCAGGATCACCTCAGGAACAAGCCATCTATACAGCTCAAACTTCATTTCCCATTTACCATTGATACAGCTGCAGAGTGTGCAGTGGACTGCCCTTCCTCCAAGGACTTACTTTGGATAGGCCTCCCACCACGTACCTTAGATTTTTTTCCAGGAGGGCAAGAAGTTGTGGCTCACAGGAGTCCCCCTCTTCAGGGCCCTCATTTGCAATGGGGCTGAGGCACTCAAGAGTGCTTGAGGGGTGCACGAGTGGCAATCCTGCACTGGGAATTCGGTGTCTGCATTGCACTAACATATATTGACATGGGTTCGTGTCACTGGACAAAACCCCTGCACCCTACCTGGCCTGGGGAGAAGCACACAAAGCATAACAGAACTTCACCAGTAAACACCTCTGCCATACCGATGGTCCTTCCCCAAACCTGCCTGAGAACAATCCTCCCAGGAGGTCCCACACACCTTGTCCAGAACTCATAGCTCTCCTCTGGATTTCCCTTCGGGATGCTGTTCCCCAGGCAAGGGATAGTTTCCCTCCCTTCCATTTGTCTTGCCCTGGGCTCAGTGCATGCTCAGTGCTCCACCACCATGAACACTTTGAGGGTTTCATCAAAGTCAGAGCAAAACACAGTGTTTTGCTGGATTAGATCAGAGGAGCTCATGCAAGGAGGATGACACCATTCACTGCTATCAAGCCTCTGTGGATGTAGATGGGTTTACAAACATAACACACACGTAATGAAATCCCACAGTGCAAACTGATCTTCTTTTGCCAGTGATTCTTCCCCGTCAGCACTGGGGTGGTGGAATTTGCTGAGAACAACTCAGGAATGTAATGTCTGAGGGTGTCGAAGCAGCGCCGGAAAGTTCAGGCCAACAACAGGCTGCATGTCTCGAGCAGGCATTCAAAATATGTTGTCTGACTCCTTGTACATGCAGCTCTGACCTTTCTCCCCTTGCTTTCAGGTTATAAGGAATCTTTCGTCTGTATTTTCTCGGTGCCTTCAAGCAGGACTTTACAGGCACTGAGGAAATACAAATAAGTACAATAACATTCACCAAGTGTTTCCTTCTCCTCTAACAGCTGATCCACGTTGAAGATAATCTACTCAGTGCATGGAATCAAAACCAGAAGTAACCACATTCCTCTGATCTCTCTTCCTGCTTATCATAGACTAATACATGACACCTAGATATCTTCAGAGAAGCCTGAAAGCTTGAGATGTCCTGTAGGTCAAAACCCCTGCTGTGGCAGGAATTTTATGAAGCCATCCCACCTGTCCTTTGGCATGACGGATCTGCACAAGTCAGAGGATGTACACACATTTTTAGTGGGATCTTCTTTGCCCTGTGAGGACTTAAAATGCAAAGTGAGAGTGAAATGTGATGGCCACAAGTGTTAAATGAAAGCCAAAGAGGGCTCGGTGAGTCAGGTTTTAGACATCTGCTGAGATGAACTCAAGAATCCCCCATTTGTCTTTGACAGCCCTCCTCATCTGAAGCTCTCTTAGACGTTTGCCAAGGAGGCAAGTGTCACTCTGACTTTGATGAAGCCTGAAAACATCAAGCAATTTATTTGTACCCCACCGAGTCAATGACTAGAACCTGGCTGGAAAACAAGATGCCATGGGCTGGGGCACGTGCTGGTTTTGGCTGGGATAGAGTTAACTTTCTTCACAGTAGCTGCTATGGGGCGATGTTTTGGATTTGTGCTGAAAACAGTGGTGATAACACAGGGATGTTTTCGTTATTTCTGAGCAGGGCTTACACAGGGTCAAAGCCTTTTCTGCTTCTCACCCCACCACAAGAAGTTGGGAGGGGACACGGCCGGGACAGCTGATCCCAGCTGACCAAAGGGACATCCCACACCATATGACATCATGCCCAGAATATAGAGCTGGGGGAAGAAGAAGGAAGGAGGGGGATGTTGGGAGTGATGGCATTTGTCTTCCCAAGTCACCGTTACGCGTGATGGAGCCCTGCTGTCCTGGAGATAGCTGAGCACCCGCCTGCCCATGGGAAGTGGTGAATGAATTCACTGCTTTGCTTTGCTTGCATGCACGACTTTTGCTTCACCTGTTAAACTGTCTTTATCTCAACCCATGAGTTTTCTCACTCTTACTTGTCCAATTCTCCCCCCCATCCCATCATGGGGGAGTGAGTGTGTGGCTGCGTGGGACTGAGCTCCCGCCCGGGGTTAAACCACAACGGGGCATTAATTGTTAGATTTTGTTTGCAAACTTTCAAGTTGGAAGAAAATCCGGAGCCCTCTGGGTGTCTGTAGTCTGGTGAAGTTACATCATGCCTCCATTACCCTTAAGGAGAAAAGGATTCTTCATGAAAACTCTCATGATAACTTGGGGTGAAGTCTCCCTAGATACCATTACTCTCCTACACGAATACATCGTTCTTGACAAGGCTTCAGCCTTTGTTTTCTAAAGATGCCTCTGGAATGCCCCTTCCTGCTGTACTGACTCAGCCAGACTAACAACTGAATCAGCTATAAACAGTATTCTCATGAAAGGAAGAGGCAAATCAGACCATCACGCTCAGTGCATGACCTGGTTGCAAATAGTTGTGTACCTATTTTAAAAAATAATCTATCTGACCAGGAAAAAGGCTTAAAACTCTTGAGCATCCATCAAGCTTCAAACTGGGTACACGCTATTCTGAAATGTGTGCTCTGAAACCCATATCGTACAACCAGGTACAAGCTTTGGCAGTGAACACGATCCATGTCACATTCGTTCCTTGCCAAAATCTGGGGACATCATGATATTGATATATGGGGGGGGTTCGGTCCCTGAATTCTGGTGTCACAGAGGCGCTTCCCCCATCCCAAAGCTAACTAGTTATGCCACCAACAGAAAGCAGTGGTTAGTGGGGCTTGTGAGCACTAGGATCATAACATAGGTGCCTAAAAATAAGCATCCCATCCTGTGGGCTAACTGAGGGTCTCTGGACATCAGCTGCTTGTCTGTGAAGATAAGAGCACATCTAGTAGAGAGCTGTAAGGACAACGCTATTAAAGACTGTGAGGTCTCAAGGGCTAGAGGAGGTCTCTAAGTACTTAAAGGAAATACATGTAAGACCACAAGTTCCACCTAAGTTTGGCTTTAAAATGTCCTGACCACATGGTAGAGACATAAAGATTCTCTGCTGAGGCATAACAAAGCAAATTTAGACCCAAACCTGCTCCTTTTTAGGTCTAACTCTGACTGGGTCTGTTTGATCATACCAGCTTGTCGTCTGTCCCCTTTCTGACCGCTCATGTTCCTCAACCAGAGATCTCCTATATGCTGGACAGGGCTCAGACATACCCCTTTTCACCCAAAAGGTGATGGTGAGCAAGAGCTTTGATTGCATGCCTCCCTGTGGCTTCAGGTCTGGTATTTGACCTTCGTATGCTAGAGAGCACATTCCAAGGAAGGTGACCCAATAAGAATATCGAGGATTCTTGGTATTCAGAATTATCTTTATTCTTCCTATTAGGTTGATCCCAAGAAGACATTGTGGCCATCCTGTCCCTAAGAGAAGAATCCATTATGTGTTTTCTTGGAGAGACATGATACAGCAGCCCAGAAGGCCAACCATACCCTGGGCTGCATCAGGAGAAGCGTGGCCAGCGTGGAGGGAGGGGATTCTGCCCCTCTGCTCTGCCCTGGGGAGACCTCCCCTGGAGCCCTGCATCCAGCTCGGGAGCCCTCAGCACAAGGAGGACATGGACCTGTTGGAGCGGGGCCAGAGGAGGGCTACTAAAATGCTCCGAGGGCTGGAGCCCCTCTGCTATGGGGCCAGGCTGGGAGAGTTGGGGGTGTTCAGCCTGAAGAAGAGAAGGCTGAGGGCAGAGCTGATTACGGCCTTTCAGTACCTAAAGGGGGCCTATAGGAAAGATGGGGAAAATCTTTTTAGTAGGGCCAGCTGGGTCAGGACAAGGGGGGATGGCTTTAAACTGAAGCAGGGCAGGTTTAGACTGGATCTAAGGAAGAAATTCTTTCCAGTGAGGGTGGTGAAACCCTGGCAGGGGTTGCCCCGAGAGGGGGTGGAGGCCCCATCCCTGGGAATATTCCAGGCCAGGTTGGACGGGGCTGTGAGCAACCTGATGTGGTTCAAGGTGTCCCTGCTCCTGCAGGGGGTTGGGCTGGGTGACCTCTAGGGGTCCCTTCCCACCCAAACCATTCTATGATTCTATGAGACATTGAGGCAGCATAACTGGCCATGGCTGCGAAGTGGGAAGCATACAGGTTGCCTGCAACTCTTGGAAAACTTCAGTCTGATCTCTCCAGAAAGCAGAGAAGAGGGAACGTGTGCATACACGTGCGAGTGTGTGTGTGGAGGGAGGGTTGTGGAAAATGCAGTGAGTATTGTTCATGCCTAGCATTTATTCAGCCAAAAATACAGCTGATGGGAACATATATGGACTTCACAGCCGAGGCACTAAGTGTATTGCTTTGAATGTGTATTTATTGCTGGCATTTTAAAGCAACTCTTACTGGCATATCCAAATACTTCGAATGAAAGCTGCCATTGAAAGAGGCATCATTATCACTTCAATTGGTGCTGCGTTCGGATGAACTGAGAGTGATCTAAAAAGGAGAGCAATCGTCAGTAATGCTCCACACATGGGTGATTTTCATTTGCTCTGTCCAGCACTGTTGACTCTTTCTCTTGCTCTCTGATGTCTTTGAGAAGAGTGTGTGGCTGTCAGAGTTCTCCACTGCAATGGTGAAGGCAACAGTCCTGCTGAGGTCTTTTTTTAAGGAAGATCTGGCTATAGTAGCCCCAAAGATTGAAATCCATCCCCCACTGGAGGGGGGAAGGATGTATTTAAGCATGTTGCCACCCTTGAAAGGTTGCAAAAAGGGGCAATTTTAGATGGGAAGCTGGAGACTTCAAAAAAAAATCATAGAATCACAGGATGGTTTGGGTTGGAAGGGACCCCTAGAGGTCACCCAGTCCAACCCCCCTGCAGTGAGCAGGGCCATCTCCAACCAGACCAGGTTGCTCACAGCCCCATCCAACCTTGCCTTGGATGTTTCCAGGGATGGGTCATCCACCGCCGCTCTGGGCAACCAGTTACAATTCCAATATTGATGACTTGCTTTGTACCACCATCAAGAAGCCAATGACCTCGGTCGTCAGCTGGGTTTGACACACAGAAAGGAAATAAATGTCCCCATCCCAGATAAAAGCCTAAGGTGAGGGGCAAGCAGAGCATTCTGCAAGCACATGCAGGAAGCATGGGGAAGTGCAGCACAATTCTATGCAGAGACAGGCAAAGACAAATGGAGGTCTATATATTGGGGAATTGGGAGGACTAAAGAATAATTTAATCGAAGCGGTATTCATGATATCAGCAACATGCCAGACATTTACAGCAGTCTCCCCTACTTGGATGACATGTTCAAGTTCATTATCAGTAATTGTTCTGGGGCTGATTTTCCAGTCTTTAGAGGAAAGAAACTGCTACGTGCTCCAACTATTAGTGCAGGCATTTCTCTGGTGCTTCTAATGGCTGGAGTTACTCAAGGCAGAGCAGTGGTAAGTGCGTACTCCTTAACTAGTCACTGAGCTGTGAGATTCCCAAAGAGCTCAGTGCTGTGGTGTTTGGGGTTCCTCAATGGTCCAGACCTGTAGCAAGGTTTATATTTAACAGAAATATTTCACAGGCCTGTAGTGAGTTTGGAGATTGGCAAACAAGCTGTTGACATGTTCTCTCGATCTCTGTTTCCCAGATTAACCTGAGCATAAGCCCTTTACTTCTCCCCCTTTTGCAAACAGAAATTCTCCTCGCATTGCAGCTTATGTTCAGCTGCCACTAAAGCAGCGTTCAGCATCATCAGCCACAGAGCCTGTAGTAACTGAGCTCCTCAGCTATCACTGCATTTTGTTCATGTACATCTATCTACCTACCTATCTGTGCCTCAAGATCAGCTCAGCTTCCCAGCCTGGATTTGAATAAGCAAGGCAGCCTGATTCTCAGCTTTCCCAGCAAAATTTCAGCTAGCAATGATCAGTGCCTTGAAGGCAGACTTCTTAAGTCCAGCAGAGTGAGATACAGATCTTTTTCAGCGCCTGCAATGGTTTTATACACATATGTAGATATCTATATGTAATTTTTTAACTCACTTCGCTTCAAATCATTTGACTGAAGAATTCTGGCATTCACCTACTCATCAAAATCCTGTCAATTAAGTAAGGACCATTGTAAAACATGGCCATTTCTGGTGTATATCTGCCAAATGAAGGTTTACTGTTTCCTACAAGATGACTTAATCGAACACTGTCTAATACTGCAGTCTCAGAGTATCCTGGATAATCGAATATGTGCACCATACCTGACCCATCATCACTGTTTTTTCTCTCCAAGGTGGAAATTATTAACACATTTCACACAGATCCATTTATCCATTTTCTTCATCTCTGTGTTAGTTTGTGGCCACTGCAGTGTATTTTTCAAGATTTCACAGATTCTATAGAATACTTCAGGGCTGTAGTATTTTTGGCACTAATTTTTGCATCCATACGCTATACTATCAATTACAGAAAGCTCTGATTTGAATTGATACGTAACTCCCAAGCCTTCGTTCAGTGACAGTGTTAACATCTTTCTGCAATGTTTTGTCTTTTGCCATGGCCTCCAGAAGTTTACTCCCTACTGAGTTTGAGACGAGAGAAATCTCCCCCAACTGATTTGCAGGCGTTATGCTGATCTCTACATGGTCTTCAAGAGCAGGCTCCTCAAACACTCTCAGGACTGTGCCTGCTCTCAGCTCTCGTTTTCCTGGTTTGCACCAACTGCATGGATGCAGCTGGAAAAGGAAAGCTAAACACCCTTCTGCTCTGTGACAGGCGAACGAGCCTTTTGCTTTGGGAACAATGAACTTGGGGTCCATGTTCTTCTTGGGATCCAGCTTTCCTACCTGACTATTTCTCTTTAACATTTTCTGCAGCAAAGACATCCCTCTATGCATTAAGATGCTGTTTCCAGAGTCTTTCTGAAAACCAGTGCCACCAGTCTGCAAAGTGCACAAGAGTTTTGTCACACGGTCCCGAGTCATTTACAGAGGGATTTAATGGCCAAGCGGTTCATCCTTGGGTGACACAGCTTGCCAAAACTCAGGTGCTTGCTTTGTTCCCTCTTTGGCTTCCCTGTCCAGGTTGGCAGTCCTCATTCATTTTGAGTCCTTCTGCATAATTTCCCAGAAAGAATTGTCACCTCATTTTATTTCAGGAACCAAACTCTGCAAATCTTTCTTATCTGTCAAAGCAGCATTTCTGTAATCGCCTGGCTTTGGCCAGAGTCTGTGTTTATGTCAATTCACTTGCACTTTCTTCCAAATATCTTGCATTTCTGATTTTAAATTAGATTTCTCTTGCCATGTCCCATTTCCTGAGCCATTTCTGCAGGCTTTTGTTGTCTTCCCCTTTTGCTGCCCGCTCCCCCCCCCCAACCCTCAGTCTCTCAGGATATCATCTATGTGTATTGCAATGCCTTCATTTCCTTCAAATAATTCTTGCACTTTCCTGTCAAAAGTCTCCGGGGCGAGTTAAAACCCAGAGGGAAATTTGTACAAGTAACATCTCCCATCAGGGCACTGGAAATGCAGACTCTCAAAGTCTTCTTGATCAGGGCAATTTCCAAGGACCCAAGAGGGGCAGCTGACAGCACAAAAGAGAACATCTCTCTAGCCGTTGTCTTAAAAACATCTCCCTTGGCAGGCAAAGGAAAATATTTTCTCTGAATATTCCTATTGAGTTCTTTGGGATCTAATCTCAGTCTGAGGGACTTGTCCTTCTTTCCTGCTGTTCCCGGGGGCAGGCACATTGCAGTGGCTTCTATTTTTAAAAATTATTTTCGGTGTTAAAAGATAGTCCAAGCCCTTCCCTTAATTTCTGTCTCATGAACAGAGGAGCATTTCTGGAGGCTGGAGCACTTTGGATCTGACAGCACAGATTTCTATGCCTTGTTCACCAATGCCATTAAAGACATCTTAATACTGTTTTATTTTCCCTTTTTGTCTATTTTTTTTTAAACCAGATTCCTTCTCTTAATGACCTTGCTTATGAGTCAGAACTTCATCTATCTCTTGACTGTGATCCATCTGCACTACTGATGAATTTTATTTTTCAGTTTATTAAAGCTTTAGCTTAACTTAATCCCCCTTCATCCCACCACTCCTCTTCCCTGGCCTACACTTGTTTGCAGTGTATCACTTTCCCGCTCCTGATACCATCCGGTGTCTCAGATTCTTTAAAGCTGTAACCCTGAAAAAGGATTTACACTGGGGAAAAAATGAAAACATTAAACAAGCTTTCCATCTGTCTTGGTCTCTGACTGCAGTCAGTCCCTACGCAAGAGCAGTTAACTGGGAAGCAGATGATGGAGCGAGGTTGAGGGTGTGGAGAGGGATGTTTGTGCTGGTGATCCATTGATGGACAGGTACAAACTCATAAATTGGGAACAGAAATGTATCTGGCTTGAACGGAATGGGCTTGTCCTTCTCTGAGAAAATGAAATGCAAGACCCTGAACTTCTGCTGTTGCCCAAGCCAGGACATGTGGTGACTGATGAGGTGGGCAACAGTTCCAAGGACTTTGAGGACCCTTTTGGGTAAGACCTTCAGAATGACATCCTGTCATGTCCCACCACACTCCCCATACAATAAGAGATCTTCCTTTCAAATAGTGTTTTAAGATCCCCCCATGCCACACAACGGCTTATACAGAAATATGTTCTCAGGGGTCGTTGGTACCTGTTAGACAGTCTGTGCATATCAACTACAAGAAATGGCAGAAAAGTAACATCTTTATCTTCCCAATCCTCATCAAGAATGTGATCCCAAAGGAGGCGACAAAGAAACGCCCTTTTTAAAGAAGCAGAAGAAGGAACTGGGTGAAATATAGACCAATCATGTGGATAAGACTGGCCAGAAAAGTAAGGGGTGACATGGTAGGATTTTACTTTTGCAAGCTATTTGGCACGATGCGCCCATGAGAATGGCCTCTGAGCAATCATGGTAAAGTGGGTGCTCATGAATACTGCACCCCAAGAAGCGTAGCAATGGCACATTTTCAGACTAAGGAGGTCTCCAAGGGTCTGTCCTCAGTCTGGTACTGTTCAATATTCTCATAATGACTCAGATGATGGAATAGAGAATAGATTTATGGAATTTGTGGCTGACAGAAGATGAGGAGGGGGTCACAAGCAATATATGGGACATGACTGGAATTCAAAATTATCTTGATCTGTTGAAGGCAGTGTCTGAAATTTGGAGGATGACACTGAACAGAAGCAAAAGTGGCACCAGGCAATGTGAGTGCAAGAGGACAGGAGGGAGAAGTAAACCTAGGAAATGGGTGGCTTGCCAGCAGTATGGGAGACATGACCATGGGGTGGGAGGTGGTCACAGGCTGAACAAGAAAAACCAACAGGATGCAAACCAGAAAACATGAGGTCTGGGACATGAGTGGTGCATATTTATCACAGGAAGCAATTATCCTGCACTTCTCAGCTCCAGTGAGGCTTGAGCTAGAGTTTGGGTCCATCTTTTTGGCAGGACAACACGTGCTAAGGAAGGTGACAAGATCCCAGAGGAGTTTTGTTAAAATTATAAGTGGTTTTGCAGGTTGAGACAAGGCTGAAAGGACAGAGTTTGTTTAGTTTAGGACAAAGGCCATGAAGAAACAAAATCAGAGCACTTGAATATGCAAACAAGACAGTTTGGAAGCAGACAGTGATAGATAGCCCTCCACCATCGTGGGATGTAGATGAGAAGTAATTTTGAGTAAATGTGCAGCAAGGGAGATTTAGTTAGATATTAAAAAAAAATGTTATATGGGAAGTTAAAAAGTGGAACAGATTACGGAGGGTCTGTTTAATCCCCCCAGCAGTGGAGTCGTTTACAGAAGCATCTGTCAGAAATGGCTCTTGCATCCTCCCTTCGCTGCTGGAGCAGCAGGCTGGGCACGTGCGGTCCCTTCCCACTCTCCGCACCTATGACACTGTCCAGTGGTGGTTATTGAAGACCTTGTGGCTGGTGTGGACTCGTAAAGTGAGAAACAGCCTGAAAATCAAAGAAACCATGCTGGAGTCAGACCCAAATGAGAGGTGAATAGTCTGCATCAAGGCTCGCTCTCCCAGAACAAGGCATCTCCCTCTTCTCGCTGTTAAGCTGGTGTTAATCAGTAGTGACTTCACTGAAGTATTCAAGATGAAGGCGTGTAAAACCAAAGCTGAGGAGAAGGATACCTGGTAAGGCTGTTGTGAAAAAAAGAAGCAGTGTTTCCTCCTCCGAGGACAATTATGCAGGCTGGTGGTTAGGGACTCTCTTGGGAAGAAGGAAATGGGTTCAGAAGCACCCCCGTTGGGGAAGAGCTGCAACCATGACACTAACCCATGAAAGACAAGCTGTTTGAGACTGAATGTAGGGTTGGGCATGTGTGGAGCATGGCAATGGGGAAATTTAGCCATTTGTATTACCCTGGAAATGAAATACAGAGAAAGTAGGTGCCTACTGGCTTAGCACAGGGCTCTGCTGGGGACAGTGGAAAGCCCAGTGTTGGGCAAGTTGAGCAAGCCCCAGAGAACATGCCGGTTCCAGGAGAGATGGTAGGATGTTTCCCCATTCGTATTCAACTTTCAGATCCATACGTGCTTCTGCCTTGTTCAGCAAATAAAACTGGCCAGCACTCCCTATATATCAGCTGCCCATCTGTGTAATGAAGAGAGCAGCTCTCCCCTGCTTCACCAGGCTCTAACGCAGCTACTAAAGCTCTGTAGCTGTCCCTGGGCTACCACCAAACACTGACAGTCTGTCACCAAAGCAGCAGAAAGGCTGTTTTTTTAAAGCACATTTCAGGACCCGCTGGAGGTCTGCGTCCTCCTTTGCCATCTTGACAGAGAGCTGAGGGAACTGCTGATAAAGGGCACGCTGAGCCCATTTGCTCACTCCATACCCTCCTTCAACTTTATCTCTACAGGCTTGATGTTAAGGCAAAGCACGTCACCTCTCCTTGTCCACCCCTGCCAACAGCAAAATAAGCGCAATGCCTTCAAAGACAGAGGGCTCGGTACATGAAGTTCAGCAAGCTCCGTGAGGGAGCCGTGATGCCCACTGCATCAAACGGTTCTAAGAGCATCTCAACATTGTTGGTTCAGCAGGGGCCAGGTCTCATTTTCAGGTTACCATTCCCACTGTAGAGAAGCAAGGAGAAAATTACATTTTCTTTGTTTGATCTCTGGCACTTTCTGGATCAGGAAAGTCCACGGGTGTTGAGTTTGAACTACTGCCAGACTAACAATTGTTAGCAAAAATGGACAGTATTGGGATCATGCCTTCAGTGGTTTCAGCACGCTCTTATCTATCCTATGCATCATTACATATAACTAAGCACTGAAAAACCTTCCAGCCCTGCCTGGCTGGCAAAACACAAGAGCATCCAAGACGGGCCAGGACAACTGTGCAGACCTTGAGTATTCATTGGCAAGGAAAGAATCTCACCCATTTTTAAAGGGTCATTTATCAATGAACTCTCTTCTTAATGTACCTCTTTAAAACATTTAAATGACAGGGCATTCTGCGCTGCACTGTTATGATAGAGAACCCAGCCATATGTCAAGCAGGAACTGTGACCCCTTTTTCTATGATTAAGTTCATTTTTGTTCCATCCCCCCCCTTTTTTTTGTATATGATTAACTGGTGAATAAAAAGGCTCTTTCTTATTTTTCTTTGCAAGGGCTGAAGCAGTTTTAATCATATATAATTCAACACTTGCTATGCGATTTGCATTCCCTGCTTTAAGATGAATTTGGCACTAAACAAGCTCTCAATTATACTCCCCCGCCTCTGTTTTCTCTGGAAGTCACAAAATTCATTCAAACAAAAGCTAAAACCCCCTGAAGTTTTACAGAGATGAATGATGATAAAAACCAAAGAACAGACATCCTTCTCCTGACTTTACAAAACCACAGGGTTCCAATATATGTTCTCCAGTGGCACTTCTCTAGGCAACCTAGGTTTCAAAGACAAAACCGTGTACATGTCTGTACCAGCCCAGGTCACTGCATCTGTCAACCTTTCTTCTCATAGCCAACCTTTTTTTTGCTTCTGACGCTAGGTAGTAAATATGGAGGCTGGAGTTTGCAAGCCCAAAGCATAAGTGAGGACAAATAAGGCAGAAACTGAGATTAGAGGAGGAAGCCAAGTTAGAAAACTGGAGAAGTTTCTTGCTGAAGAGGAGAGGAAGAGACAAGGCAGTGAGAAATGGGCACTGATGCAAGACAGCTGGAATTTAGGTATGCAGCTACATGTATGTATTTACATATACATAAGTATGTATTTAAATGTAAGGATGTATATGTATATGCCCTGTGAGACCCCACCTGGAGTACTGTGTCCAGCTCTGGGCTCCCCAGTTCAAGAAAGATGAGGAACTCCTAGAAAGAGTCCAGAGGAGAGCAACAAGGATGATAAAGGGACTGGAGCATCTCTCCTACGAGGAAAGGCTGAGGGAGCTGGGCTTGTTCAGCCTGAAGAAGAGAAGACTGAGAGGGGATCTCATCAATACCTACAAATATCTTAAGGGTGGATGTCACGAGGATGGAGCCAGACTCTTTGCAATGGTGTCCAGCGCCAGGATAAGGGGCCATGGGCACAAACTGAAACATAAGAGGTTCCAGTTGAATATGAGGAAAAACTTCTTTACTCTTGAGGGTGACGGAGCCCTGGAACAGGCTGCCCAGGGGGGCTGTGGAGTCTCCTTCTCTGGAGATATTCAACCCCCGCCTGGATGAAGTCCTGTGTAACATGCTCTAGGAGAACCTGCTTGAGCAGGGGGGTTGGACTGGGTGATCTCCCGACATCCCTTCCAACCCTTGCAATTCTGTGATTCTGTGATATAGGTAGATAATATATATTATGGCATCACTGCAGAGACATAGTCAACACAGAGCTGATTAAGAGTTAGGCAAGCCATAGAGGAACCTAAATTAAGTTCTTGTAGTTACTCTCTAGAAACACTTCCATGCCTTCCTTAACTACAGGAGAGAGCGGGGAGCCTCACTTAGCTGTGATCACCCCCATAGCCAACGAGGCTGAGGTGGGGAGACAGACAACAAATGTGGGGTGGGAGGTCACGGAAGGGAAAAGTCAGGCTCTGTTGGAAGAGCAAAAGGACAAAATCACGAGAACTTACAGAATCATAGAATCGTTCAGGTTGGAAAAGACCTTTAAGATCATCAATCATTAACTGAAATAGTTAACTGTATAGTCAAATAAACAAAAGTCCACATTAAAAGGACATTGAGGCTGTAGATGCAAAGATTCACAAGTTGGGATGTACCATGAGTAATCCAGAACGAGCTGAAATCCACCCGTCTCATCCCAAACCGGCATGGTGGTATAGTCTATACCAACAGAGTCACATAATAACTCCAGTCTATGCATTAATACAACTTTACACCCAGGAGTGTTTCTTATTATGTATATCTACATTGCCCAGAACATCAGGGGCTGCCTGCAAGTTAGACCGTGCTATTTTAATAATCAAACTCAGGTTAAAAATCTACCTTTGGAAGCAGTGCAAGCATCGTATTTGTACCTCGTATAATATTCAGAGTGCTGCACAGAGCGGTAAGAAGCAGCATTGCAAGATCTAAGCAGCTTTGGCAAGTATTTTCAAACACATCTCATAAAAAGGAGAGCGAAAGAGATATTTCATCCAGCTAACTGTTTGTAATAAAAGGCATAAAACCAATATGGAAGCCACAGAACAGGGAAACACAGTGGAAATAATATGAGAGAGAAAAAGGCTGACCATGTCTTGGGGTTTTCCCAAAATCAAGATGACAGATTGGCTTCCCCTACAGACGCTGAGTTGAGGCATTGGGCAGGAGGTAGGCAGAAATGGGCAGATAACGAACCGCGGGGGCAGCGAGTTAAAAAAATAAAATAGAAAATATAGAATAAAAGGCAAATATTTAAGAATTTGTCATAGGAGGGCTGTACAGAGGAAGAAAGATGGGAGCTGTCTGGCATTCATTTAGTTGCTCCCATCTGAGCTAGGTACCCATGTTCCTATATCACTAGAGGAGCTGATTGCTCACATGTGGGCACTTAGTGCCATTCGAGATGCTCTAAGGTATCTGAGACATGAAGGGGACTGCAGATGTGACATAGTCCCATGGGAAGCCTGCCCATTTCTGGAGCAGCAACTGGAAACCAAGCAGAGCATCAGGCAGGACAACCAACTCAGCTGTAGGTAGACATTCATATGAAATTAGAGAGATACGGCCGCTGGAGCTTCATCCTGGTCACACAGGAACAGGAGGTACATACAGGAGGTGTGCTGGAGGTGCACTGAAGCAAAGAGAGGTGGCAATGAAAATGTAAGTCCCGAGTGTCAAATGTGGCCAAAGCAGGGATCGTTAACTTCATCATCAGGGGAAGTAGCAAAATGATTAAAGGGAAGGCCTCTGGCTTGTGTCAGGAATTAAATAAAGCATCTGGAGCCAGCCAGCTAGAATCAGAGCTTGCTTAAGGTGGGATGGGGTTTCATAATGTAACGCAGCAGCAAAGGGCCAGCAGTGTCATCTGCTATAAACCCTGGGTCCCCTGGAAAGCAACACTTCTGAAACACCGAGGAAGGAAACAGCATCCTAAAGTCACGACACCTTCACCTGAGCTAGACCTGCATTTATGGCAATTACATGTTCCTTCCATCCTAGAGATCCCAGGGGATGGAAGGAAATTAAATAATAATAAGTTATTAAGCAAGGTTTGAACCTTCACGCTGAACTTTCTCTTTATGCTCTCCCTATTTCTGCCCTGGAAATCTGTTTTCAGCCTCAGCTCAAATAACAAAAGAATTTTGCTGTAAGAAATGATCTTATAATCCAAGACAACCTGATCCATACAAAGGTCTAGTGACTTGCTCGAAGGCTCCTCTTACCCTTGTAAAGCAAGAGCCCACCCAGGAACAGGAGCAGAATCCTAAAATTTAATTACTGGCTGCAATCATTTATAACACACTTTCAATGATTATTCATAGGTTTCATATGGGGGAGGGAGGAGGTCACCAGGTTGCAAACAAGCCTGAAATTCAGAATTGCTTGCTGAGGAGAGCTGGGGGAAGGTGATTATGATGGATAATGCAAGAGAAGAGCATAAGGGAAATTGATTGTGAAGGTTTACCAGGAACATGTGGACTATTAAAAACTCTATTGCACATCAGTGAATTTCAGACCCTTAAATCGACAGGACCTTTAAAGGAAAATCACATTTTCTATCATCTGATCAATGGAGGTAGCAGTGTGTTTGGTCTCTCTTCCCTGCTCTCTTTTGACTTCAATTGGCTGGTTTAAAAAAGTTTAATGTTTAATCTGGTATTAAGTGCCATGAAGTTTGAATAGACCAGAGGCAGCTGAAAAAGCCAGAAGCAATAAAGTTCAGCTTTCATCCTAACTACCTGTACGAGGTCCAGCTAATCACAGCTCTCCTTGAACGGCACTTGTTATTTCAGTAACCCTTTTTTCCCCCCACATGGCACATGGAGGCTGCTCTCAGCCCTGTGATGCTCTGCTGAAGACAACAGAAAATTGTGCCAGCATCTGACTGTGAGGACCCCCTTCCTCCATCACACGACGAAAAAGTAATTCAGAGCTGTTTGGGACCTGGCCAGGGACAATACTACCAGTCAGGTCCAGTTCCACTGCTGTCTTTCACCTTATAGAGTCATACTTCTGTTCACAAGTGCTATTGCAGTCAGGGGCCACCATTCTTGGCTTTGTGCGGGGATAAACAATAAGGCAAAGGGCTGCAGCGGCTGCTTTTCATCTTCAAATTGTTTTTTCAGCTGCGGATGTACTCGAGGTTCCCAGTGGCTGAGGAAGAATTAAGCTCCTACAGTGTTTCCCCATGGTGCCCCGCTCAATAGCAGAAAGGTCCCAATGCAGAAGAAGATTGGGAATCACTGAAAAAGGTAGCGACCACATGGCCTGTGGGAAAGGAAGATTGCTACACCCGTTTAAAACCACGGGAACCGTGAGGGAGAGATGACAGTCAGGAAGGAACGGGCATGAGCCTGTCTCCAGCCCAGACCCACCCATGAAGAGCTGGTGCAATCTCAGAGGAGGATCATGCTGGAAATGCAGAAGATGGGCACATTTAGGATGTCGGTGTGAGTGCAAGCTCCCTTGCTTGTGTGGTCTCATATTGAGTTGTCAGCAACTGTTATTGGAGCAAACGAGGCCAAGGTAGGCGTCGGGATTGTAGGAATTCGTTGTGTTGGATAAACAGAGGGTGGATGTGGTCGTGGATCAGAACAGAGCTTATATACATAGCCTAGAAGTGGGTCAGTCTAAGGTTATTTGGAGTAAAAAACACCCATGGGTGGAAGAGGGGAAAGGTCTGAAGTGCTTGGCTGCTGCTCTCAGGACCTGCGTTACAGCCAGGATGAGCGAGCATCGCTGTTCTGCTGTGGTCAGCAAGTAGCTGATTAAAATCCCTCAGTGCTGCCCGCGTGAGCGAGGCAGGGACCCTTCAGAAAGCAAAAGGACTGTATGATTCACAAGTCCAGAGGCCAGGAGGTCAGAGCTGACCTCCTCCCTTACACAGGCCAAAGGGTTGCATCCACTTACAATGGCAATGGCCCCTATAATTTGTCTTTGGCTCAAGCGTGTTTTCCAGAGAAGAGCCCCCATTGATTAGAAGACCCCAAGAGACAAAGAAATCTGTTATCATCCTGGGTAGTTTGTTCCAGTGGTTAATCACCTTTCTTGCCAAAATGTGCTTCTTCTGGCTCCTTGGGTTGTATCTGGCCCAGCTTCTTCCCCCGCCTCTTGTTACTGCTTTCCTGCTTTCCCTCTGAGGTTTAGATTTTTTTTCCCCTCCTATTGAAAACACTTTGACAACAGAATCACTGCACCGTCCATCTCCCTTCTGCAACAACTTCATTCCTTAAAATTTCTGTCCCTGGAAGGTCTTCGCAGAATTACAAGCAATCTCTGCAGCTCTTTAATCCACCGATCCAACAGTTCAAAATCTGCCCTCCCAGGCATGGGGAGGGGTGGCTGTCCCCACTTTTTTGTGCTGGTCTGCTCCAGAGTGGAGTTTTCATTTCTGTGTCCACGAAGGGTTTGAGTCCTGTGTACAACATCTTCTCAGCAAATCATGAGGACTGCCTGTCCACCATGCCCACTAATTCTGTCTCTCTCTGCCAAAATATCATCGTTCTGTGGCAAGGGATTGTGATTTTCCTCCCATCTGAGAAGCCTGGACCCTGAATTCAGCTAAAGAGGAAAGCTCATTGCATCTGCCTCGCTTATGTACCAACGATGAAGATTTGTGTCTTCAGTTGCTCGATACCTCTACACTACAGATTGTTATCTTGCCCAAGAACGGTATCAATATTTTTAATCATGCAATTAAAGACCATATCAGAATGGATATGCACAGGGGAAAGGAATTAAATTACACAGACAGCCTCGGATCTGTCATCACCTGTCTTTTGACTGTTTGGCTTTCCTACCTCAAACTGCTCTAATAAGATCAGACCGTTCTCCCTCTCCTCGCCCCCAAGATATTAGCAGGTGTAATGTACCTGTGCTGACCTCCCACTGTCCTCAGTATCTCCAGAATAAACACTTTACAGCTTTGTATATTATCCTAGAAAGGGGCACAGGCATCTCATCTCCAGGCATTGCTGAACCCCCTCCCTCCCCAAATCCTCTACATCTAAAGAACACACATGAGATCAGTAATGAACACCACGTTGTATGCTTTATGCCTCGTGAAAGGACACGTAGCTGGTTTTGGGGAGATGGCACATGTGCCTGGTGGGATGGGGCGGTCTGCACACAACACATGAGCCTCAGATGAGGGCCCCTGGTCTAATTCCTAGCAATGACAGGAGAAGCCCATCAACCTTTCCATGCCTTGGTTTCCCCAGCTGGGAGGTGAATTTGGAGATGCTGGCTTTTGCACAGGGAGCTTTGAGACCCCCAGGTTTACTGCCAGGTAAGTGATATCCATGGGGTGTTTTTGTCTAGTGGATTTGGAGTGAACCTGGAGCACTCCAGAGCTAGGTCCAGGCACAGTACAGAGGTGTCTATGCATGGCTGGTTAATGCTCATATGGCCTGACTGTGTCCGTGAGCAGATCCCAAAAGGCAGTGCCATTGATGGCAGTCAATGCTCACTGGGGCACAGAGAGCCTCCAGTGTTGAAGAAGGAGCCAGTTCAGGAGTGTCTGATTAAATAAGGATGAAGCTCCTAGACGTTGAGAGGGTTTTGGTTGTTTCATCCTGGTTTTGACTGTTTTCTGGATCCATTTCCTTTCCAGGCGCCTCTGTGTCACTAGTGACCACAGCCATCCCCCCTGAAGTGCTCATTTCATACTTTACCCAATTCCAATTTACTTGCAGCTCTTGGGGGGCCCTTTTCAGTGACAGACTTAATGGGAACAGATTGGAGGTGGGCTGAACTTCTCTCTGGCCTGGGAAGCTCACCTGGGTTCAGCAAGCATTGTGCCCTCAAGCCTCCTACATCTCCTACACATCTAGGCTGATGGCTGGGGGCCAGGTATCGACCTAGATGACCCTCTTGGCTGTCTACTGGCTCTAAGTCGTGAACCAGCCACTGTTCCTCTCCATCCACGCCCCCTTCAGGCAGTCCCTTGTTAAGTTGCTTTTGCAAGCTGGGAATTTTGTGCTGCATATTCTCAGCTCGCTGCAATGCCATTGTCTATGGAAAAATCCCCAGTTTCATGAAACCAGAAGCTGGCACAACCGAGTGAAGGCACGGCTGACTCAGACGACTGTACTGAAGCTGTGCTGATTTACACCGGCCTGGGGGAAAGTCGCAATGATTTTCCTCTCCTTTGACTGAGTAGCCACAGTGACAAGAGACGGAATAGATGACAAAATAAAACAGATCATGAATCTAGAACATGCAGCTGGAATTTCCCCAGCAGACTCACAAAGTGAAACATCCAAAAAAGGCCTGTGAAATATGAATTAATGTAAGGACAAGGTTTTAATCACACAACTTTAAAGCCACTGTAATTCCACGGAGCTCAGTCTGGTGACTGGATTTTTACTAATATCATATGTACCTCTAGTGCACAAAGAACAGACCTTGGTCTTGTTTTTGATAGTGCCAGTTCTGCAGTCAAGTCAGCGGTGTATAGAAGTATGATATTAAAGGTCAGTTGCACGGGCTGGATGATTTGCTGGTGTGACTGGTCATCTCTGCTTCCTCTTCTGGAAACACAAATATCTATACTGGGGAGGCTCTGGCCCTGCCAGCGGTCACCAAAAGATATGAAAATGAAAATCAGAACACTTGGCTTTCATCTGCCACCTGTTTATGTAGGACTGAGCAACCTGATCTAGTTAGCGGTGTCCCTGCTCACTGCAGGGGTGTTGGACTAGATGACCTCTAAAGGTCCCTTCCAACCCAAAACATTCTGTGAGTCTATGATTCTATGATGATTCTATGACTGTATCACAGAATCCCAGCATGGCAGGGGTTGGCAGGGCCCTCCGGAGCTCACCCAGTGCCACCCCCCTGCCCAAGCAGGCTCACCCAGAGCAGGGGGCACAGGACAGCGGCCAGGCGGGGGTTGAAGATCTCCAGAGAAGGAGACTCCACAGCCCCCCTGGGCAGCCTGGGCCAGGGCTCGGGCACCCTCACAGTCAAGAAGTTCTTCCTTCCATTCAACTGGAACCTCTTCTGCTTCAGTTTGTGCCCATGGCCCCTTGTCCTGGCACTGGGCACCACTGCAAAGAGTCTGGCTCTGTCCTCGTGACATCCACCCTTAAGATATTTGTACATGTTGATGAGATCCCCTCTCAGTCTTCTCTTCTCCAGGCTGAACAAGCCCAGCTCCCGCAGCCTTTCCTCGTAGGAGAGATGCTCCAGTCCCCTCATCGTCCTTGTTGCCCTCCTCTGGACTCTCCCCAGTAGTTCCTCATCCTTCTTGAACTGGGGACCCCAGAACTGAATGTATCCAATGGATTACCATGGACTGACCTCCTGCTGAGCACTACAGGCATTTGGCTGCTCTGAGAGCAGAGCAAAGCCCTCCAAGCCACATTCAGCAGCAGAAAAATCATGTGATGAATGTGGCTGCCACATCCCTTGTCTTGTGCCACAATTTCCAGAACCAGCACACATGCAAGCTACATGGGACTCACATGCTGCAGGCCAGACTCTCCCCTGGTGTCAGCCCACCAGACTGCATGTGGGGTCATGCATTATGGCTTGGGAGTAGAGGAAGCAGCAGCTTGAGCTTGATCTACCCTGCTCATCTCTGGGGCATAACGTAAAGACATCCCATGTCCACTTTGCCTCTTGATGGGGTCCTAACGATATATGGATGTGCACACACATCAGGAGTGACTTTGTACTGGGGTTGCTCACACTCACGACTAGTCCCAGCAGCCGCCACTCAAGGTAGCCCCAGTGAAGACAGACTCATACACCTCCATGCCGCTGACTAACTCATACTTCATGAAGAGAAGAGAAAAGTCACAGAAATGACCAGTCCTGGCCTGCACGCTCCCTGGTTACTTCCAGGCTGTGCATCCAGGTTTCCTTCCTATGGAGACCAAAGCGCAGGTCAAAGTAGAGCCTGGTATGTGCTGAACCATTGATACAGTGTTGGGTGCGCAGCAATGGGCACAGGAATGAGAGATTTCTTCTGATCCTGTAGTCCAGGAGAGACGCTCCTAAAATTGTAATAAAACACTTCTGGAAATGAGGTTCCCACATCACATAAGTGCTTCTGAATATGGAGCTCATTATGTGAAAAACACAGCGGTGCTCAGGTCCAGAAGAACAATAGATCAAGCAGGAAGTCAATGTCACTTTTAGTAAATTAAGGAAAATATCGTATTGACATTGCATGTGCACGGCCAGGTAAAGGCACTGTCTCATGGCTACCCATGGAGGGGATAAGAGACCCCCTGTCAGCAGGAGAAAGCTTCTTGCTCGTGCTACAAAGCGAGCTGTGGAGGCACTCTGCAAAGCAGAACTGGCTAGAAACCTCATTTAGACCAAAAGGAGGGGGGTTCTTCAAATAATCTAACCAACCCTTCCCTCCCCCCAAAGAAATAACCTCTTCCCTGCATTTTACTTTGGGAAAGGCCTATTTTGAGGGGGAAAAGTTGTCCCAAATGGCAATTTTTTAAAGGAAATGTTAATAATCATTAATAACAAATTAATCCGCATATTAACAGCAGCTCTGACCACTGAATTAATTCCTAAGCGTGGATTGGGATAGTCTAGGGTCAAAAAAAAGACGTCTTTTAATGGAGGTACTCTGGATAACTACTTACAAATATCTCAAGGGTGGATGTCACGAGGACAGAGCCAGACTCTTCTCAGTGGTGCCCAGCGCCAGGACAAGGGGCAATGGGCACAAACTGAAGCAGAAGAGGTTCCAGCTGAACGGGAGGAAGAACTTCTTGACTGTGAGGGTGCCTGAGCCCTGGCCCAGGCTGCCCAGGGGGGCTGTGGAGTCTCCTTCTCTGGAGATATTCAACCCCTGCCTGGATGAAGTCCTGTGCCCCCTGCTCTGGGTGAGCCTGCTTGAGCAGGGGGGTTGGACTGGGTGAGCTCCCAAGGTCTCTTCCAACCCTGCCATGCTGGGGTTCTGGGATTCTGTGACATAACAGGGCTCATTCAGGTGGTGGTTTAAGGAAAACTGGAGATAGTGGGATGCCAAGGGCAACGGCCAGCTGTAGCATTCCCGAGGTGCGAGGGCTGCCGGTCACTTAAAAGCATCCTTTCGCCAGCCCAGCCTCATTGACCAAACTCAAACCCAAGGGCAGCCCAGGGATTTTGGCAGAGGTAGTCCCTGAGCGTGGGGGATGCAAAAGCAGCAGCGGGACATGTATCAGCCTCAGGCTCCACGGCAGCCTTGCTATAATACGTGGGAAACTCCGTGGCTGTTGCTGCTTGTTTGCAACACAGCTTTTGGTCCGGCTGATTTAAACTGCTTTCCTCTTCCAGTTTTGGGGAAAGGCCCGTAGAAGTAAAACTGATGCAAAACCAAGCTCTCCAAGCGGTGCTGTGGGATCCAGCATTTCTTTTTACCCCCCCAAAGTTCTGATCTTGAACAGAGCAAATGGAGATGCACGGACAAACAGAAGATGATAGATGTTTTTGCCTTTAAATCAAAAACCTGAATGTCCCCAAACTAAGACAAATGTGGCCTCTGACCTGTGGCCATGGTAAGTCCTGCAGTCTGGATCACTTCTGCACTGAGTTTTGCAGCTGAAGTTCATCTCCCAGCACGCACTACAGATGCGGGTCAGGATCCAAATCACCTCCTTTTGGGCCAAAAGCATTTTGTCTTTTGCCAGAAATTCAGCAGGCTGCCCGGACTGTCTTTCTTGCCTCTGGTTTTGTCAATCTTTCCCGCAGAGGGGAAACAAACTCCAAAGGTTTTGCAACCTGCTCTGCTCGGTTTGTGTAAGCGCCAGCTCAGTGGGTTTTGTTTTAAGGCTGAGGCTGCCCTGTGGCTGGTGTCTGGACTCTGCAAGCTCTTGCCTCGTTTTTGAAGCGAGCCATAAGCTGCCTGGGTGGCTTTTGGACGCAGCCTGCAAAGGGCTCTTTTATCAGACTGACCACCCAGGGCTACAGCTGAAATGCTCTTTGCTTGTTCATGTGCAATAGCGCAAATGCAATGTACAGCACACACAATACAATGTATGCAATCCAACGCATGCAATGCAGCATATGCAATTATGGCAGATGCATTACAGTCCTTGGTGTGTCCGGTGGCTGCAGTGCCTGGTCACAGGCTCTACCCAGATGCCGTTTATCAAATCCTCAGTATGTTGGAAGGATATTTATTTCAGTCTTTTCTTATGTGGGCAAACTTGGTTTGTGGTCACAGAGATCCAAGTGGGGAGACCTTTTGGTTTTGCAAGGACAAGAGAAGGTTGAAAAATTTACCGGAGTCTGGGCAGCTTTGAAACCTTGTACCTGGGCTTCTCTGAGACCTGAGTCAAAACCAAGGGTTTTGACTTGCAATCGCATTCATCCCTGACAGATATCTACGGCTCCAGTATTTCTCTTTCCCGCTGCTCAGAAAGTGTTTCCTAACTCCTGATCTCACCTCATGTTAAGCCCATGACTTCTTGCCTTTTATAAAAGGCTGCAAGGGATTTATAAGGCTGCAAAGGCTTTGTAAAAGGATGCAAGGGATGGATTATCTCCTTTGCTGCTCAAGGCTGTATCCCCCTGCACCTCTTCTCCAGGTTAAATGAACTCCACTTCAATATTTCCTTTTGGCCTTTGGCAAGGGCTGGGGCCCAATGATTGCCAGGGATGTCTGAGCACATTGAAAATGCACATTTCTTCGGGCAGCCCCGGATATTTGCAATTACTACCCCATTTTACTGGTGCCATAGAGACCCATTTCCAGTCACAAATCAGTGCCAGAAGAAGGAAAACCCAGGAGCTGTAACTTCATTTTTTGGTAGGTCTATCCTAAAAAACCCAAAGCAAGGCAAGGTTTAGCATGGTATCAGAATAGCTACAGCTTCTCACATTTCACCATCATTTTAGCCAGCCCAGGGCAGATCTCAGGAAAGGTCCATATCTTGACAAATCATCCTGCAATCACTAGCAAAGAATTGCTTTCCTTCAAAGGAAAATCCCCCTTTTCACAGCAGATCCCCAATTCTCTGCTTCCCCGCTAACCTGCAAAAAACCAGGTACGGAGAAAGCACCCTACACAGAGAATTTGGTAAGGCAGAGATGCCTGAAAGCAACTTTGTGCTCCCTTCCCCCCTTGGTGATGTACACTTAGTAAATGTGCTTTTAATCTCATTAATGTTGTTTGAAAGAAGCAGTGGTGTATGAATCATCTGATGCAAATGGAATAGTTTAGGGAATACATGCATTTTCATTAGCCTAACTTCTCCTCCAGCACTGTGTATTAGCACGGAATTAACCCATTAATTCTATTGATTTCTATTAATATTGTGCATTCCATCAGTGCTCAAATCCCTGCGGACTCCTTTCCAACCATCTATAGGAGCCGGCTTGTTTAATCAACATTGCACAACTAATCGAGGCAACTGTTTGGGTCATGAAGTGAAGAAGAAAATTGTTTCTAATTGAGAGTACGGGAGGAATTTGGGGAGGCAGGATATAATTATTACTGCTGGAACAGGGCCAGGATGCCAGCGATCACACTCTGCTGATCTTGCTGAAAGTGCCATGGGAGTTGTTGCAAGCACAACCAACGGAGGCATGAGCAGATCATTTCACCTGTTCTGTCCCAAAACCCAGCCAGCACCACACTGGTGGGAAACTCATACCCTAAAATCCACTAGGATCTTCTCAAACATCTCCTGCCTATCTGTCGCAGGCATTCATCAGCCTCTATCACAGCAGTATCATAGAAACATAGAATCATAGAATGTTTTGGGTTGGAAGGGACCCCCAGAGGTCACCCAGCCCACCCCCCCTGCAGGAGCAGGGACACCTTGAACCACATCAGGTTGCTCACAGCCCCGTCCAACCTGGCCTTGGATGTTCCCAGGGATGGGGCCTCCACTACCTCTCCGGGAAACCCCTGCCGGGGTTTCACCACCCTCATTGTAAAGAATTTCTTCCTTAGATCCAGCCTAAACCTACCCTGCTTCAGTTTAAAACCATTACAAAGATGGTCTTTCGTGTTTCTAGCTCAAAGCTGCTGGGTTTTCCTTACTACTCAGGTAGCAGGATGGCTCTTCCTCTTGTAGCCTTTTGCTTGGAGGAGAGCATAAACGAGGTCTTTGGTGAAAAAACCCAAATGAAAGCAAACACAACAAAGTTGCTCTTTAAACTTAGCTTATTCACCAACATCTAGTTCTGGTAGTCTCCTCCTTGGGCAAACTGTGCAGCGAGCTCACCCTCCCATTGACTATGCACACTGAGCCCATATCCATGACATTTTTTACAGGACTCTTCCAGCAATATTTTGTCTCAAATTGCCTTTGCAAAAGGCCCTCTTTATTCCCCTCATCATCAGCCCTGCCTCATTTTCAGCAGCAAGCTGAATCCTATCTCTTGCATCCTGGCCTAATTATCAAACAACCCTGTCGAAGTATTCAGTCATTTGCTGATATTTTACTCACAATTAGAAGTATCAATGTGCTCCATTAGGCTTCTAATATCCTTTATGTTCAGCCTGACATTTGGGGAGCTATTTTATTACAGCTGACACTCTGGGAAATGGGGCTGGCATAGTTAGCATCAGTAATGGTGTTATTGACCCCAATTTTATGAATGCAGGAGGATGTCTGAATGTTACACACTCAGGTATCCAGAGGGTTCTCACCGTCTCACACCAACGTCTGCCCTGGGAGCTCACATCCCTGCCTTTCTGTGAAAGCGTGGTGGGTTTTTTTCTCACTCCCCTAAAGCTCAGGGACACTTTTCTGATCAAGTGTTTGGCAAATAGTTAACACACACCAAAAAAAAGCTCATCGAGACTGTGAGGATTAAGGTTGAGTTTCTTGTTGAAAAGCCTGCTGGCGTGTTGATAAGCATCAAACACAACTGGAAATCCTCAGGGTTGTTCCCACTTCTGAAACAGGCTGGTGGCACAGTCCTGGGCAAGTTGTTTCATTTCTCTGTTATTTCACTATGGGTCAGACGGTGGTGGAATCACAATTTTTGTAGCACAGGAGGCTGTGAAGTCCCCCTGCATGTCACCACCTCTCTCTAAGCTTAGGGAGAGATGGTCCCTGCCACGAAGGTCTTCAGGACCAAGCAGAAAGCCCTGATCCTAACAAAAAGGATAATTTGAAAGCTGAGATTAGGACATGGGTGTTCTGAGCCACAGTTCACAGTTGAAAACCACTCACACCTAGTTCTTGCCAGAGATTTGGCTGGCTCTACTGTTGCTTTTCTGGCAACTCATTAAATGGACCTCAGTCAACAACAGGTGATCATGGGACTTCTCTGGTGCTCATCAGGCAGCAATCCCAGAGCAACTCCAACCAGAATAAAGCTGGGGAAAGAGAAGCTGCAGTGAGCTACTGTACGAACATCTGACCACCGAGCACCAGCAAACAAGTCCTCCATCCCCACTCGGGTCCTTCTCTCTGGCCATCAATAGGCATCTGGGGTAGCTCTTTGAAGAGGTTCTGGATGGGGCTACATGGGTGTAACCCAAACCACCACGTTTCTGAGACTGCATCTGGGGTGAGTTACAAAAGGAGGGCCTGAACTTACCCCTGCTGGGTCTTTAAGCAGTGACTGCAAGAGCAGACTCAGTGGTAAATCCAGCTGGAATTTGCAAAAAACATGTCTGACTGATGCTTTCCCCCTTCCTTCCTTAGCAGTCATGACGCAGACTCTTACAATGTCACATAACAAGGAAATCCTCCCCTTTTCTCTCCCCTCTTTTCTCAGCACCACATGAGCACCTCAGGACAAAAAAAGGGCATTTTAGAATACAGGAAAACACCCAGTTCTCATCAAGCTGAGGCTATTGCTGAAATTTTGTGCCATTTCAGTACTAAAAAGTGGAATTCCTTGCATCAAGAGTAGTTACTGTACTCTAAAGCCTTTTTAAAATAATAAAAAGGAGGAGCCATTCATCCATCGCTATGGGGTTCTTAATGCAAAGAGGCAAGGCAGGCATGGACCTGACAGGGAGATGTGGCTTCCCCAGGGAACACAAAAAGTCAGTGGCAGAGAAGGTACAGCCCAAATCCCCCGAGCCCCAGACCACTCCTGTGGCTTCAAGTTTTCACACACTCCTGACCTGAGGAATTCAGCTGAGCCCTGGGCTTGGATCCAGTGTGAAGGCAGAGACAGACTCTTCCCAGTGATGCCCAGTGACAGGACTGGAAGCAATAGGAGGAAACTGAAACACAGGAATTTCCACTAAAAAGAGGAAATACATTTTTTACTGTGAGGATGAGTGAAGCCTGGAACAGGTTGCCCACAGAGGCTGTGGAGTCTCCATCCTTGTAGATATTCAAAACCCAGCTGGACACAGTCCTGGGTAACTGGCTGTAGGTGACCCTGCTTGAGAATGGGGGTTGGACTAGATGTTCTCCAGAGGTCCCTTCCAGCCTCAATGATTGTGTGCAATGCCATAGCATTATCTGTAACGATAACGGAGAATTCCCCAGAATGGGCTGGAAAATGCAGGCTCTGAGCAGAGGTTGAAGGTATGGAGATCGTGAAGGAGCTACACAGGTTCTCTTGTAACCCCAGGATATCCGGCATCCTGAAAGTGGCTGCCTGCAACCACTCCTGGCATAACAGGGAGGTTATTCCTGTCAGAGGTGCCAAATGTAGTCCGTGTTCTTCCAAAATCAAGGCATCAAAGAGTGGAAGTCAGTACCTCTCCAAATCAGGCGGCTTTTGTCGTGTCCAGGGATTCAATCTGGGCTGCTACATCTGGAAAAGTTGGGCTTGCACTGCATTGTGTATCTCCAACCTTCCTCCAAACCTGGCCAACCGGCCAAACATCCTTGAGCATTTCATCAGCGGCAGAAGGTCCTTCCAGCCACCACCAGCCACAGGGGCCAGGAGAGGGAAATCCCAGTGTCACAAGCAAGAAAGGACTTCTTTAACCAGTTTGGGGTTGGAGCGTGGACCTCAGTGTCACAGACTGGATCTATAGGGCAGTAATATGTTGCTGGCAGCTGCCTCAGCTCCCGTTGTAACCAGTGGAGATACTGGGCAGCATCCACATACCCATACAGAGGTGCTCCATGCCGCTCGGATGCCTAGAGATGCCATAAAGGATGCAGGAGCTATATCATTAGGAGCTCCCACCTCTTCCCAGGAAGGAAAGGAAGCTTTCAGACCACATCGCCACCCAAAAAAACCCCACAGGAATAGTTATCTTTTCTTCCAGCTGCATCTGCCTCTGGCTGACCACCCAGATCCAGCCCCACACTGCCTTGCACTGATACCGAGTGAAGTTTAAACGTCTCTCCTGCTTGGCATGGCCTCCCCCACCACACACACACCCCCTTCTGCAACAACAAAGCTCCAGCTTCTGCCTCTTAAAATTAAATCTTATCTCCTCAAACCACTCCAGCTCCGCACACCTAGGATCCCATCTCTCCCTCTCATCTGACTTTAACACCACCACTATTCCCCCTCAGAAGGAGGAGGACGGAGCCCAGATTAAAAGGAGCTCTCTAGCTGGCAGCAATATTACCTTCCTTTGCCCTTTGATTTTTTATTTTTTTGTTGTTGTTGTCGCTCTTGCATTTTTTATTGAGCACCCGGGCTGAATGGCTGAATAAAATCGAACTTCCCAGCTGAGACCACAGATGCTCAGCTGTGCATACCTTAGGGAAAAATGTGTGCAATTTCCATTTTGGCCAATTATCATGCGGGGGAACCTTTTATCCTGGTGGGAAGGTGGATAGGAGAAAGAAAAGCCTTTGGAGGTGTCGATTATCTTTTAAAGGAACGCTGGCCATTTAAAATTGTTGAGCCAGAACTTCAGCAGACGTGAATCAGCAGAGACCCTTCACAAACACAGGGATGAAGAGCTAAGAATTTAGCTGGGAATCTGGGGGGTTGGGTGTGGATACGCCTATGTTTATTTATATATCACTGCAATTCTCTTTCATGGGTGTATTTGGGGTTTGTACTTTTTTGCTTGTTTTTTTTTTTTTTCTCTTCCTCTGGACATTGGAAATCAACTTGTTTGCTTGGGCTGGCATTTCTGTGAGTTAAATTAATCCCAAGACAGCAAGCACTCCTTCCCTCCACCCTTGCCAAGCGTGCATAGGTCCTGCACTGCTGCTCTTTGCACAAGCGCAAACTCCAGACTCACAAAGCTAAGCTTTATTTTTCTTGTTTGTGCTCAGTTAGACTTTCCAGACCACCTCCCTTTCCTGCTTTCCCTCTCACCCTTCCTTATGCTGTTATCTCACAACCGGGGCTCAGCTCCAAGGCCTGTTTGGTCTCATCTTGAGATCATAGAATCATAGAATGGTTTAGGTTGGAAAAGACCTTTAAAAGCGTCAAGCCCAACCGTTGACCTAACCCAGCCATCCCACCACTAAACCGTGTCCCCAAGATGGGCTACTGTCCTGCCTTGTGATTAAAGGAAAACTTGTCAAACACAAATCACTGCATGAGGCAGCTTTGCAAAGTTGGGGTCTTGGGAAGTTGCTACGATTTCCCCTGTTTGAATCAGCAAACGCAGATGATGTTTGGGTCCTGAGAAAATCAGTTATTTGGGGGTAGGAGCTGGTGCTCTTGATCTTCTACAAGACCTAGGATCATTCTGAACACTGTAGAAGAAGCCAGGAGTAACTTGTCATGATGCACTTGCTCCCTGTTGCACTTCAAAGGCTTCAGAGGTAAGCTGACAAAGCTTTTTTGGGAACCGAATAGTAATCTTCTCCCATCTGGGACCAAAATTAAAACAGTCCTAACAAAATAATTTGACAGAAGTTTATAAAAACCCCTTTAAATCCACCCCGGTCTCAACCATTCAAGAATTATTGCATCCATCCCTGCACACACATGCTGGGGAAAGTCCTCCTCCGTGCTGCCGTGAAGTCCTGCGGCATCTCCCCACCCTGAGCATGTCCACAGGGCTGGACTCCTCCACGTTTTCACCTCCATCCTTGCATAGACCTGAGACAGCCCAGCAAGGACCAGTCTGTGCACATCGGCAGGGCCAGAGCAGCTGGACCGGGGTGAGAGGTGGGTGGCATGGGGCTGGTGGATTTGGAGAGGAGTCATTAGCTTTGCCCCGGAGGAATGGGTGAAAATCTCATCCTTAATTTTGATCAGAGCGACTAAGAAGTATTTTGACTCCAGGCATATAAATGAGCTCTTTAAAACCTGCCCCTCCATCCCTCCTGTCCCCAGTTATTGACTCAGGGCTTCGTGCTGCGAGCGGCTGCCACCAACTTCAGGTAGCAGAGCTTTTTCTCCCTCCTCACTTAGCAAAGCTATCACACCCCTCCTTACCCAGGGAGAGAGGCTTCTATCTTCCTTCTTCCCTCACCTGCCTGATTAGCATCAGAAAGCACCCTGGGCATGAAAAGCCCCGAGGACTAATCCCAGCAAACCATGTCTTCTTCTAAACTGCTGACACTCTCCCCCTTGTTTGCATTTTTCTTCTCCCTTCCTCCTCCCTCTTCTCAAAACATTTTCTCCTCCTGCTGGGTTTGTCTCTCCATCTGTTGTCCGTCCCCTTTCCCTCCCTGCCGGGCTGGGAAGATGCTGCAGGGTTGCGGCACAAGACCAGGCTTCTGCTCAAACCGAGCCTATCCTGCCAGCATCACCCAGCCCCTCTTCCCCCAGCTTCTGCTCTGGGGAGCGTGGGTGCATTGCTGCTTGCAATTAATTTCTTATAAAGTCAGAGCTGTGGCCACAGAGGAAGTCGGAGTCCGGGGAGGCTGATGCTTTCTGGTCAGTGATTTAGGGTTTGCTCTTCCAGCTCCCCCGTAACCAAATTGCAGCCTGGACTGGAAGTGCACAGAAAGCAAACAGCAAAGCAGGAGTTCCTGGATCGGATGCCTATCCAGGTGGGATGAAGCTGCAGCATCCACTGGGGCTATTAAATGGAAGGGACTGGATGCAAGCCCTGACTAAAGAAGTTTTTAAGCTCTTGCTAATGTTAAGCTGGGAGCACAGGGCAGGATGGTGCTGGGCAGACCTTTGCTCTGCAGTCCTTAAATCACACCTTGGCCCCACAAAGTGGCATTTAATCTCCTCTGGCCCAGATTTACATAGCAGCAGCCGTGCAAAGGTGCATCTCGCCCAGGAGCCTGTGTGCAGCAGTGACCAGCAGAAGATGCCTGGGGGAAGACTATGAAAACGGGACCAGGGCATGGTGATTCTGCTCCTCAGCTCTGCTGGTGAGACCTCACCTGGAGCCCTGTGACCAGCTCTGGAGCCCTCGGCACAAGGAGGACATGGAGCTGTTGGAGCGGGGCCAGGGGAGGGCTACTAAAATGCTCCGAGGGCTGGAGCCCCTCTGCTATGGGGCCAGGCTGGGAGAGTTGGGGGTGTTCAGCCTGGAGAAAAGAAGACTGAGAGGGGACCTCATCAACACATACAAATATCTTAAGGGTGGATGTCATGAGGACAGAGCCAGACTCTTTGCAGTGGTGTCCAGCGCCAGGACAAGGGGCAATGGGTACAAACTGGGACATAAGAGGTTTCAGTTGAATATGAGGAAAAACTTCTTTACTCTGAGGGTGACGGAGCCCTAGCCCAGGCTGCCCAGGGGGGCTGTGGAGTCTCCTTCTCTGGAGATATTCAACCCCCGCCTGGACAAAGTCCTGTGTAACATGCTCTAGGAGAACCTGCTTGAGCAGGGGGGTTGGACTGGGTGATCTCCCGAGGGCCCTTCCAACCCTTGCCATTCTGGGATTCTGTGATCTTTTTAGTAGGACCAGCTGTGACAGGACAAGGGGGGATGGTTTTTAACTGAAGCAGGGCAGGTTTAGACTGGATCTAAGGAAGAAATTCTTTCCAGTGAGGGTGGTGAAACCCTGGCAGGGGTTGCCCAGAGAGGGGGTGGAGGCCCCATCCCTGGGAACATTCCAGGCCAGGTTGGACGGGGCTGTGAGCAACCTGATGTGGTTCAAGGTGTCCCTGCTCCTGCAGGGGGGTTGGGCTGGGTGACCTCTGGGGGTCCCTTCCAACCCAAAACATTCTGTGATTCTGTGATTCTACAAAAGGTGGTTCAGGAGGATAAAAGTCCGCCCCACTTTTTAAGTAATATAAATATGATACCGATGGGTGTTTGATACAATGTGCAAAGCAAATGCTGTGTAATGGAGACTGTAAAAGCCTCCTTAAAAGATTTTAAATAAAGAAAAAAAATATGGAAAGGCTGAAAAAGGAAATAATGTTTTGTGATGCCAACAGACTTGTCCTGTGCACACAAGAGGAAAAAGGGGGGTGTTGGGGGAAGAGTTGGATGATTTAACTACTTGGCTTTGGTTACTGGATCTTGTCTGCAAAATTTTGGAAAAAATGAACTTAGAGGGGAAAAAATCAAGAGATATTTGGAGTGACCATGTAACAACAGCCCTGGGTCACAGGATGACTGCAACCATGAGTAAAATTTTCAGTATCACGCTCTCTGCCCTAAAATCAGACCTTGGAGGGGAATAAGAGAGAAAAAGAGAGTGCAAATATGAGGGAATACATTGCAAATATGTAAAACACATGATGATTTTTTAGGTGCCTGGGCTTGGATTTAAGGAGAGATTGGAAGTCTCTGCTTCCCCTCAGGACACGGAGACCTGGGGACAAACAGACAAAGGGGGACAAACTCTCCATGGGGAGGGGGACAAACAGAGAGGAAAACATCCTGGAGAGCAAGACCCCAAACTCAAAGAGCCCTGAGGAAAACTGCCAGCAGTCACACTCGTGCACTGGCACAAGAGACATCAGACCCGAAGCCTTAAATGGGGAACGACGAGGGTCCTTCCCCAATGCCAGCCCCTCACCACTGCCTTCACCAAGGTTAGAGACCCCGGTGACTGCCGGCTACCACGGCCCTGGTCCCCAGTGCAGAGGGACTAGCAGGATTAACAAGGGTTTCCCTTTTGCTGGAGCATAGGGATGTTCCTTTTCCTTTCAGACATCATTAAGTTTCTAGTCTCAGGATGGCTGGGGAAATCTGCATTAAATACGCTCTGACAGGCCCCCCAGGTATAACCTTGAAAACAGTGGCTTCTCCCCAGCGTTTACTTGCTATTAAGGGAGTGTGAAGAGTTCGTTTTTTCAAACCGAGGGGGTGATGCTTTCCCAGATGCTAAAATAGGTGGAAGATGAGGGGTCTCTGAGAAGTCCCCCGAGAACCGCAGGCATCCACACAGCCCATGGCTGGTTTTGCCCATTAACTGCTGTGTATTGACTTGGGTTTTCGGTTTAGTTTAGCTGTTGAGCTTAAGGTCCCTGCTTTCAACTCATTTGTTCCTCTGCCCAACCCGAACATCCCCGAGTGAATAGCTGCTCCTGCTACAGCCCTGGAATAGCTATAACCATTATTATAACTCATTTAGCACACGCATTGTTTTTTGCATGGTTTGCCTCTGCTAACCAAAGCTCCTATCTTTGCTTACAGAGCAGACAAAAACCTCCTTTAGCAGTCGCTTGCAAGGCATTGTGCATGGCAGCATTTCTCAGAAAAGGATTTTGGGGTCATATGAAGAATATTGCAAACTATTCCAAACCCAAAGAATAATCTATTATTGCACATTATGGTCTAAACACAAGCAAAGAAAACCCACGAAGCCAGAGGCCACCTGCCTGGGGTCCTGCGTTAAGAGATACAGTTCCTACAAACAGGCAGGGGGGTTTCTATCAGGTGAGTCAGGAGCATGCAAGGTTTCCTCTGCTATTTGGGGCTGTGGTGGGAAGGAGCTGTGTGTTTTAAAGGGAAACTTATGACTTTGTCAAATTTTCTGCCGATAATTTACATGGTCATTTCAATTGATTTGGAATAATTCATCTTTACTGCGATAGCAACACCAGAAGCACTTCTGAGTATTAATAAACTTTTTCTGAAAGGAAAAATTCTTTGTTTTCTTTCGGACTGATGAAAAAGAGAGGTCTTATACAGATGGTGTGAGCACTGCTGCCCCAAACCAGGTTTTGTGGGTCCTCTCCAAGCAACACATGGGTTTAGTAGCAAGTGGGCTGAGGAAAGTTAAAGCAACACCCCTGATTTGTGTCCAGCTATGTTCCTTCTCTCCTCCCAGCTTGCTGTCACCTCTGCAGAACGATTCCACAAACGCTGTGGCTGAGCTCTTACCCCCGTGCGAGGGATGAAGTGGTTTGGGGTGGCTTGGGAGGGGGCTGTTGGTTTGGGTGGGCATGGGGAGGCGTGGGTGCCAGCGGTGCAAGGTGGGAGTTGGGTGCTGGTAGTGGGGAGCAGGGTAGGGCAGGAAAGGGGGACACAAAGCAGATCGCTGGGGGGTGATGAGAGGCATGCAGCTGGCTACCTCTGGAAATTAGACAGGCTCAGATTTTTTATTGAGAAAAACCAAAGACAACGATTACAGAGCTCGGGCTGCAGGAGAGGTGAGGGTCTGCAGAAATGCCAGCCAAACCATGACAGCACCGGAGAGGAGCAGTAAAACCCTCCTCTGCTTCTCCCCACAGAGCTGTAAACACCTCCGCACCCAGGCACGTCAACAACAATTTAGCCAAGCTCCCCCAATGCCTATTTCTCTTCCGGTTCAAATCCACAAGTAGGGTTTGAGAGAATAGTCAAAGACAAACAGCATCTATCCCTGGGTAAACTGCTGGTGATTAGTGAGCAGAGCCTGTGCTTTGCTGTCTTCATCCATCATAAGCCCCATGGCAGCCACCAGGATCTGGTCACAGGTCCCCTCTCCAAGCCTGGCTGTGGGGACTTGGCAAGGGGTTGCTCTCCCCAGAGCCCAGTGCAAACAGATGGATGTTATAGAATCATAGAATCATAGCATGGTTTGGGTTGGAAGGGACCTTTAAACACCATCTCGTCCAACCTCCCTGCAGTGAGCAGGGACATCTCCAACAAGATCAGGTTGCTCACAGCCCCGTCCAACCTGGCCTGGAATATTTCCAGGGATGGGGCATCTGCCACCGCTCTGGGCAACCCCTGCCAGTGTTTCACCACCCTCATTGTAAAAAACTTCTTCCTTACATCTGGTCTGAATCTCCCTCTTTTAGTTTAAAACCACTACCACTTGTCCTATTGCTACAGGCCCTATTAAAAAGTCTGTCCCCATCTTTCTAATAAGCTCCCTTTAAGTACTGAAAGTTGTAAGTATTGAATGTTGCAGTGGTTCAAGTTGAAAGAGTTTAACCTCAGGAGATTGCTCCTTCTACCTTCGTGACTTCTGCTTGCTTTACCATATGCAGTCACTTTTACAGCTCCCAGCCTTGCTTTTAGAAGTCTGGCAATCTGTTATCCCATTCACATTTCTCTGCTCCCAACCGGTACACTACGAAAATTTCATCTGTAGACATGTGCTCTGACCCTCTCCAAAGGCGCCTTTGCTTTCAGATACCCTGATACCTCCTCTGTGCAACAACATCTTTGATTTGAAAGAGGTCACCAGAAATGCCCCCCTTCTCCCCCCCCCCGCCATCCCTCCAGGGACCAGGAGGGTTCACAGCCTCCAGGAGGCAGGTATGGTTCTGCGAAGGCTGATAATAAGCCAGTGCAGCCAACGTTACTTCAGCTATAAAATATCACTGCATCATCAAATGTAAAGCTTGGTTTGAGCTTTCTACAGCTTTCCTGGCTGTATGAGTAACAAACCAGTGACTGTGGTGTTTTAATTAGCACCTCAGATTCCCTTCATTTCTTTTGCCAGTTCAGTCTGTAATTTTTGGAGTACCTATCCTTCATTAAAATAAAAAGTCTCAAAGACTTAGGAGCCTACAACTCCCTTTTTGTATAGCTGAAGATCAAGGCTCAGGCATTTTAGACATACTGCTGCTAAAACGTACTTAAAACTGCCTCTCCCTGCACATCAGCTGGCACAATCTTCTCCATCCACATCTAAAGCAACAGTTTTGATCTTCTCTCAACATCTTTGAGCCAGTCCATGCACTCTGCCTTCTGCTCAAATCCTTAACACTTTTTTTTTGACTGGTCTTGAAATGCAGCAGGACCAGGGGTGGCTGGTCACGACTTTCCCTTCCTCAACAGTGCATCTTTAACTGCCTTAGGATGAGGGGAAACGGCCTCAAGTTGTGCCAGGGCAGGGTTAGGTTGGACACTGGGAAAAATTTCTTCCCCGCAAGGGCTGTCAGGTGCTGGAAGGGGCTGCCCAGGGAAGGGGTCGAGTCCCCACCCCTGGGGGATTTAAAAGCCAAGGTGCTTAGGGCCAGCGTTTGGGGGTGGAATGGCAGGATTAGGGGAACCCTTGGGCTTGGTGATCTTAAAGGGCTTTTCCGACCTAAACGATTCTGTGATTCTATGATCTTCTTACAGTATATTGAAAAATCTATCAATTGAACTCCCCAACCTCAAAGAAGATATAGAAGCTACCTCTCTATGCTTTGCTTATTTAGGAAATGTATTGAGTTGTCCCATGTTTTGAGGGCTTTAAGGGAGGTCTTCTCAATGGCATACAGCTGAGAGGAGAAGGATCTTCTTACAGGACAGCGGAGATGCAGTGGGAGAACAAAGTCAGCCTGGACATCCCTTGAGAGGGATCAGCACAAGGGAAGGGCTCTTTGCATCCCAGAAGGAATGGGAGGACAGAGTCTTCTACATTTTGCTTTCAGCATCTCTCCCTGTGCACGACAGATGGCTGCTCAGGGAAAAGAAATGAAGTTCTCCTGTAAGCACCTGATTCTAGGGGCTGAAGCTTGCAAAGAGCAACACTGAGTCCCAAGGCCAGGCTTGAGAAGGGGGAATGTGTCGAGACACCGGGGCAGCCCAGTGAACGGTGCAGCAGGCACGGGTGAGGCTTGTGGTGGTCTCTGACCATGAGATACATGGCAGAGTCCCCTGTCTGATAATATTTTGGGGGAAAAGTTGGGGAAAATTCCTGGGAAATTGAATGGCAAGTACTGAGGCTCAGAGAAACAGCCTGATGCATTTATGAAAATAAACAGACAAACCAAGACCTTTATGGAATAAAAGGAGTTTTCTGTTGTTGGTCAATTTATTTTAAACTTGATCAGCTTTTATAATGACCCTGCAGTACTTTTCTTGTTTCCCTCCTGTTCAATAAGGAGGAAGCAAAATGAGGAAGATTGGGATTTCTTCTTCCCACGCATAGAGGGATGAGGCATCGCCCCACTTGTCTTTTTAACTAAAACCCACTAAAACCCAGGATGGGTTGCAGTTTTTGCCTGTATCACCATGATATAGCACTGAGTTACTCCGGGTGTAAGCTGCAGCGACCCTGGCAGGTATCTGCCCTGTTATTTAATGACCAAAAGGAAGAAAAACAATTGCTATTATCTTTTGGGTATTTTTTTAATCCTACCCTGAACCTGTTTTCCATCACAAGATGGAGTAAGAGGAATTCAGACTCTGCAACGAACATGGGACAGGGATGTTGGCACTTGACAAGAATTGTGAGGCTCTGAGTGATGTGCTGGGTAGTTAATGAAGCCACCTAGAAAGGTTGACGTATTTGCATTCATGTTGAAAGAAAATAATAATAATAATAATTTGAGGCTGTTGAAAAGTGCTGCTCTGACAGCTCTGGAGAATGCCTCTCGTTTCCCCACAGACACAAAGCAGCCTCTGCTCCTGCTGTGCCATCACTGTTGGGAGAGGGACCAGCCTAGTTTTGGGCACAGTTGCTTCCTGCTGAGGATGAACCCCAGACCGCCCTGTCCTGGTTTCGGCTGGGATAGAGTTAATTTTCTCCACAGAAGCTAGCATAGTGCTGTGCTTTGGATTTAGTACTAGAAGAATGTTGATAACACGCTGATGTTTTTAGTTGTTGCCAAGCAGTGCTCAGACTGCTCAAGGACTTTTTGAGCTTCTCCTGCTCGGCCAGGTGCATAACAAGCTGGGAGTACAGCACAGCTAGGACCCAAACTGTCCAAAGAGCTATTCCAGACCATATAACGTCATGCTCGGGGGGGTTTGGTGGGTTGGTCGGTCGCGGGGGGAGTGATCGCGGCTCGGGACGGGCTGGGCATCGGTCGGCGGGTGGTGAGCAATTGCATTGTGCATCATTCATTTTGTATATTCTGTATATTTTGTTATCATTCTCATTATTACTATTATTATTATTTTCTCTTATTAAACTGTCTTTATCTCAGCCCTCGGCTCTAACCTTTTTTCCCCTTCCCGATTCTCTCCCCCATCCCACTGAGGTGGGGGGGGGGAGTGAGCGAGCGGCTGCGTGGTGCTGAGTTGCCAGCCGGGTTAAACCACGACAGCCCCCAGCCCGTGTCTCTGCAACCTCATTCCCCAGGCTCAGGGGCAGCCAGGACTCTTGCAAGCTGCGTGCCCGTGCATTGCTACATCACAGACTCAAGGCCATGGTTCATGCATGGGGAAGCTGTAGGGTAGGAGCTGAGGCAAGAGGACCTTCCTGCTCTTGGAGTACCCCAGGCCCTTCCTGCTAAGCCGGGGAGCAAACCCCAGCCCCGGCACACACTTTCAATGAAGCAGCATCTCGCGGCAGGCAGGGGATCTTGCTGCCTCCATCTTCATGGCATTGCCCCAGTCCTTCCTCCCTCAGCATCACATTCTGCCCTTAAGGGCTGTCCCCTGTCCTGCCTGCACTTCAGTATTTTCAAAAGTATCAAAAAAAATCAGGTGAGGAATTCTGCAGAAGCTGTGGCTGGTGATACAAAACCCCCAATGTTCCTATTCACTGATCTGTGCTTTGGTTTTGAGTGTGCTGGGTTTGGTTTTTGTCCGTCCTTCCTTCCCTCCTTCCTTCCTTGATTCCTCCCCCCCTTTCCTCCCTTCCTCCCTCCTTCCTTCCCTTCCTTCCTTCCTTGTTCCTCCTTCCTCCTCCCTTCCTTCCTTCCTTCCTTCCTTCCTTTTCCTCCCTCCTCCTCCTCCTTCTCCTTCCCTCCTCCCTCCCTTGCCTAGGAGACTCAGAGGCTCTCAGGTCAAACCTCAACCTGCCTGGAGGTCTTTCAGCACTTCCAGGATTCAGTGCCCCCCACTACAGAGGCTTTCTGGGTCACTTTCTCACTTGTCTCACTGCCATTCCACCAAAGTCAAGTTTGGGGTGACAGGAGAGGCCCTGGGACCCCGACTGCTGTAACCTGCTGCCCGGTCTCGGCTGACTGCACAGTTTCTGGCCAGGCTGGTGCTGAGATCTGCTCAGGAACCTCGACTGCCCGAGGGCTTTGGGCTAGGAGGGGGGCTGAACTTCCACTTCACACTAAAGAAGCTCCCCCTCTACATCAGCTTCACCAGGACATGCTTCGCTGGCGGGAAAGGCAGTGGGGAAGAAAGCAACAGTGAAAAACAACAAGGAAAAAAAGCAAAGAGAACTCAGGACTGGGTAATTTCTGGCCAACGATTGTCTCTAATAAGGTTTGACTGTATTAATTAATTGAGATGTGCCTTGGAGAGCTGGAGCTGCTGCTGATGGAAGTCAGCCAGGAAGAAAAAAAATCTCATTTTCTCTGCAAACCTGCTGATTAGACCAGATCTCTGAGGTTCTCTGTAGCAGGCTTTGGGGAGACAGGCAGCCTTTCAGGGCCTGTGACACAGCCACAGGTAGAAATTGGTTACCATGAACTGCTAAGGGAGGTGGCCAGGGCTGGAGGAGGACAAAGCTTTGCAGTGGGACTGAGCTGGGTCATTCCTTCACATAAGCTTTTGATTGATTTCCTACATGAAACCAAAATGCATGTATCTATCTCCCCTGTCTGTGTAGGAATTAAACATAAATAAGGATATGTGTCATTCTGCAGAGGGTCAGGTCACTGGTAGGACTAAGACTACTCCTGAGTCCTTACACACCCATCATCCATGCTGTCACTCCCAGTAACAGCTCTGACATGGACCTCTCTGGAAGGCAGAGACATCAGTGGACTGGATGGACCAGGACCACAACAGGTGACCTCCCAGTCTCAAATAAACTCTTCCAAAACACCGTGTAGATATTGCGGACCTGTGCTCCGCCTGGGTGCTGGGTAGCAACCTGGGCAACGTGGGTGCAAGGTCCCCAGGGAAGAAAATGCTTCGGTCTGTCCTTGAGCCTGTCCTGCACTTTGCACTGTGGCTGTGTCCTTGAAGGACACAGAGCATTGGCATGCGTGGCTGTGCGTGGCTGGATTCATATCCCAGGGGACATGCAGCGTGTGCAGGAACAGTCACCCTGTGCACAGGGGGCAGGGGGTGCAGGGAGCATATGTTTATATCCAAAGTTTTCCTAGATCTTGGGAAATGTGCTGGAAAAGATGATCTGTGCACCTTTCCAATCTAAATGGCAGCTATGAACCGGCAGGGAGAGGACAAAAGGGTCCTTTCCAGCTTGGCTTTTTGTAGAGAAACTTTGCTCCTTGCTTTGAGCACAGTGTGGAGGAATCAGCAGGTCGTCTTTGTGCCCTCGGACTCCTGTACACCTCAAAGAACAACCCCCCCACTGCCACCACGGGAAGAGATGGAGGTCGAGAAACATCCTGCAGCCCCGTTGACCTGACAGCAGTAGCACGATCTGAGGTTTAAACACCATAATATTGACCCAAATGAAAAAAAGTCACCAGAATTGAGACATGTCTGTATTAGACTCAGCAACTCCCGGTCGCTTGTTCATGTAATTTTTTCTCTCGGGAGTTTTTACATGGGAGCAGAAGGAATCCCTTATACAGCTGTTCACTTCTCCTGTTTTTTTTTCTAAAAAATATAACTCCTATGGCTTGGATATTAGGGGCTGCATGTAGACTAGATAAAGTAAAAATGCTGCTAAAACCCCTTGTAACTCGTACTATAGTTTCTAGAGCCAGGACTTGAGAAGATGCTGGGTACTGGATGGCACGGGGTTCAGAAGTGCAGGAGTAAGAGATGTTGGGCCAGTGTTGGGATTCCCTCATTTTCCCTTTGGATACGATTTCAACACACTTGGAACGAAACTGTCCCAGTTTTCCACAGATTTCTTTTCTGCCATAAGAGGGAAATAATCAAGACTGAAACTACTTCCACTAATTGTCTTGCTATTTTAAATCTGAAATGCTGCCAAGCTGCTGCTTGGGAATTGTTCAAACAGCTTTAGTTACCCTTCTCTCCTGAAGGCCAGGCTCCCCAGTAGGACTTTTGCACAGCAGGCGGTCGTCGTGCACCTCAGGAGATATAGCCTGGTCACACAGCCCAGCCCAGCTACAGCCTCAAGTCAAACTGATGGTCCCAAGTGCTGATGTGCTATCTGTCCATTGAAAATTTTGAGGTTGGTAAGGGCTATTACATTTTTTTAAACCTCAGAATAAAAACAAAGCAGAAGGCAGACACTTCCCCCAAAAGACAAATTATTCTAAGTGGCTTCAGATGATTGAAAGACATACTCTTGCAGAGGGAGATGTGAGATGAAATGTTTTCAAGGACCTTTGTTAAACTCAAGAGAAAGACAGCTCACAAGCCCTTTTCTTACTTCAACCACCAGTGGCTCCTATGGTGTTGTCTGGAGCCATTTGACTGTTGTCAACACTGATGTCTCAAGCAGCTAAGGTTACAAACCTTAGAGAGACCAAGCTTTAGAGAAATTGTGGTTATGGGCTCAACTCAAGCAAACTCACTCAAGATCTAGACGTACACTAGATAGCTGGATCCAAACCCAAAGGCATTCACAACCTACCTCCTTCTAAGGTACCTAACTCTCCCAGAAACCTATGGGAAGCTCAATGCCCTAATATGATGAAGACATCTCAACATTTTGGAAGATATTGTCCAAGCCCTGATGGGTAAGTCAACCCCAGAATCTGTTAATAACCTCATTCAACATCAAAGTGATTGATTTACATCTGAAAGCTTTGTGATTAGAAATGGAGCACTTTGGGTTTGTTGCCCAGAATGGCGTCTCCATTGTCCCTCCTGGCCTCAAGGTGTCAGTCTTGGGCGTCAATGCTCTCCCTATCCTTCGATATGTTAATCACTTGCTTTTCCAGCAACCCCTTTCAGAAGCATTGGGCTTATTGGCCATTTGGCTGCATGGGGGTATGTACAGGTAAAACCAGCAGAAGTTCAGCCAGAAGAAAGGAAGAGAAAATCCCTGTCCTTGCCAATGCTTGTGAAGAAGCAGGACATCAAACATGGACTTAACCAAGCAAAGCTCTGTGCCCCATATATTTCCCATTCACATTTGTTGGCTGCTGACCTAGTTGTAACTTGGCTTCTGAGCATTCACATTGCATTGAGGAATCGCTGAGAAATGGCTAACTCCCGGTGGGAAGCATTTCTTTGGAAAACGAGGTCAGCCCCTGGCTTCTGATGGCATCTTGGGTTTTATCTGTACTACCGCATAAAACAAACCTGGACAAAACCTTTGGCCCTGGGGTCAAAAGGTACTTTTTGGCTGTCTTGCCTGTACCCACATGCTTGAACATTCCCCCACCAGCACTGACAACTTTACCCCTGTGTCCTGCGTCTACGAAACCGCCTAGGTGTGCCAAGGAGCTGTTTAGTCAGGAGGAGACAAAACTACGCCAGTGAGCTGAGAGATAACCAGATTGGACAACAGTAGGACAGCGCTTAAGGATGCTTAGAATCATAGAATCACAGAATGCTTTGGGTTGGAAGGGACCTTTGAGGTCATCTTGTCCAACCCCCCTGCAATGAGTGGGGACATCTCCAACCAGATCAGGCTGCTCAGAGCCCCATCCAACCTGGCCTTGAATGTTCCCAGGGATGGGGCATCTACCACTGCTCTAGGCAACCCATTGCAACCTGTTCTTGGCTCTATTGACTATTTCACATTGACAGACGTGGCTTTTGCCTCATTTCATGTATACATGTGCTTAACTTTAGACAAGTGAGCCATGTGGACCTAAGTGTGGTGTGGGAACATGCTTGAATGTAACTATGGCCGTGCATTCACGTGGATGTGCTCACTGCGAGTCTGCCGCCCCCACGGGGAACCTGTTTTATACTAAAAATGTTTTTGCATTAATGCGTAAATTAAAGTACAACTGCAATAATAGTCAAAAGAGAGCCCAAAAGAGAACAGAGAAGATTGATTATGTGCATATTTTAAGTGCTTTGTGTCTGCGAATGTTTATTTGAAAAATGAGTGAAAGAGAAGCACTGACACTACAAATAAAAATAAAATAGGGAAATACATCTCTTTTACTATTAAATTATAGATTAAAATAGGAAACGGGGGGGAATATAGAAACATATATATCTTTGTGGAGGCTTTCTATAACAGTCAGCATAAAATAACGTAGCAGTACCTGACAGCTTAAATAAAGATAGGAGCGGAGGCTCCTATCTACACATTTATCTCCTGTGATCCAGACAGGGTAAAGAGGCATAAAAGGCTCAGATAATAGCATCTTTTCTGCACACCAGCTCCCAAACGATAGGCAGATTTTATACTCGGTTACTCCACATAATGTCAACATTGTTAGAAAACAAAAGCACCATGAAGGAACATTTTTTTCCTTCCCTCTCTTTCACCTTTTTTTTCCCTTCTGATCTTTTACCTTGTGATTTCTGTACTATAGGGCAGACCTGAAGCTCTGCGCCAGCCCCTGAATTTGCGGGGCAGCGGGACACAGGATGACGGGAACAAGGGGTGAGGTTCAGATGGGTGCACACAAATCATATGCACGGAAGCAGAGAAAGCACCAGGCAATTCACTTAATCCCTGTCCCTTCCTTGCTGCAAGACATCACAATATCTATTGTAGTCGACAGCTATCGACCATTGCGTGCCATGCCATTAGCCTTTGCCACCCAAAACGGCAGATGATGGAGACCAAGAAAGCTGTGTGTCACACCTGAGCCGAGCAGCACGTGGGAGGTGCAAGCAGAGTGGCAGCACACACTGAACCAGGCTCTGAAGCTGCTGAAAAGTCTTACTACAGCCCATGCTTTGTCCAATGAGGTGGACAGGCTGTTCAGCCTGGACAAAAGGAGGCTGAGGGGAGACCTTACCAGCCTCTACAACTGCCTGAAAGGAGGTTGTAGTGAGGTGGGAGCTGGTCTCTTCTCACAGGTAACGGGCGATGGGACGAGGGGAAACGGCCTCAAGTTGTGCCAGGGCAGGGTGAGGTTGGCCATTGAGAACAATTCCTTCCCCAAAAGGGTTGTCAAGTACTGGAAGGAGCTGCCCAGGGAAGGGGTCGAGTTCCCACCCCTGGGGGGATTTATCAGCCGGGCAGAGGCGGTGCTGAGGGCCAGGGTTTGGGGGTGGGATGGCAGGGTTAGGTTAACGGTTGGACTTTGTGGTCTTAAAGGTCTTTTCCAACCTAAACGATGCTATGATTCCATTCTATGACTTCATCTTGGGAGGCTTTACCCTGACCCCATGGACCATCTAAAGATCAGCCTACTCTTTCCCCAATTCATCACCAACAGTTACCTGCTTCCCCCTGAGAAGTTCTCCTGCATCCTTGGCATGTTCAAGGTGACACCATGTCAAGAAAACCCAACCTAGAGGAGTTCCTGCAAATTTCCATGCTAATATCCATCTCTTTGGAAAATGCAGCCTCCTCAAAAGGTGCAGATGACACAGGACCAAGGTCCTGGCCATTACTCAAGAGACAGCACATCACATTACCATCCACAACCATGCTACTTTGCGATGTTTAATGTCCACAGAACCATACTCCTCCTTTGACATTGCTCAGCTGCTTTTACCTCCAAGGAGCAGTCCTCAACCCATGCAAAGTTCTGACTTTGCCTTTTTTCCCTGGACTTGCAGGCTGCATGGACTGCATTTATGATCCCAGGAAGAGGTTTCTTCAGCTCCACGCAGATCTGCATCAGACACTTGACTGCTTAGCTGGGAAAAAATAAATAGCAATATGAAAGGAGCCTGGATTTCTACATCTCCTTTCACATGCACTTTTTCTGCTACGAGCTTCACTAACTTTTCCCCCGGTGGGCAACACTAGGAGCTCATTCCCGTTTCCACAGCCAATTTCACATCAACCTGTGGGATCTGAACATCTTCTGAGACTTCTATCAAACCTATCTAACCTGGCCAGGGGGCTCAAAAGTTATTTGGGGTGGACAGACTGAAACGCATGCACAAGATTCATTTTCTCAGGAAACCACAGGCTGAAGAACAGCATAATTAGCTTGTTTACCTTTGGTTGAATCAACTCATTAATTCTTACTAGCCTGAAGGGTTTTCTCCAGGGACACCTATATTTGGCTAGTTGATTTGTTATGAGAAGAAAGAGTTCTTGGCACTTGCTTGAGGAGACAGGGAAAAAATCTTGGCAGCAGCTACCTGCATTTTTTGGAAAATGCTTACATTTGAGTCCCAGCATAATGGAAGGTGACAGTAAGAGTAATTGTCCAAGCCTGACTTGGAGCCAGTCCCTAAAGGCGGTCACATCCAAGCTCCTGCCTTCCTCACCTCCAATTCCAGGAAGGGTTGGGCCAGGTCTGAGGGTAGGAGGCATCATGTCCTGGGGGCAGGGAAGGCCTGGGAGAAGTGGAGAGGTTGGAGCAGGTCTAAGGCACCAAGAGTGAGATGATTTTACTGGAGAGGAGAAGCAGCCACCTCATCACCCATTAACAAGAGGCAGAGCCCAGCAACCCTCTTGGCTGACCCAGACTCATCCTCCACCACTGAGCCACCTCCCAGCTCTACCATCAAATGACCACTGAGACCCTCAGCTGAGCAACACCATCTTTCCATGATACATTCGACATGAGTGTGGGATATATAGGGTGCAGGGAAAAGGGGGTGTGAAGGAATTTTGGCCAACCCTCACTTCCAAGTGTACCAGGCAGCAGGGTGACAGGCTGGAGGCTACGCAGGCCCCTTGATGCTCATGGATGCACCAAGGACCTGCAGATCCTACTCATAGCTGCACCATTTAATCCTCATGCCCACAGTCCACAACTCTTCTAAAAAAATTGCATCCAGCCTCAAGCCTAGCCCAAATGGAAGCCCCTTGATTTCTTTTTCCAGTAAAAATGAGAAAGAAAAATAGCCTAAACATTTTGCTCCTAATATTCAACTTAAAACTTTTTCTTTCTCTGCTTCATGCTGTTGCTCTCTGTCCTCCCCTCCCTGTCTTACAGAAGTGTGACTAATCCTCTTCCTTCCCTTGCACTGTTACCTTGAAGGTATTTATAGAGTGTGATCGTGTTCTCTCCTGTGTCTTTCTTCCCTTTTCAACTCTGGATAAATCAAGCTTCCTCAGACTTCTCTCATATGTCATGCTAACTGCAATGGCAAGCCAAGAAAGGCTTTGCCTGTTGGAGAGGACACTTCAGAGAAGATACAGCCACTGCACAGGCTCTGCAAGAAACTTCTGATGGACTCGCCCTGCGTATGCACATCCCCAGCCCCTTGCTGTGTCTGCGTGCATGTGGGCTCGCATGCACCTGCGTGCTTTAGAAACAGGGGGATTTATCTGTCCCCTGGCAAATTAGGCAGCGCTATCATTTATTTTATATTATCTCATGTCATTGTTAGTGTTCTGCCTTCTGAGCTGGAAGCAGCAGAAAGGAAGATGAATGGAGGGGGTTGAAAGAGATGAAGCTGAAACACGTTTGTCCAACAACATCTGCAGGCTGTCTGAGAAACGGAGGGTGTCTGGGAGGGAAAGGGTGGATTCTTGTGCTGTGCCTAGGTTAGTTAATTAAGGAAACTCAAGGTGCTGATCCAAATGGCCCAGAATTGCCTCATCTCTGCTATTAAACTCTCTTCCCCTTCAAAACAGAGCAACCACTTGCAAACCAGCTGGGAATGGTCCTTGGCTTGTGCTAGTTCCTGACCAATGCCCAGGAGATGGCTAGTTGGCCATGGCCAAAACCACTTCAGAGATTTTGATAAGTTTGGCAATCAAATTCCCATGGTTCCAAAGGCTCCTGGGCACTGCATGATTTATGAGTGGCTTCTGTGACCCCCAGTAGAGTCACCAACTCCAGGTACTTCAAATCATCACTGTGACTGGAGCCACCAGGTCTGTGAAACTGTTGCAAATTTCCCACTGGATTTCTTTCTTTCTCTTCTAACCATGGGAACATGTGTTCCCCAGGAAAACTGGGGGTAGCAAGTGAAAAAAAAATGCTAAATAGTCTTTCTTTTTTGTTTCTTTTTTTTTTTTTTTTTTTTTTTGAGTTGAGTACATTGAAATAATGGCTCCTTGACTGCTCCCTCCATCACCAGCTGCTTACTTGGAGGATAAGAAACCTAGGTGGTTTGGGTGAGGTTCATCTCATTGAACTTGAAGCACCTAAAAGTCAGAGAAAGGTCTAAAATTGTCATCTTGATTTGCTTTGTAGTCCTTGGAGATCACACTGATCTGCAGGGAGGGTAAGTGTCCCTCCGGACCTGCCAACCTCGCTCTGCTGATTTAAAGGAAAAGTTCAGAAGACTGGGTGAAAACCAGGTGGGATGAAACCCATCTCCCACAGCCTGCTCCCACCATCCCTGTCCGGTGCGCGGGCAAGGGGCAAGTGAGGAACAGGGTCCATTTCTCCTCCTGTCCAGGGTCCCTCCGGGAAGACCAATTTATCTTTTCTTAATAAAAGCAGGTAGAACAGAACAGGGACATCTGAGGCTTTATTTTAGTCCTCATTTTTCTTCCCCTGGAATTATCCTCAATAAGCATTTTATTTTCCACTCACTATCTTTTATTGCAATTTTTACTGTTCCTGATTTGTCACTGTTGTTCGGAAGCCAAACCTGTACCAAAAGCCCAGTATTTTTCCAGGGGAAGGAGTTTCTGTTTTCCAGCCTGCTCTTCTATGGGAGGCTTGTATTTTTTGGCGCTCCGTCTCTGAGGCACATCACTGAATTCAGTCCCTTCTATTCAGCAGCGCACATCTCTCATCCCAGCGCAAACCAGGATCCCTGATCCCCGTGCAGGGGACATGGGAAGATTTTCAGAGCAGATTAGTCCACTCCTGCACTTGAATTCAGTTCCTGCCTGAGTGCCGAAAGAAGAGCTCGGTAGATTGGGTGCACAGCAGGCGCTGGTAAAAACCACATTGTCCCTGAGACGCTGATGAGAAATTCTGATCCCAGCTTGTAGTCAGCCGCTTCACACGAGCACGAATATCCCAGGCCAAGCACTGCGCTGCCACCAGGTTCTGCCTCACAATAATTCCCCTACCTTAAAAACATCCTTGTTTTACGCTGTGATGAGGTAAGTTTGCATGGTTTTCCAAAAGCTGGGAGACACCCACAAACAGATGCCGCAATTCCTTATCCACAGGAAAGCATTCACCCTGCAGATGAGGCACCTTTGGGGGAGTTCACCGGATTTCTTCTTGCTGTTTGCTGGGGTTTTGTTTATTTGTTTGTTACTTTGTTTTTTGCTCCAGCCCTCCTGATTATAATTAATCCTTACTGGTAATGCGATATCATATAACGAACTCAACTAGAGATCTGGACCCCCTTGAGTCAGGTACTTAATTACTAACAGGCTTTCCAGCACACATTAAAGATTGGCCCGGTTGGGTCTGCAGGGAGGAAGACTGAAGCAATATCAGGAGAGGGAGATAAATTTCCTTGCATTAGTCCCCAGAGGGTGGTAACTCTGAAGCTGCTTTACCCAGCGTGTATGCCTCCGCCCCCCGCGTTGACGGATGGGTCCCTGAGCTGTCACTTCACATGCACTTCGCCTGCGGGGGCTCAACGGGGGAATCCAACCCCTACGGCTTCCCCAGCTCCAGAAGGGCTCTTGGGACTTACGGTCCTAAGCTTTCCTGCTCCCGGCTCCTGGATTCCCTACTAAGCTTTGTCTGCGTCTTCTGCCCAACCTCTCAGGAGCCCTTTCCCCTCTGCTTCCCACCTCCAGACCAGAATCAGCTTGGAACCTTCTCTGCTGTTCCCCCCACGAGAAGCCTCATGTTGCAAGTTTCATGCAATTCCTGATCTTTTTCCCAAAACAGCAGGAGAGCCCCATAAGGCTGGATCCTTGGGGAAGGTTCCTCATCTGAGTCTCGGGACATTTCTTTTAGTTTTTACCTGCCATTAACATCCTAAATAATCACAAAAAGCAGATGAGCTTTCCAGTGAAATAGGGAAAACCAGGAAATTCTCTGGGAATGGGGCACCCAACCACCTTTTAGGAGTTCCTTGCGCCAGCACAACTTACAGCTTTGCTAATTCGGTTTGCTAATGCCTACAAAGCCCGACAACCCCCAAGTGATCCCATCGTCTTCCCAAAGCGAACCCTGCTCTTCTCCCTTCCTTTAACTAACCAGCCGTTGTCCTGGTGGAGAGCAAAGCTTTTATTCCCAACGCGCAGCTCGGGTGCCTCCTCACCCCAGCTCCTTGCGAGGCGGAGAACAACTCCTTCCCGTTCCCTTGAAGGTGTTTGTAGGCTGCGAGCACCATGACCCCGAGCTCTTTTTCCCACACTGGAAGGAAACCTCAGCTAAGATTGAGGTTGGACTAGATGACCTCTAGGGGTCCCTTCCAACCCAAACCATTCTATGATTCTATGAAGATGACTCTGCCCACGCCCTCTCTCTGAAAGATGACGTGGCTGTGACAGGCAGACCAAGGTGTGCCGTTCGGCCCCCAAGCCGCCTCGCTGGGTTATGTCCTCTTACCAAGAGGAAGAAACAAAATGAACAGATCAGAAGGAGGGGGTAAAAAAAAAAAAAAAAAAAGACCTACCGTGAAATTGCTCTAACTCACATGTCCAATCTGGGGCGTAAATCGTCTAACCCTTGCGAGGAGGAGTGTAATTCCTCGCCGTGCGGAGGAAACGCTTAGGTAAACTCAGCCTTGTCTGGGGTTTTACACAAACAGGTCAAATGGCTTTGATTCATTCCAAGCCCTGTCTAATAATTCAGCATGCTGGTTTGCTCTCCTCTCCATTAGTAGATGGCAAACACATCGTCCTAACCTGCAGCCTTTATTACAGAAGATTCAGTGTGCATGGATTTATGTCACCTCGTGCCTCGTGACATCTCTTTAAGGTGCCTTCTGCTGTACAGACCGAACATCAAAGGAAAACACAGACAGCAACAAAGGAAAAAATGCGCGGTGCTACAGGAGACATCTGCTACCGATTTCCAGATTGCAGGTAACCGAGTCAGCTGTATAATATCGGAGAGATATTGCCGTGAAGGCTGTCATGGGGAGACGCGTTTCTCTTGGCACGCACAGGGGTTAGAATCGCAGCAGAAATACCTAGCCTGCTATTAAGACGTGTTTATCCAAAGTCACAGGGACAGGTACCTCTAAGAAGCTATGAGTTTCCTCCTGGCTTTTCTCTCTGGGGCAAGGCTGAAGAAGGGGCCAGGTTGGCTGCAAGCCAAATCGTCGCATCTACAAGCCAACGCCTGGGGACCCGGCTTGAGGGTCCTGGACACCAGTTAGGGGTGATGCAGATGAGCAATGGACAGAAAGAAAAGGCAAGCTGTAATCATGGTGGAGCTGATACTTATGGAGGGTCCAGTATGGGCAGCAGGAGGAAAACAATATAAAGCAAAGCATTCACTAAAGGCTGCCACAGTAAAAGAAGATGAACTGAGAAATTTTAAACCCTTTACAATTGATTTGACTGTTTATGAAAAACTCTCACGGACAAGACCGCATGAACCCTGTATGAGTGGTGGCCCAGACACCAGGTTCGCTCCAAAAAATTCACAGCCATCATCCAAGTGAAGGCTCCCTTCCCATGAGGCTGTTGCTGCCCTGTGTTTCCTTTGCTCTGATTAATGAAGGATGATGGGATTTCCCAGGTGGCTGCTGCAGAGGCATCAACCAGCCTCGTTTGTGGCAAAGCTGGAAGCACAGCCTGATTATTTTGCAGAGATTGCGTTCAATTCGCCCTCTCTGAAGGCACCCTGGAGCTCTCCCAAGACCTGTCCCGAGCATTTGCTGGGTCCAGTTCAGCTCTGAGCCTCCAGAGACCTTAAATCACGCAGACAGAGACTCCCAAAGATGCTCCCATTGCCGCCTGTCTGCAAAGAGCCCGCTTCCCCCAGGCACCTCCACTCCTCGTGGCTTTTGCAGCTGTCGGTGGCTGAAATCCCTCCGGGCAGAAGAGCTCCGAAACACATGTGTGCATCGTGTCCTGCCAGGGAGCCTGCAGCACAACCACTTACAGTTAAAGACCTGTATTAACGCTGAGCCTTGACTCGTGTTACGTGTACAAGTAACGGGAAGAAAGGGGGAAAGCAAAACCCACCAGTTCCTCCGGTCTTAACTCACAGCCCTTTAGCATCTGGACCTGTTTAAAATCCCATCCCAAAGTGGACTGCCATCCCCTTGGGGAGCAAAGAATAGATGGCTTAGCCTGGCGATGTATGAAAGATGAGCAATTTGTTCCTGCTTTTGGAAGAAGCACCAGAAAACCTGCTCCATTCCTTTCTCCTCAATAAACCGGACCCATGAACTTGAACCCAGCTGCCTGCACCGGCGTGTCAAAGCGCCCCCCCCCAACCCACGCATCAGCAGTAGCGTGGGGAGCGCTGCTAATATCTGTCAAAACACTCAGCGAGAGCAGGTATCGCAGACAGGATTTTCCAGTTGGAGCCGATAAATCAAAACCACAGCACAACTATTTTTACCGCATCTTTCATGCAAACTGCTTCCCAGATGGCTTTGGACAGAAAGAGGAACATGTGCACCGCGGAGCTGCCTGTGGAGGAAGAAGAGGGATTCGCATGGAGGGAGGTGAAAAGAGATGAGACTCAAGAGTGACAGGATATGGCCAAGGCAGTTTTGAGCTGGGGAATATATATATCTAGTCCGATGGGATACAGGGAAACGCTTGTCCCCCACTGGGACAGTCAAGCAGTGGACCTGGGGGTCAGCCACTCCTTCAAGCCACCAGCTGCAGGCAGCTAAATCCCAGTCCCCCCAACAGCTCCAGTCAGATGGACCAGGGAGTGCAGGAGGTGACCAGGCCCTAGGACAGGCTGGAGGTCTGGCCGTGCCCTGTGCCTTGCATGCCTGCCGTTCCCAGCACCAGGGAACGATGGGTGACACCGCTGGGTGACTGATGGACCCCCAGGGCAGATCTGCAGCTGGGGTAGGGCTTCTTACCAGCTCAGCTCTGAGATGCAGGGAGATGCTCAGAAATATCCATGAAGATAACAACCTTTCTTAACACCTATCAAGCTCACTAGAGATCATCAGCAGCCGGCCGTAGCATTGCTTGTTATTAGACCAAAATCCTGGAGGACTCACAGGTGATTTGAATGTGATGTGACCTTAGAAGGCACACTCCTTCCTGCACACTCATTTTTCTTCCCTGTGGCGCTCCCAGGATCTCCTTACCCAGGAAAAAATGGTGGCTTCCCCTTCTGGAAGTCCTTCCTGCTCTCCATACAACAGTCCTGAGTCCTTGTCCTCTGTCACCTTGACCGCCACACCCCCCTCCATACCCAGACGCACTCCCCATGCCCCAGTCACACTAAACTTGGTTTTCCTCCTTAGCCATCTCCAAGACCTAATGCCCATCCATGGCTCTACTTCCCATCCACCTCTTCAAACTCATCCTCTCCACCAGTCACCAGCCCCAATACGCCCATATTTGAACTTTCAAAGCTGTGATGGCCAAAGGAGATGAAGGCAGTCCACCATGGGGTGGTGGAAATGGCTTCCCAGCCCTTCTCTCCCACTTGCTATCACACAGCTGCCACCATCAGTCCATTCAGGCCTGAAGTCCACTGCCAGGAGGCGTTACCAGAGGGAATTTTGACAGATGCACTTGAAACAAGGGAACTGTACCGAACTGAAGATTGACAGGAACAAGCTTTTCATAGTTTTGTTCCTTTTTATTACTTTTTTTTTTCAGTGAAATGTGTCATTCTAAAATATCATTTTAGCAGGACAACTTCCTTTGAATCTGTCCTCTTCCACTTTTAGGTTGAGAAGAAAGAGATCTTTTTTTTTTTTTAAGGGAGGAAAAGAAATATAAAGTTCACTGGAGGGGAAAAAAAAAAAGGTATCTTGGTAGCAGAGTATTTTTATTGAAAGGAAGCAAACCAGCGACTTTAAAAGTCATGTTTAAAAATGACCAAGTGGAAAGTTAAATAAACGAACAAGTCTTGTGTGAAAATGATGAAGGGAATTTCGGGGACAATAGAAGTAATCTGCGAAAATTGCCAGGAGAGCGGAGAAGACATTTCTGTCTCCAAAAGCAAAATAAAACACTATTCTCTGTAATTAATACTAATGATTAGACTTAACTAGTACTAATTTTTACCCAGCAGTAATTACTAGTTAAGGCTCCAGAGCTCTGGAAAAAATACTTTCTGGGTGTGGTGGGATCCTTGCAGAGGAATTTGCAGCATGTTCGAGGACAGCCTGTTGAGGGAGAAGTTTTATTTGTCCTCCGCACCAATACGGAGAGACATAAATATCACATTCTTATTGATGCAAATAACGGATTGCTCCTGTCAGAACTGACAAAGGCACTAATTTAAGGAACGTTTCCCTCTCTCATACACACAGATGCATTTTTCAAGAGATTTTTGCTCTCCCCCTGGGATCCGAGTTCCCAAACCAGGTGAAAATCCGCCAGACGATCTCTTGTGTTTGATTGCATCTGTGAAGAGCCTGTGGGAAACATATGCCAGAAATTATGCTAACGACTAAGAGCAGTAAAACTTGCCAGGTAAACAACAGCAGTTGTCGGAAGAAGACAGCCCAGATGCCATTTCGGGATCCTGCTCTCCATCACGATGGTCCAGAAATTACTCTTGGTCCCATGGGGACTTCACAACAAACTACGGCTTTCAACGCTAGCCCAAATTTTCATTCTCATTCTTTAATTCTTATTTTGTTAGTGCAGGGACTGATGTGACCTCTGAAAGGTGGACAAGGGATAAGCAATTCTTTGGGGGCTGGTTATGGGTGTAATCCCATGTCCTTCTACAATTCATTATATTCTTTATATTTAATTATGTCAGTGCTTTCTCGAGCATTGATTTTCCATAAAGCCTTCCTGAATGCCTCACCCCTGTCTTGTGGGTGGGATTCCTAGCCCATACCACAGGTGAAAGTAAATGTCAGGGGACACCGAGACAGCAATTAACTTCTCCAAAGCCATGTCCCTGTCCCCAGCTGTGTGCGCCTTGCCACTGGCACTGGGATCCATGTGGCTGCTTCTGAGACAGATCAGGGAGCTGATCTGGCAGAAAAGTGGTTGGGGGAGTGGGGAAATATTGTGTTCAACTCTATAAGTTGCCTGGTGTGCCTGTGCCACCAGGGAGCTGGGTATGAAGTGGCAGCAGGAGCTCTCCATCCAGGCTGGATGAGGTGATGCTGCCTAGACCCACCTCGGAGAGCTGCAATTTCTCCAAGCCCTGCCTCCTTCACCCAGAATCATCCCAAAAATTGCAGGACACACACAAAAAGCTCACACTGCAGTCCATGTAGTTTACAGCCAGAATGGAGAAGCTGGGAATTGCCATGCTTGCAGTTGCAGAGGTCACCGTCTCCAGCCCGCTCCCCTGGCAGCCCCAGTCCCTGAGGAAGATCTCCCCAGGCACATCTAAACGAGCAGCCCTTGTCCATCAGTAACACAAACATCTAGAAAATATCTAGAGAACAGGCTGGGGGCATTGGATAGCACCTGCTGGGATGGCGATGAGCCTGCAGGGGTCAAATGCCAGTTCAGAGATGAAAAGGTCCTTCCGGAGACCCCAAGATGAGAAGGCCAAAAGATGAATACTAGCTGATGGCTTTGCTCTGGCGTGGACCGGAGGCGATGAGCGTACCCTTAGCACCTGCCCGCTATTCCCAATTGCACTGCCGACAATGGAGAGCTGGCCATTTGCTCTTTTCTTTAAGTCCACTTTCTCTAGAGAAAATCAATCAGTCCACCAGTCAGTCAATCAGGCAGTCAATCAGTGAGTCAGTCAATCTGAACCACTTGGAAAACGGATCCTGCAGAGACCTGGACTCCCACCCAGAGGCCCTGTGGGCTTTGCAGGAAAAATTTCCAGCTCCAAGAGAGGCTGAGACCTTCCCCAGCCCAGAGCACAGCTCCAGCCCCTGCGAGGCAGGAGCTGCCCCAGCCTGGGGCATGTCCAGGTCCCAGTGCTCCTCCAAACCCCTGGAGGAAAGCCCTCCCTGGCTGGAGATGGCCCCTCTTGGGGGGGGACAGGAGGGAGGGTGGGTGTTGAAATACACACACACACACACACACACACACCCCCCCCGCCTTTGGGACTTGCAAGAATTGCTGCTGCTGACATCTAGTGACAGGGAGCGCCGGCAAGAGGAGTTACCTGGAGCTCTGACAAAGCCTTCCCCACCGAGGGAAAAACCTCCTGGGGGGCTTCCACGGGAGGAGGGCTCACAGCAGGGATGCTCGGGGTACGGGGAGGCAGGGCCGGGCGGGCCGGGATGTCCCAATCACTTCCATACATCCCAAGACCTTTTCCTTCCCCAGTGGCTACCCAAAAAGGACCCGTGCATCCTACCCCCTGCCTCCCCACAGCCTCTCGTGGTTTGTTTAAGCTCAGATTCGTTCTTGGGTTTGCTATCTCGACGAAGCACGGGGGTGGGGGGGGGAGGGGGGGGAAATACCCCAAGGGGAGCTGGCGCAGTTGCAGCCAGGAGGTTGCCAGCCGTGGTTGCCCGCTGCGGGGTCCTGCCAGCCCCCGGGCTGCAGCCCCTTCACGCACGGCTCTTCCCCCCCGGGCCCGCGGGAGAACCGTCCGCTCCCAGCCGGGGAGGGGGGGCGGGAGGCCCGGGGGCCCCCGCCCCGGGGGGCCAGGGCGCCGAGCCGCACGGCTGGGGGAGATATCGGGGGTCCTTAGCCCCCCGCTAAAAAAAAGAAAAAAAGCCCTGAGGACAGCCCAATTTTTGGGGGGGTGCGAGGAAATCTGCAGCGGGGAGCCCTGAGCCCACACGCACACGCTCGGGTCAGGTCGGCGCTGAGGACACGGTGCACGGGCTGCACAACCCACTCGCACCTGCCCCCCCCCCCCCCCGCCATGCGCTTTAACACATCCCTCCAAGCTCCTCTTCCCCAGCAAGAAGTGCCTGAATTCCCTGGGCAAATTTAGCCACTTCCGCGGCAAACCAGGACTATCCGGAACGACAGCAGGAAAGATCCCAGCGCTTGGCTCCAACAGACAACAAAACCAGGACGATGTTTGCCCACTGCTCCCGGGGTAATGGGGAGGGGGAGACCTCCCGTGCCCGGGGGTGGCCGAAATGCCCCCCCCCGCACCTCCCTAGCAAACCCCAGCAGAAAGTTGCGGGCGTGTGCGCGTTCCCCTGCCCGTGCCGCCGCGCTACTCACCCAGGAGGATCAGCGTGCAGAAGTAGAGGATGCCCCTCATCCTACCGCTGGCACGGCTCGGATCGCACCCACTGGCTACGGCTCGGACCGACCGGCCCGGCACGGCTGGGCACGGCTGGGCACGGCTGGGCACGACTCGGCACGGCTCGGCACGGCCGGGCACGGCCCGCCCAGGCGGTGCCGGAGGATGCGCGGAGGCTGGGCAGGGCGGAGGCGTCCCCGCCGCCCCGGCCCGGCCCTCCCGGGGCGAGCAGCGCTCACCGGCCCCGGCCCCCGGGCCGGGCAGCGGGGGCCCCGCCGGCCGCCCTTCCCTCATCCCTCCGGGCCGGGGGGGTTCCCCTTTTTTTTTTTTTGCCGCCGGCTCAGCCCCGCTCCGGCCCCGGGTCATGCCCGCAGCCGGGCCGGGCAGCGGGGCTCGCTTCCCCGCTTTTTGCTTTTTTTCTTTTTTTTTTTTTTTTTTTTTTTTCCTTCTGCCCCCACCCCCCCCCCCCCACCCCTCCCTCCCCCCGCCTCCTCTTTCCGCAGCAAACTTCTGCCCGCCGTGCCCCAGCCGCCGGGCCGCCCTCGCCGCCGTCCCCGCGCTGCCTCCGCCGTCGCCCCCGCCTCTCCGCGGCCGCGGCCCCGCGGGGAGGGGCTTGGCGGCCCTGCCCCATCCTCCCCGCCTCCCCGGCCCCGGCTCCGGTCCCCGGGCGGGGGGTTCTCCCCCAACCCGGAGCAGCTTGTGTCTTGGGCGAACCCCCGGCATGGCCCCCTTCACCCCTTCCAGTCCCAGGATGCCTTCTTCTTGCCCTCCTGGAGGGTCCCGGCATCCCCAAAACCCCCAAACCCTCATCCCTTTGCAGCCCCGGGCAGGGCGCTCGCTCAGCACCAGCCCCATCCCCTTGGGACCTGTGGCCTGGTCTTGACTCTTCGCTATTCGAGACACAGCCCTGAAGTCTTGTGGGCCACATCCCACCACCCCTCCCAGCCATGATACCTTCCATTAATCCCCCTGCAACGTGATCACCTTCCAAATCTCCTCCAAAACCCACCCCTGCAAATTCAGGTTTTTCCAACCCCCCCCGGCCCCCCTCCCTCCCCAGGGCACGGCCCCCCCCCCCCCCCGTGGGCCCTTTTAGGAAGCCAAGCAGTAGAGCTTGGCTCCTTAATCTTTATGGTGATGAGTGAGCATCGTTTTCCACGACCTCCATTTCATGCATGGAGTAGCTGAAACACAAAATGTGAAGTGATGTCTTCAGGTTCACCCAGTAATTAACTGACCGACTGAGGGAAGGAGCCTCATTCCCAAGCCCGTATCCTGTAAACACCTCTGTTCCTCCTCCTAATACTGGCTTGTCCTTTCAAAGGTCCCATTTTTTTTTCTTTTTTTATCTTTTTTTTTCTTTTCTCTTTTCTTTTCTTTTCTTTTCTTTTCTTTTCTTTTCTTTTCTTTTCTTTTTTCTTTTCTTTTCTTTTCTTTTCTTTTCTTTTCTTTTCTTTTCTTTTCTTTTCTTTTCTCTTTTCTTTTCACCTTTCCCCTTCCCCTTCCCCTCCTTCCCTTCCCTTCCCTTCCCTTCCCTTCCCTTCCCTTCCCTTCCCTTCCTCTTCTTGCCTTTCCCTTCTTTTCTATTTCCATCCCTTCTTTTTCTTTCTTCTCTTTTTCTTCCCTTTTTCCCCTCTCCTCTCCTCTCCTCTCCTCCTTAGTCCTTCTTTTCCTCCTTCCCTGTCTCTCTTCTTAATGCAGAAGCTCCTCTGATGCTTCAGAGAAGCACCAGGGCACTTTTTCCACACTGAAAGCTCAGGCAGTGCTTTTGAACATTTGCAGCGAGAGCTTTTCTCAGCTGCTGGGTCAGGTATTTTAGCTAAACAGGTATTTAAACGCTCTGGGAAGGTTTTTTTGCTGGAGCTGTTCAGGGTTCTTAACTTGCATTTCCTCATGGCATCACCTCATTAATCCTCCTGCAAATTCTCCTAGAAAACCAGAGGAATTGCACATTTTTATTTTTCATGAGCAAAACAGAGAAGGGAAATAATTCATACAGCCTTTTCTAGGTCTTATATATAAAGCAAAAAGAAGTCATGAAAATACTCCTTCCTTTTATTTTTTTTTTTCTTTCCCTCCTGGCAAATCAAAAGGAAATTTTGATCCCTGGCCTTCCTCTCCTGAAAGTTTTTGTCATGTTCCAGTCTGGAGCTGTTCATTTAGTGGGATTTCTGGTCCTCCATCAGAATCAAAAAGTTGTCAATAAATGAACGTCCTTAATAACTGTATTTCACACCCAAAATGAGCATTTCCTGAGCTACACAGTGGGGAAAAAGAAAGTGTTAATAAAACCTCGTTCAGAGTAAAAAACCATTACTCTTGAGCTGGGGTTTTTGACTTCTTAAAGAAGCGCATGATTATGTTTAAGCAAATTTCAAAATGAAATTGCAATGAGATGCAATTGAAACATCTAGCGGGGAAACTGGGGAAATTATTTGATTTTTCTGCTTATTATTATTTTTAATTATTTTGCAGATTCTTTTTTAGTGTTCTATTTTTGAAGTAGCTCTTTGCCCAGGAAAAATAATATCACTGGAACATATGTGGGGGTTGTAACAAATGAAAAAATATTTTCCTTGGAAAATGTCTACCCTTCCCTCAGGAATGAGATGTTCTGGTGCCCTTAGACTGAAAGAGGTGACCTGAGGCCCATCACCCCATGCGTTAAAGAAGGGATGGGTTTGGCTCAGTGTCCCACTTCACACAAGGGCATTGAGACCTGGGATGTAGGGTGGTCACTGCTGTTTCTTTCCCTCTTTCTACTCTACTCTGCCCCAGTGAGACCCCACCTGGAGCACTGCGTCCAGTTCTGGGCTCCCCAGTTCAAGAAGGATGAGGAACTCCTGGAGAGAGTCCAGAGGAGAGCAACAAGGATGATGGGAGGACTGGAGCATCTCCCCTATGAGGAAAGGCTGAGGGAGCTGGGCTTGTTCAGCCTGGAGAAGAGAAGGCTGAGAGGGGATCTCATCAACACCTACAAATATCTCAAGGACGGGGGTCACGACAACGGAGCCAGACTCTTCTCAGTGGTGCTCAGTGCCAGGACAAGGGGCAATGGGCACAAACTGAAGCAGAAGAGGTTCCAGGTGAACGGGAGGAAGAACTTCTTTACTCTGAGGGTGATGGAGCCCTGGCCCAGGCTGCCCAGGGGGGCTGTGGAGTCTCCTTCTCTGGAGATCTTCAACCCCCGCCTGGCCACTGTCCTGTGCCCCCTGCTCTGGGTGAGCCTGCTTGGGCAGGGGGGTGGCACTGGGGGAGCTCCTGAGGTCCCTTCCAACCCCTGCCAGTCTGTGTGACTTGCTCTCCTGTGTCTTGTCCTTCTGTTGAGGTCCAAGCTGCAGGAAAACCTTCCTTTTGGTCAGATCCATGAAGCTGCATCAACCTCCTCCATCTGCACAGTTGGAGCCGGAGGAGGCAATGCAAAGGCAGCCTTGCTGTCGTTTCTTGGGGTAAGAACAGACTACAACCTCCCCCTCTAGACAAGGGGAAGCTGTCAAGGAATCAGTGCTATGAAAGCAACATTTCTTCCTAAGTTTGAAGAAAAAAAAAAATAGCAGGGGGTTTCAGGGATGGGGAAAGTCCAGGCATAGACAACCCCCAGCGTTCATCCCAACAGGGAGGCATTTCCTGCCTTTTCTGTAATTACTTGCAGGCAGGGGGGACACCCCATCCACTGGGAAAAGCCACCCAGAAGAGACATGCTGCAAATACTGTGAAGAGAGAGGGATCATTGTTCCTTCCTGCCTTATTTATCAGATCTGGGCTTTCTCCTAACCGCTGGGTGGATGCTGAAATGAATAGAGTTAAGTTAAAACCACCCCTTCCATGCCCATACACACACCCCCTCCTAAAATTACCTGCTACCTTTCCTTACAAATGAATCAAGGTATTGATCAGTCAGGTGTAAAAAAATCCCATTGTTACTTATGTTAGACCTATCCTGAAAAGCTGCTCCCAGAGCTCCAGACAACCCATTTAGCAAAGCCAGTGAAAGAAAGAATTGTTTGGGTAGGTCCGTGGAGAAATCACTGGGCAGAGGAGGCACATAAAATATGCTGATTAAAAGAAAGGCACTTCTGAGAGTGAACCGGTTACAATGGAAATTGGAACAGGACTTTTGCCTGTCTTCTCCAAGCAGAATCACAGGATCGTTTAGGTTGAAAAAGACCTCCAAGATCATCGAGTCCAACCATTCCCCTACCCCTGCCATCCCACCCCCAAACCCTGGCCCTCAGCACCGCCTCTGCCCGGCTGTTAAATCCCCCCAGGGCTGGGGACTCAACCCCTTCCCTGGGCAGCCCCTTCCAGTGCTTGACAGCCCTTTGGGGAAGAAATTTTTCCTGATGTCCAACCTTGCTGGCCACACACTATACAAGTAAGATCGCTGTGGAGGACCCTACCACTCCTTTCTCACTCCCTTGACAATAGATGGTCCCTAATCCAAAAATAGCCATAGAAACAAGGCAAGAGAACTGTAGCTGTCTCTTTTTATGAATGGTGAAGTAATGACTGAGAGATTAAGGGATTCATGCAACTCAGAAAATCTGGAACACAGCCAGGATGATTCCAGAGCAATCCACCCATCCATCCATCCATCCATCCATCCCAGGACAGCACCCATGCACAAATGTCCCTTGCTTCAAAATGACTCTCAGGGAAATGGTGGCAGACCCTTGGACCGTGACCCACAGGGGACAAGCCAAGCCACTGCTGGCCGGGAGACGTGGGGAGGTTTAGATTAAGAAAAAAACTGTCTAGAAAAGTGTGGTGAGAAATGTGAGAATCTGTGGAACCAGCTGCTGGGGTGGCAGAAATATCTGGGCAGATGTATGGAGGGTGCACCAGGCACTATGAGGTGGTATAGAAGCCCCATGCACTGACTATATTGATCCCCAAAATTGGGAAGACCAGAGTAGTCCCTGCCTCGAACATTTCTAGACCTTACTGCTTGGGACCATTTGGAAAATCTCAACATTTGGACCAATTTGGAAGGCAACAGACTTCCAGGTCAGCTCTGCAAGTTTCTTTGATGTGGCTACAAAAAAAGCCTGCTGATGAGCTGACCTTGTTGCTATGATTGCTAGGACTGTGTTAAGAGTTGCTCAAAGCTTCTGGAAACCCATCCAGCCTCACATCAGCTGTGTATAAACCAAATGACTGCAAAATCCCAGAAACCCAGTCCTTCTTTCACTTTAGCAATATTCTGAGTTTCCAGACTGGATTCTGGTTTGCCTCTGGGGTCAAAACATAAGCAAAAGCTTGTGTGCAAAGAGAAACATTTACTAAAGCGACCTGCAGAACAAAGTGGGAATACACTACCTGCTGTGCTGAGGATGTTCAGAAACAGGAGGAAAAAGGATGAACTGTCTCTCCAGAAATATTTGGCAGCCTAGCCCAGGAAGAAAATCCAGTGGAGGCAAATCCATTTGGACCGCCCTAGGGCAGGAGGAAGGAGCGATCATCAAAGAGAGATGAAGGCAGGCCAAACCTTGTTCTACATGAGCAAAAATGAGGAGGTCACCCAAAGGAAGTAGATCAGAGACAGGAGGAGGGTTTTGCTGGAGGTGTTAAAGCTCAGGGAGCGGGGAGGATAAACTCAGAGCCTAGGGGATGGCTGGCACCTTGTCTTCTGTCACAGCAGCGTGTTTGTGAATCAGCTGGCAGTGGGATGATTACTGAACAGGTTCTCAGGTGGCACCCCTCCCTATGCAAGTATACCTGTAGCACCCTCATTTGATGCCCTTCAGGGGGACAACATGGAGCAGGAGTAGCAGTTTCCAGTCAATAGCATGCTTGCCACCAAGATTTTGACGCTGCTTGACCTTTTCCAAACAACTTCCTTCAAAGACCATTTCCACCTGCAGAGCCAGGAGAGAGGTTGTTCTACCTCACTTCATCTATACCATATGATCCAAGGTGTGGATGGAGTGACTTTATCCTGGAAAAGGGGTTTCACCTGTCAGCACTACATTGTCTCTTCAGCCTGGAAAAGTCGCAGCTGCAGGCGGAGAGGACAGAGATCTATTTGGGCAAGGTGGATGGAGACCACCTGTCCTCGGCCTCATCCCATACCAGAGTGAGGGCCAGGAAATTAAATGAGAAGGAAGCAGATCCAAAACTGATGGGAAAAAGTGGATCTTTGGCCTGTTGTTGCCTTGACACAGGATTTTGTGACTGTTAAAAGCTAACATGGTTCCAAAAACATCAACTGGACAATTTCACAGAAGAGCACTCCAGCAAGGGTAAGTTAAGTACAGACACCTCACCCGTGGCTCAGAAACTCCCAGAGCTGCAAGGTTGGAGGTTAGGGGATTATTTTGGAAAGGTTTTGCTCCATGCTGTCTCCATTCTTATCCTCTTCCTCAGATACCCATTACTGGCCACCGTCAGAAACAGATTAACCTTTTCCTGATCTGGCAGAGCTGCTGTGATATTCATCCTTGTCTGCTGTGCTTGGGCACCAGCTTGCATTATCCGCATCACCTCCTTAATCAGATGTTTTCTCTGCTGGTTTTAAGAAGGATCGGGCAGGAGGAGGGGCTTGGCTCTGTCTTATCAGCTGTTTGAGAGAGTGTAAGAGCTGCGAATTGGAAATTTGGCTGGCTTCTGCCCATTTAGGAAGTGTTTCCCTTGCTCCTCTTTATTGCTTGCAGATGTGTTATTTTGGGACTCTCGTTGCTGAACGTCTGGGATAATGTCACCAAAACCCATTAGACTGGGCTGGCAGGCAAGTAGGAGAGTTACGTGTTACCATTTAGGAGCAAATAAAAACCAAAACAAGACAAAAGCCCAATAACTGTGGCTGCTGTCAAACCTTTCCAGGAAGATCTTAATTCTTCCAAGGACTCCAGAGCATCTCAGCACCCGTAGGGTGCTTAAACTCATTGTCAAGCAGGTTTGCCTTTCCAGGAAAATGCAAGGACCTTGGGAACCCTTGTGTGTTTTGCAAACCCTTCTCCTTTGGTGAGACCCCTGAGCTCCCAGCAAGGCCAGCTGGGGGAGCACATGACCTTGCGGAGTTACACCGCTGAACACAGCACATCACACCCCGCGCCTTGCTGGAGTGCAGCCAACCCTTGGGTGGGACACAGCAGGGTTAATCTGTCATGGTTTGCAATTATTTTGGGGTGAACAAAGGGAAAAAGGAATCTGAATGATCTAATGACCCCAGTCCCCCAGTAGTCTTCATGTGCCCATTCACAGGATACATTGAAAAGAAAACACAGAACTTGGGCAGATATTATACAGTGAAATGAGGGACGAGTTGACAGCTGATACCCAGGTGTATGTTTGGCCATAATCTAGGTAAGATCCCTTGAAAAAAATTTCACCTTCCAGTTAAGATGAACCATTGAAGAGGGTGACAAAAGCAAAGTGGGTCATGGAAATGCACTGAGAAATGAGAACTACAGGGAAGCTCTATCCCAAAAAGTACTGTATCAGAAGGGCTGGCTACTCTCCATCACCAGATCTCCAAGGACCAGCACGCACAACCTCAGATATGGAGACAAGGACACGAAAGAAAACTATCAAATTGAAGTGCAGCCTCTGGGCTGGGGACCAGCAAAACCAGGGCTTACATCTGGAAGAGAGAGGACAGAGACATCAGAGATGCTTGTTGCTGCTCTAAACTTTGCTGGGCTTTATAAGGTGGAGGGAAGGGGGCACTAAAGACATAGGGAATGGATATGAGATCGTAGCATGCAAACCTGGTATTTTCTTGGATAAAATAAATTTTTGTAGGAAAAAGAAATGGGCATTTGAAAAGTCTCCTTTCTTTGGATTTTAAATGAAAACTTGATGTAGTGCCATGGGGTAACCTTGTTCCTCCAGTGGGGGAAGACGGAGGTTGATGAGGGAACCATGTCAAAAGTAACGAAGTGGCTAACGGGGAAATTATATTGAACAGTGCTGGATGAGGGAGCCCATCTATTAGTGGAGTTTCTCCTGGGTCTGTCTTGCAATTGATTTGTTTAAGGTCTGCAATAACAATTTTGGCCCCCAAGGTGGAAATGAAGTGCTAATGAAGTCTGTTGATGGAACAAAGCTGAGAAACCTCTGTGAAATGTAGGAGGAGCTGAATATCGCAGAGAAGACCTCGAGAAGGAGCAGAAACAGGATGAAATAGTACAAAATGTAAAGCCATGAACCTGAAAGTAAAGGTTTCCTTAAACAGGGCACTTGATAAGCCATTTCTCTGTTGGAAATTTTTCCCAGCTTGAGCCATGGCAATATAAGCTGGTAATGGACATACACACATCAATTGCGGGGCAACATTTCTTGGTACCTGACTAAACCCAGGCATTTAGCCCAGGTGAAAATGCTGGAGGTACCATGCCAAGGTGCAGAAGGTGGTCCAGTCCCCATCCCTGGGGGTATTTAAAAGCCAGGCAGATGAGGTGCAGGGTTTAGTGGTGGGATGGCAGGGTTAGGGTAATGGTTGGGCTTGATGATCTTAAAGGTCTTTTTCAAGAAAATGATTCTATGATTCTATGATTCAGCTAGCACATGAGTGTCTCAAAAATCAAACAACCTGCTGCTGGCGGCTTTATACTCATCATACCATCACATCCCTTGCAAGGGGTGAGGGAGAAAGGACTATTTCGGGAAAAATCCCTGGATTAGAGAGACCCAACCAAGTGCAGTCCCTGCCAGGATGTGACACAGTATCTGGTCCAGCTTCCGACTCCCGAGATGGAGCCACTTCTCCTAAATCCACTTAAGATGTGCAAACAGCCCTGTCAATAGCAGCTCGCCAAGCTGTGTGCTGAACTGTGGCTTTCTCTGGGCTGCAGTAGCCTTGGTAACTCTCAGGGAAAAAAAATAACCTAATTTTCTCTTTCATCCATAAGCCGAACCCTTTAATTTGCTTTCAAGTGAATTAAACATAAGCCTCCATTTTTCTAATTCCTTTGTCCTAATTTAAAAGTACTGACATTTATCAAAGGAGTTTTCTAGATTTCCCATTTTCAGCTCATTGTTTTAGTATTTTTTAAATAAACCAGAGATTGACATTTTTATTGCTGAAATGCTTTCCTTCCCTCCTCCTTTTCTTAATAACATGGTGATATTGTGTTCATTTCTAAACTTTTTCTAATAACAAGGAGAGCAGCCCGTGTCCTGCTGCATGACCAAGGTGACCATGTTTTATAACTGAGCTATGCCATCACTGACTTGTGTAATGCAAGAGGATCTCTGAAGGCAAACAACTTAATTCAGATGCCCCGAATGCCACCTTAGCCCCTTTAATGTTCCGCACGCTGCATGACCCATGGTTCATCCGATGAAGTTATTAGAGGTACTAGATACTAGGGAACAACCGCGATGCTATGAACACAGCTATCTACCAGCTCCAATTTGTTTGCATTTCCAGAAACGGCAGCTGCCTGAATGACTTTGATCCTGCAAAGTGGGTTTGGTGCCCTTCATCCAGCTGCCCACCTTTTCTGAGAAAAGCATTTCTCTCGTTCAGTGTTTGCACAATATTGCGCACGTTGAGTCAGCACGAGCATAAACACAGCACAAAATATAACCTGGGGCAAAGAACCATCTTCCCTGTGGTTGGGGGCCCTCTTGGAAAGTCTGCGTATTTGCTTTCCCAACGTGTTTTTCTTTTAGTAAATCATAGGGCTGGTGGAACGGCCTCAACGTTGATGGACAGCCCTTGGGGACCAAAGTCCTCTGTTTATCCACTGGCATGGAGGGGTGACACTGGAAATATTTCCCACACGGCTTTGCTAGTACATCTCAGAGCTTTCTCAGAAGGACAAGAGGATGAAGTTCACCCATCTCTAGATGACAGCTCTTCTCCAGACAGTGTTATTCTTCATTCCAGCACCAGGCTGGTTTTCAGTGGTTCGTGACAAATCTCCATTTTCCCTCAGTTTTTTCCATTGTATTTTCTTTTGCTTTCTGACACGGATAGCCATTCCACCATGCATTAAGTTATCTAAGAGCATCTGATCTTCTTTCAGTGTCTATCCTGAGTGTTGACATTTGGGGGGAAATGATGGGAAGCTCTTAGCACTAGACTTAATTCAACATCTCTCATGATTTGGTTTAGTCAAGGTCAAATGCTGAAGCTCACACTCGAGCGACGCTCCCATCTGCTTAGAGAGCTCCCTGCCTGTGCTGCGGACTAGAGATCACCATGAGAATGAGGGCTATATAATAATGGATTTATAGTTCCAACACATGGGACTGGGTGAGGATGTACTAAGCTCAGGAAGAGGTCTAGATCATAGAATCATAGAATCATAGAATCATAGAATCATAGAATCATAGAATCATAGAATGGTTTGGGTTGGAAGGGACCCCTAGAGGTCACCCAGCCCAACCCCCCTGCAGGAGCAGGGACACCTTGAACCACATCAGGTTGCTCACAGCCCCGTCCAACCTGGTCTTGAATGTCCCCAGGGATGGGGCCTCCACCCCCTCTCTGGGCAACCCCTGCCAGGGTTTCACCACCCTCACTGGAAAGAATTTCTTCCTTAGATCCAGTCTAAACCTGCCCTGCTTCAGTTTCAAGCCATCCCCCCTTGTCCTGTCCCAGCTGGCCCTGCTAAAAAGCTTGTCCCCCCCTTTCCTCTGGGCCCCCTTGAAGCCCTGACCGGCCACACTCAGCTCTGCCCGCAGCCTTCTCTGCTCCAGGCTGAACAACCGATTGTTGCCATGTGCCAGAAGATAGGTTCTCTGAGGGGAAAAATGAATTTGAAAGCAAGTTTAAGCTAAGATTTTCTTATTCTTTTGCTGGGATTTGGGAGCATCTGCCATGAAAGCTTCTCCTTGGGACACAATGTTCTGGTTGGACCAGAATGGGGCTTAACCTTATCCCCTCGCAGACACTTCAGTGTCCCCATGGTGTGCATGTCTTGTACACAGTGCCTCCTGTTTTGGGTGGAATGATAAATGGAGTTGGACCAGTATGTGTAGGGTTCGATTACTGTCAGAGGGTGGGTTAAGACTGGGGATGAAGAGAGCTGCCCAGAGCCAGGCTCTCATACCATAAAGCAAAGTGGAGAAATAGGCTTGAGAGCAAGCATAAGTGTTGAGAATCCCATCATTTCCTAGCTTCTCCTGGCCTGTGTTCAACCCTTCAGTGAAGAGGAATGGAAGAGCAGCTGAGCATGGGACCTTCGATCACTCTAATTCTGTTGCTGCCGAACCCACCTAAGTTGCCCGTTGCTAGGAGTTGAACTCTAACAGAAAAAAAACATGTATGCTGGTTTTCAGTGGGCTTCTGTCCCTCATTCCCTGATGGTCATTTTCTGTGGAAATGCTTTGCAAATCAAAAAGTTTTCTTTATGGATTTGGAAAATTCCCTTTTAACAGTAAAGTAGGATTTCAGTCTCTTCTGGTAGCAATTTGGAATACAGGATATTGGTGCCTTTGAAAACTGAGCCTCTTATTTAGCTGTTTAAATACAGATTCCATTTTCCTGCTTTTGGCACCTAAGCTCGAAAATTTTCTTCTTACAGATGAAAACAGAACATTATAAGAATTGAGTCTATGCCATTTGTCATATTTTTTCTTCTTTGTGAGAGATAAAAAAAAAAAAAAAAAAAAAAGAGGAGGATCATTTATCAGTATTTGCACCTCTTTTATTCTAACCTCTTTGAACCAAAATCCCTCATGGATATCAGCTCTGGGCCATTCTGGATATACCAAAAAGGCTTTTTTCCCTCAGAGCCAGAGTTAGACAACCCATGGCAAGCAGGCAAGTGTTAGTTGAGCTGTTTCCCTCTGGGGTCCCAGTTGGGTTGTGCTGAGAAGGTAGCGTTCAGGTGGGAGAGAGAAGATCTGAAAAGGGACTCTGTATGGGGGAGACATAAAGTCTGAGCAGAAGCCTGTTACAACATCAGCCAGCACAATGTTGTACAAAATAGTCTTTGGGAGGTCTGTGCTTCCCTAAGTTCTGCTTTCCAGCCCTCTTCGGGTCTGGGGATGCCACCTATTCGGCACAGCTCCACCACCTTTCACGGTGACGGCGCTTGCAGCTGATGCACTCTTTATAGCACTGTCTGACACGTCGGCTCTCACAGCTCCAGCTGCAGCGCTCCACACATCACAGCACAGCAGCCAATTCCAGCCTGAGCCCTGCAAGCCATCCAGTGACATCTCATCGGAGGTGTGCAACAGCTACGGTGTCATAGGTGTGGTTTCTCTATACCATACCTTGTAAAACTCTTTGTGACTTCTACGTTTGCCAGTAAAATTCACTCATGCCTCAGGAGAAACCATGGGAGATGATTCAGAAGAATGGATGGGAGATGTACACCTGGCTGCCTTTGGACCCAGGGCAAGACAATTTGTCTCTGTAGCCCACCTTCCCTTACCCTTTAGCTCAGAGCAGCAGTTCTTTGAGGTAGGCTCTACCTGTTCTTTCAGTGATGTGCCTAACGAGGCTTTGATCTCAGTGGTGGTCTCTAGACACCCCTGGAATTTCATTAAGAAAGCAAAGTGGAAGCGTGGGGCAATTCTCATCAGCATCCCCTCAACCTCTTGCTTTTCCTCTGTCTCTTGTGGAGGGTGCCTGCCCCAGAGCACTGCACAGGGCATGGGGGTCCAGCTTTGAGGAACAGAGGAATCATAGAATGTTTTGGGTTGGAAGGGACCCCTAGAGGTCATCCAGCCCAACCCCCCTGCAGGAGCAGGGACACCTTGAACCACATCAGGTTGCTCACAGCTCCGTCCAACCTGGCCGGAATGTTCCCAGGGATGGGGCCTCCACCCCCTCTCGGGGCAACCCCTGCCAGGGTTTCACCACCCTCACTGGAAAGAATTTCTTCCTTAGATCCAGTCTAAACCTGCCCTGCTTCAGTTTCAAGCCATCCCCCCTTGTCCTGTCCCAGCTGGCCCTGCTAAAAAGCTTGTCCCCCCCTTTCATCTGGGCCCCCTTGAAGCCCTGAGCGGCCGCACTCAGCTCTGCCCGCAGCCTCCTCTGCTCCAGGCTGAACACCCCCAACTCTCCCAGCCTGGCCTCAGAGCAGAGGGGCTCCAGCCCTTGGACCATCTCCGTGGCCTCCTCTGGCCCCGCTCCAACAGGTCCATGTCCTCCTTGTGCTGAGGGCTCCAGAGATGGACGCAGGGCTCCAGGGGAGGTCTCACCAGGGCAGAGCAGAGGAGCAGAGAAGAGGAGCGGTCCCTCGGGGGCTATCACTGCAACCACAGCTCCAGGATCTCCACATGCTGGATCGCCCATTTGGCCCAGCTCTTTGTCTGAGGTGTGAGTGAAGCAGAGCGGGCGGGTGGGACAGGGATCTGTGTCTTACAGAAATTGGAGCAGGATGTCTTCATCAGCTTCGATGATAATGGGGAAAACAGAGCGGCCAGGGCTGCCTCTGGTAAACGCATTCCCAAGGAGTGATGGGCTGCCGTGTCAGTATGTTGTATTTGGGTTTGCTCCCAAAGGCTGATTTTATGAAGAAAAATTCATCAGGGAAAAAGGAAATGCACACATGGAGGGGAATTCCTCTGCTGCTGGAGGGGCTGTGAGCTGGTGGGGAGGGGGGACGGGGTGGTCCTCAGAAGTGTTTCCACATTTCTGGTTAATTGGACAGGTCCAGGCAGGTCGATAAAATCAGTGATGAACTGAGCTGTGGGGACCTCTGAGGTTCCTTCCACATTACCACCCCTCCAGCCAGGTGGCCCTTGGACCTCAGACCCCTTTTCACCACTTTTTATAGAAAAATTCAGCCTCAGGTTGGCCTTTGGCATGACGCAAAAAAGCACCCACCCAGGGGAGCGACCGAATCAAAGACACTCAGCCAGGGACAGGGAGAAGCAATAACATATTGGTGTTTTCTGTAATTTCCTCATCTTTTTCCCACTGTTTTCTCCTGGAGGGGGGGAGTAGAGAGAGGAGCAAAGGCAAAGTGAGAGACAGAGAAAAAATGCAAGAGGAAAGGAAAGGCATTTCCAAATCTGCCGTTTCCAGTTTGACTGTACATTTATGATATCTACTCTCCCTCGCCCCCCAGTCCCACTGGGTGGTCCATTAAAAGCCGGGCAGACGCAGTGCTTAGGGACAGGGTTTAGTGGTGGGAAGGCAGGGTTAGGGGAATGGTTGGGCTTGATGAGCTTAAAGGTCTTTTCCAACCTAAATGATTCTATGATTCTGTCTTCCCAGCTGTGATTTCATGCCTTGAGGAGCACCCTTCCACGCAGCAGCTCTGGCCCTGCATGTGCTGCCTGACAAAATCTGCCCGTTCGTCCCCGGAGCCAAACCTCCAGCTTCCCATACCCAGCGAATTCACTGTAATTGCCATAATCTGCTGCCTATTAAATCTGATAGCTCTGTTATCACTGTTAATAATAACTAATTAGTGAGGCTGTCACAGGGAGTGGTTCCGTAAGGGAAGGTATTTGTCCTTAACTTCACATAAAGGCTCTGTATTAAATCAGAGGAAAGCACACGACTTCAAGGACGTTGGTACTCGGTAACTTTTAGTCCCTAGCAGTGAAATGGAAATGCTCTACCGACTTCTCCCCAAGGAGCCGGCTTTGCACGTTTGCCAAAACGAAAAATTCATTGGAAAGGAGTTACCAAAACTCCTAAACGGCAGGAAAAAAAAGAAAGAAAAAAAAAAAAAGCAAGCTGCAAAAATGCCAGCAGGGCAGGAAAACGGGAGCCGGGATGCAGAAAGCAGCAGGGTGCAGCAGCTCTGGGGAGATGCGGGGCAGGCAGGGAGGATGTGATTAGAAGGTGGAATAAAAGGGGCAAGGACCGTCTTGTCTTGACATCGTTGGAGGTACCAAACCCCCTCCACACCTCAAAAGATTTGTTGAAAACCGACAAAGGTTGCCACTGGAGAGTGAAGGATGTTTTCAGTTTTGATGATGAAACATGAACACTTTCCCACAGTCATTTTTCTTCCTGGTGAAAACCTGCTCAGTAAAAAGAAAAAAAAAACAACCCACATTTCTCATTCCTGTTTCTGTGATTTCCTCCATGACCCAAACCCTCCATAAACCAGAACCTAAATAGCTGCTTTGTCAGGAGAGGCATTGGAAAGGAGGTGATTGCTCACCCCAAACCCTGACATGCCCAACTTTCCAAGGGATTGCCCGAGACCTCATTCAGGTTTCTGGTTTTGAGAAACACTCTCCCAGAGCTGCTGCAGCAGGAACGGAGATTGAGAAGATGGAGATGTTAACAGGAAAAGGTAGCAAATAAATACACCCCTGAACCCCTTTTTCACATGAGAAGACACATTTAGGGTCTGTTTCACACTACAGCTACAGGAGAAGTGAGCATCCCCTCCCACAAGCTGTTACTGGACTAGCAGGAAGGGTACCAAAATAAAACCCCTTCCATGCTCCGGTCCACACAGAAGCAGGCCCCTTTGCTCCTGAGCAGAAACAACCCTAACAACCCTCCATCATCCATCACAAGTGCTTACTGAGCGAAACTCCTACTTATGAATAGCAACGAAGACCTTAATCACTTTGGCAATGAGTGCGTTTCCTTTCCAATATTTGATAAAAAAAAAAAAAAAAATTCCAAATCTTTACGGTCTCTCTTTAATTAGAGCAGCAGCAATTTTATGAGATGATGGATGGCCCCGGGATGACTTTGCTAAGGTGGCCTCACGTTGCTGCCAGGTTCAGGAGGTGAATCTGCCAGTTGGGTTTGTTTTACTGCTGCTGCCACTTCTGGGGTTTTGGCATCTGGTTTCATTTGTAAGACAAAAAAGGACTGGTCCTAAAAGCTTCCTTAATGGATGTTTGGGACCTTGTAAAGGGAAATGGTTGTGTAAAAGATGCCACAAGGGACCAGCTTTTGGTTCTATCCTTTAATCTTCCTCCTTTTCCCTTTCCCCTTAAAACTGCTGCTGGAAGATCACCTGCAGCCAATATTCTCCCTCCCAGGTTGGAGGGGGAGCAATGTCACATCCAAGCAGGTACATTTTCTAATGGTCAAAGCACTGGCCTAAGCGTTAGATATACAGGCCCATCCCTTTGTTTTGGTGATTAACATGCTTGGAACCGTCACTTTTGCTACCACAGCCTGCCTCAGTTTCCCCAATTTATAAAAAATCAGTAGTGCTTAGGAGAAGTGCCAGGGATTTAAGAATTATTTGAGGGCAAGAAGCCATTACATGAAACATGCTTTTGCAGGAAGGCAACACATACTCCGTACAACTCTTGTGTTGGGTTTGAACCCTTTTTCTTCCCAGGATTCATCGCAGATCTTCCCTTCACATGTCATTGCTGTCAGCACATATAGATGTTTGCGAAAGAGGCAGATGTTGGCAGGCTCTGCAGATGGTGAGCCAACTGGCAGCAGAAGTGCATCGCTGCCAGGACTCTTCCTTCCTGACATACCTCCATCTTGCCCTGAGTTGTCTTGGGGGGATGCCTGGTGGTGCGTCTTCCCTGGTAGACATAGAAGATAAAGCTGGAACTCGAAATACGTGGCAGGCTGATTGCTGGAGACAGTCACTGAGATTTCCCTTGGTGTCAGAGGGGTGAAACAGGCGGGTTTAGGGTACAACTCTTCTTGTGCCAAGGTACATGTCTGCATCTGCTCACATGAACCATGTCTTCTTAGCTCCACTGACTCTGAGGAGCAACAGCTGTGATTAGGTGTCTGCACTGCAAACATCCGAAGGTTGGTGAGATGAATCTCATCCTCTGGGTCTGTAACAGCAGCTAATCTCTATATGACATGAAAGCCACTTCCAGGAGACTGTGACTCCACATAACAAGACAGCAGACATACATATATTTGACGTTCAGGGCTTGTCCCTGTCCTGCCAGGCAAGTCCCACTGCAAAAGTTGTTCCTGAGGTTTGACGCTTGTTCTGGACTCAGCCTCAAAACACCAGGTCACTGCAAAAATGAACAAGGCTGTTGTGTGACCTGCCCACGCAGGGCTAGGGAAAAACAGTGGCTTCAACAGGAGTGGGAATTTGCAGAGCCATGGCTCCACGGGTGCTGATTTGCAGCACGTGGTTACAGAATCACACAGAATCACAGAATCACAAGGGTTGGAAGGGACCTCGGGAGATCACCCAGTCCCACCCCCCTGCTCAAGCAGGTTCTCCTAGAGCATGTTACACAGGACTTCATCCAGGCGGGCTTTGAATATCTCCAGAAAAGGAAACTCCACAGCCCCTCTGGGCAGACTGTTCCAGGGCTCCATCACCCTCAAGAGTAAAGAAGTTTTTCCTCACATTCAACTGAAACCTCTTCTGCTTCAGTTTGTGCCCATTGCCCCTTGTCCTGTCACTGGGCACCACTGAGAAGAGTCTGGCTCCGTCATCGTGACCCCCACCCTTGAGATATTTGTATGTGTTGATGAGATCCCCTCTCAGCCTTCTCTTCTTCAGTCTAAACAAGCCCAGCTCCCTCAGCCTTTCCTCACAGGGGAGATGCTCCGGTCCCCTTATCATCCTTGTTGCCTTCCTCTGGAATCTTTCTAGGAGTTCCTCATCTTTCTTGAACTGGGGAGCCCAGAACTGGACCCAGTGCTCCAGGTGGGGTCTCACTGGGGCAGAGTAGAGGGGGAGGAGAACCTCCCTTGCCCTGCTGGCCACGCTCCTCTTGATGCACCCCAGGATGCCCTTGGCCTTCTTGGCAACATATACAGACACCTGCCTTCCAAAAAACAGCAGACCAGATTGCTGTCTCAGTTGCCACGATGTAACCCAAGATCAGCTTGGATTGTGATGGAGTTTGCTGCCCCAAGCACACGGGCAGATGTTCTGCCTGCGGAGTTAGCAGCCGCAGCCAGAAAGCTGTGCCCCACGTGGCAGCAGGGAGGGAGAGATTTCCCTAGGAAAAGAAACTTCTCCGTCCTCACACTGCTAGATATATGCTTTCAATTGCAGACTACAAAGTAGGTGATTTTAGGTGCTGGGGTTTGATATCATAATGTGCCCTATTTTCCATCTTTCAGGCATGAATAATGGAGTGTTGTGTCTGCGAATGCACCAGTCTTTCAGGATGCTGGCAAGGGAAGCACAAATCTCCAGAGCTCTCCCGTGACCGCTCTCCTTTCATCTAATCCTAGAGCCAGGCAATTGCTAGAAACTCACTCGGTGGCCAGCAAAGAGCCGGCCTTATTGCTGACAGAGGAGTTGGGCGCGGAGCGGTGAGCAAGCGCAGGGAAGGAGCCGGCCAGCTTCACCCCGCAGACAGAGACCGCCTTGTGGGACTGTAGCTGGGTTCACATCCCGCAGAAACACTGCATGTAAATCCACGAAAAGGCTCGGCTGGCGGTGCACGCTGCTACAGGAGGCGAGTATTCGCTCCCTGGAAAGCATCAAGTGGGTTACGCAGGGATGAGGTCACGGTGCTGCATATGGATATGTCCAGGGCTGTTCTGGAGCCTGGTACAAGCTGAGCAAATCTCCAGGCAAGTGTTGGGGTTTGGTTTTTTTTTTTTGTGCAAGGGGACAGTCCACTGTATTCATCTGCTCCAGGCACTGGCCAGTGTTTGGTGACACCTTTCATCTCTTGTGCCTGACCATGAAGAAACATGCCATAGGATCGAAGTTGACCATTATCCTTGGGTTAGAAAAGAGCTAGAGTGAGTGAGCTGGAATGACCATTTCCTTAGGTGTTCTTATCAAAGCTGAAAAGGTGGTTATATTCTTATCCAGGGTGAGGGAAAAAGATGTGGAAGGGTCACCAGTCTGTCAGAAAAGTGCTGAACCCAAGAAGATTATATTTCTTCTGGGCTCCTTCATCAATGCTCCTTCCCAAGGAGCTCTTGGGTCTTCCCCTGGCGATAGTATCTTCTGTATACTGTGCAAGAACAAATTCACCCTTCTGTCTCCAGTCCTTGAGACAGGAAGCTGGATGAGCAGGTTCTCAAGCTGGAACCCAAGATCCATAAAACCCTGGAGGACATCAGCCCCAAATGGGTCCTTTACAGGGGACAACTGTAACCTGTAAGGCCTGAGACACATCACAGAGAGCTCCATGCAATGAGGGTTTGAAGGTTGGCTGTCCTGTTTGCACCATTGCCACATTTCTCCAGCATCAGGGTGAGGAGCACTGCAACCACATCTCAACTCTGCTTGGGAGAGATTCATCTGATCTTCGACAAAGTCTTGGGATGGTACGAGCCAACTGGAGCCAACCTCCTCCTCATTGGAATTTGGGAGGGATCATCTTCTGCACCTGAGGGCTTGCTGGGGTCAGGCCCCTGGCTGGCCTCAATCTGGCCTCCAGTCATTGCAGAGTTTGACTGTCCTAGTGACTGTGGCAGGGAGAAGTTAAAGCAAACCAACAAGGCCAACACAGAGCAGACAACCTTCTTGTGTATGCTACTCTTGTCAGGCATCTTGTCCTCCCTTTTGCTAACCAGCAATGAAAAATAAAATTGAAAAAAAAAGAAGTACTCTGCCACACAAGTTGGGTTTGTCCTGGTTGGATGTCCTGATGCCTCTGATGCTTTTTGAAGGCACTGCTGGATAGGAGGGAAGTGTTTCCAGCAGAATTCAGATCCAGGCTTTGAATTGAGTTACATTTCAAAGTGCTCAGACCTTGTCTTGGATTAGGAGGAATTTGGATTTGCCCTTGGCAGCTGTCTCCACAATTTGGAGAATTCAGAGCCAGAAACTGGCACTGATTTCAAAGGTTTCTTTTTTTTTCATTACTCTTCAGGGCCTTGATGTTAGTATGATCCATCGATTCATTATCTCAAACGATGTAAGTACAGCCCAGAGGCAGGTTTGAACTGAAACTTTTGAGACCCCTTCCAAGTTTTCTAAGATATTCCAAGACTTTGACCTTACCAGCATTTAAGGTGAACGTGGCTGGCAAAGGTTTTGTTCTTTCCTGAAAACAGAGATAAAATCAAAACAGAAAAATCTTCTGTTCTTTCAAGGATAAAAAAATCAACCTTTCCCTGAACCCAGTGTTTTGCGAGGGTTTGGCAAAAAGCTTCCCCAAGTTCAGTCTTCGATGAGAAATGTGAGCATTTTCAAAGGAAGCAGACAATTTCCACACATAAAAAAATAAATAAAATAAAATTGTTTCATTCCCCTCAAATCACTCTTAAAAATGGTGTAATTGTAAGCGTTTTAACAGCTACCCCCTGGATGCAATGCCGCTTTCTAATGTATTGAATCACCTTCTAGGAGGAATCCCGACAAACTCTGTTTTTCTTAAATCCTCACTGTCCAGACTTCTTTGTCCTGAATCAAGTGATTGATGGATGTCGTATCTACTTCCATTCACACTTGGGTAGCTCACAGCATCACACACCATGATCGTTCCCTTTGGAACTTCACACTTTCTGCAAAGCCAATGCCCAGATTATTGTTCCTTCACTGGTTTCCCACCCAACTTCTGGGCCAAATACTGCTGCCCTGTACCTCCTCCTTGTATTACTCCTTCAGAGAGCGCTTACCAGTTTATTAGGTGGGAATCTTTCATTTCATTAAACAGGAAGGTTTTTTTAATTGTTTTTTTTAAGCATCATCGCATCCTAAATCTTACCCTGTGCTCTCTAATTAGTGTTTCCAATAACCACTCCAACAGTGAGGGAAAGCAGTATTTTAAAGGCCCGTATTCTCCCACATCTTCTCTCAGAGCTTTCAAAATTAGGTGCTATTATGACTTTCCTCCAGGGAAGCATTTGAGGATATTCTTTGCTTCCAATCACAATTATAATATATCCCCTTGTAGTGCATCTTCCCCCTGGGCTGGAGGATAGGAGTGCAGAAGCACAGCTTCCTACCCCAGAATTTCATCAGTCATGATCATTTTCTACCTGGTCCAGGAAGACAAACAGAAGCAGAGAAGGATGGCAGCAGGAGATCTGCAGTTATTTTTCCTCCCTTGTACTCCTAAAGATCCCTCTGCTCTTCAAAGGGAAAGGAGCTCAATTCTCCCCCTGATCCTCGCATGGCACCGCTTATCAGAACGCCTGATTCTCCTGTATTCTGGACTGATTGTGGTTTTCTTCAAGAACTCTGGTTTCCATGAAAAGGGTCTTCCTTTGGCTTAATTCTGCCGCTGGTTTCCCAGCCTTGTCAAGATGCGTGCTCAGATGGAAAAGCCAGGAGATACCTCTATGCTCACCCGTGTCCTATACAACCCAGCTGTTCAGTCCAGCTTTTCCCAGGCACAACCCATAATGCCTGGCCAGACTAAACCATGTGGTCTATAGGCTTTGGTTTTCTTTCTGAAATGGGAAATCCCTGGGTCAATGGTTAGGAAGACTCCCTTCTGCAAGATGTTTCACAATTCCCACATGTTCCAGGGCAGTGTTTCCTAAGGGTCCCTCCTGGAGCTGTGTGTCAATGTGAATTTTCCAAGCTTTGTTCCATGAACAAAGTGTCTGGTTCCCCATGGCATTGTATCTCATGGTCAACTGATACTGTTCCCTAAGAAGAGAGTTGCACTAAAATTTCTGTTTTATTGTTGCATTTTTTTACCAGGCTGGGGAATACAGGAATATCTCTTTGTCTTATACTCTGTTTTATCTAGAAAATGGCAAACCCACCTAAATTTTCCTAATAAGCCAGAGATTGCAACTTTCAGAGCATGCAAGGTTTTGCCAGTCCTTTTCCACACCAGAGGCCAGCGTTGAGCTCAGGGCTATTGTATTTGCAGGGTCAGTCCACATCTGTGCTGAAAGACAGCTATGCCATGTTCAAGAGTTCCTGTGATTTAAGAGGACAGTCCAGAGAAGCTCTGGGTGCATCTCCTCTCAAAGCCACCCTTTCTGGTTCCTGCTATACAAAAAAGATGTGGGCAAGCTGGAGGGGGTCCAGAGCAGGGACACCAAGGGGATCCAAGGGCTGGGAAGCCTCTCTCAGCCATATGAGGATGGGCTGAGAGAGCTGGGTTTGTTCAGCCTTGAGCAAAGGAGGCTCAGAAGGGACGTCATCACCACCTACCAGTACCTAAGGGGTAGCTACAAGGAAGATGGAGACTCCCTTTTCACAAGGAGTCCCATGGAGAGGACAAGGGGGCATGGGCACAAGTTGCTCTTGGGGAGATTCCGACTGGACATGAGAGGGAAATTTTTCCCCATGAGAACAGACACCCATTGGAATAATCTCCCCAGGGGAGGGGTTATCTCTGCCACATTGGACACCTTCAAGCCTCAGCTGGACAGGGTGCTGGGCCATCTTGTCTAGGCTGTGCTCTTGCCCAGAAAGTTTGGACCAGATGATCCTTGAGGTCCCTTCCAACCTACAATTCCATGATTCTATGATTCTGTTTCTTCAAAGAGGTACAAATGGGGCCCTGTGAATCTCCAAACCAGACCCTCCTGCAAATACAACTCCTGCTCATGTCTGTGTGGGTTTTTGTATAATCTTTCTCCACCATCACCCTCATCCAATTTCCAGAGCTTGGAGGGGCTTCTCACCATCCCATGAGCCGTACTGATCTCCTTGTCTTGCTCTGTGGGGGACGGGGTGCGAGCAGTCTCTATCACCTCTGCAAATCTGGCTTTACCCCTGCCATAGGCTCCATCGTTACATGACCCTGAAAAGGGAGGATGACTCTACTTGTGATGGTGTTGAAGGAAGAGGATGTGCTATACTAAACCAGTTGCTTCTCCTGAAACTTTAGCAGCACAGGCTGACTTCAAATGACTCCCTCCTCCTATTTATCTGGATTTTATGTTGCCTGACCCTCCATCTCCCTCCTTTCATTCCTGGGGAACAATAAATCAGATTCAGTGTTGTCTGTGTAATGAGAAACACAGGCCCTGCTTCCCAGCTTGTGTAAATGAATATATATCCACCAACTCCACTGGAGTCAATATGCACTCGGGGTGAGCACCAACCCCCTTCCCCCCGGCCCATTTTGGTCCTTTCTGTAATGCTGTAAAATAAAATGCACATATAAAAGGGGTGTCTGTCTTCTTCTCTTTTTCCCCAACATACATTACAGAAGAGCAATTTCTCCAAAGTGTTCTCTAGAAGCAGCATATAGTATAGCTTGATTAGTTTGCAAGACATTTTTTTTTTTTGTGGTGGTGCAGCTGCCCAGAAATCAGCCTGAGAGCAAGGGTGGGAAACTTTGCAGCTCACAGCCTCAGTGCAAAGAATTTCTGCCTGCTTAGCTGGTCCTTTGCCTCCAAACAGTCTCTTTTTTGTGTGTTTTCTTTTGGGGGCTGCAGAAGTAGATGGTTTCTTAATGGTATTTCTTGGTTTGGTTTTCAGGTTTTGGTTGGGGGTTTGGGTTTTTTTTCTCCTTTTCTGTCTTTCTTTTTACATGTGTAAAATGGTTCACATAGAGAGAGGTTCTGAGCATAGTTTCAATGCTGTGCTGACAGGACACAGAACAGAGTCCTCTCTCTTGGGAGAATACAAATGTGTCGGGAAAGGAAATCCCAAATTGTTTGAATTTCAGTGATAATAGCCCCAACATATGTCTGAGTCTTCAAGGAAGATTTACAGAGGAGATTTGCTTTGGGGTGGCTGGAAATTTTTTCTTTCCACCTTCCTGCTACCGCTACTGCTCCTCATTCATCTGATGGGGAAAGCATTTACACCATCGTCTCTCAACAGCAGCATGCCAGATCCTGCTTTGGACCTGGTCCACCTCTAGAAAACTATCACCAAAAATCACATCTGGTGTCAGCAGGATGTCTCGGACATCCTCAAGCTCCCTGGGTCCTGACAATAGACTAAGTGAGGGCCTGTGGAGCTCAGCACTGAAGTATGTCCTGTGCTGGAATATACTGAGCAAGGATGAGGCAAAGTCCAGGGCCAGGAAAGCCAATACAGCCTTGTTCTTTGGTGAGGAACCTAAACCACGTCCTAAATGCCTGAAAACTAGACTGGCTTATGTTGTTGAACTGTATGCACAGGAAAGTGCAGAGGCTCAAGGTAATGAGATGTGAACACATTTCCTCAGTCACCCACATCCCTCTGCAAATAAAACCCTGTGTTTGAGAACAAAACTCACCATCACTCTTTGTTTACATCTATGAAGATGAGGACCTTTGTCCATGGGCATTGCCCAGTCTCTTTCTCATGGCTGACTAATTTTTTTTTTTTTCTACCAGTGGAATATACTTAAGGTCTCCTGCCTGCTGTGAATTCTCTGGTGTCTAATACAGGAGCCCATGTTTCACCCATCCCTTCTGAGCTTATGGGTCTCTCTCCAACTTTGTTGTTTCTTTTCCCAAACTTCGTTAGCTCTGAGAGTTCTCCCTCTGCTTTGAAATTGGTTGAAACTGATAGGTAGATTCAGGAGTTGTTTGGAGGAAGATAGGGAGGAGGAAGGAAGGAAAGACCTAGAAACAGACAGAAATAACCCCAGGTCTTTAAGAAAAAGGCTGTGGGTATCTCTGGCTGCTGCAGCCTGGAGTGGACAATGTGGAGGCACTGCAAATCACAGGAGATCTGTAAAGATGACCCACATTCCCAGTTGACATGGGACCAGAATGAAGATTGGGCTGGATTTCTGGTAGCAATTTTTGGATGTTGTCTGCCCACCAGAGTCTGGCCCAGACCCTGCAGGTCATCTTGCAGGTCTCAGTAGGAAGCATAGCTGAATTGGCATGCTCTTGTGAGTCTATTTAAATAGAGACTGCAAATCCTGTGAGGCACTGGGCTCTGTGTTAGCACAAGTCACCCTGAGGGAGCAAATTCTGTTCCTTTTCTGTGCTCACTGCCCCATTCCCAGGAGAGAAAAACAGGAGAATGGGTTCAGATGAAGTGCTATGGCAGAGGTGCTCTCCTCAGGGAGCAAACGTGAGCTGAGCTCTTTTCTCTCCCCTGATGCTTCTTCTGCTGTGGGAAAAGAGTAAACTGGGGGTGGCATGGTGTCACACTCATGAAAGGGACCCCAAGGATCCCCACTCATTGCCTTACCCTTTCCGCATCCAGCACCTTGCCCCAGCGCTGTCTCCAGCCCTGCCCTTCTTCTAAGGACTGATGTGCTTCCAGCTGAAACCCCAGCAGCGTCGAGGGCTGCCAACATGCAGGAAGCTGGCGAGAAGTTCAGAAAGCTTTTCTTCTTCTCTGTGTTGTTTTTTTTTCTCAAATCTTTATATTTTCAATTACTGTCTATAAGCACAGACCATTTATAATCAGGAGAAGGTACTCCACCCATGCTACGAAGAGATACAGCATAGTTCAGAGCAAGGTTCAGAGCTCGGGAATCATTCTTTTTCAGGTCTCTGGCTTTACTGGAAAATCAATAAAAACCAACTGATGTAAGTCAAGCCCAACTATTCCCCTCTCATTTTCAGAGAAATGAAAAAAAGCTGAAAAAACAATCATTTAGGGTCAACCCAAAATATTTCCCTTGACCACCTAATTAAATTTTTTGCTTCATTTCTAAGTTATTAAAAATAAACAGGTCCACTCCGAGAGAAATTCCGCTTTGAAATGACAAATAGAAGCTGAAAGGTTTTGCTTTGAAATTGCTCTGGTGTTTCTGATGTGAAACATAAGACAGGTTGAAAAGAAACATTTTGACATTTCCCTTCCATCATCCCCATACTTTTATTTTCAGCTGAAGCCATCAGCTACACTCAACCCATATTCACAAATAACACACTACCCTCACCCCCTCCACTTTTAATTGAATTAATTCTTTGTGAAAAATGACTCACTGGACCCTACACAACATTTGGTCCAAGCCAGTCAACAACTTTTAATTTCTGTTTTCTTCCTTCTGAGTTTGCAGCAATGGTGAGGACAGTCATGATTTGGTGGTGACAGGCCAAAATGAGATGGAAAAGAGAAGAGATCATTCCCTTTCTGTGTGCAGAAGGGTGGCGGGGGGGGCAGGGGAGAGGGGAGAAAAGGCATAAAAATCTTTCATGAGCAAAAACCCCAAGGCAGTGACCCCAGAAGGACTGCAGAGCTCAACCCATCATCAGAGGCATGTCTGGCCCATCATCAGAAGTATGTTTGACTCATCATGAGAGGTAGGTTTGACCCATCATGTGAGGTATGTTTGACCCATCATCAGAGATATGTTTGGCCCATCATCAGAGATATGTTTGACCCATCATGAGAGGTAGGTTTGACCCATCATGAGAGGTAGGTTTGACCCATCAGGACTAGGCACACTGCAGCACCCAGGTGTGGGAGAAGACCAGCAGTCAGGTGCAGGTGGAGAAACATCGCTGGCCACCCTGACTATTAGACTGACTGTGAGGAAGAAGAGGCCAGTGAATTTTCCCAGAGCTGTCACCGAGCCTTTCTCTTTAGAGTGCAGCAAATTTCCCAATGACATTAGGCAAGAATATGGCTGAAAGGGTCTTATATCCCAGAAAGGACCATTACCACTGTTCTTAAAGCACCCACAATCCAGACTAGCAGGCCTTAGGTTGTAAAGGAGAGCTGCTTTGTTTCTTTGTGAAAATCCTCTCTTTAACATCCCTCTTCATCCAGCACTTTCAGAGCTGGCAATTTAAATTGGATAATCAACTGGGTTAAAGTAGATCTTCCTCTTCTTGTGAACCGGACATTATTCTACTGGTTTCACCTGCTCCTTCCACACGTGTCTCTGTAATCGCATCAAAGAGAGAGGGCAGCACGTCCATTAGATACAGCCACAAGGAGATCAAGAAGATGCTTTTTTGTGATACATAGCATCTCCCCCATGAGCATGCACGTGTGGGCCATGCCCAGGCCTTTCTAAGGGATTTTAGGTTGCGGTATGTTGCTAGGAGGAAGAATTTTCCAGGAGTGGAGGACCGTGCCCATAACACTGATATTTTCAAGGGCACGTGGAAGTGTATCTGTGTTAGTCCTGACCCTGCGACAGCGCCAGCTTTGCTCAGCTCTCACTTTAAATGAACTGTGATCAATTAAAAGCTCTGCTCGCTACTTATTCAAAGAGCACATAAATCTTCAGAGTTTGATTTTTTTCCTTTTGGACAGCCTTTGGAAGACTGAAAATAAAGCCAGTGCCAATTCTAAATATTTCACGTCTCCATGTTCCCAAGCTCAAATGAGTCTGACGGCTTTGGTAAGCTGTACAGAAACACCCAGAACAGACCAGAAACCTTGGAAAAAAAATTCACCTCCTATCACCCCTGAAGGGAAAAATATTCCTTTTTTAGATAAATGTGGACTTGCAGGGGGACAAGTCAGAGCGCTCCAGCACTGTTTGTTGTTAGGTTGCTGTTGAAATCCAGCTGTAAAGACCTAAAGGAGCTTCTCACCCAGCTGAAATTATTTAATTCTGGAGAGGCGGTATCCCAACAAGTGGCCATGGAGAGGCGGTATCCCAACAAGTGGCCATGAAACAGCTGCAGATTGGTTTTAAGAGGTGGGGGATAATGTCCTTCTACCTGGAAGTGCATCTTCCTAGCTGGTAGCTCCTCATTAAAGACAGGAGGCAGAGAATTTTGATCCTGTATTGCTGTTTTCTCTCCTGCCCCTCTTTTGAGGGTAAGTGCAGGACCATGGTTTCCCAGGCTGTCAATGTGGCACTTTGGAACATGTCCCACATTCACTTAAAATAAATAAATCTGTGTCAGACCAACTTTCTCATGCTAATCAAGTCGCTGGAGGCAGTGAAAACAAATGGTGTGGGACATTGCCTCTGCCTACCAGGGTGGGAATGGCCCTCCTGCCCCTGGCTAAGGCCAGATTCGTAGCACAGCGCCTGCAGCCTTCCCTGCGTTAGCACTGCTGGGTTCTTCAGGGCTGTGTTTAAAACAACTACAGGTCACTGCCCAAGCAATCCTATCCTCAAATAAGAACCAGTGCTGGCTGGGGAACCGAAACTTGATCACACCATTGGGTGTTGGAAGCGGAACCATGAATTTCTCCCATCTGCCCTCCTCTGACCCATGGTTTCAGAGGTGGTGGCCACATGGACTACCAGATCAGGTGGAGGGTGACTCTTTTCCCTTTGTAGATATGGTCTGTCTCCGGTACCTGAGAATGAAAGGCTGCTTCTCTTCCTAGACCCTTACCTTGTTGGCACCCCTATCTATGAAAGCTGCTGGACTCAGGCGGTAATAAGAACAGGAGAACTAGTGTCCTGTCTTTAACGTAACTCTGCTGTTCAGGATCCTACCTGAGAGTCCACCTAAGCCAGTCAAGGAAAGTGGCTTGATTTACATCAGGTGGTAATCCAGTCTGGTGTCTAAAAGCAGAGGGAAGAGGCAAAGTTCCATAAAACCAGAGGGGGATGCCTGGAAAACTCATTAAAAGCCCTCAAAATACAATGGATAATGAATCCTCAGTGGGCTGTAATGTCTGTGTAACCCAGTGGGCAGCTGACACCACATTTATCTTCCAAATGTTACCTCTGGTCCCTTAAAACACATTATGAGAGCAGATCTGTGTTGCTGGAGGACTGGAAACATAAACACTCCAATTAAAATCTTTATCAGTCAGACAATGCCTGAGAATTAAAGTCCTGCCCTGAGCCTGTCCGTCTCCCACTGATGCCCCCTAAGATACACTGCTGAAAAAGCTTTGCAGAGTAGACTGGGGAAAACACTGTCCTTTTGCTGCTTGCCAGCTAATTGTGGGTTGCTGCGGCTTTTTGTTGTTGTTGTGTTTTGTTTTTTCTCTGTCCCCCAGCATTGAAAATTCATTAGTCACAGGGGCGGGAGGTTAAATGACACTGCGTGCAAATCACATTTTATTTTAGGTTGCATAAGCTTCACAGAATTTCTGCCTAATGCTTTTGCATTCTCTCATGCCCTCTCCTCCTCCTTTCCATTATTCTTGTCAGTCTAACAACTAACAAGACTGATCTTGCTCGCTGCTTTTTGATCCCTGCTCCCCCTCCCAGCTCTGTTTACAGTAGTTTTTATTGTAATACAGCTGAATAAGAAAGACTCAAAGGCACAAAGGACCATGAGGGATTTGCTTCCCGTCAGTCTCCACTGAAGCACAGGTGTCTTTGTGCCCTTGAAATCGCACCAACACCGAGAAACTGTGGGATCTTACACTGATCTTCAAACTAATCCTCATGTTGTTCGTGTTCTGCCCCCTCCCAGCTTCCTTTTGGTGCTCAGGTTCATTGGTCAAGGAGTATCGAAGTTAAAAGAGGTAGCAGGTTCCCACCACTTGGGAAGCTGACATAGGATGCCTGTTTAATAGCAGAACATGTGGTCTTGGCTCTGTGTTTTTATTCTTGTGCCTTATTTCACGAGCATCGTAATGATGCTGGAGTGTCTTTCCTTCCTATTTACGCTGTAATTATGGTCATTTGGATTCACATCATTTCAAGTTTTTAAACTTTCAATCGCAAAGACTTTAAATCAGCGTACACATCTCCATCCGAATTAGCTGCCCTCCCTTTCTAATCAAGGGAGCAAAATGGGTACTTCTAGGAATGACTCATCGCCTCCTAAGTAATTTCTAAAATAGACCAGATGGCTTGTATCCTGGTTTGCCCCATTGGCTCCAAAGGGAGCCCAGGACACTAGCTCCAACAGGGACACCTACACTGCAGACCTGTCTACCTGGCCAGAGGAACCCCACTGTAGACATCTGGCCAAGAATGGGCATGTAGACTGAGGCTATTTAATATTAGAGAAGGTTCAAATGGCACCAGAGTTTCTGGGGTGGACACTAGGTCAGATAAGGCCTGCTAGTCTGCATCATGGGTGCTTTAAGAACAGCGGTAATGGTCCTTTCTGGATATAAGACCCTTTAAGCCATATTCTTGCCTAATGTCATTGGGAAATTTGCTGCACTCTAAAGAGAAAGGCACTGTGACATCTCTGGGTAGGAAACCATGAGTTGTTTGATGAAAATGTAGGGTGGGTTGTACATGGAAGGAAATGTCAGGGCAAAGAGAATGGTTTCTATGGCCTATCTGCTAATGCTCCACTGGTTTTGGCTGTTCACCTGCAGTTACCAAAGGATCTCAAGAAGTTACTGGGGGGACTCGTACTTGGGTGCAGTCTTGAATCTTGGGCCATATTTACTGCTTGTGCCAGGCTCAGGTGTTGGTGACATTTAATACATGATGAAAAAAAAATAAGGAAGGGTGTCCACATTCATCCCAGCAGTGATGCAGTGTTAGTGCTGGGGTGGGAGATGCTGGCTGACTGGAGGCAGATGAGAGCCTACCCTAAACAAAACACGTGGATGGTTTACATGCAATACGCCTATCTTCCAAAGTGTGAGGCCCTTTCAGGGAACACAGTGACCAGAGTGCAATTTTGTTAACACTTATTTTGACCTTGGACAAACAGGATCAACAGAACTCCCATGTTCTGCTGGTGTCCAACCAGCTCAATAAAAGCTTGCTCAACACACAGTTCAGAAAAATATTGTCTTCTCTCTACAGTGATGGACACCAACCAACAACCCCACCTCAGGGCATAAAAAGGACTCAGGGAGACCTGAGCTTTTGTTTTTCATCAGGAATAACTATTCAGCATAAATTGACCTGGGTGTCCACAAGCCATGGAAATTTCCCTTTGGAAAATGTTCTTGAGGAAGCAAATTGGGGAGGGAGATGGATGGGAGAACAGCTAGAGGCCAGCCATGCACTCTATCAACCTTAAACGAATGAGCTGTCACATGGATATATAGGGAGAGGGACACAGGTTAGTAAATTAAAGCCCTGACAGCTCTTGACTCCAATCCAACGTGCTAATTGGAAAGACTTCAACTGTTGCCGTCCCCTGAGACCATATCTCCATCACAGGCCTGCCCTCCCCAGGTCAGCCCAAAGAGCTGTGATCGTCTACTGCCTGGTCTTTTCCTGGAAGAGGCTCGGGAGTATGAGAACAGGGGAAAAGATGTTTTCTTTGCTCCTTCATGGCTTTTCTGAGCTCTGCTGTGCCTGAGTAGGAGCACACAGAAGGTTTGATCCTCAGATGGTACAAAACCAGTGTCTCACCACTGCAGAGATGCTGTCACCATTTGAGAAGCTGTGCCGCTTTGTGCAGATTGGAGACCTTCTGGTGGTGGCTGATGGCAGAGTTACTCCACTTTAAACTGAGAGAGGATCTGTCCTCATTACACCAATGTAATAAACACTGAAATTTCACACTCTTAATTACAGCTGTAACTGATTCCACTATTACTTGTTAAGTACCAATTATGCAGATTTACAATAGCCTGTGGCATTGTCTATATCCAGCGTTTGATGCCCCAAAATGACTTGGATAACATTGTATTAACCACCAAGGTGCTATCTGAGATATTGCTCTTTCTTGCTTGACCAGCAGGGTTGTTCAGCCTGGAGAAGAGGAGGCTGAGGGGAGACCTCATCACCCTCTACAACTGCCTGACAGGAGGCTGTAGCGTGGTGGGTGTTGGTCTCTTCTCACAGGTTAAGGGCAATGGGATGATGGGAAATGGCTTCAAGTTGTGCCAGGGCAGGTTTAGGTTGGACATTGGGAAAAATTCCTTCCCCAAAAGGGTTGTCAAGCACTGGAAGGGGCTGTCTAGGGAAGGGGTCGAGTTCCCATCCCTGGGGGGATTTAAAAGCTGGGCAGATGCGGTGCTTAGGGACAGGGTTTAGTGGTGGGATGGCAGGGGTAGAGGAACGGTTGGGCTTGATGATCTTATAGGTCTTTTCCAACCTAAACAATTCTGTGATTCTATGATTCTATGATTCTAAATAACTTGGTTACATGCAGGGAAGACCTGACTTCCTAGTGATAGCTACTTTGACTTTGTTAGTTGGATCCATCTCATCTTGGTTCATAAAATTATCTTTTTTCCCTTACAGGATACTGAAATCTTTGACACCCATTGGCTATATTTCTGGGCAGGCACTTTCCTGACTGGTTTGTGTGTAGCTATCCACCAGAGCTAGACCCAGAGACTCTATCACTAACCCACATACTCTTGCACTCTCTTTAATAGAAAGAAACTTCATGTTGCTTTCTTCTGTGGAAGTTGTATGAAAACTTGGCAATGTGCATTTTTTGTGTCGTATCATAACATAAATGCACAGATGTTGACTTGGGGACAGGTGCTCTGAAGTTATTGGAGAGGCTGTCCTTCCCGGGAGCCAAAATGTGATCACCTCATTCAAAACCAGCCAAGAAATGCAGACAAACTCTCTACTTCTTCCAAGAGACCCCCAAGAGCTACAATTACCTCAAGAAATTAGGACCACAGCTCTTCCCCATGACCCCATAGCAGCAACTTGAAGAAAATATTCCTCTGAATGTCTGCTCCAGTGGAGACTGATCTCATCAGTAGCCCCAAGCAATGGAAAGTTTTCTTACCAAGTTATTGTAATTCCATCTTATTGAAACGCTTCTCCTGTTGCCTCTTAGAAAATGAACATTTTTGGTAAATCCTTGTTCATCTAAATAAGAGAAAGGAGAGACACCTTTGTTGCCATACAATGGGCTACAGAGGCACATGGACAATGCCACCACAGTGGGATGGAGGAGAGGAAGGTTTCCTGCAGGAGTGTTTTTCAAACCGTCCATTCAAATGTATTGTTGCCAAACAGTCAAGCTTCTCAGAAAGGAATTTGATTAACTGGTGACTGGGCAAGCTTGGATCTGCTATTTAGGGAGAGTGGAGAAAACATTTCTCCAGAGGAAGTCAGTGGGAGAGCATCTCTGGGAGGGTTCAAAGAGAAGATGCATCTGGTGTATAACATCAGGATGGAGGATAGCTAAAAAGGCAGTTAAATGCCACTGCACCACGTTCTGATCTCACACCAGTTTCACATGGGTGGATTCAGACATTTTGAAAAGGTAATAAAGTGAAGGGGGGGAGGAAAGAAAAGGTGAGCTGAGCCCAGTATTCAGGGTATCTCAAGCACCCAGCTCCAGAATAACTGAGACCCTGGAAATGACCTCTAGGTGACAACCCTCATAGAATATATATATAGTAACCAGACTAATAAAATAGAAATAATCAAGGAATCCTCACCCTTCGGGAGCTTCCCAAAAGCCTACGCAATACCTCCATGACATCTGTGAAGCTAGTCCTGATTTGCACTTTGGAGTAGAAGGATCAGGCCCGGATTCTGCAAAGGGATGCTGTGTAGCTGTGCCCATCACACATGTCCCAACAGAAGGAAGGTACATCCTCTGCAGACCGACCTCATGCTGGATCACCCACCCGCCTTCTCACAGCTCCCAACATGCCTTCTCAAGGACAGAAAACTCTCAGGAAGGAAAGTTGGGCTGCCTCTTGGTCCCTGAGCAACTACCATGGTGCCATGCAGCCTCTGGGATCAAGATGTGGACAAGCTGTTGCTACCACATGACTCCAGGCGAAGAGCCTGGCTCAGGTCTTGAAAGCTGGGCAGCCCTCCCATCTCAGTGCTGCTCCAGAGGCAATTTGCTCTGCGGTGCCGAGAGCTCAGCAACGAGGCACGTGGCCACTCCTGAAACAGCCAGTCTGCTACTGTTCCTGGGACTTCACCCAAGCTGACCCTTGACTGAGTATTCACACTTGGCTTTTAATTACTCTTGCAGTTAGCATTGGTTTCTTGGCTTCCTTTTCATGCAGCTTTGCAGGGAACAGAAGCACTGAAGCCACTGCTGTAAGCTCACTGTGGAGGGAAGGATATGCCCTTAAAGCCCAAGATGATTGAACAGCAAGAAGAAGAAATGAGCTGAGCTGAGAACCAGCGAAAGTGAACCTGTAAGAAATGTTGAGAGCCCTGTTCAGAACCCAGAGAAGGGGACCAAAAGTGATTTGGAAGAGATGTATGGTCTTTTGCATGCAGCTGTTCACACTGCATGTAGACACAGGGACCTGAATAAAATGCACTGGACCTATGGTGGAAAGCACTGTCCACCACTTTCATGTGCCTATTCAACTCTGTGATGATAACACTCTCAGGATTTGTTACCTCCCCTGGAAAGAGCAGCTCATACCTCACTACTGGTGAAGGTCTGATGTCCCTGAAGGACTCAGGTCTCAATGAGTTCTGCTGCTGCTGCCACCACGCTCTGTGAAAATAAACCAGACACATGAGGAGAACTAGCAACCATACCAACTCTCACCTTGCTAACATCTCTGCTCCCATGATACCAGCTCCAGTTGTTTCACTGATTGGCAAGTAAAACATGGAATAAACCTCTCCACCCTGATCTTGATTTGAAGTTTGCTACTTTTGTTTCAGGTTTGCAAAAGGCCTTGGGAACTCAAAAGCTCCTATTCCTCCCACACACTTATATCTCAATGCATGAGTAAGGGACACTGCCCTTTTCATACCCATACACTTCATGACTCAACTTTGGAAATCAACCTGAGTTTGCATTGGGCAGTCAAGCAGTGATAATGCAGCTGTGCTCTTCCCAAGGCCTCCATGGGGTCATGGACTCTGCATCATGACCTCAAACCATAGCAGACTCCAAAGGGGGATGGTCCTTGGCTATTTTTCTCTGTTTCCATGCTGAATGCCTGCTCAGGCTTTCTGGGCTCTGTCCAGATATTCTCTGCCATCGACTTGGGCTGGTCTTAGGTGACCCTTGCCCAGGCACAGTCCCACTACTGGGTCAACAGAGGCTCCTGCAGAAAAACACTGCCTTCTGCAAGGCCTGTCTCCCAAACACAGCCCTGCAGAAGCTATGTCCACAGCCCTGAGAAGGTCCAAAGCTCTGGTACACATCACTGTAACCAGCTCAGCAATTTCAAAGACATGATTTACACCAAAACACTCATGCAAGGAGCCTCAAAGTGAGTAGCACTGTAGGTGAGGCATCTTTCAGCTACCAGAGTGTTTTTATCAGATCTCACCAGCATCTTGTTTGCTAAGGTTTAAGGACGGTTACTCCACCCAATACAGTCCACAGTCTTCTTGGTCATGGGAGCCCAGACTGTCCCCTATCTCTTCACCGTGATGTGTCTAGCGTTGAAACCTTATTGCCACTTGCACACAAAGGGTTACTGTGCAGCCAAGGAGTTTGTGGTATGGCAAGGACATACAAGGAAAGCATTAATCACAAGGAAGAATGTGGGGAACGTCACCCGCTGTAAAATCAAGCCCTTATTATCAGTTTGAAAGACTACCATTCTGGCGCAGGCTGGGGTTTGTTTCCCTCTCAGGCCTCCATCAAGCCAGCACCACTGACAGGAGCCATGATTTACCTTTCACTCTGCAGACTTGGGACTTACGCGGTCACTTGTCACCCTCTAACTACAGTGACAGAGACATCACTGCCTTGTCAAGCCCCACAGGACCTTGCAGGGCTGGAGGAATTTGGATTCCCAAAAACCAGGGTCAAAGCACGCCAGGGAAACCATTTACCACCATGCTTAGGAGGACTGGCTTTTGCAGGGACTGGAGAGACTGGGTGCAGGTGGGGAGTCTGAAGGGCAGAGGGGAGAAACCATTATCATAGAATCGTAGAATCATTTAGGTTGGAAAAGACCTTTAGGATCATCAAGTCCAACCATTCCCCTAACCCTGCCATCCCACCACTAAACCATGACCCTAGGCATAAACCATATCCCTAAGCTCCATGGCTGGGACAGGTGGAAGAGCAAGGGTGGCACAGCCATGACAATGAGCTTGGTCAGGTTGTAAGGGAGTTGTTGAGGGAAGGAACAGAGTCTCCAAGGGCCAAAAGGAAGGTTGCACCAGTAACGCTGTTCCTGAGTCAATCCCAATGCCTTCCTTTCCCTGAAATGCTAGCTGTTTGCCGTTGCTACAGATCACTTTAGTTTATGGGCTGGTTAGATCGGAACATCCCTGCAGTACAAGTAGCTTCTCATAGTCCTCTCAGTGAAAGAAAAATATCCTTGAGAAACTTCTAGGTATGTGGAGGACCTTCAAAGGGTCACTCCCACACCTCCCTCCCACGTGTCCAAACACAGCCTCACATCTTTTCCTCCTGAGTGTTTCAGCTTGCACCCAGTGAAGGACTCTGTTTGGCTTCTGCTCTTGTGACTTACCCCAAGTGCCACCTGAAGAGCTCCAGGATGGACATCTGAAGCTGAAGCTTTCCCTGTGGCCATGTTTTTCAGTCCTTACCAATAGTTGAAGGGCAAAAAGCAATCCCCTGTCTGGAAGGCCTGATCCTCGGTAATTCTGGCTAAGCGCTGAGCAGATGTGGTGCTGTGGCTCCTTCCCTTCATTCACCATCAGATGGCAGAAGGAGCTTCTTACTCACTGAGCTTTAAACCACAGCTCTGATGTCCCTTTACACCTAGAGAGGACTTGGAGAAGCGCTTCATTTGCTAGCAGAAATGTTTTTTCCTGGTGGTGAGTTTCACCCAGTTACATAATTTCTATAAAATATCTGAGGATAAAGGTGCTATAGAAGCCAAACTGTGTCCCTTGTCTTCTTTGAAGCAAGGCTTGTCCCGGTTTATAAACAAAGAAGCTGAGACACAGACAGGTAAATGGTTTTCATGCAACCCAAGCCCTCACTCTCATCCCTGGGGTAATCCCCTAGATTATAAGGATGGCAGCCTCACAGGGGCTCACTAGCACCCAAATATACTTTCCCCTGGCTGTGGAGCGCAAATGCAGTTGGTAGTTGGCCAACAGCACAGGTCGTTAGCAATCCACCCTCCACTGTCCACATTTGCTTCGGAGCAGGGAACAGCAGCACCGCTCTGCACCCAGACACCATTCACAGCATGAGACAGGATCCAGCCCTGGGTACTGGGCTGCTTCTCCCTGCCCAGAGATGCTGGGACGTCAAAGGAAAGCAGTGGGAGGCAGGATCAAAAGGAGGAAAAGGAGGTGTTTCTTCATGCACATCGTTAGCAGTGGTGGTCCTTGCTGCTGTATGCGGTGCTCACGGAAAATTTGCAGTGGTTGGAAAGCCAATTGGATGAGCTCACAGTGGGAAATCCAGTGAGGTCTATTAATTACACAGAGCCATGAATTAGTGTGGGTCGGGGGAGTGTCCTGTGGTAGTGTCATGTACGTGGTCCTGTTCATATTCTTCTCACAGCTTCTGCTCTGGCTGCTCTTAAAGGCAGGATAATGGGCTGAGCTGTAGGACAGTTCTTCCATGCCTGTGGTCCAAGGTTTTTTGGGGGGGCGGGTGTTTCACTGTGGACTTAGGTGAATCCAACATTTTTTTTGTACATAGCAGGGCCTTTTACTACCAGACACATGAGGGCAGAAATGCAGCATCATGGTCTTCTGTGGACCTGCAGTCATAGCCCCAGACTGAGCATTTGAGGCCTTCTGCATTTTATCACAGGTGGCCAATAATGGACACCTATTCCCTAGGACAGGTTCCTTGAAATAACACCTACACACTCAATATGCATGTGAAACTAGCAGCAAGGAAATGATCTTCCAGGACTGGGAAGGGCTGAGTCACCAACACAGTCTCCATCCTTGGAGGTTTTCAAGACCGGACTGGACAAAGCCTTGAGTAACCTGGTCTGATCTTGTAGCTGGCCCTGCTTTGGGCAGGAGGTTGGACTGGAAAAGTCCTGAGGTGCCTTTCAGTCCAAATGAACCTGTGACCCTATGGGCTATGAATACAAAAACATGGCATGAATAAAAACCTCTCCATTTCATCTTGCAGCCTCATGGACATGGCTGATCCAACAGCCCAACCTTCTCAGTGGTGTGGATCCCTGAAAGATAGGGTGACTGTCTACAGCAGTGTTACCAGGCCCAAAGAGAAGTCAAACCAGGCACTTAGTGCTTTCTCATGTGGCTCCTTTTGCTTCTCTGACCCAAGCCACAACTACAACTAGAAGCTGGAGGAGCCTTTATTTACTTTACTCACTCTGTTGGAGAGCTAAAACATGAAGTCTTTGCAGGTTCAGTGGCTTCTGGGCTGAGGGAGCTGAGGATGTATTTTGCAGAGTCGTAGTTTGGTGGGAGAAGCTGATGGGGGTTGCTTTCCTTTTTCGCTAGCAAAATCAGTACAGCTGGAAGCATGCAAAGAAGTGGGAATGAGGACCCCAGAGCTGTAGATTCACTTTGCAAGGAATACAATTGCAGATTTTTTGGAGAGAGAATTTTGCACCTTTACTCCCTTGTGAGGGATATTTTCACAAAAACTAAGTGCAAAATAAAGCCAAAGGAGCAAAGGCTTCTCTCCTCTGATTTATCCAAGTGGGAATGGGCTTGGAGCATTGCAGTCCTGGTCATTTTTTCCATGTTTCTTGTTTGGTATTGCAAACATTTCACTATTTATTCTGTGTGGGTTGTTCATGATATTGGACCACTTTAGTGAAATTACAATGCAAAAAAAAAATCGACTGTGTGCATTTTCAAATTGTAATGCTTTAAAACTGCACAGATCTTATATGTTCGGTGACCCCAAATGGCCAAAAGCAGCTTTTACATCTCATTGGGAATCACAATGATTCAGAACAAAGAAAAATTGATGAGAAAATTGATTTTAACAGAATTTCAATGGAGAATAATCCAAGCGAGCCTTTTTATTTTGCACTGGCACCCATCTCTGGGTCTGCCCATTCCTCATGGAAGTTTTAGTCCTCAATATTGTTAGTCCCAGGTTTGCTTTATGATGTCCTCTTTTTGCCTGGACAGTAGCTCACAGGGTGTCTGTCATTCTCTTCCTTTTCCTGAGCTAAATCTTGCCATCTTGGAGATAATTTTTTTCTCTTGTTTGATCCGAATGTTTTTCAATGTGTTGTTTTTCTTGGCCCAGTTCAAGAGAAGAACAAATATCAAAAACCAGGGAAATTTTTCAGAAGGTGAAACTTCCCAGTTTTAAATCCTCGTTAATTAACTTTCCCTTCTGGCTTCCTCCCCAAAGCGGATCTAGTCACCCCCTTGCTTTGCTGGAAAGAGCTGATAAGGTCACAGCCCAATGTGAGCATAAATTCCCACCTTACACCTCTTGTATATGAAGGAAATGACATATTGCAAATCCAGTTCAGTTCTGTAATCCCAGGGGAGCATGAATCCAACCTCAGGACACAGCTTGTTCCTTGAAACTAGACTAAACCAATTATTACTGAAACGTTTCAGGAGGGATCCTTGTTGCTAAGCTCCAGCATCATGCTAATTTCTTTGCTTAAGTTTGCAGGATCATTTTCTTTTTTAATTTTTTTTTAACCTAAGCTGACATTCTTTCCTGTCTCAGGAGAAATTTCTGTATTGCAGTTAGAGCAGCAGCTGCAAGCTGAAAGCTGCACATGCAAAGGGAAACTTCAGCAAATCAGCCCTCTTTGCTTTTTAAAACAGGGCAATCACTCACAAAGGAAGACAGCAGGATGCGCGCTGAGTGCCAGCCTGTTTGGGAAGGCAGTGGGGTTCAGGGCTGGCCTCTGCTGCTCAGACTCTGTGAGACTCCATGCATGTCACTTGGGACCTCATCCCCAGCTCTCTGTTTGCTCTTGAAAAGGTCTCAGTCTGGCCATCCCCCATCACAGGGGTTCCACCATGCTCCCCAGGAGCCTTGCCTGAGTCCCAGCAGTTCTATGCCGGGAAGTCCCAGGGTTACATCCCCATCCCAGATGATGAATTTGATGGCTGCTGCCCTTGGTCATACCTTAAGCAAAACAAACCCAATCTGCTAGCAGCTGCTCTTTACAGCTTTACTCCCAATTGGAGGGATCCTGAAGCACAGCAATCAGAGTCAAGTGAGCAAGGACTTCACACTCCCCATCTGAAGAGGGGAGAGGTACCAGCTCAGAGACATAGGGCATCTTGGCCTTGCAAACTTCAGCCGTTCCTCAAGCCCTGTCTCCCTCAGCCCACTTTCCATCCATATGGGTAAGATAGTCCCCTCCTCTCAGACTAGACCAACCTTGTCTCTTCAGCCTGGTGGAAACCATCCCTGGTCTGCACGAGGACCTGAAGCATGCCTGGAGTGGGAGGCTGACATGCCTAGCAATGGGGACCCTTGGGTAGGCTCTGTGGGGCAAGAATGAGATGCACTGTGCAACAAGGCTGTTGGTCCTCGTCTTCAGAAATGCCTTCCCTTGAGGAGGTGGGTGTCTCCATCCATTTGAAGAGCCCTTATTAGATGCCCTGGGTCCAATGGGGCTTAAAGATAGCTCTAACGCTGTCTTGCTATGAATGGTTTACCTGAGAGACAGGTTGACCTAACAAAGAGGAAGATCTTTCACCTTCTGTGCTAGGGCATGGGCGTACCTATAAGAACTACACAACGTGCCTCACTCACCAAACCTAAAAGCACCTTCCTATTTGGGGTGGGAATCCTCTGGGCCTCCCTCCTGCCGGCAGTTACACTTTGTAAACAAACTACTAGTAGGCACCCTTGCTCCAATGCTTTGGAGGCCTCTAGATGTGCAGGGTAGGCTCACAGATATGTAAGCCAGAAGGGATCATACATGGATGGCCAGCCTAGTCTCATAGACAACCCAAGCAAGAAAACCACCAGTAACTCCTACACAGACAGTCTCTTTGAGATGTGTCCCTCTCAGTTGAAGCAGCCCACGGGCAATCTGGCCTGGGGTTGATTTACTCTTTCTTTTGCCTTGGAGGAGAAGGCTGGGGCAACCCTACACCGAGGCAAGAAAGAAACCTCTGCCAGGCCATGATGGATCTCATGAAACCCCCATCCTAGTCGTGAGTCCCACCAGGTTGGGATGAGGATAAGGCATTTCTAAACCTCTGAAGAAGACCTGTTTGGACCTCTTTGTTTTAATCTGTTGATCTCCTCGGGCCTAGCCACTACCTTGGTAAGAAGCACGGTGCAGAAGGCACAGATCAAAAAGTCTTGTTTGTTTGTGTGTTACAGTGCTGATCACATCACCAGCCTGAAGGCCAGGATTGTTCCAAGAGCGCTGGGGGAATTACGTACCCGGGAGAAATTCATATAAGCCTGGCCTCATTTCAGTAAGATCTGGGCTGCTATGTTCCTTTGGCTCCCTTTGAAGATTTCAGCCTTTAACAAATGAGTAACAACGGGGAGACAAACATGGCATTTTAAAGCACACTATGTCCAGTCCTCGGCAGAGGTCAGAGGATGTCTGTCACTTTGCAGCAGCTGAGGATCTGACCCAGAGACAATTTGCTTTGTTTGGGGAAAAATTCCTTCCTGAGCATCTCAAACAGGCAAGCACTGGGCTTTAAATCCACCCAATTACCTTCAGCACAAATGTCCTTCAACCGCACAGGGACATTAGAAAAAATGTAGTAGAAGTTCCCTAAGTCCAAAATGAATTTAAATAAGCCAAGAGTCAAGCAGCAGACTCATTAGTCTCACTGCTGTGTGTTGCCTCTTTTTCCTGCCGTGGCTTTGCACTTTCCAACAGCTGCTTCTGTCGGGGGAGACACATCCCTTCCCGGCTGGGCTGGAGGATGGAAATGTGGACACCCAGCCCTCCCTGTTCTGACCAGCATGCTGTGCCGTAATTGCGATCTGCCATCTCAGGGAAACAGGCAGATTTGTTTAAATAAAGACAGCCCCAAAAGCACCTGTCCCCGGATGAAAATGATTCTGTCTCCAAAGCCAGTATGAAAGGTGCAATTTGTGCCCGTGACTGAGCTTTATTAAAAGCTCCCCCAGACTCCCTCGTATCATTATCAGAGTAGGCGTTGTCGCACTTTTGCTCCAGACACATTAGTATTGCTTCGGGGCTGGAAAAAGAAGCAGTTTGGGGGTATGCAGACCAGTATTTGGGTAAGTTACGTGTATTAGAGAGCTAAAAGCATGCTCACAGGCTGTTATTTTAGAATAGCTCTTACTCAGATTAGTCACTTCAGAGCTTGCTTTGCTGGCCAGCTTTTATTCTGGATTCAGGGATTAAATCTTCACCAACCATCTCTCTCCCTGCTGATTCACCCCAGGAGGACTTGTCCCCGCATCCTTGCTGTGCACCTGCACTGGAGATGCCATCGGGTGGTGCCCACTGACTCAGGTACTGACACTGACCGTTCAAGTGCAGAAGCTGCTTGCAAAGCCCAGGAGCATGTCCTCCCATATGGTGGCTCCTCAAGGGACGCTGGGAATGTCCTCCTCCAGTTTATGGCCTCTCCATCTTACTGTACGGCGTGATATAGATGCTCTTCTCCACGTTGCTGTTCAGTGCCTTGCTACCAACCTTTACTGTGCCCATCCTTGACAGCTTTGGGTTGAACAGAAGTGTTTCACAGCTGGGATGACACGGCAAATGCCTACCCGAAGCATGGGGCACCCAAACCAATGTGAACCACAGTGCACAACAGCATGACATGGCCTCTCATGACCCCCTCAGCACAACATGCAGGGGCTGCTGCCTGGGAGCACAGTATAGAGCTGGAAAACCAAGAAAAAGCCCCAAATCCCCAGCATTCCCTTTGAGGGAGTATCCATTGCTTCCTACCTGACCGCCTCACTCCTCCAGGATGATCCCTACAGTCCTCAAATGCCATGTGATCCCATGTTTGAAACTCTGCCTCGTGCCTCTTCTCATCCTCTCCCTCTACTCCTGTCTTCCTTCTTCTCCTTTCTCACCCTGCTGGTGGGTTTTTTGTCTCTTTTCCCCTTCAATTCCCCCCTCATCTTCCTGTTTCCTGTACTTCATAACTCTTTGTCAAAAAATGGTGGCTACTCAGATAACTACAAAATAAAGCTCTTGAAAAACACCTAAACTCTGTCTTAGGGAGAGTAAAGAAACTTCTGAACATTTTCATTTACCCTTGAGCGAAAAAAAAAAACCCAGACCAGCAGATGCAGCAGCCTGTATTTTGTTCCCCAGGAGAGATGGACTCTGGAGGGATTCGAGGTCTGATCTTGCACTGGATGGAAAGTGTGCTCATGTTATATAGGCTCAGATACACAGATTTCCCCTCTCAGCCTTTACCACTGTAATCTTATTGATCCAGGTGTAAAAAGCTGTGGAGAGGAAAGAAGATGCAGAGGCGATCAGACACCGATGCAGAATTACAGTCTTGCTGCTGCACGATGCCAGTGTGATGCTGGGAAGCTCGGGAAGTGCCGGTGAGTGCCGGCAGCTGCAGAACGTGCCCACATGGGTAATTTGCTATGTCTGCATGTTTCTGATGAGGTCCTTGGCCTCTTGTTTTCTTTTCCCATCTTCTCTCAGCCAGCACTGAGTGATAGATGTCACATGCTGGCCCAGACGTAAAGTTTTCCCCAGGAGGATCCATACGGGGAGCAGTGGGCGGTGAGGATTCGATGCCGGGTGCACAAATGCTGGGGATGTGACAGCTCCGGTCCCTGACATTTGGTACATGGCAGACTTTAATAATGCCATTGCCCACCTCCAGCAAATGAGTCCTGGAGGAGCTGCAATTCTGATTGTCAGAGAGGGAGAGAAAGGGTAATTAAAAGGCCCAGTGACAGGTAATGAGAAGGATGGAGCCACATCTCTGCTGAAAGACCTGGTGCTCTCCCAGTCCCGCTCTCCGGCACACTCCCCCATGCCCGTGCAAGCACATCCCTCCACACCTCCCTCTCAGCCTGGGACCAGGAGTAACCTTCTCCAGAAACACAGACAGACTTGGACATCCTCAGCTCCCACTGCTGAAAGCGTCAATTAATGCTAATTGGATGGTGCTAGGGTGAGTGCACATAGAGGGGGAGGAAGGACAGGGACTGTAAGGCTTAGTAGGTTTCTTTCTTCTTTGGCTTGAAAATGCAGAAAGCTTTGTGATAAATGTATGTCCATGCAAGTTCCAGCAGGACATTTTCTCAGGATGGAGCTTTTATTCAAACGGTAAATACCAAATTCCCCTGATGAGACACTGAGCGAAGTACCCATGGTCAGAGGAGACAGAGGTCTGGACTGATGCCTTGCTCTTGCATTTTCCATGGAGGAACAAAAAAAACCACCTTTGGAGTGCCAAAAGTAAGTGAGAATTTCTTAGATTAGACAACACATACTTTTATTGGTCCCACAATCTCATATGACAAGATTTCTCTCCTCCAGAGATATGTAGATATGATAGAGAGATATGATAGCCCTGGTTTGCCTTCTCCTGCTGTCTTATATGTGAGTGTTATTTCACTTCTAACGGTGAAGAATATTAGAAATTTGAGTGAAAAGGACCTGCTTTGTGCATTGTTACTTTTATTGCCACCAGACAAGTGTTCTGACCTCTAGTGTTTCTGCATTTTTATGATCACCTATGTTGAAATCTCCCCAGATTTATGTACTGTAAATGGTAAGTGCTTTGTTCTTTAGATCATGTGCCCAGGATCCATATGGCCATGTTGTGACGGTCTGTAAAGTTTAAGGGCATTCGGGGAGCGAGTAAAGAACTTTCATGCTGTTGTGTTCAAAACTCTCCCAGCAGGTAACCTTCATGCACCCCCGACTGCCAGGTTTCACGTGGGTAATGCTTTCACGCATTGGATTTCAAATTTTCTAATATTTTATTTAAGAAATAAGCTCAAGATTTGCTGAGGATGTCTGCATGAGGATGCTAAAGGGGCAGCTCCTGAGCTAGGCTGTTCCTCCTTTATGTGGCACAGACAAGACATTTCCAAAATGCGTTTCATTCCCTGGTGGTTGAATCTCAGCAGGAGGGGGGATGATGGCAGAGGTGATAGGGATACTGAGCCAGAAATAGCTGAGAGATAAAACTCGTTGTTTTAAATCCATCTGTAATAGCAAAGACAAATTGCGAAGCTGCCTGGAAAAGCAGGATGGCTATTGATAAAGAGGCAGTAAGGGGATTCTCAGAAACTACGAACAGACACAGCACAAATCAATCACCCAATTTTGTGCTGCAGAGGATGCTAAGAAAATCCACTAACAAATTTTTAAACTGAAAATTGCAGAATTTATTAAATAACGTAGAGTCAATGATGTGTCTCTTTCTAAAGAGAAAGGCACAGTGCTAGGAAGGGTCTAACACTGAGGAAAGATACTCACTTCTCACCGCTTTTGCTTTGGCCAGATCAGGTGATGTAGGAAGGATGCTTCACACTTTTTCAACAGTTGTGGGAAGAAATACAGTACCATGGATCCAGGAGTGTACAGGAACAACCCAGCTGAGCTTAGGAATTTAGTATGATCGCATGACTGGCACCCCCTTACAGGCTGATGAAAATGAAGGGAGGAAAAGAAATTCTAAAGCGAAAATAAAAATGTAAAAGCAAATGCCAAAAAAAAAAGAAAAATTGCAGTCACTGAAGAAGAAGAGCGATTCTGGCAATCATATCTGGAACTAATGGAACCAATACTGAGCGAGATCGGTACCTACACAGCAGATAAAGAAAGGGAAAAAAGCTTAAAGCCACAAGCATATGCCCAAGTATATAAAGAGTAAATCTCAGCAGAGAAATTTGTTGCCTATTTTTAGCTGAAGCTATTAGTGGATAAAGAGTTTCTGTTTGGATTTTATTAAAACCCTTGCAACCCTGCTCTCCAAATGAATTCAAATACACATTGCTTAGCCAGGCTGCAATGGAGGGAAACTGGGGTGTGAAATGTTTTAACCACCTATGGAGACTTGCAGAGGCAGAAGACTGCTCTGGGACAGTGAAGAGGGTGTAAAGGGAGAGCATGGGTGGACATATGGCAAAGATAACTCAGCTGGATTTCAGAGAAAGAGTAGGTCCTCGTAGAAGGATCTTCCAGGCTGCTTGAAAAAGAGAGAAATGAAATCCAGTTCTTTTGGATAACTCCTGCTAGAGTACCTGAGACACTGCTGTTTCTTCCACAACCTCCAAGTCAAATCTTGCTTTCCTTCAGCACAGCTCTCGGTTCCTAATCAACGTTTTCAGCTTCACCTTTCTCCATGCAGAGTCACATTTTCATGAAATAACTCAAGCTCTGCATTGCTTTGGAGCAGGAACCCTCCAGCTCTGCTTTCTGTGCTACTTCCCAGTCAGACCACAAAGCTACGGTGTGGGATGTTACAAACTTTTAGGCGTCTCCTCCAAAATGTGCTCAAGTGCCTTTAGATGAGCTTTGTCTGCTTACACCTGGGTGTCTTCAGGGAAAACATTTTTGCCTGAGCACATCAGCCTGAGAAGAGCTTGCTGGTGTAGCTGGTGGAGTCGAAGCCATGATTCATCCCATGCTAAAGAAGATGCCTCCATTCAGCCAGATGGATCACACCATCATCTCCACTGACATCACCAAAAACGTTTCCATGGAGAGTTTGCACACCTAGAGAACATGGAGACAGCTACATCTTTTGCTGTTTTATTTTGTGATGTCTTATCCTATGAGCTGGGTCAGGTCATCCAGGTAATGTCGCCAGGCCATCAAAAGGGCCTGGGTCTCCTATGAGTCCTGTGTCCTGTCAACCAGAACCTGCACAGTTTTCTCAGATACCCCAGGGCTTCTCAAACAGCACCAGATGCCTTTACATGGGTAACTGAACCCAAAGGCTACTAATTTCTCTCTAGATACCTCGGTCTCCTTCAAGTTATAATAAGGACCTGGACACCTCCTGTGTAGGCACCTGAACTTCAGTGTCACCATCTGCAAGCTGAATCTGACATCTAACGCTGCAGAAGATGGATCCTGCCCTTACAGGACTTTTGATCTGGAGGTACCAGACTATACTCAGGCGCTGTGATGCTCTGGGTGTGAGCATTTCCTTCTCTGGATGGTCTTCTCCATACCCAGCACCCAAGTCCCTGGAAAAACTCACAAGGGTTTCTACCACCTTTGGCCCTGGTCTTCACCTCAAGCCAGTGTTGGGTTTCTTTAGGTGCTTTTCGCTGCCCCAGAACAAGAGGGGATGCAGCACTTCGCAGCAGCAAACCCTGTCACGCCAGCAAGAAGCCATGATGGAGTGCCAGGGGGTACACGGAGAGATTAAAAGCAGAAGCTCCAAGTCAGAGTTGTTTTAAAAATGTGTGTGCTCAAGTAAAGGACTTTTTAATGTTTTAATAACAAATATTACAAGACATTTTTCTCCATGCCCAGTGCCTGCTGAGCCATCATGCTGAGCCTGTATTTATGGCACTGTAAAGCACAATGAAGGCAACGGCGCTAGGAATACTAATAGCCTCAAGTTTATTACACTAAGGCTGAGTGCTTCATTTTAATTGCATGGAAACATTTAATTTGTTAGATGAGGTGTCATGTAGTTTTCCTCAGGCACCAGTAACTCATATCCACACTGGGACAATCTAACAATCTAAGGGAGGCTTTAAAATGAAATGGATTTTACTGTTTCTTACCTCTTCAATGTACGTGGGTGGCCAGATCCTTGGGCCTTGTAGAGTTAAAATATTTCTGCCTCTTCCTTGTAAAACTTGATTGGGGAAATCCATGTCTTCACGGCTGTCCAAGGCAAAAAGTGTTCTGCAAGGCATCGCTGTGAGGTGTGAGCAGTCTGGTGGAAGAGCCACGCGTTCCCATCTCTCCCCATCTCCCTACATGCACCGAGGATGCTCGCTGCCTGTCCTCGGTGGCTGAACCTGCTGATGCGACCAGACAGCAACCCATTGCTGCAGCAAGGGAAATACAACATTTTTTGGAGGGAAGGGTGGGAGTTCAGAGCACAACTGCCCAATGGATCAAAAGCACCACCATGCTTCTCCTCAGCAGCCCTCACCATCGTTTTTCTGATAGTGTATAGCAGCAACATTTAAGGAGTAAAGGGGAGAGGAAAGCCAACTGAACAGTGATGGCTTTATGCTCTGAAGCGCTGTCAAACCAGAACATGTCAGAAAAAAACAGGCATTTTATGAAAAAAAGTTTAAGAAAGAAAAAGGAAGCTTGCCAGTAAGTCCCATGTGGCAAAAGGGATGGGGCAGAGGAAAATCAAGGCCGTTTGGAGACAAGCTGGGTCTATCAAAATAATGATAACTGCTCCAGTTTCCCATGTAGTTCACACGTGATCAGACAGCAATGATGAATGTGGAACAAATGCCTGAGTCGGCAAGATTTCATTTACCTCTGGTGTTAGGGGACCTGTAACTCACATTAGATTTTTTTTCCTCATGCACGCTGATCTAACATGTTTGGATACTGAAGTTAGAAAACTTCGCATTGGAAAGGAAAAGTGATTTTTTTTTTTTTTCATTGCACAGAGAAGTAATGACTGCAAGAGTTTTCCAAAACCAGTGGTAAATACCTTATCACTCTAGGTTTTAAAGTGAGATGGGACTTTTTTCTAAAAGATATGCTGCAGTTCAGCGCTGACTTTATGGGCTCAATGCTGTCATGCCTGTGATATGGAAGAATAATTCTCCCAGCAGGAATTATGAGGGAAGAGGAACATTATGCAGAAGAGGAGACTCTCTGATGTCCTTAATATCCACATTATCTCCTTTGAGGCACCAGAGTAGATACCATAGCAATAAGCAAACATAGAGATACACACATGGTGTGAAGCCATGTGTTAACTGTGAACGTTCCGGCCAAGAGCCACATCTTCCAGCCACCTTAAGCCTCTGGGAAGCCGGGACTTGCACATCATGATGGGCACGGTCCCAGCGCACGGCTGGCTACACCCGGCGTGGCCGGCTGTCAGGCGATTCAGAGAACGATGAGAGCAAGCGAGCATGGACATCAGCGTTCAGATCTACTGTGGGCTTTTACCTCCCCTAAATGTCACTGCTGAAGTCAGACTTTCTGAGCTCTCCCCTCCACCCAGTGGCAACGGAGGCTTTTTATAGAAGGTTTGTAGGAGGCACCCACTGGAAAACACGGCACGTGAGGCCAGCGGTGTAAAAGCAGGGGACTGCAAATAAGATTTTCACCCCGTTGTCAGATTACCACAAAAGAGAGAAGTCACAGGGCAAGTAGATCTCCTGAGGACGGATTTTTGCACTGCCTCTTACAACTGCTACAGTAAGAGCTGAGAAGGGCTTTTCCATCAGCATTTGCTGGAAATTTTAAACAAACCTCTTCAAATGTGCCAGTGACCCTTTTTCGAGTGTGCATTTTCTGCAAATAGTCCCGGCACTGAGATTGTTGAGGCAACAGCTACAAAAATTGTCTGCCCCCAGCCGGCATCGAAGAATGGTCACAGGGATGGAGTTTTGAATTGAGTTACGAGGCTGAAAGAGGCCCTGTATGTAAATGGTTATTGGGTTTCAGTCACTTGCTCCCACACTGAGAGCAATAGCTCATATTTAGTTAGCGCACAATTTCTAGGAACTTGCATTCAAATTTTGAAATTGCCCTAGAAACCTGATTTTAAGTTTCTCACCTGATCATAAGCGTAACCTTTACTATGTCAGCTCTCTGAATTAATGGCTCAGGATATTTCCACCTTGGCCCTACACTGACATTAGCACAGAAGCACTTTGCAGACATGAATAATTTCACCGTTATCATCAAAGCAGTCCTCGCCATGGAAGGGAAGGTTCAGCTCCGATGTGGAGCTGGTAGCCCAGAGGCATTAAGTGATGTGACTAAGGTCAGCTGGAGATGCACTGTCCCACGTAACTCTCCTGGAGGCCAAACCAGTTCCTGAACCTCAGAGCTGTCCCTGCTTTCAGACATTATCATGCTCACAGACTCCTTCCAAGTAACAGAAAGGCCAAGAATATTCATAAGGTCATCAGTGAATAATTTTGAATAATCAGCAAACCTGGGAAATCACAGGTCACTGGCAGAGAATTCATGAGCAGGAAGAGGCAAAAAAAAAAAAAGTCAGAATTAATTCTTTCCCATATATCTATTGCTGCTTTAGCTTTGTTAAAATGAGCAAAAGAAATTATATTTTCAGACAGTGCTTTCGTGTGCATGGACAGCACAGAAAATCTCAGTAGCCAACAATTTTGAATACCAAGCACCTGCAGAAAGCTGTGACTCTACGAGCAACCATACCAACGGAATGGTTCGCTGCTGCCGGAAAAGTGTTTTCTTATTTCTTCTCCCTGTACTTGTTCATTGCCACAAGGTCCTTCTGCTCTGACTGTGGTGCTCGTGGACTCTTCTGCGAGCAAGTTCTGCTCAACATAGCAGAAAATCAGCCCTTCTTTGATCTCACTTAGGCAGGATTAGTGAACTTATCTGGCTTTTAGATGTTACATTTCCATTGCTAAATAAAAGGATGCTACGGAGCAAATGCTGTGTCTGTCACTGTTGGTGTCCCAGGTTTAGTTGGGGAAGTGTCTGGGTAGAGTTCAGTGCAGGGTTCACTCCACCAAGCATCTTGAATAGGACCTTCCAACCTACACAGTCCTCCAACACCACCCCTGCAGGCATTGCATCCCCCAGTAATGCCCCAGACACTTCAAGACATGCAATGAAGCCAAGCATGTGGCAGTATGGTCCTTGTGTTATTCCAAGCACATGGAGCTGGAGAAGACAGGCAAAGAGAAATTACACCTTTGAGGTAGTGGGGTCCCAGCACAACCAATGGTCATGGGCACAGCAGCTCCTAAAACTCTCAGGAATTTGGTTGAGCTCAGAATCATGCATCTTTGGACCCAATTTGCAGTGTGAGTTATGGCGAGGCACTAGCTCTGAGCGAACTCAGGGACAGGCACATGCCAGGGTGTCAGGATATGAGTTTCATCATAAGCCTAAGTGTTTTTAACTTTATTTGGGACCTTAACTGCCCACCTGACTGCATCTTTAGGAACCTAATTATGGGCATCTAATTTTGTAACTCTTGACCAATGGGCCAAACTAATTTGTAGTTCTCCTGTTACCTATTAATGGATTTAGAATCATAGAATGACAGAATCATAGAATCATAGAATGTTTTGGGTTGGAAGGGACCCCTAGAGGTCACCCAGCCCAACCCCCCTGCAGGAGCAGGGACACCTTGAACCACATCAGGTTGCTCACAGCCCCGTCCAACCTGGCCTGGAATGTTCCCAGGGATGGGGCCTCCACCCCCTCTCTGGGCAACCCCTGCCAGGGTTTCACCACCCTCACTGGAAAGAATTTCTTCCTTAGATCCAGTCTAAGCCTACCCTGCTTCAGTTTCAAGCCATCCCCCCTTGTCCTGTCCCAGCTGGCCCTACTAAAAAGCTTGTCCCCCCCTTTCCTCTGGGCCCCCTTGAAGCCCTGACCGGCCGCACTCAGCTCTGCCCGCAGCCTCCTCTGCTCCAGGCTGAACACCCCCAACTCTCCCAGCCTGGCCCCAGAGCAGAGGGGCTCCAGCCCTTGGAGCATTTTAGTAGCCCTCCCCTGGCCCCGCTCCAACAGGTCCATGTCCTCCTGGTGCTGAGGGCTCCCGAGCTGGACGCAGGGCTCCAGGGGAGGTCTCCCCAGAGCAGAGCAGAGGGGCACAATCCCCTCCCTCGACGCTGGCCACGCTTCTCCTGATGCAGCCCAGGGTAGGGTTGGCTTCTGGGCTGCCAGCGCCCTTGGCTGGCTCATGTCCAGCTTTTCATCCACATATAATATGGAGACAGATCTATCAGATATGATTATAATACTATAATAGGAGACTAATTTGTCTCTCTATGCTGAAATAAGCATATTCAGATGGGGGGGTGGGGGCCGCTCTAATTTTTCCTTTTTAAGGAAAAGACAAAGGGACTTTGTGCCTGATTTGAATTTCAGACAAACACCCAACAGATCACTTCGCTTTCCCAAATGCACAGCGCAGCCTCTAAGAGCAAGCTAAATTGCTATAAATTAAAGTTAAATGTCAAAAAGGTAAAGATGTGCAGGAATGCAGGAGACAATCTCTGTGCAATTGGGGTTGTTACTGAGCTGCTTTTATCCACTTTGCTTGCATATTGTTAAGTGCTCTTCCTGGAAGGGGGAACTTTTTTCCCTTTCCATTTTTAACTAAGCCCCAACCCCCTGTTCCACTGAAATAGGATGTTATAATTTCTCATTTCCAGATATCATCAGAGAAAAAAATTATGATTGTCCACTCATTGTGCTTATCATTTTGTTTGAGTTTTGCAGCCTGCTTTTAGAGAAATGTCATCCTTTTGATATAGCAGGTATCAACCCGCTCAGCAAAAGGGAAATTAAGATGCCATTTCCACCCGTGTTGAGTAGCTGGCCTCTGTGAGAGGGAACTGATGAAATCCCTGCTTCTTCTGTTACTCTAAAATAGAAAATATAAGGGGAAATGCAGTGTGAGCTATATGTGACAGCCAAGAAAACAAGTATCAGTGTTCCAGTAGCTGAATCTCACCTATAGAAAATGACTTCTGCTCTTTACTTCAGTGGGGCCAGCATGCTCTTGCCCTCCCCACTTGGAGGAGGATCTCCATCCCCAACCCCACAGAGTCCCTGCAGTGTGAGGGCTCCCCTGCAAGCCTCATCTCCTGAGATTGCATGATCTAAATGCTCCCCTTTGCCCTGCAGACCTCTGGATCTATAAAACCACCAGTACCTATGCCTCCAAGGGATGCTTCCAAACAAATTGTGTTCTGAATGACACCAAGACCCTCACAAGGCAGTTACTTGCTGCATAATGCAGTACGCAAGTAGCACAGAAGAGTGTATAACGTGGTAAATAAGCAAAATCTGCCCCATTTGCTTTGGGGGCCCTGCTTGTTGTCCTAACCTTGGGTGCACTTTGTCAGCAATAGAGCACCATCAGCCCACAACAGAGAGAAGCATCTCAATGAAATGGTGCTACCTGGACAAGGCAGGCCCTGCTCTCTTAGGACTTCTCTTCAACCAGCTCTACACCACCACATCCTGTGTTTTTAGGGAATGCAGTTTTGATGCTCTTTGACACCTGTGCAACACTTTTACATTACAAGAGCTGAAACAGCCTCCATTAATACTCAATATGTTGCTGCAACAACCTTTTGATGTGATTTCTTTCATGCACCTTCTGCAGAAGAGTTTAGGACATACATATATAGGTTGTAAATGCAGCTGCCTTAAGCTATTGCTTGGCAGTGCAGAGGGTTTCCATGAAACCTCAATGTCCAGTGCTAATTGATATTATCCTTGCTGCAAGGCAACATGTAGGTGAGGTGGGCAACCTGCACACTCAAAGGCTCTCTGGAGCCCAGTTCAGCTCTAAGCTGGAGGAGGTTACCCCTCAGAACACGGGTTATCCCTGGCTCTCATACGGTCTGAGACACCAGATCCCAAAGCTCACTTCACTGGGAGGATTTCAAGAGTTTGGGGTATTTCTCTCTGTATCTAGGAAGACCTAGTGTGCATCTGCCTCTGACACTTGTGTCATGGGAAAATATTTAGGGCTGGTGTCCCTGGGTGCAGAGCCCCCTATTTCCTGGAGCACACACACCAGCTATATTTGGGGTCTTGTGAGATCCAGTGAAGACAGAGGAAGTGGGAGTCCAATGTCAAAGACACTTGCCACTGTTCTTGAGGTTGCCGACAGTCCTGAGCCTCATGCTACCAGATGTACCGATTTAACCTAGAAAGTCACTGATAGGGCTTGTTATTTTTGGCAAGTATGTTTGAAACCCCCAGGAAGATCAAGAGCTGTGGACTGAAACCCTGTGAGGTGTGAGGTCTCATCTTGGCTCTGGGACAGCACACATCTTGGATGGGATAACAGCTTCCTGCCAAGATCTCGGGGTGAGACAATACGGGTGGGAGGATTCCTCTGCAACGAGAATCCTGGATGTGTGCATAGTTCAGACTCATATCTGATGGATCTGTCTACATAAATTTTCTGTGAAGGATGTGATTATTTTTTTAGGCTGGCTTCCTAAGGAATTGAACCCTTTATGTAACTGAAATATCTGCTTGTCTCTCTTAGTCCTCCTTCATAACTTTTGAACCCACCAACAAATTTCACACAATTTTTCTGGCTCAAAGACCTTAAGCTTCTACAAACTTTACGAAGAAATGCATCTGGCTTAAATAGACTCTGGTTCCATCACTGGGCACCACTGCAAAGAGCATGGCTCTGTCCTCTTTGCACCCTTTCTTCAAGTATTTACATACATTAACAAGATCCCCCTAAGCCTTCTCTCCAGGCTGAACAGTCCCAGCAATCCCAGCCTTTCCTCATAGCAGAGATGCTCCAGTCCCTTCATCATCTTTAAGGCCCTTTGCTGGATGTGGACGTGCCAGGCTTCCTTGTGCAATCCCTTAGTGAAAGGCCCAACACAACACTCCATAAAGGAGCAGATGCTCCTTTTACACTTACCACAAGCTTGTCCAAAGTGTTCTGGGTCCCTGTCCCCACCCAAAATGAAACCTTCATAAAACCCACCATCAAAGTAAATAATGTTCCTTGCCCTTGTCTCTCTCCTTCTTCAGTGCCTCAGTTCCCTTCCAAGCATGTTTAATCACTACTCAGGATCTGCTCCAAGTCCAACCTGGAGATACGTTTAGTAATACCCTCTCCAGGGTCTCTGTTTTCCCTTCAGGAGGAGATGGAGGTGCAAGTGTAGGGTTGTTGGGTTTTTTCCCACCAAGGCACATGGACTGTGTACATGTATCTGCCCTGAGGTATTTAGGCTTTCTACACCAGCAATAGCCAAGCTCTGAATCCTTGGAGACCTCGGATCTCCCTGTGCAGTAGCCAAACAGAAAATAATGCAGAGAAAATTTGCTCCTGTGCAGCAGCAGCAGAGTGATTTATGACCCATTCATCCATGACCTGAAGACTCACAAAGTTTAGGAATCACTGGCCCAAGAGTTTTAGAGCCATAAGAGATGGTGACTGCATCCAACTCTCAAAAAAAGCAAAACAAAGACAACGACCCTGCTAACTCTCTGAGCACTGAGCTTAGAGACACTCCTGCCAAGGTTATTCACGACAGCTATTCTCTTCTCCTGACCTTATAGAGTCTTGTGCTGTTTTCAGCACTTTGAGGCTTCATGTTTTTCATTACAGTATTTTCATTTTTGCTTTTAACTAGTTCTTCCAGAAATAAAAATAAATACAGTACCCCCTATATATACATATATATATATACACACACACTCACACACACATATATAAGTTACACTTCATAAAATTCCTCGAGAAGCCACTGGCAGGATTGATTGAAACAGGCAATTTCGTAGCAAGCTGCAAAGTTCTTCCCTGAATCCGTGAGTCATGGTGCCCTATAAAACACACACTAAACCGTCATAATGACCTACCACTATTATTTCTTCCTTAAATCTTCACTGTGAGAGGAAAGGGAGGTTGCAGAGTGAGGGCAGGACAAATTGAGCTGACTGCGGCACAACCCAAGGCTCGCTTCTGCAAGCACACCTGGGGAGGTAAGGCTCTCCATTGCTGACAGCGTTGGGGATAGGTGGTCAAGGAGAAGACAGGACAAGTGTTTGGTGGGGTCAGAAATCCCCAGGTAGAATCACAGAATCATAGAACCGTTTAAGTTGGAGAAGACCTTTAGGATCATCAAGTCCAACCATGACCATCAAGTCCAATCAGATCACTTGTTTGAAGCCCTAGGAATAGAAAAGGTTCAATGTTAGCAGCATTAGACATTCAACCCCCAGTTTAATTGGGCCAGAGAGAAGGTATGAATGAAATAAATGTCCCTTTCCACACAAAACCCACTAATGGGTTTTCTTACACTCATCTTCACAAATATGTGCAAAGATGAAATTTTTTTCTTTCATTTCATTTTTCTAAGACCTTTCTCTACTTCCCAACCTCCCACACTGCTGTTTCCTTTTTTTAATGGATAATCATGGCATAAAATGGAAGAAATCATGTAAGCTTGAAGAAAAAGCGATTTCTGGTTGGATGGTTTGTTTATTTGCTTTTGGAAAAGAAATGATTAGAAGTATTTTCCCAGAAAACAACATGTTTTGCTTGAAAAGACCTTTCCTCTTTGTGAAACATTTTATCATCAATGTTTCTGCCAGTTCTAGGGTTTTGCTGCCACATGAATTCTGAAGTGCAAGTGAACTTTGAACAAGCAATCTTAATTTTTTTTCTAGTCAGAATCACAGAATCCCAGAATGGCAGAGGTTGGAAGGGCCCTCCGGAGCTCACCCAGTCCCACCCCCCTGCTCATGGTCAGCTGATCATCCACCAGGACTCTTCTTCCCATATAATGCCACTATGCAAGTCCCTTCTTTTCACACTCCTCTTATGAAAGACAACCAACTGGCAATAAGAAATTTCAGCCTGCTTTGGACCACATCCTGCTCTAGAAGTGGGAGCAACACTTTTAAATTAAACTGTCAAGACAAGCCCATGAAACAGAAAATGTGCAGAGTGATAACTGCAAATGAATAACAAAAAAATTACCCATGCAAATGAACTTTCAATTGGACTGGTCCTTCATTGCCTTGAATCTTGATGCAGCCAGTTCCATCTAGAGATGGGAAGCTGTCATGGTTTAACCCCAGCTGGCAACTAAGCACTGCACAGCCACTTGCTCACCCTCCCTGCCCCTGTTGGATGGGGAGAAAATCAGAAGGGCAAAAATAAGAAAATTCATGGGTTGAGATAAGAACAGTTTAACAATTAAACTAACCTAAACTAAACTATCTAAATTATTATTAATAATAATTCTCAGTGAAAAGGAAACCAACAAAAAATAGACGAAACAAAACCCAGGAAAAACAAATGATGCAACCTCTGACCACCTGCCAATCACTGCCCCTTGGCCAGATCTTCCCAGTTTATAGACTGAGCATGATGTCATAGGGTCTGGAATAGCCCTTTGGCCAGCTGGAGTCAGCTATCTTGGCTGTGCCCCCTCCCAGCTTCTTGTCCACCTGGCAGAGCATGAGAAGCTGAAAAGTCCTTTAGTCTAAGCACTACTTAGCTGCAACTAAACCATCAGCGTGTTATCAACATTATTCTCATCCTAAATCCACAACACAGCACTGTGCCAGCTTCTAGGAAGAAAGTTAACTCTATCCAAGCTGAAACCAGGACAGATGCCAGTGCTTTGCTAGCCCCCGTGGAATGCATGGCAGCTCTTAAAAGAAGACACTGACTTTTTTCTGTTTTCTGTGTCTGTCAGTGCCGAGCTCAAGAAGACCCTGTGCTTAGTTGAGCTTTTTGCTCTACAGTGTTATTAGTAATTTGGTCATGCACTTGGAAAACAAATGGACAAGAAGGCACTGGCTATCTGCCCTACACAATCCTCCAATGCTATCCCAACATGCCTTGCATTAAGGACCTTAAGTTTATAATAGTGTTGCAAAACTACTTTCCAGTGGGTTGCAGGGTGGCCTGCTCATGATCTAGGATATAGTCCATGAGTGTATCAAGAGTCTTAGGGTAACATGGCCCCAGAGGAGACACAGGGAAAGTGTTGGGTTGTGTGGGCACCACCAGTCCTTTATATGCTCTGGTGCTTTAGAAGGCATGGTGGAGATCAGTCACTGCATCGTTTGGGTTTTGGTCAAAGATTGCTGCTTTTCCCTGTTTTATTAATTGTATAGACATGTCCCAGTGGATAATTTCTAATGCATACTTTTACCCATCTGCAGGTACAAAGGCGTTCCTGTCCATGAATTAGTCAAAGGATGTTACGCTTACTGGATCAGCATCATATTTCGAGCCAACAGGGACTGGCATCTATTTTAGGCTGCAATTAATTCTTCACTCACAGTGCTGATCACCTTGCACAGACTGGAGAAAGAGTCTTTTTGACTAGTTCAGTTTCCTCTCCAAACTTTCAGAGGGCTGGTGTGAGATCAGATGAATGATAATGTAAGAAAAACTCTACTGGCTCAAACCATATGCCCAGTACCATCTGTAAGTGTGGCTAAAAGCAGATGCCAAGTGAAAAGCCTAAATACAAGCACCTGCAAATTCCAGCTTTCAAACATTCAAGGCTAAAGGACTTTCAGGACTAGGTTTAGTTTCTATGAGCCTTCATCAGATGGCTCGTTCTTGTCCACTCTCCCCACGAACAAATGTGAATATTTATTATCCCCACCATCTTGCAGCAAGAAGTTCCTCTGCTCCTCTTCCTGTTGTGCAAAGAAAAAAATCTTTTGAGTTCATGTTTTTCTGAACCCATCTGTCATTATCTTCCTTCAATGATCCTTAGCTGTTGTACTGGAAAAAGCTGGAAGGAATTAATCCTCTCCATAGTTTCTGTGGTACTCATACTTTGACTTCCAGACTTCATTATCCCTTCTCAGTTGTCTCTTTCCCATGCTGAATCCCATCCCCAGCTTCTTATTTCACTGCTGACTTACACCGGACTCATGCAAGTACCACATCATTGACGTGAGCGGTCAGCTGAACCCAGCAATGTCAGTTATGAAAGAATAGGTAAAAAAGAAGTTGCTGGATTATCTCATGATGCTTTGCTGATGCACACGTTTTTATTGACTTTTACTGTATCAATGTTTTATGTCTCTCTAGTTTTTATATAAGCAGACACCAGCAAATTTAGTTGGGATTGACAACCTGGATGTGTGGAGAGATACAGCAGCATAAACGTCATTGAAATGAGACACACAAGGACACCAAGGAAGATGAAAACCTTGTGATGTGGAAGATGAATAGCATCCAGACAATTTTTTTTTAACTTAATTTTTTCTGTCCAGATCCACACACTGAAATTTCAGCACGAGAAAGCAGACTGAAGTCCATGAAGATATTTGTGATGTTGCGAGTTAAATACGTTTGTGAGTCTTTGCGGGACCAAAGACTCCATTAGCAAAAGGAACTTAGGAATACAAATACATTTTAAAAAATAACTTTCAGGTCTTTTTTTTTCCCTGAAGAGGCTTTACTGTTTTGTTTATCTTATTTTTGACCAAACTCTGGTTTTGTTGTCATCATTGCTGAACGTCTTGAATTTCCTTTTATATGATTGAAAAGCTATTTCCAAAAGAAAGAAAGGAAAACTTTCCAATATCTTTTTCTCTTTTTTCCATCTGGCTTTATTGCGTAGTAAACAAAGCAGATTTACTTCTGTGTACACCTGTATTATTTCTGAAGAGCTGTTGAGCATCTGTGAAATGAACAGATTGTCTCTTTTTCTTAAATAAAAAAGGCCCAGAACAAAACTGGCAGAGCTCGAGGCTCCTCTGTGTCATCATCCACATCACAGCAAAGTGAATGTAGCATCTTGTGGTGGGGTGACCCTGGCTGGACACCAGGTGCCCACCAAAGCCACTCCATCATCCTCTCCTCAACTGGACAGGGGAGACAAAATATAACAAAAGGCTCATGGGTTGAGATAAGGACAGGGAGAGATCACTCGCCAGTTACCATCATGGGCAAACCAGACTTGACTTGGGGAAATTAATTTAATTTATTACCAATTAAATCAGAGTAGGATAATGAGAAATAAAACCAAAACTTAAAACAGCTTCCCCCCCCACCCCTGCCTTCTTCACGGGCTTAAGTTCCCTCCCAGTTTTCTCCACCTCCTCCCCACCAGTGGCACAGAAGGATGGGGAATGGGGGTTGGGGTCAGTTCCTCACACACTGTCCCTGCTGCTCCTTCCTCCCCAGGGCAGGACTCCTCACACTCCTCCCTGCTCCAGCCTGGGTCCTTCCCATGGGGTCACAGTTCTTCCCGCACTCTCCAGCGTGGGTCCGGGGACAGTTCCTCAGGAGCAGACAGCTCCAGTGTGGGTCCCCGTGGGGTCACCAGCTCGGCCAGCGAACCTGCTCCAGCCTGGGCTCCTCTCCCCACGGGGCCACAGGTCCTGCCAGGAACCTGCTCCAGCTCAGGCTTCCCATGGGGTCACAGCCTCCTTGTCCAGCAGCAGGGCCGCCTTGGAACCAGCTGGCATTGGCTCTGTTGGACATGGGGAAAGTTTCTAGCAGTTTCTCACAGAAGCCACCCCTGTAGCATCCCCCCCCCCCCCAAAAAAAAAAAAAAATCTTGCCATGCAAACCTAATACCCATCTCAGTTATTCATACTTCTTCTCCAGTGATAGAAACGACAACAGAAAATGTGAGCCCAGGATGAGTCAGTGTCTCAGGGCTTTTAATTATGTTAATAAGTAGTTCTGGGAACAGAGGAACTCATGGAGCTTGAGCAGATTCTCTGTTGTCTAAAAGGGTTTTTTATGCCATAGAATCATAGAATGGTTTGGGTTGGAAGGGACCTTAAAGATCATCTAGTCCAACCCCCCTGCCATGGGCAGGGACACCTTCCACTAGACCAGATTGCTCAAAGCCTCATCCAATCTGGCCTTGAACTCTTCCAGGGATGAGGCATCCACAACTTCTCTGGGTAACCTGTTCCAGTGTTTCACCACCCTCATAGTGAAGAATTTCTTCCTTATATCTAATCTAAATCTACCGCCTTCTCTATGAGCTTCAATATTAAAAAGCCTTTCTGCTGCCCAGCTATCTGTTTTCATTAAGTCCAAAGGAGTTTAATGGATTCACAGTTTAATATATTGAAGACACTCCCTTTGGTTGAAATTATCCAAGTGATTCACACGCTACTGTCAAAGAAAGGGGTTGATGTGCAGACAGACACACCGATGAACGAAGACAGCACAGCTGCCTAAGCTAAATGTCTTTAGGAAGCCTGGCCCAAAACAGAGGGATGCTGCTTCTGCATAGGTTGTGCACATGGACCTGAATCCCATAGTCCGTTCCCAAACTGCAGAACAGGGAGCACGACTTCACCGTCACACTGCCAGGAGCTACATCACCATTCACATCTTACGATGAAATCCTTTCCAGCCCCTCCGCTAAGGCTCTCAGCAAATATGAGCAATCATATACTTTGTCCTGCTGGTGATGAAGCTCATCGTACCTAGGGTCTACAGCTCTTTAAGGCAATGAATTTGTCCATCGCTGCTTTGGGTCAAGCTAGTTTCAACTTCTGCAGCAGCAAAAGACTCTCCACAGCTTTATTCTCCCTCTATCCCCATCAGAGCTGCTGATTATGGTAAGAAAAGTATTTTATGTGGCCGCTTGCCAGGTCAGTCTATGCAGCTTGCTCCTCTACAAAGGCAAATTCGCCGTTGCAAATTAAAGGATGTGAAAGCCCTTCCAGAAGCAGCTTAGTGCACACAGGCAAAGCAATTGGGAAGTGGGCACATTACTGCCGCTGAATGAGTGACCCGGAACGTCATGATGACACATCACTATTGTTCCCATGTAGAATATTTCCTTCGGGAGCAAAATGAGTGAGAAACAAGTTCCCAAATGATTGCTATCAAAAAAAAAAAAAAAAAAAAAAAATAAGGGAGGGGGGAATAAAAAGGGGGGGAAAAGCCAGAAAGGCTTCATAGGCTAAGAGCAAATTACTCTGCAATTCAGAGAGTGATTTCATGGACATGCTGCAGGGATAATGTATTCTGAGTGGCTAGAATTTCATTTAATTCCACTTCATTGTTGAGCATCTTTTCCAGTGGTTTTATGACTGAACATCGTGTGCCCATTTTCCGTGTTCTTAATCTGGCTGTTTGACAGCCGCTCTGGATGTACAATGTTCACGTTTATTTACATGAAGCCTCTTTACAGTACATGTCCTGAGACAGAAGCGGTAAAAGGAAAATGCTCACAAATGAACCCTAATTTCACTGCCATTGCTGTTTAGGTTAGTGACTTGAGGTTTTTGTCTCTGCCATGCACCCAGGCTGTCAATCAGTCACCGATCAATTAATTGATCAATCGGTCTATTTTTCTATCTTGCAGAAATCCCTGGAATTGCCTGCAAGGACTGAGGAGGGTAGAAAGCTCTGTGAGCCTCAGCTCAACTGCTTGCGCCTTGGTTCCAAAGTGGCGCTGTGAGAGCCTTCTGCTGAGATCAGGATTCTCTCTCAGTTTTCTGTAGCTTCCTCACAAAGCCACATGAAACCTCAAGCCTTTTGAGCAGGTTAATAGTGAGATCTGAGGTTCATTTGAACCCTGAAAATGAGAATTAAATCCTGGCAACATCAACCAAACACAAGCTATGATCAGAGGGAAACTGGCGAGCCCTGTGCAGAGAGCTCTTCCTCAGCAGAGCTTTCCAAAAAAGCAAAGCAGATCGAAAACACAAACATCATCTTTTTTCTTCCACCCACACAAAGTTCAAAACTCCCATGTGAGGGGAAAAGGTGGAAAAAAAAAGGTGACTAACTACAACCTCCCTCCTGACATGCCTGTTCTAAATACATGTTTTCCTAAGCTCAGGAAGCTCAGCTGTGCACAGAAGGGGGACATTATATCAATAAAAAACATTTTTCAGGGTGGTCCAGGTGCCAGAAGTTACCACTGCTTGGCCCCAAAAATGAATGAAACTGGTTTGTGCACAGGTTTTCCTAAAGGTATGGAAAGAGGCTCTGAACTAGCAGCTATACAGCAAAACCTGTGCAAATTACTGTTCCAGGTATCTGTCTCACAGGGTTTCAGGTCCTTTATAGCACTCTTGCCTCTCGCCTTTTCCTGAAGGTAAGACATTTGGCTAGACAGACCTCTGGTCCCAGGCAGTAGCCCCATCCTTCCTACTCTTTATTCAAAGACCATGATGCACTTTTAGCCATAAGCTTTTGATCAGATGCAGCTTTCAATATAGTTTCACAAAAATTGCACCTATTTCAATACAGTTGCACCAGGACAGGCTGGGGGCTGACCTGCTGGGAAGCAGCTCTGCCAAGAGGGACGTGGCAGTCCTGGTGGATGACAAGCTGACCATGAGCCAGCAGGGTGCCCTTGTTGCCCAGAAGGCCAATGGCATCCTGGGGTGCATCAAGAGGAGTGTGGCCAGCAGGGCGAGGGAGGTTCTCCTCCCCCTCTACTCTGCCCTGGGGAGACCCCACCTGGAGCACTGCGTCCAGTTCTGGGCTCCCCAGTTCAAGAAGGTTGAGGAACTCCTGGAGAGAGTCCAGACTACGAAGATGATAAAGGGACTGGAGCATCTCCCCTAGGAGGAAAGGCTGAGGGAGCTGGGCTTGTTCAGCCTGGAGAAGAGAAGGCTGAGAGGGGATCTCATCAACACCTACAAATATCTCAAGGGTGGGGGTCACGAGGATGGAGCCAGACTCTTCTCAGTGGTGCCCAGCGCCAGGACAAGGGGCAATGGGCACAAACTGAAGCAGAAGAGGTTTCGGCTGAACGGAAGGAAGAACTTCTTGACTGTGAGGGTGATAGAGCCCTGGCCCAGGCTGCCCAGGGGGGCTGTGGAGTCTCCTTCTCTGGAGATCTTCAACCCCCGCCTGGCCGCTGTCCTGTGCCCCCTGCTCTGGGTGAGCCTGCTTGGGCAGGGGGGTGGCACTGGGTGAGCTCCGGAGGGCCCTGCCAACCCCTGCCAGTCTGGGATTCTGGGATTCTGTGACTATGGTGCACTTTTAGCCATAAGCTTTTAATCAGATGCAGCTTTCAGTATAGTTTCCTAGACCTGTTCTGGACCATTTATATTGGCCATAGTGCCACCAGCTGGAAACATCAAATTACTCCATTTTTGTACCCTTTCTGGTTTTTTTTTCTCTTCTCTCCCTGTGGTGGTTGAATCAGCCTGGCTTGTTTGGAAGTAGCAATGTGATAGCAAAACTGTCCCAAGTATTTTTTCTCTTGAATTTGTTCCATCCTTGGAAGGTCTTTTTATTACAGCAGAGGACAGGGAAACCTCTTGGAACATTTTAATTCCTACTCAGGCCCCCCAAAAATAATCTTTGGGAATTAAACTAACCCTATTTCTTCAACTGTGAGTGCTTCATAAGTGAAGTGTGAGGGTCTGGAGGGACATGGTGGCATCACAGGTATTGGAGCTTGCTGTCCCTCCATGAGTAAATGATGGCAGAGACATGAAGATGGTCAAATTTGGCTGAATGAGAGATTTCTCAGCTAGGTGCAATTTGGAATATTTGCCTGAGTGTTTTCTTGTGCAACCCCATCTGCCTGTATCCACTGTTCTCTCTTGCTTTATAATTAGCGCTAGCACTGTCGCAAGGATTGATTTGTCGTTCTGCCTTTATACAATTTTCAGCACAATGGAGCATTGATACAAGTCACCCTTCCATGTAAAACCACTATCTGCAGACCAAGAAAAAGGACAGCGTGGCCTAAAATCCCATTTTGGCCCAGTGGTGAAACGAAGGCAACAATTAGAAATAAAAAGACAATAGAGGAGAAACAGAACTCGAAAGATGGTAATTAGCAAAAATGAGAAGCTATTAAATTCAGATAGTTGGTTAGGAAAACTAAAGACGTTAGGAAAGTCCCAGGCTTAAAGAACTGTAGGGCATGTTAAAAACACAAGGGATCTCAGCAATGATATTTAGCTCATTGCTAGTTGAGAAGAAAGTAATAACATGTTCACCATCCCTCAAGATGTTCTCACCTTTCTCTCCCATTTTTTAAAATAACATGAGAGAATTATTTGTATTTCATGAATATGATTAGCAATAATTATCAAGGAAGATATTAAGAAACTATTAGGAATGCACTTGTTTAAAAATTTTTTGGTCATTATAATGCACTTAAAATATTGGCTGAGGAGAAATCTGCACAAGCATGGAGTAAGCCCTGCACTGCCCAACATGAGCTTTTACTCAAAGCAAATGTATTACCAGTCATGACAGGGATAGGAAGGATTTTAAACAGACAATTGCAAAGTTACCCAGAGAGATTTGAGGAATGCAGACCATCTTAGGGAAGAGGGTTAAGGGGTCTTGGAAAGCGAGCAGCTTACCAGAAGTTCCCACCATGGTGCTGTAGCAAAGGGATGAGCAGAGACCCTGGAGGAAACAAGGAGGGAGTTGTAATTAGGAAAGGAGAAATGTTTTCTGCTTCCATGCGAGACACCAGTGAGACTGAGATGTGTAGACCAGCTGGTTGTCTGCTGTCAACTTTAAAAAGGAGTTTGGGGAACAGTCTGAAGAGTGTCCAAACAAACAAAAAAAAAAAAGTGCAAGAGAAATTACTTGAGAGCTGGAGAAAGTGCCTTGCACTGGGACTTTCTACAATCCAATCTGCTTAGTTTATCAAAAAAAGAAGATGGAGAGGCGGCTGATTTGATTAAGGTGTGTAAGTACTTTCATGGGGAGAAAATTGTGGTTAGCAAAGCAATCTTTAATCTTGTGGAGAAAGGTATATTTATGATTGGAAGTGGAATCCTGACATATTCAAATAGAAATAATTTTTAACAGAGTGATGGACCATTTGAGCAAAGTGCCATGGAAAGCACTGCATCTCTCTGCCACTGAAAGCTTTCAAATCAAGCCTGAATTTCTTCCCCAAAGAGAAAGTCACATTTGGCGTAAAGCTGTCAATATGCTGCTAGCCAGCTAAATTCAGTAACGAGAGGTCAGTTTAAATGGTCAGGGATGCCTTCTGGCCTTGAAGTTGCTACATCACCAGCACAGTGCTCCAGGGTTTCGCTGTTTCACGGCCTTTTGTTTCTTTCACAGACCATCAGGATTAGGTACAGATGCTCCCCAGTCACCATCTCTCCTAACCAACCCCTCTGACCTCCTGGTGTCATATTGAATAACTCGGGCAGAACACTGAGCATCTCAACCACCACTTGTAGACTCAGGGTCAGCTCACTGAAAGATGACCTACTGGATCTCAAATCACTCCCATGCTCTGGGATTTCTTAATACCATTTTTTCCCCCCCCTTCCATTTACTTTTTTGGTTGTTCGGAAAGGGATCACTGTAAAAATCAACCTCACATGGAGCATATCAAAAGCTGGTGCACCTCATCCAACATGGCCTTCATCAATCCTATGATTTAGGGTGGAGCCTGTGAGTATTTTTACTAGATTAAATGGCTTTGCTGGAAGTGCACTGAAATGGCACATTTCCCAGGACGTATATTCTCAATGCAAACCAGAATGGATATATGAAGGTTGTAAAGGGGAAACGCAGAAGCGGAAAATTCTTCCTGCTCAGATGACAGAGTTTTGAGGATATCTCTAAGCAAGTGGCAATTAAAAGAAAATATGTTGTGTGCCTCCCTGCATTCCGGGGAGAGGTCTGCAGAGCATCCTGCCTTGCATGACACCGCAGCCTGGGCAAGCCCTTCCCTCACCGCTTCGCGATCCGCTCCTGGCAGTCCGCCTGGTACCAGGCTCCAGCAGCATCTCGGAGTGCTGATCTTCTGTCCCTTTGGAAAATGTTAAGGAGGCCTCTGGGGAGCATCACCCCAACTGAACGCCAAGGAGGCTTAATTACAATACCAATGGTTAGCTGAGCTGCCAGCTGGGACTCAGCACATGTTGCATCCGCAATATGAAAGTCATCTCACTGAAGCAGAAAATAGGAATGTGTTGAGCTATCACGTGGCCTTCTATAAAGATAGAAGTGCTACCAGGGGTTTCTAGGCTATTTGTGTGCATCCCCTCATCTCCTAATTATTATTTTTTTTCCCCCAGTCCTTTCTGCAATAAATAAATAATTAAACGCATAAGCATTCCCATCCCCGTGATAATAGCTGGAGCATCTATTTAGCCCACAGCCCTACGCTGGTATTCGCAAGGCTCGGGCTGGCACTGGTGACCGTGATTTGAATTAAAAGGATGTAGAAGGGAATTTAAAATCAATGGGCCAGATCATTAGCCGGTGCAAGTCAGTGAAGACCAGTCGAAGCCAACAGAACTAAAATTATTTAGATTAAGCAGGGAGATCTGACTGTATGCATAGGAAACCCTGTCCAACCTGTCCTCACTCATACCTCCGAGCTCTTGCTATTTGCTATCCTCTGCAGTGAGAGAGGTTCATTATCATCATCTGGAAGCACTGGAGTGAAATTAAGTAAAGGAGGATTTAGGACGTGTGTCAGGAAACGTTTCCTTGCTGCGAGCTCTGTTAGCATAGAACATTCTCACAAGGAAGGTGAGGGGTGTCTGGTCACCTGTAGCAGTGAAACCTGGGGGGCTCAAAGTGCTGTGACAGATGCTGTAAGGAGCAGCACCCCTCCAGCCTAGGAAAAGGATCTGAGATCTAGCTGAGCACCTCTGGTTGTTTGATGCCGTTTCTGAGTGATCACATTTCCCAATGAAAGTGCTAAGCAGGGCACAGGCTATCTGAATTATTATCCAAGCAAACACTCTCATTCTCAAAATCTGGGAAGTTTTCCAGCTTAATTAACATTAACATTTGTTTTCACTAAGCCGTCTGTCAATGTGCCACCAGAAGCACTAAATATGAGCTCTGAGTACACACACGGGTAGGTAGCAATTCAGGTGGAGCATGCAGTTTTATTTCCAAGCTTTGTTCCTTACAAGGTTCGTTATTTCTCAGGTCTGTAAATCATCCCCTCTTCGAACTGCAGAACCCTTTCCCTTGACACACGGTCTCATTGAAAGCTAATGACCAAACATCATGTAACATCCTCGGCTCATCTGTACCCAGACATGAACCCTGATTGCCTTTTTGCTGGTACTGATGTTGGTTGTAAGGGGAAAGCAAAAAAAAATGGTTTTAGAGTGGCGGCGTGTCCCTGTTCCCTCCACAGCTCCATTTAGAAGCAGCTTGCTTAAATATCAGTCCTGTGAATGGACAGGTTTTAATTCTTCATCTTCTTGGGCTCGCTTTCCCTTTGGTCAGCTTGTGGTTTTGATGACGATCGGTTCTCAGAGATGATGGTGAGTGGTCTGATCTGCTGCAGAAGGTGGCTGCATTGGGTCAAGCTGCATAGCACTGGGCTTTCTATCAGTATGTAGAAAGGGGTTGATAACACACCAGTGCTTTGGCTACTGCTAAGCCGCACTTGCGTAGCATCGCGGCTGGGTCTCCAACATCCCACCACCACCACCAATGGGCTGGGAGGGGACAAGATCTCTGGAGGGGACGTAGCCAAGACACCTGACCCAAACCAACCAAAGGGATGTTCTATACCATATGACGTTGGCTCAGATATAAAAGCCAAGGAAAAAGGAGGAAGAAGCAGGGACATTCATCTTTTATGATGTTTTGTCTTCTGGAGCAATGGCTCTGCACGCTGAAGTCCTGCTTCCTGGGAAGTGGCTGGACATCGCCTGCTAATGGGATGTAGAGAATAAAAACTTGTTTTCCTTTTGTTACCATGTGTGGACTCAGATTTTGGTTTTTTTATTAAACTGCCTTTGTCTTGACCCATGAGTTTTCTTTTGTTTCAATCTCATTTTCTCCCCCGCCTGTCCTGCTGAAGAGGGGAGCGACCGAGCAGCTTGGTGGCACCTGGCATCCAGCCAAGGTCAACCCATCGCAGCAGCTGAGGTTGGCCAGATACGTAGCAGGTTGAGAAAAAGAGTGAGAGTGGCTGCAGTGGTGGGGGGTGGCACCCAGGGTTTCCTGTCTGTGCTGTACAGTGTGTGGCAGTGTGCTCCCCCCTCGTCTCTGACTCCCCCTCCTTTGACCTCTTTCAGGTGACAACCACCTGAGGCTGTGATGATGGATGTGTCTGGTTGTGAAGGATGCACCCACTGGATGTGGGGGGAGACAGATAACAATACCATAGCCAAGGGCTATTGTGGAATGGGCCCACCTAAGCACAGTGGTCAGTATGCAAATATGACCATGAGCCAATTATCTTACCCCCATAAATAGGGAGCAGCCCAAGAGCCCTTGGAGCTCTTCTGCACGGCAGCGGGCTGCACGCCAGGATCTCCCCATGAGCAGGGACACCTCTCAAGGTTACTCCTCGAGGCTGAGAGATCCCTTACCACAACAGATTCTCGGTAAGTGACTAACAGCATGCTAACTTGGAAATCTTAGCTAAGTGACATAAAGGATTAATTGCGCATATATAATCCTTTAGACATAAACCGTTGACCAAGTCTGGGACTAGGATTGGATCCAGCCACACCTAGACTCCTCTCTGAGGGAGTTTAGAAAGCAAGGGGATCTTTTCTGAACCTCATGACTCAACAGGAGGGTCTCCCCGACAGTCTTGTCTGACCCCGTCCTCTGTCCAGTAAATAACAAAGCGTACCTTGCCATCGAATCTCAAACTATTGTCACAGTTGCCACTGAACTTTGTTAACTCACTGTTTTACACCAATAAACCACATTATTTTTGCCTCCCTCTTACTCCATCCGCGACACAGTGCTGACACCAGCACACCCACCACCCACACATCCTCTTCACCGGCATCACCTAAACCCTCTGCGAGATTCTGTGCATCACCATTGCAAGCAGCTGTAAGCTGACATGACTGACACATGCCAACACTGGTCTTACCAACTTGAACAACCTTGCAAATGTTGTGTTTCTCCCCTGGAACCGCTCTCGGGGAAGCTGTATGAGACAAACAGGTTCTTCCTCAACTCTGAGCTTGCTCCATCTTCTGCTTTGCTCTGTTTAAAGGGAAGATCAGTGCTTCTGTCACCAGCAGCAAATAGGGGCTTCCTCCTACCTGGGTACAAAGACCAATACTCAGGACCAGTCCCTGCTGCCACTGATCCCTTCCCCTGATTCAAGCATGGCTCCTCTTAAGCGTATATAAGGCTCCCACAAGCATAGCCAGAGGTTTGGTATATGATTTCAAGGACAGAGTTTTTCTGGCTCCTCAGAGCCAACCTTTCTATCCTGCTTGAGCCTCCTATGTGGAAAAAGCCACAACTTGGTCTCATCCATGCCTGTGCAAGGAAACGCAAGAGAAAAGAGTTCAGCTACAGAAACCAGGTGCATCTGACCTGGCTTAACTTCAAGCAGACTCACCTGGGACAGGGTTTGGTCAGAGTCATTGTACAGATTGGGTGCTCTGAATTTGCTGCTGTATTTCTGTGCAGAAGAGATGGCTCCCCTTGAGATTTTGCGCCTGGTGCTGAATTGGAAGTGGAGCTATCACTCCATCCTCTGCTTGGCAACAGAAGAAAAGGTTGGCATGGCAACCCTCTTCTGGCATGTAAAAGGTTGTTATAAAGGGGACAGAGATCAACTGTTGTCATGTCCACTGAGAGAAGTGCAGGAAGGAAGGCAGCTTAATTTAAATTAAAAAAAAAAAAAATTAGGGAAGGTAGGGAAAACCTTCTAACCACCCAATAGTGAAACATTGCACCTGGCTCATGGGGGCAGCCACAGCATCTCCCTCACAGTAAGGTTTGACAAATCGGTAAGATAAAGCTGTCAAGACTGGTCTAGATGCACTCAACCCTCTTCAGTGCAGAGCCTCAAATGGGGACATTTCTTGAACCTATTTCAGCCGCAGTCTTCAAGGACTCCTCTGATGCTTGAGCTGTTCTTGGCTCTTCTTTGCTTTGCATTAATAGGCAAGAAGATCTTCGTTTTCCAGTTCCTCCCATGCTGCCATCAGATGCCATCAAATCTCTGCATCCATGCATGTTGCACGCTGCTATAATACCACGGCTGGGCTTGGGATTGGGTGCACCCTCCACAAGTTTGCAGATGACACCAAGCTGTGTGGTGCAGTAGACATGCCTGAGGGATGGGATGCCATCCAGAGGGACCTGGACAAGCTCAAGAAGTGGGCTCATGTGAACCTCATGAGGTTCAACTTCTTAATAGGGCCTGTAGCAACAGGACAAGGGGTGATGGTTTTAAACTATACCAGGGTAGATTTAGACTGGATATAAGGAAGAAATTTTTTACACTGAGGGTGGTGAAACACTGGCAGGGGTTGCCCAGAGAGGTGGTGGAGGACCCATCCCTGGCAACATTCAAGGTCAGGTTGGACGGGGCTGTGAGCAACCAGATCTGGTTGGAGATGTCCCTGCTCCCTGCAGGGGGGTTGGACGAGATGGCCTTTAAAGGTCCCTTCCAACCCAAACTATTCTATGATTCTATGCTTCTATTATTTATTACTCTCTTTCTAATTTTGTTTTTCAAATACACAATGAACAACTAAAGTTTCCCCAATTTTCCCAGTTGAATTCACCTTGTTTGCCAACTCCTACAATGATTCAGGACCTGTCTTTCTTGCACCCCATCCTTCCTTCTTTCTCCTTCTCCTCTTACAGGACACCCTGAGACTACTGACCCTAACTACACTCCATCTGGCTGATTCTGAAACTTAAAATATTTCCACTTCACAATGTCCAATTTCTGAATCGGAAACTCAGCTTTGTACCAGCTGAATCGTCTGAGGATTCAGAAAAAGCAACCTAAGAGACGACAGCTGAAGGATCCAACCCTAAATGAATACACACTAATGGAATGGGAATCTTAGGGAAAATTAACCTTTTTATCAATCCATTTGGGACCTCAGTGGGTCCTGAACAAACTGAGCCTCTGTCTTCTAGATGAAATATCTGGACTGGACAACAATTATCCAGAAAAAGAAGGGGTCATCTCCCTGTGGCTGCAGAGCATCATTGGTGCTGAATGCATTCCAGATGCCCCCAAAGAAATGTGAAGAAATAATGCAGGGGCACTCTGGTAACCAAATTCAACCCAGCATTCTGCCCTGTTCTGTGAGCCACGTTCTGCATGAAACTGCATCACCCTGTATATTTGAAGCACATGCCCTTAAATTGGGATTTTGCAGACAATAGATTTAGACTCCATTATATCTGTTCTTAGCCCATTCAATGTCTTTTCTTAGTCCATTATTGTACCATTATAGTTCATTTCAGGACTTCCTGGATGAGGCAGTTTCACAGAATCACAGAATTGCAAGGATTGGAAGGGACCTCGTGAGATCATCTAGTCCAACCCTCCTGCTAAAGCAGGTTCTCCTAGAGCATGTTACACAGGACTTCATCCAGGCGGGGTTGAATATCTCCAGAGAAGGAGACTCCACAGCCCTCCTGGGCAGCCTGTTCCAGTGCTCCATCACCCTCAGAGTAAAGTTCCTCCTCATGTTCAACTGAAACCTCTTATGTTTCAGTTTGTACCCATTGCCCCTTGTCCTGGCGCTGGACACCACTGCAAAAAGACTGGTTCCATCCTCATGATTTCTGCCCTTAAGATATTTGTATGTGTTGATGAGGTCCCCTCTCAGTCTTCTCTTCTCCAGGCTGAACAAGCCCAACTCTCTCAGCCTTTCCTCATAGGGGAGATGTTTGAGTCCCTTTATCATCCTAGTTGCTCTCTTTTGGACTCTTTCTAGGAGTTCCTCATCTTTCTTGAACTGGGGAGCCCAGAACTGGACACAGAGAACCTCCCTCGCCCTGCTGGCCACGCTCCTCTTGATGCGCCCCAGGATGCCATTGGCCTTCTTGGCAACAAGGGCACCCTGCTGTTTCTTATATGCTGGATTCTAACAATAGCAATCCAGAGGGCATCTCAGCTAGTCCTTGGCCTTGGTGACTCTTGTGGTTATCCAGTGTAAGCCGTCTAACAGAATGGGGAACAGCACACATTGGGAACTGAATTATTAGGAGACCGTGGTGGGGTAAGGAGAAATCTAAGACAAGAAACACCACACCAGGAGAAGCAATAAGTAACATGGCCACAAAGAATTAACTCTGGACCTTTAGATCTTTAAGATAAAACACTCAGTTGGTAGCAACCCCTTTCAGTAGAATCAAGTAAGGATCAAAACGGTGCTTGCTATGAGTAAGAAGGATAGACCTGGCCCTTCATTCCAATTTATTCTTTATCTTTGCCTGGATAAAAAAAGTAAAACAAAGCCCACAAAACCACAAGACAGAATCCCAATCTTCGGACAAAATATATAATAAAAACAAGCAAACCTCTCCGATCCCAGCACAGAATCTCAGCCTACTATAAACACTGCTGGATTTAAATATCAAGTATATTCAATGCATCAACAACAACAAAATATAATCCATGTTATTTCATATGACAAAGCACTGAGTACAAAAATAGAAAGGCCCGGTCCATTAAGCTTGCATCTCAAACTGCAGTGAAATCATAATCAACAGCTTCTTCAGGGCAAAGAAAAACAAAGGAAAGAGAAGAGAAAAAAAATACACAGAGGCTTTTTCCGTGGCACTCAGAAGAACCCAGTTCCAGCCTTTTTCTGGCTCCCTGGACAAGTGCTCCAGTATGGTCACTGGAGCCAGGCTTTTCTCAATTCTGGAGTCTTTACCAAACCACTCTCCTTTTCCAGCACTGCACATGGAGCTGCAAGCCAGGATCCATCAGTAGGGTCCACACAGCTCCCTCTGATCACTGCCCTCCTTCCCTGTCCTGTCTCAGCTTCCTTGACCTTGAGACAAGCCACGGGGAAAGACAAGACTGAATCCTATGCGGGTCCAGCAGTGGATCAGGAAGGTTTAGTGGGGGAGGCATTAGGGCATCTTTAAGGTAGAGGAGCCTGACCTTCAGTCCAGGTCCTGCTCTGCTTACTGTCCATTGAGGTCTCTTCCTCTCTTGTTCTGAGGCAGTAGTAAGATGACATTGGTCCCTTTTGATTGCCTTCCAGCAGGATTTTTCAATAGTGACTGGAGTATCATGCAGAATATTTCCATCTTCTTTTATTTTTATTATTTTTTACTAGCCAGAACTGGTTGGACTTGATGAACTTAAAGGTCTTTTCCAACCTAAACGATTCTGTGATTCTATGGTTGAGGTCACCATTTTAAAAGTCAAAATTTTGTGGAAAATCAAACCAATGAATCCACAAGCATAAAGTTAAAAATGCCAATTTTATTAGTTTTTCCTGGCATGACCTCACCCCTGGGGTGTAGAAACAGGGGCTAAGTTCTTTGAGCAAGGAAAACAATCTCTCCAGTGCTGCTCTCTTTGGAGCATGTCTGTAATCCCCAAAATACTTCTTCAGATTCCCCAGGTTCCCTGCAGCTACATAATCTGATTTCTGTTATATTTTTTTTCATCATTGATTTATGTAAATTAAATAGTAAGAAATACCGGCACTCCAGCCAAAAGGAGAAATGCCAGTTTTACAGGGGCAATATTTCACACAGATTATTCATTCTTCCTTGTGAGCAACCTCTTTTTTTTCCCCTCACATTATATTTTTACTGATAGTATTAAATGCTGGATGTAGGCAATATCTCTGATATATGGACAATTTACAACACACACAGAGAAACTTGACAGGATTCTTTTTCGTTTCTTTATCATCTTGTTCATAAATTACAGCTGCTCCAAAAGGGGGGCTCAGCAACGAGAAACCAGGGCCATGTTTGAGGGGTGAAAGCATGGATCTGTAACGTATGACCAGTCAAGCTGCATGAATACACTAAGGCAGCTTGCTTATGGCCTGAGGGTTGTATATAGCCTCGTAGGACAGTTCATTTTTTTTTGCAGTGCCCTCCTGAGTGCTATCCTTTTTCGGGACAGCTTGGGAAGGGACAAGAAGGGGGGAAGCTGACAGGATGAAGTCAGGCAAGAATAGCCACACCAGCACAGACCAAAGGCTCGTCTAGCTCAGCTGCAACTACAGTCACGTAGCCTGGTGATGGCCAGCGGTTGCCACCTGAAGAGACCTCAGGAAGGTTACACAGGCTGGTGTACTTTGCTAGCCTCCAGCGATACGCCTTCCAAGTTGCTGGTCTTTTTGCCATCATTCTGGGATGGTTGCAATCCATTGCAAGCTCACATCTCATACGTTCTGTCCACTTTTTCCCCATTATGCCACCACAGGGAAGGTGTCAAGCTCGCTGTTCTGCATAACTGCTGTAGGAATGAGCACAGCTGGCAACTTTCCTCTGCCATCAGAACAGCAAGTGTTGTAGGGCTGCCTTGACTTGCATGCAAGATGTTGTTGGATCCCTGAGTAGCTGTCATGACACTCATGCAAGGAAGGAGAAGGAGATGCCTACTTCTCCATCATGGCTGACACTACTCCCACCAGCCAGACACAATTTTGAGACTGGCTCTTGGGCTTCTCCACTTTTTCCCTTGAAAGTTGTATCCATGGAGTCCCCTTGCCCTCTCTTCCCCAACTCCCTTCAAATTCAAGACAGATGCCATTGGCAGAGACCACAGATGGAGAGTGTAACCTTCCTTGCTTAGGATGACAAGGGAGCATGTTCAAGACCTTCCTGTGGAGTGGAAAGGCACGTGGAAAGAATAGAGCTGGGGGAAAACCAAGAAGGAGGGGGAGAAATGAACTATGAGTTTCCTTCCTCTTCTTCTGGAATAAAAAGATTCTTTTTCTTCCTCTGGGCCACAGTAGCAGCGGAGTTGAATACTTTGTGAATTGCTAAAAATAGGGGGGAGACTTAAATGCCAGGCATGGAGTTATAATGGTGTGAACTGAAAACACATTGCATTTCTTCAGAAACTCTTAACCCATCCTAGTAAGTTGCTCTGTAAATGCAACCTTCTCACCCTGAAGTCAGTCACGTGAAGACACATTCAAAACACACATGGAAATGGCCTGGGCTGAGTGGCTCCATATTGAGAAAGTCATTAATCACTGTTGCATCTCAACGATGGCATCCATGGCTTCCCAAATTCTGAGCGCTCCCTACGCTTGGAGGAAGGCACCATCTGATCACGCAGGAGCTCCGGACAAGTAAAACATAACTCCTGCAACCTGCTAACCCTGACTTGGAGTTTTAGGTCTCAGACTGTTTCCAGAGGATCATTTCAGAAGACAGTACTATGTGTGTTAGTGGGTAAATTGTTTAGGAGCCGTATTAATCTTAGTCTTCATGCATCTGTAGTCATTTTCTGCTGGTTGTAAGCAGCATTTCTCTCCATAATTGTATACTACCCCCCGGGGCCTGTTACAAACAGATCTTGTCTTTAAAATAGAGTTGTTAATCTGATTCCCTTTTTTGTTTTTCAATATATAGGTCAATGCACACCTGTTATAAAATGTTTGTGTGTAAAATTACAGCAGCTACCTTCATGCTCCCTGAAGTCATGGCTCCTGCCTGGCTACTGGTTCCTGGATCATGACTGTGAAGCTGTTATCTGTTAGGATAAAAACAATGCCAACACTGACAGCTTTGGCACAGGCTTTCCTACAAAACAATTGCCTGATTGCTCTGTCTCTAAACCTCCTTCCACATGGCTACTCCCACGGATGGGTAATCTGCCTCCAGCTGGGCCCAGAGACCTCCTTTGCAGATCAAATCCTATAGAATCATAGAATGTTTTGGGTTGGAAGGGACCCCTAGAGGTCATCTAGTCCAACCCCCCTGCAGTGAGCAGGGACACCACTAACTAGATCAAATCTTCAGGAAGACAGAGTCTGCACAGATTTCCTGGTTAATGGAGATGCACTGGTTTCAGCCAGCTAAGAATGATGATACTTAAACTGAATCCTAGAGCTGGAGTAAAGGAAGTTTACTATTTTGTTCCCAGCCCCTTGTCCAACTTGCAGGGTCTGCTGTAATTCTTTTTACCTTCTTCCACAGGGTGGCACAGAGTCTATCACCTTGTTTCCGAGGGCCATCCTCTCTGAGAACTTTGCTCCTTTTCACCAGATAGGTTGTCCTAACAAAATATACTGCTTCTGCCTACAGACTTTGTTTTGCTAAAAAAATCAAGGCTTTCTGTCATGACCATGACGATAGTCTGCCTCTTTTACTGCCTCTTCCTGGAGCATATCTGAGTTTCTTTGGACTTTTCTACAAGTAAAAAAGAAGATCCCTACCATGAGCCATGTGGAATCGTTTTGCCGCTTGCAGAATTAAGAATCTGTCAATCCTCCTGGACTGGCCACATATTGATGAGTTGCCCACAGTTCTGCAGGTGGACCAGCATGGCATAGATAGTCCTTCCTGTACTGTCAATTTTTTACGGTACCATAATCAAGTTATTCCATGGTTATGTTATTCCTGCAGGGAATCACAGATTGTGAGCAAATTGAGGAAGATATAGTGAGTCTACATACTTGTATATATTCTCTGCTTATGAACCTTCCACAGACTGGTCTTGCTTTCTTACAAATCACAGAATCATACAATCATTTAGGACGGAAATGACTTCTTGAGATCATCTTGTCCACCCCTCTTGCTCAAGCAGAGTCACCTAGAGCAGCTTGCCCAGGACTGTGTCCAGTTGTATTTTGAGCATCTCCACAGACAGGAACTCCACAACCTCTCTGGGCAACCTGTTCCAGTGTTTCACCACCCTTACATTAAAAAAACCTTTTGCATTTCATGTTTTAATTGGCACCCATTGTCTCTTGGCTTGTCACTGGGCATCACCAAGAAGAGTCTGGCTCCCTCATCTTCATTAGCTACCATTAGGTACTTATGCACATTGCCTCCATCATTCCATTTATGCTCCATTTATGCACAAATGCCTCTATCGTTCATAACCCACAGCATATGAGCAGCACGCTTCAGAAGAGAGATGAAGGAAGATGCTGCCCCAGACAACAGAGAGTTGACAGCAATTGGCTGAGATTTTCAAATCTGCTCAGAGAGGGGCAAACATATAAGCCCCATAAGCAGTGTCAGAAACATTGTCACCATTGTACCCCTTTAATTCAGCTACACACCGTGTTTGAGGTGAGGTTCATTTGAGCTGAGAAGATGGCTTCCAACACTTAACAGTGGTGATTCATGGCAGGAGACAGCCTGAAATCCAGGACCTGGACAGAAGATACCAATGGCCAGGACAGGGTCAAGTCGAGGTAGTCACCATCTCAGCTTTACAAATTATGTTAATTCTATTGTTGCACTGTTATTCCCACCAGGATCATCCTCAGGTTTGTTTCCCCAGCTGTGTACCAAATCCCCAAGTGATTCTGCTAGATCAGGGACCCTGGGCTTACTTCTCTGGGATCACAGTGGGACAAGTTTCTTCATCACCTGCCATCCACAAATGGGTTTTCCTGAGCTTGAGATCCTTAAATCCACTGTGTCAAAGTAGACAGGCTTAACATGGATCTTGTATTTGCAACTTATCCAGCGGTTGCTTTCCATGACGAATACCCATTTTAATGTTCTGTTTACAGATAACACATCCTTTAGCACAGATCTCTGCTGAACTGTAGACTGCAGCTGATGTTCAGTTTTTCCTGAACTAACCTACCTCCAAAAGAACAACTACAAGGCCTGTTACCAAGAAAAAAGGTTGAGTCTCATTCTTTGATCCATCTCACAGCCCCATCAGATGCTTCTATTGCCCCTCTCTCCTGCAGAGTTCATGTTCTGGTATGAACCAGAACCATCATTCAGTCAGAAGAAAAAGACTTTAATTTCATTAGCACTAAATCCCTGGTAGAAGCAAACTGAGTAGACAAAAGAGGATCTGAGAAGTGAGAAGCTGGAGATCAGCCTTTGTGGTGACTCACGGGACTCATGACAACAGATCAGTGCATAATAAAATGTCACACCATGAAAAATCCTCATTGTCTGGCCATAAATCCTTTTTCCGGCTGGGCCGTCTCCCTGTCTTCTGCCCTGCTAAAGGCCACAGAGCTATTCACACTCGCTTGTAGAGGTCCCTGTACAATGTGGATTTCAGGAAGGGAGCCAATACCCTCCCAGGCGGGGGCTTGGGAGGTCATTCTTTGGCTCTGACAGGGTCTGGATTGACATTTCTTTGGAGCTAGGGCTGGGATGCAGTGTTAGCCAGCTGGAGAGGCAAAGCAGATGCCTGACTACATGATACAACAGTGGTGAGGACGAAAGTGTGGTCTATAGTTACTGTCCGAATAACGTTCATCACTCTTTCTTGTCTTCCATGGCAAAGAGTAGCTTCATCATCAGCAACAGGGACCTCCTGGTGTTGGGAGTATCCTGATACCATGTTGTTGGAGCACTCATGGGGACAAGCAGACTCACATCATTGCAAGCAAAGGAGATGGGCATCGCTTACTCAGCTCTTGCTGTTTGGGTAGATGCTGTAGCCACCAACCAATTGCAGGAGACAAGAAGGTCCCTCTCCCCTGCTGCAGCTGTGGTCTCTGCAAGCTCTATTTTGGAAGGTGGGATCCCATGCTGAAACAGGCAAAGTTCCGCCTATTTTGTGGATTCCAGTGGGCCATTAAAAGTGGCTGGTGCGTAGGACTTGGGCCACTCTGGACATGCCTAGGAGCAAACATATAGACAGCATATGATGGGAATCATCTCCTCTAACTTTGGACCCTCTGTCTAATCCACAGAGAAAAGCGCCTCCTAAGGCTGAGTCATCCCACCTGATCTATACCCAGTGGTTGAAAAGAGAGTGTAGACATCTGCTTTGGAACGGACACATGGCTTTTACACAACTAAAGGTAAGGGAGGTGAATGTGAAATAATTCCAGAAAGTGAGCAGTCTACACGATCAGCTCTGAGTCAAGCAGACCATTGTGTTTCTGGCTCATGGATGTGGGCAATTAGAGATGAAAGCAGAATGTAAGCATTTCTTCTTATTGCAGACCTAGCTGTATGACATGTGTCTCTCAAGGCCAGACAGTGTTGGAAAACTTCCGTACGCATGTTGCTTTCACAGGCTGTCAGCAGCAATCGCAGTGCTTGGATCTGAGACGTCTTGTGCTGACAGAGGACATGAGAGCAGGTAAACCCTGGGTCCAACAGACTCTACATACAGCCTAGGATAAGCATTCCATAAGGTTTGTTGCCTCTGACTTCAATGCATGAAGGAACATGGCCTTTTCCAGCCCATCTTAAATCAAAATGCAAAAGACAAATTGGGAGTTGTTTTTCTGTGTCGAAAAAGAGTGCATTCAGAGAATCATAGAATCATAGAATCGTTTAGGTTGGAAAAGCCCTTTAAGATCATCCATTAGTCCAACCATTAACCTAACCCTGCCATTCCACCACTAAACCATGTCCCTAAGCATTAATCAGCAACGTGGTGATAAGGTGGCCATCCTCCTCTTCAGAGCAAACAGCAAGGCAAGTGGTGAAAGAGACACTGGGACCTGGCAAGAGCTGAAATCTAACTCCCACGCAAGAAGTGACCTCAGCCCTGCTCCCTGCCTGCCAGAACAGGATTTTAGAACATTCATGGGTCTTTTTGGAATAACGTAATTGGTTCAGCTGTTGTCTCCCTGGGCACATAAAACACCTTCCTCCCTGCAAAGATATGTGTTCAGACTGGACAGATGTCCCCAAGCTTTGCTTTCATGCTGGACAGATGGACAACTACCTCCAGCCACACAGAGAAGCTGCTCCTGGCTTTGGCGGGCACAACTCCGGAGGGTGTGATAAAGCACCAGCCAAGCTGTCAGCAAACCCATCCTCTTTTTTATCCCAGTCTCTATCAGTGCTTTTGGCATGTGCAAAGGAAACCATTTATGTACTAGGTTTAACTTGGGTAAGGATTGCTACCACCAGGCACGTGCAGTTAACAAGTTTGCTGCTTCTCCCATTGAAATCACCGAAGATTTTTCACTGATGTGGTAGAAACCAATATCATGCTCTGAAAGACAAGTTTTTCCTTTGGATGATTTGAGCCTAACAAAAAGCTGTTTTGTTCCATCCCTATGGGATGGAACAGCCCTCAGTTACACAGCTGGGGCCCTGGAGAAGATTGCACTTCCATTTCATGAAGAAGCAGTCCTAAAATAGTCCGGGGAACAACTGGACAATGGGGAATTCCCATCTCATCCCAGACATTTCCCATAACCAGCCCTTTCTCTGGCTGACTGGTTGCATTCAGCTGCCCAGGAGCAGTGTGTTTGGCTGAAAATCACACTGTCCATCTGAATGCTTGGTAGCCAAAAATTCTGCACGTGCAGCACTGAACAGCATGATGGCACAACCTTGCCCTGGTGCAAGCTCCTGTCCTTGTCTCTAGTAAGGGCAAATGTGGTCTATCCAACTACCTTAAGACAGGGGTCCTAGAAATACCCACAGACAGACCCAGAGTTCAGAGCTAAATAGAGGTGCCAACTGATTTTTTTTTTTTTTTCCCATATAGCAAATAAAACTGATTTCTGTTTAACAGCACTCCATGGTGGAAAAGTCACCGCAGTCTATATTGAATGGATCATTCTTGAACCTGGCCACAGACCTTTCAGTCAAACAGGTTTCCCAGGAGCGCTTTTCCACGCCACTTACATTTGATGTGGGAAAACTTTTGATTTATGTGACACAGGAATGAAATGTCTCATTTGGGGTCTGATCTTAATATATTTTTGATATGAAGTAATGACTTCATTGTGATTTTGGTCTCAAGTGACATTTTTCTTTCCTGTGGACATCACATTAGCAATGTGGGAGCTCCAGACTTTAAACCGTATTCTGAGCTGACTTTGCTGAAGAACTGTGTCTCTCATAATGCAAAAGGCATCTCTTCACTGCCTAAGATGCATGATGCATTGTGAGAATCAATGGCTGATCATGATACGGGAGGTAGAGTTCAGTCAAGAAACAAGGCCAGTAGCCCATAGATGGTAGTGGGCAAAATGGCATTACAAGAAACGCATCAAAATGAGAAAACACTGATTAACAAAGGACATGACTTCCACTAGAATACTGGGGAACGTGGTAATGAACTCGAGATAAGGGGCACTGATTTTGGAATTTATTCAAAAGGGTCCTTTGGGTTAAAATTCCTGAAGCCAAACAGTCTAGCACGCCTGGATCCCTTGGAATTTCTAGGCTGAAGAAAATGTTGGAGTGGCAATGGTTTTGGCCCAATTGGAAAGAAAAATCTTATGTTGGTATTTTCATGGGGAGGGTGACAACCCCGCCATTCTATTCTGCTCAAATTAGCCTTGCCATTTGAGAACGGTTGCAGGATCCCTCAGTTAAGGAAAGAGGGGTGTTGCAACCACCAGAGGTGGAGGGTTGGAGTTTTTTTGCCTGTGGTTGCCCTTCCTCCACCCACTCCTTTTGTTATGCCTCTGTCTCAGAAAATACACTACCTCACTCCAGCTCTCAGCCAGCGGATCTTGTTATCCTTTTGTGATACAAACTGAAGAGCTCTCTCATTTCAAATTACTGTTCCCAAGCAGGTACCTACAGACAATGATAAATTACCCCTTAACCTTTTCTCCATAACACCAGGCAGCATAAGCTGCCCATCCTTAGACGTGTGTCCTCCCCCTGCTCCTGCCATCCCCAGCCCCAAACCTTTGGTTGTTCCTGTGGCTCTTCCCTGAACTGTCTCCAATTAAACAGCATCCTTCTGGAGGAGAGACAAAGTGAACCAAACACAGGGGCACAGAGGTACCCAGCCAAACACAAAGCCCCCTGTGTCCTCCTGGGTGTTGCTGAGCCAATGCTTGCTCTGCTCCTTGATGGCAGCAGATGTTTGATGAGTGCTCTTGCTCACAACGATGCCACGCAGTCTGCAGCGCAGACCCTCCACAATTTCTCTCCAAATCACACTAATCTTTCCAAAAGGGCAGCCCAACACCTAAAATAACCCCTCTCCTCATGTTGCCTGTCATAACCAAAATGACCCAAGGACCCTAATCACCACAGAGATTAGGTAGCACTAGGTTGGAAAAAGTTGTTTCTACCTCATGGCCAGACAGCTGATCTAGAAGATGCCTAATTTCTAAGATATTATGAGATTTCAACCCTCAGACACTATATAAATGGAAGGGAGCTCTGTAAAGAGAGAGAGGTCTCCCCCCATGACTATGGAGGCTGCAAAAACCTTGACAGGTTTCAGCCCTATCCAACATAGTGTGGAGTTATTTATAATGTCCTGCTCTGGTAGCACATCCTCCATCTTTTCTCTAGTCCAGGCAAACACAGAAATGAGCCCAAGACCATCCTTCCAGCTGTTCTTCTGACATACCTGCTACTTGCCTACCGCTACCAGGAACAGGCGAGCAGCATCCACCGGTACCTCATCAATCATCTCCAAGTGACACACCGTAACGTGTAGGAAGCTTAAATCAGTGGTTGCCAGAGAGCAGTGTGCTGTTGGGGGAGATGAGGCTGGTTTACTTTTCTATTGCATCTGACAGCTGGACCGGTGCCAGGACAGCATGGTTTCATGATGTGTCTCTAAATTACAGTTGGACTGTGACATACTCCGTCGGCGTTAATTCTATCCACAAGACATTCAGAGTGAGGAGAAAGGTCTCTTTCAGTCCGTGAGTGTATTGATCTGAGTGCCACGGGACCCTTGGTGGGAATGAAAAAAAGTGCTGGCATTTATGAAAGGGAAAGAGGCTGCATTGTATTTGGTGGCTGGGAGAAGAAGAAAAGGCTGCTTGTCAAATTCAATGAGCGGTTTCATATGGAGGGAACTGTTTATGGCCCTTTCTAATTGCTGTAATATTCCTGCTGCAGCCACAACTCTTTTTCTAGCTGCTTCACTTACTCTGACAAAATAGCTGCCAGGAGATGAGAAAACAGTAAAGTAAATAATTTAAGCAATGAAAGGAAGGGTGACCGGTCCTGCTGATTTCTCAATCTCTGCTCTCTGCTTGCAGGAAGGTGTCCAAATGACATGCAAGGACTAGCCATGCCCTGTCAAATATTGGCCTGTTGACCTCTAGCTGTGTCCAATCTACTACACACACCTTGAGGGAAAGGCTGCCTCCTCTCCGTACAATGCATCTCATAAATTGTGCTTTCTCATCCATAGGAGCTGGCAGCAAATGTCCTCTTGAGCCCAGCTCATTATTGAAGCATGATGGGCAGGTTGGTTAAACTTCAGAGCAGGAAACATACTTTGGGGCATAGAGTTCAGCATCACCTTGAAAGACATGCGCAACCTCAGATGCGAGGTCCTGGTCCAATGCCTTTCTTTCAGAGCAGGGCTCTCTGGGAATCATGTTTGTTTATCGGTTAGCAAAGGACCCATGGACCTCACCCGCAGTCAGACTGCAAGCTCTTCCAGTTGCACACTTTCCCTGCTGTGCTCTTGCTATGACATAAGATGTGGTTCCAGGGGAAAAAAAACTTCTATTCATTGCCAAATTTCCTTCATAATCTATAAACACTCACAAAATAGTTTCTGAAAGGTCTAGGGACTCATTCTAGGTGTCTAAGGCTAGTTTTTGTCATTTTAGAAATCAAAGTTTGACAAAGTAGTTAGTAGGACTCATTGTCTTGGTCTGGTAGCATCTGGGGCATGAATGGATGTCTACAACAAATATATATGGATAGAGCTGACTGAGGTGCACGAACCCTTTCTTGAGACAGCAGGCAGCCCCAGGTGCTCGGTCTCTGTCGAACCAGCAGATCACGGCTGCAAACAGCCAGGCAGGCAACCTCCAGCATTGGTTTGGCAGTTACAACAGGTTACACCACCACAAAGTATTATTTCCACTCCCTGGCTGGATAGTTGGAAGGAATAAAACCTCTTTCCTTGAGTATATTTTACTTCCTCCCAGAATCTGGAGATTGTTGGATGCCCAAGTATATCACCACTTTATCCTAAGGAAGAAAACTCTTCAGCGCTTGAACCTTTGAAGAAAAATTGCAAGCCCATTTTGTTTCATACAGAAATGCACAAAAGGTTTGTTACATTGGTGGTTTGACAGAGAAGAGCTCTCGGGAAGCACACACGGTGCTGTCATTACACCCAGCAGACTGACTGGAGTGCCTAGGTGGGAGTTCAAATGCCTTTGAACTTGCCAGGTTGCTAATGACACCCGCTTGGCCTACTGTGCTTAACTAGGGTATTGTCTGCAAATTGCCGTGAGTGGTCTTTTGTCATAGGCAGGAAAGACAACCTGCCTTTCCTACAGCAAAACACACAAGTGGTGACATGATCTGATGTCTCTGTACGAATCACGAGGGTTTGGCTGGACAACAGCCTTGCAGCACAGAATGGAAGAAGAAGGGGTAATTCCAATATACTCTAAGCATCCATTGAATTCCTACAATAGCCATTCCCTTCTTTCCCCTCCTCTCCTTTTTGATGCCAAAGGCAGCAGGGTTAAGAAGTGGCTAGGCCCTTCGGGACATCCCACCTGCAGAGCTGAGGAAGCGGCTGCCTCATTCTTTAAAGGCTCTGAGGTGCTCTTCTCCCTATGGGTTTTTTGAGGATCTGAGTTTTACATTGCATCTGCATTGCCCAGTGAGTGAATTCTCTGCTGCTTGGTCGCTGGATGGTCCAGCTGGTACATACATTAGCCCATTCTCAACTCCCTTCAGAAGTGAGAAAACTCTGGCTCTAAACCTGAAGACTGTTTTGGGGATATTTAACCCGAGGGAGAGTGTCCTATAAGCAATAGGGTTTGCTCCAGACCCTCAGTCCTCAGCAATATCCCATCAGGATTTGGACCCTTGAACTCCCTTTACCCTCAGGCTTTCACACTGCAAGGCAGACAACACGTATCTTCAGAGTCATGCAATAAGGCTGGTTACAGCACAGGCATTGCTTTACCTTAGGTTCTTTGATCTGAAAACACACGCATTCAAAAATAATAATTGCTTGCTGGCTAGAGGGATCTAGAGGAGAGGAACCCCTGCAGGGGGTCAGCCTCAGCCGCATGGACATGAACTGCTGTGCACTAGGTGGTTGGAAGGACAGAGATTGCTCCCTGGTCGGAGGGTTTCAACACTGCTTGTGTGTCTGTAGACCCTCAGGAGCAGCTTTCCAGAGGCACCTAGGAGTCTGAAGAGAGATACCTGCAGCGATTCTCTAAGCCAGGCATTTTTGCAAACCTTTAGGCACCTGAGTGCCTTTAAAAATTTGTGTTTCGGCTTCATCAGTGGAAAAGGAGTTCTAGCACCTCCAGACTGCACAGAGCTGCAGGGATGATACATACGAGCTGCTCATGTATATGAGTCACTCAACTATTATGGGTTTCTTGCAACTTGTTCAGAGCTGGAGACAAAAGCTGTGCCCTCAGAGCAGTTCAGTTGCTTTAATCTTTGTACTTTCCCTCGAGCTGTCAACTGAGAAGTCACCTGGGACCCTCCATCCAGTTACCATGGGACATTAGAAACTTCTGGATGAAGTCTTCTCATCCATGCTGGGATGGAAGGAGGGACAAGAGGCTGTGGCTTCCCAGTTACAAGACCCCAGCACCAGTGGTCCCTTCTGCCCATGTATATGGGGGTCTAACTTGAGCTATGGGCCACCCAGAAAACTGGGTTGGTCTGGTTCCCTTTCAGGGAACTGGTCCAAAGGAAGGAGGAGAGTGGTCCTTCTCCCCACTCTTCATGCAGTGGCTTGTGAAATTGATTAGCAAACACACACTGAGAAGAAAATGGGAAGATTAAGAAACAGAATCATCCTTTCATAATAGAATGGTTGGCTTGATGAGGGGAAAAAGAAAAATTAAAAAAGCTAGGATCCCTCAGCAGCATGCTAGCTCCCGTGGAATAGCAGAAGAGGGCTAAAAACCTTGGAAGAAAGGCTGAGATTTAGTATCGTAGTCTCCAATGTGCGAAGAGGCAAGGACAAGTACGTTGCAATTTTCTCTGCAAATCTCAGCTCTCGGGTGAGCTCTGACAGGACAACAGAGGAGAAGCCATGTCTCCATGCCCTGGAACTGGGGGATAGATACCCTCCTCTCCAGATCAGATGAGTTGTGACAATTGAGTTCCTGCCTGTACCAGGTGTTTATAATATTTTCGGGAATCTGAACTCCTCTTCAGCCTTGTGGGGAGGAGGGTTCATCTCCCCCAACCCGAGACGTGCAGACTGCAAATGCCACCACCTGAGTTGATCACTTTTGGCTCACCTGGCAGTCGGCAGCAAGAAATCAGCACTCCCAGCAGGTGATCTGTTTCAGCTAATTTTGGTGGGATGAATCATGCCATAGAACTGCCATCGACTATAAAGAGAGCTCAGGATGAATATTGCTAATGGAGATGTTGTTGTGAGTACTATGCTGTGTAAGGTCAAGAGAGAGGCAATCAGCATAAAACACCTATTTGGTAAATGCCAGCTCCTTATTTCCTTATGGGTGGAAATAACCTCTGCCATCTATGGGATGTGATCTTAATGCCGGAGTCGCTTCTATCCCTTGCACAGAGAGGCCAGGTCTGGCAGCGCTTTGGGGATATGCATTACTCCTCACCGTCAGGACTGCATTAGGTACAGGAGTGGCACGTGGGTCTGGATCACTGCAGAGCATCTGTTCCAGGTAGGGGTTTCCTTACAGAGTGCAGCTCCTTTACTGCTGCCCTGATGCAGCAGAGTTGTAAGAGTGGCACAGATAAATTGCTGCTATGGGCCTGCTACACCCACTCGGGGGGGGGGGGGGGGGGTGCTCCTCTTGGGAGGTCCCCAGAACCAGCAAAGGCAAACCCCAAGCTGTCCATGGTCTCTTCTGGAGGGACAGTGGGGCAGAAGGAGATGACCTAAGGATTCTGTTGTTTCTTTGATGCATACACTGGTCTGGACTTGAATTCTACCCTCCCTCCTTTCAACTATGCAAGTAGGGTGTGTGTCAAAAGAAAAAAAAAAAAGAGAGAAAAAAATAAAAATAATCAGATGCGAGGAAGTTAATGCTCCCTGTCTTCCAGAAAATACCACTTTGGAGAATGAAGGGAAGGATTGTTTGGGTCCTTGCAATCCAAGGCACTGGCTGGAGCGTGGCACAAACAATTCTTTTAAAACCAGACATGACCTGGCCTGCTCACCCCTCTCTCCCAGTGCAGGGGTTGACATTCCAGGCCAGCCATGTGACATGCTGCATGACATCGCTCTGTATGTGACCCAGAGCGCTTGGTTAGAGAAATACTCGCCCATGTATTCCCAGCAACACTGCAGTGTTCATTTTGTAAGGCATCAATTGCAGCAAATTAGCTGCCAGTCACAGAGGGAAATACTCCTGCTAATGAAAACTTCCCATTTAGCAGTGCAAAACTCGTCGTTAATGTTATCGCTAACATTTTTTTATTATTTTTAATTTATCCCTGTGAGGCACTGAGGTCAGGATCAGGGTTCAGTTGCTGTTTGACTTTCCAAAACAGTGGTGAGTAACACCCCCTGCCTGGTCAATCTTACAGCCTTGATTTGCTTTGCTGGAAGTTTCAAAGGGATTGCAATGAGATCGAGGAGATGAGCATTGGCCTCCTTTCCCTTTTTTCCTTACTCTTTGTGACAATACTTTCTCCAGCCATGTGCTTTTATCCACAGTGAGAGGTGAGAACTTCTCTTGCTGTAGATCAGCTAGTGTTGCAATGGCCACCTCCAGCCACAAGCTGGACATGAACAGTTGCCCAGATTAGAATCATGGAATCGTTTGGGTTGGCAAAGCCCTTTAAGATCATCAAGCCCAACTGTTCCCCTACCCCTGCCATCCCACCCCCAAACCCCAGCCCTCAGCACCACCTCTGCCCGGCTGTTCAATCCCCCCAGGGCTGGGGACTCGACCCCTTCCCTGGGCAGCCCCTTCCAGCCCCTGACAGCCCTTGGGGGAAGGAATTGTTCCCCAGGGCCAACCTCACCCTGCCCTGGCACAACTGGAGGCCGGTGCCCCTCGTCCCATCGCCCCTTCCCTGGGAGCAGAGCCCGACCCCCCCGGCTCCCCCCTCCTCTCAGGCAGTTGTAGGCAGCCATGAGGGCTCCCCTCAGCCTCCTCTGCTCCAGGCTGAACTTCCCCAGCAGCCTGGGGCTCCAGACCCCTCCCCACCCCCCCCCCCCGGGGGGCCCCCCCGCATTTGAGGGGCGGCCTCCCCATTGCCCAGGACAGGGGGCATGGTCACTGCCCTGCTCCTGAGAACTGTGTGTGTTTGTTGTTGTCAGCAATTACACCCATGGCCAAGCAGGGCCATCAGGGCTGAGGCACTGAAGGGCTGCAGCAACTCCAACAGAGCTGGGACCTCTTGTGCTGACACCCAACACCTGATGCAATGTTCAGTCTTTGCCCACTGGCTCCCTCCCACGTTTAGACTTTCTCAGAGGTGAACAATTCATGGCACACATGACTGGTCACAGTGGATAAGGAATCCGTTGGATGATAACTAGCTTATCCCAAGGGATGTGTACTAACAGTGTTATCTCCTACCACGCATCTGTGTTTTCCCAGTTCAAGGAGATAAAACCTTCTATTTGATTCTGTAAAAAGAGCGGTATTGTAATTCTAAGGAAAAAAAATTAAAAATACAACAGATTATAAAAGGAAACCCTAGTTACATGTCCAGGTGTCATGGGTGGTCAGACACAAGTCATAATTTCAATGAGCAACGGACAAAACTAAAAACACAGCGAGAACCTTTCCAACTGATTTTGGTGTACACTGCATTAATTCTGCATATTAACGCAGACAGGGAGGCTGTAAGCAATATCGGCTCGTGGTAGCCACGAATCAAAGCCTTGCAGTTCTGAGGTCTTTGGCAGCTGAAGAACATCATTGTGTTTGGTGGGATGGAAAGAGGACTGGGAACTGGTGGCTAATGCAGTTTATTAATGGGTTGGCTCGGTAGAATGAGGTTGAGGAAGATGTTCTTCACCCAAAGGACGACGTGGTTATTAAGGGCCCAGTTGAAGAAACTCCCCTGAAGATTCACCTGTCTTGCAGTGGAGTACCTTGTGGAAGAGGATAGGATACCATAAAGCACTGGAAAAAAACTGAATATCCGTCCTGGGGGAAGTGATGATGTTTCCTATTTGCTCCTGTTCTGAGTCAGGATGCAAACCTGAAGTATTTTAAAAAAGAAAAAAGTAAGCAAAACTCTTAATTACTCTTTTTTTTTTTTTCCCCTAGAAATGACAAAATGTTTCAGTTCAGCCTCTCCAGTGAAGTGAAAAGAGCTGACGTGCCAGAATTGAAGCTCTGTGTTTGTTTGTTCAAATTACCCCAAATGTCGCTTCGTTCACATACCTGTTCTCAGGTATGTGAAGTTTCTCAGTCTGAGCCCACTTTTTAGGTCTACCTGTGGTTAAGTTCATGTTATCTATAATGCAACCAGTCAGTGGCTCAGAGCTGCATACGTGCGTGCGTGTCTACATGCAGGAGTGCAGGGAGCACGGGCTTTGTTTGGATCCCATTTGTATTTTACGTGTATGTGCCTTTTGCCATAGGTTTTCAGTCTGGGGTCAGATCAAATCCAAGGCTTCCTCTGATTGCATCCCAGGCAAACTCCTCTTGCAACAAAGGGGAATTTTGCAAGCTAAAATTACTTTACAAAAAAAAAAAAAAAAAAAAAAGAGTGGGTTTGCCTTCATTTCCTTTCCAGCTGCCCTGCCTGGCACCAGAGCGCTGCCAGCTCTGACTGGCGGCACAGCATCAGCATGAAGCATCTGAAACATCAGGAGTTACTAAGAATTTGAGTCATCTTGTGTCCTTTTCTAGAGGGGATGCTACTACAGGCAGAGAATGAAGGTAGAAGATAGGGTGACTGAAATGCCCTTTGGAGAGTAAATGGGGTATGTGGGCTTGTCCCGGTCTTTGACCACTTGTTGGATTATTAATGATCTCTCTTCCTCCAGGGGATTTACACACTAAAATGAGTTGCTGGTAGTTCTCTCAGTTGCCACACTTATTTGTTAATTTAGTCTGAGCTATAAATATTTACCTCCCTTGTTATTCCATCTGAGGAACTTCCAGCTCTCTGATTGTAGATGTGGCTGTTTATCCATAACAGCACAGTACAACCAGGGCGCTCTCAGCTCACCAAGTCCAGTCCCTGGTTGGCCCAGGTGACCTCAGAAGCTACTCAGATATCTCCTCTCCATCCCAGCCACCCATGTTCTTGGCTGTATACCACATTCTTTGTCTTCCTACTGCACCTTCTACAGGTGAAGTTGCAGCCTCGCTCCATCTTGGTCTTTGCTGTCCTATTCAACATCTATCTCCAGCCATTCACTTGGCCTTAGCTACTCCAGAGAGCACTGACACCACTATCAGTCAATCCTGAGAGCATCTGTGGAAGTTCTGCAAGTCCTTTCTGGCATCACTAGATGTTACTGAGATGCCCAGGAACTGATTTTAGTGAAAGGGGCAGAGAGAGGAATGTGTTTGAACTGTGGTAGGCGTGACCAAGACATAAGTTTGTCAGAACAGCTCTCAAGTTTCTTTATTCCCAAGCATGACACCCCTCAAGGTGGGAGGACCCTTTTGCTCGGTCTCATGGTGGAAGAGGTGACATGGTTTGAGGTGGCCGTTTTGCATCTCTTGGGGATGCTGGGCCTTGCAAGGAGGTTCACTGAAGAAAAAAAGTGCAAAACCACAGTTTCTCCCTTTGTTGTGACGGCACGCACCAGACACAGTTTGTCATGGAATCCCAGAATGGCAGGGGTTGGAAGGGATCTCCAGAGATCATAGACTCCAACCCCCCTGCTAAAGCAGGGTCACCCAGAGCACAGGACATCGTCCAGGCAGGGTTTGAATATCTCCAAAGACAGGACATCAGCTCAGGCTGGGTGGCCACGTCTGGCCTGGGAACCTAGAAGCGGTGAGAAAAGACCTTGTCCTTCATTTCTGATAGGGGGTGCTGGCTGTGATGAGCAGGACTCTGTTGCAGTAACCCACACTTGATGCAGAAGACCCAGGATCTCTGTCAGCGTGTGGCTGTCGATCCAGATACATTTTGCCCTTCCCTGGCTGCCGAGAAGCTCAAGGGTGAAATGTTCCTGGTGGTGAACAGTACAGCTTCCCTTCCCTCCAGAGAGACCGGGACCCCCCCTCAGCGCATGATGCATAGCAGAGACAAGCTTCAGTGCTCGGACAGGGCTTTGTGGCTTACTTCTCAGTTGAGTGTTCGTTAGATGTGAGTATGGGGTGTGGGGCTGCAGTCTTAGACCCCCAAAGCAAGGCCTGGAGATGTTTGCAAACCACCACGGGACAGGATGCTCCAGACCATAGCTCACTGATGAAGAGTGGCAACTCTGGAGCCTGATGCTGCAAGGACACTGATGCTCAGCACCACCAGGATCCATTCCTGGGCTTGCCACGGCATTATCCACGTGCTAGGACCCACTTACTCTTCATCTCATGGTCATGTAATTTTGGGAAGGATGAAGGGGGAAGCTGACAGTCAGAGGACCACACGAGCGTGCTCTGGCAAATGTCCACCTTAGCACGGCGGTGATGGCTGCTGCCAATGAGCCGGTGTGACCCAGCCTGTCTGCTTGACGAGGCTGTAGGAGTTTGCGGGGAGGAGAAGGGAAGAGGGTAATGAAAGCAGCGTTTGGTGAGGCAGCACATGTGCAAATTTCAAATGTCTCCTTGTGCCTGCAGGGCTGGTGCGCTGCTCGTGGAACCAGGCTGCTAATTTCCAAATTGATACTTACTCTAATCCCATCCCTGAAGGCGCCATTATGGTGCATTCAGTAATGGGCTATTACTGGGGCTTGTTGCAGGGGGGCAGGAGAATGAAAGGAGGAGGGAGGTGTTTTTGGAAACGCACACCAGTGTTGGAACAAATCAGCACTGAGATGCTCCTTCCTCAATTTCCAAAGTGATTAGACTGCTTTAGAGCTATTTGCTCTCCTTTGGTTTGTCTACAGCCTTGTTTTGGGGAGGAACTTTATGGAATTTTACTGCCTCATATAACACTTATCCCCAGCAATCAATATTGATTTTAACATAACATTTTGTTTTAAGACTCCTTTTGTTGTTTCGCATTCACTTTGCATGTTAATAAGGTTTATAAAATCCATGATATTTTCTCGTTTCATGAAATCTTATTGGGATAATTACCTTGCTCCGTTGACAGATAGTTGTGCCTGAATTATATAAAGAACGCTCCTGTTATCAGCTTTTCTTCTGTCTCTTGAAGAATGCTCCCCTACTTCGACATGCATTGGATGGGTGAATACAGCGTAAATACTGAGGAATATTTATTGTATCCAGTGTAACCTGAGTTACTTTTTTGGGTCATGGAAAAGAAACCCCCAATTGCCACCCAGTGCTTTCGGGTAGAGTGGTCTTTACTGTAAATAGGAAACCAACCAAACAAGAGGGAATAATGGCTAAGCCTTCAGGACAGAGCATGCACTACATGTCTGCCTTTTCGACCCGTCTACACCCAACGGAGTGCAGAAACAACCGACCAGCTCTGGAGCTGCCAAAGGAAGAATGCCTCTGGGAAAACTAGATATAAGGAAGAAATTCTTTACAATGAGGGTAGTGAAACATTGGAACGGGTTGCCCAGAGAGGTGGTGGAGGCCCCATCCCTGGGAACATTCCAGGCCAGGTTGGACGGGGCTGTGAGCAACCTGGTGTGGTTAAAGTTGTCCCTGTTCCCTGCAGGGGGTTGGGCTGGGTGACCTCCAGGGGTCCCTTCCAACCCAAAACATTCTATGATTCTATGAAAACCCTTCCCAATGAAAGCACTTCCATTAAATTATGTGTAGGAGTTTTTGACCCTTCTGCTTTGAGGACATGCCTGCTAGACAGAGTATTTTGATCCTGTCTTGTCACGCTCGTGCAACTGTTTGGCTACAACCACAGTGATGTCTCATGTCAATTTTGCTATCGCTTACATCAACCAAAGCCAGGTGAGATGTCCCACCCCTGCAATGTGCTGCCATTTTCCTGTGTGTGATATCAAGGTGCTTCCCAGGCTCCTTTTTGGTGCCTTACAGGAGCTGGACGTGAAGTTTCGTGTCTCCCCCCCAGGCCAGATAGAAGGTTGTAGAAGTAAGGAACTGGGTCCTGAGCTGCATCTGTTTGAGACCTGCATACAAAAATACATTTCAAACCCATCTCAGGAAAAGGAAAGGCTGGGAGATGTGCATGGGGAGTAGATATGAGACCATCATAGGAGTAGGGCAGTTGCAAGATGAGATGGGAAACCAAGAGGAGGACCATGTCTGACAGCCTGAAACTGTAGAAGGAGCGCTAGCTGGGGCCAGGAGCTAAAGGAGCACCCAGCTCACTGCACGCAGTGACATGAGGTATTAGTCAAACTCATAATTATTTTTTGTTTCCTTTCTCAGGGTTGATGCCTCCAGTCGGCCATCTCCTTATGAATCAGACTACCAAAGTCATTGCTCATGGGAATGTCTCCTGCAAATGTAGCCCATGGTAAAGATTAGTGCTTCCTTTTCATCTTCTTGAGACCTTGCATCCCCTACAAATTATCCCTGTCGTCTGTCACAGGGTACATTGAACCTACGGACAGCCTTGATTTCTGGACTTCCAGAGACGCAGTGAGGTAGAAACATAATAGATAAAACTGTCTTGGGTTTGGATATTCCCCAGCAAACAGTGCTTTCCTCTAATCCTTCACAGGATGCTTTATTGTTTATCTATGCTTTAGCTGGCTGTTCCCAGGAATCTGCTTCTCAGTTATTAAACACAGATCACTCTTAAGTGGATAGCCCCAGCCCAAAACCAGCCAGTGTGAGACCAGGACTGAGTACCACATATCCCAAAGGTTTCCAGATGTCACAAGGAAGAGCTGAGCGCTTCTCCGGGACCCATCTTTGGAGGCCTGGGCTCCCCTTGCTGAGGCTCTGATTTGCCCCTGCGGTGCTGGGTGGTACCAGCTGCAATGAGAATAAAGCAGACTGGATGCAAGTGCTGTAGGTGCTACATGAACTTTGCAAGAGACTTGCTCTTGGAAAACCTCAGGAAAGGGGCAGGGAGGAGAAAGGCTGTGTGGATTCATCCTCATTTAAAGAAAATACCTGTCCTGCAGACTCTGATGACTGAGCTGCAGGGGACTTGCAGAATGGCAGAGGCACAGCCATGATGAATCAGACAAAACAGCAACGCCATTGCTTCCCTAGGACAGTCACCAGATCATCAGTTCACAGTTTCTCATCCCTGTCACAGAATCCCAGCCTGGCAGGGGTTGAAAGGGACCTTGGGAGCTCCCCCAGTGCCACCCCCCTGCCCAAGCAGGCTCACCCAGAGCAGGGGGCACAGGACAGTGGCCAGGCGGGGGTTGAAGATCTCCAGAGAAGGAGACTCCACAGCCCGCCTGGGCCAGGGCTCAGGCACCCTCAAGACTGTGCATTTTCTATCAGGGAAACAGTAATGTCCAGGAGGGAATAAACACTGACTTGTTGTTGCAGGTGGCACAAAAAAGGGAGAACAAATATCACTTCCCCCATATCCTAGAAAGAGAGATGGGTCCTGCTGCCTTGTCTCAGGTCTCTCTACTGAATAAGCAGTAGATGTATTGAATCTTTTTTTTTTTTCTCACTAAATGGGTCAGTTTGGATATTTAACTATATGCCATGGCTGGAAGGTAAAATACCCTATTTAGATATTGACTTTCAGCTTTCCTGGTCATAGCAGGATCCCAGCACATTGGGGATTCCCTCTGTCTCACCTCATATCATGTGAAATTCCTTAGGGAAAAAAAAGGACTCCATATAATTTTAATTTGTTGGGGGGAATTGGCTGAACATTCATGATCCCCGATTCATCATCCCTGGGACTTTGGGGGACAGATTCCATAGGCGGCCTTTTCCATCCCTGTGTCCCAGCGCTCTTAGGTGAAGCATTACAGAGCTCTCCTTGTTTTGCCCAGCCAGATGGAAAGAGGCACAGGACACACCAAAGCTCTTGCAAGTACTTTGGGCACCAAGCAATTTGTGAACACCTGGTCTTTTATCCACAGTGGACTGCAACCAGGACTAGAAATAACTCAAAGCTGCACAGCTGAGTGGAGGATTGTGTCCATCAGAGCCCATCACCACTCTCGTCTACCAAGGCTGGGAAGCTCAGCACGCCTTGTGCAAACAGCTTGACATGTCTGAGTGACCAGGAGCCACAGAGCCATCCAATGTCCAACCCTATGTTATTGCTGGATTTGTCACCTTTCCTTACAGCTGGGAACTCTGGAGAGGAGTTCCTTTTAGCTGCGTTTAAACAGGCGCAGATGGCAAAGCCAGCTGCTTGTTCTTTTGTTCTCATTGGCACCACAGCAGTGGCTCTCAGTCAATTAACAGTTATTGCTGCATGGCTGCTGGTTTTCTCAGGTTGGCATCCTCCCCCCCTGCCATGTAACAGCCATGCTTCAGTTAGAGTGAAGCTCCAGAGGCCGGAGGAGAGCTGGTTCTTGGATGGCAAGTCCTGCAAAGCACTCTGGGCTTTGGTGACAGCAGGAGGCTTCGTTGTTGTCTCCCAAACCACAGCGATGCTGTAACTGGATGATTCAAGTGATAACGGTTCACCAAGTTCTTCCTTAATGAGGAAGTAAAACAAGACAGAGGATTATGATGTCCTGGTCCCACAGTCCCAGGTTCAGAGATACCTCGACAGGCTGGAGAAATGGGCCAACATGCACCTTGTGAAGTTCAGCAAGGAAAAGTGCAAAGTCCTCCACCTGGGGAGGAACAACCCCATGCACCAAGAAATGCTGGAGGAGGCCACCCAACTGGAGAACAGCTTGGCAGAAATGCTTGGGAGTCCTGGTAGACACCAAGTTGACTAGCAATGTGCCCTTGTTGCAAAGCAGGCAAATACTATCCAGGGCTGTGTTAGACAGAGCATTGCCAGCAGGTCGAGGGAGGTGATCCTTCCTGTCTACTCATCACTATGAGGCTCCACCTGGAACACTGAGTCCAGTTCTGGGCTCCCCAGTACAAGAGAGACATACTGGAGAGTCTAGCAAAGAGCCACAAGGATGATGAAGAGACTGGAGCATCTCGCATATGAGGAGAGGCTGAGAGATCTGGAACTGTTCAGCCTGGAGGTGAGAAGGCTCAGGGTGATCTTATTAATGCATATAAATACCTGAAGGGAAAGTACAAAGAGGACGGAGCCAGGCGCTTTCCAGTGATGTCCAGTGACAGGACCAGAGGCAACGGGCACAAACTGAAACAATGTGGGTCTGTCTGAACATCAGGAAAAACTTTTTTACAGTGAGGGCGACTGAGCACTGACACAGGTTACCCAGGAAGGTTGTGGAGTCTCCATCTTTGGAGATCTTCAAAAGCCATCTGGACGTGGTCTTGGGTAACCAGCTCTGGCTGGCCCTGCTTGAGCAGAAGGCTGGACCGGATGATCTCTGGAGGTCCCTTCCAACCTCAAGCATTCTGTGATTCTGTGAAGCCATAGCAAACAGCTTGTATATCCAAGACTAAGATCTGTGTCCTACAAAGGACCAAAGCAACATTACCAAGCTCAGACTCACTAGTGGTCCCAGGAAGTTCTGGCTCACCTCCTGCAGCCACATGTTGTTCTTTGAGAACACCTTTTTTTGGTGACTCTGTAGAGGTGAGCTTTAAGGAGGGTCAGGAGAGAGAGGGGTGACGGGGGGGCACTCACACTGAGTCATGAGTAAGCGTTTAGATCCTTCAATCTCAAATCCAAGGTGAATATTCAGTGTGTTTCAGGGATTCAAGGGCTCAGGCCCACCATAATATTTGCCAAATGCTACCATGCTGATGACAATCATCACAGAGGAGAGGAGGGATACTGAGTTGTTGACTTAGCAGGTTGTGATATGATCTGGTACCACAATGGTCCTTAGAGAAGGTGAGAGGCATTGGACCTTCCTCAGAGAAGACAGTCTGGGTGTCTCATGGCGCATATATTTCATTAACCGTTCCTTGTAGTCTGATTTTCTTCATTTTGTCACACCCAAGAACCAATTTAAATTTTTTCTTGAAAGTGCAAACTATTTCGCATGGGGGTTTTGTGTGTATTTTTTTTTGTGACTTTCTTGTGGAACAAAAGCCAGGGAAAAAAAAGCAACTCGATGAACAGGGCTCAGGTGGTAGATACCAAAAGCAAACTTTGCTGGTATCCAGTGGCAGTCCCTAGCATGCTGGAAGCTCCTTAGCTTAGTGAAGTGTCACTGGGGCATGGAGGCACCTCCTGAACTCTGCGGAGAAGTCACCAAGCAAAGGTCAAAGACAACTCCAAAACATCCTCCATTAAATGTCACTGCATTCCTGCGTGATGGCATTTTAATGAGCACCAACTGTTTGCTTTTTGTCAAGATTCACAAATAAGTGAGGACAATATGACACTGGAGCGAAAAGAATCCTATTTAGGCCATTTCATAATGTCTATAAATCTTTCTTCCTCCAAAAGTTAATAACTGCAATTAGGAGCAAAAGGAGACAGTTAAGCTCCAATAGCTGTCAGGGAAGTGCGCTGTAAACTTCTAGAGAATTTAAGGAGATCTGAAAGTCACCACTAACAAGCACCGTGCTAAGGAAAGGGTTAACAAAATGCTACAGACATGGATTTTAATGTCACATCAATTCACTGTTCTCTGTGCTCTGGAGGACTTTCCATAATCACACAGACATGGGATTGGAAACTTTCTTGCTGAAGCCTGCCTGTCAGTAGGCGAACAAGGGGAGCCCTCTGGAAGGGTCAACAGTGGGTTGAAGGCCGAGCCAGTAGACTCCTTGGTTTAAATGAGCAGCCCAGCTGGCTGACCTTTGGGGATGTTGTCTTGTCCATAACCTGAAGGTCACCACCCACTCCCAACCTGCACAGAGCTGTGAAATGACCTGCACTTATAAAATCAGAAACTTCTCCACATTCTTGGCTTTTGACACCCTGGCGATAGAATTTACCACAGTAGCTACTTCCCATAGCATTGCTGAGAGCCATATTCCAGTGTTGTTGCACCGGACAATGGCTTCATGCCCTTGGTATGCTTGGTCACCTTCCCCTGAGACAGCAGCAGGGTCAAAGCGTTATGTGTCCCTTGGCAATGGTGGCCCAGCTCTGGCTGCAGTGCACCTGCTGGGAAGACATCACTCATGAAGATCCTCATGATACTTGTGGCATCAGGGGAGAGGCAGAGCCTGTATGGACCTGCTGGAGCAAATGGTACCCAGGGATGGAGAAGGTCTACACGCTCTTTTTGCAATGCTCCTTCTCACCTCTCTTCTGCATCTCAGTCATGGCTTTGTTGGGGACTTCTTGAGAGCAGCATCAGGTCTGGCTGCTTCTTCACCTGAAAGGGAGAGAGTTATCATTTGACCAAGGTTTGGCTGTTTGTGGTTGGAACAGAGAGCCCAGGACACCCCAGATTTTTCTGGGCTGGCTGTCACTGCTACCAGGAAAAAGAGAGAGTACAACAGCCCATGCTAGTGGAAGAAGTTGCTTTCTATTCCCCATCAGTAGCTCCCATCTACATACACCCACAGCCCCATCCCCAATGGAGTCCAGCTTCACAGCCAGCCCAGAAAAATCTGGGGCAATGATCAATAAGATTTTTGGTACCCTGACTATTTGCGTGCACCTCTGCTGTGTTGTACCCACACAAAGACAAAACACAATTGTAGACACTGGAGTTGTCCTTGTTGTAAAATCCTGCCTCTTTCAACTGAGAAAGCCTCTCTGAAATCATAAAGGATTTGAAGAGACTTGTATAGAGCTAAATAGTTCTAACTCCACACATTTTAGGGCAGTAGAGCACATGCACAGACACAATACGCAACCATATGCCCATACCTATTCGTGACACCTGTCAAAGAGGCAAAGTCCTTTGCTCTGTGATGGAATGGCTCCTCTGTGCACCACAAGGCATCTGGATTTGATTTTTCCTATCATTTTATGTGAGAGAGAGAAACAAGTCACAAAGCAGTTGAGTGGCTTGCTGAAGGTCATGGTGTTCAAATGCTTAACAGGACCTCTTACCTGGGGTTTAATTCCTGGTCCTGTACATTGGCCTCTTGAAGAACAGACAGGATTTAAAAAAATACGCAAGGTAAGAGAAGAGCTGAAACCCAGGCAATACATCTCTAGAATTTAAATTTAGCCCTAGGGCAATGCAAGCAATTATTTAGCTACATTGAAGAGGATGTGTGTTGTGAGGGACCCCACTACACGTGGTCATTTGAGGGACTTACTTCCATACAGAGCTGAAGGGAAGCAGGATTGGGGGAAACTCAGCAACCACAGCAGTCCAAGAGCAGATACCAGTCCATTGCCCACTTCCAACCCAAACAGAACCCAAACGTAAGCCCAGTGAAAGTCTGTTCTATAGGCAGGAACTGAAACCATCTTCTCCCCCCTTAGAAACAAAATAAACCCAAAAAAAACATCCCCCACCACCACCACCACCTTCTTGCAGTTGAAAATCTGCCAGTTTGTAAGTGCTAACTATTATTTCAATTTCTCTCTTCAGTGGCTAGAAAGTGCTAATATTTTTGGCTCTGTCCCAGCTGACCTGACCTCTCTGACATCCTATATCACATGAAAACCCTCCTGTAGATCTACGCTGGCGACAGAGTCATAAAAAGTGTAGAAGGGGAGGGAGGCGAGGGACTGGGGAGGGAAGAGAAAGGAATGATTAAACAAAGCAATAGCCAGGCACCCATATAAAAATCTATCTAGGTGATGAAGCTGCAATAAATGTGGCACATCAGAGCTTTCGTACAAATGGTCAGGGTAAAATATATTTTTATATATATATGAAAGAGTAGTTTAAAAATTACTCTGAGCCCACATTCCTCCCCACCAAAAGAAAAAAAAAAAATTGTCTGAAGTGTAGCATGTTATTGATTTTTTATAAGTCAGGGCCAAATTTATTGGAGAGAAAAGTTCATTATTTAGTAATCCCACAGCTCAATCTGCTCTGCTGGCCATTAACCCTCAACAGTTCCCATGATAAACTCCCCGTGAACTCTCCCCATGTGTTGCCTCAATGAACTGCAGATGAATTTTGCTGAGTGCTCATTCAGCCTCGCCTGGATATTCATTGTGTTTTTTGCTGACACAGACCTCAACTCACCTGGGTACCGTAGCAGAGCCCGTCCCCACCTTGGCTCCCATACAATGCCACTTCCAAGGAATCACCCTCCACCATACTCTTTTATCAACCCTCTGTGGGTCCCATCCATGCTGACTAAGAGCAGAAGAATATAAATGTATTAAATAAGTGCATTAAATGCACTGGGTCCCTTAATTCTCCCACAATTCTTAATTGAATTGGTATATATCATAGAATCATAGAATGGTTTGGGTTGTAAGGGACCCCTAGAGGTCATCTAGTCCAACCCTCCTGCAGTGAGCAGGGACATCTCCAACCAGATACGGTTGCTCACAGCCCCATCCAACCTGGCCTGGAATGTTGCCAGGGATGGGGCCTCCACCACCTCTCTGGGCAACTTATTCCAGTGTTTTACCACCCTCATTGTAAAGAATTTCTTCCTTATATCTACTCTAAACCTACCCTGGTTTAGTTTAAAACCATCACCCCTTGTCCTGTCACAGCTGGCCCTACTAAAAGGATTTACCCCATCTTTCCTATAGGCCCCCTTTAGGTACTGAAAGGACGTAATCAGGTCTCCCCTCATTATGATTCACAAAGTATAACTATGTGGGGAAAAGACCTTTTTTACAAGCATCATGGCATCACTGGTGCTTGATGGCCATGCCTGAGTGCATGTCAATAGGTAAAACACAACTGCGTGCAAGTTTGCATTGGCACCAGTTACTCTGAACATAGACATCAACGTGAAGCTCTGTGGAGGGGTGCTGGTGCAGACCTATGCAAGGGCCCCAGCATTTTTTTGACCCGGTTCTATATATCAAGTCAAGTAAGATGGTGAATGCCACAAAAGTCAAGACAAAATAGTGGTAAACGCTACTTTTCTTATCCAATAGCATTTTATACCCACCTTGCACCAGTGGAAAGCTCTGCTCTGGGTAAAGGTTTGCTGGGAATAAGGCAAGGGAAGCAGAATTATAAAAAACAGTGTTGTGAAATTATGAGGGGAGGCAAAATATATTTTCCTTGTATGTGAAATCTATCTTGGTAAGTCATTTGATAGAGTAGATGAATTGCTCATCCGAGGCAGGTTGAAATACAGAGTGTGAAGGAAAGAAATAATTGAAACCAGCCATCGTAAACATTCGGGGTAAGGGAAATCATGCATTCAGGAAAGGTCCTAATCATCTGGTGACCATGAGGCAGGTTACAAAACACAGGGAAGCATCATGGAAAAGGAGCTATTGCTTCACTTACCACTTCACTCCAAGTATCGTAAATCACTGTTCTTTCAGCATTCCCACTTCTCAGAGACACCAGGCACTGATCCCTCTTGCACTGACGTAATGCATTGGCTGGATGGAGAATTCCTTGAGTTTCGTTGGCCCAGAGATGGGGAACACAGCACCAGTGAAGAGAAGAACCACAGGTGGACAGTCAAATTATCATCAATCATTGAGTTATAGATAATCAGCTGAGATGCAGGTTACATTAGGACAAGAGCACACACCAGCCAATTATGGTGTCTCTGCTGTCTGGTGGTAATTTATTAATTTGTGTTGATGGATTTTGGTGGGGTGCTTTTCAGCAGGGCATCTCAAGCATCACTAAGTTGCAGGACAGTTACTAGATGAATAGAAGCCCTACTTTGAGAGCCGTACGGGAATTTTTGTGTATGGGAAGCTGGCTTTCAGGTGACACCTTACTCTGCCAATGCAGCAAGAAATTGCACCGTGGGCTTAATGGATGGAGAGTTTATCCTGTAGAAGGCTTTTCCTCCCTCCAGGCATCATCTAGCTAAGAGTGCCCCAATCACCTCCTGAAGGAGGAGTGGTAAAGACCCAGGCATGTTCCTGTCCCGCCGTCCGTCCTATGGCTTCCTCCTTGTCCCACATGGTTTGAATGGACAATGTTGCTGATAAGTGATGAGGACCTGTCGTTCACTCTCTGGGACTCACCTGCAGGAAGCTGAGGAGCAGATGGTTTTGGATCAGTCCCCAGCCTTGCAGGCTGTAGATTCCTTTTCCTCCCATAGCTGGGGACCCTGTTCAGCTGCTAATGGAAGAAGGGTAGGAGGAGCCCTCCAAGCTCCCCATGAAGAAGGTGCTGACCTGCCTAGCAGAAACTCAAAGGCTCCTTTTTATTCTAACACCTTGTAACTGCCCTTCAAGTACTTGCAGTTAGCCTCACTAACCATGTAGGACAACGCTGGTTTTGCTGAGCTGGACCTGCCTCAGAAGCTAGGAGATATCCTTGCTCAGCACCAGCACCCATTTCCATGTGGAGCAAGTCAAGCACCTTCGCTAGGGTCCCAATCACAGTCACATTCACCAAAGCTGCCTCCTTGCTTTTCATAGGACAGTACTGGGCTGTAACCCCTCCTGGACAATGATATGTGTGCTTGTTCATAGATGTAAAGCCACCCAAATCCAGGTGGGATAAGGAGAGTTTATCACTTGCTGTTACTGAGTTTGTGCTTTGTTAGGCGCTAGTAGCTCATCCAAAGGTTCATTGGATGGTGTTATTCCCCAGTCTACCCATCTCCATCTACCTGTAGGATAAGCCACACAAAAAAAGCAATAACAACTTGAGTTAATCATATCATTTCCAGAAAAAAAAACCATCTAGAGTGAGAAGTGGCATCCTATACTTCAGACAGCCAACCATAATCAATTTATGTTGTAAATAATCTGTGTCTTAAAAATGCATTATCTCCACCCTCTCTGGAGACCCAGATGGTTTGCAGTCACATTTCTGAGGTGGTTCAGATGTTTCCTCCCTGCACTGAGGAATCAGGAGTTTGGGGCAGGAAAGGAAAGAAAATCCTCTTAATGGGGAACCTTCCAGCCTGGGCACATGCATGTCACAACACACAGAAGACCGTCTAGATCTGCCCAACTGAATAGATCAAGAGGGTTTAAAAGCTTCTTCTCTCACCCTCATCCTTCCTGTCCCATGGCTGGTGTGGAGGGGAAGGGATCAAAACAGAGCCAGAGGGAAATGTCACCACCAAATAGCCTCTGTCCTTTGATAAAGCATCGTGCCATGTGTGAAAACAAATCACTTTTCCCCAGGGCAATGAACTCACTTCATAAGCACCTGCCAGGAGGTTTCTCAGGTTTAAAAAATAGCAGGGCTCGGTGTTTGGAGGTTATTTATTTATGTGTTGGTTAATTCTGAGTCCTGTACTCATATGAGAAAAGCCTCCGGGAAAAAATGGGTAAGAACAGGTATTTCAGCTGCTCTCTCTGACAAGCTGGTGCTTTATGCAGCCAACATGCACATGGAGGCAAAGCTCCTCGGCAGAAACCAGCTAATAAACATTGCCCCTCCTGTGCGTGGTCCCTTCAGGTGGCTGCAGAATGAGGGGCAGAAGTGTCCCAGGGAGGAGGACACATGAGACTGGGGCCCTTCCTACCCCAGTGCATCCGAGCAGACATTTCCAACCTCCTCCTGTGCTGGGATGGGGGGGATAACTGCAGGGTCTGATTCCTGTATGGGGCTCTTGGTGGCTGTAGAAAATAAAGAGCCCTGAGCTGTAGCTGCTATTTCAGATAAATCCAAGAAAGAAGCAGGTAAAACAAGAGAAGTTCAGTCTGGCTATAAAAATGAATAGCACTGGGGCTGGATTTTCCTAAAAGGAACATTTATTGTTGGCAAGGCTGTTGCTTATGCCTCAGCCTTGCCAAAGACATCTGGTCTTTTCCTCCACGCTCACAGCACCGATACAACCCTCTTCTCCAAAGGTTTGGACGCAGCCCCAGATACACTGTCTTGGATGCGGTGGGCACCAAGGAGAGCCTTTGACATCAGCGAGGCTGACACCCGAGCTGGACCAGGGCCCCTCTTCGTGTGCCCTGGCTTGACAAGTTAACAGAGCTTTGCCAATCTGCGCAGACACTTCAGACTTCCAGGACTGTGCATCACTTTATCCAGGTCACTTGCTTTTTACGCCTGACAGGGGCCGACACAGCTTTTCGTCTGCCCGCAAGCACTGGCTGTGTTTGCAGCCATCTCCCAGAAGTAAAGCAAAAAGTTTGAAATCCTCTTTTTCCTTTCAGGGTCAGAGAGGTGAAAAAAAGTTCTGAAAAGTACCCAGGAATTAGGAAAGGGTACACAAACTTGTTTTATGGGGGGATTCTAGCCGATGAGCTTTTCTAAGGACAAACCTGCTTTGCTTTTTGGACTTTTGGACCACAGCATCCAACGGGTGGGAGTGGATCCTGGAATGATTTTGTGAGGAGTAAGACACACATTTTTACTTAAAGGAGATACTTGGTCATTGACCAAAATGATTTAGCACTATCTCAACATTTGTAGAGCAAGATGTGTCTTATTCAGTTTTGGTAGGCCAAGGGCAGATCTGATCACCAAGGGAGCTTTCTTTGGTTTGCAGGTGTTCAGCCCAAAATCATGCGTGTTATTCAGTATGCTTGGTGAAAACTATTTTTCCCCTTTCTAGGACACAATGTTGTGCTTGTAGAAGCCTTTACCAGCCCTTCAACTTGTGTCATTTTTTAAAGAGTGAGAAAATCAGCACACCTATATCTCATAGGAGCAAACTGGCAGCCTTTAAATCTCCTTCAACAGCAGCTAGGGAACTGAGATTAAATGACATGAAAAGCCAAGATTTGTGACCCTTGCAACATCTGTGATTTATGGTCCACAGACACAGAAGAAGACTTTTTTCCATCCCACCCCTTATTAAACTCTTCTGTTGACTGCTAGTTAAATTTTGTCTGGGAATTGCTCAGAATAAACATTTAAATCTCCAACAGCATATTGAATAACATCTTTCCAAGAAGCATAAATAAAACAGATCCATGTCTTCAGCCATCTGCATGCAGTCACATACTGTTTATATTTCAAGCCCTGGTCCAGTGAACTTCAAGATGTAATGTTTTGGAGAGACACAGCAGACATAAAAGTTTCTCCGTAACCCACCAGCACTGGTACAAAGTGGAGATGACAACGCTGTCTTGTGGTTGATGCAAAAGCCATCACACCTTCAGGGGAAGAAAAGCTGTGGCTGGAAGGCAAAGTTTATACTTACTTGGCTGTGTTTATTCATGAAGAAACAAAGGTCCAAAGAACATTGGTCCCCAGGGGCGATGGAGTTTAGAGCGATGGATTTTGGTGTTTCACTCCGGAGAAGCGTCTCCCATTTTTGCCTTTCAGCCTACATCCAAAGAGAGCCCATTCCCATGGCACCTTGGGGCTCCCCTCCCAATGGGGCAGGAAGCCCTCCACACAGCTTCCAGGAGGACATGTGGCCAGAGCACTGTCATGGCCTCCAAGGACATGGTCCAAGCATGAAGGCCCCAAGGTTGCCTCAGGTCTGTTGAGCAGGCACATCCTCAAAGTACAAGCACCCTGCAAACAGTGCTTCTCTGTCTCAAGTGACAGTTAGCTCTGGTTTAAACCCTTGCATTGTTTCTATTTTAGGTACACCTCATGCTATGCCATAGTTCTCTGCCTGTGGCCTGCAGATTGAGGGCACCAGAATTTACTTCAAAAGGCAACTAGAAAGCCAATTTACTGCCAGTCTTTTACCCCTTAAGCTGTATTCGCATGCCTTGGTGGGTTTTCTTCATCAACAGCAAGGGGTAAATAAAAGAAGGCTCATGAAGAAATTAGGGAATGAAAATACCACGTATATTATGATGGAGCACCTTTTCATGATGCATTCCCTAAATCGTGTTTGGTGTCCAAAGCATCACTGTGAGGTTTTTTTTATGATTGTGGGCATGAGATAAAGAACATCTTAGTGGTTTACCCCATGTCATACAGGTTAGAACACATCTCAGAGCAGATCCTGATTTCCAGCTCAGTGAACAGCCAGCAAAACACAGCCTCTTCCCAGCCTGTCTTGGGGGATCAGGCCAGTTTACAGCCAAGTCCCCACCAGCTGCCTAATGCTGGTTCAGATGACTCAAACTTTTTTCTTCTCCTCTTTCTTAGAGAGGCAACTGAGAACTAAAATGATGGCATGAGAAGACCTCGGCTGAAGGAGCAACTTGCAGCCTTCTCACCCAGATGGTGAAGAGGACAACAGAAGGTTCAAGACCCTTCATGGTGCTTTCATTAGGACTTTCAACTCCTTGGAGAGAAGAACATTCTCCTCTGGTACGTAAGAGTGACCTCAGCAAAATGGGGCAGCTGTTCTCCAGACTAGTATGGTACTGCTGCAAAACAAATAGTAAAAATATATAAAGCAACAACTCAAGAGAATCCTTATACTGAACATGATTAAATGTACACTGCACGGCACAGTATTTGTATTCACAGCCTTTGACCAACTGATTTTGGTTCATAAAGTGTCTCAGAATCCCATAAAGTGTCTTAAAATCCTGTGTCATGGCTGTCAGGCAGATGAAGAGACTTTCCCTCCTCCACCTAGCAAAGCTGTGCTGGGCAGTAACCAGCACAGCAAATTTGGGCTGCTCCAATGTGGGAGCACATCACAGCATTTCTCACCCTGCCAAGTTTGCTAATTACTATGGGGACTAAAATGACATGGACATTGGTTGAATTGGCTGCTTGGACATGGCTTGAAAATAATTTACAGATATATTTGTGTGTTTTCCAGGAACAAGTGGACAATCTAGAAAGTTCTGTGACAAAAATTCCATTTTTTTATCATAGGTTTTCTGTTGTCAACAGACAGACTATGTGTGGGTGGGTGATAGAGAAAGAGAAAGGACAAAAATTGCTGTGCTTTCACCACAGTTTTTCCAAGTTTGTGATTTTCCTTGGTGTATTTTGCTTTCATTTTGACAAATCAATCCTAGATTACAGAGAATTTACAGCAAAATAAATATTTCCACCTCTCCATCTGACTTTTTTGGCTGAGACTAGAATTGCAGTGCTGGAGTTGGTATGGACTGTGTTGACTGGTTTGCATGGAGAGTGGAGAGATAAAAGTATCATCCTTTCGGTCCACCCACCACAGCAAGTGCCCTAGACCTTATAGCAAGGCAGAGTTCATAAGTCTACCAAGCCCCACCGCCGTTCACACAGGCCTCATGTTATTATCTTGCTATCTGAAGATGAGTTCCAGTAAATTTCTTACATACAGGCCGTTTGATAACACTTCTGCACTAGTGACCTTGTGAGCGTATTGACTTTGCAGGAATTGAGAGGACCACACTGGTGCATCTCTGAGGAAGTCCTTCAGAAAATTGTTCCAGGTCTCTGGGGGCTTCCATGTGAGGGTCTCCATGTCACTGCCTCTAAGGTCCAGGAAGGCTGTCGAGGAAGGGAGTAATCTGCATTTGCAGTCATGAATTATTATAGATGGAGTGGGCTGGAAGAAGATGCTGAGTGAAGATGATAGGAGTTGGGCTGGAAAGACATGAACATGATGAGGGCTTTCACAGACTCATGGGAAATTAGTTAGGATAATCCATACCTATCTCATTTTGGAAAAATATTTGTCTGGTCTGATCTCCAGTTCCCAAAGCTCGATTTCCCACTCTTTCTCTAAGAATTTTGCTCCAGACCTCTACTTTGTCTACTCTAAAGCCCCAAATTAGTGTTTTTCTAAATAGTTTGCCAAGAATGTTTCATGCTTCTGTAATATTTGGCTCCAATTCAGCCAAAAATATGATGTGAATAGCTTTTCTGATGATGTTATGTTGTAGGCTTTACTCCTCTTGTTGGACTGAATGAAGCAGCTAAGATGAAATGCAAACTGGGGAAGAAAATGAAAGCGATGGAATATCTCCAAAGCTCAAAACAAATAAAAAAAATGTTTGGGTTTGAGTTCTGGGCGTACATTCAGGATGGCTCTGATTTTATTTAGATGGGGTGGCCCATTTCTATGTTTATTAGGATCACTACACTAATGAAGGCTTAAAGAGAAATGCCTCAAGAACAAATGCTGGGAAAGTCTTTTATGCATCTAATGACACTTAATTTCCATAGTAAATGCCTAATGTTTAACGAGTATTTTATTCTTTCCCAATTTACATATTTATAGTTAACTTTTGTAGCTGCTCATAAGTAATTAGCCATCTGTTTAAAAGGAGCCTGTGAACTCTACAACCACATGTTCATTCCAGTGCTGGTAACAAAAAAAAAAACAAAAAAAAAACCTTGGGAATTTCTTTTGGGGAAATATTTGATTCCAGGTACTTGACAGAAAATCAGCAAAAATAAAAAAAAAAGAGCAAGGGATTACATAATGAGTAAAACATAAGGAAGAAGAAAATGGGACACAATGGCATGGAGTCTGAATCGGAAGGGAATTTCCCCAGCTATGAGAACATTTGGTAGTCACTCTGAGGGGAAAGGTCCCAAAACTGGCCAAGCCACCGCAAGGCACCAGACTGCGTGATGTGTCGGCTGTCATTCAACCACGCTCGTGCAGCTTTCTCCAGAAACAAAATGGGGAGAAGCCCTGGAATTCAAGGTGCATCTTTGTTCATCAAAAGGCATCTCACAGGTGCGAAATAGCTGACAGCAAGGCAATGGCATTAAAAAATCACCTAAATTCAGAGATTACGGGGGTTCTTGGCACTGGCCATAAAGCCTTGCAGAAAATCATAAAATCCAGCTTTTTTTATTTGCACTCAGTGATCGCTGTGACTAAATAAGAATGAAATTAAGGGTTAAAACCAAGTGTAAAGGTGCTTTGGAGAAATGTTTGCTGACACACACCCTGAATGTTACTGCTGATCAACAACGTTCGGAGAAAGGCCAAGTCTGTGGCTAGAAATGGAATTGAGTTTCCAGGCAGATATTAACAAAGTCATTTATTGTGCTGGCCCATAACCTTGCTACCAAACACAATAATTGGGTGTTTAACCTTTATCTTGATAGCATAAACTAGTCATGCCCTTCTTTTTCTCAAGGATTGCCTATGGCTGAAGTCTGCGGAAAATGGCAAATACTATTTATACATAGTGTATAAAGTCTGGATGTGCATCTAGGCCAGGTACCCATCATCCAGCATAAGACCAATGAATCAGATTCGTCTTAACTCCTACTAATCATCACTGATATCAACAGTCAGATGACGGTAACCAAGTTTAACACATAAGCTCGTGTTCCCCAGTAGCCTGATTGGGTGTTGGTTTGTGCATTAAGCCTCCCATCTGGATTAGTGTCATGACAGCTCTCATGGAACAAACGGCTCTGAGAGGCTGGACACAAGTGTCCTTGGAGATAAATTGTTCGCAGGAGAAAGGGCAAGAAAGACCACGCTAAGGGTCAATAGATCCCGTAAAGTATATTTTGTCTTCTCTCAAATTCCCCCTTGACCAACTTGTTCAATCACTGCCACTTTTGGAGAGTATGTTAGCCTGAGCAGGAACAAAGACTGCTTACTAGAGCACCTCAATTGCTCCAGTGGTTGGAAAACTTCTGTGCTTCCCAACCAGCATGAGAGCTGATGCACTTTGGATCTGCTGCAGAGCTGAATTACATCAGCAGGAGTTTTTGTATTCATTCCAATGAGCTTTGATGTTTCTCCATCTCATTTCTAGCAGTGATGTGCTTCCCTTGCTGCATGGTCACATCCCACTTTTTCCATGGACAGAGAGTGCACAAGAGTACAATCCTGACCTTTCTGGAGCTGTAGGGAGATCACGTTGAGGAGGTCGAGGGCTGCACTTACAAGCGGTTATGGTGGATGAAAGGGAGGCAAACGTGGCAACAGGTCTTCACTCTTCCAGGAGCCCTTCTGAACAGTAGCCTCATCTCAAGTTCTCAAGAAATTCTCAGGAAATGTAGATGCGTTGTGCTACATTTTCTAACCCTCAGCTGCACCACACCAGGGCAGTTTAGGAGATTGTGAAGCCACTGACCTTGCAGATCTATGACCTCCAAATAATGCTCCAAATTCATCTAGCATTTGACTTATATTCATCTAGCAGGGAGATTCAGCAGGCTTTTTTCCAATGCCCTGCAGTGTGTTATTTTTTTCCATTTCTGTGAGGCTCATGCTCTCACACAGTGACAGGATCTGCAAATGAGACACATCATAGAATCACAGAATCATGGAATCATAGGTTGGAAGAGACCTCAAGGATCATCTGGTCCAAACTTTCTGGGCAAGAGCACAGCCTAGACAAGATGGCCCAGCACCCTGTCCAGCTGAGGCTTGAAGGTGTCCAATGTGGCAGAGATAACCCCATCCCTGGGGAGATTATTCCAATGGGTGACTGTTCTTATGGGGAAAAATTTCCCTCTTGTGCCCAATCAGAATCTCCCCAAGAGCAACTCGTGTCCATGCCCCCTTGTCCTCTCCATGGGACTCCTTGTGAAAAGGGAGTCTCCATCTTCCTTGTAGCTACCCCTTAGGTACTGGTAGGTGGTGATGAGATCCCCTCGGAGCCTCCTCTTCTCTAGGCTGAACAAACCCAGGTCTCCCAGCCCATCCCCATATGCCAGGCTTCCCAGCCCTTGGATCCCCTTGGTGTCCCTGCTTTGGAACCCCTCCAGCCTGTCCATATCTTTTTTGTACAGTGGGGACCAGAACTGTACACAGGATTCCAAGTGTGGCCTGACCAGCGCTGAAACACGTGACAAAGTCCAGTATCCAGTTGGCTGGGGCAGGAGGGCACAGAGGCAGGAGCACCAGCGTAGGTGTAGCAGAGCACACGAGAGCAGACAGGGTGAGTGGAAGCAAACAGAAAGCCCAACAGTATCCAGAGTGCTCAGGACATCATTGAGTGACTTCTTGTCACCGCTGATCCTGCCTCTTTGTGGGCATCAACCATGTGAAGACACCACCAGAGGCCATGCTGCTTGGATGAAGGCCATTCAAGACAAATCTTTCATCATGTCAAGCAGGGTCATGGTTGTACAAACAGGGTCCTGAGGAAGACCAAGCCACTTTTTCCATGGACCTCCAGATTATAGCACAGCTCAGAGAAAGAAAAGGAGCATTTGCATCAGTAAAGCAAAAGAGTTCTTGGAAGTGACAGCATGTCACTCACATTTCTCAAACTTTTTAGTTTGCTGCATTCTGGGGTCTTTACTGGAGCATTAAGTTGGTGACTTTATAAACATCTAAAAAGGAGAAGTTGAGGAAAGTACAAATGAGTTTCACCTCGGTTTTAATGACTATAATTTTCTCTTGTAACGGTAATTTCGGTAATTAATGGCTGGATTCTTCTATTCTTGCAGTATTTGGAGATGACACAAAATGAGCAAGTGTTTTTGTTTCAGTGACAAAAGGAGAAGATTAGCTGGTTGAATGCTGATAGGAAATGTTTGGTGGGAGGAATAAGCAAGGAAGGACTGATAACAAGTTTAGTGGTATTGTTTCTTTGCTGTATTATCTCTATTTTACTGGAAGGGAACTGCAGCAAGAGCATGATCTGATGGGATGCTGAAAATCCCTTTCTCCTCCAAGGAGGCTGGTGGCTTCAGTACCTGGATGGACACCTTAGGACAGCTACACCCACCACACAATATGCAAAAAGTGCTTTATCAATTGGGAGCATGCCGTAGGGCTGATTTAAATGATCTTGGTTCAAATATCAGCTCTTCCCAGATTTCACAACTGATCACTTAAAACTCTCTCCCTGGGCACCATCCCATTAGTAAAGAGAACAGCCTGTGAGACCGCTCCTGGAGCACTGCATCCAGTTCTGGGCTCCCCAGTTCAAGAAGGTTGAGGAACTCCTGGAGAGAGTCCAGAGGAGGGCTACAAAGATGATGAGGGGACTGGAGCATCTCTCCTATGAGGAAAGGCTGAGGGAGCTGGGCTTGTTCAGCCTGGAGAAGAGAAGGCTGAGAGGGGATCTCATCAACACCTACAAATATCTCAAGGGTGGGGGTCACCAGGACGGAGCCAGACTCTTCCCAGTGGTGCCCAGCGCCAGGACAAGGGGCAATGGGCACAAACTGAAGCAGAAGAGGTTCCAGTTGAACGGGAGGAAGAACTTCTTGACTGTGAGGGTGCCCGAGCCCTGGCCCAGGCTGCCCAGGGGGGCTGTGGAGTCTCCTTCTCTGGAGATCTTCAACCCCCGCCTGGCCACTGTCCTGTGCCCCCTGCTCTGGGTGAGCCTGCTTGGGCAGGGGGGTGGCACTGGGTGAGCTCCGGAGGGCCCTGCTAACCCCTGCCAGTCTGGGATTCTTTCCTGCTTCCATGGAAGCTCCCCAGAAGGGCTTGTGGTTTCCTTGTGGTTTGAACCAAAACTTGGACAATGGGAACCCCAGCACAGGTGTTTTTTGTGGTTTGGGCTTTTGGGTTTTTTTTATTTCAAATGAAATCTCCAACATAGTTCAACAGTAAGAATAATAATAACAATTAATAATAATAATCATATGTGTCAACTTCTTGGATTCCTGCCTGGTGATGCAGGAGTTATATGCCCCATGGCAGGTAGCACTTCCAAATGATGCTATCTGAAATAAGTTTCTGGTATCAAGCCATGACTGAACAGGGAGGTATCCCCCATGCAGATGGCCCATCTAACACTGCTCACGTGAGGACCGCCTTCCTCTCCTCCCCATAGAGGTCTGTAGTTACAAAGTCTTAACGAGCAATTGGACGTTGCTGTCACACCCTCTTCAGAGGGTTGTTTAGATGAACAGCCAACTTGACAAGAGTTACCTTCTGCAGTCAGCTGGCTGGAGACTCACTAGGTGTTTCCAATCTAAATTAGCTTGTCTCCAAAGACTATCTCATGACTTTGTTTCTGAGGCTAGAGGGCAGGCAGATAATGAAAACCAGAATTCACCTGCAACCTTCCAAGAAAGAAACAATGACTTCATACATACCTGGTCCCAGAACAGGGCCATCAACTCACAGAGGTCCCCCTGGAAGCGCAGTGAGATTTTTTGCATTTAATGTATTCACCACCACATTTCACTGGGGGAGGCTGAGTTTCACCTCGTGACGGTGATTTTTTTTTCCCCCTTTTTCCTTGCCAACCAATTTCTGTTTGTTCATCGCCCTCCACTCGTGCTTTGCCAACGAGGGAGGGTGTTCATGACTGTGTGTCATTTCTGTTCCCATTCTGGGACCAGGGACTTGACTCAATGCTTTTTGTGCCTTCCGTTATTGCTGTTTAAAACCAACTCCAGTATCTTACGCTGCCAAACTGCACCTGTCAGAAAGGTTACAGCAGCCTGTCCAGATACATGTGCCATGTTTTTGGCTCGCTCTCCCCATCTTTTACTGCCATATGTTTGTTAGCTGCAGAACGGGGAAAGAGAAGCATTTGAGCACTGCTTTAGCAACAGAGCTTTTTTTTCCCCAGGGCTCAGAGGCTGGACTTAGTCTGTGGCTAAGAAACCAACCGTGAGGAGTTCCCTACCTTAAAGATAGGCCCTTTGGTTTGGCTTTAAAAGTTTAAAACCCTAAAAAGATGTTTCCTAAATGAGGATGCTGGCCTATACTTTGCCTTCTGCAAAGTGCTCCTTTCCTGCACATCGTAGTCCCTGCACCGCAGCTGCTGGGATGGAAACTTAGGAATGCTTCTAGCCGTGCCCATGTAAAAATCAACCCTTTTAATGCAAGCTGGCACTGGAGGTGGTTTCAGCCAATACAGCTGATCTCCCACCAAGGCAGGCAAGACCGTGACGCACGCTGCTGGTGCCCAGCTCCATCCCTCCAACTCATGGGGTTCAGCCAGTGAGCAGATTTACTGAGCAGCTCTGTCCCTCTCTCCTACTGTAGAGAAAAGGATGCTTTCACAGCAGCCTTCCTCTTCTCTGTTTGCTGGCCAACCTAGCCAGGGAGCATTTTTTCTCAGCCATAATGTTTTTGCAGCATGGGAGGGCCACAGGAAGTATGTGACATCCTAGTCATTAGCAAATGGCAATGAAGCTGGATTTGTGTTAGCTAATGAGAGGTCTTCCTGATGTTGGACTCTCTCCATTTCTGACTGGGCAACTCATCCTGGCTCCCAGCAGTGATCTGCCAGGGCTGCCTCTTCCCAGCACTCACAGCTGGTGACTGTCATGGTGGGAAAATGCCCTCCAGCCCCATTTCACTCAGTTCCACCTTGTTTGCTCTAGTCACAGGCCCTAGTCTTCCTCTTCCAACTGAGCATCAACTGAGCTATTATCTTCCAAAAACACAAAGCAGCTGCACGACTGAAAGCTCCCTGGGGGTGCCGGTTCCGTACTGGCTTGGGGAAGGGCTTTGCTCCTGCCAGCGTGGGCTGTTGCTTGCTTTGCCTTCCCACAATCCTTGGTCCCAAATCTTTGTTTTAAGATTGACCAGAGGGAAATCAGTCACTAATTGTGGTGTCTTCTACTGAAGATGGAGTTACATGAATCCAGGAACAGGATACTGGATTGCACCAAAGGGGGAATTTGAAGTGAGCGGAGGGGACTGCACATGTTAACTACAGAGCTGATTTATCTCAAGTCCTTTCTGCACTCCATAAACTCTTTTCTGCTTTCCAGAGGTTGTTCTTCCCCTTGGACTGGTGAGGTTGGAATTCCAAGCCAGAGGGTGGAGATCATACTGAAGTCACTTATATGCTGCTTCCATCTGGCTTCCCGCTTTTGTTGTGTTTGCTCCATCCCTCTCAGGGATGAGGCTTGGGGCCTCCCTTTGGTGATATCTCACACCACAGACACAAGGTCAGAGGCATTTCACAAAGGGGGCACCTCATCCAGTGTTTTAATACAGCCAGACCTGGGGTAGAGCACATGTTTGGCAGCACCAGGGCATCAGGAGAGGAAAGCAGGGAAGAAGGTGCCACATGCCTATTTTTTTTAACAGTAGTGCTGGCTTACTTCTTTGCTTTCCTGACCTAGTTACTCCATCCTGCTCTGCATCATCCTACAAAAATATTTTGGAAGGGGCCTCATGTTGAACTTCCAAGATCTGGCTCAGAGCATCGCCTTGGAGGCTGCCAAGTGGGCAGAAGCAGGAGCAGGGCAGCACATGCAGGAGTGAAAGGAAGGAGGAGGGACCTTTGCAGAGGAGTGAGGGAAAGCAAAAATCCCCTAATCCAGCATGCCTCCATGGATGGCAAATGAAGAAGGTGCAAACATGAGAAGTGGCACTAGTGTGTAATTTGGGCAAAGGGACACTGCCATGAACCCACCATGCAGGACCAAGTGTTACTGCAAGGCAACAGGGCATGCTTCCACACTGATGTGGGAAAAGATCTGCTTTAAATACCCTATTCTTTCCCTTTGCCTTTTAGGACTACTTTATATATACATGTGGAATCATCTTTCAGATCTGGTTTAGAGCACAGGACCCTAAGAGTTAGAATCATAGAATCACAGAATCGTTTGGGTTGGCAAAGCCCTTTAAGCTCCCCCAGCCCAACCGCACCCCTACCCCTGCCATCCCACCCCCAAGCCCTGGCCCTCAGCACCGCCTCTGCCCGGCTGTTCAATCCCCCCAGGGCTGGGGACTCGACCCCTTCCCTGGGCAGCCCCTTCCAGCCCCTGACAGCCCTTGGGGGAAGGAATTGTTCCCCAGGGCCAACCTCACCCTGCCCTGGCACAACTGGAGGCCGGTGCCCCTCGTCCCATCGCCCCTCCCCGCCCTGGCCCCGAGCCCTCCCCAGCCCAGTGCCCTTCTCTGGACATGTTCCAGCAACACAAGGTCTGTCCTGTAGTGAGGGGACAATAGAACAGAGTTCAGCCAATACAGCTGGGATCTAGCCATGGAATGGGGAAGAGTGGGCAGTGATGGCAAGGTGAAGAAGACAAATCTCAAACCATTTCCATCCCCACAATATGACTGCAACCGTAGTTCCCCATAGTAGACTCAGGAGGAAAAATAATGAGTGGTTTAGCTCAAGCTTTTAAAAACAACTCTCCCACAATCAAAATATGCAAAACACCAAAAAGGCATTAAATTGTGGGTTGAACCAAACCTGGAATAAACCCTTTGTCTCCTTATTTCAGCTTTTTCTAAAAATAAAGGCTAACGGAGGTCAATTTTGAAACACCACTTCAAACCTCCAGAAAGGAAGAATTTTGTGCTGAAATTGGCCATGAAAAACCATTTCACATCCTCAAAAAAAAAAAATCCCAAACTCTTTGTTATGTGTTTTTAACCAAAATGTTTTGCTAAGTCCAGCCAGAATGAACAAGCATTTCTGGTCAGCCTAAATAGATTTTTTTTTTTTTCCCAGGGAGATATAATATTCTACCAAATGTATGCATTTATTTATTATGCATTTTGGCTGTAAATAAGATAGCCGCTTTTTGCTCACAAAACGCACATGCTATCATTTAAAAAAATGTTTATATTAACACTGCAAGTTGGGCGTACTGCCTAGCAGAGAAAATAATGTCAATTACCCACACAAATAGCTTTCCAAATCTCTCAGTGGCTGCTTTCTGCATGAGCAGTTAGATTCATAGAAATTAGAGATGGGAAAAGATCTTATTAGCATATCTCGTCTACCTCACTGCTAGCAAAGGTTTGTCCCCCACTGTGTGTTTTCTAGATAGGTTTGCCCAGCCTAGATTTAAAATGATGGGGGTCTCTAGGGTAACCTGGGGGTTTTTTATGTATATATCTTCATTAGCAAGCAGAAATATTGAAATTCTGCTGTGGAAAACCGTGCCTTGGAGTCTGGTGTCTGTATAAAACTCTCTCACCTGTAGTCAACAGGCAAGAACTGAGAGCAAGAACTCCCTTGAGCCCAGCTTTACACAGGTAATGGGCCCTGGAGATGATGTTTCCATCACCCCTTGATGGCCTGACAGCAGCGTGATGGCCAGGGATGGAAGCTTAGTTAGACAGGGTTGCTCCTCTTCCTCCAGCTTTTGCTGGCAGTTGTAGGGAGCAATAAGGTCTCCCCTCAGCCTCCTCTTCTCCAGGCTAAACAACCCCCCAACACATCTCGCTTGTCCCTCTCCCCTGCCAACCTTCAGCTGCTCCATGGGTTGGTCTCTGGTGTAACTCCGCTGCTGACACTCAGTCTAGAGCAGGGGAGCTTTATGGTCACTGCTGAGGCTGGACTTGCAGGAAGGTCCCAAATCTGGGATGTGGCTGCAGCAGCAGATGAAGGCTGCTCCACGCTGCATGGGGCACTAACAGCACACCCAGATGGATGCAGCCCGCTGCTTCTCACAGCCCTGTTCCTCTTCCACCTTGGAGAAGCCCTGCCACCCCAACAGCCTGCAAGCAAGACATTGCATATTGCAATGCCTGAGGGGTAAAGAAAACAGAATCACAGAGTCACAGAACCACAAGGGTTGGAAGGAACCTCGGGAGATCATCTAGTCCAACCCGCCTGCTCAAGCAGGTTCTCCTAGAGCATGTTACACAGGACTTCATCCAGGCGGGCTTTGAATATCTCCAGAGAAGGAGACTCCACAGCCCCCCTGGGCACCCTGTTCCAGTGCTCCGTCACCCTCAGAGTAAAGAAGTTTTTCCTCATATTCAACTGAAACCTCTTATGTTTCAGTTTGTGCCCATTGCCCCTTGTCCTGGCACTGGACACCACTGCAAAGAGTCTGGCTCCATCCTCGTGACATCCACCCTTAAGATGGTGCAGACTCCAGTCCTGGGACTTACTTGTGCAAGCTCAGCTCGATGGGTGCCAAGTGGAGAAGAGGGGAAGTGTGCTAAAGCTTTGTTTACCCCCCAGCTCTCTCCAGGATCTCAGCAATCAGCTTTTGAATTTGATAGCAACTGCATGCCTCTGGCTAACGTCCAGCCGAAACAACTTTGACAGTGAAACCCTGTCATATTCTTTTTAAAGGTCACCATAAGCGAGCTAGGCTCCTTCTATCAACTTATCAGTTCTTTACTTAAACCAGCTTAAAGAGAAACTTCCCATGGTGAATTATAGTTTAACAGCATGTTATTCTGTGATAAGCACAATCCATGGGGCCCGAGACACGCTCTGCTCCCGAAATGGCTGATAACAGCACGCCTCTTCGGTGAGGCACGAAGTTATCTACCATGATCGTAATGCGCCTCCTCCTCCATCTAGACACTGGGCACATAAGCGACTGCTGGGGCAAACAAGATTTCCTGGGCATAATTTCTAGTTTGGGCTAAAAAATTAGCTAATTCATTGCTGCTTTTAGACAGAGGTACCTGTGTATTCTTCAAAGCATATCTTGTTATCTCAGTCCTGACGATGCTCTGTGTGTACCCCACTCCACGTCCTCCAAGTTCAGCATCAACACATGTCATGATGACCTTAAAGGTCTTTTCCAACCTAAACTATTCTGTGATCCTATGTATGGGTCATCTCTGCTGTCCCACAGACCAGGCATGGGTCAGTTTGGTTGTTAACAGCCGTAAACCCCCAGCAGAATGAAACTTTCCTGGAAGTTCTTCCAAGCTCCTGTTTTCAGTGGCTGCAGACATTGCCAAACTGGAACAGTTCACCCCAAAATTTCTGGCATAGAGGGTATCCAGCCCAGGCTGTGTGGTCCTGGAAAGGTTTAACTGATCTATTGAAGATATATGAGGGTGACAGAGCACTGGAACAGGGTGCCCAGGGGAGTCTCCTTCTCTGGAGATATTCAAAGCCTGGATGAAGTCCTGTGTAAAATGCTCTAAGAGAACATGCTCTAGGAGAACCTGATTTAGCAGGGGGGTTGGACTAGATGATCTCCTGAGTTCCCTTCCAACCCTTGCGATTCTGTGATTCTGTGATATCTCTGATTAGAGGACATTCGTGTTGTTAAAAATAAAATGATAAAAACAGTGATCCTTCCCGCATGGTGTGGGTAGGGATTCCCAGCATGCTTTTTCTGGGAAGCAGGACACTGGGTTGCACCAGTACTAAGGGTGAAAATGCTTTGAAAACATGTAGGCTCTGCTTCGCTGCCGGCTCTCAGTGCGATGGAAACAACTGACTTCAGACAGAGCCGGATCTGCCACGCAGAAGGTGAACTCTCTCTTACCCTTCCTTCCCAGTCCTGTCCCCGGGGCACCTCAGTGCCAGCCAGAAATGACAGAACAGATTTCCAAGCCACAGAAAAGCCCTAAAAGCGCATCGCTAATGTAAGCAAGATGGTGTCTTGCGCCCAACTCAGAGCAGAAGGCTGACCCATCGCTCCCAGAGGGGAGAACAGCCTCCTCTGCCTCTCTCTGCTGCTAAATCTGGGTCCCCACCAGCAGCGCCCTCATAGGAGGGTAGAGGTTGGAAAAAACACCTCTGGTATCATGTGTCCTAGATGGACCACATCTGCATGATGGTTGGGAGGGTGATGGGATGATGCCCCCTTTTCCTTATTGCATTGCTGGAAAACCTCTAGAACACAACCATGTCCGCACCCCATGGTTCAGGCAATCAGTTATGTCCTCTTCCAAGACATCAGGCTTTTCACCCAGGAGGGGGTTTTGTGCCTTCAGGAGTATAAAGGCATCCTGAAGCCGCCGTCCATGCCAGGAAATGTTTCATCCTAGAGACTTAAGAACTGATCAACCATTCCCAGATCTGTTTCAGGACCACTGCAAGCTTGGGTTGGGTGTCAGTCTGAGACCCTCCAATTACAAGGTCTGTGCAGCTGAAAATCATACCTGGTCACAGAAACTTGGAATCATAGAACCACAGAATCGTTTAGGTTGGAAAAGACCTTTAAGATCATCAAGCCCAACCGTTCCCCTAACCCTGCCATCCCACCCCCAAACCCTGTCCCTAAGCACCGCATCTGCCTGGTTTTTAAATACCCCCAGGGGTGGGGACTCGACCCCTTTCCTTCTGCTCCAGGCTGAACCTCAGAAGCAGGGTACCAAAGCAGTCGCATGTATGATGGAGGGTAAGTGGGATCTTTTGCCAGTCCAGTAAGCCTGAACGTGACCTCCACAAGAAAGGGGTAACAACATAGTTTCAGGGAGGCAATAGTTTGTCGGGTCCCTCGCAACTTCCACTGAAGCTTGCCTGCTTCCCCTATCTTTTGCAAGTCCACATCCAAAAGGCATTCTCAGAGCTCACACAATCAGCGTCAGTTTGGGCTAGTGCTGATAGTTCTGGTAGCATCACTCTAGATTTGAAATCAGTGCAAGCAAGTCTTGTGAGTCCTGCCTCCCCTTCTTGGAAAGGGCTCGCTGGGAGTGCAGGAAACCCACCCAGGCAGTGGTGCTCCTTTCAGCCTCTTTGAAACCGTCTCACCAACAGGATTGCAATGTGTCTGTGCGAAGACTCTTATGCAGTATCACTGGCTAATTCTCCCTTAAAGAGATGCAGATTTCCATCATGTTCGTGTAAGTGTAGAGCAACAGTACTGGTCCGGTCACTCCAGATTTTTGTGGATGCGGCAGGGGCAGAATTCATCCCTTCACTGGTTTGGCAGGACCTCATCTGATCCACGCTCAGTCCAGAACATGCACAGGGTATTGGTTGGAAGTATCATTTGGCTTCTTCCATATTACACATCTCATTGCCCTTCACACTTGTACGGAATCCTGCTTGTGGTCCTACATTGCCCAGCCATGCACAGCGCTGCACCAGAAGTTTATAACTGACCTTCCCCACAGGGAACGTTACAGCTCCTGTCAAATGAGTCATCTGTTCTTAAAGCTTTTGTTACCAAAATATGGTGCGAGAGTGACTGACAGAAAGCTGGAGTCCTTCCCTGGCCCCTTCACACGGTTACAGTCTGCTTCATCTCCTGCTGCCAGGGAACATCTCTGGGGCCAAAGGACTGTTCACTCTCTAGGAACGTTTATCTCCTACCCTTGCTGTAGACACAGAGCCATAGGCTTTACTTGCTCCATCAGAAGGATGGTGTTGGATCACCAGGGAGAAGAACCTGTGTAGATCTGACAACTGTGATATTTAAAAAAAAAAAAAAATAAAAATAAAAAAAACCCAAAACCTGGCTCAGTTCCCTAAAGTCCTGTCTCTCCTGCCCGGATCCTAAGTCTTTGTAGCACCACGAGTGCCCACTCGGCAAGGACACGTATCCCTTCCTCCACATCAGAGGCCTTCCTTAACCATGATCCAGCTCCTCTCAGAAGAATTAAAAGCCTGAAAAGATCCTGTACTTCAGAGACAGAAATGAACACAGCAGATCTAATTCCAAGCTCCCTTTGTCCCTTTTCCGCTGAGAACCCTTGGGGAAATCAGTCCTTTCCTCCCTCAGCACCTACTCTAACCCAGGCAAACCTTGGCTGAGGTTTTGGGGCTCTTCTGTAGGTAAATGGTGAGTCCCAAGCCCCTCAGAAATGCTGATGAACTTAACATCACCCTGAGGAACAAATCGTACTGAGAATCAGAGATTTACCCAGTGACAGGGCAGATATTGCAACCGGTTGCCCTTAGTTCAAAACTGGCATCTCCTCTACAAGGTCACTTTTGTCCTCCTGAATGTCCCTGAATACGCCATGTCCCTCTGACACCTTGGCAAGGCTGGAGAAGCAAAGGTGTCCCTTCCCACCTCCTGACCTTCTTTCCCTAAAGTCTCACTTATTTACCATTGTTTATATTCCTCTCCAATTAATTCCTATCCCTCACTTGGTTTCACTTTTTAATTCTCTTCTTCCTTTGTAATAACTTATAGTCTTACTATAGCAACAATAATTGATGAAGGAATTCAGGGACAGGAGCGGAGGTTTTTTTAATAACTCATTTTATTGCCACTTTTCATTTCCTATTCTCTTGCTGTGCTGCCTCTCTGATGTAACCCAGGAGTGGATTTTCTCTTTTCCAATCCCCTGCTTGCAGCCAAGTTTCATAAGTCTGAGCAGAAAAATGGAAATGGCAATAATAATAATAATAGTAGTAATATTAATAACAACAACAGTGGATAAAGATGAAACTGTAGCAGCCTGAAGGCAGATAAGTGGTCACTAATGCTAGCTAGCACTGAGAGCTGATGTCGTGCCATGGACTGATCCAGGGGTTCATAAACATGAACGTGCTCCATTGGACTCTGGAAGAGTATTTCTTAAAGCCTCCAAATTTTAGGTACCTGAGCTCTTCTGCACAGTTGTGTCCCCCAAGACCTGATGGGAGAGATTTGAGCTGGTGTCCAAGCACCTGTTCCAAGGCTCGGAAACCAGGGGCTCGGTCCATGGGCTTGCCGCTGGGCTTCACACAGTAGAAGGGAACTGGTGAGCCCCAACCATCCAGTCCTCCTCCAATGCATCATCTTCCTTCAAAACATCTTCTAAATGTCTGCACTGACCGGCAAGTCAGGAGACAACCTGCCAACATGGAAATAGCTGCCATCAACCCACAAATGGAGTGAGACCAGGAGGCTTCTTGCATCTGACTACGATGCAGAATAAACCTGTCCACAGCTACTTTGGTCACAGTGCCTTTAAACACCTCTCCGGAGCTGTGTCTGAGCGTTGCTGGACATCCTTTCCCTTCCTTCTTCCCCTGAGAGCTGCTAACAGGGTTAATACCTGAGTGGAAAGGAGCCTGGAAACATTTCGGAGAATATCGCAGGTACCTCTGTTTTTTATGGCTTCTATTATTACGCCCATTATTCTGCTCAAATGTGGTTATTGGCTCATTAGTATTTAAATCAGCTGATAATACGTGGAGAGATATTCCTTCTGACACAGGCTTTACAGCTGGTCTCGGTAGTGTGGAGGTTATAATGGTGCCAGTTGATGCCATTTATGTCAAACAAGCTTTGATTTTTAGCCTGCAGTAGTGATAGAGCAGGGCCATGCAATTTGGTAAGATTAGCATTTTGCCGTCCACAAAAGGAGGATTACAGAGCTTATTGTGGACTGTGAAAATGAGTTGTGAGGGAGCAACACCCGGCGGTTTGCTTTCTTTATGGACAATATAGCCCTGTGGCAGCGGCGAGGGAGGATGTGTTTTAAGCAGCTTTGATGGCTGCAGAGTCCCGGCCACTGCCACTTTGTAGGCTGGATAACGAGCCAAATCTCACAAACCGTGTGAAAAAAAGAAAAGGGGGGAAGAGGCAGCATGGGGAGAGGAGAGCAGAAAGTGGGGAGGTGGGGTTGTTTAGCAAGGGAAGGATGAGAGCTGGGGCAGACAGAGAGGGTGGTTGGCCTCTCCCTCCCCACACATACATACCCTCTATTTAGACACTTGCTTTGGCCCTTTGCAAGGAGAAAAGAAATCTTGCTTGTGGTTTTGCCACCTTTTGCGTGGACTTGGGAACTTTCAGGCTTTTGCTTTGGAAATTAAAAATCAGCTTCTTTTTCTCTACCTGGCAGGTAGTTTCAGCCCCAGGTGGGAACGAATGCACACACGCGTACTGGAGGTACCTAAACATACAGATTAGAAGTCTGGCTGTGCACAAGTCTGTCAGACACGTGGTTTAGTGTGAGGATCCTTCTGGGGAAGATGGGGACTCTGTAGACTTCATTTGGGGGAGATCTCTTGTTGAGTGCCCCAACTCCAAATCCCATATTCATGGTGCACTAAAGGGGGTTCAGTATTGCTCCCTATCTACCCTGCCCCAAGAAGACAAAGGACTTGGGAGTTTACCTGGTACCCAGCTGGACATTTGACCAAGGAGCCCCAAATATCCTGAGACTGGATAACACACAAATGTTGGAAGTCACTCCAGAACTGGAGATCCCCATGAGTCCTCACTGGGAGAAAGACCTCAAAGAGCACAAGCTCTCCTGTGCCCTCTGACACGCAGCAGCGTTGTTCCCATGCATCGGAACAGCCACTGGGACTAATTGGACTTGGGACACCTTGGGTTAGGACTCAATTGCCTTCAGAAGCATTGGTGTCCCTCATGAAGACCACTCAGATGATGAACCACTTGTGCACAGGAGCTTGGGCATGTCCCTCTTAATTTTTCCATTGCAAGTGGGAGAGAAGCAGTGAGTGATAGTGCTAAACAGAGCCCTAAGTTCACCCGGCTGCTACCCAAAATTTCTAGCATGCATTTCGTCTCCTGCACTAGGGAGGCAAAGAATCTCTTCCTACAGCATGCACAGGGCTGGGGGTGAAAACCCAACACCACCCCCGTGTTGGAGGAAGGTCTCCTCTCTCTCCAGTGTCATTCCCCGCAGGGTCTATATTTGTAGGGGTACTTGTGCCTGGGAAGGGGCCGGGATCCCAGGTTGAACTACGTACCTGCTTCTCCAGCTAATGAATCTGCCTCGTTATTTATGTCACATCCAGCCATTAGCTGTAAGCGCTTTAACAGGCTTCCTAAAAGGAGCACGCACGTTCTCAGATTCCTCCCCTCTCCCAGCTGGGGAAAAGAGATGCATGTGTGTGTGTAGGGTTAATAGAGGAAAAGTGGTCTGTATTTTCAAATAAGCAAAAAAAAAAAAACGCCCTCTTAAGAAACCCAGCCCCAACCTCTCTGTGCAATTCTTCATTCCAAAACACAACCTCATTGTTTTCTTGTGCAGCTCTCACTGTGGTGTTGCGGCTTCATTTCACCTATCCCAGGACGGTGAAGAGCACCAGTCTGAATGAGCCATCCCTTCCCAAAAAACCACCGCTAATAAAATTAGTATTAAGGAAAGAGGACTATTTTTTTGCTGCCATCAGAGCCTGGAGGCATCATGCTTTTCCAGGCCTTGACAGCAGAGAGCTGTGGTCACAGAGCCACACACACGTCTTCATTTTATTCTTGCAGGGAAAGCAGTTGTCACCACTAATTACAACCGTGGTAGATGAGGTGGTCTCCAGCTATTGAAAGCGTTTCTGGAAAGAGCTTTCACACCAGGAAGGATGATCAGGTGTCTGGGCATCTGTCTAAGGATTCAGGAGATGGATGTTTTTGTCCCAGACATCCTACAGCTTTCTTGGGCAACCTTGGCCAAGCCAGGGGCAGACTGCCAATGGTGCTGAGCAATGCAATTCCTCTTGACAATCTGGTCTGTGGCCCTTCAGAGTCTTAATTACGTGTTTGTGAAAAGGAGAGGGTGGTCCTCTGGTCTCCCAGGGCAGGAGATTTCCCATTTTCTGCCAAGAAAATTCCCCACCCATCCTCTACCTCTCTGACAGTCTGGTGGCACTGCCCCAGGGTACATAAAGCTCAGCAGAGACCGTGGTGGAAAAAGCAAGGCCAAAGGGATGATCCATCTCTTCTCTTGCACCCGAAGCCTGCCCAAAGCAGGGGTGGCATGGGGAGGAGTCCTCACGTCTCTGAGATGTGTGAAAGATGTGAGCACAGCCTCCTCCAGGCACTCTCCCTGCTTTGAACAGAGGAGCGAACGCATGCCAGCCCCAGAGCGGCAGAAGGACGGTACCAACCTCGCACACTCAGCAGCTGTTTTTCCTGAGGCTGGAAGGCAGCTATCAGTCAAAATTAACACTGCATGAATGCCTGTGGTAAGGGTTTTTCACTGCCAAACAATAACAGGATCGGAAAGGAGAAAACTTAGCTGGAGAGAACAGCCTCGTATAGGGAATGGGGGCAAAGGGAGATTTTCACCTCTTTCCTTAGTCGGGGTTTGGGAACATCTGTGTTTAAACCCCTGCTCTGCCACAGATTTACTGTTCTAGCATGGACCAGAGTCTTATAGATAGACTGAGGTCTCGTAGCTTCTGTTCCAGAGCATGAGAGCCATACGCTATGCCGGGGCATGGGGAGTCCATCCATGTTGCAGTAATATCTGGGAACAGGTCTTGCGGAGAGGTCTTCAGAGTGTGGGTGCGCCCATCCCACTTCTCTCCTGCTTCCTGGCTCCAGGTCAAAATAAGTCAGGTCTCTCATTCCAGTTCAGATGTATTTTGTCCTGCAAGGGAGCCCTGCACCCTGAGGTGGGGCCACCATCTCCTACCAGCACGACTACACATTGCTCCCTATCTACCCTACCATGCAACCAGCATGAGCACATGGGACTTTTTGCTCCAGCAGGCTTTGCACCTCTTGCTCTTCCTTGGGACCAGCACATCTCAAAGCCATCTACTGACCTTCCCTGTGGGCAGCCACCCCACGCCAACCTGACGTTGGGGACGACCTGCTCAGCCAGGCAAGGTGACAAGGGGAAACTCTATTTCCCTCATGAGGGAGTTGAACCTGAGTCACAATTTATGATCCTGCATTATTGTTTAAAAAAAAGGACAGTGTTTCCAACAAAAAGGGACCCTACCCTCCTTTTCCACAGTGGGTGTTGTGCCATGCCCTCTTTTCTGGGCATTGCAAGGGTCACATCATTCAGGGTCTGGCTGACTCTGCATCCATCAAGGGTGGCCCTAGAGAAAGCAAACGGGGGTCTTGCAGGGTGACAAATGTGAGAAGAGCTGGCTGGCTTTGCTACAGCTCCCTGCAAAGGGGCATTCCTCACCTCCTTGCCACCACCAGACTAACATTGTAATGAGAGTACATCGTCCTCAAGGTGCCACAAAACCTATGTGAGCCCACGCAAAGGTTGCAGGTCCATTCTCATGGGAGCTGTGTGGGTTTGCTATGGCAGGGAGGGGACACAGACATCTCTGATGCTTTGGGCTGCACAGAAAATCAGAGTAAGAGAGTTTCTCCGTGTTCTGTTCTTCAGACTAATGTATGAGTCTGAATCTCCTTTTTTTTCTTTCATTCTAATCTGGCAAATTTTTTTCCCTTCTGAACTCAGCAGAATATGTTCCCCCCTTCACATCGCTGCAGGATCTCAGCCCAACATTTCAAAGCTCTCTCCTCTCTCTGGACAGAGCCTCAGCAAACAATATTGATGATCTAAGTTTCTCTCCAAAACGAAAAAGGAATATGCTCCCTGGTGCTCTTGTGTACGGTGTGAAAGCGATCCCCGCAGAGAAGGGTTTGCAAATGAAAAGTGACAGGCACTTCCCACAACGGCATCGCTTCCCTGATCGCCTTCGGCAGCGCGGGCGGCAGCGCGGGCAGCAGCCCCCCCTTCTGCTTCCCCTACCTATTCTGCGAGGACAGATGTGGCCCCACATTCTTCCTGTTTCCAGGGCTGGAGGAAGCCAGCAGTATTTTGGGATCTGAGGCAGAGTTTTGTGCATACTAGATTTTCCGCAGTAAAACCTGAGCCCAATGATGCTCATCTTGCTGCCTTCTGCACAGCACAGGGGACAGCCCCCATCTGGAAAGGGGGTTGCTGCTGGGTGATGTCCACCATCACCCCCATTCCTCCCACCTTCTCCCATAGGTCTCTCTAGTCAAACCATGCTGGACATGGTGTGTAGGCATGTATCAAATATAACAGGGATTTGGATGAGCAAAAGCAACGGCTTGGGAGGCGCTTTCACATCTCACCATGAGACTGGATGTGCCTCCATCACCAGGAAGCAGAGACCTTCCTTCTGCCATGGATGGAGGCAGTTCTGGGCACAACAAGGGCAGAGGCCACAACCACAGGCCATGGACCATCTCCCTAAGGAGCCCCATAGGTGAGTCACAATCTCCCTGCAGAGTGAAACATCACTGCCTCAGTCAAAATGAAAAAAAAACCCATGCCCAAAGCAAATCAGCAATCAGCTTTCAGGCTGGAAACCTATGCATTTTCATAAGAAAGGCTCCTGCTTCTCCTAATTCCTCGTGATTCTATTTGCAGCCTTTTCTATGCTGTGGGAAATAAGCTGCTCCATTTTAATTGGGAGAATTGCAGCAATAACTTGGTTAAATGCATTTTGGGCCCGCCCAGAGTAAAACCCAAAGAACAGAACAAAATTTAAAATGCAGTATTACCCTGCCCCTCCCTTCAAATCAGAGAAAAAATCATTTCCCGATGCATGGTGATAGGATATTATTTTTCTCCTATCTCAAAGGAAAGGTTTCAGTTTGTTGCTTCCTCCCCCTCATTTTACTTGTAGAGTAATCCCTGCATTTTGCTAAATTTTGAAATGGGGCAGCACTGGAAAATGAAAAATCAAAATATCCCGTGTGACAAAATTATTAAAATTGAACTGCTGTGACTGGTTTACAGCAGAATAATTTTAAAAAGCAACCCCCCCCAAAAAAAAAAAAAATCCTGTAAGTGGCTTTTGACAAAATGACTGGAAAATTAGTTCACTGAGAGTTTCACTCAAGCCAAATCTGCATTTTCCAGCATAATAAACTATTTGACCAAACATCATTTCATGTGCTAGAGTGGCCTCTCCACTGCATAGCAATACGAAGGCTTTAAGAAAGAGCATGCCCAGCTGGATGCATGGTTAATGGGTCAATTCGCTGCTTATTTTCCATTATCATATGGTATGGGAGACAAGCTCCTCCGTGCTAACTGGGAACCATGCAGGGCCGATGGGTTTCAATCGGTTTTATTCCCCCTCACCCTCCCTGATCTTGCCTTTGCCTCCCGTTGCTCCAGGAAATCTTTCCGAGCTCACATTGCGTGTGCTCATGTTCCCACAGGAGTGTGTGCAGAGAGGGTTGGTGCATCGGGTCCGAAGGTCTGCAACCTCACTCAACTTCCCAACCAGCCCCATCCATGACCCACCACGCCGCAGCATCCAAGAGCTTCCATGCAACCGCCTCCTTATTGCAAGAAACAGCTGTGACCACAGAGATTTTTTTCTGTAAAAGGGCCAGGGAGCCCACCAGGCTTGGTGGACCTGGGGACAGGAGGTGAGATGCAGCCCAGCGGTGGGGCAGAGCTGCAGAGGGGGCTTCCCTTCCAGGAGGCATGAGTATCTCCCCCCTCCAGCCTCCCTCCCAGAGCAGGCGGGGTGGGCGAGATGCAGTAAACGAGCTCATTTGCCAACGAGCAGGAGCCTTTGATTGCCCACATTCGTACAGAAAGATAAAGTGGATAAAGTAATGGGTATTTACTCTTCTCTGCCTGTGTACACAACAGAATTGTGTTTCTTTTAATGGGAGCTCTGTTCTAATTGCAGTCATTATCAAAGTGAGATGTTAAGCTCAACGCCATCTTCCTATTACCTCTGTGTGTGATGAGCTGCATCTCTGGTCTGGTCTCTTAAATATCCCCCCTCCTTTGACATGATCTGAGCCACGGTCCGGATAACCCTCCCAAAATGTTTTTTTGGCACCCCCTTTGAAGCCTCCTCAGAGCCAGACGTGTTCACAGCTCCGCAGGATCCGAAAGATCCTGGTGACGTTTCATTAATGGAGCTCGTCTACCCGCGGATCCAATTTTGTCTGCTCATCAATGCAGGCGGCATGTCGTGTGAACAGCATATGCCACAGCAGATGGCACGGACTCAATTCCAGTGAGCAGCTCTGGAGTGAAATCACTCATCTGCTCTCCCCTGCTTTGTATAGACCAGGGGTGTTTCTGGGAGAGAGGTTTGAGCTGAAAGGGGAGAAGGAGCAATGATGGAAAATTAGCTGTACTCTGGGTCAGTATCTCCACCGCCTGGACCCTGCCAAGGACCCACAGCCCCTGATTTTGCTCTGCAGCAGGTCACCAGCGGCTGCACAGCTCCTAACAGCCAGCAACTACACCTTTTCTCCAGGTCAGCCCCATGGAGGAGGATCTTGAGGGCTCACGTGGGAGGTGGGGAGGTATTTAAACCTCAGCACTGGACACAAGTTGTTGTGGGCATCTCAAAGTGCTTTTGCATTGCACCTTGTCACCTACCGTGTTGCCTTCCTTTCTTGCTTCTCTCTCACTAAGCACAAACTCATCCCTGCATCCCATTTTCCACCGTGGCTGGTGTGTCTTCATGTCACTTGACAGTGGGAGAGTTTAGCTTGATTCCTGAAAGCATTATAGCTGCAATGGCATGGCATTTGGACCTACCCCATCCTGCATATTAGTTGGGTCAATTAATTTGCGAGCGTTTCTGTGCTCCTGGTTTGAGTCTCTGTCCCAGCAACCTCCGTACCTTTGCACTTCAAAGAGCAAAGACAAGCCTGGTTTTGCATGAGATGTTCCTCTGATTCCACTTGGCCCTTCTTGACTTGCATACTGCAGGAGATTGCACCACCTCTTACACCCCCAGCTGGTACCTCCACGTGTCAGCTGAAGGAGGCGGAAGGATCTTAAGGGTGGATGTCACAAGGATGGAGCCAGACTCTTCTCAGTGGTGCCCAGTGCCAGGACAAGGGGCCATGGGCACAAACTGAAGCAGAAGAGGTTCCAGTTGAATGGGGGGAAGAACTTCTTGACTTGGAGGGTGCCCGAGCCCTGGCCCAGGCTGCCCAGGGGGGCTGTGGAGTCTCCTTCTCTGGAGATCTTCAACCCCCTCCTGGCCGCTGTCCTGTGTCCCCTGCTCTGGGTGAGCCTGCTTGGGCAGGGGGGTGGCACTGGGTGAGCTCCCAAGGTCCCTTCCAACCCCTGCCAGGCTGGGATTCTGTGTGATTCTGTGATCTTGCTCCTAGAGCAAAGCCTACAGCAAAGCAAAACATAGCCCTTGAGTGAGGTCTGTAGATAAACTTTTCTCTGGTTTGTGGCGTTTGCAGATCAGGTCATTAACATTCTCTGCCATCCTGGTCACAGATTTGGATGATGATCAGACAATAGTTCCATGCATTCCATTTACAATGCCATTACATTTTAATAAGTTGTGACTCTTGAGGCAGGACCTGCCAGCTGAGGTCCAGCAGCTCACCTAATCCCAACCATGGGTAGATGTGCTACAGCTGAGTAAAATACAGCCTATGGTAATCATCCAGCCAGACCCTTGCTGTCTGACCTTGGCAAGTAGTGGGAAGCAGATGCCTCGGTTTCCCTTTTGGTGTAATAGAGGTCTTCTTTTCTGGCCTCATGAAGATGCTGCAGAGCCTTGGAAAGTCCTTTGGCTCCCCTCCCACCAGCCTGGCAGGGAATTAAGACTCTTTGGGGGAAGGGAAAAGTGAGCAAAAGCAAAATGTTGTGTACCCTCATCTCCCCCCCCGCTGAGCTGGGCTGAGAGTGGCTCCAAATGAGCTTTGCTCAGCTCTAACTGCCACTGCAAGACCGCCACTGGCTGCGACCATTAAAAAAAAAATATATATATATCCATAATCCCCAATGACAAATTCCAGAGAGGGTCAAATTCCTTTATGAGGATGAGACGAGAGGTTTTATGATCACACTGCTTTATTATACCCGGCTCCCTGTAGTGTCATATGCATCCTAAGAACCAATTTACTATGTATCTCCCTCTCTCTCCAGCAACATTAGGAACAAAACAACTTCTAAATATCCTTCCACAGCCATAGCTGTTGTTTTTTCAGTAAACATTTGCTTAGTGGCATTCAGGGACCCAGTCCTTGTAGAAGGGCCAAAGCATCCAGGCATCGCTGAGGAGATAAGTGGGTTTTTGTGGACCTTTCCTGGGAATAAAGGTTGAATGGCTCATTTTCTCCATGATAGAAAAGGGTATGGAGTCTCCTGAGCATGCTGGCTACAGCAAGGATTACATGAGGCTTTTGCTTTACTTTTCTCAAGTGACTTCCATCAGCAGGAGTGAAGAGCCTCTGGCTTAAAGGGAGAGAGCCAACTGCTCCTGCAAGGGGATGATCACCTGGAGAGAAACCCCCATGCCTTTGTCCTGGAATTTGCTTTTCTTTGGTATCTTGGATGTGGGGTTTTTTTTCTTAAACATGCATGGTAAATGATCTATTCCTTGAGACAGAGGAGTTAATGTCACCTGAAGGAATAACAGCGGGACTTAATCTAGGCACTGCACTTGGCCAACTACTGGAACAGGCTTCCAAGAGAGGTGGTTGGTGCCCCAAGCCTGTCAGTATTTGTGGACAATGCCCTTAATAACTTGCTTTAGCTTCTGGTCAGCCCCGAGGTGGTCAGGCAGTTGGACTGATCATTGTAGGGCCCTTCCAACTGAAAATATTCTAGTCTAGTCTAGGCTACTCTATTCTATTCTACTTTTGGTCCTCCTGTGGTTGGGGGATGTTGGGCTGCAATGATGGCAGCGGCCTCTGCACTCACTGTTAGAAACTTCAATGCCTTTATAGGTGGCAACGGCGTTCAGACGTCCCCATGGTAGCTGGGTCCATGTTGTTTAAGCACTGCACACAAGGTGATGACCCCTCTGAGGACACGGCTAATCAGCACAAATACAGCATCCTGCAAATGAGGGTGCTCTGCCCTGTTACACAGTTCACGGCTCTGCTCCAGATCTCCATGGTGGTGCTTTCCAAGGGAGCTGAGGGCTGCAAACCAGTGGAAAGTCTGGGTCGCAATAGCCTGTGCTTAGGGGAGAGCTTTAAGAAGAGGGTGGGTGTGGAATGATACTTTTTTGCATAAAACCTTCCCGTTTAGGGACTTTCTGAGCCAGATGGCATTCACTGTGCTGCTTTTCATCGCTCTTGCGCATTGTTCTTCCCTGGATGTCTTCAGCCCCAAGGAAGCAGCAGTGCTGAGCTGTTTAGACACTGGAAACCGCTATGTCAGAACATCCTTGATGTAATCCCTGACTATGGATGTGTAGAGGGTTGTTACAGTGGGCTCCGGGGGACTAAGTGGTGGAAGGTAAGGAGGAGGATTTTCCTTTCCAGGCTTTTAAGGAGACAGTAGGTCACCTGGAGTCAAACACGGCTGTCCCAAAGCACTTCAATGCAGCAAAATCAGTTCATCTGTGAACAAGCCACAAAGTCAATGCTGAGAAATGATGGGAGCACCAGCAAAAGCAAGAACTGGGTGGAAGAGCACTGGAGCGCCTTTCATCCCAGTGACCTTTATTTCCATCCCACGGCCCCATACTTGGAGCTTGCCAGCTAACTTTCCTTGAAAGGGGGAAAAAAAATGTATGGGGAAAAGGGATTCTTCCTGGGATCTCCTTTGCCAGGAGGGAGCTGCAAGCAGTAAACTCTGAACTCTTAAGCTAACCCGGATGGATACGTTTCACTTGCCTTTCGTATTCCCTCCCTTTGGCTTTATTTATTTGTTTTATCTCCCCTTTTCCTTTCTTGTAGTGGTCTCAGTCTCCTTTTTCTTCCTTTTCTTCCTTCTTCCCTAATTCATGCTTTCAAAGCCATCCTTGGCAGAGAGGAAGGGGAGAGGGGAGACAACCCCGTGGAAACTTCCCTCTTCTTTATTTCCAAGCTTGTTCAGAAAAGAAGCAGGGGTGGGGAAGAGAGAAAAAACACACGGTGTTAAAAACCCTGGAAATATACTCCTGCTGCTTTCCTGAATGTCAGGGGAGCGTTATCTGGCCTTGCACGTGAGGAAGGAGAACTTGCGCCTTGTGAAGTGTAATAAGGAACACAGAGCCTAATGGAAAAATCATTTGCTTAGGGCATTTAATTAAATAGGTAAATTTATGAATGGCCCTGAAATCATCAAATTAAAAAGCAGAGCTGTTGTGAATTTTGATTTGATTTCCTCCATGGGCTTTCCCTCCATCCTGCCCCACTCCCTTTCCCTTTCGTCAAAGAGGTGGCGTGTGGGGATGGCTGAGCTGCCGCCAGGCCTGTCCTCGGGCTTTCCCCAGGGTCGATGCACGCACAAGGTGGTTTTATCCCCTGCACATCAGCCGACGGTCCAAGGAGATGGCAGATGGGTGCGTGCTTTTTTTGCTGCAGGGGGTCCAGTGCACAGAGCATCTGGTTCTCACCACCTGGTCCTAGAGCTTGGTGGGGTGGCACCACATCCCTGGAGATCTGATACAACAACCGGTCCCTTACAATTTCAGTGTCCACAAACCTGCTCATCCACAAACCCATCCTGCACCTGGAGGATTGGCATTGCCTTGTGCTCTCTGCTATTCCTTGCAGACAGCACAGTCACGTCACCTGGTGCCCAACCCCCAGCACAGCCATGGAGCAGAAAACCTTCTGGTGATGGCACTTCAGTCCCTTGCTGTGCTCCAAAATCTACCTTGAACTCATATCCTGGCACCACGATTCACATTATTTAGTGCTACCATGGCATAAGGACTTCTGATGTGATGAACCCACAGCTTCAACCTTTGCCCACAGACTCAGAAATCTGGGACACTGCAACCTGTGGCATAGCGTGCATTTCTCTAGGGGCTCATCATTACTCGGAGTGAATCACTGGCCACCCTCCAAAAAAACCACCATCCATCTTCAGAGCTGGGTTGCCCAGGGAGGTGACTTTGTCAGACCTGGGCTACTAAATTATCCTTTTTGACTTGCAGCTGGCCAGGCAGCATCTGGAGCTGCCCCCACCTTCCCATGCCAGCTCAGCTTTTGGGGCCTGACGCATGGGCTGCAGGGTTTATGGTGAAGAGTTCCTGCTCATCCTTTACCTTTGTGTGGTCCTGGTTGGTGTAGTGCACCAAAGACTCTCTCAGCGCAAACTTCATGGCAACCTGTGTTTATTTTTGACCTGTCATCTGCCAGGCAGCTGCAATGGGTGTTCAGGTGGCAGAGCGGAATTGCTTCTCCTCCGCTCACCCTGGTCATCAGCCTGCTTTGCAGGGTCCATCCAGGCAGGCGTGCAGAACTAAATGGGCTTATGTGGGCAACACCAGCCAAAACTGGAGAGGACAGAGAGCAGCAGGGAAGATTAGAGGTATTACAGGGACAGAAGAGCCCCATGGCAGTCAAAAATGAGCAGCTCCAGAGGAAAAAATAGCATAGAAAAGGAAAAAACAGGGTAAGAGAAGGTGGAGTTTGTGGTGAAAAGGCTGTAGTACATTGATGTTTGTACAAGCCAGCAGTAAGAATGAAGCTATGTCCATGATGACATGGCCATGGCTTTCCCCACCACAGCAAACCTTGCAGAGGGCACAGAGTTCTGGCCCTTTCTATGATTTTTTTACTGAATGCCAGCTCTCAGCCAGCATGGCAGATGTGCCTGGAAGGTGGCCTCATTCCCCCAGCCACCCCTCTGCCACCACAGCCGTCCTACCTCTGCGTCTGGATGGTGAGCTAGCAACGAGGAAAATCCTGAGATATGAGCAAGTGTCTTTTAAAAGACCCCAGTGTTTCATTAAAATACCTTGCCTTTTCACCGAGTGGCTGCAATACGTTCATCAGCATTTCCACCAGCTCCAGGCTTCCCCCTCTTGGGTTGCAATGACAAACCCAAATCAGGGGGTCACTTCCCAGGGGCCACCCCAGGTTTCCAGGGAGCAAAATGAAGCTTCTCGTTTGACTACGTGTTTAGGTAAAGTTGGACATCTTTTCCTGCCTTCCCAGGCTCCTTTAGATCTGGGGTGAACAGGTCTTGAGGTGCAAAATCCATCTCAATTTGGCACCGACAGCTGAGACATTATGTGAGCACAGCCCCCGGAGTGAGGGATGCCCCTCTCTTTCCACTTACAGCTCCTCATGGGAGATGCTGTAGAGGAGGCTGAGGGGAGACCTGATCGCCCTCTACAACTCCCTGAGAGGAGGCTGTAGTGAGGTGGGGGTCGGCCTCTTCTCCCTGGTAACAGATGATAGGATGAGGGGAAATGGTTTGAAGTTGCGCCAGAGCAGGTTTAGGTTGGACATTAGGAAAAACTTCTTCACCGAGAGGGTTGTCAGGCTCTGGAATGGGCTGCCCAGGGAGGTGGTGGAGTCCTCATCCCTGGAGGTCTTTAAAAGAAGGATAGATGAGGTGCTTAGGGACAGGGTTTAGTGGTGGGATGGCAGGGTTAGGTTAAAGGTTGGACTCGATGATCTTAAAGGTCTTTTCCAACCAAAGTGATTTTATGATTCTGTTCTATTCTATGATTCTATGGATTTCCGACTCCCCAGGTATGCCACTGATTATCCCTTCAGTTTATTTATACGGCTGTCTGAAGTGGGGAGAAGAAATCTGTTGCGTGTCAGGCAGGAACACATTTATCCTGCCGAGATGCTGCACTGAGGCACTTAGCAAACAGCGAGCGGTGAAGGGGTGTCCTTCCTTTCAGCCTGCTCCCATCACTGGTTCTCCAAAGAGAGCAGGGACAGCTCCAGCTGTGCAAATGAAATTCAAGAGACTTAATAACATTTTAATGCATGCTCTTAGCATTGAGGGTTGGAGTTCCCCCCGCCCCTGCCTGCCCTTCTTGCTTTCCCTTTGATGGTTATAAATGGAGGGGATGTCATTTGCTTGTACAGCTGCAAGGCCAGGTCTTTGGAGAAGGTAGGGAGGATGAGGGAGATTATTTTATCAGGAACTTGAAAGAAGGCATCAAACAGCAATATGCAGGTGTGTTGATTTCCCAGAGAGCTCTAATCAGCTAATAATCTAATCTGTCAGCCTTTCTCAGCAGTGATAAAAGTCTTCATGGCTCCTGGGATGAAACTGCACTGCCCATTATCCCAGCCCCAACGCTGAGCTCTTTGGGTTATCGCTGGAGAAGACAAACCTGGTCATGAGCTGCCCAGGAGCTGCCAGTGGGGAATTGTCCACCCAAGGCCTTTACCTTCACATGGTCTTGATCTCCAGGAAAGGTGAAGGACTGTTGAGGCTATAGGAGATGGCTGTGAAGCAGAGCTCGCCATTCCTTTGTCTACAGGACAGCCAACACCCACTGCCCAAATATTCCCAGGAGTTGCAATGCCCCTGCATTTGTGGTCAAGTCTGAAAACCCCAGACTCTGAGGTTCAGAGTTTCTCCAGGTGCTGTCTTCCTGTGGTGGCTGATGGTTGGTTGTACAACGGTCCTTACTGTTGTCCTGTCCCACTGAAGTACTTCTGGGAACTCCAGAGATGTGCACTACGCTCTTGATGGACCATTGCCATTGAGGATGTACGGGTTTTGCTCTCTTTCTGTTGTTGAGCACAGAATCACAGAAGGATTGAATTCACTGGTGACATATCCACAGAATTCATGCTACGTCGGCTTCATTATCACCCTTTGGATGCCAGGGTGACAGAGCTCAGTGCTAGTTGCCTTTGTTAGGATGAAGTATGAGTTCTCAGTCTTCAATCCAAGGCACAGACTTACCTGGTCATCTTGTTTGCCATGGTTTTTTCCCCTATGAGATGTTCATTCCCCATGGAAGAGGAAGGGTAGACTGAGCTGGTAATGGACAAATGAGATAAGAAAACTCCTGGATGTGCCTATATCTGTGGCATCCATGTCTGCTCTCCTCTGCAGCACCCTGGGCAGACAAACCCACAGCTCACATGGTGAACTTCTGTCCTTTCCACCCAGGGCACCTGAGGACACATTACCTGCACAGCCTCTCTAATCCAGACACAGAGCAGTGAAAAGAGGAACTGGAGGTTTGCTGTGCTCTCCTCCTCCTCCTGGGCCAGAAACATGACCAGCCCCCATCAACAGAGACTGTCCATCTCTTCGTCCTCCTGGCTGAGCCCAAAAGCAGGCAAGTGTTCCCATCATCCTCAAATATCTGCACTAAACACAGCAAAACCAACGCAAGCAAAGAAGCCATTTCTTCTTACATGTCGAGGAATGGAACAGATGCAGGTGACTGTGACCCACACCCTGGGACTCACCATGCCCATACTGAGTTTGGCCCATCCAGAGGCAACAGACAAGAGTTTGGAGTGATGTTAAGGCAGAAAATGCTGGGTTTGTGTACTCCATAGTTAGGTTCCTGCTGCCTGAGGGCAATGCTGCATCCTCCCAGCAGAGCGGACTCTCTGGAGGTGGCATCCCAATGATAACGCAGCCATGCTGGAGATGTTGCACAGCTGGCTGAGGTGGGATCTGACTGACTGTGGGGGGAATAACTGCGGCAGGAATTATCATGGGATAGCCTGTTAGCATAATGAGAGCATCTTTCTCTTTAATAAATCAGAATTACTGTCTAGAAATCTGTCGTTACTAAAAAAATAAATGCTTGCTTTTGCAGCATGGGGCATGAGCCAAAGCTATCATGTTAGGATCATCATACAGTGAGGCAAAGAGCTGTGGCACAGCCAACAAAGGGCAAGTGGTTGGGTGGTGCTGAGTTTGGAGAGCGCAGTCAAGCAAAACCCCTGGTACACCCAGGCACACAGACATGGAGTATTGCCCAAAGGCCACCAAACTTTTCCCAAGCCATTTTCATCCATCTTCTCATCACAGCAATGGAACTAAACACATTGCAAATATTTTGCATCTCCAGAACCAACCAATTTTTCACCATGAGAACAGTCACCCATTGGAATAATCTCGCCAGGTTGACTCCACCACACTGGACACCTTCAAGACACAGCTGGACAGGGTGCTGGGCTGTCTTGTCTAGACTGTGCTCTTGCCTAGAAAGGTTGGACCAGATGATCCTTGAGGTCCCTTCCAACCTAGGATTCTATGATTCATGATTCCATGATTCAATCTGTTCAGGGTAAGGCACAGGTTCCTTGCCCCAGACATCACCCTCCAGCCCTCAGCAAAAAGTCAGTGCCACCTCTGGGCCATTCTGCTAAGCAAAGATTTTCAAAAGCTCCCAGGGGTAACAGGAAGGGGGGTTTTCTGATGCAAGGGGACCACAGGAGTAGTCCACACCCTGGGCATGAGCCTCACTGCCCTTGGCAACCTTCAGCCTATCTTTGAACTGGCTGAGGACAGCAGAGCATAGCCAGGAGATCTGTCAGCTCTCCAGGGATCTCTGATCATGAAAGACAGCGAAGTTTTCTGAACAAACTGAATTCCTCTCCATAATACAGCCCAGGTCCTTGCAGCTGAACTAAATGGAGTATCTCTGCAGGTCTGTATCTAAAACATTAGACTAGAAACACTTCCTCTATCCTTTAGATACCACTGACCCCCATGCAAATACATTTTCCACTGCATGGGGCTCTCGGAGACTACATGTTAAGCATGATTGTATCCTCTCCTCCAAATAAAATGTCTTCACTCAGTCAGACCTTTCTACTCTCCCCTGCACAGTTCCTTTTCTTTCCAGAGCTCTTGCTGGTTCTGTTTTTTTAGAGAATTGCTGGATGGTGCCATCAGGGAAAAACAGCACCACTCACATCCCATGAACTCAGTGCAGAAGTGAAAAATGCAAACAGCTAGGACAGCCTGCCAGGAAGGGCCTTTCTTTGACTTTGCAGCCAGATCTCTGAATTTCTGTAAGTTCAGCCCAGGGGTTGGCTCACAACGTTCCTCTGCGTTACCAGTTTGCTGCTCTTGCATTTCTCTTCTCACATTTGGGAGCCGCTGCACCAAATGTGTCGGTCTGGCCCCAGAATAATTCTGTGGCATCTGTTGAAGCTGAGGAAATGTTCAGAGTTGGAGTAAAGCAAAGTGTGAACATGTAGGGCATCTTCATCTCTCTTCTTGGAGCAGCGTCTCCCATCAAAAAGTGCAGGACCTTTGAGAAATGCAAGTACATTACTATCAGGGGCTCTCCTGGGATCCACCCCAGCCTGTAAAACCCATCCTGGAAGAAACCAGGTGTGAATCCAGGCTTATCCCCAGATCAGACTCAGATTGAAGCAATCACTGCCTCCCTGTTAGTCTTGACTTGCTGCTGCACAAATGGCTCCATGCAGCCTATGATTGAGGTTGCCAGCTTAGCAGCGATGCCCCATCTGCCTGCCAGGTACCTTGGTGGCCAAGATACCTACATACCTGCACCAGATGCTTCCCGTTTAGAGCCTGCCTTACTTATTTTTTCTTCCATTCCCATCAAGTCCCTTCTCCTGCTTTCCTTCAGCTGCTCTTTCAGCTTGTCTCAGAGGTGTGAAGAAGAGAAGGCTGAGAGGGGATCTCATCAACACCTACAAATATCTCAAGGGTGGATGTCACGAGGACGGAGCCAGACTCTTCTCAGTGGTGCCCAGCACCAGGACAAGGGGCCATGGGCACAAACTGAAGCACAAGAGGTTCCAGGTGAACGGGAGGAAGAACTTCTTGACTTTGAGGGTGACCAAGCCCTGGCCCAGGCTACCCAGGGGGGCTGTGGAGTCTCCTCTGGAGATCTTCAACCCCCGCCTGGCCGCTGTCCTGTGTCCCCTGCTCTGGGTGAGCCTGCTTGAGCAGGGGGGTGGCACTGGGTGAGCTCCCAAGGACCCCTCCAACCCCTGCCATGCTGGGATTCTGGGATTTGGTGGTTCTGTGAGTGATTCTGTGTGGAGCATGGGAAACAAGCGCTGCTTCAGGAGTTACTGTCTGTGTCCCCCGGGAGATGTTGGGAATGGCAATGCATGGAGCAGAGCAGGAGCTGACAGTCCTAGCAGACACTTCCTTTGGTATCTACAGCAGAGGTGCTAAAGCCAGGCATGCAGGGGAGGTGAGGAGGCAGTGATGAAAGGCAGGGTCTGGGAGGCACCCAGGGTCCTCAAGGGGGTGGGTCTGAGGGTATTTGGAGAAGCGGCCGGTGGCAGTGTGCTGACATCTGCAGAGGGTGCGGGCTGAGGAGGAGGATGGGTGGTGGGACTGAAGAAACCACTGGTGCAGTGTGATCCTCCTCGCCAAACCTCCCCTGCCAGGCCCTGAATCCAACACCCTTCAGCCTTTGGAAGGACTGTATGTGAAAACAACTAAGCTGTGCCAAATCTTTCCCTCTTTCTGCTTTCTTCCAGTGCCATCAGGGCTGGCTTGGAGCTCCAGACTCTTCCCCAAATGAGAATAAGTTTGATGTTGTCTGCTGAGCTGCTGAAGACTAGTCCTTTCTTCCTCCTGGACTGGCTTTCTCCTAGCTAAGCTAAGCTTAATGGCTATTAAATGTTATAGGTGGTCCCCTAAGACTTTTGGGGAACTAATCCCCACTGATTCTCTGGGAATTAGGGCACTAAATATCAAAAAATCTAAACCATTTCCTAAGTGCTGAGGGTGTCTGCTGCCACACTCTGCTTCTAAACATGTTTCTGAAGCTACCCAGCTCTGCAAGTTTTCAAGGTGGTCTCCTAATTTTGGAAACTGAGCTACACTGGGATGTAAAAAAAAAAAAAAAAAAAAAAAAAAATCACTTTTTTTTATATCTCTCTCTCCCAAAAAAGCTTTCACTGCTTCCAAGCAAAGAGAAGGTAGCAGAGGGTTTCTAATTCTGAAGCTGTCAGCTCATTTGTTTTTGTGCCAGCTGGAGCAAGCCGGAGTGACGAGGATCTGGAAATCGGTGTGTCTGAAAGCCGTGCCTGAGCCAGCAGTTTTTATCTGGCTAATAATATTTATAATTGGTTGACTTTTATTAGAGGGAGGGGGAAAAAAAATCAGAAGGTTGAAAATCTTGCCTGAAGATTTTAACTCTGTCGAGTACCAAGCAATCTTCCATCATGCTTTTTTTTTTTTTCTCCGTGGCCAGCATCAGAAATTTTGCTGGGTCTTTCTGCTCTGGTGATGGTTGTTGTTATTCTCATTGATGTTCAGACAGGACCGCGTCAAAGTGGTTGTTTGGAAAGGAGGAACCCAATCTTGGAGCATCTTTCATCATTCCCTAGGGCTAGAAGTGTTCATCAGAGCTGGTGTCCCCCCACTTTGGTCATGGACCTGGACATCTGGTGAGTGGGGTGGGACAGATCCAGTGACTGGGGAGACCAAGGCTGTATCTCGGTGCCAGCTTTGTAGACCATGGTCTGTGGACAGAAATCTTGAGATCCTCTCAAGGATCCAGATAGCCTCATTTGCACCCCATTCTTCCACCCATGGAATGGAGATGAACTCAAAGCACACTGGAAGAGCCCAATCTTTAGTCCTTCTACTTGCACCTCCACATAAAACCTGCCCAGTTTGCCCTTTCCTTTGACTGGTGATGCCTGGATTCCCAGCACAGGGAGAGGTCACCAAAGGCCTGGAGGTCTCAGAGGATGCGATGACCAGACCACAGCCAGTAGTCCCAGAGCCTCAGACATGCCCCAGTTGAGGACAGGCTGGTGGCTGGCTCTTTAGGCTGGACATTCAGCAGCTTGGGCAAATCATCAGCAAGGCCCAAAGGACAGACAGATCAGGGACAGACTGCCACAGCTGACTGGTAGCAGCTCCACGTCCTGGTAGCTCACTTCCCTAAAGATCAGCAAACCAAAGCCCAACTTCTCCTGTGACTGCAAAAGAAAAAAACCAAATATTGGTCTTTCAGAGTAACTCAAGTTTCTGAGACAACTCAGTGGGACAGGGGGTTTCTCTCTTTTTGGTAAGTTTTCTTCTAGTAGTTTTCTTGCAGAAGAAGATCACAAGGGACCTCCAGCCCGGAGAGGAGAAGAGCTGGTGGGTGAGACTGGCAGGGTTCAGTTTTCTCACCTTCAAACTCCTCTCCCTGCTTTTCAGCAACTTGTGCTTGGCAGGCAAGGTCAGTTCAAAGCCCAGAGCATCTGCTCTGCACTGAGCATGGTCACCATCCCCAGAACTGCAGCACATTGTCACGCCGGGGAATGGGGCCAGTGCTGCCCAGGGTGGGTCAGGGAGGTACGGGAATCAAAGGGAGCAGTGCCGGTGGAGAGCCTGGCAGGCACGAAAGCCTCCCTTTGAAGAGTATATTTAGGACTCCGAGGATACCCACTGTGCTGGTGTCCTTAGCAACAAAGCATCCTTTGCCCCCAAAGCGGACAAAGTGAGGACTCACCCCATGTGCCTTCCCACATGCTATGCATGAGGTGGAAGGGTGACCTTGTCCCTGCCGGACTCGTGGCAGCCACCAAGGTGTCTTCTCTCCCCAGACCCCAAACTGTAAATGACACTGAAAAAAACAGAACGGCCACAGTCAAGGTGCTGGGGATGGCTAAGAATTGTGTTGAGCCAGACCACTGGAAAAGGGATGTGGAGACCCCACGCCCAAGCCAAGAGGATCTTCATCCAGTTGGTGAACATCAGCTTCTCAACCCTTTTCCTCCCTTCTGCTTCCCTGGTGGGTGGCTCCACTCAGAGGACACAGTGCAGAGCAAGGCTATCTCAGGTCTGTGGCAGGCAGGGAGATCACTGGGCTTGCTGGGCCACTGGACAGGCTTTACCTGGGCAATCCTGAAGTCTCAGGAGCTGGCCTGGCCTTAGCTGGCAACCAGCAGGCTCAGAGCACAGTCGTTAACTCTTTGCAGCAGCCTGGACCCCTTTTTGTCTGAGATTTTTGGGCTGCTAATTTGCTCTCTCCCCATAGACACGATTCTTCTTCTGAAGGACCCAAAAGGGGTCGAGAGACAAAGGGGTTTCTTCCCAGAAATGAAATCAGGCTGACAATTGTAGGATGCAGCCTGACCCAGATGATGAAGCCAAAAGGTTTGCTCCCTATCCAGGCTGGCCTGAAACCCAGAGCTACGCCTGTCCATCACAGGCAGACAGATGCCATCAGACTGTGCAACACTGCCAGGACAGCCAGGCCACTGAGAAAAGAGTGGAGAAGACAGTTTCTCTGCTGATCCCTATCACCGCAGGGTCTCAGGTCTTTGGCTGGGCATCCATGTCCCTCCTATCTACCAGTTTGCTCAGATGAAGGGATACGATGGCTGGTACCTCCTGCTGACCAGGAAATAAACCCTCAGAGGAAAGACAGTCATCAAAAAGGGGCATGTTGCCACCACAGAGATCCAGGCATCAAGGCTGTCCATGAGGATCAAGTCAATTAGGAATCCAAAAGCATCTCCCTCCTGAGACAGAGGAGAAATCCCCTGGTAGATGCAAAACAAAGCAAAGGAGGCAACTCTTCACTCCTTACCCAAACCTCCTTGACACCAGAGGCTGTGGATGCTATTACAGGAGTTCAGAAAAGGGCCAGAAGGAAATGCATCAAGAGCTGTTAAATACAAAAAGGCCATCTCTGCCTCCGGAGGGAACGTTGAAGGTGGCTACTAAGCATGACAGTCCCGGGTAAGGCTTTCAAAGCCAGGAGCTGGGATGTCTCTGAAGATACCCCATGTTTCATTTGTTTTAACCTTCCTCCTCCTTCATCTGCTGGTCAGAGACACTGCTCTGCCTCAGGGGCACCTCTGATTGACTCTGGAGGGCTATTTCATTTTCTCAGGGCCCCCCCAAATCAATGAAGTAAGGGGATGAAGGCAGGAGAAGCTCTCAGATGGATCCAGGCTGACCGCAAAGCTACCTGGCACGCTGGCCACTGGTGCCTGGGAAAGGCTGGGTGTCCTCCACTGGGTCCCTTGCTGCTCTTCATAAAGCCTGCTCTTGCTCCGAGCACTGCCTGCTGTTCTCCAGCCTGGACAAACCAAAGTGGGCATTGTGGTGGGAAGGAAAGATCAGCAAAGCTCTTCTGTCATCCTGCCTTGCCCTGTTCCCACCCCAGCCTCTGCTAGGAACCTGCAGAGACTCGCACGGGCTAATTAAACAGCAGTTTATTCTTTATCATCGCTTGTCTCTGTCAATGACAGCAGCAGCCTGTGATGGCACGGACAGGGTCACTCTTAATTAGCCGTGAGATGAAGTGATAACCTTGAAGGCCACGGCAGACCTAAACAAGGCTAATACTCCCTGTCAAACCAGCAGCATTTCAAAGGCTGTCAGCTGAGATGTGCATGAACCAGGGAAAACAAACCCGCTCACCGGGGCTCCTGCAGCATCTCAGGACCAGGGAGAGATGATGGGAGGGAGAGGCGTGTGCGGCATGGCCCCTGGTTCCCCAAAGCAGGGCCAGCTTTGCCTTGGAGCCATCGCTGAGGACAGATGTGCAAACAGCTGGCACCAGGCTGATGGGGCAACTGGGGGAAGGGGAGCAAGGTGGGACCCCCACCACCCAGCAGCGAATGAAGTCTGTGGCTCCAAAGCTTTGCCTCACCAGCTCAGGGGCAGCTGCAGACACGGGGAGATGGGCAGTCACACGCAGATATCCATGGAGGATAATCACCAAGGCTCATTCCCTATGGGAAACAAGCTGTGAAATCTCCCTGAGTCAAGCTGGCTCTGTGTGAGTTCCCACTGGCACAGGAACACAGCCATGTACCTACCATACCCTCAGCATCCCAAAATCCTCCCATTCCCAGCTCAGCCTCTCACTTTGAGGATGGCAATTCAGCCAGGGATGCCTCTGCTTCCCTGCCCCAACAGACGACAGTCAAGCATCCCTTTTTGCCTGAAAGCTTTGTGCAGCAGGAGATGCCTCCATCAGGGCGCTGCTCCAATGCTGCTGTTAAAAGCCTTCTGTAAATTTTCATGGAGATTAGCAAGCCTTTTCTGCAGAGCCCTGGGCAGACCTCTTGCAGTCCATGAGGCTGGCCATGGAAATTGCAGCCATTTCCAGAGACAGCTGTCGAAACTTGCCTCTGGGCATCCTTCTGCTGCTTCCCTCTGTCCTCACAGCCAAATTGCTTCACCGGTACCTCCTTCTGCTTCTCCCACACTTGCTGGGAACCTGGATCCCAGATCTGAGCTGGGCTCCAGCCTGTCACAGCACCCTCACCTCAAAGCCCAGGGTGGGAAGGGGACCATGTCTGTGCCTTTTTGGCTCCAGAGCACAATTTCACTTGTTTGCTTCCATCTCCTTCCCCAAGACCCTGGTTTCGTATCCACCCATGACGCTCTAGAGCAGGGACATGCAGCACATGAGGGAGAGAGCTCTGCCCTGCATGGTGCTGAGCCAGCACAGGGTCCCCTTGCTCCAGCCCCAAGCTCTTCCTATGAGCTCCAGCAGCTCAGTGGCACTAAGCCAACTTGCCAGGGCTGACCCCAGAGCTCATAACAAGAAATAACAAACCAGAATCTGGATGAGTCACATCTTAATTTGCAAGACTTATTGTGTTGGGAGACCTAGTCTCTATAAACGTAGACCCTGGCAAAGCATCTAATGCAAATGGAGTAGTTTTCACCTGACAAGCCTATGGCATACAATCATCACAATTATTTTAGACTTTAAGAGTCCCACCTCTCTACATGCACATGGAGACACACAGGCAGGTCCGTGGCACCTTCTCCTTTCTCTTACACCTTGCTCAGCTTTTCCCAGGCAACTCCAGCTGGCCTTAGTCACTGGAAACCCATGTGATGCATGTGGTCCTGCCAGCCTGGGAGATATCGGGCCAAGGTGGGAAGAGAGGAGGGGGGATCACAGGGATGCGATGTGCTGCAGAAATCTGAGGTGAGCAATGCATTTCCTTCCCTGCACAGTGCTGGAGATGGGGTCTGAGGCTGGTGCCCACAGCTGATCCAATCTGGCAGGCTGGGCCAGCTCCTCCTGCCTCCTCTGCAAACCCTCAAGGACATAAGGGACGGCTCAGCCTCTTCTCTAAGGAGGATGTTTTGGCAGCCGCTTGGCCTCAAAGCACTAAGGATCCCTTTCTCCACCCTGGATTGCAATGAACTCTGATTTTTGGACTGACAGGAGAGAATCATCATTTCCTCTTCAGCCAGGAAAGCCTGACATAGCTCGCAATGACTTTGGATCTCCCCAGACTCCCTTGAGAACAGCAGCAATGTTATTCACACTGCCATCAGTGTGTCTGCCACTCCTAAGAGCTTACACCCTGCAAACAGTGTCCTCCAGAAACCCAGGGAGGTGAGGAGGAGGCAGGATACATGGGTCCCACTGATGCTTTATTTGGTAGCTTTGTCAGAGTCCCCCAAAAGCTGCACTGGTGTGCGCACCAGCCCTCGTCCTCCCCGTGGTAAAGCTGATGGATGAAGTACCCCAAATGTCATTTTTCACCCTGACCCCAAGGCCCTTAATGAACTGGCAGATGCCAAAATCTGTCCCGCTTTCATCCCCCAGTTCCCCCCCATCCCTTGCAGCTATGCCTATACGAGTCATTTATGGACTTTTATCCATGGTCATCTATCCAGGGTGAAGCTATGGGAAAATCTTCCAGACTGTTCAGCTCCTGACATGATTTTGGGTTGTACTAACTAGCACCCTCCCAGCCAATGCCCTGGCATAGCTGAAACTGCCACAGTTGCCTCCAACCCACGGAGGAAAAGATTGCAGTCTCCTTTCTAAAGCCCTTTGAGAGCCCCTGAATGAGGAATGCCTTATGAGAGCAAGACCGTATTATACTTCTGCCTTTTACACAAATGAAAACAGAAATGTTGTAATATTAAAGGACTTTTCCAAAGCTGCAAGCTGGATGGTCCTGGGAGAACCAGAAATGAGCGCCAAGCACATGAATTACAGTCCGAATAGTAACTACTCCTGGCCAACTGGTGCCTTCACTGCTGTGCCCTAGAGACCCAGGCCAGCAGTCCATCTAGCAGACTGTGTTGCCTCCCATGGCACCAGTAAGAGACACTGTTTAGCAAGATGATGTGAACCAGGATCCTTTTTCTCAAGTCTCCTCCCATGGGTCAAGTCCCCATCCCTGGGGGTATTTAAAAGCCGGGCAGACGCGGTGCTGAGGGCCAGGGTTTGGGGGTGGGATGGCAGGGGTAGGGGAACGGTTGGGCTTGATGAGCTTAAAGGGCTTTTCCAACCTAAACGATTCTATGATTCTATGATTCTATACTCCTCCAGCATCCCCATTTGTTCTGTTGGGGATGCTAAGGGGACATCCCTGCCCCTCTTGTATCTTTCTTTATGGACCTGCTGGTCCATGAAATTATCTAATCCCTGGTGGGCTTGGATGTGCCCTCTTCCTGACTACCTGGGAAGGAAGTTGGAGTATAAACTGGGATTGCAGGGCCAGTTTGGGCCAGTCGCTACCCACCATCATAACTAAAGCCAGCAGTGCTCCAGGCACAGTGCTCTTTTCATGTCCCACAAGGCAAAGCTTTCCCTACACAAGCACCTGCAGACTCCTGCTAGCCAGAATCCAGCCCCGCATCTCAACACAGTACATTCCACCTGAATCCATGGGGTTTATTTCTTTCTGTGTGCAGCCTCACACCCCAGCCAGAAGCAAATGCTGCTTACTGAAGACATACTGCTTTCCATTTCAAATCACAGACCTTATAAATAAATCCCTTGGGAGGAGAGGGACAAGCGAGAGGCAGAGAAGAGGCAATCTCTGCAACTTACTGGCCTCTAATTTGGCCTCCTCTGGTCATCCCAAAACTGAGAGGGGAGGGAAATGTGATGCCACCCCTCCGTTGTCTGTGCTGCCACTCCAAAGCGTTCCCACTGCTTCCTCATCACTGTTAATGACAGGTCAGCGATGGCTGTGATTGACAAGTGCCACTATCTCTGTTCTCACTCCCACAGCACCAGGACAAATACTGTCTGTCTGTCTTGCAGCTCTACACATGTTAGCATTTCCCTGGAGCTGTTACGAAGCCTGCTCCATCTCAGTCGCCGTAGGCTGTAAGATGGAGAATCATGCAGCCCCGTCATTAAGAGGGTTAAATGTCTCTGGTCACAAAGCCCTTCTAGCATACAAACCTATTGATGCTGGGATTAACTTAACAAAGCCGATGGACTGAACTGTTAAGCGAGGGGGCAGGGAGTGCCAGGAGTTAATCCATTTGGGGCTCAGCCAACTAAAGACATGGCCCCAACTTTTGACATCTTCCAGCCATGCCTGGTCAGTGGGGAAAGGCGGCAAGCACCCCATCCCGTGGGGCTGAACTGAAGTCTGGGAGCCAGCCCTTGCAGCTCCTGGATCCCAGCACACCACAGTTCCTCGCCTCCTGTGTGTCCAAGCGCCTCCTGCCACCAGCAGGATGAGTGGGTGGTTTCTGGTGGAAAACAAGCACGGGAGATGCTTTCTCATGCCTGACTTGCAGGTGTGAGCCCCCTGGCCCTGCAGAGCCACAAACATGGGCTGCTCACCTGGTTTGGAACCCTATGGGTGGGATATGGGTGATTCAGCCTCTCCACAGTAGGTCCTATTCCTATCGACAAAGACACGGAGGTATCACATCTAGGTTCCACGCAGCTCTGAGTCCAGTTCATCTGCAGGGTAAAACCCAGAGGCGTTTAGCAGTGACAGTGGTTGGCATGAGGTCTATGTGTGCCCAGGAAGGGCAGGGATGAGACCTGCTGCCTTGCCCAGGAAAGGCACCAGCCAGCCCCTCCTCCTGCAAGATCAGAGCATCTCTTCCAGCTCCATCGGGCAAACGCTTCCCGGCAAACATCTGCACAGTCACTGCATGCTTATCTCTGGCCAGAAACTAAAGAGGGATGGTGATCCCCATGGGCGCATCCCACCCGCTGATAAAATGCTTGGCTTTACATCAGGCAGCTCTCCCAGCCGTCTCCAGGATGCTCGCCTCTCCCAGCTGGCTCTCCAGAGGGGTGTAGCTCTTCTGTTTTTCAATTTCTGTGACCGAGGTCCTTTTTTCCAGCAAAACAAATGCACAACAGGTCTCAGTATCCACTCCTGTAAACAAACAGCATGTGGGACTGGCCAGCATTGAGCCTGAGCTGTGGTTTTTGTGCAAAGGAGCACTGAGGCATTGCAATACGCCCCACCACCCCCGAATGCTATAAAAGCAGCAGGAGACGGTGGAAAGCAGCTCACATTTCAACAAACCCACAGACTTCCATCTTCCCCATCATATTATTATTATCATTACTGTTTCTATTGTTGTAAATAAAACAGTAAAACCCCACTCTGAGTCTTACAGAGGGGAGCAGCCATCTCTTGCAGAGGCGGTAGGAAGCTGGGGAGGCCACATAGGAACTGCTGCATGTAATAAGAGCCACGATGCTCCCAGGCTGTCATCCAGCTCTGAGAACATCCAGTTGGAGACGGTTCAGAGGGTGGAAGGAGGCTTTTCTCCCTTCATGGGCAGTTTGCAGCCAGAACAGGCCCTGGGAAGAAATCCTTCTGGAAACCCACCTCCCTCCCATCTCTCCTGTTTCTACCTCCCGTCTGTGGCGGAGCTGGAAACGGGTCCAAGATGTTGCATGGCCAAGTGTCGGACTCAAGCGTGGAGCTTGGGGAAGAAGGTTGCCCCAGGGGGGCGAAGGGCTGTGTTTGATGGGTGCAGTCACCGCAGAGCAGCAATGGGGTCTGCTCTCAACAGGTGGAGGGGAAGGTCAGTTCCCAAAGCTGCAGGCCTGAGGCAAAGCGATTGAGGGATTCAAGCATTTAAGAGATTTTCTGCAAAGGTTTTCACTGCAATTGACCTTTAAAAGGCCAATTCTGTTGCTTTTGTAGTTAAAGCTGATCAGTGGGGGACACTGTTAGCACTTATTTGCTTTTTTTTTTTACCCCATGGTTTTCCAAAACGACAGTTAACTCTCTAATCCCAGCCTCACCTAAACCACCTGGAAAAAAACAGGTTAGTGACTCAGGACTTACTTTTTTTCATGCGTTTGCTCTTGGTCCAGCTTCCCACCATCCTCTTGGACCTGCAGAGCCACAAACATGGACTCCTCATCCAGTGTCCCCTTTTCACCAGCAGATCATGCACCAGGCTCATGTCCACTGCCTGCTGGATCCCAGACAACCAGCCCTGAAGAACAGGCCCTCTGCGATTCCCTCTCCTCTTCACCAGTGTCCCAAAACACTGACTTGCCAGACCAGTTCAATACAGTGCCGGAGCTGTGTCTTGGTGATGGTGGCGCTGCTCCTCAGAGGAATGGGCTGTAGGGCAGGAGCAACTGATGTCTCTTGATTGAGCATTTAATGTATTTCTTACTTGCAGCACATTAAAATATGATGGGCCAGTATATGGGGTCCAGAGACTTCACCACTTCTCGTGCCAGCGCTTCCACAAATGAACTTTCTGGTTGAGCCCGACATTTAAGTAGGGTGGTAGCATTGGCTACCACCATGATGTGTTTTGAGATGCAGAAGAACCATATCTTCATACTCTGCTCTTTGTGCTTTGATAAGCACCCGTTGGCCTTGAAACTCCACCTCCACGTCCCTCACCTCTCCTGCCTCTCGCCACATCCTGGTGGCATGTACCATCTCTTGGCTGATGGAGGTATCTCTGCAAAATCCTCCTCGTAGCATCAGCCAGCATGTCTTTGTAGGGTTCAAAAGCGAATTGGTAGCAGGCCTCTGGTCCTTTTACCAAAGCCTGTCATTCCCTGTCAAGGATGTTTGCATTGCAGTTGAGGCCAGCTCCACCTCAAGGATGGTGCAAGGCACCTGGCAGCATTGTGGTGTTGACCTGAGCCACGGGAGATGCCAGCTCACAGATATTTCTGAATTTCAGGGGTGTCCAGGCTGAGCTCCTGCCTCATGGCACATGACCCTCACTCAGGTCACTGTTGCTTCCAGACACTTGGAAGCAGTTGGTGGCCACAACTTGGGGAACTTGTGTCCCTCTGACAAGCACTGCATTGCTTTGGTGATGACACCAGGTCCCATGTAGTAGGAAAAGATAAGGTGGGGTCTCACTGGGAATGAGGGAGGATACACAACAGCAGCAAAATCGAGCCAGACCACAGGCTCACCTGGCCCAGTGGTCAACAGCAGCTGCCAAAGGAAGAGCATGAAAACCAGCCAGCACATAGTGATAGTTTCCAGACTACTCTTTTTGCTCTTCGCATCTCAGGTTTTCCACAGAAGTGGTGTCTTCATTTACTTTACCACATCTGGTATCTTTTCTTCCTTGATTTTTTTCCCAGTTACTCCCATGTAACTTCCTGGCATCCGCAAACTGCAGAAAAGAGTCATCAGCTTAACTACCTGTGGGGCCACATGCTGTGTCTATTTGGAGGCCATCGCCTGTTACATCTTATTTTTCATCCTGGAGAAGACTCTGAATGGTCAATCTTATCCATCTTCTCCGTGAGCATCATGATTTTGTAGACCACCCTCATACTGGTCGGTACCATCAGAGTGTATTTGTAATATATATTTATACATTAAAAGAGGGGGAAAGATTCCTTCTTTACAGCCTAAAATGCTCCAAAAATAACTGCTCCCATCCTACTGGTTTGTTCACATTGTACTTCTGTTAATGAATTAAGGCTTTTATAGACTGAAAGGGCAAAAGTATTGCCACCAAGTAAATTACCTTATCTTCCCCAGCTGAGAGGCAGTGTAAAGAGAGCACAGAGAACAGGTAAACTGTGGAAAATCATACAAAAGATGTATTGATTTATTTTTTTTTATTCCCCTTCCCTCTTTCCCACCTCCCAGCTGGTGCCAAAGAGGAGATAAGAGCTGCCAGGACTTCTAAGGGGATGAGTCATCTTCTTTCAAGCCCCTGTGACTTGACTTTAAAAAGTCAATGAAAGAAAAGCCTCAGCAAAGTGAAAACTAGAGTCAATGAAAGAAAAGCCTCCACAAAGCAAAAACTGGAAGATCCACCAACCCAGTGTGTCGTGGCTTAACCCCAGCCGGCAACTCAGCCTCATGCAGCCGTTCACTTGTTCCCCCCCAGTGGGATGGGGGAGAGAATCGGAAGGGTAAAAGTGAGAAAACTCATGGGCTGAGATAAAGGCAGTTTAACAGGGAAAGCAAAAGCTGCGCATGCAAGCAAAGCAAAACAGGGAATTCATTCACCACTTCCCATCAGCAGGCGGGTGCTCAGCCATCTCCAGGAAAGCAGGGCTCCATCACACGTGACAGTGACTTGGGAAGACAGACACCATCACTCCAAACGTCTCCCACTTCCTTTTTCCCCCAGCTTTAAATACGCTGAGCATGATGTCATACGGCGTGGAAGATCCCTTTGGTCAGTTGGGGTCAGCTGTCCCAGCCGTGTCCCCTCCCAGCTTCTTGTCCCCCCCCATCCGCTCGCTGGTGGGGTGGGGTGAGGAGCAGAAAAGGCCTTGGCTCTGTGTAAGCCCTGCTCAGCAGGAACAAAACCATCCCCGTGTTATCAATACTGTTTCCAGCACAAATCCAAACCATAGCCCCATAGCAGCTTCTGTGAAGACAATTAACTCTATCCCAGCCAAACCCAGCACACTGCAAAGGAGGAATTATCCAAGGAAAGTCTGTTAATGGGAGCAGGAAGGGGAGGTAAGGAGCTTAAGGTGCAGAAGTAGTTTAAAACCTGGCTCTGCCCCAGACTCCTGCTCCAACCCTGGGCCAGCCTGGTGGAGTGAGGCATCCCCTTAACACCCTGCAATCTTGTATTTCTGCAGTCTGAAAGGACAGGGCATGAACCAAAGTCCCACACAGCTGAGCCCCTCCTGAGCAGGACGCGGGTGTTTCCTGCACTAGCTGCAAGTGAAAGATGCACACAGCAGGTTCACAATGGGGAAGCGGCCACCCCAGCTCAAGCATCCCCTGCAAGGTGGCAAGACCCCTGTGCACGGGTGCTACATGCCCTTGAGGCAGTAGTAAACCAGAAAGGAGGTGGCTGAGAAATTTTTAGGTCATTTCACATAAGAAGAGGAGCTTGCAATGATTTCCAGGGCAGGGAGCCTGCGGAAGAGGCCGCCAGCAGAGAGGACACAGAAAGGACGTTTGTTCCCTTTGCTTTCATCCTCCATTGCTTCAAAGCCTCCCAATCATCAGCTCGGTGGCAGGCCTGACTCACAGGCGGCTTCAAGGAGGCATTTTCCCGTGAGACCCTTCTGAAGGCTCTAGTGACTCATAGGGGCCTTTGGGCACGCTGACTCCCCGTCCTGCTCTGCCCCTTGGGAAGGGCAAGGGAAGGATGCTGCCTTCAGCCTGCATCTCCCATGCCACCCTGGTCCATGCATTGACTGGTGGCCTTGGTTGCTGATCCTTTCCCAGCAGACTCAGGACTCATGGCTGCTTTGGACCATCCTGTCACCAATTCTTCACGAGTCTCGTCTCATCTCGTCTCATCTCATCTCATCTCATCTCATCTCATCTCATCTCATCTCATCTCCCCTGACAGCTGCCCAAAGCAAAGTGCTAGACACAATCGATCCTTGCCCAAAATCACCCTACCCCCTGCTGTACCACCAGTGGTTGGGTCATGGCTCCCTGTTGGCTGTCCTTGGCTTTCCCAGTCCCAGGGCTTAGCCCTGCAGCCTTCTGGTTTCAGAGGGTTCAGCATGTCTCCACTGCTGGATTTTTGCCTGTATGTATATAAACATGCACGTCGTGATACAGACAGCTCCAGGTCTAGGACGGGGTGACTTTTCCACCCCTTCCCAAGAGGGGAATCACTTGGAGTAATCAAGCTTCCCAGGTGCTCCCCAAGCAAACCTGATGGCTTCATCTGTCCTTGTGCAGGAGGTAGCACCAGGATTTCTCTCTACCATACACTGTCCAAAGCCTGATGTCGACACTGAGTCCTAGAGCCAGCAGGACAATTGTAGGATATCCACTGTAAATTAGGAATCTGTCTCATATACAGACATGCCAACATTTTAGGTTGTGGTTTCAGGGGAGGCTCTAATCCATTTCCGAAGCATGGTACTGAAATCCCCACACAGGTGACAGAAAAGGGTGGAAAGCTCAGATGGCCACAGGGGGCTGATCCCGTCCCCCAGGTTAGCTATCTAAATAAAATACGCTGAACCAGAGCCTTAATCACAGATTTCCTAGCAGTGCTCATTATCACAGCATCAGAGTATGTCACAACCCATTAATTAACTAATCTTTGCATCCTTTGAGTACATTATCCCTACTTACAAATGGAGAATTGAGGTTCAAAGAGCTTAAAACTGAAAGTTTCCAGGAATGCTTATTACTCTGTATCACACACGGTCTGGAGCACTTGCCAGTGCTAGCAGAGTGCTAAGCGATGCACAACGGAGGCGGTGCCGCCTTCCATTCCTTGTGGTACCAAGGAGTGTTGGTATTATGTTTATATTATATATATCATATTATATTGGTATATATTTCCCATTTCTCCACTTTTCCATTTTTCTTTCTGACCCCTTTTTCCATCCACCTCTTTGCCTGCATTAAAAAAAACATCCCTGGTGTCCCGCATCCTTATGGCATTTGTGGCCCTTAGGCTTGTGTTGAAACATGGGACGTGGCAGGTCCTGGTTGATCCAGGTCCACCGGTGGTCGTAGCTGTGATCTGTGATGTGCTCAGCCCTCGCTCCTGCTAAGGTGCTTGACTCTTCATATTAAGTCTTGCCTTCACCCTGGGTCAGACACCTCTATTGGTCATTTAAAATCCCTGATGTGGAAGAGAGGAGGGAAGAGGAGAATTTTGCAGCCTGCCTCCATGCACAGCGATCAGGAGGGTGGGTGCAGACCAGCCCTGGGCCCGCTGCAGGGGTGGGAGGGCTCTGACCATCAGTCTGAAATGGTATGAGACAATGGCCTCCACCATCTCCAGATCTTCCCACTCTTCCTCACAGCTGGCCCTGACCTGTCTCCTCAGCAGGCTAGTTGCTGGAAGCCAAAATTTGCCTCCTTGCAGACTTCATGGAGAGCTATTACTACCTTAGGAAAAGCAGTCTGAGAAACGGCAATGCCATCTCCCAATAAATGCCAAGAATACAAGAGCGAACCTCTCTCTGCCTGCCTGCTCGTACACACCATCAGCCACACTCACAGGTAAGAGAAGTCCTACAGAGGAGTAATGCCTTTGGCCATGAAATGAGCCCCCTGACTGCCGGGTGTCAGCAGAGCTACTCCAAGCTCCCCCCATTTATCCGAGCATCCCCTCCCCAGGTGATTTTACATCCCATGAAGGTGGTGTTATCCAATAGTGATCATTGGCTATACAGCTTCAATTGACTATGAAATGGAGAAATTCCCAAATGGGAGTGCAATCTGTGAAGTACTTTTTGATGGATGTTTAATGTGAATATTGACTATCTGGGCTTTTCTGCCTAATAAGTGGAGTGGATTTATGTGAAGGCTCATTGTTCAGCTTTCAGTGTCATAAGGCAGCTCTGGTTTGATTATGGTGATTTATTCTGCTCTGCTGCACTATCTGTAACAGCTTATAACTTATTCAATTCCCTATTACATTCCCCCCCCCCCCCCCAAATAAAAAATCCAGTTGCATTTGGGACTTCATAGATTTTTCAGAAAAGCATGAAAAAATCCATTGCGATAATTTCCTCTGACCTGCTGGTCAGCCTAGCCCATGAGCTGTGTGCATTATTTCGCCCCCCCAGATCCAATAAGTGTGATGATCAAATGAGAATCCCTCCTTTCGAAACACAGCCCGCCTCACTACAAATATCACAACACAGCCTTCGTGCGCGGCTCCCATGATCAGTTATCCTCATCATTAAAAAAAAATTGCATCTTTTCTGCTCTGATTTGTCTATCTCAAACTTCCAGCCACTCACTCCTGTTATATTTCTGTCTGCGGGACCAGAAAGCCGCTGTCATCGATTTCTGTTCTCCATGCGGACATTCACGGGCTGGTATAAAGTCACTCCTTAATCCTCTCTTTGTTAAGCTAAACACAGTGAGATCCTGGAGCTGCTCACAATAAGCAGGTTCCCAATCCTTTAAGCATTTTCTTGGCTCTTCTCTGAACCTTCTCCAGTCGAGTGTTGATCCCAGTCTCGACACAGTCTTCCTGCGAGTTTTGCAGTGCTGCCAAAAGCAGAAATGATGCAGCCTCCTTCTTCTCACTGAAGCATCCGTTGTTTATTCAGCCAAGGGTGGCGTAAGCCTCTTTACAGCCCCAGGCAGAGACCTCCTGTTCGGCTAAATATCTATCGTGCCTATTAAGTCTTTCGCAGCGTCGAATTTTTGGAAAACTCTTTCTTGCATCCTGTAAGCATGGGCAGATTCCAGAACCTGGACCCTCAGTAGGTCTGACACCCAGTGTGTCAATTCGTGTTGAGTGGCTGTGCTGGGTCTGGTCCTTCTACACACGCTGTGTGGGCTATGTCTGCCGAGCCATTTGCTGGCTCTCCAGATCCAGAAGTGGTTTGAGATGTCCGTGTGCCCATGCCTCTAAACTGGAGTCCCACATTTGGATTCTGCTCCTCCATGAATACTCGACCAGCAGTGAAGCCCACAGTCCTGATGCACCGCCCAGTGGTGTGCAGAGATGCACGCTAGCCCCGACTGAGTCCCGTGCGGGAACACCCTCTCATAAAAGTCTGTTTAAAAGTCAAGTGAGAAGTAGCCACCATTTAATTCCTCTTAGCCAGTAAGTTAAACTGGCTGCAAATGAGCCTTCTCCCCATTTCACCCTCGCCCCCACCACCCCAGCCCTGGCACCACTATACACAGTGAGTTAAACCTCTTGCAAAACTGCACGTCCTTGCCAAGCCCAGATCAACCAGGCGGTGAGTGACAACGCTCCCATTCAGCTGTCACACACCAGATGAGACCATCTTCTGCAACACTGCCAGAGAGCCTTTTTTTTTTTTTTCTTTCCTAAGGGTTGGAGTGTTTTAAAGCCTTGGTACACACTTGGTATCTTCATATTCTAAAAGACCATCGGGAATGTGGATCAGAGATTCACCACGGATGTAGAGGAGAGCAGTGAATATTTGATGTAGGAATAGCACTTGTTGTCTGGACAAGCTTAACAAGAATCTGGACGTTCATAAAATGATTCATAAAGTGAGGACAGTCTATGATTCATAAATCGAGGACTCAAACCCACTTGAGAGCAGAAAGAGCACTCAGCCTACTTTTGCACATCATCACATACAGAGGTGGTTCCCAGGTTTCCAGTCTGTTATCCTTCCTTCTTTATTTCTCAGTCCAGAACTGATGGCAAGCCAGAAGACATATTCCCAGAATCCATCCATTTACCACCTTAAAATATTGATACTCTGGCTTTCTTCTTGTTTTCCAGAAGCTTCAAGACTTCAGGAAAACCAGCTCAAAAATGAGGGCTCACTCGATCGATTTTTTTCCACCTGAAAGCTAGGAATTTAGTTTAAATTAGTGTAAACTCCCTCCCTGGTCACTGGCGGGAGATCAGCACCTTCAGGAGGGATGGGCAAGGCTGGGTGAGATGAGGTCGGGTCTGGGAAGCATCCTGCCCAGCTCCTTTCAAGCTCTTCCAGGCAGATGTTCCTCACCTGCTGGTGGGTATAAGGTGCCTTCACCATCAGATGAAATCTCTTACGTTTTCCACTTCCCAAGCCCCCACTCGGCCAGGACCCATTTCCCCATCTATTGCAGAGGAGGTAGTCAGGCCCTTGGAAAGCAATCTGCCACAGCAACATCTTTTCCTCTCCTTCAGCCATTAGACTTGAGAAAGAGTTTCAAAATTTGGCTCTGCCCCAGGCTGCCCATGTGGTTTTTTAACAAGTCAGATCAGGCCAGAGATTTCAAAGAGCTCAGCTCCTGTTGGAACACTGCCCTCCCGCCCCCCCACCCCCCCCCCAAAAAAAAGGCAGATTTGTTCCTGACCACAAGGCATCTGGCAACTCCCACTGTGACATGAAGAGCCAGATCTTCAAAAGAGCTGGTTGAAATCCAGCCCTTATTCACCCTGGGGCTTCTCTCTCTTCATCCAAAAGGAGAATGCTGCCTCAGATCACCGAGGTGCTTCGAGGCCAGACTCGATAATATCCACGGGCAGCATTTCAGTGGAGGACAGAAAGGCAGATAAGATATTTGGCTGGACAGATGGAGTGATTTTCCACTTCTCTGTCACAGTCCTTGTAGAGATGGCAAAAGGATTTTACTCTGAGCAAGAAATATTCCTCGCTGCATCTTTTCTTTGAAGGTCTGCGGGAGCTTGGCAATGCCGTGACAAGATTTCTCCTGAGTACAATCCCAGTGTCCAGCCCCTTGTGGCTTCCCAAACCAGGCAGATATTCCATGAATTTAACAGCCCTCAGCACATCTCATGTCAAGGAACATCTCCAGTTTCTCTTCCCTGTTAACTTTTATCAAGCACCATGCTGAAAGTAAAGGGAAGGAAGTCTACTGCGTTAGGACCTGAAACGTGGAGACCTTATGCTCTTGCTTGTTGTGAACCTGCTCATGGGCTAGCAGACTCCAGAGCATGATAGACCATCCCTTGGCTACCAACAGGGCATCCTGCAGCATGTCAAGGCCATTCCTCTCGCTGAACGGGATGGGAAGAGAAAAGGACCTGCCTTGGGAAAGAAAAAATTGCCCTGTAATGCTCCAGTTAAGCTAAGGGTTGATGGAAGGCAATCAAAAATGACAGCAGTTCAAGGATCTGATTATGGATCATGATTTCACCAGTGAAGAGCTGCTTTAATAAATTCTTAAACAATTGTTGAAGAGACCAAGAAGTTGATAGGTGCCATGTAAACACAGATTTTATACACAGAGCAAGCACAAATACCTATAGTTCAGCCTGCCTGACACTTTCCACTACAAGAGCTTATTTGCAGTAGCTTGTAACTTTGCAAAGCTGAAACCAGATAGTCTAAAATTTTCTATGCAGGATGCTTTACCTCAGATTGACCTCATCTACAGAAATTGTTCAGCTATTTCCAAGAACAAGGCTAAGGGTATCATGGTTTGCCCGTATTCATCAATTTGTGGTGAGGCATTTGTTCTGGAAATTCTCTTGCTGTGGCACTCTGCAATAGGGAGCAAATGGAAAAAGTAGTGTGTGATCAGCAGTTAGAGTTTGCATTGCATGTACGGTGGGGGGGGGGGGGGATGCAGATCATACAGCCAGCCTTGCAGGCAGCATTTCCCAGCTTTGTGCTTTACACCCATAGCACTATTTCCTCTGGTGTTGATGTCAGGTTTTATTTTTGTCGGGAGAGAGGTGGGAAGGGAAAGCAAGGAGTCCTGTGTAAGCCCTCCTGCTGATACCAGGGTCGCGGTCTACAGGGGCTGCTCTACTCCTGACCTCTAAAGGAGTTTATCTTTTCAGACAAAATCTTAGTCCTTTGTTTTGGCAAGTCTAAAATTGTTTGCTGGTTTTAGCTTCTTTGCAGCGTGCTAGGGGTCAGAAAGTTACCCGGCATGGGGAGCCAGGTAGCAACCACATGCTCAGCACCAGTGCAGGACGGGTTTTCATGGCAAGCCAGGATGGGCATTGGCAACCTGAGTGGAGGAGGATGAGGGTTTCCATGCTGGCCAGTACTGCTTGCCCCTCTTTGCCCAAAAAGCCTACCAGCAACTGGTACCTGGGAGCCAGCTTTTATCCCGGCAGCTGACCAGTCCTTGGTCATAGAATCACAGAAATGTAGAATCATAGAATCATTTAGGTTGGAAAAGGCCTTTAAGATCATCAAGTCCAACCTTTAGTCCTTGTGTTAAGTCCAGCCATTAGTCCTTGGGTTAAATCCAACCGTTGGTCCTTGTGTTAAAGGGTCATAGTGCTGTTTTAATGGTGTTTTACCTTCCCTGTCCTCCAGGTCCTAAACACCAGCCTGGTTTGGGGTCTTCCGTGCTCTCTCCATGCAAAAGCATGGACCTGAAAGCCTGCTTCTGGTTTTCTGCCCCTACTCCCTGCTTTTCAACTCATTCTGCCTTTCTGCAGCGCTTTGACTTTCAGGTTTGCACATCAGCAGCAGCTGCCCCGTCTGCTAAACAGGGACACGAGTTTTGCCGGGGTCTACTGAACATTTCTCCTCAGCCTTCAGTATCCTGCCACTCACATCACTGATATTTATGCTGCAAAGCGGAGAGGCGGGCAGGATTTTAATGGAAACATCCTCTAATCCATCTGCACGAGGATTTCCAGCTCTGTATTATTCAGCAGACCGGTTCTCCCTATCACGGGCAGCCCAATACTCAGCACCTCCCGCGCAGAGGCTGAAAGCCAGCATAACTCTCCCAGGTGGCCAAATGCCAAGAAATAGGACATTTGTAATGGGAACAGAGAGGAAAAACTGCTCCTGTCAGAAACAATCCAGCTGCCCTTCCCATCTTCAGCGTGGCAAGGGCTTCCACGGCAAAATGAAGGTAGGTGCTCAGAATGAAGTTGCAGGTGATGCCTTGCCGGGAGTAATTCCCCGTGTTACTCAGCAGTGATAAAGCTCTCAGCAAAGGACAGCAGAAGACATCCCAGTGCAAGGAGCTGTGGGTTAACCCATGGTGGCTCTGGAGCAGTTGGTCCTCCCTGGGGCGGCGGCTGTGCCACTGCTGCCTCGGTGTACTGGGGAATGGAGATGCTGGTGATGCATGAGATGGATTTTCAGCTGTAAATACCTGGAATCAGGGAAAGATGTTTGGTCCAGAAGGATCCACAGGTCACCCACTCTGTGTCCCTAATGACACAGTTTCCAAGCCCAAATCCCTTATGCATTCAGCCTCCCAAGAGGAGTTCATCACAGCCTCTCTGTCCTCAGAGGTGCCCAGCCGGTCAGCTTGGTGTTGGCACACTTTGCAATGGGCAAAGGGAGATGGCTCCATGGGTCTGAGCCGGTCATTTATCCAAAGGCTGTCGTGCCTATCTGCAGCTACTGAAAGAGTCCCATTTGTTTCTATGGATGAAGTCCTACTCTGTGTCCTCTGTGTGAGCACCAGATATCCTCACAGCCTTAAGAAAGCTGCTGCAGACATCTCAGCATCTGCCATCCCTTCTTCCTTGTTTGAGAGACAAGCTCCCAGAGAGCCACCCGGGTAACAGAACCAGAAGAAGTCAGAGACATCTCCAGCAAGCCAACCCCACTTTTTGTTCTCACAGTAACCTGGACCATCTCCAAACTCAGCTAAGCCCCTAAACTCCAAATTGCTGGAGGCTGGGACAGCCTTCGAGGGCATACCGCTTCATGATGATCTTAAAGGTCTTTTCCAACCTAAACAATTCCATGATTCTATGATCCTATGTCCTGCAAGCTTTTTCAGAGCATCAGTCTCAGCCATCCAGCAGGACAGTGGATAAGCAAGCCATTCGGTCTGACCCAGGACATTTACTGTCATCAGAGAGGCCAGCACCGAGCTCCTCCTGTGCCAAAACCACCCAACCAACCCACCTACAGGGGAACCATTGTCACGGGGTAGCTCGACAGGCTTAGACGGGGAGCTGAGGATTTGGGATGCTATTCAGAAGAAAGCTTTTTTCCTGGTATCGCACATTACAGCTATTCAGTGGTGCTTTTTCCTACGAAGCACTTACAAAAACAGCGATGACAAAAGATATCCCAACCCAGCCATTTCAAAATCCTGCGCTCTTGCTGCTATTAAGTGAATGTCTGAAAGGTCTGAATTGTATAAAGTAAAGAGAATATGGAGACCAGATCCTCAGGTGGTGTAAGAGGGCATCCCTCCAAGGGAATCAAATGAGTCCTACTGATTTTTAGCCCAACCAAGCGCCTTTAAAACTCAGCAGAGAAGATTGCATTGCTATTGATCAGATACCAGCTATCACCAACGCAGGGGGAGATTTGTGCTGCTTGGGATGCAATAGAACAGGCTCCCAGGCCCTGCTGAGAGAAATAGCAATTTAATAAGTGTTGAAACATGCTGTCCGCTGAAAGGAAATGGAATAATCATGCAGACTGTTGAGAAGCAGGACATGATTCCTACAGAGGGGAGGTTTCTTTGTGAGAAGAGGATTAGCAGCCGGAGCCTGAATCCCAGAGGCTCGGCTTTAGACCAGTAGCCCCTGTCTTTCACAAATCTCGCTGTAATGGAGAAGGAGTCACTTAAAATAACATTAGGGCAGCAGCATCCACACCAATTTGCCTGATAAAGCCTTTATCCTAATCTTAATAGCAGCTGACAATTGTTGTCATCACAAGTTAGCAGCTCTGAGCTGCAGCCCAAGACCTGCTGAAAGGACTAAGCTGCAGCTCCTGGAGGGGTTTTTGCTGTGCTGGAGGTATGTAGAAAACACAGACCAAGGGCCCAATTCATCTCTCTCTTTCACCAGTGCCTTCACAGAATCGCAGAATGGCAAGGGTTGGAAGGGACCTCGGGAGATCATCTAGTCCAAACCCCCTCTAGAGCAGGTTCTCCTAGAGCATGTTACACAGGACTTCATCCAGGTGGGGGTTGAATATCTCCAGAGAAGGAGACTCCACAGCCCCCTGGGCAGCCTGTTCCAGTGCTCGGGCACCCTCACAGTCAAGAAGTTCTTCCTCCCGTTCACCTGGAACCTCTTATGTTTCAGTTTGTACCCATTGCCCCTTGTCCTGTCACTGGGCACCACTGGGAAGAGTCTGGCTCCGTCCTCATGAGTTCCACCCTTAAGATATTTGTATGTGTTGATGAGGTCCCCTCTCAGTCTTCTCTTCTCCAGGCTAAACAAGCCCAGCTCCCTCAGCCTTTCCTCACAGGGGAGATGCTCCGGTCCCCTCATCATCCTTGTTGCCCTCCTCTGGACTCTTTCTAGGAGTTCCTCATCTTTCCTGAAGTGGGGAGCCCAGAACTGGACACAGTACTTTTGCCAAGGCCCTGGAAGGATGATGGAGGCAGATGAAACCTTGCCAAGCTCACCTCATCCCGGTGCCACCACCAGTGCAGGCAGCTGTGAAGTCCAGGTCCGGTGCAAAGCTCACTCATGGGAACCAGGCTGTGCAAAGCTAAGAAAACTCTCCAGGAGTCTTCTGGGACCAGTTTGGTACCAAAATATCACTCAAGAAGGACAGGGAAGGCCTGAGAGAAAGGCAAATCTATGTGGTAGGGCAGTGGATGCAGGGGCATCCACAGGGCCACAGGGACAAAGAGAAAATGTGGGGAAACAGGATGGCTCCTGCTCTGCACAGGAACCTCTCCAGGTATAATGATGTGAAACACTGACCTGTTCGTGTTCTCCCATCACCACTGTCTCTGTCCCGCAGCTCTGATAACTTCAGCTATTTACAATACGCATATTTATTTGTCTCAGCTCTCTTTCTAGGCTGCAATTCATCTTATTGCAGGTAGACATCCAAAAGTAGGTCGTATTCATCTAAATGTGGACAAATGAATCCTACCCTAAGTGACAATGTCTGTCACGTGCAATTCACCCTTCTCCCCTTTTTGTCTCAGAGAAAGTTTGTGCGTCCAGCAGACAGTGTTATTCTGTGGGATTTGTTTAATTTTTTTTTTTGGTTGGTTTTTTTTGGCTATAGATGTATAGACAGGGGGCTGCACCAGAACAGTGTCCCATCTGATGTCCACAGGCCATAGTAGGCAGACCACAAAACCACCCCACTTCTACCATGTTTTCAGCCAAACTGAAAGCTTGATGACAAGCCTGAGGGCAGTTCTCAAAAGACTTAGAGGGTCCACTAGGCTCCACAGCCCATCTGGAGACCACTGCTCTACATGGTCCTGGCTGTACCTATCTCCTCGCTGGTAAGAGATCAGATGTGCCAACAATTTAGCTGAGAAGACCTATCATAGAATCATAGAATCCTAGGTTGGAAGGGACCTCAAGGATCATCTGGTCCAACCTTTCTTAGTAAGAGCACAGTCTAGACAAGATGGCCCACCACCTGACGTAGACCAGTTTGGTCTTACTAGTTCTGGCCTAGAAGTCCTATAGACATTTATCAAATGTCACACAAAGCTTTTTTTTTTTCCTAAATCCTTCTTGGAGGTGGTGGGAGGTCAGGAATTTTGGAGGTTGTGAGCAGGACCCAGAAAATGGAGAGAACATGCACCCCGTCCCACTCCTCCTTCACAGCTCTTAGTGGCAGGCTGTCCTGGGGGCCACTAAACACAAGAGGGGAATGTTTTCCCCCATCCCACTGAAGAGAGATGCTGATTTTTGAGTCAAAAGCTCCCATGCACCTTCCCCAAGATGACAGGTAACCAGACTGCAAAGCTCCTTTCTTCCCTCGTTGCTTCTTGCCTCTGTGAGGAACTGGCAAAATGCTCAGGCAAGATGCAGCATTATTCCCACCACCCTCTTAAAAAGACCTTTGGTGGAAAATATTTCCACTCTGGTTTGTCCTCTGTTGAAAGATCAACGGCTTAGTTTTGCAGCTGTCTCACCCTCTGCCTCCCAGCCCTCCTCCTTTTCAGGACAAAAAAACCCAATTAATGTGGTTTTTTGTTGTGACATTTCTAGGCATTTTCCTGCCTATGAAAACTGAAAAGTGACCAGCACAGATTTAATTGTGTTGGTGGGCAAGTCTTATATAAAGGCCTAAACTGTCTTCACACTGTGCTTCAAAAGGCTTTTGGGGGGGGCACAGTGGGTTTTGTAAAGGGTACTTAGGAGCTTAGTGCTCACTGCCCTATTACTGTGGCAAGGGCCAACACCTGGCTTTGCATCATAGCGTGCTCAGAAAACTTTTCCAGGTTCATTTTCTTTTTTCTCCGAATTGCTCCCTAAAATCATCGATGGTGAATGCTGCACAGGACACAGGCATTATTGCGATTTTGTGGTGACTGCTTCCTGCCTCTTCCCCGCATGCTGTTTCTGCTATCATTAAGGTGTTTCTCTAATTGCAGAAATAAGCTGTTATTGCATACATCCTCTTCAAACTGCATAAACGAGGTGCGATGCTGCTTCAACTCCCTTGTTTCCAAACTGATATACATGAAGTGAAGCAGAGGGGCACTCGGGTCTTATAAAGGACTTTGCAATAAAAAAGACCCAAGCAGATCGTGTGCTGGGGAAGACAGTGCCATCAACAGTAAAAAAAAGCACAAGTCTGGCTCATCCTCTTCTCCCAAATCATCAGCTTCAGGTTAAAGTGCTTTTTAGCCAGACCCAGACTGTGTGGTGCTTATCAGCCCGCTCCTGTTTAAGGTGCTTGAGGTCTCACTTTCCAGGTTTCCTCCATAATTACAAGAGTTTTTACAAATTAGTTTTCGAGAGGGAAGAAAAAAAAATAGCATAAACATGTAACTGCTGGAAGCGGGACCTTGAAAGTGAGTCAGCTGCTGCAATATTTGGGATAAAGAGCATTGCCAGCTGAGGGACTGTTATAAAACTTTGGACATAAGGAACTTCTGGCCAAACACAAGCTTACATTCAACACAACTTTTGGAATCACCCATTTTTCTACGACCGTGTGCAAATAGGTTTGACACAAGCCCTTGAATCTGGAAAACCAAATTGTGCCAGTTAAAACACACAACCTCAGTACATTGCCCAGTACCTTTCCCCTTCTGATGTGCCTTACGGCATCCGTATCCACCCTTTGGTTAGTACCTGGCCAAGCAGGACACGTACACTCAGTGCTTTCTCCCAGAGGCCATGTTTACTTATGCATTTGTATTTTTATGTCATTTTTAATTATAGTTGTAAAGAAAATTAAGAGTATCATGGTGTGAAGGCTGCTCATCCCCCCTGCCAGGGATGGATGGACATGGGGTTGCAGAAGAACAGAGGGACCCTGGCACTTCCTTGGAGGCTGATGGTCTTTCCACCCCTCCGAGCTCCCCGGCACTGGCGACTTTACCATAATCCTCCTGGAAGAAACCAGGAACTGCAGAGATGCCATGGCAGGGGATTGCAGTTCATAGCATGGGATCAGATAAGACATATCTCCATACCCTCCCATCACATCTCCGCCCTGAGACACACACACGTGCTGCTGTGCAGCAGAGGATGCTAGGTGCTGCAGATTGCTTATTGGGGGGTTGACAACCTTCTGAGGGCAAGGAGGAGCACCCCAAGGCAGAGGAAGCCCTGCACACTCACGGCATGACTTGTCAAACACTTTACAGTGGGCTGGCAGGGCTCACAGCAGGGCTGATATGCAAGGGAGGAGGAGGAGGCAACGGCAGTGGGATTGGAGAGGCAGCCCTACTCATGAGAAATGCTTTGCTCCAGATTATGCTCTGTTTTGGTAATTGCATGCAGAAATTGGGGTGTTAAGGCAGTCTACCACCAAATTAAAACCAGCCAATGGAGACGCATCTTTTTTGGAAGCTCTCTGCGTATGTACAGGAAAGGTAGGACAGGGCTTGGGAAGACTCAGTCACCACTGTGGTTACCAAAAGCAATGCTGCTTATTTAAGGTATTCCTGCAAGATATCAGATTTTCTACCCCACGGCCCTTTGATGGACAGGTGGGGTGATCTAAAATGACCATAGCACACGTTAAAAGGATTGAAGGCCCTTGACTGACCTCAGCTTGTGCCAACAGATGGGAAACATTTACAAGAAAGGTGTGGTGTCCAAGGGGTCAGTGCACTCTCATCGGACCCATCAGCAACCCACAAGAAAACCCCAAGGCCTCACCAATGAATTCTACAGAAGAAACAAGACCCTGGCAGAATATATTGCTGATACAAGGCAGCCTAGATGATATGGTGTGAAGGAACGAGCAATCAGTGAGCATGATAACATCGTCCAAAGCGTAATCAGCACAGAGGCTCACAGAGCAATGATGAAGATGGTGTGGGGTTTGGATGCATAAGCCCGGGATTTTGCAAGGAGAGGTCCAAGCATCATGCCCGTATGTAGCAGCAGGGCCACTGTGACTGGAACACAGCATCTTGTTCCGGTATTTACATTGAAAGCAAGAGCAGAGAGAGATGAATGATTGGAAAGTCTGAGTTCACCGGCGGGGACTCGGGAGTTCAAGTTGTTTTGTTATGAAAGAGGAAGGCCAAGGGGTGGCTGGGGCACAGTCTGCAAGACCCCGCATTAAGTGCAGAAATCTGGCATCACTTGTCAGTCTGTCAGACAAAGACATACCAACATCCTGAGGCTAGAAGTTAAAGCAGGGCAAAATCATAGAATAGAATCATAGAATCACCTCGGTTGGAAAAGACCTTTAAGATCATCGAGTCCAACCGTTAACCTAGCACTGCCATCCCACCACTAAACCCTGTCCCTAAGCACCTCATCTCTCCTTCTTTTAAAGACCTCAAGGGATGAGGACTCCACCACCTCCCTGGGCAGCCCATTCCAGAGCCTGACAACCCTCTCGGTGAAGAAGTTTTTCCTAATGTCTAGCCTAAACCTGCCCTGGCGCAGCTTCAAGCCATTCCCATCAAACAAGAAATTACATCTGGTTGCTCTTTTACTAGGAAGGGTAAATAAAAGTGGAACAACTTATCTGTGCTGGACTGTCCATTGCTGGAAAAGACTTCAAAAACAGTCCTAGATGGGGTTTGGTTTTTTCCCCCAAATCTACTCTCATCCCATTAAGTAGGAGGGAGCCAATGTCTTCCTGAGATCACAAGAAATCTCCAAAATCTGCATGGGAGCTGCAGGGCAGTTCCCACATCCACATCCACATCCATTGAAAAACCCATGGGAGCTTCGGAAGTGTCATCTAGGCAAGAAGTTGTGATGGCTCCCTTGGCGTCCCTTCGTTTCTTCTGTGGGATGGAGATGCACTGAGCACACCCGCCTTGTTCCTGGAGTGCTGGTTAGATGAGCACAAATTAATTCATTCTTCCTTCTGGGGAAAAGCTTGTGACCCTTCACTGGTCCCCATGGGCCATTGGCAAATTCAGTAGCGGGCAGAGCCACATTGGGAATCCAGAGAGAAGAAGGCAAGTAGCTCTTCCCACCTGTCAATCCCTATGAGAAACGTCAGCTGGTGGATATACTGTCCTTTCAGGGCCTTTCCCCACCCCCTTGTGTTTTTCTGAGGACAGAGGAGTTCACCAACACCCTCTCCTTTCTCCAACAGCAAGGGGAACAACCCAGGAGACTACACAGGGCTCAATGCAGAAAAGGGAAGCCAGTGCGTGCAGGGAGAAGATGCCTGGGAATAACCCAGTCACAGTCCTGTGCTGCCAGGTGCTTTCCCATGAAAGAGTCTGTTCTCCTGTGTCTATGATTAGGTATGATAGTAGCAATAGTCATCACAGAATCACACAGAACCCCAGACTGGCAGGGACTGGCAGGGCCCTCCGGAGCTCCCCCAGTGCCACCCCCCTGCCCAAGCAGGCTCACCCAGAGCAGGGGGCACAGGACAGCGGCCAGGCGGGGGTTGAAGATCTCCAGAGAAGGAGACGCCACAGCCCCCCTGGGCAGCCTGGGCCAGGGCCAGGGCTCGGGCACCCTCCAAGTCAAGAAGTTCTTCCTCATATTCAACTGAAACCTCTTCTGCTTCAGTTTGTGCCCATTGCCCCTTGTCCTGGTGCTGGGCACCACTGAGAAGAGTCTGGCTCCATCCTCGTGACCCCCACCCTTGAGATATTTGTAGGTGTTGATGAGATCCCCTCTCAGCCTTCTCTTCTTCAGGCTGAACAAGCCCAGTTCCCTCAGCCTTTCCACGTAGGAGAGATGCTGCAGTCCCCTCATCATCTTTGTAGCCCTCTTCTGGACACTTTCTAGGAGTTCCTCCGGTGAAAATGAGGAAAGTGATGAAAATGTATAGTTTAAAAAAAAGAGGGAAAGACAATACAGCAGGGCCTAAAATCATGAGCCATTAAACAGGTGATGATCTTTTCCAGAGAAGTTTAAAGTAATTAGAACAAACCGGGGACCAAAAAGAAATTATAAAAATAAAACACCTGCCTGGCCTCCAGAGGAGCCCCCATTGCAGTTGCTGCCAAGGGACAAAACCAGCACCTTTCTCTCCAGGGGGGTGGGGATAAAAATATGAACCCAAATGGAATGAACAGATCCAACTCTGTGTCCCCTTATCAGCTTCTCTCTGCAGGGAACTTGGTGAAGAAGACACCTCAGTGGACCCTGGAGAGGGTTTCCAGCAAATGACTGAGTGATCTACTTGGTTTAGGACTAAGTTGGTGAGACCAGAACTGCTTTCTCCTCTCTGCAGGGGCACTGGGTAACACCACCACAGGGGACTGGCCCTGTTCTTCTTCACATAATTGATCCACTGAAGCATGAAAGCCTTTTTACCATCCTTCTCCTGGCTGTGTTGCCTTTTTCATTCCTCCCAGCATACCCAGAATGGTACCCAGCCTATGAGATGGGCAAAGGACAGTGTCTGGCTTTGCCCATCCAGCTTTTTGCATTGCTCCCTGACCCCAAGTTCAACTCTACTGCAAGTAGTCTAGCAAAACCATGCTGCTCACCTGCCTTCCACCTCCTTGGGCTAGTGGATGGGGGGGTCCTGTCTGGTCCCATCCCATCCTATGAGGATATTCCTTTCTTGATGGTGAAGACCAGAACTACCAGGAAGAAGCTGACACAATTTCTAAAATATTAAGAACTGGGGGCCTCCAGTAACCCATTTGCAATGGGTGGAGTTCCCACACAGAATATTTTTCACCAAGCTGTTCTAAGAAGTAGGCCAGGACTTGTCTAAGGATGGATAAAGCACCTACCAGAGGTGCCAGTCCCTCTCTATTCCCCAACCCTGGAGTCTAGAGGGCCATCCTACATCAGATCCATGTGTAGACTGTTAATCTTAGGCAAGACAAATTGAACCCCAAGGCCTGGAAATGGTTTCTACATCATCCCACAGATGGTGTGAGCCAGTGCTCAACTCATCGTCACACACGCAAGAAGGGCTGGTGGTCCTTGTAGTAGCCACCGCTGGTTTGGACATGGTCAAGATTAGTTTTGACAGGCCTGTAATTAGTCACATCATGGCTCCTTGCCATGACCCCAGGAGCAATCCCGAGCAGACAGGTGCACCTCCAATCCTGCTTGCTTTTTAGGCCAATGAAAAACAAAATCCAGGTGCCCATTTTGGCAGACCAGCCCCAGCTCCTACCAGATCACAGTAGTCTGTCTTCTTATGAACAATTTGGACACCTCCGGAGAGCTTTTTAAATGCAATTTATTTTCCTTTCAAATGAACACAGGTCTGCATACTGGAACAAGAGGAGGAGGCTGGGAGGGAGCAAAAGGTGTATTCTGCAAGCAAATCCCCATTGGCTCGGGTTGTTATGTTGAATTGGGCTGCATCTGTCACATCTGATTAGATTGTGTTGTCCTTTTTTAACTCCCTGATCTAAGCTATGATTCTTCTGGTTTTATGTGACATTTCCTTGGCAATATAACTGCTTGGATTATATATTCAGAATGTTTCCCAAACCGTAAAACATCCAGATTGCAAAGGGTATTTATTTGCACAGTTATGTTTTGCTTTGTTTTGGTGGGTTTTTTTAATGTTGCTTTTTTTTTTTTTTTGTGCCGATGCTGCTTGTCAAGAGGATTCATGAGGCTTTTTGCATTAAAAAGTATCAATGAGTTAAATTTAGAGCAAGGTTATTTGTATCATACTTGGGCAAGGATGGGAGTTTTCAGTTTCAAGAACTGTGTCTCTCTTCTGTTGACCTGGTGTCGGGGCAGAGTAAATCCATGAAATTTTTTAGGTTAGCAAAGTTTTAGGGGAGGCAAGGATCTCACCCAAAATGATCATATCCACACTTGACTTTGCTGGGAAGACCCTTGACTGTATCATCACTTGTGCAAACCATGATTGCTGGCAATAGTGACAAAAATAGGGATCAGAGGCTGGCATTTTTCAGGCTGTGCTGTCTCCAAGACCCATCAGTTACAGAGTGGGCTGAACTAGTACCAGAAGAGCCAGTATCCCAGTTCATTCCCTCTTCAGTTGTGGATATGCCTGCAAGTCTGGGTGACAAACGGTGACAAACCTAATCCTTTCCTCTGAGCTGGAAACAGGCTTGATGAGCCCAGGCCCACTGTCCAGAATATCTCAGCCACCCCACAGGTCCATCTAGCCTCATCTGGTGCTGTGACCACAAGCCAGCTGCAATGCCTAGGGAGAAAGATTTTTCCACAAGCACACGCATTATGTTCTCCTGTTCTCCAGGTGGTCCACCCCTTTCATTGTCAGCCATCTCCAAGGGGCCTTGCATTTTTAATAAGGGGCAATTTTTTAATAAAATGACATAGATATTGACAAGTAGAGCTTGAGGGCCAGCTCCTCAGCTCTGTCAATAGAAGTTACTCTTGCAGCGTGAATAGAATTACACTTATTTATATCAGCTGAAACTTTCAAAATACTTTTTTTCCTCTGAGATACTTCTCATCTATAGCTTTTATTTAATTAGATGTTTCCTTGCAGGCTCCTCTCTTCTTGAACACATTTTGTAACCTCAGACACCCTACCCCACAAGGCCAGTGTCAACCACTTAGTTAACTGACCAGCCAGTTGGGATTTGATGACTGAATCACTGTGGGAGATGGTTGGGACAAGCCTTTTAGTCCTGTTAAATGGCACAGCTGAAACAAACCTGGCCCACAAGATCCCCGAGGAGGATTGATGCTGGGACTCTATAACCATGCAGAGCAGATGCTCAGCTGCAGGAACCCACCAGGTGATGGCTGACTTGGTGACATCCACACTTCATCCCGATGGCCCATGATAAACCAACACAAATCTTGGTGGAGGCATGGTCCAGGAAGGTTGTTGTGAGGACAATGATGGACCCAGGTGGTCCCCACACCTCCATGTTCTCTCAGACCTGCAGATCCCGGGGCCCAACACTGCCCTGTGAAAAACATCTGGCACATCTCAAAATCAACCCAACCCCATCTCACTAAACCTGGTCACATCTTTGTGTCAATATAATCTTTCCTCATTTTCATCCATTGTCAGCAGGGGCTGAAAGAGTCCTATTAAAAGCAACTTTGTGAGTGTGTGTGTGCTCAGAAGATGAATATAATCACTGGGACTGATTGACTAATAAACTCCTTTCTAGAGCCTGCTGATTATTCCTATGGAGGCGAAACCATGCTGATGAATTAGCAATGGATTATTAGAGTAGTCCTGTGTCCTGTCTGCAGGGCTAATTTTCCTGCTGAGGTAACGTGTGTTTACCAAGCCAAATATTCATCTCTCTTATCTTTGCCTCCTTGTTTGCAAGAAAGTAATTCAAAGCTTCCTCACCAAACTGTGGTCGTGGATAGGGGAATGATTGAAAGGTTGAGCTGGTTTGTCAGACTGGGAAAAGGTCTTGTGTAAAGAATTGCATCTCAGCTCAAACACAAGACACCTATCGAATAAACCAACAACAAAGATAGATAAACCAGCTCTCACAAAGCTGGAGTGACATCTTTGGCTCTTCTGTTCACCAAGGAGACCTTGCACAGGTAGGTCAGAGATGTCACCTGGACATTTGATACACTGGCAAGGAAGCATAACACCAGAAGGGTGGTTAACCCAGGTGACGAGGTTGTTGGGAGCCCCGTAACACAGCTAAGGGATCCAAGAGGAAGATTCCTATGTAGGTGAGCCTTCAGGACCAAAGCAAGTCACATTTTCTTCTGAGAAAAACGGTTTCGTACAGCTCTATTCATCTGCTCTAGTTCTTCAAGGACAATGAGATTGGTAGACCACAGAAAACCAGCCATGAGTGGACAGGACCAGAACAACCAGGAGTACCAGGCTGGGTAGGGAAGGGACTGAAGATTGTTTTGGCAATGTACGATACCCTTGCAGAGTCATGGAAAACAACAGGGCAAAGCCCACGGCTGCCAAGTTCCTACTCCCACACAGGCTTCAAATGCAGTTTCTGCTCCAGGACTGGACACCCCCTGCTCCGCCTCTGAGGATGAACAAGCCAAGGGAATTCAAACACTTTCCATTGGAAAGACCCTTTTTCTGAGCCATATCTGTCTCTCACCATACTGTAACTCTTTAATGGATGCTGCAGATGAGTTACTGAAATATTTTACAGAGAGGTTTTTTCCCACTCAACAATTTCTCTGCCTTTGTAAGGTCCTAAAACAATGCTGAAGCCATTCAGTCTCTTTTCTTGTCTTTCCAAAGCATGTTGAAAGCTTTTCAGGCCATATCCCTCTCAATCTCAATTCTGCCATTGGTGTTGCAATGCTTGTGTGGGTGGTTCCATGTGTGACCACCTGGACCTATCCTCAACCAAGTGTTTACATGGGATGATGATGGGGCCAGACTCAATGGCTCGAATCATCTGTGGCTTGGCATGTGCCTAAGTGTCAAATTCCCCCTTGGCATTTTCCCACAGCCCAGTCTCTCAGTTCTGGAGTTAAAGAGCGCTCCCCAAAGCAGGAGGACAAATGAGAAGACAAATGATAGAGAATATGATGTGGGGAATAGCTGTATAATCCCATTCTGGATCTACCTGGGCTGGCTGTGTGGAAGGACCAGGGATCCAGGACGCCCCAAGCACTGAGCCAGGGGATGCAGCCTCCCCTTGCTAGCCCATGAACATGACAGTATTTGCATTTAGATGGGAACAGTTATGAACTCAAATGGCCTTTTTGTCACCACACAGCTGCTGCACACAGCTGCTCCTTGATGCAAAAAGGTCCCTTATGGTTGTTACACATCGGAGCCCTGCAGTCCTTTGGTGTCTTCCCCCATTCATCTGAATAAAAGCACTGGGTGGAAATGCCAGTGAACAGCAAGATTTCCCTGTGGAGTCCTCCCATCGGTCTGTGATCCCAGCACCGCCACACCTGCTAACACACCACACCGCGTTGGAGAGGAAGACTCTGCACACAGATTCAGGCACCTTCAGCATTTCTGTGTGAGATGGGTGCCTAAACAGGACATATGACATGAAAGATACTGTAGATTCTCCATAGGCCCACCATGCTACAAAGGTTCAAGCATCCCATGATCTGCAAGCCCTGTGCAGGCATCTCAGACAACCCTGGACATCTCAAATACCACTAGACTGCTGTCCTTAAAAAAAAACGAGTCAAGGTTTTAATAAATACACACCTGAGTTTGGAAAGCAATACAGCTGAGCCGGTGTCTGCTCCAGAGGGAGCAGAACTGCTCTCCAGACTTAGAATCATAGAATCATAGAATGTTTTGGATTGGAAGGGACCCCTAGAGGTCATCTAGTCCAACCCCTCTGCAGTGAGCAGGGACACTGATAACTAGATAAGGTTACTTCTTGGACTATACTTAGTGCTTCCATCAAATTACAACATGATCTCCCATGCCTTCCTCCTAGGAGATGCCTGCAAGTACAGCACTAAAGCCAGGGTATGAATCTGGAGCTGGATCTCTCCTGGAGTGCTTTTGGCGTGGAAAAAAAAAAAAGGTTATTGGTTTAAAAACATACTTCTCTTATGATATAGCAGCAGAACCAGCCTTTTCTGTAACGCCCTGGGAAACTGGAGTGACACTGTGCAGAGAGAACGCACCCGGAAAGCATAGCTGTGATCCCCCTAACCATCACATCACTCCCTTTATGGCAGTGGCCGTGTTTTCATATTTACCCACGATGACGTCCAGAGGTTTCCAAGGAGCTCTGTGACTCAACAGGACTGCAGGATTATTGCCCTCAACAAAAAAAAAAAAAAATAAAATTACTGAATCACTGCAACCGAAGTGTTTTGCTGAAACACAGTGGTCTGGGGGAGGCCAATGACTGATGGGTGTGTGGGAGCTCACGCTGTCCACTCTTGAGTCGCCCTCTACAACTGCCTGAGAGGAGGCTGTAGTGAGGTGGGGGTTGGCCTCTTCTCCCTGGTAACAGATGATAGGATGAGGGGGAACGGCTTGAAGCTGCGCCAGGGCAGGTTTAGGCTAGACATTAGGAAAAACTTCTTCACCAAAACGGTTGTCAGGCTCTGGAATGGGCTGCCCAGGGAGGTGGTGGAGTCCTCATCCCTGGAGGTATTTAAAAGAAGGAGAGATGAGGTGCTTAGGGACAGGGTTTAGTGGTGGGATGGCAGGGTTAGGTTAAAGGTTGGACTCGATGATCTTAAAGGGCTTTTCCAACCTAGATGATTCTATGATTCTATGGGGATGGGATCTAAGCATCTAATACAGGACTTCATTGGGACCCATGAACCCTGTGATTCCCCAGCGGCTGTAAACCAAATCCTTCACCTCATGAATTCAGGAGGTTTACATTTCCAACTCAGAAGCTGTGAGGAGGTGGGCGAGACTTCGCAGAGCCAACATTCAAGATCTCTGGACTACGGATGCTGAAAATCAGGGGTTAATTGCAAAACTGCAATAAAAGATCTGATCTGAATGTTGAGATTTTTACCTGTGCAGGTTCAGCTGAAATCTTTCTGAACCCAGATGCCTCTCCTTTCTGTAAAGTGAAACATCTGCAACGGAAGATTTCCCCTCACCAGAAGTGCCCCCCTGCCCCTTGCAGACACACTGTCTATTTGTTTACCAGCCTTATTTTAGAACTAATATTAACCAGTATTACTCCCTTGGCAGCGATCTTTTTCCTCCCTCAATGGTGGAACTGCATGTGAATTCTGAATTTTCCAGCTAATTGAGCAAGCTAAGCACTGGCAATGTAACGGGCCCCTGTAACGTACATATGCTTTATACCACTTCTCCTCGAGGGGTCCATATTGGAAGAGTCATGAGGAAAAGAAGAGACAAAAAAAAAAAAAAAAGGAGGATGCTTGCTGTAACTTGCAGGATCATTTCTTGGGTGTCTTGGGTGTCTCTGAAATCCTTTCCAGCTTATTTTGTCTGCATCTTGGGGGTTATCTCAGGACACCCCAGAAGCAGTGATGCCTCTGCGAGTGATAGGCTTGAGGGAAAAAGGGCTCAAACAGAGCTGGGAGGAGCAGAGGTGATCGGAAATGGGACCCTGGTTCAGAGGCAAACACCAGGAATGGCCATTCGGAGATGGGAATTTCAGCTTTTCCCATCAAGCTGGAACTCCTGGGTCAGGTTTAGGAGTTCAAGTGCAACACTGACAGCCTCGGCTACAGGATGATGGATGCATGGCAAGCTCAGGGCTCAGGCCTGAAATGGGGCAACCTGGAAAACTCCTTTCCAGCAAAATCAACATTTTCAGCCACTCTACCACGGAGCCAACCCCATCCCAAAGGAGCATTTCAGTGCTGATGGCTGGGGCTTTCCCAGCAGGGAAAGACAGCCCATCCTCTCTGCAATGCTAAATCCATCAGCTCCAAGGCAAGGTGTAATTGAGGGCCAGGTCCTTTGCTGGTGTAAAGCATTGTGGCTCCACCACCACCCAGCCGCAGAAAGCCGGCAGGACCACACCAACTTACAGCCAGCAGGGAGCTGGCCCTGTATCCAAATATGCATTAAATCTCCATTTGGGCAATAGGATTTTGTTTAACATATGTTCCTCATTGACACAGTTTGTTTTATGTGAAAAAGGATTTGCATTAGGGTTGTTGGCGAGAGCAGCAGATGGACATGAACAGCATTCTCAGCAAGGGTTCTGCCTCCCACACCGGAGGGGACAAGACTGGTCAAGCCCCCAAGCTGAATATAGCTCCATATTTTGCAGACAGGGCTTTCTTTCTCCTCCAGGTTTGGGATTGAGTTGCCAGTCAAAATATGAGTCAGGTGTGACTTCCATTGCCGATGCGAGTGCAGGAAATTCCTTCCCTTTTCACAGAAAAAGTATTGTTCTCCCCTGTTTGCACGGGAGCTTTGCAGGAGCTCTCCCTCCCATGGCTGAAAGCCAGGATGGAATGCCCACAGGCTCCACCTTCACAGGCTCAGGATGTCCATAAGGGACACCAACAGAGAGGGACTGATTTCCAGCTCCCTATTTTTAACCTGAATTTTAAGGCTGCAGAGGAGCCAAGATGCAGACAAAATAAGCTGGAAAGGATTAACAGGTTGCCCAGAGAGAGGGTGGAGGCCCCATCCCTGGGAACATTCCAGGCCAGGTTGGACGGGGCTGTGAGCAACCTGATTTGGTTAAAGGTGTCCCTGCTTCCTGCAGGGGGGTTGGACTAGATGACCTCTAGGGGTCCTTTCCAACCCAAACCATTCTATGATTCTATGATTCTATGATTCTATGACTCTATGATTTCAGAGACCCCCAAGAAATGACCCTGCAAGTTACGGCAAGCATCTTCCTTTTTTTTTTTTTTAAGTTCTTACTTAAATGCTCCACTTAGGGTTCCCAAGGCATTTCTTTCTGTTCTTACTAACACTAGGGACCAAGACTTTATCCATTTCCAGGTCTCCCCAGTTCCTTTCCTGCCTCACACTGGAGATTTGGGAAACCAACTCTTATTTTACTCCTTCCCCATCATCTCTCTCAACCAGTTCTCCCGCTGTCTTTTCTTTCACTGCTTCTAGCTCAGATATCCCCTTCCATTTTTTTTTCTTTTCCTTTGCAAGGGTTAAGAATAAATCACCCCCGAGTAGCCCAGCCACTTACTCCCAGAAACCCGTTCAAGTGGGACCTGCTGCCAGTGCCGGAACAGATTTGTATCCCACTGTTCCCAGCCATGTGGCAGGTGATTCTTAGTCACAACGAATTTGCTTTCCTCCCATAGGACTGTCATCTAGTGTTTACTCCGGGACCACAGGAAAAATCGCTGGTCTGAGGCAGGGCTTGAACACAGGAACTATTCATTTACCGCCTTGCACAAGGTGTCATAATTTTATTAAACCCCAGACAAGTCTGACACCTTGGTGACAGAATATAATTTCCCTAACCAAATGCCTTGACACCAAAAATTAGGCTAAATTGCATTATTTTAAAGGAGCAGATGGGAATGCTAAACATTTACCCAGGGAAACGTGGATTGCCACAGTCCATTACTGCCACGGCATGGCAGGGTACCTAATGGCCTCCATTAGTGAGAGCAGAGCAGAAGCCACAGGTAAAAGTCCATCCCTGGGTGGTCATGTTCCTTCACAAGAAATAGCTTTGCTCCTCCCCAAACACAGCAGGCCTGGAGGTGCTGGGGGAGAAGATCAGGTTGATAATGAGGCTGTGAAGAGAAGAGGATAAGGGGCTAAAGTGCGACCTGTGGGGTACTTTTCCCTCCCTGTCACATCCACACGAACGGTCCAGCAGCAGAAAGTGTCAGGGACGTAGCTTGGCCAGCTACATCTTCAGAAACCTCCCACTTGCCATTGACTGAACGCTTCACCAGCAAATCCTCCCTGTACAGCCCAAGCAGGGGACTACAGCAACAGGATTCCTGACCCACACAGTGCCTGCAGCTTTTGGTCAAGCCGGGGTGACAGCACGGACCCCAGGAATTACTGCCTTTCCAAGTGGCATATGCCCTGTGTGGCCAAGCCAGCCAGGAGACCTGCCTGTGTCCTTGTCCCAGATGCCAATAGCAGGTCCTCACTCTGGACCTCCTCTTCCCCATCTCCAAGCGGCAGGGTCAAGGCATGGATCTGGAAGCTGTATAGGGGTAAGCAAACTTTTGCCTACAAAAGAATTGGGTATTAGGGTGCTTAGATTGGCAGGTGAGAAATCAGGATTTTTGGCTTCTCTTCCCCGTTGTCTGATTGATTAAATAAAATCTGGAGGAGATATCTGACTTCCTAAGAAAGGTAACAATGCCTACAGCATCTAAACGAAGGGGAGATACATCCTAGAGGCTTGCTGAGAATTTAGGGTCTTCAGCTCAGACCAGCTGGTTGCTCATGTTAAACCATGGCATTGACTTTTGCACAGGCAGCCACCAGAGTTGCCCTTCACTGACTTGGAGCCCATCAACAGAGGAAGAGTTGTGCCCCTGCAAACTAACGAACTGTTGCAGGAAGAAGGCATTAGGTTGGGAATCTGGAGCTGCCAGTCCCGGCTTAGCCACATGTTTTTAGCAATTAACAATCTTTTTAGCAGGGCTGGTTGTAACAGGACAAGGGGTAATGGTTTTAAACTAAACCAGGGTAGATTTAGACCAGGAAGAAATAAGGAAGAAATTCTTTACAATGAAGGTGTTGAAACACTGGAATGGGTTGCCCAGAGAGGTGGCAGATGCCCCATCCCTGGAAACATCCAAGCCCAGGTTGGACGGGGCTCTGAGCAACCTGATCTGGTTGGAGATGTCCCTGCTCACTGCAGGGCGGTTGGACTGGGTGACCTCTAAAAGTCCCTTCCAACCCAAAGCATTCTGTGATCCTATGATTCTATGTCTGTAGTGTGACCACAAGTCCTGGCCCCCACCTGTAGAGTCATGAACATGTCACACTAAAAGCCATACACCCAGAAAGCAAATCAAGCTTTATGCATAGGGCACTTACATCTCATGTTTTATTCCTCAGCTGGTCAGAAAACCAACCAAAACTCCACATGTGTGAAGGAGCAACTCACTCCTTCATCCCTCACATGCCTGGATTCTCATGGGTGGAGGGAGGGAAGAGGCAGGTCAGTCCAGGCTGGTTGTTTGCTAATGTCAGGGCTGTACCCCATAGCTCCTGTTTCCTGCAATGTTTCTGGAGACTGTGAAGCTCCCCTTGTCCCTGATGATAGAATTGGAGACATATTCATGGAAGAAAAATCCATCAAGTAAACATCAAGGCCAAATTTTGGCTCAGAAAGGTCCTGAGCTACAGCCTGCTCGTGATTAGAGACTTGCTGAAGCCTTTTTGGGAAAACGTCACTATGTCCTTGTCTTTTATCTTCGATGTCTGCTACCAACCACTCTCAGAGGAAGGATATATGGACATGGTGTGGGCAGCCTTCTCTTGTGCAGAACACACCAAGGTGGAAAGAAAGGAGGACTGTTTTGTCCCAAGCTGAGGAACATGGAATGTTGCCTTCAGCTGACAGCAGAGCCAGCACTGATTAAAGAGAGGCCCAAGCTTCCTCAAAGCCTCTTTGCTCCCACAAGAAAAGCAGGCTGTTGTGCAAAAGTCTCACCAGTTGTTGTCTTGCTGCTGCTGGGCCAAAAATGCTTCCAAGTGCAGAATGGGTGCATCAAAGCAGCCCACAGTCCCCCCAGTGCAATGCAAACCTACAGCTGCCAGCAATGCACAGGCACTCCAATGGGGCGAGACAGGGGAGGGTGGAAGGGCTGTTGGTCCTGTAGGTTACAGAATCCCAGAATCCCAGACTGGCAGGGGTTAGCAGGGCCCTCCGGAGCTCACCCAGTGCCACCCCCCTGCCCAAGCAGGCTCACCCAGAGCAGGGGGCACAGGACAGCGTCCAGGAGGGGGTTGAATATCTCCAGAGAAGGAGACTCCACAGCCCCCCTGGGCAGCCTGGGCCAGGGCTCGGGCACCCTCACAGTCAAGAAGTTCTTTCTCCCATTCAACTGGAACCTCTTCTGCTTCAGTTTGTGCCCATGGCCCCTTGTCCTGGCGCTGGGCACCACTGAGAAGAGTCTGGCTCCGTCCTCATGACCCCCACCCTTGAGATATTTGTAGGTGTTGATGAGATCCCCTCTCAGTCTTCTCTTCTCCAGGCTGAACAAGCCCAGCTCCCTCAGCCTTTCCTCACAGGGGAGATGCTCCGGTCCCCCCATCATCCTTGTTGCCTTCCTCTGGAATCTTTCTAGGAGTTCCTCATCTTTCTTGAACTGGGGAGCCCAGAACTGGACCCAGTGCTCCAGGTGGGGTCTCATCAGGGCAGAGCAGAGGGGGAGGAGAACCTCCCTCGCCCTGCTGGCCACATCCTCTTGAGCGCCCAGGATGCCATTGGCCTTCTGGGCAACAAGGGCACCCTGCTGGCTCATGGTCAGCTTGTCATCCACCAGGACTGCCATTTCCCTCTCGGCAGAGCTGCTTTCCAGCAGGTCAGCCCCCATTCTGTACTGGTGCACGGGGTTCAACCTCCCCAGGGGCAGCACCCGACACTTGCCCTTGTTAACTTCATCAGGTTCCTCTCTGCCCAGCTCTCCAGCCTGTTAAGAAAACACCCAGCCCCAGGAGCTGGGGAGGGATCTGCAGGTCCCAGCAGAGCCACAGCCTAAGGAAGGCAACCAGGTCAGGAGGTGGAAGTACCCTGCCCAGGGCTCTCTGCCACAACTGCCAGACCTGCAGGGTTTTTTTCTTGAGGCATAGCTGAGCTCACTCTGTCCATATTCAGCACAGCTGCCCAAGCAAGGTCTGACCCAAATCATAGCTTAGTTTGAGCACTGCTGAGCTTTAAATAACATGAGAAAGCCATCGTGCTTGCCAAATCTACTTCATTTCTGCCTCAGAGCTGTTTTGCAACTGGCTCCAGTGATGAGTAGAGTGAAATCCATGCTGACACGTAACCCATGTCTTTCCCTGGACAGCAAGTTTGCCACAACTTGGATCTTTCTAGTGGCACTTTTCTGAATGCTTTCCAAATGGTCAATGTGCTTTTTGAGTCAAGGACTCCATATTCCACTCGTCATGTCTACAGTTTTGGAGAAGGAGGGCACATTCGACCCTCTGAATACTCCCTTCTTACACGTCCAAGGTGCCTCAGGACTTGCCAGTCCCATCCCTGATCTGAAACACCATCGGCTAGAAGTCTCTGTAAAAATAAAACAACCCAGAAAACCCAGGGCAATTTCTAGAAATGCAAACCCAAGTCCAAATTGGAGTAGATTGGACAATTTCTGCACACTCTGGAAGCAGAAATGCAAGGAGTGTTTAAGAAACAGTTGGGGAGAAAGCAATCAAGACAACAACAACGACAAAAAAGAGAAGTAGATGTGAAAAAAAAAAACAACCTTGGTGTGCTGGAAACAGCAGCAGTTTAGCTGGAAAGAGACCCCCCCAAGAGAGCAAACAGATTATACTGGGTGGGAGAAGAGGGGAGGAAGCAGCATCAGAGAAAAAATGCAGCAAAGAGACTGAGCTGGGGAAAGAGAGAGCCACAAAACAAGCAGAGAGAACACAAAGCAATCATTAATTAGAGGAGGAAAAAGAAATAATGTGCAACAAATTGCAGAGAGCATTGGCAATTAGCGGCAAGGAATCCATTCCCTTCTGCACACAATAGACGCCAGATAAGAACATCCATTTCAGGATGTTTTGCTCCAGTATTGCTGGAGGGCAATAGCCATACCAGTGCAGGCATTTGTGCTGGCACTGCTTGTGCAAGGGGAGGGAAGATTTGTCATGATAGGGAACAGCTGGCTGGGGGGGCAGAGAACCCAAAGAGATGGGGAAGGTGTGGGTAGCCAAGGATTTAAGAAAAAGCATTCCTGTCCAATAACACTGAATAAGCTGAAGTATGTATTTAAGACCCAGTAACACCAGGCACCTGCTTCCCCAATGGGGACCGCACTGGGAGCTGATGCGAGGTATCCCTGAGCAACCTGATCTAGTTAGCAGTGTCCCTGCTCACTGCAGGGGGGTTGGACTAGATGACCTCTAGGGGTCCCTTCCAACCCATTCTATGATTCTATGATTCTATGATCCCCAAACCCGTCGGAATATCTACAGCTGTGACCCTCATTGCCTGGAACGATGCTGGACAATGCAGGGTTTGCTACCCTTATTCCCTCTAGCCTCAAGTGACTCCTTAAAATAACTTAAGTTCTTTGTGCCAGGAAGCTCTACAGAGACTGAAGGATCCAGTTCTCCACCCCAGTGGCTCTTGAATGAATCCAGGGTACTTTTCAGAGATACAGAGGTCTGTCCAGGTCCATGACACAGCATGAGCAAACTACCAACGCTCTCCGGCAGCTGAAACCAGCACATCCTAAGTTACCGTGCAAGAATTAGGAGGGGAGGTTTAGACTGGGCATTGGGAACAATTCCTTCCCCAAAGGGCTGTCAGGGGCTGGAAGGGGCTGCCCAGGGAAGGGGTCGAGTCCCCAGCCCTGGGGGGATTTAACAGCCGGGCAGAGGCGGTGCTGAGGGCCAGGGTTTGGGGGTGGGATGGCAGGGGTAGGGGAAGGGTTAGGCTTGGAGATCTTAAAGGTCTTTGCCAACCTAAACGATTCTGTGATTCTATGATCCTAAGATCAGTTACTGGGTGGTACCTCTTTAAAGCACAATAGCTCAACTGTTTTTGAGCATGTTGCAAGACCTTGCTTCTGTCCAAGTGTTCTGGAAGACTCCCAGCTCCGTTAGTCATCATGGCCTTCAATGAAAGGTGGAGATGATGGGGAGGGTGTTTCTTCACTTCCTGCCCAGCAAAGGGATTGCCAAATTACAGCTCAGGATCTGAGTGTGGATGGTCAAGTACAGTTCACCCCCACTCACTGCAGATGGGATTTAATTCACTGATCTCAATGCCCACATTTAGATGTCTCTGTGTAGTTATCGAAGGGTCTGAGTACCCACTGCAAACTTCAGAATCATAAAATCATTTAGTTGGAAAAGAACTTGAAGATCATCAAGCCCAACCGTTCCCCTACCCCTGCCATCCACCCCCAAACCCCGCCCTCAGCACCGCCTCTGCCCGGCTGTTCAATCCCCCCAGGGCTGGGGACTCGACCCCTTCCCTGGGCAGCCCCTTCCAGCCCCTGACAGCCCTTTGGGGAAGGAATTGTTCCCCAGGGCCAACCTCACCCTGCCCTGGCACAACTTGAGGCCGCTGCCCCTCGTCCCATCGCCCCTTCCCTGGGGAACCCCCCCAGCTCCCCCAGCCGCTCCCCAGCAGCCTGGGGCTCCAGACCCCTCCCCAGCTCCGCTGCCCTTCTCTGGACACGCTCCAGCCCCCCCAGGTCCTTCGGGGAGGGAGGGGCCCAACCCTGACCCCAGCATTCAAGGGGCAGCCCCCCAAGTGCCCAGCACAGGGGCACGGTCACTGCCCTGCTCCTGCTGGCCACACCACTCCTGACACAAGCCAGGATGCCACTGGCCCTCTTGGCCACCTGGGCACCCTGCTGGCTTCTATTCAGCTGCCTGTCGACCAACACCCCCAGGTCCTTTTCCGCCGGGCAGCTTTCCAGCCCCTCTGCCCCACGCCTGGAGCGCTGCCTGGGGTTGTGGTGACCCCAGGGCAGGACCCGGCCCTTGGCCTTGTTGACCCTCACCCAACTGGGTTGGGCCCATGGCTCCAGCCTGGCCAGGTCCCTCTGCAGAGCCTTCCTCCCCTCCAGAAGATCAATACTCCTGCCCAGCATGGTGTTGTCTGCAAACTTGCTGAGTGTGCATTCAATCCCCTCATAGGATCGACTTGACTGGAAACCCAGTCCACACAGTGAAGGGGTCCTGGAGATCCATTCCATTGACCAGAGAGGTCTAATTCTGGGGGAGTTGAGTGGATCTATAGATCACCAGTAGTTGCATAGGAGCTTAAATACTTGTTGCACAGTTGGGCACCTACTTGGGGCAGGTGGAGGCCAGGCAGGGTGCCCTGGGGTATTCAATGGCAGTAGAAATGTTTAGGCAACTGAATGGAGCATTGAGTTCACTCCCCATCCAGGGCATCCAGTGCCATTGGAGATGGTCTTGGATGTCCTATCTTCCCTCCAGCTTCTCCTCTAAAATGAGTCACCCCTTGTCCCACAACATATCTGCCACCCTTGAGCAGATGTCTTGGAAATCCGAGAGAATCTGAATGGTGGGAAGCACCCATGTGTTGGGAAATGTGGATGACAGGGATGGAGTGGTGGGAGGCATGGAGGAGGAAGAGGAGATGCCATAAAAGAACAGTCAGGGTTGGTGGTACGATGGTTGCACCTGAGGAAGTGAAGGAAGAGGCAGGCATTGGTGGCTGAAGAGGTGTTGTGGGGCTCAGGGCTGACAGGGAGGCAAGGAATGGTGGAGAAGGTAGACAGGTCCCTGATCCTTGGAGTTTGGTAACCCTGGAGCCAGTAGGAAAGGTCAAACCCTTTCTGTGCTCCTCCCAGAGCTGCCATCCTCTTCGGGGTGGACGTCAGTCTTAGAGCAAAATAAATAACCCACCTCCCTCATTTTTTGGCTCACACTGCTCAGTTGTATTCAGCGAGTTAAACACCACTGAAAGCCATGCAGACCCTGGAAAAGCCAGATAAAACCCTGCCCTGACTAAAGACAGCAGTGCCAGCACAGGGACAAGAGGTCTCACTCGGGCGATTTGTCAAATGTCTTTGAAGATATCGCTACTGCGGTAGTGGAAGCAAATGACTCTTTCAGCCTGTGATTTTTTTTCAAAGAGCATCTCAGAAGGTTTCTCTATGAGATAAATGGTTGAAGGGTTATGGAGTGAGAGGAAGGGAGGAAAAACAGAGTCTGAAGCACAAACTGGTTAGAGGAACGGCAAGGAAACAATGCCAGAGGTAGAAATGGTCTGAGCTTGGAAACACAGCATGGGACAGGCTGCACCCACGGGACCGTTGTGGTTTATATTGGGTGCACAGCAAAAGGCTGCAGGTTTTTAGCAGGACTGGGCAAAACAACATCCAAGGCACAGAAATGACCTAAGGAGCCTAAATCTCTTTTCGAAGTAGATGTAGGCACCTACGTTGTTTTTTCCTTCAGACTTTAAAGACCTTTTTCACCGGCTTTCAACAGCTCAGGCACATGCCACAGCACAACCTTTAGCTCCTCTGGTGCTGAGGGAAAAGAAACCGAACAAATCAAACAGTCCCTTTGAAACTCATGGGTTTGGGACATAACTGAGTAAAATATTTGCCGTACAATTCCTCCCCCAAAAGGGGAAGGGAGAAACATGAACTGAAGCAAGGGGGAAAGGAGCAGACACAGGATCTGCCTGTTCAGTAGGGCCAAGCAGGATTTCAGATCCAAATACGTTGGCGCTTGCAAAGGAAGGTCCCACTATAATTCTGATTTCTAGGGAGAGCACTTCTATTTCATCTTTCCTTATTCTCATGCTGGGAATTACTGAAATACCCAGGAAAACTCTTGCATTTCAAATATGACTCTTAAGCCTTTCACTTCCCCAAAACCTCAACTTTCCAACAATTAAAAACGAGAAGAACTCAATTCAAGCCAAACCGAAAAGCACATGTTATTTTGTTTCTAAATTTCTTGGCAAAAAAAATATAAGTCTTTCCATTTAAAGTTTAATTCTACTTTTGTATCAGTACTATTCTGGGGAGAGAGTGTTTGGAAACCAGAGTTTTGTCAACCAGGGGAAATTATTCCTTCTACGCAGCTAGAACAGCACGCTGACACTGAGGAAACCTCCTACATGAGATATTAGAATATGAACCTCACACATGTACCAGATATCTGGTTACCATGCATCATTTTACCTCTTTTCTTGGATTTTTTTCCAACTCTTCTATCAGAGATGCCATTCACTTTTCAGCTAAATATTTCATTCAGGAGCAATGGATTCTTTTTTTGGATAAATAACTGTCACTGCCTCCTATCAGCAGTAATTAAAGTCGTATGATGCAGCCTTCAGCGTCACGGGTGATGAGCGGTTCGTGGCTGTTGTTGATGGGTAACAAATTCTTTTGGGGAAGGAGCTGACAGTCACTGTACTGACATAAACCACCACCAGCTCCTGGATCTTCCCAGGACAGAGCAGCCACTGGGACCCACCATCTCGCTGTTCCTGGGGTGCTTCAGCAGGAGATGTTGATGCTGGAGCTGGCAACGCAACCTGGCTTACAAAAGTCACCCTCACCCTCGGGGCGGTCTTTCCCCGGCCCCAGCCTCCTTCACTCAGCACTGATTCCAGAAAAGCTCTGTTTTTCCTTGTTCAAAGCTCCTCTGACCTTCTAGCTCCATCTCACTGACCTCCCACACTGGCCACCTCATGCAATCCAATCCAACCCAATCCGCCGCCCCCCGCCCAGGCTCCTTATCCCATCACTCTGGACAGACATAAATAGATATCCATATATACCTCTCTCTAAGCTTAATTGCCTTACATATTCATGCAGAAGAGAAGAGGCTGTGACACCCAGCCATTTCATCACAGCTCAGACCACAGTTTTCCTACAAGCCCCCAAAACACCATGTCCCAGGGACTGCCAAAAGGAAAATCAGGCCCAACAAATTCCCACCCTGCCAGTGAAAGGAAAACCTGAATGAATGAAATATTTAGCTGAAAAGTGAATGGCATCTCTGATAGAGGGGTTGAAAAAAATTCAAGAAAAGAGGTAAAATGATGCATGGTAACCAGCTCAGAAATGTTGATAACTTGCTCCATTACTGTTTCTCAGACTCAAATCCCATCCTCTCTCCCTCCTGCTGCAGCTAAGCTCCTCTAGCACTTGGGAATGGATAGACCTTATCCTTACCCATATCCTAACTCCTGTTTGCAGCGTAGACCTGGTATGGTAAGGAGGTGGAGAGGCTCCATCTACTTCTGATCTCAAAGCATGTGAAACTCCCCATCCCCAGGAAATTGAGGGGAAGGGGATGAAGTGACAATCCCAGGTCACCCTACAGACAGTACCTGTTAAACTTAGTCACAGTGCAGCCAAGGAGACTGGAAGGGGACTGGAAATTGCCTTCAGTCTGCACCATAGATCCATACACCACCAGGTGCACCAGACACCCTTCTCACCCCAGGCATGCATGCATAAACCACACGTGCACCCCTGCTCTCTGCCCCCAGCGCCGCTCAAGACCCCAGCTCCACCTCTGGAGCTAAAATGTAATTCTGAGCGTGGAGGCCAAGCAGCAGAGATGGTGGTTCTCATTTTCATTCCAGTTCAGTTCAGCATCCTCAAGAAGCAAAGCCACGCACAGGCACTGATAGTGGATTTCATACAAAGTAATCAGAACGCAATAATATTCTCCCCAGTAACCGCCCTGGCAAAAGCCTGGGAGATGTTGACATTATTTGCATCTTTATTGTTCCTGATCAGTAGAGCAATGATGTTGCTGTGTTTTGACTAAATAGACAAAGAGAGATGTTTTGTTCCTTCCTTGAGTGTGGAAAGATTAAGCCCAATTACACATTCGCTCCATCTCCCCCCCCGCTCACAGATACAGATTCTGCCTTTGCCAAAATTGCAGAACCGCCCTGTGAGTTTAAGGTGGGAATTAAAGGAGAGCCAGTGTCACCTGCGTGAAACGGAGGGGAATGCCACCCGCCAAGGAGCATTACAAGGATTTTGTCTAGATGGGTTGAGAGTGGTGGTGCAGAGGAGGTTCAGATTGGACATTAGGAAAAAATTCCTTCCCCAAAGGGCTGTCAGGCACTGGAAGGGGCTGCCCAGGGAAGGGGTCGAGTCCCCAGCCCTGGGGGGATTGAACAGCCGGGCAGAGGCGGTGCTGAGGGCCAGGGTTTGGGGGTGGGATGGCAGGGGTAGGGGAACGGTTGGGCTTGATGATCTTCAAGTTCTTTTCCAACCTAAACAATTCCATGATTCCAAGGCCATTGCAGGGCTCCCTGAACCACCCCCCCATGGAGATCACACGTGGGGCTGCAGCATGGCTGCACCTGCGGCACCTCTGAGAAGGACATGGCAAAAACAGAGGCAGTACTGATCATCCAAAGAGGATGAGCACCCATCATCAAACCTGCAGCCTTCCAGTTCAGAGGGATCCACAATCCAGCACACTCAGACCAAACCCCTCCCTCCAAAACTGCAGTGAGCTTTACAAAGCAGGTCCCATCCTTCCCCTCCCTTCCTTTTTGCTGCGCGTGTCCTCAGACAACCCAGTCCTCTGCAGTTGCTTTGCCAGGGAGAAAATTAGGATGTCACTTTGGCTGTCAGGCTTCTGGCTTGGCATCGGCAAGCAGCCAGAGGAGGAGGGGAAGGAGGAAGAGAAGGGGGAGCAGGGAGGGCGAGGGTGAAGAAGGTGAAGAGGAAGGCGAGCAAAGGTTTGTGTGGTAAAGTGGACAACAGCTGCTGCTGTAAAATATGAATGGCAGGAGGCCAGCCCAAAGGATGGATTTTGCTCTCTGGCCTTCCCACCTGGAGGGAAGAAGGAACCGGTGGTAGAGTGTCTGGAAAAGAAAATTAAAGTCCAGGTGGCAATGCTGACTGAAGGCAGCCCACATTAACTGGGAAAAGGTGGCACCTGGTCTTCCCCAGCTTCCTAAGAAAACCATCCTTTGCCACCCTTAAATCTTGTTTTGGGGGTGCTGGGCAGTGAAGTTGGGTTCTACACGCAGCCTAAAGCTGGGGTTGCAATAAGGCAGGATGGATGGACTTAGTAGGACCGTGCCAGGCTCAGGAGACTGATTCCCACCCTGCATGGTACCTCTCCACCTTTCCCTTGCCCCCCAGCTTGGGCATTTGTGCACAAGCAAGTCATGCCCCCAGCTAGCACTGCTTAAGAGCACAACCCTTGCATGCAGGCAGAAAACACCAAGGGGTGGTGCAAGCCAGGATGATGACTCCTCATCCCACCTTTGCAGGGGCCGAGGTCTACCAGTGCAGAGGACCTCCCTGGCTAACCTGCTCCTCCACCCCTCTGCTGATGCCCTCCCCAGAGGACCTTTCCCTGCAAGCTTCCCCTCTGCCAGCTGCGTGAATGGAGATTATTCAACCCCCCCATGTAAATAGCATTTTTCCTACCCGTGCATCATGAATCTCCTGCTCTGAGCAAGGCAGAGCACAGTCCCACTTCTTTCTAGCCTTCCAGGTGATTTATTTAAGCTCCTATCACCCAACTGGGAAAGGGGCTTTGCTAAGGCTTAATGCATGGCAACAGCTGCTCCTTTTTCCCCATGTGCTCTTCTCCTTCCACAGTTTGCCCAAGTTTCTCTCCATCCCTCTCTCTGTGTCCTCCAGAGGATTCCAACCTACAGATTTCCCAGGGACCTGTGTTTTTCTAGGGATCTGATCAAGATGCCCAAGAAAAGTAGGTTCAGCTGGGAGGGCCTTATGGGTTTGCCTTTTTATTGTAGCGTATTGGGGATTCACAAAGAAAAGGGTTGAAAACTGCAGGTGTAGGTGATTCCTTCTTGTCTTTTACATACCTCAAGAAGGCCAGGTTTTCAGTGAAGCTTCCTAAACCCATTGCAGGGTCCAGCTGTACCCACTTGTTCAAAGACAGGTTCACCTTGTCCTCATCCCTCAGGTATCAGCTTGACCTCTCTCCCTTCTTATGCCATGGCGGTACCCCAGGGAGGTAAGAAATAAAAGGAAACTCGGGTATATTCCCCATGATACTTCCTCCAGAACTCAGTCCTTTCTGAGTTGCATCCCAGCATCTTTCAAACATCCTCCAAAACAACAAGAAGCCCCATTTTCTCAGGGTGAGAGCTGGCTTTATCTCCTGTGTCCACTCTTTGCTCCACCCTGACATGAGAAGCCAAAGACAACGGGTAGTTAATGGCTCTCTGGGCAGCGTGGCCTCATGCTGCCAGGGTTACTTCATTTTTCACTCTCTGCCCCGGAGGAACTGAGCTGTCACCAATTAACACTCGTTTTCTCGCACTTCCCCCCCAGTTTCAGTAAGAGCAGAACAGATACTGTTGGGTTTGGTTTTCCTGCTCAAACGAAAAGCGAGTCTGCTAAACGCTCCCAGTTGCAGCCACATCCACAGCTTAGCAAATTGATCCAATTTTACACAAATGCAGTAGAAAGGTGTCTGGAAGTGCAACAAGAAGCTGACCATCACTAAGCAAGGAGGCACAGAGAACTGGAGAATCATAGAATCATTTGGTTAGAAAAGACCTTCAAGATCATCAACTCCAACCATACCTGTCCACTACTAAGCCAGGTCCCTAAGCACCTCGTCCACCCATCTTTTAAATACCTCCAGGAAGGATCAGAGGCAAGGATCAGCTTTAGCTCCCCATCATATCAGCTTCTGTAAAATAAAAAAAATAACACCAGGGTGATGTTTATGGGATGGCTTTGGCTTTGAGTCCTCCAAGGGTCTCCATTGACCAAGCAACATGTTCCCACGTGGGGGAGGAACCCAGCAACAAGCATGAAAGATCCTGGAAGTGCAGTGGTGATCACTTGATACAGCCCAACTGGGATGATCGCAGATAAATCCTCCCATGACAGAGGGCCAGACCTAGGAGGGGGATGCACTGCCCTGTAATAACTCACCCAGCAGGATGGAAGGATTTGAATAACAGATGGGTGGTGAGAAATCCAATTGTTTTGAGCAGGGAGTAAGTGGGAATCGCTGTAGAGGTGGCCCTGGGGTGCTGGCTTTGGCCATGGCATGCAGCATCTCTGGGGTTAATGGTACCTGGAAGTTTCCACACACACACACACCCAGTTCAGTCCCTGGAGAATGACCACTGTCTTCTGCAGATGGGAGATCAGCCCTAATCAACAAGCGCTACATTTTCTGCTCCCACCACCACCTTGTCCTGGGATTTGGGAAGGCTTTCAAACAGCCCATTTTTGTCATTAGCCACCGAGAAAGCAAGGTTAGTTGCCTTTCTCCCTGGGTTGCCACTGCTTGAAGGCTGCGCATGGAGGCAGCTGGCACAAAGCCACCCTTGGCAGCAGCTGCTTTCAAGCGCCACTGAAGCTCAGTGGAAAATGGGGTATGAGATCTGCTAATTAGGCAAAAGAGTTACCTTAAAGCCTCTCCACAATCCTGCTTTGCCAGGATGCTTTTGTTGCTCTCCTCAGGTGAAGCTCACCCCCGGTGTAAGAGCCTGCATCAAGTCTATGCACAATTTCAATCCAAATTTGAAAACACGAGCACACCAGACCCACGCAGGTGTGGATTTCCCTCTTACCTCCAATTTACCAACCTCTTTCCACCTCAGAAAGACCTCTTGCCTCTTTCCAACCATTGCATCCCATCCAACAGTGTATTTTTAAATATCCATCCCATTCGACCCAAGGGACAGCCACCTACTGCCACTCATGAACGTTTCTGAATGTGCAAAACCCAGGCGTAACATTCCCCTTCTCTGGAGTGGGAGTTCTGTGCTTGTAAATCTTAATCCTACTAATACTTAATTTTGAGACTTCACCAGGTTTTCAGCACCTCTCTTTACGATTCCCTGCTCTGAGCTTCCTGGAGGGGAGCCCCATGCATTCCCCATGAGCAATGGGGAGCAAACCCAGCAGCAAGTCCAAAGCTAGGACTGGGTCAGACATGCTTATCTACCTCAAAGAGGGCTTACAATGGTTTCCCAACTCCAGATGCTTGGTTTGAGAGATACATTTGGATTCACACCTTGTGAGTTTGGATCCTCTCCTTTTGGAAGCATTTCTTATCAGTAGCAACAACAGCAAGGAGACCAGGGCCATCTGCCCTGTGATCCTATCAATCCAGCATGGCCAGACCCCAGCCACCTCCCAATCAGTAACCTTGGGTGGTGTGACAGCTCCTACAGGACACAGCATGGAGATCTGCCCAACCACCCTCCTGCTGCAGGGGGGTACAGCCTTGCGATGTCCTGTATTTTAGGCTACTGGTTTCAGGAAGTCACTACTGCACCTACCTGACAGCCAGGAGAACCTGCTCTGCTTCAGGTATCTGATGCATCAATACCTCCCCTGAGCTTTCTGGGCTCCTGAAGTCATTACTGGAGAGCACTCAGCATGGTTTAACTCATGCTTTGGTGGCCAAAAGGAAGGAAAGTAACCACAGACATGCCTGTTTCTCCCCACTTAAGATAAATGGGTTCATGACCTGATGGAGACAGCAAAAGCAACATCCCACCCATGGTCTTGGGTGAAGACATCCTGGAAGAAAGCCCTCTCCTTGCATTACAGCTCCACTCCTCCTGGTCTCCAGAGAAACATGGCAATAGAACAACTCACACGGCTTTGACCCACCAGCTTGTGGCACAAGCACATCTGGGCCCACCAGACACATCTGTATCTCAGTAGGAACCAATGGGATTTAGGCGAATTAGCAAAATCACATCCCTTTTCTTTCTGACCAAAGCTGGGGATTTTACAAAAAAACATTCTTCTAATTGGCTTTCAATACGATGTCCTCCAAAACCCATGGGGTACCCAGGAAAAAGGATCCTGAAACGCTGAACTCATGCTGAATTTGAGCATCGAGTACCTTTCCGAGCAGACTGACCCTGCTCAGGTCTCTAAAACGCTGGCTTAGTTAACACCGCGCAGATTAGGAAATCATTCCCTGCTGAAGCAGGGCTTCAACAGCAGCGTTTCTGCACTTCTCGGTGACATGAGGGGTGGTGATTGTGGGGCAGGGGGGTAGTGGGAAAAGCTCTATGATTAAGTGGTTGAACTGAAGAAAAACATTCTTTTTGGCCCTACCTGAAAGGTATACTTTTCAATTTTTCACTGGCAAATCATTTGAACAAAATAAGCCCATTTTGTTTACCTGGGAACCTCTTTCCATTTAAAGTAAATACTTCTGTGTTTTAAGCTGAAGTGAAGCGAGGGAAATATTGTTTCAAACGGAGGCATCAAACTGTTTGGGGGGGGAAAAAAGAAGTAAATTGAAGCTTTTGTTTTTCAAAATTGTCTGTTTTGGTTATTTCAACCCAAACAACGAACCAAGATTGATATAAAGCCACAGCATGTTGCAGGTGACCTGAAAGTGCATCTTTCAGCATAAAAAGTTCCAGGTGAAAATGTTTTTCTGGCTCCAGCAACAATTGATTCATGAGCAGAATTAGGATTTAAAGCTTGGGCCACACAGTTTAATCCAATCCCCCCGAACTCAATCAAATCCTCTTTGAACACGACTTGGGTGGAGGAGAAGGAGGGGGCAGAGAAATCTGCCGGGGAAACACAAGAGCAGCCATAGAAGGCTCTGGCATCCACTTAACTTGAAAATGAGAAAGAAAGCAGTGTAAGACCAGGACAATTAGATCCCAAGCAACACAGACCTTTCCAAAAATGAAAGACAGCAGGGGGAATTAATGGGCATAAATGCAACCCAGTAATTAATTGATAAATGGCATTAGAGAGTTTTCTAAAGGGGAAGACTCCAACGTGACTTATCTTCCCAAAGGCAGAAGACAATTTCTCCCTCCTTTCACCTTGCAGATAAGGGGAGAGAGAGGGGATTTTTCAGTTTTGAAGCTTAAGAGGAATCTGGAAGTTGAAGACAAAAGAGAAAGGAAAAAGCCCCACACGGTAGGAGGACCAACACAGGGGGCTGTTGTTATTGACTGAGCTGCCGAAGGCGGAGAAGAGCAACCTGCAACTATTTGCCACCGAGTCATTCCTCCTGCAAGGGCGGGAGCAAAGCGAGGAGCAAAATGGGAGCGGGAGCAAAGCAAGGAGCAAGACGGGAGAGGGAGCAAACTGAGTCCTGCTACAAAGGCAGCAGGATTATACTTTGCAGGGAAGGGAGGAACCCAGGGGCTGGTCCACAGCTTTCTGAATAACCCCCTTTGCCATCCCCACGAGGCAATGGGGCAGGTCTGCAGTGTGGGACCACTTCTGTTTGCTGCAAGCTGCCACTTCCCAGCCAGCCCCTCAAGCGTGTGCATTGCACCCCTTGGACAAGATCAGCCCCTCAAGCATGTGCATTGCCCCCCTTGGACAAGATCAGCCCCTCAAGCATGTGCATTGCCCCCCTTGGACAAGATGAAGCCCAGCTGCGGGCTCTCCATCTCCTTCCCTTCCTGCCCCCATGCCAGCTGTAGGACCTCATCTGTGCCCCACCTCAGCCATGATGCTTGAGCCAACACCGTCCCCCAGCTAAGCTGCAGGGGCCACCATCTCCCGAGACATCCTGCAAGCAGCTCCGCCACCGCAGGTGCCCAACAATGCAGCAATGATTTTTTCAAGGCTGAATAAGCCTAATAATTGAGACACTTCCCTCCTGCCCTGCTAGACACTTATTATTAACAACCACTTTGCATCCCTAGGCAGGATAGATGGGAACACATAAATTTCAGTGTCTAAGTGTAAGTGTCTACGCTCGTGTCACAGCCAGTGGAGACCAACGGCTCAGTTCCGTTGCCTGAAGTCAGGCATCGTGTGCTATCCAAGATCCCCAAAGGTATGCAAGCCACCCACAGCCTTCTGGAGCAGCACACAGAGGACACATGAGTTACACCAGGGCATCTATGTAGGACCTAGACAACTGGTCTCAGAAGACACCAGCTTCTCAGTAGCTAATGGCTGTCCCCATTAGACTTTTTAATGTGTGCTAAACAGTGACTCCTCTCCATGCCAGCATTTCTCAGCTTCCTCCAAAAAAACAAGACCCAACTTGGTTTAAGAAGGCGAGACAAAATTTGGGCAGAACAGCTGGAGAAAAGGAGCCACCCTCGCTCATGGTCAACCCAAAAGCAATGAAGAGGCACAGCTCTTTATTTGATTCTTCCCAGCCTTGGGGGCAGGAGGGTAAGAATATGGTGAGGCCGGGCCAGATGGGTCAGCAGGGATGGGACAAGAGCCAAATTCCCCTGAACAGCTGCCTGTATCATGGTCCAGCTCTGCAGTCTGTGCAAAAGCCCTTGATCCTCACATGGAGGTGGATCTGCACCGGTTTATAAACCCACCCATTCAGACCAGTCCCAGAGCAAAATCATTTGCTGCCACGGTATCATCCCAGCAGAGAACTTGGTCCAGTGATTTCAGTGGAGCATGCAGATGAGACCTGAAGACCTGCAATTTCAGAGTGGCCTCCAGAACCATCTCCAGGGTATCACAGACCCTGTTTCTATTTCACACCCCCTTAAAAGACTTCTGGAGGAGATGACTTGGAAGCAGGCACAAGCATGAGGGTGTTGTGTGTCTGGAGGGTCCATTCTGCTAGACATACAGAGTCGAGGGGTTAGGTTGACCCTGTCCCTAACTGGGACCTGCCCCTGCTATTCCTGCAGGCTGTACTCATGCAGGGTTCCCCCCTCAACCATGCATGAAGCTTTCTGGTGTTTGGATAGCAAGGTAGGGCTGTGAGATGGCAAAATGCACACCCAGGTCTTGTGCCTACATGGACAATAGGATTTAGGTAGGACATATTTCTGGTCATGGGAACTAGGAAGACCTTAGCTTCACCCACCCAGGCACCACCTCTGGTTCCATGAGCTGGTGGTGGTGAAGTAAGGTCTATGACTGGAAATGCATCAAATATTTATCTGACCCCTTGACTCTTCCCAGAGCAGTTCCTCCATTCCTAGTCCCGCTGGGTAGCAGGCAGACAGAACAGCTCAGCGGCTATTCATTCTTGTCATGAAAATAGGTGTAATCTCCAGCCAAGATGCCAAGCCAATTCAGCGAAACCCTGCACAATTGCCCTGAGCTGAATCAATAGCCCCCAGCTTCATCGCTGGAACAGGTCACCCGCTTATCAAGGGAGAGCTGAAATCATTCATAGGACACTTGTGGTTTTGCCGTCCTTGTGATGGCTTTCCTGAACTCTGTCCAAAGCAGAGACATGTCATTTAGATTCTATTAAAACAAAAGTGCACGTCCGCACATGAGGGAAGAGAAGGAGGGAAGAGAAAAGAAGGAGGGAGCTGGGTGTCCTTGAGGTCATGTAATCTAACAAATCACGGAGAAGCCATTAGCACCATGAAATGACAGGAGGCAAAACAAGGCAGAATGTTAAGCACCCAGCGCTACCAAATCCATCAGCTGCCCCCGTTATTCTGATGGTGTGTCGGTGCAGCGTATAATCATCAAAATTGGTATTCTGCTGCAAATCATCTATCTCCGGCTTTCACTCCAGGCTGAGTTTTGCTGGTCATTACAGATCAAGGAGAAAGTACGGAGGCCAAGTCACATCGGTTCTTGCACAAAGTCTGCTTGGCCCTCCTTCATGGGCAGAGCAAGCAAGTAGGGTCTTAAATGCAGTAACTCCCATTGTGTGCTTGTAAGGAGGGGAAATAACTGGGAGAGAGACTCAGTCAGCCCTGGAGTCATCAAGACTCCAAGTGGGATGATGTTTTGGAGGTGGATGGTGGCAAAACGAGCAACGTGCTAGATCTTCAAGGCCTTGGAGCTGGGTTAGTGTTCAGCAGAGTCAAATCCTTGTGTCATTTGCAGAACCGTGATAGTAAAGAAGTGAATCACCACCATCAGAGCTGGAACAACCCAAACCTAGAAGGTGGTGTAACCTCCACACATGCACATATAGTCATATATAGGGGCTGAAAGAGGCTCCTAGGAGTCTTACAAGGAGGGACCAGCTCTTACTCAGCACAGAACTTGTCCCTCCAGCATAGATCAGATTTTATAAGATCCCCTTGTTAAAGCTGGCAAGGATGTTAGAATTGACCAGACACTACGTGCAATCACCACCGGCCTTTTTATGGATAGAAGAGGAAAGGCTCTGAGCAGAGACTCCAGACAGCTGATGGAGGTCCTTTCCAACCAGCACCTCTGCGATTCTTGGGAATGGGTAAAATTCACGTTCTGCAAAGCAAGAGAGGACCTTGCCCCATCCAGAGGGTCACAGAGCTTTGCAGCACCAGGGGATCTCCATCAGAGGCAGCGTTTGTCCTGGGATGGTTGCCAGCAACTCCATGGTCATTCCTTGGCTTTCAAGGAAAGACCAGCATTGCAAGCTCCACTTGAACGTCATCCAAGAACCTCTGCTCTCTGCAGTTAGCAAGGGCCAGGTAGCGAAGTTATCACAGAATAGAATTGTTTAGGTTGGAAAAGACCTTTAAGATCATCAAGCCCAACCATTCCCCTAACCCTGCCATCCCACCACTAAACCCTGTCCCTAAGCACCTCGTCTGCCCGGCTGTTAAATCCCCCCAGGGATGGGGACTCAACCCCTTCCCTGGGCAGCCCCTTTCAGTGCCTGACAGCCCTTTCAGGGAAGAAATTTTTCCTAATGTCCAACCTAAACCTGCCCTGACTCAACTTCAGACCATTTCCACTTGTCTATTACCAGGGAGAAGAGACCAACACCCACCTCACTACAACCTCCTTTCAGGTAGTTGTAGAGGGTGATAGTTCAGACCAGATGTGACGCTATCAAGACCATTTCACAGAGAAAAAAAGGCCAGCAAGTCTCAAAGCTGTTCTTACACAAAGCTTTTGTCTGAATAGTGTTGAAGATCCAGCACATGGGCATCCAAAAAGGCAGTCTTGCCACTTTTACCTGTGCTCCTCCATCCTCAAGCCCTTCCACAAGACATTCCCAGCGTGCTGCAGGACAACTGAACAGGACAGCATCATCTGGATGTTTGGGATGGCCCAGTCACAGCTCTGCAAGCTCTGGCAAAGATCCTGACCTCCTGCTGAAAATACAGCAGAGCTCAGTTTAGCTATACTCAAGGGCCTGTTCTCTAACAAGGCAGAGCAGAAAAGAAGAGCAGCCATTTCCCATCCCAGAAAACAATGTGGGTTTTGAAGTTTAATGGAGAAAGTTCTCCAGCCAATTGTCTGGTGGGTTTTTTTTAAAGTATTGTGCATGTCACTCAGTGCCAAGGATTTCAAAGTGTGTCATCGCTGATTTTCTTTTGTCATTAACTGCCAGGTTTGGGGGGTGGTTCAGAGCTGAGCCAGAGGAAGATGGGAGGCAAAGCTGACTTGATTAAGACTGTGTTTTGAAACCTTTCTGCATCTTGTTTAAATTGATTTTCTTCTGCTTCTGCTCTAAAAGGGGAAGGAAAAAAAATAAGAAGAGCTCCATCCAAGGGAACATCAAAGGGAACTGAGCTATTTTCACTGCTGGTATAAAAACGAAAAACAAGCAAGACCAAACTGCACGACTGATGCTAATAAAGTGCCCAAGAACAGAGCCCTGTGGAGACAAGGCACAGGAATGGACGATAATACCTCGACTCAGTCCTGAGTTCCTTGCAACACAAAGGCTTCACACGTGTAAAACCCTCCTGGGAAAGACACTGTTGAGGAGACTGTGAAGTGAAAAAATTCATGCCAGGAATTATCTGAAACTCAAAGAATGACTAAACTTTGTCTTGCAGTCATGGCTTTTCTTTCTGGAAAGGGCAAGCAGGGGGAGGAAACACAATAAAATGAAGCAGAAGAAAAAAGAGTTGAAAAAGCCACCTGTTATTTTTATGGCCAGGAGAAAATTAGGCTGTTTGTGCAAAGTGTGGCTCATTTTGGATTCACTAAGCCAAGCCAGCAGAATAGCTTGGCAGGTTGGAATCTGGCCTTTGGTCACCTCAAGGCCAATGGAGACCAGGTACCTCCTGACACATGTTCCCTGGATGACACCTCTACCTCTGTCCTGTGTGTTTGACCTGATGTATAGAGCCAGCTCAGGTCCTGCCCCAACACACATATCTATGGCTGGAGACCCTGGCACAGCAGGAGCAGGCTTGATGGGGCCACCATGCAAGAGCAGGTCTCAGGCTCTGGAGACCCTCTATTTCAGTCCTACTGTGGTAGGTCCTGCCCTGCAGCTGTAAGCTCTGCCTTGCCCTTCCCCTCATGCTTCTTCATGTTGGTACAATCTTGTTGTGGACCCAAAAGGGCAAATTCACACCCTGCTAGAAAATGAGTCAAAAAGCTGTACTGAGTTGATCCTGCTGGGGATGGTGACTATTCATAAATGAAAGGGGCCTTGCAAGGGTGCTAACATTTTCTTGTTCCTCATATGAACCACGAACCACAGGAATAACTGGCTTCTCACAATGAAAGTGGATGGTGTCACCAGGGACTTCTCATTAGACATTAAGAGGTACCTTTTAGATCAGTCCTTTTGCACTGATGTTGTCTAAGATGACTTAAGAACTCTTCTTTTGTCTTCATCCATTCTCTACCAACTACATCCAGAAGCAGGAGGGCCAAAAATGGACCATCCTTGGTTGAGGGGAGCCACAGAGATGAAATACATTCCTTCCCAGCCTAGTCCCAAAAGCTGTGTCTGTACTTGTGAACTGAACAGTGGACTGAACTCAAGCTGCTGAATTTTTAGTCCTTCCTAGTACATGTTTGGCCTTAGCACAAAGCACTGCATGATTCTTGCATGGGTCAGCCACTTATGTGGCCTATGAATCATCCCAGCAGACGGTTTGCTGATGGCCACTTTGTTTTGAAGGTAGGAGAATTTAATAAGACAGATGAAGACTGCTCTGTGCCATTGGCCTCAGGACCCCCAAAACATTCCCAAGCACATTTAAATCTACAGGAACAGACATGACCAAAGCCCCATTCAGTCCCTAGCTAGACATGAGTGTCCTCTGCAGACATCTCATAGCATGTCGTCAGTGGCCACCACGTAAAGGAGGCCAGGAATGGGCTTTGAGATGTGTTTCTCAAGGCAGTAATTTGGTTTGTCTTTGTTAATTAGGCCAGAACAGCTCCTCCTTCATTTATCTATCTCATTTTCTGACAAGAGCTGGACACCTGGGTCTTATGCAGTGCATATGAAGCCACACTGTGGTCTTTCCACACCCATTTCTACATTCTCCAACTTCCTAATTTTACCTCTTTGGACTGGCTTGGTTTGATTATCTCAGCCGAGCATCTGGGACCAAACCAGGCACGTTGCATGTGCTCTCTGATACCCAGGTACAGCCTTGCCCCCACTCACCCATGTTCTTCAAACCGCGGTGGACAGCAGCAGCACTGTCTTTGCATCAAGATGCCACATTGTCATGAAGCCCCGGGGCAGGGCTTCACCTCAGCTCCAAATATTGTCCAAGCTTGCACTGATTTCTTCATTTGTTTCTCCAAGCAAGGATTTAAAACAGAAGGTTGGAGAGGGAGAGCTGCATCCTGCTTTGACACTGCTGACACAGAAGGGCTCCATCTCCAAGCTCGCTTTGTACTTCATAGCGCCGGGACTTGAAAGACACTCTCTTCTTTAAGAAATACTTGGAAATTAGAGAGATAAGACATCAGCTCTAGGCAACACTTCAGTGACAGCACTCAATGGGACCTCAGTCTTTAGCATGTGTGTGTATAATATTATAAATTTCTTTCCTTCTCTCCGTATATATAGAAATGTTGACACAGAGAATTAAAATCAAGCTGTGCCTCATACTTTCATTTTTAATGGGGCCATTCTTGGCTCCAAGGAGAGCGCTATCAGCCCCTGAACGGCAGGAACGGGTGGAGAGAGCAATCATCTTCTGCCAAAGACAAATAAAGTAAAAGGAAAGAAAAAGCGCTGGAAGATGATGAATGGTTCAACTTCCTCGGCTGCAGGAGCCTCTTCATTAACCGCTTCACTGCCTTTTTTTTTCCTTTTTTGTCTCTTTTTTTTTTCTTTGGCTCTGTGCATGTGTCTGTCCGCCTGCAGCTCTATATATACCCGTGAGTGTGTTGGCTGCCTGCGGTTGTGTGGTCCCAGTTCAGGTGTCCATCCCCCTCATCTCTCCCACCCCAGGATGCGGCATTAAATGAGAAAAATAAAAAGGCGGTTTTAGATTTTTACACTAGCAATGTCACCTTGCGCTGCATCCCAGGGGACAGAGCCTGCCTGGTGCCAGGACACCCACAGCAAACTCTGGGCAAACTTGGTACACCTCAAAATTCAGGTTCCAGGGAGTCAAGGAGGACACTTCTTGTCCCAAGGTGACTTCCCCAGTGTGCTCCAGAAAAGCTCCCCAATTTCTGAAGCTCACTGGAAGCCATTCAGTTGCTGGGGACTTTCTCCTGTCCCCTCCATTGCTTGTCCCTTCCTCCATGTCCCCCTTCATCCCTTGGAAATCCCAGCAGAGCCCAAGCAGGCCAGAAGCCCATGGAGCTGCTGTGGATCAGGATCTGGCCTCTTGCTCTGGTTCTTGCACCCCAGGGTGACTGGGCAGGCCAGGGCACAGGCAGGACAGATGAAGGACTGATGGTCCTGTTTCACAAACTGAGGGGAACCGAGGCAGGGAGAGAGAGGCAACGACTTGCCCAAGGGCAAGGAGATCTTGCCAGCTTCATCACAAGTGTGGTGGGCAACAGTGACCCCCTGAAATGGCCAAGGAGGTACAGTCCTGAGTCCTTTTGCAAGCTGAGCTTGCTTCTGCTCCATAGGGAAAAGCAGCCAGTCCCAATGAGCCCATTAACGTGCTGGGGCAGCTATTCTGGGGCTGGACATCCACAGAGCCATGGTGTCCTCCCCCAGCGAGCAATACAGGACCTAACCCAGGTCCACTGTCCTGGCCAGATCTGCCTGTGACCAATTGCTCAGTCTCAGGGTGGAGTTGCCAGCATGAGGATGGCTGTAGCCTTCCCTCCGCTGCTACTCGAGCTGGTTCTCTATGGTGTCACCATCTCCTTGGCCACCTCCAGGACAAGAAAGGGCCCAAAAGGGCCCAAATGAACCCTATCAGCTCAGCAGGACCTTTCTCCTGAGTTGAGGCTGTGCCTGTCATATCACCTGGATGTTTAATTGAAAGGAGGCCACCATGTTAAAAGGAAGCCTAGGAGATGTTAAAACACCCACACACACATTCCTACTCCCCCTAATCAGCCCTGGCAAGAGTGAAAGTGTCCAAAAAGCCCAGAGGCCCCTACTAATCTACAATAGGCTGGATCACAAGCTCTTGGTTTTGCTGTTTGCAAAGTGCCTGGTGTGCAGGGACCTCAGAAGTCTTGGCAAGAATGCTGACGGTGCTGAGACATAGCAAGAGAAGAGTGGCTGCACAGAGAAAGAGACAGCACTAGAGATGACTAAGCCAAGTTACCCCAGCTTAACTTCTCCCCCATTTCATTTGCACAGGACCTGGACCATCTCAGTGCAGAAGGAAGACAGAGACTGGTAAATCAGACCAAAGCTGGAGAAAATGTTTGTACTATAGGGAGGAAGGCACAGGAGGATGCTCCCTGGAGTGATGTGGACTCTCCGTCGCTGGAGTGTTGAAGAACATATGGGCAATTATACCAGGACAGAGCAAAGAGCTGGCACCAAGCTCCATCAGGGATCAGGTTAAAATCTGAAAGGATCTGCGCTTCTGAAATGTCTGGATCTTGTTGCTATTGGAAATTGGATATCGGACTAGATGGACCAAGGGGATGGAGCCATCCTGTTTTCCAAGATGTTACTGAGAATTAAAAGAATGGTTGCTCCCTCCAGCATGTAGAATCTAAAGCCACTGAATTTGATATAGAAGCTTTCTCCTGAGCTAGCCAGGAGGTTTTTGTCTTCTTCATTTCAAGCTCACAAACTCTGCCACTTGGTAAGTACAAGTACCCCTGGATAAATGAGAGATGTGCACGCAAAGGGACTGCTCAACCTACCAGCAAAGCATTAGCCTGAGCCTCTGAGCCTTGGCCCTTGCTCAAGACCTCACCTGAGGTGGAGAGTTTCAGCACATGTCTCTGTAATCACAGTCCCAGGTTCTCTCTTACCTGACTGGAGGGGAAATGGTGAGTCCCAGCCTCCCAGCAGATGCACCATTTTGTGAACATTTTTGTCACAAGAGACATCCAGGCCAATGACAAAAAATGCAGATGGGCTAAAGCAGGTTCTAGCACTCAGCGTACTCACTCGGGTGCCGGTCTCCACCTCAAAGTGCATACAGAGACAGACATGAAATGTGAGTTGGCCTACACAACAGCAAAGCTGGGAGAAGCACCCAGAAACGCCAAGGTGATGAAGGTAAAAGTGGTCTGATCTTCTATCCCACACCCATCCCTCCAAGCCTTAGGGAGACTGAAAGACATTTAAGTAGCAGATGGGACCACCATGAACGTATCAACATCATCAGTCTCAACTGATGCAGGACCACCACCACAGGGGCTTCCCCCTTCCCCCTTCACCAAGCACATGCTGTCTGAGCAAGGCTCCGTTAGCCAAGAAGGTGCCTTTGATGCTGAAGACATAGTCCGGTGAAGAGCTGTGGTATTTCTGCTCTCCTACTGTTGTTTTTCCAAAGGTACCCAAACTGGCAGCAGACCCCTTTATAAAGGGGAAAGCTCCACTTGGACGGACTGCAAACTCAACGAGTCATCAGAGGCAGCTTTCATGCCCAGCTCACGCTTTTAATGGATTTGCAAATGATGGGGCAGGAGAAAAGCTGCACCTGAGGATCTGGTCCCTGGAAATCCCAGCAACAATTCAGAGGATTTCATGGTCATCTGCTGCCATCTAGTGTCAACCAGACACTCAAAAGCCCTCCCTGGATTCATGAATTTCTCTAACCAGGCTTCAAGTCCTGCCCATCCCATGGACCACAGGCCAAGTCTTACGTTTGTGGATCCATCAGGATGGACGTCATCCATCTGCACTCCCTGCGACCATCTCAGGTTAGCCAAAACCAGCAAACAGACCATCGTGCATCACACTTAAATTACAATCTTCTCATACCTCCAGTCCAAGCAGGGAGTCAGCTTGCAACTCAAGGGCAGAGGAGCTGGGTTGGTCTGGGCATGTGGACTGGGAAGGCTGTTCTCAGCACTGCTGCTCTGCCCGCGGAAAAGGGACGCGATGGGTCATTCTGCACCACCACATATCCAATCCACCTCAAGAAAAATCCACTGGTGCATGCAAGGACATCTCCCATGCAGAGAAAGGGTCTTTGAGAAGGGTGAAAATATCTTTGACTACTTACTGTGCTGCTGAGCAGAGCCCTAGACCAGTACATCTGTGCAGGATCTATAAGATCAGAAATGGGGGGTTCTACCAATTCCTTTCTAGCCTGAAGAGCTCAAATTTAGTCCCCGAATGTGTGTGTCCTAGCTCTGCACTGCTGGTGAAGTCTGGATAGCTGCAGAGGGTGAGCTCCCCACCTCTCCCCACTGGCAATGGGAGGAGACGAAAGGGAGTGTGATGGCCATGTAGGTGACATTAATGGGCAAGAATCCAAGCCCAGGGACACCGCATCAGCTTGATGTGATCATCCACTTGCTGGTCTCACAGTAAGGTGGTTCTTTTGACCGCAGTGCTGTCATCCCTCATTTTCATTAAGCTAGATGGTCCGACTCATTGAGAAAAGTTTTTTCCAACAACGTGATCATTGCAGTGGCTTCTTCACACCCTCTCCAACTGTTTAACCCTCTGATAACACCTATACTGGACAGTAGAAAGGAAGACATTCACAAGGAGGGAGCAGGGTTCCCCCTTTCCAGGAGCTCTGTAGGCTCTTCCTCAAGTCTGACCATGTCAGAAGTTCTTGGGAGATCACTAAAAAGAATGTGACCCTGGAAAGGTTTAGGGACCAGTTCATTTATCCTATCCTCTGGAGATCATCTGAGGATGATCTCAAGAGGTCCCTTTCACCCTAAATGACTCTCTGATTTTGTGACTTGTTATCAGCATAAGAGGAGACTCTGGATCCTAGATCCTGCCTGGATATCCACCAACTAAGAAAGATATGGAGGTACCAGAGATGCTTCAGGGAAGACCCATGTGCATGACAAAAGAATTTGAAACAAAGCCTGATCATAAGAAAATAAGGACAGCTTAGGTTAAGGTGGCCTTAACCACAACCTGCAATCAGCAACCCATTTTGTAACACTGGGGATAATGAAACACCAGAACAGTGGCCTGAGGGTTGTCCTTGAGCCCACATTGTGAACAACCTTTACACTGGTTGGACACATCTCAAAAAGATTTGTCCTAGGTCAGATGAGATCTACCCTGGGGTAGCTGATGTCACACACAGTTGCACCGAATGATCCCAGGTTTAAGGGCTAACAGAAGGGGCTCCAGGGATCTGTCTGCACTGCTGTGGTAGGAGACCTGGAGACCTTGGCGTCTAAAGTCTCTGGGAACATCTGAGCAAGAAAAGAGCCAGAGGAGCCAGGGGACTGTATGAAGCCTTTGTTCTCATTTCAGACCCTGACAGAGCCGCATGTCAAGTCATAGGAAAGTGGCACGGTATAATACTGTGCAGGTCAACAGCACCTTTCATCTGAGGATTGATTGTAAAGCCCTTTCAAGACATCAGTTTGTTAAACCTCACAACATCCCTGTGAGGTAGGTATTACCCCCCACTTTACAGACGGGGGAAACTGAGGCACAGAGAAATGCAATGGCTTGGCCAAGGCCTTTGGGCAAGCCAATGACACAGGCAGGTCTTCTTGCTCTTGTTCCCAGCTTGTGGCTCCTTCCCCCTTTGGACAGCAGAGTGTTAGCAGCTCACAGAGCCACTGCTGGGCTTGCCCCATGAGCAGGGAACATGCAATGTCTATGGAGGGCTCCTGAGCCCCTTGAAAGCACCCTGGTAACCAGCTGCCACCAGCACTTCAGACATTAAACCGTTTCTCAGACAGCTTCTCCTTCCAGGTATGACCCCAGGATTGTTGCTGTTTTTTTCTTGTGCAATCAGGCAGGAGGCCAGGAGGAGCATGAGAACTTGGATCCTTCATGGAAATGTCCCAGCACTGTATGGCACAGTCCAAACTGGAAACCGCTTTTCTCTCATGGCAAATGTCTCCCCGGAGACAATGCCCAGCATTGAACTCTGGTGGCAATGGTTGGTGGTGGGGTCTCACCAAGCCTGGAGGAGAAGGAGGAGGTAGCTAGAAGGATATTATACGGCTTTTGCTGCCACTGTCATCAGCATCTTTCATCAGTGTTGGATGTTCACTTGACCCCCAAGTCACCCCATCCCAGCCCATGTGCAATGTCAAGAAGAAACTAAAGCTGGGGGTAAATTGGCCAGGAAGCGATGCCAGGAGCTGTGGTGGATTCTCCATCATGGTAACCCCACCACCAACCCGCCCCAAACCTTAGTTACATCATGGTACCAATTTCCCCTCTCGTCCCCCCACCACTACAGTTTTTGTGCTGAATACATATTCTGTCTTATAAAAATAGTCCTCTGGTATCAAAAGACAAATAAAACAAGAGAGGAATAAAAGACCCCTGTCGCCAGCAGCAGTGCAAATCAGGAGAGCCAGCTCAGGAAGGATGGGCTTAAGGTGTCCTTGGTTTGTCACTTCTTCAAGGGGAAGGAAGTTGACTGAACTTTGATGGCTGGGACTGGCCTAGAGTGAGAAGAAAGAGAAAGAAGACAACTCATTTGAGTGTAGAGACCAAGCATCCACCACATCCACTACAACCATCCTTCCACAGCTCAGGGAAGACAGAGCAGCTGCTGTCCCTGAGACCAGACAGGACCTGGGACTGTCATGGGCATCCATGTCCTCTCTCAAAGATACAACCCCAGATTGTATCGCTTTGAGGTGTTTTCCTTTGGAGTACCCTCAAAACCCCGATAGGACACAGAGTCCACCAAAGCATGTGGTGACACCGGGCAGTAACCAGCAGTGAGAGCCTGCCAGAACAGCCAAGGTGGTTTGTGCACTACCAAGAGACATCAGCAATTCAACCAACCCAATATGAACCCTATAGTCCATCCTGGGAATTCATGAGATCCCTCACGTCATCCATCCAAGAAAGACAACAGTTCCCTGGTCCTCTCCTAGCATGTTGGTGGTGTCAAGCGATAAATACAGACCAGGACATGGGCACATCCTGCTCCCTGGCACAAGTCTGGCCCTGCCAGTCTACACTTTCTGACATGGGCACCGTTTCAAGAGAGGATGGCCAGGGACTGCTCTCAGTGGGCAGCAAGGACAAAACTACACCATTTGGGGAAGGGAGCTGAGTTTGGCTGCTGGGATGTGTCAGGTCTTGCTCTTCTGAGGCCGCAGAACAGGCCTGTTTTATCTACTAGAAGAGATGAGCTATAGGGATTGAGTTACACTGAGAAATTTTGGGGCATATTCAGCCTCTTGGTGGTGGAAACTACAAAGGCATAAGAACCTAAATAGTGCAAGAGGGTCAAAGCAGTAATTAGCAAAGCAGACTGTCTAGGGATAAGGGCCAACTTCAGTCCAGCACAGTGCCTTCTCTCCATGGCTGGATACAGCCCACAAGCCTGGCTAGCCGGAGCAGATGTAAGCACGAACCCTTGAGGCTCCACTGACCCATATCCAGAGGATTTAGCAGTACAGCAAGATCTGAAAGTAGTAGTGACACTGTAAAGGACTTGATCTCCCAGCTCCAAAACTGGAAAACCCGCATCCTCCATTCCCTTGGATGGAGGTGCCCAAGCCCTGCTGTTGCCGGAGTACCAAGAGAGGCTACATCCTGCTCATCTAGGAGCCTCTGGGAAGGCGGACGTTTAACCCCCAGTCTCCTGGTTCCCAGCCCAGTGCATAAACAACAGCCATCGCCCCACAGGCAGTCCCCATGGTCCTGCATGGTGTCTGTGACTCACCTTTGAGGTGGCATTGGCCTGCAGGGAGGAAAGATGAAAGAGATCATCAATGTCCATCCCTTCACTCCACTGTCCCCCAGCAGAACACCAACAGCCCCCTCCATGCTCTGGGATGGGAGGCCACATGCACCCCCATAGGATGGCATCTCCCTTAACCCATCAGGACCTTACAAGACCCAAAGTCCCCACCTTGGTCACTGTTGGCCAACTTTGGCCAAACCCTGTGAGGTCATGCCAGGTGGAGGCATGGCTGCAGACCCCAGGCACCTGGAGGTACCTTGCTCGGGTGGGAAGGTTCTTCTCCTGCACCATGCAGGAAGGAGCATGGGCACAGGATTGTTTATGCACGTAGCATCCCCATCTGGACAAACACTTTGGTTGCAGTTGCTCCCCAGATAGCAGAATTTGGGACATCTTCTAATTTCCTTCCTAACTTTTGCTGCTGCCCTCAAATGCCCCGTACCAAAGATCCACAATGCCCTACAGGCCAGTTCCCCCAAAGCTGGTGGGCTTTGAACTCCTCTGTAGCTCCAGCAATGTGTACAGACCCGCACACCCAGAGAACAGAGCATTTCTCCAGCAGCCTGGCCTGTACACACCAGCCATATCGGGTAGGAGCAGGAGAAACCCAGGTCACAGTGAAAACCCCATAAGGGGCAGACCAGAGCACACCACAGTGACATTTGGGATGCCCCACCCAGACATGACCCACAGGACCCCCCACTATGTCCACCTGCACCATGGGAGATAGATCAACTCCCCTCTCAACTTACTTTAATGGCCTCGTGGGGTGGCTCATGGCACTTGTGCCTGACACCTTGAAGTTGGTAGGAGGGACCATGACCAGCAGGGTCTGTCCATGTGCAGGAGGCAGCTCTTTGGCCAGAAGAGGACTTCCAGGTAGCGGCCGACGAGGGGGCTGGTGCTTTGGGATGACCTGGGATTACAAAGTGTATGGGGAAAGGCAACATCATTAAGAGGAGGATGCAGATCTACAAACCTCTCTCCTCTGCTGCAGAGCTACAAACCAATCTCCTCTGCTGCAGAGCTGAGATGCTTCAAAGCATGTAACACCCCCCAAACTACCTTAAAACATTCTCATTATCTAATGAGCTTTCTTCACCATTGCAACAGATTCATCTCTTAGCATGGTGTGCCAGATCCTTAATAGTGCCCAACCCAGAAGAGCCACAGGCAGCCAAAAACCAGGGAATTCCCATGAGTCTGGAAGGAAAGCACAGCCAACCAGCAAAGCTCACCAGCGGGGTCCTCACGGGGCTGCAGGGGAGAGGTTTCTTCGGAGGTGGCAGCTTAGCCTGGGACACAACCGTTTTGGTGGTGACCATGGGCGATTTGCTGACTGGAGGAGGTGGCCTGGCCGGCTTGGGGTCTCTTGGGCGTGGAGGGATGGAGTGGGAAGGCGGGCGAAGAGGGTGGACAACGTTGACAGGCTGAGAGCTGGGCTGGTGAGCGCTGGGTTTGTGGGGGAATGCAGCCCGTGTTGCCTGCAGGGACAAGGAAAGCAGAAATATGGAGAAAATCGTTAGATACGTTTTCCTGGGTGCTGGAAAGCAGATGTTCCCTCCAGGTCTGGGTGCTAGGGAGTTGCAGAAGGAGCACTGGGAATTTATTCCACTTTCTGGCACCACCACTTTTACCATCCCGCCCAAAAACTGAACATGTTTGCTCCGTGCTAGCCATATGAGAGCACACGGGGATGAGAAAGGTGCTGGTCTCAGGAGATCCGGAGCAGGGCCAGCTCTAGTGAATCCATACCAGATTTCCACCAGATGGGAGACATCATCCATTCTGCCCCGCTCTCAGCCACTGTGGCCATGCTCAAAAAAATATAAATTCTTCCTAAATCCAGCCCTGGACATTCCAAGGTCACCAGAGCTGACAAAACGAGCAGCAGAAGCATCTGCCTCCCCGGAGACCCAGCACAAAGTCACCAGGGGGATTGCACAGCCCCTGCTAAGCTTTGCCATGGTGATGGGCAATTTTCCAGCAGAGGCTCCTGGCAGTCACCAGGGTCTTTTTGAGCAGGCAGAGCTCAACAGAGCCACTTTTAGGAGGGATGTGCACTACTGACCAAGGGCTCACAGTGTAGACACAACGTAAACCAGAACAGAGCACCAGTTGCTTGCCCAGTTGGTAGAGGTATCGCCCACAGGTATCAAGTCCCAGGGCGGGAAAGCAAACCCAGAAGGAGAGTTATGCCTTACTTTATTAGTGTGGCTGGAGGTGGAAATGTTCCGCAAGGTGAAAGCAGGTTTGGAATGGCCACTGGTTGACTTTCGACTCGTGGTTTTCTTCCTGCCCGGGATCACAAACGTAAATCACAGATGGCAAAATAAAGCAACCATTTTTGCAACAGCCGCCTCCCAAAATTCTGCACACCAGTGAGATCCTGTCTCCATTAACGGATCGTTAACAGACAGCCTTGCAGTGCTGGGTGAGTAGGGACGACAAGTTTGTCTTGAGATAATGAGGGTAACGAAGGAGGTTGTTCGGTTCTGGGTTTTTTTTCTCAAATTATTGCAGGGGCTCTGAGGTATGTACATGTCTGGACCTGTACTGGGAGGGGAAATAATGAGAATATCCAAATTCAGTGCTCCTTTAGAGCCTTTCCAGTCCTTACAGCCTGCTAGGAGCAGATGGCGAAAAAGCTCCTCGGTACCAGGCCACCTTCACCACCACTCTGTGGGCTTCTGTGCAGAGGACCATTCCTGTCCTCTGCCCAAGGGAGAGCTGAGAGCCTCAGATTTTCCCAGGATAGAGCTCTTCATATCTCAAACCAGGTGTCATATCAGTTTGAAACAGACCCTGTGCACCACCAGCTCCCCCACAACAATTCCCACCAGGCTGGATGCTGCCCATGGCAAGAAAACAAGGTTTCAGAGTCTCACTGGGTCTTCAAGAGAGAAGGGATTTAGGACGTATCACTCACCTATATGTCTCATGGCTCCTCCTCCTCATCTCCTTTATCCATTTATTCAGGAGCGAATTCTCCCGCCGGTACCAAAAGTAGATGCTCATCATGAGGGCCGGCAGGAAGAGCAGGAAGATGAGCAGAAGGGTTACTAAGATGGCTTCGTGATCTGGCAGGGAAAGCACAAGGATGAGTGCAGGACTGGGAGAGCCAGTATCCTCCAGCTTCACTTGATGGAAATGTGGGTCCTGTCTGCCCATTCCCAGCCACGCAGGCTAGAGATATCATTGCTGATCATAGAATCATAGAATCGTCTAGGTTGGAAAAGACCTTTAAGACCATCAAGTCCAACCATTAACCTAACCCTGCCATCCCACCTCTAAACCATGTCCTTAAGCACCTCATCTATCCTTTTAGATACCTCCAGGGATGAGGACTCGACCACCTCCCTGGGCAGCCCATTCCAGAGCCTGACAACCCTTTCTGTGAAGAAATTTTTCCTAATGTCCAACCTAAACCTGCCCTGTCGTAACTTCAGACCATTGATCACACCTCCAAAAAGGGAGCAGTACCAGCCGGTGGTCTCTGATAAAAATGGGTGGTCACCAGGCAACCAGAGCTGGGCACAGGCTGTGAGTCTGCCTGAATGGACCCAACCCAGCACATCTGGGAGCAGAGCTGTCAGCAGCTTTATCACCCCGTTCCCCTCTCTCGTGGCATCCCTCCAGCCCCACCAGCACCATGAGGCACTGGACAAGAAGCCGAGACTCACTGTCACGCTGCACAGGGCCACTGTCCACGCTGCCACCCAAGCCCGGCTTCTCACAGTAGGGGGGAGCCCAGCCAGCATCGCAGTGGCAGTTCTTGTTGCTGTTGCAGACCTGCAGGATGAGAAGGAGGGTTGGAGACCACGAGGGACATATGGAAACGATGGTCCCTACGCTGGGGATGAGAACAGATGGACAATGGCGGGTGTCAAGGCTGAAGGAGCTTAACCCCTGCCAATATCCACCCCTTGAGCATCACCTGGATCACACTTGTGTTGCCCTCAAATGCGTGACTGCAATGTACAGAGATATTTTCTTGCTGATACTTTCGTTTCCCTGCTCTTTGCAGAAACCTTGAAGACAGGTACCTTACGCCCTCAGTTTGCACACCACTTGGCTGGACAAGCCTGAAGCCCTTAATACTTGGCGTTAGGCCGGAAGTTTGCTAACCATCTTCCCCTCGGGATCTTCCCATTAAACCATAGCGTTGTTGTTGCCTTACCGGGCAAAGCCCTGCATTCTGCAGAGGTCAAATCTTTCGGCAAAAGCTGCTCTTTCTAATCACTGAACCATTTCGCTGCTTTTTTGCAGCCCCAGTTGTGTTTCTCACTTTTGCTTTTCTCCCAGAGGGAACAGGCATCTGCTCTGAGCTCTAAAAGCTCTCCAGTTCAAGCCGGACCCTAATCCAAATTTTGCAGATGGTCCTTACATCACAAATGATCTTCTTCTAAACTTGGACGTGGGTAAGCCAAGATCTCCGCTCAGGCTCACCCACAGCTGATGCATGAGACAGTTACGAAATGCAGAAGCCCACTACCTTGCAAGGCTCATCCCTCTGGGAGAAACTTGGTTTTGCTTAAGAATCTGCGCTCTTCCCAGAAGGCAATAACTCACCCCGTGGCCGTTGCACCGGGAAACGCACTTTTCCAGCTCAAAAAGGGAGGCATTCTGGCACCGGCGATCTTTGCAAACCTGAGAGAGAGCCAAGAAGCTGAGGTTAGAGAAAGACCTGAGGGTGGGGGGACAGTGATTTTCTGGCTCCACAGATGGGAGCCCTCCGGAAGGATGCTGTCTGTCGGAAAAGGCAGGTGGGTTGAATCGTGTTGTCCCAGGTCAATGCATTTCACTCCAATTTTCAGCACAGCCCAGGAAACCTCTAAAACCTCTACCATTCCCCCATCCAGGACGGCGCAGCGGAGACCAGGCACCACCACTCCCACCACCCTCCCCTGACAACCCACCTGGCAGCTCCTGGAGAAGGCATTTCCCATCTGGCCCTAAAATGCAGGCACCAGCCAAAAAAAACCGACACTGAGGTTCAAAACCAGCCATTCTTTCTCATGAAAATGTCAACATTTTGGCCTTCCATCCCAAACTGGGATGAAAATTTCACAATTAAACCGGCAAATAGCAAAGGCCGTGTCTCCACAGTCAGCTCTGTCTGGTGTGCCTCCCTGCTACCGTGTTGTCTACCAGGCTTCTGCCCTTTCTCAGCTGAAGTGACCCTCTGTAAAGCACTTGGAGATGCAAGGGCTGTAAAAGAGACTAATGTTCAACAGTTCAGATCTGTCGTCTTGACTCCTAACACAGCTTTCCCCTGGGAAACACTTTATTCGTAGGAGGAAGCCTCATCCATCAAGTCCCGGGGCATGAAGTTCTTGTTGGGGTTACTCCACTATACATTAAACCAGTAAAGAAGCATGGAGACCAGAGAGAAGAATTTGGTGGCCTACACACAAGCATCTGGTGATGTCTAGAAATGCCCCGGTTGCAATGTCATCAAGGCAATGTCTGCAAGCGTGGGGGGGACCACGTCCCAAGGCTCGGCTGTAACGCAGAGAAGAGCCAATGTCTACATTGATGCTGGGACAAGAGCCAAGAAGCTGATCCCCTGAAGGAGACCCCAGCCCTAGGAAGAGTTACTCACCATCCCATCTCCACATTTCGTCCCTGTCATCACCAGCCCCGGGTCAGAGAGGTCATCCTCATCGTCCTTTGCGGTGTACATGTAGGTGCCGCGGCACTTCACCTCCCGCCCGTTGAAGCGGATGGTGGTGTCGATGGAGACAGTGTTGGTCCCCTGGGGCTTCTTAGCTGAGCTCTGGCACTGGATCTTGCCACACATAGCATCCCTAGGAGCAGGACACAGCCGAGGTGAGGGCAGGAGATGTGGGCATCTGCTGCTTCACCCTCCCTGCCCCATCACCCCCTGCCCACTGGCTCACCCCCCTCTGAATTTATGGCCATGGGAGGTTGTGATGGGAGAGGCTCAGCAGGTTCAGAAAGGACTCAGCTAAATCATGGACAGCACAGAGAAATGCTGAAGTAAACAGGCAGGGGAGGGTCCCTCTAACATCCCTGGTCTAACTGGGAATGCTGGAGAGCACCCACTCCCTGAATAGCATCTCCTGCTATAGCATCCATCCAAAGATGCCGTCTTTGGTTTTCCCTTCAGGCTGGGCTGGGAGGTGATGCACAGTGGGACAACCTCCCAGCAGTGATGGGGACTGAGCCCAGAAGGACCTGGTGGCTTCTTCAGGTCCAAAACAGAGCTGGCCCAAGGGGTGATGTCACGAGGTCAGAAGGACCTGGTGGCTTCTTCAGGTCCAAAACAGAGCTGGCGCAAGGGGTGATGCCAGGAGGTCAGAAGGACCTGGTGGCTTCCTCAGGTCCAAACCAGAGCTGGCCCAAGGGATGATGCCAGGAGGTCGGGGTAGGGCCCCACCAGCCCCTTCGCAGGGGTGGGCAGCAGGGGGCTGCAGGTGCAGGAGGAGAAGATGGGGCACCCATGGGTGCCAGTGCTGCACCCACTTCTTGTCGCATTTCACGTAGCGCCCTTGGCTGTCCTTCCCGCAGTTGCCGTAGGTGTTGCCGGCCATGTTCACGTCCTGGAAACAGGCATCCGGGGCTGGCCAGGCACCTGCGGGGAGGGAGGGAAGGTCCCACGTGGGATGGGGATACCAAAACCAGGAGCAGTGGCTGGATGCTTATGGAGAAAACACTACGGAAAAGTCCCGGAGAACTGCTGCTCTGCGTGCTGCCGGGCCAAGAACAGCATGAGAGGGGTGAAATCCCCTTTCCTCTGGGGTCTAGCAGAGAATTTTAGCCCGGGGGGAGGATTCCCCCACTGTGCCTGCTGCAGCTCTCCTGGGGGAACCCACAGGGCAAATGGGCACCTATGGGTGGGAACAGTAGGGGGGTGTAGACGGGTGCGAGGGGGTGTTGGGAGGGTGGGTATGGGTGCTGTGGTGGGCGCGGGAGCAGAGCACAGCACGGGACTGCACGGGGCCATACCTGGTGGGGGGGCCCTGTGCGGCATGGGGGGGACACAGCTGGGGGCCATACAGAGCCGTATGGAGCATATGAGCTATGGGCCACAGGCGGAGTGGGGGCCATACACTGCATGGGGGCTGTATGCAGTCCGTGGCCATGTAAAGTGTGTGCATATATATATATATATATATATATATATAAAATGTGCAACAACCATCCAAAGCGCCTGGCCACATATAACTGAGCCACATCACCTATAGGCCATATGCAGTGTAAGGTCTGCAGGCAGGGTGGGGGCCATACGCAGGATATGGGCTAACTAAAGCAAGGAGACCCTATACGTTCTGTGCAGTGCAATGAGCCATATGCAGTGCTGAAGCCATACATAGTGTACGGGCTGCACTAGAGCGTGAAGGTCACTTGGAGCGTACGGACTCCTGTGCAGCTGGGGACCATATGGGGGCTGTTGTAAGGAGGGGCTGGGGCCTTCACCTGGGGGCTGTATGTGAGGTGGGGGCTGTACATAAGGTAGGGGCTGTACGCAGTGTGGGGACTGTATGGGGGCTGTATGTAAGGTAGGAGCTGTATGCACCATGGGGACTGTATGCAGCGTGGGGACTGCATGCAGCGTGGGGACCATATGTAAGGTAGGGGCTATATGCAGCATGGGGGCTGTATGGGGGCCATATGTAAGGTAGGGGCTATATGTAAGGTAGGGGCTGTACGTAAGGTAGGGGCTGTATGTGAGGTAGGGGCTGTATGTGAGGTAGGGGCTGTATGTAAGGTATGGGCTATACGCAAGGTATGGGCTATACACAGTGTGGGCAGGCGGGCTGTGCACAGTAGAGGACCAGGCACCTCTGGGCGTGCACGCACAGCACCCCCAGCCCTCTACGCCAGCCTGGCGGATGTTGACCCCCAACCCTGGGTGGGGACAGCACAACCCCTCCACCCACCACCCTCCAGCCCCACGGGTGGGGGGGCACCGAGGCGCCCCCGTGAAGCCACAGCGCTGAGACCCAACGCGGCTCCTGCTCCGGAGAGGGGGTGGCGAGGAGGCAGGGCTGGGGCTGGGGGAACCTACCTGGCCCCCAGAGCTGGACACACTGCTGGTGGTGGGTCATGCACATGCCGTTGTTGCAGTAAGCCTCGCCGTAGGCACAGGATGAGCCATCCAGCAGGTAGACATTGGCTGGGCAGTAGGGTGAGGCACCCGTGCAGTATTCGGGGAGGTCACAGGATCCCGCCGCTTCCCTGCACATCGTCCCAGCCACCTTCAGCTGCCACAGGAGGAGAAGGGAGAAACAGCAGCACTGAGCAAAGGGGCCACGCTGGGATTGCTGCTGCCTCCCGGCACAGCTTGGGGCCATAAAGCATCCATAACGTCCCCTGGGGGACTCTAAGGGGCTGCCAAGGTATAAAGCCAAATGTTCAACAAGGGCAAGTGCCAAGTGCTGCCCCTGGGGAGGTTGAACCCCGTGCACCAGTACAGAATGGGGGCTGACCTGCTGGGAAGCAGCTCTGCCGAGAGGGACCTGAGAGTCCTGGTGGATGACAAGCTGACCATGAGCCAGCAGGGTGCCCTTGTTGCCCAGAAGGCCAATGGCATCCTGGGGCGCATCAAGAGGAGTGTGGCCAGCAGGGCGAGGGAGGTTCTCCTGCCCCTCTGCTCTGCCCTGGGGAGACCCCACCTGGAGCACTGGGTCCAGTTCTGGGCTCCCCATTTTAAGAAAGATGAAGAACTCCTAGAGAAAGTCTAGAGGAGGGCAACAAGGATGATGGGGGGACTGGAGCATCTCCCCTACGAGGAAAGGCTGAGGGAGCTGGGCTTGTTCAGCCTGGAGAAGAGAAGGCTGAGAGGGGATCTCATCAACACCTACAAGTATCTCAAGGGTGGATGTCACGAGGATGGAGCCAGACTCTTCTCAGTGGTGCCCAGCACCAGGACAAGGGGCAATGGGCACAAACTGAAGCAGAAGAGGTTCCAGGTGAACGGGAGGAAGAACTTGTTGACTGTGAGGGTGCCCGAGCCCTGGCCCAGGCTGCCCAGGGGGGCTGTGGAGTCTCCTTCTCTGGAGATCTTCAACCCCCGCCTGGCCGCTGTCCTGTGCCCCCTGCTCTGGGTGAGCCTGCTTGGGCAGGGGGGTGGCACTGGGGGAGCTCCGGAGGGCCCTGCCAACCCCTGCCATGCTGGGATTCTGGGATTCTGTGGCTGGACCACAGCCACAAAACAGCCAGTGGAGACTCCCCTGCGGGCACGCATTAACATATAATCCGCATTTGGCACCGGTGGAGGGGTGGGGGTGACCTCAGGGAGTCCCAGGGGGGTGGTGGGAGCCACATCTCCCCACTCAGCCCACGGTGGGGGGGGGGGGGGGCACAGCCTAGGGCTTACCTTGCAGCTCTGGCAGCAGTCGCCGTGGGCACACTGGGCCCCCGCCTTCAGCGTGCAGTTGTGGGCATTGCAGCAGGGGTTGGTGCACTCCTGCAGGGGGGGAGAAGGAGACACCACGGGGGTCCGTCAGGCCATCCCTTCCCCATCGCCACCCCCATCCCCTTCTCCACCCACCACAGCTCTTCTCACGGATGGGGAAACTGAGGCACGGGGGGGTGGGGAGGGGACACACACAAGGAAGACCTGAGCACTCTGGGGCAAAGTCAAGAAGAAAGCCAGGACAAGGTTAAATGGATTTAGGAAGGTAGGACTGGGAAGAGTCCTTGAGATGGAGTCCCTGTTGTGACCAGCAAACCCCTTTCCCTCTCCATGTGCCCCCTGCCACCCAGCAGCCAAGCACCCAGAGGCACCCAAGCACCGTACCTCCACCTCCCCGCAGTCGCAGTCTTCTCCTTCCTCCAGAAAGCCGTTGCCACATTTCCGTCCCACCACCAGGTCCTTGGTGTCGGGCAGGTTGAAGAGACACATGCCGCCTCCCTTCTGGAAGTAGTTCTCCAGCTGCCTCTTGCTGCAGGAGCTGAACACGCGAGGGAAGGGGTGTCTGCGCAGGGGACAGATGGGGAGGGATGGGAACCGGGGTGATCGGGACCGGGAGAAGGTGGAAAACCACAGTCAGAGCCGGGAAATAAGGACTCGGGCGAACTGGCACAAAGCCTTCCGAAGAGCAGAAGCCACCATCGGCCAGACGCATCGGGACCATGAACATCCCCCACCCCAACTCGCATGGCTGAGCATCAGATTAACACCCAGGGGACACCACACCGAACCCAAACATTTTCCAGAATGGGATGGGGTGGACAAGTTGAGCTGCTATAAGGCCACCCCCAGAGCATCAACCCCTCGAGCAAGAAGCCTCTTGGAGACTGGAGGCGCCCATGGTCTGAACCTGGAAGCCCACGGAGCACCCACACCTGCAGGCTCAGCCAGCTCAGCGCTGGTGCAAGTGTCACCTCCCCGTCTTGGTCCTCTGCACCTGGGGCGCCACCAACGCCCCCGTCCTAACCGCAAAGCGGGTCCCACGCCTGCAGCGACCATCTCCGCAGGGTGGCTGCTAAATAGGTGATTGCTATCACCCACCCGCTGATGGGAAACTACGGGTTGGGGTTATTGAAATACCTCCGAGGGCGAGATGGGGAAAAAGCCTCTAAAACCTTAAAGAAAAATGGGAAAGAAATACAAAAAAAAAAAAAAAAAAAAAAAAAAAGGGTATTGGATCATTCACAAGGCCTAAGCAGCAAAAAATAAAAAATCAGAGCCTGCATGACTGATTTCTCCAACAGCCCAACTGGCCTTTCCCCTAAGGAGCTGAGGAGAAATGGTGATTTTTCAAAAGAAGCCCTGAGCATGGTTCTTCCATCATTTTGCACAAGCTCGTGGGGGGGGTTTTCACACAATGTGCTAAGAAGGAGGAAGCCGAGAGCAAGAGCTGCGTGCCACTCCCCGCTTCAGTGCTGGTTTCAGTTCCTTCTATCGCTGAAAAAACCCAAAAGTTTTACTTCCTATTCGGGCACCTCATTGCTGAGACAACACAGAGGGCATTTTCTAAAAGTATTTGTGAAGTCTTGAGCTGTAGGGAAAGCTCTTAAGTCCATGCAGGTTATGGGAGGGTGAGCAAGGAAATACAGCCGGTAAAGCTGGTGCGTGAAGGTGCAAAGAGGGAGCGGTTGAAGACAGTCAAAAATTTACTTCTTGCCCACGCAGGGAAACAAATATTTCAACAAAACTAAGAAGGAAGAAGTGGCACAGGAAGGAGTCAGCTCGGAGAGCTTGGTCTGCCAGGGTGCACGGGCGCACAGCTGAGCTCCAGCATCTGCGACTGCTCCACACCAGTGCACCCAGCTTTGGGGATGGGGGGGGGGGGGAATAATTAATTAGCAGGGTAATGAAACACACAAGTGCGCAACGGCCTTGTCTTGCAAAGCCAGTGCTTTTCCCCGCCACCATCCAACTTAGGCAGAGACGAAAGCCCACGGGGTCAGCACCGGGGTCTGACCGCCCCAAGAGCCATGGGAAACCAGCCTGGGGGCGCCCCAAAGCCAACCCCGTGGGGTTTGGCTGCTGTTTATTAACGGGGAGAGCGGGTGGGTTCAGATATTGGGGAATAAAGAGCTGCTTTTCTGCCGTGCGGGGAGATCTGGGGCGACTCTGTTGTCGGGAGCCAGAAAACCCAACGGGAGAAGGACCTTGGAGGGGAAAGCGGCACCAACCAGCTGAATTTCATACAGCTTTGGGCCGACTTAGGGGGTAAAAGCAAAGGAAAACAAACCCTGGAGGGATGTCGGAGAGCAGGAAAGTGAATGAGCGCCACCCCGGAGCATCCCGCATCCAGGTTTCGTGGGGTTGGGGGGGGGGATGTGAGCTTACCCCACCGCAGCCCCGTGACACCGTGAGTCCCCACCAGCATCACCAGGGACTGGGCACCTCTTGGTCCTCCAGACTTACAAGAAAGAATAATTTCATTGTGCTGAGGTGTGGGTTAGCACAGGAAAAAACCCTTGGATTCCTGTAATGTGTCTACCAGATAACATCCATTTGCTCCCATCCCTAGCTCTTTTGGGATGGGGCTGCTACCCCTCTGCTACCCCTCGGAGAGCACCAGCCCAGCCTGCTCCTGGGCCCTGGGATGTGCTCGCTCCAGGGAATTGGGATGTGCAGGGCAAACGGGGAGGAGGGCAACCAGCCAGGTCCCCCTTTGCAATGGGGCTTTGCAGGACAGGGCCCCCTCCCCACTCCCCAGCCCACCCGGCTGCAAACAGCACCCACAACCTGCTGGGGGAATTCGGGACCCGCATCCCGTCCCCACCGCGACTTACCCAGTGGCCGCTGCCATGACACAGCCGCCTTGCTCCGGGGTGGCCTCCACGCAGCAGCCTGTGTTGTCATGGCTCATGCCGAAATTGTGGCCGATTTCGTGGGCCATAGTGGCGGCTGCTCCGATGGGCTGCTCCGAGTGGTCCTGCATAGGGATGGGGGATGCGTCAGCACAGCAGCCAGGAGAGATGGAGAGGGGTGATCCCGCAGCAGGGAGTGGGACTGGGGTGATGGAGGGACCACAACATCCCTGGGATTGCAACTGGATCCCATGGGAGATACAGAGAGAGGGAAGGAGAAGAATTCATGGCAGAAGTGGGGTTTGGTCTCCTAAAAGTCCTGCATGGGACTGTTGGGAATCTCTTTTGCTGGAGCCAACTGCTGAAAACCTGGGGCCTTGGAAGGTGCATCCCAAAAACCAGAAACCTCAGTGCCCCACACCACCACCCTGCCTAGGGACCACAGGTCACCAGGGCCACCATCACCCCACCAGGAGGATAAGAGTTATCTGGGGCAGAGATGACCCTACAAAACCAGAACGCAGAAGCAGGGAACGAGCAGGGGCTTTTCAATATGAGGAGCAGAAGCAACACAGGAGATCCCAACTTGCTGTTGGCTGCAAGCTGGAGGGGTACATGGGGCAGGAGAGCTTTGAACCAGCCCTTTCTCACCCCCCTTAGTACTTGGCCAACATGTGAGAGGGGTAAGGGGCTACAAGCATCATCATTCACTCTCAGGCTGCATCCCAAGACCAACCCCAGATGGCTGGTCCTCCAAGCCCATGAAGAACCCCAGCAAGACGGGGTGGCGATGGGGTCCCTCAGCCTGGGAGGAGCAGCGGGGACCTCTGTGCCCCTCTTACCATGCTGACACCTCCGGAGTTATCGGCGCTGCACATCCCCTCCAGCGGGGCCATGCCGATGGTTGTCCCCCTGAACGTCTTCCCTCTGCCCGGAAAGGAGAACGGAGGGGCAATTAGCACACCAAGGGGTGGTTTGGAGACCCCATTCTGAGCTGGGAGCCCCCTGCCCCAACGTCCCCAGCTCCCATCGGGGTGCTCACGTCAGCAGCTGGGCGTTGTCATGCTTCTTGCGTGACCTCAGCGCCTTCTTCCACTGCAGGAAGGACCAGAGCGTGGCGTTGGCGTCGCTGGTGACGGCGCACTGGTCCCGCTCCGTCCACACCTCCAGGCCGATCAGGGCCACCTTGATATTCAGCGACCTGTAAAACTGCAGGGAGGGGACAAGGATGGAGGGGACGGGGCCTGGCGTTTGCAGTACATCCTCCAGCGCCGCCAGGGCATTTCCATGGTGGGTCTCCAAGCTTTACCTCCAGCTGTGTGACTCGGGGACACACTTGTCCCAAATCCAGCTGCAAGTGTGAGCTCTACGGGCACAGGCGTGGGCACAGGAGCCAGTCAGGGCGGCACGATGCCACCCAGCTGGCAACACCTAAGCACAACCCTGCTGGCATCGAGGATGCCAGCGCTGATCCCCATCGCCACCGCAGGGCAAAAGGCCAGCACCCTCTTCACTGCTGCCGCTCAGCCGATGGGTGGCAAAGCATTTTCCATTCTCCCATCTTACACTCATAGCCCCAGTGACATGGGGACAGCCCCTGAGGGCCACCACCAGGCTGGCCCCAAGCTCGGGTGCTGTCGCAGGCACCGGGAGTGATGGAGGTGGTGGCAGGTCCCTCCCGCTGGCTGTTACCTTGTCCACGTAGTTTGCAATCTCCACGATGCGCTGCTTGGTGTGGCCCAGGTTGAGGTTCTGGTTCCTGTACTGCAGAGAGATGGGGATGGGGAAGGGTCACCAGAGGAAGAGCAGGGAGGGAGACAGTGAGGGGTCCTGGTTTTTTGGCAGGGGACCAGGATTCTGCACCCCGCAGCGCTCACCAGGGTGTGATCAGCAACAATGAAGAGCTCCATGTACTTCATGGTCCTCCAAGCATCTCTCTTCACCTGCAAGACAGACAGCAAGGCTTGGAGGAGCGAAAGAGCACCACGGGTTCCCCAAATACTGCAGAGCTGCCCGGGAAGGATGGTCGAGAGGGGAAACCGAGGCATGAGGAAACCAGGAAAATTTAGGCAGCTTTGGTGCAGTTCCCAAGGCCACCTCACGTCACATCCCACATTAGATGACACAGCACCCATCCCCGACCCACACGTCCTCCCTTTGAGGTCTCCTACCCAAACTCAAACCAGGTGAGCTGCCCATGAAGCCCCCTGATGCCTGTGCAACCCTGCCCAGATGCCAGGGTGAAGGGCATCCCACCGCAGGCTGCAGGCATTCAGCAGGGGCACGGACGGCCCCGCTCTCCACCCCCTGCTCCTCCACAAGCGAAGGCCCCCAGGATGGCTTTACCCGGAGCTGCGCTGGCTGGAAGAGCCGAGCAATGTCCCCAGTGGTGCTCCCGAAATCGTCACCGTGGCCAGCAGGTCCCACCTCGGATGGGCAAGTGCTCTGTTCGCTGGATGACGTGGTGGCCCGGCTCGTGGTGGCCTGGCTCGGGGGTCCCCAGGGGTTTCAGGTAGTAGCTGGCGTTGCTGCTCAGCACTATCAGGCCCCTGGCAATGGAGAGAAGCCCCCGGTGGCTTCTGTGCTGCCTCCACCCCGTCTCCCCCAGCCCCTGCTGAGGCCCCATGAACTCACTGCACCTCAGCTCGGTCCATACCCGGGGTGGAGGCAGATACAAGGGATAGGTGTCTCTCTCAATACAGCCCTACGAGCATGAAAACCTCCATGCTGCTCAGGCTACGCACGTGTGGGACAGGGCAAAGCTCAGTTCTGGGGCACCCGCTGCGGGACGCGGGATCCTGCCTCCTCCAGGGATGAATTTCCTTTAAGGCAGCTCATTAATGGTCTGAAGTTGTGCCAGGGCAGGGTGAGGTTGGCCCTGGGGAACAATTCCTTCCCCAAAGGGCTGTCAGGGGCTGGAAGGGGCTGCCCAGGGAAGGGGTCGAGTCCCCAGCCCTGGGGGGATTGAACAGCCGGGCAGAGGCGGTGCTGAGGGCCAGGGTTTGGGGGTGGGATGGCAGGGGTAGGGGAACGGTTGGGCTGGGGGAGCTTAAAGGGCTTTGCCAACCCAAACGATTCTATGATTCAAGCTGCCAGAAAAATGGCCTCTGCCCCCCCCGTCTGCCCCCAGGATCGGGTAAAGGATGGGAGAAGGGGAGCGATGGAAAATCAGCCCCACGAAACATCTAGAGCTGGTGCTGCTCCGGGGGTCCCCAGAGGGGGTCCCTGCGGGGAGGAAGGGGGCAGCCGGAACCATCCCTCTCTTCATCAGCCCCACAAGCCCCCCCCAACCCTGCACATCTCCGTACCGTATTCCCGAGCAGGCGCTGAGGACAACCCAGGAGCCACCGTAGCCCTGGACATGCCCGTGGTAGTAGCAGTGGTCCTGGGAGAAAGGCGATGGAGACCTCCGTTAGAAACCACCGCGACGGGCTGGGCAGCAACAAACCCTACATCCTCGGCCCAAAAAAAACCCCCACCCATTTTGCATTTCGGGGCCAGGCGAGCGGGTGTCCCACTCCTCTGGGGAAGGGGAGGGATGGAGCCAGGAGGCTGCAGGCTCCGGCGGTTCAGCCAGGGACACCGACAGCCCTGCGCCTGGCTGGGCCTGCTGGAAGGGTGACAAATGGCCGGTGGGGGGACATCGGGGAGAGTGGGGGCTGCTCAGGCGCCAGGCACTGCCCGTGTTTATTTCCCAAGGTGCTGCTGCATCGCGGCCAAGAGATACAGGAGCCGCGTGTTGCTGCGTTCCTCCCGCCACAGGCGCCGGGGACGCTGCCAGCAAAAACACCGCACCTCATCCCAGTGGGGCTTTGGCTTCGTCCCCAAGCACCTAGGCACCCCCGAAAAACAGAAATGAGCTACGCCCGTCCCCCCAGCACCCACCGTGTGGTTGGGGGCCACCGTCACTGGCTGCCCGTCCGCGGCGTAGTGCGTCTCGGTGTAGCCCGGCGCCAACAGCCTGGAGAGAAGATCGGGGTGAGGACCCTTGAGCTACTCCGGGGTCCTGGCACTGGGACACACCAAGCCTCGGTGCCCAGCCCTGGGCAGACCTGCAGGGCTGAGCCCTCTGCATGGTGTCCCCCCCCTCAGAGACCCCCCTTCGCAAAGCTTTGGGCAGCGGAGCTGGCAGTGCGGCCGTCACCCCTGCGTCAGGGCTGGGGCCCCCGACCGGTGGTTGCCCACAGCCAGCCAGGGACATGCATCCCAGTCCAACATCCCCCTTTGCATGGCAGCAAGGAAGGGGCCACGCCGCTTTGAGGTGCTGCTGGGCTGGGACAGGGGACCTGCACAGGAGGAGCCCGGCTGCCCACCCACCCCCCGGCTCAGGGGCCACCTCGCACCACCGGGGCTGAGCCAGGCAGGGTGACAGCTTCTCCATAGGGACCAACCCCCCCTTGGGACTACCGAAGTCCCAGGGGGAAGCATCAGGGGATCAACCCCAAATTTGGGGTCCAGCTGAGGACATGGGAGGGTTGGGGTCTCCAACACAGCCACCCCCTCCAGCCCCGGGCACGTCCCTTTGCCTCACCCATGCACAGCGACAGTGATGCTCCTGACATAACAGCCCCCAACAGGGCAGGGGGGGTCCCCAAAAAAACAGAGCTCATTGTGGGAAAGCTCAGGCTGGTTTTAGCAAAGCCTGCACCCCCCCTGCCTCGGCTTCCCCCCAGCTCCCAGCCATCTCCCACCCCCGGGGCTGCCCGTGCCGCAGCCCTGTCCCACGCTGACAAATTGCTCCCTGCCACGGGGAAGAGCCAGACCTGAGCTTGCAACCAGCAAACGCGTGGGGCCGGGGGTTCCAGGGAGCAGACAGGGGGTGGATTTAGACTGAAATGACCCCACGGGTGGTGGGAGAGAAGAGAAAGGGATGGGGGCTTCCCACACCACCGAAGGCTGCACGACCCTGCCCAGATGCCAGGGTGATGGGCACCCCACCGCGAGCTTGCAGCCGCCGTGGGGACAGCAGGTCCCCCGAGGGACAGCGGCCACGCAGGGGTCTCGGCCACCCAAAGAAGGACAAAGCAGGGCTGGGTTTGCCCCTGCTGACACTTTGGCCCTTGATTCATGGGGTTTGGCCCTGTCCCAGTGGTTTTATTCTGGAGCAGAAGAAAACAAACCCAGCAGCCGGTCCTAGAATAGCCCTCCTGCCTCTCGGTTTCTATTTTGCAAGCAGTTTGGCCCCAAAAATGTCGCTGCGGGCACATTCCCGCCCTCCCAGCCCGCCTGTGAGTGGGTGCCTGGCACCAGTAACTCTAATTACAGAGGAGAAAGGGGAAAGGAGCTCAGCCTGGGTCCTGGAAAAGGACCTGTGGGCAGCCTGGCAAGACAAGTGCCTGGCCAGAGCAGAGGCGGAGGGGGCACAGCAAGTCCCAGCCCAGCTCAGACCACTGGGATGTCCTCTCCATGGCAGGCCAAGGACCAGGAGCCCCAGGGAAGGAAGGGCAAGGAGATGTGTACTCTCCTCCAGCACTCCTCCTCCCTGTTGGAAATGCCCACGAAGGATGGGTTTGGAAGGCCAACCACATCTACCGGTACCAGAAGAAAGAAGATTTGAGGTCTAGCATGGCCTCACTGGCACAGGAGCTAGCAGCCCTAAGGTAGCCCTGTTAGCTGGCACAAGACAGCACTGTAGACGGCCAGGGCTGCGTTGGTCTCCCCAGTAGACACAACCACTAGTCTTGGGTGCTCTGGGCTATGCTGGGTGCCATCTGGACTGCCTTGGGTGCCACAGATGGTCCTGGGTGCCATGGAAGTTCTTGGGTGCCCTGTCTTGGGTGTCATGGACTGTCCCAGGTGCCATGGGTTGTCCTGGGTCCCATGGACTGTCCTGGGTGCCACAGATGCTCTTGGGTGCCATGGACTATGTCCCTGCTCACTGCAGGGGGGTTGGACTAGATGAGGGGCCCTTCCAACCCAAAACATTCTATGATTCTATGACTATCATGAGTGCCATGAACTGTCTTGGGTGCCATGGATGGTCCTGTGTGCTATGGATGCTCTTTGATGCCATGGGAAGTCCCAGGTGCCACAGATGGCCCTGGGTGCCACAGACAGTCCTGAGTATCACGGGCAGTGCGGGTGCCCCAAATGCTTTTGGGTGTCACGGATGGTCCTGGGTGCCATGGACTGCCCTGGGTGCTCAGCTCCCTCTTGCTGCCACCAACCCCCTCACCCGTTTCACTGTGCCCTCACCCAGAGCTCAGCACCCCACAATGCCCCACACTTCTCCAGTCCAGCCAGAGGCACCACAGCTACTGGGGATGCTCTTCACCCCTCCTGGCCACACTCATCCCTTCAAGCAAAGTGGTACCAAGCCAGAATTAGGGTGAGAAGACATGAGAAGCCACAGAATCATAGGATCATTTAGGTTGGAAAAGACCTTCAGGATCACCCAGCCCAACCGTTCCCCTAACCCTGCCATCCCACCCCCAAACCCTGGCCCTAAGCATACAAACACCTCCAGGCCTGGTGTACCAGCTAGAGACAAGGCTAAGCTTTGCACGTGAGCATTCAACCCCCGCTGCCAGCCCCGCCATTGCCCGCAGTCCTAAAACACGACGCGCATGGGAACCCCCCCAATTCTCCTTCCTGCACACCAAAAGCCCCTCGGCAGCTCGCTGGGACCTGCTGCCCGGCAGGGCTGTCCAGGAGGCACCGGGGTGGCTGCTTTTGCACCCAAAGAGCAGCAAGAAGAGGGCTCCATCAGGCACGAGCCCCCCACAGCTGCTGGTGAGAAACAGAAGTGGAAGCAGCAGCCCGTCCTGCAGCCATCGGCTTTCCCCCCTGCTCCACCGCGGGGCTGCCTGGCACCGGGAGGGTCCTGAACCTCACCCGAGCTGGGTCCTGCACCACGGCATCGAGCCGAGGCTGTTTCTGGCACAAACAGGGGTGTGGGCCGTGGAAAAAGGAGCTTTTTCAGCCCAAACTGCCGCATCAACCGCAGCCAGCAGGAAGCCACGCTGGGCCACCCCTTCCCCTGCAGGCAGGGTTGCCAGGGCAGGTGGCCGGGACACTACCACGCCAGGGATGCCCAGTGTCCCAGCCCCAGCCCCAACACTTACTGGTTCCTCTCCAGCACCAGGACGAGCTCTCTGCCCTCAGCCATCACTGCCACCTTTGCCTGGGCAGGCGCCGGCACCTACAGAGGAAGCAAAGGAGGGACGGGGTTAGAAATGACAGAGCCCAGGATGTGCCAGTGGGATGCCTGTCACAGAATCCCAGAATCCCAAGGGTTGGCAGGGCCCTCCGGAGCTCACCCAGTGCCACCCCCCTGCCCAAGCAGGCTCACCCAGAGCAGGGGGCACAGGACAGCGGCCAGGCGGGGGTTGAAGATCTCCAGAGAAGGAGACTCCACAGCCCCCCTGGGCAGCCTGGGCCAGGGCTCAGGCACCCTCACAGTCAAGAAGTTCTTCCTCCCGTTCACCTGGAACCTCTTCTGCTTCAGTTTGTGCCCATGGCCCCTTGTCCTGGCGCTGGGCACCACTGAGAAGAGTCTGGCTCCGTCCTGGTGACCCCCACCCTTGAGATACTTGTAGGTGTTGATGAGATCCCCTCTCAGCCTTCTCTTCTCCAGGCTGAACAAGCCCAGCTCCCTCAGCCTTTCCTCGTAGGGGAGATGCTCCAGTCCCCCCATCATCCTTGTTGCCCTCCTCTAGACTTTCTCTAGGAGTTCTTCATCTTTCTTAAAATGGGGAGCCCAGAACTGGACGCAGAGCAGAGGGGCAGGAGAACCTCCCTCGCCCTGCTGGCCACACTCCTCTTGATGCACCCCAGGATGCCATTGGCCTTCTGGGCAACAAGGGCACCCTGCTGGCTCATGGCCAGCTTGTCATCCACCAGGACTGCCAGGTCCCTCTCAGCAGAGCTGCTTTCCATCCTGCTGCCTGCCTGTATTATTGTAGGACCTACTGCTCCCTTAGCAACACAGAGGGCGGCAAGGTGCAACGGATTTTGAGCACCAGTACTATTTGGGAAAGCAGAAGCTGCTTTTCCCACGGCAAAAATGCAGCAGGAGCTGCGAGAGCAGGCATGCCCCAGGGCAGGGTGGGTGTGAGGAGGGGCCAGGAGGTCCCTGAGCATCCCCAGCCACTCTGCAGGGGACATCCCACGCCAACCCCCACCACCTCTCACCTCCCAAAAGCTCAGTCCCTCGATTCCAGCTGGCCCTGGGCACGCGCCATTCCCACCGGACACCATCTCCTCTGCCCATCCCTGTCCCCAGCAGCTCCTCTGCTCCCCAGCTCAGGGCACATCCCAGCCTCTCCTCCATGGATCCACCTACTCCGTCCCCTGCCCATGGAAGGTGAGAAATAAACCCTCCTGCTTGATTTCCCACAAAGAGCAGCAAATAAAAGAGGATTCGCGCCAGGATTCACCCCGCAAGAGCGGGGGTGAGAAAACAAATCCCAACTCTGCTGGCAGCTCTCCCAGAAAAAGGCAGCGAGAGAGAGAACCGATATGGGATACAGGATCAGGAGCACTGCTCCGAGCATCCCGAACAGAGCCTGTGTGTGCTCTGTCCCACCATGGCTCCATCCCGAGCTGGATCCCGCGGAGGTTGGTCCCTGGGTGGGTAGGCACCCGTGTGCACCCCTGCGGGGTACGGAAATAACCAGCAACAGCCCAGGCACCGGATAACGGCACCGTTAAAAACACGGCGGGGCAGTGAGAGGAAACGATTTGACTCAGCTTCCCCAGGATGCCGGCGGTTTTGCTCACTCCCTCGCTTCGAAGGGCGTTTGAATGGGAAGCCTCCGCAGGGATCTGCAGCAGCGTGTGACGGGATGGGCAGGAGCCCCAAAGTGCCGCCCTCATCCGATGTCCCCCCAGCCCTTACCCAGCTCCAGTGCTGGGGACATTTCAAGCATTGCCCCGTCTCTGATCATGGCCCCGCTGGCGTGGCTGGCTCTGTCTCCCTCGCTTGGTCCCTCTCCATCCATGAAGGATGCAGGGAGCCCGGCGGGCTGCCAGCCCTTGGCCCCATGCGGCTGCAAAACCCCGTGATGCAAAAAGCAGCCGAAGCCAGAGCCTTGTGGGGAAATGCTCCTTCCTCTCCCCTCTCCCTCCGGAGCTGCGAAAACCTCGCCAACCCTCAGCCCTGTGCTCGGGATCTGCCGCGGGGCCCCGGCACCTTGGCTGCGAGCTGGCGAGGTTTTCCCAGCTCCGGAGGGAGAGGGGAGAGGAAGGAGCTTTTCCCCACAAGGCTCTGGCTTCGGCTGCTCTTTGCACCACGGGCTTTTGCAGCCGCTCACCGGGAATGCAGCAGGGTGGGGGTAAAGTTGGGTGAATCCCAGCTTGGGCTAAAACAGAGGCCAAATCATCCCTACGGAGATGCTTTGCTCCTCATGCACCCTGGTCCCCACCCCACATCCTGGGCACTGGGGGCGCTGGGGGACCTCCAGCCAGGCAGCCCCAGGGCCACCCTCCTGGGGACCCTCATGCTTTTAAGGGGCAGCATCACGGAGCAAAGCGTTTCAGGGTGCAGGGCAGCCAGGTACCAGCGCTACTGCGCCCCAGGACACGGCATTTGTGCTCCTGGGATGGGTGTTCCTGCAGGTCACCCCAAACTGAGGCATGGAGGGACCCCATGAAGCTGCTCAAATCGGCCACAGGGATGCTTCTGGCCCCAAGGAGACCCACGGGTCTGAGCCCTTACGGCCCCATTTCCTGAGGACGGGGAGGTGCTGGTCACCCCAGCCCACCAGCAGCACAGGGACACGGTGATGGAGTGGGGCTGGCTGAGCCTGCCCCCTGCCTCCAACACCGTCTTTCCAGCTCCAAAAAAGGAGACCAGGCAGAGCACTTTAAAAAAAAAAAAAAAAAAAAAAAAAAAACCAACGGCAAAAGAAGCTCTGAGTCCAAGACCCTGCTGCTTCCCGGCAAGCCCCTTTGGCATGGCCACGGCATGACCATGGCATGACCACAGCATGGCCACGCATGGCCACGGTCCCTGCTCCCAGCGAGGGGCCCTGTGCGATGCAGGGAGGAAGAAGCTGGGGCAGAAGGCTCCCGTCCTTCGGCGATGGTGGGAACAGGCTGTATTTTTAGAACATGATCTTATACAAACATCACTCCCTGGCCAAACATGGTCTGTACATTTTTCTTGCCATTTCCCTTCTTTCCCCCCACCTCGCCCTCCCTTTTTTCAAGCCCGTTTCTCCCCATCTCCCACACACCCTCTCCCCGCAGCCCATCTCCTCCTCCTCCTCGTCCTCCTCATCCTCGTCCTCCTCCTCCTCCTCTTTCCCCCCAAGCCCCTGCCGGCTCCTTCTCGGTTTTGAATTCCCCAGCAATTACTCCCTGCCTTGACTTAAGGCCCTTTACTGGCAAAATGCTCTTTCCCAGCTGCCGTCTTAAAGGGACACGTGTGTGTGCAGGGTTATCCCGGCGTTCCCAGCTTCTCGTGCACACACCGTCCCATCTCCTAGGCTGCCAAAGGCTGGAAGGCTGGAAAACAAACCACTGCTCACGGGATCTGTCCCCAACCCCTGTGAGGTGGCACATGGCCAGCTCCCCTCTTCCCCGTGCCTCAGTTTCCCCTGAGAGCACGTGGAGAGGTAGTGGGGAGCAAGGGACTGATCCTGGTTTCAGCTGGGATGGGCTGAAACCAGCCCGGCCCCTGGAGAAATGAACAGCAAATGAGTAAGCCGAGGGAGATGGAGGGTGTGAGCACCACCCCCGCCAGGCAGGAGTCAAATAATCCAACTCGAAGGCCAGGAAAGGTGATTGCATTAATTAAACACCAATAATTTTGCCTCCAGCAAAACTGGCAGGCAGCTGGCTCCCCAAGAGTGGCCAGCCAAGAGGTTGTGCACCAGCAATGAGCAGGGATCGGCACCTTCCCAGGCTCCAGCACCCTCCTGGGCCCCAGCACCCTCCCGGGCTCCAGCACCTTCCCGGGCTCCAGCATTGTCCCAAGCCCCAGCACCTTCCTGGGCCCCAGCACCTTCCCGGGCTCCAGCACTTTCCCGGGCTCCAGCACCTTCTCCCCTCATCCAAATGCCACCACCTCCTTCCACCAGCGGCCATGAAAAGGATGCACCGGTCCCCACCACAGGCTGCAGGAACCACCTTCCCTTGGCCCTGGCTGGATGTGGAGGTGGTGGCCCTTCTCCAGGACATCCCAGCAAGGCCAGTCCCACCAGGGGCTGGGCTGGGGGGGAAATTCCCTGGCCAGGACCCAGCCCACAAGCAGCCCAGAAGACCCACTGGGCCGAGTTGGAGGCTATTTTTCTTTTTCAGTCCGCTGATCAGAAAAACCGCAGCGATGTTTGCAGAGGAGCTGAGGCCAAGGGGTTGGTGTTGCTCTTTGAGGGGAAAGACAATCTTTGTTTCCCCACGGCTCCTGGCCACCTTCCTCGCCCAGGCTGCCTCCTGCGCCCTTGCTGGAAGCTCCCGCTGCCCTGCAGGAGAGCGGCTTGCACAGGAGCAGGCTCAGCAAGCACCAAGCTCCTTGGGAAATCACTAGTTAAGCCAAAATCCAAAAGCCACGTTCAAATCACAGCCCGGTCATCTGCTCAGGCAGGTCCCACAAGCCCTGGTTTCCTAAATAAGCACATGCAAGCCTGGATGTAAGGAGGAAGAGGGGGCTCGGAGTTACCAGGAGATGCTCCGTAGAGGATTCAGTGATGGGTTTCGCAGCTGGAGCATCGTGGCTGAGCCGGGTCCTCCCCAGGCAGCTGGATCCCAGCAGCAGAGCTGGGGTTTGAAGAGCACAGCTTGGAGATGGCATCACCTTGTCCTAAACGCACACCGGGATCGGGATCCGAGACCTCAAGGACAAGCCCCTCGCTCCAGCTGCTCACTGAAAAAACATCCTGGGGGCAGCCAGCCACAGGGGAGTCTCGGGGACCAGGGTAATCCAGGCCCTGGAGGCAGAGGCAGGATTTTGGTTGAAGTTTTCGAAGCAAACTTGGCTGAGGGACCACGTCAGGGTTCGCTCAGTCCTGCCACAGGCTGCCAAGGGAAAAGGGCTTCCTTGCAGGAAACAGCTTGCAGGGGTGAACGTCCTTGGCACCTGCAGCTCGCCCCAACCCGCCGGCGGTGCTCCCCTCCCTTCCTGCTGCCGGAGCAGGACTGTGACCCCCCAGGGATGAGATGCTCCCCGGGGAGGGGCCCGCGCCACAGGGCCAGGGGAGGGATGGGGCATCACACCCTGACGGAGGGGATGCTCCAAGCCTTCATCAGCGAGGGTGAAGGGGACGGCCACGTCCCACCCCCCGGACAGGCAAACAGGGGCTGCTCCAGGGACCCAGCAGAGGATCCCGTGGTGTGAGGGGTAGCGGTGGGTGGAGGGAAGCTCCATCGGTGCCAAGGCGTGGTCCCGTACAGCGATGGGGTGCGGGGAGAGATCCAGAGCGGGGCTGAGGGGCTGCTCTGCCTGGGGGCTCCTCAATCCTCGTGATTTATAGAATCCCGGAATCAGAGAATGGTTTGGGGTGGAAGGAACCTTTGAAGATCATCTACACTAAATCCCTGCCATGGGCAGGGACACCTTCCTCTAGACCAGGTTGCTCAGAGCCCTGTCCAACCTTGAACTCTTCCAGGGATGGGGCCTCCACAACTTCTCTGGGCACCCTGTTCCACGCCCTCAGCACCCTCACCACAAAACATTTCTTCCTTATGTCCAGTCCAAACCTACTCTCTTTCGGTTTTGCAGTGAGAAACCATGCATGGGGAAAAGCAATTACGAAGGGAAAGCAACGAGCCAGGGAAGACCAGAGGCTGCACGACAGGGCAGGAGGGTCCCCAGGGTGGGACAGGGGACTCCCCATGCCCAGGGCTGGATACTGGTGGGACGCCTGGGCCAGGATGCTGGGCACAACCTCCAGTTCCAGTTCCGAAAGGCTGGAGAAGCCCATCGTCAACTCCGGCAGCCTTCGCTCCGTACCCCGAGCCAGGGGGAAGGAGTGGGAGGAGGAGGAAGAGGATGCCGGAGGCGGCAGCAGCAGGGCAGGATCCCACCCCAAGCTGGTGGTGACGAGGGAGCTGTTTGCAATCAGGGTCCCCACGACCTCCTCCCTGGCCTCTCCGAAATCGCTTCCATGTGTGCCGGGAGCCGTGGAGCCCGCAGGGAGCTCAGCCCCAACAATAGGAGAGAGGAGGGTGCAGGGGGGGAGGCAGGGTCCGGCCCGCCCAGCGCCGTGCCAGCCCGCACACGACGGGACCGCAGGGCCACCACCGCCATCCTCTTCCTCTTTCCGCCGGCTCGACCTCGCTCCTCCAGAAGGAGGGAAAGGAGATGTGGCCATGTCCCCTGGGCCACCCCGCAGCATCCCACCCGCTGCACAGAGGAGCAGCCCCCAGGGAAGGGATGAAGGAGCCTCGGGGTGGTCACCACGCTCGAACCCATCATTTCGCGCCCTCAGATGTTGTCTCCTCGCAGGCTCCCACCCCGAAACCCAACCATGCCCAGACAAACAGAGCGGGCTGGCAGCCATCATGCAGCCGTATTTATTTCCAGGATCTTTGCTGGAGGGCAGGAGGAGATGGGATGGGGATGGGGCGGACTAAATTGACCCTAAAAATACACACATCAGCAGTACCAGGGTGAAAAGGGACAGTCTGGGGCTCTGTCTGCAAGCAGGGAGCCTGCTTGCCCCTACCCCATCCTTTGTCTGGTTGCCACCATCATAGAATCATAGAATCGTCTAGGTTGGAAAAGACCTTTGAGATCATCAAGTCCAACCGTCCTTCCCCCACGAAGCCTCCCCGCTCCCGGCTGCGACCACCCGCCCTCTCCTCTCCTTCCCCCCGCTCCAAGGAACAGGAGCCTCCTTGTTTTGGGCTGGCTGGAGCCAGCAGAGGCAGAGCAGATGCCAGGAAACACGCCAGGACCTGCCCAGCCACCTCGGCCCCAGCTGGTGGCCGTCCCAGGCCCACCAGCACCGGGCTCCCCCAGTGACTCCTGAAACACCCCCTGCGCCTGCGATTTGGGCCCACCCAGCACAATTTTGGGCAGCAGGGTGTTAGTGAGAGTATAAATAAACCTCCCGCTGCCCGAAATAAACCTCCCATCTCGAGTGCCATCCAACCTAAATATAGAGCGACCCGGGGCTAGGAGGGGAGGGGACATTTCTGCAGGCTGACCGCAGCACCCCCAACGCGATGGGCTGTTTCAGAGAAACAGGATTCCCAGCAGCCAGCATCAATGGGAGCGATGCTCCCAATTCCTCCAGGAAAAGGCCGGGTCCAGCCGCTCAGAGAAGGCAGGGAAGCACAAAGCCCTTCTCCGCTTTTGCTGCTGGGAAGCGGGGCTGACCCCCGCCCTCAGCATCTCCTGCCTAGAGCAAGGAGGTCTCACTTGGAGGCATCTCAGGTGGCTTTAGAGCTGCCACCCTCAGCCCCTGCTCCAGGGAGATGCCACCAGAGGAGGAGGTCACTTCCCAGCACGGAGTCTTCTCAGCAGTGAATCTGCTCAGCCCCAAAGCACGACGGTTTCCTGCAGCCACCCGGCTTGGTGCTTGTTTTGCTGGGAAGCGATTTGATCTGCCCCGGAGGAGACCAGAGCCCCCAAGCCCCTCCCAGCTGCTGGGTACAAGGACCAGCTGCTGCGGCCGATGGGCAGCTGCGGAGCCGGCTGACCCCGGAGCCCGGCAAGGTGCCAAACCCAGGCAAGGGTCACCACAAGCATCTCAGAAAGTGGATTTGGAGACAACGGAGGGGGATGGGGAGGGTGTGACAGCCAGCAGAGCAGTCCTAGGAAGAGATGTCCTCTTATCCCCGCAGCCCGTGCCCGGCTTCTCCGCGGTCTTCCCAAGGACATCACTCTTGAATCCTTCAGCGCTTTCCCTTTAGCTCATACTGCTGGCCAGGCTATCCTGGCCAAACCATCAGTCCAACAAATTACCTCCACCTCCTCTCTCCAAGCTGCCCAGCTCCCCTCTGCTCACCCACAGCTCTTGGCCATCGTCCTACTGCCCAATAGTTAAGACCACATTTAATTAACTCGCTGTTGCATCCGGTGCTTTCCCTGTTCATCACCTGAACAGGGTGATGGGTCCTATAAACCCGACCTTCTGAAAACTCGCCATCTCCATCCCAGCCCCACCATGAGTGCAGGACCCAGCTGCGCGGTGCAGGGAAGAGGAACCCTCTCTGCCCTTACCTTCTCATCCAGGCTGATGGCTCGTCTGGTACGGCCCCCGAGGAGCCAGTGCGGGGTGACCCGCTCTCCGTGGGACGGTGACCCTGGGAAAAAGAAGACCTGGTGAATGTGTGAGCAGACCTTGCAAGCCCCCAAGAGAGGGAGCAACTCCGCAGCCACATCAGGAGAGAAATGGTGGGACAGGTAACGGGCGATGGGACGAGGGGCACCAGCTTCAAGTTGTGCCAGGGCAGGGTGAGGTTGGCCCTGGGGACCAATTCCTTCCCCAAAGGGCTGTCAGGGGCTGGAAGGGGCTGCCCAGGGAAGGGGTCGAGTCCCCAGCCCTGGGGGGATTGAACAGCCGGGCAGAGGCGGTGCTGAGGGCCAGGGTTTGGGGGTGGGATGGCAGGGGTAGGGGAACGGTCGGGCTGGGGGAGCTTCAAGGGCTTTGCCAACCTAAACAATTCCATGATTCTATGACAGGGCAGAGCTGAGGACTCTGGTCAACATCCAAGGCCACCTCTTAGGTGTTTCTGGGGGATGGACACCAGCATGAAGCCAAAGCATTGCCCCCTCCCCAGGCCAGCACCCTCATCCCTGGCCCAGCAGCACTGCTGCCCAGGCAGGTCCCAAAGCCGTGGTTTAAATCCCCTGAAACCCACCCTGGAGAAGCAGCCAGCAGATGGGTGGCACCACCCTGGCCCCTGCTCATGTCCCTGCCATCACCAACCAGCCCAGGCAAACCCCACCGAGCACCCCCAGAGCACCCCAGCCCAGCAGCAGCGCACCCTCCTGCCCGCTCCTTCTCTCCTGAAGCGCAGAAACAGCTTTTTTTTGGCTTTATGCTTTTACACCATGGATCGTCGCCATTTATGGGAGGGGGAAGTGCAGTTCGATCACCCAGAAATCGAGCCGCCGTCTTTCCAGCCAGAGCTGGGCTGGAGCAGGGAGCAGAGGAGCTGAAATAGCTGCAGCACGGTAGGGGTTTCTCTGAGCCATCCCAGCTCCCCGGGGCAGAGCAGTTCAGGCAATTCCTCAGCTGGATTAGAGACAGGCAGACTTTCTAAGATTTTTTTTTTTTTTTCTTTCCTAAACACTGTGGCTGTATTTGATTGCAGCTCCTGATGACTTAAGCCCGGACAACAACAGGGGAAAAGAAAAAAATAAAATCTGAAGATGCCACGGACTGGGGATGAGGTCTGACAAAAATGGCACGGGCTGGACCACCTCACCAAGGCAAACGTTGTCAGCAAAAGCTTGGATCTAATAACCTTCCCCAGCAAAGGGCAAAGCTATTTACTAAGGGAGTGGAATAACAGGGCTTACGGCTTTATAATTTTATATGCTTGCTTTGGTTCCCTGTGCATCGGCCAGGGGGGGATTTGGCTCGAGGAAAGATGAAGTTATTGAAAAGAAAAAAAAAAAAAGAAAAGATGGAGCTTGTGGTTGGGAACTGCAGATTGAGTGTTTAATGTGACTGAGCCACCCGGCCCAGCCACGTCCGTCCCGCCAGGCCCCGGGACGCGCCCGGCGCTATCGCACGGTGGCATTTAATCAGTTTTCATTATATATAGCGTGTAATCAGATTCCAGGAATAACTGCGGATAAGGTGGCGACACAATCCCAGTTCCCTTCTCCTCACCTCCTCCGAAAGCGCTAGGGAGGCCCTCCAACCCCCCCGCCGTAGATAAGCCTCGTGTTCGGGTGGGGAAACTGAGGCACGGCCGCCATGTGACTTGCATTCAGCCAGGCAGGGCGAGCAGCTCCGGCGGGGTTTGCTGCCTTCCCATTATAGAAAAAAGGGGAAAAAAATAACCCGCAAACCCTTCTTTTTTCTCCACTGGCTGCTGGGGAGGGGGAAGGGGGGGAAGACGCTGCCTCTCCCCGCTTGAGCGAAGCCCGGCTTTCTCCCACGCTGTCTGGGGAGAGGATGGGACACGGGGGGCAGCCGTTCTGCAGGGATTACTGGGCTGGGCTTTGGGCCACGTCGTAAAAACCTCTTGGTTATTACATCAAGCTTCTGGCTGTTTTGACTATAGCTTTTGCTGGGAATCAGAGAGACCCCGAGCATGGGATAGGGCCTTAAAAAAAAAATCTAAGTTAAATAAACCCAAACGTAGCACAGGGTTTCCCACCCCCCTTCTCTTTTTTTATTCCTGGAAAACACACTCATCCCCAGCCCTTTCTGGGAATGCTGGGTCAGGAACAGCGTGGCTTTGGTGTTTGGGATGTTTGCAAGCGTCACGGCCGGGCAGGCCCGGGTTTGGGGGATGCTTGGAGCCCGAAGATGAGCCCCGCAGCGGCCAGGCTCCAGCCAAAGCCGGCAGCTTTCCCGGCTGCTCCTCCTCTCCCCTTAATCCAAACAGAGGTTTCTGGCTCCCCCCAGCCTCCCCGTTCCACAGCTCGCACGGGTCTCTCTTGGAGTTGCTGGAAAACTTATTTTCAGCAGCAGCAGAGAAGCCATCAAAGCTCGAAAGCAAAAAATTAATAATAAAAAACGTGTTCTGCATGGAAAAGTGGCAGCCCCGGCTTCTCGGTGGGGTCATAGAAGGAATTAGGGATGGAGAAAGGAGACTACGGGAGGCTGAAGCCAACCTGGCAGCCCCCCCACCTCCTCCAATTTGGAAAGTGATAGGAACCCTTGGGGAAAGTAATGTATTTCCTCAACAACAGAAAAAGCCAAGTTTCACCCCAAAACACGCATCAGCAGCACAAGCCACCACCAGCTCCCCTTTGGGGCGCCGCTGCCCGGAGCTGGGACGGTTGCAGGGACCAGGGGGGGTCTCTGTCGTTCGCGGGGTGCCAGGGGGGTGAGGAGCCAAATCCGGGCCCTCTCTGGGGGGGTCCCGGGCCCCCCATCCCACCCAGACCATATAGACTCAGAGAGCGGGGTCCAGCCACTCCAGCAGCACTGGGATGGGGTTTGGGGGACCCGCCGAGGGGAGGGGGGGTTTTGGGGGGCACATCCCCAGCAGCGCCCCCCGCCCAAAGCTCCACATCCACCCCGCCCTTGCAAGCCCTGGGGTACCCCCCAGCCTCCCCCCCGCCCCCCCCCCCCCCCTTACCTCGCCGTCCAGCCGCCTCCCCCCGCCCGGGGAGCAGCAGCAGCAAGCCCAGGAGGAAGATGCGGCTCCCCCAAAAAGCGGCCGAGCCCCCGGCTTTGCGGGGGCCCCGCCCGGCCATGCCGGCGCTCCCCGGGGCTGTCACCGCCTCTGCTCGCCGCCGCCGGCCCTGCCCTCCCCTCTTATCCTCTCGGGTCCCCTCCCCTCCGCCCCGCGTCCCCCCGCCGCCCCATCCCGCGCCCCGGCCGGAGCCCCCGTTCCCAGGCGCCCGGCTGGAAGCGGGGCCGGGCGGCGGGAGGGGGCCGGCATTGTTCGCCTTTATTTATTGCTGTGTTTCTTGGCCCAGCCCGGGGCCGCTTTAATGAAAACCAGACGGGAGGAGAGAAGGCTGCTCCCAGGCTCCCCCCGCCGGGGCAGCCCGGCCGGCACCGCCGCTCCGGGCCCGTCCTCCGGGAGGAGAAGCGAGGGGGGGACCCAGGGGCTGTGGCAGGGGGTGGTGTAAAAAAAAAAAAAAAAAAAAAAAAAAAAAAAAAAAAAGCAAGTAACTAATCCCATCCCTCCCCTCCATCCCCCCCATCCCACCAGGGTGCTGCTCGCTTCCCTTCCCTGCTCTGCTTCAGCCTTTTCGGCGCCTTTCCCGGGGGCACCCACCTCTCCCCCCAACTTCAGGGCGAGGATTCAGCAACAGCCCTAAGACTAATATTGATTAACGCTAGTAATTAAACCTTCACGACTGATTTCACTCTAAGAACAGGGACAGCTGCAGCCACCCTTACACCACCCTTACCCAGGGACCTTGGGGTGCGCCTGCCCAAGGTGACATTGTGGGAGAGGAAGGGACAGGGGACTTTTTCAGGGGTTTCCCAGCAGAAAGGGCAAATCTAAACGGCACAGCAGCAGAGGCAGAGCCCTCCTGGCACCCAAATGCGTGGCGAGGTCCTGTTAACAGGGCCCTGGGATGCAACCGGCAGATGCAAACATCTGGCCAGGGTTAGCGAGCCTTCCCCAGCTCGGCAGCACCCTCCAAGGCCCCGTTAGCCTCAGACACGGCATTTTTCAGGTGGGTTAATGCCATTTAGCAACATCTCGCCGTCACCCCAAGCTTTCCCAAGCATCTTCCACCCTTTCTGGGTCAAGCTCTGCAGAGGAAGGACTCCCTAAAGCTTGGTCTCCTGCTAAAGCTCACCATGGAGGAGCTTTGCAGGTCCCACCACTTCCACGAGGGGACAAACGCTGCAAAAAACCAACCAACCAACCAAATAAAAAAGAAAATAATGAAGTCACTCCAAAGAATAAACCTGTGGAAGCGCAGCGAGAAAAAACACGAGGGCAGCGCCGTCCCCTTCTTGGATCCAGGCAGCTCGGTGGAAGCTCAGCAGCGCCACTGTAAATCAGCAGCCTGGCACACAGCTAGGAGAGATCCAAATGCACAGGCATCAGGAAACCAGCAGCAGCAAAGTCCAGAGGGATGAGGCTGGGCAGAGCTGCGGAGCGCTGCGAACGTCTTTCCAAGAAAGGGCAGCTGGTGGCCAGGACTGCCGCGGAGGGGTGAGCCAGGGGCTGGGATGGAGCAGGGACCGTAAGCCAGAGGAAAAGCCTGGGCAGCCGACAGGCTCCAGTCTTCCCCCAGCAGCCCATCAATCCCAGCACAGCTTTGCTGTTACGACCTTACTTGATGTTTTTCCTCATTCCTCCACTTTCTCAACCAGGGCAAATTGCCGAAAGTAGCGCAGTCTCGGGGCTACATGGAGGCAGAATTCTCCCCGCTTCCCACCGGCACAGGGAACCTGAGCATAGCCCTTGGCCATGGAGAAGTACATAGAATCATAGAACCATTTGGGTTGGCAAAGCCCTTTAAGTTCCCCCAGCCCAACCGTTCCCCTACCCCTGCCATCCCACCCCCAAACCCTGGCCCTCAGCACCGCCCCTGCCCGGCTGTTCAATCCCCCCAGGGCTGGGGACTCGACCCCTTCCCTGGGCAGCCCCTTCCAGCCCCTGACAGCCCTTTGGGGAAGGAATTGTTCCCCAGGGCCAACCTCACCCTGCCCTGGCACAACTTGAGGCCGGTGCCCCTCGTCCCATCGCCCCTTCCCTGGGAGCAGAGCCCGACCCCCCCGGCTCCCCCCTCCTCTCAGGCACTTGTAGGCAGCCATGAGGGCTCCCCTCAGCCTCCTCTGCTCCAGGCTGAACCCCCCCAGCCTTGGGAGGGAGGGGCCCAACCCTCCCCAGCAGTCGAGGGGCGGCCCCCCCAGTGCCCAGCACAGGGGCACGGTCCCTGCCCTGCTCCTGCTGGCCACACCACTCCTGATACAAGAACAGCCCTACACCAGGCTGGGGACCCCCACGGCTGGTGGTTACCCAGAGCAGCTTATAAAAGGCCTTTTTGTGCAAAGGAACAGGCATTCTTCCCCCTGCCTAAGGCCTCGATCACTTGATATCTCTGCTGACAAAAGCCTACAGAAGCTGTGGCACCCGACCATGGTCTGCAGCTGGGTCACGCAGCCTGGCAGCTGAGCCCGAAATCGGGGATTTCTTCGTCCTGGCGTAAGCCAAGAGCAGCACGTGTGAAGCAGCCACAGAATTAAAGACAGGGAGAGCCCCTTGGTGTCTATTTTCAGGGTGCTCCTGTCCCCCCAGGCACTCATTCTTCACAGTCATGAAGCAGGCCACCAGCACATGGACTCACACAAGCGTAGGAGGTGTGCTCAGGAAGATCCCGGGCACCCACACTTTGGGTCTTCTACTACTGCTTCATCAGCACAAATGGTCTTAAGCCTGTTACGGGTCCTTCTGCAAAGGATAAAGGACAGTTGTAACTGCATTAAACAGCTCTAACGCCATTCATAAAAACCTGTGCCTTGATAGACCAAAAAATAAAGTTTCCTTAGACCCAATGTCACATAAATCTCCCCTGAAAACGCCATGGATGAAAATGAAATCCCATGAAATCTGCACACAATGCCACAGGAACTCAACTCTTCGTGCACAGGCATTCAGGAGGCCACGCAGTGCAGCTGGCATGCTACGTCGTCCGGATCCAACGCGTGAGTCTCGGAGTCCAAGAGACTTACTCTTCTCCAGGGGAAGGCCAGGGCTGGCTACTCAGCAGATGACTCAACCAGACTTGGCAAAGGCCAGCAGCAGGCCCCCTACAGCAGAGAGATGCGCGGGACATACCGAATCGAACTCGGGTAGGAGAGCCAAGAGAACTTTGGGAAAACGAGCTGGAGTCTCTCTTTTGCATCATGAAGCCAAGTTTGAAAGAGCTTCTGATAAAACTAGAAAGCGACAGGGCTGCAGCACATGGGTAGATGAATAAAATTAGATCGTATTAAAAACAAACCAAAACAACCTTCGCCCCTATCAAGACCTCTTACAACTGTCCTCATCACCATGGAATTTGAGTGCCTTCCAGAAGTGTATTCATCAACATGGCTTTCGTTTGTCATGTGGAGGCCATTCACCCTCCCGCAGGGTCTAATTTGGCCTGGAGAATTCAATTTATCTGCTGATGTAGAGAGAAAAATATTAATAAAAGTTTGACTTTCAAACCTTGCTTGTGTGAAAGAATCGAGTCTTCGCCATTTACAGCTGAATTCCTTCCCCGAGCCTACGACGAGCATGGCCAATGACTTCATGTTACACTTTTAAGCTTTACAGAAGTACAGCCACCCAGCTGGCCAACTCATAAATGCAGCATAAAGGAAGCAATATATTAAGATCTTCTTTACTGGATTAGAGTTTGATCTGGGCTAATGACCAGCCAGCCAGGAAGTAATTTCTTCATTAGGGTACTGTTTCAGGAAAAGGGAATTATAAACCAGGATGCTGTCATGGATAAGCGGAAGTTATTAGCTTACCTGCCTTTTGCACGGGGCAAATCTCCTACTTCAGTCTCCCCCTCCTCAGAGTCATAGAATCATAGAATCATAGAATGTTTTGGGTTGGAAGGGACCCCTAGAGGTCATCTAGTCCAACCCCCCTGCAGTGAGCAGGGACACCACTAACTAGATCAGGGGAGTCATTCAGTTGTGTTCTCCAACGGGTACAACCACTAACAAATTTACCCCCGACAAAGTCCTCCAGGGAAGCAGTCCTCCAGTCAACCATCCTGGACCAGGCCATATCTAGGCAGACGTACAGTAACACAACTATATCCTGGGGGGACTTCCTTCTCCAAGGAAGCCGCGTACGTCAACTCTTCTCTTACATCATCCTTGCAATTGGTTTCCATGGCGATCTTTCTAGTTATCAGCGATGAGAGAACACATCCCAGACAACATCTGCTCAAGCTCCTTGCGCCTTCCCCCACCACTGCCTGATGCAGCAGACCTCTTAACTTCAGACTGGTTCTCCATAGAAAGGACTCCAAAACCATCCACCGAGAACCAAAGGACTTGGCATGTTATTGTAAAAGGTCCATCAGGATGGAATACGAAAGGCAGAATGAGTGGAAACGATCATGAAAGAGGAAATGGAAGGTGTTTGTGAAGGGCAAACAAGCCTCTTTACAATAAGGAACCTTTCAAAGCATAAAGTGGCTTTTTTACACCCCTTTTCTCTGCTGTTCCCTCACCTTGTCCACCTCACCTGCACATCCATCCATCACACTTCCCATTTCAAGCTCAGCCTGTAGAGAGCACATCCAAAGCCAGAGAGCAGTTATTTTATTTATTTGTTCATTTCTACCTCGTTCATCATCAACGATCAAAGCTGCTTTCGGTTTCTGGAGACAACTCAATAGACAACCGAGTTGCCCTTTCTCAGTGTCTGAGATAGCAGCTACGTGCAGGGTAAGCATGGCAAATGCTGAGCAAAGAACATTTCTGATTAACTAATACAAAAGCCTGCTCCTTAAGGGTTAAAAAAAAAAAAAAAAAATAGTTCTACCTTCTTTAAACTTCCAAAGATTTGCAGAACTTACCCTAAAAGTCTTTGTGTAGCAGTGGATTAAGAAGAAATGACTCCACTCTGGAATCAAAACATGACAAGCATAACTTCCTGAGTTTTTGGAAAGAAGTTTTGCTTGTTGGAACCAAGGACTCCAAATGTCAACAGCCTCCTTCCATGGAACTATAAACACTGGATGGTTTGCACCCTGCACGAGCTTCGTCTGACCTGATGACAACAAGGAAGGGTCGCGGAATGGGTGTGAGTCAGCTTCACCAGCAGCCCTCATGAGGAAAGCAAGAGAAGGATGGATGCTAACACTGTCAGAGCACATGGCTGAGGAGCAGACCTGCCTCCTTTAAACCTGGCCACGCGGGATCTAATTTTCAGAAGTTCTGAGAAGTTGCAGCTCCTTCCCAATTTCATCTGGAATTGCAGGTGCTCACACCTCTGGGGAGAAAAGTCAAACAATCTCATACTGTTCCTCTAAAAAACTTCCTTACTCCGCCCCGTGTGCAAAGCAAAGAGAATGTTTGCTTTACAATATTTCAGAAAGCAGAGTGTAAACTCTTTGTGCGGCCCAAGACCAGCGTAAAACATCCACGCAGAGCCTTCAGATCACACATTCTGATATACTAAAGCATGCCTGAAGGGAAAATTTTTTAAACAGAAGCAAACACTTCTCCCTTAGCAAAGGAAAAACCCTACAATATTACCACCAAATGAGGAATCACAGCTACTTGTCGCTAAATGTCTCAGGCTGCAACTCTTAACTCACAGGCTGACATCGACTGTTAGATTGCTTTGGTAGTTAGCAAGGTAAAACATAAAAAAACTCCCTTGCAGCAGCTTTTCCTTTGTTTTGAACGGTTTTACAACACGTAGTTCTCTACTTCGATGAGGATGGGTCAAAACCGACTGCCTCGACTTCTCTTCCATTTGCAATGTGCTTGATTATTGGCATCTAGGCTTTTGTTAGGGATCAACAGCACAGGCACGTGACATTTAAATAAAAACAACCATCAGCTGTGTTATCTGACTGTAAGCAGACTTCCAAGCAGCCCCTGAGGCACCAGCAGGGCCCTTAAGCTCTCTTGGTTTTTCATCAGTTGAAAGCTTAAAAGCATTATTTTTCAAGAAGCTGACTGGCTTTAAATGAGCACCCAGTGAGGCAAGATCTTGTCGTGCCTCCAACACAAGCGGCTCCCTTGTCACAAGGAAAAAGTCTATTCAGATGCGTACCAGAGAACCGCAAGAGAAATCTCAGTACCAGCAAGTTTTAGCACCTTCTGCTTCAGCAACGCACAGAGCTGCTTTCTAGCCCCAGAACAGCGCTTTGAAAAAGCAAGGCAGCAACTTGCACCCAAACTGATCCCAAGGATGAGATAGTGGAAGGAGCAAAGAGGTAAAAACAGATTTTGAGAAAGGTCTAGAGAGATAAGTCATCCTCTGAGTTGATTTATCGCAGCTACGTGACACTGTATTATTTTTAACCTGCGCTTTTCCCTTCAGATTTCTGAGACCAGACCAGATACGGCCTTGCGACATATTAGATGATGGGTTTGTGGTGGTTGGGTTTTTTGCATGCTACTCTGATAAGAAGAGTACCTCCAGATAAATTACAAATCTTACACCCAGGTACATTCTCACGCTTTATTTCCCTCCAGCTCTGGGGTAGGACAGAACAGCTGCTTTCACAGCAGCACTGGCACAGGACCCAGTTTGAAAAATACGATGCCAAATCTTGGTCCAGTGCAATTTAGTGGAGTTTGACTGACCTTTGAGAGAATCACATTATTTCTTATCATTTGAAGATTTGATTCACTACATCCCAACATGAACTCCAGGTGTAACTGGCAGAGCTGGAGCATAGCTGCCGCTGGATGGCTTAGCCAAGGGGTGAAACAAGAAGTTCTGTGAAATTCTTAGTGAATACAAGAGGTCAAAATCTCCGAATTGTGCCTCACCCTCTGCAGAATTGCGTGTCCCATTACAGCTGTTCCTTGAATTAGGTTGCTATGAACATCTTAAATACAGGAAATAGGAAACCACTGTTCACACCCACTCAGTTTTCCTCAGATGTCTTTTCCTGTTTATACATCATACGAACTCTACTCTAATGAGCAAATAAAACTGACACTTCAGGCTTCGATCATCAAGAACTACAGTATTTGTATTTCACCTTCTGCCACTGTGACGCTAGTTAAGCGTACAACCAAGTACCCTGTCAGAATGCAAGCATCTCATCAAGTGAAGGGGACTCTCGCAGGCCAGGCTTAAAAATTCTCAGCACCATAAAATTTTTCTCCGATTAGACTCTGCTGGTTCATACAGAAAGACAGCAAGCCCAGCGAAAGGTCAGTGAAGTCAGGACTCCTCCACTCTTTTTCAGTGCTAATAACCGATCCTGTTTAAAGAGCCATTACTGTTACCTTGCAAGCCCTTAAGTTCTGTGTTGGGTGGAGGACAGGATGATTACAGCCTGGTTTCTTCAGATGTTGTCCATACAGACAGGGAAGACGCATTTCATGATTGCTGCAACAGTTACTACAAACTGATTTGATGTTATTTATTTAAGGGGTTTTTGCAGTACAAAACATTACAGGGAAGTTTTCTACATTGAGACAGGAAATAAAAAAATAAAAAAAAAAAATCATTGTTAAAAACAATTTAAAATAAATATATAAAACTGCTATACCAATCAGGTAGTTATAAATATGTTACGAACCAAGTACTTCCAAACCGTGTTTACTCTGGAAGCGCACAACACCCCTACAAAAACCCAGCCATTTATTTAAAAACCTGTCATTCCTATCCAATCATTGATCCTTAAATACGGCACGATTATATTAGTACAAAAGTGACACAAGCGAACACCACAGAACATACACTGCACAAGTATTTACTGCGTTATCTTTTTCACATCAGTCTTGTTTATGCTGCAAGTGCAATACACCTTTTTCGAACAGGCGATCTCTATCAGTTCCAAGGCACCTTCCTCCCTAAGACACGGTTGGTGATTTTCTGAAAGATAAAAACAAAGCGAGAGAGATGAGTATTAGTCCTCTAAAAATTAAAAACGCAAAAGCACGGACATATTGTTAGTAAGTTTTCTGAACAGGACGTCAAGGAGTAACAACAGTAAGAAATGGCTATGTACACCTTTTAGGACAGCTAAAGCAGCCCAGAGGTTTCTCATTCATTGGTACGAAAGTCACCGGGATATCCCTGTGCTGGCTGTGGTGGAAATGGTGAGAAACCAGTCTAAGGTGTCAGAATACAGCTTGACATTAGCTGACAGGCTGTTCCCCCCTGGAACCATGATGCACGTCTCGTTCGTCGCCTTCTGAATACAAACTTCTGGGCGTTGTGTGTTCGTGATACATTTATGAAAGGACCCAGGAAAAAGAGAAGAGTTACAGGTAAGAGTAACAAGCAGAGGGGAAGACCCAGAAAGTGTTTTCTGCAATAAACAAGTGAATAAATTAGACTCCTAACTACAGTGGGAGGGATGAGCCATGACCAAAGGGGAAGAGATCAAAGTCTATGCGACCCTAAGCAGCCTGAAGCAGGTGAAAAGGTAACGTTATCTGCAGACTCTGCCAAACACCATCTGGGGGGGGCATCATACAAAAGAACTGGTAATAGATTTTAAAGAAACAAAACCAAACAGACACAGAATACTCTGTGTGAAGAGTCACAGCCTTGCACAGTTAAACTACAGGACTCTGCCCTGTGGTGCTGCGAACACCAGACGTTTACACTTCACAAAGCCACGTTCACAAAAGGAAAAAAAAAAAAACACACCTCAAAAAACCAACAAAACACACCAAACCAAAGAGAGATTCAAAGCCCCTCAGACATAAATCACACCAGACTGTTGGAGCACCTTTGAGAAGTACTGCCAATGCTGGCTCCGCTATGGTATTCTTCTTCCCCAGGCTTAGTGTGACCCATTCTTATGGCGATGGGCAATCCAGATAATGATACACCACATCCTTCGGTGAATGACAGGGGACCCTGCTTTAGCAGGAGGGTTGGACTGGATGATCTCCCAAGGTCCCTGCCAAGCCTTGCCCTTCTGGGATTCTGGGATTCTGCTCGCTCAGCTGGCAGATCACCGGCCTTTTGAAGAATGGAATACATATTACGTGGCTTTATAGAAGTGTACGATAAAGTAAGAGCTTTGGGTAACTCATATATTACTAACAGTAACGGGAATGATACAGCCATTACCCGATGAGACCCTTTTGCATCACACAGATGAAGGCAACACGCAGCTCAGCTCGTTATACTCATAGAGTATGCAGTATATGTGTACATGCACACTATAGATAATGTATATACCAATACAGAATATACTCTGCTTTCATACATACAAACAAGAAGGAAGAACTTCTTGACTGTGAGGGTGCCCGAGCCCTGGCCCAGGCTGCCCAGGGGGGCTGTGGAGTCTCCTTCTCTGGAGATCTTCAACCCCCGCCTGGCCGCTGTCCTGTGCCCCCTGCTCTGGGTGAGCCTGCTTGGGCAGGGGGGTGGCACTGGGGGAGCTCCCGAGGGCCCTGCCAACCCCTGCCATGCTGGGATTCTGTGAAAAAGAAGCTAAGCCACTGACGTGAATCTCTGTGTGAAATCTGTCCCCAGTCCTTCATGAAGCCTCAAAAGGGTACAAAACACCTCGCACCACAAAGCCTCTGAAGCATCCTTACAGCTCACAGGCCCTTTTGCAATCTAATAAGCAAACCCAGCTAGCAAGTAGATGCTACCTCCCCCCTCTTTGCTCCACTTCCAGGAAGTGACTACGAAACAAAAAACCCCGACTTGTTGCTGACAGGAGACAAAAAGGTAGCCAAGGGGATGAAAAACAAACATTTTAAAAAAAATATACTGTAAAGCAGCAAGCAAAGTGCAGTTCAGTTTTATACCTCTAGAAGCTGTGGTTCTTCCTTTGGGGTAGTGACACCTTGTGGCCCCTATCTTGCATAGGCTCTAAAGGACATGTCCCATCCATAAACAGAATAAAGTGTTCAGGGTTCCTGAATGCCAATATCTTTTTTTCTTTTTTAAGGGGTAGAGCGAAGTACATAAATTAATAACTTTGCTATCCCCTTTATGGAGATTTCTCCCATTCTCCCTATTTAGAAAAATGGCAAATTCACTACATCAAATGGAAAAGCCTCAGTCATGGAATGAATTTGTATCTGATAAACTCATAAAATTCCTTTTCACTTCACTGGGGTTGAGAGAGTTCTGATTTATGCTGCCATCAGATCAGAAATCTGTCTTGACTATACAGTTTTCAAAATTAAAGGGCATGCACCATTCCCTTATCTGACTGCTATAATTTTTATGCTCTATTTGAAATTAAAAGTACAAAAGCAAAGGGATACTGGGACAGAACATCAACCCAGACCCATGTGTATCCTGTGATAAAAATAACTTTGCTATCTTAATAAAGCTAATAACGATTGAAAACTTAACAACGATTTGAAATTTGAATTAATAATCTTAATAATGATTTGAAAAATTAAGTTCCCTTCTAGCGCAGGAATTTTGGTAAGGTCCCAGTTATCGCTGAGCCCATACTGTTTCCTCCCGAGGATCCCATCCTCACTCAGTGCTAACACAGCTCTCGTGTCATTCTCTCTTCACTTCCCACTGCATGGCCCCACATTGCCCCCGTAGCACAGAAATGCCTGGTATTTATACAGCGCTGGCAGCCCTTGCTTCTCAGGTGTCCTGCATGAGTATTTGCACTTGTACTTTACGAAAGGCAAGAGAATTTTGTTCATAATACTCACTAATTCGGGGTCCTATTTTGAGTCAAACTCAGTTTCATCTCATCCCTCAGCCTGGACGCTAATTTAAGGTTGTTATCCTTGGTTCCCTACAGCTAACGAAGAGGCACGTGCTGCTTCCAGAGAGCACTATGTCCCACCTAGTAGTGGTTGCTGCTCACACTGGAAAGGTACAATTTTGGTTGGTTGGTTTCTCCTTGGGATATATTTTTAAGAAGATGGTGTTCATTTTTTTCTTCCTGAAGCACTTACACATAAATTTACAGTTGGACTCGATGATCTTAAAAGTCTTTTCCAACCAAATGATTTTACAATTTTATGAAATTATATCAATATGCAGTTGTACCTAACATACCTCTAAGTTCTGGTGTGAGGTGTTCACTCATAAGTGATACTTCAGCAAACCACACTTGTCCATGTTGATGCACACAGAGGTGTGAGTACATGTCCATGTTTAATTCATTGCTTCCTTTCCCAAATATGAATCATTCCTAACCTGTGAGCCCTCAACACCCCACAGAAGTGGCACACGCACGCTGTACCCCAGCTAATCCCATCCTCAGAGCCAGCTGCACTGCTCTTAGCGACATGTACACCTAGTTTTACTTTTATACAGCTACTCCTTTGGTAGCAGTGATGGGAAGAGAAGCAGAAATTCAGCCAAGAAAATAGGGGTGTAAGCCTCAGACACTTCAAAACAGGATGCCTCCATCACAGACAGTTTAACCTGCTGAGCTGCACTCTGAACTGGAGTAGCTGGGGCATGAGTACATCCTTCCCCCCATGGAGATGGCCAGTGCTAGCCTGTCAAAATCCAAAGAGAGGAGGACAAAAGTTTCATTAGGAAAAGGTCATGCCAGTAGGCACTGACCTGGAATCAGAGACACGAGTACTATGCCCAGCTCCACCACTGACCCACACAAAAAGTTGAGCAGGGCACTTGACCCGCTCTGCCTGCCTCTCCTCTCCCAAGCCTTGTCTGGATCTATGGCAAATGATCTGGGAAGGACCTGCCCTCTACTAGCTTTGTATAGGGCACAACAGGACTCCTCTAGGTGACGGCAATTAAAATAAAAGTCAGATCTATTCCAAAGTACTGATCTGCTGTCCTACATCAGCAGTTCACACATTCATCACTCTGAGAGATACTCAGACCGCCGTTTGGGTACAACAGTGCTACAGATCATATAAATGATACAACCCTAGATTACATACGGTTTTAGTCTAGCTTTTGTACCAGCCCTTTTCTTCTCCTAATACTCTGTGTCATCTTTGGAGTCATTCCACAGAATCTGTGGTTCTTTTTTCCACACACACAATCAGATCCACTTAGAAAGTGATGCTCTCAGCAACACATTAACCAAATTCTAAACAAGCTATTCTGCATCATCAAGGAAGACAAAAAGATTGCAATATTTACTGCAATGAATCATCATCCCTCTTCCAATCAAAGCCACACTTGTCTACAAAACCTTCTGATCCGATTCCCCCTCTGCTTCCAGCTGACTACGCTACTTCAAGTCAACAACTGCCAGCACTCATTAACTCTTAAGATTGTGCTGTACCAGCATTTGAGATTCTCAGACTAGTGGAAAAAAATATGTCCTGAATATACTCTGCAAAGCACGGCATCCAATTCAGGTAATTCTAGTGGTAAGTACCCACAATCAGATTAAGAAGGTATTCTGGATAATACATTGTGTTACAAGCCCTGACTTTTAAAATCCAATTACTGCTGTTCCCAGCAAATAACTAACCCTATTATTCCAGCTCTGGTAGGACAACTCAGCCAGGAAAAAGTTGCAATGCTACAACTAAAGCTCAAGCTTAAGATCCAGAGGGGGGTGGGGGGGGAAGAAAAAAAAAAAATCAGTTTTCATTTTTAATGCATGTCCTTAAATCACTGAGGCTTATAATGCAGTTTACTGCCTGCTGCCAGAGTTCTCCCGAAAGGCTACGCTTTATGGTATATGGGTTAGTTAAAAAGCGAGAAGGTAAGCCAGGTGAGAACCTCAGTGTCTGTTATTGCAAACTCTTTTTTCTCATCTTTTCATTCTTATTAAGGCAAAGCTTAAGCATATGGATGCCTAGAAGAGCTCAGAAAGTTTGTACACTGGTCAGTTTTGGAGATGCACTTCTCAGAGGGGACAAATGGGCCTCCTCTGTTTTATCAGGACATTTATCACATCCTTGTGTATAAATTGATACTGCTTGTTACACAGAAATACTAGATAATTGGATGTGTGCTCATGGGAGGGCACAGGGACAGAAGACTCTCTCCCTTGTTACTTATCATGCTTAACCCGGGTGATTCTCTAGCACAGCCTTCTCCAATCTTTCTGTCACTAATTAAACCTGTGTTTAACAGACGGAAAGCACACGGTACACAACTTGGACAGCCAGGGAGGAAGAGCATTAGCAGCCGTTGTTAGCTGGGACAGAAGCAGCTCCCTGCAGGGATCTCACTGCTTCAGGGCAGAATGAGCCAGGATTCAGCAGAGTCCTAGAGCAATGCAGCAAAATGGGCCCCACTGTTTCCTTCTCCTGCTCACCAAACCCCCGGAGTTTTCACCCCACTTTTGCTCGGCTGCTGGTTGCATGGTAAGGCCCCAGCACAGAAACTGTTCTTGAACTGCTGGGTAAGTGTTTGTGGTTCAAAGTTAGTCACACCCAGGTGTAGGAATCCTGGTTTATTCTACAGCTTGCCAGACAGAGGAGACCCTTGGCTCATCAGTGCCGGTGCAGCAAGACCACACCATCAGCTGAACAAACACTTAATGGTGAAATCCACAGCCCCTAAAGTTCACAAGTTACCACCAGGACTGCCAATTCTCCACTGGAGCAAAATTAAGAACAATGACTCCAGGCTTTGTTGCCAACTTAGCTGTGAATTGCGTAAGCTAAATCTGTCTACAGCAAGGGTACATGAGAGCAAAACCAGCAGCCTTCAGTGCAAGGAAGCACGGTCCTTCTTTAAATATGCTCCACAATCCATCTGTTCTGCCCTCAAGAGTGCACAAAACCATTTTTGTGTGCTTTAGTCAGGACCATGCTTCCTTGTCGTTTTTCCGTACACCACGTGGAAGTACTGGAAGGATCTCAGGTTAGGTGGGGGGATTTTTTTGTTCCATGTTTTGCTAAGCTTGACTCCTTTGCCCCTGATTAAATGCTAATATATCCTAACCACCTAGAAGTTGCAAAATAATACCACAGAATTAGCATTTAGTAAATATTACTATTAATGCTTGTGACCTCAAGAAAAAAAAAATTCTAAAGTGTTCCAGTATAAACACTTAACCAGAACACCTACCTTTTTGTACAGCTGGGCTTTCAGGCGGTATGAGCTGTATTCCATTTTTCTCTTCTCCTCCTCTCGCTTCTTCTGCACCTCTGGCAGCTGCTCATAGATCCTTAAGTGTAAATACAAAAAGTCAGAAATAGTGACTTGGAAGGAATTTATTGCTATAAAAAAAAATTTCCTCTGTTTTATCTTCATATTCTGTTAAAGGCTACTGGCCAACCACATCATAGAAAAATTTTTTGGGGGGTTTACTAGTGTCACACAGGGAAAATGTGGAATACATAGCGGTTGTGACACTGGTAATTCCCACATCCCATAATGCCTTTCTCTTATAAGCAGCACCTTCCTAAAAACAGTATTTATAACATTAAAATGACCATACAGCTGATATGATTACCCAGCTGCAAAAGGTAGAGCTTCAATGTCTTCAGTACAGAACAGCCCCATTGCTTTTCTGTACTGGCCACACCAATTGCAAGTAACACATTTATCCATCAATAGCAATAGCTTTATCACAAGAATAACCTGAGTGAAGCTATTTAGGCATTTTTTTCCAAAATGTCAGTATTTTCAACATTCAGCACTGTTGCCCTGTTTAGGCAAATGCTTTGTCTTCTCCAGTGCTGAATTTCTCCCGCACCAGAGCCAAACAGCAAGGGATGCTTTGAACTGAAGAGAAGGTGACCGGTGCTCGGTACAGAGTCAGTGCATTATTGTAGTCTGCTTTACATGTTTGACATCTAAAGGAGGGCTCCGAGGGCTGGGATGGCAGCGTGTTACCCATACTGCCTTCCCCAAATCTTCCTTTAAGATCATAAAGCTTTAACAAATTTCATGACAGTGGTTGCCAAGAAATACGCAGCCTCAAAAACATTCCGGTTTATGGGAGGTGGAAGTGAACGATGTTCAAAATTTTCAGTCCTGTAATATTTAAAGCAAGGCGGATCTTGCTATAACTCCTTTCTTAACATGCTGACTTGATAATCAGCAAATAGAAAAAAACCAAAAGGACTCGTTACAGATAGAATAGTGCATTATATGCTTTTAGAGACTGCTTCATTCTTATGTCAGTATAGGATCTTTGCATAATTACTGTTGGCACTTCAAATATTTTTAAACACATCTATGCCTTCAACCCATACTATCTGGAAGTACTTCAAACACACTCCACTTTGAACACTGCAAATCAACACAGCCCACCAGCCAGGAGGGGCATCTTTGACACTTGTCTTGGTACTAATTCCGGCAGGAAAGTAAGAAATATTTCAGACCTGCAGGAGAAGTGAGGGAGGCAAACGTGTATCGGTTTGCACCCATTTGCTATTTAGCCAGTACAAGTTAGGCATCACTTACACGTTTCAAAGAAGGACAAAAAGTCAGCTGGAAAACAAGGTAACAGGAAGCTGTATGGCAATGCGTAACTAAGTAGACAGAACCAAGAAAGCAAAGATCAAATCTAAATCTCAGTACTGAATTTTATCTCCTGTCTAATTCGCCAGCATCAGCTAGGGAGAGCCATACACATTTGCAGCTTCTACAGCCCTCCCACCCCCCAAATGTGTTTACCCGTCCATCAGACTTCACAGTGGAATTGATGAGCAAGCAAATACACATCCAACACAAAAAAAAAAAAGAAAAAAGCAACTACACTGCAATAAACTACATTTTTCATCATACCTCCATGTGCTCTCTCTGCAGCACAGGTATTCCAAATGTTTAAAGCATTGTTATATGTGCACTTTATATATGAATTAGTTGAATCAAAAATAAGGCACAAATTTATCAAAAGGTGTTTTTTTTTCAAGGGTAAAAGCCTCCATATTCCTTTAAGCATAGTTATTTATTTCTTACATAAAGCTACTTTCATTTGGTGAAATGATACCTCACTTCCTGCACCCGTTACCCAGTCTGTTAATGTTTAAAACTCTACGGCTGCTCTAGTGGCTCACACCCTACATTTCCTCTCCTTTCTGGATCCAGTACTTGCAGTTTTCTGCAGTGCTTGGATGGCAGATACTGCAATACTGCAGCACAACACTCCAGTTTAGTTAAAGAAATAATTTTTCCAAAACCATCTTGTTTCTTGGATTTTCTAAATAGGTCCCTCTGATAAGGTGCCTACATCTTGCACTGAAAAAGCTGAGTTATCCCCAACACCCAATTCTTTGACTGCAGACACAATTCATCCGTCTTTCCTACCCATTTACTCACATCGCTTATCTACCTGAATAACACTTTTTTTTTTTTAACCTTACCGTTTAGATCTTTGAACCATTTCACTCTTTGGAATTGTTCTTCTTTTTTCTTTAATCGGAAAACCTAAACGGAAAATTTTGAGATAAGAAAACGGTGAACAAGTCTACTTCTCACAAAGAATACTATTGCAACAGTCTGACTCCTTTTTAAGTTATGGATTCTTACAGACAATAATGTTAAATAATTAGAATACTTTTATTAAAAATACACACACCCCTAAGTATAGTGTGGAAAGTCATTAATTCCTATAGAACGTAAAGAGCAGAACCATAAAGGTACCTCTGTCGGACAGCAGGTGACTTGCATTCCTGTAGCCCTTTCTTTTCTCTGGAGCATTAAATAGCTCTTCTCGTTCAGACTGCAGTACGCTCTGTATCCTCCTTTCCTCCATGACAAGCTTCAGACGCTTCACTCGCTCTCCAGAGCGGGAGATGAAATCAGGGCGATGCACTGCAAGAGCCTCCTAAAGATGGGATGACACAAAACAAAAAGTCTAAAGTGGCCAGACCATCTCCCTGCAGCTAGAAGGGAATCATCAAAATATCCGACACCATTACCAAAGCACGGACAAAAATCCCATTAAAGTAGTATTTGATATAACATACAAAATCTTGTATCCTTAATGCTGGGCAGATCCCCAGAGTCCTTGTTTAATAAACTATTTGCCAACAACCAAAAAATTAACTGCTAAAAATCCCTGCTAAAATAATTAGCAAAAGGGACACAAACCTCTTCTCAAAAAACCATAGCAAAAAGTTAACGAAGTCGAGCCTGTAAGATATTCTGTAACTTACTACAGTCTCCCTTGTTACAAATCAGTGGGCACATCAACATTAGCAATTTATGTTGGATCAGAAGTGAAATTTTGAAAGCGATCTCCTGATATCTCTGTTTGCCACACTTCAATTTCCATCACAGGGCAGTTGCTGAGCACATGAACAGATGCAACTGAACTTAAAGAAACTTCTGAAGCGCACCTGAATTAGCGCTTCCCAATTTACATTTCACTTGCTGTCAACGATCTCTTTCAAAAATATTTCTGTACACTACCTCTGTATTTTTCCACAGATGTTTAGCATGATCACACCTTATCTGAAGCGTACACTGTAAGTGCATGTGTATGCCTACACACACACATAGGCTGCTTGCACTGCATGAATTAAAGCCCATTTTAATCACATACTATGTGCACCACACAGGATTATTTCTGCATGGAAGCAAGTATGACTTGACACTACCTCAGCCACATTCCCTCACGTTTCTGAAGCCAAATGATTGAAGCCCTAAAATATTTGGTCGAGCCAAATATATTAGTGTATTGGTTATTGTAATCTGGCTTTCCACAAACAGGACTGACAAATTCTCTGATTTTCTTGAGTTTTAGGGGTTTTTTGGTTTTGTTTGTTTGTTTTAAGCAGGAGCAGTCTGTAACATGTTGACTTCTGCTGATTATAAAGGTGAAATAACAACAAAAAACCAAAACACAAAGAGAAGGGAGCAAAATGTGTTTCCACAAGATTCAGCATTACTCCTGAAATCCTAGCGAGATCCCAGCAACGTTATAGCACGGCGTGCCTTTACCTGTAGCGAAAGTTTCATGAACGGTCGCACGGACCTGTCCTCAGCATCTCTTTCTGGAACTGCTGGTTGAATCACGTTGCTGTGCCGCTGCTCTTGCCAGTTCTTCTCTCGGAGAGGCTCTCTCCAAGGCTTTGTGCTGGTCAACGGTTCAAACCAAGAAGGACCAGGACCAGAAAAGGAATTGGAATGGTTTTCTTTCCTAGATTCAGATTTCAAGTCTTCTGCTTGGACAAACCACGAAATTCCTGTTAAGAAGACCACATATGAGAAAAAAAGATTTGTAGACAATACATGGGCCTATTTTCCAATCCCACCTATGGCCCTTCACACCCAAGGTCTTAGCTAAATACAAGTGGTGGCCTAACACTGCAATAAATGCTTCCTTCAGTTTAATAACGGTGGGAGTCTGTAGCAGATGCCTTTGGCAGTTTCAAAAGAATTGCTTTGACTAGTATCAGAAAAACAGCAAGTCTTTATCAAACACTTTTGAAAAGGCACAAAATGGCTTAGTTTGCAGGTTTCTCTCTTTATAGAAAGACCAGTTATTTATCAGAAATTACATATTTCTAAGGAACATCTCTGCTGTCCTATGCCCTATGGCTTTTTATAGATACTTTTGAAGACCAAATGCTTGACACCTTCCAAATGTTAAATATGTATACAAGAATTGGATTACTCACAGTTTACATACATAATGGCATTTGAATACATCAGCTAGTACTCTGAGCAGATATTCTAAATTTTCTAAATTAACCCAGTATGGGAGAGGATGATTTGTCCCTACAACAACAACAACGACGACGACTAAGGAAAACATTTTTAAACACTTAATCATGACATTGTGAAGACTGACAGGAAATTTAAAAAAAAAAAAAAAAATAAATAAATCAGGAGGCTACACCATCAGCCCAAAAACGCAACTCTAGCTAAAAGAGGGAGATGAGTCTTATTCTTCTGGTACCACAATCTTCCCTCAAGTACTCCTGAAAAAATACTTGTTCTTTGAAACCTCAATGCATGAGAGTAAGTACAACTTACAGTGCCCAGTTACTGAGAGCTTAACAGAACCTTTTATACCCTGAAAATCAAAATTAAGTATCTACATGATTCCCATCTCATTCATCTTTCCTTGCCTTATTCATTGCTTCCTATTTACTACCTTTACTAGCTAGGTTGCATCTAACAGCTTGACTGAAAACGCCATCATAACAGAGCGCTAGAGAGCTCACTTGACATAGTGGTTTTGTTTAAAATTCGTTGATCAAAACCAGAATAAGAACAGACTGTACTAGTGACAGACTACTCTGTGTCCCAGCTAATCCTCCTCACATATTTTGCTGGTTGCTGTTGACACGTACAGCTTTTTCTGGTCTGCAGAGAAAGTGTATTTTGGACTGACCTTGTGGTAAATGCAGCCTGCTCCTTCTTGTCCTTTTCTCCACGAAAAAATTGCCTGGCTGTCCCTTCTGCTTACCCTTGCTTCCTGCTGCCTGATGATCTGTGACCATACCATCTGACTCTCCAAAAATACCATCAACACAGTGCCAGGGTTCCTGTGGCCGTTGATTTGGCTGGCTAGATCTTGGGGTAGGAAAAGTCACACCAACATCTCGAGTGTTTTTCTTAGTTGCACTGTTCACAATCTCCAAGTCTCCTGTAGTTGAAAATGAAGCAGTAACGTCTTATTCCAGAGCAGCTGGAAGTACTTCAACATCAGCACGCCATGACATGCATAGCTCAGGGGGCAACCCTTAATTTTTACTTTGAAGCTGAAGGATCGCTTTCTTTATGCCACCTTTAGAAGGCAAAATCTTTTATATTCCCACTTCCAATTCAAGGAGAGTTTACAGTGATTCGGGATTGTTACTATATGATAATCTGAGTAAAGTTAAAGTGGTGTAAAGCAAATACCCCAAGCAAAACAATATATATATATATATATAGGGGAATTAAACTTGAACCAACCATAGTTGGTCCCCCTTGCTGGGGAGCATAGTTGACTCTCTGAAGAGTCAACTTCAAAGCTGCCGCTTAAAGACGCAAAGGCAGATCAACTACAGCTTTACATTTTGGACAATGGAACTATAGGTTTTCCTGGACCTGTTCGTTTCCCCAGCGCATCCCATCCAAAACAATGTTTTAGCTACAGAAGATTGGTTTGCCCACAGCACCACAGATATTTAACAGAAACAGAAAAGTGGAAGGTGCCAACGAACATTCAAAAAGTCATAACGCGATCTCGAAAACAAGCCATGAAAATACTTTTCTGATTGAATCCACTTGCACATGAAAACAAAAAAGTAATAAATAAATAATTGATACGTCTGATGAATAAAACAAAGCCATTACTCAATCTGATGATGGGAGGTTGGCGTGTAAATGAAAGCAATGAAGAAACTGATAATTGCCACCAGAAAAACCCAAATGCAGAACTGCACCAGTCCAGGATCAGCTTATGTTTTAAATAGAACATAACATCCAAAATATTACCAAGAAGAATACGGAACACTGCAGTTGCCTTCTGAAATAGCATATGCCTACAAAATACATTCTGTGAGTAGCAGATGTCTTGCAAAGAAAACAATGTATAAAAAAATACAGTTAGTCCACCTTTCCTATTGAAATGGATCAGAAACTTAGGTTAATAAACTTGTAAGTAAATGAGAAAACTGGCTGCTAAAGCAGACCAAGAAAGGAAATGAAATGGCTCATTTTAATTAGAACACAACATCTGTCTCTAAAAGCATTTGAAGTGAATTTGAAGAATGCTGCTTGTGTATACCCATCACCAGAAACACGCAACAGACTTTGGAGAATGGTTTCCAAAGAGATGAAAGGCAGAAGCAAATACAGAAAAGACGAGTCTGGAATTCAACAACTCACCTGCTTGGATACCTTTGTTTAGCATCCGTGTCCGTCTCTTGTTACTAAGAGCAGAGCTTGGCCCCCAAGAACTGCTGCTTGCAGAAGTTGAATCTGATGAAAGGGAGATTGCATTCTAGAAAAAAATATGCCAGAGAACAGAAATTCCTGAAATACTAACAGAAATGAACAGAACGTGGGTTTTAAACAGCAAAAATTTTAGTGTTACCACTCTCTACTTGTACCACTACGATTCTATTGTTGTTTAGATATTTATCAGAGGCTGATCAGTGTCGATTGCTATGCCACACAACAGCTAGCCTTGACTTTATCCTCATGCACCAGTGCGCTTTCAGCATCCCATTACAGTAAGAAAAGCGCATTATTTCTGTAGGCAAGAGCTTGCCTGCAATCAGATTCTGTACGGTGCCGAGCTTCCTCCAATTCATTTATCCAAAGTCAACAAGACAACGTGGCCTGTCAAGACAGACTTAGAAATAACCTTTGCTGTGGCAAGATCATTTGTTGGCTGTACTTTCATGAGAGACTGCAAAGCGTGAAATATTTCTGCTTTGGAAAGAGGGAGAACACACATCCAAACTGAATGCTATATTGCCACCCTCTCAAACCAAAAGCCTTTAAAGGTTGCTGGGCTTGCTGGAGGGACAAACTGTCTTGAAAGGTTAACGCGTTGCTTTGTAAATTTACAGTGAACTCCAGTTCTGTACCATAAGCATGAAAGAGCAAAGTCCTTTCAAAACACGGGAAGTTCTCTCACCCTGTGATCTTCATGACACAAAATTCTCCGGGTGGAGAAAATTCAATTCAAAACCAAGAAATAGAAGACACGCGGTAAGATCATGGCTTAGGCAAAGTACTGGTTTCACATCTTCACCATTCACACAAACAGAAGTTCCAGCTGCAGGGATGTAAGCAGCACAACTCTGTTACAATAAATGAATTTAAATTTATGACATGTTGTAACTTTACAGCCTTTTGAAAAGGCATACAGGCTGTAAGCCTAACACACCTAGTCCACAAGCTTTGTGTCTATATAAAACACAGAGAAGGTTAGCGCTTTATTAACAGCAATTAACTGACAGTGCTTCCCCAGGCTTCAGATCCAACAGTGCAGCACAGACCAATTTCTGCAACGCCGCTGAATTTAATTTTTAATTATGAAACAGATTTATTTTTTTCCTTGATCATAGCAATTAGTATCCTATTAGTAACTCATAATGCCAGCCACGATGGAAATGAACAGAGGCTTTTTTATTACCTTTTTATTGAACCTCTGCTATCACCACTTCAATGCAAAACATAATTTCATTTCAACATTAAAAAGAGGCAATTTTTACTCTCACTGCATACTGGCAAGAACTGGTTTTTAGTTTCATAAAGCTGTTTCAGCTCTAGTAGAGTGCACTAGACAGATGTAGTAGATCTGTATCTTCTTTCAGAGAACAGAAGCAAATTTGAATATGTGCTCAGCAAAAGGGAAGAGAATATAAAGTAAGAAATAAAACCCAAGATAATCCATTTGCATGCACATGCATATCAGCCCACAGAAATAAATATAAGCAGCCATTCAGTACTGAATATTGACATGCATATTCCTACTTGGACTAGAATATTCAGCACAGCGTTCTCAAAGCCCTTCAGTAGTTGAGTAGCACAACCTTTAGCTTTGTACCTGCTACCAGATGGCAGCTTGAAGAGCACTTTAGAAATAACAGAAAGTGGAATAGATAAAAACCTTCTGGGATGGGTTCAGCATCTATAAATAAGAAAAGCTGTAACCAAGTTTTCTGGAAGAAGAGCTGACAATAGGCTCTCATAAAAAAACCTGAGCTACAAAATGCAGCACTTGCCTGAAAGATTTGCACAGTCGTCTCCCTAGGAGTAGGGCTCCCGCTATAAATAATTATCTGTCCATGGATAATTGCAACTAGCAAAAATAATTAAAAATCTTGATTTCTGTTCAGCCAAGCATCACAGAAGCGACCAAAATTTGTATTTTAAATTAAGTTTGCCGTTTTGCCATCAATTTTCTCTCGCTCCTTATTTGAGACGGGTCACGTGTCTCTTTATATGTATTTTTAAAAAGAGCACTACATCAGCAGATAAAAGGCACTACTTTCTGAAGCCATATGGGTTCAGTGCAACATCAAGCAGCAAGAGCAGCGAGCCTTTATTCTCGTGTAAGTATTGCCGCAATCAATTATCACACAGGTGATTTTAACAGGCAAAAACTAGATGTTGTTTTTAAGGTCCAAACAGACATTGAACAATTAGCCTTACGAATGGAATACGGGATAGAACCATTTCCCAAATACTACAACCATGCAAGAAATGTTGGAGCCTAATTTCCCTGTTAGATGGTTGGTGTTCTCATTAATAGTCCTAATGTTGCAAGGTTTATGACAATTTTATTTTACCTCTGAATATTATACATAAAAATATTAGTAAAAATATTTTTTAAACCGTTCTTAGCCTTGAAAAAGCCTGTTTCTCCCCCAGACGCATTCATTAGCTTACATGATATGCAGACTGAGTTTGAGTTGTTAAAAAAACCAAAAAACCAACTCACTTCAATGAAATCTATCAGTAATGATGACACTACCGCTTTCCTCTGGTAATACGAAAAAAAGAAATATTTCTCACTTGTTCCTGTACTTTTCAGCATTAATGTATGTTACAGAACACCAAAACTCTGTCATTTCTTACTATAATCACCAAATCCATGCCATGGCCCCCTTTTAGGAAATAAATTTTCATTTTGCCTCCAAAGGGCAATGGCCAAATTCAACTGAAGTAATCAGAAAGGTTTTCTCCACTTCAAAACAGCTTTACTCCAGACTTTTCACCTAGAATCCTTAGGGCCAAGACTTGGTCTTCTAATCCTCCTAAACTGCCAAATAGAGAAATTGTAAGAAACAACCATCAGTCAGTAAGACAAAATAATGCCAACATTTAAAATAGACAAACAGTAAGAAAATGTAAATAATAACTCCAATTTTTATGAAATGGTATTTAGCATTGCCCAGAGATATTCAGGTAGCAATATGCAGTCAAAATCTACAGCCTCAGTTTACCACCACTGTCTTCAGGATTGCTAAAGCACAGAACCCGCAGGTAACCAGAAATCAGATACAGCAGGATCTTGCATCCCAAGACAAGTAAAGGAAAAGAAAAAAGACAAGTAAGAACAAAGGGAAAGAAAGCACAACTGATGTTTTAAGGTATTTTGATCTCGTTCTTATTCCTGGAAAGGCAGAGAGACTTGTTTGAGCTACTGAGATCAAAGACAGAAGCCTTCCATAGAAACATCACTCTGGGAAATTTAAAATAATTCTCCAAATAACAAACTCTAGCACTGTGCAGAAGTTTAAAAGTTCCTGTAAAGATTAGTTCAAATTGTCTTTTGGACTGACTGACCACATACCTGGACCTCATTCCTTTTCCTGTGTCTCTCAGAAGCAACCTTTGGATATTCTACACCCGCTGTTTTGCCACTTCCCTTGTCCCACTTTTCAGAGCGACTTCTCTGGTGGCTGATGGCACAATAAAGCTGGGAGAGTCTCGGTGACACCCGCACTCTTTCATGGCCAAAAGCCCTGATCAGCCTGGCAGTGTCGATGGTGGAAATGGAACTGCTCACCTCAGTCTGAGTAGCAGTTTCCATCTCTGTTTGGGTCACCGCATCCGACTCTGAGGTGGTGGAACTGATCGTGGTGCCACGATCTCCACTAAGCCTTGTCTCTGAGGAAGTGTCACTAGGAGTTTCCAAGTACTGCTGGTGCTCCAAAATTTTATTCACGTGGCCGATAATTCTCTCTCCTGACCTACTTTTCCTGAGCTCAACAAAGCTGTTTTTATCATGGGTGATACGTGGTCTTTCTTCAACATGTGTTGCGTTAGGCTCTAAGGTACACTCAGACATGCTCTTTCCTGGCAGTCTTAGTTTCTTCTGCTCTCTTCCCTTAATTTTCTTTTCAGAAACATTCTTTTCAGATGTGGGTATTAGTGTATGCTTAATGGGATTCTGAAGGACCCTGGCCAATCGATCAAGGCGTTCAACAAGGGACAGCTCACCATTACTCCTAAAAGCCTGGTGCTGGTGTCTCTTCTGGCACTCTAAAAACTTAATCCAGAGTTCATCTAAGCTGCCACTGGAGTGGGTTCTATGTCTTGGTGGTAGGTCTTTCTCCACAGTCTCACCAAGGCGAGTTGTTTGGCTACACGGCAAAGGATAATTTCTAGCTGCCTTTTGTTCTGTTTCTGTTCTGCAATGCTGAAGTAGCTCCTTCCCTGACGTTTCATTCCCCGAAGATGTGCTAACACTCAGATCCGCATTCCTGCTGTAATCTGCTTCTGCAGCGAGTGGAAAGAATTCATTTTCACCATCTTTTTTATGACGAACAGAGGAAACGTATTGATGACGATGTGCTTTTTTCCGATTCTGCAAGACAGCCCTGAAGGAAGGTCTAGCATGTCCAACACCAGAACTGTCTTCTGACAGCTCGCTGTTAGACAGGAAGTAGCTCCCACGCACGGGCATTGGGTGATGAAGGTAGAACCGTGCAGATTTGAAGACCGAATGAGTGGTTTTTACAGACTTCGAATGATCTGCGTCTTCTAGAAGAGAAGAAGATACTTTAAGTTTTTGTTTCTTTGCAGGGAAGGAAGTAGCAAACAGCAAATCTTAAACAGGATGATTTTCATCCTAACATTTTCCAATCACTTCAAAGGATTAAAAGCAGGAATCATCGTACCCATTCCTGAAAGGCAACAAACTTAGAAATGAAGTTTCAGCATTATTAAAAGTACATAAATAATATTTTCTATCATTTGCAACACAGAATCCAAGAAAATATTATACCCAACTGAATCTGGAGGAGGAACCTAGATACACCACAGGTAATTACCCAGATCAAAATTTGGACTGCATCTTCATTCATATTTATGGAAACTCACGACAGGCAGCCACTGCCATTTTGTCTCTTTTCAGACAAATGCCCAGGGGAGTACAACCGTCCCCTAAGGCTGTACCTGAACATTATCTCTTGGCTAACTCAGAACAGTACTATACGACAGACAACCGGTACCACTTCCCGCACCGCTCCTAGAACCATCTCTGATAGCACACCAAGATGTAGCCCTGCTTTGCTTTCAAGCTCAGATGACACATTTCAGCTCAGAGCAGCAGTGAAATCCCCCCAGAATATGCTATTGTCTGAAATTACAAAGGACTATATGCAGAAATCCAATTATAAACTTATTCGTAGTAGACCTACATTAAGTATGCATGCAGCATGTGCTAGCAGGAATATACTACAAAATAATTTTAAAGCCTTTTGTAATACACTGTAAAAAAAAATCAATTATTAAAAAGTAAAAGCGTGTTTCACGTTACATTCTTTGTATAATGGACTGAATTGTATAATGATCCATGAAGGCAGAACGTAGGAATTATAGATGCTGGTGCCAGGAGGATTTCCCAAGTCCCTATGCTTACTGCAAGATATTCCATGCCACTTCAGCGAAGTACGTCATTTAAAGATTCCTTATAGAGCAGTAATAGCTTTAATACAAATAAAAAAGTCAATACAAAAAACAGAACAGTTCATTTACTAACGGTAACACCAGTGCCTAGGTAATTGGGAGCTGTCAGCAAATGCCTATCAAGCTCCATTAACGGCAGGGATCACACTCACACGAGTTTTTCTCTATCTCTGCAACATTTCTCTGAAGTTTGTTTTTTTGTTTGTATTTCTGTTGTTTTGTTTTAAACAGTCTCATTGACATGACTGTGATACTGATGAAAATAGAAGCGGAAAGCAGGTCTTCCTTTCTTCAGTGGAGCAAGCTTTGCCACCTATTCAGCAAAAGGGTGGCCAGTCCCACACCCGAGCCTCTCCCTGCCCCAGGAGGAAGATACCTCCCTCCCTCATCAGGAATCACAAGCTATGTTTTTATAAAACCTCATTTCCACATGGGAAAAAAGTGATGCAAGACAAGCTCAGGAAGGGTTAGGATTGCATGTATTCACACTGTTAGCACTGCCTTATAAACCTTACTTTTGTTTAGCCACTCGTTTTTCCTTGCATTTTACACATCTCTTCCCAACCCAGACACTTCAGTGTTACGTCAAGATCGTGAACAGCATAACCAGACCCACTCTCACTAACTCCAAAACTGGAGGAATTTGTCTTTCCATACAAGGTCAATGTTTATACACTCATGTAAGAGGATTCCTCCACATCCTCCTGACAAATGAGATCAGGCTTGGGAATACTATGCAGAATTTGTGCTATTTCTGTATTTTTAAAAAGTTACCAACGAAATGGAAGGAATGCAAACAGGCAAAAAATAAAAATAAGTTTATATAGAGAAACTTTTTTAAAAAAAATACATAACTTGCATAATTTTAAGCTCTAGGCAAGCTCTGTGGGTAGAGGTAATCTTTTATTAGCCCATCTAAAAATATAGTTGAAGAAATCAGAGAAGATTTTAGACATGCAAGTCTTTTCAAGAAAGCTTGCTTAAATTTCCAGCTCTACCGGCTGGTTTAACAAAAGATTATTTCTACCTACAATTCTTTTCTTGCCTGCACCTTTAGGCCGTCACAGCTACCAAAAAATACTATTAGATACTTTTATTTTAATACCTGTGTTCCCTTTTCATTTTTATCCAGCTTATTCAGAGCCCAGTATCCACTGAGCTCTGCCCCAACACAGTATTTTGTTTGTTACTGAGATTCTTGTTCGGAGAGCTCACTTTATACAGGCACTCTTTCTTCAGCTCTACTGCCACGACCCAGCATTCTTCTCATGAGCTACCCGCAGTGAATGAAGAAAAGCATTTTTCTGTCTTACTCCGCTTGTTTCCATATCCCTGTGTTTTAGAAACGCTCACAGTGAATTATTTCTTCCATTAGAAAAAGTAGGTCAAGACAATATTGTCTTTATTGTTGCACTAATTCAACTATTGGTCCTATGTACACTTACCAAAAAAGTAAAATGAACATAAAATAATGAAGTTCAGTGCATCTTATGCAGCCGTTTTAAATTATCTTCTGGAAATACCAAAATCTCTCCATTCTGAAGAGGAAAACCCCTTCTAAAGTGAAGAATTAAAATCATCAGAAGGAACCCCTATCAATACATCAACGCAGCTCTGTGGGGTGCCCTTACCCCAGGCATATTGAGCTGCCTGCTTCAAAAGGACAACAATAAACACATTGAGGCACTCCATAAAAATCTGTCTCATTAAATGTCTTCATATAACAAGTTTCCGTGATACAAAGAAAAATAAGTGGGCTCCCCAAAACCCCATATGTGTGGCTGCCTAGAATAGAGCAGGAACTCTCTAACTCAGAATCCATTCCACTGTTCATGTGTCTCAGGTCCCACCCCTCATCAGCAGCCACAATTCTATTACCTCCTTGCAATTTGCTCACTCTTTGTTTAATATAGCACACGTTGCAAAACACTGTACAATAAACAGCTTCCCCTGAGGAATTAATAGCTGCATTTAGGAGAGATGGCAACCACTCGGCAATTTGCTGTTACTTCTGTCCAGGAACAAAATGCAATTTTCAAACACAACAACAACCCTCATCCCTGCTTGGACTCGAGGAAGTTTATCAGCCACTCAAATTCACAGAATGAGGTTTTGTACAAAAGGAATGTCCGTCAGGACTAATTTTAGCTACTGCCATGAGATACAGCATCAAAATGATCAGTCAGCACAGTGTAATTTCATTTTGTCAGCATTCTCAACAAATAAAGCCTTAAGGTAGGCTACTATTGTAGTAAACCCTGACCTTCATCCCTCAGGAGTACCATCCAACAAGGTTAATGGAGGGGAGGAAGAAAGAGACACCCATCAAATCAAATTAAAATTCAGTTAAATACCAACATTACAGAGATGCTTTACATGACATCACAAGATATCAGTGTAACTATGGGCAGGGACACAACACCAACCCAATAAACAGAGCCATCCCACCTGCTTTTATTTCCTTTTTTTATTTCCTACACGGGCATCCTTTCTACACTTAAAAAGACTTTGCACTTCACAAACTTAAGAGTGTCTTAAAAAAAACCAAAAAAAAAACAAACACAAAAAAAGCCACAAACCAAAAAACCCAACACCACCACCACCCCCCCCCCCAAAAAAAAAAAAAGTATCTTACAAAGGCTCCAGTAAGCACTGGGGCCACTGGAATGCTAGCAAATATTTCTGCTTCCTGATTGCCCAAAGATAGGGAAGAGAAAAATGAGTCAAATTCAGCATCTTCAGGCAGACTATCAGCAATACCATGAGACCAGAAATCATGGATCCTGAAACACTTTTGCTCTACTTTAATTCATGCATTACGAAAACACACATAAAATTAAACTACCTGGGGAAGCTTCCAGTGGTATCACTTGCTCCTCAGCCCAGGCTAGCTTGGGCTTGGCCCTCGTACTGTAGATTCCTTCTTTATGCTTGATAGCCACACTGTCTGAAGGATTATCAGCCCTTAAACCAAGCACGTTTGCTGGACATGTGGACATCTTCCTTGGAGGAAGAGCATCATTTGACCCTGCAGAGAGAGAGAGTGATAACCATGAGTAAAAAGAAGTAGCAGGAAAAAGAAGATACAGAAATTTGACGAAGACATCTGAAAGAAAGCCTATTATCCAAGTATTAGTACCAGTATATTCAGCAACCAACAGTCACGATCCCTAGCGAGCAGTTCTAGTGACTAGTACAGCAGCAGTAGGTATCATTCTTTGGTGACAAGGTTCTTCCCTGAGAGGCAGAAAAATTTTACCTATTCTACTAATGAGGAGAGAAGAATACAAGAAAATGAGCATTAGACAACTCTGCTAGGAAGCCAGACGCAGGACTTGGAATGTCCAGGCTGCCTCCTGCTCACACTAAAATTCCAGACATTTTCACTGACTGATGTAAATATCTATTTTCCGTGCTCAGAATAGCAATGGAGAAAAACTGGAAGGCTAGAGTAGGTCTGTATAACCTCTAAACAAGAAATCAAGACAACAGCAGCAGAACTCTCTTACTATCCTATCACTGCCTCCTAACGTTAGAAACGTAAAACAGGCCCTAACTGATTTACCATCCTTGTCAACACCACCTAGTTACATTCAGCGGACTCAACTCAATTTCCTTCAGCTACTCCTTGTGAGCTAAGAATCCTAGCTGCAGCAGGGAATTTAAAAAATAAAATTTCTTTTTTAGTTGTGCTGTATGTTTTCTAGAACCTTCCACTGCCTCACATGCACATTGAATTTTTATATCTAGCATCATAGTTTCTGCAAAACAACAGACTTGCGTCACATTCGTTTCTCTCTGTTTGACCATATTACAACAGAGAGACTGGAAAAAGGTCATGATCAGAGGCACGCATAAACAATTACATGCAAAATTTGTGGCTATAACGACTAACCTGTGCACTTACTGTCACTGCTGTATTAACCTACTCCCCTGGGGCACGTCTGTCAGGATCAGGGCACCTCTGTAATGTTAGTTTTGTCTACAGGTAACTGGATGTCTGACTGAAAACAACCGCAAATAAGACCTAGAATGCTTAAGTGCTGCGTGCTTTACGTATAGAACTGAAAAAATAACAGCAGGCAAAGCAAAAGAGGTTGATGAAACACAGAGCATCCTTTCCCCCAGCAATGAGAAGTGTTTTTTACTGGGAGATGGGAGGATGTGGGGAAGAGGTGAATATATATTTTAAACCACAGTTACAAATTACATTGTTTATAGGAAGGTTTTTACACTGGAATCCCCTAACATGGAGGCAAGAAATTCAGTACTGAGAAAGCTGTTACCGGAGTTGTGTGCTGTATTATGCAGATACTTCAGAATGCAAACATACCAAATTAATAAAAAAAAGGGAAAGAATGTACATAAATAAGGGAACTAAAAAGGAGAACTGGCAGAGATATGAGAGAGTCCAAACTGCATAGTAATTCCCAGAGGAAAGTAAAGAATTATCAAGCTGTAAAACACTGAGCCCCGTTTCTTTTCACTGCCAGAATGGAGTACTAACATCCCTCTCATCAAAGAAATTGAAACCATAGCCCTCAGTCATACATCTTTGTGTTATAAAGTGGCGTGAACACGAACAAAGACATTTTTCTATCAAAATCAATGCATTTACTCTAGACTGGTAGGACAGAAGAGTTCTGAGCTCAACTGAGACAATTCTGCCTATGAAATAGATATATTCTGATCCATGAACTACAACCATCATTTTACATCTGCAAGACCCAAGATAAGTAAGTACCTGAGTGAGAGCTCTCAACACTGGTTTCTGACTCAGCTGGAGAAATTTTGGATCCTGCCTTTAGATAGGGAACATAATACATGCCAGTACTTCCCAAAGGTTTATATGGCAGCAATAAGGGCTGATCTGTGGGGATGCAAGGCAAAGCAATTAAGAGGAGTCAGGCTTTAATCCTTTAATGCAACTGAAGATAAAAGCAATGAATCAGGAGCTGAGGAGACTGCTGAAGATGTTCACTGTGGTAAATCCAGAGAAATAACCTATTCCTTAGGAAAATAAATTAAGTAAATAATTCATAATTGCAATTTAATTTAATTATTTAATACCCACCCAATGATTAGAAGGTTGGCTGTTGCTTAGCTAAAAAAAAAAAAAAATAGCCTATTTACCTATTCAGTATTAAATTTGTGACTGGTGTGACAAACACTGACTTAAAAAAAACAAAACACCCTCATATAGCCACATCGCTCCCAGTTGATCCATGTTTAATGAAATACTTTTAAATCAGCATGGATATCTGTCTCTCAAGTCAATAAAAGCAGTGTGCTGTCATAACAGAATTCCTGAAAATGTTTGTACCAGCACATTAGCTGGCTTCTAACAGCAAAGAGAAGAGGCGACCAAATAGCTGAAATATTTTTTGCACTCTGATGTAGTGAAAGAATCTGCTCTCTCATCTTATGCTATTTTAACCACCTTGAGAACAGAGATACAAAGCTTGAAGCACAGGAAAAAATCATGAAAACTACATGTCTACAGACATAAGCAGTGTAACAGACCACTGTTGGAAACCACTGCGCAACATCCGCATTCCTCCATCAGATTTAAAAGCCCTCCACGTTTTCCATTTTATTCTATCAAAAAATAGGGATGTGCATATTCTTCCCTTAGTTTTTGTACTACCTTGACTAGAGAGTAAATCAGTAATCAGATCTATCTCATGATAAACTCTAAGCAGTGAACCAAATAAAATTATCTAGAAACAAATGTCAGAAAGTTTTCTTGCACCAGACTTGTACCCAACAAATTCAGTTCCAGATAAACCTGAGCTGAATCATGACTGTATTGATACAAATCCCTACCTACAAGACTGCAAAGCCCAAGTTTAAGGGTTGGGGGTTTTTTTCCCCCCCATATAAGCAACTTGAAATATCAAAATTATCTCATGAATGTTACTTCCACAAAAAAAGCTGGGTTTGTTTTTTGGTTTTAATACCTATAAATATCTCAAACGTGAATAGATAAAAGTCTACATATGCATATAAGATGCTAATTTGCTCACCACCCTGCCTTGAGAAAGAGGAAATCTTGTTAAGAGATGAAGTTGTGCTGTTGGGAAGTTCACGTGCTTTCTGAAGAGGAGACGATTGGTGGGCAGCACTTTCACCATCCTGTGAATTAACATAAATTTCTGCTGAAAAGGTGGTTTTTTCTGGACTCTCTGTGTTATCTGAGTGGTAGCATCAGAAGTACTTTTCCCAGTTTTCGCAGGAACTACAGAGTTGAAATTATTCTTCAGACTACATCCCCCTGAACCCAGAAGAGTGACTTGCGGTCTCTCACTGCTTTGCAGCGGCAGCTTTTGTCCTGCTGTGCTTGTAACAGAGGGAAGCACTAGGCAGGGATCTGCCAAAGACACCGGTATTGGGAAAGATGAAGATCCTTGGTCTTCTGGAAAGAGATCATCAGCTGGTAATTTAGAAACAGGTTCTATCAAAGTTTCTGGAGTTTTTGAAGACACTGGTTGAGTATTAACTTCAGGTTTATCCCCTGATCTCATCTCATTTTCAGTATTCAAGTCACCACGCAGCTCTGAGTTACCACACTTTGAGGAAAGAGTGATGTGGACACAAGACAGTACTTTCTTAGTTGGTGACAAAGGAGATACAGACGTGGTAGATAAAACCTCACCTGCAGATGAATGGTGGGACATATCGATTTGCTCTCTCGCAAGCTCCTTCTGAATGAGAGGCGTTTCATCAGAAGGACCTTTCTTCTCTTCTGCCAACAACTTAATACGGGCCTTCAGCAAATCAGTTTCTACAGCTGGACCTGAACCTTCTAAGCTCTCATGCAATTGGATGTGGCCAGGTGGGCTGCTTTTCTCCTGCTGGTAAGAGCTTATAGAACGGGGTTCATTAAATCTATTAGTTTCTTCGCCGAATCTTACCTCACAGTCAAGCCCCATGAGTCTGGCACTATGCCTGCCTAATTCAGTCACATCTTGAGGCAGAACATCAGAATTTTTTGCACTAAGGGTCTGTCTTCTATCAGCATGGATGCTTACAGGATCCTGATCTGACAAACAGTCTGTCTCTTGATAAGCTCCAACTCTGTCACTGTCAGCAGAGACATGATGAAACCTGTTTTTCTCAGCCATATAAGCAATCTCGTTAGACACCGAGCCAGCAAGGATTGGACTTGAAGGAGGACAGGCCTTAGATCTTTCCCAGTGTTGTTTGTCATAGCCCTGTCCCTCAGTGCTAGCAGAGTCAACCTCCAAAGGCATTATCTCATCAAGACCAGCCGTAGTGAGACTACCACTGAGCGCCATGGAAGTCAACAGTGACTGCAAGCGTTTTCGGGATGAAAAGGTGATAGAAATTACTTGCTTAGTGGTATCTTCAGAACACTTTTCCGTAGACAGCTTCTTCTGAGCTGGTAAATGGACTTCTGTTTGTATATCAGAAGCAACTGCAGGCCTCATTGCACATGTGTCCCATTCCTTCTGCAATGGTGGATGCAGTTCAACAACCGCATCAGAATGACCGGTTGCAACTGTTTGATGTTGGTTGCAGATAGGTGTTTGAACGATACTCAAAGATTTAAACTGTGCATCCTTCAGCAGGCAATGATCGGAAGGCTCAGCTCTATATAATGGCACAGCTTGGTGTAAGCTTGTCTCTAAAAGCTCCTTAGCCCTGATGGCTTCTGTGTGTTTGTCAGTTGGAAATCTTTTGTCACTTGGAGCTTTGAAATGCTCTGCGTCCTGTTCCCCATCACAGCTATACTCAGAAGCAGCTTCCAAACCACATACCCATGGATCCTGAAAAATACAGAAGAATTCACATAGGTTATGTAGATAACTTCCCGCCCTGGCCAAAATCTGGATTGCAGAATTCAAAGAAAGACTGGCAGTGTACTGACACTGAGTCTGTCATCATGAACGACCACAGGCTTTCTCTGGAACTCATCCGTTAATGGAACTCATTAAAAATTTGTCTTATTTTAAGTGCCAGCAAATTAGCTAACATGTTTTTGATGCTATAACAATCAGCAGCAGTGACATCTATAACAGAACCCTTGAGCTTTGTGAACTATGAAGTTGTAACTCTCGTAAATAGGCTAAGTTGTAAATACCTCTTCAACATCACTCCACTCACTGGAAAACAAGAATAAAACTTTCTTCCTTTCTAGAAGTTGGCTTCATACACAGCTAGACATTTGTCATAAACCCAGTCTGTAACACACTAGGAATAACAACTCTTTTGAACGATATTCACTAAGTTCAAAGGGAGTTAGAGACACAGACATTGCTAAATCTTTGTGATTTCAGTGATAATTCTATTAATTAGAAAGACAGCCAATTAGCCACACAAAATCACAGAAATACTTAGGTTGGAAGAGACCTCTGGAAGTCTCTAGTCTGACCTTTCGCTCAAAGCAGGGCTAACTTCAACACTGGAACAGGTTGCTCAGGGCCCTGTCCCACTGAGTTTTGAAAAATCTCCAAGGGTGGAGATCCTGCATACAACCTGACAACTTGTGACCTGTAAATTGCTGATGAAAGGCTTCCCTTCATAGCTCCATGGAAAAATAAAACAATGCAGAAACCCCCAGGTTTACTTCCAGTTACAAGTACTCAAACCTTAACCAAAGACATAACATTAAGTTCTGGTGACCTCCAAGAAATCCGGTAGCAGACCCACCCTAAAACTCTTCTGGTTTGGACCAGAGTCCAAACAAACTCCACGCTATCAAAGCACTATATTTCATGACATTTTAGGGCTACAGGGATATTTCTGCATCTGACATTTTGCTATGCCATAACTATCACTATGTGAAACAGAACTCGATATAAAAGGTTTTCCGTTGCACTTGAGTTGTTTGACTTTAGTGTTTATGAAGCAGAACTAAAATGAAAGGAACTCAGTTACAGGGGAACGAGTGGGAAGAAACAAAAGCTGTTCTTTACAAGGCATGAGAAAATATTTAATTAGGAAAGCTTTAATTTTCCATAACTTGGTATTCCTCTTTTCCCCTAAAACAAGTATGCCAGTTTCCCTCTCAGACAAGAGCTGTAATAAATCTTTTTATTTCTATGGTCACTGCCCACTTCTGACAATAATTTAAAAATGACTGAAAATAATCAGAACTTTGATTTGCTCTTTAAGGTAAATGATAACTTGTAAAAACTTTCCAATTCTCAGGTGCAGATCACTTTCATTCTCCCATCAAAACAGATATGTTTGCCGCAAATACTATTTTTTTTTTTTTTGGAAAGCCAGTGATAATGCTGCAAAAAAGAGAGGGTATTCCTAGCAACAGGTAAGAGACTAATCCCACCAAAACCAAGGAAGATCACTATCTGTTGTCTTTGCTCATAAAATCTTTTTAAAAGTCAGTTACATTTACACCTTTGTGTGACCATGCATCCCACATCTGTACCACCCTCAGTATCAGAGCCACTAGATTTAGGACTCTGCTATTTCACTACAGGTATTCAGGCATCTCTGGCATGTATTTTACACAACATATAAAATGCTGTGTCTTAAATTACCTGCCTGTGGTCATTTAGGAAACCGAAACTAATAATTTACTTTAGTACTAACTTCTGTCCTGGTTTCTTTGCCTGGTTTTACTAACCATTCCCATTTTCAGCATGCTCTCCAGACCTCATTGCTACATCTTCTCCTGTACCTGAAGCCCCAATCCACTGTGAAAAAAAAAAGTCCCAACAGCAACAACCAACAGCAATTTATCATACCAGGTAAATAAAACTGAAGCAAGACATGCTATAGCCCCTCAGCAGAACCAGACAGAAAAGAATCCACGCCCTACTCTCTGAGCATAGTCATGAGATGGTGCTGCCTTTCAGCTGCCTGTTAATGAGGCAGATTACTGACACTCCAGTTAACTGGAAAATTCCCAGGGTTACAGCCTCCACGCACTAAGGAACCTACACCTTCTCCTGGCATCTCAAAATGTAACCTGGTTTCTCGACACACACCTTTCGCCAACAAAGCACTAGATACGCCGTACAGAGATAAAAGGTATGAAGGGTTCAGCAAATGGCTCTAGTTACTCGCCAAGGAAAGTAGAAATAAATGCGTCTAAATACTCGGAGGAAGTTTGGGCATTTCAAACTCTTCTTTCAGCTCATTACAAACAGCAGATCCTAACGAGGCACATTTATTGTCTGCAGCGATGTACTGAGATCCACAAGGGAGACAAACAAAACGTGATCCTCTGACTGGCTCACCACCCTCATTTCCCTGCGCTCTGCAGCTCCCTGCGCACGTGGAGGGATCAGGAGGTAGGGATGGACAGGACCTTTGCTTAGAAGGCTTTTCTCATCACAGCAGAAGCTCCCAAACGCTGATAGCTGATCTTTGCAGCAACTCACCTGACTGGTGTAAGGAGAAGCTAGTTTGGAAGTAAAGAAATGCAAATAACTCTAGATTAAAGAGCACACTACAAACAAGTGAATAAAACATCGCACTCCCAGATGCCTGCAGAAAGCCTGTTACTCTAAGAGCACAAAGAGCAAGCCTTGCAAGTAAAACCGGGAAAACCTTAAGTTACCACTCACAGTAATTTATTATTGTCAGGATTGATCAAAAAACTGCAACAGATTTTGCCCTGAAGCAAATTAAGGCAACTACTCACCCGAGCTGTTAACACTGCACCTCGAACAAGGGACAAATGAAACAACTGAACCGCTAACCTTTGGAAATAGCTGTACCAATTTTAGAGAAATGAACATTTCTCTACACACAGAGATTCCCCTCACTTAGCTACGTGCCAACTAAACCAGGTATCATACAGTTAGTCCTGTTCCTGACGCACAATACCACACCACACTTCACACCACATGCTAGAAAGCAGCTCCCTCTTACATCATTTTGCCCTGATTCTTTTTGATGGGTCAAGTTTAGCGTCAGAGGCACTATCGTGGTTAGTGAACACTGGAAACGGACAAGAAAAAAGACAAATCATTTCATCAGCATCCAAACCTTATATCAAAATGATTAGAGCTCATGTTGGTGTACGTGAAACTGTAGGCCACCAGCCTTCTGTAGAGAGAATTTAAGTGTGGGCATAATTTTATTAATTTATCAGTATCTGCACTTCCTTAATTTATGTGTCATTAAAAATTACAACACTTTCAATGAGGTGCAGAGAGCAAATCTGAGATAAATGTACTGCCATGGAAATAGGCCAGTGAAGCTTATTTTAAAAAAAATAATAAAAATCTAGACTATATTTATTTTTCCTACTGATTGGAACAACTGTGGAAAGAGCAAAGTATTTTTCATTGATAAAGTGCAACATAGGTCCCTGAATGATTACATCCTCAGCAGCTACTTGGAATTTGGAAATAAAAATCAGTCAAAACCCTTTTCAGTGTAAGTCACAACATATAAACAAGTATTCCACAACAGATTTTCCATCCTTTCTACATCCCAGATGTCATTAGCAGTAAATTATTTCAGCATGCTCTGGATTATTATTCCAAAGCAGTACTTCTCTGTGGCCTTATCTATTCTAAGCAAGTAAACCACTTTGTTTGGCTTCCTGTATTTCCTGTAGCCAAGAAGGACAACAAGGGACTGCAGAAGAACGCAAGGACACAGAAGAGTCCTGTGCCAGGGTAGGGGCGCTCCCGAGAGGATCTCTTCCCTAAACCTAAACGTACCAGTTCAACGGCCCGAAGTAATACACAGCAACTCCTACTACTGCAAGCAAGCACAGAAGTTGCTATAAACTCATCTTCCCAAGCCTTTCACATGTTTTATTGTGCTTGTTATGTGTCATCTTTCCAAAAAAGATCTGTATGGCATATGTTCCACAAGAGATTGCAGTGCAAATTTATAGCTACAACTCAGTGAACTTCCTGAAAAAGTGAGAAAGTACAAGGAGTGGAAAAATACAGCACGTAGTGGAAGAATACAGTGTACAAAGGGAGAGCGCTCTTAGGTAAGCCAAAAGATAGCTACTTGGCACCCATAAAAATACAGGTGGGGTAATAAGGTCCTCAATTTAGAAGGAAAATCCTTAGGTTTAATATGCTGAAACTTCATTTATATCTAACAGCAACTGATCAAAAGCCCTCAATCTCCACTGGGGGACCAAAACAAGTGGGCATGTACAAATGGCACAAGAAGGTGGTTAAATTTGAAAGACAACGCTCCTCAACAGCAGACCACTTACAACTCTTCCGCTTTCCCCAGTTTCTTATTCTTGAAATTCTTCTTATCTGGAAAGACCCCAATGATTTCAGTGGAAGAACAGTAGCAAGGTGATTTCTGGAGCCTAGGATCGACTTTTCATATGCTTTTCTTAAAAATCCTAACCACCTTCATGTCATTCTATGGCTCTTTATGACTGAAGAGCATCACCCATCCTAGGGTTAAACTCCTCAAGCCTATCAGAAGAATAAACACTCTACCACCAATTTACCTGCTCGGGCAAAAAACAGATCCCTACAGCTACACTAGTACAGCCACAAACGTAGAAATTATTCATCAAACAGTACCCTATCTATAGGAATGTCATGGCAACTCTCTGCCTCCCTTCATCACAAACAAGTTTACAGGAGAGTGCCACCAGCTTACCATAAATTACTCAAGACCTATCTTCAGAAAATATGCAATGTCACATTTCTTAGGCCCCTTTAAAAAACATTTGCAGTTAATAAATCCGCAGCCTTTGTCTCCTTTTCCTCCTAAAGCAGCCCAATGCACTGCACTTTCTCTTTCCATGAATGGCCAGTTAAGACCTTTAGAAAGAGTCACTATCAAAGGGAGTCAGTATGAAATTTAGAAAAAACGCTCTATGCCAAAAGTTCCATGTTTGCCATCTATTCCTAAGCATTTCTGCCAAGTGTTAGTGTTTATTATAAAAGCATAACAGTGCAAGGAGAGTATTTATCACCTTGTGTAACGGAAGAGCTATAAGATCACCAGGAAGACTCCACAAATTGAGGGCACAGAAAAGAAATTCACTATGCAAGGTTTGTCCATTACATAGAAGAGAACATAAGGAAAATAAAATTCAGAGTTACAATGGTGAGCATTGCTTGCTATTAGAGATACCTCTTTAAAATTAAATTTTCATACTGAACATTCCCTTTTTTTGGGCCACTATTCAGCTGAGCACTTGAGTACATGTTTGGAGCCCATTTATGTGCATATGTCCCAATCACCTCCTTAAACACTCTGCTCAGCTAGAACTTGAGAAATCATTATGATGCTTCTTTTTTAGAGCGTCTGTTAACACATCACCAGTGACAAACAGCTATCAAACAGATACTCAACTATCTCAAAAGATGGAACAATCTTTAGAAGTAAAAGATCACTGAGAAGAACTCTCCCAAGCTGTCCTGCTCCTTCGTTGCATTTTCTTTTCTTTTTATAGACAAGCTTCACATGCTTCCTGCAGGAAACAATAAAATATCATGGTGGTACATAATATTTCTTGAGTCGTCACCTATAAAAACGAGAGGCAGAGTCTAACGTTTCTAAAAAGAACGCTCATCGTAAGCCTGCATCAGAAGCACTAAATAAAGACAAGGGTCTGACGACAGAATTGTTTGCACGAGTGCTAGGAACAGTTTGTCTTTCTCAGTCTTTAAAGTGTAGTGGAAGGATAGTATCTTCTCATAATCTTTGTTCTGTTCTTCTAAGTCAGCACATCGCCAGCTTTGCTCTATAAATGCAACAGGTATTTTACAGAACAGTTTCCATGAAATTTATAGTGGATTATTTTGTCAGCAATAAAACTGGCTGCATTTATTTTTCAGTTAAATAGTTTTTTCAACGATCTGTATTTTTCAGTGACATATTGTTTTGCCTGGAGGGAAAGCACACATTTATCTTAAGTATAACCAAGAAAACCCGGCCACCTTCATTCTGCAAATTCAAAACCATTTTTTTATCTCAAATTAAAGCCACCGTAAAGCAAAAATATTTTCAAGATCAAAGCAGAAAGTGGTGTGGTTGACCTAAAGCAATTTCTTGGAATCTTGGTTTGCAAAACTACTATTAATTTTTTCTTACTCTAAATTGGGATAAAACAATTCATAGCTGACGCTGAATCACATAAAGGTAAAATACTTGGTTCCAGTCTGTAACAAGTTAATGTTAGGGACAAAGCTGTGATCTAACAAAATCTAAAAGTTGGGGGAAAAAAAAAGAAATTGCTTCAGGGCCTCTAGTTTTTGATGGGTAGACTGAAGCAAAAGTGGTTTTGTGGGGGTTTTTTTCTTTTTTAAAAATTGTCTGAATTTCTATAAATAAAATGGTTAAAATATTTTTCTTTTTTTCAGGCTCCCCAATCAAAGATTACATCAATACGTGAATAACCGAGAAGCTTAGTCCGATGCTTTTTGGAAACTGATGTGTGTATTTCCAACACCGGTCATGCCCAAGAATTTGTAAACACAAAACACAAACACAGGCTACTCTTCAAACATTGGTTTTCATTCTTGCTGATTCAAGGCTTTTAATTCAAACAAACAAACCAACCTCTACTGCTTTTCCTGGGAGACAGGCAGTCTACAAAGGGGGAGGGGGGGGGAAGGAAGATATATTGCTAAAGCTAAGGGCATTTATCTGAGACACCAAATTTAGGCCAGATTATGACTGTATTTTCAAATGCAAATTTTCTACATTCTCCTCAGAAACTGCCCCAACCTGTAGCTCTGCCTAATGATCCAGTTTCTCTTCCACCAACTCCGAGTTCTCTATCCCGCACACGTGAATACATCATCCATCCACTACTCATGTCATGCTAACATCTCCACATTTTTCCAGCCTGTTATTTTGTTCAAAATACTCTCTGTGAATAATGCCCTACCTTGGGACACACGGACAGCCCCTACAACTCATGGCATAATTAGACTGGACACCAGTTGAGTGCTGAAGATGGATATTTAAAGTCCAACTGAAGGTAATATACACCTGCTTAGACAAATCCCTATTTGGATATACTGTATGTTAATATACGAACTAGAAATGTTCCAAAGGAGATACGCAAAACACGACAGCAATTCAATGTCAAGTTTTCACAGAAAAAGAGAGCTGTAAGAGACTGAAAGCTCATCAAGTTTATATCCCTGCCCCAAATCAGCATTAACTACTCTTACATTATTCTTTACTGACAAATGCTCAAGCTCTTCTTAAAAACATACTATGATTAACACTCCATAGTCTTCCTTTCATCATCCTTACTGTTAAGGAGTTTCTTTTCTAATACGACTCCTCCACGCACTTGAAGTCCATTACCTTTGATACAGTCGACACAAAGGAGGAACGATTTGCTCCCTCCTTCCCTGAAGCATCCTTTCAAAAATAAATATCACGCTCCTTTGTAAACATTTCAGAACACATGGGAAGTAACAACACAAACACTGGTATCACCGTAGATGATATCGCATCGTACAGTAAACTCCTTCCAGAGAAGGAGGAGTTTACAAGGCACTGTCAGCACATGCATATTTTGTGAAAAGCAGAACTCATTAAGCCAATTAAGAATCATGAGCTGGGTCAACTTCCTCACCACAGTAACGCCAATGCTCCCATCGCATCATCACTGGCCACATCTCCATCCTGAACACCTTCCTTCAGAACATCTTCAGTTCCACACCTCAACCACCCCCACCTTGCCCAAGATATCTAACTATTGCCTGGGGAAAAACAAAAACCCCCCAAACCCACGTGCCGTGGCTGGTCCTAAAACACATGTAGGAACTGACTAAGCTGGAACAAGCATCTCCACTAAACAGAGCTCTCATTAGTTTGCATCCCCCTCTCCCTGTCTAGCCACAGATCTTCAAAAATATTCCAGGAATACAATTCATCATTTTAAGATTGCAAGCAAGACACTTAGCCCCCACTTCAAAAATTTTCTCCAGAGCAGCTGGTTTGTCTGTTTTGTACCTTGGCTAGTGCAGACTTCTTGGCGCTCCGAAGCAGCTCTGCCTTTATTTCCTCTATTCTTTGTTGGTCCTCTTCATTGGTCCTCAGAGATTCCTGAGATTGGCTGGCGAGTTTTAGTTTCACCCATGCTACATAAGAACATAAAAGAGAAAGCAGTTCCCTTTCCATTTCCACATCATGTATGATAACAGTTTTATAACTTAAAATCAAAACTTTGCTATGAATTTCTAGCTACCATGACTGAGGGAACAAAGACTGCTATCAAATACCAGAGCTGACTGACTGACCAGGAATAATTTAAAAAGGGTCTTTTGAACCTTTCTTTGGAAAGATGGATCCAGGACCCACTGCCTGGTTCTGTCATCTTTACAGTCACAGACTCAAGTCGACACTCTTTCACACAATCCCTTCCCAAATACTTAACTTAGCACGTGCTTAATAGCTACATGGACAAAACACTTTCTCCTGTCATGTTAGGCAAAAAAAGGTATTCAAGCTGGAAAAGTCCAGTTCTATCCCATTCTATCATACTACAATGACTAAAAAAAATTTGATCCTTTAAGCCCTGTCCCATTAATGCTTATAATTAATAATAGAATATAAACACCTTTGAAATCAGGGGAACAGACTCAGATGACCTCAGAGGTCCTCTTACATCCATATCCCTTCATTTCAAAGTCATTTCAAAGCAATCCCTTAAACATACATCTAAATAAAGATTTGCCATTCTACCATAACACTTGATAAAACACAACTGAGACATTTTATTACCTCGTGCTTTCCTCTCCTCTTCGTCTGCACTCTTCAGAATTTGTGTTGCATGTATCACAGGTGATCCATTTCTCAGAAGGTTTTTGACCCGGGCAGCTAGCGAATCTCCACTGCTGCTGTCGTCGCTCTCTTGCGTGCCTCCTGCCTTGCTCCTGGCTGCACTAGCTTTAGACAACATCCTCTGGAAGCCGCCCGGGCAGCTAGCGAATCTCCACTGCTGCTGTCGTCGCTCTCTTGCGTGCCTCCTGCCTTGCTCCTGGCTGCACTAGCTTTAGACAACATCCTCTGGAAGCCTCCTGTGACATCGGTGACATTGCCTACAGGCTCTGAGGAAGAAGGATTGCCCAGAAGGTTTTTGACCCGGGCAGCTAGCGAATCTCCACTGCTGCTGTCGTCGCTCTCTCGCGTGCCTCCTGCCTTGCTCCTGGCTGCACTAGCTTTAGACAACATCCTCTGGAAACCTCCTGCGACATCGGTGACGCTGCCTAGAGGCTCTGAGGAAGAAGGATTCCCCAACTCTGAGCTACTTCCAGTGCTGACTTCACTACTTCCATTGCTTTGTGCGTGACCCAAAAAACCAGGTGGATTTCTGTCTGTCGTTACACTACTACAGCCTTCTGGCTCAGCCCTTCCTACAGATTTTCCCATCCTAAACTCTTTGGTCATTTCCTTCATCATCTCTTCACTATTGTGCAAACTGACCTCAAAAGAATTTTCCCATCTCGAATGTCTTGTGTTATGATTCAGAGGCTTTATTACCGACCCTTCTTCTTGCATACTTCTTTGGGTCATAGTCTCATCCCATGACGGTTGCTTCTGAAACAGAGGGATGCTGTCTTTCACTAACCTGGAATCTTTGGGGCCATCCTCCTTTCTAATCAGCACTGGGGAAGACTCACCAGTTTCTCTAGAAGAGGCAGTAGAAAAGATAGGATCACACCACCTACCAGCTATATCCTCTGCCTCTGCCAAAAGCTTACATACTTCTTCCAGTGCACCAGATCCAACCAAAGAATCACTTTCTTGACCCTTATTTCTCTTACTACCTACACTTGAAGTTTGTAACCCTCTGTCAACCTCCATTACATTTTTAACTGCAGCCAAAGAACTGGCAGTCCATCTCTGCAGGCTGCTATTCACATCTTTTGACTCATTTTTAGCCAACAGATCCTGAACACTTTTTGCAACAAGCATGGGACCCTCTCTGTCAGAATGGCAGTCAGGTGAAACAGCCTGCAGCTGCTGGTTTGGTTCAGCTAGTTCGGAGACAGCTGAACACTCTGCCTCCCGTTGTGCAGAAAGCAGAGCAGTCATCTCCAGTTGGTGGCACAACATACTGCACTGACTCACTGGTTTGTCTCCAAAAGATCTTGAGAAGCGGGGAGAGAGTTCACGGGGTGACACAATATCAGAGCCAACTTCTGAATTCATTGGTATAGACATACTGAGAGTGGAAGTGCTGGAGTTAAAACTCATTTGCATAATTTCAACTGCTGACAGCAAGTTACCTACAAAGAAACAGAAGGTTCATTAAGTTTGGGGCTCCAGAAAACAGCTGCATCAGTAAAGGCTACTTTTTCTTGTACAGAGGGCTTGTAGAGGGAGGGAAGAATTCAAATATTGAAAAACGTTCAGGAAACTGTTTTTAGAATAAGAGTTGAACTAAGACTTCCATGAGAATTGTCTACTTGAAAAAATCTCTTAGACCGTTTTGGATAAATATCAAAGAAACCACAGAACTTGACTTAAATAACTTGCTTTTAAATAAATGCTTAGAGTGGATTTTAAATAAATGTTCTTAGATAAATGATACAGTGGTGCTTGAATGTCCAGATGAGCACTTGGATTATAAAAAGTATCCCTGCAAGAAACAGGAGGGCTGTGGGGCAGTACTTCCAAAATATCCTTTTGGAAAAAGGCAAAGGACATGCTATGGATAAGCTTGTTTTCCACTACTGGTTAGAAAGGTCCAAAAGCAGACAAGATGCACTTTTAGCACTTGAATATATAACACCTAACTGCTTAAAAAAAAAAAAAAAAGCCAAATGTAAGTGCAAACGCTGTTCTCAACTCCGTGCTGGCAGATACAATGGTGAAGAGACAGGTCCCAAGTATGCCTGCCAACAGCTATTTTATTTGTTTCAAACACAGTTTTGTTTCATGGCCCAACCGCTGATATTTTCAAGTCCACCAAGTAGTCCAGAGCCCAGTTGAACAGTTTCTTGAGGACAACTCTGCCCCTGTACCAATTGCCGAGTTGTTTCAGTTGCCAAGTCTCCCACAATGCTTAAAGAAGGCAAAAATAATAAAATAAGCAAGGCATAAGAAGAGATGCATTTAATCACTTCTGGTTAGAAAGACAGGTCAGTACAGGATTCCTGAAGTCACAGATAGTCAAAGGGTTAGGCAGGTACTTGTGAAGAGCCTTCAGATCCCACTCTTCCCCAACGGGTACAAGATGCAAATGCCAAAACCGAATATGCCAAGGAAAATACACTTTTGAAGTAGTTGCAATGGACATTTTTGCGTTTTGATGACATACTACATGGGTGTGCCACTGAGAAACGTCTTAACCCTAACCGAGCACAGACTGTTTTTCATACAGAAATGACTCAACACTTGTTAGTCATATCAATGGGGTTTTTATGTCGAGATGGATGGATTTATGAACTGATCTGGTCAGTTATAAAACACATATGACTTTCTGTCACAATGAACACACCAAGTAGTCTCAGAAAGAAAAAGAAACCAAGACTAATTTCTTTCACTGGAAGAAAAAGTCTGGTAACATTCCTTTAATCTTTAGATAAAAAAAATACTTCCTTCTTTAGAACTCTTGTGAAAAGAGAAATAAAGAAGAACAATAAAATGCCACTGCACTGGCTAGAAGATGCCACGGAGCCATGACTCCTTAGTGAGAAGGCATGTTTTCACAGGTTTTACTGCTTACTTTTCTAATGCCAAATATCTCACATTTCAGATAGGAGATCAATTCATATGAATGAAGCAGAGCATCGCGTGAGAAGAAAAACACCTCACTACCAAGCCAAGAGCAACCTCACAGGTGAGTCTGAAGTTCTGCATTCTCGAAGGCTTGCACAATGCAAGGTCTTCCTTCCCCATACCTTGTGGCTGCAGAGCAATCCTCGTCAGCGTGTCAGTGGAGTCCTTCAGTGTTCGAAGCTCTGAAGGGGAAAATTCAACTTCCCTGATGGGTCCTTGGGGTACAAATGGTGTCAGTATAGTTCCAGGTGACTGATCAATGCCAAGGTTGCGAAGATATACCTGGCAAAAGAAGAAATAAGTAACACATATTGGCACTCAGTGTCAATGGATTCTGAAGTTGCACGTGTTTTCTACGTCATCTTCAACGCTAACAACTCACTTTAAAACACCTTAAACCTCAGTCACGTTCAACTCGCACTAACAGTTCACTGAAAGCATTAAAGCATTCACATATGAGACAACATCTCCAGTTTATTCTATTCTTTGGACTATGCCTACAGAATGGGGACCTCACGAGCCACATGCAGCCCAGCAGAACAAGTGACATATCCTGCAGTCTATTCCTCGTTGATTTAGGCTTGGCAGCAATTCAGAAATAAGTTGCAAAAACTGTTGTGGTGATGGCTTGTGCTTGCACTCACCAACAGTTTTACCTGGTGCTTTCCTGACGTTTCCTGCATCACGTGCCAAAGACAGCAACTGGCAGTAGCCTCCTACCACCAAACCAGTGCACAGGATCAACAAACAATGGAAAAAGTCAGCAAAGAAGAGGCCACATTATCTTGTTCCTGTGACAAGGGCCAACTGCTTATAGTCCTTTTACTCAAATGCATGCTCTGTACGCTGCATGAGCAAGAAGTCTGATACTTCAGAGGAGGTTGTTAAGCTTCAGCCTTGCCTGCTTAAAATGACATTTGCCAGCTGGAAGGAGAACACAAGGATTTGTTTTAAAAACCTTTTTCTCCCCAAATGATTGCTGTAAGGAAAACATTATCAGACTTTGAAATTCAGGCTCGGCAGCAGGAAAGTTCCTCATTCTCTAAGAGTCCCTCACTCTTTTCTTTAAAAGATGGGTAGAGGAGGTGCTTAGAGATGCAGTTCAGTAGTGGACAGGTATGATTGGGCTCGATAATCTTAAAGGTCTTTTCCACTCAAATGATTCTATGATTCTTAAGAACAAACTCAATATGGGCTAGTCTTCAAGGCAAATAGTTGGGAGCCCTTTTGTCAAAGCTGTTTAAAAAAAAAACCCATCAAACAGCTTTCGTGATGTTGCTGTAGGGAATAAACTTGTGCTGGCCAAGGGGTAAAATCACTTTCTGCTGTTGACAGTTTTATGAAGAAACCCAGGTAGTCTAATATGTAATCACCCTTCTACTCAGCATGCAATGAACAGATTTCAGCAGTACCTCAGAAACTCTCCAGCTATGAAACCATTTCTGGATACAACCTACTACACTAGTTTAAGTCTATAAAACGTAGTGTACTCAAGATACTCAAGTGTACAAATTCTGTGTATAACCAAGACTTAGTTTTACTAGCACAGCTAAAGCAATAATGCCTTCTTAGTAAAGGCAGCAGAAAATCCAGGGCTTTCCCTTACCATAAGTACAGAACAAACACACACAAGCACTATTTGTATTTGTGTACCCCACACATATATAAAAATTACTATCCAAGTCTAACTTCATTAACATGAAACAAAGCAGTTAGTTTACAGAAGCCAAATAAAAACCATACTCAAAACCTAAAACTCAGCGATATACTAGAGAAAAAAGTAATAAGGATGAGACCAACTCTCTCCGTGCACCTCCTGGAGACTGTCAGTTCAGACACAAACAGCATCATTCCCTGTATTATTACGTTTTGAAAGCTGGACGAGTCTCGTAGAGGTAAGAGCCTATCAAAGGCTGCGTAGGATCTCCTGGGAATGTAATTTCTTCCCTTTCAACAGAGCATACATACAGAGTTTACATACAGGTATTGTATGTAGGGGAAAAAAAAAAAAACACCCCAAATTTGTCTTGACTTAGTCATCTGTAGGGGCAAGGTAATTTCAGCTCATCTACACTATGTCCTAAACTAGCCAACAAAATGAAATGAATTACCCTATACATCTGAGCCAACTCTACTTCCTATGGTTTTATTATAAACCTACATATTAATAGCCATATATGTGACCTGATCTCCTTTACCTTGTCAGTGATTTATGAGAACAGAATTCCTCAGAACTAGGGCTGGAGAACATGCCTAATTATAGTAATTAAAAACGGAGTTAACAGACAACCTTTACAGCTCTTGAATTTCATTTAAAATAGTCTCCCTACAATATTTATATTTGTTTCAACATGTATTTGCAGAGACAACTCAGAGAAGAGTGCTTCTAAAACACAGTTCCAAAGACCTAATGATTATAGGAGTCATCTTGTGAGAGGAACAGCCACTTACTCAGAGGATAATTACATGTTTATCATTAACATAAATCTGCATTTAATTTTCTCTAACACTCAACAGCTATTAGTATAGTTAACATGGCTGCCACAACCTGCCCTCCATTCTCACCAACCATCCTAAAATGGGGAAGGGAGGAAAGAATCTGCAGTAGCCAAGTAAGATCTAAAGGAGGGAAGGTACGCAAAGGCTTCGAGCATCCTCTATGAGCCACAGAATCAAGAATTCATGCCTTAGATACTGGAACAAAGTGAACGAGCAAAAAGAGTATTTATAGAAAAAAAAGGCAATTTGATTTGCCAAGGAGTTCTGTGTTGGTTTTGCTATTATTGCAGATCTGTGGGTGTGTGAAGTTCAGCTCTCTCCTCTGCAGCCTAGCATTTCCTTAGTCAGCACTTGAGTCTCAACCTCATGTTTGGATAATTATAACCTGGATCTTTTGAAAGAATCTGGAAGATCAGAAATGGCTTATCAATGCTCTGCTAAAAGAGCTATAACCAACTTATTTACAAGTCTTTTATCAAAGAGATTGCACTTTTTAACACTATGTCCTGTTCTTGTGTCTTTTATGTTCCACCACCAATCTTTACATTTCTGTTGCACTCTTACCATGATACTATCATCTATACCTGGAAAAAACAAAAAAATTCCTTCCCATATCCAACCCCTTCTTTGCCCATGTTAAGTATTACCTCAAAGTTATTTCTTTCACCTCTGTATTTAAGGTAAGCTGAACTAATATTATGGATTAAATTCACCACTAGCACAGACCAGCATAAAACCATTTAATTTAGCCTGTAGTGATGCAGACCCTAGCAGAGTCTCCTAAAAGACTGGTGGAAAAATGTTGTGGTTTAACCCCGCGAGCAGCTAAACACCACACTGGTGTTCGCTCACTCCCCCTCTCCCCAGTGGGACAGGGGAGAGAATCGAGGGGAAAAAAAAAGAAAGGAAAATTCATGGGTCAAGATAAAGACAGTTTAATAGGACAGAAAAGGAAGGAAAAATAAAATAATAATAATAGAATATACTAAATAAGTGGTAAACAATGCAATTGCTCACCACCCGTTGACCAATGCCCAGCCAGTTCCCGAGCAGGGGGACCCCCCTGGCCAACTCCTCCCAGTTTATAGACTGGGCATGACGTCATATGGTCTGGAAGCCCTTTGGCCAGTTTGGGTCCGCTCTCCTGGCTGTGCCGCCTCCCAGCTTCTTGCTGGCAAGGCACAGGAAGCTGAAAAGTCCTTGAGTAGTACTGCTTAGCAACAACCAAACCATCAGTGTGTTGTCAACATTATTCTCATACTAAATCCAAAACACAGCGCTATGCCGGCTACTAGAAGGGAAAAAAATTAAAACCCACCAAAACCAAAAAAAAAAAAAGGGGGATAACTCTGAAACTAGAGTTGAAGATTAGAATCAATTATAAAGTTTCAGTTTTTTAGGCTTACATAAAACACGTATTTGCTAGTATTTCTAGAAGAATAACTACTGCTTGACAGGTTCCCAATATGACTGGCTATCGGAAACTAACTCCAAGCATACCAGTGTCTCGTTCCTGCGATACCTTCTGCACTTCTGTCCTACTCACTCTACGACAGCCGAATGTACTTTCTTCATAATCAAAGGTAAAGAAGAGTTACAATTGTTTTTAGAAACTTACTGGGATCCTTTCTTCAATATTAAGCTCTTCTTTCACTGGAGTTTCCAAAGGAGTCGCTCCAACGGGGATGAAGTTATCGTCTTCTGCACTGGTGAAGAAGTGCCTAGAAACCACTGAAGAGTGCCCTGCAGAGCCTAAGCCCCCCTGGCTACTTCCCCCAGAAGTAACAGGAAGACTCAAACTATCTGGGGAAATATCACTGTAATGGTCCATGATGACATGGCCAGCAGGAATATCTAGGGTGTGAGACTGTCCATGATTTTCAAGAGCATCGCAGTTCTTCTGGTCATCAGTAGGAGAGTTTCCACCCTCTCTAAGGAGCCGAGCAACTCCTTCACCAGAAACAAAAACATTTGGGTGTGAGCTTTGTCCTGTACTATTACTTCCTGCATCTTCGCCACTAGATCCAGAAACAATCTCAGCTGTCAACTTTTGTATCATGGAGCCTCTTAAACTATTTTCAGACACTCCTAAAACATTACTTTTTTCTTCTAGAGGCTGCACTGCCTCCATTGAGTTTGTTGGCAGAATAACATCAGCCAAGGACGTGTTCCTACTAGAAACATTTACCGCATTGTCAGACTGAGATCTAGTAAGAGGATGGATGAGCAGTAAGTTTTTATTACGAACATGCAAACTTCCCAGGGAACCTGTCTCTCTAGAGGAAGCAGCAACATAATCTTTGGGGTCTCTACCACTTTTTTGCATGGATAAAATATTGTTTGAAGAGCTGGCAACTGCACTGTAGGCTTTCCTTCTAGGAGAAACTCCACCTGGGTCACATGAAGTCACTGCATCAGGGACCTCCTCTGGCTGGCTCACATTCCAAGACCCTACCTTCTCCATGAAACTAAGCGATGGGAGAGACTGAATTCTTCCACTGTGGGGATATTTCAATTTTAAGGACTCAAAATGTTCATTGTTTTCTTTCTGAGCACATTGGAGTGAATGCTGCTTCTCAACAGATACAGGCGTACTGGTAGATGAGTTCTCAGAAGCTTCTTCATTTAAGCATGAAGGAGAGGTCCGAATATCTGATTTGATCACAAGAACACCAAGTCCTTCTGCCTTAACATTTTTCTTTAGAAATACCCCTGGAGTAGACTGATAGCTTGGATGAGCAAAGTGTACAGAGAATGAGCCATCACCTACAAGATTAAAGGAAGGGGAAATGCCTGTAACTTTATGTCCCCTTTCTATGGAAAAATCTGAAATAGTTAATTCACTCCTGCTTACTCCAGGTTCTACTTCCACTGGGGCATCCTCGTTGCGTGAAGGAGCTTCCATGTCAGTCACAACTAGTCGTTTAGGTGCACAATCACTGGTGCTTGTCACAGTAGGGATAAACTCCTCTTTCTCAAATCCCACTGCAGGAGATAGCTGCTGCTGCTGATCTGGGAAAGCTCCCTGGAGCTCCTCAGCAACAGTCACGAACTTCAAGCTTGCAGAGCCATTTAAATCCACTCTGTGTTCCTTCAACATTCCTTCATCTGTTTCAGAAGTCTTTAAAGAAAAAACATCTTGTGCATCTGAATTTTTACAATTGTCTTTCCTCAAATCATCAGATAGATTTTTAGACAAATCAAGCTCAGGAACCTTCTCTTTTTCCAGCTTCTCCAGCTGCCTCATGCACTCTTCTGACTCAGTCTCAGCCATTTTTACCTTTTCCTTTTGCACCTCTCTCTCCCTTTTTTCCGAATTCTTAGTCAGTGCTGTTTTACAAGAGGAGTTTTCTGAAGATGAGAACTCATCATGCCTCAGTAACCCTTTTTCTTTCTCTGAAAGCTCAAATACTGTCGCTGGTACATTGCTGCCACGGGAGAAGTGTTCATCTTTTACAGACGTACTACAGGTCTGCTTTGCAAGAGAAGCTGCCATTTGGTTCGGTCTATTTGCCTTGGTCAGCATCACCTTTGAAGCAGAGTTTGCTAAATTGTCACTTCTTTGGGGGCTCAATGCCTTCTCATTAGTATCATTTTTACAGCCTTCATTTGCCTCCTTGTTCATAAGCAGTTGTCCAGAAAGAGAGGTTTGCTGAGACAACCAACCACTACAACTGGCATCACAGGGTTCCACACATCCAAATGGAAGAGGGTGCTGGGACAAAGTGAAGCAGTCGCTGGGTGCATCAGAGGGAGATTCTGCGCCTGTCAGTGACATGGCTTCACGTATGTGCAAAGGCTTCACATGCTCCTCAGAAGCACCAGAAACATCAGGGACTCCTCTGTAACAGGCAAGAAAAGTAAGTGAATTTGTAATCATGCTTTTTATTCCAACATCTCTATTCTCTGCTTTTATATATGAGGCAAAAGTAGAACTTCCCTCAAACAAATAACTGGCGTTTAGCAACGCACATATAAATACATCCCCCAAACAGGCCAAAATGCAAAGAAATTTAAAGAAAGTCCAAACAATATCAAAAAGCCCTACTGCCCTATAAAATAAAGGTTTGAAAGTAGTATTAATTTCTACTTACTACGTCAATATTTTTCAATCAATTTAGGACTGAAGTATTTTGTACTAATAGGACATCTATTAGATAAATATATTGCTTATACACATATAAATTTGAATGGCTTTTTTTTTTTAATATAAATCACCCACTTTAATTTCATTATATCTGTTATTTCTTTAAAGAATATATAATAAGCCAGGTCTCCAAGGAACACAAGCAACAAATTCCCATAAAGTTCTAATATTTTTATTGTGGATTTTGAGTTCATAGTTATTTTACATGAAAGTGATCATCAAACCCCAATTACTATTACTCCATGCAAGCAGATCACCAGCTGTGGTGGAACTACGTTCTGATCCACAAAGGGAAGTCACAGTCTATCGCATTAGGAAACAAATCTGTCTCCTGTCAAATAAAAAAAAAGTACAGGGAAGCCTAAACATCAATGACACTAAATATATGTGTTTATATGCACACTTTCTTTTTTTCCTCTCTTTAATAAAGAGCTAGGATCTCTCACCTTCTTTGTACAAAAAGAATCATTTGTCACACCTTGAAACAAAGGCTTGGACAAAGACTTTTACTGAAGTAACTATTTCTTTACAATTCATACTTTATATAAAAATATGTATTTAAAATTACACATAACATATATGCTTCAGTATATACAAACCACAATATTATTACATGCATACGTATGCATGTATTTACTACTGTAAATACAAGCTGTATGTAATTTTTGTCCCTAAAATTTCATGGAGTTTATGTCAGAGTCTAAGAAAGCTAGAATGATGTCTGAGAGGGTGGAGTTCCTCATATTCCCATTTTCTTCAGGTGCGTTAAGGATGACAAGTTCAGAAGAGGCTTGTTGTGGTTTTCTCTTGTTCAAACTCTTTTGAAGGCAAAATAAAAAGAGGAGTAGAACTCTGACAATGCCTTCTCTCTATACAAAACAGAGTAAACCACATCTTTGCCTTATTTCTGTGACCATAAAGCTAAATATTTATTTCTCAAATGTAGAACAATTCACAGCCACTCGGGGAAAAAAGGTTTGTGTTCTGTCACGACACCAGGTAACTTTATCCTACCTTAAGGGAATAAAATCCATTTCTGATCGCTGGAGAAGCGTTTCATCTGAAAAGCTTTGGCCTTGTGTTGCATACATCAGCAGTGGAAGACAGGGAGAGAATTGACTGTCCTGAATATCTGTTAAAAATAACAATAACACAGGAAAAAAAGCTTGCCAGGCAATCCCTCTTTAAACTACTCTGCCAAATAATACAGCCTTCAAAATTCAAAAACATGCCAACTGCAACGAAAATGATGTAATCCCATCATTTAAATCCTCTGCTGAAGCATGCTCCCTCATGTATTAAAATCAGCTTTCTTATCATGTATCAAATTCAGGTTGCTTCTCATCAATCTCGGAATGCTACACGACCCTGACATTTCTAACCTAGCCCCATGAACTTCTCTTTGCGCACATCCCTATCCTTTTCCACTCACTAGAGAGCACCTTCCCTCGTGATTTCAGTCTATACACATCGGAGAATGTCCACAGGGCTTGTACCCAGGTCACCATTTACTCCTTTAAAACCCAAGAATCCCCACTAATGCCTTTCCCAGTCTCCAAGCTGCATAGGTTTTTTTTCTTTAGGATTTCAAGACACAAGTCATAATAAAATTTAGGCATCACAGTTATATTAGTACCACTGTCTACTACTGCAGCAATAAATTTTAGTTTCTATCATATACTTCTTTGTTCTTTGAGGTAGTTGGCACTTTTTTCAGTTGACTGCTTACAAAAACAAATGGAAAGGTTTTATACCACAAGAATAAAAACACCTATAAGCCGGTATCTGGTAAATGTAAATGACTACATACATGTTTTGATGGATGCAAAAAAAAAAAATATTTCCAATACTTTGGTAATCAAGTTTTTTATAAAAGCAAAAAAGCTATTTCTTGTCAGGAGTGTGACTTTCAGAACCAGAATTCACATTCACTTCATTTAGGTGCATTAGTTTTCAACCATCTCAGACAAGCTATACTCTGTACCACTTACAGAGCATAATCTCATCACAAAGAATCGAGTTTACATTACGTCAGCCTTATGCCGAGGCTTTCTACAGCCTGTATTACATCACCCAATGAGCGATATCCAACTATAAGATGACCTTGCCGATTCATTTTTAATTTAATACTTCCAATTAACATTTCTTTAATTACTTTAGAACGCTATGTAGCGAGAGAATAATCATACGGATAGAAATAATTCTACATCACACAGCAAAGCTGGCTCAAAATTCAGATGCCCCCTACTCCCACCCCATCAGCAGCTAGAGAAATAATAATATGCTTGCTATACGGTTTCAAAGATTCCCTCGCATCTCAGCAGCTGTCTCCACCACATGGCCAGCCTAATGTCTCCTAGAGGAAGCCAAATTTATACTTTAGCATCTGCAGTACAGATGGCACAAACATGCTACAGCAACTTAAGTGGGGAGTCTTTGTTTTTCTAGCACCTCTTTAAAGCTGAAGTCTCCCCATACTTTATTAGATAAATAGACTAGTCACTACTCCATTTCATTTTTGTCTTACCTATTTGTAATACCAAACGTGAATGAAAAGTAAAAAAAGCCACCTGCTTTTTTGGAAGTTTATAGGAAAGGAAGTGATATGTATCTTCAAAAAATAGGTACGAATAGCTCCTCCTGAGCAACTTGACAAGAGGCATTCGGAAGAGGTTCCACTGAGACTGGCAAGCACCTATGCAAAGCTGGATGAAAAGCAGTAACAACACACGTGGCAGTGTAAAAAAAAAAGTAAATGGCAGCATCAGTATACAGGGAGCAGGAGCCAAGAAAATAAGGAGCAAGGTCAGGGATGTCTCTTTTATAATAGAGCAGCACCTCAGGGCTCCGCTATATTATAGGACACAACCAAGATTGTGGTCTGATGTACCAGACTGACTGGTACTTATGCGACTGTAATCACGATTTGAATAATGATTTAAAATCATGGAATGTGAGACTGATCTAATTCACCATAATCTCCTTAGCATTTATTTAAAATGTACTTTACAGAAAACCAAGAGGTTTGTTTTCAGTGACTGACACCGACTTAGAACCTAATGCAGCTTGCACATTAGATTCCCTATTCCCAGTCACTAACTGGGAATAGACAGGATTCACAATGCATTTACTCAAATGTTCCTTCTGTTGAGTGTACATTTACTCAAACAATTTTTTGTTGTTCTACTTGAAAATACTGAGTAGGTAAACCATAGTTAGCTTGGATACAGAACTGCATTAAAGATGCAAAACCACATATTTTAAGAAATATTAAGCAAGTTGGGATCTAAACTATCTTAGCTGTGTTAGATGTACTTTTTTTTCCAAAAAAAACCTTGTTTTACATTTAAAATTATATTAGTGAACAAAAGCAACAGTAATTGCTATTATTGAATTAGACTTGTCATCTCACATCATGATACACTTCATGTTTTCAGCACTGGCATCTCAATTTTATTCATACCGTAGGAGAGGAAAATAAGCTTTCCTGATTTTCAGCTTAACTTCTTCACTTTGAATGAAAATGTGCTTTCAAGCCAAACTGAAAATCAGGAGTGATTAAATAAAAAGCTTTTCCACACAATAAAGACTGGGTGTGCTGTCTTTTTTGTTTCTTCATTTACAAAGACTGAGGGAGGGAACCAAAATTAATTGAAAAAAAAGCTGTCAAATTCTGTCAAAAATAGATCTTGCCAAACGGTTTTAATGCATCTACGCATGTATTGATAAAATAAATGTGTATATACACAGCTATACACACACATAATATAAGTCACAACATTTGGCTGATAAATCAATGCTTTAAAGATATATTATATCAACAATAATTTAAGTACCACTCAACATTTGTATTAAGAAAGTCAACCCAGCACTCGGATGAAAAATGATTTCGCCATCGCCAAGATGAATTATAAACAGGAAATCCCCACTTGCATGGGTACGTATCGCGTCAGTCTCTCCAAGAGCCGTTCTTCTCCCTGCTCTGTTTGAAACTTCAGAAATCCCTACATTCTTACAGAGAAGGCACACAGATGAGGCAGCTGTGTGCCAAGCAATAAATATCTCAGTGCACAGATAAAGGGCAGTCTGGGTCACCTGGCATCCCAGCATGGCAAAGTTTTAGTGTAACTGAAGTCCAACCACATGTTGGTGGGAACAAAGCACCCCAGCAAATCTAACAGGGTCAAGGGCTACCTTAGAAAGCAACGACACGGATGAGAACTTGGGGTCACAGAGTCATTTAGGTCGGAAAAGACCTCCAAGATCATCAAGTCCAACCATTCCCCTAACCTTGCCGTTCCACCACTAAACCCTGGCCCTAAGCACCTCGTCTGCCCGGCTTTTAAATACCCCCAGGGGTGGGGACTCGACCCCTTCCCCAGGCAGCCTGAAAAACTTGGGGTCATGACGAACAAATCACTGACAGGAAGCCAATCCAAAATGGCAAGTAAATTTTTCATATATTTAAAAAGAAAAATATTGACTAAGTAGTAACAGGGACGATTCTTTCTGCCCTTTTACTGAAACCATTATTGAAATGGTATTTGCAGGTTCCGATGACCATAACTCCGTATTTGTAAATATCACAGGAGGATCAAAGAAAACAGCTAAGAGACTGAAGAAACACACCTCGTCACGAGAGCCTCCCAGATCTAAATCTGTTTTGTATAATCACACAGAGGATTAAGGGTGAATTGATTACATTTCTATGTACATATGCAAGAACAGAAATTTGGTCATTAGGAGCCTTTCATTTCAGATAATATATAACAAGAATCCAACATAAAACACTGAAGCTATGCAAACCTAGGTGACAAATAAGACACTTCTGAGTGCATCGACGTGATACAACAACATAGCTGGCTTTCTACAATGTGTGAGGCCATTTAGAAAGATCATTAACTGCTTCAGCAGTTCTTTGAACAGCACAAGTAAGTTTTACTTCAATTCTCCCTTCCCTCGCCCCTCAGCCTCCTACACGTAGTCCTCAAAAGAGCCCCCAAGTTCTCCATCTTCACTTGAAGCACTAAGACCACACCTCGGCAAGAAGGGATGGACCCAATCTCTCCACCCCAGCCCAGAGATGTGTTTCTCCCTCCCTTTTTTTTTTTTTTGCACAGGTGAGATAACTCTGATCCAGCTGAAATGTAACTGTCTCTATTTCCAATCCTGCCATTACATTTCAGTCTAAAAACAAGCTGATACGATTACACCGATCCACATGGTGGGTTTAGCAGAAGGGACGCAGCAAGAACAACTATGCAGGATGAGGAAAAGCCTGGCTCTTCCTTTTCACTAGCAGACTTTAACTGACTAAATATACTGCAAAACTGCACCCTCGGACTAGCCTCCATTTCAGGCAGTCTTGCTTCCCTGACTTCTCCAGAGAGCATCTCTGGTTTTGCCTCGTAGCAGAAATCTGCCTTAGGCTGACAGTATCCTACCTTCCCCAGAGTTTTCCGGTCAGAGGAACCATGGTGGCGATCACTGACTTGAAGCAGCAGATGACTGACAAGGCCAAGAAAGAAGAGTGAGGAAAAAAGGGAACGGGGCAGGGGGAAGAAAAGAGGAGGTAAGAGAACAGTCCAGATTCACTGCAGCCACATGCTTGGTGGAAACCCTCTCTTCCAGCTTGCCCCCTGCAGCAACCTGCAGAGGTGAGTGGTAGAAGCACCCTTATGAAGCTCAACAGATGACATTTAACTGGGGCTGCAAACCTAGGTGGCTTTTTTATATATATACATATATTATTAAAAAAACGTAACTCCAGCCATGTCACATGTTCTACCTCCTCCAGGTTTTTTGAATGTTTTCTAATCTTACAGCACATGAACTCTAATGTTTTCAGTAACTTATTTTCTTCCGGAGGCATAAAGATCATTGCTATCATATTTTGGATGCTTACGATGATTTAGGGGCTCATTACACTCGGACATAGCCCAGGTTTTGCAGGCAGAGAAGCAGGTGCTCGATGCTTAAAGCAGCAAGTGACGTCAGTACAACACACTTCAAGCATCTTGTGTCAAAACAGTAATTCTTCCCGCTGTCGCTGTGAAGGTCAAAAGCTTCCTCGCAGTTGAATTCACTGAACAAGCAAAGCTGGGCACGCTACTTTATCTTACAGCCTGCTGACAATTCGGAATGCCAGAGTCAAATTGCCATTTGTGGAAGATAAAAAAAGAAGGCAAAACAAAAACAAAACCTTCTTGGCTTTGTCAATCTGTTCCACAATGCAGCAGGAGCAATTTCAATACAACTGTCATTGTGATTTCCCCCCCTCTGTAAATGAAATTCAAAAGTTTTTGATGAGAAGAAGGAATAAATTAGTATTATAGCTTATGTTTCTCCCTTCCCTCTCACCTTTCCTCTCATATCTGGAAATTTAAGTGCATATACAAAAAGGCTGTAGATACTGGCACGCTCGCTAGAGAGCGACAAATAAAATACCAGCAAGTCTGTGGAATTCCTGCATCTCTGTACCATATTAAAAAAGGCTTATGCTTTCTCTTTAATTCCATTTGCATTTAAAATGCAAACTTTGACAAATATCAGGAAACTTTTCTTGATTAAACAGATTCCAGATCTGCAAACCACAACAACATGGACACAATGCTATAATATACACGAAATAAAATGGTCCTATACAGAGGATGTAGGCAGAGACAAAGCATGACTAACCTACCAGGGCCTTCCACTTTTTAATATGTGTCTTAAACCTGAATTTCCTACATGGCAAAACAAAACAACAAAAAAGGTGTTTTATTCAGTATTAGCCAACTCTAGCCAGACAACAACTCACTGTGATGCACATACAGTTTTTAATTACAAAGCTGCCCAAACATGAGATAGCCGAGAGTGCTTTTTTATCTCATAAAGGAGAAAACCTCTTCAAAAACATCTCTCAGGAGTAGTTCCAAATTCACAGCAGCCAGCAATTAATTCAGCCATACCAAGCTTGTCCGCCTGTGTTGTTATGCTAGAACAGAACCTCACTTCATCTTCCCAACACACTGTCTTTAAAAACAACCCAAAAAGGCCTAGGGCAGCAAGAAACAGGGCTTAGTGTTCAGCGTAGCCTAAAAGCAACGTATTAACTCTGTATTGGCAAATGTTTGGGATTTCCAGTAAATTACCTGAAGTTTCTAAGAAACCAAAAAAAGCACTGGTCTTGTCTTTTATGCTTTTCTATCACACGCAGGATTTTAAAAGTTCCTTCAGCAGATGTATTGCCTCTACCAAAGCTAACCTCATCCCAGATTCTGCCTTTACAGAGAGAAATCATCTGCTGTCTTGTTTTTCTTCGTGGAAATCCATGTATATTCACCACCATATAGTTAACATAGAACCATACACAAGAGAATCCCTGAACAAGTAAAACAAGAGGTTCAAGCAGAGAAACAGCCATTTTTTAAACCAGATAATCCAAGTTACCAAACCTGAATTCAATCTTTGAAGAAAGCTTAACAGGAGACACAAGGGATAGTTGCAGCCATCAGTGCGAGACCTACAGCGGAAGGCATTGAGTCTGGGGCCTCAGGGGGGTTGGGTATGAACCAGAACCTCTGGATCCAGATCCACCAGACAGGGATGTTTCTCTTCCACCTTACAGGCTCTTTCACAAAGGATGGATCAAAGCAACATAAAAACTGATGAAAATGAGCAAGAGAGCGCAGTAACAGCCATAAACCCTCAAGAGTTGCCATGAATGTCTACCAGGCTATTCCCAAGGCAATTTCAACTCCATCCCTGTCAGTGGTTGTTAACTTCAGAACGAACAAAAACCCAAAAAGCAACCTACATACAAGTAAGGTTACGCAAGCAGGCACAGGAATGGCAAAGTGAACTTGCAATTAACTGGAAGCAACGCAGGTTTCTTATAAAACATCACAAGCAATCAAGTTATTTGCCTATAATAATTGTTTGTTCGTGAAAAAACATAGCCCAATGGTGTAGTGAAAGCAGCTTTATTCAGCAATTTCAGTTGCATTCTGGAAAAGTGAGTCACAAATATAAGAACCTAATGGGTGGGGTAACACTTGATTTTGCAGAGTGATCCTCTAAGGGATACCAACACAAAAAGAAACACTTCGGGCTTAGTAACAGCATTGTTAAGTTCTGCGTTTCCAAGGAAGCGTGTGCAAGTGTATGCATAAAAGGAGGCTAGGTGGGGTATCAAAAAACTAAAGAAGAATGAAAACCAAGCGTTATCAGCAGGTGAAAAGTTAACAGATGACGTAACAGTCAGTTACAGTATACAAACACAAAGGTTTGGGCAAGAAAAATTGAGACAGAGCTAACTTTGAAAGCCAAAAGTTAACATACAGTGCATGATCAAATCTGATGTTAGAACAAATCTGATGTTAGCTGGGGAGGGGTCTGGAGCCCCAGGCTGCTGGGGAGCGGCTGGGGGAGCTGGGGGGGTTCAGCCTGGAGCAGAGGAGGCTGAGGGGAGCCCTCATGGCTCCCTACAACTGCCTGAGAGGAGGGGGGAGCCGGGGGGGTCGGGCTCTGCTCCCAGGGAAGGGGCGATGGGACGAGGGGCAGCGGCCTCAAGTTGTGCCAGGGCAGGGTGAGGTTGGCCCTGGGGAACAATTCCTTCCCCAAAGGGCTGTCAGGGGCTGGAAGGGGCTGCCCGGGAAGGGGTCGAGTCCCCAGCCCTGGGGGGATTGAACGCCGGGCAGGGCGGTGCTGAGGGCCAGGGTTTGGGGGTGGGATGGCAGGGGTAGGGGAACGGTTGGGCTGGGGGAGCTTCAAGGGCTTTCCCAACCTAAAATAATAAATAAAAAGAAAACCCTAGCATGCAGGAGTTGGAGAAAAAAAACAAAGAAAAAAATCTATGCTTAAATGCAACAAGCTGCTAATTTAAGAGTGGAACCAATGGATAACAATCATGTCTGGGGGTCTGGTGAACAGTTGTTTAGCAGAGTAATTTGGATGCACAAGGAAGCAGAAATGCAATAAATGGAAATAATGTAACTGAAGTAAGGCAAGCACGGAAAATGTTCAAAGCTTGGGTAACTAAAACAGCTATCGATAATAGTCTTGGCTAATTTTTTCTTCCACTGATAGTACAGAAGAGAAAGTAAACTTCAGCCCTATGAGTACTGTTAACTATACATTGCTTAGTTCTGCTTTTGCTGGTTTTGGTTTTATTAAAGCCACACGTACAAAAAGGGAAAGATTCCTTAGAGATTAATTGCCACAGCTGATGCTTGAAGTTAAAAAACAAGAGGAATATATCAGCAAATAAAGGTAATAAAGAAAAACGGATCTGATAAAAGTTGGCTTTACTTCCAAGAGAAACAAGTTTATCTTGTCGGGGACAGATGTGTTTCCTATGATTAGTGGAAAAAAGCGAGCGTCTCTGTTTCCACCATTTTGAGGATTATTAGAAATCATTATAAAGAATCAGTAATATGTCAGTTTGTGTCTTAAGGTACAGAGAATAATGCTCTGTTATGAAGAGACGTTTTCTTTTTCAAAATTGCACCACTACCAGTAGACCAAAAATTATACCACCAGAATTGACCAGAATACTTTGTCTCCACATGGATGAAAATGAATGTAATCGAGAACAGATAAAGGTGAAATATTAAATCTTGGAACTTCTCAAACCAATCTTTAACTAAACTGTGATAATTAGATGTGAAAGGAAGTACTAGAAACACTTTGCTTTTCTGAAGTACGCGCGTTAGAACTGGCAAATATTACTGGCAGTAATATAAATTGCACCCAAATGCAAGTGGTAACAGTAAGGACTACTAATTGTAGAATCACAGACTCATTTAGGATGGGAAAGACCTTTAAGATCATTATGATTCATTAAAGAGCAGTAACACTTACAAGACACCTTTGTAATGGGCTACTGAAAACCTTCTAAAACTGTATTTGGAGATTACTTTGTCTATAAAGGAATTCTGTAAGAAGCAGTGAAACACAGAAGCAGTACACCATAGTTTGAATACATGAGAAAAGAGTGTGTGAATGCTTGTACCCCTATCAAACAGGTTTTCATGTTATCAATAATTATATCTACTTTATTATTATATCTACTACTCTGAAATTAATGAAGATTTTTGACTAACAAATTAATATAGATTTTAAGGACACAGAACTATTGCCTCACCTAGACAGAATTCCCAAAATTTCTAACTTTACTCAGGTTTACTATTTATTCTAAAGAAAAACAAGGCTACAGTTGTACCTCAGACTAAAGATAATCAGTTTACATGTTAAAAGATCCAGGGAGGGTAGGCAAGCCCTCTTATCATTTTGAAGATGGGCTTTGGCAATAAAATTACACAGAATGTGTTTTGAAAACACCAGTTCTCACTAAAATGTCAAATCGAGGTTAGGGATCGATTTAAAGGAAAAAGTAAAATCCTAATTGGTTAGCAGGTAAACAAAAGGCAACTTTGAACATACCCAGCAGTAGGCCATGTGCTGTACCTCCAGGAGAGTGCCTTCTAGACACTTCTGCTGAAGGCAACGCTCCTTCCTCCAGGGTAGGGAACTCTGTCAGGTCATTCTTATCACAAGTCAGGCCAAGCTTTGTCTCCGAGGCAGCAGTTAAATGGCTGGCATCCACTTCTGCTGGAAGTTGATACCATGACTCGATTCCCTAAGAACAGGTGGGGAGAAAAAAAAGTGCTCAAGCATCAAGAAAGTTTTATAAGACATATTTCCAAAGGAAATAAAGACTAAAGTTGTGAAACAAAGGAATTATTGCTTCAAAATTGTATTTCCTATACAAATACTCAGGTTTTAATGTAAATGAATTACAATGCACTATGAACTGCTGAAGTCCACACTCAGATCTCATTACTGCCTAAGTTGTCATCATCTATCTGACCACCAGCCTTCCATCACTTCTCTGAAACTGAGCTCCATCTCCAAATCCCACCACTGCAGAAGACTTTTTCCAAACCAGAATGAAATCTCTCAATTTGAAAGAAAACTCTTGAGAAGGACAAATACTTCAGTAGGATGCTGGGCCAACAGAGCTCCTGACACTGCGTAGTAAAGATGGTTGGCATTGTATGACTGGGGAGTAACAAGCAGAACAGTTTCTGATTCGTCTTAAAAATAAGTTTTTAGTTACAGAAATTCTGAGTTCATATGGATAATGCCTGCAAATCCTAGCCAACTCTTTGGTATACTTTAAGAAAAAGATTTTCAGTTCATGTTCAAATGGAAAGGAGCATCTTTATTTCAAGTAATTCATTAAAGAATTTACATTGGGATTACTGGGTAAATAATAAAACAGATAAATTTTAATTATAGAAAAGGCACAAACCAGTCTTCAGTGCAGAGAATTAAGAATACAAATCATTTATAAGGAAAACCATTATCATCAGCATATCTAACTTATAATTACATATACGTTAATGTAAGGAAGAAAGTGTCCCAGTGAATTGGTAGAAGTACCGTAGTATCCCTACTTAATAGCTGCAAGCTCTGCTACCTTCTGAAACACCACTATTAAAAGCTACTTTTCACATCAGAATTTTGCTGCATGAACTATAGTTTTTGCACAAGATTTTTATAGTCACTTGGAAATAAAATCTTCTATCAACTCAGTCTTTTCAAAACACCTGTGATCCTATGTAATTCTCAGAGTAATTAAATATTTGGCAGCATATCCATCAGGTAGAACTATCACGATGTGAGTACAGTTTTCCTTCATCGCATATGGAACACGTCATTAAAACTAAGGTCTAAAAGTAGACAGATTTCACGTGAACTGAAGCATGGCTATTTTGAGGTAGACAGAGCTGACAATTTAAGAGGCAGTAGGAGGACCAGGTTTATAGCAAATTACAAACTGAATACAGATCAAAGGTACTGTTGCAAAGAAGAAAACATTACACTGGAAAATATACTAAATCTATAAACAGAAAACAGAAGAGGGGGGAAGCGGGAAGGGGTCAAGACTAGACTAGATAACTTGTCAGAGTTCACAACAGTTGTATTATTCTGCAGTTCCAAAATACAGAAACACAGAACTTTACAGGGCAAGGATGGTGGAGGTCTAAACTATACGGATAAAGCACTTCATCTTATTTTCAATCATATAATTAACCTTCAACCAACAACCAAAACAAAGCGCAGTACAAATACCCCATTAACAGCAGTTTTCTGACGTATTGCTTCTCCTAGGGAGATCCCACTGGTAACTGATGCCTGAGTTTCGCTACTGCTGTGGCTTAAGGATTCCTCCTTCCAGCCATGGTGTGGTGGAGTCGTTGCAATAGGCTAGAAGAAACAATATGTGTTTTTAAAACAGAAAAAAATTTCTTGGTATTTCAACATGTGTATGTATTTAAGTAACGGACAATGAAAGATACAAAATACTCAAGCCATCCCCAATGCCAAAAGTTGGGCGTCTACATCAAGGGACTTAGGCAGCGGCCTAAATTCCACCCAGAGTCCTAAAACTTAACTAAAAGGGGCAGGTTCATTCACCACTTTGGATCCCCCCCCGCCCCAAAAAACAGTGAGTGTGATTTTCTGCCCATTAGCCAGTCATTTCTGAGGGCCAGAAATTTGATTCTCATTTCCAACCCGTGTACATGCACCCATGAGTAAATCACAAAATACTAAAAAGACTCCACCTGGGTCAAAGTCAGGTTCTGGCATTTGTCCTGTCTGGTTTATGAACAGCGGTTGTTGGGGTTTTTAACAGTAATTTCTTTATATATATCGATCTATAATTTTATTAAAACCAGAAAGTTTTTACTTGTATCAATATTGTAAACTACATTTTAAAAGGCATCTTATGTAAGTAGCTTAAGGCAAGTTTAGATTGATTTCTAAATTATAATTTAGCAATACCTGACACACTTTGAGGGCATGAATTGAAGTTAAACTGGACTTCTGCCCAGAAAAGCAGCTGTAACATCTTTTTTCCCCCACAAGGTAACAAAGAAAGCTGTTACACAGTCAGAATGAAATTTCTCTTCTATAGTATCCCATGCCTGAGGTCACAGCAACTGTACAGCTTTCCCCAGACAAGACAGACAGCCAGGTTCAAACACAATGGTATATAATTGTGAAAATAGACATTTCTAGAACACCAAGATTCAGCCCAAACAAAAGTGTTCCAGGGAAGTAGCGATTAAAAAAATCCTACAGACTAGCAGTGGAGAACATCAGGTAATATGCAGCAATTTAACACAAAGCCTCAACCAGAAGGACTTGTAACTCCCCCACCTCTTTAAATACCCCTCCCTGCCTTCATCCTCGTCCTCACGTCAACTCTAGATCCAATTTAACTCACTAATAATATTTTGTTTAAAAAGCCAAGCTACCTTTGGCAGTATTTTTTAGTGACCAAGCCAGCAAACAGGGGGACCTGAAGAACACTGCAGTGAGCGCAAGCAGGGGCAGGGGGAAGCTCCCTGCCACCTAATCCCGTCCCATGAATGATGTACCTGTTGTCTGGTGGTACCCGGCTGCCATGAGAACTACAACAGCCCTGCGGGTGGACAAGCAGCCTGCAAAGAGCAGGAGTAAAAGGACTGAGAAGAGGAGATGGTCAGTGCAAGAGAAGCAAATGATAATCCAGAAGCCCGCTTTCTACATGAATAATTATAACACTGTTGGATATATGCCTTCAGTTATGAAGCCCTCCAGTGACAACTGTCTTTTTTTTTTCTTTTAAATAGATTTTCTGATAAATTGGTCTAATATTAATTTGGAAATGTCCATTCAGTAGTACAGATCTACCTTGATGGACTGAGCATATCATTTGCAACCTTTCTCACAAAAAGCCAGCCCTGAGAGTTTACATGAAGACATTAAATACGTTGTAAGAGAAGAGATCAGACAGAAACCTAGAGAAAAGTCCAGAACACAGACCTGTTTCATGTAAAATAAACACATAAAATTCAGCATTTGAAATTGTTTTCTTTAAACGTGAACATTACCTACTAGATTAGCTAAACTGACACCTAAATTCTGTTTCATTCTTCTTATGCACTAAAAAGCTAGAAAGGAAGTGAAAAAAAGCTTAAGATTTTTATTTTTTTTTTTTAAATTGATTACAAAATTGCTAGTCCACGTTGGAACTTAGGAAAGGTGAGTTCCCTCTTGACTATTTATGGCACCTCAGTTGAATGTGGTTCTTATACAAAACATAACATCTTCAATCCATCTACCAAAAAATAAATTACAGCCATCACAAATTACTCTTTATCCATCTCTTATGTTCCTAAAAAGCCATTAATTCTGCCACAGAAACAGTGGATTTACAAATTTCAGAGATAAGCTGAGGAAAACCCCTTCAATTCTGACTCACCTGTACAAAACACACATGAAATAATCACCAGTGGCTGGGTTGTCACCTACAGAGAGAGTTTGGGCCTGCCCTCTAATTCCCAATTACCAGACATCCAAGCTTCCAGTGGACAGCTTATTTTCACCCTTACTAAGCCTGAGAACATGCAGAGCTGAAGACAGGCTGAACTTCTCCTGCCTTTAGAGAGCACTCAGTCAGGGGACTGCTGAGACCCACCAGCAAAGCACTGCAAACTCCAGTTTGCTTCAGCCCCAATTCTGCCTGTGAACAACACAGAATCGTGTAGGTTGGAAAAGCCCTTTAAGATCATCCAGCCCAACCGTCCCCCTACCCCTGCCATCCCACCCCCAAACCCTGGCCCTCAGCACCGCCTCTGCCCGGCTGTTCAATCCCCCCAGGGCTGGGGACTCGACCCCTTCCCTGGGCAGCCCCTTCCAGCCCCTGACAGCCCTTGGGGGAAGGAATTGTTCCCCAGGGCCAACCTCACCCTGCCCTGGCACAACTTGAGGCCGCTGCCCCTCGTCCCATCGCCCCTTCCCTGGGAGCAGAGCCTGATCCCCCCCCCCCAGGCAGTTGTAGGCAGCCATGAGGGCTCCCCTCAGCCTCCTCTGCCCAGGCGAACCCCCCCCCCCCCAGCCGCCCCCAGCAGCCGGGGCTCCAGACCCCTCCCCAGCCCGCTGCCCTTCTCTGGACACACACAGGTAACCCTTACACTCTTCCTCCCTGGAAACTGCAGCCCACTTCACTTGTAAGATGGGGTTCCAATTAAGAATTTTTCCTTTTACCCCTTAAACTCACGGGTTTTCCTTTAAAATAAGCCACTTGCTCAAATGGCCGATTGCAAACTAAAGAACGTCACTGGGGCAACAACTCCGCGTTTTTCAGGCACAGTTACAAAAACTCTCCATAGAGTAATCTCACAAATTTTAACTTTTGGAAGGACAACAATTTCCAGAATTTAAGTGCTATTTGCCATCTTAAACCCTCCCAAAAAAACAGCATGACTGAAATAAAAACGCGACGCAGCTTTCAATACAGGTCAGCATTGTAAAGTAAATCACTTGGAACGGCAAGAATATTCTTCTCCAAGCTTAAAAACTCTATAGCACTGAAAAGGAAGATGTTTATTACTGATCATGTGTATATCACACCTATGAAACTAGGACTCAACCAGGCAGAAACTACTCTTCCAGATTAATTCCCTGCACAAAATAAGTTTGTTTGGCCTTTGTATCAGGACTAAAGACAGTAATTGTAGCCTGTATGCATAGATTCAGTCCCTAGCGCATTCCCCTAGTTCCTATTGTTCATACTAATCAAGTCATTAAAAGAAGAAACACTGAGGTGTACGTGACAATAGCTCTGAAGGCAAAGCTTTCCAGTAGCTATTGGTAATTTAATTAAGGCCTATTATTGGAAATTCAGTTTTACAATATGCATCTTCAGAAAAGGGCAGTTTTATTAATCCAACTGGAAATTAATCGTGTTAGGTACTGGATATTAATAGCATTAGGTAAGGGACCCATACTGTGATTAGAAAACTAATTCCAAAAAAAAAAAAAAAAAGGTACTGATTTTATTCAGATATGCTGAGCATAGCTAATTAAGTGGGTGTTCTAGAGATATTAGAATGGATGAGTAATGACAGCATTCAAGATGCACACAATGAACAAAAGACTAAACAACCGAACTGCGCATGTTATTCTTCATTCTCCCCTTTAAAATGACCTTCTTTAGCCTATGGTGAGCAATTCCTCTCAAAATCATTTAATTTCTCGTATACTTGTCAGCCGCTTAAATTAAAATACTTTTTCTATGCCACAGCAGTTGCATCGCAGACTTTCCTCACTCTACTGACAAGCATGCCAGAGGAATTACTTGACACGAGAATTTTTTGGTTCCCAAAGCCTACCGATTAACTTGCTTTCATGAAAAAAAAAAAGAAAAAAAAAATTGACTGGCAACCTAAAGAAAATACAACCAAGATAACAATTTCATTAAACCTTATAGCCAAACTTTGAATTTCAGCCTTTTTCCGTACCATTTCAACACACCTGGAGTGGCATATTCATTGTCACAACACTGCAAGAAAAACCTGTGCATCATCTGAACAAGTTTCTTCTACCTGTAGCTTCATATCTTAATCTTGTACTAAAATATTTGATTACAAAATGAAAAAAAAAGCACAATTCACTATCAACTGAAGTCAGCAAGAATCTTCCTTGGAGACAGAATTTAACTTGAACAAGTCTTGGGCAAATGGGGATAAAAGGAGGGTACAGAAGGATAAAGTACAACTGAGTTTCCACTTGGAGGAAATTGCTTTCCCGGAAGTACTCCCTCCTCCCAAACGCTCCCTTAGCACTTAAGAGTTTTCAAAACCCATTCATTTCACATTAGAATTTGGAATAGGTTGAACCAGTCTTATTTTGGGAAAACAGAGCCAGAGATGCATCATATGCAGATTTCTCAAGAAGAAATCGGTGGAGAAATGCTAATGAGTTATGATGCGATTACTACAAATAGCAATATTCTAGAAGATTCAGAGTACAATTATATCCAGAGCTACCAAAGGCTCAAATACTCAGTCACCCAGAAGAGCAGGAAGGAATCAAAGCAGTATTACTATCACTAAGAGTACTTAAATCGCGCCTTCCATGCAAAAGCCCAAAAATGTTTCATAAACACTGATTCACAGCACTACTTTAGAATGTGCATGATAAATGTTTATCCTCCTCTCACTAGGCACAGAGGACTTAGTGTACAACAATATGGCAAATCAGCAGCAGAGCTGAATCCCTGCGTAGTCTGATCTGACCATAATCCCAGCGTGGCAGGGTCCTCCGGAGCTCCCCCAGTGCCACCCCCCTGCCCAAGCAGGCTCACCCAGAGCAGGGGGCACAGGACAGCGGCCAGGCGGGGGTTGAAGATCTCCAGAGAAGGAGACTCCACAGCCCCCCTGGGCAGCCTGGGCCAGGGCTCAGGCACCCTCACAGTCAAGAAGTTCTTCCTCCCGTTCACCTGGAACCTCTTCTGCTTCAGTTTGTGCCCATGGCCCCTTGTCCTGGCGCTGGGCACCACTGAGAAGAGTCTGGCTCCGTCCTCGTGACACCCACCCTTGAGATATTTGGAAGTGTTGATGAGATCCAATCTCACTCTTCTCCAGGCTGAACAAGCCCAGCTCCCTCACATAATGCACATCTCTTACCTGATGCTCTAAAATTTACCTGTAGGTTATGAGAGAAAGTCAAAAAGAACACCTACAGCATCACAAGCCAAGTATGAGAATGTGAAAGAAGATATGAAATAAGTGTTTATATCACAATTAGAGAATACAATAGCCTTTACCTATTTTAATATTTCATGTAAGTAGCTGCTGTCATTGTCAGTGATGCTGTAGCACCATGAACATGAAAAGTGGTCTGCACAGTGACTGACTGTAGAAGAAAGTGGCACAACTGCAGAGAAAAAGGTATTTACAGAGTCAATTCCCGTTAAAACATAATTCAAATGATTTTTCCAGCATACACCTCCCTGATCCAAACAAGAAACATACTTCTTTGGTTAATCAAGCAGAAAAAAGTACGATGACAGAAAAGCAAGACATGCTCAGTGTTAGTCTCCCAACTGCACCCAGGTTTACCAGCTCTGATTTCCAGCCTGCTGTTTGTCGATGTTTCTTATTGAAATACCCACAAACTAGTGCCCTGTCCGCAAAGTTATTGGGAGGTACAATGGGAAGATGATGTATTTTACAAAAATATTCCCAAAAAAACCTAAGACTTCTTTAGAGTTTGCTCTTTCAACATTTCCTTCAAAGAAAACAAAAAAATTCAAGTTTTATACAGCTGCATAAATCCACAACTGCATACATCCAAATGTCATGCTCTGAAATCAAAGAGAATCAAAATCCAATCATGCTTGAGATAAGGAAGAAATAGGAAGACCTTAAGGAAAGATGATCACTTCCTCAAGTCAAATGCTTCCCACACAAATAGGATTCTCCTGCTTGCACCCCAGCGTGATTTGCGTTTTCACATAACAAATAACCCGGCTCAAAGTGGCAGGGCTTAAGCCCTGCAAGCTCATCAGCTGCAGTTTCTCATACTTGAATCACAGAATCGTTTAGGTGAAGAAATTTTTCCAGATGTCCAACCTCACCCTGCCCTGGCACAACTTGAGGCTGGTGCCCCTCGTCCCATCGCCCCTTCCCTGGGAGCAGAGCCCGACCCCCCCGGCCCCCCCTCCGCTCAGGCAGGCTGTAGGCAGCCAGCTCCCCCAGCCGCTCCCCAGCAGCCTGGGGCTCCAGACCCCTCCCCAGCTCCGCTGCCCTTCTCTGGACACACACAGGTAACCCTTACACTCTTCCTCCCTGGAAACTGCAGCCCACTTCACTTGTAAGATGGGGTTCCAATTAAGAATTTTTCCTTTTACCCCTTAAACTCACGGGTTTTCCTTTAAAATAAGCCACTTGCTCAAATGGCCGATTGCAAACTAAAGAACGTCACTGGGGCAACAACTCCGCGTTTTTCAGGCACAGTTACAAAAACTCTCCATAGAGTAATCTCACAAATTTTAACTTTTGGAAGGACAACAATTTCCAGAATTTAAGTGCTATTTGCCATCTTAAACCCTCCCAAAAAAACAGCATGACTGAAATAAAAACGCGACGCAGCTTTCAATACAGGTCAGCATTGTAAAGTAAATCACTTGGAACGGCAAGAATATTCTTCTCCAAGCTTAAAAACTCTATAGCACTGAAAAGGAAGATGTTTATTACTGATCATGTGTATATCACACCTATGAAACTAGGACTCAACCAGGCAGAAACTACTCTTCCAGATTAATTCCCTGCACAAAATAAGTTTGTTTGGCCTTTGTATCAGGACTAAAGACAGTAATTGTAGCCTGTATGCATAGATTCAGTCCCTAGCGCATTCCCCTAGTTCCTATTGTTCATACTAATCAAGTCATTAAAAGAAGAAACACTGAGGTGTACGTGACAATAGCTCTGAAGGCAAAGCTTTCCAGTAGCTATTGGTAATTTAATTAAGGCCTATTATTGGAAATTCAGTTTTACAATATGCATCTTCAGAAAAGGGCAGTTTTATTAATCCAACTGGAAATTAATCGTGTTAGGTACTGGATATTAATAGCATTAGGTAAGGGACCCATACTGTGATTAGAAAACTAATTCCAAAAAAAAAAAAAAAAAAGGTACTGATTTTATTCAGATATGCTGAGCATAGCTAATTAAGTGGGTGTTCTAGAGATATTAGAATGGATGAGTAATGACAGCATTCAAGATGCACACAATGAACAAAAGACTAAACAACCGAACTGCGCATGTTATTCTTCATTCTCCCCTTTAAAATGACCTTCTTTAGCCTATGGTGAGCAATTCCTCTCAAAATCATTTAATTTCTCGTATACTTGTCAGCCGCTTAAATTAAAATACTTTTTCTATGCCACAGCAGTTGCATCGCAGACTTTCCTCACTCTACTGACAAGCATGCCAGAGGAATTACTTGACACAAGAATTTTTTGGTTCCCAAAGCCTACCGATTAACTTGCTTTCATGAAAAAAAAAAAGAAAAAAAAAAAATTGACTGGCAACCTAAAGAAAATACAACCAAGATAACAATTTCATTAAACCTTATAGCCAAACTTTGAATTTCAGCCTTTTTCCGTACCATTTCAACACACCTGGAGTGGCATATTCATTGTCACAACACTGCAAGAAAAACCTGTGCATCATCTGAACAAGTTTCTTCTACCTGTAGCTTCATATCTTAATCTTGTACTAAAATATTTGATTACAAAATGAAAAAAAAAGCACAATTCACTATCAACTGAAGTCAGCAAGAATCTTCCTTGGAGACAGAATTTAACTTGAACAAGTCTTGGGCAAATGGGGATAAAAGGAGGGTACAGAAGGATAAAGTACAACTGAGTTTCCACTTGGAGGAAATTGCTTTCCCGGAAGTACTCCCTCCTCCCAAACGCTCCCTTAGCACTTAAGAGTTTTCAAAACCCATTCATTTCACATTAGAATTTGGAATAGGTTGAACCAGTCTTATTTTGGGAAAACAGAGCCAGAGATGCATCATATGCAGATTTCTCAAGAAGAAATCGGTGGAGAAATGCTAATGAGTTATGATGCGATTACTACAAATAGCAATATTCTAGAAGATTCAGAGTACAATTATATCCAGAGCTACCAAAGGCTCAAATACTCAGTCACCCAGAAGAGCAGGAAGGAATCAAAGCAGTATTACTATCACTAAGAGTACTTAAATCGCGCCTTCCATGCAAAAGCCCAAAAATGTTTCATAAACACTGATTCACAGCACTACTTTAGAATGTGCATGATAAATGTTTATCCTCCTCTCACTAGGCACAGAGGACTTAGTGTACAACAATATGGCAAATCAGCAGCAGAGCTGAATCCCTGCGTAGTCTGATCTGACCATAATCCCAGCGTGGCAGGGTCCTCCGGAGCTCCCCCAGTGCCACCCCCCTGCCCAAGCAGGCTCACCCAGAGCAGGGGGCACAGGACAGCGGCCAGGCGGGGGTTGAAGATCTCCAGAGAAGGAGACTCCACAGCCCCCCTGGGCAGCCTGGGCCAGGGCTCAGGCACCCTCACAGTCAAGAAGTTCTTCCTCCCGTTCACCTGGAACCTCTTCTGCTTCAGTTTGTGCCCATGGCCCCTTGTCCTGGCGCTGGGCACCACTGAGAAGAGTCTGGCTCCGTCCTCGTGACACCCACCCTTGAGATATTTGGAAGTGTTGATGAGATCCAATCTCACTCTTCTCCAGGCTGAACAAGCCCAGCTCCCTCACATAATGCACATCTCTTACCTGATGCTCTAAAATTTACCTGTAGGTTATGAGAGAAAGTCAAAAAGAACACCTACAGCATCACAAGCCAAGTATGAGAATGTGAAAGAAGATATGAAATAAGTGTTTATATCACAATTAGAGAATACAATAGCCTTTACCTATTTTAATATTTCATGTAAGTAGCTGCTGTCATTGTCAGTGATGCTGTAGCACCATGAACATGAAAAGTGGTCTGCACAGTGACTGACTGTAGAAGAAAGTGGCACAACTGCAGAGAAAAAGGTATTTACAGAGTCAATTCCCGTTAAAACATAATTCAAATGATTTTTCCAGCATACACCTCCCTGATCCAAACAAGAAACATACTTCTTTGGTTAATCAAGCAGAAAAAAGTACGATGACAGAAAAGCAAGACATGCTCAGTGTTAGTCTCCCAACTGCACCCAGGTTTACCAGCTCTGATTTCCAGCCTGCTGTTTGTCGATGTTTCTTATTGAAATACCCACAAACTAGTGCCCTGTCCGCAAAGTTATTGGGAGGTACAATGGGAAGATGATGTATTTTACAAAAATATTCCCAAAAAAACCTAAGACTTCTTTAGAGTTTGCTCTTTCAACATTTCCTTCAAAGAAAACAAAAAAATTCAAGTTTTATACAGCTGCATAAATCCACAACTGCATACATCCAAATGTCATGCTCTGAAATCAAAGAGAATCAAAATCCAATCATGCTTGAGATAAGGAAGAAATAGGAAGACCTTAAGGAAAGATGATCACTTCCTCAAGTCAAATGCTTCCCACACAAATAGGATTCTCCTGCTTGCACCCCAGCGTGATTTGCGTTTTCACATAACAAATAACCCGGCTCAAAGTGGCAGGGCTTAAGCCCTGCAAGCTCATCAGCTGCAGTTTCTCATACTTGAATCACAGAATCGTTTAGGTGAAGAAATTTTTCCAGATGTCCAACCTCACCCTGCCCTGGCACAACTTGAGGCTGGTGCCCCTCGTCCCATCGCCCCTTCCCTGGGAGCAGAGCCCGACCCCCCCGGCTCCCCCCTCCTCTCAGGCAGTTGTAGGCAGCCATGAGGGCTCCCCTCAGCCTCCTCTGCTCCAGGCTGAACCCCCCCAGCTCCCCCAGCCGCTCCCCAGCAGCCTGGGGCTCCAGACCCCTCCCCAGCTCCGCTGCCCTTCTCTGGACACGCTCCAGCCCCCCCAGGGCCTTCGGGGAGGGAGGGGCCCAACCCTGACCCCAGCAGTCGAGGGGCGGCCCCCCCAGTGCCCAGCACAGGGGCACGGTCCCTGCCCTGCTCCTGCTGGCCACACCACTCCTGATACAAGCCAGGATGCCGCTGGCCCTCTTGGCCACCTGGGCACCCTGCTGGCTCATATCCAGCCCCCTCTCGACCACCACCCCCAGGGCCTTTTCCGCCGGGCAGCTTTCCAGCCCCTCTGCCCCACGCCTGGAGCGCTGCCTGGGGTTGTGGTGACCCCAGGGCAGGACCTGGCCCTTGGCCTTGTTGACCCTCACCCAACTGGGCTGGGCCCATGGCTCCAGCCTGGCCAGGTCCCCCTGCAGAGCCCCCCTCCCCCCCAGCAGATCAGCACTTCTGCCCAACCTGGTGTCATTTGCAAACTGGCTGAGGGTGCCCTCGATCCCCTCATGCAGATCACTGATAAAGATGTTAAGCAGAACTGGCCTCAACACTGAGCCCTGGGGGACACCACTTGTGCCTGGCTGCCAACTGGATTGAACTCCATTCACCACAACCCCCTGGGCTCGGTATACATAGGGCTGTACTATGCATTTAGCATTGCTCTTCAAAGGAACCTGACACAGCATTAACAAAACACCATAATGGAAATAATCTCTCCTTTTCAAAGACAGTCAAGTTACTAGGAGCTCATGGGTTAGCAGCTGGAAGGAAGCAAAGGAATCAGCCAGCAGCACATTTGGATTCATTATTTTATTTTTAATCCTCATACCAAAGAGCAATATTAAAGAAAGAGCACAGTGGAAGAGATCTGCCACATATTAGCACTGCGCATACCAGGCTGCGGTTGCAAGCAAGAAATAAATTAGGATCCAGTAAATGAGTAAAATCATCTCCGAAGGCTTCCATATAATTAAACTCAAATGAGGAAAATTTAACAAGGTTTTTCTTCCTGAGATCCAATACAACAAGGGTTAGCTTTTGCTGCTAAATACATAATGGGAGGAAAAGACAAAATTAAGGCTGAACAACTACAAGCACTCCCCGACAACACAGTGCCATTAATTTCCATGGTAGAACAGCATACCCTGTTTGGCATTCTTAACTGATGCTATATTTGATAGAAAGACAAATGAACATTTCTCAGTTTTGAACCACTGAAGGTTTGAATATCCAGGCTTAGCTCTCCTCACTTTGTTCTGACCTACAGACCACTGAAAATATCTCTGTAAAAATATTATACAATAGAACACAGCACAACAAAGATGATCTAGAGAGATCTGGGAAAGAGAAAAATACCTAGATGAGTAATTCTGACAATCTGATCTTCCCAAAACATCTGAACACACTATAGTTTCTTCCAAACACTTCAACTCATTTCTCCCTCCTAAAAAAAAAAAAAAAAAAGAGGTACATGACCAAGTTAATTCAGTATAAATCTGTGTTTCAGTTTCCTTATCCATCTGAACATGCAGCTGCAAAATCATCAACCCTGCAAAAACAGGCAGTGGGGTTCAAGACCAACTCTTCCAACAGCAAATATTTAGACCAAATTAAGGTACTCACATAACATTGCTGGAGGTAGATCCCACAGTGAACTTGCCTTTACTGCATTTCATCTTGCTAGCTTCAGGACTTATTTTTCCCCACTTTGTCAAGAATGTTTCCTGTTCTGATACCATTTTCCAAAGCATTTATCACTTTCCCCAGCACAGACTTGATCTACTCGTTTTCTAGGTCTCGCCATCTACTAATCATGCGATTCATCAGTGAAAATACTTAACAGGACTGAGCCAGGAAAAAAACATCCAAGTATCGTACCTGAAATGCCTTCCAAACTTGCTGCGTATTTTCTTAGTTCATCCCAAGGTCAAAAACTCTCCCAAGGTCACGATACAATCATACTCTGCCACCCCTTTAGCGATGAGATCACCCTCTCCAAGATGATAAACAAACAGGTTTGAAATCAATTGTCTTTAACAGGCACTGGGTATTTTCTTAACAATTTAAGTGGTTTCAGATAGTTTGTTCTAAATTCTTGCACTTCCGTGCTTTTATTGCCTGCTCCTAGTGGATAAACAAACATACAATATAAACCCCACGATTAACGAATAATTAAATGAACAACATTCTATATTTCAGACAAGCATGAATTTGACTGTCTGTATACACAATTGAATACGGATGAAGGGAAGTCCCCACCCTACAAACCCCAGGCACATTTGCTGAATAACTGGACCCAGAGGATGTATGACTGCAATCTTTTCACTGGAGGTTTCTTCACAGCTGCACAACTTGCACTACAGACTAAAAAGTTTAGGTTTTATTTGTCCATTATTTTACATTCAAATTGTACATGGTAATAACTTTTAAGAAGCTATAAAAAGTTGTCCCAAATAATATCTAAATCAAGCTTTCGGGCTTGTAGCATGGCTTTCTCCCCGGTCTAGGAAGCCTGAGGAAGAAAGCAGAGATGTGAGCTGCCTCCCACCACCTGTAAGGACAGTGCAGTGCCAGCCTGATGCCACTGGGAGTCAGCAACCCACTGCTGCAGGGCAAGGTCCTCCCCAGCTGTGGGGAAGGAACAAAGGAACATGGAGAAACAGGCACACATTTACCTGTAAAACCGTGGAATTGATGATTGTGTGCCTGAAGATCGAAGAAATTATTTTGCCAGAACACAAAGAATGTAGGTCACGCCGTCTTACACCGACCCGCTCATTTCACGGCACAGTTATCAGCTTGTAATGAAGGGTCAGGGAAAAGCAAAGCAACCCTCGTGCAAAAGCACTTCAAAGGCTACATGCAAACTCAGAATTCCCTTAATGGTACCTAAATGCGACCGCATTTCACAGTAACCCAACAATTCACTGTATCGTGGCTTTACAGTCCATATCAACCCTACTTTGTGTGTCAGAACACAAAGTAAAAAAAAAGAAAAACAAAACAGCCTCATTCAAATGCAGAGCAAGTTTTACATCAGCTTTTTTTTTTTTTTTTTTTTTTTTTTTTTTTTGGCCAGAAGCCCAGTACCACAAGTTGTGCGAAAACTGTTAGCATTTAAGTCCAGCTACTGAAATCAGTAAGAAAATTCCCATTCTCTGCAAATGGTTCAACACTAGAAGTTCATCTATGAGCGCACCAGTAAATAATACAGATTTCAAAAATATTATGCAAAAAAAAGTAACAATGATCTGGTGCTGTCAGGTATGAGAAATACAAATTATTTAAGCTGTACCTTGTTTTTTTTCAGTAAGGACCGGCGTGCTAGCTGTACTTTTCAGACCCACGCCATTCCCTCCCGGCAGGAAGGTAACGCCAGCCAGCACAGCAAGCGCTCTGTAAACTCTGAACTGTTTTATTACGTTCGTGCAACGAATGCTGAGCTTTCAAACGGCCACGAGAGATCGGAATCAGCACAGCAGATCTCAAATACAACAAGGGAAGATTCATGACACAGTCAACTGCCGGGGGTGTGCTGTAAGCATTCCAGAAAGGTAACCTGTGTATTTACACAACATATACTGACATTGCAAAGGCTGCTAGCGCATCATTTTGAATTTTAAAAATAGTAATTCCCACTGTCAAGTTTATAACATCGATAGCTTTACGGAATGTCCTAAAAGGACAAGCGGAAAATTAGTCATTTCTGATCTGCAACAAGTCTGTCTATTTTTCGCTCAGTTTCCTAAGACAGTAAGGCTTCCGAGGCTGACAGCACTCTGTTCGCAGTCACGCCTCAGCCGTGGGCATTGTAAGGCGATCTGAAAGCCGATTAATATACCTTAAACACAAGGAGTCACATGGAAAAGACGAGGGGTAACGGGTACAAGTTAATCTTGAGAAGATTCCGACTGAACACGAGAGGAAAATTTTTCACCATGAGAACAATCAACGATTGGAAAAATCTCCCCAGGGATGCGGTTGACTCCGCCACGCTGGACAAGCCTCAGCTGGACAGGGTGCTGGGCCATCTTGTCTAGGCTGTGCTCTTGCCTAGAAAGGTTGGATCAGATGAGCCTTGAGGGCCCTTTCCAACCTGGTATTCTATGATTCATGATTCAAGTAGAAGTTTATACTCATGCAATCACAGTGTAACTGAGGTTGGAAGGGACCTCTGGAGGTCACCTAGTCCAACCTCCTGCTGGAAGCAGGGCTAACTTCAAGGCTAGGGCTTCACCCTATCAACCATTTCCAAGGATGCCGATTCAACCACCTCTGTGGGCCCCGGTCCAGCACTTCACCACCCTCCTTGGGAAAAAATTATTTCCTTGTCTCCAGCTAGAATTCCTCCCTACTGTACCACATCACCACTGCTGCTTCTCCTGTCACTGTGCCCCTCCAAGAAGAGTCTTCCTCTGCCTGCTCCAAATCCCTCTTCTGGCAGGGAAGCACCACTGCCAGATCCTCACCTTCAGCCTCCTCCTCCCCAGGCCAAACAAGCCCAGCCTCCGCAGCCTCTCCTCAGGCACCATGTACTCCAGCTCCTCGACCATCTTGGGGTACTCCACCAGACTCAGGCCACTTTGTTGACCTCTCTCTTATACTGGCAGCCCAGAACAGGAGATAGGATCCAGCTGTGGCCAAGAAGAGGGAATATTCAGTTCCTTCCAGCTGCCAGTTACGCTCTTATCAATGCAGCCCAACGCTTGGCTGGCCTTCATTGCAGCAAAGAGTGTGCTGTCAGCTTGCTGTCCACCTGGTCCTCAGGCACTTCTCTGAAGGGCCACCATTCGGTACTGACGTACAGGGATTTTCTTCCTTAGTGAGAAAGAATCCGCATTTTTCACAGCTAAGGCTCACGAGATTCCTCTTCGGTCATTAATCCACCTCACTGAGGTGCTGAACGGCAGCCCTGTCCTCCAGCATATAACCCACTCCCTCCAACTTGCCATCATCCATAAACTCAATGTGAGTGCATTCCCCCCATCCCCCTGGGTCACCGGTGATGACATTACACAGCATTACCCCAAGGACTGACCCCTGAGGAACACCACCAGTTAGATTCTAAACAGCTGACTGGGCTAACTGGGCAGTAGTTCTTCAGGTCCTCTTTCCTGCCCTTCTTGAAAAAGCAGGTAACATTAACCTTTTTACAGTTATTACAAATATCCCCCAGTCATCACAACCTTTCAAAGATGATGGAGAGAGGCCTTTCGTGATGTCAGCCAGCTCCACCACCACCTTCAGATACCCAAGTCCATAGGGCTGGACAGGGCATATGTCCAGTTTACCTAAGCAGTCACTTTCTTGAGCTTCCACCACCCCAGGCTCTACTTCTCACCCACAAGCTCTTCTACACAGACCGAGAAGGAAGATGCAAATGAAACTATGGGTTGGTCCCATTTCTTTGGAACTGAACCAGGAGTGATCTTTCTATTCATTCCAAACAAATTATTTCGAATTTCATAGAATAGTCCAGGTTGGAAGAGATCTTGCAAGATCATCTAGTCCAACCTCTTGTGGGAAAGGAAGCCTACGTGAGAGCCTAATTTGCAATTAGAATGGAATAGTTCAGTTGGAAGGGAACTACAACCATCAGCTAGTCCAACTGTCTGAAAGAAGAACATACTAAATTCCTAATACCTGTCAACTCTGCTACAGCCACTTCAGCAATCTAACAGCTAATAATCAAAACTATTAACTTTCCTCCAAGCATCAACCTCTTTACTGAGCCCAAATAAAGATAAAATTTAGTTTAACTATCTACGTGAGATTTCAGAACAGCTCATTTCACACAAGGTAGCTATGACATCTTATTTTCATTCCTGTGCAAAAATCCCTTAACCGCTTGCTGTCTAAATCATAACTCCAACATGAACATTTAACAGTGTTCCTCAACACTTTTACATAATGAGAAAGTCAACTACTCCTCTATATGGTTCTCTGGACCACTGAAAAAGCAATGAGCATCCCCTGATTTTTAGATTTTTGTTTCTTTGTTTAGACCATATTTACAAGAGCTGTAGTTTCTATTGTACTGTCCTCTGACTTTTACAAAAATGCTCACTCTTTTATCTTTTCCACAGTAAATTACTATTGAAACAAAAGGTACCTCTGTCACAAGTACTTTATTGTGATGTTTCTACTTAAAAAAAAAAAAAGGAGAAAAAAATTTCTACTAAAAATGGACTTTGGGGAACGTAGACATTAATTTGCAGCACTTAAGAAGGAGAACCAAAGACTTGATGCTACTGGATCCTATTTGTAATACCTATGCTTAGCTAGATGTAGAATCAAAAGTTTTGCAGGACAGGGCTTAAATCATCCTCATAATCAAAAACAAACCAAGAGAGGAAACAGACAAACTTTTCACTGATAAAACAAACAACATAAACAGTAAGGAGTATCGCTATGTTGGTTACAGAATTTTTCTCTTACAGCCTGATGTCAAAAGTTCCACAACATCTTTATGTTATCATAAATGTGCACTTTGGCTGGAAGATACGGTCCCAGTCTTCTCTTCAATAAGCAAAAAGTTGAGGTAAGAGTTGAGAAGATGCTTCTTAAGCCAATTTTAACCACAGTTAGCCCACTGCTGAGCTGCGCTGGGTTGTTGCCTGTTGGAATAAGTGACAAAACAACACAGAGACAACAACAAATAACCAGGGCACAGCAGCACAGGTTGCTTCGTTTGATGGGCAAGCTGGGACTTGCTGATTTGTGTGGCCCTCATGAAACCACATGAGCCTTGCTTGGTGCAAATTACAAACACAGGTTTTCAGTGTTATTCTGTCTTTGTCAATCGAAATCATAGTAAAAATAATCTCTTGCAACAGAAATACAGAATAAAGGTGCAAGAGCGGCCATAATACAACAGGCAGAAGATCCGCCTGGCTTACTGTCTGTCTGCACCTGCATCCCCTCGACCCAAGAAGGGCAGCAGCACACTCACAACAAGCTTGGCTCAGCTCCATCTGGTATTCCCAGAGCTGAGCTCCAGTTGTCAAAGCAGCAATTAAACCACGGTGCAAAACAAATGCAGGAAAGGAAGCAACAGCCACAGTCAAACAACAAAACTTGACACCCAGGAAGGATCAAAATAAACTGACCCATGATGAACACCATGAAGGTAAAACAAGAAGCAGGAGGCAAGTTCACCAGCCCATAACATCACGTACAACTTAGAATCATAAAGTTACCTGTAAAATTTGTCTGTAAATCAGCATTTAAATGAACTTCATTTCTACTTAAATATATACAAGAATACATAACAGTGTGAGAAACATCCCTTCTACTCTGTAGCAAATTAGCCTTCCTGAAAACACATGGTGAAGGTCCTTCAGCAGAAGGCTTTTGGAAACTGAATTAAAATTAAAATATCCAAGTCCCCAAATTCACATGTTTGTTGAGGCTGGACTTGCCTTTAACGTGTCTTATTCATGTTGCTGTTACCACTCTTTGGTTTAGTTTCTATTATTTTTCCTGATAAGACTGAAACCCATACCACTCCATGGTTCTTCTCAGAGAACATTTATAAAAATTGATGTGACATTGACCACTGGTTGCCATTTGTCTGTTACACCTCCAAGTTCCTTCAGAACTCTGGGATGAAGCTCTGGAGCGATCACTATCTTGTAACTTTTCATTTTGGGTTGTCCTCTTACACCTTTCCTAATACAGAACTGTGGACGTGACATCCATAAACATCTCCAGACCCGAGTACCCTGCACAAAGATGCCTCCCAGCAGTTTGCAAGAGTCAGAACTTGTGCTGGTGCTACCAGCCCTTTACACTTCTGGAAACCACCTGGAGAACAGCGGGACAGCTAAGACCCAGTGCCAGAACCATGCAGTACCACAGGAAGGAAACTTCTCAATGCTCTGACACAGGGAAACTTCAGATGTTGAACCAAGAACAGGGGGGTGGCAGCATGGGATGGGACACCCACGATCTCCAGAAATTGCCTCTTCCATGTCTCCAGCATCGATATGAACACAGCAAAGTGCGCAGAGCCACGTATGAGCCCTTCTAGGGCAGGAATGGCTCCCTGGGGCCACTCCAGCCCCGCTGGCTCTGACTTCCCAGAAGGGTTGGTGGCCAAGCCAACGGCCCCCATCCCTCTCCAGGACAGAGGAAGGCACAAAGGAAACAGGACAGTTACACACACCCCCTTCTCCCAGGAGGGGAGGGGGAATCAGGCCAGTTACAGCCCCCCCTCTCCCAGGGGAGAATGCAGGGGATGGAGAGGCATCAGACCGGTAACAGCCCCCGTCTTCTCCGGGGCAGGAGAAGGGAGGGGGGGCTCAGATGCACACCCCCCCTTTGTCTGGGGCAGAGGAATCAGCCAGCGATAGCCCCTTCCCGGGGCAGAAGGCGAGATCAGGCCACTTTACCCACACCCACCCCGCAGGGAAGGAGAATCACGAGTGAACCTGCCAGCCGCACCCCGCTGTCCCCAAGGCCGCTGAGGGGCTGCTCAGAGCGGCTACCACCTCCCTGACCCGCTGCTCCCGAGCGCCGCCGCCCCGAACCCCTCCCCGTACTCACAGGAACCCGCTCCTCCTCCTCCCCCTCCTCCTCCTCCTCTCCCGGCTCCATGGCCGCGGGCAGGGCAGAGCAGAGCCGGGCCAGCCGCCCCCTTCTCCTCACAGCGGACGCCCCGGGGCCGCGGCTCCCTGCGCTGCGCCGCCCCCCGCCCCGCCCCGCCCCCGTCGTTAGGGACTCGCTCCCACACCGCGGCGCGCCCCCCGGGGCCGGGCGGCCCCCCGCCCGCAGGGCCGATGGGAGCGCTGCGGGGTGGGGGGGGGGGGGGGGGGGGGGGGTGTCTCCACACAGCAACCCGCCCCCAGCCCCGGCCCTGCCTCCCGCCCCCAGCCCCGGCCCTGCCTCCCGCCCTCAGCCCCGGCCCTGCCTCCCGCCCCTCAGAGCCGCCCGCCGGGTCAGAGGGAGCTTGGGGGTGGGTGCACGCCGCCGGGGAATTCCTGTCAGTGAGAGGTTTTTTCAGATGAGTGTGGTGGCTGCGTGGCTTCTCCTGTGGCAGGGAGCCGTTTCCCCCTGCTCTTCTGTGCCAGTCCGCTTGTGGAGAGGCCATACATGATCATTGCGGGCTTTGGGAGTTGGTGATGAGTGCACATGAAAACCCGGCGGCAGACATTTTGAGGTAGTGGAGGCGTTAACCAGGGAATGAGGTGCGATTTCCTAGGTGGGAAGTCCGTTCGGCTTACTCAAACGACGTGTGGAAAACAGACTCCCCAGTCTGTAAGATTGTACAGTAGGTATGTTTATTCAGCGTTGGGCCAAAGTCGTGCGCACCGCAACACGGCAGCTTGTCCTGTTTATATGTAGCAAAGTGTTACATATACATGAAGTTTCCCAATACGCCTATACATAGGCATAACCTGTCCCCGCTTCGTATTAAAATTAGTTTCAAGAGGTCATTTCCATAAGTCCCTCCCGACTGCGCATGCTCAGTGATTTGAGTCGGTGGTCTTCAGGGGTCGTTTACTTCGTCCACTCCTCTTCTTTACCTTGTCCTTTTGGTGAACTCCAGCTTCTACTCCCCTTATTCCACTGTCAGAACAACACAGCCAGTACCAACCAGCTCCCCATCCTTGGCTATTGTGATAGATAGTAAACTGTTTGTTCATCAAATTCAATTAAAGACAATGGAAAAAGCAAGAAGTATGAATGTAATAAATAAATATATAATGAATTTGTTCTCAAACCGGCAGATGAGGGAAGAAGGCCCCCCTTATTCCTCATATCGACAAAGTGCCGGACACTTTGTTCTCCTAGGTGCCTTCCAAGGCCTGTAACAGAGATGGGCCATCTCCTACTAATATCTCCTCTTCCACATTCCCTACAGTGTTAGTTTCTTATCTATAGTTTACTTCATATGATGTAATGCTAGCAATTTAAGATGGATCTACAGTTGGCTTCGAAGAGGTCCTTTTGTTAACCCTTTAGCCTCCCTTCACAAAGCTCTCCAAGCAGGAGGGGTGGTCTGTCTGTGGCCATCTGTCAGGGACCATAATCCTGGTCAGGTTGAAGAAAAGGCATCGAGTTTGGGGGAGATAGGTTGGACATTAGGAAAAATTTTTCAATGGAAGGGTTGTCGAGCACTGGAAGGGGCTGCCCAGGAAGGGGTCGAGTCCCCAGCCCTGGGGGGATTGAACAGCCGGGCAGAGGCGGTGCTGAGGGCCAGGGTTTGGGGGTGGGATGGCAGGGGTAGGGGAACGCTTGGGCTGGGGGAGCTTCAAGGGCTTTGCCAACCTAAATGGTTCTATGATTCTACTCTGCAAGGGCTGCTTTAGGCCTGGGTGTCAGCAAGCTCCCCCCAGTTGTTCATTCCTTCCTTCTGGGTGCCTCAAGGGAAGAGGGAAGCTCCACGTTTCCCCTGGCACAGCCACTGCTCCTCTCTCTGAGGCATTCAGTGCAAGTACTATGACTTTACGTTTTGGCTGGTTGTCAGCAAGGACAGGGAAGGAATTTCCCCTTAAAAGCACAATCGTCCAGCTATATTTTATTTATTTACCCTTCCTCTAAAGCACCAAGAGCGGGTGGCAGTTGAAGCTGGAGCAGCAGAAGATGCAGATCATTGATCTGGCACGGTACTGACAGTCCTTCCCCCACGGCTCGAGAGGTACGGAGGAGTGAGAGGAGTCTCAAGAGTCATTGACTGCAGCTTGACGATCCGTGTTTCACAGACAGAACGTCGTTTAATCTTTCATAAAGTTATTGAGCTCCTTCTCAAAAGCAATTAAGCTTTTCTGGTGTTGGTATAAGCAATATATCCAGCTGTCTGGATGAATATAGCTCCAGATTGTCCACCTCTCATATATAAGGCAATAAATAACCACCAGTTTTCATTCCCTCCTAAGCAGAGGGAAGCTGAAGTAGACTGAAGAATAAAGGTGCCTCCATAACATTTTCTGTCTCCTGAGTTATTTCTTCTCCTCCTAGCAGCTATCTGCCATGTATCCAGTGTAACATCTCCCAAAAGGCAGCGTATGCTCATTTTTGTCTGCGTTAATTCTACAGTGAATTGGGTGTTATTTTTCAGCGCTCGATAAATCAGAACGCGAAAGTACGTCAGGGCAAGCATTCCTTAAAACAATTAAAAAGCTGACAAGAAAATGCGGCTTTATATCTGAACCCATCTCCCCTTACAAATGCAATTAAGTTTGCTGGTCGCAGCCTACCCCAGTCCTTGTTTATGCACATCCCCCAAAATCATCACTTAATAATTTTATGAGTGGGGCTTAAGAAAATAACACGTGTCGGGGTGTGTGCCTGGGGTGAGTGGGTGAGGGAGAGAAGAGGCGGCAATAAAGAAGTGAATACCGCTGCGAGAAGCAGCGATTCCCTGCTTGCTTTCCCTGGGAATCGCGAGGAATAGCCTGTTTTGATTTCCGTGCCATTTTCCCCTAATTACGGTGGTGCAAGGCAGAGCAGGATTTAGCCCCTACGTTGTAGCGCTAATAACAGTTCCATATGTCATCTGCGAGAAAGCTTGCCATTTGCTTTCCCCTGCTGCAAATGACTGAAGGGCTCCTCTTGTCGTACAATACAGAAATTCTGTCATTCCCTTTATTTTTAGAAGAGCAATTCACAGGCAGAGAGGGGAGGAGGACGGGTTTTTTCTGAATGTTTATCGCTTACACATCATACAGGAAGCTCTTCACGTTCCTTATTAATTTTCTAACAATATCCAGCGACTTAACTCAGTCTGAGATGTAATATGCTAAAATCCTCTCCGATAAAATGTCACTTGAAATTAAAATCGGAGAGGAATTTTTAAAAAGGCCATCGCTGTGGAAGATTTTCAGAGAGAGCCGGGCCTGGCCCACCCTGCCTGGTCCGGCTTCCCCCAAAACCCTGTAAAGCCCAAGGGCTTTTAAAGGTGAATTATAAAGTGTTAAAATATGGTGGTTGATTAATGTGCTCATTCCAGAGGAGACATAAAATGCAGGTATCCCTCATGACTGCAGATATCTTGGAAAAAGCAATATTTAAAAATCGGGTCCTGGCGTGGGGCAGTGACACGTGTGATTCTGCCCCTCTGCTCTGCTCTGGGGAGACCTCCCCTGGAGCCCTGCGTCCAGCTCGGGAGCCCTCAGCACAAGGAGGACATGGACCTGTTGGAGCGGGGCCAGGGGAGGGCTACTAAAATGCTCCGAGGGCTGGAGCCCCTCTGCTCTGGGGCCAGGCTGGGAGAGTTGGGGGTGTTCAGCCTGGAGGGTCTAAGGAAAGGGCTGCGGGGGGGTGAAACCCTGGCAGGGGTTGCCCCGAGAGGGGGTGGAGGCCCCATCCCTGGGACCATTCCAGGCCAGGTTGGACGGGGCTGTGAGCAACCTGATGTGGTTGGAGATGCCCCTGCTCCTGCAGGGGGGTTGGACTAGATGGCCTCTAGGGGTCCCTTCCAACCCAAAACATTCTATGATTCTATGATTCCATAATTGCAAAGCTTTTGACGTGGGGATTTGTTCCATCTAGCGCAAAAGCACCGAGGCAACAGAGGACTCTGGATATGACCTGAGTGGAAGCGTTTAATAAAAGCACCATGAATATTAATGTTAATTAAGGGTCTCTGTCCCTTACCACAGCCGCTGGTCCTGGGCAGCCTGAGAGGATAAAGGGATCTCTGAATGCTTGTGATATCCTCGGCTACCGCACTTTTTAACCGGCCTCTTGTCACGCCAGCGAAATACTAAACTGTTTTTCAAGTAATTTGCTGAAGATCTAATTGAGTTTTCAGGCTGTCGGATTTGGATGCGCTGAGGTAGTTGGAAATTTATAATTATTGGGAGCTGGTCGACAGGATTCTTTAGCTGTGCTGGAAAATCTCAGCTATTTTAGTGTTTGTGTATTTCAGTGTCGGGTTGATCTCAAGAGCATTTACACCTGATGGAGCCGGGTCCTCTCTGTCTTTTCCTGGTTTGTGATTGAAAAAATATATGTGGTTTAGTGGGAGAGACGCAGGTAATCTCTACATCTAGTCTTGGTAAAAAAAAAAAGAAGAGGGAAAAAGCAAGGAAGTGAAGATAAAGCGTATCAGTGGGCAGAAGGGTGGGCAGCAAGGAAAAAGAAAGTGCTCATACGGGAGAAGACTGATTAGGTCGGTGATGCAATTAGTGAGAGGGCAGTGGGAGTGCTCCGTTAAAAGAAGAGCTGAAATGTGTATGTATTAGTGCGAGTGAGGGAGTTCAAACTGCGGATGCAGGTCATGAAACCGGGTATTAGGATAACGATAATGACGACTTAGAGCTCATGACTAGAGCACAGGCACCGAAGAGTCGGTGCTGCTCAGGGAAGATGGAAGTAAGTATGTGGACGGGGAGGCTGCGCTACGTGCCGTGGTTTACACGTGGAGAAATAGGAGCTGGAATGGGTAGGACAGAACCGGCGTAGGTCAACATGGCTTGGAGGAAAGCTGGAAAAAGATTTTTCTCCTCGCTGTCTGCGGTAGCGGTAACAATCTGCGGTAATTACTGAAATGCTGTTGGAGAAAGCAGGAGCATTTATTATTCTCTGGAGATTTCAACCCCTGCCTGGACGCTGTCCTGTGCCCCCTGCTCTGGGTGAGCCTGCTTGAGCAGGGGGGTGGGACTGGCTGATCTCCCAAGGTCCCTTCCAACCCCTGCCATTCTGGGATTCAGTGATTAGCTGATTCTGTCTAAATCAGATTGAGGGATAAACAGAATCTGGGCTTAACTGCTGTTTCCAATCTCAAAAGAGCAAATCAGGATTAAACCGAGAAAACTGTTAAAAAGATGATAGGATCACAGAATGCTTGGGGTTGGAAGGGACCTTAAAGATCATCTCCTCCAACCCCCCTGCCATGGGAAGGGGCGCCTTCCACTACACCAGGTTGCTCAAATCCCCGTCCAGCCTCGCCTTGAACCCTTCCAGGGATGTGATAAAATGATCTGAGGAACTCGAGTCTGGCATCACTTCACCAAACATTCGAAGTTGGGATGATGGTTGCCTCCTAGTCCCTAACAGGGTATAGGATCACAGAATGGTTTGGGTTGGAAGGCACCTTTGAAGATCATCTTGTCCATGCCCCTGCCATGGGCAGGGATGTCTTCAACCAGATCAGGTTGCTCAAAGCCCTGTCCAATCCAGCCTTGAAGACTTCCAGGGATGGGGCATCTACCACCTCTCTGGGCAACTTGGCCCAGTGTCTCACCACCCTTGTCTTAAAAAAAATGATTTAGCATGCCTAAAATCCACTCTCTGAGGGTACGTGGTTCCTTCCAGTGACCCCAGGAGGTGCTTAGGATAACTAAACACCTAAGGAAGGTACTCTGGTAAGATGCCCAAAATCAGGTTAAATAGACCCAAGTTTTGAGGACCTGAACATGGAGAAAGCTTGAAAATTCTGTCAGTGGTGTGTGAGTTGCTTAAAATTGTATTCCCTATACAGGAGGGAAAACTCTGCCTTGAAAAGCTCTGGATCTGGGTGGAAAACAACCTCTGAGAGGGGACTGGGAATAAACAGGGACCCTAAGAGAGTGATTGAGAGCACTCATCGCCAAAGAAAGATTTATCCTAGAGGTCAGAAAGCTTAGGATGCAGTTAGGAGTGTGCAAGGGTAAGCTGGGATGAGAAAAGGAACCGCAATGCCTTTCTCCCGAAGAGAGGGTAATGCTGGGCCCCCTGATTTCAAGCAAAAGAAGAACAATTTAGTCAACCTTTCTCCAGTGACCCAAAGTAGGCTGACATCCCAACCAACATCCAGCCGGTGCAGCTCCTGCAAGTATCACAGTCACCGATTCAGGACTGGTGTCTTGACTCACGTCTTATGCAATCCTTCTCCTCAGCAGGAAGCGAGAAAAAAACCCTCTTAAATCTGCCCACACAGCGTCTCTAATGCCTGAGCTGAAAGTGGTAGGAAATTACGATAGATGTACGGAGCCCTTCCCCAGGTTTCAGGCAAATCAGGGGAAAGTTCCTTCGGAAAAATGTACAGCTAATTATGGATTTTCCAGCTGCGATAATGTTTGGAGGTCTTAGTCTTTCTTTAGTTAAATCAGAGGTTTACGACTGAACGCTTACATTTCTGGTAGGAGTCTGTAGGGATTAGCCTTTGAATTGGTAAATCAGCTGCCTGAATAAACCACTCGGCAAGCGAAAACGTTACGTTCTTTGAGTTATGTGCTAAGTTTAAGCAAGGAAATAAATAAGTGGATTTAGTGGGGGTGACAAATGACAAACTGGCAGCGCTGGAAACTGGAGTCTTTCTTTTACCCACAGGTTCAGAATAGCTCCTGCAGGACACTTTCTGTCAGCGCCATCCCATGTGCTTCTACCCTGACAGCTGACTTGTTTGCACTCTGTCACCCACACGGACCTCGCTTTCTGCACTGCACAGGGCTGCCAGAAATATCCATTTCTGTTCATTAGAACATTAGGTGATCTTCAGACACTTCGGACCTGATTGTGCCCGGGCTACATAATTCTTCAGACTGATCTCCCTGACAAAGTCTGCAGTAACATCAGGGCTCTGAGGCTGTGCCTGTGGAAGCCAAGACATCTGCTTCATGCTTGAAATATGGAGGAGTCTGTTTAATTTTCCCATCTGTCTTCTTCGGTAACATACTCCTGAGTCCATCCACCACACCAATGCCCTCGTGTGTTGGCATCTAGGGTATCTGAATTACAGACCAAGGGTGGAATCCAGCTGACAGATAAAAAACCATCTGCGTTTAAGTCTCTGCGCAGAGGTTTCTGCATGCAAATTGTGTGTTTAAACCCCTCTGCAATCAGTGGCAATGCAGGATGGGATCCAGTTGCCTAAAAATAGCACCTAGTTCAGTCTGAGGTACTTCTGGAGCTCACCCTTCTGCAATAGCAGCTTTCAGTGATTCCCACAGCATTCGACTGCTGAAATGTGGGTATCTACTCCGGGGTCAGTTGAATCACTCATACAGTTCACTGGCCTCAAGTCTTGTTACCTACCCGCAGACATCTAGTGCCACCTGAGATGTAGCAGAGTGCCCAAGACATCCGTGCAGAGCTGGTAAATCCAACACCAGACCTTTGGGAGACCTGTGCCCTTATGGAAATGGAGATGCGATACCGCTGGGCATCTCAAGTAGCACTCGATGCCTATGTTTGGGCAACAGAATTGATCCTCAGATTTTAATTGACTGTAAAGGGAGCTTAGACACCTCATTCCGATGCTTAGACACCTCATTCCAATGCTTAGACACCTCATTCAGATGCATGTTCGCATGCTCCTCTTTCAGGAGCCCCAGTCTTGTACTCGCAACTCTCAGTCAACTTACACACCTCTCAAGAGGAGCCACTCACTCAATACTCTCCAGACACGTTTTCTCTGATGGCATTTTCTGAAGCAACCTGCTCTCTTCCAGCATTGACCATATACCCATAGTGAGTTTTTCCATGACGTCCAGGTGACCAGTATTGATCGATTGTCTTCTGTGCTCAGCCATCTCAACTCTATCTTGTCTCCACTCTTCGGTTGCTCCTACCTTTGACTCTTCTGCCCTTCTTTCCCGCTGCAAGGTTACCCAGTCTCAGCTCAGCCCCAATACCAGCTCTCTGCTCCCTTGTTCAGACTGCAGAGTGCTTGGGGTGGATAGGCAGCATGGCAGTTATCTAAAGTTAAATTCCTACAGTACAGACTTCTCATCTGAAGTCTGGTGTGTAAGCTCCCTTTGTAATCTGTGGGGAAAAATCATTCTCTTTTAGGGCATGAGTCAGCTGATCTGTTTTAGATCTCTATTTTAGGATGAGATGAAGCATGCCCTCAAAGTTTCTCTTCTTCTGTGGTGATTTTAAAGCGAAGCCAGGGTGACTTGCTCAGGTGGAGATATCTGCGCTGTGACAGTCTATCTTTGGTCTGATGAATCGCAACAATGAAGAGCAAGGGTGACTTCATCCATTATGTATTCATTCTTTTGAGTGGATTCACTCAATCTCAGGTTCTGCTACCTGGCCAATACCCTGTTATACTCTTGCACTGTTCCTCCTTGAGGTTCCCTTTCTTTGCTCTGCTTCTCACCCAGGACAGGGTCTTGCCTAATACTTCCAAGAGTTTAGGCACAAGACATATTGTCAACCTTCCCTAACTCTGTGCTTCCCTGCTCTCAATATGCCTCTCATTTTTTCTCCTCCATGGTCATCAAAGCAGGAGCTTCTCGACTGTCCCCACAATTGCCTCAAATATCTCACGCTGTCTCCTTTGTGCTCACTTTCATCCTGTCCCCTACTCTACCCTTACACCCTTAGTCTGGACTGCTAATTTCTCCTCACAGTACAGTCACGCTTTAGGTTCTGTCATCTCAAAAAACTCTCACCCTGAAACCCATTTGCCACCTCCGTTCCTGCCCCACCTTGCCTTCTCTCTTCCCATCTAAGCTCATTGAATGCACTGAATAACTGCTGCCGCAGATTCATACAATAGTTCAGGGCTGGAAGGCACTTAGCAGATCCAACTAGATCAGGTTTCTCAGGACTCCATCCAGTGAAGTTCTGAATATCTCCAAGGATGGACATACCAAACCTATCTTGGATTCTTCCAGTGTCCATCCCTTTCAATACCTAAGAAATGCTCATGCCAGAGTCCCTCGCGACTTCTTTAGAGTTAAATCTCAAAACCAATACTTCATCCTCACCTTCCCTGACCTGTCAATCAATTCCAGAAGTTACACTGATCTTCCTGAAGTCTTGTCATTCTCTGGCCATCTTCCTGTTCCTCCAGTGGATCCTTCAGCATGGACTTTGGAGAATCATAGACTCATAGAATGCTTTGGGTTGGAAGGGACCTTTAGAGGTCATCTAGCCCAAGACCCCTGCAGGAGCAGGGACACCTTGAACCACATCAGGTTGCTCACAGCCCTGTCCAACCTGGCCTTGAGTGTTTCCAGGGATGGGGCCTCCACCACCTCTCTGGGCAACTCATTCCAGTGTTTTGACACCCTCATTGTAAAGAATTTCTTCTTTATATCCAGTCTAAACCTACCCTGCTTCAGTTTAAAGCCATCCCCCCTTGTCCTGTCCCAGCTGGCCCTGCTAAAAAGCTTGTCCCCCCCTTTCCTCTGGGCCCCCTTGAAGCCCTGACCGGCCGCACTCAGCTCTGCCCGCAGCCTTCTCTGCTCCAGGCTGAACACCCCCAACTCTCCCAGCCTGGCCCCATAGCAGAGGGGCTCCAGCCCTTGGACCATCTCTGTGGCCTTCTCTGGCCCCGCTCCAACAGGTCCATGTCTGTCCTGTGCTGGGGACCCCCAAGCTGGACGCAGGGCTCCAGGGGGGTCTCACCAGAGCACTCAGAATATTTCTCTTCTCAGTCCCAGGGTCTCTGTGTAGGTCTCACGGGGCTCTGCATGCTGCGTGCTGTACGGTCTCCTTGTTACATCTCCTCTGGGAGAATCTCATGGACACAAACCCGGGCTCTGCCTCTGTGATACTGCTCTACCTCTGCGATTCTGTGATAGCGACTTGCAGGTCCAGCCCTTTACCCCAGCAGAAGCCCAGCCTGTGTTTGGTATCCTCATGTTACGGATGTCAGTTCAAGCTCTGAATGGCTCCTGCCAGCCCTCCTCTACTTTTTGTAGCAGGCTATCACTCAGACCTTTCATCTGGGCCCCACCTTTGACTTGGGTCTTCCACTTGGTCCCTTCACTCAAGCTGTCTAAATGTCTCTGACTCTTCCCACCTGAAGGCTCTGAGATGCCGTCACCCACGCCCAGCTGTCTCCCATCCCAAATGCTGCGATATCCCCTTCTCTGGACTTCACAGCCTAGCCCCGCTTGTACTTACCCAAGGGGCGGCTGCAGAACCTTAACATTTCGCTTCCGCTGCCCAGCATCCTCTGGCTCCCTCCTCTCCATCGCCTCCAACTCAAAGGCTTGCTCTTCATTTTCAAGGCCTTTCTTACTTTGGGCGCATCCCTCACCTTTCATCAGCATCAGGAAGCCAGCTCGCCCTGCCAGCGGTGCCAGCCTTCCTTACCTCCGCGCTAGCGTGCGGGCAAGCACCTTCATGCCCTTTCCCGTGCCGCTCCCCGCATTTTGCCGTGATTCCTGCAAAAAGCTGCCTAAGAGCCTCCTGGGGCGCGGAGCTGACTTCCCGTCATGCTGGCTGACATTGTATCATTGTTCCCTTGCTTTCCTCCATCTGTCTGTTTCCATCTGTTGTATCTTGCCTTATCCTCAGACCGTAGCCTTTGCGAGACAGAGACTGTCCTTTTTATTTCTGTGTCTGCGCGGCGCGTGGTACAGCCTGGCCCTTGTCTGTGAGTAGAGCTAAAAAACACCTCCGGGATAAATGTTCGAGAAAATATTCATTTATTTTATTGAACCCGCAGCGATGGGGGCCTAGCCTGCGACTCTCACAAAACGAGAAGAGAGGCGTTGAATTTGTGCAAGACTTGAACTCGACTTCCCAAATACCCATCGGGGTGATGGGAGGCCACCTCAGTTTTACCCATCTGATCGTCCTTAAATTACTTACGTTATAATTATAAACCTCCCAAGTAAAACTAATAACATCCAACCGTAGTTCATTTTCAGACTTGGCTAAGAAAAGGCTGTAACCAGACTGAGCAATTTTAATTTAAGCAAATTAAGGATATAAATTTAGCACGGTAACTAAAATCCTACGAATCATAAACCATCACCCCATGTTAACTGCACGATCGTCGTTTTCTCATAGTTCGATATTGCATAGCATCCTTCTTTCTTGGTTTCTGACCGGTCTAAAATCACCGTTACGGTATTAGTCATGCAATGAATGTCTGGGAACTTACAATGCTTAACATTTTGTTTCTTACTTCATGGAAGGGGTTTTTTTATTGCTTTACTATTGAAGTACAGGACTATTTTTGGATAGAAACCTTTAAAATTAACTGGGGTTTTATACTTTGTAAAAATAAGAGACCTACATGAGAAACTGTCTATTTAAATGCTCATTCTTCCATTTAATACTGAATAGCAGAAGCAGTAAGAGATTTTGCTCTTAATCATATTAATGAACTTGATTATTTTAGGAATACATGCCGCCAAGCAGGTTATCTATTTTGGAATGTAATAGCATCATAAATTAAATGTAGCGATTAAATAAAACGTGTAGCAAATAACAGATACAAATTTTGACAGATGGGATGGTTGGGCAGGGGGAGAATAGTATGAAGGCAATCTAGTCCCAAGTACGTGTTTTATAGGATCTAGTTGGCCCAGTTGGTCATTCCCAGTACAATCAAGAGAGAAGCAGGAATTCCTTGAACAGAAATAGGATTATGTTATCAGTAGATGTTTTCTACGTGGGCCTCTCTTTTAATCTTGATATATACCCCAGAAATTTTTCAGATTCTGGATACAGAATCACTCTGGAGAAACCCAATAGTAAAAAGAAATATTTGTATCTTGTCCTTTTAGAAGCCCCAGCCAGAAACAAAGTGCCAGGCACTGTCCTAGTGCAGGAAGGAGATCTTTGCTCTACAGAGTCACCCACCAAAGACTGAGGCAAGAAGGAATTACCAAAACTGCTCTGTGATGGTGACAGTCTCCTCTTTGGGGTGAACCTTTGCTTCACCACTGACCTGCTGGAAGGAGCTTCCTCTGCAGTTCCCATCGTGAGAGCCGTTGTGAGCTCTTCCTCACCATCAAAGCCTGCCTGGATGATGTCCTGTGCAACATGCGCTAGGTGAACCTGCTTTAGCAGGAGGGTTGAACTAGATGATCTCCCAAAGTCCCTTCCAACCCTTGCCATTCTGGGATTCTGGGATTCTGTGATCCTCACAAATTCTTCCCCCAGCTCCTCTTTGTGACAGGTCACCCGTGGATTGAAGACAACGGGTTCTCATGGAGAATAGAGCAGAGCACGAGGACTTGGAGCCTCATCTGTGCCGCTTCCCGTCGTACGCAAGCCTGCCTTGAAGGCACGCACCGATCGGGTAGCTCCTCGGAAGGAGAGTTTATGTGATAGTGCCACTAACTTCCCAACATCTTGAGAAGGTTAGAGAGAAAATTAGCCTTCGTCATCACAGCAGTTTGCCGGTTCTAATGAAGAACGATTACTGCTGGGGAACCGTAAATGTTTCCCATTGGCAGGTTTCCTTCTCGCAGCCCACAGCTCCCTGAGAGGGTGGCAGCCGCTTGCTTTGCCTAAGCTGAGAGCCAGCCTCGGTGAGGGAAATGATATTCAGGTTTCGGCTGTTGTCGGTTCTAAATCATTTGTGCCCGTTTCAACCCCCAGATGGATTCTGGTTAGTTTTACAACGTGGTCTCTTCACTGCCTGGGAAGAGCTCGCTTCCTCTTCTGTGCCATTGAGAGCCATCCGGTGATGCAACGTTCAATACCCCGTCCGTTTAGACAGTGTTAGGACTGCCAGCCTAGAGCCGAAGGGTGATAAAAGAAAGATGAGAGGAAAAGAAATGAAAGATGGTTGATAAAAATATAATTCCGCTGATAATTCCATCTGTCAGTCTAATAACTTGCTCGTAATGTTTTTTTAATAATAAAACTTGTGCTTACATAACAGCTGCTATATGTGGCTTTTTAAGCAATTTTTAAGTATTAATTAAAGCCTGAAAGAGCCATGTGAGGCAGGTGGGAATTCACATCGGATATCACTATCATCACTCCCTCATTCCACAGGCAGAGAAGTTGGCAGAGCTGGCTACAGGCTTCGCAGCGCTGCAGGCAAAATTCAGTTTGCTCTGAACAAACTCGTTCCCCTCCATGTTATGCAGAGACACGGGCATGGAGCGAGGTCAGATGAGCAGGCAGGAGGGTTTGGGCCACCACTTGCCAGCACTACTTGGTATCCAGCGGTCCCTGGGGGGAGTCTTTGCTGTCTTGAGCCAGTGTAAGCTGGGCAGAGCTGTGGTTGCTGCTGGGAATTTCAGAACTGTCTTTGCCTTGAATCATAGAATCATAGAACCATTTAGGTTGGCAAAGCCCTTGAAGCTCCCCCAGCCCAAGCGTTCCCCTACCCCTGCCATCCCACCCCCAAACCCTGGCCCTCAGCCCGGCTGTTCAATCCCCCCAGGGCTGGGGACTCGACCCCTTCCCTGGGCAGCCCCTTCCAGCCCCTGACAGCCCTTTGGGGAAGGAATTGTTCCCCAGGGCCAACCTCACCCTGCCCTGGCACAACTTGAGGCCGGTGCCCCTCGTCCCATCGCCCCTTCCCTGGGAGCAGAGCCCGACCCCCCCGGCCCCCCCCCCCGGGTTGTAGGCAGCCATGAGGGCTCCCCCCCCGGCCCCCCCACCCCCCGCCCCCCCGCCCGGGGCCCACCCCCCCCCTCCGCGCCCTTCCCTGGACACGCTCCAGCCCCCCCAGGTCCTTCGGGGAGGGAGGGGCCCGCCCTGACCCCAGCATTCGAGGGGCGGCCTCACCAGTGCCCAGGACAGGGGGCACACTGGAAATTTTAAACTCAACCATTTTGTGATCATCCATGGTTTAAAACCCCAAAGTTTTGGCAGAGGCACCAGTCCTGGAGCCAGATATTAATATCCTTGGCCCACCTGTTTCTTCTTGCTCAAAGCTCAGTTTCTGCTGCTCTAGGTAACCACCTACTTGGTCTGCGTCTAAAGACAGTGCTGACAACTGGGAAGAAGTGCTGGGTAATAAATCTGTAATAAATCAATCCAGAAAAAGAGTGGGCGTCTCTTCATGCATATCCCTGAGTTACAGGTAACCTCATTCCCCACTGCTGTCCTCCTGAGCAGATAAGAAAAATGCAGTTGGCCCTGAGGTGGGTGCTTGGATGATCAGTTCTCTGTAACTGCTAAGCATTTGAAGCCAAGTCCTGTAAATCCTCAACTCAATCTCTGAATGGCTCCTGCCAGCCCTCCTCTACTTGTCGTAGCAGACTATCACTCAGGCCTTTCATTTGGGCCCCACCTTTGACTTTGGTCTTCCTCTTGGTCCCTTCACTCAAGCTGTCTAAATATCTGTTCGGTCCCTGGACTCCCTGCAATGACCTAGAAATCACAATATATGGTGCTATCTGGATCAGTCCATTATTATTATTATTATTATTATTATTATTATTATTATTATTATTACAGATACTGTTATTTGGGTCCTGGCTGTAGTCCAACAAAGAACTGGTTCCCCTTGGACTTCAAGCTAAGAAACACAGCTCTAAGTCATTTCACAGAATCCCAGAATCCCAGACTGGCAGGGATTGGCAGGGCCCTCCGGAGCTCCCCCAGTGCCACCCCCCTGCCCAAGCAGGCTCACCCAGAGCAGGGGGCACAGGACAGCGGCCAGGCGGGGGTTGAAGATCTCCAGAGAAGGAGACGCCACAGCCCCCCTGGGCAGCCTGGGCCAGGGCTCGGGCACCCTCACAGTCAAGAAGTTCTTCCTCCCGTTCAGCCGAAACCTCTTCTGCTTCAGTTTGTGCCCATGGCCCCTTGTCCTGGCGCTGGGCACCACTGAGAAGAGTCTGGCTCCGTCCTGGTGACCCCCACCCTTGAGATATTTGTAGGTGTTGATGAGATCCTCTCTCAGCCTTCTCTTCCTCAGGCTGAACAAGCCCAGCTCCCTCAGCCTTTCCTCGTAGGGGAGATGCTCCAGTCCCCTCATCATCTTTGTAGCCCTCCTCTGGACTCTCTCCAGTAGTTCCTCATCCATCTTGAACTGGGGAGCCCAGAATTTACTCTAAGCTGAAAAGAAGACAGGCACACAGGATGACCCCATTTTACTTGTCTACACGTGGGTGTCCGCTTGTACGACAGGCATCCAAGCTCCCATGTAGTCAATGGAGATCAGGTAACGGAGCCGAGGGAGTGATTCACATGCCCTAAAATGGGTGCTGATATTTGGTGTGCTCTTTATACCATCTGAGCAGATCAGGTGTATGTGGGACCACAGACACAGAGCTTGTTCATATCAGCATAGAACTTCGTCTACTTACTTAAAAAAAACAAGTTTGTAATTGCCCTCTGCAGGTTCTGTTTGCTGAACCGAATATCTGCAGTGGGTTCTTTCTCAGGTTTTAAGCTGTAATTTTTAGTTGCAAAGACAAAATGAAAACCCACAGTGCAGCCTTAGGAGGGGTCACACACCCACTTACGTTGCAGAGGGTCGTCATCTCCTCATTTATATCCGTGAAATCCCAGCACAGTATAGCCCATCCCCACCTATTGACCCTCACATTCCTGGTGAATCACTTTGTCTGTGCTACTTCAACCTTTTCACCTTCTCCCCCGCTCCCTTCAGTATAGAAACAAATCTAAAATGGTGATGGATTTTAAAAGTGCATTTTATTCCCTTTCATGCCTGCTCGGATGTTGCCAGGCTGGTATTTCACACACACGCGCGTTGTCAGAGCCTGTTACCAAGAAAGCATGATGTTGACTTTTGTCTGGCGGGTCACTCCCAGTGTGGGGGTTTATGAATCAACACTTGAGAGGTGTAAGATGTCCATCCTAATTCCTTGAGCTATCTCAGACATCGATGAGCCTGGCTTCCTTGGAAACAAGGCTTAGGTGACTATGCGTGCATCCATCTGTCTGTTCATCTTCCTAATTTTAAAGGAATAATGTAATAACTGGCTGATTGCCATTGGGCAGCTTCAACCAAATGTTGTGAATGTCCCAAGCTTGGAAGGATTTTTATAAAGCCTGTTAATTAGAGCCTTACGAGACACCAGGGGACCCAATTAAGAGCTACAGCTCTGTAGGACATCAGGCTTCACTGGTTCTACTCATCACTGCCCACCTTGTTCACTTACATGGTTCATCACACTTTGTGGGCAAAGCTTACCATGTGCGGAGGCCTGGCTTTCCCAGTACTATGCTCAAGTTAAACCTGGGTTAACTTGAGTTACCTGTCAGCAAAGAAGTCAAGCAATAGTTTGTGTCCCCCTCTCTCTCTCCCCCATCTGCAGCCAGCACGCATTTCTCTATGCTGAGTGTTGGGTCCAACCCCTTTCCAGAAAGAACCTTTGGGAAGGACCATGTTCCAGTTCATGCTCTCCAAGCAGAGTACAAGGCCAAATACATAGCCACCAGCCTCCTCAGCAGACATCCCAAACAGACATTCAGCCTAAGTGCTGTGGTTTAACCCCAGCTCACTCCCCCCGCAATGGGATGGGCAGAGAATCGGAAGAGTAAAAGTAAGAAAACTCCTGAGTTGAGAAAAAGACAGTTTAAAGGTAAAGCAAAAGCCACATGTGCAAGCAAAGCAAAGCAAGGAATTCATTCCCTGCTTCCCATGGGCAGGCAGGTGCTCAGCCATCCCCAGGAAAGCAGGGCTCTATCACACGTAACGGTGATTTGGGAAGACAGACACCATCATTCCAAACATCCCCCCCCTTCCTTCTTCTTCCCCAGCTTTATGTCATCATACAACGTGGAAGATCCCTTTGGTTGGTTGGGGTCAGCTGTCCCAGCCGTGTCCCCTCCCAGCTTGTTGTCCCCCCCCAGCCGCTCACTGGTGGGGTGGGGTGAGGAGCAGAAAAGGCCTTGGCTCTGTGTAAGCCCTGCTCAGCAGGAACGAAACCATCCCAGTGTTATCACCACTGTTTTCAGCACAAATCCAAACCATAGCCCCATAGCAGCTTCTGTGAAGAAATTTAACTCTATCCCAGCCAAAACCAGCACATCAAGTTACAGCCCACAATGGGAAGAAAGAGGTGGAAGAACTTGGGCCGTGTAAGACTGGTTTTGAGCCTGCTTCAGCATCTGGTGCAGAAGGTTTGGTGCCCTCCAGTTGCCTGCAGAACTGTCCAGTCGAAGAGGGCAGAGCCTCCTCATGGATTTAGATTCGGAAATGCTGAGGATGCAGGGTAACCCAGCTGAGGGCACCGATGTCTTGAGCAAGACACATTCCTCTTTGTCACTTTGCCTTTTTTAGAGATACCCTTCCCCTGAGCTCAAACGCAGGCTGCTGCCCTGTCCCATCCATGACCTGCCTGTACTGCCACTACTCTCATCTTCCAGAGGATTCTTTATTTGAGAAGTTACCCTTTCCACCTCCATCTCCTTCTCAGCTTCTCTTCCATTACATTACCCTTTTCCCTATTTGGTTCTCGTTTCTCCTTGACATGCCCACGATATGCCAACACTAACTTCTTGATCTTTCACAGTGACTAACGCTTCCGTTTTGCCAACCGTTCTGAATCATTCTGGCTGGTTCAGCACATATCCACAGAACTGACACGCATCATTATTCTTGGACGCAAAGTTATATGAAGGAACTGCGTCCCCTCAGGTTGCTTTTCTAGTTGCCGTTTTTGGCTACAGGATCACCCGGAATTTGCATGCAAAAAAAATATGGTAGCCTATGCGTTGTGGGTGTGTTACAGTTTTCAGTAATTTTACCAGCATGGTTTCTGTATCTTTCCATCTGTGAAGCAAGATGCCCTTGGCTTGCATGTTTGTCATCCACTCTACTAAGATTTTAGAAGCTCCTTTGAAAATCCGTGCAGCCCAAGTCCAAGCTTTGCTGTTGCAAAACCAAACCTGCTGTGGCTGACCACAAGACCTCTAGAAGACCCTGGAACCCCACTTCCTTGGGTAGAGAAGACAAATGCTTTTGGGGCTCATTCACTGCTGAAACAGAGCTCAATGAGAAGGGCCAAAATGTCCACATTTTTGACTTTGGGGCAGGGCAATCCTCAGGAAGCAAGGGGCAAGACTCAGCACAGCGCAGACAAGTAGGAAGTGCGTTTGTGTGATTTTGCCAAGGACAGCCTCGCCGGTATGGAAGCCGAACGTTTAAAATGAGGTTTGTTTCATGGATGCAAAGCTAAAGAAACTCTTGCTGTAGATCGCAAGTACAGTCCGTTGCTGGTTCCTTTTGCTCCAACTACTCTGTTCATTAAGGCAGCCCGGTTTTTCCCATTCCCAACGCCTGCTTTCAGTTGCTCAGAACTTTTGCCAAACTGTAATTGTTTGGACAAGAATTTTCTGGGACAAATGTGTCTCCAGCTGAGATTTTGTGTAAAGTTTCAGATGAAACAGTTCTGTGGTTTTCAGGAATGGGGTGGGGGTGGGGGGTGGAGAAAAAGATGTTGTTTTGCCAGATTAGAAAATGTTTTGTAAATGTGTTATAAAATTATCAAGGAGGTGCCTGTCCCAGGAAAATCCACCTGAACGTGCTTATTTCACCTTTGATAAATATGGCTTTTTTTCCTTGCACGCAATGAGATTTATGGAGAATTTGCAGGCGTGTTCTGTGAACATGGGTGGGTCTATCTCACCCCTCCACAGCTCCTAAATGTGAACAGCACGTGCTCTGCTGCCTGCTCCTACAGCACATGGGACGTACATTAGGAAGACAGGATCTCAGGAGAACTTCCTTGGCCAGGGCCAAGTATAGAATCACCTCGGTTGGAAAAGCCCTTTAAGATCATCGAGTCCAACCATTAACCTAACCCTGCCATCCCACCACTAAACCATGTCCCTCAGCACCTCATCTCTCCTTCTTTTAAATACCTCCAGGGATGAGGACTCCACCACCTCCCTGGGCAGCCCATTCCAGAGCCTGACAACCCTCTCGGTGAAGAAGTTTTTCCTAATGTCTAGCCTAAACCTGCCCTGGCGCAGCTTCAAGCCATTCCCCCTCATCCTATCGTCTGTTACCAGGGAGAAGAGGCCGACCCTTCAGCCTCCTCTGCTCCAGACTAAACACCCCCAGGTCCCTCAGCCGCTCCTCGTATGACTTGTGTTCCAGACCCCTCACCAGCTTGGTTGCTCTCCTCTGGACATGTTCCAGCAAGGCAACATCTTTCTTGTAGTGAGGGGCCCAAAACTGAACACAGCATTCGAGGTGCGGCCTCACCAGCACCGAGTACAGGGGCACGATCACTGCCCTATCTGCTGCTGGTCACACTATTCCTGATACAGGCCAGGATGCCATTGGCCTTCTTGGCCACCTGGGCACACTGCTGATATGGTATGATACGGGCAAGAGCTGCCATGATAGCAGGAGTCTGTCTGCCTCTCCCCAAGGCACCACGGAGGGGTGAGGTACCTGTCTCTGCTACAGGAGGACCAAAGGGGTAGGGAGAAAAGGAGATTGGGGAAAGGAAAGAGAGGGAAGATGAGCTGGGCAGAAATGGAGTAGGTAATAGAAGAGACCGGGGCAAGGCTTAAACCTTGGCATTTGATGTCCTGACAGAACGCTGCTTGAGCTCCACCTGCCACTCCAGGAGGGCACAGGACTTCTGCAGACTGTCCATCATCTCTGGAGATGTCAGGGGACACCTCAACTGACTCCAGACGCTGACGTTTGGGCAGCTCAGTCCTTCTCTAGGAGCAAACAGCTCAGGTGCGTGAGGCAGAAAGGAGGTACGCCTCGCTGTGCCCTCACCCTTGGCGTAGATGGTTTAGTGGTGGAACAGCAGTGTTAGGTTAACGGTTGGACTTGGTGACCTTCAAGGTCTTTTCCAACCTAAACAATTCTATGATTCTACAATTCTAGACCATTTTGGGACTGGGACCTCAAGGCATGCTGTACCACGCTCCTGCAGTTTTGACGTAGTCTGGTGTCACCCTGCACCAGACCGCATGGGCAACCTTATTTCTGGTGTTCCCAGTTTGGGACAATCTGTTCTCCACGGTCACGTGCATGCCATAGGCAGATAGTGTTTGCATTGCTGGAGGAAATATCTCTGTGAATGGTGGGATAACAGGATTAGAGGCACTTAAGGTATGCATTGCCTATTTTTCCTTCCAAATTACCCTGATCTAACAAGTGCTGGGGGTACTAATGAAAAGCAAATCCAGACATTCTGGCAAAGGGCACGATAGGATTTTGAACATCACTCGGGAGTTAAAGCCTCGGCTTTCAGTTTTCTCTGGAAGAGTAATTCAACACCAGCCAATTCCATGAGTCAGCTCCTGGGTTAGTGTCATTTGGTTGGCTCCAGGGACTGGCTTGGCCCCGTGATTCGATGGAAATCGAAATGCAATGCCTGTTTTTCATGAACTTAAACATGACAAAGGGGAAAGTGAAACCTGACAGTCGGAAACAAACATTCCGGGCTCAGTTCAGGCAAGAGCCTGACATTTGCAAAACAGCACGGTATTTTATTTAACACATGAGAGAAGTATCAAATATTATTAATCACCTTATTCCGTAACTGCAGAGGAAGCTGGAGCCACGAGAGGTTGTAATCACCAAAGAGAAGGAGGAGAAGGTGCCGAAGCACCGTTACTGATGCAATGAACCTTGAAAGCGTTTCACCCCAGGAAAGTCACAGCGGTGCCAATGAAACGTGGCCTCATTTCATCGCCTGGAAACAAGAGACATGTTTCTTCCTCTGCAACGTTTGAGCTTCCAGGTGCTTTGTGGTTTTTAGACTTTTTACTATCACCAACTGAATCTGAAGTCTAAAAAGAGGGGGAAAAAAAAGAAGAAGATGCCATGTGGAAGTTAAAATAGAGAATGTTAGTGTGTTCTGTACCAAAACTGGTTGCGTTTCAGAGCTAAGAGTAAATACTCATGGTCATATTCAGACCCTAACGGCAGCTGAATTATGCCTAGGACAAATCAAGAAATAGGTGTTTCCTGAGAAATCAGCTTTATTCATTCCATCGGGAGAGGAGAGAAGGAAAATTCAGACCAAACAGTCACAAAACAAAACTGTCCATAGCATCAAATGTCTCTGTGGGCATAAAGTCCGGCATAGGGTGGGAACCTACCAGAAATGTTAGTACCCTTGAAGTCAACAGCAAAATTCCCACCGGCAGGTTCCTGCAGAAGCCAGCTCTCATTCCTCAAGTCCCTTTAGTTACAGTTCTGCAGGTGACTGGCAGCGTGCATGACCTTGGGCAGAGGATTTTCACCGCACAGTCCCTTCTAAAACCCCTCTCAACCATTAATGAATTAAATCTCACAACATTCCTCTGCATCAGATCATCATTCCTGTGACGGCAAATGCCTCTGATGACAACAGCTCCATCCTCTCTACGTTCCAGTAAGCAGTTACATTTCCCAGCCTGGTCTCAAAGGGAGTGCAGGGCTGTAGTTCCGCTCTTCCCTCCTGCTTGGTTTTATTAACACAGGAAACAACAAGCAAATAAATCTTCCTGAGTTTGGCTCCTCTCTGAGTTAACACAGGTTGGGAGCTGGGCTGGGGACCGTTCCCAGGAGGCAGGAAGCCCCCCTGTTCGGAAGGGTAAGGGGTTTATTAACCAGCTGGCCTTGATGCCCAAGTTCCCATGCATGTTTAATTCACCGATGTGCATCATGCAAGTCAGCTCCGGAGTCCCCGAGCCTCTGCCAGTTGGACTGGGTAACCTCATGGTTTGTGGAGCACCTACTGCATTTCCTCTCTATAGGCGACCAGGTCATGGAGGGGAGGGATGGAGGGATGATGTATAACCAGGTCTCTTCCCATCAGGGAGCTGAGGCATGATCCAGGCACAAAATAAACCTAGTCTAATTAGCAGAGACTGGAAGGAGTCAGGTCCTGACCTGCTGGGAGAGGGATGCACCCCAGCTAACTTTGGGCAATTAAATGGGAGCTCAATTCCCACCACTCAGCTGGTAGGAAAGGCTGCTATTTCCAGGTAGGAATTCAAAGTGCCCAGATTTGCAACTGAACTCGCTGAATATTTTTTTTTATTATCATGGGATCCTGATCCCCCTCCCCAACACCTAAACTGAGCAGTCAGAGCTCTGCAGGTCAGCAATACTTTCTGGTGTACCCAGCTCAGGGGATGAAGAGGAGAAGAGGGGTAGGGCAGCGCATGCCCAGGGTTCGCCTTGATATGGAGCTGGGATGGACCCAGAGAGTGGGAGAGACCGGACTCAGGACTTCCAGAGGATTTCCCAGTTAAAATATAACCTCAGGTAAGCACGTAGGTACTGTCTAACCTAGATTCTTGCAATCACAGCGGTCAGAGACAAGTGTGAGCACTGCCTCAAGACCCCAAAGCAGAAAGCAAATTTTAAAAAAGGCAAAATCAAAATCTCTATACACAGATCTAGCAATCTGGGGAGTCATCTTTGTGTTTCCCAAACACTTCGGGTCCTCAGTTCTGACCGCATCCTCTTCTCTGGGTATTTTTCCTGGCCATATGGGAAAAAAATGTTTATTCTTCACAGGAAATCATTGATTTGGTGATTTTTCCCGGGCAGAGGTTTAAAGGGCCAGCACTGAAGGAGGTGATCTGGCTGTAGAAATGCCTTCACTCGGGAACATCGCTTTTTATTTTTATTTATCTATTGCCCCACAGTTCCTTGAAGCAGACTCAGCTCCTTCTTCTGCTTATTTTTAGTGGTGAACTGGGGCAGTGAAGGAGAAATGGGTGCGAGCTGAGCATGCATCTGTCATCACTAGCTGTCACAACACCAGAAACACCATGTCCAGCCCTTGCCTTGCACCCAGCGGCGCCTCTAGTGATTGCATCCCACTTTCCTTTAAAAAAAAAAAAAACAAGGAGAGCTCAAACAAGGAAGTTTACAACATCAGCAGGCTACAGGATTATTCTTGCCATCGTTAAATTAGCATCAGGTTCTCTTGTCAGGGGTTTCTATGGAGACATCGCACTGTCCTGGCAGGCAGTTTATACTTCGTGCCAGTTATATTTATTTGTATCTGTCAGTGAGCCAAAGTGGGCCAAGCCCCGCTCTGTCCATTTGGAGGAAGGCAGGATTCCCACTGGCTCCCTCCGGCAGAGCTCTGGGCACCAAGCAAGGAGGCACGCTGCTGTTTTCTACTAACACTTTCTTATAGGGTTTATTTAATTCTTTGCAGCTTTTGGCCAAGTCTTCTGCAAAGAGAGGAGAGTCCTGGAAGAACATCTGGCTGCAAACCTGTCCCATAGCCGAGTTACGTTTGCTGGATGCATTGGGGCTGTGGGAATAAAGGATGCCCCAGAGCCCGTGGCACTGAATGAGTTATTTGGGATGGTTGGACACATCCCATAGACTGCAAGTGGGGTGTCCCTGCTCCAAGACAGCCTACGGGCTTTGTGAATGGCACACGCTGTTAGCGACTGCCTGCAAACCACCGTGTTTGGATCACAGTTTGGGATGGCAGGGTTATGTTAACGGTTGGACTTGATGATCTTAAAGGTCTTTTCCAACCTAGACGATTCTATGATTCTATGTGTTACACCCCAGTTTTAGATCACCAGTAATTTCTCAACTACAGCGCTTATTTATGGATGTAAACTGCATAACCAACGCTAATGGCTGTAGTCGTTAACTGAGGTGGACTTCCACGCAAATGAGCTGCCATCAACAAGTCTCAGCTGGCCTCACCGGCTTTAGGAGATGATGGGAACAGGACAAACACTAAGGAAGGCTTGGGGACCAAGAGGGAGCTGAAAGGTGCCGTGCAATCAGTAGCTGATGGCTAAAGTAGAGAGTTCAGACAGGACAAGACTTGTTCATCATGTGAACCTGCAGACTCTGGAGTATCCTGGGGTCTCCGTTAAATGGACTGCTCTGTTCCCTGCAGCTTCTTGACGGAGACCACAGGCGTATTTACTGATGTAAATGCTTGAGTGCACAGGACTGACAGATGCTGTCATCTTCTGCCTGTCCATCTCCCCACCCCGCTGCTGGCAAATGCGAAACCCTTCTTCAAGACGAGAGGAATGAGCAGGGAATGGAGGCAGAGGTGGACGCGAGCCAAGGAGTCAGGGGAGATACATCAGGAGCACAACCAGTGGACAGAAGCGATATCCAGAGTCCAGGACATGAGTCACCTTGCGAGAAGCTCTCCACGGTGTCCTCATCCTCCAGGCTCCTGCGTTGAGGTGGGACATGCAGCACTGCTTGAATCCCTCTTCCAGCAGATCCAGGGAAATGAAAAGACCCTTCTGTTAACTTCAGAGAGGAGCTGAAATCAAAGTAAATGCTCCGCTGATGTGCAGTGTCGTGGTGATTCCTATGTTTATAGGAAAGTCTCAACCCCTGTCCCTCACTTTCCAGCTCAGATGAATGCTCCAATACGGCTTCCTCACCACACGATTTAATGATCTGTTCCCAGCTCTAGCTGATCCTAGTAAAAAGGTGATGCATGGCCCAGAAAAGCATGGGCCAGCCACTGGCATGGTGTCCTCATCTCTGCTCTGCACCCATAAATTTCCAGGTTCCTCTAGAAGGAGCTGCTCTGGCCTGCACCCTGTGCCCGAGGCTCTGCTCCGAACCTGATCGAGAGGGGATGCAATGAACCTTTCCCATATTGGACTCATGCAGAAACAGTGTTGACCCAGATGTGTGTTTGAGTGCAAATATAGCCGGACGCCATGCAGATGATTTGTTCCCCTCGGCACACTCTGGTACACCTTAGCCACTGTAGTCCATGATGTTACCTGAAGGACAAACCTTGGACTGGAGATTCATCCTCTTCTCAGGAACAAACAAACAAACAAACAGGACTCAAACACATTGCCAAACTGGATGATGCACCGAAGTCCAGATGCTGCCGAGTGCCCGACCTCGGCATGAGGTGCTGGACTGTCACGAAACAACCCAGGAAGGGGTCTCCCACACCACAGCAATGGCCTGGAGCAGGGACGTAGGGCTGGTCGCTTTGAGTCAAGCCGACTCAAAAGAGTCCAATCCAGCCACATACTTTGTCCCCTTGATGGTGGCCACTGATGGATGCCCGCAGGAAGGTAGGGGGCATCCATCTGCACTCCTATGCCCTTGGTATGCCCTTCCAGGTCCTGGTAATCTGTAGCAATTGGCTGCAAAAGCACAGCTTGAGACATTTTTAAAAGTAGGTAAAATCAGCATTCTCCCATGGTATTTTGGGGTAAAAAATGCACTCTGGCATTAAAAAATGATCCAAGGGCTGGAGCCCCTCTGCTATGGGGCCAGGCTGGGAGAGTTGGGGGTGTTCAGCCTGGAGCAGAGGAGGCTGCGGGCAGAGCTGAGTGCGGCCGCTCAGGGCTTCAAGGGGGCCCAGAGGAAAGGGGGGGACAAGATTTTTAGCAGGGCAGCTGGGACAGGACAAGGGGGGATGGCTTGAAACTGAAGCAGGGGAGGTTTAGACTGGATCTAAGGAAGAAATTCTTTCCAGTGAGGGTGGTGAAACCCTGGCAGGGGTTGCCCCGAGAGGGGGTGGAGGCCCCATCCCTGGGACCATTCCAGGCCAGGTTGGACGGGGCTGTGAGCAACCTGATGTGGTTGGAGATGCCCCTGCTCCTGCAGGGGGGTTGGACTAGATGGCCTCTAGGGGTCCCTTCCCACCCAAACCATTCTATGATTCTATGATATACATTTGAGAGTGACGCTTTTCCCATTTACGCCTGTGTTGAGCAGCTGGATTCCTGCAAGCGAGGTGGCAAATTCTGCCCCTCTCATAGCTGAACTCCATAATAGATGTCACTTGTATCAATTTACATACCGTACCGTGTTTAATAGTTTTCCTAATTATATGCCGAGAGACCAGAGCAGTTAATTTGAAGAGTTCCATGAGTTTCCACGCACTTCCAACCTTTGGCATGAATATCGCTAAGTTTTATTAACATAATTAATACTAACGGCAAAAAAAAGGACTGCTCTCATTTCACTCTTGTATTTTGGATATGAGTCGAGATCACGATACTGTAACCACAAGCAACAAATCAGAACTTGATAGATGGATTTGCCTTCGTTAGCAGCTGACGGTGACAGCCTTTAAATTTACTTGGGAGGAAGAATTGATGGCTTAGAAAGCCGACTTCGGAGGCTGATGGTTTTATTACATGGAGAGGGGAGTTAATAAATCTTCGTGCTGCTCTGATTAATGATTCTGGAGAGCGTCTCTCTGGATTCTTGGAAACTTTCCTGAAAAGGAGCAGTGAGCTGGGAAAGGAAGCAAATAACACTCACAAATGAAAAGCTGTCGGATAAATTCATCTCCAAGCCGGCACTGGGCCAGATGTGTGTTCCCCCTTCCCTCTTTGCAATCAGAGGGGTAAGAAATTGAGTATGGTTCATGGGCAGGAGGTGGTTAGAAAAGTAACACAGGATGGATTTATAGATCATAGAATCATGGAATTCTTTAGGCTGGAAAAGCCCTTGAAGCTCCCCCAGCCCAACCGTTCCCCTACCCCTGCCATCCCACCCCCAAACCCTGGCCCTCAGCACCGCCTCTGCCCGGCTGTTCAATCCCCCCAGGGATGGGGACTCGACCCCTTCCCTGGGCAGCCCCTTCCAGCCCCTGACAGCCCTTTGGGGAAGGAATTGTTCCCCAGGGCCAACCTCACCCTGCCCTGGCACAACTTGAGGCCGGTGCCCCTCGTCCCATCGCCCCTTCCCTGGGAGCAGAGCCCCCCCCCCCCCCCCCTCGGCAGTTGTAGGCAGCCATGAGGGCTCCCCTCAGCCTCCTCTGCTCCAGGCTGAACCCCCCAGCTCCCCCAGCCGCTCCCCAGCAGCCTGGGGCTCCAGACCCCTCCCCAGCTCCGCTGCCCTTCTCTGGACACGCTCCAGCCCCCCCAGGTCCTTCGGGGAGGGAGGGGCCCAACCCTGACCCCAGCATTCGAGGGGCGGCCCCCCCAGTGCCCAACACAGGGGCACGGTCCCTGCCCTGCAATCTCTGCAGCAGGGTCTCTGCAACGTCCTTGGTCAATTCACTTAGTTCGCACTGGTGGGTACAAACCCAGCCCTTTTAACTCCACGTCTCTTGAGGAAGCCCCCTGCCCATTCCCAGGGTCGAGCCCAGTTCCCAGTAATCCCTGTGGACATTGGGAAACTGGGTCTCGAAACCATCCGGGTGCCTGGGGAGGGAGGGATGGGTGGAGGTGAGGCAACCTGGGAGCTTTCTTCCTTTTCCTGGGCAAGGAAATATGCTGCTCCCTCTCCAGCCAGCTTCGCTTTTCTTACCTCTCCTTCTCGAAAGGGATTTTATTCCAATGGTTTGTTAATGAGTGCCTTTATCTGATTGCAAGGCAGCTCTCTTTCGGGTTGACGCCACCGGCAGTAAAGGGGCCAACATTCGTTTGCATCTCATTCGGGGCACGCGTCCCCAGCACGCCTCCGCTGCTGGGTGCCGGGCGAGTCTCTGCCTGCCCTAACGAAACCTGCCGGGGCCGCGGGAGCGCGGGGAGCCGAGCCGAAGGGGCCTAGAGAAGACAAACAACCCTCCTGGGTTTCATCTGCGATGGGGATTGGGGTGTCCTGCAGCCTAATGAGGACAGAGCCTAACGATGCTCATTTCGGAGCTTGGGCTTCTGTTCAAACCCCCCCCCCCCCCGGCCAGAAACTCAAAAACAGAAGTGCAAATGTTCCGCTTCAGGCTTTTTCTAAATAAAACAATCCAATAATTTGGGTTTAAAGAATGCTTTATTTAAAAATATCTGTAATTTTTTTAGAGGTGATTAAAACCAGTGTGAGAATGAGTGGAGAAAGACTTATTTGGGGCTCAGTGAATCATTTCATTCAAACTGGAAGGCAAGCTTGCTTGGAAATGTTTGCAGCTTCCCAGTCAATACATGCAGGCAGGCAGCCTCTTCGAAAAAAAAATGTGAATTGGGGAAAGAAGTTGAGAAAATTGCCCCCTCCTGCTTTATTACTTTATTACAGACAAATCACTGTGTTCCTGACAGCCCCATCCTCAGCCCTGTGCTGATACTGAGCCCAATTAATCTCCCTGCCCCTGACCAATGCATGCGAGAGCACATGCTAAAAATATTGGCATTAGGCCACGTGATGAAAGAGAGAACAGAAAATACCACTTCTGCTCTCCGCTGGCTTCTCCGAGAGCTCATGGCATTAGCACTTTGCCTTTAGTATTGGGCTTGATTTTGTTATTCGGGGGGCAGGGGGGGAGCGGGAGATGAGATTATTTCTGACTAGAGCCTATTTTTAGGAGGCGATGCGATCGCAGGCGCTGCGGCGACCTCTCCGCTTTGGCAAGCTGCTTTGCCATCCCTGTACGCAGTCGCTGCCAGGCTGTAATTCCCCTCGGCTAAACTGCCGGTAGCAGCCAAAGCATCCAAATCTGAGGGATTTTACCCCAAAGCTCAGCTGCCAGTGAGAAAAAAAGCAAGGACGCTGGAGAAGCGATCTGTAAATGTTAAGGGTAGGAAGAGCTGCGGTCGTTAGCTGAGCGCCCGGAGAACACGGTGATGTGCAGCAACGTAAAACCTGGAGCGAGATAGCCATCCGCCCCGGCCTCCCACTGTGCCCAGGCTCTGAAATTCCAGCCAGCGATTCCTCCCTCGTGCCCAGTAATTAAAAAAAAAAAAAAAAAAAAAAAAAAAAAAAATTAAAAAGCCCCTTTTGGCAGGCATTTCATAGAGCTTCACATGTTGCTTAAATCTGCGGAGGCCGTCTTGGGCACGCCTGAGGAAGGATGCTCTTTGGGAAAGGTCCTCAGAGAATCCCTTTGCCAGCGCCCCGGGGCTGGCAGCCTGGCCGGGAGGTGGTGGTGATCTCCTTCTCGGCCTCTCCAGGTTGTCTTCTCTATCACAGGAGCATCCTCTCCACGGCACCAGGAATAGGTACGTGGCGGAGACGGCACCGCTGATCGCGTGCCAGTTGCCATGGAAATGCAGAGCGATGTATTCTAGAAGTTTTCCCGGAAGGGGAGATGGTTGGAGCGATCTCAGAGGGGGAGACGGGAGGGCAAAGGGATGAGATCCAGCGGCTTGCCTGTGACCCATCAACAAATAATCTTCCAGCAGCCCTCCCAGGAGAAATTGCTGCTCCGTCACATCATGCCATCCATGCCGCCCCCCCAATGCAGTTCACTGCCAGCTTCAAGATTTTGGGATGCCGCTCCCTTCTCCATCTCAGAGGCCTGGTGGAGGGAGCTTTAGGGTCATTTATAAAATATCTGGGCTCTGCAGTTGGATTTTGGTGTGGGTTTTAGTGGGGGTGGTTTAAAGGAGCTGCTATACATCCAGACGATGGGATTCACAAAAGGTAATGATTCACATGGAGCATGGGGTGGTACCGGCATCTTGTGAGCATCGGTGCTTGTAGGGCAGCTGCCCCTTTGGGTGCCCACCTCTGCCCTTGCCCCTGACACCATGGGGGAAAGCAACGGCACTTTGGGGGGATTTCATTAAAATACCCAATTCTGTCTGCTGCCCAGCCCCATCTGCAGAGCAAACCCAAATGACAAGCAGAAAATCCAAGGGACACGGTTGGCCGTAAGAGATGGAAATGCTGGAGAGCCAGGGGAGGCGGGCAGTGCTGCAGGGCTGCTGTTTTTTCCCCGGCTTCCAGGAGAAAAACACTTGGGAATCACAGAAGCATCATCTCGAATATTGGAGACCAGAGGCTCACAATCATAGAATCATAGAATCATAGAATCATAGAATCATAGAATCATAGAATCATAGAATCATAGAATGGTCTGGGTTGGAAGGGACCCCTAGAGGTCATCTAGTCCAACCCCAACAGAGCCACCTTCTTGCCCGTAAGAGAAGCCCTTGGAAGGGATTAGCGTTACCGGCAGGGAATTTCCCAGCTATACCCATCGCCACAGAGAGGTTTTGAGCACCAGGAGGAGGGAATTCATTGCCCCGTGTGAGCAGCCGGCAGATTTATTGCATGCACCCCCCTTTGCTCAGAGGCTCTTCTGAAGTTGCAACCTTGGAGGCAGCGGGCACACTCCAAACGAACAGGAAGAGAGATTTCTTCACCTAAAACTTAGCTCGTCTCAGAGCACAGAGGATTCTAAGCATTCAAAAGAGGAATCAGACAATAGAAAAAATCACTGAGGATTATTAAATATAGGGCATCAGGTCGAACGCAGAAGACACATGAGCCACAAATGCTTGGGGCTTGGGGAAGACACATGGAAATTACACTTTTCCCCAAATATCTGTCGGTTTTGGGCATGCGGGCCCAAGTTTGGCTGCCAAAGCACTACTGCCATGAACCAATACTCAGCCCAGCCCTTTGGAAAAATGAATTCCAGCCTCAGGTCAGTGCTGCCCATCTCTGCCCTGGCTGGGGGCTCTGGGGCTGCCTCCTTGTGCCCGGCCTGCGTGCTGCTGTGGGGAAGGTGCTCCCCAGACCTTCCCCCAGCTCCGTGCTGGCTCGTGGCAAGGCAAGGCAGGAGGACGAGGACATTTTGCCTCCTTTCCACAGCAGCTTCTCCCTTAAACAGGGCTGGGAGTCCCAGGAGCATCCAACCCCCTGTCAAAATCTCCCCAGGCTCTAGGGAAGACCCCAGACTGAGCCTCAGAAATGAAAGTTAGGGGCAAAACAGGGGACAAAGCCAAGAATTAAGGCTTGGTTTCCATGCTATAACCCCAACTGGGAGCACAGACTGGGCAACTGCAGGGAAAGAAAGGCTGGTGTGCCATTGCAATGGGCTGCATGCGGCATGGTGGGATGGTCAGGAGAAAGGTGGCCCCTGGGACCAAGCTGGCCCCCGGCTCTGCAGGGGAAACATCTGGGTGGATCAGCAGGAGCAGCCCGGGGGGGGGGGGGCCCGGGGGCCGCGGGGGGGGGCTGGAGCCGGGCGAGCTTGGGGCTGAGCAACCTGGGCCCTGCCAGAAAGCTCGGAGACGCCTTTCGGGCTCCCAGCATCACTGGAGCAAAACCACTCCTTCCTTTGGGGTCGTCATTCGCTGCCCCAGGGACGCTCCCACCCTACAGAGGGTGCACGGAGGCAGCAGGAGCCCGAAGCCCTTCTGCTTGGGTGAACCTTTGCTGCGAGATACCCGGTGGACACGCACAGGGCTGCCACAACCTCTTCAGCTCTTAAAAGACCTTAAGCAAAGCTTCCCGCAGCATCTCAGGGATGAGTGAAAGAGAGAAGGGATCCAAAAACCGGGGGCAGATCCTGAGCTCCGGTACCTCCCCGAGGTGCCCGTGTGCGGCGGGGGGGACCTGGCCGCTGCAGGGATTTCCTCCCCGTATTTTTATGACGACACATTTCACCCCAGGAAGGCTATCCCGCCTCCTCGCCGGCCAAGTGCCCCTTCTGGAAAGGGAAACGCTGTGCCAGCACCCGGTCCCGGAGCTTGGCTGAAGTCATGGTCACGTTTTCCCATTACCTCATGCGTGGTGTCACCACCACAGTCAGAGCTAACACAGCCACACTCCTCCCGTGGAAACTGCCATCCAAGAGGATCACTCTAGACTGTTTTTCTAATAGAAGTGGGTCTCTATTTATCACAGGTTTAAAAGAAAAAAAGCATTCGTCCAGAGGAAGAGGGCACATCAGGCAGCCCCTATTCGGCCACCCCTGTAGGGTCCTCAGTGCTCTCCCAGGCTGGACGAGGCAGATATAAACCACGCAATGACAGTTTATTTATCTTGTCTGGGGAACAGAAATGTCGCCGCTATTTTAGGATCATCTCCAAGGATGAAGAGAGGTTTGCAAGAGCTGCCTCTGCCCTGTGGCGACAGCAGGGGACCTTCCCATGGCAGGTTAGGCTGGCATCATTTGACAGGAAAAGGTGGGACAGTTTCTTCCATCTCCAGCAGAAACAGAGAGCTGCTTGTCCTGGCAGTCCTTGTCCCAGGGATGTGCATGGCAGCGGGCGAGAGTGAGGATCTGGACTCCAGCTCAGAGACTGGAATGATAGAATCATAGAATAACGGAATCATGGAATCATAGAATGGTTTGGGTTGGAAGGGACCCCTAGAGGTCACCCAGCCCAACCCCCCTGCAGGAGCAGGGACACCTTGAACCACATCAGGTTGCTCACAGCCCCGTCCAACCTGGCCTGGAATGTTCCCAGGGATGGGGCCTCCACCCCCTCTCTGGGCAACCCCTGCCAGGGTTTCACCACCCTCACTGGAAAGAATTTCTTCCTTAGATCCAGTCTAAACCTACCCTGCTTCAGTTTAAAACCATTACCTACACATCCCAAAGCCTGACATCCCAGTTAAAACGTGGCCCAGCCAAAGAAAATAGGAGCGGCCAAAGTCTGATGGGTCCATCTAATGCACCAAGGAGAGGTGAAGAAGAGAGCAAGGTCCCCGAGGTCCGTCCCTCGGTCATATCCCACCGGCATCCAGCAGATCCCCTAAGCAGCAAGCTGGGCCTGTGTTTAGTAGCCACAGATGGACTATTTTGAACCCGTTCATCATCTTGGTCCCTGTGATGTCCTGAAGTGCTGAGTTCCAGTTTCACCAAGCACTGCAGGACTAAGTATTGCCTTTGGTTTGCCCGAAATCCACTTTCTGGCCGTTGCACTGGGATGCCCCCAGCTCCTGTGAGACAAGAAACGGTGAATAATTGGATCCCACTCGCCATTTCCACACTTTGATAATTTTCTGGATCTCTCACCATCCCCTCCTTTATTTCTAACCTGAACCTCACAGCTCATTCCCTGACACTCCCTGAATCACCAGCTGGGCTTAATGCTTCTTTGCACCTCTTCGCCAGCGATCTGGGTGCATTTTGCAGAGGCAAGGATGAACAGCCTGCCCCCAAGGTGGGGAAGCACTGCTAGACACATTCCGGAGTGCTTTGCCCAGGGTAAGGCAGTGAGTCACTGCTGGAGCCAGGAATAGCACCGGAGCAGGGCCCCTCTTCAGCCGCTGCGCCCCGGCTTGAGCATCGCTCAGCCCCGTGGACATGGATCCGTACATCCCCAACGGATCTGGCCTTCCCGCAAGGGCTGTAAGCACATGGAGGCAGGGAAAAACATGCAGGTAGGGGGGCTGGGGAGAGCTCCCCTCCTCCTTTCTGTCTCCTTTGCACCCTACATCTTTCTCCTGCAGACCTTGTCACGGAGGTGACCTTCCCATCGGCCGCCTCACACTGAGAAACGGCGCGTTTGTACCTGTAAAGATTTTTTATAGAGGTGTTTGATAGTGGGCTCTGAACCCAACAACCAGATTGCCCAGAGAAAACCTTCCCCACCCCATCCAAACTGCCTGCGCTGGATGCCGGTGGCCATCCGCTCCCCAAAGCATCAGCACTCCTCCAAGGATCAGCTTCGAATCCATGTTGGAAATTTGGCAATCTCCAAACAACCAAGCAGGGAAAGCAACAGCCTCCAGCCTTGCTTCACTGGAGGCTTCACCCCACAGCGGCAGCTGGGGGGGTCGGGAGGATGCTCAGGGCACTTTGATGGGGGTGGCAGCGCCACCAGGATCCTTCCGAAGCACTGCCAGGATCCTTCCGAATCACTGCTGGTGTTGAGTCTGCTCCTAAAACATCCCCCTTTGGCCAGCCGGTGGGATTTGCAGTATGGATCTGCCCTCTCCCAGCCCAAATCCGTGCCTATCGCACGCCGGCCTGGGTGGGAGCCATGAACTCGGATGACTGAAACACGGCGAGGGAGCTGGCCGCAGCGTTTGCCTTCGCTTTTTGGCCGCTTGCTCGATCGCAGGAGGAGCCGGCATCCACTTCACGGCTCCAAATCAAAGCCAATACGAAATGCCAGCAGAAAGTATTGCAAAATCAGGCACGGGAAGGAGGGGAGGGAGCAGGGAGGGGAGGGGGGGAATAGCAAACCCAGCACCTTTCACGCTTCTAGAAGGAACAAGAGCAACAAAAGGCATTCACGGGGGGTGGGGGGGGGAATAGCATAAGGCAAATAAGAGCCTGGGGAGATGTAAATCTGGAAGAACAGCAGCCCACGTTGGGAGGGGAGCCAAAGCCCCAGCGCATCGCTGCGGTGCAAGGGCCGGATCCGGAGGGGTGCCCAGCATCCCCCCAACGCCCCCCACCCCCCCCCACCCCATTTTTCCCCCAGCCCGGGAAGCGCAGGAGCAAAGCTGAAGCTGGAGGAAAGCAGAGGCTGCGTGCACACAGCTTGTGCTTGCACACGCGTGTGCGTGGGGGCCTGTGCAGGGGTGCGGGGGGGGGGGGGGTAGGGGGGTGCGGGCAGCATTGCAGGGGTGCGCACACGCAGCGGCAGCCGCGGGCCCTGCAGCGATTTGTTAAAAATATCGCGATTATTAGTTCAAAAGAGAGAGATGGAAGGGGGGGGGGGGGGGGAGGAAGAAAGGGGAAAAAAAAAAAAAACAAGGGGAGAGAAAAGGGGGAGGGGAGGGGGGGAGGAGGGAGGGGGCAGCGCGTCACGGGAGAGATTTCCTTATTGGGACTCCCTAGCCTACATCCTGAGTCCATATATGGGCATTTACGTCACGGCAGCCTCACTGGGGACTCCAGAAATGGCTGCGGCGGAAGGGTCGGAGCAGCCCCGCTCCAGCTATAAAGGGGGCGGCGGGGAGGGAGAGCCGGGCGTCCGGACGGGCTGCCGCTGCTGCCGGGCCTGCCCCCGGGACCTGCCCCCCCACACCCCCACACCCCGGGGCACAGCACCCCCGCATCGCTCCCAGCACCACCACCACCCCCCCCCCAGCACCCTCCGCAGTGCCCCGAGCACCCCGGAGCATCACCCGGATTGCCCCGAGCACCCCCGAGCATCCTCCAGATTGCACCGAGCACCTCCGAGCATCCTCCGGATTTGCCCCCAGCACCCCGGAGCATCACCCGGATTTGCCCCGAGCACCCCCAAGCGTCACCTGAGCACCCCCGAGCATCCTCCGGATTGCCCCGAGCACCCCCGAGCACCCCCGGATTGCCCCAGCACCCCGGAGCATCTTCCGGATTTGCCCCGAGCACCCCCGATCATCCTCCGAATTGCCCCAAGCACCCCCGAGCATCCTCTGGATTGCCCCAAGCACCCCGGAGCATCACCCGGTTTGCCCCGAGCACCCCCCAGGGTCCCTGGCACCTACCCTGAGCCCCCCCCCCCCCCACCCCAGCCCAGCCCGGCCGTGCCTCCAGGGAAGATGCTCAACGTTATGGATTTCTCCTGCCCGGACCCGCTTTACTCCAAGTACGAGGAAAACTGCGAGATGAAAACCGGAGACCTGCAGGGCTTGGGGCAGCCCGAGCAGCAACTTCTGGCAGAGGCCGATTTCCTGGGAGGTAAGGGCAGGGGGGAGCCGGGCAGGGATGAGGGACCCCGCTGGGGGGGATAGCTCCGGTCGGGAATCGGGCATCACTCCCTCCTCTGCCCCCCAGCCTGCTCCCAGCCCCTGGCTGTGGGTGCAACAGTCCCCACTAGCGCAAGGTGGGGGTCCTGAGGGTCCTGCTGGGGAAGGTTGAGTGATGCCCAGGGCTCCCTCTGTGGTCCCGGGGACCCGGCTAGGACGGGGACCTCGCAGTGACGCAACGCCAGCCTCCCGCTGTTCCCCCGTATCCTGCCCCCCCCCCATCCCTGCAGCCCTCCGTCCCTCTAACCGCCCTCCCCTCTGCGTCCCCAGGTGAGCTGCTGGGCACCCCGATGAGCGGTGGGGCGGTGGATTACTCCCTCCCGGGCAGCCAGCCCTCCCCTTCGCTCAGCTACACTGGCAGCTTCTTCATCAAGGCGGTACCGGAGCATCCGCAGGACCAGGAATCCCTCTTCAACCTGATGTCGGGGATCCTGGGCATCTCCCCCTTCGCCTCCTCCGAGGGCCACCAAAGGCACCTGGATGCTCTTTACCCCTGTCCCGAGGTGGCTCAGAGCCAGCTGGACCTTTACGCCGCCTGCCAGCCTGAAATGAATGGATCTGCCCAAGCCCCCTTCCCGGAGCAGGGCTACGGCGGCTTCCCCACGGCAGAGGGTGCTCAGCCCCTCCAGGCACAACCCACCTTGGGCAACACTTCGCAGTGCTTCTTCCAGCCCAAGCTCCTGGACAACAAGCAGGACATCAAGCTTCCCTCTGGTTCCCCACCCCTGGACAAGTTTAAAGCCTCCTGCGCCCAGTGGGAGCCCGTCACCCAGCATCAGGCCTACTTGCCCACCGGCTACCATTCTCCTGAAGCCTTCCCAGCTGGGGAGAGCGGCCAGGGGCTGTTCCACCCACTGGGCTCCAAGATGGAGAGCGTCTTGTCCGTCAGCTGCCAGTCGGAGCTCGGCAGCCTGGCAGAGGACACTGCCTGCTTCGGCACCCATCTGGGCTTCGGCTGCGAGCCAGAAAACTTCCCGGCCCGCGGGGACTTTGCCGACACCAAGATCCACAACCTCCCTCCTGCATTAATGCCAGAATTCGACGCTTCCTTGGCCCAGCCTGAAGTCCTGCCGGGTCTGATGAGCTCTGCCAAGCTCCTCCATCCTCACCCCTCGCCCTCTGTCCCCCCCACAGACTTTTTGGGCCACCCCACCTCTTCCTCCATCCCTTCCCTGCTGCCCACCAACCCTCCCGCCTTGGCTGAGCCCAAGAAGAAGACCCGCCGGACCAAGTGCTCTTCCAAGTGCTTCTGTCCAAAACCCCACGAGAAGGCTTTCGCCTGCCCGGTGGAGAACTGCATCCGGAGCTTCGCCCGCTCGGATGAGCTCAACAGGCACCTCCGCATCCACACGGGCCACAAACCCTTCCAGTGCCGCATCTGCCTGCGGAACTTCAGCCGCAGCGACCACCTCACCACCCACATCCGCACCCACACCGGCGAGAAGCCCTTCTCCTGCGACACCTGCGGCCGCCGCTTCGCCAGGAGCGACGAGAAGAAACGCCACAGCAAGGTCCACCTGAAGCAGAAAGCCCGGACGGAGGAGAAGCTCAAAGGTTTGGGTTTCTTCTCGGTGGGTCTCTCCTTCGGGACACTGTGAAACCCCAACCTGAGCGCTGGGAAGACGGCGTTTCCCGAGGTCCCCCCGAGCATCTCACGGGAGAGCCGGGGTGGGAATGTCCTCCTGGGGTGGCCCCGGAGAAGATGACAGCAGGTCGGGCCGTGCCAGGGAGGAGAGGGGCACACGGGAGGCAGAGGCGACGCCGCGGCGCTGGACCACTGGCTGTGGCGGAGGGATGTGGCAGCTCCGGCCACCCGGAGCCATCTCCAAACTGCAGGGACTGAGTCATTTTTATAGCTCCTGCTCCAAGGAGAGGGGGGAAAAAAAAAAAAAAAATACCAACCATGTACAGAAAGAAATCCCCCCCGAGGTGGGGGTTTTTAATCTACCCAAACCCCCAGACACCCCATCTTTGTAGCGACCTGACTGTGATTTCCCCTGCCAGCACTTTAACGCGGAGCTCCCGACTGGGTATTTACTGGCCGGCACGGCCGGGGGCTGCGGCTGCACCCGTCCTTTCTCCCGAAGGAGAGAGATGCTGCGGGGCTCTGGCAACCGGTGCGTAAGGGTCCCTTTGGAAAGGTGATGTTGTTGTTGTTATTATTTTCCTGTTTGTAAAAAAAAAAAAAAGAAAGAAAAAGAAAAAAAAAAAAAAAAAAAAAAAAGAAAAAAAAAAAAGAAAAAACCTATCAGGAATATTAGAAAATTGTGTCTATTTTTCTAATTAAAGATCTGAGCTGATCTAAGACCTTGCTGGGGTTGCTCTCTGCCTTTCCATCCCGAACACCAGTGGTGTTTCTGTTGCGTTTTTGACCTGCCGCGTATGGGGAAAAAGGTGCTTAAATAATGAGCAGGGAGAGAAAAATGGATCAGCGCAGCGGGTGCGTTGGCGTCCTGCCTCCCGAGCATCCCCAAATCCCCAGGGTGGGCGGCTCGTCCCGGGAGAAGGGTCTTGTCCTGGGACAGAGTAGGGAAGGGATCCCCGCTCCCTGCCGTGGAGTGGGGTGGGTCCCCCCTCTGAAAAGGGGGACGTGGCTCCGGGTTTATTCCGCTGGGGCCGAGCCCTGCAGGGATCTGCCCTGCGTGGATCCAGAGCCGCGGGGTCGGCTGTGGGGACCCCAAAGCCCAGCCCAGAGCCCCCACGCTGGGCTCCTGGTCCCTTGTGGGGTGTGGGATGCCCTGTGCGCCCTGGCAGGCTTCACCTGCAAGAACCGGGGTGAAATACAGCCCCGCTCCCCATCTTCGACCTGGCACATCCCCAGGGCTGGAGGAGATCCAGGCACCATCAGGCAGAGGCAGGCGGGCAGGATGCGGCCCCCTGCGAAGCCAGCGGGGAGCTGTTTGCTCCCTCCCTTTTCGGTGTTTCAGGCGGCCGAGAGATGCCGTATCCCTTCTCCTGGGACCAGCCAGCAGCCGGCTGCCCCAGGAGGAGATTTTGCACCATGGAAGGCTGCAAGATAGCAGAGCCTTCCTCCTCCAGCAGTTAAAAATCAGCCAAAACCATACATCCCCCAAATCTCCTCCTCCTAACAGGAGATGCTCGCTCGGATGGGGCACGCCGGTCTTTGGTTTTAATTATTCGAGAGGAGAAGGTGCCTGCGGGAAGGGAGGGAGCTGGGCAGCAGGAATGGGGCGGTGCATCCCTGGCTGGGGGCTCGGCGATCATCATCAATGCTTGGGCGTTTTGGGGATTATTGGCCTTTTCTTGCAGAGGGGGAAACTGAGGCAGGGAAAGGGCACTGAGCATGGCTGCAAATCTGCTCTTTCCAGCAGATTTTGTCCCCTCCACCAGCCCTGGAGAGGGGGGATCTTCCCTCCAGCTGTGTTATGGGAGAGGGGAGGTCTCCTTCCCCAGGTCCCCTCGTGTCCCCCAGCCCTTTGCCGACATGGATGGGAGTATCCTGGGGCTAAACCCCAGGGAACCCAGGAAAATCCACTGCCTGGCACCAAGCATGCTGTGGGGTGGCCATGGGCTGGGGAGGACCCCGTGGAGATGGGGTGGGAAGTTGGGCAGGGGACATGGGGGGTCGTGGGAGGCTGCTAGCAGGGGTGAGATGGGGAAAGGGGCCAGAAGGAAGCCTGGTTGAGGGCAAAACCCTAAATGTCCCCTCGGGCCTGTCCCTAAGAGTTCACACCTCTCATGGCACCCAAAGGTGCTCATGCCCTTTTGGTGGGCACTCACTGGCCCCAAACACTGCTGGCCCCAGCAGCCGAACCATCCCACGTGTGCAAAGGCCTGATCCTGAGCGAGGACCACTCCGTGGGGCGCAGATGACCCCAGGCACCAGGAAAAACTCTTCCTCTTGAGGGACACCCCAGGTATTGTTAATAAGGACCTCAGCACCCAGGTTTGGGCACCTCTCCGTGGGACGTCAGCTCTTGCCAGTAAACAGCCCCACTTTCCCCCGTGCCGCCGGCTATGCATGATGTATGAGGCCTTTATTAATACCCCTCCGAAAGTGCATCTATTATTGATGCCGAGTCTGAAAGCTCTGTGAAGGCACCCAGGCTTGAGCCCTTGCCCTCTGCTCCCTGTCCCTGGGAGGGAGGAGGGCACCCACCACGTCAGCTGGGTGCAGCTGATTCTGGGGTGCAACGATTCTGGGGTGCAGCCAGACTGAGCACGCGTGCTTGTGTTTTTAGGAGAGGAGGGGCCCTGAAATCTGGGGCTACTCCATGATGGGCATGGCCATTCACCCCTAGGCTGGCAGCATCCTGGTCCCAACGCTGCCGTCTTCCCCTGTGTCCACAGCAGAGACAAGAAAACACATCAGTGCTGGATGCCTTCGGCGCTGGGGACTGAGCTGAGGTGCCTGGGGGATGGATCAGGACCAAGCCATGGATTAAGCCAGGGTGATCAGGGACTGGATCAGGAGCAAGCCAGGGAGCAAGATGGGGTGCTTGGGGACCAGCTGAGGACCAGGCCAGGGTGCTCAGGGCCTGGATCAGGACCAAGCCAGGGACCAAGCCAGGGTGCTCGGGGACTCAGTCAGGACCAAGGCAGCAATTAAACCAGGGTGCTTGGGGACCAGCTGGGGACCAAGCCAGGGTGCTCAGGGACTCAGTCAGGACCAAACCAAGGATTAAGCCAGGGTGCTCAGGGCCTGGATCAGGACCAAGCCAGGGACCAAGCCAGGGTGCTCAGGGACCAGATCGGGACCAAGCCAGGGTGCTCAGGGACCAGATCAGGACCAAGCCAGTAGTTAAGCCAGGATGCTTGGGGACCAGCTGGGGACCATGCCATGGTGCTCAGGGACTGTCTCAGGGCCAAGCCAGGGTCCTTGGAAGTGTGGGTGCAGCCCAGGATGGGGAAGGAGCAATGTGGCCAGCCCCCGGGGGGATGCTCTGGGGTGACCCGGGGGGGGGGTGGGGCCGGGGGCGCCGCGCCAAGGCCCGGGGAGGGCCCGCGGTGTTGGGGAGAAGGCAGAGGGAGCTGTGAAAGAAGAAAGCGGCAGAGAGAAACAGTCCGGGCTCAGGCTGCAAAGGAGGAGGAGGCGGCTGCTGGCGCTCGCCCTCCCTCCATCCCTCCCTCCCTCGCCATGCATAGCCCCCCCTGAGCCCCGCCGCACGCCGGGGACCCGCCGTCCCCAGGGTGCCCAGCAGCCCTCACCCTCCCGCCACCCCCACCGGGGCCTTCGGCCTCTGCCCCCGTCCTCCTCCTCCTCCTCCCGCAGCCACCACCCTCCCTCCTTCCCCAGGGCCTGGCTGGCATGGAGGTGCTGGCCGCAGGGAGCCGGATGCTTCCCGCGGCTCCTGCCTCCTCCCCAGGCTGCATCCCCCCCGCCCGGCACCCCCCCCCCGACAAAGCCCTGAGCCGCCTCCTTTGTGCACCGGCGCGGCTGTGCGCGCTCCGGCCCCCACCCCGTACCCCCCCCCCCCCCCCCCCGGCTCGCTCCGCTCGGCGGGGACGGCGGCGGGGAAGCGGGGGAGATGCTGCCCTCGCCGGAGGAGCCAAGCGCCGGAGGTCGGCGCCGAGAAGCAGGTACGGGGCGAAGCGGGACGGGAGGCGGTGGCTTCTCCCCAGGCTGCTCCTTGCCCGTGGGGAGACGGGGGACGCAGCGGGGACAAAGCCACCGCCGGGAGGTGAGGAGGGACCCCGCTGCTCCCTGCTCCAGGTGCTGGGGGGGAGGCGAGATCCCCCCCCCCGCGGCTTTTCATCCCCACCTCCCACAAGCCCCCTGCGCCTCACCCCCCGGCCACCCCGGTGCCCCCACCCCGGTGCCACCGCAGCCGGGGAAGGATGGGGACCAGCGGGCAGGCGGCACCGGCCACCCCGGCAGCATCCACCGCCACCCCTCTTCTCCATCCCCCCCTTCCCTCTTTAACCAGGCAGAGGAGCTTCCTGATGGTAATTTTTTTTTTTTGAAGGGGGGGGGGGGGGTGGGAAAAAAAATGTTAAACAATGCGAAGAAAGGCTCCATGATGAATCGCAGGTAGCGGCGCCGAAGCCCGGGGATGGGTTTCGCCCGCTGCTGCAATCGGCCGGGAGCATTTCCCGGCTCCGGATGCCTGCGGGCTTTATTAGCGTGGCCGCAGCTGTAATGACTCCGCTAATAATTTCCTTAAACCCTGGCCGTTGTTAGGGGAGGGAGGAGAGGTTCTGTGGTCAGGGTAGGACGGGGCGATGTGTGCGTTCAGACCTGCCTGGGCCAGATCCTGCCTTGGCTTATGGCTGGGAAATAGGGAGCCCGGCTGATCGGGTACCCCGGGAGACGCGGGCAGGGATCCAGGCCTGCGATAGCGGTGGCACGACGCTGTGGCCCCATCCCTACGATGGAAAACCGCTTTCTCATCCCATCGGCGGCAACCAAAGTTGCCGGTGATGCTTTGTGTTCACCGGGTTTCGGCCAGGCTGGCACCAGTGGTGGCCCAGGCGGGGTTAACGTGCGAGGGTGTGTTTTGTAACGACCCCAAAACACAACCAGGTGGTTCCAGAAATCCTCCCAGCACCTCTTTTTTTTTTTTTTTTTTTTTTTTTTTCTGTGCAGATTTCTTGCCTTTACTGATCTTTCCCTAAAAAAATGGTTTCCCAAACCTCGTGGCCCGGTTGTGCCCTCCGAGGGGGATGCTGAGCCGTGGGGGATGCTGCCCTGGGGATGAGCACGGATGGAGGGTTCAGTGGCGGTTTAGCACTCGTTAATGGTGGTTATGGGGTACAGAGGGGCTCAGAGGGGTTTTAGGATGGTGGGAAGAGCCCTTTGTGGGATATTGTGGAGGGACGAGTGAGAGATGCTCCCACCCATGGGTGCCCTCGGTGCTTTGGGGTGAAAGCATTGCAGCAATGCACCCCAATGTGTTGCTTGTGCCTCCCGGGCTGGATTTTTTGCTGGCTTACCCCTTTTCACAAGGGTGGCGTTCCCCCCCCTTCATGTCTTAGAGGGTTTTGTGAGTGGAGGATAAACCAGGTCCCCACAGGGACTCTCACTTGCCCAGGCATGGGAAGCCACCAGGTCCTCTGTATCACCAGGATGGCACAGCATGGGGGGTCCCACAGCCCTCAAGGGGATCACCGATGAGACCTGATGGTCACGGTGAGGGGCTGGAGAAGTAACTAATCCTGCTGTGAGGGCTGCACAGGCTGGTTTAGCAGGACTGGGTCACCCATTGCTTGGAGAAGTTGGCTCCCAGCACCCCAGCCCCAGCGTCAGACACAGGGATGCTCCTGGGGCCTGGAGACCCCTGGCACTACAGGGGCTCATTGCATGGTTGTTGGGCAAGAAAGCACCTGGGCCACCCCTCTGTGGCAAGCTCAGGGTGGATGGAGAGAGATTTCTCATGGGTTGTCCACCTTCCTGGTGGCTGTGCTCCCCCCAGATGGGTGGGGGACCTTCCCAAGGGTTGTGCACCTTCCCAAGGGTTGCGCGCCTTCCCAAGGGCTGTGGATCTTCCCAAGGGATGTGGGTCTTCCCAAGGGATGTGCATATTCCCAAGGGCTGTGCACCTTCTTGAGCATTGTGCACCCTCCCAAGGGTTGTGCATGAGCGGGGGGGACACAGGAGGGGAGGATGGAGGCAGAGAGGGGACCAAGAAGAAGGACCAAGGAGGGACTTCTGGGGACCTGCTGTCCCTGTACCACTAACGCCCCTATCTCTTCCAGCTCCTGGCACCGGCCGATGCTGACATCCCCCCCAGAACTGCCGAACCCCTTGCTTCCATCCTAGGGCTCTCAGCCCACCATGCCCCAGCGGAGCTGTGGCCCCACCACCCAGGGCTCCCCAGCCCATCCCATGTGCCACCAGTCCATCCATCCCACGCCATGAGCGGGGCCGTGAGGTTCCCCTGCGTCAGGGCACGTAGCTGAGGGATGGCCTCGCTGGACCTGCCCTACCGGTGTCCGCGGTGCGGGGAGCACAAGCGCTTCCGCAGCCTCTCCTCGCTGCGGGCGCACCTGGAGTACAACCACACCTATGAGACCCTCTACGTCCTCTCCAAGACCAACAGCATCTGCGATGCCGCCGTCTTCCCCCTGGCCGCCGACGGGGCCCTGCTGACGCCAGCTGCCCGGCGGGACTACTTTGAGAGCACCTCTTTCCAAGGCAAGGACCAGCGCTTCTCCTGCGACCTGGTCCCCGCCGAGGAGCTGGAGCCGGCCCCATCCTCCTCCCCCTCGCCCCGCTATGTCCATGAGATCGAGATCCCGTTGACAGAGATCTTCACACGGGGCAAAGCCGTGGCGCCGGCCCCCGCGCCACCGGCCACTATGGACGCTGCCTACGAGGAAGGCTTGGCCCGCCTGAAGATCCGCGCCTTCGAGAAGCTGGAGGTGGACAAGCGGCTGGAGAAGCTGACGGAGGAGGTGGAGCAGAAGATCGCCTCGCAGGTCGGCCGGCTCCAGGTGGAGCTGGACCGCAAGAGCTCAGAGCTGGAGAAAGCCAAGCAGGAGAGCCTGCGGCTCAGCCGGGAGAAGCAGGAGCTGGAGACCGGCATCCGAGCTGGCCCCCAACCCGGGCAGAAGGGCAGGAGCTCACCCGCAAGCAACAGTGAGTCCTTTGTCCCCTCTCCCAGCTGCAGGGTGGGGGGAAATCTGTCCCCAGAGGACATGGCCTGTCTGGGGATGCACATGGCTGTCCTGCTGTCCTGCCAAGGAACGTGGTGGTGGCCATGTTGCTCCAGCCCATCTCTAGTACTAAAGGGTGTGCTCCCAAAACGAGGGCTGGGTCATCCCCTCTGGCTCCACAGCTGAATCATCCGGCCCTGCACAACCTGAGCAATCCCATTGACCTGTCCCATGGTCATAAACATGAGAGGGGCCATCTTGGCCATGCCTAATTCAGGGCTTTTCTCCCAGGAGGGTGGGATAGCCCAAGCAGTGTGGCCTCCCATCTGCTGTTAGGACCGTGGCACTCTCATCCTCATTTTCATCCCATGTTCCCCTGCTCAACACCCTCTTCACACCCCAGTGCTGCTCCTGAGTTTCCCTCCAGTCAAGCGTTGGGTTGTTTTGCCCATTGGTATTGCTCAAGCAAACTAGACCTCGTTCCTCAGGAGTTTCTTGGCAAAGCTGGAGGCCACTATGGGGTTCAGAAAGTCAGTGAGGAGCAGGTTAGTGGGGGACAGTCATGGTTGTGCTGGGCTGGGAGGACTGGTGGGATTCCTCAAGGACTTGTCTTGATCCCCACCATCATCAGCATGTTCATTAATGACTTTGAGACCAAAATAATGACTGTGGCTCAGTAACAAGGTTCACAGGATTTGCTGGTGATGGGGATGGTCCTGGGGTGAGGAGTGGGATGAGGCCTCTTGGTTTGGATGCACGGGTATGGGACAGGCGATAGGGAGGTTTGGGGGCTGCCATCAGCTGCCTTGTGGGTGTTGTCCAGGGGCATCCTGGGGGTGCATGGGGGCAAGGCGAGGGCCACCAGAGTGGGTAAGTCTGGAGTAGGGCCTGGAGACATGTAAGATGGGGTGGACAGAGGGTGACCGATGGGTCAAACGCATCTTGTTTGGTGGAGCCTGGACACTGTTACCACCTGAGAACCTGATTTTATACCCCAAAACTACCTCCTGTACCTCCCTTTCCTTAGAGAAACCCTCCTGCCCCTTGACTATCCCCATCAGTCCTCAAACTTCTCCAGCCAGAGTGGCAAAAATCACTTGCCAGGTTGCAGAGAGAGCATGGGAAGAGCTCATGAGAAGAGATGGGGTTTTTTTCCTACATTTGGGGAAATCATCAGAAATCATTTTCATCAGCAAAGCCAGTTTCACCCTTCCCCAAGAACAAAACCTTGCCTGGGACATTTCCCAGCCCCGACAGCTCCGAAACACCTCGAGGCCATTGTCCCCATGGGAGGCTTTTTTGCTCCTGGGGTCTGTTTGCTTTGCTGGAGGGTGTTTTTCCACCCGGTCCATGGGAACGAGGGAGATGCAGGTGATAACCATCAGCATCACCTTACACCCGCCGTGCCAGCACCCCATTTGCCTTCCAAATCCCCAGAGGTCCCTCACCAGGAGCCTTCCCAAATCATTACCGGGGAGCTCCCAGCCTCACCCTGCAAAGGGCAGGTTGGGGGACAATTAATTGGTAATTAAATGGCAATTACTAACCAGCAGCGGGAATTATGTCACTAAGGGCTGCCACCTCCTTTTCCTTCGTGCTCCTGTGCGGATGGGTGCGGTCGGGTGTGCATGGTCAGGTGTGCACGGTTGGGTGTGCGCGGTTGGGTGTACGTGGTTGGGTGTGCGCAGTTGGGTGTACACGGTTGGGTGTACGTGGTTGGGTGTGCACCATTGGGTGTGCACCATTGGGTGTACGCGGTTGGGTGTGCATGGTCAGGTGCGTGTGGTCGTGTGTGCACGGTTGGGTGTGCGTGGTCGGGGTGCGTGTGCAGGTTGGGTGTCGCGGTTGGGTGTACGTGGTTGGGTGTGCGCGGTTGGGTGTGCACGGTCGGGTGTACGCGGTTGGGTGTGCGTGGTCGGGTGTGCGTGGTCGGGTGTGCGTGTGGGTGTGCACGGGTCGGGTGTGCGTGGTCGGGTGTGCGCGGTTGGGTGTGCGCGGTCGGGTGTGCACAGTCGGGTGTACACAGTTGGGTGTGCGTGGTTGGGTGTGCGTGGTCAGGTGTGCATAAGACAGGCGTGCAGAGCTGCGTTTGTGCAGGGGTTCATGGATGCTGGGCGTGCAAGCGATGACCCGTACGTGTGTCTGGGGGGGGGGGTGCACGTGCGGGCTCGTGACACTGCCCGTGTGTGTGTGCCGGGCTGCACGCCTGCCTTTGCGTTTTCCCGGTGCCTGTGCGTGCGGTGCACTTGCGGGTGTGCAGGACGGCCGTGCGGGGGGTGCGCCTGGGGGTGCGCCTGTGCGGGGCGGGATGGGGCCACCTGGGGTCGCTGGGCTGCTGGCTCGCTCTGCCCCAGAGCTGGCCGCGTTTTGGGGACAACATCTCAGCACCCCAGTAGGATGAACCCTGCCCGTCCACAGGCTCCTGAGCGCCTGCTTAATTAATGTGCTAACGAGGGAGCTGGGGCCCTGCAGCCACTGGGGTAGAGGGCTGAGCAGGCTTTAGGGACTTGAGGCTGCCCTTAAGGTCTTACCTTCCAGTCTGCCCCCAACGAAGCAGGGTACCACTGCCATCCTCCTCCATCATCCCAACGCACCGTCATCCTCCTCCTCCCTCCGCTCCATCGCACTCAGGGGCCTGACCCCAGTCCCAGGAGTGATCTACATCCCAGTGATGGTGCTGGGGATGTCATCCCCCCTCCAAAACAAGGGGGCCACATCCACCCTGCATGCCGGGAGCATCCCTTGGTCCCCACTCTGCCCCGAACCATGCCCAGGAGCCATCTGGGCTGGCACAGCCCCAAATCAGGCTGATGATGGACCCGTCTGGATGTGCACAAGCATCCTTGACCCCCCCACAGCCGAGCTGGCAGATAAGGCATGGAAGTGCTTAACAGGGATGGGTGGGAAAGGATTGGGGTGTCACCCACCGGTCCCTCCATGCAGGGAGGTGCTGCAGATCGACCAGTTCCTGAAGGAGACGGCCGCCCGCGAGGCCAACGCCAAGGTCCGCCTCCAGCACTTCATCGAGGAGCTGCTGGACCGGGCGGACCGGGCTGAGAAGCAGCTCCAGATCATCAGCAGCAGCTGCGGCACCACCCCAAATGGCAGCCTGGGACGCTGTGGCACGCCAGGGGCCAAGGGCGCCGGCCGACTGGTACCTCCGCGGGCACAGGCACGGGCACCCCAGCAGCTTCGGGCATGCACCCATGTGGCTTCCCTGCAAAGGGATGAGCAGGGAGGTGGAGGGACCCCCATCTGGTTCCCATGGGGAAATGGATAATCCTGGGGGGGTGGATTTGCTTCTCGGATGGTTTGTGTTCCCATGGTGAGTGTGGGCAAGGCGCCGGGGTGATGCTGGAGATGCTCTTCTGCATCGCAGTTGGGTATGGCTTCACCCCAAAACGCAGCTGGCGCTGGGTGGGTTATCGGGGTTGTCTCCCTGGGCTGCACCACCCACATTTTGGGTTTCGCCATGTTGGCTCCTCTTGTCTCGTCTCCCCACAGAGAGACCGGCACCCAGGGCCAGGGGCGGCCGTGCATGGTCCTTACGGCGTGTCCAACCAGCGCTCCTCCTCCAGCACCGGGTGAGTCCCCTGCCAGCGCCGCCTCTTTGGGATACGAATGGGGCGCTCATTTTTGGGGGGCAAGGGGCTGAGGGGAAGGGGATGCCCACCAAACCCTGAGGTTGGGCATCCCCGTCCCCCAGGGCCTCAAGCCGGGCGAAAGCCGTCTCACAGAGCTCGGGCTGCTACGACAGCGACAGCGCGGAGCCGTGCCCCACCGATGACACCGCCGACGGGCATCCCTACCCGGCACGGGATGGCGCCCGGGGCTCGGGGCTGCGCCGACAAGCCATCCAAAACTGGCACCGCCGGCCCTACCGCAACAGCACCGAGGGCGAGGAGGGCGACGTCTCTGACGTGGGCTCCCGCACCACGAGTGGCCGGGGGGAGCCAGGCACCGGATCCGCCGCATCCCGACCCACCGGCAGCTGCCGGCTGACGGGTAGACCCGCCGGGCTCTTCTGGGGGGTGGGGGACGGGAAGGCTGGAAGGTGGGGGACGGGGATGCGAAGCTGCGAAGTCGAGGAGCATCCCTTCCCCACCGCCCTCCCCGGCTGCCAGTGGCAACTGAGGGTGGGTGTCCCACAGCCAGGACCGAGGGGGCCGGGAGCAAGGCGAGCCGGCTGGAGAGGGGCAGCCCGGGCCACTCCAGCGAGGTGATCAGCCCCGAGATCCTCAAGATGCGGGCAGCTCTTTTCTGCATCTTCACCTACCTGGACACCAAGACCCTGCTGCGGGCGGCCGAGGTGTGCAAGGACTGGAAGTTCGTGGCCCGGCACCCGGCTGTGTGGACGCGGGTGCTGCTGGAGAACGCCAGGGTGTCCTCCAAGGTACCAGGGATGGGGATGGCACTGCCCGGGGCCAGACCTTTTCTTCCAGAAAGGTGACGCTGTGCAAGCATCTCGCTTGTCTGGATTGTCCTGCCATTAATACAGTCACGGGAACACGGCTGCAGCGACTGTGTGCTTGCACCAGCAGCTGGATGCCTTTTGCACGTTGGCACGTGCATGCTTGTAGGCGTGAGCTCACGCGTGCACGCGTTTCCACGTGCTTTTGTGCCCACACCCGTGATTTTGTTGCATGCGTTCTCGCGTGACCTCGTCTGTGCATTTTCAAACATTTACGGCGTGTGCGTGTGTGCGTGCAGAAGCGCCTCCGCGTGTGCGCAGATCTGCCCAAAGGCAGCCAAGGATGGGTGGCATGGGGCAGGCTGAGGGCATCCCCCTTGGTGACAGCCACCCCTGTTCCCCCAGTTCCTGGCCATGCTATCTCAGTGGTGCACCCAGATGCACTCCCTCACTCTCCAAAACCTCAAGCCACGCCAGCGAGGGAAGAAGGAGAGCAAGGAGGACTACATGAAGAGCACACGGTGAGTCCTCACATCCCGGCGCCCTCCTCCCGCAGCTGGAGATGCTGGTCCTCAGGGATGATGATGCTCCATGAGCCCCCATGTCCCGTTTCCACTGACGGACATGCATCGCACACCGGCTCCTGCTGTGGGTTTTGGGTGTCCTAGAGCCGCAGGTCCCCATGGGACATGTCACCCCCCTGGGGTGGCCATGGGGAGTGTGAGCGTGGGCGCCCGTGTCTGACCCTGCTGCCTCCATCCCGGGCAGGGGCTGCCTGGAAGCCGGGCTGGAGTCCCTGCTGAAGGCGACGGGCAGCAACCTGCTCATCCTCCGCATCTCGCACTGCCCCAACGTGCTGACGGACCGCTCGCTCTGGCTGGCCAGCTGCTACTGCCGGGCCCTGCAGGCTGTCACGTACCGGTAAGGATGGCCACCGGCATCCACCCTTGCCCACGGGGACCATGTGGTTCCCTGGCTGGGAGAAGGCTGCGAACTTCCACGGGGTGTGCGGGGACTCCTCTGATGCCCATCGCCATTCCCTGTCTGGCCAGGTGGAAAGGACCCACCTCCCCGTGTCCCCAGGTCAGCAGAAGCTCCAGTGTCCCCAGTGCAAGTTGTCCTTGCAATTCTCATCATCTTCTGGCATGTTCCCATGCAGATGTTTCCCTTCCAGCTCCATTCTCCCTGCCCTCTTACTGATCTCACCCCAGCTGAGGCATGACCAGGGTCTTGGTATGGGGACACTGCTTTATGTTAGAGAAGCATGAAGGAGAGGTGCACCAACACCGGGGTCCAGTGAGATCCCACCTGACTGTCACCCCCTGATAAAGGCTTCTAATGGTGAGAAGAGACCTTGGGGTCTCTCTGTCCTGTCAGGGAGGAACAGCTCTGCCATGGGATTGCCAAGACCCAACTTGGAGACCTTGCCCAAGAGCAAGGACACAAGGTCCATGATGGTCCTAGAGGAGGTCACAGGCCCTGGAGGAGATCACTGACTGCTCCTTGGTCTTGGCCACCTTCTGCAGAGGCTCTGCCTCCTGTGGAGACAGAATTTATCTTTCCTACACTCTCAAGGAGGATGATCCTTGCTCCACTGTGCCCTGCAGAAGACCACTTCAGCCTCTGCACCCACTTCACCTGCAGCCAGTGAGTGTCTTCATCCAGCCCAGGACGGAGAATCCTTCAGGTGGGAAAGCTCATCCAGCCAACTCCTCCATGTTGGACCAAGCAATGGCTCTGATGTGGGGATTCCCACACCATGAGGCAGCCTGGTGCTGCCAGATTTAACCCAAAGACTCCTCCATCAGCCCTTCCAAGGACGTTAGAGCAAGTCCAAGCGCTCCTGGCACGTTGCTAACCTGTGACTCTGACTCATGCTCTAATTAACCCGCCGCGCTCGCAAGGGGCTCTTGGCAGGCATCTTCAGTGGAGACGTGTGAAACGCTCAAGATAACACCCATTGCTTATTTTTAGGCTTGCCTGAAGTTTTGAAGTAGGTCATTTAGAGTTAGGAAGTGCAGCCTCGGTCTTCAGGAGGGAGCCCAGTGCAGTGAAGCAGCCGGGGGCCTCTATCTGGTCTGATAGCATCAGGATGCGGCTCTCTTGACACCTCTCCTCCATTGACTCGATGCAGAGAGCCAACAGCATCATCAAAAGCTCCTCTGAGCCAGTGGCACAAATGCCGGGTGGGCAGGCAGCGTGGCCGCGCCTGATCGGTGCCACGACTCACGATAAACCTACACCTCCACCATGCCCCTGCACGAATCCAGCAGCAGCCCATGAGGTCTGTTTTGATACCTCCAAAAACACTGAGGAGGAGCCCACAGCAAACTTCTGCAGTGACATTTGGCCAACAGCCACCTACAGACGTGGTGGCACAACTGCAGAGCCGGTACAGAGGCCACAGAGCACCCCCTGCCCTTGGCTGGAAGTTACCACCCATCAGCTGAAATGTCCTTTCCACCTCCTGGCACCTTCCCCATCCAGGCTGGGCAGGTGGCAAGTGAAACCACCCCAACAGCTCTGCAGGGATGTTATATTTGCTCTGCGAGGTTACACAGCTTGGCAGGCTCAGTTCAATCACTTGCCACTTTTGCATCTGGAAGACTTCTGCCTTCACCTTCATCCTCACCTTCAGCCATCAACCTCACCTTCAGCCTTACCTCATCTTCAACCTCACCTTCAGCCTCACCTTCAACCTCACCTTCTTCCATTTTTCTTGACATTGCACATCCGTAGGCACAATTCCAGATAGAAATGTCTTCAGCCTTCCTGCATGGGTTGATGTTGGGACTGTCTGGTTCATGGGCAGCTCCTGGGTTATAAATAATGACCACATTTGTACCTCCAGGTGCAGAGGGATGTAGCTGCAGATACAGTCCCCAAGGCAGCATCACTGCTGGTGGGGGCCACCACATGTCCTCTGTATTGTTCCAGGAGCTCTACAGACCCCGTGGGTCATGAAGTCATCTGGGCCCTTGGAGCAGGTTGCAGGGACATCATCTCCCTCCAGGTCGCACCTCTGCATCCATGGTAAGAGTCATGCTAGGAAGAGAGGCCAGGCTGAGTGTGAGGGGCACCACTGGGCTGGGAAGAAATTGGGTGCCAGCTCCAGATTTGCTCGGTGGGGGGTCCTCACGGGATGAGCAGCAATCCTGGAGGCCAGTTTGGGGACTGGGAGCTCAGCCCTATCCCTCCCTGCAAAGGCTGGGAGCTGTTGGGTGTAGGCACCTCCCTGCCAAGCTGGGAACCTTTCCAGGGAGGCTGCAAACATCAGAGATGAAAGGGGAGCTGTGATGGGTCTGGTAGGCAACACTGAACTTCAAACACTTGTTTGAGCTCCTCACTGCTCATATAACAGCAGCCCTGAAGGGCCTGGATGTTTTCAAAAGGGTGTCGAGTCACTGCTTAGGGAGATGACTGCAGTTGCTCTCGCTTTGGAAAAGCATTTTGGGGGCACAAAGACACTGGTGGATCTCTACCCCGCAATGCGTGGGTGCTCAGGAGTTCATGGCTCACCCAGCATGTCACCTGGCTCCTCACTTCCGTGCCATGGGGCTGCCTCCTGGGCAGTTCTTGTCCTGGGAGGTTTGTTGCAATGTCATGTCCCCTGTCAGCCTGGGTTGAGGTGTCCAGAGGGGGATGTCTCTTAGCAGGAGAAGCTGGATGTCGAGTCCCTGATGAGCCTTATTTTTCCCTGGGGGAAACACCACATGGCATGTAGGCTTCTCCACTGGAGCTACCGGTCCAGGCTCCTGCTACTGGTTTGATCACCGCAAGCAACAGAGTTCAGGGCCTGATTCAGGTCTCCAAAGGTGGAGGGTTTGAGGAAGAGGGACTCCACTGAGTGCATGGACCTGCCCTGTCCTAGTTGCAGCACAGCCCAGGGTGGTTGCTCAGATGGAGACGTCTGCTATGGAGACACCTCCTTACAGTGTGACGACCCCCGGGTTGGTGGGGTGGGAGAGGTCCCAATCCCACGCCACTTGCAGGAGCACTCACGGGGGTGAAGTGTGGTGGGGGGAGCTTTTCTGCCAGCCCTCCCAGGCTCTTTCTTCTTCATCTCCCCAGCCAGCAGCCGACGCGTTTCAGCAACCGTTGCCTTCAGATGATCGGCCGGTGCTGGCCACACCTGCGGGCGCTGGGCGTTGGAGGGGCAGGCTGCGGCGTCCAGGGACTGGCATCATTAGGTAGGCAGCTTTCCTCTGACGGGACAAGGGAAGGGGACCTTGCTGGAGGCAGGGTATACCCCTAGGAGATGTCCCACCCCAAGGACCATGGGTGCACCCTGCCCCTCCTTACTGCCACCCATCCCTCCTACCACCCCGTTCCCATTGGCTGTCCTCATCCCTTCCCCATGGGGTGCTGACGGTGGGTGCTCTGCCCTTCCAGCCCGAAACTGCATGCGGCTTCAAGTCCTGGAGCTGGACCATGTGGCGGAGATCAACCAGGAGGTTGCGGCGGAGGTGTGTCGAGAGGGGCTGAAGGGGCTGGAGATGCTAGTGCTGACCTCCACGCCGGTCACCCCCAAAGCCCTGCTGCACTTCAACAGTGAGTAGCAATGCCGGGGGGGGGAGTGCTAGCATCATCCATTCACCAAAAGGGCACCAGATATCCAGACCCATGAACCAGACCCTGCCTTCCAGCCCCACCCACAGGAACCCACTGCCAACACTGGAAGGTGCTGGGAGCTCCGTGGTGGAAGGTCCAGCAGCCCTCTGCCAAGGATGGGTTGAGAAGAGCTGACCTTGCCTTGGGCCATAGGCAGGATGGAGACACTGCCTCTGTGCTCCCCTCAGTGCAATTGAGGTCTCAATGTCCGTGGCACACCTGAGGTTCACCCTGGTGTATCTGAGTTTGGAGTCACGCCATTTACTGGAGCCATTTGCCAGGATGGGAGCTCTGGGGGGAAAGAGGTCTGCAGCCGGTGGGAGGGTCTGTTTGAGGTGCCGTTCCTGGAGGTTGTGGCACATTTGACTGTGGTTGGACTTGCTTGGGAACCCACCTATCTGAGTAGAAGAGTAAGGGTTTCCCAAGCAAGAGGTAGGACTGCTGAATTGGGATGGCACAACTGGGAACCATCTCGTAGGCCACCATCCTCCCTACAGAGGTCTTGGTCACCAAGAGCAGGTCTCTTCCATCTTCAGGGTGAGGTTTCCCCAAATGCATAAGGCTTTGAGGGGTGCCAGGTGGGGTTTAGGGTCCATCCCGGCTGCGGGGAGGTTATCTCACCACCAAGTATGGCAAGGCCAGGAGGTATCTCTGCCCCCAGGTGTGTGCCGGAACCTTAAGTCCATCGTCGTGCAGGTGGGCATTGTGGACTACTTCAAGGAGCCCCACAGCCCTGAAGCCAAGAAAATGTTTGAAGAAATGGTGAACAAACTCCAGGTAAAGGATGCCATTCCTGGGTCACCCCTGTGTCACCAGTCTCGTGTCCCCATGGGGTCTGAGGACAAATTCTTGCCCACCGCTGAAGTTCCTCAGCAGAGAACGTTTTAGCTCACTGGGGACATGCTCAAGGTTCGCTGTCCTTCAGACACACATGCCTCAAAGGCTGGAACAAGATCTAACATGCTGTGATTCCTTCCCATTGCTTCAACCAGGACTGCTTCTCTGTGGGTCTCTTCCCCGGGGACAGAAAAGGGCTGGTGCCCCCTTCGCAGGGCCACTGACTTGCCAAACACTGTGAAGTGGTTTAAAATCCACCCGTGAAAGCAGAAATAGGGTTAATTCCAGTTAGGCTGAGTTGCAGGCCTTGCTTAGCTTGTGATGCTCAGCAGGGCTTCGGCTGTCCTTCATCTGTTCAAGGTCTCCAAGGCAGACACCTCCATCTGGGTCCAAGGGGAAAAATAGGTGCCTCCATTTCACTGTACCCTCTGGTTGACTTCACCCTGCCGCAGGTTGGTCTCCCATGGGGACGTAAGGCAAAACTCCCATGAGATGCAAAGCAGGACTTGGGGATGGAGGCTCACCAGTGCAGTCGGATGGGGTCAGATGGCTCATGCGGTTCTTGCTCCACCACCAAGACTCGTGTCCATCCCCAGGCTGGGGGTCACTGTCAGAGAAGAGCCATTTCGCAAGGGCTTTTCCTTTGTGGCTGCCCACCGCTGTGCTTTGCAAATCCCACCTGCCCCTGCATGTTGATGTTGTCCACCCCAAACTCCTACTGTCCTCTGGAAACGGGTCTTAACCAAGCAGAAACCAAATCTGGAGCTAGCTCCAAAGGTTGAGAGGCCTTGAGCCAGTCCTGAGAGGAAGCCAAATCCCTGTGAGATGCGGTGGTGGGGATGGGACCAGGGTGAACCCCTTGCCATGGTAGGGGTTTGCGATGTCCTCTCCTCTCTCTTGCTCAACCCATGGGGCAGCAAGACTGCCAGGTCCTGCATCAACCATGCTCTCTGCTCCTCTTCCAGGCCCTGAGGAAGAGACCCGGCTTCTCCAAGATTTTACACATCAAAGTGGAAGGAGGCTGTTAGACCTTCAGGGAACCACAAAGCACATTCCCTCCTCTGCCCAGCGGAGCCAGAGGCCCCACAAAACCAAACCCACCATCCGCCGCTCATCCGTTGCCGGACCTGGAGCACGGAGACGCTGGCCCATGCACAAAAAAACAAAAAAAAACCAAACTCTTGCAGGCCTTAGTGACTGGCAGCTGGCGCTTGGCCCTGGGGCCAGCTCACGGGCGAGAAGGTGCTACTTAAGGAATTTTTTGGCTGCCCAAAGAGGCAGGGCTACACTCTTTCCCGGGAGGGAAGACAGCTTCAACCCATCCCCCCCCGTGGCTGCTCGTTGCCAAGGATCCTTGTTTGGGGAATGTCTTTTTCTTTGAACTCTCTTTCTGGGGCGTTTTTTGGCCATTTGGTGGTGTGGGAGCTGAGGATGGCTCAGCCCCTCCCTGTGGGCTTGTTGCAAGAGTGCTGGGCTTGCTGTGCTGGACCGTCCCCATCCCCTCCACGGGCTGGTGGAGGTGGGGTGGGAAGGGGCCGTTCCTCCAGGGGAAATGGTGCCCGGCATCCCTGCAGGGTCTCTGCTTATTTTCATTGCATTTGTTTGACAGAGGGGCACCCAAACCTGGGGAAATACTGCCCAGAAACCAGCAGCCACGACAGCACAAGCCCGGGTGGCAGAGCTGCATCTCGGGGGCTGGAGGAGCCGGAGGACAGCAGGAGAGATGGTCGCTCTTCCAGAGGTTTCCAGCCTCACCTCTTCTGCAACCAAACCTTCCTGCCAAGGCAATAAACCATCTCCAAAATCCTCGTCCACCAGGAAACACGGGTCATGCTTCTGTCCCCATCAACATCTACCACCCGCTTCAGGCTTCCTCCGGAGCGAGTTGTCCCATGCGGAGAGAGGGACTGGCATGGGACACCCACCTTTGCCATCTTGTCACCTTCCCGAGCAGCCTGAAGGAGAAGCCCTGGCCAAATTGTCCTGATATCCAAAGCTGCTGGTGAAAGCACCAACCCAACCACCCTGCAGATCCCTTATCTATGGCCATGGCTGGTTTTTTTAATTCTGCTTTTTTTCTTCTGGCTGCCTTCTGCCTGCAAGGCCATCACACACACACCCCCCCAAATATCCTTCTTTTTCCAAAGGAAAAGGCTTTTGAAAGTCATCCACCAGGGTCAGGCGTCTCCATCCTCCACCCTGGGGAGAAGGTGCCAGGAGGTGCCCACACCACGGGGAGCACCCGTCACAGCACTGCCAGCAGCAGGGACACACTGGCCTTAACCCCAGCCCCCCGCTGCCCTGAGCCCCAACAAAGCGTGCTTGGACCCGACATGCTGAGCTGAGAGGAGCCTGACTGGGAAAAGCAGATTGGGGGGGGGGTTGTCCTCTTCTCTGGACCATCGTTGGAGGTTTTGGTGCCTGTTGGCCAGCATGGCTGGGAGGAGCCAGCCCTTCCCGGGTCATCCCCCCTTCCTCCAGCCCTCCCAGGGTGATGGGCTGCCATGGAGCATCCCCCCAAGAGGGAGAAGGCTGCAGACCCATGCTGGTACCACCTTCCTCATCCACGTCATGAGAGCTGCAGACCTCAGCTGGGGGCTCCCAGCATGCCGACAGCCCACAGGGACCCCAATAGAAAATAAAACCTATTCCAAATCGCTGAAGCTGGTGGTGGGCCGGAGGCAGCTCCTGGGTCTCCAACCCCAGAAGGCACCTCAGGAGACCATTTCATCCACCCCTCGTCCTGTCTACGCTGTCTCCTCTGAAGCAGGGTAGGGTTTTTTGGTCATAACCCCCCCATTTGAAGTACCTCCATTCCCCTGCTGACTGCGGCTTTCCAGGAGAACGCTGTTCCCCGTATGCACAAAATGTGGGAGCCCAAAAAAAAACATCTGCAAGAAAGGACCACGTCCCACCATGCCCCTGCGGGCAGCATTGGACGAGCCCTCTGTGGATTGACCTCCCCCCCCGGGGAGGCTGGGACACACGTAATGCAGGGTCAAGAGGAGCAAGGGGTGCCCCGACCAGCAAAAAATAAACCACCCAGCAAAGCTACAACCCCCCGGGGACCACCCCGGCCACCATCCCGTGAGCGTGGTCCTGGAGGAGATGTCACCATTCGAAACTGCGCAGAGACTTGCGAAATTCCCTTAAAAAAAAAAAAAAAAGTAAGTATTTATTTCTATAAAGAAGGAAAAAAGAAAAGATTTTAAAGGCAAATTATATACTCAGCATGTTTATACACTCTATGCTTAAAGACTATCGTGTTGGAGAGTCGTGGCCGAAGACTGAAGGTGGCTGCTCCCGGTTTGCTGCTAGCCTGTGCCTGGCCCCTCCGGGCCATGGGAAGGGCGAGGATGGGGTGATGGCATGGGAAGCAGGGGGAGATGCTGAGGACTCGTGGAGAAACCTTCCGTGCTCGCCAGCGAGGCCAGAGCGGCTGCTGCCACCATTGGTGGCCGTGTCTGCCGGTGGCCACCATAGCATGGAGCGTTGGGTGGGTGTGAGATGTCCCCGTCCCCGCGAGGGTTTTGTAAGTCACAGCAGGACAACCTCACCTAAATTTGGTGCTCCGGCGCGTCGCCAAGACCAGACCAAACCATCCGCCTCCCCTTGGGGCGTTCCCAAAAAAAATCCAACTTCTGGCTTAGCAAAGCCACGTTTTTACAAAAATCCTGCGATGACACAAAGCCTTGAGCTGGTTCAAGGAGTAGAAGATGGAAATTGGGGGGGTGTTTTTCCCCATTTTGCTTGGGCTTGGGTGGGTCCCTTCCTCCTCCTCCTCAGCTGGGGATGAAGGTGGCTGGCACAGTGACACAGGCTTGGTGGTAATGAGAGCCCTGCATCTCCCTGGCCCTCCCGGTGGCTCCTAATTGCCCAGGTTGTTAATGGCAACCAGCTCATTAACGGCTCCGTATTTTTTCCACTGAAATGTCATATTGATGGTTTCCCTGCTGCTTTCCCTCCCCATCCCGATGGTGTGCAGCCCTGTTGGCTCCCCCACAACCCCCCATCGCCCACCCCCATCCCTACGGGGTGCTCAGGCCCGTGGCCGAAGGATTCACCGCGTCGGTCGTAGGGTTGCAGCCCCGTTGGAGGTGGAGATCCACAGAAATATCAAATCCTCTGGGAAAGCCTTGAAATCACGCAGGGTATTTGGGTGCTGGTAGGGAAGGAACTGCTGCAGCCTGAGCTCAACCCCATACCAGACCCTAGAGAAGCCCCAGAGGGGCTCCGCGATGACAATCCCCAGCAAAAGCCAGGGCACAGCTGCCTGATCCAGGGCAAGCACCGGCGGCGAGCGGCTTTCGCTCGGGATCACGGTGATGAACCAGCTCTGGCAGGGGCTGGCTGGACAAGTGCTGCTGGTTCCTGCCAGGCCCCATTCCCAAGGGACCCATTTTGGGGAGATTTATTCCTTTTCAAGTGAGTTTGCCCAAAGTTTCCCAATGGCCAACACTCGCCACATTCCTCTTCTCTTGAATTTGGGTGCTGGTCAGGGATCTCAAGAGGAACAACACCAGCAAAGCCAGCTTGGGGGCCAAATTTATCCCAAATCCATGTTTTTCTCTCTCCTCCGTGTGTGGGATTTTGCTCATCATCCATCACTCTGAGCCCGCGGGAGCCGGGAACGCTGGGGAGCAGCTGCCTCCTCCCGCCTTCATCCCTGCGCCCCCAGCCTGGGGGGGCGTCCAGAGACGTGAGGTCTCCAGAAAGGGGGAACCCCCCAGTTTTGCTCCATCCAAGGAGGTTTTTAAACCCCTTTATTGAGGAAATAAGGCAAGAAAAAAAAAAATATATATCTCACCTCTCGCCATGTGTCACGGTCCCAGCTGCCACCCAAGGCAGAGCCAGGGCCAGGGCATGGACAGCGTGTTTGGATCTTCCAAAAGGCTCCAAATTTGGTTAAAACAGAACGAAAAAAAGAAAACCCAGGAAAAGTGTTGATAAGGGCTCGTAAAGCACTTGGACGACGTTTGCTTTCAGCTCTTCAAGGAGCCCACCCCAGGCGCCGGTGCATCGCTTCAGCCTCTCGGTTTGGGTTGAAAAGCTGCAGGTTGGGGTGGAGTAAAAGGCATTTGGGAATCAGTGCCAAATGACAAAATGCTTTAAAAAAAGAAAAAAAAAAAAAGAAAGAAAAAATAACAACAAAAAAGAAACAAACAGGGAGCAGGGAGATTTTAGCAACCGGAGGTGGTTTGCGGTGACCGATGCGTCGCGGGGTGCGGTTGCAAGGTGAGCGGTGGCGGTGAGGAGAGGAGGGAAAACTGCCCGAAAGCAGGAAAAATGGGATTATTTTTTTTTTTTTTTTTTTTTTTTTTCCTGATCCAGCCTGGGGATTGAGCCCCATGGAACGTGGGGGCCCGAGGTGGGCTGGGGCCTGGGCCGAGCGGGTGCAATGGGGTGGGAGGGCTTTGGGGAAATGAGCGCGGGAACGCACACTTGCTTAGAGATAATCAGAGGACACGCTCCCTGTGGGGAGAGAGACACACACACACATATATATATACACACACATATATATATATACACATACAGGAATTGCAATCGTTTCCCTAAAGCACTTCACAGCGGCGTTTGCTCCGGTGAGTGATTTCCGAGGGGCCCTGTACAGCGACCTCCCCCCCCCCATCCTGAAAGGTAGCAAGTTTGCCTCCTAAGTTATTTTTTTAAGTCTATATAAAATTTTAGGTCTATTTTAGTCTTTTCGCAGCGATGTGCCAGTGTCTGGAGAACCAAACGTTCCCCCTTCCCCGCCCCTTGATGCTAAACCAGGTCCCGGATGGTAAATCTGTGGGAGGATGCAGACGGGGGTGCAGCCAGGATTGGGGAGGCTCCGGGTGGTTTCGGTGGCAGTGGGGTCCGACGGCGGGAGGGGGGGTGGCTGCCACCCCCTCGGGCGTGGGGGACCATGTTTTTAGCACTTTGGTTGGTACTATCACCTGTAGACGCACTTTGATGTTGTTGCTTTGAAATTTTGCCGAGTGTAAACAGTGTGTATTTAAAGAATTACCCAAAAAAAAAAAAAAAAAAAGTGTGTAAAGAGCCATTTTATGATTCGGTGTTGAATAAAGATTCTCAAGATTGAAAACCCCACCTCACTCTCCTGGGTGCCCCCATTGAAGCCAGGGCAGTGCTGGCCAGCTCCAGCACCAAACCAGTGAGACCAGTTGCTGATTGGGGCTTACTGGAATCATAGAATCACAGAATGGTTTGGGTTGGAAGGGACCCCTAGAGGTCACCCAGCCCAACCCCCCTGCAGGAGCAGGGACACCTTGAACCACATCAGGTTGCTCACAGCCCCGTCCAACCTGGCCTGGAATGTTCCCAGGGATGGGGCCTCCACCCCCTCTCTGGGCAACCCCTGCCAGGGTTTCACCACCCTCACTGGAAAGAATTTCTGCCTTAGATCCAGCCTAAACCTCCCCTGCTTCAGTTTCAAGCCATCCCCCCTTGTCCTGTCACAGCTGGCCCTGCTAAAAAGCTTGTCCCCCCCTTTCCTCTGGGCCCCCTTGAAGCCCTGAGCGGCCGCACTCAGCTCTGCCCGCAGCCTCCTCTGCTCCAGGCTGAACACCCCCAACTCTCCCAGCCTGGCCCCAGAGCAGAGGGGCTCCAGCCCTCGGAGCATTTTAGTAGCCCTCCCCTGGCCCCGCTCCAACAGGTCCATGTCCTCCTTGTGCTGAGGGCTCCCGAGCTGGACGCAGGGCTCCAGGGGAGGTCTCCCCAGAGCAGAGCAGAGGGGCACAATCCCCTCCCTCCACGCTGGCCACGCTTCTCCTGATGCAGCCCAGGGTGGGGTTGGCTTCTGGGCTGCCAGCGCCCATGGCCGGCTCATGTCCAGCTTTTCACCCCCCAGCACCCCCAAGTCCCTCTGGGCAGGGCTGCTCTCCATCCTTCCTTCCCCCAGCCTGTACTGATACCGGGGGTTACCCCGACCCAGGTGCAGGACCTTGCACTTGGCCTTGTTGAACCTCATGAGGTTCACCCAGGCCCCACCTCTCCAGCCTGTCCAGGTCTCTGGATGCCATCCCGTCCTTCTGGTGTGTCAACCACACCACTCAGCTTGGGGTCATCCGCAAACTGGCTGAGGGTGCACTCAACCTCGCTGCCTAAGTCATTGCTGAAAATGTTAAAATGGCACCGGTCCCAGTACGGACCCCTGAGCGTCCCTCCCCCTACCTCCCGCTCCCTGCTCGCAGGGCCCACAGCCTCCCTTGGTCCAGGGACAAAGGGGGGTGCAGGGACAGCGTGGGGGGAGCAGCCTCCCCAGGGTCTCAGCTGCCCAGGAGCATTTGGCAGCACTGGTGGCGGAGGGGGGGGGGGGCGGGGCTGACAGCCCACAGTGGGGCCCGGAGGCCCCTTCTGCCAAGGGATCTTAGGTCATGGGAGAAGGGAAAATAGAATTTGAATGCTTTTGTGCCAGTTCTCTCCTGAAAAAAAAATTGATTTCTGAACAGTCATGGAAAGAAAAGCAAAAAAAAAAAAAAAAAATGGGAAAGGGGGGGTTAATTTTTGGTGGAGAAGACAGCCCAAGGTGGTTCAGCCCCGAGGATCTGCCATCTGCAAGGGGCAACCCAGCGACTGCTGGCACAGAGGGACACAGGATCAGGCCCCGCAGAGGGGGGGGGGTTCTCCGGGAAGAGCTCGTCTCCAAATCACAAACGCCCAGAGGGTTTTACACAGAAGCTGTAACTGCGCTCGCTGTTCAGCACGACCGCTCATGTGCCGCCCAAAGCACTTCAGACAAGATGAAGGGGCACGGGGGTGACGTTAAGGGACGCGCTGGATGCCTCTAACAGGGCCCGTAGCGGCCATCGCCCGGCAGCGCCTCATGACCGCGGCAGCAGTAACACATCTTGTGGTGTAACAGGCTGCCAACTTGCCTAATTAAGTGAGATCTCAAAGGGTGGATACCAGATCGATACCAAATTTCTTCCAGACTTCCATTAAAGCTTTCACCCTACCAGACCTAAGTCTCCCCAAAAGACTTCTCCTGCAGGAGAGGCCCCCAGGATCCATCCCCGAAGCACCGCGGGCCTCGCACATCCCCTCGTCGGGCACAGCTGCTGCCCTGAACCTCCCACCAGGCAGCAAAAAAGCGAGATGTAAAACGGCCCACTGAGCAAAAAGCAAGCAGAAATGTCACCGAGCAACAGCAAGGAGCTCCGAGAGAGGAAAGAAGCGCAGAGGCGAGCGGTCTTGGAAGCAACGGGGAACTGGGGTACGCTAGGAGCTGGTTCCAGTTCTGCTTCCCAGCAAAGAGCCTGCTTTGAAATGGGGCAAGCCCCAGTCTGAACTGTTAACCTTTTAACTCTAACCAGGAGCTGCCAGCCTGCAGAACGAAGCAAGCGGCAGAGAACAGAGCAACACCCCAGTTTGCCACTGAAACAAAGTCATCTTTTTATTGTGTTTTGAGCCTGGGTTCAAAACCCCCAGCAAAAAAAAAGAAAAAAAAAAAAGTATAAATAGGAAGAAACCCCACACTCGCTGCACCACTTGCCAGCGTCGGAGAGGGCTCCGCTCGGCGCCGCTTCCAAGCGGAAGGACGAGGCGAGCCTAAGGGGACCAGCGCTGTGTGGGAAATGTCGGGGCAGGGCACCTCGCAGGAGGCTGCCAAGGCCAAGATTTGACTCTAATTAAACACGGCCAGTGGTTGCCTGTAAGCCCTCAAAATGACCATCTGGTAAACGACCTGTTAATTAAGCTAGAAATCAATTCTTTTTCACTTTGCACATTGGGGGAGAGCACCAGCCCGCATCGCGCCGCCACCCGGGGCGGGGGGGGGGGGTGTCTCAGTGGTTGTGGGCTCTGCCTCGCCCCCGGCCCCGGCCGCCAGGCGCAGCGTCCACGCTGGAGCGGGGATTTTTGATGGTTTCGTCCACGGAGACGATGAGGCAGGCGGCCTCGGAGGCTGCCGTCAGCGCGTTGATGCGCACGATGGCCGGCTCAAGTTATCGGCGATGTCCTCGTTGTTGACGTCCACGCCGTACCACATGCCTCCCTGGTGGGAGAGAAGAGGGGAAAGGGTCTCGGTACTGGGCTGGTGGGGAGTTTGGGGGCAGTGCACTGGGAAGCAAAGACACACAGTCCTTCAGGGCAAGGCGGAGACTGGACCTTGCTGTATGAAGGAAGAGTATTTGAGGGAAACATGGAGGGGGTGGGGGGGAAGAAAAAAAAAAAAAACAAACACCAACCAACCAACAAGCCTTTGCTCTCAGCTAAGGGTGCCAGCAAAGCCGAAAACAGGAGTTGTGCTCCATTTTGGAGAGAAGCTGTAGCAGGAGATTTACAGGACTGACTCCCCTACCCACAGCCCCAGTTTTTGCAGCCCAAGATGCAGCCACCCATTTCAGGGCGACCCTCCCAACCCCACGACCGTCGGCAGGATGAAACATGGCGGGAGTGACCCCACAAAGCAGCAGCTGCTTCTACAAGAAGCAACGGGGCAACCTCTTAACTGCCCAAATTAGGACTGCGTGGGCGCACAGGCTCCATGAGATCCAAAACGATCGCAAGCAATCGGGACCTTCAGTCTGCAGCTCCTCTGGAAAACACGCAGCTGGGCCAACTTCTGTACTCTAATTACTTTAATGTTTAATATAGAAGCCTCCCTCCTGACAAATGATGCGTTTTTAAAAAGCAAATCAAAACTCCCAGCTCTAGAAGTCGCCCGACAGCCGTGATCAAAGGGAAAACAGATCATTTCCTTTTATAGAAACTTGCACCAAGCCCACACTCGAGCTGAAACCAAAACACTGCATTTAATCAAAGAGGACACAAGCCTAACATGGGCTTTGCGCAATTGCACCGGATGCATCAGGCTCGAGAGGAAAAAAGAAAAACAGGGAAAGAAAGAAAGAAATCACAGGCACTGCTGGTTCCCCCTAACAGCCCTCGGTTCAAAGGTGGGCACCTACCTGGGCGTGCTTGGCTCGCAGCTTGTTCAGTATGTTGGTGGCATCAAAGCCAGCGTTGTCGCAGAGCTGGCGGGGAATGATCTCGAGGGCTTTAGCGTAAGCACCTATCAGCAGCTGCTGCTTGCCTGGAATGGTCCTGGAATAGTCCCGGAGGTATTTGGAAAGCTCCATCTCTATTGCACCACCGCCGGCAACAACCGAGTCGTTCTGAAAGAGGAAGGGAAACTCTCACTCTCGTTCCAGGAACAGGGAGAGCAGGAAAGCCTCCTTTGCTGCAAGCGTTGCGCATCAGGGCGATGCGGACACACCAGGCTCGGGGGAATCTACAGCCCAGTCTGCTGACATCCCTGGGAGCGCCTGCCTGCTTCGGTGGGAGCTTCAGAACAGGCCAAGAACCTCCAGCAGCAGATCCCAGCAGCTCCTTCCAGTTGTGCACAAGATAGAGTGGTTTGGGGATGCTGTACTGGGGGGGACGGCAGCCCACAGCTCCCTCGTGCTGGGCAAGTTCCCCTTGCTTTTGAACAGCGTTCAAAATGAAAGATATTTGCAGCAGCACTCACAGCCAAGTTCTGCTATTTCCCCCCCTCCCATTTGTTTCAGTAGGGAGAGCAGGATGTTCTTTCTAAAAGCAAAACAGTTCCAAAAAATCTTGACATGCTTTTTCCCATCCCCTCAGGGCACCCAGCCTCAAAGCTGTTTTTAACCAGAAACCACCACATTAACACGTTGTTATGCATAACCCAAAAACACCCGCAGCTAGGCAGCATCTATCACGCAGGACCAGCAACTCCAGAAGCAGAGCTCGCATTCCCACAGGCCTCAGGCTTCTCTCTCGGTGCTCCCAGCCCACCTTTGCAGCCAGGGGACAGTTACCCCCTCGGATTGGTCACCAAGAGAGGGAACGAGCAGCTTTTAACAGGTGCCAACACACACACGGGATCGACCCTGCTGTTCAAATCGACCAAAGATCTACCCGAGGCAGCCAAAATCTCATGTGCCCTTTAGGACGGAGGCGTTTACGGAACACACCACAACCCAGCGAGCACAAGTTACAGCTGGACTAAAGAGAAGGTGAAAACCGGGTGTGCCTGGCAAGCAGTTGGCAACGCTGCAGAGACAAGGCTGCTTTGGCCACGGGACAGCGCTTGAGTTAATCAATGCGACCCTGCCCATCCACGCGCTCCACTCTACCAGCTGAGAGCTCCCAGCCTCTCCTCAGAGACCTTTAGCCAAATGCTGGCGTGTGAAAAGTTTCTGGAAGGATTTAAGAGCCGTGCCAGGCCTGATCAACAACCCCAACTACCTGCCGGATTGGCGTTATCTCCACCAGTCCTTACCTTGATCGCTCTCCTGACTATCATGATGGCATCATGCAGGGACCGTTCCGTCTCTTCCATGAACTGCTCTGCACCCCCTCGCAGGATTATTGTGCAAGTCTTTGCCTTCGGGCAGCCTGTGAAGAAGTTATACCTGCCAATGGCACAGCACAAGAAGGGTTAAAGCAACGGAGAAGCAGCGTTGCTGAACAGAATTGCACGACAGGGCAGTACGGGATCAGAGAAGTTCTCTACAAGCCCAACGTGTGACTGAAGCCATTTCACCCTACTGTCAGATCTTGAGCTAAGAAGGAGCAGAACCAGGCAATACACAAGTGAAATTCAAGCTGACCCAGGAAAATCCACTCTCCTCCTGTTGCTAGGGCTTCGCGCTAAACCAGTGCTCTCATTTTCACTTGGCGGGGACACTGCAGATGTCAGCAGACAGCCCCAGAGAGGATTTCTCCTCCAGAGACAGGAAGAACCCCATTATGTAGTACCCAGCTTCATCTGCACCGACAGTACCACTGTGGGATATCAGACCGAGCGCCACAATCAACCCCAAAAGACGTTGCTTTTAAGTTACGAATGAAGGAATACCACTGCACTTTCTACAAGGCACTGGGGAATAAATATGTATTTTTAAAAGCATATAAAAGAGGTAAGATTTAGATGAAAGCTTACTCCTGCCCCCTCCCTCAGCCTCCTGAAAAGTAGCAATAACGCAACCTCGTGTTTGCGCCGTCACCTTGAGAGATGCTCAAACCTGCCAACGCTTAGACCCTACTTAACTTTTCAAACTAGTATTAGAGCTCTCACACAGGACTACAGGTCCACAGCTGATGTATTTACCTCTCTCCTCCAATCTGAGTCTCCTCGAAGAGTTCGCATCGGCCCAGAACATCATCCGACAGGGCATTGACACTAGTCTGAATGGAACCGCCGCAGGCCTGCACGGAAAGGAGATAAAGCACAGCATTGCCAACACTGGCAAGCGAATTTGCCCAGCAGGCTCCCACCCTTCAGAGACAGCCCGGCCTTTAGCTGATGTAAAACCACCCCGCAGGCCAGATTCAGGGGGAAAAAAAAAAAAAAACCCACTCTTTTACATTCCTCCCGCCTCATGGGTATAGCAAGGCTACCAGCATCAGAAATAATCCTCGACAGCCAAGTAAGATTATGCTTCTTCTAAGTGCTGACTCACGGGCTCTAGAGTCCAGCAGCTACACAAAGAAAGCTTGGGGGGGGGGGGGAGGGAAGAGATTGAACAGGCAAGAACTAGGGAAAATAAACCTCTACTGCTGCAACGTACAGACCCTAACGCGTAACAGCAGCAGAGAAACAAAAGAGCAGTGCTGATGCAATAAGCGTGAGGTTGTTCATTCCACCAAGGAACAGCTTTGTCAGTCTATGGCAAAAAAATGGTGTAATTTTCATTTTCAATCTTTTAAGTGTCAGTTCCTGCCCCATTCTGGGAATGACCAGCTTGGCACTGTTAAAACTAAATCAAGAGTCTTTATTCCGAAACAAGGCAGCTCACCATCATAGTTCGCTTGAGATCTTCTTCCGGGACACGGCCAGCACAAAACATGTCTCTGTCTGCAAAATACTGAGTAGCCACATCACCGATAGGAAGTTTGGACAGGACAACTTTGGCTCCCGACTTGTGGATTTTGTCTAGCTTGTCATACAAGATGTTCCACTCGGCATCCACGATGGCCTGGTAATCCTAGCAGGGACAGGAGAGAAAGGGACAAGCACTGACATTACAAAGGGTTACAAACGCCATCCCGCAGCGCCTGCGAAGGGAGATCTCGTCTGAAACAAAGGCAGCAGCCACGCTGCTCTGTGCAGCCCTGGCAGACAACTGCTTTCCAAGACTCACAGGTGATTTTAGGTCACTTCATTTTACGCCAAAGAGCCGTGTCTGTTAAAATGCTTCCAAGCAGCAGAACTGAGTCAATAAAGGGGCTGGATGAACTGACAGAGAGGCAATGACAGCTCAGGAGAGTGAGCACAAGGAGGAAGAAGGGATTATACCCACGTCCGAGAATTGTTTACAGAACTGCGGATGGATGTCGGGGTGGACAGACTTACAGTGTCTATCACAGAGGAAAAACACAGATCCTGAGAAACCTCATGCTTTACCAGCACACCCAGGCTTCACAAGCCTGCTGCGTTCTAGCTGTCAGTGAAAGACAAACACAGGCACAGGCAGCTGGGAAGGCTTACAAAAGCAGACAGCGACACCCCACACAGCAGCCGACTCCAACAGGAAAGACAGTCGTGTTCACCACAGCAGCAAGGGGGACTTCAAGGAAACAATTACTAGGACCACAGTGGAGCCAAGACCCCAGAAGCAAAGCACCCAGAGATCTTTAGATATCACAATTATGCAGGAATCAAATGCACGCAACATTGTGGCACTTTCCAAGAAAGTGTTGGAGAACAATCATGTTCCATAAAGGTGTTTTAACCAGATGGAAAGAGAACTACTGTCCAAATGGCTCCCTTGTTTGCTTAAGTATGCAGAGGCTTTTCCAGCATTTAAAGCACTGCTTAATAAGCTGGAACATGTCCAGAGAGCAACAAAGCTGATGAGGGGTCTGGAGCCAGCTTGGAGGGCTGGGGGAGCTGGGGCCGGGGGGGCGGGCTCGCTCCCAGGGGGGGGAGGGCGGGGACCCCGGTGCAGGGCAGGGTGAGGTTGGCCCTGGGGAACAATTCCTTCCCCAAGGGCTGTCAGGGGCTGGAAGGGGCTGCCCAGGGAAGGGGTCCCCCAGCCCTGGGGGGATTAACCGGGGGGGGGGCCGGGTTTGGGGGGGGTGGCGGGGTGGGGAACGGTTGGGCTGGGACTTAAAGGGCTTTTCCAACCTAAACGGTTCTATGATTCTAAGCTTTCCCTGGAAGGCCACTTGTTCAGTGTCAAGATGTCACCACACAGCTGACAACTTATCACTGCTTAGCTGAGGCACAATGACTGAGCAGAAACATGCCCTAAAGCTGTTGTAATTCAAAGCCTGCCATACCCTTCTCCCAAACAAGGCAGCATAACCCACCAGCTATTTTCAGGGGGAGAAGGATGTGCAGAAGGCAATCCCCTTTATCCCACTGGCTCTCAAGCAGCCACCACGTCTTGCGGGCAGGAGGAAGCGGGACAGGCTCCCCTTTTGGCTCTTACCTCCACCGTGTTTACTCTGACTTCGGCATTGTCCTTCTCGGCTTTGAGCTCCAGCTCCACATTTAGCAAGGCAATCTTGGGAGACTGATACTTCTTGGGCTGCATTTCAAACCCAGCGTAAGAGAACGTCTTCTTGAAGGCAACCCCGGCCACCAGTTGAGAGTCCTTGAAGACAGGGATTTGTGTTAGGCTCAGCCTCCCAAGGTTTTCTCGACAGGGTTAGTAGCTCCCACAGGAGACTCCCTGCTTTCAGAGTCCTCATTTACAAAGCGCTCACCAACAGCTGTCTCCTTTGATTAACCCACTTTTAGAGAAAATAAGCAGCAAATTTTTACTTCTCTTTTCACAAAACCAGCTTCTATCACTTCTTTTCTACCCCCTCAAGACACCACAGCGAAAGACACTACACACAATCTGAAGATCAAGGGATGGAGCAATTTGTTCGCTCTCTGATATGTTTCCCATTTCTACCCTTTGAAGATGGATACCTCTCATCCACAGCCCCACACCTGGGGTTTTTGTTGCCCTGGTTTGGTTTTCCAAGCTCCATCAGCACCTCTGGGAATTGTTTTGCAGCAGGACTGCCCTGCCCAACACTGGCCACTGAAGCCATCTTCTTGACTTCATGGCTGGGAGAGAAATCAGCATCTGAACCTCCTACCCCGTGAGAAGACCCCAACCAGACTTGGCTCCTCCCAGCCACTGAAGCCCAGAGGGTCCCTGTCCCTCCTTAAGCTAGGACAAACACAGACTTTCTCTGCTCTAGCCGACAGGGTGAGATGACCCAGGATCTCTCACAAGCCAACCCTGAAAAGCAACAATGCTAAATGATCTGCCCCATCCTGACAGAGGAATACAAGGGCCCAAACAATACGGAGCAGGGAAAACTGCTTTTATCCAGAACAGGAGACACCACCCTCCGCAGGGGACTAATTTCTGCAAGCCTAAGAACACCAGCAGGCCTAGACACCACACAAACAGATGCTGAAACGTTCCTAATTCACTGAATTAGTTGTCTGGGCAAGACAATAGCGTAATTATAACGTCTCTTCTCAACGAAAATGCTCACGCAGAGTGTTTACAGACAGTAACAGCCACAGAGGAGTAATTCACAGAGACTGCGCCAGGCTTTATTTTTTCAGCAGAAGGGTCCCAAGGGAGGGGCCAAACCTATGCAGGATTCAGGCAGGAGAGAGCACGGACACACCAGCTGTGCCACAGCCCAAGAACAACTCCCTCCCATGTACCCCCCTGCAGTCCTGTACGTGACAGGTATATTCCAGCACTGTGGTATAAACCCATCTGCCCTGCCCGCCGCTAGATCAGCATCTTTGCAAGGTTTTCTTTGCATTTTTTCCCAACCCGGTACTCATGTATACAATCAGGACTGCGTGGCTTTTGGTTCCAGAAGTAACAAAGACTTCCCACCAAAAAAAAAAAAAATTTCATTATTTGAAAAGATATAAATTTGCACAAGTAATAACATTCGCTGCAGAGGGCAGCGAGATAAGAGCATATTTGGCTCAAAAAAAACCAATAAAACAAAAAACTAGATATTCTCTACCTACAGAAAAGAAATCCACAGCCCTACTTGCTAAGCTTTTTCCTCTCAGCAACAGCTTTGTTTCACTTTGGTAAATCCCAAATGTGCACTATCAAGCTGGGCTGCATTTCTGCTAGAGTCGACCCATCAAAGGAGCTGCGATCGCCATTTCCGACCCTTTTGGGACAGGCTCTGACAGAACTTACTTCCAAAGCACCTCCTTGCACCTTCTTGATTCCAATCATTTTGAGTTGTAACAAGTCGTCTAACATCATGACAGCATCTACGACCATCTTGGAGAAAAACTCCTTGCTTTGAGAGATCAGCTTAGAGCTCAGGGCTGTGGCTGCACATTTCTCCAGCAGGCTCCTCTGCTCACTGCAAGAAAAAAAGAAAATACCAAGGTCTTGTGTGGTCTTGTGTAATTGCTGATTCTTTTCACAAGCTCACAAAACACCACATGTGGCATGATTAATCTGCTCTGATAGAGGCAAGGATCAGCCCCCTTCTACCAACGGGGAAAGTGAGGCACACATGTGGCAAAGTACAATTCTCCCCGAGAACCTAGCTGACCAGGTCTGTTGGTTTTTAGACACCACAGGCCTGAGTATAACAGCAGGGCTCAGCATCTTCTCCTTCATCCAAAGGCAGTAAGAAGATTCTGAAACCCTCTAAAGGTGGCACGTTCTCTGAAGTATTAACTCAGGTAATGTATGCCGTAACTGAACGGATGCTGCAAGGGACACCGGGGAAATATGGATCCAACTCCCAGGCTCTATCACTCAAGTTACTGCTGACCACAAGAATTGCTGTATTTCACATCACAGGACAGCAGAAAGGATACAACTAATTTTGGTTTATTATTATAAAAAGCAATCTGATTTTCAGAGAAGGGCTGAGCATTTAACACCGCCACTGACTGCAGCAAAAGCTGCAAGTCTCCACCACCACTGGAAAAAAGAAATCAGGCCACTTATTTTGGTACCTAGTTTCCTCCATGTGCACTGAAAGACACTGGCCTACATTACTTCGCTGCAGCCCAAGTGAGAGCATGGCATCTCCCCCGGAGGAGCAGGAAACTCCAAAACCTCCAGAATAACCCGATGTGGGGCCTCAGCTGTTCAGCCCAACCTCGAGACCTCCAGCCAGAGCAGACGTCAGAAGCACCCTCACACCAGCTAACTGAAGCCCAGCTCCACAACCAGGTCACCCCTATGGGAAACTTACTCTTTATCTTCCTTCTTCACAGTAACAGCAATGTCTTTGATCTTGTTTACAGCCTGTCAAAACACAAGCCAACAGCTGGATTAATGATTTATGCTCGTAAACTGATCCGATCTCCAACTTTTCTCTTTGTATTCCATGTTACCTTTTATTCCCTACCACAGCATTGCTGAAGTTTCAAGCATTTAAGCTTTTCCACCCATTCCAGCACAGTAATTCAAGAAACACATCAATGTAAGTTTAAGAGGATCGGGAAGAGGCTCAGAGCTGCTCCACTGTTTTCAGCAGAGATCTGGGGAACCAAAGGGCTACTGAAGGAGTTAACGGGACTGATGTGCTTCGTGAGATGTAAGGTTTACCACGGAGTAGCAGCAATCAGGAGAATGGGGAACGAGTTTTCATTTCAAAATGAGCAAAACCAAAGGAAGCAACAGCGCTCGAGAGGTACTAGCTGGTAATAATGGCTCACTGACACCAGAGAAGGCAGCTGATGTCAGCAGTAAGACATGGTGAGACTGCTACTGTCACCCCCCCCATGCCCATTCATTACTGACTTTTGCCTGGAAGTGTGTTAATTTTCCTCTTTGGCACAGAACTCCCCTCCCCACAGGTACTGGTGGAGCCCAATACACCCCTCAGCTCTGCAGCAGCCGCAGGAGGGCTAGGCTGCTACAGGCAGCACTGCCTTACCAGCTGCGTTGCTGTGCGGAAGGCACGGATGATGATTTGAGGATGGAGACCTTCCTCCACGTAGGGCTTCACTTGTTTCAGGAACTCAGCAGCGAGCAGAGTTACGGACGTGGTACCGTCACCAACCTGCAAGGAGAGGAAACTCTCTGATGTCACCCACACACTGCACTGCGACAGCAGCTTCAAAACCCTGCAAGGGCTTCCAGGTGAAATCAGATTTCATAATTTTCTCTGCTCACAGATTTATGGATGGATTTTTTTAGTGATTAAGAAGGGCTGGGTTCAGACTGCAGCCCGTTTGAGGGTGAAGTCTCATTTCCCAGTCACCTATGTTCATGAAACGTGAACCCTGTATCTCTGAAGTTTCCAAACCTCCCCCATCAGATCTGGCTGAAACAGCGTAAAAAGATTTTAAAGTTACCACAAAAGAGAAGGCATCGATGATGAAACCAGGATAAACTCCAGCACTCCATGAGCAATTCCCACCCATTAACACAAAGTCCACACAAGCACTGGCAGGAGCAAGCCTGCTGCCGTGTGCTACGCTTTGAGCACAGCCAGGCCACCCTCCTACCTCTGCATCTTGAGATTTGGCGATGTCCACTAACGTCTTTGCAGCCGGATGGACAACATCGAGGAGCTTCAGGATGGTGGCACCGTCATTAGAGATGGTGGCTTTGCCTACGATCGATGTACAAAAGGAAGTTCAAGCTCAACTGCCACGAGTGAAGCCCTGGTCGCTCCAAAAGGGCACCCCAACACCCAAAGGAGCTTTTCAGACCTCAGGGAGACGTTAACGCACCAGTAATTTCAGACCAGCCAGTCTCACTGTGCTTCACCAGTTCACCTTTCAGGTCAGATATCTCCCCAACCTGTTACTATGCTACAGCATCCCCCAATCAAGCCCTGGCCCTGCATTGTTGTGAATTTTGTTACGTCTAAACAACCACAGGCTCTCATCCCAAATTTCCACTTGAAAATCATTTTTCTTCAGCCAGATCACTGGGGTTTCTTCTCCTATGTGATTTGAGATGCAATTACCATGATATCTTAATGCACTCCTACACAACTATAAAGTGGCTGAAAAGGAAAGTCGGGGGGGTCACCGCCACAGAGAGGGGGAGCCCAGAAAAGCTGTTCCACAGAGGGTATCTCAGCAGCTGCCTCCATTCCACACTAACAGCATCTTTTTAGTCCAATTTTGGAGCAGATTAAGTGAATTTAGTCTGAGTGCAGAACAACCCTTCCCACCAATTAACACGAGCTTTAAACTCATTTCCCTCTTAGTTGTCAGTAGCCTCCCCAGAAAAAAACAGATATTCTGGTCTGAAGAAAGAGACTACAAATCAATCGTAGTAGTTATTCGGTAAATTTAAATCCAATTATCCTTTTTAATAGAAGTTATTACAGTTCCTATTCGTAAAAACTATTTAAAGACAATACTAAGACCTTCCTCCCCACCCTTCAGTACGAGCGATAAAAACCCACAAACAAGACATCTCTTCAGTGACTTCATACAAGTCTTCTCAGGAGCAGGGGAGCAAATCTCATCCCTAAATCACAACAGAAAAAAAACCAAATAATCAACCCGGTGACATCCACTGACCTCACGCTCAGCAACAACAAGGGCTGAATAACTCCACCTATATTATGAGCCTTGTTTAAAAAATAAATAAATAGAAATGGTCAGGGATGGCTGAATACCAGGTTCAAGACACACTGTTTCTCTTTTCTGGTACAGACCTTCTCATATCTAGTCCCACCAACCCAGCCTCACAAAGAAGACAATGGCTGCCTTAATTCTGGCTAGCAGGCAGCCAACAGGCAGCTCCTCAGGTGGGTCTAACAGTTATCTTGTCCTCAACAGCAGAGGCCAGAGTCAAGGTGTTAAACTGAACATTGAGAGCGAGCCTGAACCTCTGCTGTGAAAGTTAAGTTTAGTATGGGGCAAGGGAGTTGGAGTCTGCATCTACGCAAATGCTGGTTTTAATTGACATGAAGATGTATCGCTCCCTACAACTGCCTGACAGGACGGGGGAGCCAGGTGGGGGCTGGTCTCTTCTTCAAACTAACAAGCGACAGGATGAGAGGAAATGGCCTCAAGTTGTGCCAGGGCAGGTTTAAGTTGGACATTAAGACAAATTTCTTCCCCGAAAGGGCTGTCAAGCACTGGAAGGGGCTGCCCAGGGAAGAGGTCGAGTCCCCAGCCCTGGACAGATTTAAAAGCCAGGCAGACAAGGTGCTTAGGGACAGGGTTTAGTGGTGAACAGGTACAGCTGCACTCAATGATCTTAAAGGCCTTTCCAAACAAATGATTCTATGAATCTGTGAATAAATACACACATTACCGGCATGCACTGCACTTGCAGATTATTTCCAAGTCACTTTTTTACCTGGCTGCAAGAGGCCGTTGCCCAGTGCTTACCCCGGTCATCCACAATGAGCTTGTCCATGCCCCGAGGCCCCAGGGTAGTGCGTACGGCTTCTGCAATAACCTGGCAGGCATTGATGTTGCTGACAAGCTGAGGGATCCCCTGCGAGGTGTCTGTCCCCTCCTTCAGCAGGATAACTGGTGTTGGCTGAAGAGAGAACCCACAGCAGAGCTGTTACTCCAGTCCCAACAACCGGCAGACAACCTGGAGCTCACTCCTCACACAGCCCAGCAAGCTGCCATCACGCAAAAAAGGCCGAGACCAAAACCCCGCAGCTTCCTTAAAATCCTTCTGCTGCCACACAAGCAAACCACTTTCCATTTCCCACTGCTCCCAGAGCATAACTGGAATTCACCCACTGCCTCCAGTATACACTCTGGGCTGCCCCAAGGATGGCAAGTGCTGAGAGACGCTTCCCATCTGGAGCTCTTTCCCAGGGCGAAGGGGGTAGACGAATGTGATTTAAGCAATTACACCCGCCCGACAGCAAGCTGTCAGGAGACAGCTCAGAGGCTATCAGAGGTCTCAGGGGAGAAGAGCTTCTCATTTCTCAACAGCCCCTTTTCAGAAAGCAAACATGCCTTACAGGAAAAGCATCAAGTCCAAACCCAGCCAAAAGTTTGCGAGGCACCCAGTTTTCAACCAACCGCCTGCGGGCAGAGCGGGAAATGATTATGACCATTGCGCCAAAGGGCGACAAAGCTGGTGCTGAGGGTCTGATGTGTGAGTAGAAGAGGGGGGTGAGGATCACAGTCAGGCCTCCCTCAATCCTGGAAAGATATTGGGGGGGGGGGGGGGGGGGGGGGAAAACTGTAGCGAGTTCTCCCACACTCACCAGGGCAGAGATTTCAACGCAAAAAGGAACCCTGGCACCCCCGAGAAAATCAGGGTCGGGGGCAGACACACCGCCCTTGTCCCGCAGCCTGCCGGCTCCTGAGCAACCCCAACGGGGCTCAGGGCTGGGGAGGGCCGGAGCCGAAGGGACCCGCGGCCGGGGGAGGGGGGTGGGAGCTGGGCCGTACGGCTGCGGGGGTCGCGGACGAGGGGGCCGGCGCCGAGGACGCCGGACTACAAGTCCCAGCACGGACCGCTCCCACCCGGCCCCTCCCAACCAGGCCAAGAAGCCCGGCGGGAGCCGGGGCCCGCCGTACCCCGCTCACGCCCCCGGTAGCGGGCAGGCCTCTGCGGCAGGGCGGACTCCGCCACCCCCACCCCCGCCGGCCCAAACGCGCACCGGCGCCGCCACAAGCCCGCCCAACGCGGCCCCCGGAGGGTGTCGGAGGCCGAGCAGGCCGCCGCCGGGCAGCGGGGCGCGGCGGCGGGGAGGATGCCGGCGGATGGCACTCACCATCATCGCGGCGGCGCTCCTCGCAGCGGCTCCCCGCGTCTCCGGCAGGCCCCACCCCACAATGCACCTTCCCCGGGGCGGGAGGGGAAGCGCGCGTTGCTAGGCGACCGCTTCCGGCGCTCTATGGTACTGGCGGACAGAGCGGCGCCGGCGAGGTGCCCCTCCTTCCCGAAGAGCCATAGAGAGGCCCGGTAGGGCGGCTCGCTATTTGTCGTGGGACGGAGCGGGGCACACGGCCTGGAGCGAGTGGGGCTGGCGGGTGGAGATTTATTTGGCGATGCCGGTGAGGGGACACCGAGGCCCCGCCGCCCGGGAGGGGTCACCGGGCTGACAGGGACCGGGGGCGCAGCCGGGGCCGCGCAGGCCTCCGCGCCCGGCCTCCCCGGTCTCTCAGGCGATTGATGGCGGCGCCGGCCAATAGGAAGGCGCGTACGGTGGGCGCCGCCAATAGGCGCGGGGCGGGGGCGGGGCCGCTGGCGGCGCCGGGTGCAGCCATGCTCCGCCGCTCGCTCTGGCTCTGCCTCTGCCTCTGCTCGGCGGCCCTCCCTGCGCGCGCGCGCCGACGCGCCCTCCCCTCCCGCACCCCACCCATTGCATTTCCCCACCCAGCACCTCCCCGGGCCCCCCCATTTCCCCCCCCCCCTCCGGTGCGTTTCCCCTCCCTGCACCCCTTGCATTCCCCTCCAGCACCCCATCCGGGTGTTCCCCCCCGCCCCCACCGGTGCTTTCCCCTCCCTGCACCCCAACCCCATTGCATTTCCCCTCCCTGCACCCCAATCCGGGTGCATTTCCCCTCCCTGCACCCCAACCCCTTTGCATTTCCCCTCCCGCACCCCAACCCCATTGCATTTCCCCTCCTGCACCCCAATCCAGGTGCATTTCCCCTCCATGCACCCCAATCCGGGTGCATTTCCCCTCCCTGCACCCCAATCCGGGTGCATTTCCCCTCCCTGCACCCCAATCCCGGTGCATTTCCCCTCCCTGCACCCCAATCCGGTGCATTTCCCCTCCATGCACCCCAATCCAGGTGCATTTCCCCTCCTGCACCCCAATCCGGGTGCATTTCCCCTCCCTGCACCCCAGGCATTTTGGGACCTCAGCCCCAGGCAGGAGCTGGCGTTGCCGAAGGGAGCGTTCCCTTCCGCGTGGTGCAGCTCAGGAGCGGTACCTGGGTATTTTCCCTTTTTTTCAAGAATTTTCCCTCTGTGCACACCCAGGTTTCCGCATCCATGAATATTTGTATTTCCAAGTGCTGAGCCCCGGAGACATACGCTACATCTTCACCGCCACTCCGGCCAGGGATTTTGGCGGCGTGTTTGTAAGTATTAAAACCTGAATTTCTCTCGGATCTCTCCACCGCAGGGCCCAGGGATTTGAAGCCTTTTATAAAAGCCGAGCTAATTGCTCTTCCATGAGCATTCCCGTAGGAAGGAAGCCCCTGCTGGTCCCTGCCTTCGGCCTCAGCAGGCTCGTGGAGGGGGAGTTTGGTCCCACGTGTGTTCAGGGAGCACATGCCCCACTCTTTCCTCCTCCGAGGGCCGCGATGGGCACAGCTGTGTCCCTGGGGGGCTGCTCGGGCTCCCCTGGGGAACGACAGAGCTAAAGCCAACACCTCTCACAGCTGGGAGACCTTTCCCTGAATAAACCCGGGGTCAGGATGGGGACACGGGAGCAGATCTGCTGGGAAAGAGGCGGAATGGTGAGGAGCAGAGGAAAAGACTCTTTCTGGCTCTGCATACGTTCCCCAGGAGCGCTTGTATGCATGGACGGTGCTGTGCCTCGGTTTCCCCTCCCTGTGGTCACACCAAGATCCAGGGAAGCTGTCGGAGTGAGGTCAGGGTGGCTCTGCAGAGGTTGGAAAGGGGCAACCAGCACCCGGGAACCCTAAATCTCCCCAAAAGCACCCCCTGTGCGGGGATGAGCAGGGCACGGGACAGCAGGGACGGCCGCGGTGGGGCTGGGGCGCAGCACCGATCCCCCCCGCCCCGTCGCTCACGCCCGCCCGTCTCCTTCTTGGAGAACACAAGGTACGACCAGATCCACCTGGTCCCGGCGGATCCCCCCGAAGCCTGTGGAGAGCTGAATAACGGCGTCTTCATCCAGGATCAGATTGCCTTGGTGGAGAGGGGGTACGTCTGGCGTGACGGGAGCTGTCTAGGGGGGGGACCCTCAGGCAGGAGGGGAGCTGCCCACGGCACAGAGGGTGACAGTGCCACGGCCACATTTTTACCATCGCCTCCAGCTTCCTGCTGTGACTTATCCCAGGTGGGGACAGGAGGAAAGCGTGAGGGTGCTCCTACTGCAGAGCGTTCCGCGTGGCGTCTCTTAGAAAACAGCCTGCGCTAAGTTGGAAAAAGCCCTATTTTATTGTATTTTTTCTTAGGAGAAAGCAGCGGGTAGCCTGCGCCTAAAATACAGGCTCAAAGAAGAGCAGGGTTTGTGGGAGGCGGGGGGCCGGGGAGACAGTCCCTGGTTTGGGCATTTCCAGGCTGGCACTTGCGGGTTTTGTACCTGCCAAGGATCCACCTGCGGCCACCAAAGATTTGTCGCGCTCTGCCCTCAGGGGTTGCTCGTTCCTGTCGAAGACGCGCGTGATCCAGGAGCACGGCGGACGGGCAGTGATCATCGCAGATAACGCCTATGATAACGACAGCTTCTACATCGAGATGATCCAGGACAGCACCAGGCGGACGGCCGACATCCCCGCGCTCTTCCTGCTGGGCAGGGACGGGTAAGGGCCTTGGCCAACGGGCGTCTCCTCTTCCCGAGCGTGGAAGGGAAGGGCCAAGTGACAACCTCGTCCCCACGCAACAGGGAGGTCCCAGTGGCCACCTGGGCTTAATGAACCAAATTTTTAGTGGATTTAGTCATAATTAATCCAGAGAGTTTCTCTTCGAGCTGGTTTGTGGTTTATGTTTCTGTCTGGGCTCCACTCTCCCAACTCCAGCGCACCCATCACCTCTTTATCCTTCCAGGTACATGATCAGACGCTCCCTGGAGCAGCATGGGCTCCCCTGGGCCGTCATCTCCATTCCCGTCAACATCACCAGCATCCCCACGTACGAAATGATGCAGCCCCCCTGGACCTTCTGGTAGCGGTGGGAGGCCGCGGCGGATCGAGGACTTCTCTGTGGATCCCAGGAGCTTGCCCCCAGGGATCAGGTTTTGAGGAAAAAGGGTCCCAACGCGTTCCAGTAGATCCCACCGCCCAGCCTCGCCGGATTCAGCAACGAGGAGATTTTTCTGCTGCCGCTGGCGCGCAGCTGAAGGGCAAACACCAGCACCTGCAGCAGGAACCTTGAGCCTGGCACCAAGCACCCTTTGTAGTGACTTTCTGGGAGGGAGGCAATGGACCAAAGCAGGCCAAAACATCTTAGCGATGCGCAAGATGCCACCGGTAATTTGTGCTGCTGGTTTAGGTAGATGTGGTCTGACAGGGATGGGAGGGAGAGCGAAGATACAGGCTTGGTCTGTGCTAGCAGGGCTTGCCCAACTTGTGTATATTTTTGTCTGAGCTAATGAAGTCTGAATAAGTTTTAGAGAAAGGCAAGTTTCTCTCTTTTTTTCCATCAGCCAGGGGTTGAAGGAACAAATCTCATCCCCTAACAATGTTTTTCGTAATAAACTTCCCAAGGTGCCTCCTGCAGCCGGGGCAGGGCTCACTCAGACCCCTGTGCAGCAGGGATCAGTCACGTGCCAGGGCAGGGAACAGCCTCACAGGACAGCGTCACCTCCAGCACCCGTCCCCAGGGGCGGGCTGGTGGCAGCCCCAGAGCCCAGACCTCGGTGGGCACCTGTTCCCTCGTCCCCAGACCTCCATGTCCCCACTGGGAGCAGCCCCGGGATCACAGCCCTCGTCTCTGCACTCATCCCCCTCTGGTTTACCAGTACAAACGAGACTGCCCCGCTTCTCACCAGTCTCGGTTTATTACGAACACTGAAGGGGACAGAGCCCCAGGACGGCTCGGGGACAAGCAGCGAGGTGCAGGGCTGGCGGTGTCGGTAGTGTCAGAGGTGCCCTCGGTCCCCCAATACGGCTGCCACGGGCTTGAGGGAAGCAACAGCAGGAAAACAGCTCCCCAAAATCCAAGAAGGGAGGAAAATACCCCGGGCGCATCCCCAACCTGCTGCCTGTCTGTTGCTCAGAGCCATCTTCTCCCTCCAGCCGCGTGCTCCGCTGACAGGGACACCACACACAGTGGCGTGGGGTGGATGACAACGCTTGGCCGCTGGTGACATCTCAGTGCAGGGAAGCACACAGCACCACACTGCGTCCCTGGGCACGGCAGCTCCTGCTCAGGACGCATCCTGCTCCTGACAGACAGATGGCCTGGAGGGACAGCTTGCTCTCTGCAAAACCCAAGAAGTCTTTTGGGTTCTGGACAGCAACTTTGCTAACACAACACGGTAGCCCATGTTGGCTCTGGGCTAGCAGCAGCCCGGCCACTTCCCCTCCCCAAACAGCCTGGCAGTCACAGCACAGGTCTGGGGTCGGCCCCACTCTCCCCACTGGACTCAGGCATCTGAGCCACCCAAAAGGTGCCTCCGTCCCACCTGCAGAATCATTTTGCCCCTTGCTGCTCACCGAGCCAAGGCATGGAATGGAGTATATATAAGGACCCCAGCTCCTCGGTGTGTAGATAGTGCTAATATAGACATTAAATAGTACCCCTCGTGCACAAACACGCGTACACACGCACATACATGTTCCCCTCATCCCTGTGGGGGAGGAAAGGCCGTGCTCCTCGGCACCCACGGCCAGCACGGACACAGCAGAGCAGCCTCGCAGGCGGTCACAAGGTGACCATCATGATGTCCCAGGGGCTGGCCGGCCCCTGCTCTCCTCCAGCCTCCCCTGCCAGTACCAGCCGGGACGCGGCAGGGGGCCACCGGCTCACAGCCTGTCCGCACAGGGAGGATGGGGACAGCCTGACACACACACACACACACACGCACAGCGCAGCACACAACACGGACAGACGGGAGCAGGGCCTGCCTCCGGCTCCCCCGCTGCCCCACGCCGCCAGACCTCCGCACCCGGCACCGGCACGTGGCCTCCCACCCGACCCCAAAACACAACCTGTTTCTCGTATTAAAGCTGCTGCCTCTCGGAGGACCCCCCCCCCCCCACCCTTCCCTCCCCTGCCCGGGGCCAGGATCAAACGTCAGTCATCTCATCCTCCAGCTCAGCATCATCCGTCTCCCCTTCGCCCTCCTCTTCTTCATCCGACGTCACGTCGGCATCGTCGGCTTGCGCTAGGCACTTGGGACACGAGCAGGTAAACAAGTAGTTCTCCCTGGAAGGAAGGAGGAGAAAGAGCGATGGCGTTGAGACAGGCACAACCCCAACGCTGCCGCTGGGCAGGGGGTCGGGGACAGAGCAGCTGGGAAGGGGCTAAATATGTTAAACCCGGAGGAGTTTGCGGGTTCGATCAGGCTGGGCTCGGGGTGGAGGCAGTCTGGGTAGAGAGGGGGATTTCTCAGCCCTGCAGGGGTGACAGGGCACGGGGACGGTGACCATCCGCAGGAACCCCTACCCAGAGCGGAGAAGGATAGGGAAGGTGGGTGGGGACAGCAAGGGTTTGCAGGAGTGAACTGCAGAGGGGTGTGAGCCTGCAGAGAGAGGGAGGGGGAGCCCAAATCCTTGGTCCCTGAGGCCACAACTGCAAGGAGCTCGAAGCACCGAAAGCACCACAATGCTGCGCGCACACCCTGCCACAATCACACCGGCTGACACAGCCCGCGTCAGGACAAGAGGTAATGATTTTAAACTAAAACAGGGTAGGTTTAGACTGGATATAAGGAGGAAATTCTTTACAACGAGGGTGGTGAAACCCTGGCAGGGGTTGCCCCGAGAGGGGGTGGAGGCCCCATCCCTGGGAACATTCCAGGCCAGGTTGGACGGGGCTGCGAGCAACCTGATGTGGTTCAAGGTGTCCCTGCTCCTGCAGGGGGGTTGGGCTGGGTGACCTCTAGGGGTCCCTTCCAACCCAAACCATTCCGTGATTCTGTGATTCTACACAGCCGCACACCAGGGCACACACAGGGCCCCGAGGTGGGGATGCAGCCCAGACTGACCAGCTAGGGGTGCAAAGGGGTGCCCGGTCCCCCTGGGTTCCTCCGAGCAGCCCCTACCTGAGTATCTTGTTGCGGCTGTGTCTGCTCCGTTCCCTCTGACAGCAGTCTAAATAACTGATGCAGATTTCCTGTGAGCAAAGAGAAACAAGCCGGGCTGCGAGCTGCTTCCCACAAACGATTTGTACCAGTCCCTCTCAGAGACAGGCAGAAACACGGGGCCTGGCAGCCCCTACGTGGGACGAGGCATGAATTCCTCTGCCAGGACAATGCAAGAGACAGGAGGTTCAGGGCTGGGGTCCGTGGGGGATGTAGGGGATACAGGGACCCTCTGCCAAGGCGCGGAGGCACCCCAGGTTCATCCAGGCCCCGCTGCCTCACCTCTCCTGCTTCGATGTCCTCCAGAGCTGTCAGATGCAGGAGGAAGTTGTTTTCCGGGAAGGAAGTCTCTGCATTGGGGATGCAGCTGTGGTTACCTACGGGAAAGATGGGACGCAACTCTTAGGGGGTCTCCAGAGGAAGAGGAAGGTATAGGCAGGGTTGGAGACCCCACACAGCCCACAGGGCTTGTGCCTGCCCTTCTGTGTGGCCCAGGCACATGGGAGCCAGTGCCTCCAACTGGAAGGGCCATGGCCTGGCTAAGGATAAGGCAACACAATGCTGCGGCCACCCCATCTACCTCGAGGACACCAGGATGACACCCTCCACTCACATGGGGGACTACAGGGTCCAGCGCATGGTCAAGGCTCTCCCTTAGACCCTCAAAAACAGCACGGAGAGAGCAAGTCATCCTGGATGAACCCCAGGGATGCACAGCACCATCTCTGCCTCCAGGCACCGAGGGAAGGATGCGCAGAGCAGCAGTTTCTCCCTGCTTCACAGCTCTCCCAGCAGCCAGTCCCCTGCTCGTTCCCACTCTGCCGTTAATGCTTAGGAATGAAAGAAGCCAGCTTGGGGTGCTGGGACATCTCCTACGTCCCACATGGGCCAGCCAAGAAAGGCTCCCTCCCTTAATGGTTTTTCAGCTCTTGTTTTGCTCAGACACGGTTGGAGACGGTCTCTTTGCTAAGTGCATATGCAGCCCCCAGAGACTACATCGCCTCCAAGTCCATCCAAGGCAGGACTCACAACTTCGTAGCCAGGCGAGATGCCAGGAGAGCCCAAGACAGCAGCCAGGCCCCAGGGCAGCACCCATCCCATCCCATCGATGGGAAGCACAAACCCCTTTTTCCCCAGAAGCTTTTAGGAACAAGTGAGCCAGTCTAGCCCAGGACACCTCCCTCCTCACTACTCATATTTCTCCCAGTGCTTGCATTACTTACAGCAGCTCTGCAGCACGTAGAGACCTGATCCCTCGCAGTTGAGGAACTCTCCTGACTCTGCAGCACAAGAGAGGGGGTTAGAGCTTTGCACAGGGCATTCTGGCTCTTCCACACACACGGCTCAGCGTGAAGGGATATCCATCAATATTGAACATGCCCAGCCAGTGTTGCTTTGGGAGCCAGGTGTTGGGGGGTGCTTTCCAAAGCACCCCTCCCTCCCCACTGGGAGTGGGGTGGAGGACATCAAGGTTTGCACCCCCAGTTCAAGCATGTGCTCCCTGGCCTGTCCCTGTACTCACACAGTTGCATCAGTCAAAAAAAAGCGATAAATAGGTCTTTGAATATTTAGTGTAGATGAGACTTTTCTGCACAGGAGAGCCACCCAACCTGCTGCAGGACATGCTGCCCACAAGCTTGGACTTGCCCCATCCACATTGCATGGACCAGGGAAAGTGGGATCTCCCAGTCCCCAGCAGGAACCCCTCCTAGTCCCTGAATTCTGGGAAGTCTCCAGCAGCAGAAACTCCGCCAGGTCCTGCAAACAGCGCTGCTTGACACTGCCTGCGGTCACTTCAGAGCCTTACCCTTCTCGATGTCCTTGTAGAGCTGGTCGATGAAGGCATCCAGCTCCTCCCGCTGCAGCATGGGGAGATCCAGCGCATCACAAGCGTGCACCCACTGGCTCAGGGAGCTGTTGGGAAGCAAAGGGACACCGTTACACAGGCTTGGCACACGGTGCAACCTTGCAGAGGGCATCTAAGGGTGTCTCTGAGTGGCCAAGGTCTGGCAGAGGGACACGAAAGGGTTGAACACAGCCAAGACAGACTGCTTTTAAGTTTGCCTCTCCGTCCCCCTCTCTTACATCTGTACCCAGGCCAGCATGGATTTACAGACTGTGCATCCCCTCCATGCCACATCTCTGCTGCCCTGCAAGGAGCACCCAGAAAGCCCCATTACCTTGTTCCTATGCCTTGGCCATTGGTCCCAACGAGGGCAAAGAGGGATCGAAAGCCTTCTGGAGTGAACCACTGCAGAAGGGAGATGAGAAAGCAGCTGAGCCCAGGCCAGCCTTGCAGCAGCACCCAGCTCTGCAAGTACCTCAAATCCCACAGGGAGCTTTGGGGAAAGCGAGGAATGGGGAGAGTCCCAGGGAAAGCCCTGGCCTTCGGGGCAGACATGACCCAGGGGGGCTGGCACCAAGTGGAGGGTCCCGCCATGCTCCCAGGCTAGTCAGGGGGCAGCTCGACTCACCCTGCTGAGATGGTCATCATAAAGGGCTTCGGTGAAGAGCAACCGCAGCAGCTCCAGCTGGCCCTGAAAGGACATGGCAACACTGTCAGGGTGGGGAGAAGCCACTGGGAGTCAGACCCAGGCTAGCGACTGAGCCCAGCATGGGCTTTAAGGCTCAGGAGACAGGGTTCTCATCATTCCCTGCAAGGCTGGAGGCTGCTGCCCTCAGAGCAGCAAAAGCCACTCATTTCAGCAGCTAAGTAATCACCCTGTCCCATCTCACAGCAGCAGCATCTCCACCACAGGAACAAGCAACATGTCCCACTGAAGCACCACAAGCCCAAAGTCCTCAAAGCAATCTGTTTCCTCTCCATCAGGCCAGCCAGCCCCTAATGGGGGGCTTCGTGCCCCCACTCTGAGCCTGGGATTTCCAGTGTCTCCCCTCACAGCTGTAACGGGGCCTCCTACCCATGGGCTCACAGACACAGGCAGAGAGAAGGGAGGCTCAGGGATTCAACACATCCAAGAGCCGCCAGGTTCTTACCTTAAATTTGTCCCCCAGCAGCTTGTGCACAATCTCCTCTTCTTCGTTTGCTGTCTTACTGCAGAACTGGGAGAAGGCCTTGATCCACCACTCCTTGTCTTTAGCCTGACAAAAGGAATCAAGCAAAGGCATTGCACCAACACCGCTTTCCTCCCCAGCCAGGAGAGCCCCACTGAGCTCAGAGGTATCCAGCCTGATATCAAAAACCACCAGAAGCAGTTGCATGATACTAGTTTATAGTCAGAATAAACACTGAGAAAGCCAGGCCAAAGAAACAGAGCCAAAGGAAAGGTTCTGTCCTAACTATTTCAGTATGGAAAAAAAAAGACCTGCTTGGCTCAGGACACAGGAACCTCTTTTCCTGCCTGCCGTCCCCATGGCCAGGGACCCCTAGACGTTGAAATCTATTCAAGCAGGACCCTGCCAGTCGCGGCAGAAGACATCAGTCCTTGGGAATAACAACCACAACAGGATGAGGAAACCACACACCAGCGGCTGTGGCTCCAAACTGCAAACATACCTGTTTGACAGTGGCGACCATCCGGGCCATCAACATGATGCTGGAAGTCTCCGGTGGATAATGCATGTTTCTGGGGGACAAAAATGAAGAAAAGAGATGAGCAGACCAGTGCCGGTATGGAAATAAAAAGCTGGAGGGAGGCAGAGGCAGCTGCCGTCCATGCGGTCAGGGCCACACTTGTCCATCACACCAAAGCAGCCAGTGCATCGCTGCGTGGGGATCCAGCACTGCTTGGGGCAAGGAGAAGCCTGCACACGCCTGCTCTGAGCATACAGATAATCCCCTACCACCCTACTCAACTAGAGCCTGGGTCCCATACAAAGCCCAGGAATGCAATGAGTGCTGTAGTTGGTGATGAGCTTTGTGTCAGGGATGTTGCTTCTCCCCCCTGTGCCCATTTTGTCATCTGCAAGCAGGGAGAGCAATTTAAGTACCCGCAGGGGTGCTATGAGGATCGCCAGAAGCTGGAGATCTGCAGGAGCACTATAAAATTGCAGGAGTGAGGGATGCGCAGCTCAGTGCTTTGTAGCTCTTTACTGGGAGAAAAATAAGAACCGCTCAGCCACATGTCCAAACCCTCGCTAACACCAATTCACCTGCTGCCCAACCAGCAGGTAGAGCAGGGCAATGTCCCGTGGCCACCACCACCCTCCAGCCACCCCATGCAGGGATGCAAAGCAAGGATGGTCCTCAGCCCTGGTCCCAGGCAGTGTCACCCAGCCCAGGAGAGCCACCTCCTCTGCCCGTGGAGCAACAGGCAGGTCGGTCCCCTACCTCCATGCCTCCTGTAGCTTGTTGAGGGGGTGCGTGGGGTCATCACGGGACGGGCCAAGGCAGAGGACCTGGTGGTACTGCTCCAAAGCAGCCTGCCTGCATTCAGCGCTGCAGTACGTCACCTAGAGCGAGGGGCACAGCACCCAGCATTGGCTACGGCAGCAGGAAAAGGGGGTCCTAGGCCCAACTGTGCCCCCTCCCTGACCATCTGAGCCCCAGCTCTGTAGCCATCGTGATGCAGAAGGGAAAGGCAGGCACCCATCTCGGGGCAGCGCAAGTGCCTGGCTAGATGCTGGAAAGGAGTCAGCGACCCCAACAAGACCACAGTCCCTCCTGGCAGCCCCATACCTGGCACCGGGGACACTGCTGGTGCAGGTCTTTCCGGATGCTGCACTGCTCCGGGTGAGGCAGCACCAGCGAGCTCTTCCCCAGCAGCCGCTGGGCATTTTCCTCTGCCGTCTCCAAAGCCCGCAGGCAGTGATCGCAGGCTGCAGGGAGACAAAACAAATGGACGCCACAGTGAGACCACAGCCCTAGAAAAGGAAAGGGGCCAGAGCCCAGGGCAAGACAGCACGACTGGTACCAACACCACCAGAGAGGTCCACCTCCAAGCCAGAGGCACCAGCCTCTTACTGCTCCCTCCATCGGAAAGACTATTTCTGCTGCAATTTAAACCTCCCCCAACCCTCATCTGCTACCCTATAACGCTGGGAAGTGTTTAGGGGCCATATGACTGGATATAAGGAAGAAATTCTTTCCAGTGAGGGTGGTGAAACCCTGGCAGGGGTTGCCCCGAGAGGGGGTGGAGGCCCCATCCCTGGGACCATTCCAGGCCAGGTTGGACGGGGCTGTGAGCAACCTGATGTGGTTCAAGGTGTCCCTGCTCCTGCAGGGGGGTTGGGCTGGGTGACCTCTAGGGGTCCCTTCCAAACCAAACCATTCGATGATTCTATGATGGTGAGCATCCCCATGTCACTGACCCACAACGGAGCTCAGCAGACAGCAGGGTCTAGGTAGGACAAAAAAGTTTAAAACCCTGCTCTTACAACCCTCGGTTTTTGGCCTGACGCCTCTGGAGAGCACTGATGCCTTTGCAAGCTGTACCCCGCCATGGTGAGATTGGGATGGGACCCACACCACTAAAAAAAAATTGGGATTCCCACACACATGGTGCCCGCTGGTGGCACGTGGTGCTTATCTCCATGGTTGATGGAAGCCACCATCCCTCAAACGACCCCAAGGTTTTCAACTTGTCAAGTTTGTTTAGCGCAGGAGGCAGAAACGGCAGCAGGGCCACCTTCCTAGCGGCGCTAAGACAAACCCAAACGCTCTCCTTGAAAACCGGGCAGCTCCTTTGGGACCCCACGGTCACCTCGGCGGGGCAGGTGACGGGGACGTGCCACCACCGCCGGCCGCTCACCTCGGTAGTTGTACAGAGCGTTCCAGAGGAACTGGGACGACACCACCGGCCTCTCCACGAAGACGGTTTCACCTTTGCAGATGTTCTTGGTGGCGAATAAGCCTTTCCCCTGCCGAGGGAGAGACGTGGGTCAATGGCACGCACCCAAAGCCGAAACCCACCGGGGGCTGAGGGTACACCCCCCCCCCCCCCCCCCCCCCCCGCCCAGCCTGAGGGGAGGCTGCTGGGGTTGTACCCCCTTCTCCCCCCCAAAACTGGCTCTGCCGCAGCCTGAGGGAAGGGAGGGAGCCCCGCGCCGCGGGGACCGGCCGGGACCGCCGGGCTCACCTTGGCGCTGCTGATGAATCGCGCCTCCGCCCCGGCCCCCCGGCCGGCGCCGCACACGTCCCCCGCCGCGGCGGCCATCTTCGGGCGGCGACTTCCCCGCTCTGACCCGCCGGAGGCGGGCAGCGCTTCTTCCTCTTCCTCCTCCTCCTCCTCCGCCCCCCTCACCCGCCGCCCCTCACGAAGATGGCTGCCGGCCCACCCTCGGGGGTCCGCGCCCGCCATCACCCCCCTCAGCCCCAGGGCGGGCGGGGGCCGGCCGCCATCTTAGCACTCCCCTCAGCCCACCGCCTCCTTCCAAAAACACCGCCAAAGAGCCCCGAAACGGGGCTGGGGCGCTTCCACAGCCACGCAAAACCCAGACAGGAGTTCTGCTGCCTCTCCCCCATTAATCATTATTTTTTAACCGTACGGGCGGAGGGGGAATACCCTTCATCTCCCTGTTAGGCGGGAACGCGAGGTACCCCCTCACAGGGCCGGGGAGACATCGCCAGCTGCCCCCGCGCACCCAAAACCGGCCCAGATTTCCCTAAAAAACCCCTTCAAAACACACTAGCATTGCCCCTGCGCCCTCGCTACCTCCTGCCGGGCTGTCTGCAAACGCCTAAAATCCACGAAAACGCCTGTTTAGTTGTATTTACTAATTCACACCGGGGCTGCCTAGCGTCCGTTCAGGCTCAGTCCCGCTCTTCATCAACCGTGTGGCTGCAGCGGGTTTGGGAATAAGAGACGATTTCATATTCGGGGCGTTTTGGGGTGTTTTGGAGTCACTAGGTGTCACTGTCGCCTCGTGGCGGGGACACCACAGCGGGGCGGGCTGGATCCTGCCGCCTCCATGCCCAGGCCAGCAGCCCATGCAAGAGCATGGCCGCAGAGCTGGAGACCTCCCTGGGCCACCTGGCTGGCGACAAGGGACAGACAAACTGCCAGGGACACCTTCCCCATCTGTATTTTGGGGTCTGGTCCCCATGAACCCAGTAGCAGGCTGTGCGGGTCACCGCTCCACCACACAACGCCCATCCCAGGGGTCTACAAGGACCTAGACATGGCTGGAGCAATGCTACCTTATGACTCCCATTTCCATGGCATCTTCATACTAATAGTAGGAAAACCGGCCATTATTGTAATAACAGCATTACATGTCCTGTTTTCCTAAGGTTTCGGTGCTAAGTGGCAGGGCGTTTCACGCATAGAGCATCAGCTCAAGTCCGGCCATCAACACTTCAAAGTGTCCTTCACATCTCCAAACAAGCCCTGTTGCCCATATTAATTTGGAAGTATTTCAAAATTTCCAAAGTATTTGTAAAGCAGGGCTGGGATTGCTTCTACTTCTGTATTTGCAGAGCCCAAGGGGAAGCTTCTCCTAGATTTCAGTTTGCTGAAGGATCAGCCCAGCAGAGCAGTGGCTGCACAGAAGGTCTGGCCGCATCCACCTGCAGATGGAGATCCTGGAGGTCCTGGTTCTCTGGGAACAGCAGCTTGAACCCAAGCACCCCATGTTTACCAGATGTTAAGTTTCATACAAATACAGTTCTATCTCTGCAGGAACTGGCCCAGAGATAATAACTCACGGTACCTACTTCCACCCATGATATGGGGCCATCAATCAATTTCACAAAAAAACCTTCTTTTTTTTAGCATTTATTTTGTCCAAACCAGCTTACTAAGAAAAAACCCTCAAACTGAAACTTTTGGGAAAGATGAAAATACATTGTTGGGGTTTTTTTGTTTGTTTTTAATAATTTCAATTGAAAATTAAAAAGAGAATAGTTGAAAATGTCTTTTCCTTCTGATTTTTTGACAGGGTTTTAGCTGATCTGTTCAAAAGCTGTTCTTGCTCCATTCCAAATGCTCAAGTTTGAGACGAGTGCACAGATTTACCAGCAAAAACACAAGTGTGGGGAAAAAAAAACCAAACCAAACCTGCTTTCGTATTTGTGTTGGCATGCCAGGAATGAAAACATGCAAGAAGAAATCACCACAACTTCTGCTGTTAGAAAGCAGCTATTACTTTTTGACAACAGGGGTCTTAGAGGAGGAAGAAAAGGTGCGTTTCTTTTCTCTGTTTTTTTCTTTTTTTACTCCATTTCCTCAAAAATACAGCAAAAAGGATCAGTAACGCATCTCTGGCAGCTGCAGGGCAGGAAGCCATGGAGGCATCGCTGCCGGCTCAAAACCAAATAGCTGCCCAACCCTGCCTCCCCCCACAGCCAGTCCCAACTCATTTTAAAATACACTAGATTTTTATTAGGAAGCAAAGCAAATAAATAAGTGACACTTAGTAAGCAAAAAAAAGTTATCTCTATAAATTAGAGTATAAGAGTAAAGTGATACACAGTGTTCTGGGTCAGAAAGAGACTCAATAAATTATCCTGAGCTGATAGGAGGTGGTGCCTGGTACCCTGGGCAGACCCAAGGCGAGGTGACAGCCTGAGCGCTGACAGCCCGGCCCAAGAGCACTTAGGTGCTGACAGACAGACAGGGAGGGTCAAGGGCTGCGTCCGGACCCTTCAGAGCCCTCCCACCCACCAGAACTACAACTGCCGACTGCGGCGGGTACTTACAGATGTGCTCGCCGAACGTTCCAGGTGCCGTTTCCCACAGCACCTGGATGTATAATGAGGAGAGAACAGAGCAAGTGCCGCCTGGGCCAGAATCGGCACATCTGGACGAAGAGCAGGGGGTCGTCTGAAGCACCAGAGGTGTTGGAAAGCTGCCTTTTTACAACAGCCCCGATCCCCGCACCTCGGCCAGCCCGAGCGCCTCAATTCCCTGCTGCAGCAGCATACACGCACCTTGGCGAAGGAAGGCAACGCTGGAAGGCAGAGACCCACTGGGGTCTGCCCTCTGGGTTTGGGAAGCCGAAACAAAGGCACAAAAACAGCAAGGCACAGGATAAGAGGAGGCACTTCTGTTCCAAGGGCAGGATCAGACCCCGTTCATCTTATTGCAAGAGTAATGATACAATCAGCGGCTAGGAGCAAAGGGCTTTCCAATTTCTTTTTTCTTTTTGGTTTTTTTTTTTCCTGTTGTGATCTAAGCATCAAATGTGGGAGCCAAATTAAGCGGGAAAACCAATCTGGGATGATTTTCCTCCCAGCACAGGTCTCCCTTCTAGGAGCACACAGCCGCACGCAAGGCGGGTGACCCCGTGCTCAAATGCCCTTCTGCTCACCGGGCACCGCCTGACTGCCACCCCAGCCTCTCTGCTGGAAACTGTTGGTGTGTCCCGGTGCTTCAACAGGCAATGACATGCCTTTGCCGTGGCTATGGCACCATCAGGGACAACCGGCCTGGTGATGAAGCCCCAGGAATTACACCACATGGCTACCAAATAGCAGCCAAACAGTATTTGGGGGGTTCCCCCCAGCCAGCTGCAGTTTAGTCCTGTAGCTCCAACTCTCAAGATCAAGAACCCAATGCCTCACTTGGTCCAAAGGAGCACAGACATGCCTGCATCTCCAGTATCTCCATCAAGCAGACATGGCTCAAAAAACAACAGCGGCAGCTGAATCTCATCAGCTGTTCAAAGCTCAACGTCCACGGTGTCCTCCTCGTGGTCCTTGATGTCTGTCGAGTCCGCGGTGGCAGGCTGTATCACCCCAAACTGTGACAGCTTTGCTGCCTTCTGCTCCATGCTCTGCTTCCTCCATTTGATCCGCCGGTTCTGGAACCAGACTTTCACCTAGCAGGAAAATGGCATAACAAGCTTAAGCCAAGGTCGCCAGGAGCCCCTTTCCAATGGGGAATGTTGCCACATGCTTCCAAGGCAGATGTCCCCCAAAAGCAAAGTTCCCTGAAGAAGGGGGCCATGCCCCTTCTCTGCTCGTGGCACAGTGCATGCAGGCAGGAGGTGACACTATGGAGGGCAGGGTGGTGCTGGGAGAAAGGACCAGGGGAGAGGGGGATGCAGCTGCATGGAGGAGGCCCTGGCCAGGGGGTGAAGGAGGTGCCTCCCCTAGGTACCACCAGCCACTGATCCCATCCCCAGGGCCACGGCTGCCAGAGGGCACAATGAGACACCCGCCTACCCCCTGCGCTGCCCACACCCTCCCTCGCCCCCCAGAACCACCCTCGCTTTGCTCTCCCTTTCCCCAGCTGAATTTGGATGCCACCACAGAAAATCACATTGCTCCTCCTTTCCACAATAAATAAGCACCCTAGAATCGTAGACTTGTTTAGATTGGAAAAGCCCTTGAAGCTCCCCCAGCCCAACCGTTCCCCTACCCCTGCCATCCCACCCCCAAACCCTGGCCCTCAGCACCGCCTCTGCCCGGCTGTTCAATCCCCCCAGGGCTGGGGACTCGACCCCTTCCCTGGGCAGCCCCTTCCAGCCCCTGACAGCCCTTTGGGGAAGGAATTGTTCCCCAGGGCCAACCTAACCCTGCCCTGGTGCAATTTGAGGCCGTTTCCCCTCGTCCCATCGCTCATTACCCTGCCAGGGGAGGGGCAGAAACTCACTGGGAAGAGAAGAAAAAAAAAAAAACTGTAGATCCAGCATCACAAAAAGGACACTTAATGCAAAGGATCATAGATACATCTGTCCAGCCAAGCTTGAACTGAGCAAGCGGGTTTGTGTGCCTAAATGCTTTTTGTTCCACTTCATGGACTAAGAAAAGGATGTTCTTGTTCATAAACCAGCTAAACTGATCTCGCATCCCTCCAGGCACATGGCTTCCATGTCATCTTTGCAGCAGGGAGTCCCCCGGGTCACTCTGCAGTCCCCTCCTCCTCCCGCTGCACTCGAGGGGCAGGGAAATCGCCACAGACCAAACCCAGACCCAGGATCTCTGCCGCCATCCCCAGCTCTCCCATTTCTTACCTGAGTCTCTGTCAGATGCAGAGTTGCAGCCAGGTCTACTCGCTCCGTGCCCACCATGTACTGCTGCTTGAGGAACTCTTGCTCCAGCCGCTCCAGCTGCTCTGGTTTGAAGACGGTGCGGACCCTCTTCATCTTGCAGGGTCCCCCGGACCTCCAAGGCCCAGCGGGACCCAGCGAGTTGGCCCCTACGCAGTGAGACAGCTCCAGACCTGCACGCAAGAAGCAGAAATGTGAAGGGGTCTGCGTGTTTGAGGCCGTTCCTCCAGCCCTGGTGAAGTGCCAAGCCCAGCTTGCTTCAGCCCTAGCCGAAATCCAAACGCAGCTGCTCTGCGCGCTAAAGGGGGCTGGAAGAAAGCAGCACCAAAAAGAAAAGCAGAGATGTCCCTACCCTGTCCCCACCTAGATCATCTCATCCAGGCTCCCTTTCCCACAAAAGGTTGGACCAGATGATCTTTCAAGGTCCCTTCTAACCCATGCCATGATTCTACCCACAGGGCAACCTAGGACAGTCCTGGACATGCAGCCAGACTCAAAGAAGTCAGTGCTCAACGAGGTGAGCGGCGTTTGACCTCCAGCAGTACAGGATCTCTGTAACAGAAGAATAAAGTCCATCGAGGGCCACTGAATGCAAAAATTCCATCTCAGGAAACCCCTAATCACAAATGGCTAAAGGTTGGGGGAGCGTACCCCATGCTGGCCCCTGCTTTTTACCCTTCCCTTGGCACCAGTAGTCGGCCAGTGTCCAGGAGAAGACACTGAAGGAAGACGAGAGTCACCGGCCCTCGTGCAGGTCCTCACCCTGGACCTCAGTCCTTCGGTCTCAGGAAGTTGAACGATCCATGAAGTTCCCTCGATCCATAAAGTTCCCTCGATCCATAAAGTTCCCTCGATCCATAAAGTTCCTTGCATGCAGAGGCATTAGCAGGACTAACAAGAGGATCTGGTTGCAGTCTCCCATCTAATTGTGGCCTGATGATGACCCTAATTACCTCGTTAACATACAATACACCACCAGCACTGTCACAGGACCAGCCAACACTGGTTTCTCAGCACCTTAGGCTGCTGCCATCTCTGGTTTCTGAAGCCCTCATCCAGCCTGTGATTCAGGCATCCCCCAGGAGCCACAGGCCTCATCCCAGCCGGCTCCATCCTCCTGAAGGACCTTCACACAAGCCAGACCTCGCTGCCAGGAGAGGACCTCAGGGTGGAGAGACCACGGTCAAGGGCTGAGGAAAGGGGGCTGCCACCATCAAGGCAAAACACCTCCGCATCCAAGACACGGGGCCTGGAGTTAGGACAACGCACATGAATGTCAGCATAGACTTTGAAAATCTGACCGCAAAGGGACAATCGAGCCCCTCCTGCTTGATGCCGAAAGCTGCTGGATCAGGGACCCTGCTCCCACTCCGAGCCCCAGAAAGACTCCAGGCAGCCGGACCCACCTGCACAGGCGAGACGAGACCGCTGGCTGCCACCCAAGTGTCAACGCACAACCATAAAGCTATTAGGAACCAGGTAAGGCCAGCGCTAAGATACGTCTGATGGTGCCACAGCTTCTGTCTTGCCAACACCCAGGCATGCGCTTAACTTTAAGAAGGAAGCCACCAGTACAGCCACGGGGATTTTTCCACTGTACGCAGTTACGCACCTGCAGGATCAGGCCATAAGCGCTCCCCACCACCGCTGCTCTGAAATCTCAACCCCCCGGCAACACGATCTGGCTGAGATCCCCTCTGAATCATAGAATCGCTTTGGTTGGAAAAGCCCTTTAAGATCATCGAGTCCAACCGTTCCCCTAACCCTGCCATCCCACCACTAAACCCTGTCCCTAAGCACCTCATCTCTCCTTCTTTTAAATCCCTCCAGGGATGGGGACTCGACCACCTCCCTGGGGCGGTCCCATACAGATTTTGTGTGGATGGTGGGAAGAAAGCCTCCGTGGAGATGGCCCCAATAGCAGGGACACACGCACACCCCCTATTTACAAGCAGACTCCTGCTACTCATTCCTGATTTGGCAGTGGCAATGGCTCCTTCCTTTCCAGAGGTGTCTTACCCAGCTCAAGAGCAACCGAAGGAGGGTTTATGAAGTTTGGCAGCCGCATCAGAAGCCTGACATGGCTCCACAAGCATGAAGAGTGGTCTCGGACAGCCGTGCCGCAGCGGGGACCCGGCGGGGCGCTTGGTGGGAATCATGGAATCACTTGGGTTGGAAAAGCCCTTTGAGATTGAGTCCAACCTTTAACCTAACCCTGCCACCCCACCACTAAACCCTGTCCCTCAGCACCTCATCCATCCTTCTTTTAAATCCCTCCAGGGATGGGGACTCGACCACCTCCCTGGGCAGCCCTCTGCCCTCAAGGGATCGATCCCCTCTGCCCTCGGGGGACAGCCACCAGGGACGTTGGACTGGTGTGATATATCGTGGCAAGCCAAGTTTAACTTTTACGGAAATCCTGTACCGTCGCCGGCCCGTTCTCCAGGCACAAATGACCTACTTCATCTCATCAACCCCGTGTAAGTTCTGCGCCTGTTTTAAGGATTTGTGGGATGGAGACCTGACAGCTTAACAACCGTAATTGCACTTAAAAACTATTTTCACCATTAAAATAATTTCACCCGTCACATTTTTTCTATTTTAATCCTGGGATAATAGCGAGTGTAATGTCAAACGTGAAATGCTTTGTGGAAATAGCTCTGCAAATTGTTTAACTCTATTTTCATACCTGTAGATTTGATACAATACATCGATTAACACACAGCTACGCAGATGCTGTCTCGTAAAAGAAACAATAGATTAAATAGTTATGCCAAGCAGTTAAAAAAAAAAAAAAAAAAAGATCAAGAGCAGCAAATATTTTTGGTATCTGCATATTGTAGCTATCAGGACCAAATCAAGAGTTCCTGATTCAAGTAGGGTAAGCGCTTGGCTGCAGGTTTTGCCTGGGCAATGACGAGATCAGGCTCTGAAGGCTAAAAATACACTTGATTTCAAGGAAAATATTCCCAATAGAGGTACTTCATTAATACAAATGAGTCGTTTGGCTTATAAAAAGTTACAGTACAGTGAAAATAGAGAGCCCGATGGGTTAGCCAGTATCATCCCTCACCACCGTGTAAGTCTTACCCACGGATCAACGACCAAAACCTTTTTCCTCAGGTGCTTTTGCACTAAAAATACAAACAGTTTTGGGGGCCGGGTGCTGCGAAACCACTCAGCAGCTTCACTTCTGTGAGAGTAAAATTGCAGATGTGCAAAATTACAGATGGGCGAGGGAAAGGGGGACCCACACGACAGTGGGGGGGGGGGGTGCTGGCACAGCGGAAAGATCACTTTTGGGGATGGGGCTTTGGGAAATGACAGCAGGCTTTCGCAGGCACGATGACAGCACGGGCACGGCCGTGCCTTTCCAGTATGGGGAAAGAGAAATTAAATGTGTGCGGAGCAGCCCTGGAAATGCAGGTGGGGGCGCAGGTGGACATGGGGGGGGGGCTGTCCCTGCCCCCCAACCTGCCGCTAAAGGATGTAAATCAATCCTGTCATTAGGGTATCACTGCACCCGGTCGTTAATTGTTGGGGGTCAATGGCTAAGGTTAATTATGGATCGCTACAGAGGGGAAAAAAAAAATATTGGGAAATTCTTCCCTCTGCCTCCTTCATTTCCCACAGCCCCAAGCCTTCACCGTGGGGTCGGTCGAGGGGTGAGGGAGATGAAACTACGGGGGGGGGGGGGAAGGGACACAAAAAGGGCAATTTTTGGTGACCCAAACCCCCTCGTTTCCCAGTGCGGCCGATGCCAGCCAGGCCCCACTCCTGCACCCCAGCCCCGGCCGCACCAGCCCCCTGCCCACCCCCCGGCACCCCCGCTCACCTGCACCGCCCCGCCCGGCCGCGGCCCAGCCCCAGCCCCAGCCCCAGCCGCCCGGGGGGGGGGGGGCGGCGGGGTGGGCCGGGGGCGCGGCGGGCTGCGCAGCATGGCCGGGCCGCTGGGGCGGGCGCCGGCCCCGCCGCCTTATATGGAGGGCGCGGGGGGGCTGGGGTGGGCCGCACTCCTATGCAAAACGGCGGCGGGGGGGCAGCGGGGGGCTGCCCACACCCCCTGGCCTGCGGTGGGGCACCCACCGACACCCCACCGATACCGCTCCTTCCCCTCCGACACCCCCCAGACACCCCTTCTTCCCCACGGACACCCCTCCTTCCCCACTGATACCCCCCCAGACACCCCTCCTTCCCCACCGACACCCCTTCTTCCCCACGGACACCCCTCCAGACACCCCTCCTTCCCCTTACCCACCCACTATTCCCCACCAGACACCCTCTTCCCCGCACCTCCAGACACCCCTCCTTCCCCACTGATACCCCCCCAGACACACTCCTTCCCCACCGACACCCCTCCTTCCCCACTGACACCCCCCTTTCCCCACCGACACTCCCCCAGACACCCCTCCTTCCCCACCGACACCCCTCCTTCCCCATGGACACCCCCAGACACCTCCTTCCACCCACACCTCCTTCCCCATGGACCCCCCGACACCCCTCCTTCCCCACCGACACCCCTCCTTCCCCATGGACACCCCCCCAGACACCCCTCCTTCCCCACCGACACCCCTCCTTCCCCATGGACACCCCCCCAGACACCCCTCCTTCCCCACCGATACCCCCACTGACACCCCTCCTTCCCCACTGACACCCCTTCTTCCCCACCGACACCCCCCCTTCCCCACGGACCCCCCCAGACACCCCTCCTTCCCCACCGACACCCCTCCTTCCCCAAGACACCCCCCCAGACACCCCTCCTTCCTCACCGACACCCCCCCAGACAGCCCTTCTGCCCCATGGACGCCCCCACGACACCCCTCCTTCCCCACCGACACCCCCACGGACACCCCTCCTTCCCCACTGACACCCCTCCTTCCCCACCAACACCCCCCCGGACACCCCTCTTTCCCCACAGACACCCCTTCTTCCCCACAGACACCCCCATGGACACCCTTACTCCCCACCACACCCCTCCTTCCCCAACACCCCCACAGACACCCTTCCCTCCCTGCTGGCTCCTCCACTGACACCCACCCGCACACCCCATCGTCCCCCCACAGGGACCTGCTCCCCTTCCCCACTGACACCCAACCCCCCCCCCCCGACACCCACACCTTCCCCCCCGGCCTCACAGAGGCACCCACCCCATTCCCCTGGCCCCACACCAGCCCACCCCTGCCCACGGGCACGGATGTACCCTGGGACCGGCGGTGTGAGCCGAGGGGCATGCGTCTGGGTGTACCTGCCCAGGTGTGTCACAGGGTGTAGAGGGGGGAAAAATGCATTCAGGAGGGAAAAACACATTCAGGAGCTTGACTGTGCCGGGGAAATTTTAACTGTTCGTCTGGTTTGGGTGACGGGCTCGTGTGATACCCCCGGAGCCGAGCACAGGCACCTCGCCCAGATACGAGCGTACTCGGCAAACGCGGCGCCGGGGACTCGCGGCCCCCCGCCCAGGCAAACGTCCTTGCTCGCATCTCCGCGAGCACCACGTTCACACCGAAAATTCGCTCCGGTGCGTGCGAACACGGAGAAATCCCCAGAGCGGAGTCTCCAGGTTAATAAACAGGGAGCAAAAATCCCCCGCGCCTCAATAACCCAGTGCTAAACCTCTCTAGCTGTCCGTATCTGCTAAATCCCGCCTTAAGTCGGGGATTCGTGCCGTTTAAAGTTTCTTTTCACCGCCCGAGCCGTAGAAATAGACCTCGTTATAACTGAGCGTCCTATATTTTTGAGCATTTCAAAGCAAATGGAAATGATGGGGATGCGTGGGCAGGATTATCCCGCTCCCGAGGAAGCACCCTGGTGATGGCTACGGGAACCTGGGGGGAGAGGATGCCCGCAGGAGACAAAAGAGTCCCTCAAGTTTGCCTTTTAAAACACTTCTTTTCTTTTGGGTTTTTTTCCCCTCTCGTTTAGCATCCTGTCTTCCACAGCAGCTTCAAAATAAGTGAATAAATACAGCTGCCGCTTTATTGCTCCTTATCCAAACAGCCAGCCCCAACCCTGCCGCTGCGTAACTATGTGCTTAATTGAAATCACACGTTCAAAGCTGGGCAAGTGCCGAAGCCTCCCCCCCTCCAAAAGAGCCACCACCAAGACAAAAAATCCGCAGAGGTTCACCGCTTCTGGTTTTGCTTGCACAGAGGTTGCCTGGATTAAAAAACGGGTGTCGTTATACAAGGATTTGATTTGTTTTATCAAAAATCGGTGGAATCTCTTTCGTTATTTTTCCTCTTTCTAATAAGTCTGGCTCCCGCTGTAATTGGGGTGTAGTTTCCCGTGGAAAGAGATGTTGGAGATGCGGGTATGCACGGAGCAGTTTACGTGGCAGTTGTTGGGGGGGGGGAGGGCAGAGCGGGGGGGTTACGATGGTGGGAAGGACGGACAGACGGACGGACAGCGAAGCCGGAGGGAGACGAGCGGTGACCGAAAGCACCGGCTGACTTTTCCCCCTTCGGCTTCTCCCGCTTTAGGCCGAATTCGCTGCCTAATGACGCGTCCTGTTTTCCCATTAGTACTGTGTGCTCAGCTAATGCATTTCGGGGCAAAAGCTGGAAATTTTCACTCGCTGGTAATGACTTGGGAAATATAGCACCCAGCAGCCAGGCGGAGCGGGGGCTTGGGCCCCGGACCCCCCACCTCCCCGTGCGGCTGAGCCACCCGGCTCCATCCCCAGCTGCTCCAGCCAAGGAGCCGGGCAGGGGAGGTGAACGGATGGAGACCCCCGATCCTCTTTTTAATTTGTTATTTGGGTTTTTTTTAAATTTTCTTCCAGTTTTCTTTTTCAAGAGCGTAGAAAATAAAAAGGGGAGGGGGAGTTTCTTGCCGGGCGGGGGGGGGGGTGTACAAAAAAAAAAAATTAAATCCCAACAACAACAACAACAAAAAAAAAAAAACCCCAGCCCTTTGTAAACATCCCCCCTGAGCAAAGGGAAGGAGGTGAAAAGCATTTCCTGATAACTCCATTAAAGAATGAGGCTGCATTAACATTCCAAGTACCTCGACAAGAGATGAAAGTGGGGAACTTGAGTTCAGCCTCTCCTTGCTCCAGATGTTATTAGGGGCTCCCTGAAAGGTTTTTTTATTTCTTTTTTTTGCAAAGAGACAAAGATGTTGCCTACTTCAAACGGGGCTAATTGATGCTAATGACTATCAGATAGAGTGGGGGCCCTTATTCCCCCCTGCAAAGGGGAAAGAGAGAGTGCATTTTACAATCCCCCCATAGAAAACGCCCCACTCTTCAAACCATGTTGCTGCTTTGGGGATTTTTTTCTTTCTCTCTCTCTGGCTGCTGCTTTCTCTCCTCCTCCGCTTCCCCCCCCCCCCCCCCTTCATCTTTTCTGTCCCCCTTCTTCTGGGCACCCCGCAGCTCTCACTTGTTTGCCCATGAGAAATTTCACACCTCGCCTCCGTCGGTGAGGAGAGCCTGGTTCCATTTCCATCCCTCTCCCAAGCCGCAAACCCATCCCAGCGGGCGAAAAGAAGTGGCGGAAATTTCCCCAAACCCACAGCAAGCACACGCGAAAACGTGATGGGGATTTTGTGCATCTGTAATCCGAGGCGTGAGTCCTTCTGCAAGTGGGAAAACCTCTTCTTGGCCGAGAGCATCCTTCCAGTCGCATCCTATTAGGGAGAAGATGGATCCCAGGGCTCCTGTTGCTGATTAGACAGGCGTGTGCTTGCGCTCATTAGGGTAACTAGCCCAGCACCGCCAACCTAAGGCGTCTGAAATCATGAGCTCGTGCCTTTTAAGCTTACAAAAAATAAAAATTAGCTTAAAAATGGGTTCTGAACGCTAACGTTAGCTTTTAGCCTCGTGTCAGATTTTTGCAGCCAATTTCTCCTGTGATAATCTAATACTAGTAAATAAGATTCTATAATCCACTAATGAAAAGGCAATGAGGAACGTCCCCAAATCACGTGGCTCCTGGAGCTGGTGATTTGCCCCTTCCCAAACTGGATCCCACTGAATCCTGTGGGGAGCAGGGAACAGGGATTCATATTCGCTGCAAAAAGTGGAGCACGGGGTTTCTCCCCGGAGGACAACTGATGCACATTCATTCCTTTGCCATCATAGAATCGTTTGGGTTGGAAAAGACCTTTAGGATCATCAAGTCATGAAGCCTAGCAAAGAGAAATTACTCAGGCTAACGATAATCACTGGGCCTGCTCTCTGCTCCGGGAGTCCCCGGCAGTGCCGGGGTGGCTTTGCCACCTTCGGCGAGGTGCCGGGGAGCTGCAGAACGAGGTGCTGGCGCCGAAGGCTCTCGGCGAACCCCTGTCTCTCCGCTTTGTGGCAGGATCCGGCCGCGGTTTCGCTTTGCTTTCTGGATCCTCCGCATCTCTCAGGGTCCCATGAAGGGCCCCAAAGTGGGGTGAGGACAGGAGCGATGGCACGACGCTTTGAGGGCGTTATACGGCACCCGCAGCCCCAGTTGCAGGTGGCAAAGGGCACGGCCAGCCCCACACGTCCCCCTGCCAGAGCCCAGCACCAGGGCGGCCATCGGCTCCGGGGAAACGCTTCTTCTGAGATCAGGGTTGCTTTTTGACTGATTGCTCCCCAGTTTGATCCACTGCCCAAGCACTGGACAGGCCTCAAAAACCCTGTGCAAGCAGCAGCGTGGGATGGACACGGGGATTTGGGAACCTAAGGGTTTCCTCCCAGAAGGATATGCCAACTCCCCGCTCCTCTCCATCCCTCTTGCCTTTCTCCGCTCTGGCTTGGCAAACCTCTCGGGGAGCCGATTCAACATGTTCCTGCAATGGAAAACTAACCCTGCAAAATGCCGGGCCCTGGCTTTTCAGCTGCGGGATGCGAGCAGAGGGGAGCTGGCGCAGGGGGGGAAGGCAGCACCCAGCCCCAGACACCCAATACACACCCCAGCCGCCCCTCAGACACTGGCCCTGGCTGCATTGTCAGGTTAATTTGGGATAATGGCCTGCAAAGCACCTCAGCCCCATCCAGGTCTCATTAGCACTTGATAATATCAAGCATCCTGAGGAATTGTGGCTCTTTCCCGCTCCTCCCCAGGGCACGGAGCCCTGCACCCAGGGATCCCTGCATCCCTGGGGATGGAGAACAGAGCCCCCTCCTCTTATTGCTCCATCGCCAAGCTGGTGGGGCAAAGCACCCACAGCCTCGGGGCTTTCCTGGGATTTATCACCCAGGCTGATATTTCCAGGCAAGATGGGAATTAAGCCCATGGCGCAATGGGAGCTGGATCCTGCCCCGGCCTTTGGAAGGGGAGATGTTGTCCCTGATCCGAGCAGGGGCCATTCCTCGCTGTTGCAGCCCCTCGGTGTCACATCTGGCCTCATAGCTCAGCCAGATGTGAAATGAGGAAGCAGCACCTGCGGCTGCATCCCACCACCCTCACCCTCCCCGGGTGCTGGGGTTGGGGGGGGGTCCCTCCAAATACAGCGTGGGCTAAGTCCACCCAACTGACAGCAAAGCCTGGGTGACCCCCCCAAAAAATAAGCTACTACCCCCCCCCGCAAGGACTTGGAGGATGCTCCGTGCTCCTCCCGTCAAGCACAGACCTGAACACCAGGGTGTTGACGGGCTTGCAATCGCGGGTATCAAGAGCATCCCAAACCCTCGCATTTCAAATTAATTGGGAATTATCAGCAAACTCAGCATTGAAGCAGCCCCCAGTACAGGCCTGAGTGCATGATCCGCCCGCTGCTCCCTTCAATTATCTTTTTTTCTCCCATATTGTTCTCTCCTAATGAGGAGACTAATGACCAAAGGATGGTTCATAAGTGGTTCCCAGACTCTCCTTGCCCAGGGCAAACACCGTCCACAATAGGATCACAAATTGTAGGGAGAAGCCCCGGCTGATCACATCAGAAACGGTGCAGGGATTTATCTCTCTGCCTTAACAATAACAGTATGTTCTTAATCGCCACTCCAAAGGGACAGCTAGCAGGGGATCTGCCCGGCCTCATCATTAAAAGCTGGCAGCATCTTTGCTAGCTCTGCCCCTTTGTTCATCTTTCATTATCCCAATGCTCCGGCCCCGTTAATTCCTCTCCATCTTATTAAATCAATAGAGATGGAGTGGGGGAAGGATGGGGCAGCACAAGGGTCGGATCCAGCTCTCAGCAGGGGTGCTGAGTGGGAGCGGGGTCAGACCCGGCCTGGATAAGCACGAGTCAAGCTGGTACCACGCCTGTCCAAGGCTGTATTTACCCAGCTCCTGGGGAAACTGAGGCACGAGAGCACCGCAGCCTAAGTCCCAGGAGGAGGTTTTAGCTGGGGAGCGCTTTACCTGACTGCCAGCCCCACACCTCCTGGCAAGATCCCCTTTTTCATCCCAGACCATCAGGGCTGACTTGTTTTAATGATTTAATCAACTTTTTAGAATAAAATCACACCATTGCAGAGGGTGTCTGGTGCCAGGGCCCCTCCGCTACACCCCCTGCGAAATCCCAGCCCCACCGTGCCAGGGCGGCAGTGCCACAGGGCCGAGGGATTTTGTGCCACAAACCATTGGCAAAGGGGGCGACGGTGCAATTTTCACAATTTTTTTTCTCTTTTTCCTAACAGTTCGTCTCACCAAACCAAAGCAAACTGCTTTCTGGCAGGCCCTGCCGTGTGCATGGCTGAGAGCAGAGCCGGGGAGGGATTTCCTCCCAGTCTTCCCATTTTTCAGGCTGGGATGCGAGGCGAGGAATGAGCCGGTGGGGTGAGCACCAGCCCCTATGTAAGAGCTGATGTGCCCGGTGGCGAACCCAGGCTGGGTCTGATGCCGGTTTCTTAACAGACCCCGAAACACCCTGCGCAGCCCCACGCAGGATTTAGGCACGACACTGCTTGCTCTCGCTCCGACAGCGCTCAGCACATGGTCCTGGTCCACAGCCCTGTGTTTCTTGTTGTAGGATAAATACCATTTAAACCCGGGATTTTTAAACCCGGAGATTTTGGCCACCGCAATGCTCACCCCATATGAGGGGCTCTGCTTAGTCGCCCCGTTTCCCCGCTGCATTTCCAGGCAGCTCACCCCATTTCACCCTTATTTTCATGCATCCCAGCTGAGAGTTTGATGCAAAGAATCAGTGCCTTTGCTCTTGACTGAGCAAGGCAACTTGGGGCAAATTTGTCCCAGAAAGACGGCAAAAGTTGGGATATCGTGGCGTTTTTTCCCATTGCTCATGATGCCTTTTTTTTTTTATTTCCACTGAAACCAGGCAGCGTGGAGCTGTTGGAGCTGCCCAGCAGCCTCAGGAAGCTTATTTGATGTTTCAATCGAGAATTAAAGGGGAGGGAGAAGCAGGGGGAAATGCTCCCTGATCATTTAACAAGATTACACGACGAGACGGAGCCTGGAAAGATGCGCGGCCGACCCTGGCGCCCTGCATCCCGGCTCAGATTGGGCTTTGCCTTGAACCTCCGCCGCCAGCAGGTTGCCCTCCCCGGCACCCCGGCCCGTCCTCGGCACATGGTAATCCCATTTAGCAAAACCCCCTGAAAGGAGAGCGCAAGGGGGCAATCAGCTGAGGAGAAGGGGGCTGCCGGCTCAGGGAAGGGATGCAAAAGGCGCTTGGGAAAGTGCCTGGGACACGGGGATGGGGTGACCGGAGGGGTCCTGCTGCTCCAGCACCCCCATGCCTCATCCTGCAAACTTTTACTGTCCTGAGTAAACGCGACTCGTGCAAACAAATCACGTCCGACGCCATGTGCTCAGCAGGAATAATCCTGGCAGGAAGGACAGCAGGGAGGGGGACACGGAGGATCCCTACGCTACAGCTCCAGCCGGTTATCCCTTCTCCCATCTCTCCATCCATCTCCCACCCCATCCCATTTACCCAGCCACCCGTTTGCACCTATTCACCAGCGCCCTGCATTCATCCCCAATCATCCACCCCATCCATCTTATCCACTGTTCCTCTGGGCAAATATTCCACCCTAATACATCCACCCATCCGTCTCACAACCTACCTGTCCTCCAAGCCACCTCCTTATCTACAGAGCGGAGATTTGCTGGGGAGGGCTCAGCACTTGCATCTTTAATGGATAACCCTTATCCCCTTAATCAGGCTGTTTAATTCTCACTTCCTTATAATTATCTGCCACTGAAAGCCAATTTTTTTTTTTTTTTTGCGGACAGGTGAAAAACCAGCGATGTGTTATGCAAGATTGGGAAGGGACTAACGGGGTTTTTGGGATGTGTGTGGCATTCGGGTAAGGGCACACAGCTCCTATCCTTCACAGGCTTTCCTGGAGGATGAGAGGAGCCAAGGCTCTGTCCCAGGTGGGTTGATCCAGCCCAGGACCTTGCCAAGCTCTTGGAGCATCTCTCTCCCATATTTTCCATGGTGCCAAATGGCTGTGCCCGGGTTAGATCCCAATCCACGTGCCCCAGTCGAGCTGCCAGGACTCAGGCTCAGCTGCAAGACTCGCTCCCTGGACCGGGGAGGGAGATGTCTCCAACAGGAGAAGAAAACTGCATTTCTGCCCCTTTCTAGGATGCCCAGGCTGGTGGGGGGCATAAAATGACTCAGCTGAATCCAGCTTTTCTGAAAACCGTCAACTCCATCCCGTGATCAGGGTCAGACCTGGGCGCTTGGCTCTGCTCTTTCCCACCGGAGCAATAACCAGTGCCTCGTCCCACAGATATGGTCCCTTCCCCACCGTAAGGAACCTGCAAACAGGCCAGTCACTGGCTGGGAGGAAGGCAGGGGATGGCCTTCCCCCGCACCCGGCTGTCCCCTGGCAAGGGGACACAGGCGTCCTGAGCCCTCTGCACCCCCAGGGACTGGCCACCCCCTCCAGGACCATCACCCACCATGTGAAAAAGCTCCCAGCCAAAGCCCAGGGTGCCAGAGGGGCGGATGTGGTTTAATTCGTCTCATCTAAAAGTCACCTTTTGAAAAACTCAGTCGAGCCCAGCAGTTTTAATTTAAGTCATTTCCCTGGTCGGATGCTGCCCACAGAGGGGTCCGAGCTGGGCAGACCCTGCAGAGCATCCCCTGGAGCGGGGACGGGTCCTGGAGGAGCCCAGCACCATAGAAAGGTCCAATCCTGCCCGAGGCGGAGCACTGCCAGCTCCCAGGGGATTAAAGGTGTCCTGAGAACAACTTAACTCTGGCAATCAGCTCGGCCCCCGGCCAGGCGATATTAAAACATCCCCAGTAAGCCCTGTTGTCTCAGGGACGATTGCAATAAACCCAGCAGCATGCGAGATTAGCGGGTTAAACCCGCCGGCGCAGGCTGGGCTCTCGGCAGACATGTGAAGACATTAGCACAGTTTGGGCTCTTTGAGACGCGCTGGCTAATCCCAGCTCTGAAAACAGCCAGAACAAAGGGCAGCTTCCGTCACATCGTCCCCTTCTCCTGGCACCATCCCCTTCTTCTCGCACTGTCCCCTTCTCCTTCCATCATCCCCCTCTCCTTGCACCATCCCCTTCTTATTTTGTCCCTTTCTCCTTGCACCATCCCCTTATTTTGTCCCCTTCTTGCATTGTCCCCTTCTCCTTAGAATCGTCTAGGTTGGAAAAGACCTTTAAGATCTTAACCTGCACCATCCCCTTCTTATTTTGTCCCCTTCTCCTTGCACCATCCCCTTATTTTGTCCCCTTCTCCTTGCACCGTCCCCTCATTTTGTCCCCTTCTCCTTGCATTGTCCCCCTTCTCCTTGGATCATCCCCCTCTCTTTGCCCCATCCCCTCTCCCTGCATTGGGTTTCAGACCCTCCACCTCGGTCCCTTCTTCCTCCAAGCCCCAAGCCCAGAGCAGACACGGAGAAAATGGGGCTGGCAGGAGCTGGTGCTGCCCAGGCGAGCACCCAGATGTCCCCATTGCTGCTCTTATCCAGGTCCAGGTCTGTTGGTACTTGCTTGCTCCCCATGGAGCCCACCCGTGGCTCATCCCCAGGCCAGTGTCCAGCCCAAACCTGCTGGATTTGAAACCTCTACATCTCCCTAAGCAGGGCCGAGCAATTAAAATTAAAACCTGGCTAGTCCTTGCCCAGATGAGATGGCACCCCAAACGTCCAGCTCACAAAGCCACCGCGAGCTCTGCTCTCCAGGTACATTTTCCCTGGTTTTCCCAACTTTCCTGTCTCCAAAAGACCTGGAGAGCAGGATTGCCATCACAGGGTCAGGATGTGTGAGCCATGGGCAGAGTGGGGCTTTATGGTGAAGATGCTGCTGGCAGGAAGGAAGATGGAGATGGATGGACCATGAGATGGGAGGTCCTCTACAAGGACCCGGGCTCCGCGAAGGTCCTGAGCTATGTCAGAGCACGAGGAGCTATCGGAGCACCCAGCGCCTTTGGGACGAGCCTGGCTACGGGGCTGATTTTGGGTGGGGTGTGCAGGTGGCCCCTACTCCCCTGGTCTTCCAGGGCTTGCTCCCACGAACAAGCCCCCACCGAACGCTTGCTGCCACTGCAGGCATGTGTTGTTCCTCCTCCTCCTGCAAAGATGAGCCCAAGAGTTGCATAAATAATTTATTTTCGCACTGCAAAAATAATTGGTGCCCTGTATATATTAGATACGCTCATTGCCAGCTATGATACATTCGTATAATACACACGGAAAAGCAGCCCAAAGGGCGATTCAGCAGCTCTTTGCCACAGTCTGTGCAGGTGCTGTCCCCGAGCCCGGGGAGGAGGCCGTGTCCCCCTGGCCAACCTCCGACTCCACTGGGAAGTCCTTGTCCTCCTCGCCGTGGCTCTGTGAGTCGGGGCTCCTCTGCGGGGTGGCCAAACCCATTTTGGCCAGTTTGGCTTGTTGCTGTTCCAGGCTTTGTTTCCTCCACTTGATCCTCCGGTTTTGGAACCAGACTTTCACCTTAGGAAGATGTAAAGCTTGGCTTTCAAACCTGGTTTTTCTCCATGGACCATGCTGTGGTGCTCAGACACTCTACAAACCCTTAGGTGCCCACAGCCTCAGACAACCCCTGGCTGGCCAAGACAGAGGTCCCCTGCCATGCTCTGTCTCTCGCAAGGTGGACAACTTGCAACCCAGGAGCTGAGCCTGCACTGGTGAGCTGGGACCTGCCAGTGGTGGGGAAGGTCCAGCCATAAGATGGACACAAACAAGCTCAACCCCTCCACATGGTCCTAGGACAGCCGCTTTGCGACTCGGTTTCCCCATCTGTGATCCTCCACCCTTTTAATGGAAACTATCTGCAATTACTACCCCACACAGCTCCTGCCCCAAGGCTGAGGGACCTGGCCCATGTCCCACACAGGTTTGGGAGCCTCCCTGGATCTACAGGTGGAGGTGGAGCACGGTGGGGCTTACCTGCTCTTCAGTGAGGTGCAGGGAGGAGGCGAGCAGGCACCTCTCTGTGCCCACCATGTACTGCTGCCGGGCAAACTCTTTCTCCAGCCGGGCCAGCTGGTCGCTGGTGAAGATGGTCCGGACACGCTTGGCTTTACCAGTCTTGGCTTTGAAGATGGGGAAGCAGCACTTGGAGATCAGGAAGCCTGGAGGCAAGAGAGAGAGGGGAGGTCAGGGTGGAGAAGAGCCCTTGAAGGGGTCCCCTTTAGAGTGGGGTTCCCCATTGGAAGGTCCTTTCTTGGAGAATCAAAAAGGATCTTCCCATTTGGAGGTGTCTCCTTTGGAGACTCAGAAGGGGTCTCTTCGGAGGGGGTCCCCTTTTTGAAGAGGTGGGAGAGGATCCTTCATGTAAGAGGATCTGCTTGGAGAGGTGAATACAAGTCCCTCCTGTAGAGAATCTCTTTGGAGGGGGTCCCCATGAAGAGGTAGAAGGAGCTCCCCCATTTGGAGATGTCCCCCTGAGAGAGGCCAGAGGGTCCCATCTGGAGAAGAGGGTCCTTGTTGGAGAGATCCCCTTGGGAGGAGGCAAAGGAGGTTCCCCATTTGGAGAGGCCTGGAGGTGAAGGAGGTCCCTATTTGGGGGTGTCCTCATGGGAGAGGTGGGTATGGGTCCCACTGGGAGAGGACTCACCCCCCTTGGGGCGGAAAGAGGTCCCCACCTGGCCCCACGGGAGAGGTGGGCAGGGGTCCCCCCTTAGAGAGATGGATGGGGGGCCATCCCCCTGGGAGGCCCCTTGAGAGGGGTCCCCCCTTGGAGAGATGGCAGGAGGTCCCCACTTGGAGATGGAGGACCCCAGGGGAGAGGGGGGGGTGGGTGCGGGTGGGTCCCCGTGGCAGAGGTCCCCTTGGACGGGGTCCCCCCTGGGGCGGGGGGGGGCCCCTTGGGGGGCCCCGTGGGGGGGCAGGGGGGTGCCGGTACCGTCGGGACCCGCGCGCGGCGGCGGCGGGGGGGGGGGCGGCGGCCCCAAGAGAGCCGCGATGGTGAAGGCCTGGCCGGGCCGGGCGGGGGGCGGCGGGGCCGGCATGGCGGGGTCTGCTCGGGGCCGGCCCGCCCGCCTTTATACGGCCGCCCCCACCGGCCCGACGGAGCGCGGGGGGCGGGGGGGCCGGGCGGGGGGGCCGGGGCATCGCCCGGCCCGCCGGGGCCGGCGGGGCGGGGGTCCCGGGGTCCCCCGGCCCCCCCCCCCCCCACCCCGGCTCCTTTCCCATGGAGTGGAGCCCCCCCCCCAGTGCCTCGCTGCCCCCGGAGTGGAGCCCCCGCCCCGTGTGTCCCCCACCGTGTGTCCCCCCCCCCCAAGCCCCCTCCTCGTGTGTCCCCCGCCGTGTGTCCGTCCGTCCCCCCCCCCCCGCCAAGGGTGGCTTTGGCTCCGAAATGCTCGGGCAGGAGGATCTGGGGGACACCACCGGACAGCCAGTGTTACCCCAAAGCCACCAAAAGTCCCGGGGGGCGGGGGGGGGGGCTCGGGGTCCCCCTTGGCACTCTTGAGTCCATCGCGCTGGCACACACCCCACTGCATGGCTGCTTATTTTGGGGGGGGGGGGGAACACAGCTGTACCCTGGGCTAGCGAGGTGGAGGGACAGGACCAGGGATGCTCTGAGGGCAGTGGCAGAGGCAAAGGGGGGGGGGGGGGGCTGTCCCTACACCCCCCAGCTCGCCCCTCTTGGCTGATGGGATTCAGATGGTCATTAGGGTCTGAGATTCTTAAAATCGCGCAGCTTTTTCCTAATGAGCTGGGAAAAGTCACACCTCGGGCCCAGCGCGGCGGGGGAGCGAGCCCTGGTCAAAGGACTCCACCGGGGCTCGGGGGTTTATTGGGGAGGAAATGGGGCGCGGGGGAGTCGGGGGGCCGGGCCCCACATCTGTACAGCAGCAGCCTCCTTCGCTCGGCTTTCACGAGGTCCTTGGGACCCAGCACGCTCGTGTGCAGCCCCCCAAGGTGGGGAAAAAGAAAAAACAACCCCAAGGATTGCTCCGGCGCTGAGAAAGTCATTACGGGGCTCTGCGTCCGTGGGGAGCATCCTCTGCTCTGCAGCTGCGTGGCCACCTTGGGGATGGGGACAGGGACACCACTGGCTCCACGGCACCGGGGTACATCTGAGCTCGGTACCGGCAGGCGAAGGCTCCCCGAGCGTGTCTTTACATTAAAAAGGCATAAAAAGGCAACGGTGGGCACCGTGCCGGTGGTGATGCCACGTTCCCCGGCTCATCATGGGGGCATCGCCCCGCAGGCACTGCAGTGGGGGCAAATAAAGGCCCTGGGTTGGGGGGCAGAGATGAAAAGGTGGCAGATTTGGCGTTATTAGTTCTTCATTACAATCTTGGAAAGGCCAAGATAAAAAGGCAGGAGGCCCCCCCCACCCCATCCAGGCTTGGTGGGCTCAGGGGTGTTTGGTTAGGAGGTGCTTTCCCTTTTTTTATTCCCTTTTTCCCTCTGTTTGATGAAGCTCAGCACCACCACCACCCCCAGCACCCCCCCACAGCAGGGTGGCCACAGGACAGGGGGTGCCCAGCACCCCTGTGCTGGATGTGACGCTAATGGCACCCACAGCGTTGGGATCCAGGTGATATGGGGCCAAAATGGGGATACTGGTATGCAGGGGTGCTTTGGGACAGCCAGGTGGGAAAATCCTGTCCTGGAGAGATGGGGAGGAGTGTTCAGTAATTTGGGGGGGATGACGCTGTGCAAGCAATTAGGGGGTTCACCACCCACAAACCAAGCACCTCCTTTTTACCAGGTCTGGATCCAAAAGCGGACAAGGAACCCAGGGATGGCTCCTGCCTAATTTTCAAGCAAAATTGCCCCAAGGCTCTGGCTCCTGAGCTAATTAATAACAATGCTGCTCGTTAGCCCATGGACGGGCTGTCTGGGCAGGGTGTGGATTGTCCCTCTGCAGAGAATTGGGGCCTTCAGGGTCCCCTCCCTCTTCCCAGACAGCCCCAGGGGTGACCCCAGGGCCCCCCCTTGGTCTCATGTCCATCCCCTGAGCTGCAGTATCCCTCTGTCTGGCCGTTGTCTGTCCATCCATCCCGGCTCATGGAGCCCTTCACCCACAAAATCCCTTTGTATCTGATTGCTGATACACAATGCCCATCCCGGGCTGGGATGGGGGGCTACGGACACCCACAATTTGCAGGGAAAAGGGGTATTTTCAGCCAATTCAGCTGAAATTATTGGAAAAAAGCAAAGTGTTTGGACACCCACTGCCATCAAGTGGCTGAGGAGGATCCAGGCCTGACCCGGGGTCCCTCCCTGATCATTTTATCTCAATTCCAAATCTCCCCCCCCCCAATTAAATCCACTCTTCCTTTGGTGTTATTAAAGGTCTCGTCGCCCGGATTTGGGATGCAGAGCGAAGCTCTCCCTTAAGCATCCTAAGATATGCGGCTCTGCTTCTTCTCTCGATAGACTTGACCCAGCTCCTGGGAGGTTTTCTCAAGCCGGACTCACACGTTCACAGGTCACCGCCACCACTGGGGGCTGTTTGCGGGTGCAAAGGCAGAAAAAAAAAAATGAAAGAAAAATATCTTTTGTTAAGCCCTGCGAGTGGCTGACCTGGGGAACTCCTTTGCCCAGGAGCTCTCGGAGGTTGAGAGCTTCAAGAGAGGAGTTTCTGCAAATAATAACACCCGTAGGTGTATGATACAGGATAAAATATGCTGTGCCCCAAACCACGGGAGTCCTGCAGCAGACCTGGGCAACTTGGGGCTGGGACGCGTCCCCCCAGGGCTGGGATGAGTCCCCCCTCCAGCAGACCAGCGGGATATAGAATTGAAGTTGGAGGGATAAGTCTTCTTTTAACGTTTTGCACCTTCCCATGCACCTGAAGGAAAACTGGTGGATGGTTTTTTTTTCCCCATAATCTCCCTTATTTCTCTTTCGTGGCTTTTTGGAGCTGTGGCTCATCGGGTTGGTGGCGAAGGACAAATCCTGCCCTGCTCGCACACCTTTGGTCCCACTCTGTACCAGAGCTCTTTTGGGTGCTGGCGGTGGCAAAGCAGCCGCTTCCAGCAAAACATGCGCTGCTCGGGGCATCGGGGACCGATTCCCAACGGCACCCAAAGTGCTGAGCACCTCTGGCCCACGCAGAGCCAGGAGCATCCCAGTTAGCAGGGACCCCAGTTAGCAAGCACCTCTGTTAGCAGGTATATACCAGTTAATAGGCATCCCAGTTAGTGGGCATCCCAGTTAGTGAGCATCCCCAGTAGCAGGCATCGCAGTCAGTGAGGATAGGTATCGCAGGTAGTGGGTATCAGTAGGGAATCCCAGTAGGGCTCCAGTAGCAAGCTCTGTTAGGGGTCCCAGTTAGTGAGCATCCCATTTAGCAGGGATCCCAGTTACCAGGAATCCCAGTTAGCACAACTCCAGTCAGCAGGCTGCCGGTTACAGAGGGCCCCAGATCCCAAGCGGCCCAATTAACCGGCTGCTAATTAGCGGGGGTGCCGGTTCGCGCGGGTCCTCTCGCCGCTCACCGGAGGTCCCGGGGATGGGGGAGCCCAGTTGGGAGCCGTCCCGGCCAGCGGGCTCCCAGTTCGGGAGGCTCCGGGTTGGGAAGTCCCCAGCGGGCAGGGGCCGGGGGTCCCAGCGGGTCCCGGGGTCCCCGAGCGGGTCCCGGCGGGGCCGTTCCCTCGCTGCCCGCCAGAGGCCACTGCGCCACCGCGCTGCGACACCGGCGGGGGCGGCGGGAGAGAGACACGGGTCTGGGAGACAGACGGGGGCTGGGGGACGGGGGGGGGGGGCGGCTGGGGGACAGAGGGGGGGGGCCACCGGGCGGGGGGACAAAGGGTTAGGGGATGGCAGGAGGGGGGACACCAGGGTGGGACAGCGGAGTGGGAGATAGTGGGCTGGGGGACACCGGGGGAACCGGGGGGACACCCCAGGGTGGGAGACATCGGGTTGGGACACAGCAGGGATGGGACACAGCAGGGCTGCAACGCCAGGGCTGCGACACCCCAGGCTGGGACACTCCCGGCTGAGGGATGTCGGGGTGGGGCACACTGGGATGAGACATACTGGGAAGGGACACCCGGGGGTTCGGACACCCCAGGGCCAGGAGGTTTCTCCCGAGACCCTGCGTGGATAAAGGGGGTCCTGGTGGAGGGTGGTGGCCTGTCTCCTGTCTCCTCTCCATGTACAGGCACTACCGTTGGCCATGCAAGCTCTGGCTGAGCTTTGGGGTGATGACGAGGACCATCTCCAGAAGAAAGCCAAGCACGGTGCCCCCAGGGGCAGCCCAAGGGCAGCATCACCGCCTTGCTGTGCCCCGGCCCACGGGTGTTTCTCGGGGCTAAAATCTACCCTGGAGCTCAACCCAAGCTGCGTGACTTCAGGCCAAGCCGCACGAAGTCTGTGGGGACGGCTCCCTCTGCAGCACCCCCACGTGTTGGCTGACCCCACGGTGAGCTGGCCAAATTCATCCCATCACTAACTGGGAGAACACGTGTGGGCTCCAACCAGCCCCCAAAACCCATTAATCAGCCCCTAAAACTCCATCAATCAGCCCCCAAAACCCATTAATCAGCCCCTAAAGCCCCATCAATCAGCCCCCAAACCCCCATTCATCCGCCCAAAAAGGGCACAGCCCTGGGTAGAACCATAAGGCCGTGCCCGTCCCCACCGTCCTACGGGGCAGCATCAACCGGGCGCTATGGGAAGGTTGAGGTTTGTGCTTCTCCACGTGCTGGTTATGGGGCAGCAGGGCCAAACGTGGCCCACAGCGGTGGCTCTCCTCCGATTTACCCCGGGGCTGGAACCCGCTGCAGGATTTGCAGCATCCCCAGGGCCACCAGCACCTCTCCCGTCCCCCCTCTGCGCAACCATCTGCCCCCAAAATCTGGGAGCGAGTCAAAACCCCCATCCATCTGCCCAGCCGGGAAAGTCAAAAGCAGTGTCATTGCCAAATCCAGAGGCACCCACAGAATTGATGGCGGCGGATTTCCACTCTTATTTGTCAACAAGGCTTGCTGGCCTCCCCCCCACCCCTGCAAAGCCCCGTTAATCTCCGATACAATTGCAGTTTGCTGTGCAAACAGCTTTGGGGGGGCCAGCGTGGGGTTTGCATGAGAAATATGTCATTTGGGGGTGGCCGGCAGCCTTGTGGGTAAGCCAGCGAGTGAATCGCGGCATCGCTAACGCCGGATTGAAACGATTTCGAAGCAATTGCCCTTCAATAACCCTAATCCTCGGCCCTGAATGGGGGTTTTTAACTCCTGGCCATTATTCCCCCCTTATTATCTATTGATTGACTTTTAGAAAGGGTAATAATGTAAACAGATTGATGCTCTGAATCCCGCCCGGAGATCAAATGGAGACGAGGGTGGATTTTCCATGTGGGATCCAGCGAATAAAGCCCAAAGCTTTGATTTTTGCCCCCCCCCCAAGTGCGGATGGGGGCGAAGGGGTGATGGGGGGCAAGGAGATGGGGAAAGGGGGGGGGGATGACAAACACCTGCGGGGAGCGGCAGCCTCCATCCCTCCCCGCTCCGCTAAACAATCAGAATAAAAGCAAATTATTTCTCCTATTTTCCTTCCCGAGATGAATGATAAACTGTCCATCCCCGAAAAGAAACTGATAACGCCTCTAATTTTACTGGAAGGCCTAAAAATGCCATTTCTACGCAAAACAGGGCGCTGCTCTCCTCCCCGGCCAGTCTTTGATAAATGGGGGGGGGGGGTGTGTTCTTCTTTTTTGCCTTTTTTTCCTTCTTTTTTCTTTTTTTTTTTTTCTATTTCCCTTTCGGTTTGCAAGGGGAAATGCCCCCCGAGCTACAAACAACGCACAATAAAGCAAAATAATATTTTAGTCAAAATAGGCAGACGGCGCTCGCAGCCAACTTTCAAATTAGCATTTTGAGGGCAAATATGCAGACAATTTGAGATAATGAGGCCTGATTATTCAATCCAATGAATGTTAAATAGGCAGCGAGGGCACCCGCGTCTTATCTCCCCTGCTTTCGATTTATTTTAGTTTAGTTTAGTTTTAATCGTTTCCCATTTGAACTCTTTATTTGCTTGGGCTCCAGCCACCGCCCCCCCCTCCGTTCCCGGGCATCCCTGCGCTGCCAGCCGGGATTTTGCAGTGGGAAATCGCCGGCACAGACCCGCCGTCCTCTTTGCAACCCCTTTTCAGGGAGCATTTTGCAGCTTGTCCCCCCCAAAAACGGGAGCCTGGGGAGGTTTGGACGCTGCCATCGGTCCTGGTCCATGCGTCCGTCCTCAAATTGGGGGACGTTTGGGGGACGTTTTGATGGCAGCGTGAATATTTGCAGGGCTGCGCATCGCCAGCGTGGAGATTTGGGGTGATGCGCCCCCAGCTCTGGCTCACCCTTCATCCCCAGGGCTGTTTGTGCAGTTGCGTCTCAGCACCCATCGTAAAACGAACGCAAACAGCAAATGAACCCTGGGGAAGATGATCCCAGCCTAAAGCAAAGCCCGGCTCAGCGTCCCATCATGCATTCCCCCCCGCCCCCGACCATCCGGCAGCATTTTGCTTCGCTCCTGTGGAAATGCAATTTCTTTGCAAACCCGCCGAGGTGCATTTCTCATCCGTAGCACCGGGTGCTGGCGGTCCCACCACGCCGCCGAGCGGCATTTTGCACCAAAAGTGGGGGGAAAAAAGCCAAATCCTGTAATTAGCATCGTTTTCCAGCTCCGTGCCGGCAAGGCAGCTGGGTCAGGTGAGACCCTCGTCGAGGATGCCATTGCGTTGGTATTTAGGAGCGGGCTGGGGGAGATGCACGGCTGCCACGGAGCAGGAGGAAGCAAAAATTCAAGTTAAGGGAACGTTTAAGAGCAAAAATTAAAGTTGAAGCAAAAGTTAAAGCAAAATTTAACCCAGCCCGGGCTCACCGAGGATGGTGCAAAGGGTGCCCGTAAGGCAGTGGCAGGTCTGCCGCGCCACCGCTAACCCCCGATTTCCCTGCGATTCAAGAGAAAAATAAATAAAAAAGCCCCACATTGATTTCGGGGGTAATTAAAAAGGCTCTTTATGCCTCAAACGCAAAGGTGGAGGTAAAATCAGAGAGATTAATAAATAAGAGCAGGGCAGGGAAGGTGAAGGGAGACAGAAAAAAACCCCCCAATTACGGGGGCGAGGATGGAAAGCGGCGGCGAGGAGGAGATGCAGCAAGAGGAGAGATAATCAGAAAGAAAGAAAAAAAAAAAGGGGGGGAAAAAACAATCAAAAGAAGGCAAAATAAAAAGCAGATGCTGAGGAGGGATAAGAGGCGGCCGGTGGAGCGGGGCCGGGCACCGGACTGGAGGGATAATTGGATTTCGGTTCATCTCAGGGGCGATAAGAAATTCCCCATGTATTTTTTTCCCCCTATTTGCAGCATATTTTAATGTGAGATTTGAATACGGCTGGGACAGAGCATCCCGCCTGGAAAAATAGGGGCTGCTGAGGGGTTTTTTACCCCATTTGCCCCAGTTTATGCACTTGCTGGGAGGCTTTTTGGGGCAGAACGCGGCTGTTCCTGCACTCAGCGGCTACGGTCTCGTTAGCAGCTGTTTGGGGTGAGCAGGAGCAGTGAGAACCCCCAAAAGTGAGGAGAGGGGATGCAGGGACCCCCAAAGGGGACACAAGGATCCCAGAGGGGACATAGTAAATCCCAAAGGGGACACAGCACCCCCAAAAGGCATGCAGCAAATCCCAAAGGGGATGTTGCACCCCAAGAGGGGACGTAGGACCTCTAAAGGGGACACAAGCACCCCCAAAGGGGACACAGCAAATCCCAAAGGGGACACAGCACCCAAAGGATGGCACCCAAAGGGGATGTACCCGAGGGGACACAGCAAATCCCAAAAGGGATGTTGCACACCAAAAAGGACGCACCCCCAGAGGGGACACAGCACCCCAAAGGGACCAGCACCAAAGGGATGTGACCCCAAAGGGGACACAGCAACCCCAGAGGGGACACAGCACCCCAAAGGGGACACAGCACCCCCAAAGTGGATGTAGCAACCCCAAAGAGGACACAGCAATCCCCAAAGGGGACCCGGCACCCCCAGAGGGGACACAGCAATCCTGAAAGGGAACACAGCACCCCCAAAGGGGACACAGGGATCCCAGGGGGGGACACGCACCCCCAAAGGGGACACAGCACCCCCAAAGTGGATGTAGCAACCCCAAAGAGGACACAGGGATCCCGGGGGGGGACACAGCAAATCCCAAAGGGGATGTTGCACCCCCAAAGAGGACACAGAATCCGAAAGGGAACACAGCACCCCCAAAGGGGACAAAGCCCCCCCAAAGGGGCCGTCTCACTCATGCAACGCCCCAGAACCCCACCAGGGCACCCTGCGTCCCCTCAGCCGAGCGGAACGGGCAGCCCCGGCCCCTGGGGGCGGAGGGGGGGGGGGGGGGGGGGGGGGAGGGACGACATGAAGCAGAAGGAGGCCAAAAAAAAGAAAACAAAATTGCTGCTGATTTGATGCCGGAGATGGGAGCGATAGAGCAGAGCAGCCCAGCCCCGTCCCACGAACCGAGGTGGCCCCGAGTGCCCCTTATCGCGCCGGCATCAAACCCCCGGGGCCCAGATCGCCCCGTCATAACCCGGCCGTGAGCACCCAAAATGCCGCTCGCCAGCCCAGCTGCACCCTGGCACGGCTTTTTGGCGTGACCTTGCTTGAGGGGCCGGGGAACGCGGGGTTTGGTCGTGCCATGGAGTTATTAGGGGCAGCGGCGAGGGGTTTAATTGCTTATTAGGATGGGGGCCCTGTCAGGGCCGCCGCCGCCGCCGTCCCCCTGCCCGACTGCTGCGTGGGAAACGCTGCAAATCTTTAAAGCGAAGCTCGGGAAGGGGAAATGTTGCGCGGGGCTTTGATGTCACCATCGTCCCCGGGAATAATCCTGGGGGGACACGGGGAATCTGCTCCCCTCTGCGTGCGTTCCAGGGCGAAGCAGCCCCGCAAACCGCTGGCGGCGTGGGCACGCTGCAAGGGGCACGGCCGGGCGCTGCTCTTTGCACGTGCGTGGACACGCACGCTTCTGCTCGCACACGCACGCAAGTGCCTGCATGCGCTTGCACACGCACGCGCATCCCTGCACGTGAGTGAACTTGCACGCACACCACACACACACACACACCCACACACCCCCCCCACCCCCCCCCCCCCCCCCCCCGGCACGTTTTGGGGCAACAGGACAGAGCAGGGGGAACGCTGGGTGCAGCGGGGCCCGGGGCGGCTGCAGAGGGATGTGGGGGCACACGAACGTGTCCCCCCTTTCCGGCTCACCCTGGCGCGGGGGACATGTCGTGACACTGTGGGTGGCCCCAGCCTGCCCGCACCTCTCCGGTGTCCGTCCCGGTGCACCCTGCAGCCCCATTGCACGTGCAACCCCCTGTTGCACGCTCTCCCTGTTGCACGTCCCCGTTGCATGCCCAGCCCCGTTGCACGCCCCCCAGTTACACCCCCCTGTTGCACGCTCTCCCTGTTGCACACCCAGCCCTGTTGCACCCCCCTGTTGCAGCCCCCCAGTTGCACCCCCCTTTGCACGCTCTCCCTGTTGCACGCCCCCGTTGCCCCCCCCCTCTCTCGTTGCACACCCCCCTGTTGCACGCCCAGCCCCGTTGCACCCCCCTGTTGCACGCCCAGCCCTGTTGCATGCTCTCCCCATTTCACACCCCCCCATTGCATGCCCAGCCCTGTTGCACGCCCCCTCCTCTCAGTTGCACGCCCCCCTGTTGCACACCCAGCCCCGTTCCCCCGCACCCCCCATTGCACTCCCCCGTCCCTTTGCATGCCCCCCTGTTGCACCCCACCAGTTGCACCCCCCTGTTGCACGCTCTCCCTGTTGCACGCCCAGCCCCGTTGCACCCCCCTCATCTCAGTTGCACACCCCCCGGTTGCACGCCCAGCCCCGTTGCACCCCCCTGTTGCACCCCCCTGTTGCACGCTCTCCCCATTTCACACCCCCCCCCCATTGCACGCCCAGCCCCATTGCACGCCCCCTCCTCTCAGTTGCACGACCCCCATTGCACTCCCCTGTCCCTCTTGCATGCCCCCCCGTTGCACCCCCCCGTTGCACCCCCCTGTTGCACGCTCTCCCCATTTCACACCCCCCCATTGCACGCCCAGCCCCGTTGCACGCCCCCTCCCCTCAGTTGCACGCCCCCGTTGCACGCTCTCCCCATTGCATGCAGCGCCCCCGCCGTTGCACGCCCCCCAGTTGCACCCCCCTGTTGCACGCTCTCCCTATTTCGCACCCCCCCGTTGCACGCCCAGCCCCGTTGCACGCCCCCTCCCCTCAGTTGCACCCCCCCGTTGCACGCTCTCCCTGTTGCACGCTCTCCCCGTTGCACGCCCAGCCCCGTTGCACGCCCCCTCCTCTCAGTTGCACGCCCCCGTTGCACGCTCTCCCCATTGCACGCCCCCCCGTTGCACGCCCAGCCCCGTTGCACGCCCCCTCCTCTCAGTTGCACCCCCCCGTCGCACGCCCCCCAGTTGCACCCCCCCGGTGCCCGCCCCCCCGGTGCCCCGCCCCGTGCACGCGCCCCCGCGCACCGCCCCTCCCCCCCCCGACTCCTCCGGTCCGGAGGGGCGGGGCCGGCGTGGGAAAGAGGCGTGGCCTGGGGCGAGGGGGCGGGGCTACGACGGGGCGGGGCTAGGGCGGGGCTACGGGCGGGGCTTGGGGCGGGGGCTGTGGGCGGGGCGGGGCGGCCGGTGGGGCTCGCGCTGCGGCCCGGCTGCGGCAGCGGCGGCGGAGCGAGGCTCGGCCCGGCCCGGCCCGGTTCGGTTCGGTTCTGCTCGGCCCGGTTCGGCCCGGCCGGCCCCCCCCCTCCCCTCCTCCTCCCCCGTCCCGCCATGGCGCTGCTGCGGGCGGCCGCGCTCTGCCCACCCACGTCCAGGTGATGGTGGTGCGGGCCCGCGGGCTGCGGTGCAAGGGCGGCGGCAAGCCGGGCACCAGCGACGCCTACACCATCATCCAGCTGGGCCGCGAGAAGTACAGCACCTCGGTGGCCGAGAAGAGCACCGGCAACCCCGAATGGCAGGAGGAGTGCGCCTTCGAGCTGCCCCCCGAGCTGGGCGCCCCGGCGGGCCCGGCCCGCGGCGGCCTGGTGCTCACCGTCATGCACCGGGCCCTGGTGGGCATGGACCGCTTCCTGGGCCAGGCCCTGGTGCCCCTGGAGCCCGCCCTGCAGCAGGGCCGCACGCCCGACCAGCGGTGAGTGGGGCCCGCCGGGGGGGCAGGGCAGGGGGGGCCTCTGGGGTGGGCGTCATGGGGTCCCCATGTACCCCAGGGAGGGGGTCAGGGGGTCCCTGTGCATCCCAGGGTGGGCGTCACGGGGTCCCCATGGGTGTCACAGGGTCCCCGTGCGCCCCAGGGTGGGTGTCGCAGGTCTGTGTGTGCCCCAGGGAGGGGGGGGGCCCGGGCGTCGTGGGGTCCCCGTGCGCCCGGAAGCCCCGGGGGCAGGGGGGGGTGGTAGGGCGGGGCCCCAGGAGGGGGTTGCGGGAGGCAGGGCATCAGAGGGTCTGTGGGCACCCTAGGGAGGGTGTCGCAGGGAGTAGGGTGTCTTGGGGTCCCTCCACCCCCCAGGAACAGAGTCATGTGGGACAAGGCATCACAGGATCCTTCCTCCCCCTGGGCAGGGGATCCCGGGGGACGGGGTGCCGTGAGGTCCCTCTGCATCCTGGGAGGGTCCCCCCTGGGGTCTCTCACTCCTGGGAAGCCGTGGCACAGATGCCCGCGGTGCTTTGTCCTTCTCATGGCTGCGGTGGCTTTGCAGCCCCCACCAGCTCGGTGGGGCTGTCGCCATGACCTGGTTTATCGCGGTGCTGCTGCAGGAGGGTCCCCCAGTTTGGGGGACTGAACCCCAGCCCTGTATTGCCTCCAGCATAAATCCCTCTGCAGGGGGGATTTGTTGTTATTCCTCCTTCCCCCAGAAGGGTTTAAAACAATAATAATGTTTCCTAGCCTTCGCCAAGCAGAGAAATAAAGGAATATGGATGAAATTCTTTTAGGGAAGAAGTTGTTTGAGCTTTGCCTCACGCAGACCTGGCTGGGCTGCTGCACGCCTCCGGGAGCGTCCCTGCCGCTCGCTGGCTCCCCGGACCCCAGGAATTTGGCTGGCTCACTGCCCGAAGCTGCAGGCTTGGAGAGGAGCCTCCCTTGCCCTCCTACCCAGGGCACAGCCGGGGCGGCGGCGGAGGGAGGATGCACAGCCTGGCTCCCGGAGAGCGGCGTTAGCATGAAAAGGGGTCGGAAAAACTTTTCCCATGGAGAAACACGGCTCGTTTGCATCTGCAGCCCGTGGGGACTCCTGCTTGCCCTAAAATGGGAGCATGGGCACAGAGGAAAAGTGACTAACCCCGGAGTCAGTGTCTGAGCGTTTCCCCCCTCGGCGTTTATTTTGCTTTTATTAGCGCTGCCTGGAGAATGGGCGGCGTCGGAGGAGCTGGATCTGAATTCTTCGGGCCTAATTCAAACCAGCATCGTGCGCAGACTTCAGAGCGAGCGAGCCAATCTGCGGCCTTTCGGGTACGCTGGGAGAGATGTGTTGTTTTGACACGGGAGGATATGAAATAACTTTCCGTTCTCGTTGCGGTTTGGGTGGCGAGCCCTGCGCCGGGAGCTGGGGTAGGAGCCGGTGTCTCGAGGAAAGCCGTGCTCCTGGTAGCAGAAGTTTTTGAAGCTGTGCAAAGTGGGGGGCCCTGCGACAGTCCCGCGAAGGTTTCAGGAGGCTGAGCCTGTGGTCTCATCTCAAAGGTCTCGGTGTCAGGGGCTGTTAATCCCACGGGTGCAACGTCCAACGTGGCTGGACCCTGTGCTGCCTGTCATTGCTGCCGGTCACCCCGGCGGCCTCGTTACTGCAGCCCAAGGAGGGGATCTGGGCTGCGAGGCAGGAGATCCCCAAGGCTTTTGCTGTCCATCTCCCTCCCTCCCTCCCTCCCTGCAGCTTCACTTGCATAAGGAAAATTAACTTCCCTTAGCGCCGTTCAGGATCGCAAGAGCTTTTAAGGCTCTTTATTTTCGCCCGTGGCCCCCAGTGATGGAAGTGAGCACAGAAAACATGACGGAGAGCTCTCGCCCTGCGCCCCCGAGCATCTCCATTTGCTTGAACTCCGGAGCTGGAAGGTGTCTTGAGGGTGGGTGGAAGGTCTGCAGTGTGGAAGGGGCTGTGTTGTTTTTTTTTTTTTTTTTTTTGGAGGGGGCTTCCCAGTGCTGGAGCGTGTCCAGCCGGGTGGGAGGAGGGTTAGGGGGAGCCCTAGGGGTCTGGGTCTGCGAGTCGCATCAGCTTCCAACCAACTTCTGACGTCTGGTTGGGCCCCATTGCAAACAACTTTGTTTAGGAGAGAATTTTAGTCCCAGACTAAAAAATAGCAAAACAAACACAGGCTCCCCTTCTCCGGGACCGCGCCACGGAGCGCACCCAGGCCTGTGCAGCGGAGATAACCACTGGCCTCCGAGTGAGGGATCTGTAAGTTGAGTCTCTGCCATACGCTGGTTTTTAGGACCCCATCTGCGGTCCTCGCTCCTGGGCATAAAACTGCTGCCAGTTGGAATGGGACCCTGCTTAAAAAAAGGCCTTGATTGTCAGTGTGTTGACCTTGCTCTCATTTTCCTGCTGATTTTTGTTGCGCAGAAACTTTACCGGTGATGATTTTTGTACTTGTTTTCAGCTCGATGGAAAATGTTCCGTCAAACTTGGACTATTCTCCAGGAACGAGCCCTTAGCCGGCATCCGGGGCTGTTTATGAGCTGCCTTGTTCAGCCAAATGTCTTGGTTGTTTTGCTTGCGAGAAAATCAATTCTTGGATTTGGCCTTTTTGGGCATCCCAAAGCTTGTCCCACGCTCAGCCAGCTCCGAGGCTTGGGGTTGCCAAGCAAAGCAACATTGCCGAGCATCATTTCTCCCTTCCCACTTGAGCCGTGTAGCGCTTTTATTTTTCACTCCTGCCTTTTACTGCCCTGCTGAGCCCCATGTGGGTCTCCAGACACAACACCTTTCTGCGTCGGGAAGACCCTTTGCAATGGCCCTGCCTGGGCGGGATGCTCCTGGTCCTCATCTCTCCCTCCCTTGACCTGATCCCTACAGCTCTCCATCCTTTTTTAGGAGCCCGAAGCCAGCGGGATGAGACAGTGCAATAAAGTGCTTGTTCCCCTATCAGCACAGTGACCATCGCTGCGTCCGACTGTAACAGTCTGCCGGTGGGTTCTCGAGCGCTGCCGGCTCAGGACAGCCACGCAGGGAGATGTGGTTGTTCAGTGGGGTGGTCGGTCCCTCCCAAAACAAGGCCTCAGCCCAGCAGAAGAGGTTTGGTTTTTTTTTTTTTTGGTTTTTTTTCTGTACTCACAAGGCGGCTATCGCTTCTGCTTCCTGACATCCAGGAAATGGCCGTTGCAGTCCCCTGCGCGGGGGTCATCCTGCCTTCCCCGCGGCGTGGCAGCGAGACGGGGAGCGTTACCTCCACGTCCGTCCCCATCAACGCAGCGTCTGGGGAGGGTGGAAATGCTGCCAGCTGCAGCGAGGAGAGAGCTTCGGTCCGACACCCGTCGGGCTGGGTTTTCCCCTTGGCCAACGTGCTCCCATGGGTGGGTGGCGCGGCAGAGCCTTGGCGTTGGGGAGGACAAAGTAATGCCTGTGGGGTTGGACTTCGGACCTCGAAAGGGCCTTGGTTTTGCTCCGTGGGCTGCGAGGCTGACGGCGGGGAGGGGTACTGGGCACCCAAGGCTTCCTAGGCTGGGTAAAGAAAAAACCTAATTGTCATTACCTCCTTTCTCTCCCTTTGAAATCTCATTTTCGTTTGCTTTCTCTCCCTCCCTGTCCCTCGCAAATGGGAAAGGTTAAAGCTGTGAGCCTTCCAGGGAGAAGCTCTGCTGGCCGTGCAAACACTGGGTTGCCAGAGCTCGGTCTCCAGAGAGCAAAAAAACTGAGGGCGTTGCAGTGCTGGGATCCTGTGGGCAAGGGGACAGGAGTGTAGCAGAGGAGTTGTGATTCCTGGCTCTGGTGTTTTCCTGCAGTGACTTGCAGTTGCTTGCTGGCTGCTGCCTCGGACAGGGAGCAACGGCAGCGAGAGGCCTTTGGTGTCTGTGACGGGGAACTTGTTTCGCGGAGTTGTTACCCATGTGAAATTAGCCCAGCTCCAAATTCCCCAAAGCCCTCCCTGCTGCAGTTCCCTTTACTCCTTCCCGTCCCTCCCCAGCTGTGGAGGGCCCGGTTGCTCGGCGGGGTCTGGGCTTGCGTGCAGCCCAGCATCTCCACCCTGGCGGCAGGAACAAGACACTCTCCTTGCTCTCCATCAGCAAAGAAGCTACTTGGGGTACAAAACCTTTCCTCTGGGTGCTAAACTTTCCTAGCTGAAGTCCTTGAGGCCACCAGCGCTTCTCTCCTCCATGGGGCAAGGCTCAGTGGAAAAGGGACAGAGATTTCCTTGGGCTTGGGAGGAAGGTGCCACGGAGCCGGGCCAAGGTGGCTGGCAGAGCTGGTTGGAGAAGGAGCTTGTCGGAGAAGGAGCTTGTCAGCCCCATCGCTGCCTGCAGCCACGTGGTGTGGCACGGGGAGGGCGAAGCAGCACAGCTGGGGGGAAGGAATGGGCTGAGATGGAGGTGGCTCTGAATTTGCTTTGGCTCTGGGGTGACCGGGAAGCCCTCCGGGACTTCACATCATCGCCCCATCTGCTCAGCATGGGAACCTCGGAGGGGCGAGAAGCATCTTCAGGGCCAAGGGAGAGTCCCCAGATCCCTGCCGGGGCTCCCTCGCTGTCTGTTGGTCCTTCCTGAGCTGAGCCCCACACCAGGCACTTTTCCTTTCCCCTTGCTGGTTGTACCCATCACGTCCCCTCCTTGCTGTGGTGAGAGCGGATGGGTAACCTGCTTTCCGTGGCACTGTCCTCGTGTCTCCCCCGGGCACGCACCCACTCTCATCTCCACCGCCAGCCCCTCTGGACTGCTCTCAGCCCATGGCGTGCTTGTGGCCGTCGCCCTCCCTTGTTAAATTAAAATCAGTGGAGATCATTAGCAGCAGAGCACGCGCTGTGGCCTGCGGGCTCTTGGCTGTGGCATCTCTCTGGGATGCGGTGGTTTGTGCTCGTTGCCATTCCCGCTGTGGTCTTGGCTTCTGGCTGCATCTCCTAGGGGAGGTTTTTGCACCCGGGATCGGAGCTCACTTTCTGCTCCCTATCAGGCATGAGCTGACGCCAAATCGCTGCAGCCGTGTCCTCTGCACGTCTGTCCTTAAGCCTAGGAGAGGAAGAGACCTTGCAGCGAGGCAGAGAGGAAATAGCTGCTCCGTGATAGTTTTGGGATGGAAAGTTTTAATCCAAGGGCAAACAGAGCCCTTTTCCCCAGGGGCTGTGATCAGAGGTGCCTGGCAAGGGTGGTGAAGGTCAAAGTCAAGGCTGGCCGAGAGCAGTGGCGAGCTCCTTGGACGCCCTGGGCTGTGATGAAAATCTTGTTTTGGGGCTGGAAAGGCAGTTTTGAGGGTTTGCTTCTCAGCCAAGCCAGGAAACGCCCTGCTGTGTCGCAACGCCGCCGAGCAGGGGGAGGAGAGGGTTAGTCCTGCCAAAAATCAGGTTGAGATGCTTCCTGCCCTGCTGGAGGCAAGGCTGGGCAGGAGGCAGCCAGGCCTTGGGATAGGGACATTGCCATCCAGCTTGTCCTGGGCAAGCATTTGCCCCTAGCTGGGAGCCCCCAGGGAAGGCATCCAGGCGCTGAGGTGATGGTGATGTTGCTTATGAAATGGTGGCAGTGCTTAATTTTCCTCCTACCTGCCCAGTTAACCCTGTTTTCACCTGGTTGCTGAGGTCATTTTTAGAGGTTTAAGACCCTTGCTCTGCTCTGGGAAGGCTCCGCTTTTGTTGTTTTTAAAAGGTATTTGAGGAGTTTGATCCCAACTTTGCAACTCTGGCATGTTGGGTTTGAACTGTTGGTGGCCGACAGTGCTGGCCTGTCACTCTCCATCATCTTAAAAACCAAAAAGCTGCAGATTCAGGCTTCTTTCTCTGTTTCACGCTACCCTGCAGAGCCCTAACTGCCTCCAGGTGTCTTTTTCCCTTAGCAGCTGCAGAAAAACCCGCAGCCAGCCCAGAAAATGCCTCGAACCTGTTGGTACAAAGCTCCAGACGTGGGTGGAGCTGGTGTTATTGCATGTGCTGAGTTCAGCTCGTGCTCACGCTGAGCTCCAGGAGCCTCGCCGCCTCGGTTCATCTTTCCAAGGTGACTCCCTCCCTTTCCCACAGAGTCTGGCAAAATATTTCTTGCCAGTCCTTCCTCTGTGGTGACCAGGAAGGCAGGGTGGGCTCTGCTCTGCGCTCCTCTCGCTGTGTTGTTGCACTGGGCTGAGCTGGGTGGCTCAACAGCAGCGTCCACAGCAGGAGAGGAGTTTTTGGGGGATGCTCATTGTGGCTCCTGGTGGAATCTGCTCGGCTGTAGCATTGCCTCAAGAGGAGAGCATCTGCGGGCACCCTCAGCTGCATCTCGGGCAGCATGGTCCCTTAGGGTGACGTGGCACAACTCGGGGGTCTGCTGGAGGCACCCCCCTTCTTTGTCACTGTCAGCCGAGGGAGAGCATCCCTTGGGGCAGGGAGCGTGGCCGGGCCGTGGCTGATGCCAGGGCAGAGTCTAGGCTGGGTTGTTCTGCCCGTCCGCTGTAGCTGACTCGGGAACGCACTTACGTAGGCGCCTGTGCAAAGGGAAAATGGGCTCCTCGCCCCCAGTAACCCCGCAGGCTCCGGGTGCTCTGGTGTCGTCTCGCCTGTTGAAATCCTCTTAGAATCATAGAATGGTTTGGGTTGGAAGGGACCCCTAGAGGTCACCCAGCCCAACCCCCCTGCAGGAGCAGGGACACCTTGAACCACATCAGGTTGCTCACAGCCCCGTCCAACCTGGCCTGGAATGGTCCCAGGGATGGGGCCTCCACCCCCTCTCGGGGCAACCCCTGCCAGGGTTTCACCACCCTCACTGGAAGGAATTTCTTCCTTAGATCCAGTCTAAACCTCCCCTGCTTCAGTTAAAAACCATCCCCCCTTGTCCTGTCCCAGCTGGCCCTGCTAAAAAGCTTGTCCCCCCCTTTCCTCTGGGCCCCCTTGAAGCCCTGAGCGGCCGCACTCAGCTCTGCCCGCAGCCTCCTCTGCTCCAGGCTGAGCACCCCCAACTCTCCCAGCCTGGCCCCAAGCAGAGGGGCTCCAGCCCTCGGAGCATTTTACCCCGCTCCAACAGTCCATGTCCTCCGGACGCAGGGCCCAGGGGAGGTCTCCCCAGAGCAGAGCAGAGGGGCACAATCCCCTCCCTCCGCTGGCCACGCTTCTCCTGATGCAGCCCAGGGGGGGTTGGCTTCTGGGCTGCCAGCGCCCATGGCCGGCTCATGTCCAGCTTTTCACCCCCCAGCACCCCGAAGTCCCTCTGGGCAGGGCTGCTCTCCATCCTTTCTTCCCCCAGCCTGTACTGATACTGGGGGTTACCCCGACCCAGGTCAGGACCTCTCGCTCTGGATGCTGCTCTGTTGCAGGCATGCTGGCATGGGCTGCTGCCTCCGCACGGCTGCTGCACGGGGCTTTCTGGACAACTGGAGTCCAAAAAAGATGTTGCATCCTTTCTGCCTGTGGTCTGCCAAGTGAAAATGCCTTTTAAACCTTTGCTGCTGCCCCTCTTCCTGCCCCAGGGCTTGTTGGAGCCTGTGCTCCGCAAAGGCCTGCAAATAACTGCCATGGGAATTGGCTTGCTTCCTCAGAAGCTTGGCTGGGGACACAGGGTTTGGGTTTCCAGCGGGATGGCCTTTCCAGCCCGGGTTTAGGGCTTTGGGAGCCCCATCCCCGGAGCAGCATCCCACGGCCTCCCCAGCTCTGCGTTTCCAGCACACGGATCTCTCTGCCGGTGAGTCCGCCGAGGGCAAAGGTGTGTGTAATTACAGCAGCCTGCTGCTGGGTTTAAGATTTGTTCCTTTTTCCCTTTTTCCCCCTTTTTCCCCATGCGTGACTCACACCCGAGAGCGGGTTGCAGCGTCTGCTGATGCGATGAATCAATGCGTGACCTGTTGCCGAAGCGGGTGTAGCTAGTATTTTGGGATCGGTTTCCCCTTTGCAGGAAAGACGCTGCGTTCCCAAGCCTTGCGTTGCCTCTAGGTACAAGGTTCTCCATGCAAACCCTGCCGTGATGCTCTTCCCAGCTGGAAGTGGAAAAGGGTTTATGGCAAAAACAGGTTTCCCCTGCCCATTCTGTGCACGTTGGGTTGTGCATGAAGTAGCTCCCCAGAAGCAGGTGCACAGGGGGAACCTGCAAAGCAGCTCCTCGGTGTCGGCCATGCTTTGCAATCCTGCAAAGTCAGCCCGGGGCTTGTTTTGTTAGGGGTTTTTTGTTTGTTGGTTTGGGTTTTTTTAAAAACTTTTTCTTTGTGCCCTTGGTTTCTTGTGCATCGGGGCGGCAGATCAGCAGCGCCGCCTCCTCTCCCATCCTTGCACGGGGACCTCGTCCCCCAGCCTCACGACGCCCGGGCACTTCAGGTCATTTGGTGACCACAAACGTGGTTTATCGGCTGGATCGCAACTCGGAGGACGCAAACCTTGCATGCTCTGGAGAGTAAGTGGATAAATACAGCTGAAGAGATCGCTTTCTGTCTCCTGCTATTACTGTCTCAATTCATAAATGTTTCATGCTCCCTTTTACAGCTCCTTAAATCTTCCCTCCTTTCCTTTTCCGACCTGCCCATCCTGTGCTGGAGAGGGGAAAGCCTCTAAATTGATTTGCGATGAAGTTACCCGCCTTAGCAATCCTGCCAGCACCATCCTGGTGGCTGATGGCTCTTCTCCATCCCTGCTGCCTACCCTCCTGCTAACATGGTCCCCCTCCACGCCATCACCCCCCTGCTTGCCTCTGCCAGCCAGCAGAGAGGCCTTGGGGGCAGATTTGGGGGTAGTGGGGTGGTTGGGCAACCATCCTCTGTCTCCTCTGTGTACAAGCTCAGGAGAATAGCCTGCCTGGGGGCTCCGCAGGTCTGGGCCACCCCAGTCCCCCCATGGCCAAGAGGTGGGGTCCTGTGAGGCACCGCTCCGGCTGGGATGCAGGGGTGAGGATGTGCTGGGATTTTCTCCCGTGGTCCCGCATCGGCTGTGATAATTCATCGCTTGGAGTGCCAGCGCTGAGTCCGTAGCTCCGTCCCCTCGCACCCCTCTTTGCTTCTGACATCCCATTTAGCCAGCACTCTCCTGAGCAGCCGAGAGGGTCCTGTCAAAGCTGGAACCCATTAGAGGAGCAGGGTTGAGCTGATTCGTTAGCAGTGAGCTGAATTATCTAACGAGCTGGGGGGGGGGGGGGGTTGGTTTGTTCGAGTTTGTTTTCGAGCGCTTCTCAGAAGAACATTTGGGGATGAACTTCTCACCTCAGCTGCTTGAGCCCTTGCTTCCCCATCCACGGGGGAATCGGCCTGTGTTTATTTTCCATCTGTGCTTTTAGCAGCTTATAGGGATCACCTTGCAAAATAGGCCATCCAAAACCAACACGAAAGGAACCTACGCTGCAGAAAAGCTTCCCAGCACCGCCGGGGGAAGCTGTGTCAAAAACACGAAGCCGGACAAAAAGTACAAAACTCCCCAGGGTTTGGGTTGTTTTCCACCCTATGCTTCCCTTCTCGGGTAGGTGAACTTCCTCCTGGCCCGATGCGATGTGTGTGTTCCTGCAGGGCTGCTTCAGCTCTTATCTCACCGAAACGCCTCTTCGCTGCCCGTGCCGTGCCCATCGAGGGGGTTCGTGCCAGGAGGAGCGATGCTCCTTCTGCCAACGCTCCTGTTTCCCCTGGATTGCCTTTTCTGCGTTCCGTCCTGCTCTGTCACCGTAGGGACCCAAGAAGTCTTTAATTAAAGACTTGGGGCTCTTCTCGTAAGCCAGGCTGACCTTGTTGCAGGGATGAATCAGCAGTAAATGACCGGCTGGTGCGGTGGGGGACGAGGCACTGGCTCCGTGCTGGGCTGTCGCGTGCTCTGTACTGCAGCCTGGGCGGCTGAGTTGTGCGGGGCAGGAGCATTTCTGCTCAGTTTGAGGAGAACCTCGACCACCCTGACAACGCTGAGTGGTTTTGGGAGGCTTTTGGGAAGCACCTGGGGGCTGAAGTTCTTTGGAAACGCTCCAGCTGTGCATCCTTCCCCGAGCGCATCCGTGAATACCACGAGTTGCCAAGGGACCTAACCACCCGAGGAAGCGCTCTTGAACTCGCTGCTAGTAAAGCACTGGGACCAGTCCGAGAGTGAAACTAGAGAACCATTGCTGAAGGTACCCAGGGTGCATGAGATAGATCTGTTGGGGTGAGGTAGGTCCAACTGAGCTGGAGGGTGGATGGGGATCTCCTTGGGGACCCCAGCTGGACCCATGGGAGAGCAAGGATGGTCCTCCTTGGAGGGACCCGGGTCCTCCTTGGAAGGACCCACATCCTCCCTGAAAGTAGGGCAGGATGGGGCCCCGATGATGGCATCTCAGAGCTGCGTTGCGTGTGCTGCCTCGCTTGCCTGATCTCGTCCCGGTGTCACTGGGCTTTCTCCCCTGTGTGATGTTGCATGCGACTGTAGTAATCCCAAACCAGTGAAATGAGTTTGGATCACCCCAGGGCTTGGGGATGCCGACCCGTGAAGCCGCTGACAGGATGGGGGCTTCGGCTTTGTGCTTGGGTTTGTGCTGAAGGAGTTGTTTGATCAGGAGGGGGACGTGGAAGGTGACACCAGAAAGCCTCAGATCACGGTCAGCTTTGCTTTTCTGTTAAGGGTTGGCCCTGTGTCCTCCTGGTCATCCCAGCAGCTTGTTCCTCCCATCCTGGGAGGTGCTGGGGCAGCCCGAGCAGACCAGATGTCTCATAAATGAGTTTTCTCATTGACGGGGAGAAAACACTGCCCGAGCAGTTTGCCCTTGTAGCTCGGATACCCGATGCAGGGTTTCTAGGAGTGGGGGCTCCCCCATAAACCATCACCCGCAGCCCAACAGAGGACGAAGAGCAGAGGAGGGCTGACGGTGCGAACCAGGTGCTGACCCTGAGCAAATCCATCCTGTCGGCGCCCTCCGTGGGGTCGCTTTCCCTCCTTAACAGGCAGCTCCTACGCTCTTGTTTCCGTGCCAGGGTGTTTTTTTCCCTTTGCTCAGCACTAGCTGGCTTTCCCGTATGGGATGCTGCTGGAGGATGAAGGAGAGCACGTGTTTTTGGGGGGGCCTGGAGATATAGCAGCGCTTTGTGTTCTGCTTTCCGTGCCTCCCCTGCTGCTCCGATTGATCCTGGCAACAGCAAATGTAAAAATAGACGGCGGGCGCTTTTTGCCTTTCCTCCCAAACCTGCCTTTTGGCAGCCGTGCTGCGCGGCTCGCCGTTCTCCTTGCCTCTCGGCGGAGGCGAGTGGGAGGAGAGAGGAGCCTTTGCGCAGGGACGGGTTTTGCTGGAGCTGGCTGGAGGCAGTTCGGCGATGCCGATTAAACGCCGTGACCTAAATGAGGGTGCACAGCCACGCAGCGGGGCCGGGCAGCCCTCCGCCGTACACCGGCGCTCGCAAGCGGCGTTCCTGCGGCGGGATGTGAGCTTGCAAACCCCCGGAGCGCGGCTCGCATTCCAGGAGCTGCCCGAGAGCTCGCAGGGGCCTCCAGTTCCTTCCCCTTTGCGGGGTGTCTGCAGGGAGTTTTCTGTTTGAGGTTTCCTCTCCCGTCCCCGTGTGCTGGGGCGGCTCGCTGCTTCCTTCCCCCTGCAGAGATCCCTTAGGGCCTGGGTGTCTGCCTGCCCCTTCCCTGCCACAGCATCCATGGATCCCAGGGGTGGCGCTGGGAGAAGCCCCTTGCCTTTGGGGGGATGTGCACCCAGCGTGGTGCAGTGCTGCAAGCAGGCACCCGATGCACGGAGGCGCTGGACACGTGGGGTGTAAGAGGGAAGAATGTAGGGTTTGGGTTTTTTTTTTTTAGCAAAAGCTGAAACTGCAGCTCGTGTCTTCAAGCTGGCTCGAGCTGCGTTCCCTGGACGTGTCGTGTTGGAGATGTCTCTGAGCAAGCCCGGCTCTCCATGCAGCCAGGGCTGAGGCGTCTCAGCAGAAGCATCGCCTGGCTTTGGAGGTGGGCAGGGTGGGAAGGAGCAGTTCTCCGCGGAGCAGAAGGGTGTTAACATGGGACCAGCAGGCTGGGAAGCTGCAGGTTTCCTCCTCTGCTCTGTGTTCAGGGGGAGACCCTTTTCCAGTTGCAGGGAGCAAGGGGAGGAGCACAGACCTGGGCACATCTCCTTAGCTAGGAGCAATCCCTCTCCCTGCCCCCACCAGCTCTGGCACCAGGACAAGAGAACCTCTTTAACTGAACATTTTTTAACTAGCAAAATCCATGTCAGGCTGTGGCCCCTCCAAACGTTGCCGCTCCCTGGGAGTAGGTGGCCCAGAGGAGCGTGGCTTGTCCTCGATGTCCTGTGCAGCCAGGAGCTGGACCCAAGCTGGTGGCACCTTCCTCAAGAGATGCCTCCAAAACCACCTCCTTGCAGTCCTGGTTCCCCGGCGCTGGACAGGCTTGGCATGACTTCCTCGATCTCCCCGTGCTCCTCTGTGCCAGCACCTCTTCCACGGTCTGATTAATATAACCCAGTTAAAATCAGAGCGATTGGTCTGAGCCCGAGCCACGAAGCCCACGGCTGCTATTTCAGACCTGGAAAAGGGTTGGTACGGGCAGAAGCTGGTTTGTTTTTCCAGGTGTATCATCTAGTCCTATAAAAGAGATCACGTCTCCCTCCCCAGCTTGGCCTCGGGTGGCCCCAGTCCAACCCCCACCTTGCCCAGGGCTTGATCGGGAGGAAAAGTGGGAAACTGAGGGGTGTGGGATGGGTTTAATAGTGAAAAGATGCTGCGGGCGTTCGTGTTTAGCTGGGCTGGGACTTGAAACCTGCCCCAATCCCACTCTCCTGCCACATCCCGGCCGAGGCAATGTTTGTACCTCCTGTTTCCACTGGAACTGATTCATAAAAAACCCAAGAAAAACCCAACATGGAACAACTTAATCCTCCCAAACACTCCTCTTGTGCCGTAAACTTAGAGCTCAGCCTAAAAATAGCTCTGTTCCCTGTTTGAGGTGTAGTCCCGACTGCTTGCCGACTGCTGCTTAGGTCTTGGGAACCAAAAATAGCTCCTTAATCCAGGACCGGCATAAGCAGGGGTTTTTTCCTTGAACGGACGCTTTTTGAGGCAGATCAGGTTTTAAGGCTTGTTCTTTCAAAGGCATCGGTGCCGAGCACCCAAATTAATTTTAATGACCACAGCGTTATAAGTGCTGGGACGGGAGATGCTGAGAGCGTATCCGCGTGAGCTGAGCCAGCGCAGGGCTCGTAGGGGCTGTTACGTCTCGTCGTCCTCAAGCTTGTGCCTTTCCTTATAGAAATCCACCCAGGTTTTCTCTCTGTTTCTTTTGCCACGGGATGACGTAAGATGCAAAAACTACTCACAACCTCTCCCCCCCGCCTTGCTAAACGATTCAGCCCCCAAATCTCTCCTCTCCCAGCTGGCAGGCTGCTGCAGCCCTTCCCGCTTGAATTTCTTCCAGGTCTTTGCATCGAACAGAACAGCGTAAGATGGGATGCGCTGTGGCCACAGCCTGTTCCAAGCAGCCTTTTCCTCACCATTCCTATGGGAAGAGTCCGCCCGACTCGCCTGCTCCTGCTCCCCTATCTCCTCCCTGGCAGTTTGAGTGTCTCTTTGCTGCTGTTGGCTTGCTGTAAGGGGTTAATGCTGCTTTTTTTTCCTTTTTTTTTTTTTTTTTTTTCTTTTTTTCCTGCATGCCTGGATATTTTCAAGCTTGAAGCCTGGGTATTGAAAATTTTGCAGTGGGATAAGCAAGCGGTAGGAATAGGAATGGGTTTGCTGTGCCCAGAAATTCCCAAGCGCTGCCCCCTCTGCATTTTGGTGGCAGCAGAATTGGACCGTGAAGGACCTGGGTCCTTCCAGTTATACACTCCTTTGATTTATCGCAGCATCCCAGCAGGGAGTTAGGGGGTTTGTGCCCCCTTCCCAAGGTACGGTGTAGGCTTCCCAAGCTTTCCAGCTCCTCCCTTCATCCAAGATGCGGTAACTTCCCCAGCAGTAATTCAGAAACTTCTGGAGGACGCGATTCAAGTTTTCTCCTCGCCCTGGTGATTTCAGCGTGGTCACACCCATCTCCATCCCTTCACATTTTCCTTCTCCCTTTTTTTTTTTTTTTCTTTTCAGTGACTTTAAAAGTGGATGTAAAACACTGCCGGGATTTTTATTTTCTGGGAAATCGTTGAGAAATTGTTAACCCAGGTCGAGAAATTTCTTCCACCTCCCGTTGCTGCGTGTTTCGCCCACTGAAGCATGTCCTGGAGAAACAGGGTCTGTCCTGAACCTACAAATTGCCTTGCACCTTATTAAGGGGAATTGTAAGGCTTTGATCCGGGAGGAATCGGAGCTGCCGGGGCAGCGGCTGTGCTGGAGACCCGCTCATCCTGCTGCAGCCACCCTGGGAAGCGGCGCCTGGAGCTGGGGCAGAAGGACGGGGCATCTCGCAGGAGGAGAAGGGGGCAAAAGACCACTGGGTCAGCAGTGGTTTTGGGGGAGAAACGGTTCCCTCGTGGCCTGTGTTTTGTGCTGCCCCATCTGAACGTGGTACCACGATGAAATGGAGAACTAGAAGGTGCCTCTGGGCGTGGTAACGGACGATAGGACGAGGGGGAATGGTTTGAAGTTGTGCCAGGGCGGGTTTAGGTTGGACATTAGGAAAAACTTCTTCACCGAAAGGGCTGTCAGGCTCTGGAATGGGCTGCCCAGGGAGGTGGTCGAGTCCCCATCCCTGGAGGTCTTTAAAAGAAGGAGAGATGAGGTGCTGAGGGACAGGGTTTAGTGGTGGGATGGCAGGGTTAGGTTAAAGGTTGGACTTGATGATCTTAAAGGGCTTTTCCAACCAAAATGATTCTATGATTCTATGATCTCTTGCTTTCATGTCCTCGCCCACCGTTCATTCCAGCTGGCAGGAGGCAAGGCGCCTTTCCCTTCGCACACCAGGGGTTGCTCCATGCCCTGCCAATGTGCAGGCTATTCCCTGCGGAAGGATCAGGCCCTAAATGGAGGTTGGGAAGTTTTTTTTCCCTTGTGCAGTGAATGTTTTGGAGGCTTTTCCCATGCTCCTTCCATTTCTGTGTGCAAAGCTACGGAGGAAACTCTGCATTATGGGTTTTGTCTGGGGTAGGGCAGCAGGGAGCATCCCCCAGGAACCCGCTGGGGAGTCAGTCGAGGCTTCTGCACTGGTGGATATGGACAATATCTCCTTCGGGAGCTCTCACCAGCCCCAGCAGCGTGGTGCTGGGCTTTGGCAACTGGTACAGGGGGTGTTAAAATAAAATCCTTTTCCCTCCTCAGCTTTGGCTTCTGGCGGCCTCAAATTTTACAGACATGTCAGCAGAATTGAGGGATTTGGAGGAAGGGAAGGTGATGGATGTATAGGTCTGCTGCATCCTCCACCGTCACATCAGGTCATCGCAGATCCCAAAGCTGTACCGCAGGCTGGAGATTGCCATCGACCGGCTGTCAGAATGCAGATATTTCCCAAAAATCCAGTAACCTGGGTAGGGTTGGGTTGGATAGGATAGGATTGGATCGGATGGGATAGGATAGGATGGGTGCTGCACGGCAGCTCCTCCTGCCCATAAAGAGCTCCTGGGATGCAGCATCCCCTAAACGCTGCAAGGACACTCCTAGGCAAACTTCAGCATCTTCATTTAGGCTGAGGCACGGAAGGTCTGGCCTAAAGTTATTTTAATGAATGTTGTTGAGTGCCTTTGCCATTACCATACTGTCTCTGACTTGAAAGGATTTGTTCTGAGTCACTGGCTCTTGAATATTTAAAAGGCAAGCACAAAGCACTGTCTTTTTTTAAACATGGGCTCACAGCAACGTACCAACTGACCGTACAAAAATTCGGCCACCGGTAACTTTCCCCTGAAACGCACGGCGGTATTGGACGGCAGGGTGAGCAAGATGGTGTTTGCCAGGTTATTTGGTGGAAGGAGAGTATTTAGCGTTAGGACAGGGATGGAGACGGAGCTCTTACAAAGCCGCTGCGGGTCAGGGAGGGGTCTGGTCCTGTGCGACACCTCCGTGCGTGATGTTTGCCTGTCTCTGACTTAGGTGGCTTCTAGGGTGCTTGTGCTAGCTCCCACCCAGCAGCATCCTCCCCGAGGGCTTCCTGGCTTGCAGCTCCTGGAAATGACGGAGGGGCCTTGCCTTTTTCTTTTTCCTCTCTGGCTCCAGGTGGCACAAGCTACACTCCAAGGCTGGGAAGAAGGAGAAGGAGCGTGGTGAGATCCTGGTGAGCATCCAGTTCACGCGCAACAACCTCACGGCCAGCATGTTCGACCTGTCCATGAAGGACAAGCCGCGGTCACCCTTCGGCAAGCTGAAGGATAAGGTGAAAGGCAAGAAGAAATACGACTTGGAGTCTGCCTCTGCCATCATCCCCAGCAGCATGGGCGCCCTCGACATGGAGGATGACTACGACATTGGGGGCAAGAAGTCCAAAGCCAAGGGCTTCTTCTTGAAGAACAAGCTGCGCAAGTCGTCCCTGACGCAATCCAACACCTCCCTGGGATCCGACAGCACCATCTCTTCTGCCAGCCTGGGCTTGGCCACAAATGTTCCCGAGGTAACCAAATCCCCGAGCAGACACAGCAGTCTGTCCACGGAGCGCTCTGGTAAGAGGATAACGGTTTTAATCCACCACCACCACCACCACTTTTTTTTTTTTCCCCCCCTTGTTTTCTTTGTAAGGAACTGTTGAGGCTTTCCTGCAAATCTGTTAACTAATTGCTTACTTAAGAAGCCGCATCCTGCACAAACCCTCCGAGACCTTCTGCGGGCTGGCAGTAACGTGCTTGCCAGGACGGGGGGAGATGTCTGTGATTTTGCTTTTCATGCTGAGCCTGTATATGAACAGCCTGCCTTAACGTTGATGCTGCACGTGCTCCCTGCTGCACACCACGAGCTTGCGGGCTACGGGGGTTCTTTTAGGACCTTTTCTTCTCTGCCCCCTAAACACGGGTCGCTGATGCTGAGTCGTAGCAGCGAGCCCATGGGAGAGGGCTGGGCAAAGCTGAGCCCGGTGCCGCCGCGCTGCGCTGCTGCCCCGCTCCCTAATGAGTTGCCTCCAGCTTGGAAGCAAAGCTGAAACAGTGACCGGTTCCCGGTGATTAAAGCAATCTGAGCTCTTGGCGCTCGGAGAGCGGCGATTTGCAAACAAAAAAGGTCCTTGTAGTGAATTAATTCTTGCCGTCCCTTGGAAAGAAAATATATAATTAAATGGTTTAATTGGCTGGAGATGGCAAATTCCCATATTGGGTGGGAGTCTCTGGGTACGCGCTGCTTCTCACCATGCTGGCGAAGCCGCCCGCGTGATGCCTCTTGGTTTCTACTGGGTAACGTTGCCGTGCGTGGTCCGAGGGCGAGTGGAGGCACTGGTCTGGCCCCATCATCCTCGCGTCGCGGTGAAGGCAACAGCATCTCTGGCTAGGAGGGGCGAGCAGCCGCCTGTCGCCTGGAGTGCAGGCAGTCCTTTTCACCGGGCTCTCCATGTAACCCCAAAAATCTGCTGAGCGTTAGCAGTCGCCACAGGGCCAGGCGGTGGGAGAAGCAGGCGCTGGACCCTCCTGGCGGACGTCATGCAAAGCAGCAGCCTGGCCTGTCGGAGCGGAGCTCAGAGGCTCGTCGTCTCTTATTCAATGCAAACCCTTAAATCACACGGAAGCATAAGCCCTTTAAGTAGCTTCTGGGTAGTTTCTTGCATTTATTATCGATCCCAGCTCCTCTCAGACAAGGGGTTTGTCATCTTACAGAGACTCCTCTCTGGATCCTGCAGTGGGAGGTGATGTGCTGGGGGGAATATCCTATAGCCTGTATAGCCACATACTTGCGACCTGTGCTTTGCATTTCTAGTTAATGTAATTATAATCCGGTAGAGCCTGGGAGGGAGAAAGCTGGTGTGATTTCACAGATCTCTTCAGTGTTTGCAAATAGAAGATAACGATGCTTGTCGTACCTGTGCCTGTTACTCAGATGTCCTCACCTCTGTTCTGTGTTTTATTTCCTCCAGTGAAAGACTACTTGCCGTCTCCAAAGCTGACCCACAAGAGAGCATTCAGTGACGATGTCTCCCAAGTCAGCCCGGTCCTGGAGCCCAAAGCAATCCAAAACCTGAAGCCAAAGAACGATCCCGTGTCCTGGTCTTCCCTCTGCATCAATGGGAGCCACGTTTACAGCGACGAGCCTGCACCAAAGAGCCCCGCGTCTGTCCCGCAGAGCTCTGCACCGCTGTCCGTGCCCAGCGTCCCCAGACGGCCGGAGGAGGGCTTTGGCTTCACCCCCCTCCACCCCGACTCCCACGAGGTGCCTTGGGGGGCCAGCAACTTTGAGAGGACGCAGCAGAGAGACGAGCCCAGGTTCATCCCATCTCCTCCCAGCTTAGCCTTGCAGGAGGAGCTCAAGGTCTCCACGAAAGCCGTCACTCTCAGTAACCACCTGGGCAGAGCCAAGATGGAAGAAAACAGTCGCTTAGAGAACAAGCCGACTCAAGCTGCAACACCCATGGTCTTCTCCACGGAAACGACGAAGGACAAACAACCCGAGGAAACGAGGAAGGAAGACAAGAAAGCGAAGGGCGGCCTCTTCCACCACGGGGGCAACAAGAGTGACGTGGGAAGCAAAGGCCAGGGGGAGAAAGTGGGACCCTCCCACGGCTCGTCCGTCCACGCCATGGCAGGGGGAGATGAGAAGCATAAAAGCAGCAGCTGGTTCGGTTCAAAGGAGCCCAAAGACTCCCCTCAGAAACCCAGGTCAGTGAAATGGGTGTGCTGATGTCTAGGCCATTCACTAGCTGCCCCAGCCTCCCGCCTTCAGCGGCTGCGCTGTCAGATCCTCTCCAGCATCAGCGGGGGACTGGTCCCCGTTGATCAGACAAGATGACAGCGGGGGAAATGCTTCCTTGGTCTTAAATGTCTCAAAGGGAGGGTGATTTTTCCGGGATCATACGCTGGCTTCTGCCACAAATCAACCCTGTTTGCCCTCCTGGGCCGCGTTTCCCTGTTGGGGAAGGGAGGGATCCCCTTCATGGAGAGAGACGTTTCCCTCTGCAGAAGTGAGGCTCGGGGTTGTCACACCAAGTGATTCTGTGGCCTGGAAGTAAAGGATCGTTATCCTTTAATTAGCTAAAAAAGCCTCCCTGGCAGTCAGTGTAGGATGCGGGGCACAGTGATGCGCAATCACATTTTTTTTTATTAACATCCCACCCAATCTACGTCGCTGGTCCGGCCCGGGGGTGCGGTATTTTGGTAACTTGAGATATTATAATTAATATTTCTGAAATAACTAATCCCAGCCCTGCTCCTTCCTTTTCCCATCCCACCCCAGCCTTCCCTCCTTCTGATTTTGAATCTCTTAATCCTTCTCGCTTTGTGTGATGATTCAGCCCTCCAAATCCTCAGCCCACAAAACGTGGTGTTCCTGCTGTTTCTGCGCGGGCTTTATCGCGACAGCGAGTCGCCCACCTCCATCCCCGTAGCCCCCAGCAGCTGAGCTGGGGGTCGACCAAAAGCCTGGTGTCACCTGGTGACACCACCGTGTCATTGCTCAATGAGAGGGAGAAAACGGGGTTAAAAGCAGCCAGAGAAAATAACTAGCAGTCGAGAGCTGGTTGAATCTAGAGGACTGATTTATTATACGGGTTTTCTAATCTGGGCTGACTTTAACCTAATTTATTAAGCAGAAGGATTTTAATTCAGTCTAAACCTCCTTCAATGAGCAGTGCACTCATGGTTTATTCAGCCTAACCGGATTCCCACACGGGTTAAACTGCTTTTTAAAGTGCTGCTCAGACGTGAGGGGGTGAGCAGATCGCTCAGCGCGGCTTCAGAACAGGGGCAGCCCCACAAGTCCTCCTCTTCTCACCCCACGAGATGGTCTTTAAGGCCAACGGGAGGCAAGGACGTGCTGCCACCCCCCTTCCCAAGGACCGAAGGCCACGTGTCCCTGTCCTGCGTGCCACACGTGGTCCCTTGAGAGGGGCACGTGCTGTCGGCGCCAGGATGGGAGCGGAGCCGCGGGGGCTGGTCAGGCTTGGTCCTGCCGAGCACAGGCAGAGCTGGGGACACCGAGGCAGGCAGGGAGCTGCTCCCCTGAGCCACGAATGCCCCATCTCGCAGGGCCCGGAGCTCTTTCTCCTGAAGCCTTTTGGTGGGGAGCGAAGCCCAGGTCACACCGGAGGGACCAGGGACAATGTGGGCTCTCTGTCCTCAAGCTGCTCCGGCAGCAGGAGAGATGAACGCGAGGTCCTGGGACTGCTGCGGCTGCGTTCGGGTCTGTCATTGCCAGGAGACTTGAAACCCTGGTAGTTTATTTGGAGTCATATCCCAATGCAAGGTGTGTTTCTGGATGAGACTAAAGGACTCTGGTCTCTGAATGCTGTGATTGAGGAAGGACAGAATATTACCGTTGGAGATTGTTCTTTTATTTTTTTTTTTTTTTTCCATTTTGCGGTAATAAATCTGCTATTTGATTTAAGTCCTAGAATAGAAAGGATACCGTATGAAGAATACACCCATAAAAAAAATCTTCCTGTATTCAGGCAGTGACTCCACAGCCAGCGAAGCACTGTGAGCCTACGATGCACACATGCAGTGGGATGGGAGATGCCCTCTGCAGCTCCCCCCGGAGCCTTTTCCTCAATAAATGGGTGAGAATCATAGAATCATAGAATGTTTTGGGTTGGAAGGGACCCCTAGAGGTCATCTAGTCCAACCCCCCTGCAGGGAGCAGGGACACCACTAACTAGATCAGGTTGCTCAGAGCCCCGTCCAACCTGGCCTTGAATATTTCCAGGGATGGGGCCTCCACCACCGTTCCAGTGTTTCACCACCCTCGTTGTAAAGAATTTCCTCCTTATATCCAGTCTAAACCTACCCTGGTTCAGTTTAAAACCATTACCCCTTGTCCTGTCACAGCTGGCCCTGCTAAAAAGATTTTCCCCATCTTTCCTATAGGCCCCCTTTAGGTACTGAAAGGCCGTAATCAGGTCTCCCCGCAGCCTTCTCTTCTCCAGGCTGAGCACCCCCAACTCTCCCAGCCTGGCCCCAGAGCAGAGGGGCTCCAGCCCTCGGAGCATTTTAGTAGCCCTCCCCTGGCCCCGCTCCAACAGGTCCATGTCCTCCTGGTGCTGAGGAAACCTGCGGGTTTCCTCCTGCTTTGCAGTTCTAGGCAGGAGGTTGACAGGGGCCGTGTGTTTCAGCTTGACGTGTGAGCCGTGCCTGCCCTGCTCCTCTGATGGGCGCCGCCGTCCTCAAGGCGAGGATGTCTGATCCGGCTGTAAATCGGCTCCCGAACGCCTGTAGCATCCAACCCAGCGGATAATCGCCAGGAGTGCAGAGGTGCCCCTAAACACTGCTGCTTTCGAACAACCCCCTGTCTGGTTTTTAACTGACGGCTGCTGAACCCATTCCCAGCGTTATTCCTCTCCCAGAGGTTTTTAACTCTGTGTTTTGGTTTGGTGTTTTTTTTTTTTTTTTAATCTACTTCAGTACTCGCAGTTTAATTTCAATCTAAGCTGAAGTTTTGCTTAGAGTTGGTTTGCCACGGCATGCCGAGGACCCCGTCTGCAGATGGCTGTAAGGAGAAACCTGGGTGAGCCCTGCGACAGCAGCTCCTCCAGCTGGGATTTTCTCTCCCCAAAATAGGAATTACTCTGAAGCAGCACGGGCTGGAGGGAACAAATTCACAGGGGCCCCTTTTGGGGTGTTAGGGAGCATCTGAATGGGCTTTAATTGCAGTTTGCAATTTGAAAATGGGAAGTAACGAGCTTAAACTGTAGCAAGGGAGGTTTAAGGTAGTCAGTAGGAGAAGTCTCTAATGGAGGGTGGTGAAGTGCTAGAGCTGCCTGGCCGCGAGGGAGGAAAGCGCAGCGGCTGCGGCTTTGGGGCCCGGGGTAGATGAGCACTTTTGGGGAACGTTACAAGAAGCATTTGCCCAAGCATACGGCCCAGGCTGGGTGGCCCGAGATGGTGACTGAGTCCCATTTGATGCAAAAATGGCCTTTCCATCATCACAGGGAAATGGACTGTCTCTACCCTGGCTTTCCTGGTTCTTAATTTTTTTCTGACCATTAATTACAATGTCACTACTTATTCTAATTATACGGAACTCTAACTTTTCCAATTTTATTCTCCTTCCTTACACTGGACGACCTTGTGGACCATGCCACTGATTCAAGTCAAAGCTGTTGAAGCTATTTTTCCCCAGGGACGGGAAGGGGCTGCCCAGGGAAGGGGTCGAGTCCCCAGCCCTGGGGGGATTGAACAGCCGGGCAGAGGCGGTGCTGAGGGCCAGGGTTTGGGGGTGGGATGGCAGGGGTAGGGGAACGGTTGGGCTGGGGGAGCTTCAAGGGCTTTCCCAACCCAAATGATTCTGTGATTCTAAGGTCTTGATGGCGTCAGGTTGAACGTACGGTCTGGTGCCGGCTGTACTGTGATAATCAAATGCGCGCGTGGTCTCTCAGGCGTGCGACTGAAAAGTCAGCAGTGCTTATCTGTGGGTGTCTTACGGTTGTCTGTCTGCATCTGGAGGAGCTATTCAGTTACCAGTGTAACTTCGAGAGCTGAAGACGGATTAACCTTTGCTTTGTAAAGAGAACCAGCTGCTGAATCGAGCAGTTTTACGTCTTTGACTTATCTGCAGAAAGGATTTTTTTCCCTCCCGCTCTTCTGATTACAGAAACTTCAGCTTCGTGGCTCCTGTCAGCTGAGCAAGGGGCATCTTCTCACCTTTTTGCCCACCGTAGATAGGCCAAGTTTCACCTGGAGCTGAACGCGGGGAGAGAGCATCAAAAGCTGTCACCTTTGCAAGACCAAAAAAACTCCACCTGTAATTAGTTAAAAGGGCTGTAATTAGAAGGACGCTTTACAGTTAAGGTTTAAATTACCCTGCAGCTAAGCCAAGTTTGGCACAGCTTGTCTTTAACCACTTGGCTCTTGCAAAACCACACCCTTCCTAAATTAAGGAAGCCGCTGACTTTCAGCTGGTTTGGGCTTCGGCTTTATAAAAAGGTTTCCTGTTGTGTTATGGGTGGGTTTTGCTGAGCCATCGGCAAACCCGCTCGCTCTCCTGCCCTGGGAGCGGGCTGGACATTTCTGCCATCAGCCCTTATTTACGCATTTGTTCGCTGACTCTTGACGGGGAAACAGGTCCCAAAAGGCTGTGCCTTTTTGCCCCGGCTTTGCTAATCCGCGGCGGCTACCGGGCTTTGATACTGGCTTGAATGGAAGCAGTAAGGAAGGTAGCGTTGGCTCTTTGGGGACCTGAATAAAAGACTGTTTGGGGTTTGTTGTTTCTAAGGTTGTGTGGTCAAGGGCTGTATGTAAGGAAGAAGCTCAGCAGGTTTATTTGAGGCAAGGCCTGGGGCTAAAACAATTGGTTTAACTGTTTTCAGGGTTTTCTACAATGTTATCAGAGCTCCGCAGGTCCCGCTTCCTGCAGCGTGAATCGGTGTGATAATATGGGGCTGCATCTCATGCTTGGCAATAGGAAAAAAAGAGAAATTGCACTCTCTCTTGTAAAAATAGTCACATTTGCAGGTTAAAGCCCCTTCCTTCTGTCGCTGCTTTCATGGGGGGAGAATGTCAAATCACTCCCCACCTTGGTCGTCACTCCTCTTCCCATAGTTCACGCCCTTATATCCAGCAGCGAGGCCAAGTATTGCCTTGAATTCCTCACTCTCCATCCTGTACTCCCCAAAAGTACATTTTCTAAATGCTGGAAACGGGAAGAAGGTTTTGAACGATTGGAGCACGGTCCTTGGACAGGCTGGCAAGTGGGGAGCGGCGCAGGTGAGCTTGTCGGTGGGACTGAACGCTGACGCGTGTGCCAGCCCCCTCCAAAGCACCGGTAACGGGGACTTTCGGAGCAGAACCTGGCAGGCTGTGGAGTTTGATGAAGAGGAGCACCAGGTCGTGAGGTGTCATGGATAAGGGCGGTGCTGCGGATGAGGCCATCGGGGGAACCGACGGGGTCACATCTCTGGGCGCAGGTCTTGTACCCACGCGAGCTGCAAATCTGCACGCCTGCACTGGATCGGTCACAGGGTAAAAACGATCAGGGAGGGAGCTGGACATTTTCCCTCATGCACGAGGGGTGTGGGGAGCCTGCAAGGGTAAAAAATGGCTCTTAAAATGCCTCTGCCTTCCTTTTGCCTCCTGAGCCCGTGTTTCTCAGGGACGGGCATGAAGCAGGATGGTGAATCGGATCCTAAGCTGGTACCAGCTCAGCCCTGGTGAGACAAATCTGCTTTGTAGCTGTCCAGGTGGAGCACAGCCCCGCTCCCTCCCCTAAAAGTGGGTATTGGGGTTAGCACTTTGCATCAGCCAGGGCTCCTACTGCCCAGATCCTCTCTCTGCTATTTTTTTTTTTTTTTTCTTTTAATTCCTGTGGTTTTGAGGCAAATCTCTATGAAGTGGGACTTGTCCGTTTTAATTGGGATGAGGACGGAGGGGAAAAAAAAGTCGTTGCACACAAACCCCTTGCTCTCACCTGAGAAACTGCTATTTAAAAGCAGCATTTGCATATATTCTCTGACTCCTTCCCCTTTGGGTTTCCACCCTGTACAAAAATGTCCCCGGCTGCCGTACCCATCTCTCCCCAACCCCTTTCTGCACAAATCCTGCTGTGCTAGCCTCACTCGCGTGGGTGGGAGGAAATTCCCGAGAGATTTTCCACTTGAGCTTCAGCGCAGCTCTTAACCTCATCACGTTCTGGCTGGATTTTTGCCTTGCCCTCCCCAAACCTCTGCTTTTTCAGCGCACGTGCTGTTTTCTTTATCTTCACGGCGCAGAATTACCCACCCTCTTGCAGATGGGCTGCAATGGCTGGGGACGGTGCTCCGTGACTGCGGAGCTGGGGCGGCTGCCTTCAGCCTGAAACTCAGGCTGATATCCGTAGGGTAAAAACCTCCCTGCATCAAACAAGCTGTTTCAAATAGACTTTCCATCAGGGGGTTGCTCAGCAATATTTTCTTTTTCTTTTTTTTTTTTTTCTTTTTTTCTCCTGCTGAGAGGCTAAAACGCATCTGTGAAGTGCTGCCAAACAAATAAATGAGGGCAGAAAGGTACCTGCTATTTATTTTGGCTGGCGGAGCTGTGTGCTGGGGTATGGGAGGAGGAGGGTGAGTCAGCATTTCAATGCAGCAAAGATCTTCAATCCGGCTGCTGCAAGCGGAGGTTTCCCTCTAGAGGAACACGCCGTCCTCGGCTCCTTGGTTCGCTGAGCACTTCCAGCATCCTTCATCCCAGAGGGGAAACCGGGCTTTTTGGGGGGTGGGTTATTGGTGGGGAGAGCAGGTAACCAAAACAGGGGGTGCTTGTCCCGAGGAAAGAGGTTGAACAGTGATGGTGCAATTGGTGCTTTGAAAACCCAGGAGTTTGCAGCCAAGGATGGTTTGTGCATCCCCTGAGCAAGCCCCGGTGCATCCAAGCAGGAATGGGGACGGGCAGTGGAAAGGACACTTCAGTAGGGGGTTTTGGAGAGAGAAAACCAGAATCTGCAAAAAAAATTGATGGCTTTAAGTTCTGTCTTTATATCTTTAGCTTGGCTTGGGCTGCCCATGTTGGGGGGGATGATATGGGACCGCTGCCTGGCAGGGGAGAGATTTGGGTCCTCCTGCGCCAGAGCCAGAAGCTACATCGCTTCTGGTTTCCTTCCTTCCAAGAAAAGATTCGTGTTCACCCACCTGGTTTCCCAGGCAAAATGCAACCTTTGTTTTGCTGCATCCTGACACTGATGTGTAGGTCACGATGGGCACGGGGCAGTCAGGGGCTTGCTGAAAGCACCATCCCAATTCCTGGTGGCCCAGACCGCACAGGCAGCGGCTCAGGGCTGGGACCAGCTTGCTGGTGTGGCCGAGAGCTGCTCTTTCTCAGCAGGTCCAGCACCCTGTGAGCCCCGTCGTGACTTGGGGAAGGAAGACGGGGTCATCCTGGGTGGGTTTGAAGAGACCTTGAAGCTGTTCCTCCACCTGTGCAGGTGGGGATCAGTGCAATTCAGGGCACTGCCCACTGGGCCAGGGGCTGCTCTGGCATCCGTCTTTCCCTGGGGAAGGAACTTCAACCACTCAGCCTTCTGGCAGCTGTGAAGGTCATTAGCAGCAAGCACTCATTAGGAGCCTGAAGCTGATTAATGCTCTGTAGCCATTTAGTGCGAGTGCCCAGCAGAGCTGGTTGGATCAGGCCTGGCTTGCTCTTACTCAGCACTAAATGCCCTGTTTAAGCAGAATCACAAATGAGGGATCTTAATCTGGACCAAAGCACTAAAGCAAGTGCCAGCAAGAAGGAGCGAGCATAGGTAGGGCAGCGGCGGGTGCTGCTTGCAGCCACCCTGAGATCCTGGTGTTTCAGGTTGGACCTTGCCACCTTCCCTTTCCTGCTGGAAAGGAAAATTTGCTGTGTTTTGCTTTACTCCACCACCTTGGGTCATGGGCAGCTGTGCTCCTCTGCTGGAGAGTTCTTAAATTTGAAGGTGATGAGGCAAAAAAGGCCAACTTGCTGCAGCAAGCGGCAGTGAACAGGAGCCTGCGCTCCACCGAGCGTGCGTGTTCAGCTGGGGAGCGTGGAGCCACCCAGCAGCTGTAGGCATTTGTCTGCACCTTCTGCATTCACAAAACCAGAAGAATTGAGGCACTCTCAGTACCAGCCGCAGCCTTGAGACCTTTGGGATGGCAAGCACCAAATAGTGGTGGCAAATTGCTGGGGAGAGGTGGGCTGCCCTGTATCCTTGTGCAAACACTGTCGTGCTGCGCCGCTGCTGCCTCGTGGATGGTCTTTTACAGAGCAGGGAGGATGCCCTGTGGATGGTCCGGAGTGGGTCTTGTGCTGGAGGTGGGGTTCATTTGCTGAGCACCCCAACCACATGCTGATCCCTGGGTTGCAGTGTGCCCAGAGAGGTTGGCTGCCTGTCTCGGTTTATGCCTAAAGGTCCATCACCCTCTCCTTCAGCTTCTCCTGGAGGGTTTCTGTGCTCACCAAGAGCTTAAACCACCCAGGGAGAGCTGGGCTGCTCAGGGTTATCTCAGCGTGCTCGGCTGCCCGCAGTGTTTTCCACCCTGCTATGCACCGGTGGTCCAAGCGGGGAGAGGACACGGAGATGGCAGGGATGGCGACGGGCACCTGCGCCACGGCCACCACTGCTGCTTGGTGACAGCAGGAGAGGGCACCCACGAGCTGTCTCTGCCCACGGCACCGAGTGAGCTGCAGGTTTGAGTGGAAATGAAGCTTCCGGGGCTTTTTTTTTTTTTTTTTTTTGTGCCTCAATTACTGGTTCTGCTCAGTAGTATCTGGCGTGGTGTCTGATGGGTGCTGGAGTTGAGCCAGTCGCGCTCGGCCGCTCGCTGTGTGCGTTACTTATCTAAAAACCAGGATGGGGGGGGGGGGACTTTGGTGGCATTGATTGCATAAAGAGGCACCTTTCCAAGGTAGCTGCTGCGAAGATGATGGGTTAAGGGGGCTTTGAAGGTGCCAGGAGTGGGGAGAAGTGGGTCCTACCCCGCTGCTGCAGTGTCCCCGGGCTGCTGCCCGTCCGTGCATCACTCGTGGTCCAAGGCGCGCTGCCGGCACGTAACCCTGCCTGCTTTAAAAGCAACCGATGCTGCCTGCACCTTCACACGTCGTTAACTTTTGCCTCAAGGTGGCATTTTTGCGCTTTAAAATGTGTCTGAGGCTTTTTGTGCAGCGATAATAACGGATGAAACTAGTTGTCCAAGCGACTTTGCCATTTGACAGCGCATTGGCTGTGATCTTCCCAGCGCTGCCTGGGAGCCCTACCAGCAGCTGGGGTGAGGCAGGGAAATTCGGCGATGTCGCCCCAGGGCTGGGGCTGCCAATACATATCACGTGCGTATTGGCAAAGCAATGGCTTTATTCATGCCTTGGGAAAGTTGGATGTGCCCAGTGCTGGCTGATCAACGTCCATATTTCTCCCAAATCAAGACTGGGGTCTAAGCTCGGCTGTCGTGGCCGATGCAGGAGGAAGCAATCCCGGCAGCTCGGTTACGGGGCAGCGTAGCCGCATGTGCCGGTGCCGGGTGCTTCCATCCTGGGGATGGGATTGCTCCTGGCAGGGGTGAGTCCAGGGATCGGGGGCTCAGGAGGAGGGAGCGTGGCAGTCGGAGCACCGGGTGTCCACACCGCGCCCTTCATGATGTGAAAACCTCCAAGAGGGCCAGCCCCAGCCTGGCACGTCTTCTTCGGGGGTGGTGATGCTCATTGCGGGAGGAGTTCCCAAAGGAAGATCAATGAAATCCCAAAGAAAGGTCAGCGTAGTCTCACTTGAAAAGGCAGCAAAGGACTGGCCGCCTGACGCGGGGCGAGGTGCAGGAGGAGACTGACGGGCTGAATCCGAGCTGTGCTGAATCCCTTCCCCCTTGGTGTCCCTCATGGGGGTTTGGGCATCTCAGGACCTCAGGCCGGGGGTGATGTGATGAAGGGGACGCGGAGAGGCTGGGCAGAGTCAAGAGCAGAGCCAGGGCCACGTCCTGGCCACGTGCTCCCTCCTGCTCAACTCTTGTTCCTTGGCCGCCCGCGGCCACGCTACCCTCCCTGCTGTGCGAGAGGGAGCACCGCGTCTGCTGTCATCCTGCTGTCTTGCCAAACAAGTAGCAAGGCACTGGGGTAAACTGGGAAAGACTCACTCCTGCGTGCTCGTACTGGCTTAAGTAATCCTGATGCAAGAGCCCAGCCCGGTTCCTCGCACACAGCCTGCCCGGGGTACGCACCAGCGTTGGGACAAAAAAAAAAATAGGCCGAGTCCTTGGGCTGCCAGGAGGTGGGAAAAACTTCTCAGGCTCCTGAGTCTTAGGGCTTGCTAAGGCAGAGAGGGAAGGTTTGGAGGACTGCTCTAGAAGAAGGGCTGCCCTTTCCTTTTTGTCGTGCATGCCCTTTCCACTCCTTGACTCCATAATCATTGCTCTGCCTAACAAAAGAGATGAGTATGTATTTGACCATTGCATTGCTTTGAACCGAAGCGTTTGTGTGTGGTGTATGCTTACAGCACTGTCACGGCATTAACCAGGAGGACTGTTTTGTCTTCCCTCCACAGCCTGGAAGTGTCTCCTCAGGTAGAAACCAGCTCAGATGCTCCTTCTCATTTTCCTTCCTGCTCCCCTGCCCAGTTTCCTCCTGCCGCTGTAGCCCATCTCGCTAGCATGCCGAGCGCTAACCTCTTTCCCGCTATTGGAGACAGTCAGTCTGGATGCTTGTCCCCTACCAACCCATTCCTCAGCTCCCTGCAGAGCAATCCTTTCTTTGAGGACCTCCTCGCTGACCAGGTACTAAATTCTCCTTCACCTACTCACTTTTTCTCTAGTTTTCCATCTGGGCCGCATGCTTCAACAGAGGTCGCTGGGAGCTTTTATTCCTCTGAGGATTGCAGTCCCTCTGCCTCCCTAAGATATAAAGACCCGGAGAGGGAGTCTCCAGCCAAAAGCGTTGGTGTCCCCGTTCCAGAAACTACTCCCCCATCACAAAGAGACCTTCCTCCTCCAGACGAGAAACCTGCCGTCCCTCCTCCCCTCTCAGAGTGGGATGATACCTTCGATGCCTTCGCGACCAGCAGGCTCAAACCAGAACTGAAGAAGGAAAACTTCTTCGCTTCGGTGGCGGCGGAGGGCATGGCTTTCATCGACGATCCCGATGCAGCCAGCCCAACAGAAAGATCAGCCGAGATGGCTCGTGAGAAGGGGACGAAAGTATTTGAAAAGGCTGACTCACAAATCGGCGGTGAAATGCCTGCAACTCTACGGTCTTGGACAAATTTCTCCGGTTTAGACGTGGGGGCGAACTTGGTGAGCACAACCCAGGAGGCGACCGTGATAGAGGATGTGCTGAGCCCTGTGTCTGCGGGGTCGATGGGAAGGAGGAGGAAAAGCAGCACGCCTACGGTTTGGACAGCCGCGTTTGCGTTGGGAAATCCAGGGGAAAAAGAGGCGTCAACACCACTAACTGCTGAAAATAGTGCTAGGGAGGAAGGGGACAGTAAGGAGGAGGAATCTTCTAGTGCAGGGACAAACGGATGGATGACCATAGCCACCGAAACTGCTCCTGACCTGTCGGAGAGCGCCCAAAGCCTGGCTGAGCAGGAGCGTGCGGGTCAGGAGGGCGCTTTCGGCCCGCGGCCAGCCTTCCTTAGCGAAGGTGCCTTCGAAGCCAAGAGCGGATCTCGTGCCACCACTTGTGTGTTGCCCAGAAGCACCTTTGCCCCCGAGCCCCTCTCCGAAACCCCGCCAGGCAGCAACGTGGCGGCCGTGTCCCCGCGCGTGCTCGCAGACGTGGCAGCACCGCGGTTCCCTACGGCCCTCGAGCCGGGGACGGAGCCCCAGGGTGCTGGTAGCGAGGAGGAAACGTTCGACATACGGACTTCAGTCTACCGGCTGCAGGCTAGCATGCGGCTCGAGGCCAGCGAAAGCCGTGTAAAACTCAGCTCCGACATTCGCGAGAGGCACGTCGTCCTCTCTCCGTGGACAGGTACCCGAGAGAGGGAGGAGAAGGCGGCCGGCTCAGCCGCGCCGCCCCCCAAACCTCCGAGGTGGTTCGCAGCCGCGGGCAGTGGAGGGGACGGCGAGGAGGAGGATGGTTGCGACCTGCAGCTGAGGCAGCGAGGCAGCGAGGAGCGAGGGGAAGACATGGAGGGCCCGAAGGCAGATGTGGAGCTGCCGAGGAGCCGTCTGAGCAGCGAGCCCTCTGTCCTGACATCTCCCAGCCCGCCTGCAGCAGAAGTGGATGTAGCTGAAGCTGGGAATGAGTTCCCGGTCTCCGAGGATGCCGAATCTGGCGCTGTGGACTCAGAAGCTAATTTGGAGGCGAGGGCTAGCGAGCTGGCAAAAGGGGACACCTCTCTGGGGAAAGACTGGTCAGAGATGAGTGAGACGGATGCGGCTGAGAAGTTTGAGACTTGCCCATCAAAATTCTCCCTAGATGGATTAGGCCAGTCGGGTGCTAAGGATGGCCCGAGCCAGCCAGGTTTATCTCCCCTGATGGGGGCCACAGGCGGTGCCGAGTGGGAGATGGCCTCTGAACAGGAGCCGTTCCCTGAGGAGCTCAGTATGTCGGGACTAAACCCACCTTCCAAGCTAGACCTGGGCCAGCCGGAAACCTTCTGGATGGCTCTGGAAGAGCAGGAGGCGGCTGATCACCCCACAGGCACCCTGGCAGCGCAACCCCAAAGGTTAGCATGTGGGGAGAGGCCACCCCGGTCGGAGCCAGCGTGGGGTGATGATGAGGGGCAGCATGGGCTGGTGGCCAGCCCCTCTGGGCGAGGGGGAGGCCAGCCTGAGCCTTGTGCCCCCGTGGTAGTGGCCAGCCCTCCCTGGGAGGCAGAGCAGGGCAGACCCCCCACCAGCAAGCCCGAGGGTCCTGGCGCCGATGCTCGGCAGACAGCAGGATAGACTTCAAGAAGGCCGATTTCTGGAAGCCAGATAGGGCAGAGGAGAGACATGACAGGACGCTTCAGCCCTGAGAAATCCCTTTGCTCTGGCACTCAGCCCAAACGCCCCAAGCAATCCCTTTGTGGAAAAGCCCCCAGACCCCCTCCCTGTTGAAACCGTGCTGCCCGAAAGGCTTGGTCAGGGAGGCTTCAGCTTCACCAACCTCCACGAGGAAGCCCTTGGGCAAGGCTTCCAGCCCACTAACCTCCCCGGGGACCCGCTGGGCAAGCCTCCTTTCCTGCATGACAGCCAGCCCTTGGCCTTCTCCACCCCTTTCCCTGTGGCTGCAACTAACCCTAAACAGTTTGATTTCCCTTCCCCTGTTGCGTGCCCCGCGAGCAGCGGGGTCCCTGCCGCGACCAGCCGCGCAGCCGCCCAGCCCTGCCCGTTGCCGCAGTCCGGTGACACACAAGCTTCAGCGCTCGTGGTTTTGCCCAGGGAGACACAGCCAGCTGAGAAGCCCTTTTTCCAGCAGACGACCAGGTGAGCACTCTCCGGGGAAGGCGAAGGGTGTGTATTTGGTAGAGGTTGAACCCTGTCTCCCTTCTGCTCTTACCAGGGGGCTGATCAGCGGACCCCGGCTCCGTGTCGGTAGCTCACGATTGCGCTGACTCCAAGGAGGCCGCTCCGTGTGTTGCTGCAGGTCCTCTCTCCCCTCACCTTCCCATGGTCCCAGAGAGTCCAGCTTGTACAGCTTGAAGCCTTGGCTCTCTCGGATCACGGTGGGGACCGGCCGCTGGCGTCCTGTGTTCGCCCTAAACTAGGGCAAATGGTGTGATGCATCTGAGACCTGCCCCAGCTGAAAATTCAGCCACAGCAGAATTGCATCCGCATTTCACTCGATGCTAATTTTGGCTCCATCATCTTCCCCGTGCTTGCAAAATAGGTGCCTTTTCCATGTCTGCCTGGAGAGTTCCCAGCCATTAATGCTCTCATGAGTTCCTTCATGGCATGTGCGCGGCTGCTGCCCCTTCCCTTTTCATTAATTCAGCTTTGGTTTCTTTCCTTTTCAAACGCCCATCAGGTATTAAACCCCTTCTTCTCTCCATAGCCACAAAAAAAAAAAGTAGTTTCACCAGGGCGGTGGCAAAATGCCGTTCTCCCCTCCCTCCTGCCAAGATGCCTGTTGGTTATGAAGCAAGTGGGACTTAGCCTTAAGGATAAGGGGAATGGGAAGGGGGGGTAGTGTGGATGTGCATCAGGTGGAAGAAGGGGCTGTTCCTTCTCCCAGGTCAGTCTTGGGCTTGTAGAAATGCCACGAAGCAGGGAAAGCCACAGAGTTTAGGGCATGGAGTCTTGCTCTGTGCCCTTCAGTTCATCTGGTTTTCCTGGTACACCTTTCCCCGGTCTGCCTGGGCAGGAGGGGATTGTCATGGGCTCTGGCTGCCCACAGTATCGAGGATCAAGCTCTTACGGGAGGACCTGGGTCTTCTAGCAGCGATTTCTTTGATCAGCCTCACTTCTGCGACAGAAGGCAAACAGAGCTTTGTGAGGGCACTGAAATGATAAAATCCCATCTGGCTCAAGAATAATAAGAGGGCAGGAGGATGGGGACAGCAGAACTTAGCTGAGCTCCAGCCCTTCTGCACGGGGATCCCTCCTTGGTCTGAGCGTGCGTTTGATGGGCAAAATGACCTTGGGAGCAAAGACCAGCAAGAGATGGGTCAGTTAGCTGATTTTTTTTTTTTCTTCTACTTCTTTATCGAGGCCAGATCCTCAAATCGTTCTTAACTGGTTTATTCATTGTCCAACTAATAACCCTGTTCAAAATTTGCAGATAGCAGGTACACAGAAACCTCCTGAATTTTGGTGATGTTTGTTATGTTTCATGGAAAGAGAAGTGTCCTGTGATCCCAAAGGGTAAAATTAGGCAGTGAGAGAAGCGTAGTCCCAGGGCTCTCTTTGCCAATGGTATGTGCTCACAGTCATCGTCGGGCTTGGCTGTGCATCCATCCGAAGGTGGACTGGCTCGTGGGAGGAAAGTGGGCTTGGACCTAAGAGCTGGTCGTCATGTCAATGCTGGCTTCTGTCATGAGAGACATCTGAGAAGTCCTTGAACATCTGTTCTCTGGTTTCTCTCTTACCTGTAACCCGCGGATGTTTTGGATTACTTGCTGCTGTGATTCAAGAGGCATTGAAGAGTTCCTGAGGTCTCTGTGGAAGGCTCTGAGGATCTGCGCTACTTTATACGGTTGGGGAGATGCGGCTAATTCTTGTGGGGGAGAGAGGCAAGGTGGAAAGGCCCTTTTCTGGGTCCCTGTGGTGGTGCTTGCCTTTCCTAGAATCACCTATTCGGCTGGTCAGTGGCACATCAACAAAGAAAAGCTACGGTAGGAAAAAGGTGGAAGGAAAAAGAAGACTTCAAACTTAGCACAGGCGTTAAGGCTTAGCTGGGTCAAAAGTGTCTTCCTCTTCCATCAGGTAAAGGAGGAGGCAGTACCTGCTGTGGATTATTGAGAGTCTGGTGTGCTGGGGTTATGTGCCCTCCTTGGCAGGGATGGAAACTGGGTGTGGGGACCCACGCCTCTTCCCAGGTGGCCAGAGTGGTTCTCTGCTGGTCATCTTGTTCAAGACAGCAAGTCAACCTGTACATCTGAGTGACACCAGCACCTCCCGCTTAGTCTGGCTGGGGCACCGCCTGGTCACAGTGAGCTGGGAGGTTGTGCCCTCCTGGAACAGCTTCTTGTGTGCTGGATTTGAAGATGCAGAGTCCAGAAGAGCATGTGTTGGGATTGCATTTGCAGATCCTTCCCCGCTCTCCTGCAGCGAGGGAGGGCTCTTGCCACAAAACTGTTGCCGCTGGAGTAAGGTGGGTGCTTGGAGCATCAGCTGCGACACTGAGGTGTATGGAGGCTCCCCTTTCTGCTCTTTGGGGAAGGGTGGGATGGTGCCTTCACTGCTGGGTCTCTGGTCACATCTCCTGGTACAGGTGGGACCTAAAGGACAGCCCGTGACAGTGGGAGGAGCCCAGTGGTTGTGCAGCTCCTTACCCATCGATCGGGAATTCAGATGTGTGACTGCTGCAGGATGTCATGGCACTTGCAGGTGACAGGATTGGGGACGTCGCAGGTGCCGAGGTGGTATTGGCAGGCGCTGCTTTCCAGTGTCAGGAGTGCAGCGGAAATCGTCCTGAAAATGAGGTTTCAGGTTAAATCGCGCGCCAGTCTTTGTGATCTGAATGTATTCCTTGTTGGAGCCCTTGGAGCTCAGAGAGTGGCTTGCCACATCCACAGATAGACCTGGGAGAAGAGTTGCTGAGCCTGAGTTCAGTCATTCCCTTTCCTCCCGTAGATCCTTTCTCCACGGTGGTCTGGCCCTCGGGTGCTGTGTGCTGCTGCAGGCACAGCCGCTTACCCACAAGAGACTGATTGCCTTGGATTTGTCGTCTTGTCCTCTGTGAGAAGCATTTTAATGGGTTGATAAAGACTTGGATTTCCAAGCTGGTGTAGGGGAGTCTCCCCAGTTTTTCACTGTGCTCAGCAGTCATCTCGGGACCATCGGTGAAAGCTGCACTGTGACGGAGCAAGGCTTGCTCAGAGAGAGGGGCCAGGGCTGTGCCACCGTCATCCTGAGATGTTTCATCTTGAGCCTGTTGGTAGGCTTAGGTCCACGGGGACATGCAGTACTGGATTAGGCAGGCTGTTGGTGTGAGCAACTAATTCTACTCTCAAGTTCACGTTCGTCAACTGGCAGATGGAAACGGGTCCAAGGTCTTGGCAGATCCATCAGGACTTCAGACGTGGCTGTGAGGTGTGAAGCAACCTCTGCTCCCCTGGAAGTTCTCGGTGCCGATCATCCCGGGGTGGGACGCAGGTGGAGGAATGCCTCCTGGCTTTCGGAACCTCTCCGAGTGACAAGCTGAGGGGGCAGAGCCCCTGCTTTGCTCAGCAGGAGCCCCGCACACGCTACCCTCTCAGCGGGAAAGAATGGGATAATGACTTTTTTTTTTCTTTTAAATACCTCCTCCAGCTCTGCAGAAATTAATGTGTTCCCACTGGCAATGGGGCTGAAAGCTGCCTGTGACCAGACTCGCAGTGGGAAATGTCCCCTTGCTTTCAAAATGCATCCAAGCTATCCCACTGGCATCCCAAGGCTATTGCTGGTTTTCATTCTTTAGAGTGGCCTTGGTCAGTTTGGTCCAAAAGAGGGTCCCCTTCAGAGGTTTAAAATGATTCGAGTGCTTGCGATGGGCAGCAGACTTAGGGCTTAGGGCTGTCGGTCTCCTGCTTCTGCAGCCAAACCCTGGTCCCAGTCCCTGTGCTGGCTGTGGGGATGCATGAGGTGATGGTGGTGTTTGGGGCTGCTTATCTTCAGATCTGGCTGTGATGAGCAGTCCTAGCGGCTCCCCAGCCGCTCTCCTTCCCAGACACTTGTGTTTTGAGGAACCGCAGAACTCCTACAGCGGTGGCAGAGCTGTCCTCCCCAGGTCCTGCAGTGAACCCCACTCATTTTGGGCTAGGAAGGAGGCTAGCAGTGGATCAAGCGAACAAAGTCATTGCTTTTGTTTTTTAAAGGACTTGGGAATGAGCGATTTTTTTTTTTCAGGATCTGCGCATGGCCTCACCCCATCTTACTTCCTAACAAACAGACAGGTGCTGGACCGCTTCTAATGCAGTATCGTGGTGTTTGCAGCTCTGCTGGTGAAGGGTTTCGTCCAGGGTGGAGAACACTTGAGGCTGATATGCGGAACGGCGACCTCCCCAACCCCTGGCGCTGTCAGTGGGCTCCCACTCAGTTTTGTGGGATCCTTCTCCATCCTTTCAAGCTGTCTAGGAACCCTTGGCTCTGCCTACATGTTTGGACAGCTCTGACAAGGGCTGTTGATTCTTTGGCTTGTTGGAGCTGCTCGGTGGCTACCATTGCTGTCCTCTCCTAGCAAATGGATGACAGGAGGCATCACCGTGGTTGAAGAGGACTTCTAGACGTGCCCGGTCAGCACAAGGGGGAGATTGCTTGGTACATCCTGATCCCGTCACCACTGATGAGGCACAAGGACACCAGCCTTGAGGACTTGGGCCATCGACCTGATGCCCTACATGATACTCCCTTTGTCCCAGCCTCACCCATCATCTCTGACCTGGAGCAGGGTTGAAAGCCACCCGTTCTGCTTTCAAAATGGCAATAAAGCACAGTCGAGCAGTTACAGCACAAGCTGGACTTGAGAGGGGTCTCTCCCAGCCCACACAGTGACTGTGGGTGCTATTCCTCCTCCTACAACCCCTCCTACCGACACCTTGAGGTCCCCATTTGTGAAGACAGACTGTGCTTGCCCACCTTGCTTGAGATCTCCTGCGAGCAAGACGTCCCCCTTCCCCTTCTGCGTCCTTTGGACATGCAGTTGGGATGATCACCCTTTGCAGGGTGGCCGCTGTGTCTGATGAGCGCAGAGGCTTTGCAGAGCTCCCGGGTAGATTTTTACGATCTTTTCAGCCTGAGTATGGTGCACAGGGCTGCCTGTTCCTTGCAGGAAGGTAGCATCAGGTCACTTCTCTTTCCATCACGCTGAAAAGCAAACTCACTTTGTTGAAGCCCAGAAAACAATCTTTTGGGTGAAGAGTGAGGCAACAATAAATGAAAATGTAATTCTCCCTTAAGTGACGGAGAAGGCGCATTCAGACACCATCTCCTCGCTCTCCCTTTTGGCTAGTGCAGGGGCACAAATTCTGTGGTGTCTTCCAGGCAGGTGGAGCCCAGCTTTTGGGCCGAGGCAGTGCGGGAACTGATGCTGCAGTGGTGCAGGAGCATCCCTGCAGCATCCCTGGTAACCCCAGGCACTAATCTGGGGGCTCCTGGGCAGTAAAGTGCCCCTCGGGGCAGTGAATGTAGCAGCCCCCAGTTACGCTGGGTCTGGGTTAAATTTCCCCCAGCTGTGCTGACGCCTGGCAGCTGGGAGTTTTGACCCACAGCCCTCTCGGCGTGGACCGAGCAGTGTAGGTGTGGGCACGGGGACCTGTATCTCGGCCAAGCACATGTCCTGGGGCTCCTTATCTCACCTCTGGGTGGAAACAGTGTCGGAGAGCACTGTGGGCTGCCTGCTCTGCAGGACGCTGGCTCTCCTCTCTCATCTTGAAGCGTGTGAGCTTTGAGCAACACAGACAGAGGATTTAGCTGTGTGGAGCTGACTAAATTTGATAAGTGGGTCCCATCCCCGTAAAAACCATAGGGAGAGCCAGCAGCGGTGCTCCCCAGCTCGGCGGGGTGTTAACTGTCCAACCTCCTTCTTCTCCTTAGTCCTCACCCAGTGAAACCCATCAGCGCTGCAGTGCAAGAGGTCTCCAACGAGAAGAAGCAGCACAGGTCCGGCCTGACGACCGCTCTCAGCAATGGCCTGGAGAAGCTGAAGACGGTCACCACGAGCAGCGTCCAGCCTGTGGCCCCGTCCTCTCACCTGGAGAAAACAGACTCAAAGAAGTTAAAGGTAGGAACCTACCAGTGAGGTGAGAGATGCGTTCCCACCTGCTTGAGATGTTCTGTGGTTGGTGACAGAGGTGCAGAAAAACGGTGTTGGAGGAGGTTAGAACAGGGTCCTGCCGCAGTGTGAGCGGAACCATGTGTATTAACCCTGGCATCCTTGATCCTGGTTGTCCAGCCTCCCACTGGCCTCCCTTCCTCCATGACCTGGCCTCTGCACCTTCTCACCCCGCCGTTCTCCTCTCACTGCTTGCTTTGGTTTGGGGCTTTTCCTGTACGTTGTGTGAGCGAATGCCTGGTTGTCCACAAGACATGAAGGATGGAGAATGCGATAGCTGCCCGACTGAAGGCCTGAAGGGTTTTTTCTCCTGACAGAGGCAGAGGGAAGGTGCTTCCTTGGAGTCTTACTCAAATGCCACTTGCCTGGCTGTATTTTAAACGCTGACGTGTTGAGGCAAGCAAAATACCTGTGTGATATGGCTGAGGGCACAGTCTCACAGGGTTGCCTTCTCCCCTTTGTCTACTGCTGCTCTGTTTGCCTCCCCAGCTCCACATGTAAAATGCTGCTGCTGGGGTTCACCTGAGTGGATTCCCCCAGGGCTCTCATCCTCTGTGAGCTCCCAAGGTGTCTTCCAGCTCTTAATTCTCTTCTCCTGCCGTCATCCAGGCCTGCTGCTGGAGGATTGTGGAAGGGGAAAGCCCCAGAGAGGGGGAGTAGCTAACGCTAGGCCTCATTATGCCAGGCTAATGGGCTCTGGTGTGCCCAAGCCCTTAGCTTCTAACTGTTGGGGGAAAGAGGGTGGACATGGTTTTTGGGGAAACCCTGTTAAATGAGTCACTCCGCTGGTGGGAGTGCTCAGCAGTCACCTCTAGCCGTACGGAGAGGGCTGCATTGGCCTGGATGTCTGGGCAGTTGTTCTGTCTCCAGTATTTTTGAGCAACTGTGTGGCACGTGGGAAAGCTGCTTGGTAAAGACACAACAAGCTGCGTGATGTCTCTGGTCAAATTTGGAAAGACAGACAAAGAAAATGCTGATGGCTTTGGTTGTTGCTGCACCTTGCAAACGCTAAAGGGAGCAGCGGTTTTCATTTAACTCGCTGAATGTTCTTCTTGGTTTCTACCACAGGATCCCACCATACTGGACCAGTCAGCCAAATATTATCACTTGACCCATGATGAACTCATCCAGCTCCTGCTGCAGAAGGAAAAGGAGCTGAGCAAGAAAGAGGAGCACATCCACGAACTGGAGAACTACATTGACCAGCTGCTGGTGCGCATCATGGAACAGTCTCCCACACTCCTCCAGATCCCGCTGGGGGAAAGCAAGACCAAGTAACCTCTCTCCAGAGATGAGCATCACTTGCCTAGAGCACTTCTCCAGTAAACACGCTGCAAACATCCCTGCACTCCCCCTTCCTCTTACAAGAGGGCTCCAGTGGCTTCTGTTCACAGAGTTTAGCAGGAAAGGTTATCTGCTCCTTCCCAGCCCAAGCTTATCCCAGCTCTGGCTCCAGGGAACTATAGGGTGGTGGGCTTTCATCCACCCTATGGGGAGGAGCAGAGCCCTCTGCGTGAGGCAGATGCCTCCTTAGGTTCCTGTTGTTGTGACCAAGTGGCCTCTTCTCAGGCGCTCGTCCTGCCAATGCTTTAAGTGACCCATGGACATTTGAGAGCTGGAAACCAACCACCTCGCCCACGTCTTCATCCTGCTACTGCTGCTCTTCTGCCCACACTCTTCCACATCTCTTTTCTCCAAAGTGGCGTACCCTGGATGGTGTTAAATTGGTTGATGACATTGGTGATCCTTAACTCCTTAACCTCAGTAAGGGTCTACTAGCATGTTACTGTCCGCTGAGCCTCCTCGGCAGGGCAGCCAGGGGAAGGGGCTACTCTTGGATGCCTTTTTCCCTTCCTGCTCCGTATGTTCTACCCCCAAATGAAGGGTCTCCCTCTGAAGAGCCAGCTCCAAGTTGTGCCAGACCATATAGGAGATGCTACACAAAGCGACAGCGCCAGAGTCAGAGGCCATAAAGGACTCAAGCCAATGTCACCACCTGATTGTGAGCAGCGTCAGTTCCTTTGCTGTGTGCATGCAGAATCTCAATGCTGCCTCAGTTACCCAGCTCAAACCTCAACTTGTAATATGGGAGAAGGGCCAGCGATGGTTTGTGCAACCATCGGTACTGCAGGAGATCATCTCGCACACCACCCAACCCATCACCGGGCTGGTTGGCACTGGTGTGCCCGGGGTGGGGGGGACTCCTGTGCATATAAACCACAGCTGAATTTTCTACTCAGTATTACACTCCCCCTTTCCTGCGTCCACAGGAATCACTTTCCACTGGCTGCCCCCCACCGTTGCCTTTGCATCATCTTTCTCCATGCAACAGGAAAACGCCATCAGGACCGATGCTCGTGTGCAGAGAAGGATGTCTGACCACCTGGCCACCTCTATGCATGACATCCTGCTAGGTCAGGCATCCGCCAAAGCTAGCAATTCAGTAATCGTCGCAGACCCCCCTCAAGCCAGTATTAGTAGCCAACACCGCTCGGGTTGTATCGCATCGACACGCCAGCGTCAGGTCTCTGGCGGCTTGGGCCCACCCTTAGGCCTTGTAGGCCAGCTCTCTCGGGAGTTGAATGCTTCTTGCTGCTACTTGTTGAGTGCCCACCGAAAGGCCTCTGATTTACGTGGTTTAACGACCGTAGATGATGGTAGCCTGAGGCTGGTGAGCGATGCTCCTGGCCGCACCGGAGTGCAGTGCAGCTTTTGGTTTGGAGATGCTGAGGAAGGGTATAGAAAGGATCTTGTTCTGCCAGGATTTTGGCTAGAGAAGGCGCCCGTGCAGGCAGAGGGTCGGTTGGTGGGGACTTGAGCTGTCTTGACATGCAAGGCACCTTCTCTCTCCTGTACGCCTCCCAAAGTTACTGGTTTCTTTTAAAACCTTCGTGTTCTTTTCTCCTTCCTTGCTTCAATGTATACCATAACTTTGACAAATTGTGCCTTTTGCAATAGACCAATAGTAGTTTCCTACCAAAAAAGGCTCTGAAATCCGCTTCTCAGTTCAGCGCAACCCCCTCTTGGGCAGCTTTCTCTTCTGTTTGCCTGCAAATCAGAACTAGGCGAGTTTGTTTTTAAACGCAGACAGCGGAGCCTGTGTGCAGGTTGCTTTTGGTCTTTGGCAGAAGCGCCGCACGGGCGGCTCGCATGACGTAGGAGGTAGAGATATTAAGATGACACTGTGGGAAGAGCAGGCCAAATGTTCCAAGAGAAAATACAGCTGGGTAAAGACAGTATTGGGTCATGCTTGAAGTCTGAGGTTGGAGAAGCAGGCTGTCGGAGTAAGAGGTTATCGGCTGACGGGCAGATTCGGTGTTGCTGTCATTGATGATGTTGGGTCATACCTAGCCTGTAGGCCATCGTAGGAGAAGGAGGATTTGTTACCTGGGAAGACACCAGCTACGAGCCTTTAGTTCCTACCTGCCTTTGCCCCTAGTAGGAAGCAATCCAGGGTTTCGCACTTCTCTACCTGCATCTTCACGTTCCTCCTCCCTCTGTGTGTCTCGGGCGCGGGGACTTGGTTTCTGGTGTAAGATGCGTGGGTCTGCAGGGAGGTGTTTCTCTCTCCTTATAGAAAAGTACCAGAAACCTCTCTCTGCCTATATAATCAAAAGATCCCATGGCCTGAGAGCTGGGTTCCCTTTCTGGGTGGGTATCTCTCGTGGAGAAGCCCTCCCTTTTATCTGAAAGCTGGCAGGGAGGAGTTGTGGACAGCGAGAAAGCAGTCCGGTGTCGGAAGAGCGGCGTGGCATGGGAAGGAGGGTCGGGAAAAGGGGCAGGGGTGCTGGGCAGGGCTGCGGAGCGCTGAGGTTTTACGTTAGTAAGGGGGAGGTGTAAAGCCGAAATCTTACACCGGCTCTCTGCTCCCTGAAAACCAGCTGCTTCCCGGGAGTTCTCCCCGCCAGCGATCGGCGTTGCCGGTGCTCCCCACACACAAGTGCCAATGTTTTTAAGGAGCTTGCTGCACCTCCTCCCTGCCTTCTCCCCCTCCTCTTCCATCACGTTTCACCACCTCCCTAAGCCCCCTCTGCCTTAGTCAGCTCTGCCTTCTTTTTTTTTTCTTTTTTTTTTTTTCCCCTCCTCTTCTCTCCAAAGCTTGAATGTTTTGCACTTTATATATTCAAATTAATCTCAGAGCTACAGCAGGCTGTATCGGGTGTACGGCCTTTCCAGCAATACGTGCTTCCTCCCGGGACCTGCCTCTGTCGCAGCGGAGCGACGCGGTCCCCGAGCCCGCAGGAGCCCGCGCCGTCTGGGAGGAGGCTGGAGCAAGCAGGGCTAAAACGTTCTCGCCTTGACTTTGTGATAGCAGCGCATCTCCAAGGGCCGAGGCGGGGGTACGGCACGGGTACCTTGGCATCGCACCCGAGGCGGGGGGGGGCTACAGGGGAAAAAACCAAGCGGTGACAACAGCCAAGGTCGCTCTCGTGTTTCGTGTCTGTCGTCGGGTGTTTGGAAATCCAGAGGTATCTACAAATGATGACTCGTGTGTAGGAAAAGGCATCTTAAAGATGCTTCTGTCTTCGTTCTCCGTTTCTCCACCCCGCTGTCCTGCAAATGTGGGGTGTCGTCGTCCCCCTCCCGCCCCCCAGTTTTTATTCTCTATATATAAGCAAGCAAGCTTGGCTACACCACACCACAGCGCTGAAGCCGGAGTCTGTATAATTTTTTTGTTAAAACCTGTAAGTTTCCAGAGGGAAATGGTTTTGAGGATCCAGATGTTTTCTCATAAAGGGAGCGGGATGAGAAAAAGAAGCGGGGGAAATGTTCTCAAGTTGCTCGCATCCCAAATCTCCGTGTTTAAAGATTTTATTTGCAAAACCAGGGAGGCGAGCAGCACCTCTGGCCAGCGTGTGGGGTAACACTCCGAGGTCTGTTGCTCTCGGCAGAACCGAGCAGACAAAAGGGTTTTGATGGGCCAGCAGCAGCTTTTCTCTGGTTCCGTTTTAAACACGGCCATAACAATTGCTCTGTGGTTTTGCCTCCTGATCTTTCTCTTTCCCCACTCAAGCTGTTTCACAAGTCTTCCGCAGGGTTGCTGTTGCTCACAGCCGTGCTCTGCTTTTGTTGCCAGCCCACACCTGGGTTTCTTGCTTTTAAAGAACTCTGGCCAAGTGATTTATTTTGGCCTTGACTGGCCCTCCTGGCCCGGAGTGACGGGCCAGAAGAACCGCCAAGGTCTGTCCTTAAACTGGAACAAACCCGAAGGGATGGGGATACTGAAGTGTCACGTAGACTCAGCCTTACGACTTGTCTGTGAAGAAACCGCCGTGTGTTTTGTGTTATAAACGTGGGGTGGAAACCCATCCCAAAATGGGAGAGAGAAGCGTTGGGGTTTTTGGAGTTGTTGATTTCCCTGTACTTCATGTACGCAGGAAGTGGGTTCTGTGTGTTTCATGTTTTAATAGTTGCAACTAATGTTTATAAAGAGCTTGTTATTTACGTTTTAAGCACTTTAAAAAAAAAAAAAAAATAAAAGTTCTTCAAGCTGTTCCTAGATACTTCTGATTTATTGACAACAGCGTCTGTGCCGATAGCGCTTGGACAGTGAGTGACATTTATCTGTTTATTTTCTGAAGGAGGATGACGGTGTCCAACTTCTCCGGCAGCTTTTCCAGCATCATTTAACAGTCGCCGTGCGGTGGCTGCGGGGGGTGGTAGCGCTGCAGGGTTACCTCGAGTTCCTCTCCGAATATTGCCCCTGCCTGGGTTGATCGGTGCGCCCGAGGGGGTGTAAGCTCCTCTCGGCTTTCTTGCGTGTGCCTTGCAACCGTGTTGTGCGCTGAGCCGCCGCAGGAGCGGCCGGCCACGCTGCCCCGGGGAATGGGAGCTGCCCCCAGCTCCCTTGCTGCTCACCGTTGCCTTTGCCCATGCCTATCGGGGTTGTTACTGCGTTCCTGAGGATTCGTGGAAAATCGGCGGCTGAGTAGAGGAGAGAAGCCCCACTGCAGCGTGCTGGAGGAAGAGGAAAGGAGAGCTCATGTTGTATGGTAGCCTCGGGGTGACCGGTGAGGAAACCCGGCGTCCGCTGCTCGCAGGGACGTGCAGCTTTTACCCATTTTTCATGGGCATAAAGCACTTGCGGTTCTGCCCCTCCGTGCAGCAGACCTCGCTTGGCAGAGGACTGATCCCCGGCCGGGACCTTCGCCTCCAGCTCCTCCGCCCTAATCCCCCCCACCTGTTTCACCGCTCAGCCGATTTCCCTCTCAAGGCCCGCTTCTTTCTTCATTCATGCCTTTTCCTTCAAAAAAAAAAAACATTCACTCCCCTTAAGCTTCGGTAAATGACTTCGCTGCTCCAACAGGAGAGTTTCGTTGGCTCTAATCCTGTTTGTTTTTCATCCAGCTGGATCGCAGGCCGTTACTGAGCTCAGCACCTGTCTGGGGGGGATCATGTTAGCCCCGAGAGCCTGGATGGAAATGTTGGGCACGCCACTTGGCGGGATCAGGGCGCTGAACTGTGACCCTCTGAAAGATTATCCTGGGAAAAAAGACAGCCTGGAATGACTGGGCTGGTGTGGGCTTCCCCCGGCTGCAGAGGCGCAGGGGGTAGAGCAGAGCCACGGTCCGGGAGGGAACTGGAATCCGTCAAGACTTGCTTAGGGACATGGTTTAGTGGTGGGATGGCAGGGTTAGGTTAACAGGTTGGACTTGATCTTAAAGGTCTTTTCCAACCTAAACAATTCTATGATTCTATTCTATAAGTCAGGAAAAAAAAAAGAAGGATTTTAAGACCTTAGTCCTGCTTAAACTGCCCTACGTGGGTATATCGGGGGTGTCTCTGCCTGCTTGAAAGCTTCACCACAGGCTTGGGACCTGTGCAAATAATTCCCATCCCTGCAAGAAGAACTGGCTGGGTTTGTCGTTCGAAGCCTGAGTTTTGCTGCCCGCCGCAAGTTTTCTTAAAATCTGGTTTTACAGATGGAAGCCGCCAAGAAATGCTCCCGTGACTTTCTCCCCGGAGCCAGCAGGCAGCCCAGCCCCACGCCCAGCTGTCACGTGTGGGGTGGCCGCCTGAGACCCCCAAATCTCCCTCGGCTTTCTCCAGGAGTTTGCTCGATGGCAGGGGGGCTCATTCTTCCCCCCAGCAAAATGGAAAAAAGCGTCAGTGTTGACTTAACAGTCGTCGATCTGGGGAAGCAACCCCCCCCCCCCCTTTCCTTCTTCCCCAAACCAGGGAAGCGTGAGTTGTCAGTCTAAATGGATCTGGTTAGATTGATATCAGCCAAAGAATTGATATTCTTTCTGGTATTTAACCAAAAAAGTGATAGTCTTATGTCACTCCAAATGTGGTTTTAGATAAACAGATTCTCTCCCCTCTGTTGTTACAAAACATTTAGTGTGTCAACATTAGGGATTGTATCAATTATCTGGCTCTCGCTGTAATGGGAGGGAGGGGGATTTCCCTTGTGCAGAGACGGAGAGATTTGGGTGATCATCCATATTTATTGGAGAGCTTTTGCTGCGTTGTGGAGTACGGGATGAAACCTTTAGAAAAGGATGAGTTGCCTTGTAAAGCATTAACCGCAGCAAAATGATTTTATTTTTCCTTTTAAGACCGTGTTAGGGCTCCAAGCGATGTTAGACCCTGCCTAGAGGGAAGTTAAACCTGAATGACACGCTGCTCTTCAGGATAAAGATTGACGTCGTACCACAGGCGGAGGGACAAGAAGGGCAGTGCTAAAATGTAGCTGTGAAAGCCATGGTTAGGCTGGGTTTAAGGAGGTTTAAGCCCTGCCCTGGTCGCAGAGCTGGAGCAGCCGGCAGCAAGGACTCCCCAGCCTGCGCTGCAGCCGGGTTTAATCAAAGTAAGCAAACCATTAACTCCGAGGACATGGTACAAGGACAGTGGTGGGCACGCTCCAGTGAGCAGGAATTGGGGTTGGACCAGGTCTTCGCTCATCGTCCCTGTGATCCGGGGGAGGGTCGCGTTTTCACGCTCGTGCACAAGAAGGCCGGGAGAGGGCGAAAGGAGAGGCGATGCTGGCTGTAACCTGGAGGGAGTGGGTTGGTGCAGCGCAGGAAGGAACGACTTGATTTTAACAGTATCTCTAAGGGAAAAGGAACAAGAAGTGAGAAAATGTCACTTTACTGTTCTGGTAGCAGCTCCTTCCTCCTGCCGGCGCGAGGGGTAGGTGCGTGGGCTTTGGCGTGCTCTCTCGGGCTGTGGGTTGCAGTGTCCGCTCCCACGGCGGGTTAAAGCTCCGGTAAAGCACGGTTCACCTCTTCCCACGCCACCTGAGTGACACCACGGGGCTTCCCTTCACAAAAACATAGCCAAGGGGCTGAGGCTGTAAGGCAGGGGGTGGCTGAGACCAGGCAGAGGGAGAGCAAGGCAGCACGAGGCTCGGGGGCCGCAGCTCACGGAGCCTCTTGCCCCCCAAACGCCCAGCCGCGGCGGGGTAAAGCGCTTCGCATGTGGCCAGAGGCATTGCACTTGTGGCAAGCTCCACGCCGGGCCCCTTCTCTGTCCATTTTCTACCCAAAGCTGCAGGAGATTTGAGATTTAGTGAAGGGGATCAGTGGTGAATTAGCCTACATACAGAAATTAGGTTTGCTGGATGGAAAGAGAGCAGGAGAAAAAAATCGGCGCCACATCCGTGAAGCAGAACAGCAGCATCCCCGCAGCAAAACGTTGTGATGTTCATATTTTTCCCTGTACAGAGAAAAATAAGGGATTGTTGTTTTGCTTTTTTTTTTCAGGTATATGGTTTAATTCCTCCTTAGATGGTAAAATGTGTTTCTGACCCGCTCTGTAATTGGTTGCCTTTACTCCTGCTGCGCCAAGCCTTCCTCTTACAGCCTGCCTGCCTTCCCCGCTCCATCCCCATCTCCAGTCTATTTGCTGGCCTTTTGCTCTTCCTCGGAGAATTGATCCTAATCCTCCAAACAATTTCACCGGCATTTGAAGGGCCAGACACTTCTTATTCCACTAATCTAGAGAAGAGGATTCTGGAGATCGCTTCGTACACGCCCCTCCTGCCCCCAGCCCTACACGACCTTGCCTTCATCTCCACAAATCGTAACGCTGAGGAAGCGAGCAAATAAGTCTGCATCAAAGTAAACGTATTATTTCCAGGTTTCCAATTCTTTATTTTATAATCACGCATTTTAAAGGTCAATAGCAACTGTTAGCCCCCCATCAAAGCAAGGATATGTATTTCCACAAGGAAATGATGAAATTTGAGGTTTTTTTCAGAAGCTTTTGGGATTTCAACGTGTTATTATTTGCTCAGGCAACTTCAGAATTAAGGCAAACCTATGTTTTCCACATCACATTCCTGTGCACCTTCTATCACCACCCACATTCTGGCTGCCGTGTCTGTGTCACCCAGAAAACGGCATTTACGTTCAAAAAAAGGAAGAACATTTTGGAGCGAGTCCCTTGTCAAGTGGTCAGAAACCTGCACCATGAGGTGTTCGTGCTTTTAGGGCAGGAAGAGCAGAGCTCTGTCACCTGGGCACAGACGGTTGCCTCAGACATCCCTGTTGGTTGCTAAATTCATCCGTTATTTTGCAAAAAGAAGAACAAGCAGAGAGAAGTGGGGACAGGACCAGGGGAAAGCCTCGCCTGTGCTGTGCCTGGCCCTCACAGAGCCCTGACGCCGCGCAGGACTGCCCTGTGCAGGAGCAGTAGGGAGGCTCTGCTCTGCCTTTCTTAGGAGGGCTCTGCAGGGGGACCTGGCCAGGCTGGATCCATGGGCCCAGCCCAGTTGGGTGAGGGTCAACAAGGCCAAGGGCCGGGTCCTGCCCTGGGGTCACCACAACCCCAGTCAGCGCTCCAGGCGTGGGGCAGAGGGGCTGGAAAGCTGCCCGGCGGAAAAGGCCCTGGGGGTGCTGGGGGGGGGATATGAGCCAGCAGGGTGCCCAGGTGGCCAAGAGGGCCAGCGGCATCCTGGCTTGTATCAGGAGTGGTGTGGCCAGAGGAGCAGGGCAGGGACCGTGCCCCTGTGCTGGGCACTGGGGGGGCCGCCCCTCGAATGCTGGGGTCAGGGTTGGGCGGATGGGGGGGCTGGAGCGTGTCCAGAGAAGGGCAGCGGAGCTGGGGAGGGGTCTGGAGCCCCAGGCTGCTGGGGAGCGGCTGGGGGAGCTGGGGGGGTTCAGCCGGAGCAAGGAGGCTGGGGGAGCCCTCTGGCTGCCTACAACTGCCTGGAGGAGGGGGGAGCCGGGGGGGTCGGGGGGGGGGGGGTCAGGGGCTGGAAGGGGCTGCCCAGGGAAGGGGTCGAGTCCCCAGCCCTGGGGGGATTTAACAGCCGGGCAGAGGCGGTGCTGAGGGCCAGGGTTTGGGGGTGGGATGGCAGGGGGAGGGGAACGGTTGGGCTGGGGGAGCTTCAAGGGCTTTGCCAACCTCAACGATTCTGTGATTCTACCCAAACTCTTTGGGTGCTCCCCCAGGGCCTTACGGTCCCCTCAGGGGGCAGCGGCTCGGGCAGGGGGAGCCCTCAGGAGAGCCCCCGCTCCCCCGCTCCCCCGCGGGGCTCCCCTGACGCTCCCGTCAAACCGCCCCGCGCCGCCGGGCGGCGGGCGGACCCACTCCCGGCGTCCCCGGGGGGGGCCGCGGCGGGCGCGGCGGCGCCGCAAGGGGCGGGCCCGGCGGCGGGGGAGGCTGTTTAAAGTGGCGCTTGCGGCGCGCGAAGGGGATGGCGGAACCGGCGGACTATCCCCCGTTCCAGCTGGGGAAGCCCCGCTTCGAGCAGGTACCGCCGCCGGGGAGGGGGCGGGGGGAGGGGGGACACCGGGAGCGGCGGCAACCGGGAGCGGCGGCGGGAGCTCCCCCCCACCCGCGAGGAGAGACACCCCCCCCCCCCCCCCCCCCCCGGGGGCGCTGATTGGTGCGCAGCCCCCCTGCGGTTGGGCTGCGCGGCTGTCACTCAGAGCCGCCGCCCCCCGCCCCGCGGCGGGCGGTGATTGGCGCGTCCCGCCGTGCCCCTGTGGCTCGGGGGGCGCACGGTGTGAAGCACCTCGGGGACGCGGGTTCGAGCCCCGCCGCCGCCTCCTCCTCCTCCCAGGGCCGCGGGGCTGGGGCGGGGGGGCGGTCCTCGTCCTTCCTGCCCCGGGGGACGGTGCGAGGGCTGCTACCCCGCGCCTGGGGAATGGCGAGGAGGGCCCGCGGCCCGCAGCGGCTGGCCCTGGGTGAGGAGAGATGGTGGCGTGGGAGTCAGAGCAGCTCGGCCCCGCCGCCCCCCCTTCCACAGCCTCTGCTCCCGGGCTCTGGAATGGGCTGCCCAGGGAGGTGGTCGAGTCCCCATCCCTGGAGGGATTTAAAAGAAGGAGAGATGAGGTGCTGAGGGACAGGGTTTAGTGGTGGGGTGGCAGGGTTAGGTTAAAGGTTGGACTCAATCTCAAAGGGCTTTTCCAACCCAAGTGATTCCATGATTCCCACCAAGCGCCCCGCCGGGTCCCCGCTGCGGCACGGCTGTCCGAGACCACTCTTCATGCTTGTGGAGCCATGTCAGGCTTCTGATGCGGCTGCCAAACTTCATAAACCCTCCTTCGGTTGCTCTTGAGCTGGGTAAGACACCTCTGGAAAGGAAGGAGCCATTGCCACTGCCAAATCAGGAATGAGTAGCAGGAGTCTGCTTGTAAATAGGGGGTGTGCGTGTGTCCCTGCTATTGGGGCCATCTCCACGGAGGCTTTCTTCCCACCATCCACACAAAATCTGTATGGGACCGCCCCAGGGAGGTGGTGGAGTCCCCATCCCTGGAGGGATTTAAAAGAAGGAGAGATGAGGTGCTTAGGGACAGGGTTTAGTGGTGGGATGGCAGGGTTAGGTTAAAGGTTGGACTCGATGATCTTAAAGGGCTTTTCCAACCAAAGCGATTCTATGATTCTATTCTATGATTCTATTTGCCAGCCATCCGACTCACTAATTGCAGCTCGTAGAGCTTGGCTTCCCTGAAGCCACCCATTGGGATTGCTGAGAAGTCCATTGCTGATTTCCCATGGGGAGCCAGCTCTCCGGTGGTGGATCTACATGCCTTATCCCTGTTAGGGAGGTCATGGCGGGACCTCCTCGGAGCAACAGATCCCCCGCAGCAAGGAAGGGGTGACTTCCCCGCGCCAGGAGCCTGCTCAGCTGCGCGAGCTGAGGGATGCTCAGGCTGAGGAGACAGAGCTTTTTAATAAGGAGAGGAGGAGGAGGAGACGCTACTCCCTTCTAGACACCACAGATGATTCGAGGCACACTTGGCAGCGAGTCAGGCACAGAATCGGTGCGTTCTGTTCATTAAGGAGCGACTGTCACTTGTAGCAACATTTAGAAAATGTTTCGAGGGGTATGGCAGGATGTTAATGATTGCGTGCGCGTTTGTGCGGAGAAGTCCTCTCTCCTCGCTGCTGCTCCTGGGAGATGAGCCGGGTGTATTCACACCACAGCCCGGATCCAGGGTGAGGGTTGCCTGTTAGCAAAAGCACCCTTGGGCTGAATGGTTCAGGGGGTGCTTTGCTGGAGGACCACACTGAGCATCGGAAATCTTTCCCCTTCTCTTCTCTAGTGGTTTTATTCCTTTCCTGTAAAATTTTCTGCAAAGCAGCACGGAGGTCTGGTGAGAGAATGGGTTGTGGTGCTGGTGTCCTGCCAGCTCTCGCCCTGCGCTCCCCTGTTTTCTCCTGCTCCATCTGCCCATGTATGAAGCGGGACTGGACAAGCCAGTTTGGGATCCGGCAGCGTTGTGGGGTCGCAGAGGAAGAGAAGCTCAAGTGTTGCTGGGGCTTAGGGTTGGATCCTACGGTCGGCTGTGCTCAGGTTGGGATGCAGCAGGCTGCCCCATCACTGCTTGCAGCCACGTTCCCGCTCCCATCACACGACTTGGCAGAGCCGAGATCCATCATCGCTGGGTCAGGCAGTCCCCAGTGCTGGGGAAGAACGCCTACATGAGCCCGAGGAGGGATGGGTGCACCTTAAACACCACCATCCTTTTCTATCAGCCGTTCCACACGTTTTCCCCCACAGCTCTCTGCCTTTCCCATTCTTTCCGTGGCCTGTTGCAGGGTTTTATCTGTTTATAAGATCTCGGCGTTTAGTGGTCCAGCTGACAAAGGATGCCTGACTTGCTTTGGAAAGGATTAGTGACGCTTCGGGTGGTTGTTTAAATTCTAGACGTAGCTCCGTGTGATGACAGCGTTTACTTTTCCTCAGAAATGCTGGCTGGGAGCAGGTCTGGGGCTTTTTAAGGGGAGATTTGACTAAAACTGGAGCTGGGAGAGATGCAGGGAGCTGCGCTAAGCATCTTTGTCCCTGTTGGGGGGGAAAACAAGGAAAAGTTGTGTGTTAGGAACAAAAACCTTGGAGAGCAAACTCGGCTGCCTGGGGATTTGGTTCAGAGGAGACGCGGTGGTTTCCTTCCTCCGCTGTGACCCAGAGCCTCCAGAAAGCAGCCAAGCAGAATTTAGGACAGCAGGCGGGAGACGTCCATCCCCAGCACAACCTCTGGAGGTTATTAAATTCCCCTTTTCCTATCCCTTGTTTTGCAGTGCACTTGGGTTTTTTTTGTGGTCTTCGGGCAAGTGGCATTCTGTCGAGTCACGGGGTTTTTTTGTTGTTTCTTTGCTGGAAAGAGCCTCTGCCTCCCAATGGCAGCAGGCTATTTTTAGGTAAAAGAAGAAATGAGGACATTAGGCTTGAGAATGTGTGATAAGGACTTAATTTTCTGACGAGTAGTTCTAATTTGTTAGGCATACTCCTCTTTTTTTTTTTTTTTTCTTTTTTTTTTTTTCCCCTCCCTTCCCCCCCAAAGGATTTGCTAAGTGCTCCCTCTGCTAGAGCCAGAACACTAAACGTGTGTTCCCAGTGCTCTGGGGTCTTTGTCTGTATCCCAGGCATTTACTCTGGGCAAAATAAATGCTTTTTTTTTTCCTATCAGAAGAGCTGAGGAAACCTTTCCAGAAGGGCCTAAATAAAGTGTGGGTGCGGTTGTTTGCTAACCAGGGGTGTAACTGCTGGAGGGTGATAGCACCGGTTAAACTCCGGTGTTTTTGTTGGGGTCAGCCCTCTAAAAAGTAACACAAGGTTGTCTCCCCTGGTCCAGGAGGACTGCAAGCATGGGGGAAACCGAAGAAGTGAGGTGGCTTCCTTTGCAGCTGGAGTTGAGGGTGGTCATCTCAACAAGCAGAACTCGTGAGCGTGCCTTTCTGACTTTGCTAAGTCAGAAATAATGATAAAATAAAGAAGTCATCACAGATCTAAGATCCTTCAGGGGAAGAGAGAGGGAAATAAAGGGGAATAAACCCAAACCAGGAGCATAAACTTCTTTTATCCCTCGAACAGCTCAGCGTGTACGTAGGTTCATGGAGTACATGATGTGCTTGGGATGTTTCATTCTGTTGGCCAAACATGGCATTTCTAGGGCCACGATACTAACAGCATCGCCAGAGCTTGACCTTGCAGATATTTTAAACGTTGGAACTCAACGCATGCTAATCTCAGAAGTGTCTTCTAAGGAGATTAGTGCTAAAAATTGTTATTTCTTGCTCTTTGCGCACTTTAACCTGGTAAATTTAAAGCACAACCAGGGCTTATTACCCCCCTTAGCAAAACCACACGCCGCCTATGTCCGAGATAACCCTTGCAGTAACACACAGATAAAGATGCTGTTGATTAGATACGCCTCTGGGGAGCTTAATGGCTCGCTGCTTGCATACTGTGAGTGCTGAAAACCCTGGTACAGGCAGCGGGAGCAACCAGAGCTGTATCGGAACGGCATAAAGTTAGCACAGAAGTTTCTACTCATGCCACTCAGCGTAATGTTATTTTCCACTCAAAAAGGTGACCGGAACGCGTCTCTCCTAAAGGGCCATCGTTATGGAAGACGGATTTCCTTAAAAGGCTGTGGAAGGATGCTTAAGTTTGGTTTGTGGCTGCTTTAACGCTTGTGTATGTGCAGGTCCAGCCCAGCGTGTACAAGCTGCTCCAGGTGAGGTGGGCTCATGCTAAAGGGTGTTTGCTGTCGCCAAACCGTGGCTTTCTCAGCCCTGGAGATGGGCTTACCCGTTTATCCTCTGCAATCTGTTGGGTCCTGCAAACACATGCTTGGAGACGAATTGCAGAGGAGAAGAGGAAATGCGGACACCTTTGGGGTTGATGTTTATCTGTTAACTTCACAGAACCTGCCAAAAAAAGCCATCCGTTGGCTTTTTTTACATCTCTATCAGCCAGGATTGGCATTTAAACAAGGATTTCGTTTGCTTGTGTCTTGTGCTACAAGAGGTAAACCCCTACTACTCCACGTAGTGCCTGTGAAAGGTTTCCATGTCACGTCCCATCTGCGTTGGTGAGCAGATCTGTCACTGCAGGTAACCGGAGTTACTGAGATGCAGGAGCTGCCTCTATAGACGCTCTTGGCCCTTTAATATTGCAAAGTCAAATTAAAAATATTGAAGGGCTGAGAGTCCATAGCGTTAGCCTAAACCTGTAGTTGGGGTGGAGTGCAAGCGTGCGTGCGATTGTACAGCTCTGCTGTGTACCTTACCAGAGTCCCCTTGCTCAGTGACTTGAATTTTCTGAATTTTGTTTGGTTTAGCTGAAATCTTGCCCTAATTCATTTAAAGCTGATGTAAACCTGATTTTTTTTTTTTTTTTTAAGCTCAACGCCCCCCTCCCCGAGTCTACATGCTATTTGCTCTCGCTCAATTAAATTATTTTTAAAATCACCCTGTAATTAAATTGGTAAAGTTGTGCCTATCTCCTGTTCTTCCCAGCATACGCTTTCGAGGAATACTCGCCCTCATTAAGGTGATAAATGAATTCTTGCTAATGGTCACTTACCCGTCTCTCACTGCACTTCTCCAAGTTTCTTGAGCCTGCAAGGAGTAGTTTCCTTCTGGTTCTTATCTCAGAGTCAGCTGGGTCTTGCCTGGCCCGCAGCACAGCCACTTAAATGAGCCGGAGCTGGAATGTGCTCCTGTGCTCGCTGTGAACTGCTGTGCCATGTAAGGGAATTAATATTCCCAGCCGCTTTGCAGAACTTCATCCTGCTCGCAGGCTGGTGAGAAGTGGTCCCAAAATAGCCGCGATTAATCACAGGAAATTTGTGTTATTCAGTTTTCTTCCAGATAACTGTTTACTACAACAGATGTTACAGGAATAAAATGGCGAAAAAGACCATGGATGGGTATTTGGGAGCTGAAGGTCACACTGCTGGGTATTTTGCAAGCTCCATCCCTTGCATGAGTATGACAGCCAGAGCTGGAAATGATCCTGTTAAAAAGGAACCATCCTAAATTCTCACTTAAAGCTGGGTTTGATTGACTGCAGTGTGCCGTAGGGCTGGTGCTGTGCCGGTGCGCTGCACAGTGCCTGGCTGTTCCTGTGCCCCAGGGCTCGATCCTCTCATCCCATTCCCTTGTCCTAACAACTCTTGGTTTGCTGGGTGGATGCAGAGTCGGTGTGTCCAGCTGAGACCTCGGAGGGAGGTAGAAATGCCTCAGTTTCCCCCTGTTAGATGATAGTGGGCATGGAGTGATGGAGGAAGGATGGAGGAGAAACGGTCAGAAGAAGGTATGGGAGAAGAAAGCAGCCCATGTATCATGTACAGCAAAAGAAGGCACTCTGGAATGGTGAATAACTCTGTTTTACCACTGAAATGGTATCTAAAAGGCAAATAAAATCAAATTCCCTCCTCTTAGAATTTGTAATAATGAATTAATGTATGAGTGTGTTTGCCAGAGCCTGGGCCAAGGCAGTTGGTGGTGGGAGAAGGGCTGAGCAGTGCCTCGGCCGCCTGAGCCGCAGGAATAACCGGATGCTGCATCGTGAGGACCTGCAGGACGTGTTTCCCCAAGTATAAGGATTTATAGTATGGACTGTGGGCAAGTACTTGCCACGATGCCTGGCCTTTCCCTGCTTGTCCTGCACCCCAGGAGTTTGTCGTAGCACCGCTTTGCTGAGAGAATTCTGTTAAAGAGCAAAGAGCACTGGCTGCTTTGTTTATCCTAAAGTCTTTTAATTAACAGAGCTTAAAAAGAAAGCGGCCGTAATCCAGGACAGTAAACGCTTGTTAGCAAGCAGAACTTCAAGCAGTTACAGAAGAAAAGCATAAAACCTAGAAGCTGCAATATTGAGTTTCACCTGAGGTCTCTCTTGTTTTCCTGAGGCTTTCAGCGGGGCATCTCTTTGCTGTAGGAACCCCAAGATGACATGGCAGCAGCTGGTCTGATCTAGATTAACATCAAATTCTAAATATATGTTTTATATATATATATAAAAAATATATATATATAAAAAATAAAGAGAAAGGAGTAAGGAAAATGTCTCTATAACATGTTTCTGAATTTATTTCTTCCAGCGGTTTTCAACTAGCTTCTTCATAGGGGCTTCTGCATTCCTTTTAGCAGAGCCAAAAGGTCCTGTAAGAAAACTGAGAAGATCAGGTCAGTGCCTGTCTGGTGCTTTGGAGTGCTCAAAGACAACCAGTAACATGCAACAGATTCACTTGGTGTTGGAAAATAATCTGGGAGTTGAATGTATTTTAAGCTGAAATAATTTTTTTCTGTTATTTACTTATTTCTCATCACTTTTATTCACAGTTAAACACGATACTCCCATCACACAAGTGCTCAGTGAAGCCCGAGTGCAAGCAAGGAGTGTGAAATGTCAGCGTGTAAATGAAAGTGAAAGTGTTCAGGGGGTCTCTGGGTTGAGTCCTCGTAGCCCCACTGTGGGAACCCATTTCTGTAGTTTGTTAGAGCCAAAGAAGCCCTTCTTGAAAGCTTCTTGTCTGTGGTCAGTCTGCAAAACAGTCGGTTGTATTTTGGCAGTTGATTTCCTACTTAATCCTCTAGAAACTTGGTATTTGCAGGAAACTTTGAATCAGGATTGGAGAGCAAAATCCTGATCCATCTGTGAGTTCAGTCTTGTGGTTATGTTGACGAAGGCATCTTGAGTTGCAGTTGAGGCGCAACAGTTGGATCTGATTTAATTTGCTCCTAAATTTCTGAATGATTAGGATTTGGGTTTGGTTGGTTGGTGGTTTTTTTTTTTCTTTTTTCTTTTGTTTTGCGTGCAGCTCTGTGAAAACAAATACCAGTCTTTAATTAAAAAATTCTGACGGCTTCTTGTCGGGAGACTAAACCCACGAAGCAGGAACTGACCTGGATGATGGAAAGGGAACCAGTAAGGTCTAGCAGTGAAGCAGCTTTCCCTAGTCAGCTGAAAAGGAAAAATGTGAAGTCCCATGGCTGGGCAGCAGTAAAACCAACGGGTATCTTTTGCTCAGGGGCTGTGCAGTCGTGGTAAATGCACCGCTGCTTAGGAGGGCTGAGCTGTGAAATACGCAGTGATGACGCAACCTCAGGAAAACAACTTGGCTCTTCGTTTGAATTTGGTTCCATTTTATGTGGTTCTCGGAGAGACCACGGAAAGAGAGCTTTTGTTGTGGGAAAAATGAGGTTCTCATTCATCAGAGTTTAAAAAAAAAAAACAAACAACAAAACCAACCCACAACAAAACATGTTCAAACTCATAATCTTCTACTTTTTTGGGCTGTGTTTTTTTGGTTTTTTGTTTTTTTTTTTTTTTTTTTTTTTTTTTTTTGAAACAAGGTATGGCATCATGAATTGAGTTTGAGATGGTTTAGATGGAGAACTGGGGACTTCCACCCATCCTGCTCTGCTGTTCATCTCACTTTGATGTTGCTCTCCCCTGTCCAAGGCTGAGCTTTATTTGCCTCTTTTTCCCCCTAGGTTTTTTGATTGCAAGCGAGCCCAGCTTGCATGTGCATGAGGGGGAGAAGCAGGATGGGCAAAGTGTGGTGTTTTTTTTTTTTTTTTTTACTAATTAGAATGCTCTTGGGTTTCCCCCCCCTCCCCCCCCCCCCAGTTGCTTGATTAACAAAGCTGCTCTCTTTAAAATCTTGGCCCGGGCGTGGGAGTGAGAGGTTTAATGCAGTTGCCTTGTTTGAGGAAACTTGGATTAGAGGCGGCAGAGCGAGAAGTTTGTTAATGCCTTGTCTTCTGCTGTGCTGTCCTGTGGTGGTGAGGGATGTCGATGAGCTGACCTGTGAGCGTGCAGAGCTGATCAGGATGTGTTAAAGGATAACTCACTGTCGGGGGATTGCAGGTCATCCTGTTCCTTGGGAGCTGGGAAAGAGAGCAGGCAGAGTTTGGTGTCAATCGCCGTGACAGAGGTTGAATCATAGGTTCGTTTGGGTTGAGAAAGCCCTTTAAGCTCTCCCAGCCCAACCGTTCCCCTACCCCTGCCATCCCACCCCCAAACCCTGGCCCTCAGCACCGCCTCTGCCCGGCTGTTCAATCCCCCCAGGGCTGGGGACTCGACCCCTTCCCTGGGCAGCCCCTTCCAGTGCTTGACAGCCCTTTTGGGGAAGGAATTTTTCCTAATTTTCCATTAAGCCCCAGGGTGACAATAGCCATTCTGCTAGAAAAGTTGGGTGGTGGTTGAGCACCAGAATCGCCTCCGTGGGAGACTGAAGAGTGGTTTTCACTTCCAAGAGGCTCATAGTAAGAGCAACAAGGAAAAGCACATTCATGTAATTGCATTTTAGAGGGCTCATAGTAATGCAGAAAGAAAGTGGAAACCGCAGCCGATGAGTTGGGTCTTGTTCCCTGCCTTGGGGGAGGGAGGATGGATTTGAGCTCAGATCTCCCTGCCTGGTCTCTTTGTGCATCCCTGATGGCCAGAGATGTTCCTGGGAACTGGCTCCTGCCTTGTGTTTCAGCCTAGGGAAGAAGAACATTGCCCTTTCTTTGAAGTAGCAGTAACAAGAGGGTAATTTCTGTATTTTTTTTTTTTAAAGTGGGGATGAAAGAAGGAAGCACTGAAATACTCCTGTCTTCCAGCAGATAAGCAGGTGGCCCCAGGCGTTCTTGCACCATGAGGTCCTTGGTATGCACCGTATTTGCACCATATGCCTTATGGTATCTGAGAAAAGGACGCTTTGGCCATCATCTCCATGGAAGTCCATAGCACAGGGTCTGCTACTTGTCCATGTTGATTTTCTTGGTGCCTAGCCTGTATATTCAGACTAATTTTTTTTTCCCAGGAAGAAGGCTAGGAGGATAAAGCCATTTTGCTTCTTGAAAAAAGACTTCAGGAAGCCCCAAGACTTTTTCATACAGATCTTTTAAGTTTCATGAGGCTGGAAAAGCACTTCTTCCTTTGCAGCATTTCTGGCTGGGTTTGGGTGTATGTGTACTCAAAGATACGAACGTTGGCCATAGGCATTTGAATGAGTGGTCGGCAGCTCTCCACGGTATCAAGAGCTTTTTGATTTTTATGTTTTTTGCTCTGGACCTCACTGTGCAGTTCCATGGGAGCCTGAGCGAGGGCTGTTGTCCTGACCCAGCTCGAACGGTCCAGCCCTTGCCCTGGGGCTTGTCTGACCACAGAAGGAACAGGTTCAGGCAACACCACCACCTGAAAACAAATCCCTCATTTAAGGGTTAGACTTTCGGCACTCCTGGCTCCCCGCTCAGACAGTTGCGGCGTCGGGTGAGCGTCAGCGCTGGCAAAGGGTGGGAGAAGAGGAGGGGTCACGGGAACGGGCTTGCAGCAGGATGAGTTTGAGCTGCCGAAACGTGTCCTTAGCTGGGCGCCGCTGAGGTTGCACCAGGCAAGGATGAGAGCAGAAGACCAGCGCTGAGCCAAAGGAACGAGGACCCTGGGCTATGAGGCCAGCGTCCTGAGAGCCTCTGCAGCTTCGCAGATGTAAAGCTGTACTTCTCAAATAACATTTGCATCATGCACATTTGAACTTACGGTCCCATTCCCCTTTCCTTGTGCCTGGTACTCTCATTGACACCTTTGTAAAGCGGGTGTAAAATACCGATGTTCTATTTAATTCCATTTAATATTGTTTTTCCCACCGTGAAATGCCTATCGCAACGATGAAGGCAGGGGAAAAGTCGAGACCACTTAAATTTAAAAACCCCCCCCCCCCCCCCCCCGCCTTTTGTTCTTGTTTAAACCACGCACAACTGCTCTGAGTTCCCTTGCAGCCGTTCGGCGAGTGCGGCAGGATGGGCAGTGGGAGAGGGACGATGGTACGTGGGAGCGCTCAGGATAACGTGACGAGGGACCAAGTGAGTCACGCGTTAGTCACGTCCCTCCCTGCACCACTGGCAAGCCGCGGGCCGTACCCACGGGGAGGACAGTGGCACCTGCAAGAGATCCTTACATTGAAAACACAAGCAAGGCAGCAAAATGTCAAGCTCGCAAAAGCTAGAAAGTACCAGAATTAGTGTTAATTAAATCAACGCTGATTAAAAACCACTGGGCTGCTTTTTTTTTTTTTTTTTTTTTTGTTGTTGTTGTTGTTCCTGAAGTTATGCGAAGCTATTTCGTTTCGTTGTGGGTTTTTCTTTTTTTAGTGCAGAACATGGAGGAAAAAAAAAAAAAAATAACAGCAGAGAGTTCTGTAAGCGGCTGAGGACGGGGTGTTGCGACGCGAGGTGGTGGACAGCACTGCGGCTGGAAACTGCCATTAGAGAGGGATTTTGGCCTGGATAAGTAGGCAGTGTTATCCGTATTTCTCTGTGCTCGATGGATTCAGCAGAGAACCAGCATGTTTCATAAAATTATGCCAGGCTGTGATTAAATGCCGTTCTCGCTGCTTTATCCATATTCCAGTCCTTTATTTAGAGCACGCTTCTGCATTACAAAGGCAAAAAGAGCTTTGCCTGCGCGTGGCTGTCAGAGCACCCAGGGCAAAGGGGTCCCAATATTCAAGAGCACCCGGGGGGCCGTGACCTGGTTGTCCTTTCTGCATCCGCCACGGGCTGCAAATTCCCGGTGCAAATTCTGCTGGGCTGAGCTGCCCCGTGTCCACTTGGCCTTGCTGATGTCCGGAGGAGAGTTTAGGCTGCCCTAAGGCAGCTCTGGCACTCAGCCTACATCTGCATCCAGATGAGCGAATCCAGGCTGATGTTTGAGTGATGATGTACGTATGTGCTGAGGGCTCTTAGTATGGCACTATTTCATGGTCTGGTGCTTTGGGCTTGCCTAAATTCAATTTTTTTGTATTCTTTTTTTTCTAAATGCTGAGTCAAACCGGCTTTCCTTTCCTTTGGAGCTGCCCATGATCTTCCCAGCCTATTTCACAGACACCTTCCCCTGTCTTTCACACCCTGTTCCCAGTTCTCCAGATCCCTTTCTGGTCCTCCCGACACTTTTTTCCTGCTCCCTCAAAGGCATCTTCACCAGCTTTTGCAGAGCATTATCCCTGTGCATGCACATCTAGATTGGATTTTTTCCAAACGGGCAACTAAGCACAAGCCCAAACCATACAGTTATGTTTTCTTTTACACATGTTAAGGTTCACAGTCCATCTTCTGCTCTGTGTTTGCGTAGGGACTGGCACAATGAAACCCAGCCCAAGTTTAGTGCCTGGACAATTCCACAATAAATGTAAGACACAAAGCTGGGTTTGTACTTAGTTTCATCTTTTACCCTTCTCATTCTTCCCATCTGGGAGAAAACTGCTCGTTCCCTTTTTGAGACTTTAAACTCTTTTTAGAGCATTTGAAAATATAATTTCACATACCTTTTCTTCCAGTAGTGTATGGGTGCAGGAGTTTCTTCACACGAGCTTCTCCCGAAAATGGGGGACTGCTGGTCCCATGAGATGGGTGCTAGCGGGAACGAGGACAAGCAGCACAGGGATGGCGTTAAAGGCGTTGCAGGGTGGGAATTCCTTCGACAGCATCTCTTGGCGTGGGAGGTCTGGAGCGGCATGGTTGGGTTTTTGTGGCCTGAGACCCCTCCCAGGAGAGGGTTAAGCAGGCAATAGGTCTTTTCTGGGGGAAAAGTAAAGGATATTTCAGCAGTTTGATGGTATCCCTTTACTAAAGCATCTCTATTGGTGTCCTGTTAATAGCAGCGCTGCTATTAGCAGGGTCCACGTCCTCATCTTTTCCTTTCAGACTTTCTATCACAAATTACCAGTGCAAAGCTTCTATATTACTGCTTTTTAGTTGCTATGTAGTTCTGCAGAGGAAATAAAACCTTTCTCTGCAGCAGGTGAAAGGGAATTTCTAACTGAATACATTTTGTTGTTGTTTTTTTTTTTTTTTTTCTTGTCTTCCAGACTTCATTTTATGGCAGATTCAGGCACTTCTTGGACATCATTGACCCGCGCACGCTCTTTGTTACCGAGGTAATGTATATGCGCCTTGTTTTCTGAACGTGCTGTTTATTAGACAGGTTTGGATTAAAAACAATTTCTTCTCTGAACAGCAGAAGTAATGAAGCCAGGTTTCCAGGGGATTTGGGTCTCACAGTTGATTTATTGCCCAACGGAGCTCTGTTAAATCCATAGCAGAAACTTGCTCTTTATTAGACATCAGTGAATCCACAGCTGTCAGTCCCCCGTCTCCCTCTGGTAACTGGTGAGACCCCGAACTGGTTTCAGTCAGGCTTGCCAGTGAAGCTGCCTTCTCAGAAGGAAAATTCCTGCAAGAAAAAGACATGGGTGAGTTGATGGGAGAGCAAATATTAACGCTTTGAAATGAGCTGCGGTGGGAGCTGGGTGGGCTCGCACCGCAGTTTTCAGCAGCTGCACTGAAGACCTTTTCTGAACAAGGTGCTGTAGTTTTTCCTCAGTTATTGCCCCGGGCTTTTGGGTTTCTGATCCGTTTATGTTTCATTTAGTGTTGTCCAGCATTCCTGCATTTCCCTGCTTCATAAAACCTTGAGCTAATAGTTGTGGGGAATCCTTTAGAAGAAATATTTCTACTGATGATCTTAAATCCTGCCTGTTGGCTGGAACACTTATGATTTTGCTTTCAGCGAAAGGCAGCTGCTTCTTCCTTTTTCTTTTCTCGTTTCTCTTTTTAATATTTTTTTTTTTTCAGGCAGAGTAGTGTAAGATGAAAATACACGTGCAAACAGTTCTGAAAACACAGGGAGCTGAACTGGAGCTAGTGATGAACTGAGTCCAGTTCCTTACACACTGTGATGGTGGTGGTGGTGGTGGTGGTAAGACCCAATGCAACTTCAAATAACCTTTTCCATCTAAATCAAGTTGCTTTTTTCAAAAACATGAGGTTAAGATGTGTCGTCTTGTTCATTTTGAGTACCTTTTGGATGCACGTCCAAGAGAAGCACGGACAATAAACCGGCTGTTCTTACACCATCACACTAAAAATTATGCTTTCCCTTGTAAAAGCACAGGTTCAGATCAAGTCTGAGATCAATTTTCAAAAGCCACCACCCTTGATATGGAGCTCAGCCTGGAGAGGTAACCTGCTAGCCAAGGAATGTCGCGATTCCAAAGGGGCTGTCAGCCATCATCGTGTCATGATAAAAGCAAATGAAAAATCGCAATATTACCTGCGGATGCAGTGCAGTAGAGCTGCTGTTTAAAGAGGATGTAAGCACGTGTGCCAGGATAAAGACCATACTGCCCATTAAAGGCTTGGTGCCGCTCTTACCTGAGCGGAGATTTACTGTTGAGCGCAACACCGTGTGTATTGGAGTGTGTTTGGCAGTGTGGGGAGTCCTCCGGTGTGGGTTTGTGGTGATGCAGAGGCTGGTGTATGTAATTCATGACCTCTCTTGATATATTTTCCTAATTTTGATTCTGAAGTTCATAAATGGATGCAAAGGGCCTAATGATAATTTTTGGAGGGAAGGAGAGGATACTCCGCATACAAAAGGGAATGGGATGGTGGCGAAGGGAGACTGTCTTTGGCCATTTTTGTCATGCGCCGCTGATTAAACATCTAAAGACAGTGAGGAAACTGAGGCTCGCAAATACATGGATCCAGCCAAACACTGAAACACCCCTCTCTCATCAGGCTAATTTGCTGTAGAAAGCTTTGCGGAGTTGGTATTGGATGGGTTTCCATGAGCGTGTGCTTTCCAGCCGACTGCTCTGGGATGGGATGTCCTTGGGATATTTGAGGATGAACGGAGATGGGCTCCGGGCAGCTGCACCAGGAGGTCCTGAGCTGAGGTCAGTTGGAAGAGAACAACTTCTGGCAGGACAGAAGAAACAGGTGATTCTGCTCATCTCTTCGCTGGGTTTTGTTATGCCTCGGCTTGTTTTGTTTTCCTCTTTTTGGAGGAAAATTCTGTTGGGTGGAGATCATTCATCCATCCCTTCCTGTTTAGTTAAAATGTCTCTTCCTTTGGGAATGTTTGCATAATAATCCTCACCTTTCTCAAATCTCCGTTTAAGCCTATAGCATGCATGTGTATGTAGTTTATTTATTTATTTTTTTTTTAAGCTGGGTACCCCACTGTGCATAATGCCAGACCAAACTATTGGTTTTTACAATGGCATTAATACAGAAAAAGACGACAGAATTCTCAAACCTACTTTTTGCGTATCTCCAAAGTGGGGGGATACGAGTGAACTTGGTTGAGTTGGTGATTCTACTTTTTGCAGTTACAAAACAGGTTTAAGGAGAACGCACGGCGTTCGTGTTTGGGATGGGGTAAGCACTTTCACGCAATGGTTGTGGCAGTATTGTGAAACAATTTCAGTTGAGCACTATAACTCACTCTGGTTTCACTGTGTACCCAAACCCTGTGACGCTGCCTACCCGTTTTGTCACCCCCAGCAACACGCAGTTCTGGTTTCAGAACAGGTATTTTAGGTTCCCCAAAGACTCACTTTTTCCCTCCTTTGTGAGTTTCTTACTCTTTGGAGGGCTGAATCTCTTCTGCCCTTGAGGGTAATATTCTTGCTTGTCATGCTCCACTGAATTTAGAGTGTCTAGACTCTTCGGTAGGCTATCTGTGAGCTGGGTACCTGCTCTGAACTTTGAGATGATCCCTCCTGTGGCTGAGCCGCATGCTTTTCTACCGTCCCGTTGTCCCCTTTTCAAATTGTTAGAGGTTTTTTGAAGAAGTTGGTAAGGTTGGGGGTAGGGAGTGGTCAGTTGGCATGACTTAATTTTTGCAGACACCTTTTGATGAGGTTCATAGAATCGTAGAATGTTTTGGGTTGGAAGGGACCCCTAGAGGTCACCCAGCCCAACCCCCCTGCAGGAGCAGGGACACCTTGAACCACATCAGGTTGCTCACAGCCCCGTCCAACCTGGCCGGAATGTTCCCAGGGATGGGGCCTCCACCCCCTCTCGGGGCAACCCCTGCCAGGGTTTCACCATCCTCACTGGAAAGAATTTCTTCCTTAGATCCAGTCTAAACCTACCCTGCTTCAGTTTCAAGCCATCCCCCCTTGTCCTGTCCCAGCTGGCCCTGCTAAAAAGCTTGTCCCCCCCTTTCCTCTGGGCCCCCTTGAAGCCCTGACCGGCCGCACTCAGCTCTGCCCGCAGCCTCCTCTGCTCCAGGCTGAACACCCCCAACTCTCCCAGCCTGGCCCCAGAGCAGAGGGGCTCCAGCCCTCAGAGCATTTTAGTAGCCCTCCCCTGGCCCCGCTCCAACAGCTCCATGTCCTCCTTGTGCTGAGGGCTCCCGAGCTGGACGCAGGGCTCCAGGGGAGGTCTCCCCAGAGCAGAGCAGAGGGGCACAATCCCCTCCCTCGACGCTGGCCACGCTTCTCCTGGTGCAGCCCAGGGTATGGTTGGGCCTTCTGGGCTGCCAGCGCACAAGAAGGTGAGATCTAGGGGGAAAAGAACAAAATCCAAGTGGCTCATTTTTATCTTGGAGACAGCTGTCAGGATCCAGGTGCCTCAAGCAATTGAGGCTGAACCTCAACATACGAGGGAGGTTTGGTGTCCTTCTATGGGGTCTAGTAAGCACAAGCCTGAACTTCATGGTCTTCGGGAATGGCTCAGTGGCTGCCCAAGGAAGGGAATGCCCTCCGTCCATTTTCTTTGGGAGTTTGAATTATGCGATAGCGATGCTTCAGTAGACCTTCTGCCGTGCATTTAATGAAGTCTACATGAGACCTCTTTCCTTAGAGGAGTCTCTCAGCAAAGCAGATACGAACACCTGGGGCCACAGGGAGCACTTCTCGGAGCGCAAGAGCTGCTTGCTGGTTGGCCTACTTGCTGCGCTCTGCGCGTCTCACCTTGTGCTTCAAAATACTTTGTAGATATGTGTACCTAAAGGCTGTTTGGTTTCATTTAATAATTGGGGTGGCAAATTGAGGTCTAGAAAGGGTTGGATGAGAAAGCAGCCGTTTACGGCGAGCTCCTTCCCGCTGACAGATGGCTGCAGCTTTCAGACCCGGGGTTCTCGGGGAACAAATAAATTGCTGTTTGTCTTGGAGGAGCTGTCTAGCAAATGAAGGAAAAAAAAAAAAAAAGTAGATGAGTCTCTAATGAGAATGGATGTTAATCCCATGGAAAATCTGGGAAATGTAATAATATTTTTTATTCTACATCCTTTTTTTAATTCCTGTGTGGTACGTCATTGCATCCTACTGGTGGCTGTGTTCTGAGGAAGGATGAAGTGACCCCTCTGAGTGGGGGAAACCACGCACCGTGCTACCAAGTGTAATTAGTCTCGGTGACAGTCCTCTCTTACTCATTTATTTTTTCGATAAAGCGAATCCTTAACGCAGTTGAAAACTTCCTTGTCCTTTAGAGGTTGTTGTGCATCCCTTGAGGATTGATGCTTAGCGAGTACTGAATTATGTTGTAGCCGTACTTTGTGGTCCGTGAACTCTCAAAAGGAAAGCGTGTGCTCCTGCAAAGCACGTGGCAGGGGCAGCTGGAAGCCAGTTTGCTCCAGTTTTATTGTTAGTGGGTTCTGGTGGAATAATTATCCATATCAAACTTACCTACCCGTTCTACTTGCTTTCTGAGTGCGTATGGTATTGAAACTATGCCCCGACCTTGTGTCAATATGGCACGTAACCTCTAAAGAGGAGGTTTGCTTGTGTGCTAATTTGTATAATTACTGGCTTTCTAATGAAACAATTTTTCTGGCAGCTGCAAATTTGCAAACTTTTCCAATGAGCAGGGAATGTGTCATTTCAGAGGTCAAGCCCAACAAGTCCTGTCACTGAGACCATGAGAAACCCCTGGGTGGGTGTAATGCCTATTTTCGAAATGTGTGAGGTTAAAATTATTGGAATAATACTTTTAATTGCTCTGTAATTAAGATCCATCGGGAGAAGCAGTAGGGACCAGCAGATATTTTGATAAGGCTAACCTATCCCATCTGACATTAGCCCGGACAGACTGTTAATGCTCTGTGGGAAGCTCTTCATGGAGAAAGCTGTGGATCTGATGATAATACAAAGCAAAAGTGAAATAAGAATTAAGTGGAGCTCAGAGGGGCTGAGTTTTCTGCTTTTGCTTTATCTCATTGTTCAAAGCATAAATCTGCAGAGCGCCGAGCATCTTGCATTCCCATATTTGGGTTTAAAATGGAAGCAGGATTAGATGTATGTTATTTATATGAACGATACCTTCTTACTCAGCAGATTGACTGTCTGTGTTTATTCAGTGTCACATCTGCTGGCTCTACTTGAACAAAAAGTTTCTGGCTCCTGTTGTCTGTCACTGTAGATCCAATACAATAGGGCCAGCTGGAGTCAAGTCTGCCGTATGTATCATCCGTAGAGTAGTGAGACAAAAATCGGAAACTGTTGAATGGCTTATGACAGAGCACAGCTGGATTTCCCTATCCCACGTCGAATCTGTGCTGCCGGTGGCCAGAAGACTCTTGCTTTGGTTCACGTGCCAGTAAGTCATCGTTGGTCCGAACCTGAAACCAGTGAAACTCGCAGGCATGCAGCGGATCGTCACTGGGCTAAGGCGGCCTTGAAACCCCGATATGAGCCCCATACGAGCAGAGTGAGATGCAAACTGTTCCAGCGTGCCCTGTCCCGCCAGTGGATTTTCTCTTAAAAGCCTTGACGGCAAAACTTGACTCTCTTTCTGTTGATTCTGTAGCAGTAATGTTGTAGTGCTACTGGCATAATGACTGTTATTACGGTCTGTATGTGCACATATGGGTTTCTGGAGGCAGCTCTAAGCCATGTGCAGGCATCAGTTGAGATCCAAGAGAAGACAAGGCACAGATCTTTCAGATAGAAACAGTGTGCCCTTGAGCAAGGAGGACAAGGTACAAGATCAGTACAAGAGCTCATGGGCTGAAAGGAGGTCTCTGATGCAAGTACGTGCGTGCAGTCATCCATGCGACCCAATGCAGTTGTCCTCTATCCCGCCAGGGTGCTGAAGGGATGGCTGTGAGGGACTTGGGGTGCCAGCAAGGGATTTCTGGAGGTGGCCATCAGCTCAGCGTGATGTGGGCTACCATCCTGCTGGCATCTCTGGTTGTGTTCTTTCTCCTCCTTTCTTTGGCGTGCCAAACTAAGCCCCTAATAACGTGAGCAACTCCTTCTACAAAGACCGAAACAGTCTGCTCCTGTAGTCCTGCAAGTGTACTCCAGGCAACGACCTTCGGAGTCAACGCCTCTTGGCCTGAGCGCAGAACAGGTCACGTTAGCTCTTTGCACTAAAGCCCAAGGGTTAAATCTAAGCCGGTTCCTTCAGACTGAGTCAGGTAGTGGGTTTTGGCCAGCTGACATGGCTTGTGCCATGCAGCTGAGCACTCTTCCTCTCCAAAAGGTCCCTGCTGGCAGCTCTCCTGGCCCATGGCAACTCCCAAACTGTGACCGGGAATCGCTTGGCAAAGGGCTGGATGGTCCAAATCAAAACTCTGCTAGAGATCATGCTGATGTAGGCTCATGCCCAGGCTCCAACATGTTTAATAGTACAGCCACAACCATAAAACCCAAGCTCATGGATCAGTCCTAGCCCATTGCATACCTCCCATGAATTTAGTGAGCTGTAGTTCAAAACCCGGGGGTTTTCCAGCTGTGTTCAGCATGAGGCAACGGTTGAGCCTTTTTCCAAAGACGACTTCTTGTTGGGTCGTGTTTCCCAGGTGCACGTGGCTTAGGCTGCTGTGGTGGAGCACCAAGCGTGGAGTTTGTGATTCTGAGTCGCTGAGCTCAGTAGATCCCTGGCAGTGCTTCTGGGCTTAGGTTTGTAAGAACATCCTCCGGGTGCAGATGGTCTGTCTAGCACCCTATTGTGAGAGCTGAGACCCCATCATCCACCGCTAGAAGTGCTCTAGTTTTGACGAGAAAAGGGGTATGAAAGAAATTATCCATACTAGTAAAAACTGTGGTTGCGGGGTTTTTTTTGTAAGTGATGCTGTAAAAACTCAAGTGACACTTCTTCCTACAGATAGCAGTAGAGAAATCAAGCAACAATAAACATTGAAACAGTAGCACAACCTTGTAGACAGACCTCTTTTTTTCCCTGTTAAAATGGAAATGAAGTGTAATCTCAGCCATTATCAACTATCGGAATAATGCTGGTATCCTGCTAAAAGCCAGGAAGTGGAGCTGGTTGGCATTTGGAGCTGTTGCACGCTGTAGAGTTGTTCCCTATTTTTTTTGGAGGCTCTGCTTAAAAGACCACGCTTGACTTTTCTAGAAGGGCTAAAAGGCAGCCATGTGCTTTCAGGAATGAAATTTTGAGGCTGTGGGTCGCTCGCTAAAACTACCTGAACACCTCCAAGCCACATGAAAGGCATCTTCTTAACGTGGTCCTTGCGTTTAACACTTTTGTTCGCTTTCTGTACCGCTCTTTTGTCAACCTCGGGCACCATCAGCAGTGTTGGTCTAGGACTTCTTTTCTTTGAGAAAGTTCCCTTTCTCTCCCCATGGCGCTGAAAGAGGAAATTCGTGAAGACTTGCAATTTTAAAAGCAAAATCGGGCTTTTTTGTTTTCTGTTTGTACCATACTAAACAAGATGGGATCTGGCCAGGGTTGTTATAGTAACTACTAAGATTTCCTCAAGAGAAGGAGAAAAAAATAGAACACAGACCCATTCATCTATTACTTCCAGTTTTTCATTCAGAGTTACATGCTGTTCTGTGTAGCTAATTCGCAAGGCGCACAGCGTAGGTAATTTCAGTGACAAAACCACATACCAATAACGAGGACAAACGGCTCTCCAGAATGCTGTGCTGGCAGCCCTGGGTTATTTTCCAGCTTTGGAAGCAAGAAGGGTTGTCCTCCCTAGATCTGCAGTCATTGGTCACTCAGCTGCTTGGCTTTTCACCCCTGGATTATCAGGCTATCTAAAATATTATACAATTATATTTTATTGATACTCATGCTAGGTAATAGCTTTTTCCTTGTATGATATTTTTAAGCAGCCACGAGGCCGATAGAGCAAGGAGGTGTCAGAAACAACCTCAAGAAGCTTGCATCCCGTCGTGATCTGGTATGATTACTTTTCTTGAGAGGTTGGAAATGCCTGAAGCGGCCTAAAAATCCTATTTGTTTTTTCTTATGCCTGCAGCGCTTCATAGTTTTCCACTGATCAACCAACATTCTGAACTGGTCTTTCTTGTAGTTGGTCATTCCAGCTACAGAGCCCTGAGGATCTTGCAGAAATTTGAGCCTGCCCGGAAGAGCATGGCCATGCATCCGTGCCGTGGGATTTCATTCCATGTGCCTGTTTCTCCAGGTCAACTTTTCTTCCGTGTGAGACCTTCAGCCCTTCTGGAGGAGCAGTGCATCACCCAGCGCCAGTGCATCCCTAGAAAATGGCATCCTCATTCATAGCTCCAATGTCAAGAGGACTTGGCTGAAACGATAAGGACTCATTTCTCTGTCTGGGATGTTGGATAGATGTGGAAAAGTTTGACCAGTGACTGGCCTTATCCACTGAATTATTCAGGACGTACTTGCTTATGCTCCTAAAGAATGCAAGCTCCTTCCAGGAAAGGGCTCACATATTCACTCTATCACTTGCATATTGTTTTTTATTAAGGTAAGTTTAAATTTTAAGACAGATTTAGGGTATGTATGCATAAAGGAAGGGAGCTAAGACACCCAAATTTTTGTTGCTATATACAGCTTGTCCATTGTCTTCGTGGGTGAGAGCAGTTGGGTTCAAGCAAGCAGCTGGAAGAGAAATCCCCTGAAGATCACTAAATCCATGGAGACCTCATCTGCCTTGGCTGAAGGCAGCGGGAGGCTGGGAAGGTGCTGAGGGGAGATGTTATTTCTGCTTGCAGCCTTCTTGCGTTTCCCTGCGCGCCTGCTTGTGGCCACTGTTGGATAAAGTTTGAGTTGGGTGGATGGTGTTTCTGAAGCAGTAATGAAAGCGTGCCTACATGAAGTCATTCTCTGAGTTTTGGGGGTAAGGCAGGGTGTTTTCACAGCCAGGTTTTTCGGTGAAATGGGTGATTGGCTAGCCTTTGAAGAAGGGGAGAGGTTCTTGAACACACTCAATCCTCCTTCGTCTTTATTACTCTCTGTAAAATCTGTAAAAACCGATGAAAATAGTTTTCTGATCTTCCTAATTGCCCCCAAAAATGGCAACAGAAGAGCAAAAGAAAGAGCTCGCACCTAGCACTAAAATATAGTCCAGTTTTGGCCTTGAATGCCTTTGAGATCCTTCATGCTCTCAATGTAGCCTTTGGGCCAGGGAATGAATGCACCAGCAGTTGAGGATGATGCCAAAATCTGCGAGTGGATCCAAGTCCCATCTGGTGAGAGAAATTCAGAGCAACTCTGGGAGGTCCCGAGCAAGTGGCGTAGAATGATTGGCAGCTTTTTCTGCAGGGCCATGTCAGGCATGGAGCGTCGACAGGCTTAGCCAAAGAGGGAGCCAATTTCAGGACAACACACCCAGAAATAGGGCAGAAACCAAAAAAATGATCACTTGTTACGTGTGTGTAGTGAACTTTGGGCTGGTAGCACTGACCTCGGCGCTAGCACCCAACACGAGCAAGCCCTGTCTCCAAGCCCACATTTTGCCAAGAATACGCAGTTTTTTGCGGAGTTTGTTGCTATCTGATGCTAAGCCTCATTTGGCGCGTCGTACAGACTCTCCACTTCAGCTGAGTAGCTGCTAATCAATGCGAGAATATATAAAAATATATAAAATACCGGGACTGGAAATAATGTAGTGCTGATGATGTGAGCTCAGCCAGTGTAATAACGGTCGTGGATCCGATCCGGCCCCGCTTGCTCTGCAAAGGGAAGGAATTGCCACTCTTCCATGCGTCCTGCGTGTTGAATGTTCTGAGGACAATAGTCATTCATTAATTGCTGCTTTCAGGTTGGCGTAGCTGCTGGCGATTCCAAGGAAACAACAAAGTACTCTTTGATGTTTGCATGAAAGGGAGGAAAGTAGTTTCCCTGCAACCGATCCCATGGACGCGAGCTCGTAATGAGCTCAGGGACGCTCGCCTTATTTACGGGAGGGTTGTGAGAGCGGGGCTTGCAGTGGTGGTGAGGAGCCTCGACACGATTACGCTAAAACCACAGGGCTTTAGATGAGCCACCATCACACTACGTGGGATTTTAGACAGGATATTCCGTATTTATGAAATGTCCTCCGGCATTAATGTTAGAGAAGCTGCCAAAACAAGGGAGCTGGTACAGAAATGTCAAACCAAAGTCGATGTTACTCATCTGGATGACAGATAACCTGCAGAAGGCTTTTGAAAGCATTTAGCTGAGTGATTCCTTTGGCTTCAGCTGTTTGGGAGCCACTACTTGGTGATCTGGTGCTTCCTGCACGCTTGGAGAAGCAGATTTAACCCCACCGAAGTTGCTCTTTATATCCTGACTTGTTCCTCTTTAGCCTGGACAAATCGAAGAATCCTTCTACCTCTCTAATTCTGCCCTGTGTGGGTTTTATTTCAAGAAATAAACATATAGAGTCTGTATATATAGACTATATATACTATAATATATACATACACACTCTAGAGTAAATATATAGATATATAATATATATATAACTATAATAATATACACACACTCTAGAGCGTTCTCTCTATATATACTCTAGAGTGTGTATATATATTATAGTACATATAGTCTATATACACACTCTATATTTCTTGAAAGTATCATATGTATACATAAACTTTGGTTCAACTGCAGAACACTATTTTCTATTTCTCTATCTCTGATTGACTCCTCTGGGAGTAAATTCATGATTCTGACAGGTTGGTAGCGTGGCTTAATGCTCCTGTGATCCCTTGAACGCATGGAATGTATTTACCTTGCTATTTTATCACACTGTGAGGAAGATCTTTATTTACACATGCATGTATTTGAATCGCTGGATTCTAACTTTCGGCGCACCGATGACTGACTTTGGTAATTTTAGAGAGAACGTAACCGGTTGCGAACCCCCCCTGTCTGAACGAGTGTGTAACAGGCGCCGTAAAAAAGCAGCGCAGGTCAGCGGTTCGGCGTAGTGGCACTCTGGGATCCACCTGAAGTATCTGAAAGCATCGTGGTGTTTCAAATAAATTAACTTGACTCGAACTGCCATGCACTGTTACAAAGCGGTGCCGTTAGCGTTGCCTCGCGTGCCGTTAAACGCTGGGTCCAGTGGAGTTGCTCTTCTTTCCTCGGCTGTGCTGTGATCGGGCTGAAACTTCCTGTGCTGTAACTCCTCGGTGGGCGCTGGCTTCTTAGTGGTGGTGCTTAATATGTGCAGGCTTCGACTTTGCTCTTCCCTTCGGCTGTACGTCCCCAGTACGTGTACTGGGAGCAAAGCCAGGTCTTCGAACTAAGCTGTTTCCCTGTTGACATCGCGGGGCGGTATTAATCTGAGCGTTGGCGTGGAGTGGTACCAACATCTTGGATGGGTATCCCTCATTGCACCTGTATGTATCTGTTTTGTCTTAAACTCTTTTCTACCATTAAGAGAGAACTCGTTCACCTCCAGGATTTATCAAATCTCTGGGACCACGTTGAAGACTCTCCAGTTTTTACAGTGTCTTCTGTAGATGCATTGCGAGGGGGAGTTTTTTGTATTTTCTCTTTTGTTTCTTCCTCTGCGCCACTTCTGTAGACAGCAGGGCTGTGCCAACCAGCAAAACAAGTGTCCATGCAGCCTTTTTTTTTCTTTTTATACCATACAGGTAAAAGGACCCATAAGGTTTGCACAAACGACGGTGTAATTCTATGACTTAAATTCATTGCTTTCAATAAAACGGTTCGGTGCAGGACAAGCGTTACAGACCGTGCTACTGTTTTATTTGCAGAGCCGTCTGAAGGAAGCTGTGCAGTTGTTGGAGGATTACAAGCATGGGACTTTGCCCCCAGGAGTCACCAACAAAGAGGTAAGAGGAAAAAGCCTTTTGTTAAATTCCTACTTCTTCCTGCAGTCTGAAGGAGGGCGGATGGGGTGGTATTTTAGGTTGTGCCTACAGTCAAATGCATTACTGCAGGGCTTTTTTGGTATTTCTACCAGTAAAACCCCCTACCGGCGCCGTTCAGTCGATTGCTGCCTTCTGCAATGTCGCTTCTGGTCCCTTGCAGCTCAACTGCTGGTATGTTAGGGTGAACTTGGCTTGTTCTGGAGTTCCCATGTTATAAACGTTGCTGAGCAGAAGTGACAGCAAGGGGCTTGCAATACAAACGTCCCAAGTTTTTTATTTAGAATAAGTAGAAAATTTGGGGTTTGTGACTTGCAGAGTTACCTGTTACCTTTGGCCAATGCTATCGCTTCCCTTTCCATTGCAAAGTGTGCTTGAACAATTAAAAAAAAAAAAAAAAAAGAAAAAGTAATTTTCTTTTTTTAGCTGAAGGAAACTTTGCTGTTGGTCCTGGAGGTTCTTGTGCCAGCAACTGTGATGCATCAGCCCCCTCTCCTACTGTGTTCCCATTGTTTATAATAATTGCCATAATTGCCATTCCTTCACTGAAATAAATGTTCTTTGGGCTACATATAACCCCCTGGATGTCCTCACGTTGTGGATGGTACCATCAGTAGTGGTCCTTTTTGCTGGGTGCTGTTCCTACTCTTGGGATGGAAGCTGAAGGAGGTTGTGGAAACCCCACTGGTGTGAAGGTCTTAGCATGGTTTAGGCTTTAGTTGTTGAGAAAAGGGTCATTTTTTGGTAGAACTTGATTCTGCTTTGGGATGGGCTGGGTGATCTCTCCAAGACCCTGTCAGTTCTGTTTTCTGGACTTCTGTCTGATATTCCTCTATGTGAACAGATAAAACTTGTGAAAACAGAGATGAATATCGCAAAGGGGCTAGGCTGCTTTTTGAGTTTTTTACCTCCAAATCAGTAGCGTGGAACAAAAATCATCAATTTTTTTTTCCTGTGGGTATTATCTCAAACTCTTTTCCTTATCTGTCCATGTGCGGACACCTGACTGTAACACCAACACAGGGGCTTTTTTGCGGTACGTGTTTGTGCATCGAGCACAAAAGGCTTCAGTCTTAATTTAATGCAATATAAAGAACGGTGTGAATTGGTTGGCAGACCTGCTTCAGGAGCCATAGGAAGCGGCCGTGCCAAAGGACCAGTGCACCTCCCAAGTGAACAGTGATGGAAATGGTAGAGAGCTCTTCTCCACAGCCTGTAGGTCAAATCATCCCCCAACCCCCTTTTTTTTTTTTCCCCCCCCCGTTCACCTGTGATAATTTCTTCTCATGAAAGACAGGTATAGCAGGTAAATGAAGAAAACTGAGCTTTGCATTCACTTTTCAAAAGTGGCTCCTTGTGTGGTAGGCGCCGTGTTGGGACAGCAGCATGGCTTCCACAAAAAATAAATGGGGAATATCCCCTCCCTGCATGATGTGTGGTACGAGGCGTTGCTCTTCTGGTCTTCTGATGTCACCACATTCTTTCAACCATAATCCCATGGTAAGAAAACAGAAACCGGGGCTTGAGGAAAGGAGAAAAGCAAAGGGTGATGCAGCAGCAGATGACTCAGTTGCCATCTGCCTTCAGGCAGATGAGGTACAAGTCATTCGCTGTGGCAAACCACGCAGGCTTTTGACCTACATTTGGGGTTTGCATAGTGACAAACCCAGGATATGCCCAGAGTTCATTCCCAATCGCGGTTAGAGGGAGCGAACAAAACTATCGCGTGTCTCGTTTCCCTCCGTCACGACAGTGTCTGCGGGAGGTGAACCTCAATAGGCAAGTTGAGGGGGGGTTGAGTGTAAAATAAAGGTATGGGGCGGAGGAGGAAAGAGAAAATGATGCCAGAAAATGCCTTTCCTAGAGAAATGTTAGCACATCAGTGTAAAAAATAATATTTTTATAGTAAAATCTTGACATGGTTCGCTTTGATCACAGTGTCAATTATGTTAGAGGGGTTTATGTAGTTTTGCTGACTGTAGGATAAAGTAGATCTCCCAGGAGATCCCTGGGGTGGAATTGCAGCATGTGGTTGTTATTTCTTTAAATACGCTTTTGCTGCATTAGTTAAACCAAACGACAGAGAGAGGTGAGCAAGCCCTGAGTAGATCCCATGAAGGCTGTGAGACTTGAACGTTCACCCAGGCTACTGCGACCCCTCTAAAAAGGGTAAAGATGGAAGGGACCCGAAAGCAGATGACAGTCGGTGCACGTGGGCTGCAGTGGGACAGGAGCAACCACAACTTACGGAGCAGCCGAAGGTGCCTTGTTAGCCTGGAGAAAGGGTCCATGAAGGCAGCAGGTCCTTCTTTGTTCCTGGAGTTGCCTGGTTGTAATGAAATGGGAAGTTGGGCACCAAATGCCAAAAATGCTGTTTTGCGCTCTTGTGATCCATCTGGGTGAAGGTGAGTGGGAACTTTTGACTAGGTTAATTGGGAGCTGCCCAACAACGATGGGCTGGCCAGCTCTTGGGCCACAACAGTGATGTTCCTTGCGGGGTGCCTGAAAACCCTTTGGTCTGAATCCTGCTCTTCTCCCAAGTGTGCTCTTGGGTGGACTTGAATAAACTGCTTGCCTGCGTATGGTTGCAGTGAAGCAGGTGAAAATCTTCAAAATGTGGCTGTTATCTCTTGTGAGAGCAAAAGATGGGGGAATGGGGGGAATATCTTTATCCTCTCAACCAGAGCCACCAATTTAGAAAAAAACTTCTCCTGTAGGAGGGCATTACTTTGCAGTTTTATGCCGTGGAATTGAAAATGACAATTAATCATTGCACACATGGCTATTCTTACGTGCTTTTCTTTTCTCATCAGAGGTGATCTTCGTAGTCTTTTGTTGACTTTTGTTGGTCCCATCCCCTGGGGCATCTTCTTGTCGTGCAGCTCACATGGTTCCATTCTGCCTTTGTGTTTACGGCTGCGCCGCAGTCGCAAAATAGCTCTGAGCTTCCAGCTTTGCCGGTGATGACCATTTCTACCAAAGAACCAAAATGCCCAGATGATCTGTAGGAACTGGGGTTTCACTGAATGCTAAGGTTGCGGTGAGATCGGGCGTTGGGTACTTCTAATCTCCATCAGCCAAATGTTCTCCTTCTCTGAGAGGGAGAGGAAGATCTAACAGTAAATCTGATGGGGCCAGGGCTGTGGTTGCTGTCTCTGCGTGGAGGACAGAGGGCTGGATGCAGCTCTCGGTGTCTGCCGTGAAACTTGCCCTCTGAGCATCGGTTGTTTTCTAACTCCAGGGACAGAGGGGAAGGTGGAGGGGAGCGTGCGGGGAGCTCTGGGTAGCTGGCAAGCTTGCCAGTGCTGAATTAAATGCGAGTGTGCCAGATATATACAGCTGTAAGTGTCTCATTAATTACTGGTGCATTCGCAGAACATACGATGTGCCAGTTGATTGCTTTGGGGGAGGGGAAGCGTCTCACTTGCATAGATATCACCCCAAATTTTGTACCTGTGAACCAAAGATGCCTGGAGAATACATTTATTGCTTTCCTAAAGCTAAGCTTTACCATTTTCATGGCTTTTCTGTGCACCGCTATCTGCAAGACGGACTCTGGCTACACGGCATTAACAATCTGCAGTTGTTCTAGTGCTAATTTGGGAAAGGGATTCAATGCAGCTCTGGAGAGGTGCCCAATTGTGGCTCGCGTGCATGGGTAGATGTTGGAATAAAAGACTGATCCGTCTGATGTTTTACATCGCCGATAACGGAGTGTCACACACACCTCTGATGCACTGATGGAGTTGCCGCGCGCTGGCAGAGGACCAGCAGATGAGAGGTAATTTGATTTTTGACCCATTTATTTATTTTTATATTTTTTCTTTACCCCTCTTTGACTGGGAGCAGAGCTAAACACCTCGTGTTCACTGTGGGCAAGAAGTGGATGCTGGAGCCGTTACTTGGCTCAGCTGACATGGTAACGCAATTGTATCCGAGAGAGGCTAATTTGCTGTTATTACTCATCAAAAAGGCTGGGTAGAACTTCACGTGATGCTCAGGAGAGAAGCGCTCAGCTTTATCTTCTTTATTTAAGAGCTGATTCAGGTTTGGTTGCCAGAGCCCCTTAGAGATGCAATTGCTACCCTCATACCAGGCTCTTCAGGCATGGCCTGGGTATGGCATGTGCATAGAAGAAATGCCTGAATGGTCCTCTAGGCTTCATAATCAGAATTAAAATCAACCTTAGAAGCCTCTAAAAATAACAGTTTGGGCAGAGTTTTAATGCATTAGCTTTCTAAGAACCCAACACACCCCCCCCCACCCCCCCCCAAATATCAGCTCTGAGATCAAGAAGACAAGTTGTTTTGACAGAGTTGTTTCACTAATCTCCTGACTGATCCACTTCTGTGGTATGGCGCGTTTGACAGTGCTCAAATTCCTGTTTTTTTCCCTCATTCAGAAATCCGTGGTTCTCATGAAGGATGGCAGGCAGTAGCTGAAAGCATAACAGCAGCTCGGCACAATCTATATCGCTTGCTGAAATGGTTTCGCCACATGAAAAATGGAAAATATAAAAGCCTAAAGCTATGTAACGTCAAGTATCTCCTGCACACTTATCTTCTTGACAGGGTTCTTGTAAAGCAAGTCTTTCTCTTCTGAATTTTCGGAGCAGATTTTTCAAGATGAGCTGAAATGGAACAATTATGGACTTTCTAAAGGAAAAAAAAACAACCCTCTGAAGAGCCATAATCCTCTAAAGCAGAAAAACCTCTGTGAAGCCATAATCTCTGCTCCAAAGGACTTTGCTCCAGTTCCCCATGACCATCTCTAAGCCAGTTTCCAGCACAAATGTGGCTTTGCTCCAGTTACTGGCTGTGAGATGATTCAGGGACACCAACACCGCCAACGCCTACACCTCTTCCACCTTCAGGTCTCTCACACTCATCCCCTAGCTCTTGCACTTGCTCTTGAACTGGAGTGATTTTACCGCTTGGGAAAATGACCATTAATTCAAGGTGGTAAAAACCTATTTCTTGGGCGTCATTAGCAAAAATGAAGAATTGATCTCTTCCCCGTCAATAGCTGCTAGACTGCTGATAGCTTTTTATTGAGGGAAACTATAGGGCTTTTTCCTACGTTAGGAAAATGTTTTAAAAACATGATTTTTATCATAGGTGTATCAGTTATGTGCTCAGTGAAACAGAGGATGAAGAGCTGCTTGATAAGTATTTATTCAGTGCTACGTATTGGAGCAAGAAAACGTGCTCCGGTCTCCACTTCTTCACCTTAGCTTATTCACCCAACTTTTTCTTTGAATATTTAAGAGCCCGACTTTTTTTTCATTAGCTATGAAGTTGGGAGTTTCACATTCCACTTCGTAAAATCACACCAACCAAACCCATTCTGTGTAGTGGAAAGACCCCCCACTGTAATTAAGCCCCATCTCTGACAGGCTCTTATGGTTTCATAATTCTTCTCCAAATAAAATCGGTAAGGCAACCATTTGGGGTTTATTTCTGTTCTCTTGGTCATTGGGGTTACATATTTTAACAGGACTGGAGAACACGCTTGGAGAACAAACTCCCTGAAGGTTTTGGGAGGGTTTGGTCTCCTGGTGGGAGATTTTGGGTGGTTGCGTGTCTGCGTTGGGTGATTTGAACTCCACAGATCCAGAAGTGTTTGGAGGAAGAAACAGCTGTTTCTTGTAATGGTTTAGAAGTATGACTGTTTGCTGTGAAAACCTCAAGAGAACTGGTGAGTTTAGTAAACTCTTTATTGCTTGGTTCTGTTTGGTGACCGCATCCATCCATGTCCCTCATTTGGCTCCTTCTGCAGCGGGTAAGTGCATTTGAAGTGCCAGAGTGTCATCTGATGGCATGTATCACAGAATCCCAGCATGGCAGGGGTTGGCAGGGCCCTCGGGAGCCCCCCCAGTGCCACCCCCCTGCCCAAGCAGGCTCACCCAGAGCAGGGGGCACAGGACAGCGGCCAGGCGGGGGTTGAAGATCTCCAGAGAAGGAGACTCCACAGCCCCCCTGGGCAGCCTGGGCCAGGGCTCGGGCACCCTCACAGTCAACAAGTTCTTCCTCCCGTTCACCTGGAACCTCTTTGCTTCAGTTTGTGCCCATGGCCCCTTGTCCTGGCGCTGGGCACCACTAAGAAGAGTCTGGCTCTGTCTTCATGACCCCCACCCTTGAGATATTTGTACGTGGTGATGAGATCCCCTCTCAGCCTTCTCTTCCTCAGGCTGAACAAGCCCAGCTCCCTCAGCCTTTTCTTGTAGGGGAGATGCCCCCCTTTCATCTCATCCTGGAGGAAGCTAGAAAGTAGTAGGATCGTTAGAAGTGGGGGGGGGGGGGGAAAGGAAATGTGTAGGGTCCATGTTGATGGGAGAAACTGGTTCGGTTGTCATTTCTGTCCTGTCTTTTCCAGCTCCGTAGCTACTGTTGTATTATTCATAGAATCATAGAATCACTTTGCTTGGAAAAGCCCTTTAAGATCATCGAGTCCAACCTTTAACCTAACCCTGCCATCCCACCACTAAACCCTGTCCCTAAGCACCTCATCTCTCCTTCTTTTAAATACCTCCAGGGATGGGGACTCGACCACCTCCCTGGGCAGCCCATTCCAGAGCCTGACAGCCCTTTCTGTGAAGAAGTTTTTCCTAATGTCCAACCTAAACCTGCCCTTCTACGCGGGTTTCTTCATCTCGGATACCCTTTGTGCTTCGTCCTCCTCATTTAAGCGCTCTCTCCTTACACTTACATGACCTTTTTAGCTTGCATTCCTTACAGACCGCTCTGCCGCAAGCGAGAGGGATGTCTTAAAAGGCCCAACTGCTGCAAGTCCTTTTCAATACCGGTTTCCACCGGTGGCTCCTGGGGTTGGCAGGATCCGGCCCTTCGCACGACGCTCCGGTGGCTGGTGCGAGCTGCGAGTGGGTAGGTGAAAATGACACAGACGAGTGCACCGGGAGCCAATTTGCAGCAGAAGGTATAGACTGTAACATATCCAATTCTAAACAGGGCAGGCAATTCCCCAAACTGCCTCCTGGAGGGAATCTCCGCTGGAGTAAAAAGGTTTCATTTGAGGGAATACTTTCTCCTATAAAAACAGGGGTGGTAAAATATCAGCCCGATAAGCGAGGAGGAAGAGCCAGCTTTGCTTAAAAGCGGCCGTTTCCTCTAGCTGGGGAGGGTTGGGTGCTGAGGTTTAGCCCTCAAAGCGAAAGGCTGTACCGACTGTGGGGCATAAGGATGTGGCTTTTGTCCTTTATCCTCAGGCTTCTTTCCCTAATTTGGAGGATTGCATCTGTGTCCTCTGCGTGTGTGTGTGAGTCCTTTTCCCAAACCTGTCCAACAGACCAGCACAGATTGGGGGAACAGATTGATGCTGGCATGTCAGCAGTGGTAAAAGTTAAGAGAAGCAGCACTCGGCGGCTATCAGATACAGAGAGATTTAAATCACGCCCGGTTTACGACACAGCTGCTTTTTACTGTGCGATTTTTTTTGGGGTGTTTTTTTTTGGTGTTTTTTTTTTTTTTTTTTTTTGGGCTCAGCGCTGCAGAAATGTGTAGAAAAACCCTCTTAAACATCGGTGAACATCGGATGTGGACAGAGATGCTCGGGCCCCGAAGATCCGCCTTGGGCGGACTGCAATAAGGTATCGGTGCTGGGGAGATTTCAGTATCAACTTCAGGCTGCTCTTGTCTTTCAGCTTCCCCCCCCCCCCAAATAAACCCAAAAACCCATGCCTTATATTTTTATTTTCTTTGCTAGAACTCCCTGCAGCAATTCCACACTTCCAGGGCAGGTTTAGGTTGGATATTGGGAAAAATTTCTTCCCCGCAAGGGCTGTCAAGCGCTGGAAGGGGCTGCCCAGGGAAGGGGTCGAGTCCCCAGCCCTGGGGGGATTGAACAGCCGGGCAGAGGCGGTGCTGAGGGCCAGGGTTTGGGGGTGGGATGGCAGGGGTAGGGGAACGGTTGGGCTGGGGGAGCTTCAAGGGCTTTGCCAACCTCAACGATTCTATGAGTCTATGAACTACAACGGCTGGCCTGCCCAGCAAAACGCGTCCTTTCCGTTGTGCGCTGAATCATTTTTTGAAATTGGGGTAGAAAATGCTGCTAAGCGATCAGCCTAATATCACTTGCTCCTCAGCTGCTGCTGCTCATTATTTGGGGTGATATTAGGCTGAGGAGCAAGTGATGCTCCGCGCCCCGATTTGCCCCATTTGTAGATCTGTACCACTCCATCCTAAAAACTTCATCTCTAAGCAAGAAGTCGAACACAGCCACCAAAAGACGGTGATGAAGGTTCATGGTCCTCTTCTACCTCCCTTCTGTCCCTTCGGTCCTGATCTCAGCCTGGCACCCCGGCTTCTCCCTATGGTCCTGCCAGCAGAGAGAGGTAAAGAGCCACAAAATAGAAGTGTCTGAGGGTGCTTCGAGTGCCTTGAGCGAGGACTTGCAAGAGCGAACGATGCTTTTTCTGTGCAAGGTTTTAAATTTTTTTTTTTTTTTTTTTTTTTAATACCAGCCTGGGGCCAACAAGCGGTTGAAAAACTTGTAGAATTCACTAAATGCAACCGTTGTACGTCTTGCAAGCCATTAGCCTTACAGAGGTGGCTCTGCCCTTAAATACGCACCCCCAATAAAGACGGTCCCTATGAAATTTGTCATTCCCTGAACTTTACATGTGAACTGGTACAAATTTGTTCCGTGCCCAGAATATTGCAAGGCAAAGCGCGATGCCATGGCAGCATGAGCTGATCTAAGTCAGCACTGCCATGTCTCTGCCTCCTCTCCTCCCGGCCATGTGTTCCCACCTCCTTGCTGGCTTGCACTGGCACAGCTGGTTCAGAGAGCTGATCTTAATAAAAACTAAAGCTCCCTTCCCCCACTCCCAAAATGCTTCATTTTTTTTGACTCGAGCAGCTCCTTACATTTTTTTGCACTCCATGTACAACCTAGGGGACAGAGCGCGCGCCGAAGACTGGGAGGGATGGTGGGGCTGTGGTACCACAAACCAGCTTGAGCTGCTGAAGATAGGTCTGTGATGGAGGTAGGAAATTAATCCAGGTTTCATAAGGCCAAGACTAAACATCTTGCGCTGTGGCTCTTTTGCTGACTCCGAGACACCAGGGGTTTAGCTTTTTGATCCGTCGGGATCTTCCTCTTTGTCTTCTGTAGGATCGTAGGCTAATTCAGGCTGGAGGGGACCTCAAGAGGTCATCTAGTCCAACACAGATCTCTAGATTTACTGCTGGAAATCTGTCTGTCCGTTTGACTGTGTGCGTACTTACACGTGTGGGTTAAGATGCATGAAAATTTATTTGTTAGAAAACAAGATAGCAGCGAGACAGCTCTATTACCCGCCTTCGTACCCGTAGAAACTCCACCCCGAAAGCTTCACCCCTTCAGCGTAAGGGGGTGGTTGGAGGGGGGGGGGGGGAAAAAAATTAAAAATAAACCCAAACTGAATGATCTGTGGTGAGAGGAAAAATGCAGCTTTTTGAGATTGTCCCTTGGAGACAGACACTTGCTATTCTCCAGCCAGCCCCTTCCTGCGAGCGTTGGCGGAGCATGAACCGTGGCGTGTCAGTTGTGACTTCTCACTCTTCAGCCTTTCCAAATGCAGTTTTGGCAACTTGCTGTTTTGAAACTGTTTCATTTCTTCCCCATTAGTATCAGTGAAGTGAAAAGAGGCTCACCAGCTTAATGGGCATGTATTTATTACTGTGTTCCTCCTTCAATCATGTTAGCAGCGGGAAGAGCCGCTCATGCTGTCCCAGGCACAGCAGAGGACAATGGATCTATCAGAGTCTAAACAGCATCCCTTTTGGGGAATAATAGCTTTTCCTAACAGTGTTGATGAAGAGCGAAGAGGTCCATTTGCAGTAAACTGTACTTTTTTTTTTTTTTTTTTTTTTTTGTATTTTCCCCCTGGTCTCTGGCAAGGTACGATAAACCGTAGATGTATCGGTTGTCCTGCTGCTTCCTTTTCTTTGCGAGGAAGTAGCCCGCTTGCCGGTCCAAGGGCTGAACTTGGACCTTCTCCCTTCTGCAATCTCAATATTCTTTGTGACGCTGAGATGGTCCAAGATAGGTCAAACATTTTAGGCAGCGTTTCCAGGCTGTCAGAGGAGCTGGAGAGCTTGGGCAGAAGCGTCGTAGGTTCATGCCCCTTAAAGAAACTGCGCTAAATGCTGCTGTTGATGCTCTCACGCCGTTACAAACCGTCTTGGCTTCACCTCATTGTCTGGGGATTAAGAGAGGTTATCGAAAGTCGCATCTAGATTACAAATCAAATTAGATTTGCAAGCCCTGGGTGGCTAAAATAAGATGGAACAAATCTGATCTTGAGCAACCTAGTTGGATTAGCAAGCCTGGTTTCCAAAAGCTGTACTTTAAAGCATGCAATGGCATCTAAGTCCTTCTGCAGCCCTGGTGCAAGTGATGGCTTTCTGTGGGTGCTTCTTACTCTGCCTAAGTCTTCCCAGTAGAAGGCTGTGAGGATTAATTAGTTAATGTTTATTGAGTGCTGCGAAGCTGCAAAGTGTTATTTAAGTGCTATCTTTTTTTATCAGTCGGGACTTGGTTCTGTTTCCACCTACACTTGGTTTTGTATCTGTGCAAATCCGTGTGTCGCACTGCAATTGCTCGTGGTCGCCAGCCCGGTTCCCAAGGCCGAGGCGCTTGCCTTGCCGTGCTGCGGTGCAGGCAGGTATCTCAGCCGATGCTCTTCGACGTGTGCATTTGTTCGAAGGCTTTATGGTCCTGCAGATGGGCAACAGCTCCTCATGCTGCAACTCAACGATGCTTTAGGACAGGGAAGGAGTTTTCCATCAGCATCCAAGAAGAGCTTCTGGTGCCTCTTCTGCTGACTTATTTCAGAGCCAGGTAGAGGGCAGAAAACATAGAGATGCCCTGTGGGATTTATCCCACACATTGAGTCATCTGAGCTTTATCTCCTTAGAGCTAAAACCTTTTTAACGTAAAGATCGTGCCCCTGTACTCGGTGCTGGTGAGGCCGCACCTCGAATACTGTGTTCAGTTTTGGGCCCCTCACTACAAGAAAGATGTTGCATTGCTGGAACATGTCCAGAGGAGAGCAACCAAGCTGGGGAGGGGTCTGGAACACAAGTCATACGAGGAGCGGCTGAGGGACCTGGGGGTGTTTAGTCTGGAGAAGAGGAGGCTGAGGGGAGCCCTGATCGCCCTCTACAGCTGCCTGACAGGAGGCTGTAGCGAGGTGGGGGTCGGCCTCTTCTCCCTGGTAACGGACGATAGGACGAGGGGGAATGGCTTGAAGCTGCGCCAGGGCAGGTTTAGGCTGGACATTAGGAAAAACTTCTTCACGGAAAGGGTTGTCAGGCTCTGGAACGGGCTGCCCAGGGAGGTGGTGGAGTCCTTATCCCTGGAGGGATTTAAAAGAAGGAGAGATGAGGTGCTTAGGGACATGGTTTAGTGGTGGGATGGCAGGGTTAGGTTAAAGGTTGGACTCGATGATCTTAAAGGTCTTTTCCAACCAAAGTGATTCTATGATTCTATGATTATTAGGAGCAGGGTTGTAAAAGCTTCATTGGTGAGATTTCCTGCTGAGGAGCAAGTGCAGGCAGTGGTTTATGTTACCTTGTTTTCCATCTTTATTAGTAAAGCCAGATGTCAGATTCCATATATATTGGGGAGTAAGGTTAGGCACATCAGCCAGGTTTGCAGACATTCAGGTGACATTAAACGTGGAACCAAAAAGTCTGGGATTCCACCATTGTAACTCTATAAATCTTGCTAAAAGCATTTGGCCCTAATGGAATGCTTTGGCTGGAGCTTGTGGTGTGCATTTGTCTCTAGGTTAAACATCACTTTGCAAGAAGTGGGATTTTGGGACTGAAGCTGGAGGGAAGTGGGAGAACGCCATGCTATACAAAAAGGATGTGGACAGGCTGGAAGGGGTCCAGAGCAGGGCCACCAAGGGGATCCAAGGACTGGGAAGCCTCTCTCAGCTGTATGGGGATGGGCTGGGAGTGCTGGGTTTGTTCAGCCTTGAGCAGAGGAGGCTCAGAGGGGATCTCATCACCACGTACCAGTACCTAAGCGGTGGCTACAAGGAAGATAGACACTCCCTTTTCACAAGGAGTCCCATGGAGAGGACAAGGGGGAATGGACACAAGTTGCTCTTGGGGAGATCCCCATTAGACACAAGAGGGAAATTTTTCAGCATGAGAACAGTCACACATTGGAATAATCTCCCCAAGGGAGGGGTTGACTCCACCACATTGGACACTTTCAAGCCTCAGCTGGACAGGGTGCTGGGCCATCTTGTCTAGGCTGTGCTCTTGCCCAGAAAGGTTGGACCAGATGATCCTTGAGGTCCCTTCCAACCTAGGATTCTATGATTCTATGAAAGCATGAGTGATCGCACTCCTGGGGGAGAAAGTATGGGTGGAGAGTGAAGCAGAACGCATCGTAGCTCTGTCAGGCTGCACCAACCTGCCTTGTGTTTGGCACTGGTGTTCCATTTTAGTGAAATACTAAAAATTGGTGGATACTTATTGCTTTTCATGTTATGTGCCGGGAGGTTCTGGGGATGTTGCCTGGGGTGGACTGACCACCATAAAGGTCTTTAACAACTAGGAAGGCAGTAGGGCAAAAAGTGGTGCTGTAAGAGGATGATATGTTGGAGAGTGCAATGGAGTGGGCACTTGGGAGATCTTCATCCATAACCGTGTAAAGTTAAAACCCAGCAAAACCTCTCAGAAGCGTGGTGAAATACAAGTGAAATAATGACGATGAGAAGCACCTGCTGTCTAGGATGGACCTTCTATTTCAGCAAGCGGGGCCTCAGCAGTGAGGCCATGGCCAGATGTTCTTCCCTAGCTGCACTGGCTACAGACATGGCTTTCTTGCCAAAAGGGCTGCGAGGAGCAGTTTCAAATGGAGATGTCCCACGGTACTGCTGGCAAAGGGGATCATGTGAGTTTTCCAGTGTGTTTAACCTAGTAATGAAGAATAATGTGAGCTAACCCTGCTGACGGGGTGTGGGTGATGCTGCTGAGTGCTCCTGGTTCAAGCTGGTGGCCCTGAGGGAAGGACCAGATCTGCTCAGCTACATTTGTGTGAGATCTGTTTGGAAAAGGTGTAGTGCTTAAGTTTGGGATCCCTAAATGCTCTAGCATAAAATCTTTCTTTAACTTTCATCAAACTGCCATTGGAGGTTTAGGTTGGACATTAGGAAATACTCCTTCCCCAAAAGGGTTGTCAAGCACTGGAAGGGGTCGAGTCCCCACCCCTGGGGGGATTTAAAAGCCGGGCAGAGGCAGTGCTGAGGGCCAGGGTTTGGGGGTGGGATGGCAAGGTTAGGGGAATGGTTGGGCTTGATGAGCTTAAAGGTCTTTTCCAACCTAAACGATTCTATGATTCAGTGATTCTATATCTTTGCAAGTGGTGCTGAAGTCGGTACAAGCTGCAGGTGCTTGATGCTTCGGGATGTTTTTACATCTTGAGCCAAACCCAATTTGAGCAAGAACTAACCATATAGGTCCCATCTTAAAGTCAACAGAGAGAAGCAAGCAATGCTGGAGTGCGGGTTGTCCAGCCTGTACTGGTCAGCCTGTTTTCTACCTGCTGATATAAAGGAAATCCAGAGAATTTGCTGCTGTAGGTGTTTATTATGTCGCAGACGTCTGGTAGAGGGGATGAGTCCCACCTCCAGTGTCCTACTCTGGCCATTTGACCCCCTTAAGGGACCTAGAATGAAGTTAAAACTTGTTCAGAGTCATCATTATCGCTTGATGCTAATGCGATGCTTGATCCCTGGTGCTGGTCTGAAGTGTTCCTCAGTGCATTTTCCAAGCACAGTGAGTTACACCTTTTGAGCAAGGTTTTCTTTTTTTTTTTTCCCTCCTGTTTTTTCCTCTGGTTTTGTATCATTTAAGCAACTGAGATTATTGGAAAGTGCATCTGGTTTTGGAGGCCGTCCCCTCCGAATGGCCATGCACATGAAAGCAGCTTGCTTTTCTTCCTCAGAACGAGCTTTGCTGCATTACACGTTCCGCTCCCGACACCCAGTATTTGGAATGCAGTGTGGGATAGGTAATCTGAGCTTTGCTTTAATAAACCTTGCAAATCCCAGAGTGTGAAACTACTGGCAATTTCTGATGGGGTGCAAACTCCAGGCTGTTACCTTACTAAAATGAAGATTTCGTGGATGCAGGTGGGGTCTTGTGAAAGGGTGAGAACCTGCCTGATGGAGTGGGAAGGGGACGAGCAGATTTTGAGGTGGAACTCTGTCTCCACTTGACTGGACAAATGAAATAAATTAACTAAAAAGACTCATTCTTCTGAGGATTTCCTCTTTGACCTTGTCTTTACTCGGGGAATTTTTGCTGTGAGTGCTGATGGTGCAAAGTCTGACACGGGTAGACCACTTAGTCTTTGCAGAACTTAAGCTGCTGTGTTTTCTCTTGCACGTAGGGCTCATCTACCATGTGAATCCTCATTAGCTCTTTGAAAATAACTGTGCCTTGTCATTAGGCGTGTCTAACGTGCTGTTAATCAGTAAGGGCTTTTCTCTGTAGAGTTATTCCTGACGTGGCATATCCAGAGCATGCACCCATGGCTTTATGATCATTTCAATGCCTACTACTGTATTGTGCAAGGGACTCGGATCCTGTTGGCACATACCATGGAGGGAGGGAAGTGTTAGAGCATCCGTTACAGATTCCCGACATCAAATCTGCCTTCGTGTCTCCACTGACTGTAGGGAGGTGGTTGCTGGCAATGCAAGGGAGTAGGTGGTGTGAATCTGTCAGTGCTTTCCTGACCTTAGACACCCAAGGCCAACTTCAGCAATGTAGTATCATAGAAGAGAATCCTAGAAACATTAATGTTGGAAAAGACTTCCAAGATCATCAAGTCCAACCGTCAACCCAACAGCACCACGGCTACTAAACCATGCCCTGAAGTGCCACGTCTACACGTTTTTTGAATACCTCCAGGGATGGGGACTCCACCACCTCTCTGGGCAGCCCGTTGGTGGTCTGGACACTGCCAAATGCACTTGCGTAGCTTGGAGCTGGCCTCTTCTTTTAGCAGCATTGGAGCTGGCTGTAAATAAGGGTGAACAATTTGTAAACGTGGTTTTCTAATCTAGGTAAAACTTTGTGCAGCGGGGAGTAGGGAAATATCCCATCTTTGAATCCAGGACCATGAAATCTTACTGTATTTAATAGGAGGGAAGTTAATATCTTAAGAATAACTGTTATCCTTTCTACTGTTTTTATAGTGGCAGTGTTAGCTAATAGATTTGGGCTGGGTATATTCTTTAAATAAATACTTTTTTTTTTTTTGGAAAGCTATCTCTAAGCTGCGATTCTGCTGCTAAATAAGGAACGCTAATGAATGTCCCATCAACCAAAGGTCATATCTATTCCCCAAGAGTTATTGCAGTCGCTGGCTCCTTACCACAGCTTTGGTTCTCTTTGCGTCATGGCAGTCCCCTTCCTTAAGTGGCATAAACATGTAATGCTTCTGTATAACCGAGTGCAGTTCCCAAATGCCGGGTTGTAAAGCTGTCTGCTGTAGGTGGTGAGCAAAGCGGTGAGTATCTCTTCCTCAAAAAATTGTAGAGAAAACCAGAATCCTGGGAAGGATGGGTGGAAATCTCATCCATGAGTCCAGTGTCCTGAAATGCTCGTGCTGGGAGCACTTGTGAATGGTCCTGGAGCTGATTCCTCCATGACCATGAAGGACATCTCTGTGAAGCAGAGTCTGATCTGTCCTGGTGGAAGGTTGCAGTGGCCAAAGGCTGAGGAAACTGGAATGGGTTGCCCAGAGAGGTGGTGGAGGCCCCATCCCTGGGAACATCCAAGACCAGGTTGGACGGGGCTCTGAGCAACCTGATCTGGTTGGAGATGTCCCTGCTCCCTGCAGGGGGCTTTGACTGGGTGACCCTTCCAACCCAAAACATTCTATGATTCTATGAAACTTGTCCATTGCTGCCCGCGTAGGTTGCTGGGCAGATAGTGGAATATGCTAATGGTGCTCCAATGCTCCTGCCCCCTTGTCATCTGGGCTTCTTGGGTGTAAACCCATGTATGAGCAGGTTTGGTTCTTGCACCCAAATCTGAATGGTGGCAAAACCCCTCTGTAGCTTTGAGGCAGGAATATACAGCAAAGCCGACATAGAGGAAGATCATCCATTACAGGAGACCCACCCAGCATAGGCTGACTATATTTAGAGATCGTGAACCTAAATCTAACATAAATTGAGCACGAATCTGGAGTCGTTCCACGTGCTCCAGTGAAGATGCTTTGGATTCATGCTAGTGTAAATGAGATCAAAATCTGGCTGCTTCTCGAAGATGGCCGGAGAGTGCGTGAATGAAATCCCCAGCAAAAATAGAGACTGGCTCTCAGAAACGAGCCCCCCAGCTGGTGAGACTCGTCAGAGCACTGGAGCTATTGAAAAATGCTGCAGACAGAAAATGAATTAGAGGATAAAAAAGTGAAAATGAGCTGGCAGAATCTTTAGGTGACTCATCAGGTGCATCTTGTAAAGTCTCTTTCTGAGAAGTAATGAAATCGCATGTTCTAACAATATTTGCACTGCAGCAGGAAAATGCATAAATATTGGGATCAATTAATGAAATTATCTAATTTGACCAAAAAAGCCCTAGCGCTGGCTCAGAAACCATCCCTCTTCCTTTTTGCTAGTCTTGGTGCTTGCAGTCGGAGAGGAAAATCCTGTGGTTTTGTTTCACATCACAGATAGGCGGGACCTGGGTAGCCACAGGGCTACTGTGATGCTTTGGGCAGTGATCTGCAGCTCGAGGACTTCCACTTTCACCCCATGGAAGTTCTCGAGCTGGTGGGCAGGCAGGTGCAGAAAAGCCCTGGCAGCTGTCTGGGCATGCAGCCTCCCACCCTTTGGATTTTAGGATTGGTGAGGGTATACACACCTTGTCTCTGCCAACCCCAAAGGTTGTCTCTTTGTGTCCCTCGACCTCTGTTTTTCAACTGTAAAATGGGGAGTGATGATTTTCCTTAAAAAGGAAAGCTTCCCTCAGGAAGGAGTCCTGTGGATATGTGCATCAGCCTGTGACATTTAGATATTCCAGTAACTCGTCGCATGTGCTGGGGTTCACCATGGAACTTCAATTCTGGAGCAAGAGCTGCGTTTGGAGTGAAATACTGGGATTGCTGGTATCGATGGGTCAATCTATGCTATTTATAACCCAGTAATTACCTTATTCCAATGGTATTTTAATGGATTTGTATTTGGTGAAGACACTAAACCTCGGGTGAAGAAGAATGGCTTAATTTATACCGTAATAATGACGAAATCCAAGCATGAATGCCTGTATTGCAGAACACGCGCATGGCGCTTGGGTGGGTATTCTGGTGGGTAATCGTGAGCTCTCCAAGCAAAAAGAGCTATCACCAGCTTCAGATTTATCAACAGCAAGAGCAGAACTCATCAGGTTAGCCTACCCTTGGATTGGCACCGCTACAACTGTTGTTGGAATAATTTGTCTGGTTTCTGGCGTCCTCGATTCAAGAGGATGTTGACAAATTGGAAAGATGTAAAAGAGCCACGAGGGTGGTTAAAAGATTGGCAAACGTGCCTTGCCAACGAAACAGCCAGTCTCCTGGCTCGGAGGAATTTTATATTTTGTTTTTTTCTTTAAGTGCAGGTTAAAGGGTGGCTTTAGCAGCTCCGAGTACCTGTGTGAAGAACAAAAATAGACGGCGCCGGCAGCTGTCAGACAGAGGTGCAACACAAGCCGGTGCCTGGAAGTTGAAGCCAGACTTGAGCTGAGCAGAACAGTTCTTAATAGGAAAAGCAGTTGATCTGTTGTGGTATTTCACAGGAGTCCTGGTTCTTCATCCTTCTCTAGAGTTATATACATCAAAATGGAGATTTTTTTTTTTTTTTTTTTAAGGTTATAATTTGCATTTAGGTGTAATTTTTGGAGGAAAGCCTTCTGGCTTTATTAAGTGGGGGGCAAACCATGGGTTTATGTATATGCCTGCACATCTCTCAATGTTGTGCACCTCCTCATTAGCTCTATCTGCACCTCATGGATGATGTTTCTTCCTCGGTGCTTGTAGAGCTCCACTGTCTGAGCCAGATTTGAGGTGTTTTGATGCTGCCGAGTTACAGTCAGTAAATAACAGTCGGCACTCGTGAGAGTTTTAAACGAGATTTTTTTCCTCTTCGCGAGCATTTGTCGGCGCGTTTCCCTTGTGAAGAAATGAAAACTAGCGGTGGTTTATTCTGAATCCAGGTTTTATTTGAAGAGATGCTTCTCGCCTTTCCCTGCAGGGCTCGCTCCACCTTTGTTCCCCAGCAAGGCTCCATTTCCGCAGGAAGCTCGCCCTAGGAGAGGCTGTGCTAAATTTACCTTGAGATCTACGCGCGGCAGAGTTGCGGAGATAATTCTCCATTTGTAAAGCTTATCGCCGAGCGGGAGGTCTGGCTCTTGTTGTTCTTTCTTACCACTCAATATAAGAAAGAATATCTTCTCTACCTGGCTGGTCATACTGGCCACAGACTGGAAGAGGCTCGGTGTGTGTAAAGGGTCTTTAAATACACCCAGGAAGGGTGCAGAAAATGCATCTGTTTTAAAGCAGTCCCTCGCGTTCGTTTACTACAGCAGCTATAAAATGAGTATTTGGGGTTTGGTATAAAACTACACTGCTCGGGTTTTTTTTAAACACGATCTTCTCTTTTATTTTTCTAGCTGTGGGGAGCTCAAAAAATAAAGCAGGTAATAAGCTTTTTTTTTTTTATATTTCATGGTTGTTTGCAATTATTGCTGCTTTTTTTCCGCTAAGCGATGCTGTCCTCTTCTCCATTATTGGCTTTGCCAGTTGCTGTTTTGTCTTGCCGCAGAAATGTAAATGCAGAGAACGCTGTTGCCACCAGAGAGTCTGATTTTTTTTTTTTTTTTTTTTGTATTTATATATTTTGATGTCTTCATTTTCTCCTTCCTGTCTAGTCAAGAGATTTCTTGTCTCCAGTCTTTTGAAAATAGTTTGACAGTTCTTTGGTAAGGCTCGTAGCTGTGTCGTACCTTCCTCTTCTGCAGTCCCGGATCGCTGGGGGGTTGATTTTTCATCCCCAGCCAGTTAATGCCAGCGCGACCGCCTGGGCTCACCATAAAATTTGGTAAAAATGGGCCAAATGAGCTTCATTGTCTCTTTCTCAAACAGATTTAGGATTTCTGTGCAGGTTGGGTTGTCCATGCCAGCGTTGCCTGAGAAGCTCTGGATACACGTGAAGGTTGAATTATCTGGCCTATCCAAATCCCGTGGCATGGGAGGGGATTTTATTTGTGGTGACCCTTGTGGTGACAGCCCGAGTGACCCATACCTGCATGTTTTTATCCCAACTCAGACGGATCCTGAAGCAGCATTTCAGGTTCCCTATGGCGTGCTGTGCGGGCATACCTGCAGGTGGGGAAGATGTTCCCCGGAATGAATCCATCCGCCGAGGCTGAGCCACACACATCCTTCCAAAGGTCTCCTGTGACCCCTTCACTTCATAAGTAGCATGAAGTGATTTACACCCCCGTTCCCTCTCGAGCAGGAGGTCCTGCCCTCCCCATCCTTCTGCCACCACGAGGGCTTTTCCCTACTTTCGTAGGGCAGAGTTTCAGCCAGGACATTAAACTGCACCTCGGTGGAGATCCTGAAAACAGGCAGGGACAGAAAATAGGTTTCCCTTTTCCCTTCCTAAATCTGCTTTGCTCCCCCTCAGGGGTAAGGTTGGCCCTTGGGGCCATTATAGTACCAAGAAAGAGCCGCTTCCTATGTTTCAGGTTAAATTATTTACTCCTAAATTATTAATGTATGCTAAATCATTGAAGGAGAGGGGAAAGCAGTGGCAGGAGGAGGTTTTGTGGAGGCTGCTGAGCAATAACGGCCTTTGGTCGGAGCTGCAGAAGCAAGGAGGGTGCCAAGACGCAGCGGTCCCCTGGTCCCCCCGGTGGAGGTGCTGTCTGTAGAGGCTGGGCGCTGGCTTCGCTGCGCTTTGCCAACTGTTGCTGTGCCTTCACCGTGTCCTTTTGCTGACTCTTTTACAGGCCATCATCCATCCCGATACGAATGAGACCATCTTCATGCCTTTCCGAATGTCAGGTATAGTATGGCCCGGTCAGACAATCATTAATTTTCCTGGGAATTTGTACAAATTGTTGTGGGTTTTTTTTTGTTTTCCCCCTGGTTTTTGAATTGCATCTTGACAACATTTAGATCAAGAACAGAAAGTAATTCAAATGCCTAAATCCCTCTGCAGTCGGGGAGAGTTAGGATCCTAAATGCCTATGTGGAATCCAGTGCTTAATATTTTCCTTTCCTTCAGATGTTTTAACGTGGACTCAAGCTAATGCCTTTTCTGGCATTTTTGAGGTATCCGTCACTATAATGGGCATTTTAATTTAGTAAACAGGGAAACTTGGTGGTTCAGCTTAGGGTTTTACTCTCCAGGAGAGAATAGGCTGAGCCCCGTTTTCCCATGTGCGGTGGTACCCAACAGCCCTGGCACTGGGAGCCCAGAAAGGATCAGCTTGTCCATGGCTCAACCAGGCTGCTTAATTATTAAATTGCCATTTTGGGAATTCGCCTTCCCATTTTGGGGTGTCCCTCTGCCATGCACAGGTCCACACCTACCTCTGTGGTGGGTTGAATAGCAGCTCTCTTGAGGATCCAAGCGCAGCCTTGGTCCTTTCCCAAAGAACCTATTAAAATACATAGGACCTTTTCCATATTTTTGGGGGTGGAGCATCTTCACCTGAATAGTGGGCACAGGGGAAAAATAACAGGCTTGGTGGGTATTGTTCTCCAGATCTTTGAAGAAGGGTGATGTTGAGGGTGAAGTGGAGGGAAAAAAAAGCCAGGACCCACTGCTTTCCTGCCTTGTTCTGTATTTTTTTTAGATTTTTCTTCCTCTCGGGTCCTTGCCCTTTCCGCCTGTAAATTGGATCCATGAGGCTTAATGCAGTAATATTGGTAAAATGCTCTGAGACCTTCAAGTGGAAGTCATAGAGATGAATTATAATTAGCACAAAAATTGGCAGACTTAGCAGGGGAAAAATGTGAAGCATTTGATTTTTGTGGCGCTCGATAAGATTTGGGGTAAAGGCTGATCTCTAATATAGAGAGCTTTAACTTACACCTATGATTGAAATAGTCCCTCGCTCCTCCGTGATGCAAATGTAATTTCTTCAGCTTATACCCTGCTCCTTTTACTACTGACCTGGAAATAAATAAGCTCTCCTGGTATAAAGTCACTAGCGGAGAGGTTGAGAAAGCAGATGGGGAAAGAGGGAGGTCCCACCTATGGTGGCGTGGTCCTGCTCCTTACCTGGCACGGCTCTCCAGCTTGTTAGATGGCTTCACCAGTGTCTTCAGCGTGCTAGCCTGGTGGGACTGGGCGCAACCAGAGGGGAAGGGGCGCAGAAAGCTGGAGAGTTTTCTCCTGGGTTAGTGAGGGTAGGTTGTGGGAGGGTCTGATGAGCAACAGAGCTGGCATGAGGGAGGGAACAGATTGCGTGACTGAGCCTGGGAAGGGGGGCAGGATCTCCCCCTTTCCGTGGCAGCAAGCCACTAGGTCAGCTCAGATAGCACCACTGCGGCGTCATCCAGCTCCTCCGGGTCTGGACCAAGCAGCTCCTGGTCTGAGCTGTCATCCCTTCGCTTCTACTGCTTTCAGTTTTTGCTGGCTGCCTAGCCCAGCTCAACAACATGATGCCCTCTGAAGTGCACATGCCCCATACTGGCACAGACTGGGTTTACTGGAGTAAGCTTTAGGGTCTAGACGTTATATGTTTCAAGGAAACTCTTAGACTGCAACCCAAGAAAATCAAACAGAGGATGGGAAGGAGATTGGGCAAAAATCAGGAGGCTGCTCCAGCTGATGCTTGGAGCATCAGGTGTAGGTCCACAGATGTCCCCGTGGTGGTACGGAGCTGGTGGAGGTGAGTGCAGCCCATCACGCGAGGCGTGGCTTCTCCCCTAACCTGGCAGATGCCTTAGATGTGATTTTATTTTTTTTCCATCCCAAAACGGCATATTAAAATGCATGCATCTCTTTTTTTTTTTTTTTTTTTTTTTTTTTTTTTTAATAGGTTACATTCCCTTTGGAACACCCATCGTAAGTATTTTAACATCTCTCCCCCCTTTGTTTGCGAGTACCAAGAAGCGCATTTTTTAGCAGTCGCAGACAGTTCTCCAAATTCCACCCTACCTCCTCGCCACACGTTCGCGCAGGATTCCCACCTTCCCCATCGCACGTTTGCAAGGGCTCCATCGTGTAAAACCTGCCCTACGGACGTTGTGCTCAGGGTTATTTACCTATTTACCGTCTTTCGCCCAGCCCCCTGCAACATCTTCAACTTCATCTTTCCCTTCTGGAAAGGGAAGACCAAGATGAGCTCATTGCCTGCAAAATGCAACTTCTGCAACTCTCAGATTTCATCTCTGGACACTTCCCCCCCCCCCCCCCCCATTTGCATGTTTTACAAGTCACTTCCCAAACGTGATGAGCTACAGCACGGCGAGGCCCATGTCGTGCGCTCTCGTCTCGATTAATTAAAACGGCGAGTGCTTTCCGTGGGGTTATTGCTGAAGGCTTTTTTAGTTTGTGGTTGTGATTGTGAAATTTGTAAGCGTTTGGGTGCTCTTGATAGCGAAAGCCAGACGGGAGATAATCCTGCCTGTCTTCCTAATGCTGAAACCTCAGCTCATGTTTGGGAACAGCCACGGTTAATTAACCCCATTTTATGAATGGGGAAACTGAGGCACGCGGTTTTGCCCCACATCACCCAAAGTTGGTGCCAGAAGGTAGCTGGCCCTCCTATAGCCGCCAGCTCTTGGCTCAGCTTATTAGATCACGCATGTTAAAATGGTGGAGGGAGCAAAATCTGCTGAATTCAGTATTCCCAAACCTGGTGGTCCGTGGCATCGTGCTCATTCAAAGGTAATGATCCTTTCCCAAACGGCAGTAGCCCGGTCGCTAGCACCTAAAGGCAGAAATCGTCGCGGCTATTACTATTTGTTGTCATGCGTGAGGGTTTGGTGGTAACTTTGTATGGGGCATTTTAAAAGAAAAGGTTAAACAAAAATGAGTTAACGATCAAATTGACAATGAAATCGGCCCAAATCCAGAGCTGTCAGAGGAGCCGAGAGCTGTCAGATGAGCCCAATTTCACTAGCTGTAAAGGATAAACTGGAACCTCTTGTCATTTAAAAAAAAAAAAAAAAAAAAAGAAAAAAAAAAGAAAAAAAAAAAAAGAAAAAAAACCCAAACGTTTCAAATGTTAAAATTAAAATGTAACATTTATGCCAATCGATCTGTGAAATTTAGTGACAAAATTGGCAGCCTGCTCTAGCATAAAAACAGTTTGAGTCTTGCATTTCACATAGGGGGATGGGATTTCCTCAAGAGAGACTTAATGTGCCGGCGGTGGGCTCTGGTGGAGCGCGCGTGGCTCTCCTCGCCCGCCGCGCCGTGCCGCCGTGCCATTGCGCCCGCGCTAATTTTCCCGGTGTTCGGGGGGGTCAGTTAAACGCCCGGCATAGATTCCACCAAAGATGTGATCTGATCGTGTATTAACAGGTTTACCGCCTATCCATCAATACATAATGCTGCCCATATATGTGATTTTTTTTTTTTTTTCCCCCCCACCCCCCTATAGCTACTGCAAAATAATTCAGGATGGTTTAGCTCATTGTGAAAGAGATTAAGGTCTTGCTGAAAATAATAATTTCTTTTCGGGCTGAAGCGGCTACTCCCCTGACACAACCAAATCCTGTGGCTGTTTATTCTTTCCCCGAGTTGCAGTTGTTTGCTTTTCATTTTAGCCTCTGTCCTTTCCGCGCTCAGGTTTATGGTCCGACCCCAGAATCGGTTGCGGTGGGAACGGGATGGGGTACACGTAAGGGTAGGGAGAGTTTGTGCTTGCCCACCTCCATTTCAGCCCGGGAGGGGGCAAATCCAGCCCCGCTTTGCTGCAGGGGCGAGACGTGCGAGGCGGCTGCTGGGCTGTAGCCTTCTATCCTGGGTTTGTGTTTCAGCCCAGGGATGAAAAGCTCCAAGGGGGAAGCTTGATCTGCATTTAGGAAATTCAGCCCAAGGCTTGGGCAGCGGGGATGGAGCTGAAGCCGAGCTGCTGTTCCCAGCTGCCACCTTTAAGCACCTTCTTTTCCCCAGCCATTTAAAGGGGGGGGGGGGGTCTTGCTGAGGTTTCCCAGTGCTAGAGAAGACCCGGGTGTTCATTTGGGGCTGCAGATGACTCTCGCTGTCACACGAGGCAGGACTTGGGGCTTGCAGGAGGACAGCTCATAACGCAAACGCGCCGCAAGGCTGCTCGGAGCCGACAGATGCCCGAGCGGTGGCTTTAGCCCTGGCTTTGGGGCCACGAAGGGCCGTTCGCACCTGATAAGGCAATTAAATTTTGTAGCTGGTACTTTTCTAGTGTTTAGGAGCAATTTTTTTTTTTTTTTTTATTTTGTTTTCCTTCTTAGTTATTTTTTCCCCTGCCAGTAATTAAAAGTGAAACTGTACATTTCTTGACAGACTCTTGCACATATGGAGAGTTTGCATTTAAACGTGCCTCTTTCAGTCATACAGATTTTGGGTGCTCTTTTTTATTTATTTATTTTCCTCTTTTTATTTTTCTCGGCCCTCAGCTTCAGCTGACGATGTAAGTAGCTGCCTGCAGTCTTCCCTCTCCTCCAGAGCCTCATTAGCCCGCTGGCTTCAGGGCCGTAAGTCAGGCCTGGGGTGAGGAGGTTCATCGCTTGTTGAATTTGTTTGGCTAAGACTGGCAACGGCGTAATTAATGACAAGATCCGCATATTGAATGGAAGCGGTAAATTAGTGTAACTTGCACAGATTGGCGCTCGGCCAGCGTACAAAGTAGCTGTAACTTCACGGAAGGCTGTAGGAGGAAAGGAGGAGGAGGAGAAAGGAAAGAAGATGTAAATTAAATCAGGCCTCCCAACCCTATTACCCTTTTGTTTGTTGTTATTTCTCTCTTACGTCCTTAAGCATAGAAGTTGCCTCCTCTTCAACTGATGCTGCTGCAGATGTGCGGAGATGGCTTTAGCTTATCCCTCCTTGTGGCAGGCTCCCCGTGCTCTAACAGGGAAGTTTTCTTTCTTCTCAGCTTCTGTAGGGATAGACTTAAAGCAAATGGTGCAGAAGATGGTCTGAGTGTGGGAAAGAACTCGCAGCCTTCTCACCCAGATGCCTCGAAGACGTTTTAGTTCACCTGAGTGTCCTGAAAAGAAAAGTATTTGAAATTAAAAGGAGTTGTTCAGCCTTTATACTCTTAACAAATGCACAGGTGTGATTTTGCAACAAGAAGCCCATCTTCTTCAGAAAATATCAGACATTTAAGGCGCAGGACAGGAGAAAAGGACAATGATGTTAGGGAGGTATCTCATCTTACCTGTTTCTTACCCAAGAACTCATCTCGTGTCTATGTTTGTTGGGTTTATCGTTGAGAGTCCCCTTGCTTTGCATCCCTCTCCTCTTCTTCACTTCTTATGCTTCAAGAGGAAGGATTGCCATAAAACAAGGTAGGAAGCAGTCTGGCAGTGCTGCATTTTGGGTAAGAGATGAGGCCTTCAAAGAATTGCAGAGGGTGTGCCCAAAAAGGTACATTGAAACGTCCCAAGGATGATCTCAGGACTCTCTAGGCACCATACATGCATGTGGCCTTGGGTGCCGCGATGGGTGACCTTGACAATGGATGCCTGTGGCATCTCGCGTTCACGCAGCAGCTGGCCAGATGTGCTGGGGCAGGCTACTGTAAGGCTCTGGGAGACGGTGATTGTCAGCCTGAGCTCAGAACTCAAGCGTGAGTTTTTGCAGCTCGGAGTATGACACATCAACAATTCTCTGCTCATAAAACAAAACTCAGGCTCCTAAACAGGAGCACATGTGCTTCCAGGTGGCACTCCTGTCTTCAGATGTTCAAATCGGATTCTTCCTTGTGCTTGAAAGAGCGGATGTGCCAAAGGAAAATAAGAACACCCCCCCCCCCAATAGTAACAACTTTGAACTCTTGCCTTCGGGCAATGTTTGTCTTACCTTCCAGTAATACCTGGATTAAAGAATTGATTATATTTTAATGAACTAATGAGAGGACAAGGGGTAATGGTTTTAAACTAAACCAGGGTAGGTTTAGACTGGATCTAAGGAAGAAATTCTTTACTATGAGGGTGGTAAAACACTGGAACAGGTTGCCCAGAGAGGTGGTGGAGGCCCCATCCCTGGGAACATTCAAGGACAGGTTGGATGGGGCTCTGAGCAACCTGATCTAGTTAGTGGTGTCCCTGCTCACTGCAGGGGGGTTGACTAGATGACCTCTAGGCGTCCCTTCCAACCCAAAACATTCTATGATTCTATGATTCTATGATTTGGTCAGTATCTCCTACCAGACTCTTTTCAAGGTGTGTCACAAGCAATAATGATAGATGCAAAACTTCCACGGGCAGCTACGTTACCCAGTTTCACCACTGGAAAATTGTGAGATGATAGGCTGAAGGGAAGTTCAATAACTTTAATGAAATAAAACCATAAAGGAAGATAATTTACTCAAGTCATTAGAAATGAGCTTGCTGTTTGCATGCCTAGAAGTGGACTGAGAGCAAACCAATTTGCTAATGAGAAAAATCTCTTCTCTTGTAGGTTGTTGGTCTTCTCTTGCCCAACCAGACACTGGCATCCACTGTGTTTTGGCAGGTAACGCTCGTTGGAATGGGTGGAGAATGTGATGGAAAGGAAAGCAGCAGCTGACTTGTGTCTAGAGGACAAACTGACACACATGGCTTTTTCTGCGCTGGCCATGTTTTATTAACAGGGAGATGATGTGGCTGGATATAATTAGGGAAAGGTTTGGTAGGTCTGGAAGGGGCTATAGCAAACTATCCCCTTTCCAGCACCCAGCTATTTATGCCATCTCAAGGGAGATGCAAAGTAGCCTGGGATCTCAAATTCAGCTTTTTGGACCCATTTTGTGCAGGTGTAAATGATTGCACAGTGTATACTTCCATGAAAATGTAGGCTCTTAAGCTCACACATCTGCTGTTTTGAAGACACCTTGTCAAGGAGTTGGGATCTTCCTTGGTGAATTCCCGTTGGAAGTGCAATGCGTGCGCAAGGCTGGGGGCAGGGGGAGGCCCCGTGCCCAGAAATTTTGGGAATAGCTGTGCATTACAAAGGCAAGGACCTCTGCATTCAGTGTGTTTGGGGAAGAAAACCGTGTGTGTAGGGAGGTGTTGGTGTTATTTCTCATTAAAATTCTGGGAATTAAGAAGGGGAGGAAGGACGCGCGTGTGAATGGGTTTTATCCATAGTAAACACCCCACTTCAATATAATTTCAGCACTAACTGAAATGCAAAACCAAGTTACTTTCAGACTTATTTTTAGTTGTGAATGTCTTTTTATTGTCTACAGTGTAAGTGATGATAGGGAATTATGCCGCTAAGAAATATCAAAGCAGAATGGGATCTGCCTAGTATGTTAGAAAGACTGCAGAACCGAGAATATATCGGTACGTGCCAGTAACTCATGGTTTGGCGTATTTAGCTAGAAGTTGTGCCATGTGGCTTTACCTGCTGGGAGTGGGATAGTGGCTGGAGGCATCTATACTCATTCATATTTTTGAAGGCAACTTGCCTCACCTGGTTTTAGACATCTATGATGGAAAGAGTTGGCTTTGGAGAAGTTACTCTTGTGTGAGTGAGGAGCAAGCCAGCCCGGATAGCTGGCTTGGGCTGGGTGTCTTGTGAATGGCTTCCATGAGGAGCTCCTATTCCCACCATCATGGCATAGCTGGGAGAAACTTTTTGCTTTAAAAGGACGGATTAATCCTTTTGAAACTAGAAAGAATATTTCAAATGCAGAACCAAAACAAGCCCGCTCAAGGAGGAAGTCGTAGCAGGCGAGTCTGGCAGTCATAGCCTGTCTGAGCTGCTGCCACTTGACGAGTGGCTTTCAAACTCTTCCCTCCACCATGATGGGCACATGGGTCACCCCTTTCTGAAAATGCAAGGAGGAGGAGTAGCCACCTAGAGAGGCATCACCCAAAAAGCCCAGGAGGGTGGCAGGCGGCCACCTGGGAAGACGATGGAGTCAAGAAACAGGTAGTGGGGATGTCTTCAACCTAGACATGGCTTAAGCTCTAGATTAGGAACAGTATCTGAGCAGTATGTCTATATCTCTCTGAAAAGGAGATTTGTCCAGGTAAATAGCATAGGATTTAGGGATGATGCATATTACTGCATTAACCAACGCAAGGAGCTGGCTTGTCCATTGAAGCAGTTGTTGCTGATGCCCAACTGTACATGTCTCAGGTTAGCCTTAGCCTGGATCTGTGGACCTGCTAATGTAGATATGAGCTGTGGGGATTAAAAAACCCCCCACATCTGGAAAATTGAGGCAGATTTCCAGCACATATTGGCAATCTGCCTTTGTAATTTCTTAATTATTATTTAAAGAAAACAAAAAAGCAAGGTTTGCTAGGTCCAAAGTTCCAGGCTAAAGAGTTGGTCAGCAGGAACACACGTGCTCTTGGGCTGTGAACTTGGGAATGACTGGGCTGGTCCCCGTGGTTTAGTGCCTCTGTCCTCACCCTCACTTCATTTCTACTCGTCCGTCTTAGTTCTGGCCACAGCTGACACACTGTGAACTGGGAACATGGTGTTTTGGGGATGAAAACTATAATTTTCTTTACATTGCCAGCAGTTGCTGTGGGTAAAACCCCTTCAGGAGCATGGTGCTACTCATCCCCCGCTTCTGCCACGCTGCTTTGGTGACAAAAAAGCATTTCAAGCACTGGAAGGGGCTGCCCAGGGAAGGGGTCAAGTCCCCAGCCCTGGGGGGATTGAACAGCCGGGCAGAGGCGGTGCTGAGGGCCAGGGTTTGGGGGTGGGATGGCAGGGGTAGGGGAACGGTTGGGCCTGGTGATCTTAAAGGGCTTTTCCAACCGAAATGATTCTATGAGTCTATGAAAAAGTTGTGGACAGAAATACCAGTTTAGTGGCATCTGTATCCATTAGACAGTACCTCTGCTCATCTCCTGTTCTCAGCTGAAGCCTCCTATGACCCCCTGTTTGAGAACCATGGAGCTTAATAAGCGACTGAAAAAATGGATGTTGGGCTTAATGCTCTGTCTTAACAGCAGCATGGATTTGGCCCTGACAAAAATAAAGCCCAATAGCACTGAGGTGTGGTATGGAGGTGGATTGGGCCAGGAGAAGTGTTGCACGTCAAGTGTTCAGGGAAGCAGAGCTGCCCTCTGGGCACTGGGTGCCTTGGGATTTCCATCTCTCACTTTGAAGGGCATTAAATCAGATGTAGGGCATGCATGAGCCTTTGAAAAGAGGTGGCAAAGTGTGAGCAGGTCAAAAGGGAGATGAGTTTTCCCGTGGCACTTGCACGTTTATAGATTATTTTTTAAAATTATTATTTTTGCAAAGTTATGTTCATGCCTGTCTCTTCTTCTTTCCTCTTTAGTGGTTGAATCAGAGCCACAATGCCTGCGTCAACTATGCAAACCGCAACGCGACAAAGGTGAGGAGACCCAACATATGCAGCGCATGCGGCGCGTTAGGTCTGTTTTGACACGGAAACATAAGTCTTTTCTCTTCGCTGTTAATAGAAACTCTGGAGTCGGCTCTATGATGAGTTTATAGATTGGCCATTCTGCTGTGTAGGCTTCCATTTTAAACCTCAGCTGTAGATGGCATGAGGTTCTCAAAATCACTCAAGGCACATATATAATGCTCAATGCCTTTGAGCTGAACCAGTATATGGTTCTAACTGGTATGAAATGGTTTAATCGGATATGTAAACGAGCACAAAGCAAAATGGTGTCTGGGGTTTTGGGTAGCAGAAGGCGGCTCCGTGATCACGCTGCCGTCTCCCAAGGACTTTGCATGCGCCGCCAGCAGCGGTGCCGGGAAGCGGTGGGGCTGGTCCTGCTCTCTTCCAGCGCTTTAGGCTTCGTTCATCCCATGTCGGGATGTGGGAAGCTCAAGACGGGAAGCTGAGCTGGAAACCATCCAGCTCATTGAGATAACGTTGCAAAGTCACCTATTTAATGTGGAGAGTTTGGGGTTCATCACTAGTCGGTAAGAATGCTAATTTTGTACCATTTGCTGAATTTCATTCACATACTTCCTTTAAGCTGCTATTATTATAATTTTCTGATGCCAATTAATTTTCCATTCCCTTTAACCTTGCTCATGAGGCTACAATTTTCCTTGCTTTTGCCGCTGCTAGATGACAGACCATGTGTCACAGAACAATATGACAAAATTAAACCTGTCTCGGGTTTAAAACAAATAAACCAAAAACCCAAACCAAACAAAACAAAACAAGCTTGGTTGCATTTTAATAACCAGAAGTTTGTTTATTGAAAATATGTTTTGTTTTTCTTTCCAAAGCCTTCTCCGACATCCAAGTTCATCCAGGGCTACTTGGGAGCTGTCATAAGTGCTGTCTCAATAGCAGTGGGTAACGCTTTATATCTATATATTTCACTACCAAGTAACTGCTCCCTTACTGCAGTGCTTTTGAGATGTTTGTTTGAATTGCCAAGCATGTTTATCTTTTAATTGACAGAATTCAGTCTACAGAACCAGAAAATATTTTAACCATGAGGTGTCTCTGTCCATGCATGCCCAAACTTTTCAACAGAAGGAGGTTTCTACTGCTGATGGCTTCATGCACGACCCTGCTTTGGGTTTCTGCACCGGGGCTTTGCTGCTGGGTGGACTCAGATTATCCACACGAGCATTAATTTGCGGTGAATTAGCCCAGTCCAAGTTAAAAGGGTGACTCTGAGGCTGCGGAGCAATAGCGTGACAGCTGACGTGCTGAACAGGGGCAGGCTTTTGGAGGTGTTCTCCTGGTGGGTCAACACCTTGCGTTGATAGAACCACAGTGCTTGGTATCTGTCACCTCTGGACAGCATTCAAGCTGGAACGGTGCTCAAGTCATATCCCAAGTAATCTGTAAGAGAGGAGCTCTTAACACTGCTAAAGTTGTGGTCTCGTGGCGCAGTCACCGGGCTTTTAATGCTCAGATTCCCCAGAAGCTCAGGTCAGCATCTTTAGCAGGGTCACCTAATTCCCAGGGAGGCAGGTACACTTTTCGGGAGTGACTTACGGAGGTTACTTCTTAGGCTGAGTTTCCAAATAAGCCTCTGAAACATATGGTTGTACCTTTTCTGCTGGAACGTTAAAGACCCCACAGTAGTTTGTATTTTTTACCTCTGGCCAAGACTTTTTTTTTTTCCCTTTTCTCAAGCCACAGACATCCTTTCCCAGGCATTTTTTCTGCAAAGAGACCGTGCCATGGGAGGAGCTCAACGCTCAGGCTGCTCGCCACTCCATTTCTACCCAGGTTCCCCAATTCACCTGGGGGGAAAAAGCTGTGTGGGCTTGTTTCGGTTTCTTTACAAGGCCAGCAGGTCGAGGGAGGGGATTGTGCCCCTCTGCTCTGCTCTGGGGAGACCTCCCCTGGAGCCCTGCGTCCAGCTCGGGAGCCCTCAGCACAAGGAGGACATGGAGCTGTTGGAGCGGGGCCAGGGGAGGGCTACTAAAATGCTCCGAGGGCTGGAGCCCCTCTGCTATGGGGCCAGGCTGGGAGAGTTGGGGGTGCTCAGCCTGGAGCAGAGGAGGCTGCGGGCAGAGCTGAGTGCGGCCGCTCAGGGCTTCAAGGGGGCCCAGAGGAAAGGGGGGGACAAGCTTTTTAGCAGGGCCAGCTGGGACAGGACAAGGGGTAATGGTTTTAAACTGAAGCAGGGGAGGTTTAGACTGGATCTAAGGAAGAAATTCTTTCCAGTGAGGGTGGTGAAACCCTGGCAGGGGTTGCCCAGAGAGGTGGTGGAGGCCCCATCCCTGGGACCATTCCAGGCCAGGTTGGCCGGGGCTGTGAGCAACCTGATGTGGTTCAAGGTGTCCCTGCTCCTGCAGGGGGGTTGGGCTGGGTGACCTCTAGGGGTCCCTTCCAACCCAAAACATTCTATGATTCTATGAAATGTTTGTCTAGAGCAGGCTGCAGATCGTTAGGAGGCAGGAGCGCCCAGCTGGGAGCTGGCAGTGAGCGGCTTGGCACAGCACCTCCGTGGTGGACAGCAGATCCTGACACAAAGCGTGTCTATCTGCTCTGCAGCTGCCATAGTTTTGAGTGGAAACTCTCCGTTTTATTGGAATGCTTCTCCTCAATAGTTTTCTGTACTGCTGGCTTGGCTTGCTCACTGGTTGCCATCCTGCTCCTCTGTGCCACCTGTATCTATATATAATTAACCCAGGCTGTGTTTGGTGTGAGCTCCCATGCTTCATACCCCCCTGGAGGTGTGTCCACACCAGCTCCACGCTTTCGCTGCTGAAGTACAATCTGAGTCCCTGTCCCACCAACCTCAACACTTGGGTTAGCAGCCATTTTCTGTCCACTGTCTCCCAGCGTGGCACGGGAGAGCTTGACTGTCCTCCTTGGCCCTTAGTTCAGCATTTTTTCCACCTTGTGAATTAGTAAAGTGAAGCTCTCCAGCTTGACGTGCCACTGCCGCTCACAACCTGCCTTCCACCCCAGCACACCTGCAGGAGAGGGCTGGTGACCGGTTCCACGTTGCTGGCATTAATGCTCCTCTCCATTTTGGCAACAGGGGCAGATAGAGGGCAGGAGACACGGAGGAGTCATGTTGGCAGAGTTTTGTCACCTTGAGAAGCTGACAGGCTTTGGTAAGGAACCCACCTGGGTGGCGAGCGGAGAGGTCCATGTTGGGACAGCTGATGCAGGTCTTCAAAATCTCTGGCTCCTCCTCGGCCGACTGCAAAGGAGCTGAGGCAGAAGGAGGTTCAGAGTGCAGAAGTGAGCATCAGCAGTGCTGTGAGAAATGCACTTCTGCTGAAGCAGTGTGAAAAACTGCCTCGAGACCTGTAGATAAAAGAAATGACAGCAATCCAGGAGTGGCCTGCAGTTACTGCAGGGTGGCTGTCACCCCTGGTGACACATGGGCAGCTCATCAGGCTGCCGATGGCAGATCAGTTCTTCGTCCCATAGTGGTTTGTTCCTCCGTTAGTTGTACCGTTTACTCCCTGGTGGTGATGGAGCTGGTGGTCTGTACAGAGCAAGAAACTTTGAATAAATGCAGAAACTGGAACGATGCTGGGATTTATCTGTCCACGTGACTTGTAGACGCATCTCCAGCAGGAGCCCCAGTGCCTGGTTATCTTGCACACCTCAGCTGTCCATTACAGGGACGGTTTTAAAAGCACCATGAAGAAAGATGGTGCCACAGTATTCTATAGTTACAGCATTTCAGCCTTGTGCAAGAGGAAATTCTCTGGAGAAGAGAAGGCTGAGAGGGGATCTCATCACCACGTACAAATATCTCAAGGGTGGGTGTCATGAAGATAGAGCCAGACTCTTCTCAGTGGTACCCAGCACCAGGACAAGGGGCCATGGGCACAAACTGAAGCAGAAGAGGTTCCAGGTGAACGGGAGGAAGAACTTCTTGACTGTGAGGGTGCCCGAGCCCTGGCCCAGGCTGCCCAGGGGGCTGTGGAGTCTCCTTCTCTGGAGATCTTCAACCCCCGCCTGGCCGCTGTCCTGTGCCCCCTGCTCTGGGTGAGCCTGCTTGGGCAGGGGGGTGGCACTGGGTGAGCTGGGATGCCATGCTGGGATTCTTGGATTCTGGGATTCTGTGGTTCTGTGGTTCTGTGATTCTGTGTATGAAATCTTCCTTCAGTGGTGTGGATGCCAAGAGGTTGTTTCTCCCTTGTTGTGGAAGTGCCACGATGGCCCTCCTGGACTGGGCTTCCACTGGGATGCCCTTAGCGTGTGCAAAGAGTACCGTGAGCTCTGTAATAGCTGTGGTTTTGTAGCTCTGGTGCTCTGAGAGTCAGAATATTTTTACGAGGAGGCAGGAACATTCCTTGGATCTGCTGATGTAGTTGGGGGAGCGGGGAAGGGCAGCAGCCTTCATGGATACTTTCTCCTTCCTGGCACTGGAAGGAGATCTGCTTCCAAAGTGGAGCATGCTGTGGTGCTGAGGGTGTGCAAAAATGAGATGAAGTCGCTGTGCACCAACGTCCCCATGTAGACGAGCCGTTGGGGACACTACCGATGTGTGTGTCACCGCAGAATAGCTTGTGTCCTGCTAATCCGTAGCACCGCTTATTGCGTGCTCAATTCCCGATGCAAAGCAGCCTAGAGAAAATCCTGTAGAGCAGGGAGTGATTTTTATGTTGTAAATATCGGGATTAATAACCAACGTCTCCTCGAGCAATTTTGTGGTTTTTTTTTTTTTTTTTTTTTTTTTTTTTAAATGATGATGACAAATAATGTAGAAAGCCCTGTGGTTCATTACGTTGGATTGTAAGGCCTCGGCCCTCATTAACTGATCTCTGCTGTCAGTTAGCAACAAATCACCTCCCAGTGTGAGCCTATTAGGACCAGATGACCTGAAAACAAGTGCCACTGCCTCCAGTGGTCTGCTGAGACCTGCTATTAATTAAAGCAAGCCCCTTCCATGTTTGCAGTTGGCAAGCGGCGCGGGGAGAAGGCTCATGGCATGACAAATCAGTTGACTTGTGATTGTGCTTCCCATCGTCTTCACCCTCCGTGTCTTTATCTAACAAAAGGGACAAACAAATTGCTTTCTCACGCGCTCGGAAGAGCAGGTTTTGGCTTTACGCTTCTTGCAATTAAACCAGAAGTCTTAGCGAATCTTTGCAAATATCCCGATGCTTTTTCCCATTTTAGAGAGGGAGGAGTTGCTGTCAGAGAGCAGCGATGCTTCTGTCTTGGATCCAGTGCTACATCTGGGACTCCCGATTTGCAGCCCTTCAGGATGAGCTTTTTGATCAACCCATAATCTTTTTTTTCAATATTTTTCAGTACTTCAATACTTTTTCCCCAATATTCCTTTTTTTTTTCTCCACCTACTCCCAGCTCAACACAATTCACAGTGTAGCTTCAGGCAAGGAACACTATGCCAGCTCCAGAATTTTCTCTCTTCTCCCGGGCGGTACTCAGGTGAAGCGATCGCTTGAAGTAAGGCTACAAAAGACAGCAGAAGGGGTAATTTTAAGACTGAGTGTGGGAAAAGAGGTGAAAAGGCTGAGATAACTGATCTCTTCCATCTCGGACTTCTTATGTGACACTTCTGCACCACGTCTGCCGCCGGGCACGTGCCGAGACCTGGGCTGCCGGTTCCACGCGAGCGTGGGACATCTCTGAGCTTCTCTGGCCACGGAAGATTTGTTTAGAGGAGTCTGATTACCATTAGAGTAATCCAGATTTCCATTTCTCCTTCTGTGATTGCAGTTTATCGCATTCTCCACACACCAGCCTCCTTCCTGCCTTTTCTTTTGATTGCTCTCGTTTTACTGCTTTTCCGAACACCGAACAGTAATTGTTATTTATATATTTTATTTTTTAACCAGTTGAGTAGGTTCCTGTGATTAGGCCTTATTTTCTGATATCTGGCTGCTGTTCCTGATGGTGATGTACGAAGCGCAATTAATACCAGCTGGTTTTCCTAAGCAAGGCAAACAAAGGCACAGGGTAGTAAAAAGACTTGAGAAAGACCAAATGTATTTTAAATGGGTTTTTTCTACCAAATATTCTAGCGCCAAGAGCTATTCAGATCGGAGGGCTTGTAATTATACTGGAACCCTTTCCAGCAGACACACACGCACACATGGACAGTCTTGCTCTCTGCTAATTTTGCCACGCTTTTAAAAGGTTAAAAAAGCTATGTAATCAAAGCCAAATTTATTGTTAATAACTGTTCTATGTATTTTTTTAATGTAGGTTTCTTAGTTTCAGTTCCAGACTCGATTTGCTCCGGTATTGCTGGTCCCTTTTGATTCAGCTCTTCAGTACCATGGCCTCAGAGTGTGACTTTGGTTGGAGGCCAGAAGTGGTTCTTGCAGCTGCAATTAAATGCCTGCAAATGAAGCAAGACCTAGGCAAGGGCTGTGAGCAGACGCTCTCTGGTTTCTGGGTTGTCACTGGTGCTGAGACCAGCGGACTGGAGACCAGTGGTGTTAGCCCAGGGGTTGCCTCACCTGGAGCCCGTGGTGGCGAGCCATTGGGTTTCTCCATGCGCCCTCCTTGCAGCATTTCACAGCAGTGAAATTGCCCTTGCTTTCCATAGTCTTTGGATCAGCGCTTTAGACGTCGGGTTTTTAATTTCCACAATCGCGGCTTCAGGTTCAGCCAAGACCAGCTCCAAATCTTGCTCCCTGTGATACTGAAGACCCCATGCAGGCTCTCCAAGGGGTTTCTCTCTTCTGCCAGTATCGTTTGGCGGCGTATCTGACGCCTCCCAGTAAGCGGTGTGTTGTCGCTCAGCCTGGTGCCCAGGTCATTAGCAACTTGTCCATCTGGTGCCCACTCCATATACCCTGGAGGTGCCATGTACGTCGGTACTGCTGGCGTTGTCCTCTCCTGTTGACAGGATGAGCTCTAATTAGACCGCAGCAAGCCTGGCAGGCAGGCTGAGTGTGTTTTACATATATAGGGTTATGCAACTTAACCAGGGTCTGGAACACAAGTCATACGAGGAGTAGCTGAGGGACCTGGGGTTGTTTAGTCTGGAGAAGAGGAGGCTGAGGGGAGACCTGATCGCCCTCTACAACTGCCTGAGAGGAGGGGGGAGTGAGGTGGGGGTCGGCCTCTTCTCCCTGGTAATAGATGATAAGAGGAAGGGGAATGGTTTGAAGCTGTGCCAGGGCAGGTTTAGGCTAGACATTAGGAAAAACTTCTTCACCGAGAGGGTTGTCAGGCTCTGGAATGGGCTGCCCAGGGAGGTGGTGGAGTCCCCATCCCTGGAGGGATTTAAAAGAAGGAGAGATGAGATGCTTAGGGACATGGTTTAGTGGTGGGATGGCAGGGTTAGGTTAAAGGTTGGACTCAATGATCTTAAAGGTCTTTTCCAACCGAAGTGATTCTATGATTCTATCGTGACTGCCTAGGCATGACGGCACTGAGCTTCCCCCTTGTGATAGGGGTTCGGTTCTCCTCAAGGAAAGGGGAAGCAAAACCACGTGTGGGGGATCAGGCACTTCTTAAGCGGAACGACGGTGGGGTTCTCCCCAGTTAATAAAGTAGCCAGGCTCCCTCCATCCTCTTTCAAATACACCAGGGTTTGTGACTTCTCAGAAGGTTTTTATTAAGTGCAAGTTTGGGATTTATGGTCTGGTAAGTACAGAGGCAAATAAATACGTCGTTCTCACTTAGCAACCTGAGCTAAATTCTGACAAAAGTAGGTGTTTTGTCTTCTTTTGTATAAAAGATAGAGATGCGATGTCATGTAACCATGACTGCCAGCCAGGCTGTATATTCTGTGATGATCTATACACTTAAAATGTACCTGCCCAGGACCTGAGCGTTTCCTTTTAGCTCACCTTACTGGGTAATCTTGGGTTAAAAAAATCAGGTGATTAATGCCATTAATAACTTTGGTGCTGTCAGCTACTAATGACTCACCTTGGAGTCACTGCTGGTCGAGGTGTACAGGGGGGTGTTTAAAGCATCTCTTCACAGGCAGATCCAGGTCTTTCCATTTTAAAAGTGCATCCTTGTTTCCTGACCCTAAATCCTCACTCTGGACAAGCCGGTGGAGGTAGGGAACCAGTGCCGGTACAGTTTAGTGATGCTCTGGCTTACTGTGTGGTGTGCCCCTGGTGCTTCCACAAACTGGGAAAATGTATGGACTTAAACTTGAATATGGATAAAAACAAACTAGGCTAAAACTGGAGAGAAACAAGACAGATTTAATGACCAAATCTGATTTTCTGAGGTATCCCCTGGCCAGCAGGAGCAGGGCAGTGACCGTGCCCCTGTGCTGGGCACTGGGGGGGCCGCCCGGGGTTGGGCCCCTCCCTCCCCAAAGGACCTGGGGGGGCTGGAGCGTGTCCAGAGAAGGGCAGCGGAGCTGGGGAGGGGTCTGGAGCCCCAGGCTGCTGGGGAGCGGCTGGGGGAGCTGGGGGTGTTCAGCCTGGAGCAGAGGAGGCTGAAGGGAGCCCTCATGGCTGCCTACAACTGCCTGAGAGGAGGGGGGAGCCGGGGGGGTCGGGCTCTGCTCCCAGGGAAGGGGCGATGGGACGAGGGGCACCGGCCTCAAGTTGTCCAGGGCAGGGAAGGGGGGGGGGGCCCGGGGGGGGAGTGGCCCTGGGGGGATTGAACAGCCGGGCAGAGGCGGTGCTGAGGGCCAGGGTTTGGGGGTGGGATGGCAGGGGTAGGGGAACGGTTGGGCTGGGGGAGCTTCAAGGGCTTTGCCAACCTAAACGGTTCTATGATTCTGCTTTTTCTTCCTTGGGAAAATGCAAGGGGGAAAAAAGCATTCCTGCTAGTATAGGGTTTCGTATAAATCAGTTTTAGGACCCCTGACACTCTTGATCTTGGCTTGTGGGTTTGGACACATTTTCATTGAGCAAGCTGCTGCAGCAGTTGGAGATGTCACCTCCCTTCAGCTGCTTGTCACCCCCTTTGTCCCTATGGTGGCCGTGCAGAAATGGAGCGTGCGAGTGCTTCTTGGCTTTGCGCAAAGCAAAAGATGGCTTAGGTGAGTCTGCAGCTGCAACCAGCAGAGCCAAGGTGGAGGATTAGTCCCTCCTGCCACTCCTGCCTACCGAAGGCGAGTGCCTCCACGAGCCCGTGACAGGACTTCAAAGAAGAAACCAGCAACAATTTGCAGAAGTTCATGCAGGTAGTTCACTTGGAGAGGAGCAAAGGGCTGAGCTCTCCCTATGGAGTAGTGCATGTGCTGCAGTAGCCTCCAGCATGCTGTATGGGGACCCCTGCAGATCTGGGGGGTGCCCCTGGGAGGTTGGGCTTGGCACTCAGCTCTGTTGCACATTGGGAAACAGAGACAGAAGCTACGCAGCCTGGTGTCGGGACCGATGTAGGAAGCTCATCAGAGCTGAAACTCAAACCTAGATCATCATGGAATCATAGAATCCCAGGTTGGAAGGGATCTCAAGGATCATCTGGTCCAACCTTTCTAGGCAGGAGCACAGTCTAGACAAGATGGCCCAGCACCCTGTCCGGCTGAGGCTTGAGTGTCCAATGTGACAGAGACAACCACATCCCTGGGGAGGTTATTCCAATGGGTGACTGTTCTTATGGTGACAAGTTTTCCTCTCCAGGATTAACTTGTTCTCATTACCCCTCATCTTTTCCATGTGACTCCTTGTGAAAAGGATGTCTCAATCTTCTTTGTAACCACCCTTTAAATACTGGTACACAGTGAGGAGATCCTTTCTGAGCCTCCTTTTCTCAAGGCTGAACAAACCCAGTGATGCTCCAGGACTCAAATTCCCGCAGTGGGAGATCACTCCTCTCCCATGCAGGTGTCTTAGTAAGTCACTAAGACTAAGTTTCTGCTGTAGAGAAGCCTTGGTGGTGTTTTTTCCAAGAAAATGCAGCTTTCTGGGGACTCCTGTAGTTACTGTAGGGTTTCTGCAGAGCTTCTGGATTCTTGAAACTCTGTAATTAATCTTTGAGATTTTTGCTTGCATTCCCATGGGGTTCATGAATTATAATTCGCACAGGATTCTCAGCTGCAGTTGGAACTGGTCGAGCACAGAGGTTACAAGAAAATTAAAACTGCTAAATTTATATTTAGGTGCATCAGAAAAAAAAAAGTTGTGTCAGAAAAAAAAAAAAGTTGTGTAGGAGTCTGATGAGCAAAGCCCAGTGTGGGTTGGAGGGATTAGATTAGAATTAGATTAGATTAGATTAGATTAGATTAGATTAAAGCAGGGGCTGCTTCTGGACAAATGGACATTGTAAAAATGGTATTTTTAAACAAGCTGGATTTCCTCCCCCCAAAAGTTAGTATTTTGCAAAATCAAAATATGCTTTGTCTTGAAAACATCCCTTACAGCCCAAGATATTCCCACGACCACATGGGATTTCAGCGGAAGGATCTTATTTTTTTCTTCTCCTAAGGAAGCTGAGAGGTGATGCCTGTTCAAGCCCAAGATTATGGCTGTAAAATAACACAAGCATTGTAGCGGCTGTGTCACTGCCAGCCTTGGCAATACCTGCCCTGGCAGCCCTGACTCCCGCAGCTTGGCGAACCGTATCGCTGCTACCATTTAGAAAGGATGCGTTTGCTCCGATAAGAAGGTTTAAAAATCTTCTGATGCTGGGGAGTGAGAATAAAAAGTTCATTTGCAGCTCTGCCCTTTAAAATCAAGCCAGGCAATGCTCAAGAGTGTCTAACCAAAGCTAGAAGGAGAACCTAAGAACTTTAATTAGATGAATTAGAGTTGGGCTGGCTCATTACACTTATAAAATTCTAGAGCAATAAAAGAATACCCTTGATTTTTAGGGTTTTTTCCCCATGTTCAGGAAGGACAGGAGCTTGTTGGACCAAGTTTTCAGTCTCGACTGGGTGCGACTCGGGGCAGGGAGAGCATCCTTGCATGCAGTGCTCCGGGGCAGCAACCCTGCTCCTTCCTGTGCCATCGGTGCCACCGGCCGTGGGTTGTTCCTCCTTCCTCGCTCCCATCGCACACTTAACTCACACACACACACACACACACACACAATTTTTCATTCTCCTCTCTAGGTGGAGGTGCCCCTGTGGATTTTTCTAATCCCAGCTCCTTCTTCCTGATAATTGTTTGTGAGCCGTGTGGTGCCGGCTGCATTGACAGCCTGCGAATTTGGTGTGATGCCCGTAATCAGCTTGTGAGACGGCGCGGGAGGCCACCCACTGCCCTCAGGACTATCCGCCACTTAGGGCGGTCAAGAAACACTTAGAAGCCAGAGGAAGTCGGTGAAAATTAGGGCGAGGGATGGGAGGAGATGGAGCATGGCCAGGCACCTCCTCGGAGGTGAACCTTTGCGGGGAGCCAGGAGCAGGAGGAAAATCACAGTAGATTGGAGGAGCTGGTGATAAACTTGTTTGCTACTTAAAGTTTTTAAATGAAGCAGTGCCCGGCTCTAAAATCTGGATACCTATGCTCAAAAGCTCCCGTTCCTGCACCTCCTCTTCTCTAATGATTCACAGATACTGAGTCCAGATACCAGAAGACACCAGAAGAGAGTGGTATGATCACTGGGACTGGAAACCCAGCCCATCAGCTCCTCCATCGAGCCCATAAATCGTTGGAGCTGTAGCAGCCATTTCCCAAAGGCACAGCCTCGAGCCTTTGGAGTAGTGGAGGCAAAGACATGGTATCACAGAATCCCAGAGTGGCAGGGGTTGGCAGGGCCCTCCGGAGCTCACCCAGTGCCACCCCCCTGCTCAAGCAGGCTCACCCAGAGCAGGGGGCACAGGACATCGTCCAGGTGGGGTTTGAAGATCTCCAGAGAAGGAGAAGGGCATGCTCCGGGGAGGCACCCAATGCTCATCACCCTGCCTCTGGGCTCAGGAGTACACAGCAACCACTGGGTCTTCACCGACTGCCACCGTCCAAGCTCCTTGTACTTCTCTGCAGCACTTTCTCTCTTGTTTCACCGGCGTGTCTTTGTTTCCAGCAAATTTGTTTTTATCCGTGCCCTTTCCTTCTGCCCCAGCCCAGCCCCATCGCACCCGGCTGTGGTGTTGCCTCTGTACAGGATCCAGATGTGTGGAAAACTCAATGTTGAAACAACGATCTCTTGTCTTGGGCATGGGCCCCCGCTGTCCTCCTTTCTCCATCATCTGCCAAATCAAGTTTGTCTCATTATCAATATTAGTCCCCTCTTTTCCTGCTCATACATCTCCTGCAATCTTGCTTCTTTCTCAAGACTACACCTTTTTCTTCCATTGAAGCATCCAACTGTGGGGCTACGGTGGTCGTCCCTTCTGCAGTCATCTTGGTTGTGACTCGAGTCTCCTCCTTTCCTTACTCTTGCTCCTCTCTAACAATCTGAGTGGAGAAGGAAGTTATTGCTTTCCCGTCCCTTATACTCCTCCATTCTGTTCTCCTTGACTTGGTAAAGCTCCAGTTGGTAAACAGCCCAGTTTTCCATCTCTCTGCCTCCATCTTCACCTCTCAGCCCTAATGAATGATTTTTTTCTTGCCTTCTCTTAATGCTCTTTTCTTCAGTTTGGCTGTATGGGACTCATCAGATCCAATTAGTGTTCTAATTCAGCAATCTGGTGATCTGATGGTTGAAGAATAAGCTTCTCTGGAGGCAATCCCTCCTTCCAAGTTGACTTGCTAGGTCACTTGGAGCAGCCAGCTCCAACTGCAGTGGTCAGGGTTGCCCCAGTGCTACTGGAACCTGGGAAAGTTGACTCCGTTAAGTGGAGATCTCACCAACGCAGTTAATGAAGTCTAGAGAGCTGCTCAGCGGCATTTAGGTGGCGTCATCTACCAACTGATGTCCACCTTGCTCGCTGGACTCCTAATATTCCTTTATTTTATGAAAATTCCCTCTCAAAATTAAGTGAAATAACTTCTTGAACTGCTGATGTATTTACTGCTCTAGAGCTGGTTTAGGAGGTGTAGGGTTAGACCTTTATCAAATGGCTTGGTCGTTGCCAACTTCAGGCATTCAAAAGCCATCTCTCGGGCTTCAAAAATCTTAAATGATAAAGGAAAAATAAAAACCAGCAGGTTTTTTTTTGAAAAATTCCTGTGCCTTTAAAATTCATGTCTTGGTGGACATGAGGTCAGAACTTTTTGAGACACAAAGGAAAAGAAAAGGAAACAGAAATCTTGGTTTGTTATTATACAGGCACTCTGTGACAGCGTCTGATGGTATGGCTTCAAGTACAGCAGCACCGCAAACTCTGTGCTTCTGCTGAGATAATGTTGTTGATGCTGAAAACAAAACCGGTAGCAAAATAAATAGCAGGAATTCTTGGTACTTGAAGAAGAGGGAGGCAAGGAAGGAGGGAGGAAGGGCAGAGTGCTGCCAGAGGCGTAGTAGAGCCATGAGTAAGGTTGCTCTTCCGTTGACAGCATTTGGCCCCGGTTTCGTGTTGCGGGATGTTAGCAGCAGTCGTGGTGTAACGTATCCCTGGTGTCCAGCTTCCCCTGGCTTGTCGGGATGCTCTGTCAGCCAGACAGAGGAAGCGTTCTGGAGAAAGAAACCTCAAAAAAAATACACCATTTGAAAAAGCTGGATTTTTCCCCTAATCTGGGTTACAGTGCAGGAATATCCCAAACCAGTACTGCACCGGGACCAGTACTGCAAACCCATGCTCAGAGCTCCCAGCTCCTCCCAGTACAAGGAGGAGCACTTGTCTTGCCTGAGTTGAGACATCACCAGTGTATATCTTCATTTGAGCAGCATCCCTGAACGCCTTTGATAGTCAGCAGGGATGAATGGCCACTGTTGGGGACATTTTGCGTGGACACCCATAAGTGTCTGTCTTGGGAGGAGAATAAAAGCCCTTAAAAAGGCTCATTTCTCCACTCTGGGCTGGAAAGGGAGCCTGTAGCATGAGGGGAAATGGCCTCAAGTTGTGCCAGGGCAGGTTTAGGTTGGACATTAGGAAAAATTCCTTCCCCGAAAGGGCTGTCAGGCACTGGAAGGGGCTGCCCAGGGAAGGGGTCGAGTCCCCATCCCTGGAGGGATTTAAGAGCTGGGTAGATGTGGTGCTTAGGGACAGGGTTTAGTGGTGGAATGGCAGTGCTAGGTTTACAGTTGGGCTTGATGATCTTAAAGGTCTTTTCCAACCTAAATTATTCTATGATTCGATGATTCTGCCATTTTTGGTGTGATGAATCCTGCCTGACTCTCTTACATGTTTGTACAGCGCCGGTATTGTAGATCCCAGATCTGTGACTCAGGCTGTAGGCAGGGTGATGATAATAATAATACTCCCGCGGTTGTTTTCTTAGTGATGAATTTGCCTCCATAGTGAGTGTTCTTTGGCCAGCCCCTAGGAATTAAACTCATTAAGCTCTCCTTGGTGGTGGCCCTTTTGCTTACGGCAGTTGGAGACTGAGGAGTACCCGCTCGTTGCTGGATGCTCTTCTTGACCTGTTTACCCTCCTCCCACTTTGTGACCTGCGGGAAAGAGTTCACAGATCGGCTGAAGCAATTTCAAAACTGTAAAAAACAAACCCTCATTAGTTTCCTAAATCTCATCCTTGTGTTGGGAATTTGGGAGAATGGATTTAAATCTATAACAACATTTAATTTCATATTCACAGCGGGGTGGTTGCTGTAAGTGGAGGAGCGAGTTCATCTGCGACACCAAATTGAATCTGAAAGTAAAATGCTTTTATTACCACTAGCCGCACAGCGGTGTCTCTCCCAGACTCATCTTTTCTGTTGCAAAAGCTGCTGCTCTTCCACTTCACGGTCAAATCCTTCCATCAAACCTACAAGCAGAGGCTGCAAACCCAACAAAATTTGTCATCTACACAGATGAACTGCATCCAAACTTTAAATACCCAAAGCCATGGAGCAGTACTAGCAAAGCCAGGCTTAAGACTCTCTTACTTTTAAAGCCACCCATTTTAGACTGCTTTACAGTTTCTGGAAGCATTCAGATTTTGCAAATATGCATTCCAGCACTTGGAAAATGTAAAAAAAAAAATAAAAAATCATTCAGTCACTTTTGAGAGGGAAAAAGATGAAGACAGAACCCTCGCTCTTGCCCAGACTAAGAAAAACCACCGTGGTTGTCTTGGGCTCCGTGCTAGAGTCGCGGTGGCCAAGGAGCGGAGGAAGGGTTCCTGCTTGGGGTCTTGGTGAAAGCCTCGTGGGACTCTGGAAATGCTCCACGGGTTTTGAAAACCAGCACTCTGCTTATGCAGGGCTTACCCAGCAGTTGTGCTTCTCAACATCTTCCTTTCAGCCTCCAAAAAGCCGAGATGCACTGCGGATGCATGTATAATGTAGCAGCTTGCAAAATATGTTCTCCCATGCCATTCTTTTCTTTTCTTTTCTTTTCTTTTCTTTTCTTTTTTTCTTTTTTTTTTTTTTTTAAAACCCCCAAATCACTATTTGATGGCAGGTTTTTGGCTTTGATTGATTTTTTTTTTTTTCTTTTTTAATTTTGCTGCATTTTTGGCTGAAAACTTTTTGGCCGAGCATTGCTGAAGACTTCCATTTTCGGCCTCGAATTCCCAGTTTGGGGCTGTTGGGTTTTGTTTGCGCATTTGGAGTTTTTTGGATGAAAAAGAGAAAATATTGTAGGGGAGAGTAATTTGAAGACAGAAGTCAGTCCCTGTGAATAGGTTTGTTTAATTAATAACCGCAGTTCTGCCTGAAACAAATTTTGATGGAAATTCTCCGACTACCACTACCATCCAACCACATTGAGGCTGACGAGGCAGCAACTCTCCTCCGTGCTGTTTATATTAACATACGCAATGACTTAGATCCCTGCAAAACTGTGGAGAGCTCTGCATTATTCAAGTGTTGGAGGAGGCAACAAAAAAATGATCCATGGTTATAATAAACTGCCTTGCTACTTCTTGTTTCTATTAATAGCTCCTTTATAGCCCAAATGTTTGCAATGGAGTGGGGTGGTGTAGTTTGCACAGACCCTGGGAGGAGGAATGACTTGTGTCGGGCCAACCACCACCAATGATATTTGGCTTTTTCCTAGCCAGGTGATGACTCCCAGCCCTAATGATTTTGTGCTGGGTGGGGAAAATGCTGGTGAATTGGGTAAAAATGCAGCTAGGGGCATTACCAGAAGGACCGAGTGGTGTTGCAGTGGTTTCTAGCCTGTCTTTCGGCTGGAAAGGGTTTAAACCCAACAGTTGGGTTCAACCCTTCATTTAATCCCAATTGTTGAGTTCAACCCCTCATTTAATCCCAATGGTTGAGTTCAACCCTTCATTTAAACCCAACAGTTGGGTTCAACCCCTCATTTAATCCCAATGGTTGAGTTCAACCCTTCATTTAAACCCAACGGTTGAGTTCCAGCCTCCATTTAAACCCAATGGTTGAGTTCAACCCTTCATTGAAACTCAACGGTTGGGTGAAACCCAACGGTTGGGTTCAACCCTTCGTTGAATAAAGGGTTGAACCCAACACAGCTAAAGCCTGCAGTGTGTGTGTGGGGTTAGTTCTCAAACGCTTCTGCATGGGCAGAGACCCCAGTCTGTCCCCCTGAAGAGCTCTGCTGCTGTCTGCAAGCTGCAACTTCTGCCCTGCTCCTTGTAGCTAAAGTTTCTGCTTCTGTTTTGTTTTTTTTTTTCCTATTCAAAGGTGGGCCTTAATGTTCTGGTTCAGAGAGCAAACAAGTTTACCCCTGCTACTCGTCTCTTGATCCAGAGGTTTGTGCCATTCCCCGCTGTCGGTAAGAAATCATGCCTTTTTCTATATTCAAAGTGTTGGTTGTAAACCTATGGTTGCCTAAAAGCCACTGGGATGGGCACCCAACTCCTGCCTTCCTGCTTTACGCCGTCGCTGCTGTCTCCCCTCGACAGTGGGTCCCTGACTCAGGGCAGACAGCGACGGGATGGTGCAAAGCAGCATTTCCGCAGGAAAATGATGCAAAGCTGCTGGCAGAAGCAGCTCACAAGGCTTTATCAAGCTGCGCTTTCCACTCTCAAGCAGTTTAACAAATGATTGGCGTTGACTGGTCCTCAACCATCCAAATGCGAGAGCATTTAATTTGCAGGATCTGCTTTGAATCATGTCAAATCAAATCTTCAAATAAGCAGTAGCATTAGGGGGTTTTTTTTGCAATAAAAATGCAATGAAATGCTCCTACTCTGAATATACAGATTTCTAAGAGCCACTGATTAAAAAAAGACCCAAGTGTGTGAAGAATTAAGGCTGCTGCTGGCTGGTGGGAGCACAAAATAAACCCTTCTGCAGTTTAGCAGCTGACTGCTCGGTGTTTGAGGGAAGGGACGTGCCGGACTCAGCCTTTGCTGAAGCCCAGCGTTGCAACGTTCAGCAAATGATGAGTTATTTTAGCTGTGAAGAAATCGCCAGTGACGTAAGGGTAATTTTTTTATGTAAGCTTGTTTATTTATAAAGGCCCCAGGTTTTGGGGGCTTTTTAAAATTTTTTTCTGCCAGAAGAAGAGCTGCTTCCCCTTGCCTGCAGAGCAGGGGGTAGCAGGGATTGTGGTCTGGAGGTTCCACTCAGGCTTTTTTTCCGAGCACTTTTCTTCTGCATAGAGAATCTGTGGACCTCGTTATTGTTTTCCTGGACCTTTCCTGGAATATATTTTTAGAGTGTTTCAGTTTTCTTTTGATTTTTTATATCCGGGAGGGCACCAGAGGTGAGTGCAAGATCCGGGAGGCAGCTCCAAGGCTGGGTTTCAGTCAGAGATGCACGTGGGAAGTCTTTGCCACCGGGTTGATCTATTTTCATGCCAAGGTGTAAGGAGAAAGAGGTTATGCGTGTGTCGGCATTGCTTGAGGACCCATAATTAAATTGTTTAGCCTGCAATTAATTCTCTAGTTCTTATTTTATTTGTGTACTGTCATGCTTCGTTATGTGCCAGGACATCAGGAATCCTCCCACTAATTGCTGTTTTGTGGTTTTGAAAGCTGCAAGTTACTGGTTTGCAGACCTGGACAAACTGTTTAATTAAGATGCGTCTTCCCATTGCTTTTGAACTGCCAGCTCCCAGGAAAAGGGCAGAATTTCACTTTTTTTATGTGAAAAGCCAGGCGCTGGTATAGAGCTCTTGCGCCACTACCATGAAGCACTTTTCCCCCTGCCCTTCCTTGCCTCCCTCTCCCGCCAACCTCGGCTGAACTGGACTGGTTGATAGCAGCTGGAAAGCTGGAGGTATGCATCAAAGCTTCATGGTTTCTCATCCCAAGGGGTCACGAGAGACAGAGACATGGGGAAGCGCAGCTACTGCTCAGGTGAAAGACAACCAGAGTCCCAGCGGGGATGTCAGTAAGGAGTCTTGTAAAGCCTTGGGAAGCTGGGGGAGTGAAAGCTGGTCTGTGCATCTTACTGCCCTCAGAGCTTGCCCACATGTGTCTGTCTTCTCTGGGTCATGTAACAGTTGTCTTTGCCTGGTTGATAAACTAAGCCATAGCCACAGAGGTGCTGCCTGTAGGGCACATTTAACATGACTGGTTCCTCCTTGAAAGCCACTTTCACCATGGGACACCGAGATGAGTGCATGGCGATGTATCTGCAGGGGCCTGAAGACCTCACTTCTGATAACACAGAGTGTGGCCAGTCATGAATAGGAGAAGTAGGAGGAGGAGCAGGGCAGTGACCGTGCCCCTGTGCTGGCACTGGGGGGGCCACCCCTCGAATGCTGGGGTCAGGGTTGGGCCCCTCCCTCCCCAAGGCCGGCCGAAGGCCCTGGGGGGGGGGAGCGGGCGGGAGAGGGGGGGCTGGGGGGGTCGGGCTCTGCTCGCAGGGAAGGGGCGATGGGACGAGGGGCAGCAGCCTCAAGTTGTGCCAGGGCAGGGTGAGGTTGGCCCTGGGGAACAATTCCTTCCCCAAAGGGCTGTCAGGGGCTGGAAGGGGCTGCCCAGGGAAGGGGTCGAGTCCCCAGCCCTGGGGGGATTTAACAGGCGGGCAGAGGCGGTGCTGAGGGCCAGGGTTTGGGGGTGGGATGGCAGGGGTAGGGGAATGCTTGGGCTGGGTGATCTTTTCCAACCTGAACAATTCTTTGATTCTATGAATGTACCCAGGTAGCTGGTGCAGGCTCCAATTGCTCTGGTCCCCACATTGTGGCTGGTGGCACTGGAGCATGGTGCCAGGAGGTCAAATTGTGCCCTCACCCTTCACCAAAGGTAATTTGTAGTAGCTGAAAATCACAGGCTATCCAAAAAATCCTCCCCAGCCCCAAGGGATGGATCCAGCAAACCATCCTGGGTGGAAGAGCTCATGGAAATGGCCAAGGCTCTGCATACCCAGTGGCTGGCTTGATGCAAGAGGGGTTCATGCTTGATGTTGGCCACCTCGGAGCAACATCCAGGTGGTGAAGTTGTTTTCCATGAAGGTTTTCAGTGCAGGAGAAGGGAAGGTGTGTGTCCGTGCTGTGTTCTGGAGAGCTATGATTCCTGAATTTGAACAAGAAGGGGCTTGACCCTTTCTGGGATATGTAGGTGGTGAGGGACATCAATGCCCAAGGTTATTGCGAAGAACCCAATTTACCCACTTCTTCCCAAGCACTGGGTGTGGATAGCTGTCACACTGGTAAGGGTGTCACTGGTGATGGTGCTTTATTCTGGAGATGTATGTGGCTAAAAAAACCCACAGAAAACCCCAAACCTCCACAAAGGTGGCATCCCAAACCTGATCCAAAGGAAGTTAAAGTTGATAGAAAGATACCCATTGGAGGGAAGGGAGGCGAGGAGGAGGAAGGATTTCTTCTCTGTGGGCTTTTTTTTTTTGTGGGTGGGGTTAAAACTGTTAAATGTGTTTAGGTGGTGCATATTTAGCGTGTGGAGAGCACTCTGGTTTAGAAAGGATATTTATATACATACAGAAGTAGGGTAGTGGGTTGCTTTTGTATCTGAACCCGGTTTCTAACATGTCGCCAAGTGTTTTCACAGAAGTAGTGTCCAATCTATATTACCATGGGTTGTTTTGTTTCCAAATTCTGAAAATCAAATTGTCTACTTATATATTTATTTCTCATTCCCCCCTGTATTTGAGAATTCCATAAAAAACAAGTGTACCTATAATTAGCAGCTTTTTCTACTTCCCCCCTACAATGTCTTTATTGAAACAGAACGGGAGCATCTAAGACCGTTGCTTGTCTCAGGCAAATGGGTTGGAGTCAGGTTCTGAATTCAGGACCTGGTCACTGAAGCCCTAATAGGATGCAGAGGCTTGGAGAAGCATCTAGCTGTGGTGGGAGCTTCAGGTCTGGACACCCCATCATGAGCCTCGCAGGAGCCCTGCGTCGGTGCATCTTTGCCGGCGTGTTTTTATGCATTCAGTCTTGACTGAAAGCTAGAAGGACGGGGCATGTGCTTGTTAAAAAAGAAAAAAAAAGAAGGAGGGCTAAACTTGCCTTAAATGAAATGCCTATTTTCTTTTTTAACTTGGATTAGGGAGCTGAAGGGTTGGTAACACAGATATTTTGATAGATGGGAAGAGTGGTCCGGTAGTTTGAATATTAAAGAGAGAGACAGAGTGTGCGTGTGTGTATGTTCCTCTTATTCTCGAGTGTAAGGAGCATTTGTCACCACAAATCATCCTTGATTGCAGAGAGCTGCATTTGTATAGGGCTCACCCACCCACCACCCTCAAAAAATTAGACATTTGTTATATGACATGAATTGAGATTAATTAGCGAATATTAACCCATCAAGCAGTACAGAAACACATTTTTGGAAGCAGTGGTACTTGCAGCAACAGTAGGTTTGTGTTAGTTCTGGTTGGAAAGTTTGCAACAAAATGTGGTGGTGTGGGGGGGGTTGCTGGAAAATGCCAGTTTGTCAAAACCAAAACTTTTACAGGAATTAGCAGCTTTTCTTTGGAAAAATGTAAGAAGTGCTTGGGCCCTGGTGAGGAGGTGCATCTGGGAAGGGTGTTCCTCAACGCCAACTCTTAACACGTTACTTGAGGAGCAGAATTTGGGGTCACCTTGAAAAGGCTACAAAAGCCACAGGCTGGGCAAGGCGGGGGGGATGTCAGAAAGGGTCCCAAAGCTGCCTCTGCCTCCACTGCGAATGCAGGGCTGATATTTGGGAAATGTGAATGTTGGGAACCAGAGCCCTCCAAAGCACTGTTGGGTCGTGTTGCAGTTCGGAAAAATATTGTTAAAGTAAATGAGCAGGTCTCTAGCAGGAAGTAAGTCCACAGAGCCATTTTTCTGCTAAAACACGTGAAATAAGGGCAAATAGTCAGCAGGACCCCTACTAATGGGATACGTGTCCATGGAAACAACCCAACCTTGTCTTACTGGATTAAAAAAAAATAATTCTGTCCTCTTTAAGAGCTCAGATCTAAGCTGTCCTTCATAGCTCAGTGAAGTCCCTTGCAGTGTATTTCCATCATACCTGCTGAAATCCGTTATTTAAGAAGAGTTTGTCTGCTGGCTTAGTAAGGGGAGTTAAAACCAGCCCCGGGATGTACCATCAGAAGAGGCAGCTGTCAATCAGCAGCGCCTGGTTGGCCCAGACCAACTGGTAGCCCAGTGCAAGGACATGTTTGACTTAGTAGATCAAAATGTTGGGGGAACACTGTGGGAGCTGGGAGCATGTCTGAACCCCAGCAGCTGGAAATACTGGTATGTCTTTGTGTCAATGCATTTCTGGTTGTGGCAGCAGATCCTTTTGCAAGTAGAAGAAAATTATCTTGATTATTACTCTCCTCTTAAGAATCACATCTTTGTCTCGGTGTAGGAGCGGCTCCTTGACTTGCAGAAACTTCTTGGCAGATTGATGCAAGCAAAGCTGAAGGGCTGTCACGGCAAACAGAAGCCTGCCATTTGGTATTGACCAGGGCCGCGTTGCTAATCATCATGCTTTTCTCATCCTCAGCTAGTGCCAATATCTGCAATGTTGTCCTGATGAGGCACACAGAGCTGGAAGAAGGAATTGATGTTTTGGACAATAACGGGAACATTGTCGGGTCTTCCAGAATTGCTGCAAAACATGTATGTACCTGTGATGTTCCTGGGGAACACTTGGGTGAGCTTGTACACAACTGGCCTTCAGGCTCAACGCATCCCACAGCCGTAGGAATCGATGGCTTGAGAGAGCTAGAAATAGATGAGCTTTACCCATCACACAGGGAGACCGAAGCGGCAAGATTTAATGCCTGCTTTGTAGCCACCCATGCGGTGTTGTAGCCACAACACTGAGCGGGCTGGTGGACACAGGCTCGTGTCACGCAGGCCGACTCGGTGGCTGACCTCGATGGTTTGGAAGGGCGCAGGTTGACATCGGGAAGATCCTGTACTGCTCTGATGCATTCACAGCCTTAGGATTTCTTTGTGGAAACTTGTAAGCGGTTCATGTTGAATAGGAAGCAAAGATAACTTACACCTTTTTCTAAATGAGGAAGACTTCATTTTCAAGCTGAGTAGCTTTTTAACCCTTGCCGTGTCAAAGCTGCATTCGCAATTGTCAACCAAAGCTTTCTGAGGGTAGCCAGATGTCTTCATCCTCATCCTAACACCTGGTTTGTTTTCCCCTCCAACCTTCTACTCTCTGCCATCTGCCTGCAATTATTCCCTTTTCTTCCCTTCTTACATAGTTTTGCCTTTTGAGCATCATCTGATTGTCTGAGGCACGTTGTTTCCAAGTGGGCTTTAATCTGAAATGTAAAGCATGTACCGAAGCACACGCCCAGGCAGAGGAGTTAATAATATAATGCTTGGCATTTCTCTCGCTCCTTCTGTCCAAGGCTCTTAAGGCACTTCATAGACAGCAATTAATGTACAGATTTGCAGTCCTCGGCAAGAAATGGGAGATCTCTAATACATCTCCATATTGTTGTTTAACAGGGAGCTTAAAACAATCTGTTGAAGGGCTCAGAGATACTTATTTGAGCCAGTTTTCCTCACTTACATTAACTGGCTTCAGGACCCAGCTTCTCCTCTCCATCCTAATGGTCGAGGAGAAGACAGACAACATAGAAAATAAATATTAAAAATGAAGGTACTGCGAGTGTGATTTAGTTGGAGTTTAAACATCAGATTTGGGACTTCTGAGAACTTCTGCTCAGCTGCCACCTAATCCCGATGCTTCTTCCTGAATAGCTGGGGTTTGTGGTGGAAAATTTGGCAGATCCTTAGTGTAACACATCTGCACCTCTCTGCGACCTTCTCCCTCTGGGAAGGAGTGAGTGCTCCCAGGCCTCCCCATATGCATAAGCTTCAGCATTTCCACCCAAAATCTACAGTGTCCCCTGCCTAGGTCTGCCAAAGCCCCCCGTGCTGTCACCTTGCTTGGAGCATCCCAGGTAGGTGCTGGCAAAGGTAAACGAAGACACACAGTGGTGGTTAAACACCCAGCTAGAGCACCCATGATCTTCTCTAGGTCTCATCTCTGGGTAATTTATATGTATTGTGCTGCCAAGCTGTTCTGTTTGCTGCTTCCTGGTGAATCTTGCCAGGGAGAAAGCACCAGCGGAGGGACAACCGTAGCTCCGCAGTTGGGTGTCTTCCTGGGAGAGGTGAGTCCTGTGTGCTACGATGCTTTGCAATAAACCACCAGTGATTAAAAACCAGAAACAAGCCTTGGAGCAGGAAATTAGGTACTGCGTTCCCCCGGCGCTTAATTGGAATCGAAATTCAGTTCATGGAGGAAGGGTTGAAGCTGCTGCTCAGCTCATACTGAGATATTTCACCTTCAGCATCCTCCAGGCAGCCGTTTTGCCTCTCTTTCTTCTCCCAGGCAGCCCTAACATGTTTGCATAGGATTATGATGAGATCTTTGAGCACTTTTGCTCCCATAAAGTGAAATCGTGGAAGCTATTAGGTGTGCCTGTTTATTCTGCTGGATTTGTCACCAAGCAGGGCTCCAGCCCACCATTTGTAGCAACGGGAGGGAGAATGGGTTGTCCTACAAATTGCTGGTAGCGAAGTTGAACGTGTGTGCTGCTGCATCCATTCACACATGCGAGAGAAGGAAGGCCGGCCAAACCGTTTCTGTGCCCACGCGGCGATTGCTCAGCGCAGGTACATCCCGAGATTTGTTTTAAGTGCCTTGGGTTTGTTTGTTTGTTTGTTTTTCCTTTTCAGGCACTGCTAGAAACAGCCCTGACTCGAGTGGTCCTGCCAATGCCTATACTGGTTCTACCTCCAATTATTATGTCCATACTGGAAAAGTAAGTGTTGGGTAATACGAAGCTGGGGGTGGGTCTTTTCAAGGGGAAGGGAGAGAAGATCATAGAATCATAGAATCATAGGATGGTTTGGGTTGGAAGGGACCCCTAGAGGTCACCCAGTCCAACCCCCCTGCAGGGAGCAGGGACACCGCTAACTAGATCAGGTTGCTGATGCTCGGGAGGTGTTGTTCATTGCTATTTCTTAGCATTGGTCCATCAAAGACTTTGTTTTTTGCTTATTAAAATGTTCGTGTTCCAGCGGTTTTGACCATTGTTGTAGGCTCTTAAAGTGTTGTATTGAAGTGGTCGTTTTAAATCATCTTTCTGAGACCCCAGCAGTTTGAATAATCCTATTCCGGAGGGTCAGTGTGAGCCGAAAACTCCCTGAATTCAGCGGAAGAAATGTCCCTAAATTTTCAGTCCTCCATTTAGCAAACATTAGAGCTTCCACATGGGGTCAGACTAAAAGTCTCAGCCAGCAATAGGGAGTGTAGGGACTCGCTGACCACCTTGGCCACTGTTGGACTTGCTTACACCCTGCTTGAACTCACTTGTCCTTTCTTTCAATAACCTCCTGTGGCTTGGACTTCCCCAGAAGAATATATGTTTCGTATATTCTGCAGAAATTTGCTTTCCGTCGCTGTTTAAGACAGAATCTCTCCTGGCAGGTGTCTCCGTGGAGCATCAGTGCTAGGAGAGTGGGGTAGGAAAGGGCAGGGTTATTATTTCATGTCTAATTATCTCCTAGCAGAGTTCTTAATAGCAAAAAAAAACCCCAATCCAACCCAAACTGCCCTGTCGATTGCCCAGTCTTCTAACACCCCTGCTTTATCTTCTGCCTAGAGATGCTGTGAGCCTGTTTGGAGCTGTTGGGTGCCTACGGCTCCTTAGGACACCCATCAGCCGCTCCTTCCGTGTGAATGATCTGTGGGGTGGGCTTCACCTTGCCAACCTCTGGAGACTGATCAGCGCGTTGAAAGATGGGCTTGCTAAAGGGCTTGCTACCTTTGTCCAGACAGCCAAGCTGGAAGCACTCTTTAAACAAATCTGTTGATAATGGCTGCTCTAAAGCACTCCACTGACAAAGTAAATAGCAATTAGTACAATTAGGGATTGACCCATAGCTTTGGTTAGCCTTGTTTACCCTTGTAGAAACACCCCTGGGCAATTTTCTCTCCTTAACAGAAGGGTCGGGGCTGCTTCTGTAAATTCGGAGTCTGACTTTTAACAACTGAATTTAAAAATATAGATATAGCCTGATACCTCTCTAGCCCCTGGAGGCTCTCACCTCTAGATGTTTCTCTCATGGCCTGGGTGTGGGGAGAAACAGGGCAACAAACCCTGTTTTGGGAACTTTAAAGTAAGTTTTTTCAGCCCTTTTCAGCCAAAATACACCGTTTTCCTCTCTTTTCCAAAGGGACTGTGGTGGTTCCCGGCGGCAGGGCACAGTCTTGGTAACGCTCCCTGCAAGCCACCGTTTGGAGACGGCTGCTGGAGACACACAAGGGCAAGGGGTAGATTCCAGCTCCCCTAATTTTGTGCCAAGCATTTGATTTTCACTTCATGCTCCTCCTTGACAATAGCTCTGCAGCCGCTTCCCTGCTCCAGGACCCTGTGGCACCCACACGGTCCCCCGGCCCATGGGAGGTGGTGCTCAGGAGCGACGGTGCCTTACTCTGCAGTACCTTCCTCAGGGCTTGCTCCAAATCGTGTGTAAGAAGAACAGGGATTGTCACTTATCTTTGTACCCCAGCTTCTTGGCAGCTTCCCCACTTCAAATCCAGACGCGTGATTCTAGCCTTTATAATCCCATCAAAGCTGCTTTGCTGTTGTCAGTCGAGAGGACTTCTGTTTTCATCTGTCCACATGCCAGACACTTCAGAAATGCCACCGATTTGTGATGTTCTTACCATGGAGCTCTCTTTTCGCCTTTCTGTCGCACTGAGGCTTTGCTCTGAAGTGGCTCCGTGTGTTACCGCTGGCTTAACACGGGCACTGGTTCCAGCCTGACCATACCTTGGTGATTAGCTCATCCAGAAAAGATCACCCCAGAGGGCAAACTATTTTATCTGTGTAATTCAGAGGATCTTTGCTATTCTGGTTATCAACGTGGTCGTGGTTTAACCCAGCCGGGCGCGTACCTGCTCTGTTGTGGGCTTATCCATGACCACACGCTTTGAGGTGCTCCAGCATGACCTCATGCACGGCCACTGATGCTTCCAGCTGTGCCTGCTGCAGCATGGACTTGGCCACCACAGCTGATGCTGCAAGGTGTACCTTCTCCATCGTGGGCTTATCCTTGGGCCACAGTCCCGTCAGAGGTAGACCTGCTGCGGCACAGACATGACCACGGCCACAGACACTTCGAGATGTACCTGCTCTGGCATGGGCTTGTCGATGGCCACAGATGCTTCGGGGTGTCGTGCTCCCATGCGGATTCATCCACAGGTCACGGTCCCTTCCACTCGAGTTCATACTGGAGTTGAGCCTGTCCAGTACAGCGGCACAGACACGGCGGCGATGCCCTGGCCATCGGCCAGCCCAGGCCCATCCCCGTGGCTGTTACCAAAATGTTCCTGGCACAGCAGAGTGAGATGATCAGCAGTGCAGCGGTACAGCGAGCAGCAAAAGCAAAAAGCAGCCGCTAACGAGCACCAGGCTCTAATCTACAGTCAGGCGAGCAAGCCCCATGGCAAGCACAGGAGCCTGCCCCTTAATCGCTAAATGGCAATAAAAGCTATAAATTCCAATCAAATCTGTCATTATCTCAAGCCCCACATTGGGCCCCAAAAAGGACTGTCGTGGTTTAAGCCCAGCCAGCAATTAACCACCACGCAGCCGCTTGCCCACTCCCCCTCGGTGGGATGGGGGAGAGAATCGGAAGAGTGAAAATGAGAAAACTCATGGGTTGAGATAAAGGCAGTTTGATAGGGAAAGCAAAAGCTGCGCACGCAAGCAAAGCAAAACAAGGAATTAATTCCCTACTTCCCATGGGCAGGCGGGTGCTCAGCCATCCCCAGGACAGCCAGGCTCCATCACACGTGACGATGACTTGGGAAGACAAACGCCATCACTCCAAACGTCCCCCACTTCCTTCTTCTTCCTCAGCTTTATGTGCTGAGCATGACGTCATACAGCGTGGAAGATCCCTTTGGTCCGTTGGGGTCAGCTGTCCCAGCTGTGTCCCCTCCCAGCTTCTTGTCCCCCCCCCAGCTGCTTGCTGGTGGGGTGGGGTGAGGAACAAGAACAGCCTTGGCTCTGTGTAAGCCCTGCTCAGCAGGAACAAAACCATCCCATGAACAGTCAAAAATGTTTACACGTAAATATTCCAAGTTTCTAGAGATCTGGTCTATAAATGATGGTTGTCAACAGGAGTCATTGAGGACCATCTTGCTAAGCATCCACGAGCTCACATAAAATGAATAGTAAAATTTGCTTTGCACTTGGGGGCATCATAACTTCTTGTACTGATACAGTGAGTTTTACTAAATGCACCTGTGCTCTGTGCAGGACTTAGCAAAACTGATTGTATCTGTCAAGCAAACGTTGGAGATGTTTGAGGACAACAGGAGGTTGTCTTCCAAAAGTCCTCGTTTTAACTAATCGACCTAATTCAGGTTTCCCAGAGAATACTTTCCTCCCCACCACCCCCAAATGAAACTCTGTAGATATAAAAATATCTGGGCACTGATTTTTGCCTGCCTAAATTCTACTTGGAGCTTTGCGCCTACTGTTCACTTTCCATCAAGTATCTCTTGATTCCCTGGAAGCCTGAGAGTGAGAAACGGCAGGGACAGGGAGTGGGGTGTGTTTTGGCCACCAGCTAGAAGTGGTATCGCTGCAGGACATGGCAGCATCCACCTGACATGGAGAGCATCCCTTCCCATAGCCCAGGGATTCGCTGTCCAGGTGTCGCCTCCCAGATCTTTTGAAGTGGCTATTGAAGGACGCAGTCAGAGGGGCAACCTCATTTTGGGAAAAAAAATTGGGAGCATCTGGTGAAAAGTTTAACTTTTTTAATTTAGTAGAATTTTAGTTAGACTAGGGCGTTTTTAATGGGAGGCATCTCAAGGCATGCATTATCAATTTATTTATAGAAATCCTTACAGTGTCTATAAATGAGAAAGACGAGAGTGACGGCTTATTATTTGGAGGCTGGAGATCTGGAATCAGAAGTCGCAATCTGGATCCTCTACGAAGTCATTTGCATTTGGGGTTGTGGTGAAGGAGGAGAGCGATTCTCCTGCCCGGCGTTTTAAGTCCGGGTGGAAGTGGGTGACAGCGCTGCAGTCGGGTGGGAGTTGCACCACCCCGGGAGCAAGCTACGTGCTTTTCGGATTCGTAGAAAACCCGCTCCCTCGTTTTCATCTCGGTATTCAAAAAGTTTATTTTAAGTGGCCAGTTCCTGGTCGTCGTCTTTCCACTTGGATCCAGGTCTTTCCTCTCTCTCAGCCATCTCTCCATCTGCATGTTCTCTTTTTTTAGCTCTCTTGGCTTCTCTCGTCTCTTTGCCTGCTGTGTATTTTAACTCCCAGGGCCGCCTTCTCTGCTCTCCAAGTAATTCAATGTTACCTCCCACTGCTGAGCTCCGCAGCGCGCCATTCTTTCCCCATGTTTCATGCATTTCCTGCTGCTTGGACGCTCTGTTGAAGCAGCTAACATATAGAATCAATGTTTATTTTGAGACTACATATGCCATGCGGGGAACACGGTGTCAGTTATTTTGTGCAGATGTATTCTCATTTAAGTTTTATAAATAATATCTATGTTGGCAACTTTAATATGGAAAAATATTGGTTTCACATCGTCTATGAGACGAAGACGACTTATCTGTGGGATGTAGCTGACTTTGGAGCAGACAATGGGAACTTCATTAGTAGCTCCATGTCGCAGAGATGTGGGGACAACTACTTCCACTGCATGAAGTTGGACTTCTTGTCCCTCAGACGTTTCCCTTTATTCAATGCTCCTGTGGATCCTTTTATGACGAAATTTGGGAAATGGTGCAGGTTTCTCCCAGCTATCATCCAAGACTTCTCCAGTAGCCTTTGTCCAGCTTCCTACTCCTTGCAGAGTGGAAGACCATCACGCAGCTGGTCTATGTGTAGACTGTCCAGGTCTGTGTGCAAGTGCAACCTCAGGTTCCCCTGTAGGCTGAGCTCTGTGGTGGCAGAGCCCACATCCAGTGGTACTTGGTTCGCGTGGTCTGGACAAGTGGTGGACAAGCTCAGCCCACCAGCAATGTCTGCTGTGGACACTCTGAGCTGATACCTGGCAGTGGAGACTTGAAGAACGTAAGCTCTTCTTGTCTCCTTATCCTAAAGCCTCTTCTCTGCCTCAGAAAAGTACAAGAGAGTACAAGCAACCCCAGAGGCTTTGAAGCACAGCAGAAGGTCTGAGGATGGGCTCCAAGAGCTCACGAATGTCCAGCTAGACAAGAGGAGGCCCTAGAGCCGGCTGTGCAGTGTTCATGGAGGAGAGACAAAGCTGGAACTATTGGCAATGGGCAAGAACTTAGAGAGAAGCGGGGAGCAGAGTAGTTGTGTCCATGAAAGAGGAGTGTGTCTACTTTGCTTCATCTCCACACCATCATGATCTTGTGGTGGAGTTGCCATGGCATGTCAGCATCCTCATGCAAGAGTTGTCATGGCTGTTTTCCTGTAAAGCTCATAAAACTAGGGTGCTCCCAGGCTGGATCAACCTTACGGAGCTGCTGTAGCTTAGCTAAGTCAGTCTAACAATGAAAAGTGGATTCTCCTGATGGATAGCCAGTGCCCAGCCCATGGTTTTGTGGTGCTGGAAGGACCTTTTCTTCAGCTCAAACCATGTTCTTCACTGCAGAAATGCATGTGAGGAAGGAGGGCCTCCTGGACCTTGTGTTCATGGCGTTTTGCTGGAGATATTCTCCTTCTGGCAGTGTGTGCGGGATGTTTTCTACAGGTGCTCTCCCCCCTCTGAAGTACAAAATCTCTCCGTCCAGCTAAATCCTCGCGGAAGTTTGTTTAAACGAAACAGCTGCCAGCAGTGACACCTTAAACTGCTGTGCCTGTTCCCAGAGTAAACATTGAAACTGCTCCTTTAATTATGTCAATCAAGCACAAAAATCCCCCAGCCTCACTCGGTTTGCATCTGCTGTGTCCTCTGGAGGGGGCACTGGGGCTACAGCCAAGAGCAAGGAGATGCTTTTTGGGGAGGACAGGGGTGGTCTGGCTGGACAGGACAGCAGACAGAGTTACTGGTTGCTAGAAGAGCTCAGATTCCCCAGATGACCCCAAATGAGTGAGAAAACCTCAGGAACACCCTCTGCAAATCACAGAGACCTGACGGGCTCTCTGGAGCAGAGATGTGGTACGGTGCTGGCTCTGGGAGGTTCTCAGCAGGACTAGGATCTGGGGTGGGACAACCACCCCAAGGTTTGCTTGCACATCAGAGGGTTGTTTGGAACCCTGGGAGCCTGGGATATCTTGGGATACCCAGAGCTTCAGCCTCCAGCGTTCTCCTTACACCGCCGGCATCCTCGGCATCTTGCGATGTATGTATTAGCTTTGAACCTGTTTATACCAAACACTACAGAAACCCCACAGAATCTGTCAGCTGGGAGACTTTGGTTCTCCTTAAATACAGCTCTGGTTCACTGAACCTGATAACTCCTTTTTAGTACAGCAACTGACTTCCATATGGAATAAATTACAGTACCTCTTGAAAAACGCCAGAGGCAGCTGCCAAATTATGCAAAATTTAAACCACTAATGAACAATGTGATGAAAGTTGAATGAAGGTGTATTTACAAGATCTACAACACACTGTCTCTGCGGAGCAGATGTACTGTCTGTACAAGTATGCGTGTGTCTGTGTATATACCTACGTACATGCACACTCATGCATATTGAAATGTTATCGGCAAGGTCTAGCTCTCTTAGGTATATCCGTTAACAGCAAGCGCTACCTAGGATCGGTAAGCCAGAAGCTCCCCAGCGCGCTACTGCCTTTTCAATATCCACTAGGCAAACATGATGAAGGCAAATTGCAGAAGGAATCGGCATTAGGGGGGTTTGAAACAAATCTTTGAAGAAAAAAAGAAGAAAAAAGAGAGAGGAGGGGGGAAATATTGCAATAATGCATGTGCTTTGCCATCCAAAGGTTGATGCATAAACATGGATCACTTATAGAATCATAGAATCACAGAATCGTTTAGGTTGGAAAAGACCTTTAAGACTGGGTTGGACTAGATGACCTCTACAGGTCCCTTCCAACCCAAAACATTCTATGATTCTGTGATCATCAAGCCCAACCGTTCCCCTACCCCTGCCATCCCACCCCCAAACCCTGGCCCTCAGCACCGCCTCTGCCCGGCTGTTCAATCCCCCCAGGGCTGGGGACTCGACCCCTTCCCTGGGCAGCCCCTTCCAGCCCCTGACAGCCCTTTGGGGAAGGAATTGTTCCCCAGGGCCAACCTCACCCTGCCCTGGCACAACTTCAGACCCCTGGTGGCCAAAAATTTGGCTTCTAAAAATTTGGAACAATAAAACATACGTATTATTGCCCTGCTGCAGATTTCCAATGTGAGACCTTCTCTTGGTGCAAACTTTTCAGTCCCATGTGGTCGAATCTGAGCGCCAAGGTTTAGCGTGCCAGAGCCTGGCCAGTCCTGTCCTGTGTACATGGTGACGGGCTGTAAAACTACCGTTCTCCTATGAAAATAGCTTCAAGTTCTTCTGCAGAATTACCAGTAGGACAAGCTCTTGTGAATACAGCAGTCTGCTTCAGAAGATGCCAATGGCAAAGTTGGGCTGCCGGGGGGATCTAAAGGTCCACTCCCCTGATCAAACCCCTTGGCAGAGCACATAGGACAGCGTTGTAAACTAACGCACTCTTCAACAAACGGGTATTAATATTACTGATTTTTAATCTGCTATAATACTCCGCAATTAAACCCGTTGGAAACACCTAATCATTCACTTCCGATGGGGGGCTAATGGGTGAAAAGAGGGGGTTTGATTGCATTTGACAGCTAACAAAATGCAGCATGCAGTATTTAACTTAATACTCTTCTGAGATCTGTGTCGAGAGCGGAGATCCGAGGGACAGAAGAAAAGTGGACCTCTCAACTAATTATGAGTCATTTATTCTGAACCACACAAATTTTAGAATCTGAATCCCAATTAAGACATTACACTACATGTGTTAATTAGTCCCCTCTCCTTTTTAAATCAAGCCATAACTCTTCTTAATTAGGAGGTTAGCTGTTGTAATTTGAACTGGCCTGAGTTTGAAGCCCTCCTGGAAATCACACCTGGGGGCTGTACTGGGGATCATTTTAAATTGGTTGAGTTTTTACTTGGGTGATTATAAGGTCCCCAACAGGGCAGTAATTAAAGAGGGTGCAGCTTCCAAATTAAGATGTCAGGGGTGGTATAAGCAGTGATGGCTTGGTTCTAAACTGTGCTCCAGGGAGGCTCGAAGGATGCTGGTCATACGATTTTCTCAGTGAGGGCTCTCATGGATCACAACAGCTTAAGCAAGAGAATAAATCAGGTCCAGGAGTTGCCCTTCTGCATCCCAGGGACTCGTTATCACAGCTTATTGATGGCAATTCTTGAATGTCGCGTTTGTTAAAGAGCGTGGAGCAAGGTAACCTGCTTTCCTGAGTCGGACAAAATCCTTGTGGACTTCTGCAGGAGTTTTTTAGGTTAGATGGTGCTCTATGCAAAACCAAGTAGCTAAATACTGGAGAACAGAAGCTTGGCTTTCACAGCACAAATTGATAGGATCAACTCCGTCTCGATAGCTTATTAGTGAGGCGCTGAGATATTGGAGGAGTTAAGGCTCTGGATCTTGTTTTCCTTCCCCACTTCCCCCAAACCTCCTCAAGATGAAGACAGCTTTCAGCAAGCATTGCTAGCAAAGGGCGAAGAGTCTGAATGTTCAGACACACAGACAACGTACAGCAGGCTAACAAGTTCCCACACATCAGCTGCTCTGTTATAATTCATCAGGTGCGTGTTTGTAGCCTGCAGTAAACGTGGAGTAGATGGGGGTTGAGGTAATCTGTTATCTTGCATCGGCTGCAGGCATGGGCTGCAGGGGGAGATGTGCCTGCAAAATCACTTGTGCATGGGCCAAAGCGGGCTAGCGACATGCCCCGAAGTGGGAAGGGTTGCTTGTCTTGTTTTTGGTGGGCACCTGGTGAACAGTGCGTGTTGGATTAGAAATGCTTTTTAAAACCCCAGTGATGGTAACCGCAGGGATGTTTAGCGGTTAGCGTAATCTGATTGTACCTCCCTTGGTCAAAACCACCTCTCTTATGAGGCCAGGCTGGGAGAGTTGGGGGTGCTCAGCCTGGAGCAGAGAAGGCTGCGGGCAGAGCTGAGTGCGGCCGGTCAGGGCTTCAAGGGGGCCCAGAGGAAAGGGGGGGACAAGCTTTTTAGCAGGGCCAGCTGGGACAGGACAGGGGGTGATGGCTTTAAACTGAAGCAGGGTAGGTTTAGACTGGATCTAAGGAAGAAATTCTTTCCAGTGAGGGTGGTGAAACCCTGGCAGGGGTTGCCCAGAGAGGTGGTGGAGGCCCCATCCCTGGGAACATTCCAGGCCAGGTTGGACGGGGCTGTGAGCAACCTGATGTGGTTCAAGGTGTCCCTGCTCCTGCAGGGGGGTTGGGCTGGGTGGCCTCTAGGGGTCCCTTCCCACCCAAAACATTCCGTGATTCTATGAAAAGAGAGCTCCTGTGTTATGACCCCAGTGGAAAGGCATTAATTAGCAGATCTTTGCCCATGTTTGATGGCAGGATGCCTTGAGGCATCAGCATGCTCAAGATCAGAATGGAGAGAGGAGAGATGCACATTGGGACTAAGGCCATAGCTGATGACCCAGCAGGGAATCTGCTGCCTCTCTACCTTGCTAATATACACTGAATATTCAACCAAACCTCACTATCAAGTTGCTGGTTTATATTCCCAGTTGTTTCAGATTGGGAGACAGAAGTTGAATGACAGTTGTCCTTTTGGTATAAATAGCTCCCTCAAGAATTAATTTTTTTTTCCCTTCGTATTTGTAAACTGTCTGAGGTCCTGTATCCTGGAATACCCTTAACATGCCACCTTCTACCAGCTAAATGTGGTCCCTGTCATTCGGTGTTAATTGTGTCAGAAAGGTCACTTAATGGGTCATTATCAGAACCTGATCTTGCAGGTATTGTAAAGTGTTTGCTGTTAACAAGTCTTGAACTCATAAATATCCCCTGGGGACAGCAAGTGTTAAAACATCCTTAATCACCCACTCCGAAGATGTTTGATTTTTAACAGATTAAGGTATTGTCAAATTTACTACATTAACGAAGTCGCCTGCCTTTTGCAGTACCACCGCGTGATAGGGCCAACAAGGTTCACAATATCTCTCAAGAACCTAATTTCCTTCTGCTCACCCAACATGGCCTCCAAAGCCTTAATGCAGGTGACACCCGCATGCAGCCAGATCACCTTGTGTGCTGTTTGCTCCAGTGTGAGATGGTTTGAGATGGGGGGGAGCGTGTGTGAAGTGATCCTGGTTTAATTTAGGAGAAGCGAGCACTTAGGTCGGTGTGGGCTGTGTAGCCCCAGAAGATGCAAAAGCACCATGTGCAGGACTTGGGATCTTTTGTGGATGAACTTGTTAATGACCTACTAAGAAGGAAGCTAAACCAGTGAGGGAGAGGGAGGCCAGTGGGTCTGGGTGTCTGTTCTGATGATGGCATGTGCTCACCTAGTCTATGAAATGGTCTAACTAAGCCTTTCCTTTCCAGAACATCACTTCTGAGGTCCCGTCCCCGGATGATTCTCCCAGTCCAAAGCCTTGTGTGCCTCGCTGCCTTTGGCCTGGCCCTCCCCTTGGCCATCAGCCTCTTCCCGCAGATGTCCGAGGTCAGTACGTGTCTGGTCACTGCAGGGGAATATCTCAGAGGGGCTTACCAATACCACCACTTGTTTTGCCTTGCTGGATAATAGTCTCATTCCTATGGGGCCTTCTCCATTTTTGGATGAGGTCAATTGCTGTCTTCTTCACTTGAACAAGTGCAGATTCAGATGATGGTTATGTTTGTCCCTCCTGTTAGCGCATGCTAGCATAGATTAATATCACATGGCTTTCCTATGCTTTTAACCGGTGTTTGGATCATGTGGTGGGATGTACCTTCCAAGCAAACAGAAAGAACTGAACAGAGGAACCTTTGGTCCCGCCAGCAAACGCACCTTTTACGGGCAAGGGATGGTCATGTGTGATCCCCCTCCCTTCCATCGCATCCGTTGTTCTCCCACAGGGGTGGTCTGCTCCAGACCTCTCCCAGGTGGAGGACATTTAGGCTGTGTAGTAATCAAAACACTGGGGATCAGGGGGACAAGCAGGGTGGAGTAAGACCTTTTTTTAAATGTATCAAGGATAATGTTCTGCCAGTTAGAGGAGTGTCTCAGCTAGCACGGAGGGTATCTGGTCCCTCTTTAGTGATACCCAGGTCAGGTCTGGTCAGATCACAAGTCCAGGGATGTTGGTGTTTCAGACTGATGACTTCTGCTCTGAGACTTCAGCTGGGTTCATCCTGTCTTGTCTGGGGATGTGAGCTGAGTCAGAGCTGAGCTGCACCAGGAAGAACATGGTTCAGCTCACCTTCTCCCATGACAGTGGTGTTTCCTTGGTGTTAACACAGCAAAAACAAGTGGTGTTTGTCGATTAAGCAAAGAGCCTGGGATACACACTCGATGTGGATGTACTTTCCCAGAGCTTCTTTGAGAGTTTCTGCCTTTTCATCATCTAGCCTGGCTCTGGAGAAGACACAGCCTGGGGGTGAAGAGCAGAAAAGTAGCCAAGGAAAGAGGCAGAATGACTAATGAAACCACTCGTACCTAAGCTGAACAAATTGCTCAGGTGTATTTTTTTGTAAGTCATTAATTTTGATCATTTGGTGTTTGGAGCGTATAGCTTGGCAGACTGTAAGTTTGTACATTTAAGGGAGGGTCTCTATTATAAGGTGGTAAAGCTTCTATCAAACAGAGCGAAGGACTTTGCTGAAGTTCTTTTTGCATCAACTAGAACAGTTGAAAAATTGGTATCATTTTTAGGTCTGGATGGGTTTATCCAGGACTTCTCGCCAGGGAATCTTGTTGTACACTTGTCTGCTAGACTGAAAAACGTGTTACAATTTTTTTGTTGTCCTTCTAGCTGTTTATGGGCTGAGATAAAACCATCCCTTAATCTTCTCTTTAAGAAACTGAATATATCTCAATCTTGGAGTCTCTTGCTAAAAGACGTGCTTTCTGAAGCTCTAATGATTCATATGGCTCTTCCTTAAACTTTTTCTAATTAGTCAACATCCTTTTTGGAGCACTTCCATAAGAACCAGACACAGTATTCCAGTAAGAAGTTGCACAAGTACCAGTTGCAGGAGCAATGTAATTTGCCTGCTTCTACTTGAATTCATACATCCCCGGAGCACGTTAGTCATTTTGGCATGAGCTCAACCTCAGCTCCTTGTCCATCAGTTTTTTGCTGTGATCCCAAGTTGTGCTCAGAGGTTTTGGTTATGAAACACCAAGGTGTATGTCCAGGTCTTGCACCCGTTCAAGGTACATGCCCAGAGTATGTCCAAAGTTCTGGTTGGAAAGAGACTTGGACATAGAGCATCCCTTATGCTCCTACTTCCAGGGAAAGGAGCTTCACCCACCGGAAGGCGGCCGTGGCCTTTCCTGGGAGGTCTCCTTTCAAGATAATCAGGGAAGCAAGGCCACAAGAGGTACCACCAACCTCATTTAGCCCAAAGGTGACATTGCCACCCTTCTCCCAAAGTGGTGGCCCATGCCATAGGTACACTATTTGCGTCCAGAGGCAATTTTATGTTTGACCATAGTACGTTGCACATTGACTTTTTATCCACATATCTATAGGCCTCTGTATCAATGACCCGGGCCCTCAGTTATTTACCACTTTCCCTGACTCTCTGTCATCCCAAGCTTTAAGTGGCAATCATTGTGTATTTTCTCCCTTCTCACTGACAACGCACACGTTTAATAGCGTTGGCCAAACCAAACCATTCTTTCAACATAGACAGGAAACTCACCCTACAATTCCATTTTTAAATTTAGCATTTTGTACATTTCCAGTATTTTCTGTAGGCATCGCTTAGCATGAGCTCCTCTGAAATAGTAAGCGCCTACTAAGGTCAGCGGGAACTAAAATTTTGGTATCAGAATCTGAGGCATTCAGAGTTAAACACTGTGGGCTCTACAGAAACAACTATTCATTGCCTTGGTTTCTTCATCTAAAGATGAAGCTCACAAGGTCTTTTTGGCTTTTGTATTATAGCTTTATGGGTGACGTAATTTATAATGTATAGTAGCTGATATTGCAGCTTGAGAGATTGCATTGATGCTAACAGCTGAATGAATTCTACCCTACAAGGAAAATTAAGGTCTGGCTTCCTTCAAGGGATATGCAAATTGCAGGCATTAGGCAATACTGAAACCATACAGCATCGCTAGAAAATGACCTTCTACAAGCAGATGAAATGTTATCTGCAGTGTAAACATGAATCAGTGCTGATTAGTAGATCAAACAGAATGACGTGCTCCCTGCCCACGCTTCATGTCAACGAAGAGAAACCATTACAGCTGGTGGTGGAGCTCATTACCTGCTGGGGTCTCGGCTCTGCTCAGCTGGAGTTAGCTCCATGCGCACAGCTGGACATCACATCTGTTGACATCGAGGTATCAAGTTCTCCACAGCAGCCTGGTCTGATTGGTCTTCCGGTTGCGTTTGCCTTCATTATAAATACATGGGAGCGTGCGCGTAAAGGGCGTTCCTCCCATTCTGCAAAATCTCATTGAGACCTTCTCAGTGGGCACTGACCACGGGGATGCACGAGTGAGCAGAGCAAGGGATTTATCTGAAACAATCTCTCCAGAGCCATTTCTTCACAGTCTTGAAGAGGAAATCTTGAGTTGCCTTTCAAAGAGCACTTCACAAAATGTGTCACTTCTTGGTCACTCGTCACTGGTCCATGACCTTGTCAGCCAAGTTAATAGACTTTCGGTGTTTGAATGTTGGCCTCTATAGCTATGTGCATGTGTGTATATGTGGCGTGTGTGTATTTGCTTTTTCTCATAACCACAGTAGGTGAAGCTATGAACATAACCCGACTGAGATGATGCTGTTGTAATGAGCACTACCCAGGGAGTAAATTATTAACAACAAGATGTAATAGGCGTGTTCTGTTCCAAAAATATGATTATGGTCTGAGCAGCAACCCTTTCAGGAATTGTAAATGAGCCAAATTCTGCCCTTAATCACACATTCACAGTCCTTTTTCTTTAGTCAGGGAGCAAACACAGAAGCTGAAGTGTTATTAAGCACTTGTTTTAGCATGGGAGCTTGACTGGCCGCCTTTGATCCGCTCTTCTAAAGGGGCTCAAACTTACAATTAGTTTTCAAGTGGAATTGAAGCCTTGCAATAGATTTAATAAATGAGCTGGATAAATGCAGCCATCTTATCACATCAGCTGTGGCTGCTTCAGAGTTATACCTGCTTTAAAGTAACATAAGAGGAATCAGAGTTCAGCTTTGGTTGCATACAGGAACATCAATATCAACGAAATGAAAATTCTGGAGCTGAACAACCTTCATGTGCTGGGAAGGCTAATGCATCCAGGTCTTCTCTTTGGTCGGCATTTAGTCTAGCTAAGACCTCATACCTTCCTTGACTTTTTGTACAGGAGGAGTCCACTTTGATGTCTGCAACGGTGCTCCAGAATTACATCTTGTTTCTAGCTGTTACGGTTTTGAAGATAGATCACCTTATAAGACCAAACCCCTAGTGTCAGCTGTAAAGACACAGGTCCTCAACCCTAAGCATGCTTAAGATGCTGAAAAATTCACTTTTCGTCCCGATGTAGTGTTAATTCCAGTACCTAAACGCATCAATATGCATTAAGTAATTCACTGCTGTGAAGTTTAGGAGAAACATCTAGTTAATGCATTTAGCCCACAACCTCCAACTGCCTCCCATGCCCCCCGGGGAATCTCTTTTCTAGACGCCTATCCTACAGCATCCCCACTGACAACTCCTACTCAGATATGCACTGCCAATAGAAACAGCTGTGACAGTTCCAAACTGAAAATGGGACTTGTGCAAATGAAATTCAGTGTAGCAGCAAAAGAAATAACCATGGGGTTGCTCCACCGATTTTCCACCCTTTGGTCCCTGCTCATCCAGATCATTCATTTTTCGGCATCCAAGAAGGTGCTGTTGAACTTCCAGGGTGTTGCAAACCCACCAAAACTTGCCTCATTCCATGCCCAGTGTGCTGGATCATGCTGATAGGGATAAACCCAGGTGAGACATGGAGCTGAAGCAAGAGCTGATGGCAGAGAAGACCCTTCCACTAGCTACAATGCACATGCCCTCACCACGGGTTAAATTTAAAGGACCTTGGTTACTGGTCAGGGCAAAAGAAGCCATCTTCCGGAATTAGGCTGATTCTGGCTGAAAGCCTTTTCTTAAAAATAATCTTCCTTTTGGATCTCCAGGACCAGGGGAATAAACAGCCTAAAATCCAAGGCTGAGCTATTGTTTTCCAATCTGTTTTAGCCTTCATCTTGTTGGCAGGCTGCTTTAGAAAAGCAAAAGGTTAATGAGCCAATGTGCAGTGGGATTATTGCAGTAAAGATGACAGTGAACCAGTAATTACTAATTAGATGCAGTTTAACAGGAGGAACAAGTGAAATCTCCTCTTCACCAACTGTCAATAATTAGCAGATTTGGTGAGGTTGAAATGTGTCCACAGTTAAAAGGCTGATTTTTTAATGAAATGGCACTTGACAAAAGAGCTGTATGGAGGTCACAGCCATAGCCCTCGAGACGCTTCCCTATACCATACTTAGGAGGGAAATCAGATGCAAGACAGCAGGGGGTCCTCATGAAACCATTTCTCCCTTGGGATTACATTGCACAGGGGGGGAGGGGAGCAGGAGGGATTCTCTGCAGTAATTTTGTCCAACTTGGATGAGAAGCAAAGGAAAGGATTTGCCAGCTGCCATGGGGAAAAACGTTTGAGAAGTGAGAAGTTCCGTGGTATTTCTTTGCTTCTGGGTCTGAGGAATGGTTTCCTGAGAGTCTGGTAACCTGAGTGTCCTGGCCAAAGTCTACCCTTGGGATGGAGGTTGGTCTTGGAAAGAACTCTTAGAAAAGAAGTGGCACAAGGTCCTTAAGGACTGGCAGGAGGCTGGAAACTCAGTGGTATGTATTCCCAAAGACTGCAGAAGATCCAAGCTGTGCCCTGAAGCTTTGGTTTCATACTGACACATGGGCAGTGCTCCATCGTTGACTTCTGAAGCATTGAGAGGTTCATCTGAGGTTCCTCTCCTATGTATTGATCCAGTTTCTCTTCTGGCAAAGTAACTATTGACACAGGCAAGAATATCTTTGTTTTCCCCATGAACTTAAAATGGAGTGGTGATCTGTGTGAGCTTCTACAACGCTCATGAGACTTTTTACTTGAGCAGAAACCCCCAGGATTTATATGATACTGAGTGGTTGAATACTGATGTGGTTCAAGTAGGGCTGGAGAGAAAAGCTATGGTATTTGGAAATGTGTTGAGCCCTGTTCTGGCCTTCAGGTGAAGGATGGTGCTTAACAAAGTTTGTGTCTGGCCTTCTTCGGTAAGGATGGATTCGTTCCTGTCAGAGGTTGGAGGACAAATAAGTGACCCCTTTCAGGGCATAGTCCTGCACCTGGAAGGGGAAAGTGATGGGAGAGGAGGTGACATTTGGGAACAGCAGGATGATGCTGCCATGACTACACACAAAGGCTGGACACCATTGCACAAAACTCAAATGTAAGTTACTATCCCATCTTTTATAAGAAATAATAGGCTAAGGAAATCATAAACTAAGTCTATATTTGGAAACCCAGCAGGGTCCGAGCACAAGCTGGGTCACTGGCCCATAGTGTCCAGCCTGCATCCTCTCTGTGTCAGTTTTGGCTTCCCAGCTAATGCTGGTTTTGGCTTCCCAGCTAATGCTGGAGGGCAATGCTCCAGGGACTGCCCCCAATGAATCGAGCCTCCCTCTTTGGGGGAAGAGTTTGGCCATATGGATGCAAGCTGTGCCATATCGGATGTCCCCCAAGACTGAGACTAGATTCTCATCCATGTTGTTTCACCCAGCTTTTTCGCCCTGCCTGTCCCATTGCAAATATTCAGTTGTGGTGCAATAATTTTAGTCTGGGACCTCTCTAGGTTAGTTTGCTTTATGACTTACAGTGCTTATTTAAGATGAGTTTTGACATTGGAGGACCGTGGCCTTAATCTCGCGTTACAGGAGAGCCATGTCTTCCTGCACCACAGCAGGACCATGCCTCAGCCGAGCAGTGGAAAGGCAAAGATCTCTTTAGCCTTTGCTTTAGGTGTCTGAGACTGTTGCACACAAAGCAAAGGCTACCTCTGTCCTTCTGCACTTCTGATGGAACCTACCCTTGCTGTCAGCCTGGGCATGGACCTGAAGTCTGGAGACCAAAGTGTTTGTCACCAGCTCTTTCTGAGACAAATCCTTCCCTGCTCCAAATCAAATCACAACCCTGGCCATGAATCTTCATGAAGTCACCAGAGCAGCTCAAAGCACCGTGGGACTGGTCCCCAGTACTCAGACATGATTTCAGCCCTGGTCTCAGCCGCTCATGTGCACAGATGGGACCTTAGTCATGCAGCAATAACAGGATCCTCACCTGCAGGTCTCAAGAAGGCGACTGCACAGTAACTGCAATCTGCTGAACGGGGAGGGTTGGTCGGAGGCTGCACGCGAAGGGATGAGCAGTGAACTTGAACCTGGCTCAGGGCTAACCAGCCAATTTTTTTGGCAAGGTTTTGATCTCCCATGGTTTGAGACAGGCGTGGTTTTACCATCTATTTCTCTGATGTCTCCCTTCTTTCCCTGCTCTCACCAGCCCTCTCTGGTTGAGAGCATCAAGCAGAAGAGAAGACGATGTGTTCCTGGCTTAGCCCCCCTTCTCAGCCCCTAGCTCAGGTTTTCCTTCACCTGCGCCAGCTGTGGGGTCAGGGTTTGCAGACCTAGCATGTGTTTCCCAAGGAGCCAGACTTCACACACCGCTTCCCCCTTGGCCCTACCCTTTGGCTTTCCCTTTACACTTCCCCTGCTCTCCCCCCTCGCCCCCCTTGGCAGCCTGGCATCTGCAGAACACCTTTCCTGTCAAAGCAACCAGGAAAAAAAAAAAAAATCACAGTAGCTTGTTTCCTGTGCTGCAGATTCCCTCAACAACTCCTGGTTTCCTTCTAATTGCGTTGCACAGGAAAGCTGCTGCCCGGGAGCCCGCTAGCACGGAGGAGTCTGCGATACTGGAAGTATTTAGGTGGTCTGAGATGATTTCCCTGGATTCGTGCTTGTGCTTAGTCTTGCAGAGAGATGTGCCGGGCACTGGAAGGGTCTCTCCAGTCGATGGTGATGAGCTGTTATCATTAACTACTGCAGTAATTGTTGGTGCTATTCCTGTGCTCTGTAGATGCCCGGGGACTGTTCCCAACCCATTGTAGGTCTCCTACGCAAGTTCTTCTGTCAGGAGCAACCTGATCCAGTGGAAGGTATCCCTGCCCATGGCAGGGGGGGTGGAACTACATGATATTTAAGGTCCCTTCCAACCCAAACCATTCTATGGTTCTATTCTAGGAGTCTACAACTTGCTCTTGGCTGCAGAGATCTACCCCAGTTCCTGCTCCGACCTTGAGTTTCTCTCTCTCTGCCATCATCTCCAGTGTGACACAGGCAGGAAGAAGCCCAGAGCTTTCACTGCATTTGCTGTAGAGCTTGCAAGGTCAGGCCACCCTCCACGCTATAAACTTCCAAGTCAAAGCGGCAGTAGAGCTTTTTGGGGAGCTCAGGCATATTCAAAGGACATAGGCAGGCTCACATGCTCTAAACCCCCTTCTCGAGCACATCTCCGAGGTGAGGGTATTCTTAAACACATGGGGACACTTCAGGCTTAGTAGTCCTCTCCTCCGCTTCCAGTGGTGCTTTAGCCTGAGTTGCTGAACCCACAGCCACAAGCTCCCTCCTGCTTCAGGGAGGGCTTCAATTCAGTGTTTGATGTTCCTGCAGAGAGCTTCTAAAAACCAAACAACCCAAAAGTTCCAGATTCTACATGACTGCGACATTCTTGTTTCCCCCAAGTCATGAAACCCCCTAAATTCTAATTATTGTGTCGTAACTCCTCATCGCTACTGTGTGATGCTCTTTGAAGTTCTTTCTCTGGGACTGCTGCAGGAGGATAGGCAAGATGCTGTGGCGCAGTAGTTTCCTTCTGCCCTCGTCCAGCTGGATGCAGCAGCAGCTCCAGATACAAACCCACGGGTGGTAATCTCACAGAAGTAGCATCTGCCTCGTCGCAGGGCCGTCTCCCATTTCCCAAACTCATGGCATACTTAGTTGCAGTCCCCTTTTGATTCATGTCCCGGCACAACTGAAACTCCTCTTGCTGGGGGGGTCACTTACCTGAGACACGACCAGGAGAGGAGGAACCAGTTTTGCAAAGCAAAGAACATTCTGGATCAGGACATGTCCCCTTTCCATGTTTTTGTTTTCCCCATCTTTCTCAAAATCAAGGCATTTCCCATGCCTACTCGCTCCCCAGTGGGCTGGGGTTGGGAGGTCTCAGTCACTTCTGGGAGCAAACGTCCTTCTTTCCAAGAGGAAGAGGAAGGAGCTGATCTTCAGGGGCATCAGCTCCACCATCACTCTTCGCAAGCCCCTAGGAAACGTCGGGGTGGTTATATTTACCACGGCTCAGCCTGTTTGCACCTTGCGGTGTAATTATTAGGCTCAATGACATCTCTTGTCTGGGGAAGGTCACGAGTGAGCAGTGCTCTGATTGATTCGGAGCCTGCGTCTTTGTTCTCACGTTCCCTGCCCGAGAGGCTTTGATTTGTGACTGAGCCGAAGTCTGCTCGTGAGAGCGGTTCCTTTGTTTCCCCACCAGCGTTCGCGGGAGTCGAAGGTGCTCAAAACTTTCCAGGATCTGGCTCTAAAATCGTAACCTGGACCAGCAGAGTTTGTTCTTGCTGGGAAGCGACGGCTTGAACCAAACTGTTATTTGTGGTCGTTCGAGGTGGGTGTGGGAGAAAGGACCCTTTTGTACTGCCCAGGGGCTTCAGCGGCGGTGTCAGACGGGATCTGGTTTCATGTTTATATCTCTGTCCCTGGGATACAGGTTCAAGTATGTAAACTATCTATCCTGCAAGCACAGGCTCCTGCAGGTGTGTGGGTGCTAGTGGGCATAAAAAAACATTCCTGACACCGTCTCTTTTGAGGAGTCTTCACCTCCTGATGGCTATAAGCCATTAGGAGTCAAAAGAAAGAGCTGACATCCGACAAGTCCGGATAAACAGCTAAACATTAACCCTTAAAGTGGCTCAAAAAACATACTTAAAAGGCACTTTGTGGAAAGAAGCCATTTTTTTCCAGGCCAGTTAATTGCTGTCTTTCTTCGGGACACCTTTCAGCAGCAATACTGTAAACAGAGCGGCTCCTCCCGAAGCAATTCCCCCGGGGATTCCTGCCCTGTGGAGATGGCTCTCCCCATCCTCCTGTGGCTCTTTGGTTTTGCTGGTTTCTTCTTGGCCTGAAAGCCAAGACCTTTCCTCTTGTCCTGCCAGCCCACCCTGCCAGTCCCCTTTCTTGGTTGCCATCAGCCTCTTTATTTGGTTTGGCCCCAGCTCCTCCCCGCCTGTTGCCTGCCGTACCCCTCTCTTTCTGCAGTGTTGGGTACGTCCTTTTCTGCCTGCTCAGGGACACTTGGCTTAGCTCTTCCGAAGCACCCATAGCTCAGACTATTCCAAGTGAGACGTTAAGGATACAAGCTAAGGAAGGCGGCCAGTTGTCCAGACTTGTCTGCTGCAAGTGTGCTTGCTTACTGCAGAGAATGCCCTATTAATCATATTTCCCAAGCACAGCTATATTTAATTATCTGTAATTGCTTTTTAAATCGTTTGGATCTAGCAGCCTGTTTCTAGCGAGGCTTCAGGAGAAGGAAATGTGATGGAAGTTGGGATCCTGAGGAACTTGCTTAGCTTCTTTAAAGGAACAAGGGCATCCTTAAATCCCACAATATTCATCATGTGTTTCCATCTTAATAGCAGGAGAATTGCAGGGTTTGATGTTCTCACCAAAGAGCAAGAAATGCTCTCTTCCTCGACAGAACTGCTGGAGGGATTCTTACCAGAATGGGCCTAATAGCTCATTTTCATCAAAAGAGAAACATTCATAATGTCCATATTCAAAAGTAGGATTCTTTTCTTCCAGAAGAGGAGAGGTGACTCTTAACTCTTTTTATGAATGACTTTCATTCCAGCAAGGAGCAGTGTCCCTAAACTCTGCAATTTGGGGGTTCTCAAGATCATATTTTAGGTGGAGTGATGACCTTTCCACCCATCAGTTGGCTTGAATGTTCCCCAACAAGGTCTACATGTGAGGCTTCTTCCTTGAGGCCAGGAGGAAGTTTCTTTTGCCTTACACGCTATAGACTGAATGCCATACACAGTTTTGGGAGAAAGTCCTCTCCTGAAGAAGGGTCCTTACCCTATGAGGCTGGGTGACCTGCGGTCAGAACACCTGTGTTTCTGCTGTGGTACCAGCCTAAGACATTCACCTCTCCAGAACTCCTGTAGAAATTAATTTAGTGTGAGAAACTGAGAGTTTACCTCATGATCTCCTACACATGAACAGACCTTCTTCTCCAGAGCAAAGGAGAAAAGGCATCTTAGCTCCTGCAAAGGCCTTTTGTGTGGTCCTTCTCTTCATGGAAGACACATGATGCCATGGTCTTAGCCTCTCTCCGTCATGACTTCAATTCTCTGTTTAGGGACAGGGTTTAGTAGTGAGATGGCAGGGTTAGGGTAACGGTTGGCTTGATGATCTTAAAGGGCTTTTCCAACCTGAATGATTCTGTGATTCTATGATTTTATGCCTGAGCTTCTACATTTCTCTGTACGGGTGGTGAGTTTGTGTTACTTGCGCCTTACCCCTTGGTGCCTTCTGCAGCATTGCAGAACATGGTGCCAAGCTCACCGGGGACGCAGGCTGGCACCTCCTGGATAGCAGCGACTGGGTGAAAGGAGGGAAAGCCCTTCACCTTGCTAGATTGCTAGAGAGAACTGGAAATGTCTCTTTTCTCTGGTAGATGGACAGAAATAACTTTTTTTTGATCTTGCTATTTGAAAACTTATGGTTTCAAAGCCTTTACTTGGTTTTTTTGTTTGTTTGTTTGTTTTTTTAAAATACTTGAGGTTTCTGGTGCTGTAGGCAAAACCCTCTTCTTTCCCAGAAGACTCAAACCCCCAATTTTGCAATGACTTGGAGATGGTGTCATGCAGGGGGTTGACCTTTCAGTCTGTTTATAAAGCTGGAAGACTTGAGACGGTCTGAGAGCCATGCGGGCCCAGTGCTCACCAAACCCAGCTCCTAGGAGTGGCTTTCATTCATCTCACCACATCTATTCATCATTGAGGTCCTCTTGAGACACCAAACGGGTTCCCGTAGGGAACTGGAAGGTTAGAGCTGGTGTCTTACTGGTGGACTGGTTTGGGGCAGTGAATGAACGTGGGAGCTGGAGCACAGGAGCGAAACGCGGCTGTGGAACAGCTCTGCTACAGGACAGGCAGGGACACGCCGAGCAGTCGAAGGTACCTTGCAGCCTTTGGTGCCTGCTGTCATATATCATTATCCCACCTGCTGACACTGTTATCATCAGTCATTTCTAGAGCATCGGAAACAAATGTGCCGCTGGGCGAGGGGAGCTCATTGCCATGTGGGCAGTTGTGCTCTGCTCCAGCCTGGTTGGGCAGTAGCCTAAAATGCTGTGTTGTCCTTCTTCCCATCTGATTAGAATATTGGGGTGTTTTTTTGATATGCATATTATTTTTCTTTAGAGAAGCTGCGATATGCTAATTTGCAACTCCTGAAGCTGAAGTTAAAAACTCCCACCCTTGATCACAGAATCATAGAATCATTTAGGCTGGAAAAGACCTTCAAGAACATCAAACCCAACCATTACCCTAACCCTGCCAAGCCCACCAATGAAGTGGTGGAAGTTGCTGTCCCATAACTGACCCATAAATCCTGCAAACTCTTCTGCTCTGCTTCAGGGCAGCGTCAATTGTTCCCATTTAAGGTGAGGGCAGTAACATCTTAAATCTTGTAGCTCTCTCAAAACCAATTGCACATCTCTGTCCAACCATCTGTTGAGCATGGGGAATATTCCTACTCGTCTCGATACCAAAACCTGATGGCACCCAAGGTGCTGCTGACACTTTGCATTTCGTGCTTTGCTAAAAGCAGTGACGTTTTCAAGGGATGGTGCAAGAGGTGTGAGCAGATGTGATAGAGTGTGAATAGCTTGTGGCACTAACACCGTCACTGGCACACACTGTAGCTAACGGATGTCATTGCAGGGTATGCGTGGTGTCATATTCAGACCCCTTCCAGCCTCAGAAGAACCTCTGTTTTCTGCCCTGTCCTACAGACAGCTGAAGGTAGATGCTGGTGGTCAAAGCACCCACGGCAAAACATGGAAAATCTTCTGAAATGGATAACCCTCAAGAGCCTGAACAACCAAATATTCCAACTTTCCTCCTTCTTGTTGTTTCAACGAGGAGAGAGAAAATGGAGAAAAAATTAATTTTGTGCAATGGTCCTTTTTGATGCCAGTTCTAGGTATGCCCAACCAGAGGTTAGATAGCAGCGCTCAGATACATCTCTGGTGTAAACGCGCTGGCCACAGGCCTGCCAGAGGCAACACATTTGTCTCTTGCACTTCAGCGTAAGCCTGCTTCACCGTCTGCAGAAAAATGACATTTCCCTAAAAACTTACTGTTTGGCAACAGGATTCTGAATTCAGAGCCATTTATGTGACCCCCCGCCATGAGACGACTACGTTGCAGGGATTTAACAGGTTACCCACACCTGCTAGAGACATGGCAGTAGATCCAGATTTGCAGTCAAAGAAGAAACATTGCAAATTGCTCGGACTGCCTGATAGTTCTTTACTTTACACGTATGCTGAATTACACCTGAACCCACTTACACGGCAGTGAAAGGGTAGGCTGAATCAAATGCACTCCCAAGCTTGATCTTATCTGCTTATTCCTGAGCTGTCCCTATCTGCTACTGGCTTGGCTTTCCTTCTAAGCACGTAAGGGGGGAACCTCTTACTCCATGAGCGGGTCTGTTCTCCCAGCGTGGTGCATCGGGGGTTTCGTTGTACCCGTGGCTGTAGGTTCTGATCGCTTGGGTGAGGCTGTGCCGTGACTTCATTAGAAATATAAGCCAGGCACTAAAGGTAGTGATGTCCTGATGCAGGAGTACGTGGCAGATTTTTCCTGAATAGATGGGTCCAGAGCACCAGAGAGGTTTAGTCTATTGGCTTGTGCAGCAGCTCCCAGCCCTCAGTGTCTTCTCCTTCCGAAGCCGCTACCTTCTCAGAACATCTCCTGCTGGTCTCTTCTCCACCCCGGACCGGACCGTCGCAGAGCCTGGGTTGTGCGGGCTTCCCCGGCTGGAAAAAGCACATCTGCCCTGCTCCTTGCAGCGTGGCGGCTGGGGAGCCTCGGGAAGGCTCGTAGGGAATGTCAGTCCCCGGGTGCCGTTGCATACCTTGGCCTGTCAGACAAAAGGAGATGATCAAAGCAGGGGTGGCGAGAAAGGAGGCTCTAACCCCCACCGGGGAGGCGCTCGGTGCCTCCGCGCCAGCAGGTGCGCGGCCCTTTGATCCCTGCCTTTCGAGGGCTCCAGCCCTCCCTCCCCGCACCCACCCCAAAGTCGGCACTTTTTTGGGAAGGTGGATGGTGTCAAACCCGTGAGTGGGCTCCCACCGAGCCACGGGGCTCTTGCATCCCAGGTGGGGCCAGGTTTGGACATGTTGCGACCGGTGATGTGTGGAGGGACACCCGGCTGCTGGGCTGCGAGTGGCAGCGGTGGCTTCCCAGGCTCTGGTTACGTTTTGTTAACACCTTAGCCAGCATCAGGGATGGAGTCAAATAACTCGTTTCCACGTTTTTGAGAAAAACATTTTTACTAGATATGAAAACAGAATGTTTCTTTAAAAGAGGGAGGTCTAAAAGACTTGAGAGAAACAAAAAGTGAAGAGAACTGTACCAGTCAACTCTTAAGTTCCAGTTTTATTATTAATTTGAAGGAAAACCTAACAAAATTCAGGTTTATCTCAAAATCATTTTCCCCAGCTTTGTGATTCAGCCAGCAAACTGAGTGTCGATTATTTATGAAGCTATTTGTTACCATATATATTAGTCATGAGACCATTTCCCAACCAGTGTGTCCAGTTTGGGGGTACATAATTTTTTTAATAATGTAGAAAAAATGGGAACTGGTCAGACAAAACCTTTAACACCAGCATTTCGAACAAAAATCTGCCTTGCAGAGAAGCAGCATGAGCTTTATCTGTAAGCTTTAATGCAGGTGATTTAATAATCTTTGAATACTTTCATGGGAATAAAATTTCTGGCAGGGTAGAACTCCTTTGTGCAGCGAATAGATAAAGGCAAAACTGGAAGCCTGGGTTTAGAAAAACGCAAATGGTGTGGATGGCTGATGGTCTTTGAAGCCGGATGCTGAGAGGTCTGGTAGCTCCACTGTTGCCTGGACTCCTTAACAAGAGGCTGGATATCTTATGAAGAACATCTTCTGTGATTTAACCAGAAGGTTTTGGGCTGAGATGGGGTGTTTCCTGAATTCTCTCACCTGCCAGGCCACCTTCAATTGGCCACAGGTCCATAGCATGTCCCAGAGATGCTCCTTAGCGAACACTGATTTCCTCATCGCATTCCTTAGCAAGTGGATCCATGGAGAGCACTTTCATTTTTTGAGGTCTGGGGAAAGCTTTGGAAGGAGTTGATCTGAACAGAAGAGGAAGAAGTGTTGCTGTCTTTAAAGCATTCAGTATACATTTTCCAGTTTTGGAAAGCCTTATAAAATTAAGCACAGGTTCAGATTTGTGATTTTGGCCCCATCAGCATTCTTTCAGCTACTGCCAATTAAAAGAAGAAAAGAAGATCTGAAATATCTGAGAGAAGAACATTTAGGCAGTCTTACTGTGGGAACAAGACTATCAAAAACCCAATTAAGTTGGGTTTTGACCCCAAGTAAGCATGTTAAACCAAATTTAATGAGGTTCTGCTTCTCAGCAGAGTTGCATTAGGTGGCCACGGGTTGAAGATAAAAGGAAGCCTTGGTAGACCTGTACAGAGGTGCTTTCACACCATGGTTGCACCATGCTATGAGCAGAGGTGCCTAGTGGCCATAGCGTGGCTGATGAGCAGTAGCTCATCTATCTGAGGAAGAACGTGACCTTCTTCCATCGTGGCTGCAAACACCGAGGACAGAGCAGGATCTGTTAGCGGCATGGGATGTGCCCTGCCTCTCCACCTGGCTGTGCGCAGAGCCCACCACCATGGAAGCAGCAGCTACTGGTCCTTCACAGTGCTTCATGGTGCCATGTATTAACCGTAGTCCTTGCTACACCTTGCTGAGCTTCACTAGGGCTCAGTGAGCTTGGCATTGCCCTTGGCCTCCTGATGGCCCAGGAGGAGATGACAGAGGGCTGCTGGAAGGGCCAGGAGAGGCCTCCTGAGCTCTGAACCAGGGCCACCACCGAGCCATCTCGCTGGCACTGCCGAGGCGGCAGCAGAAGACACGGTGACCGGCCTCATCCTCCCTTCCCCCACCTGCCGGTGCAGCATCCGTCAGTCCGCATGACCCTCCCCCTACCAAAACTGGCTGCTTTCTTCCTTCTTCTCCCCCCCCCCTCCCTTTTTTTGGCTGAGTGATGAGCTGTATGCCAAATCCATCTGCTCCTGTCTCCCCTAGCTGCCTTCCATATCATTACAGGATCCCTGGCAGCGAGCCTAGACCTATCTCTCTCCCTGCACTCTTAGGAGCACATTCCTTTCTACACCTTTTGCCGAGCTGGGATAGAAATGAGTATCAACCCCAAACAAAAAGCATCTGCTTTCTGCCTGCTTCTGCTTCACCGGACGCGCATGTACGCTACACCCGTGTCAGCAGCGAATGCAAAACACACACAACCCCCCACCTCGCCGCCCCGCATCCAACATGGGCTGACGAAACTTTGGGCGCCGGGAGCCTGCCTCACACCCTCTCCCTCTCCGTCTCCGCAGCACCAGCTGTGACCACCGCACCATTTGTTCCTCCAGCCCACGCCAGCACTCGGAGCCAGTTCTTTATCACCCCAATTAGCCTTGTCTGTGCTGATGAGAGGAGAGAGGCTTCCACTGCAAGGCAGAGACGGGGGGAAGAGAGCTGGCGTGCGGTGGGCACCGCGAGAGGCGATTCCCTTTACGGTGGCTTTGTTCCCTGGGAGGGATAGATTTCACCGGGTCAGGAGCACCGCTAAAAAGCCGGCGCTGCCGTCCTGCCTCCATTACCTGGGTGATGCTGGTTTATAAACAGTTGCTTGAGTAAGGTCGGGGACACCGTTTCTTGGGGTTTTCCCCTCTTTTCTTCATGCACTTTGCTATCTGGTAGAGGGAAGAGGAGCATCCTCGGGCTGCACCGTCTCCCAGGTGTTGCGATGGGCTCTGGCTAGCGCCAGCCACATTTCTGGATGAGTTTGGAGATGCACCTTGGTCGTGTCCGCAGCGAGGATCTCCCTGCATCTACAGCAAAGCTTCCAGTAGCCCTCACAGGGGGATGAAGTGATTCCCCCTTCTCCCTCTGCCTTTTTATAATGTCCCCCCTGCTGCTATGTCAGGATACTGAGGGGTCAATGCTGCACTGATGCTCATGCAGCCGTCAGCCTGAAAGCCTGTTAGGTTTTTTTCCCAAACCAGCCCCTTGTAGCACTCTCTGAGAGTGGTGCTTTTACACCGCGGTTCCCTCAGTGCTGTTGTGAGCTTGCGTCCCTCCTGGACTTCTCCTGGATTCATTGTTGAAATCCCTTTTCTGGTAGACACCTCAGTGGTATCGTCCCAGAGCCAGGAAAGGGGATCCATCCTTTGCCCAAGCACAGGAAGATCTACCTCATCGGGAGGAAGAGGATAGACACAAATCAAACCCAATCACATGGTGGACACTCAATTTGAAAGGACAAAGTCACCCTGTGTGGGGTGGGACAGGTCCCGTCGCTGTTGTCCCAACAGGGTAGAAGCTGTTCCTCAGAGCATGCTCCATGGCAGGCGTTCCCTGTTAGAGGGGTTCCTAGCATGGCCATTACCAAGAAGGATCCTGCTGGGGGGGTTTTCTTTGAAGCTGAGACACAAGAAACTTGACAAGAAACTGTGGTCTCCAGATCCATTTCACAATGCCATGTGCAGTGGAAGGCTGGCCAAGCATGTCCAGGATGCTGAACAGCCAGAGTAGGAGTCTACACCAAAATAGAATCATAGATTCATAGGATGTTTTGGGTTGGAAGGGACCTTTAGAGGTCATCTAGTCCAACCCCAAAATAGGTGACATTGCACTTTCCAACAAAAAACCCCGAGGGATTCAAAGACTGAACTGGTACACAAGAAGGCTGTGCCTTAATGTTGTCTCAACATCTGTAGCCTACCACCGGAATGCTTCTCCCCGTTCTTCTGCGTTTGATTTCCCAGTCAGAGGAGTAAGTTACTCCTGATGCATTTCTGACCATCCCTCCTGTATCTGTCCCCCTGGTGCAGACGCACCCCTTGGAGCTCCTGTAGCTGAGGCTCTAGAGCGGTTTTTAGTATCTGCTTTACTAAAATCATCTAGGAGGGGATCTGCAGAGATTGCTCCAGTTCAACCAGTCACCCGCAGCAAATTTATTTCACATCTTCCCAGGCTTCAGAAAAGGACTTAAGTGAACTTAGTAATATGCAGCTCCAGACCAATGCCTGTGGCCAGTTGTATCGTCCTTCAATGTCTTCGGAGGAGTCCCTGGCCACATGTCCACCTTGCCTTAGGCATTTGTTTCCTTGTCCTTCTCCTCAGACACCATAATCTGTCTCTGAACTATCACACCTCAATCCTGTCCCTCCTAAAGCCATCCCATCTAACAGCCTTGTGTACAGCCTTGCCATGAATGAAGAGCTCAGCCGGGCAGGGAAAGGAGGCCATTTCCCTCCTGGACCCATGGAAAGGAAGCCAGGACCTACAATTACAGAATCCCAGAATGGCAAGGGTTGGAAGGGCCCTCCGGAGCTCACCCAGTCCAACCCCCCTACTAAAGCAGGCTCACCCAGAGCAGGGGGCACAGGACATCGTCCAGGCGAGGGTTGAATATCTCCAGAGAAGGAGACTCCACAGCCCCCCTGGGCAGCCTGGGCCAGGGCTCGGGCACCCTCCAAGTCAAGAAGTTCTTCCTCATGTTCAGCTGAAACCAGTTGAATAGAAGCATCTGTCTCCTTCCACCAAGACAAGCTTAATTCTACTTAAACTATTCTTGATGGGTTTCATCTAATTTGTGCTGAAAACTTCCCACCACAGAGACACCACACCTTCCCCAAGCATTTGGTTGCGATACTTTGCTCCTTCCCACTAGGATACTCTTCCTGCTGTTCAGCTTGGATCTTGCTCCATGCTTTTTGAATTGTGTCCCAAGAAAGCGTGAACAAAACATTACTCCTTTCTTCTATGCCATAGCCTCTTGCACATGCAAATACCACTGTGCCTCCCTTGAGCTTCTCTCTTCTAGACTCAGCACATCCAAATCCTCAACGTTTCTCCATAGATCTTGCTTTCAGTCCACCAATCTGGGGTCCACCAAGGCAGACGTGGCTTTTCTTGGAACTCCCACCTCTCCATCCCCCGCTGGAGAGGAGGAAACTGTTGGCGGCTCTCCATTACCTTTCTGCAGAGACATCCCAGTAGTAGGTTGGGTTTTGCTCTGTCCGAGCTGCCCCACGTCCCCGAGCCCTACCTGATGCCAGCATGGATGGTCAGGGTTGAACCCCCCAATTCCAGGTGATTTTAAAGCACGTCCCACCTTGATATTTTCATACCAGTGGGTGAAACCACCCAGCCCTGCTACCTCGGAGCTTTTCTTTCTGTCGCTGGAAGAAAAATAAGAAAACAATAGGAAGAAAAGCTGCGTCAGAGCCAGGCAGATCGGAGTTAATCCTCCCTCAAAATGGATCCCGTCAGTGGCGGTGTACGTGAGAATCGCCTCTCCTGCACCTTTGCTGGGTACTCTCCCCGGCACAATGCTTCACTTTGTGTTTCAGCACAGAAAGAAATGGTGAAGTTGCTAATAATGGCACTAAAAGAAAATATGCTACATCTGTTATGGATAGCAGTACAAAATTAGCTGATCACACCTCTGACACCCAAGATGTCTTCACTTAAAATACTCGTTGGCTTACTTTACATAATTTGCTGATTATATTTAAAAGAAATACAATTTTGCAATTACTGTTCTTTCTGGTGTGCTATCTATGCATCATTTTCTTTTTATGTTTATATATTTCTCCTTCATTAGTGCAGTCTGAAGGGTGATTAGATCCCTTCAAACATTTTACAGAGGTTAAACGTTGATTAAGATTTAATTATTACTGTAAATAGCTTGGAATGACATATGGTGCAAAAACCTGACATATGTGCATTTGAATAAATGAAGTGCTATTTCCCATGATGCTTCAGTAGCTGTTTAACAGCTTTGCTGAAGGGTTATGTTGCACCTCATGTTAAGATTGCTTTGATGTTATATTTTGTTGGGTTTTTGCAGCTGAAAGCTAAGAACAGTTTTTCCAGTTTTTAAAAACATTGAATATTTTAAATACCTAAATTGTTTTGCACAAATTTTTGCTAATTTGTCTAACTAGGTTAAACATTTTCAAAAGCATTTCGATTTTAACGTGGGTTCCTAGCATTGTGTCAGCAACAGCATCAATTCAATGTATAGGATTTCTAAAAGTCTGATCTTGCAAGGTGCCCTGTCCCGGTTGGGTGCGGGATCTTTGCTTGCTGCAGGAACCGGGAGCACCACGGATCCCTCCCAGGGATGCAAAGGTTTGGAGCAATCTCAGAGCAAGGGAAAGCTTTGTGCGAAGCCGGCGAAAGGAAAAAATGAGGAAAGGGATGGAGATTTTATGGAGACAGAGAAAGGGGTAGGTAGATTTTAGCCGTGGTCCACCCTTGTTGGAGGATATCGAGCCCTGGTCCCAGAGACAAATGAGGCTGCGCTGTCCCCTCGTGTCACCAGGGAGCCCTTGGCTTTGCCAGGTCCCTGTGGGTGCAAACCACAGCCTCGGGGACTGGATTCCTTCTAGCACTGTGTCGCGAGGGGACCTTGGCTGTGGGAAAAGGAAGGGATCTCTCCTGGAGAATGATGGGTGGGATCTGTTTGATTCTCAGAGCCACTCTGTGATTCATGGAATGGTGCACGGCAGTGAGCGTGCATCATTTCACGTAATGGAAGTCAATCCAAGCAGGGTTGTTTTGAGACTTGAGTGGCGTAACGCACATTAAAATGACACAGAAAAGGCGTGATTGACATCGTATTATTTACATATTATCCTTCTCTACTTTAATTTCTTGATCTATCGAGCTCCTGCTGCAGCACAACAAGGCAATACCGATTCTGATCTTGCCTCCTCTTTGATTTCACAGATTGAGACATCTCGGCTGGAGCCAGAAATCGCAATGGCCACCACCAGTAAGACTGTAGTCTACAATAAAGGATTGTAAGTGGAAGCGGACAATCTCAGCCCAGAAGATTTGGGGAGGGAAAGGGGGAAACTTGAGATCCTGACTGGGAACAAGAAAACAACAACAAGAGAAAACAAATACTAGAGCTCAGCGATAGTAACGTATTCCCACTCCCGGTGAACTGGGAGTAAATTAACACTTGCAGAGAACTGACACCTCACACCAGTCAAAAAGATTAATATTAAAAGTTTTAAATTAGCAACGGGAGCAGCAACAAAAAAATTACATTCAAACACTTTAGAGAACTAGCTAAAGAATAATCTCAGAACTTAATAGCACTGCATGGAGGGATGTTTAACGGCGTGTTTACATGGTCTACCTAACTACATGAAAGTAGGCTTCACCGAGCAGATTTTGTTGTCAATGCGAATTAAATCTCCACACTGATGCTGCACAAAAATAATTCCGTAGAGATCAACGGGTGCATGAATGTGAAGTGCTTGATAGGGTGTTTGCTAAGTGTCCTGTATTGATTTCATGCTGATCCTGCTCCAGCCATCATGCGCAACGGCAGCCTTCCACGGTTCGACGTGCAACGCTCCGTTAGCACAGCGAAGGTCACAGCCTGCGCCCCTCCATCCCTCCTGCCTCCTTCTCCAGACCGTCTTGGTGGCATCCTGCCATTCATTGCACTTGCGAGACTTTGTGTCACAGCACCCTACCACCGGGTGTATCTGCAAGGGCTTTTGCCAGGGGTTCAAGATACTGGAAAGCCAACACGCCCGCACATCGGATAGGAAGGGCTCTTATAGCAAAAATACAATCAATCTGCTCTTTTCCTTTGCACAGACACAAAAGATGGGGTTTGTCCCCCCTAACGTAGACCCCTCTAAAAGTAAGGCTGTTAATTTAAACTAATTGGCTAAACTATGCTTTGCTAAGCTAGTTGTCTGAGGACATAATATGGTTTAACATTTGGTCAGCCCTGAAATGGTTGGGCAGTTGGACTAGGTGATCATCATAGGTCCCTTCCAACTGGAATTATTCTCCTCTCCTCTCCTCTCCTCTCCTCTCCTCTCCTCTCCTCTCCTCTCTTCTCCTCTCCTCTCCTCTCCTCTCTTCTCTCCTCTCCTCTCCTCTCTTCTCCTCTCCTCTCTTCTCTTCTCTTCTCTTCTCTTCTCTTCTCTTCTCTTCTCTTCTCTTCTCTTCTCTTCTCTTCTCTTCTCTTCTCTTCTCTTCTCTTCTCTTCTTCCTCCTCCTATTCTTCTTCTTCTCTTCTCTATTTCTGCCAATGCTTTCAGACAGCAAAGCCAGCACTGTCCAAAGCCTTGTGCCAGAGCAGAGGAGGACCCAAAGCAGAAGCCAATGGGCAGGACGGCTTTGCCTGGCAGTCGTGCCAAGCTGATGGCTTCATGAGACTGCAACCTCAGAGGGGTGAACTGCCCTCTGGAGACGGCTGTCTGTCTAGTCTGTCTGTCTCTTAACTGCTCCACTTTGGGGTGCTTAAAGTGAGGTGGGGCAAGCTTCTCCCCCCCCCCTTCCCCCAGCACTGCACTGAACCCTGCCCTAACACGTGGGGTTGGGGCCATAATTTGGCTTTCTGGTATCTTGTACCCAAGGGTAAACCCCAAGTGACTCCCTGAGGACCAGGGGAGTTAACGCAGGTTTTGAACATGGTCACCAGCAGAAGACCACACTGACAACAAGATCTGCCTCTGGAGTCGCTGTAGGGATGGAGCTGTGATGGTGATGGACACAGCCAAACGCACAGGCTGTCATCCTTCAAATGCCTGTTTGTTGGGGGTTTTGGGGAGGGGGGGGGGACAGGGGAAACCAAATCGCCACTGACGCAGAATGTATTCGAAGGATTTATTGCAATGCTTGAAATCAGGAGGCCTGAGCCCCGCCGTGGGCTCCTCCACCGTTGGCTGCTCTTGCTCCCCACTGGAGTCAGACCAGTAGGAACTGGAGTCACGCAACGGTCAGGCCAGCTCAGGAAGACGGATTTTGTCCCCGCACTGGTGTAAATCAGAAATAATTGCACAAAATGTATCGGTTTTGTGGATTTACACACCAGTGTGCAGGGGAGAGGATGCTGTTGATGGGCCAGCTCCTGGTCTCTGACCCTGGTGGAAACACAGAGTGGGTCCGGTTACGCTCATGGAGCTATTCTGGATTTACACCGGGGTAAAGGACAGCTGAATTTGGCACAGCAGAGTTCCTCTAATGCACTAGATGAGATGAATGTACGCTTCAGAGGAAGCGAGGCCACCCCGTCCGCTCCGGGTGGCATTTGGAGAGGCTGCAGGCAGGTGGCATCTGTCCTATGGACATCTTCATGGGCATCTGTCCTACGGGCAGCGCAGCACAGAATTGGGGCCCGTATTTTGCCGTGGGGGCAAGTAACTCCTCGCGGCAGTGGAAGGGGGGAGCAGACCTCCCTCCCTGGGAAGGGGAGCGGGGATGCTGGCAAGCCCTGAACGGCAGCCTGCCGATGGGAACTGCCACGGCAAGGCTTCGGAGAGCCTTCTGGGATGAGCTGTGCGCCTGCAATCCGGCCCTTTCCATTGCTGCAGGGTGTGGGAGGAGGTGAGGACCGTGGTTGGGTGCTGGGGGTACAGGTACCCCCTTGCACACACGTCCACGTGTGCCTGCAGTGGGGAAAAAGCCACTCTGAGCCTAAAACTTCAGTTCACGGCTCTGCTGAGCCCGCAGAAATGAGGAGCCAAGCTGCATCGTGTTGCACGGAGGCACAACTCGCCTTCTTCCTCCGCCTGAATGGAAATGCGAGGCTGAGACAGAAACAGCCTCTTGTGTTGACAGGGAGAAGCCTCCTGGCTCCGGCGCCTGTCTGGGTGGATCATTTCCCCTTCCCCGGTGGGCTTTGTCGCTGCCTGAGCCATTCTGCGGCAAAGCTTGTTCATCCCAGGCTTTTTTTGGGGGGTGGGAGGGAGGAAGAAGCGATGGTGAGTGCCCTTTGCTATGAGGTTTCAGAGAGGTGGAGCCAGGAGGGAGATGATGATTTGGTTTTGCATCGTGATCACCGATCAAAGATTTCAGTGGCTGTGAGCTCCGGCTACCTGGAAAAAAGTCAGGGCTTTGCTTGCTGTATTTCTTTAGGAGAGACACCCAAGGAAAAGCACGGATTGAGCAAGCTCTGCTTTGTGGAAGAGCCAATTCCCAATTTTCTCCATGATGGGAAGCAAGTAAGGATGCTTTCCCGGCACACACATCACCTGCAGAGTTTTGGCTGCGTGGGTCATTAATTAGCAGGGGATGCTCATCACGTTCATCCAGCGCCGCTCACTAAAAACTGCGTTGGTTTGGAGGAGAACAGACTCAGGGCTTAGGAAGCCACGCGGCTCCTGTGAATCCCGAGGGGCTGATCCTGCTCGAGCGGGCGAGGACCAGCTTGAGGGATGTCAGGGGAGCCGCGCTGCGAGATTATGGCTCAGCTCAAAAGCAGCTGCACAGTCGAACAAGTGACAATCAAACGGTCTAAATGAGTCTGGATTTATCGTCTTCCCGTACAAACCCCGTCAAACTTGTTTCGCTTTATGTGTCATGAAAATGGGTCTCAGTCAACTCGGCAGAGTTTGTGCTGAGAAATAAATACATCCCGGGGTCCCGAGTCAGGCGTTCACCGGGGTTTACCTCTAAGAGCCGGGGGCAGCCCCTGGTAGGTTGGCAACAACGTTTGCTCTCAAATTTTGTTCAAGGGCAACTCAAAATGTCACGCCCCCGGCGCAAAGCACTGGGAAAAGGCTCCTGCTTGGAGCTGGAAAGGGAGAGCCACCACTTTATGGGGTTCCGTTCCCTTTTCTAACCTCTTCCGAAAGCATCTGCCGGTCTGGCGTTGTGAGGAGCACCTGCAGCTGTGGTGCCCAAGAGGTTGGAGACCCGAGGACCTGACCCCACATCTCCCAAACCCACGTGCGTCCCCCTCCTTCAGGCAGTGAGGATGGTGCAGACTCATCTCCACCACTCTTCCCTTCGCTGTCCCCTGGCTTGGTGGCCAGCAGGACGAGGTGCATGTACCAGGAGCACGGTTTGGTGGCCCCATGGTCCCAAACTCTTGCGGAACACAAGACCCCAGGTCCCCATGCTGGGACACCGAAGCCAACTGATGTGGTTCAGCTTTTGAGCCACCACCATCCCAACTCAGGGGGTGTCGAGATGCATTTTTATGTAAAAGCAGCAGAAAGGCTCAGCAGACACAAACCCGACCTTGATGGATCTTCAAAGACCCTTTCGCTCGCAGGCGGCTTCCAGGTGGGGCTTCCTGGTGCAGGGGTTCCAGCGTGGTTGCTGCCATCCGTGGTGGGACCGCCAGCGAGCGCTGAAAGACCACGCTCAACTCTTCCTACAGCGTTAGAAACGAAAAGCATGGAGCTGGGGAAGCGGCAGCACGTTAGCTCTGTTTATTAGGACAGCACATTGTGCCAGAAAAGACTACACACAACAGCTAATGATAACAATTATGCACATTCACTTAATAGCTAATTAATCTCTTCGACTTTCCTAATGTACAAAAAAGGAGCCTCCGGTTTGTGAGAACAACCCAACCATTTGCATTTCTTATTTCCTATAATTGGGGAAGTGGGAGAAACGGGGAGCGAAAAACCCCACCACACACATCAAGTTGTTCACCTCAGCAGATAATAATAATGAGATGATCATCCCCTGTAGTATTTAATTAGAAATGTTGCAATTAATTGATTTCTTGGATATGTTAATTAAGAAATAATGAGGACCAGGTTGCAGCAAAAAGGTGCCAGCGAGAAGTTTTGAGTCTCTCCTGGAAGATGTCTCTGTTGGCCGCTCCCCGAGCCAGCCGGGGGACAACCCTGGGGTTGTGTCACCCATGTCCTGAACCCACCCTTAAGCTTGGGCACAGTGTGGTTCCTTCCATTTTTCGCTTGTTGCTCATTTTTCTGCGGGCAGGCGCCCAGGTCCCAGCAGGATGGGTGGCAGTGGCAGGCAACAGGTCGCCCCGTTTGCTTGCCGTGCCAGCGCTGCGCATCGTCGGGACGTGGGATGACCCAGGCGATGCTGGACCTGGCCACCCTGGGACAAGCGATGCTGGTAGATCTCAGGGTTATACCCACGCCACGTAGCCGAGAGATGTAGGTGTTCCCTCCGCTTCGGTCGGATCCTCCTGGAGGGCTGTGATGGAGATCCGGAGCCTTCAGCCGTGCGGGGGGAGCTGCCGGCGTGTTGCAGCAAGACCCCGACAGCCTCTGAGCAAAGCTTTTTAAGGTACAAATAAGCTCCCCGGGAAGCTGTTCCCGGCGTTGGGTGTGCAGATGGTGGAGGCTTGAAGTGGTCCTGGTGGTGGCAGATACCCCCAGCCCCGGGTAGTGCCCTGGGTCGCTTTAGGAAACGTCCGCTTTGGGCTTTTTTTTTTTTTTTTTTTCCTTTTTTCTGTCTTATTTTGCACCCACCATCTTCAGCTGCCCCTTCTCACGCAATCGCCCTCCGGCACCCGATCTGAAAGCACCTTATAACCGCGTTGATGGCAAGTCCCGGGGGACGCAGGGCAGGGAGGGGTCACCCACCAGCACCGCCACGTCTTCCAGCGGTCCCTGGGGACCCCCGCGGGCGCCTGGTCCCCCAGCTGCCCTCAGGCACCCTGCCGCCCGCACCGGCTCTTTTTAACCTTCTCGGTAGAGTTGTCGACCGCGACACTTTGTGTAACACTCGGGTCTGTCTGGAATAAAAAGCGTTTAAAGCCTCGGCGGTGTGGTCCGACCCTCCGTGCGGCCGGGTAACGGGAAGGACCGTGCCGGTGGCGGGATCTGAAGGTCTCATCCAAAAAAGCCAGGTTTCTTACGGGGCTGCTTTTACAGGAGAGAAGCTGCCAGGGATGGGGATGTGGGCAGGGGGCTTTCCCAACAGCAGGAATGATTTTATTTGGGGGGTGTGTGTATATATATATGATACATAATATTATATATAATTGATTATATATAATAAATATATATAATATGGAAATAGGTATTATAAAACACGTAATTATAGATAATTAGATATCATATACATTATAAAACCCAGTATATAGACACATTGTATATACATATATACGTGTATATGGTGTGCATGTATATATGTGTATAAGTGTGTATATAGGAATTATTATATTTGGGTGTACACATTTTTATCTATTTTTCTTTATTATTATTTCTATTACTACTATTATTATTACTCCTACCACTATTATTATTATTATTATTATTATTATTATTAGCGTGCTTTCCCCAAACTCCGGCGAGGCATGGGAAGGACGCTCACCCCTTCTCCCCCGAGACACCCCCCTCCCTCCCCCCAAGTCCCTTGTTGCTGGGGGGTCCCAGGAGCACCCAGGGCCCGGGGTGGGGGGGGTGTCCCCTCGCCAGCCCCAGGCACCCCACATCTCAGGGGTGTCCCTGGGGGGGGTGTGTGTGGGGATATTCCCAGGGGGGAGCGGGAGGGAAGCAGAGCTGCTTGGAGACATTCAATCCCCGGCGCAGGTGTGAAGCCGCCGCATACCTCTCATACCTGCGGCCACCCCGAGGGAGACCCCCTTCCTCCCAGCCATCCTCATCCTCCCCCCAACACCCACCACCATGGGGCCACCAAGCTCTCCTGGCTCCATCGCTCCCATGGGACCCATCCCTCCCCGGTGACACCCCCCCATGCACGAAGGACACCGGCACCCCTGTGGCTGTGTGACCGGCCGTGGGCGAGGGGGACGGTCCCCGTGTGTCCCCCCCACCCCTCTGCCGAGGCAACCAGACAGGTTTCCAGCGCATTTTGCTTTTTATTACCACGCAGTAACACACACTACAGCTGCTGACTACCTACGACAGGGAACGCACGCACACAGGCACAAAAATAAAAGAATAAATTAAAATAAAACTGTGTAAAAAAGAAACCAAAACCAACCAAAAAACCAAAACCAAAACAAAACGGAGAAAAGGAGGGAGGCAAAAAAAAAAAAAAAAGCAAAAAATAAAAAGGGAAATGAAAAAGGGGTTGGGTATACATTGAGCTTCTAGGTAGGACGTTTTTATTTGATCTCATGGCTGATGGACGGCTTCCAGCGCGGAGGAGGATGCGCGGTCGCGTCCCGGGGCCGCGGGCGCCCTGGCAGCCTCCTCTTCCTCCTCGGCTCGGCGGCGGGAGCTTCCCGAAAAGCACCTCTGAGGGACGCCCCGGGCGGCGAGGGGGGACGGGGTGCGGGTCCCCGCTCAGGCCGGGCGCCCCGGAGGAAAGGCAGCGGGCGGCGGTGGTGGCTTCGGCAACGTCCCTAGAGTTCGTTTGGTGACGCCGCCTGTGTCCCCCCTTCCGCCCCCGGGTTCCTCTCCATGGTGGCTGCACCAGGAGCCTGTCCCTGCCTTAGTCGTTGGAGGTGACGTCGATGTCTTCTCCGCTCGACTGCTTGGTGGCGAGGCGCCATCGGTTGATGTGGTGGGAACCTTTCTTCTTCTGATCCGAGTCGGGTCCTTCCTCCTCCAGCTTCTGCCGTTTGTATTTTGTCCTCCTGTTCTGGAACCACACTTTCACCTGGGGGAGAGACGGGCACTCGCGGGGGTCCCAGCACAGCCAGCCCCAGCGAGGGAGGCTGCTGCAGCCCAGCAGCAAACGCAGTTCTTCTGGGATACCAGCAAAAAAGAAGTCCCTGTCCCCCCAGGAGTGCTCCCAAGCTGCCCTGCCCTGCCTCAGTTTCCCCTCTGCAAGCTGGGATGGGGACACACACACACAAATGTGTGCAGGGTGCGGCCACCTCCCAGCTCCACTTTGCTGCACATCCTGGCCTTGGTGAAACCCCAGGCGGGTGACGGACGCTCAATCCCCCCCAGAGAGGGGTTCAGCAGGCACACGGGCCCCACGGCCACCCGGTGCCCATCACCCCAGCGTCTGGGCTGTTCCCCGATGGGCACAGCGCGACGGGAGCAGCTACGCCCAGCACCCAGCACCGTTGCCTTCCGTCGCTGGCGTGGGGACGGCATGGGCACAGCGGCCGGGGCTCCAGCCACCACGCGGGACAACGCACAGAGCCAGCCCCACACCTCCAGCTGTGTCCCAGGGCCGGGCCGGTATTGCTAGGCTTGGGCTGGGCTGCATCTAACCAGGCAGCTAATTAACAGCTAGATTAGAATTACAATTATAGATCATTAATTTATCACATTTAGGTTTCGGGAAACCTTTTCCACCATGATGGTGGTCACTGTCCCAGGAGCCCAGAGAGGCAGCGGGGTCTCCATCCCGGGAGATAACGCCCTCCTCGCCTGCCCCGAGCATCCTGCTCTGACCCCGCACGGCCTCCAGGCCAGCGCCGGGAGCACGGCCCGTGGCGGGGGCTGGACAGGGCAGCACGGACACGGCTGAAAGCACCCACGTGGTCAGTGGTGTGGGATGCTGTGAGCACCCATGAGGCTGGGATGCAGGATGCCGTGCAGCCGGAGGTGCGGGATGCTGCAGCTGGGGATGAGGGATGGTGCAGGCAGGGATGCGGGATGCTGCAGGCAGGGATGCAGGATGCTGCAGGCAGGGATGCAGGATGCTGCAGCTGGGGATGCGGGATGGTGCAGGCAGGGATGCGGGATGCTGCAGGCAGTGGTGTGGGATGCTGCAGCTGGGGTGAGGGATGGTGCAGGCAGGGATGCGGGATGCTGCAGGCAGGGATGCAGGATGCTGCAGCTGGGGATGCAGGATGTGCAGGCGGGATGCGGGATGCTGCAGGCAGGGATGCGGGATGCTGCAGGAGGGATGCGGGATGCTGCAGCTGGGGATGCAGGATGCTGCAGCTGGGGATGTGGGATGCTGCAGCTGGGGATGCGGGATGCTGCAGCTGGGGATGCGGGATGCTGCACCCGGGGATGTGGGATGCTGCACCTGGGGATGAGGGATGGTGCAGGCAGGGATGTGGGATGCTGCCGGCATCCCAGGCCCCGCAGCACACTAGGTGCCGCTGCTCGGCCGCCGCTGCCAGCCCGGCACAGGCCAGGCTGAAGCATTTGCCCATGTGCAGGTGGTGCGGTGCCCACAGCCCCTCCAGCAGCGGCTGCCACACCTCATCCCCTGGGACCGTCACCCCCCTCTCCCCCTTCCCCTTCAGCATGAATTGCAGGCACCACTTGCTTTCTGCTCTGGAGCCTTCTGCAAGGAGGCCAAGGCCAGCGTTCACCCCTCGTTGCATTCCCCAGGTAGAGCAAAACCCTTCCAGGGTGCTGCGCGGCCGGCGCAGTGCGAGCCCTTGACTTCAAGGCATGCTCAGTCGATGGAACCAGCTGCTTTATGGCACTGGTATATATTATAACCCCCCCGCCCCGGACTCAAACCATTTGCTTTCCTAGCTTTGGGGCATTTCTGGAACAATACCGAGCTGGCGCCTTTCATTCAACGACTGCAAAGCACTTTGCAAACTTTAATTAAAGCTCTCAGCCCTCTGGGAGCAGGGAAGTTGCCTTATCCCTAAATTATAGAAGGGGAAACTAAGGCATAAAGCAATTAAGATGCTTGAGTGAGGCTCTGTGGAAATCAGGGGTGGGTGTGAGGCGGCTCCCGCACGTAAAGCCTTGCCTCCCTGGCTCGGTTCAGCTCAGGGAAACCCGGCCATCTCCTGCGGGATGAGGCTTCCCAGCGCTTCCTGGCTGTCTTGGCTGTGGGGACGGGGACGTTTGCAGGCTGGATGGGCTCCCTGACCCCACCGAGTCCGTGTCCCTCGCTCCAACCGGCCCAGCTCCTCAATGAGAGAAGTGTGAGAACCTCACAGTGGGCAACGGGGGGATAAGCTGCCCCCTGCCACGCCTCATCCTGACTCCGAGAGTAATTGGTTTAAACCCCCGAGCTCAGGGGGTTTTATCCCTTCCCAAACCCTCGCCGCATTAACCGTTGTCATGCCGGCTGTTTGTGCACCCGACCGCTGTGATGCTCAGGGGGTCCCCGCCTGGCCACTCCCTGGGGCCAGCCCTGCCCTCCAGGGTCACCACTGTCCCCACGCTCCTGCTGCAGGATGGGGACGGTCCCCGGATGGCTCCCACATCCCAGTCCTGCCTCCAGACACAGCTCCCACCCGCTGCTTTGCCCGCACACGCGACGCGCTCCCACCCGTGCAACACCCTGCGGGCCATCGCATCCGCCGGGAAGCCACGCTCTGCCCGAAAAAGGTGACATTGCCATCACCAAGCTGGGGACAATTAAAATGCGGTGGCTTGGTGTGCAGCTTCTCTGGACAATGGCCCTGACCCAAACCCTGCCGAAGGCTGAGGGCATGGGGACGGGTCTGGGCGCTGTGCTGTGTTGTCACCCCAATGTGCCAGCACCTCGAAGGGCAGCGCAGCTCCCCGGGCATCAGCGCTGCACCATTGCTGACGCCTGCAGTCCCAGACGGGACTTTTCTTCTAAAAACACCCCAAAACTTTGAAGAGCTTGGTTTTGGGGCCACTGCTGCTCCCGGGAGGCTCAGCCCTGGTGGAGCGCAGGGCACCTGGCACTCCCAGCTTTGCAGCGCGGCCGCTCTCCGGCTCTATCTGGGACGTGGATCTTTCTCCTCCCGTGACTCCCAGGCATTCGCTCGGTTAATGATTACCGCTCCCGCCAGAGCGCCTGCGATGCCCGGCCGGCCCTCACCCACCGGCCGGGGCTGCTGTGCCTCCCTCCCTGCACACACGATGCCGGGAGGGGATGCTGGGATGTATGGTGGCTCCAAAATCCCCCCAAAACTCCTGCTGGCCGGAGCCAGGGCGAGGCCTTTGCTTTGGGAAGATTTGAGACCCCGAGTGGGGTTAGGACCACGTGCCGCGGGGGATGGAGAGGCTCTGCTGGGAGAGCTGGGCTGCGTCGTGCAAAATTAACTCAAGGAAGTTATTTCCCAGCCCAGCGTTATTTCCCGGGGTGGCAAAGAGGCCTGACGCCACCGGCGATGGGCACCGTGGTGTGACCGCCTGTGTCACCCAGCCTGGCATAACCACAGCGGGCAGTGTGGTACCCCCGCCTCCGCCCCGCTCCCCCCTCCCCCCCCCTCCCCCACCCGCACCCACAAACCCCACGCAGGGCCCTCTTGCACGGGCCACCCCGCATCCCCCGGCAGAGCCCGCATCCCGCTTACTGAACACTTGGTTTGCTTCCAGACCCCGTGCTGCCGCTGGATTCTCTCCCATTCCCCTTTCATTTTTGTTGTTGTTGTTGCATGGGCCCGTCTTATCCCAGACTAATGCAGCTCCTTGGTAGGAGAAAGGCTGGGAAGGGGTTAAACACTTCCACCCTTCCCCACCCTGCATCCCAAGGCGTTTCCCAATGTGGGGCAGGTACCCCTACCCTTTTCACCTTCCCCCTGGGCGGCTCCAGGTGTTGCTCCCCGGCTGGGGGACCCCAAAGGGCAAAGCTCCCTTTTCCAGGGGGGAAAAAAGCAGCTGGGAAATAGGGTCAGGCACAGCCCTGAGCGGCAGCCCCTTCTCGGGGCGGCTAAACCCGCTGGGAAAGAATAAAATGCACCCGCCGGGGGGCTGGGGGTCTGCACTGGCTGAAAACCCGCCTGTGTCACCCGGCATCGCGCCGGGGGCGCGTGCCACCAAGGACGGGGATGCTTTTCCATGGGAGGTTTGTGTGTGTAGGATTCATCACTGCATTAATAATAATAATAATAATAATAATAATAATAATAATAATAATGCCTGCTTTTGGCACAGCCCCCAGCCAGGCTGGCTCTCTCCTCCCCCCTGCCAGTCCCGGTACTTTGATGCCCATCCCGTATCGTGTCCCTCTGCATATTGGGGTTATTTCCCTCCAGCTACTTAAAAGAAGATTTCTTTTTTAAAGATTATTTTTCTAAAGCCTCAGAGCCGAAAGGGAAGAAGTCTTCCCTGCCGCCCCGCGGGCCCCCTGCCAGCCGCTGCCGCCGCTGGTCCCGAGCCTGATGCTCTTTCTCGGGAAGGACGGGAGCCGGCCCCGGCCCCGCGAACGCCTCCCGCCCTGACCCGCACTCACTCCCCGTCTGCAGGTGATGAATTACCCCGCGCCCAGCGGCTGCTTTCCAAAAACCTGGAAATACCGTACTACAAAATATGCTGCAGCGCATAAAAATAATAATAAAAAAATATACATACAACTATATTGCCTCTTCCCATTTCTAAATCTCCACCCGGATTTAGGGACGGATGCCTCTGCTTTTTCCCCAATAAATTGCGTTATTGCGTTTAGGCTCGGGGGGATGATGCAAAATCCGAGGGAGTCGCTGAGCTCCCCCTCGGGCATCCCGCAGCTGCCCTTTCCGCCCGGGCAAGTTGCTGTTTGTTCTTTGACCTTTGGGGTTTTTTGTTGCTTTTTTTCCCCTTTAACATCATTTTCAGCCCGGATTGGTGACGGGAGCAGCAAGGAAAGGACGCGAGCTGGGGTGCCAGCCTCGGCTGTGCCCTGCGAGCCGGGGGGCTGGGGGGGTCAGGAGAGCATCAGGATACAAACGGCCTCTGCATTCTGTGGGCTCGGTCCATCCGCCCCGACATCGGCACCCGCGGTTTCCCGCTGTCCCCGCGACTGTGACATTTTCCTGCCGGTAACTTCCCTCTCGCAGAGATGCATTTGAAGGTTTTGCTTGGCAGAGCCTGGGCAAGGATGAGCCAGGCTGGTACTGGGAACACCCACGGCTCCAGCTTTATTTTCCAATTGAATTAAACGATAAAAATTAAATTAATTCAGACCATAGGCCAAACTACCTAGCCAGAATTTAGAGAAAGCTTTCTCCATCGACTCAGTTACTGAACCTGATGGGAAATAGCATCCCTTCGCCCAGAGCATTTGGGAATAGCTGCTCGCCAGGACACCGGGCTTGGACACGCAGAGAGATGCTCAGCCCCCGACTCCCCTGTTTTCCCCCACCACCGTACGCTTTTCTTTTTCTTACGGTCCTCCTGGGTCTCCTCGTTTCTAAACCCCTGCGAAATGTCTGTTCTAAAAATCAGAAAGTTGCAGCTGAAATAAATGCCCTTCGGCAGGCTCCCATCTTTGAACCCATCCCGACTTTCCGGCACCGCAGTGTTTGCGTACAACACCAGAGCAGCACAACCGAAGGGTGTTTTCGCAGCTTGCCGGGGAAGGGCATCGTGCTGCTGCTCCTTTTTTTAACCAGATTTTTAAAAACATATATTGCTCCCCAGAAAAACACCCCAAGGAAGCAAGAAATAACACCGGAAAACCGCTCCGGAGAGTGGCACGACGCGAGACCTGCGTTCCCCTGCCGGGGCCGACCGTAACGACCAAACGCCGCGGCAAAAATAAAACCCCAACCCCACCCTGAGCCCACGCAGATCCGCACGGTTGGGCCACGGTTTCCACATGGGATTCCTGGCTTTTGCAAAGCCCAGTCCCAGCCCTGCACGGGGTCAGCACCATCTCTGCCGCCCGATACCGAGCTGCTCCCACCGGTGGACGGACGGACGGCCAGAGGGATGGAGGGCTGTGGGGTGGGTACCTGGGTCTCGGAGAGGCTGAGGCTGCTGGCCAGCTGCTTGCGCTCGGCGCCCACCACGTAGTGGTTCTTCTCGAAGGCCCGCTCCAGCCGCAGGAGCTGCGACGGCGAGAAGGCGGTGCGGATGCGCTTGGGTTTGCGGGCGAAGGGGCCGTGGAGGAGCAGGCTCTCCTGGGACACCTCGCTCCCTGCGGAGAGGGAGCGGAGTCAGGGTCCCGCGCCGGCACCCCCAGCCCTGCAGCTTCCCCCTGTGGGGCCGGGGCGGGGGTGTTGGGGAGAGGAGGGAGGACAGATAATGGGGTACTGGGGGGCCCTGGGGGCTTTCCCTGCCCCGAGCTTGCAGCGTTCATCCCCCCCCAGGCATGGCGGTGCTGTGGCCGAGCTCCCTCCCCAGCTGCCCTCGGTCCCATGGTGCGGCTGAGCATGGGGGCGATGGGAGGGGAAAGGAAAGGAGAGAGAAAGGAGGAGAGGGAGAAGGGGGGAGGCAGAGAAAAAGCAGAGAGAAAGAGAGAAAAAGAAGATAAAGACGAGGAGAAAAAGGACAGAAAAAAGAGAAGAAAGGGAGAAACTAGAAAGAAAAAAAAGGAGACAGGAAGGAAAAAGAAGAGTGAAAGGGAAAGGAAGAGGGAAGGGAAGTGGGAAAGCAAGAATGAAAAACAAAAAGGAAAAAAAAAAAGGGAATAAAAGAAAGAATGAAAGAAAGAAGGAAAGAAAAGGAAAGAAAGAAGGAAAGAAGAGAAAAGGAAAGAAAGAAAGAGGGAAAGAAAGAGGGAAAGAAAGAGGGAAAGAAAGAGGAGAAAAGAGAAAGAGGGAAAGAAAAAGGAAAGAAATAAGGAAAGAAGAGAAAAGGAAAAGAAAGAAAAGGGAAAGAAAGAGGGAAAGAAAGAGGGAAAGAAAGAGGGAAAGAAAGAGGGAAAGAAAGAGGAAAGAAAGAAGGAAAGAAAGAAGGAAAGAAAGAAGGAAAGAAAGGGAAAGAAAGAGGAAAGAAAGAGGGAAAGAAAAGAGGGAAAGAAAAGAGGGAAAGAAACGAAAGAAAGGAAAAAAAAAATACAGAAGGAAGGAGAAGGCGAGGGAGCGAACGGGCAGGAAGGCAGCGGGGGGCAGGCAGAGGCGGGGAGCAGGCGGGGACCCCGGGAGGCTGCGGGCTCCGGCTGGGAGCGGGGCCGGGGCGGCGGGGGCCGGGCCGGGGACCCCGGGCGCTGCCGGCGGCGGCCGCGATCCTCGGCGGAGCCGCCGGAGCCCGGAGCCGGCGCGGGGCGGTGCTGGGCAGATAACCCTAATCGGGGCTCCGGCGGCCCGGCCCCGGGGCATCGCGGCGGGGACAGCGGGGATGGGCGAAAGAGCCGCCGGAGCCCGGAGCCGGCGCGGGGCGGGGGGCAGAACGAGAGGAGAGGAGAGGAGAGGAGAGGAGAGGAGAGGAGAGGAGAGGAGAGGAGGAGAGGAGAGGAGAGGAGAGGAGAGGAGAGGAGAGGAGAGGAGAGGAGAAGGAGAGGAGAGGAAAGGAAAGGAAAGGAAAGGAAAGGAAAGGAAAGGAAAGGAAAGGAAAGGAAAGGAAAGGAAAGGAAAGGAAAGGAAAGGAAAGGAAAGGAAAGGAAAGGAAAGGAAAGGAAAGGAAAGGAAAGGAAAGGAAAGGAAAGACACAAGAAAAAGGGAAATAAGACAGGAAAGGAGAGAAAGAGAAGATAAAGGAAAGAGAGATCGTCAGAAGAAGAAAAAGATAAAAGATAAAGAAAGAGAGAAAGGGGGAGAAAGAGAGAGAGAAAGAAAGAAAAAGAAAAGAAAGAAAGAGAAAGAAGGAAAAAAGAAAAAAGAAAGAAAAAAAAAAAAAAAAAAGATGGAAAGGAAAAGGGAAGGAAGGAAAGAAGGAAAGAGGGAAGAAAGACAGAAGGAAAGAAGGAGAGAAAGAAAAAGAGAGGAAAGCTGTAAAACCAAACAAAATCTCGCTGTGCAGCCGAGATCCCCGCATCTTCCCCTTCGTTCCCCAGGAGAAACCCAAACTCCCGGCTCCGCCAGCCGCGGGGCCGCGCAGGGAGGCGGCGGCGCCGGTCCTGTCCCCGGGAGCCCCGCGATGCCCCCCCCCCCCGGGGGCACCGGCAGCGGGGCCGGGCCGGGCTGCGGCGGGGGGGGCCGGGGGCGGGCCGGGGGAAACGCCGGGGGAGGCCCGGGCACCGGGGGTGCGGAGGCACCGGGCACCGGGGGTGCAAACGCAGCGAGCACCGGGCGTGCGAACGCACCGAGCACCGGGGGTGCGAACGCACCGGGGGTGCGAGGCACCGGGGCACCGGGGGTGCCCAACGGGCACGCCCGGGGGTGCGAGGCACCGGGCACCGGGGGTGCAACGCACCGGGGGTGCAGAGGCACCGGGCACCGGGAGTGCAGAGGCACCGGGGGTGCAGGGGCACCGGGCACCGGGGGTGCAAACGCACCGGGGGTACAAACGCACCGGCACCCGGCGGGCAGAGGCACCCGGCGGCGGGGGTGCGGGCGCCCGGAGCGCCGGCCGTGCCCGCAGGCACCGCAGCAACAGGTTTCGCCTGCGCCCCCGGCGCGGGGGGCGGCCCCCCGCCCGCGCCCCCCCGCGCCCCGGGAAAGGCCCCGGGGCCGCCGCCGGCCCGGCGCTCACCTTGGAAGCGGTGCCCGAAGAAGCGGTTCCGCAGCACCCAGGGGTAGAAGTTGAGAGGGTCGCGGTGCTGCGGCCCGAAGAAGGAGTGGGGGTGCGGCAGCCCCGAGCCCCCCAGCTGGTGGGGTCCGACGGGCAGCGCCGGGTGCCCCACGGCCGGGGAAGACGAGCTCGGCGCTGCCGTAGAGGGCCCGGCCGGCGGCGGCAGCGCCCTGGAAGCCGGGGGCGAAGGCGGCGGCGGCGGCGTCGGCGGCGGCGGCGGGGCCGGGGTAGGCGAGGGCGGCGGGGCGCGGGGGCTCCTCGGGGCCCAGGTGGGGGGGGGGGGCCGTTCCCCGGTGTGTGTGGGCGTCCTTGCCCGCCGGAAACCAGACACACAGACACACGCCCCGCCGCCCACCCGCGGGCGCCCACGCACCCGCAAGCCCCGGGCAGCCGGTACAAATACGGCCGGTACCTGGCGGGGCCCGGGGAGGGGGCGGCCGTACCTGGCGGGGCCGGGGCAGGGGCAGGGGAGGGCAGGGGAGGCAGGATGGGCAGGGGAGGGCAGGGGGAGGCAGAGGAGGGGAGGGCAGGGGGAGGCAGAGGAGGCAGGGGAGGCAGGAGGGAGGGGAGGGCAGGGGGAGGCAGAGGAGGGGAGGGCAGGGGGAGGCAGAGGAGGCAGGGGAGGCAGGACGGGCAGGGGGAGGCAGGACGGGCAGGGGAGGGCAGGGGGAGGCAGGGGAGCGCCCGAAAAACTGGACTGGAGCCGCTCCCGCAGGCGCGCCGCGAAGTTGTGGGAGAGAGGCTCCGGGTTTGGGTTTTTTTTTTTTTTTTAGGTTTGGGTTTTTTGGGGTTTTTTTTTTCCTTCTTCTTAAAAAAAAATAAAAAAATAAAAAATAAAACAAATCTAAAAACGTCCCCTCTTATCTTTTTCCTCTTCGTTTTTCTTTTTTTTTCTTTTTTTCCCTTTTTCCTTTTTTCCTTTTTCCTTTTCCCACCTTTTTTTTTCTTTTCCCTTTCTTCTTCCTTCCCCCCCCCTTTTTTAACTAACTAACTAACTAACCTGCCGCGGCGGCGGTTGGTGACTCCGCGCCCGGCGGAGCTGCCGGCCGAGGGGGGGGGGGGGGTGGTTAAGCCCCCCCCCCCCGCGGCTCCCCGCCTCCCGCGCAAGCTCCGCTCCCCCTCCGCGTACACCACCACCACCCCCCCCCCCCCAAAGGCAGGACCTTTCCCCCCCCCGGCCAAAAGCCGGGAATCTATAATAATTATAATAATAATTAAAAAAAACCCCAAACAACCCAAACCTCGCGGGTTTGGTTGGGTTTTCCCCGGCGCGGCGGGATGCGCGAGGCGCGCAGCCCCTGCGCGGGCCGGTCCCGAGTTCACTCCGCAGTTTGGCTCTGCTCTGAGTTTTGTGGGGCCGCGGAGGCGGGGGCCAGCCCTCCCCTCCCGCACAAAGGGGGCTGAAAGTCTATTTTCCACTTGGCTGCCTTGAAATAACTCCGCGGATCCTCCCCCCCCCCCCCCGCGGAGAGGGGAGCGCGGCGCGCGCCCGCGGGCTTTCCGCGGCCACGCTCCGCAAGAGGCTGCGGGGAAGAAGCTTGGGGGGGGGATAAAAAATAAATAAATACATGAACCCCCCCCCGGAATGAAAACCTCAAAATGGAACGAGCCAAAGCGCCTTTATTTTTATTTCCGAAAGAGAGAGGAGAAAAAAAATAATCTGCATGTTAAATATTGATTTATATGAAAAAAATGGAAATAAAGAAGCGGGGCTGGGTCAGCCGGTGTGGAGCGGGGCGCACCCGCGGAAGGATGGGGAAGGGAAGGGGAAGGGGAAGGGGAAGGGGAAGAGGAAGGGAAGGGAAAAGGGATGCAGGGAGAGGAAAGGGATGCGGGGAGAGAAAAGGGATGCGGGGAGAGAAAAGGGATGCGGGGACAGTCCTCGGACCATTTGTGGGATTTAATTTGAATCAATTTAATATAATTCAATTTAATTTAAATTTTTTTTTTTATTTGCTCTCGCCATTCCCTTACCCCCGGGGGCCAGCGCGGGGGGCAGGGCCCTGGGCCGCGGAGCGTTGCGCGGGGCCGGGATTTCGTTTCGTGTGGATCTTGCCGGCTTTCAGCATCTTCGGCGGGGGAAAAAAAAGAAAAAAGCCGGCCGGGTGCTGGCTGCTCAGCGCAGGAATCCCCGCCGGCAGCATCTCCCCTCTGCACCCCGTCTCCCCAGGAACCTTTTTTGGGGGGAGCTGCTTTGGTTTTGCGGGATAAATCGCCCTCTCGGAAAATTCTAAACGTTTAAGCTGATTTTATTTTTTTTTCCTCCCTATTCACCCCGGTGGTTTTCGGTGCGGCTCGGTGTCCAGGCGAGGCTCCCTGGATGCTTTGGAAGGAGCCGGGAAGCTGCTGCGCTGAAACCAGGAGACAAACCCAAATTTATCTTTACATTTCTTTTCCCCCCTGCCGCTCTCAGGGCTGCTCCCACCTCCAGCATCCTTCAGGCAGGATCTTTATCCTCCATGGGAGTAAAATGCGGCCCCCCCCAGGTGGGTGCCTTCCTCCAGCCCCCGGTGTCCCCGGCTTATTAAGAGGAAAACTTTAGCCCCTGCATCCCCGGGAGGAGGTGATGCGGCAGCAGCCTGCCTTCCCGCTGGATTTCTGGCCAGGAGGAGCTCTGGGTGGAAAGACATTTTCTTTTTTTAACGAAAGAGGCGCAGAGCGTGCCAGCGCCGTGGAGGGACGCGGCCGGCAGCGGCGGTGGGCAGGCAGGGCTGGGCAGGGGGGTGCTGCACCGGGATTAGGGGGTGCTGGTGGGGGAAAAGGGGGGGGCTGATGCCTCTTAAAAGACAACAGTGAGGATTTTCCAAGGAGCAAACGAAAAAGGAATGAAGGAGAGGGAGAGGGGGACAGGACAGGCACCAAAAACTGGCCTTGGGGTTAGGGGTAGAGGGCCAGCTCTGGGGTGGGCAGCGAGTCCGGCCCCATCCTGCCACATCCCCCGGCCCCGGCCGCCGCTCGCCTGCCCGGACTCCAATCCCTGCCCGTACCCCGTCCTCCCTCCGCAGCAGGAGCAGGCAGGCTTTGCCGGGGCCGGATCCTGCACACCGCCGGCAGGTGCAGCCCGTCCTCCCCGTCTCGTTAATCGGTAACGCATCGGCCTCCAGCATCAAAGGGCAGAATGTGGAAAATCAGGCCCCAGGCCCCCGGAGCGTGGCCACGGGCGCAGCTTGCTGGGATGTTAAAAGTTGACCGGACTTCAAAGTGCTGGATCATTTCCTCCTAACCTCTCCCACCTGCTCTTCCCATGGGCACAGCTCCTTCCCCTGCCCGGATTCCTTCTCGGCATCCTTCAAGTGCAGCCCCGAAGTGAAGAAGGGAGGAATGGGGCTGTATTTTGGGTTGGGGGGGATGAGGAGGTCTGGAGCCTGCCTGTCCCGGGCCACTTCCCCTTTCCTGCTTCACTGGCTTTTATTTATTTATTTATTTGTTTGTTTATTTGTTAAATTTCACTTGGTTCGGGGATATTCTGGGTTGAAATAAGCTGTCCCTGCACAACCCGGTGGGCTTCAGCAGGTTATTCACCTCACCTGCCTTTTTTAAGGTGGTTTTTGTCAACTGGTCCATCGATGGTGGATGGATGGAGATGACATGGGATGGTGGGGATGGGTGGTAGATACGTACATCGACATGGATGGCTGGGAGATAGCTTCAGTCTATCAGCAGTCAGGCTGATATTGAAAGAGGATCCCACCACCAAGCCCGGGAATGGGAAGCCACCCAGATCACAGCTACAGGCTGGAAGAGGTCAATCCAGCAAGGGAAGATGCTGCTGGGTCCTCACCCACCAACGCAATGGTCACACCAGCTTTTCCATGGGGGCTGCATCCACCCTCGCCTCTCCCACGTGACCTGACAGCTACGTTGGTACAGAAACCCTCCACAGATGTGGGCTCTGGTGCGATGGGCCCTGGTGGGCTTCCCAGAGGAAGGAAGGTGCTCAGGGGTGGGAGATCTTGAAGGCCATTTGGTGTGGACACAGCTGTGGCTGAGGTGGTTGCAGCTGCGTCATGAACGGGAATTTTGCACTTGCAGAGCAAACAGGATTCTGCACCCAGCTCCTTGTACACATTGAAACCCCCAGCTCCTGAAAGGTTCATCTCCAAGCCTTGAAACATCTCGAGATGGTCATGCAGGTGCCCATAGCCCTGATAAAGCCTTTCAGAAAGCTGTGGCACCCTTGGCCGTTGGTGGCAATGCTTGACCCGGTGCTGCGGCTGCACCCGTGCCTGGGACAGATTGTGCTGGTTGTTTCTGGTCAGCAATGTGGTACCACAGGACCACAGTTTGGGGGAAAGTCATTGCGACTCATCAGTTGAAAGCGATGTGCAGAGGTTGGATGCTTGGGGACCTTTCCCCTGACCTTGTGCCTGACCTTGGGGACCCCATGTCCCCTGTCTGCCCATGGGTTGAGTGGGGCCATGAGCTGGTTCACCCACGCCAGGGCCCACAGAGGGCAGGCAGCACTGAAACATGGGGTTTTTGGACAGCATCTCCGGCTTGTGACAGGACTGATGCTGCAGGCTCCAGCAGCACGCACGACTCCGCAGGTGGCATCGCCTGCCATGTGGGCAGGGGACATTGGTCCTCCTTGGGGACCTGCTGGGGTGACAGCAGGTACAGCATCAGGGGGCAGAGCTGGGGGGGTCCCCGAGCCCTTCATGGGAGCGAGGGGTGCAATCCAGCCCTCTCTGGGTGCTGGGAGCAAACCCAAACCGCTGACCTTGGTTTGTCATCCTGGTCCCTGGGGTGGTAGCAGCGGTGGGCACGTGGCATCGCTGGGCCCCAGCCAGGAGCAGATCTCTCCCTCATCCCTGATCCCAGCCTTCAAACCTCCTCGAGATGCCATGGCCAGGAGCTCTGTGCTTTAGCACTGTGATTCCTGGAGATGGGTTTGAGGGTTTATACCACTGACGGCACGACGAAGAGCTCAGCCACGGTGTTCGGGTTCGGCCAGCCCTCCTCACTGGTTTTGGGGGTGTCTCCCACCTAATGTCCCACTGCATACCTCCCTCCAGGGCTATAGGATGTCGTCCATAGGAATGCTTTTCCATGCATGGTAGGGTCAGCGTGGCAGCAAAAATGTCTTTCTAGGGAAATCTCAACACAGGAAATTATGCCTCCAGCCCCGGGGAGGGTTTGGGGGCTCCCTCGGGTAGCACTGGAGCATGACCCCCATGTCAGACGCCCCCCAGGCTCGTGCCAGCTTTGCTCCAGCAGCTAAGAAAGCAAGATCCCCTGCGAGATTGCACCGGTGCAGGGGCAAAGAAATCACGGGGAGAGGGGCTGTCCCTGCTCAGATGCTGGGAGAGGCCCCCCAAAACCCTGCGGGCACCACGCAGCGTTGTATCAGAGGAGATGGGCAGAGCTGGCTCCCCCTCACCTCCGCGCCGTGCCGTTAAATGGCATCAAGGCGGTGGATCAGCCGCTTACATATGTTGCTTATAGACGCCAAACTTATTAACACAATAAAATTGCCGCTACGAAGCTTTCCTGCCTCCTTTTCCACGCGGAGAGCAGCAGCGTTGGACACACCTAGCCGCCTTGGATGGAAACACCCGGGGTTGCCTTTCATATGGCACCCGGGAGAATAAAAATATGAATCAGCCGGGGCCCCCTTTCCAGCGTTTCCAGACCTCGGCTGAGAGGGCAGGGAGTGGGGGAGACCTGGAAGCAGGGGGGTGTAAAGGCAGCCTTGGGGTGAAGCCGTCCCATCCCGCCCGGGGGGCCGGTGCGGGGAAGCGGCGTGCCTCGGGGGGGTGCCGGGGCTCGCAGGGTGTTGCTGGGTGGGCTGGGTGCTGGCCGATGCACAGCGCTCCCAGTCGATGCATCTTCCTCCAGCTTCCCTTTGGGAGTGGTCGGAGGGGGCTCCGGGGTGATTCATGTATTTATTTTCCTGGGTGCCATATGAAAGGCAACCCCGGGGTGTTTCCATACGAGGCGGCTAGGTGCTTCCAACACTGACATTCTCCAGGAGAAAAATAGGCAGGAAAGCTTCTTAGCAGCAGTTTTATTGTGTTAATAAGTTTGGCGTCTATAAGCAACATATGTAAATGACTGATATACTGTCTTGATGCCATTTAACATTATGTTGCGGAGGTGAGCGGGAGCCAAGTCTGCAGCATTTCAACTAATACGCGAGGAGCTGCCAATTCTGGTAGGGTTTTTTCGTCTTCTTTTTTCCCTTTTTTTAACAATTTAAACAAGTTAGCAATCTGCCCGCACCAAAATAATGACTCGGACCCTTCCGTCTCCGTTGCCGTTTCTTGGAAAGCGGGTAAATATTGTGTTCATTTAGCCCTGGCGGCAGCTCGAGTCCCCGGCGCTGGGATGGAAAATCCCGGCTCGCTGGGTATCCCGGGCCCCATCGCTGCGGATGTGGAGAGGGGCCGGCGAGGAGAGAGCGGAGCCAAACGCCGCCGTGGCGGAGATGCCAATGGCGCCGCGATTCCCCTTTCCCCGGTGGGGTGGGTGGGAAAGAAAAGGGGAAAAAAAAAAAAAAAAAAAATTAAATATAAAATGCCGTGAGTTTCTCCTTCTCGCAAGTAATTTTCAGTTAATTTATGTTGAATCAATGGTTCCTTGCAGTCATATGGATGGCAGGCTCCCAGCCATTATTAGTGTAAACAGATTTGTGAGCAGTATATTTAGCTGTTCCATATTGCTTTTAGGAAATGTGCACATTTCAATGGCATATACTTAGAGAGGGCCATACCCTGCCACCGCTCTGCAGGTGGGGACGGTGCCGTACGGAGGCGCCCGTGCTGCCGGCCTCCTCTTCCTCGCCCGAGAGGAAGCCTTGAGCCGGCGTGGGGGGGTTTGGTTACCCTCAGAGGCAGTCAGCTCCTCTACATCCCATCTGTATTTCATCCGCAAAATAAAACTCCTGCAAAACCGTGGGCTTGCTGGTGGGGATGGACTGGCTGAGGCCACGCTTGTCCCTGCAGGTCGCGGAGGCCAGATCCAGCTCACGAGCCTGTTTGCAGCAGGGGAGATTCCTCGGGGTGGGTGCCCAGCATCACTTTGATGCTCTGGGGCACCCACCTCTTCCCTGGAGCTCCGTGCAGTCTCACCAGCCTACAAGTGGGATGAGCTGAGCCAGTGCTCAAGCACCGTTGGGGGTGAATCCCCACGGGCTCGGCCACCTGAGCTGCCTGGGGTGGGCACCCACCCAGGGACCACGCCGGGATGCAGGTGCCACATCCACCCAGGGACCACGCCGGGATGCAGGTGCCACATCCACCCAGGGACCACGCTGGGATGCTGGTGCCACATCCACCCAGGGACCACGTCGGGATGCTGGTGCCACATCCACCCAGGGACCACGCTGGGATGCTGGTGCCACATCCACCCAGGGACCACGCCGGGATGCTGGTGCCACATCCACCATCCCTGCTGTGGGTATGGGGCGCAGTGGCCGCATCCCTGCCATGTGGGGAGGGGTCTGGACACCCCCCCACACCCTCCCCCATCTGAGTGATTGATTTTAGGAAAGTTGTGCTGCAGAGAAGCGCCAATCTTGAGACATTTTGGGCCAAAATGTAAAATGCACTAAAAAAGAAATCCCCAGATTTCAACAGAACGGGTGTAAAATCCCAGCGGCGCTGTGAGGAGCCCTCCAAGTCCCATGGGACGGATTCTGCTGCACAGCATCCTTAACGCTACTCCCCTTTCCCGTGCCTGCCTGCCGTCGAGGGAGGCTCCCCAGGACCGAGCAGGATCAGGACCTTCCCCATCTCCCCGCCAGCTTCCCCTGCTCGCTCCGCGCCGTCCGCATGCCTCGCCCGCTGCCAAAATAACCCAGAAACGCTGAATCCAGAACCCTCAGCGCCGGATCACACATGCCGGGACAGCACAAAATGTGGGTGCATCCCCCTCTGCCAAAGAAGCGGGGCAGGATATGGCCCCGGGGGCTTTTGCTATTTTAATTTTTCTCGCCGGCTTGCCTGCGTGCCCGAAAATAGCTGCCGCAAGCAGGCTGGCACGGGCAGCACGGAGCATCGCCAGCCTCCAGCGGCACAGCGGTGAAAGGATTTGGGCAACGTCTCACCATGGCTACCCCGGCCGGGCAGAAGTATGTGGGCTCCAGGGGGAGGGTGCCGGCCCCTTTCATGGAGGAGAAAGCCGCGACATCAGGGCTCTGTTGTTGGATGTCACCATCTCCCTCCCGCCAGCGTGAAAAATCAATTAGGAAGAATTAGCGACGTGTCAACGGGTGTTGCGCGGGGAGAACAACGGGCCCCATCCTGCACACCGCTAGGCGGGTTCACCCAGGAGAAGGTGGCAGCGTGACACCGCTCCCCCGCCCGTCCCCACCACCCCAGCACCATCACAAACCCAAAACCACAATGCCCAGGCAGCCGGATCCGACCCGGGCTACCGATTTCCACAGTGGGCACCCAGCTGTGCCCGGGGAGCCGCGTGCCCCGCTGGCGCTCCCTGCCTCAGTTTCCCCATCCCTGCGATGGGGCTTGGCTGGCCCGCAGCCCCCGAGCCCCGCAGCATCGCTGGCTGGGGTTGGCAAAATCTCCGTCCCCCGCTGGAGCCCATCCCCGTGGCCCCGCGATGGGAAGCGGTTCAGTGGGAGCGTAACTCGCACCGTGCTGCTGCTTTCCTCTTCCTTCCGCCTCTGTGTGTATATATATAAATAAGGAGAAGGAAAAAAAATATCCCAAACTCTGATTAAAATCCCCTTTTTTTTTTTTATTCACCTGCCCATCTTTCCTCTGTCTCCATCTCCCATTCTATCCAAACTCATAATTAATCGCTCAAGGCAAAAGTAATGAATGTTAATTGGCCATCTGTACAAAGACTAATTAAAATCTACCATGCTGGGGATTAAAACATACCTATAGCAACTGCCTGAATTGAGAATGAGACAGAGGAGAGATTGAGAAAACAGCTGAAAGGCTTGTGCAAAACTCAATCTCGCTTAGGTGTGAGATGAGTTGCAACTCGGAGATCTGAGATGCTTTATTATTAAATTAAAAAAAAAAAAAAATAAAGGGGGGTGGGGAAGAAACTTCTGAGCTGAGCCAGGAGATGCTTTAATGGGAAGAAAGGCCGCGGGAGATTTCAAAGGCGGAGCGACACCCTTTGGACCCCAACATTTTGGGTTTGGTTTGGATGAGGATAATTGCCGCCCTCTCCCCTCCCCACCGGCAGAAAATATTTTGTGGCGTTTTCAGCTTTTTAATCTGGATGTGAAGAAGTGGCGCTGGGCCCTGGGAAGCTGCTGGGCTGGAGAGGGGAAAGAAGCATCCCCCAAATTTGAAGAGTTAGGGATGGAGCGATGGAGGGCATCATTGCCGGCCGGTCTGCATCCCGCGCTGCCCCGGAGCTGCATCGCGCCCTCGGCCGCCCCGCTCCACTCCTGGCCCCTTCTTTGTCCGAAATCCGCAGCTTTTCAGGCCGGCCGCCTCTTTGTTGTGGGGAAGGTTTAGGAGTTTAGGAGTGCAAAACAAATAAGGCAGCGCTAATTATACACGGGGCCGCTCCTCCTCCTCCTTGTTGCAGCCCCTATGAGCCCCCCGGCCCCTGCGCAAACACCACCACCACCCCCGCCTTCCCTGGATCCGTCACCTCCAGCCGAGGTGTCCCCTCCAGTGCTGGTGACACGGCTGGAGGTGGCAGGAGGTGCCCAGGGGTGGAGGGCACCCGGGGGGATGCTGGCCGGAGGGTGGCAAGGAGGCTGGACCCTCTCTCCAAACGGGTTCCCCCAGCTCTGGCACGTGAAAAATGCCATTTTTTTAAGAAAAAAAAAAGAAGAGAAAAATCCTTTTCCTCCAGCCAAAGCTGGGGCTGGGTTTCTGCTCTAAGTCACCAACCTGCGGCTCCACCACCTTGTGTCCCCGAGCAGCTCCGGGCCAGGGCTGTCCCCATCCATCCCACGCGCCAGCTCCGATGCCACCAAACCACCTATTTTTTAATCCCAAGCCCCCAGTGTTTCCTTCCGGGAGCAGCCGACCGCATCCCCGTACCCCTGCGATGCCGGGGACCCGCCGCAGAGCATCCTTCCTCGGGGAGCTTTTTGGGGTTTGGAGTGGGGGGCGATGGGGAGGCGGGGGGGGAGGCTGGGCCCCCCGAGCGTGCTGATGCTTTGCCGCCTTGCTGGAAGCACCCGGGCTCGGCTCTGCTCTTGTTTTCTCAGATTCGGCTGTGTTTACTCCCAACACGAGTGACCGCCGTGGCCCTATTACGGGAGCGGCTGACAGCGGCTGACAAGTGTGCTCGCGGCAGGAATGTGAATGTGGCTCCCGGCCTCGCCGCCGTGCCTCGGCGGCAGCTTCGCCGGCGGTGCCGCGGGCAGGGCGAGGCCACGCTGCCGGCTGGGCAATGCCAGGTTCCCAAGGAAGGAGCCGCTCTGCGACTCCCAATGGGATCCCCCATGGGATGGGGTGCTGCGAGCGATGGGTGCAGGATGACTTGCTCGTCCTTTCTGGTCTAAACCTCGGTGCTGAGCGTCTGCCAGAGTCCCCCAGCATCCCAGTGGGAAGGACTGGGATCTGCTGGGATTATTCGGTGCTTGGGGAAGGGCTGGGCCATCGGCACAGGAGGGCTTCAAGGGTGGGTGGGGGGTGACGGGCAGCAGAGGCGGCGCAGGATGGGCTGTGGAGGAGGGGGATGGATGCACTGGTCTGAACTGGCAGCTCTGCTGAAGGACAGGGGATGGGAAGCACCCGGTGTCGGCACTGGCCGGTGTCCCCAAATCCTGAGGGAGCCACGGGAGCAGCTCAGCCACAGCTTGCCTCCAGCTCAGCACTCGATGTTTGGGGAAGGAGGCTTGAAATGCAGCCGGCTGCATCCCTCATGGGCCAGCGGCAAACGGGACACAGTCTGGCTTTGGGGTGCTGCATAAAATAAATGGGAAAACCTATTTCTGGCAGCTTTTTCCCACCAGAGTGCAAGTGGCTGCTGGTCTGCAGGGCCCAGTTCGACCACCAGTGGAACTGGTGGGCACGGGGCAGTGCCAGGAGCGATGTCGAAGCCGTGAATCCGGCACTGGTCCCAGCTTAGTGCCCAGCCCAGCGAGTCCAGCTGCTCTTTCCGCATGGGATAAAGATGGTTTAATTAATCACAGATCATTTCTGCAATGTCCCCCCATTAACCTCCATAGCAGACTAAATAATAACTCATTAAAGGCATTTGAAGCTCGCGGGAACAGGACAGTTTACCAGCAAACCCGCTGCTCTTTGGCTCTAAACTGGGTTAATCTGTCATCTCTCCTTACTGGACCAGCGGGGCCCTCGTTACACATTAAATGCTTGCTCGAGGGGACATGGCCAGCCTGGAGCTGGTCCTTCTCCTGGCTTAACGCTAAGGCCACCAAAACCAGGGGACAGCGTAGAGGGGGGAAGAATAAAAGCAGGTCAGCAGGCTGAGAGCGAGGAGCACGACGAGGACACGCGAGCAAGCGCTCCGTCTCGGGGTGAAGAGCCGGTGAGAACCGAGCCAGCTCAGCAGAAAGCTGTTTGTTGTTCTAACACTCTCGGGCTTGGTGAACACCCACTGAATCCCAGCCACGGCCCCCAGAAGACCCTGCAAAGCTCCTGGCTTGTGGCATAGAGCGGTGGGAGTGTTTGGGATGGCTGGTGGTGGGTCTCCGCAGGCATCTCGGGGGTCTCTGCAGGCAGGATGGGGGGGTGCCTGCGTGGGAAGCGTGGCCACCATCAGACCTTTCCCCCCACCGGGAGCACGTTTGCTGGAGCAGCTCATTTACCTTTGGCCTCGCGGCCGGGGGCAACTGCTTGTTTGCGAGGAGCTCGCTGGGCACGCGGCATCCCGGCCGAAAGGCCCGTACTCAGCATTTCTGGCCACCGGATAGGAAAATAAAGGTCTTCTTCTCCCCTCTGCTGAGAAACCTTTAATAAGGGGCAGAGGAACCTGGCTGCAGCCTAGCGCCCCGCTGAGCCGGGGGCAGCCCAGGTCAGCAGCCCAGATTTGGGAGGTCATTGGGTGCGCGCCAGTTTTAATTTGGGAGGCTTTGGGGGGGATTTAGCAGGCTCGCCGTTGCCGCCATCCTGGGGACCTGGTCACACACAGAGAAACAAAACCCCAGCAGTGACTTTGCCTCCTTGCAGAAGCCCGCTCCCCGCATTTCACCGCAGGCACAAAGGGCACAGTGTCTCTCCTGGCATGGGGAGGGGGCAGGGGAGGGTCCCCCTGGGGACCTGGGGCCGGTTGCTCGGGCGGCATCATGCCTAAGCATCGCACACACGCTTCCCTGCCCCAAACTGCTATCCAGGCCATCGTAGGGGCTTTCTGCAGTGCTTTAATAGGCATCTCACAGGGGGAGGCATCTGCACAGCTTGCGCTCCAGCCTTGTCTCCCCCTGTTTACCAGGGCTCCAGGAGACATCACCGTCACCAGCATCCATCCATTACAGCCATCGCTGCAGCCGGGAAGGGCCCACGTCCACCCCGCTGCTTTGCCCCTAGCAGCAAGTAAATCACTTTTCTTGTAAGTACGTGAACTCAGAGCAAGGAGGGGGGGGACATGGGGGGACGGGCTGTCCCATGGGAGCCCTTGCAGCCATGCACTGGGAGAGCGGGGCTGGACAGGCCTTCCTGGGGCTGCCACTACCCCCAGCGCCTTAGGAAGGAAAAAGGAAAAGGGGAAAAAAAAGGGGGAAAAAGGGGTAAAATGCCCTGCGCAGTGTTTCACTGCCGGAGGCCGGGTGGGAGGCAGGCTGGCGGGGAGGCAGACCCACTTGCAGGGACCCCTCGCACTAGGCAGGATTTTGGGCTTGACAAGCCCCACTTTATCCCTGTTGGGGAGAATGGAGCCCATGGCTCCTGTCTGGGATGGAGGAGGTGAGGGCTCCTTTCGGGGGGACTCCCATCAGCCTCAGGATTCGTCCTTAGCCCACAGGAGTGCACTGCCTGAATATTGGGGTCCCCTAGGGCCGGGCACGTTAGCCCTATCGGATACGCTTTGCCAGGTGAGCTGTGAGCCCCTGCCTCTGAAATTAGGAGAGCTCAAAACTACTTCTTTTTTTTTTTTAATACCCCTTTTTCTCCCATTTGAGCCTCTGGCATGGTCCCATGGCTCCGTGGAGCTTTAATGATATAAAAAAAAAAAAATCAGCCATCGTAGGGACCTGTGCTGAGACGGGGCAGAGGCAGGAGGGGAGCCTGAGCTGGCAGCCGGCTCCATCCCCACCAGCAGCCCCTCGCTGCTCCAGAGGCACCGATGCTGCCCCCCCTTTGGACCCTCTGCTCTGGCTGGTGCCCGTTACCCAGTCTTGGGACGCCCTCAGCTGGTCACAGAAATTGCTAGGAAAAGGAAGAAAAGTATTTCCTCTCGTTTTGCCCTTGCATCTCACAGCACCTAGGGGTGCACAGATGTCAACCGGGAACTGGGCCCGCTCCCTGGGCAGGGGATGGCGGTACCTGGGGATGCTGGTACCCAAGGGATGCTGGTACCTGGGGGATGCCGGTACCCGAGGGATGCCGTACGCGGGGATGCCAGTACCTGGGGGATGCTGGTACCTGAGGGATGCCGGTACCCAAGGGATGCTGGTACTCAGGGGATGCCCTGAAAGCATCACAGAGTTCCTTCCTGGGCAAAGCTCTGCTCCTGGTGCGGGAATGACAAGCTCGGTGCATCCCTGGGGTTACCAAGCGGTGCCAAACATCTAAACACATGCACAGTGAGTCCAAGGGGCTGAAAACCCTAAAAATTAAACCACCCAGGAGACAGCTCGGAGCCCAAAGTGTGGAGCAGCCACACTGAAAACCAACTTGCTCCATTAACTGCGAGCACGTGGTTGCTTCACCAGCAAAATTCCGCAGTGTGAGCCACAGCACCTCGCCACAGGATTCACGCTCAGCACACACTTGATGTTTGCAACAGGTTCCCTCTTGGAGCAGATGTAGGGTTTCCTGGTTGAAGGGACAGTGACCCCCAGGCTGGTTTTTGCTCCTGCTGCCCCCGGGCACCAGGGGAGAGAGAAAAAGGAACGAAAAGCAACCCAGGTCCCAGCACAGAACAGACAGTGCTGGAGCGGGGCCAGGGGAGGGCTACTAAAATGCTCCGAGGGCTGGAGCCCCTCTGCTATGGGGCCAGGCTGGGAGAGTTGGGGGTGTTCAGCCTGGAGCAGAGAAGGCTGCGGGCAGAGCTGAGTGCGGCCGCTCAGGGCTTCAAGGGGGCCGATAAGAAAGGTGGGGATGGACTTTTTACCAGGGCTTGTAGCAGCAGGCCAGTGGGCAATGGTTTTAAAGAGGGTAGATGTAGATTGAGTGTAAGGACATTTTGTATGACGAGGGTTGGGCAGAGATCTGCATCTCCCACCCAGCTTGGTACCAAGCGGTCCCTGTGCCCAGAGCAGCCCCATCCCCAGTTACCATCCCAGCTCCTCCTGCAATCTGGGGCTCCTTGAGCCTTTCGGGGGGGCTCACCTGCCTTCAGCCCAGCCCCTGACAACCCAAGACCCTGTAAGGGCCAAACTCAGGACCCCCAGCGCTGAGCACTGGCGTTATTTTTTCCAGGGAGCCAGATCCCAAAAGAGGATGGGACAAGGCCCTATGGATACAAGGTGAGGAGACGGGGGACTTTCAGCAGCAGCAGGTCTGTCCAGGTTTCACAGACCACATCCAACACCATCAGGCATCAAACCCCAGAAAAACAACCCCATTGCCATGTAGTGAGCAGCAGAGGGGCTTTTGCTAATAACGAGTTTCACAGGCACAGAGGGAAGATGAAACCAAGCAGCAGACGAGCTAGAGAGAAGGGGTTTTTTGAGCTTGACGGGGTTAAACTAACACAGAGTTAATGAAATGGCTCAGAGGTGGAAGAACAGGAGTCTAGGAGGGCAAGCATGGTGCTTTGTTGGCTGAAGACAGTACTTAACCCAGGCTCTCTCCTCCCACCCTCCAAAAAGTTTATCTGCTTTTAAAAAAAACAGCAGAAGACCCAGACCAGTGATGATACATTTAATGACTGTAGATTCAAGTAGACAAGATCTGAAATAGGGGGCTGAGACAGAAGACGACTGCAGGAAGGTTGCTGTCACTGAGCGCAGAGAGACACCCCGCATTTCGAGGGCTTCAAAGCAGCTCTCCCGCATCAACCCATGCTGCAGTCCGGCTGCTTTCTGGAAAGGCAAGTCTCTAAGCACCTGTGCATCCTGGAACCTGATGGAAAAATGAGGATAAAACCCTACAAATAATTAAAAGAAGAACCCTGGAGGGGCTGAAGCCCCAGATCCAGGCTTGGACCCAGAACCTGCAAACAGGAGGAGGGCATGAACTCAGGGCTGTGTCTCGGAGGTGGCCAAACCCCCGCTGCGCTCGGGCACAGGTTTATGTAAGCTGGTGAACCCAGCCAGGCATCCCAAATTCACATCTCCTCCATGGGCAGTTCCCCCTCCTGGTGATTTATGGCCTTTGTGCAAAAAACCCCACAGGGACAAGCTTCACTCCACATCTTAACGCAACACAACTTGAAAGGCACAGAACGACAGGAGGGTCTGGGCAAGCCACTGGTGAGACGGGGGACAGCGAGTCAGGGCTCTGGGGTGACAGCCACCTCCTCCAGCCCCGGGGATGGCTCTTTTGCCCTTTGGTGACTTGCTCGGGTGCTGAGCACACAGCTCCCACGGGGCAAAGGGGCCAGACACAGGGACATTCAGCTCTAACCCTACTGCTGGCTTGTTTGAGACCTTCTGGGGCAGCTTTCTGACCCAGCCTCAGTACCTCCTTGGCTCACACATGCTCCTGCACAGGGGAGCTTTAAGCCTCCATGCCCATTTCCCTTGGAAAAGCCACCTCTGCTCCGCCATCCCCAGCAGCTGAGAAATCCCCGCTCCTGCCAGTGGCTACCCAGGAGGGCTCAACAGCTACAGCCCAGCAAAGCCATAACTGCCCCCCATCCCTGGAAGGGATAAGGCACCCAAAGGTGTTTTCTTGAAAGCTGGACAGCACCCAGGACTCGGACAAGGTCACCAAACACTCTGGAGGCACCCAAGACGCGGCTGAGCAGAAAGCAAAGCAGGAAGGCAAAGGTGGAGGCGAGAATAACTCAGACATCGTAAAAATCCACGTGGGCGCCAGAGCAGAAGGTGTCTTCCTCCAGGAGATTCAGCAGCTTCTGGGCCGACATGGTACAGTCTATCAGCTGCCCGCTCTCCTGCAGGCTTTGGAAATATTGACGCATCTCAGGGTCTCTGGTCTTAGTCCGGGCCAAGAGCTGCATGTCCGTGTCCAGGGGACCTGCGGAAAGAGCAACAAAAAAAGAAATCACATAAGGAGCAAGCAAAACCTGGAGCTCTGTTTCCCTCTGTACCTGGCTTGGCTGCAAGAATCCTGCATCCACAAAGGCAGGAGAAAATTAACAGCAATTAATGAGCTCCCACCTGGGGCGTAGTTGAGGACACGGACATCAGGCTCCTCGAGCGCCAGCACCTGGAACATCATGTCCCGGGAAGCCTTCCCGCTGCAGTACAGCGCCCAGTTCTTGAAGGGCTTCACGGCACAGAGCGAAGAGATGTTCACCACCGTCCTGCTCGAGCCGGGCCGCTTCCCAAAGGCTTGCAGGGTGGTGGAGGTGAGGCAAAGCGCCGAGGTGACGTTGAAGGCAAAGTAGCTGTTGATCTCATCTGGGTCGGTGAGATCAAGGAAGGATTTGGAGATGTCTCCCAGGGAGCCTAGGAAGGAAGGACAAATGAGGCTGGAGTAGTTAAAGATGGGTTCAGCAACACAGCAAACCCCTTTTAGAATCATAGAATCGTTTAGGTTGGCAAAGCCCTTTAAGCTCCCCCAGCCCAACCGTTCCCCTACCCCTGCCATCCCACCCCCACACCCTGGCCCTCAGCACCGCCTCTGCCCGCCTGTTCAATCCCCCCAGGGCTGGGGACTCGAACCCTTCCCTGGGCAGCCCCTTCCAGCCCCTGACAGCCCTTGGGGGAAGGAATTGTTCCCCAGGGCCAACCTCACCCTGCCCTGGCACAACTTGAGGCCGGTGCCCCTCGTCCCATCACCCCTTCCCTGGGAGCAGAGCCCGACCCCCCCCCCCCCCCTCTCAGGCAGTTGTAGGCAGCCATGAGGGCTCCCCTCAGCCTCCTCTGCTCCAGGCTGCCCCCCCAGCTCCCCCAGCCGCTCCCCCAGCCGGGGCTCCAGACCCCTCCCCAGCTCCGCTGCCCTTCTCTGGACACGCTCCAGCCCCCCCAGGGCCTTCGGGGAGGGAGGGGCCCAACCCTGACCCCAGCAGTCATAGAATCATAGAATCATAGAATCACCTCGGTTGGAAAAGACCTTTAAGATCGAGTCCAACCGTTAACCTAGCACTGCCATCCCACCACTAAACCATGTCTCTGAGCACCTCATCTCTCCTTCTTTTAAAGACCTCAAGGGATGAGGACTCCACCACCTCCCTGGGCAGCCCATTCCAGAGCCTGACAGCCCTCTCGGTGAAGAAGTTTTTCCTAATGTCTAGCCTAAACCTGCCCTGGCGCAGCTTCAAGCCATTCCCCCTCGTCCTATCATCTGTTACCAGGGAGAAGAGGCCGACCCCCACCTCACTCCCCCCTCCTCTCAGGCAGTTGTAGAGGGCGATCAGGTCTCCCCTCAGCCTCCTCTGCTCCAGACTAAACACCCCCAGGTCCCTCAGCCGCTCCTCGTATGACTTGTGTTCCAGACCCCTCCCCAGCTTGGTTGCTCTCCTCTGGACATGTTCCAGCAAGGCAACATCTTTCTTGTAGTGAGGGGCCCAAAACTGAACACAGCATTCGAGGGGCGGCCTCACCAGCACCGAGTACAGGGGCACGATCACTGCCCTACTCCTGCTGGCCACACCACTCCTGATACAAGCCAGGATGCCATTGGCCTTCTTGGCCACCTGGGCACACTGCTGGCTCATATTCAGCTGCTTGTCGACCAACCCCCCCAGGGCCTTTTCCGCCGGGCAGCTTTCCAGCCCCTCTGCCCCATGCCTGTAGCTTTGTGGGGGGTTTTGCTCCTACACTTCCATGTGCAACAGCCTGTTACAGACCAAAGGCAGCAGCTCTGCTGGCCCAACCTCCAGCAGGGTCTCCCAGCGGAGCGAGGAGCTCAGCACAGCCCAGCTCTGCTCTCATCGCTTTCAGATTTCACTGGACCAACAGTGGTGGCACAGGACAGGGACCTGCTTCTGCCAAAACAGCTCCCAACCTCCAGCCTCAAGTACGATGGCCCCACGGGCCACCACGTGCTCTCCTGCCCGTCCCTCTTTCAGGACCAAGTCAGTAAAAGACTGAACTCCCGTGGCACCCGTTACCTACTGGAATGCATGGCCTTATTTATAGCAATAAGGGTTAAAGAAAAAAAGCCACCGAAGCCAGCAAGGAACTCAAGGTTGCAAGCAAAGCACCCACAAGGCAGGGCCAGATTTTCTGAAGGTTGGTGCTCAGGGAGCGGAGCGGTAGGAGGGTGCCCAGCAGGTCCCACACCATTCCAGGGGAAAATCCTGCGAGCAGCAAAGCACCGCGGTCCCGGCAGCGAACCGGCCCCCGTCTGCTCCCCAAATTCATTCCTGTGATCAAATAGGAAGTTGCGGGCAGGGTGAAATCCCTGCTGCTCCTTCGGTTATTTGCTGGGTTCGGTTAATTACTGGCACCCGAAGCACCCATCAAGCCTCGGCTCAGCCGCTGCGGAACCGGCGGGGGGGGTGGGGGGGAGCGGGGGACTCGCCGGGGCTGAGCCCCCACTGCCCGGGGAAGCGGAGGGCAGCGAGCCCGGGGGATGGGGGCGGGGGGGGGGGGGCGGTCCGGTTACCGGCGTTGTTGACGAGGAGCAGGCGGCCGTGCGGAGCGGCGGGCAGGACCTCCCGCAGGGCAGCGACCGCCCGCCGCAGCCCCTGCTGGCAGCCCAGGTCGGCGGCCACGCACTCCACCCGCAGCCCGGCGCCGGTGCCCCGCAGCTCGGCCGCCAGCTCGGCCGCGGCTCGGCCGAGCGCGCCGGCAGCAGCCCTCGCCCAGCCGCGGGGCCAGCAGCCGCCCGCCCGGGCGCGCCAGCCGGCACGCCCGCGGCCCCGCTCCGAGCCCCGCTCCCGGCCCCGGCCCCGCTCCCGCTCCCGGCCCCGCTCCGAGCCCCGCTCCCGGCCCCGGCTCCATCCCAGCCCGAGCGCAGGGGGGCGGGGAAACGCGCCCCACCCGTGACCCGCCCCCATTCACCCCCCCCCCGCCGCCGCCGCTTGGTGAATGGCCGCGGCGACCGCGCCGGCACCGCCGCCAGCTCCGATTGGTCGCCGCCGTGGCCTCGGCCCGCTGACGCGCGCTGGGTGGGCGTGGCCAGGGCGGCGCGCCCCCTACCGGCCGCCCGCCCGCCTGCCTGGCCCCCGCGCCTTTCCCCAATACAGGTTTTTTTTCTTCCCAATGCACTTTTTTTAATAAATTATTTTTTTTTTTTTTTTAATACATTTTTCCCAGCGCGGGGGTAAATCCCCCCCTTCCCCTGCACCCGCCAGCCTGGGCACCTTGCTGCCTGCCGGCGCTGCAGCCGCCCCCTCGCCCCGCACGCTGGCAAAGCCTTCGCGCCCCTCTTGCCTCCCCGAGCGCTGTTTTTGGCGCTCAGCACCGGTTGTTGATCAGGTAGCAAAAGCACCGTCTGATCCCAAAGAGCCCGATTTTTTAAAAAATAAATACCTTTGTGCAGGAAGATGGCCGGCAACTTTCCCCAGGGGGGTTTTGCAAGGGCTACCTGGTCTGCATGCAATTAGCCGGCAGCCGGGCTTGGCTTCCCAGCTGTTAAATCCCCAGGACAGATGGTCCCGGTGGCGCCTGAGCAGGTAACGAAGCGGAATTTCACTCTATGAAGCAGGCGCAGACTGGGCTGAAACCCTCCAGCGTTCTAATAAAGCATTAAAAATTCATGGTATGGCAAAAACCCAAGCACGGTATTTATTTTGCTAAAACGAATCTTACACGTTCAGTAAAATTAAGATCATCAGCAAAAAAATAAGACGGCAAACGTGGATTTTTTTCGCAAGCAGCTTCGCGATGGCAGAACTTGCTTTAGTGACTGCCAGTTCCCCCCTTCCCATTTTGGCAGCCCCGATCTCCTGCATTGATTGTGCTTTTTGCCCCAGTTCCCAGCTCGATGTTGCATCCCGTCCCGCGTAGCTGTGCCCAAAGCGAAACTGGGCCGGCTGGAAATGGCTGTCATTTGGCTGGATTTTCCTTCCAGCAGACCGTATCCTCCATCTGACCTGTTACCAGGCTACACCGAAGGGTGTAGGTGTAGGAGTGCAGCTCTGGGAAGCAGGATTTTTTTTCGCTGATAGAAGTTGCTTGTGCTAATATTCACTAAAAATAAAAAAAAGCAGAGGGAGGGAACTGGTGACCAAAGCAGCCCAGAGCTGGAACTGGAAGGCAGAGCTGCAGAGGGATTATAAACCCGTAAGACACCTCCTGATGTCTCATTCCCTCCTTTGGGCTCCTCGGTAAACAAACAGGCTCGTGCCAAGGATGCACCTCACGCTGTGCAGATTTAGGCAAACTGGGGGTGATGTGATGTATCTTTTCGGCTCCTTGCCGCTCCAGCCTCAGCAAAATGATTCCCCCCGCTCACGGTGCTGCTTTCGCACGGCCGACCTGGGCCACCGCGTAAGCGCCTGGCGTGCTCCAGCCTGACAGCTCCAGCCGCCTCTAGAGAAAGAACAAAAACCTCATTGCTTTTTCTCTCGCCACCCGCTCCATGGGGAAGTCTCGCTGCTGCTTTTGCTGTTCTGGCTCAGACGCATCATTTAGCGAGGCCAGACACCGCGTTTTGCTGGCGTGGGCGTCTGCCTTGACCTTGGGTGGGTGGACTTGTTAGCTGTGACTTCTTCCTCTGCTTCATCAGTGCCAATAACATCACTTCTTCAGCGGCTGCACCCACGTATTTCCCTGGCTTTGCAGCAAAATCCCATCCCTATCACTGATGGGGAACTCGTATCTTGGTGTAAATTGGATTATTTTGTACGGCTGGGTTCAGCCGCTGCAGGAGGGAGGTCTGGGGGGGGCAGAGGGAGCAGAAAGACATCAGCATTCCCCAAAACAGGAGAGCAAACCCCACCCCATAGGGGTTACAAAAATCCACAACTGGCCCACGCTAACTGAGGAGAGAGGCCGGGATCACAAACTAAAAGAGTAAATATTTATTCATGCTGGGTCATGAGGTGTCCCAGCCAAATTGGAGCACCCCAAATGTGGTTTACATGGGGGTTTTATACCCTTCAAACCGGTACAACACAACCTGGAACATGTCCAGAGAAGGGCAGCGGAGCAGAGGAGGCTGTGGGGAGCCCTCATGGCTCCCTACAACTGCCTGAGAGGAGGGGGGAGCCGGGGGGGTCGGGCTCTGCTCCCAGGGAAGGGGCGATGGGACGAGGGGCACCGGCCTCAAGTTGTGCCAGGGCAGGGTGAGGTTGGCCCTGGGGAACAATTCCTTCCCCCAAGGGCTGTCAGGGGCTGGAAGGGGCTGCCCAGGGAAGGGGTCGAGTCCCCAGCCCTGGGGGGTTAAATCCCAGGAGGTGGGCCAGGGTTTGGGGGTGGGATGGCAGGGGTAGGGGGGCGGTTGGGCTGGGGGAGCTTCAAGGGCTTTGCCAACCAAATGATTCTGTGATTCTATTCTTTGATTTGACTAATCACTAACACCCAACCCCTCCCACCCCAATTACAAATCATAGTCAAACTTTGCAAAGCAACTCTGCTTTTGCAGCATTGTTGCTCCTTGACTATTGATCCCGATGTCCCTGGAGCCAGTTGTGTGCTGGGGCTACTGATCTATGATGCCAGCGGATGCTGGGAGGGTTTCAGAGATGTGTCAGAGGGTCTGGGACGCTTGGTTGTCCTGGGGTATCCTTCAGCTTTCATGGACAGCCCTGAGCTTCCAAAAAGCAAAGCCCTTCTTCCTGGGGCTGGGCTGTCCTGTAGCTTTACCTAAGCATGAACAATACCAATGTCTCCATAAAATCCCACTACCTCATTACATTACAGTGCTTAATGCAAAATAATACCTATTAACAAAGTGAATACACTTTTGTGCTATGAAGGCTGGTTGAGCTAATAGTTAGGGAAGGGAATTTTCATAAGCTATGAGAGCTGTGAAATGTCCTGATCAGATCAGCTCTCCCTTCATTCCCTGGGTTACTTTGTAAGTTGGTCATTTTGAGGATTTGTTGAATGTCATTTTATGCCGTAAAGAGCTCCTGACCTCAGGTGGGTGGCTTGTGGGGTGATGTGCTCAGTGCTGAAAACAAGAGAAGAAGAAGAGGAGAAGAAGAGAAGAAGAAGAGAAGAAAAGAAGAAGAGAAGAAGAAAAGAAGAAGAGAAGAAGATTCTGACCTGTCAGCAAAATCTGATTTATGACCAGATTTGCTAAGACTGTGTCCAGGCCATATTCTGCATCGCCTGATGGATGCAGTGCATGGTGGAGAGCCTCCGTAAGTGGCTTGGTGAGGGTGGGTGTGGTGCTGGTCACTCTGCTTGCATCGTTACAGAGGTTAAACTTCATTCCCTGGTGTTTCTGTGGTCTTACACCAGATGCTCGCTGGCTCCCCTGACAGCAGCTTGCTTCTTCCACTGGGTTTTAACTCAACACAATCGTGCTGAATAGCGACTATTCCACTTTTCTTGGAGAATATTAAATCCTAAGGATTGCTCAGCAGTTTCAGAGCCTGCTGCAGTCTCACGTGTATGTGTCCAAGGGCAGGAAGCACCCGCACTCTTCGCAGCCTTCCTCCAACCCCCCTGAAGGGCTGCTGCCGGAGCACCTCTGCGAGGAGAGGAGGTGCTTTGCTGTGGGGGCAGGGAACGTAGCATTGGGAGACCTGGACTAAGGGCCAAATCCAGGAAAGGAGGTGGATACTGCTCTGGTGTTTTCCTTTTCCTTTTTTTCTTTTTCTTTTTCTTTTTCTTTTTCTTTTTCTTTTTCTTTTTCTTTTTCTTTTTATTTTTCTCTTTTTCTTTTTCTTTTTCTCTTTTTCTTTTTCTTTTTATTTTCCTTTTTCCTTTTCCTTTTTCTTTTTCCTTTTTCTTTTTCTTTTTCTTTTTCTTTTTCTTTTTCTTTTTCTTTTTTCTTTTTCTTTTTCTTTTTCTTTTTTCTTTTTCTTTTTCTTTTTCTTTTCTTTTTCTTTTTCTTTTTCTTTTCTCTTTTTCTTTTCTCTTTTTCTTTCTCTTTTTTTTCTTTCTCTTTCTCTTTTCCTTCTTCTAACTTTTTCCTGGCTTTTTGTATTTGTGAGGTTTTGCAGCTTGCTAGTTCCTCTCCTCATCCACCATCCACAACCAGCTGTAGGACCGCAGGGACAGTTCACAAAAAGAAAATTTCCCCATGGAAGAAGGACTCCAGAAATGGCAGCTGCCAAAATTAAATTAATATTGGAAAAGGCCATGGAGCAGAATAAGATTTTAGTGCAGTCGCTAGGAAGCAGTGCATTTTGGCTGGACTGCTCTGGAGCTCTCTCGGGAGAATATGTTTTAAGATGTAAGTGGTTGCTGTTGGCTGGGGGTTTGAACAGCACATCAAGAAATGCAATATAAAAGCATCTAATGCGTGGAATAAGGATGTGTGGCAAGGGCTGTACATTGTAGAAAGATCATCACTGGGTTTTTGGAAGTGATGGACATTGGGCTGGGAAGGTGATAGTGCTGGGAAAGCCCTTGGAGATGACCTGTGGTACAGGTTCCCTTGTTGGTGAAAGGCTTTGCCTGCGTGGTGTCGGGTGGAGGTGGGGGAAGCCACACGTGACCGGTGGAGCTGGTCCAGGGGGGATTTTTCCCCTGGGCAATATGAGCATCATCTCATCCCTGGGTGGAGGGTGAGCAGGTTGTCACAGACCCCTCCTGGGGCAGCGGGAGCTGCTCAGCTGGGGTCTCAGCCGGCGTGCCAGGCCCACGCTCCGGCAGCAGGAGGGTTTGAACTCTTCCAGGACATCAGTCGGGAAGATGAACAGAGATGCGCCAGAACCAGCGAGAGCAATGCTCATTCTCTTCGAAGATGGAAGATGCTCCTCTTCCCTCCCACCCCGTGCACAGTGGGGACGCTCGGCCCTCAGCCCCATCCTGGTCCCCGTAGCGATTTGCTCCTGCTGCACAGCTATTGCTGATGCTGGCAGACCCCGCCGCACCTTCCTGTGCCAGGACAACACGGTGCAGGCACCTCCTTGCCTTCACAAAGCAGGAGGCAGATGAAGCTGGATCCAGAAGAGCGAGCATCACGAAATCACACACACCACGCAACCCCCGTCTCTTCATCCATCAGTGTTTGGGCTACAGCCTTGCAGCTCAGGCTGTAGCTGAGAGAACCAGCACTAGGTGTCAGTGGCATTTAAAATCTGGAGGGAGCTGCAGGCAACCCCGGAGCCTGGGGACCCCAGGGGCACAGCGAGGGGGCTGGGGGCTTCGCTCCCGGGCAGCGCGGTGCAGGGAGAGGCAGAATCACTGGGACAAGGCAGCAGAGAAGCGCCAGGGGAGTAAATTTCTCTTGGCGGTGCAGATTTTAAATGTCTACTGGCATACAATCAGAATTGCCCAAATTATCTGTGGTTTGAGATTATACCTATTGGATTTTTCCAGAGAAGCCACCTGAGCTGCTTTTTTGTTGTGGCACGAATCCTGTTGGCACGGGGCTACTGTGCATGTGTATTTGCAATGCTCTCAGCGGCTTCTGACGGGTGTAACAGGGCTCCCACCCATCCAGGGGAAGGCAGGAGGGTTTCCAAGGGGGAAAACCCACCCTGTGTGCTGCAGGGATGGTGGGAATGCTGTGGAGCTGGTACTCCCGAGCAGCAGCCGCCCTAACACTGCCAGGGCTCACGCGTGTTGGAGAGGAAGCGCTGAATTCCTTCTGCAAAGGAATCTATCTAACAATAGATTTCAGGAAGAGCCCTGGGTATTTCTGCCCGGGGTTACCACCCAAGAAGGGCAGGGCTCAAACCATACAAGGTGGCCCTGGCTGTAGTCATCATTGCCATGACTACCCACGGGCTGCTGGAAGGGATGACTGTGGTTTCCCTCCTGAGCTCTGCTTGTTGTTTTTCGTAGCCCAAAGGCCACCCCAACTGTGGGCTCTCATCATGCTCGGCAGCTAATTGTGTGACCTCTTAAGGACAAGATGCCTCGGATGCCAGCAGATCGCTCCCTCCATGCAGCGGGGCTGCTCTCTAGTTGGGTTTCACGGCAGTGAGGATGAGGATGAGCCGAGCGGCACAGCAGGAACCTCACTCCTGCAGCTATCCATGATGAGAAGGGGAGCGTGCGGAGAGGAAATCTCCCCTCGTTTCAGGCTAGGAGGTGAGGTCTCCCTCCTACTCGTAAATGATGATCCCTTCTGCTGCTGTCAGGGGTGAGGCGCCCAGCCCCAGGCTGCGGCAGGGAGCAGAACTCAATGCTCGCAGTGGTGCTAACCGCTTCCTGACCTACGTGGAACAGAAATATATCACGCACCGCTCAAGCCTAAGGGTGAATGTGTTTGTCCTTCTGCTTCTAAACAAAGGCAGGGAGACCAGCCCTTTCCTTCGCTGCAATGCTCCCTGCCAGCACGGGCTTCCCAGGTTCAGCTAAAACAGTCCAGAGCGAAGGAGCAGCTCTGAGCCTCACGCGGGGATCCACCTCTTCGGTCTTCAAATCCTGGCAAGATGAAGCGATCCCACGCCACGCTGGTGGGTTTTTGCAGGACTTCAGGACAGCTTGCCAAAAGGTCTTCACCCCGGCATTGCCACCAGAGAGCCCTGTCCCTGTATTTAATTAAACCAGAAACTCAGATTTGAAAAATCCTCCGCAAAGGTTGAAAGCCAGAACTCCGTGGCTGGAGTCCATCTCGCCACTGTTTCAGTCTGTCCGAGCTATTAATTTTCTGCAGTCAGAAAAAAAGGTATAAGAAAATGCACGAGGCAACAAAAGTCATGATTAGAAGAATCAAAGTCATGATTAGAAGAACCAAATCCCCAAGCAGGGATTTGGGGAACAGTGTGATAATATCAGAGAGGCTTAAAAATTTATTTCGGTCTTGAAATGTGAAGCAGAACAGGATTTTAAGCACAGAGCCTAGTGGCTGGAAAACGGGGATTTATCCTCCGTAAATACGTTGTGGAAGACTGGATTATCTTGCGGTTACTGATATGTGCAGATGAATGCACCCGGGGGCAATGAACCACGCAGAGCCAGGTCTAGGCGAAGGCACCTGCCCGAGGCAGGACGGCGCTGAGCGGCAGCACCACGGTGCAATCACCGTAGCGAGTCTCTGGCAAGCCAGGCTGGTGCTGTGGGTGGCATCAAAGTGTGTGGGATGGTGGCAACCAGCGTGGAGGGAGCTGTGGCCCTTCTCAGAAGTGGCAGTTGCTGACAGCGCTTCTCCGACCTTCCATACAACCAGGAGCAGCCAGCCCGGCTTCCCGCGGCTCCTCGCTTCCCTCTGCCTCTCCATCCCAGCCACAGCCCCTTCCCCTTCTTCTCCCCAAAAGGGCAGCCAAGCCCCGAGCTCTTCCCCTTGGAAAGGGCAAGACTGCATTTCACAGGCGCGCAGGGGGGTGCTTTCAGTTGGCACTGCATGGGAAAAATGCGGAAGGTGGCTGAAGGAGCGAGGGTAAATGAAATGTAGGCACCTCTCCGGGCGGCAGAGATTTGTTTGTTCCCCTGGGGTTGGAGCGGAGGGTGCTAAAGGTCAGCCTTGCAGAAGGAACCCGGGCTGCTGCACGCCCAGAGCAAACAAGACTGGCTGACTTGTGTGCATAGTCAGCACCCGCGATGTTCTTGTTGCTTTAGAAATACCGTGCGCCTTTCCTTGTCCAGCTTCAAGCGGCTGGGTAGGAGAAAGCAACCGCCGAGGATGCCCAGCCCATCTGAGAGCGGGGTTGCGGCCAAAGGGGTTTGGTGAAGGCAGAAGGGAGAGGTGGGGAGCAGGCGGAGGCTGGGGATGCAGGAGGAGAGTGTGGAGGCAACTACAGGGGCTCCAGGGCTCCAGTCCACACCCCAGAAGAAGGGACCTGCCCAGAGGGGTGGCTTGAGATTATTTGTCTATCGACGTGGGGGACGACTCCCCCAGATTCCCTGCAGGAGCTTGGTCTTCCAGGTGGAAGACCATCTGGCCTTGTTTGTTCCTTTCTTTCTACTTTTAATTCCTGGATCTGTTTCTAGACCCCTCATTTTGGCTGTGAAATGTTTTCCTGAACGACACGGGTGAGACCAAATGTAAGAGCAGCTTGGCATCGTGCCCGCCTGGCGTTATTTGAATATCGGTGCGGTCAGAAGAGCATGGAGGCAACTGGAAGGGAAGAAGCTGGCAGTGAGAGGGGGAAGCGGGGGAGCCAGGAGGTGTTCAAACCAGTTCAGCAAGGTATCAGCACGAAATGAAAACCCAAAATGAGCACAATAAGCAAGAGATTGTTAAGGTTAAAAAAAAAAAAAAAAAAAAAGACATTCTGATGATGGTATCGCTTGAGTGAAATGGCAGAATTACAAGTGGTCCTGAATTTGGGAAGATCCCAGGTGCCACAGTAATTTGTAGAGTGATGACGACGTCAGCAGTGACGGAGCGACCGAGGAATTGCAGACAGAGGCAGGCTGGTGAACCAGCAGCCCCGGGTAACCAGCCCACGAGGCTACGTAATGGCTGCTCAAGGTTTCTGACCCATTACATTGATTTTTTAGGAAGTTTTGGAAGACTAGGGAAGTTCTGGAGGACTGGAAAACGCTAATGAGTGGTCAGAAATTAAAAGGGAGTTTTTAAAGCTCCATCCGGCTGTCGTCATAGAATCATAGAATGTTTTGGGTTGGAAGGGACCCCTAGAGGTCACCCAGCCCAAGCCCCCTGCAGGAGCAGGGACACCTTGAACCACATCAGGTTGCTCACAGCCCCGTCCAACCTGGCCTGGAATGTTCCCAGGGATGGGGCCTCCACCCCCTCTCGGGGCAACCCCTGCCAGGGTTTCACCACCCTCACTGGAAGGAATTTCTTCCTCATATCCAGTCTAAATCCACCCTGGTTTAGTTTAAAACCATCCCCCCTTGTCCTGTCCCAGCTGGCCCTACTAAAAAGATTTTCCCCCTCTTTCCTCTGGGCCCCCTTGAAGCCCTGAGCGGCCGCACTCAGCTCTGCCCGCAGCCTCCTCTGCTCCAGGCTGAACACCCCCAACTCTCCCAGCCTGGCCCCATAGCAGAGGGGCTCCAGCCCTCGGAGCATTTTAGTAGCCCTCCCCTGGCCCCGCTCCAACAGCTCCATGTCCTCCTTGTGCTGAGGGCTCCAGAGCTGGACGCAGGGCTCCAGGGGAGGTCTCCCCAGAGCAGAGGGGAACCCCCCGGGGGCACCCAGGGGGGGGGGGCCCCCCGGCCGGCTCATGTCCAGCTTTTCACCCCCCGCACCCCCAAGTCCCGGGGGGTGTCTCCATCCTTTTTCCCCCACCCGCCGGGGTTACCCCGGCCCGGTGCAGGACCTTGCACTTGGCCTTGTTGAACCTCAGACCCATAGAAAACAATTATGTGGAACTTCATTAGCAGGAAACTAAGGGAACATAAAAGAGTTAACGCCAGCCAGCATGCTTTTAAGGGAAATCAAATCTGTCAGGCAAACTCGATACAATTTTCAGTGAGCTTATGAGCTGGTAACAGACATCGTTGATGCATTTGTGTTGGTACTGCATGATGATTTGATTAATAAATCAGAACAATACAAATTCAGCACGCTTATGTCAGTGGCTGGTAAGAATAAATAAACTTCTCGTGGACAGGCTTTCAAATGGTACAAAGTTTGTGTGGCAGCAAATAATAAGGGCAAGTCCCAGACTGCTCGGTGAGCCAGACCCAATGAATGTTCATGTGAAGGTGACCAAATGCCATGTGTCCAGGGACGAAGAATGTAGCTTTTCTTACAGAATGGAAAATTTTCTCCCCAATGGCAGTGATCTTAAAAGAATTGAAGGTGGTGATGGGTCATCAGCTGGACATCAGCTGCGGCGTGACCCACTGGCCAACGGGACTGGCTAGTGGTACCCATGATGGCACAACACAATGTTGAGGAGGAGCAGATGGATTATGTTCTCTTTGTGGTTGTTACGAGAGCCACTGCTCTGTCCACTTCTGGCACCCCCAGCCTAAGAAAAGTCTTGAAATATTGTCGTTTTTGCAAAAAAATGCATAAATTACTGGAAAAGGTGCCTTAGAGTGAAGGGCTCCAAGAAATCAAGCTGTCCTGCTGATCAAAGAGGTCGGTTGATCCCAGACCTCAGGACCATACATCAACACCAAAAACTTGATCGCAGCAGACTGTTGACTCTACCAGGCAAGGGTCAGAAGAGATCTGTGGTTGAAATTTGAAGTTGGAGGCCAGGTGGGATTTCCTATGGCATCAAAAACAGCACTAAATTTTCCTCTTAAAAAATACGCTCAGATTTCACCACAGCTTTAGAAGCCAGTTGACATGTGGAAAATCTATGGCTGGTGCTCCTTAGAAGGTCCTTCTACAAGGTAATGATGTCGCTCTCCCTCCTCATTTGATGTGAATATTTATGAATATATGGAAATGTTTTCGGTACTTTTCTCCCCATGAGAAAAATGTGAGTTTTGGGGGAATATTTTTTTAAAAATATGTGGTTTTGTTCCATTCAAACCCAAACATTTCTGTTTAGACAGACCATGACAGTGCCTCGTGGCGTCTTCCCACATTGCTCTGTGCTTTTCTCCGGGATGTGGTCTTGCTGGCTGAGATACACCACACTCCAGGCACTGGGCTCCTCTTCTTGCCGAAGCAGGACATTGCGGCGTTGAAAACAGGGGTCCTGGCGCAGGAGAGTGAGACTAAAGTAAGATTAAAGTCAACATCAGAGTTTGAGCACTAATTGAGTTTTTGGTTCCCATGTTTCCCCCTCTCTTATGAGGACAGGCTGAGGGAGTTGGGGGTGTTCAGCCTGGAGAAGAGGAGGCTGCGGGCAGAGCTGAGTGCGGCCGCTCAGGGCTTCAAGGGGGCCCAGAGGAAAGGTGGGGACAATCTTTTTAGTAGGGCCAGCTGGGACAGGACAAGGGGGGATGGCTTTAAACTGAAGCAGGGCAGGTTTAGACTGGATCTAAGGAAGAAATTCTTTCCAGTGAGGGTGGTGAAACCCTGGCAGGGGTTGCCCAGAGAGGGGGTGGAGGCCCCATCCCTGGGAACATCCAAGGCCAGGTTGGACGGGGCTGTGAGCAACCTGATGTGGTTCAAGGTGTCCCTGCTCCTGCAGGGGGGTTGGGCTGGGTGACCTCTAGGGGTCCCTTCCAACCCAAAACATTCTGTGATTCTATGATTCTATGTCCGTGCTCAACCCTCTTGTACCATGGTCTAGAGGACTAAGCAGTGCCCTCATACCAGACCCCATTCCTGAGATCCTTATTTGTGGTAAAACCATCACTTAACCGAGCATTCAGGATCAAACTTGGCATTGGTGTCATTTGTAGCCATTCTCATCCTGTAATTAAAGCATTAAGGATTGTTGCTAGACCCTCACTCTTCATCCGCTGGTGTTTAATCCTGTTCCTAAAGCTCGGTGAAGAGAACACAATAATTACCACTGACTTCAGGAATATTGGCTCAGTCCCCGACGGCACAAGCCCCTATTAATTTGACTGAAAACACTAATCTTGGCTGCTAACAGCAGTAGTTGGTGGTATCTACAGATTTTACACCGGAGCTGGGTATATATCACACACCGAGCAGCACATTATTTATTTCCCGTAGCCACAGGTAGCTCATCTCAGCGGTCTGAAGTCCAAAGCAGTTTAAATCGCAAACGATCTGCCCCTTGCAGCAGCCGTCCCGGTGTTTTGCCACGGGGGTTTGCCCCTGTAAGCTGCTGGAGCACCAGCCTTCTGCCAGGGATGCAGAGCAGCCGGCGGAGACAGGCACAACATGCACAGCGCTTCCCCCCGATGCAGCCCCCAACCCAGCCCCGGGGGAAGGCAGTGCTCGGGAATCGCCCTGTTATTTTTATCCGTTTTCCTTCCACGGCCGACGGGTGTCTTTGCTTCTTGGTCCTTGGAAAGCTTCTACCCGATCTCCATGGTGACTGCCGTCGGAGGACAGATTTCCTCACTGGTGGTAACGCATCCAAAGCCACATCCATCTGGTCTCGCACGACACCGTGTTTGGCAACCGTCAGCACGATGTCCAAGAGCCGGCGAACTTCATGTGAACTCACAAAGTTTTTTGCCAGGCTCTCCTTGCCCCTCCTGCATTGTTCCAGTCATGGTGCGTCATGTTTGGGGAAGTTCTTTCATCCCCTTCTCATTTAATTAAGTGACGACACAGGGGTGTTCAGACCAGCAGCTTTCAACCTTAGCAAGCAGCGGGATGGGAAGCCGGAGGCGCGCTCATACAATTAGCGTGGTTTATTTATCTCTCGGAAGATGAAATGGCAAAAGCAAGTGCAGAAACCCGCGGTGGTCTGCATAGCCTGGTCTCGGTCCTGCTCTTCGTCCCCACCGTGCCTCTGGCAGAGCGTGGGATCCTGCGTGCAAGGACGGCTCCACCGCACCCGATAACGCGTGGCTGGGAATGGGACCCTTCCAGCATCGTTTGCACAACACAAAGTAATAACAATAATAACCCGCTGCTTCCAAAGGAGGCGGCCGCGCTGGGAGCTGCAGCGTTAGACCTCGAGGAGACCTTGGCATCCGAGGATGTTTCTGGGGGCTGGTGGTGTTTTTCAGAGGAAGCTCTGCTGTGTCCTTGGGTGAAGATGGGGTGGAGGCCCCATCCCTGGGAACATTCCAGGCCAGGTTGGACGGGGCTGTGAGCAACCTGATGTGGTTCAAGGTGTCCCTGCTCCTGCAGGGGGGTTGGGCTGGGTGACCTCTAGGGGTCCCTTCCCACCCAAACTATTCTATGATTCTTGGGTTGCACAGCTCGGGGGGGACGCACTGCAGCTCAGCAGCTGGTGGGACATTTTAGGGTCAAGCTGAAATGTTTGGTGTCAGCGGGGAGCTTTCTCTGGGACCACAGTCAATGGCACTTTGTCAGGGTGGGGGTGACATTGTTCATGGGGCTGATGGACAGGATGGGGCAGGAGATGCAGAGGTTCATCCATCATGGGGCAGCGGGTGTCTCCGCTCCGGGCACCGACCAGGTTCATTCCTGCTGGGATCTCCCCTCATGAAGGGTGACAACAGTGTCACTGCCATGGGGCTGTGTCCCCTCACAGGGGGTATCACTGCCATGGGGCTGTGTCCCCTCACAGTTGGTGTCATGGCCATGGGGCTGTGTCCCCTCACGGTGGGTGTCACTACCACGGGGCTGTGTCCCCTCACATGGGGTATCACTGCCATGGGGCTGTGTCCCCTCACAGTGTGTGTCACTGCCATGGGGCTGTGTCCCCTCAGGGGGAGGACACAGGGTCCCTGCTGAGGGCTGTGTCCCCTCACAGAGGGTGTTACTGCCACGGGGCTGTGTCCTCTCACAGGGGGTATCGCTGCCATGGGGCTGTGTCCCCTCACAGGGGTATCACTGCCATGGGGCTGTGTCCCCTCACAGTGTGTGTCACTGCCATGGGGCTGTGTCCCCTCAGGGGGAGGACACAGGGTCCCTGCTGAGGGCTGTGTCCCCTCACAGAGGGTGTCACTGCCACGGGGCTGTGTCCTCTCACGGGGGTATCCTGCCATGGGCTGTGTCCCCTCACGGGGTGCATGCATGGGGCTGTGTCCCCTCACGGTGTGTGTCACTGCCACGGGGCTGTGTCCCCTCACGGTGGGTGTCATGGCCATGGGGCTGCGCCCCTCCGGCAGATGCCGAACCCACGGGGCTGTGTCCCCTCGGGGGGAGGTCGGCAGCCGCTGCCGTGGCGGACACCTCCCCTCGGGGCAGCGGGGCCGGCAGGCGGCTCCCCGGCCCCCGGCCGGGCGTGTGGTAGCGCCGGCGCAGGCCGCGGCGGAGCCCCCCGCCCTCCCGCACTACATTTCCCGGCGTGCCGGGCGCGGCGGGGCCGGGCCGGGCCGGGCGGAGCGGAGCGGGCGGCTCCGGCGCTGGTGCTGCCCGGGGCGGGGAAGGCCGGGCCGGGCAGGGCAGGTGGGTCGGCCGGCCGGCCGGCGGAGCCCCATGGAGCGGGGGAAGATGGCGGAGCTGGAGAGCCTGGAGACGGCGGCGGAGCACGAGCGGATCCTGCGGGAGACGAGAGCACCGACACGGCCTGCATCGGCCCCACGCTCAGGTGCGGCCGGGGCGGGGCGGCGGGACCCAGGGCGGCCAGCCGGGGCGGGGGGGCTCGGCCAGGCTCGGCGCTGCCACCCCCCCTCCCCAGAAACTCTGAACAAACGAGGGAATTTTAATTATTATCCTTGTTATTATTTTAAGAGTCGCCTCTGAGAAGTGCCCGCAGCTCCCTCGCTTTTCCCCCCCGACGCCGGGCCGGGCTGCCCGGGCCCCCGGCCCCGGCTCCGTGCCCTCGGCCTGGGCCGGCTTCTGCCCGGCGGTGGTGTCGGCCCCTCCGGCTCGGGGCCTGCGCCCCAGCAGCCCGCGGGGAGCTCTCGGGGTGCCCGCAGCCCCCTTCCCCGGCAGGGTGCTGGTAGAGAGGGGAGAAGGGGGCATTTTCCTGCCCGTAGCCCCGAATCTGTCAAAGTTATTTTTGCAAACCGCCGCCCGCCCTTTTTGTTGACCGGTGTCCATTTGGCAAAAACCATGGCTAATTGTGAAGCCGTGGGTATGGGTACAATTACCATCCTGATGATGATATGAGTTAATGCCTCTGTTTGCTTAATGGATCCTTTGTTCTCCTATTAAGCATCTTTTCCCAGTGGTTCTCGCAGCATCCTTCAGCTGGGAGAACCCCTTGCTTCATCTGCCGTAGCTGCCGAGCTCTCCTCCTGCCCGAGGGATGCAGCTGCGTGCCCAGGAGCGCTGCCCGTTCGCTTTTCCTTTTCCTTCTGCTCCTTTCCGCGAGTCTGGGTCTGGCGTTTCAGCCTTTTAGGTATTTCTTTGTGATGCTGGTTAGGATTCTGCAGCAGTGGCTTCTGCTGGTTGTTAATCCGAAAGATGCCGGTAGCTGGCTGTTTAACTGAAGCCTGTTTCTGATGAGAAATCACCTGATTTTGTTAAAAACCATGGTATTTTAGCTACATTGTGCCCATCTAAGACCGGTTTTTGCTAGCCAGACTGTTAGCACCGCTGTCCTGGTAGAAGCCACGTGATGTATTTGGCAAACTGAGACACCTCATCCCTCTTTCCCCCTCTTTATAGTAAAACAGAAGTTCCCCAAAGAACTTTGTATCATAAGCAAAATGCGTTACTCCCGGTGCTGAGCACCAGCGTACGTGTTTTTCTCTGGAAGGTTGACGGTACAAATGGGTAGAGGATATTTATAGCTCATTGCAACCAAACCGATCAGGCTGAGAGGTGGGGAAAGGTGGAGGTGCGTTACCAGAAATACTCTGCCTCAAGAGCTGAATAGCTGCGTTAGCTTAAATTCAGGGCTGAGCTTTGTCGCTTTTCGTGGCGAGGGGAACACGGTGCCCTTTCGCAGGGCAGAGCACTGGGTTTCATCTTCCTCTTTCAGCTGCTCTGCATCAGCCCAGGAGCTGCTGAACTGGAAATCGCAGCGCCAGGTGGGATCGTTTGGGTATGAACAGGCCGGGAGCCTCCCCTCCCACCCCCTCCGCAGTAGCCCATCATTTCTTCTCGATATTTAAGTTTTAAACGACTCGCGTGGCCGTCTTCAAAAATAAATGGGTTTAAGCTGTTGGAGTTGCAGTGATACTGCAGTGTGGGCACAAAATTAAAATGGGAAAGCTTTTAATTTGTGGAGCAATAGAGCACTGGATTTATCTTGCTGTAGCGTTTCCCATTTGTGTAGGGTTTTTTTTGTCTTTTTGCGGTTTTCTTTCTGAAGTTCTGTGAAACCTTTCAAGGTAAACCGAACGGCTGGAGATGCTGCGAATTAGATTTATGAACAAAACTGAAACAACTGGTTTGAATGTCTGGGAACTGCCAGAATGAAGAGTGTGGGTGGGTTTTTTTCCATTTCATAGAACTAAGTGCAGCTGATCTTGTTTCTTAGTATTAAGGTTAGATGAGGAGTTGGGCTCAATGTCTGTCTTTGCATACCCACAGAAGAAACACTAATAAGCCTCTGGGGCAGAGAAGGGTTTGTGCTTTGCTAGCATTAACTGTTCGAGTACAGTGGAACTTCATCAGGGGTGTAATTAAGGATAGAAGCGTAAGCAATACCTGCTGCAAGGATTTTTACAGTTGAAACTAGACCAGCTCAGGGTAAACATGACGTGCTGGAGAGTCCGGAAAAGAGGATGATGGAAACTTTAGAAAAAAGGTGACTCACTTCTTGTAGGCATCATGGAAGAAATGTGTCTCCAGGACCCAGGCTGGCTTCCCTTCTAGGAACAGCAGTCCCAAAGCACTGTTCAGAAATAGGCTGGACTGCCGGGCTCCAGCTGCCAGCGGGGGCTTGGTTGCAGAATTGTGCTTTTTATCAGTTTCTGACTCGGCGGAGTGAGATATTCTGACTGCAGCCGCTCTGCGCTGCCCTGGCGTAGCACTCGAGGCTGAATTGCGATTATCAGAGGGTGACGGAGGGGTTAAGATGTTAAATTTAAGGTCCAACTCATTCATCTGTCTGGGTGGGTTTGTGTCCCACCCATCAGGGAGAGAGTTTTCTGTTAGAAAAATAGCAAGTGTAGTAACTCTTGCCCTGGGGCAGGGGAAGGACGAGATGCCTTCTTGAAGTCCCTTCCAGCCCTATTTTTCTGCTCTGTTCTCGCTGTGATTCTGGGAGTCAGCGGCGTGGGCCGGGACTCCATTGTGCCGGGCACTGTGCAGATGTGGGGCAGAGCCTGCCCCTCCTCAAGGAGAGGAATTTCATTCTAAATATAAAATGGGAGACGAGGGCATGCGAGGAAGTGTTGCAACAGCCTTGATCTGTGTGATGAGCTGTGCCAGTCTCATGTCTTGCTACGCCAGTGGCTCCGATGCCATCGAGATCTCTTCTCTTTTTCGTGGTGTTTTTTTTTTTTTTTTTTTTTTTTTTTTATACCTGACAGTGAATGTCAATGTGTTTGAAGCTGGACACAGAGCGAGTTCAGTGAGTCTTTGTGGGGATCCCCTTGAGTCTGCGATGCTCCTGGAATCAAAATAATCCACTTCAGGATGCCTTTCCTGCTATTCAGCCTCTACTAATTATATCCATTGCTCCTAATTCCACTTCCTTCTGCTGTTCTGGATTCCTCTTTTTTTATCCTCTCGTGTTACGCTTCTTGATTCTGCAGAGTATTTTTGGATCCCCTCTTTGTATCTAGGCTTTGAAGAATCACTTCATTCGGCAGGATCAGATAACCTCCTAGGGGAAAAGAAACTCTTCCTTGCTTAAAACCACCTCTTGACTAAGCTGCGACACCCAAGTGCTCCAATTTTTAGTACGCTCAATTGACCGCTCGAATTTATTGCTCTTCGGTGAGCTTTCTGTCCGCCTCAGCTTCCCCCAGCGATGGGAAGCTAGCGATGGACCGTAATATTCTGGCTGGTGACAGTGACCATGCTGTAAGGGAGGGTGCTTCCTTCTCTGCCAAGATGCCTCTGTGTTTTCTAATCACTTACTCTTTGAGAAAAGGGCAATCCCTCGCTCTGCGAGCTCACCCGGCGTTTGCCGAGTGCTCCTCCTGCAATATCTCACTGTTGCTTTAGGTACGTGGAGATGACTTTATTGCACAGCTGATGCTGCCTTGCTTTCTTCCGTGATTCTCTTATCGTCTCCTTTTATTTTCATTTCTCCCTGCCCTTGTGCTTTGTGCTGCTCTAGATTATAAAGGATTGACTCAAACCGGTATAGAATAAAGGCACGAGAAACAGTGAACTTATCTTGTACGACGCCCCATAAATGTGGGCTGTATAACTTCACCCACTGTTCCCTGTGCTCCGCCTGTCATCTGCGGATGAGCCCGTGGGGTTATCTGAATTGCTAATCATTTAAAAAAAAAAAAAAAAAAAAAAGTTCTCGGTTTGAGCCTGCGGACGTTTTGCTGTCCTTTCCCATGCCCCTTCGCAGTGTCCTTTAACACCTGGTGCCTTCTCACGATGAAATACAGGCTTGGCTTATCAAGTCTCTCCTTTTTGGTTTTACAGCTTGAGCTCTGCGAGCCTGTCGCTCTTCAGAACCCTTTCCTTGCTCTCCAGCTGCATTTGCAGCTTTTTGAAATTGGTGAAGGATTTTTAAACAGCATGTGATAAATTCAAAAAGCCTCAGCTGGCCGCATAGCTGGAGTTGCAGCATTCCTACTCTCTCCTCACCGCTTTAGATCTGGATTCTGTAGTAGCCTCTTGCTCGTACGCTGGGAGGTTGGAGCAGCTCTCAGCATTCTGACAGGAGGTGTTACTTAATGCAGAGTTATTTTCTCGGGGACACAGTCGTTCGTAGCTATGGATCGTGCTCTTCCTTGCCACATCCGTACCTTCGCGCTTGGCTCTCCTGCCGTGCGAGTTGCTGGGAAGGATCAAGATTCCCAAATGACTGTTCTCTGCGGCCGCCTGAGTTCATGGCTTGTTATTCTGCCAGCTTTTGTGTCATCTGCAAATTGTATCATCGGTCTTTTTTTTTTTTTTTTTTTTTTTCTTTTTAGGTATATATTTGCTTTCTAGATTGTTCCTTAGTGGCTGAGATACTATCAGTTATGTTGGGACTAGTACTCTAGTACTTACCTGTGCCCCTTTGGAAAACTGAGAGATGTTCTATCTCAGATGGCAATTAATCATCCAGTCTGTGCTTTCATATAGAACTATATTTTTAATAGGAGTTTCATATCTGTCTGCTAATTATGTGTGTTCAGAGAGATTACAATGTTGTTTAACCCAAGAATGAAATTAAGCACGCTTGATAGGGTAGCATTTCTACTAAGCAGCTCTTGACTGAGATTAAATTAGGGCTGTAATTAAGCTCTATTCCCTAAATCCTTTATCAACTCTTCCATGACCATGTCTGGGATTAGAGTTGCTCTGGCTGACCTGGATCTACCTGGCTGACCCGTTTACCGTACTGCCAGCGTGCCGTGTTCGTCCCTGCCTGTAACCTCCTCCGTGCCCAGGTTCATCTTGAACGATGGAGCCAGAGGTCCTCAAATGCCTTTTTTTTTTTTAGGATTCTGGATCTTCTGGCTTGAAAGCTTGACAAGTAATGTTCTCACTTGGGACTAATGGGTATAACTAACCTCATCTCCCATAGGGACATTGCCTTAGGTCCTTCCTGGCTGTGGATGTAGTGTACCTGGACTTCAGTAAAGCCTTTGGCGCTGTTTCCCACAGAATTCTGCTTGAGAAACTGGCTGCCCATGGGCTGGACAGGCGTGCTCTTTTTGGGTAAAAGAACTGGCTGGATGGCCAAGCCCAGAGAGTTGTGGTGAATGGAGTTAAATCCAGTTGGTGGTCGGTCACAAGCGGTGTCCCCCAGGGCTCAGTGTTGGGCCCAGCTCTGTTTAACATCTTTATTAACAACCTGGACGAGGGGATCGAGGGCACCCTCAGCCAGTTTGCAGATGACAAAAAACTGTGTGGGAGTGTGAATCTGATGGGGGGGAGGGGGGCTCTGCAGAGGGACCTGGCCAGGCTGGAGCCATGGGCCCAGCCCAGTTGGGTGAGGGTCAACAAGGCCAAGGGCCGGGTCCTGCCCTGGGGTCACCACAACCCCAGGCAGCGCTCCAGGCATGGGGCAGAGGGGCTGGAGAGCTGCCCGGCGGAAAAGGCCCTGGGGGGTTGGTCGAGAGGGGGCTGGATAGGAGCCATCAGGGTGCCCAGGTGGCCAAGAGGGCCAGCGGCATCCTGGCTTGTATCAGGAGTGGTGTGGCCAGCAGGAGCAGGGCAGGGACCGTGCCCCTGTGCTGGGCACTGGGGGGGCCGCCCCTCGACTGCTGGGGTCAGGGTTGGGCCCCTCCTTCCCCCAAGGGCTGTCAGGGGCTGGAAGGGGCTGCCCAGGAAGGGGTCGAGTCCCCAGCCCTGGGGGGATTGAACAGCCGGGCAGAGGCGGTGCTGAGGGCCAGGGTTTGGGGGTGGGATGGCAGGGGTAGGGGAACGGTTGGGCTGGGGGAGCTTCAAGGGCTTTGCCAACCAAATGATTCTGTGATTCTTGGTGCCCTTGGGCTCTGGCTGGCTGTATGGGGATAGCGCTGAGATGCCTGAGCTGGATATGTGGGAGCCAGGGGTGCTGTTGCTGCAGCTCATCTCGCTGACATTATTTGGTGCTACCTGGGGTCCAGGCTGGAGCAGTGGGACAGTGCAAAGAGCAGCAGCTTGTCTGAGATCCTGACTCCTGAGCTGGTACTGATGACCTGGAAGGGGGATATTCTTCGGTTTATTTCCTTCTACATTTTCAAATGGAGCTGAGCTGGAACTATTATAGCCCTGTTCCTGTGTCATTCAGGTTTCTGGTCCTGAATGTAGAAAACTGAGGCTTTGCTCTTAGACATAAGCTTACGGATGGGGTCCAGCAAATGCTGGTGCTCCTGCTTAGCCCCACTGAGCTCCCCAGTGTCTCCTTAGCTGAAAGTTGCGGCATTAGTACAAGACCTGTGGTAAACCTGGTTGGAAAATGGACCTGCGTGGAAAAATAACCCAGCTAAAAAAATACTGTGCTTTAATACAGCTCTGCTTCAACGTGTTTTGCTGCAGGGTAGCACAAATACTGTTTCCCGGCCAAGGTGGAAGTTGTGTGGGGATGGGAGTGAGGGACTTGGTGATGGCAAAAGTCAAGATTGAGTCTTGTTAGATTTACAGAAGCTCAATGAGTTTGTCCAACCAGATAGTAACCTGCTGTGCCATTCCTAATCCACAGTCATGGGCATGGATGTGGGCTTGGTCAAGCTGGCTGTGGTTAAGTGCACGTTGCTTCTCGCGGTTGGGGCTATGGGATGTATTTTGATGGGCCACTGTTGGCTTAAGCAGCTTTCCCCATCTTTCATTTGCTCCTCCCAAATGTTGGTGTGGCATAGCATTCATGTGGGTGCTCAAACCCAACCCTCTCCTTTCCCACCTTATTTGAGTTATTTTTTTCAGCTGGATCAGTTCACTCCCACTTCGTCTTGGACTCATTTTGTGGCTTCCCAGCATCTAGACTGGCACAAGGGATTGGGAGGCAGGGTAGTGGGTCTAGGGACCAGTTGTGCTGTTAGACATCTAACATCCATGAACTTGAACATGCCTTTCTTCCGTGAGCTGCTTGCAGTTCCCTCACCTGGTAGAAGACTGTTGGGGAGTGTAACTGGTTTACAGTGGGTTGGATGAGCATGGAGAGTGTGGCCCAGTAAGGAGCAGGAGCAGCAGTTTGAGTCTTCTGGGTTGGGTGCTAAGAATGAAGGCTGGCCAAGCTGGTCCTAATCTCTGCTGTGGTGGGTGAGATGAGGATAATGGTCTGCGTTACAGATGTAAAGCCAGGGGGAATGACAGGCGTCTGGCTTAACAGCTTCCCTATTTCTGTTTTGGAGGGGGGGGAGCGAAGATGCTACAGTGTCCTTCTGATCACTCTTGGGACTGCTTTTATTGGTGGTAGGGGGCTGTGATCGCCACGGTTTGTCCTTCAGCTGAGCCTGCCTTGGGTGAGGAGGACCTGGATCAGCTTTGGGATGAAGTGGACCTGTGCCAGGCCTGGCTAAGTGCTGCCTCAAGGTCCCAGGCACAGTAAGAATTGAAGAGCATCTGAAAAATCATACACGGTATCTGTAAAAATCCCCTGAGGCTGAGCAGAGCTGAAATTATACTGAGCTGTTATCCTGACTTCGCACCCGTTAGCTGCACCGTGTGTCGTGCTTCGCCTTGCCTTCACGAGTCCCATCTCTACAAGTCCCATCCCTTGCTTTATGTACAGTAATTCATGAAATGCCAACCGCCAGCAAAGCAACACCATGAAGAAATAGCACAGATGGTCTAGATGCTGACTGTTGGCCACAGAGCTTGCTCAGGAAGCTGCCTGTAACAACTGTAAATTGTCTGCTAATAAAAAGCCTTGCAGGATCTTTTGAAGCATCTTTCAGCCCATTCTCCTGCCACCCAGACGGGAAAACTGCAATCTCCTGAAAATGAGCCTGGGGCTTTGTTCATATGTCCATAATTAGGTGTCTTTTAAAAGACAGTTCATTGCAATACTGCTTGAATTGTATTAACATTCCCTGCTGGTCAGGCTGATGCTGTTCAGCTCCAAGTTTTCTGTGTGGAGAAAAAAAAGTATCAGCAACTGCTCCTGTGAAATAATCTGGTACCAGCATTAATAAGTCTTATCAGGAGACGGACTGGTCTGGCTTAACGTGTGGAGCATCGGCAATCTCTGCTTGGAGGTACGCTTTACTTAATTATCTCGAGTTTTATGGATACCGTCTCGTTTGCAGTGCCAAGGTTCTGCGCCCAACTTTGGGATGCTGAATCCTTATCATTCACATAACCCTTTTTCTTTCAGTCTGCACCCTGATGCAGTCTGAAGGGACCAGCGTGCAAGAATGCTCAATTATTTATAGCTTGTATTTCTCGTTTTTTCTCACAAAAGTACATTTCTTTCTGGAATCTAATGAATCGCTGTCAAAGGACAGATTTTGAAATGCCTGTTCCTGTTCTGTGGGATGTGGTCGTGTGTCTGGGCTCTCCGTACCTCACTGAATTTTTTTTCCTTGCTTACCCTCCCAGCATCTTGCCTGCAATAGCAGTACGTTGTAGCAGTGTTGTGAGCTAGTAAGCCAAAAGGGGATATTTCTCTTGAATCTTCAGGGAAAGGCTGCTCTACTCATCTGTCTTGGTGTCTTCTGGAGTTGTCACCGTGTATGACTTAGCAAATTTCATTTTAAAAGTAGTAGCTTGGGGATTTGGTTGATTCCCCTCTGTAGGCAGTGTCCTCTGGCACTGAAGCCTATCGAGACTGTCCTTTCTGTCGGGCTCTATCTGAGCCCACTTTTAGTGGTTTGAAGGGTTTTTTGTCTTTTTCTAAAAATAAAGAAATAAAACAGCCGTTCAGTCCACAGCTGCAGAAGCCTAATAATGCTGACTTTCGGAATCTTTTTCCCAAAGGAGAGCGAACACAACCTTTGAGGAAAAACTGAAATGGCTGGGATTGCTTAATCTTGAGAAGACGAGACGGGCACACAATTCATCTTCAGATGCAGAATAGACTGTTGAGAAGATGAAGAAAAGCTCTTCTTTCATGACTGTGCAGGCTGGGGTCTGGGCTCCGATTGCAGCAGTGGGGATTTAGGGTAGATGCAAGGGAGTGCTTGCGAACTCATGGTCGAGAAAATCGGGAAAATGTTCGTACTGGTTGTGTCAAAAGCTTTTCTTCTTCATCGTCCCCTCTCTGAGGGTAGTGAGGAGTGGGTGTTTGTCAAATTAAATACAGAGCACATGCAGACACATGCTTGTAGTGCCTTGCAGTCTGCCCGTTGGAGACTTTCAGCGCAGTTTGTACGGGCATTTCTCTGAGCGCTTCCCCTGGATCTTTTCTTCACGACTGACTCGTCGACATTTTCGTCTGCTAGTGCTCTCATGTTGAAATGTTTTGCAGTGATGAGTTGTGCAGTTTAATTGTGCATCGTGTATTCCTTTAGGGTTTAAAGTGGGTTTTTTTGCTAGGACGAGGTTTAGGCTGTCACAAAGGATTAGGAGAAATCAGTCATTTTTTTCTTTTTTTTTTTTTTTTGCCTTCCAAGCTGAAGGTTCTTAATCAATTCATTCCATTTCCCTGCTAAAGCTGTTTTGAATTGCTCATTATCCCTGTTGCTTTTCTTGGTATCTTTTCTCATGCAACTATCACCTTTCTGCGATGGTGCGGGAAAGATCAGAGCTGCACGTAGCAATCAAGATGCGGGTTCACGTCTTGAGATGTGTTAAGTGGCACGGTGATGTTTTCTGCTTTGCTTTCTCTTCTTTTTCTTGCAGCCTCTGTGGTCTGAGCCAACGCTTCTGACAACATAGCCACAACACCGCTGGCATCTCTCCTCCTCAGTGGTAGGAGTTAATGTGAAGCCCCTTGCTGTCAGTGTATTATAAAGGCTTTGTCCCCCTGTTCCTTCCCTGCAAGTGTCCTGCTTTACACTGCTGGCACGGAGCTTGATTTGTCATTTTGTCACCTGATACTCAGTGTTGAAAGATCCTTTGCAGCTTTTTGCTTTGTAGTTAATCCAGCTGAATAGTTCTGTGTCCTCTGCAAAGTGTCATCTTGATGTTCATCCCCTTCTCTAAACCACTGTGAAACACATTGAACTAGAGGAACATCAACCATCTATTTTTTTTCCTTTGAATTTTCACAATGCTTTTTAACATTCAAGTGCATTAGGTTGACCAGATCCCCCTTGTTAGCAAGTCTGACTCCTTCGAAGAGTGCTAGTGAATCAGATGCGTGAATGCCACCCAGAGAAGCTGTTGTCTCCTTCGCTGTATTGTGCTTCTTACATGTTTGCTAACTCTTTCAGCGAGAAGACTTCTACTTTGCCCAGTCACGTTTAGTGCTCTCCAGCTTGCAGGATTCTTCACGCGCTGCAGAAGCCACTGAAGAAATTGGTATTGTGTTTTTCCATCTTCCACTTCTCTCATGGTAACCACCACAACATCAGTCATAGGTTATTGCCGACCCGGTGTTCATGGCTGGGCAGTTTTACGTAACGCACTGTTAGTGTTCTTGAGCAAACACAAACTGTTCCTTTTACTGAGCTGGTCTAAGCACCTTCCATTAACTTCTCAGTCTGCAGCAGCAAGAGAAGTTTTCGGGGTAGAAACTCCTTGGTCGCATCCATGGCGCACAGCAAACCATTTCTCCAGCCACTCTACTGTAGAAGAGTTTTCCTGAGAAGGTCCCGCTCCCTTCCTTGCTCTGGCAAGTTTCCTGCTTCTGAGGTTTGAAGAAGCTACTTGTTTTTCATATATTAACTAATTAGCTTTTCACTTTTTTTTTGGTATAGATTATTTTGCACGTGTGCTTAGCTTACCGGGATTTGTATTCTTTCATTTTCCAGAGTTGAAAAATTTTTCTTTTATTCCTTGAAAGTCTCCTCTGCTGCTGTTTAACCATGGGGGCTGAGGGGGGATGTGTGTGTGTGAGTGTTTAAAGTGTTTTTTCGTAGTTAGTATACTGCTGCCTTAGAGTGCATAAATATGTCTCTTAAGCAGTTCCATTGCCACCCACAAGCATTTAATACGTCGATGTTCCTTTTTAATCTCCTTTTTGGGTAGGGAAGAAATGAAGCAGCACGCTGGTTTTCTTCTTTGTAGTGATAGGTGACAGTAACTATTTTCTTCCTGCTCCCACAAAGGTGCTTGATTCGTGTGTTTTACCCCAACTCTTGCAGAGAGCCCGTCATTAATTCCGAAAACTTCAAAGAGTTGGAGCAGAAGTATTTTGGCAAGCTTAAAAGCTTAATCTTGGCACGGCTGCCTCGTTTGCGTACAGAGCATCTTGTCTGAAGGGTTTGAAAAGTAGGGTAGATGTACGTCTGTCAGTGGTGGGTTGGGGAGGGTTGACCTTGCGGTGGGGACTGAAGTGGAGGAGGTGGCTTCTGGGAATCATAGAATCGTTTAGGCTGGAAAAAACCTTTTAAGATCAAGTCATAGATCAAGTCCAACCGTTCCCCTACCCCTGCCATTCCACCCCCAAACCCTGGCCCTCAGCACCGCCTCTGCCCGGCTGTTCAATCCCCCCAGGGCTGGGGACTCGACCCCTTCCCTGGGCAGCCTCTTCCAGCCCCTGACAGCCCTTTGGGGAAGGAATTGTTCCCCAGGGCCAACCTCACCCTGCCCTGGCACAACTGGAGGCCGGTGCCCCTCGTCCCATCGCCCCTTCCCTGGGAGCAGAGCCCGACCCCCCCCCCCCCCCCTCCCCCGCCGGCAGCCGCCCCCCCCGCTGCCCTTCTCTGGACACGCTCCAGCCCCTTCAGGTCCTTCGGGGAGGGAGGGGCCCAACCCTGACCCCAGCATTCGGGGGGTGGCCTTGCCAAATCCCTTCCCTGTGAATCAATGGGGTGCTTGACTTTGCTTCCAGTGGTCTATCTGGTCATAAGCTGAGGTCCAAAAGCCATAGCTGGGCTGGCCATGATGTCCTTTCAGTAGTAGGTGGTGCTATGCAGCATGGTCCTCTGCCCATCGCAGATTTACTATGGTAGTTTTGGGGGGCTCAGTACATCTCTAGCTTCTTGCTGAAGCTCAGCTCACTCTGCTTGTGCAGATCAACTGCCTTGAGTGTGTGACACTGGTGGTGTTTCCAGTAAGCTCGTGTCCAAGCTTCTGGGGAGAGTTTGTCCCACTCTTGCTGGATTTGAGGAGCCACCAGAACAGCTCTTCTCAAGAGCCTGCTCTCTGGCGTTGGCTGTCGTCCTTTGTCAGCCCTTGCGAGGGCAGCAAGCTGCGAGCTGGGTTTACCGTTCTGCTGGCTACTGTCCTTGTCAAGGTGGTTCCACCTCCAGTGCCATCAGGTAGGTGCCACAGTTTCTTGTAAAACCTGAAAATAGGAGTCCAGGCTTCTTTTTTTTTCTTGTGGCCATACCTTAGGAAGTGACATTCTTTAATAAACTCCCTAGACTCAGTTTTAGGTTATCGTAAAGAATTGTTTCTCTAATACCCAGCCTGTTTTCCAGGTGCTGTCTGTCTTGCAGGAGCGAGGATGCTCGGTGCGCTTGTCTGCTGGAACTTCCTCTCTCTGCTTCCAAATCTGTTTTGGTTTGGAAAAATGAGAGTACGGATAATTAGCTCTCCTGCTGGGTTGGCCTTAGGGCTGGCAGTTTGCTCAGGCAAGACAACACATACACTGCTTTCTGCTCTTCCAGTCGCTTAGACACAGAGGAGCTGAGCAGCATTAGCTGGGGCAGAGCAGCAGGTGAGCACATCCTCTGTTTCTGCTGCTTCTCAACCATAGCTGAGGGCTACTAAAATGATCCGAGGGCTGGAGCCCCTCTCTTATGAGGACAGGCTGAGGGAGTTGGGCTTGTTCAGCCTGGAGAAGAGAAGGCTGCGGGGAGACCTGATTACGGCCTTTCAGTACCTAAAGGGGGCCTATAGGAAAGATGGGGAAAATCTTTTTAGTAGGGCCAGCTGGGACAGGACAAGGGGTAATGGTTTTAAACTAAACCAGGGTAGGTTTAGACTGGATATAAGGAGGAAATTCTTTACAACGAGGGTGGTGCAACACTGGAACGGGTTTCCCAGAGAGGTGGTGGAGGCCCCATCCCTGGAAACATTCAAGGCCAGGTTGGATGGGGCTGTGAGCAACCTGATCTAGTTAGTGGTGTCCCTGCTCACTGCAGGGGGGTTGGACTAGATGACCTCTAGGGGTCCCTTCCAACCCAAAACATTCTATGATTCTATGATTCTATTAAAGCTGAGGACAAGGCTACTCATAATCCTGCTTTTTGGGGTGGACTGGTGCCTTTGGGATTTTAAACTGTAGGCGGCAGTGGTGGGAAGGTCCAGATCTGCAAAGATGACTGTTTTCTTCCTGAAATCCCTGTGGCACATTAGGTTCTTGTTTAGCAACCTGTTATCTGACCTGTTTCTTAATAATTTGCTTCTGGCATGAACGTCCAGTGGGTTGTGAATGTGCCCAGTGTGGGCAGGAGCACATGAAGCACCCTGTGCATGGGGAGAGGCTTTTAAGGGCGCTCTGGAGAGCGACCTGACCCTTCTGCCCGATGTCCTCGTGTCAGAGCAGGACTGTCTCAGAGCTGATTTTGCTTTGCGTTGCCTGCTCTGGGTGTGGTGACATGTCCTACACAATAGAGAGCAGTGCTGGGAGCGCATCTGCCCTTGCATGCCCTGGCTGGGTGAGGAGGAAGCCCCAGGGATCTGCCCTTGGGTATATTAATAGATGAGGATTTGGCTCAACGGTTGTGTGATGAGCTGTGGCTTGGGTGTCTCAGACTCATCATCAGCTGCTCTCCCAGTGTAAGAAAGTGTTTCCTGTGTTCTTGAAAAATCCAGAATTGACACATGGGGGAACCGAAGCCTCCTCGAGCTCAGGTGTCCCCGTGGTTGCTGCTGCTCCTTTTGGAGATGCTGTGCTTCACTCTTCGTGCCAAGAGGGCGAGGATGCTGGTGGAGCTGCAACAACCTCATCCCTCCTCTGCACCCCTCTCCCTGGGCCAGCCCGCTGATGATTCATGTGTATCCCAGAGGAGGATGTTTTTGTTTTTTTTTTTTTTTTTCCTCCCCCATCTTGGCATTGACATAATTCCTTGCCTCCCTTTCTGTGACAAATAAAGCTCCGAACGTCCCTCCCAAGCTGCTAGCTGGCTGCGCTCCCCCCATGCGGTACCTTCTGTGAATGTCGGGGCCAAGGATACCGACACAGCGGAACAGGACGTGGGGCTGTGGCTGATGCTTAGCTCTGCGCTTGCTTTGAGTTTCAGGCTCGCAAGAGCAAGCAAACAAAATCTCCTCCTTAAAATCTGTCAGTGAGGTTGAGAGATTTGCCAGGTCTTCCATAAAAGGTTCACTGAGAAGCCAAGTGTTTGTGTTTTTCTTTTTTCTTCCCCTGTGACCATCCGAGAGGAACAGAAAGGGAAGAGAGGAGTGTAAGAAGCATTTCCCCCCCCCCCCCCCCCTCTGCTAAGTAATGAAGAGCTCCAAAGTAAGATAGGTGGCTGGAAACGTGGAGGCAGCTCTTGGCAGCGTTTTGGGTGATGGACATGGCCGTAGACTTTGCTTTCAGGCTGATGTCTTGAAGCCCAAGTGGATGTGAATTTCCTTCCTAGTAGATGTCATCCCCTGGAAGATGACACCCATTAACAATATTTTCCAAGTATCACTGTTCATAAGCTAGCCTTTGCTTTCCTTCTGGGTTGTTAGGAGCTAGAGAGAATAGATGGTTGAACCATCTCGCGAATCTGTTCCTTTCTCAGTCCGATTTGGAGAGAATTGGACACCAAAAGATTATAATCTGACTTTGATAGAGAAATTGTGCCCCTCCTGAAAGGCCGTTAAAAGTATTGGTATTGTTCTCAGCTTGCCTTTTCCAGACACTTAACATAATCTCGTGCCTCCTTTATAAGCTGGTATGGTGAAGCTGAGCTGGGTGGCATCTGCAGGTGTGGAAAAGACAACTGGAGCTTGTGCCCCGCACCTAAGGTGTGGGGAAAGGGCTGGGGGATGCAGAGCTGGGGAATGTGGTTATGGTTGCTTGTGAGTAGGGGAGGGCTTGGCCAGGGCTGGGGCAAGGTCCAGGAGCTGAGAGCTGGTGTGGGTCATGGGGCGTTAGGCTGAACGAGTGAGCTGGTCTTGGGGTGGGAACGGAGGAAGCTGGGGGCTTTTAAATTCAGAGTGAGTTTATGTGTGGTCTTGGCTTAGAAACCAACCTCGGGGCTTTCCTGTGCAAGTGCGATGTTGCCTTCGGTAGAAATAGAAACCCATGCTCAGCTTCTTTGGTAAGGGCGTATGATCCTGGATTAACCCTCTAAGCTTACAGACTTTGCTGCTAATCACTTTTTAAAAGGAGGCTAGAGATCTGCTCACCGTGAATTCTTTGTGAAGCTTCTGGAGCCATTTCTCTCTCAAATCGTCGAGGTCCCTTTGCACAAAGCAATGTACGCCTGTAGAGACTTTCCACCTCTGTGGCTTTGGGGTGAAGTAGAATGTATTTATGGGGCTCCCTAACATTGCCATCACCTTCCCATGCTGCAGGGAAGATGCAGGACTGAGACCAAAACGTGTTCCACGGGAGCCAAAGACCCCGACTGGGGAACAGGAGTCCTGCTGTGCTGTGCACCATCTTGAAGATGGTCTCTGTCCTGATGGGCTGTCAGATTCTTTTGTTTTGTTTTATTTGTTCATTGTTAAAGCTTAACACCACCCTTTTGAAGCAGTGGAAGAGTCTTTAACTGATAGATGATGTCCATGAAATCTCCATGTCCTCTTGTGAAGATCTGAGATCAGACTTGTCCTGGTATTTGACCAAGCAACCTCAGCTGCAGCACCTTTCCTGGAGGGAGAGACTGGGAATTTCATATGATCCGTTTGGGGAATACACGTTTTTCCTTCCTTATTTCTTCTAAAACTGAGCTGCCCAAAGTGTTTCAGCTAGTGAGCGAAATGGTGATGGTGATACCTGCTGGTTTGTAGAACACCCAGAAAGGCTGGTGCAGGTATGCAAACACGTACATGCGTGGCAGTGCTCTTTTGCTTGGCATCTGTTGCCTCTGAAAAAAATACTTGGTTAGGTGGCTCATCTGACTTCTGCCTCCTGTTCTGAACGATCCCATGCGCTGCTATCATGCCTTTATTCTAAAAAGCTCACAAATGTCTGGGAAATGTAATCATTTAAAGTCAGAACTCAAATTCGAGTTAAAATGCTGTTGCTTCTGGCTTGCATTGTGTAGCCCAACCCAAGCCAGGTTTTTTTCTTTGCCCATAGAACTTGACCACGCTCTTCAGGGTGGCCACAGCCATGAGCCGTGTGGGCTCCAAGGGCTGCTCTTCACAACAAACCGCAGGGAGCTTGGCTAGCTTGCCATGGAAAGGGGCAGTCCGTGTTACTGATTTTCTTCTGTTCTCCTGCCCTGGATGCTCTCCAGGCAGACAACAGAATAGGTATGGTATCATTCTTCCAATTTTAGGTGGAATCCTTTAGAAGGGTTTGATGTTGTGGGACCTCCTTTGCATTTAAGTGCTAGAGAAACCCTGGTCTGAGCTTTTCCTTAGATCCTGCCCTCCCATGCAGGACTACAGAAAACTTCTCTTTAGGAAAGCTTCTCTTTGGCCTTTCAGTACATAAAGGGAGTTTATGAGAAAGATGGAGAAAGACTTTTTACCAGGGTCTGTGGTGACGGGACAAGGGGCAATGGTTTTAGACTGAAAGTGGGTAGATTTAGATTGGACATAAGGAAGAAATATTTTATGATGAGGGTGGTGAGACGCTGGACCAGGTTGGCCAGAGAAGCTGTGGGTGCCCCATCCCTGGAAACATTCAAGGTCAGGTTGGATGGGGCGCTGAGCAACCTGGTGTAGTGGAAGGTGTCCCTGCCCATGGCAGGGGAGTTGGACAAGATGAGCTTTGAGGGTGCCCTCCAACCCAAACCGTGATATGATTTTATGAAGCAAAGCAACAGAGGCTAAAGCCATGTAGTGATGGTTGTCTTTGTGATTGCCCCTCTGAATTGGTAGCACAGCACGGCATGTTGTGGTCCTGGTAAGATTTTATATATATATATATATATATATATAAAATTTTTTTTTTTTTTGGCAGTGCAAGCTGGAAATGCTGTAGCTGGGTTAGGAAGCGTGTACTGTGTTGACCCGAATAGGTGGTGACATTTATGTTCTGGACAATACAAACTGGAAATTGGAGTTTTCCAATTTGTCCTGTCCTTCTGGTCTTTGCGGCAGGCATGGATTTATCTCGCAGTCCCTGGGCATCTGCGTGGCACCCTCCAGTGACCAAAAATGCCTGCTGCAGTGGCCGATACCACCCGCTGGCTGTGGGGTGGCACAGGCAGGATAAAAATCAAATAATAAATAATTGGTACAAATGTTCATAAGCCAAAGCAGCTTTGGGGCCGTGTGATACTGATATGTAGATGGCTCCTCCGTGTCTGCCTGCTAGCAATTTTTTTGTAGTGAAATTACGTTGTTAAGAAGAAGGTTTTGGTTTTGAATTTCTCCACTGACCAAAAAAAACCCCAACCACCAAACCAACAGCTTCTTTCTGCATACTGTGTAATACGTTGGTCCTGCTTCTTTGCTTCTTCGCTTCGGAAGCAGCAGCTAAAAATGAACATCTTTTGTTGGTGCTGTGCCATGAATTGTTGTGTGCTAGACAAACTTGCGTACACTTTATTTTGGCGAGACTTCCAAAATAGGTGCTGGAAGGGAACTTGAGAGATGACACATCCACGGATTGCAGTAAAATATGTTGGGGTGTTTGTGTTTTTATAAAAGCCTCAAATACTGTTGTGCTGCTTAAGGGGAGTTAATTCTTTTGCCACAAATAGTTGTAATAGGAAAAAATAGGAAATAATAGGAAAATAGGAATAATAATAGGGAAAAAACCCCACCAGTTCTTTTATTATCATTTTATGGACCTGCTGTTCATTTATTTGTCTGCCCTTAATCTTCATTTTGTCCATTTGCCTGATTTTATTTTTTGAACTAAATATGGGAAAGTCTGAAGTTAGTAACAAAAAATTCTCTCCCGGGAAGCGTGATCTAATTTCATTCCCCTCTGATCCTCCCAAATAATAGAAATCCATGCAAAACCACCTTGAAATAGGGTTGTGGTTTGTTACTGTCTGTTGGAGATACAGGTGAGGGCAAATGCCGGCTTTCTAAGGATGAGATCCAAGGCCCCGCAGCTGGGATGTGCAGCACAGCTTTGGGCTTCAGGCTCACTTCTTTAGGTTGCCCTTTTTGAACAGATCACTGTGTCTTGTCCAGGACAAGATTTTGGTCATGCAGGTTAAAAGCATAATCACAATTACTATTTTTTTTTTTTTTTTTTCTTGAGCATTTTTAACGCTGATGCTGAGATATGCCTCGGGTACAGATTCGCCTGAAGTGTAATATGCAGGACGCGCCGTCTGAGGTTAACTAATCCAAATTGCACTAGTTAGAATCACAGAATGGTTTGGGCTGGAAGGGACCCCTAGAGGTCACCCAGCCCAACCCCCCTGCAGGAGCAGGGACACCTTGAACCACATCAGGTTGCTCACAGCCCCGTCCAACCTGGCCTGGAATGGTCCCAGGGATGGGGCCTCCACCCCCTCTCTAGGCAACCCCTGCCAGGGTTTCACCACCCTCACGGTCAAGAATTTCTTCCTTAGATCCAGTCTAAACCTTCCCTGGTTTAGTTTAAAGCCATCCCCCCTTGTCCTGTCCCAGCTGGCCCTACTAAAAAGATTTTCCCAGGCAGTGCTTTCATTTTTATTGGGAACTATAAGTAACAATAACAAATGACAAATGTTAGAAGGGCAAAATATGAGGGATGTAGGTGCTTAAGTGCCTGTTATGCTCCCCAGCTGTACTCAAAGCCCTCAGTCTTTCCGAAGTAATAATAACAAACCCGTGTTTAATTACACACGTGGATAAAACTGCAGTGCAGAGGCTGCAAGCGGTGGCGAGGACAGAAAAATAAATGGAAGCTGGAAATAAAAGCAGGAAGTGTGAGCTGAGATTCAACCTGGCTCAACCCAAGTGACGTTCATTTGAAAAATAACTTGGGTCTGGCAGCGTGCACAAAAATAAAGCTCCTTGTCAAGAAGAGAATATAAACCAAAACAAAGAGTCCTGATGGGAACAGAGCACTTGAAAGGTTCCGCCGGTGGGAATTTCTTGGAGAAACCTGGTTGCTTTTGTGTTTGCACCCTCGGTGGCTTGTGCTTCGTGCTGGGTCTAAGGGCTAGGGCTGTGCCCGCTGGGCTGCGGGCTCAGCGCCCTCGGATCTTCAGCTTGCTTTCCATGGGGCAGGCAGGGGTGGGGGAGAGGACCGGAGAAGAAGAGGTAATGCTGAAAGATGGGACGGGGTGGGAAGGAGGTCCAGGGAAAGGCAACCATCCCTAGAGACTGAGATTGTCTCAACGTTTCACCCGCTGGCTGAATATCACAAAGCTTATGGCCCCCAAAAGCGCTGTTAATTGTCTCCTTGTGCTTCCAAGTCTCGCCGGAGAAGATGCTTCCTCCGAGCTCCGTGCCCAAGCTCAGCCTCAGCGATGGAGGGTGTGGGGAGAGCAGCAAGACTGCCCGGCAGGTCGTTACTCAGCCCCCTAAAGCGACAACACGTGGAGCTGCAGAAGCGAGCTGCAACTGCTGTTCAGAGTGCCCCCAGCTTAGTTTGTGTGTTTTCTCTCTATGGAGTACACACGCGTGTGTAAATTCAAACACAAACGTGCTTTGCAGAAAGGCTGTGAGTTTTTTCATGTTGGAGTAGAATATACTCGCCTGAGTTCCACGCCAGGAGACCGCTGCTTTCTGTATCTGAGACTAGCAGTAAGGTACACTATAAGGTTGTACGGAGCAGTCCTGCAAAGGCTGGTTCAAACCCCGGGGTGTTTCTATCCTTCTGCATAAGCTGTGTGACATGAGGGGTGCTTTAACAGGTCTCTTTCGGGGTCTGATGCCGGTGACTCGGTCTTTTGGGGAACCATCCCCTTCCCAGAGGGCTTGCAACTGCAGCTCTGCTGGATAAACACACGCAGCGCTCTTATCGCTGCAGCATTCCCGTTTTCTGCTCTATTTCTTGGGGGAATCAGCTAAATACACAAAGAGTCACAAAACGATGAGGTACCTTAAAGCATTTCTTCAGCTGTTGTGTAGAAAGGTATTTTTCTTCAGTCCTCTGTATGAATTTGTGAAGGTTTGATGCAAGCATCCCTGCAACTCTCACCTGGGCTAAGAGAAATACAACCAGGTAGAGACCGTGCAGACGCTCCAGCCTGGCCCCGCCGGTGCGAAGACCGAAAACCATCCCAGAGGTGCTGATAACGTGGTCTCCATCGGTCTCTGCTGAAATTGCTGGCAATTACTGTGTCCAGGGAGGGGTTTTTGTGACCTGGCCATCTGCTCACCAGGGACCGGACTGAAACCCCAGCAAGATGTGTGGTAACTGCTCTTGCACATTAGAAATGTGAGCCGGTTTGGGAAGGCAAAATACAGAAAAACACTTCTGTCCTATTTTCAGTTGAGCAAACTGTTGCCCAGGGATGACTTTCTTCACTAAAATCTCTGTTTTTTCAGTATTTATTTTTTTTTTCTTGGCCACTATGTGTGCAGCGTGTCTGCGTTTGCATCCTTCCTCTAGCTGGTGTTGCTGTAGTGGCCTGGGTGTTACAGATTTCCAGCAGAAACACATTTCTAAGTGTCAAAGCTTTAGAGGTTTCTTTTTTACTGTGTTTGCTCAGAAAAGGTATAATAAAGGAGCAATTTATTTGGTTTAGGTGTGTGCTGGGTCAGGAGTTTTGGGAGAAGCCAGCTCTCCTAGGTGGGGAGGGATAATACCAACCAGATAAATTCCTATCCAGGAGCTGAAAAATGCCACGAAAAAAGCAGCGACTTAACGTTGGCAGAGACGCAGAATAAAAATGTGCTGTATTTAGGGTAATTGCATTTTGGATGTTTTCTCTGAAAGATTTTTTTTTTTTTTTTTTTTTAAACTTTTAAATATAAGATTTATGGTCCGCTTCCCAATGTCTGGCAGGAGGAAAAGAAGTAGGTGTGTTTCTGGAAGCTTGCAGGCTGGTCTGCGTGTTCGTTCTGGCAGGGTTGGTAATTACCGGTTCTCTTAATTTGTGGAGTTTGGGAAGTGTCATTTAAACTGAGCAACAAGAAAACTCAAAGATAAAGCAGTCCTGCCTGGGAGATGGCACTGGGGGGTCCCTGGGACCCTTTGCTCCCAGCAAGCTCTCCCCAATCTGTCCCCTGGGGGACTTTTTTTGTGCTTCCCAGCATTTCTCTGCAGTCCGTGTGTGCGGTCAGATGGACCGACCATCCCGTGCTGTGGCACACGAAAGCTATTTCAAATTCTGAAATAATTGCCTTTTGGGAAGCAATTGGTTTGCCACCGCTAAACCAAAAGTCTGAGGCCGGTAGTGGAATGATTTAATGAACGTGAGGGCAAACAGGTTGCTCTTATTTATTTATTTTTTTAAAGTGCATTTGCATCTTCAAGATAACGAGGCATTCCAAGCATTTCCCCATTCCTGGTGGGTTATTTCCTCTCCTGTCCAGAGGATTTGGACACAAGCGGAACCGTTCAATTCTGGCATCGTGACTCACGGCCTCCCTCTCCTATCGAGTTATATATGCAATTTTATACAGCTAGATCATTAAACTTCTGCTGCAAGCCCTTCACGTGAATACTTCTTCCCTTCTCTTTCCCGGACAATAGCAGTTTTAGTTTCTTAAGACCACGGCAGTGATGATTCATTAGGTTAATCCATAGCGTTACCTCCTCGTTTGTCCTGTTATTTGTTTAATGCAATTGGATGCCAAGTTTTGCACCCACCCCAAATTTTGCGGTTTCCAGCTGTTACACATAATCCTCTTATCTACACAGGTATGTATATATGTTATATACATTTTGGCCTTTGTCTGCAGGTGCTGCGGAGGCTGACCCTGCTCTTGGCTCCGGCGCTGTGTTTTTTTTCCCCATGTGAAATTTGGGTAGGCTGGGTGTTCCTCTGAAGTCCTCCCCATCCTTGTTTTCAGGCTGAAGCACAAGCTGGAAGGCTGTTTTTCACTTAGACAGACTTTCCGCTGCTCTTTAATGAGCTCTTGGCGTGCTTTTTTGAGTCTCCTTAATGTGGATTGTATTTTTAGAGCAGCTCATGCTTGAAGCAGCTACAGCCCCGTAAAGATAATTCCTCAGTCGTGAGCTTCACCGTCTGAACCAGCTGAAAATAGCTCTTCCCAAGGGGTGGGTGGAGGAGCACGCGTGTGCGAGCGGCCGCCCCAGTGACCTGTGTCTCCATTCACTTGCACGCTTGGGAACTACACGGGAAGAGATTTTATGGGGAATTTGATGTTTCTTTAGCTTTTCCCTGCCCTCCTCCCCTTTGCAGGTGGGATGGAGAAGGTTGGGAAAGCCGAGGCATGGTTTGGGGACCTGATTCGGGTTTGGAGATGGACAGACCCCAAATTTTGTTGCTGGCTGCCTGATGTATGTATACTATACCATCTCTCCCCAAGCCATGCTGGGGTTGGACACCCACCCCGTGGCACGGGGAATGGGCTTCAGCATAGCTGGGGGTTGTCCTTTACTACCCGGGGACACCGTGGATCCTTCGCCTCACCGGGACTTCAGTCCAAACCCAAGCTCTTCTGTAAAGGCAGGAGCTGTGTTCATTTATCCTCAACTGGCATCAAACTGATCTTGACTAAACCAGCGGGTCCTTTCAAAGCTTTGAAACACACCTTAAACACCCGTTTCGGCTGGGTTTCCCATGTGTGAGCCCAGGCAGCCGCTGGCACGGGGCGGGCGAGCAGGACAAGTCCCTCTACAAGCTGAGAAGGTGGGACTCAGAAATAGTTGATTGGCCTGATCTAATCAGGAGCGCTATTTTTACACATCCTGTGCTCTCTGTGTGTATTTTTTTAAATTGAACCAGCGTACTACAGTGTTTTTCCCCTTGCCCACTTCCCAAACAGGAAAAGCCAGGACTTTATTTTTTCCTCTCAAGGAAGACATTTAAACTGCTGTCGAATGACACCCGTATTTTGACAAGCCAAAGGTGTAAATATATGAGAGATGGGGTTTGGCTCTTTAATCTCCATGTCGGATGGGGCTTAAAGAAATCTTTTCCGCAGGATGCTCTTCGCGGCACTTGGTGGTGGTTGCTGTCTGCCACCACCTTTGCCATGTGCTGGCTTGGAGGTGAAGTGGCTTTGCAAGCTGATCTTCCTGGGGAAAAGACCCAGGGATGAGAGGGTTCGTTTACTGCGTAGAGTGATGACGTGCGCCTGGCAACCTGCTCTTCTGCTGGGGCGCTGCTGGGTTATCATGAGGGAAATCACTCTTGCCCAAAACCATCATGAATCAAATGTATGGAAAGTGTTTTGGGAGAGGATGTAGCTGGAGAGAAGATCCCCTGTTATCCTCCAGCACCCCTTGCCTTCCTGATTCCCTGGCTAAAAGCACGATGGAGTTGCAAACTGATTTAAATCCCAACGAAGAAGAGTTTTGTGTGCACCCCAAGTGGGCTGGATTAGGCGTTCGTGAACGTAGTAACTGCAGAGTGATTCCTCCTGCTCTGGGAATTGCCGGGCCGCTCTCTGGCGGGTGTTTATGAAGGAGATCCGATGGCCACGATAGCCCCTCCTGGCCTGGAAACGCCTGGGTCGCGTGATAACGAGCAGCTCCGCAGCCCCGGGGCTGAAGAACAAATTTAAGAGCACGGCATTGCACGTGGTCCATCGTGTACGGCTCCTTGCTGGAGGCAGAGCACCCTGCGAAATGTAAAAGCTTCGTGCATAATTTCTCTTGCTTTCTACATGTGTGGGGTTTTTTTTTTCTTCTTAATTTTCCCTTTGGGGACACGGAGGTCCTTTGAAGCAAATTGGCTCCAGGCCTGAGACATTACATGTTGCCTTTTTAAAATTCCTTTTGCACTATCAGTTGGACACAGCATCCTTCGCTTCCTGTCCTAAATAGCTGCAGAGAGCCACTTTGTTCTGCCTTAGCGAGAGCTGCGTTTTGAGGAGCACATGAAGGTGAAGTCTGAAAACTCTCTAGGAACCCTCGAGAGGTGCTCTCCGTCATTTGGGGCTATTAGTGTTACTCTGTTAAATGCACTTAAAGGAAAATAATGAGCTGCTCGCGTTTTGAAATAGCTCGGTGGTTTTGAAATCCATTGCTGGAGTCTTGCAGCTGTGCAGGCTCGGAGCGGTGATGGGCAAGTGGTGCTTGTGCATCCACGCTATTTGTTGTGATGTTTTATAGAGGCTGAGGGATGGGTCCCAGGGCCCCGCTCGGGGGGTGCTGAGCAAAGGCAGCCCGAGCCGTGGAGTACTCTGGGACAGGGAGAGGGAAGGTCGAGGCGATGACTGCTGAGATCATAGAATCATCGAGATGGAGATGGAAGGATGAGTCTCGGCGCCGGGCACCGAAGCACCTAAACGGTATCTTCATTTAAAAGTATCACAGGAGCAGCCCTGAAAATTTTGGTCAGCCCAACAGTCCCGTCAAAGTAAGACCAGTTTTGCTCTGCAGATCTGCCCTGTCAGTCTTGTGCTATCACTGTGGTCATGGCCAGGTTCTTTTAGCTGCATCTCGCCCAGTGGATCCGGAAAACAAAATTAGGTGATGGAGATTGCTAATGAATGCGCTGAAGTCGCCATCTCAATTTTTCTTTGTCAAAGCACAATTTTTAGGGGCATTGTTCTTAGCCAGCTTCATCTGAAAACTGCTGACTTGCTGTTATCTTGCTGCTTAATTATATTACAGGACTGTGCAGATTTAATTTTTTCCTTCTTTTGTCGTGCGCTTGGTGGATGCGGGTGGATCCGCAGCCTTTGGGCTGGGAGCTGCTCCTCTTCGGTGCCAGCAGCAAGGAGGGATTGTTGCTCCATACAGAACAAGCTTTTTATAACTTGTGCAGCCAGAGGTTCCCTGCTTTCTTGCCTTTTCTGGAACAAATTTGACAAGATGAATTTGCAAAAGCCTTTGTAGGTCTGGAAAAAAATTGACCTAGCAAGTCCACGTTCTCTTGGCGGTGCGTTACGTGCTTGCATTAGTTGCTTGCTTTCAGGCCCTGCTGGATCATGATCTTCAGTTGATGCAGGGAATTAAATATTTTCTTGTCTCTTTATCTTCCATCTCTTGGGCTTCTCATAAGTGTTTTTTTTCACTAACCTATTAGAGCTAGATACGCTGTAAGAAGTGTGAGTACCCATGGACTAGAAATTAAGGGACGTGAAGTGGTGGTGCTCTCACTCCGCTCTTGAGTCAGTTCAAAATGCTTTTCATCAATTTTGTTGTTGTTGTTGTTGTTGTTGCCGAAGGTGCCTGCTTTGCCTGAGGACTGCCGAAGCTTTCCAATAGCTGGACAAGCCTGATGTTAAATGTGGATTTTTAAATTTTATTTTATTGTTTCTTCCCCCACTCCCTGGGAAGGCTGTGCTGCAGCATTGAGGGAGGTGACCCTGGGGTGGTGCCTGACCCACCAGTGATTCCAAATCTCCCTTTTCCATGATGTCTTGGGCTATTCTGTTTCCCTGAAATGCTGCTTTGGCTCCGGGTCTCTTCCTCGCAGGCAGTGAGGGCAGATTTCCCTGCCGGCTGTCGTTCGTGGGAAGCCGTCCTGCTTCACCTGGCTTTCTAAATCTGTGGTACAGTTTGGTTCAGCTGTGAAGAGGGAAGCTTATGGGATTTTGGGCGTGCTGCTGCGTAGTCCTGGGTGCTGCTTGATTCAGCAGGACCATGGGACCTGGTGCTCTCCCAACCGAGGGCTGCCCCATCTTGTATCGGTTTGGGTAGTGCCGTTCAAGGCAGGCGTGGACCAACGTGTTGTGGCCGTGTTCAGCTTCCCACCCAAACTATGAGTGGCATTGCTTTCACTGACAGTGTTATAAGCTATTTTTTTTTAAAGGGTGAATTAATTTATCTGCCCTGACCTTTGCACAGTACAGATCATAAATTCCTGAGCCAAGGCTGTGTGTGACCTTTGTTTGAGCCAGAGTACAACTCCCAGTTGAGATTAGGCATCTCTCTAAAAGGTGCTGTGATGGGAAGTTTGTCTTTCTCTGTTCTTTATTGCTGATGGATTACTCTTGCTGCTTGCAAAACCCTGCCTTGTTCCTAACGGGAACTTGCCTGGCTTTGGTTCCTGGGTGGACCAAGTCCTGCCGCTGGAAGCACTCCCATTAAGTAATATTAGTGATTAAACAGTAAATAATCTTAACAGATCAAGTTACTCTATACATTGACTCCTTGATTTTTCTCTTTAAGCCAAATGGACAGCACTTCTTAGGTCACTTGGAGGGCAGTTTATCTGAGCCTTAAATCAGTATTTCTGAATCTGTTTCAACTTCTCTTTTGTCTTCCAGTTTTTCAAATGACCATTGCATCAGCAGTGCCACCATACAAATGTTAAGCAGCAAAGGCATGCCAGGACATTCATGGCATTATTCTTGAATGAAAATTAAAAGCATTTTGTTACAAATGAAGGCTGTTACTCTCCAGTCTTTTGGGTGATTTTGCTGCAAGTGATGTGTTCTATGTGATTCCAGGTCCTTCAAGCATGTGTCCATGAACAGCCATGCACAGTATGGATCCTCCAAGCAGCATTGTGTCACTGCAGTAGGTGTTTTTGGGATGAGTTTGTCTTTTGGAGGCGTTGCAGCTCACCATGAGCTGTAATGCTCGGGGTGGTTGTGGTTGAAGGAAACGTGTTGAGAAGTTTAGACCCAAATGGACAAAAATAAAATAACAGCAATGTGGATAACCTCATGGAGTTGACCAAGTGCAAGGGTCCTGCACCTGGGTCAGGGCAATCCCTAATACCAGAACAGGCTGGGGGATGAAGGGATTGAGAGCAGCCCTCTGGAGAAGGACTTGGGGGTGCTGGTGGATGAAAAGCTGGACATGAGCCGGCCATGGGCGCTGGCAGCCCAGAAGCCAACCCCACCCTGGGCTGCATCCCCTGCAGTGTGGCCAGCGTGGAGGGAGGGGATTGTGCCCCTCTGCTCTGCTCTGGGGAGACCTCCCCTGGAGCCCTGCGTCCAGCTCGGGAGCCCTCGGCACCAGGAGGACATGGAGCTGTTGGAGCGGGGCCAGGGGAGGGCTACTAAAATGCTCCGAGGGGCTACTAAAATGCTCCGAGGGCTGGAGCCCCTCTGCTCTGGGGCCAGGCTGGGAGAGTTGGGGGTGCTCAGCCTGGAGCAGAGGAGGCTGCGGGCAGAGCTGAGTGCGGCCGGCTCAGGGCTTCAAGGGGGCCCAGAGGAAAGGGGGGGACAAGCTTTTTAGCAGGGCCAGCTGGGACAGGACAAGGAGTGATGCTTTTAAATCAAAAGCGAGGAGATTTAGACTGGACGTTTTTTATGATGGGGGTGGTGAGAGAGTGGACCAGGTTGCCCAGATAAGTTGTAGATGCCCCATCCCTGGAAACATTCAAGGCCAGGTCGGACGGGGCTCTGAGCAGCCTGGTGTAGTGGAAGATGTCCCTGCCCATGGCAGGGGGGTTGGACGAGATGAGCTTTGAAAGTCCCTTCCAACCCAAACCATTTTGGTGATTCTATGAATTGCATCTGATGTTTCATTAATGATTTCGTTAATGAGTGCAGCAGGGCATAAGCACCTTGCTATTGAAACTCGGCGTCCCTGCCTATATATATATATATACACACACATATACACACACTCTTCTTAATGTTTTCTATCTGTAAAATGTGTAAGTGCACTGGATCATCTTAAGGTTATTTTTTTTTTTTGTAATTCTGTGTTCCTAAATTGCTCCTGAGCAGTAAAAGCAACTTGTGTTCTCAATTCCTGGATGAGCACACGCTGTTAAAGCAAAGCCTTAATGCTCTTATTGAGCAACAGCCTACCAAGCAGCCTCCGTTACGGTAAAGCCAATTTGTTCTTAGGGGTTTTTGGTTTTGCTTGCGCAAGATAGTTTTATTTTTCTGGCTGATGTATGGCTCTGGAGATGCATGTCTGTGGTGGTCTCTGTCCGACGTTGAGAACAAGCTCGCTTTGTATTTTTGGTGTTAACTTTCAGCATGGGCTTTTAATTAAGATTTCATGCAGCTATAATGCAGAAGGCTGTCTAGTCTAATAACAGCAGAGATTAATTAGGGTTAAAATCTTCCTGCATGTGTTTGAGACTAGTGCTTCTTAGTAGGTCCTTCTACCCAACTAGTAAATGCGTGTTTCATGGGTACCTGGCATGAGTAGAAACATCCCAGACATTTTCTGAAACATTATATGTTTTAAGAACACTCAAACCTGCTTTTTTTTTTTTAATTTTAAAAAAATTTGTTTCCCTGTTTTGTAGCCTAGTAATTCTTCAAAATGAAGAGGTGCTCTGGGGAGTTGATATGGCTCCCCTGGGTTCTTGTTACAGATATATTCTGCCGAGAGTTGGGAGGTAAAATTTTTGTCCGCTAACGGGGATGCAGATGAAAAGCAGTAATGCTTTTAGTTCCCCGCAGGGCAGCAGGTAACGGGAGGATGATCCAGGCTGGCTGTAGCAGGGGAGCTTTCTTAAATGTTTTGCAGCAGGTGAGCGCTCTGTTCCGGCTCTGGGCGAGGGGAGGACTGTCCTTCTCCAGCTGGACAGGTTGTGTCCCAGGGATGGACGTGGTCCGGGGTCTCCTGCGCCGGCGTGGCATCCCAGGACTGCTTTTGTGTTGCTGAATGAAGAAGCTTTGGGTAATCCGGTACCTTGGCATTGTGGTTGACTCTCGATTAACTCTGGGTTAATTTTAATTGGACTGTGAATTTACCTTGTCACCCCTGGGCTTGGAGGAGGGCCAGCTGGGGCTGGCAGGGTTGGTGTGCTCGGGGTTGGTTGGTTTTGGCTTGGTCTTCCTGGGTGCTAGGTTTGTGGTGGCAACCCCCATTCTGGAGCGGGTTCCTTGCTGCTCCGTCCTGCTCCCCCTGCCAGCGTGGGTGGCCGGTGCCAACTTTGTGCTTGCAACTCATGAGAAGGTTCTTCTGAGATACCATCTGGAGAGCAGTGGTCAGGCGTGGTCTAATAGCATTGCCGTGCAGATCAGCCTCCTTCAAGCTTCACGATCGCTCCGGGCTCCCATGGTGAATAACTGGTGCTCCTCTTTTTTTGTTGGTGCCAATATCTTGTCACCAGCTGATGCTGGTGGATTTGTGTTGTGTTTTGTCGTTGGGTTTGAGTCGCTGGTTTAGGTCAGGTGTGACCTAACCTATAAAGACCGTGAAAAAGGCCGTGCTTGTAGCCTGTAAACACCAGCGGCGTGATCTCTTGCTGCAGTTTGGATGCACGAATGTTGTGGTCTAGGAGACAGTAATTTTCTTGTGTTCTTATGCAAAGCCTTGGCCATAAACTTTTTCCTTTAGGGTTTAGACCTTATCTTCCCTGACTCTTGTAAATCTGGCCTGGTCCTATGAAACTTTAGTATTTTCTTTGGTGCCATCAAGTGGCAAAATACAGTATTGTTGCTTGGCTGAGATGATTCTTGGGCCCAGCAGAGGCTGCAATTGGGAAACAAGTTACTTTGCTCGAGGGTGCCGTGAGATTACTTAGGATGTGCCTTGTGTGGGAAGGGTAGGATGTGGGGAAGTCAGGAATAATTTTATCTTGTTAAGATAAGGGTGAGGTTATCGAGGATCTAATGGACTGTCTTCTATTTCCCTCTCATTCTTGCCCTCCTGGTTGATCTCATGTGCTGCCTTATCCAAGCGCTTGTATTTACATGGCTTATGTCGTTTGCTCCTAAGCAGCCTCTGAACATTTAATTTAATTCTTAAATTAAGCTTTGAAGAGCCGGTCGGATGCGTTGGTGAGCAGTGAGTAAGAAGAGCGAGTAGAGGGTGCTCAGCAGCAGAGACGGAACCCAGCGTTGCTTTGGCAGCGGTGGTGAGGATGAAGGACATGACCAAGTACTCCATATTTTACTCTGCAAAGAATATCCCACATTCTGTACCTTTTGCTCTTTCCACTCCCTGAAATTACCTTTATATACGAAAGCACTGCTGGAAACAGAGAACCCATTTATTGGGCTTTCTCTTCTCTTGCCAAAATGTGCATCGTGTGGTGTTGTGCTGTGGGCAGGGGAGGGACGAAGATGGGATTTGCACGGTATACTTGCCACTGGGTAAATTTAGGTTTGCTGCTTCTAGTAAAGAAAACCCGTAATGTTTGGTAATCCCAGTTTTCTAAATTGAATCTGTGGGCTTGTTGCAAAGCATAGTTTTGGTTGTTGGGAAGGTTATTAGCCAAATACACGGGTCTGGTGAGGCTTTCTCGTTGATCCTTCCTCTGTTTCTTACTGCTCTAATGAGCTGAAACGGATGCACGGATGCTCTGTTGCTGCAGGTTACAACTTAATAAGCGGAGGTGATGTTTCAGACCTTGATGGTATTTTACCAGTTGCTGGAGTGAGAGCTGATGGCGTGAAAGGTGCGTTGCAAGTGCCCAACATTCCCTTGGCAGTGGGACGCTGATGTTCGGAGCAGGCTTGGGCTGGGGACAGTCCCCGTGTACCTGTACATCACCCTCTGCCCTGCAGACCCCCAGCCTGGCTGATCGCTAAGCATTGCTGGAAAACAAATTGCTCCTAGGTGCAAACACCAGATTTTGTATGCCATATCCTGGGGAGGGTTCCAGGAGGGGGTCAGCAAATAGTTAATACACTGAAAAATCTTTTTTTCTTAAGTCTGAACCATGGAAGTGGCTGAGCTGTTTTGATAGGTGCAAAATGAGAAATTTCCAAAGGGGAAAGAGAACCACCTGGAAGCAGATACTCGATATGTAAGGCTTTAGCCCCCCAAAACTCTATTTATATATAATGCAAAACTAGGTAAGAGTACAAAGCTGGTCCCGAAATCTCCCAGAGAGAACAGCAGCAGGTACTTCAAGAGAGTATAACTCTCTGTGTCCTGTTCCTTGTTATATTTGCATATATGCTCTCCTGTTTCGAATACTGAAGAGATTCCAGATCTTCCTGAGCCGGAGCTACTCCATTTGAGTCAGTGTTTACTATCCATGGATCGGAAGCAAAGGGCAGCTCAACACAGAACCCTTTCCGAAGGGATGCTCAGCAGCGTAGGATGAGCAGGACCACTGGCCTGTTTAGTTGTGCAAACCTTGTGGTAAGGATTTACCTTACGTGTGCAGTGAGGTTTTTTTGACTGATGAGTGAGACTCTGTGTGTAGATTACTTGGAAGCCATAGTCCCCCAAACGGTGGGGGAAAAGCCAAGTAATTACTCCCTGGCTCTTTAGTCCTGCCTGGCAGCCTGGGTGCCCTTCTTCCCATGCAGAGAGCGACCTCTAAGGGTATGAACGTCAAGGGCTTGACCTCATCCAGTGGTTTCAAAATAACCTAATTAGCCATAATCTGCTTACTGCTCGAGCTGCACACCAGCCTTGTGATCCTGTGATGGATCAGGTTTGATGCTCACCTTACCTACGAGTTTGCCTCTGCTAAACCCGTGCCTTTGTGCCTCCATCCGTGGCAGCAGTTGTGGGCATGCTGGATTGGGCAGGTTGGGAGCAATGTGGTCCTGTCTGGACCAGGATGGGAAAGCGCAGAGTATGTGTGAAGAGGCATGGGCCTTTGACTCTTTATGCTTATCACGCCGGCTGAGGCGGATTAGTTAAGACTCCGTCAATCGCTAAATAGGATTTTTGGACAAGTGACACTTTCCCTGATGCAGAAATGCCTGCTTTCTGCCAGAGCACTTCTGGTTTTTTGAGCACAGGAAGCATTTGAAAGACATCATGCCTTAGATGTCTTCCATTTCCAGGCAAACCCCATTGCTGCTTTGCCTTACGTCCCTTGAGCTGGGCTCGCACGCTGGGCTGTGCTCCGGGCTAGCTTCCCCCGCAGTGGGGATGCTGTGATACAGCCCAAGAGAGTTTGACCTCTCGAGGAGTCTGTGATAACGAAGCGCTGTGTGTCCTTCAGCCACGCTGAGATTGGGATTTGCTTCTTGCAAGCGTGATTTGCAAGCAGCGTGGTTTGGAGGCAGTGATTCGGCCAGCTGAAGGCTTGCTGCTTTTTTCTTCCCGCTAGACTTCACGTGTGTTGCAAACCTCCAGCCAGAGGGGTAGGCTGGATGGGCAGGGACCTGTAAACTCTTAAACCACCACAGTTTGAAAATTCAAACCCATAATCTGGCTATTTGCTTTATATAGCCCTGAATTGAATGGGATGAGTTTATACAGCAGGTGAAATAAAAGGATGTTGTGCCTTCGGGTGGCAAGGCTGAGGAGCGATGCAGAGCGTGGGCGTCTGCTTCGCTGCCGAAGTCAGTCGGGTCCTTGGCCCGGGAGCTGCAGTGTGCTCCTGTCCTGGCATCTGGACACTGCACGCTTGCACGCTCGCCTGTATGCTTGCACACCCCGCCTGCTGCTACCCATGGCCCCAAAACGCTGCATGTCCTTCTGCTGGTAAATGTTCCTGAGCTGGAGCAAAGGGTTGGAGACCTCAGGCCACCCTTCTTCAGGAAAAGGAAAGTTGCTTCTGGTGGTTGGAAATAGAGAGTGCAAACCAGACTGCATCGTAACGCTCTTGTGAAAAATACTCATTTAGTCCTTTTTAAAAATTTCTGCAATACTTGCAGTCATGTATCTTAAACTGCTCCTTAGCTTTAGGGAGTGGATCTGATCCTCCAGTAAGTGCTGTTGCTGAGGCTCTGGGGCTTCGGCACTGCAGATAATGTTGGCTTATTTCTTGCAGAATAGGGGAAAAACTCCCAGGTACCAGATCTGTGCCTCTCTGCAGAGCTGGATCCAAGATTCAGGCTGGTTTTATCTGTCGGTGTATCTGCTTGGCCAGCTTGTTTTCCCTCATCTTTCAGCCTTTTTCTAGGTAGAAATAAATTTCCAGCGATGCTGATATGTTTTAACTGCTAAATCTACTGTTTGAACTGTTTGGATGTAAAGGCCCTTAACTTGCCAGCCGTGTCCCTTGCCTCCCCTTGAAGCTGGTGGACCGCTACGCTGGGAGTGAGCTCAGCCTGCGCCTGAGCCAGCCAGGCTTACGATAGAAATGGTCAGTGTTATCAACAGTTGACAGATTAATCACTTCCTTGGCTTAAAACCTAGTTGCTTGGGTTTAATTGCAATACCTAGCCTTTAAATGAGAAATGTTACATCTCAAAGCTTAAGTCTGGCTTTCTGCAGCATCGTGTTCTGGATGGCTTTACCCGCAAATGGGCATGGAAGGGAAAGGAGATTTTCTGGATAGTTCAAGAAACAGAGATTAGCGTGCTGCCTTCATCACATCGACCGTGATTTCAGATGGGGCTCTCTAATGTTTGGCTTGGGTAGTGCTGCGTTTTGCTTGGCTACTGCTGTGGCTATCTGTTACTTTTGGATATCTGCGAGGAGTTCAGAAAGACCTAAAATTGCAGCTCTTTCCCCTTTGCCCACAGAAGTGAGGTCAATTTTTTTTTTTTTTTTTTTTTTTCCCTTCCTGTAGCTTTCTTGCTGCTGTTTTGGGACTGTTGTTGGGTTTTTCCTCTCTGGTGGGATTGCTTTCTTCCTGTACTGTATTTGCTTCCCATTCTCCCTAGCTCAATGTTGCCAAACTCCATTGCTTTGATTGTCCATCAGGTTCTTGCAGGACCACCGAGAAGGCTCTGGTGCCATGGAAAAGCCGTGTCAGCATCCGGGTACTGATATTTCGTATTTATTTATAAAATCTTCCTTCTTTTCTTTCTTTCTTTCAGCTCTTTACTCTGGAGTGTGTCAAAGCACAAAATATAATAAGAACTGGAAGCTTGCTTTCAGGATAAAACCCCCAATGCCATGGTCAGGTATATCTTTCAAAAGACCTCACAGTTTATTTTGTGGGTACTTAGTGCTTACGAGTTGTGTGCCACATCCCAAGACAGTTCCTCCAGCCTGGGATCCCCTTATGCCCATCACCACGTATTCCCTTCCCTCCCTTGCCATATAACGAAGCATCCTGTGAGCGGCCCCTGAGTTAGCAGAGCTACCAAAATCTGCCCACGTCCTCTTATAGTCACCTCCCAAAGAAAATGGTAAGGCTTTCAAATGACCAAAAAAAAAAAAAAAAAAAAAAAGCCAAGTTTAATTAGAGTAAAAACTGGGATAATAACTGCTTTAAATAGATTAAGGCAACTGAGAAAGAAATCAGTCAAGCTGGATGAAGTAAAGTCCACAAGCACTGACTTGTAGGATAGAGAAGGCAGCGGTAAAGCTGGGTCAAGACCTTTTTATTTCTATTTAGTGTGGCAACAAATGCTGCCTGGTCCCCAGGGTCCCTGGGAGGGCCCCTCCATCCCCGTGGCGTCTGGCTGCTCCTTGCCGCAGGTATCCAGCTCCGTTCTGCCTTGCCAAGCTGCTGAACCAGGTATCTTCATAAAGCAGCACGAAGGTCGACTGTATTCAAGGCAGTAAATATGGTGAATGGTGCTTGTAGTCGTCCTTCAAAATTTGTCATGCTGGGGACCCGGTCTGGGGCTTGGCAAGTGTCTTGTGCCCTGGTTCGTAGCTCGGGCGTGCAGAGCTGTGACAGCCGGAGCAATCCAGCCCGTGCAAACTCAAGTCAGCTTTGCTCCTCTGAGTGAGCAACATCCCAGCAGTAAAAACCCTTTTCGGTCCTTATTTCTGTTTAGATGTTAAAAAATATGTTTTGCCCAACGCGTGGCTTAGTATTTAAGAGGTTGCTATCAGCACAGTCACTATCTGCTCTGTTAAAACTGTGCGTTCAAGGTTCTCTGAAGGAGAAGCTTGAAAATTCTTTTTTTTTTTTTTTAAAAACAAACACATTAACAAATACAGAGTGAAATCTTTCTGGTGGGAGTTATTTGTTGCCTTGGTGTTTGGGTGCTCTCTGCAGTGCCTGCCTCTTGGCCACGGAGCATCCACAGCTGCCTGGACACCAATCGGATCCCGTTATCTCATCCAGATGTAGTGAATTTGGGGGACAAAAATAATCTTACAGCCTCTTTCTGTGCGGGTCAAGCACCACTTAGAATTGTAGAACGTTTTGGGTTGGAAGGGACCCCCAGAGGGTCCAACTTAAGGCTTGCTGTGCTTTGAAACGGCTTCAGTCTTTGTGAATGAAAGTAGGTTTAAGCTGAAGTGTGTGCTTAGCCCCATTTGGAGCCTAAACAAGCACACACTTCGCTCCTTGCTGTGATTTTTGTAAAACAAATTCGGAACAAATGTTATATCTCTCCAAGCCAGCCGAGACAGCTTAAATTCTGTGTGTGACTGAGAACTCCCTTCTCTGGTAGCTATGCAGGATTGCCGCTGTAGCTTTTTTTACCTCCTCATTAAATAATTTTTGACTGACTTGTGACGATCAAACAAGTTTGCTACATGCTATCGGGGTGCCGGCACTTCTAAAAACCCCAGCATGAACAGGTAGCTCGCTACAAGACCGACCGTGCTGTCTTGCTTAGGTGTTTGCATGTCAATATTAAGTCATTTTCCTAATTTTTCCAGTGCTGTCATCCTGTTATCATAGCAATCGAAGTAACAAAGAATTGCATGTAAAGCAGCAACGCCGGTTGATTTTTTTTTTTTTTTTTTTTTTTTTTTTTTCCTCCTGAAAACTCTTGGTTAAAGTTACAAATTGTCTTCATTCATAAGGGACTGGTTCGTTGCCAGTTATGAAAAAGCCCAACCTTAAGTTCACTGAAATGAATTGTAAGGAGTGTGGTTATTTGAAAGGGGGACGTGTCGGCTCGACTGGGGCGGAGGAGGAGGAGGGTGCGAGTGTGACTCGGCTCCGCGGTGACAATCACCCTCAGATGGCGATGGATGAGCACGTTCAGCTCCGTGAGCAACAACCGCAGTTGGGAGCGTGCGAGGGCATTTCCCCGCCGCTGAAAACAATTAGTGGCAACGGGCGATGAAGAAGGGATGAGACCTTTTGAACAATATGGGCATAGGTTCTTTTTTTTTTTTTTTGTTGTGTGCTGTTGCAGGGGCTGTGTGGCCCGATGTGTCTCTAGGATCCCCCCCATCACTTCTCTGGTGCAGTTCAGCCTTGCACAAGGGCACTTGCACCTTTACCTGCGCGGATGGCAGCTGAAAACGGACACCTTTTAATTAGTGAATCTGCATGGACAGCTTGTGCTGGTTATAAAAGCACCACTATCAGGAAATAAGCACTAGGACAACACGTCTGTGTGTTACGGGGGGGCTTTCCCCTGTTCCAAAGCTGCTTTCTCTGTTGCTTGGGCGCTATTTAACTTGGGGGGGTGGAAGTGGAACGAGCGATAACGGAGATGATGAGATTACGGGGTGAGAAGGAACTTCTCATGGGTGCTGTTGGCGACCGAATGGCAGGAGGAGTCTGGGATAAACTACTTGTGTGTGCTGTCCTGGCCCGTCGAGGGGCTTGCACGGCTCCAAGCGCGCGATGCTTGCCATGGCCGATGGATGCAGCCGCTTGTGCCGCTCCAGCATCACGCTCCTGTTCTGCAAGCTCGGGGCTGGCATGTTGGCTGTCTTGCTTTGGAGGCTGGAACCAACCGCTGAATACCTGTGCTTCTGAGGTGGGGAGGAGGAGAACTGGCCCAGTTCACAGTCGGAAATTTTCGGTGCCTTGCTGTGGTGATGTTCAAGCTTCCTTGGCTTTGCCTTGCTCCTGGGGAAAGGCCCGGTGGCTGGAAGCACTGATTTCTGGTGCAGCCACGGCTTGTTGTGTGGCCATGGGCATTTCACTTAATTCTTCTGTGCCTGTGTTTGCCAGGGTGTAAAATACGGGTGATGCTTCCCTTCAAAGCGAAACTGAGAGAGACTGGTGTTTGTAAGGTGTTCTGGTGGCTTCTGATAAGAGAGGGCGTTTAAGGGTATGCAGTCGGTTTAAGTTCTTGTTTTTTAATGTATACGCGATTCAAGGAGCATTCCGCCGATCCCAAAATAAACACCCATGTGTTGAGATATCCTTTGTAACGTTGTACTTCCAGGAATACAACAGAGCACGCGCTTTGGATGCACCTTTACGGGCGGGAAGCGAAGGTTACGGGCCGCTGCCCTCCTTGGCAGCGCAGCGAGGCCTTGTGAAAGGGTGAGCTGAGCTTACTCGCCCGGGAGGCGACGCGCTCTTTCCAAATGCCTTTTGGGAACTCTGCTGGTCAGGTTTCAGTTGTCTGAGCAAACTTGCCCCTCGCCGATCCTGGGCCTGGCTTCAACTCTTACGAAACGCGCTGCCGTTGGAATCTGGAGCGCGCACCGGCGGGGAATACTTGGCTTCGGCCGCTCTGCGTGTAGGGTTCAACCCGAGGCCTTCCAGATAACGAAGCTGGCCTTGCTTCAGCCCGCCTTGGTGCTGAGAAGCCCATTGCGCCGTGTTGGACAGTTGCCTTCTTTCGGGGGATGGAAACCTCAGTGCAGTTCAGCCGTCGGGACACAGGGTGGCGGTGCCACTTAAAGGTCTGGTGGCCCGGAGGCTGGGATGATCTCGGTTTTTAGTTCGCTGTTGTCCGGGCTGTGTCCCTTTTGGGGGCTCTGAATCGCCTTGCCATGTGTGTGTCTGCTTCTCCCAAAGCCCCCTCCTCTGTGCCCAGTGAGCCACGAGCCACCCAGCTGGCATTTTGGGGAAGAGCTGGGGAGGAAGCATGAATGTTAGCGGTCATCCTGTGGGCGAAGGAGCCCCCAGAATATCCGGCAATGCTTAAATCACCCCCGTACCTGGCAGGTGTGACTTCACCTTCTCGGTCTTTTAATCCCTGTTTTTGATCTTCCTCGTGACTTAAATCTGCTTTCTAGATCCTGCTGGCTGAACATGGGCTTGGTGAGGATTTCAGCTGACTACGTATTGGTATGGCCGTAACTTTGCACCCTCCGAGGAGTGTGTGCGGGGTGGTGGTGGTGGGGAGCTTGTTTAAGCCAAGCTCTGCCCCACGAGCGATCTTATTTCCCAAGTGGCTCTGAGTGTCCCAGTCTCCCTCTGGTTTTCCCATTGTCTTGAGTTTGTCTCTGTAACCCAGAGCTGTTGTGACTCCTAAAACACATTGCCCTAAAGCCCTTTTAGGGATCACACAAGTTCAGGAGCAAAACGTTTCTTGATGTCTCCTCTTAGTGTAGTCTGTATTCCCCTGTGACTGGGGGCAGCCTTGGGGCACCTGTGGGCCATCTTTGTTGCTCGCTCGGCTTTGGAAAGGTCAGTTTTGGTGTTGGCAGAGGTCTCTTCCTTCCAGTTCTTGGCCCGGTGCAGCTGTTCTGTTTAGTGTCTGGTGCATTAAGCTCTTGTCAGCACATCTTGCATGGGATTTTTGTTTTCTTTTGTGCTGGTTTTTTTTATAAATATTAGCCTCAAAGAGATCTTAGAGCATGTTCCCGCATTACTATTTCACCCCTCCCTACGCTGCTGGCCCCGTGGCTTTTATCTGGGTGTCCTCTGCAGCTTGGGTGCCAGTTGACTTGCAGGTCTTCGCTTGGGACTAAGCGGTCTCCCCCCATATCCTGCAGATCTCTCCCGAAGGAGAGCGTGGCAGCAGAACAGCTCTCCCAGCCCAGCTCTTCCAGGCTCAGAGAGGCCCGGCCCGACTCGGCTGAGTCTGTTCGAGTCATTTATCAGTCTGTGACCGGACAAGCAGGAGGAGCTGGAGAAGGCAAGATTGGATCTGTCTCATTTTGAAAGGCAAGCTAGCCTGTGAAAATCAATGCTGCAAAAGAATTGCCGACAAAACTGCCTCCCACTGCCTTTTTTTGACCCGGTGGTCACTTGAAATAATCCTTCTGGAAATCTTTATGTAGGGTAGGTGGGGAGTCTGGATGGCTGACCTCTCCCTGTAAAGCTGTATAGCAAATCAGCAGGATGTCTGGTTCCAAGAAAAAATACGTTACAGGATGGTGGCTGTGCAGCATGTAGGAGGCTGGGTTTTTTATTTTTATTTTTTTTTGTTCTTTACCTGAATTATAACGTGTCTAGGCATGTTACTTCTGCCTCTGTTACCCAGTTCCACGTAGCTCTTCCTTGTGTTGGAATTGCAAAGCCCTTGTGTAATTAAGGTCAAATAAGCATATGAAATACTGACGATGAAGACATGCTTTCAATCTTAAGCTGTTAGTGAAATGCTTATCAGTGGCATGATAGAAAATCGCTTCCGAGTGGCCGAATGTCTTCTGATGTTTTTTGTACTAATCTAAATAGCCGAGGCATGAATAGGCGAACTATATGCCAGAATAAGCAAAACCACATCTCATCACTCCTCGTTGCTGTTCCTTCCAAGTGTTTAAGGGTGGTAATGTTAGCTCCTTCCTCCTGAGCTGAGTGACATGACCTGCCGAGACCCAGGGACCATCGTTATGTGTGTGAAGAAACTGCAGGAAACCCGAAGTTCGTGACAGCCCCAAATGTGTGCCAGGTTTTGTGGTTATCTCCCTATCGTCACGGGAGGTGGGCCAAGGGAGGTGGGAGATGCCAGCACCGGTTCCGTTGCCATCCTGTTGCCCCCACTTAGGTGGTGCCTCTTTCATTGTCCTTGTGGCAAGGTGTTATAGTAGTGGAGATAATGTCCTTTAGCTTGTGTTCCCAGAGTGGTCCCTAAGCTAAAACTGGTCATGATGCCCCCAGGTTCCTTCTCTAAGGGTACTTGCTTTTGGCTGCCTTCATAATGTATTGGACAGAGCTCAAAGGTGTTGACATCCTACAGCTTTCACAAAGGCAGATGGCCTGGTAGAGCAGAGGAGGCTGTAGATGAAGAAAAAGATTGAGTTTGTGCCTCACTTGACACTGGAGAATGCCCATGGATGGTACAAATGTTCCATTCACAGGATGAGGTTGTTGATGCCTGCACCTTCTGAGACACTGAAATCCATCAGTCGTGGGAGAGGAGCATGTGAGAAACAAAACTCTGTTGACTCAAGTGTGAGTGGAATTACTTGAGTTGTGCTTTGAGCAAAGATGAAAGCGGTGCTTTCATCTGCTGAGGTCTTGGAACCTTCTGAAATCTGCCGTGTTTGGGAAGAAGAGGAAGGTGAAGCTTGAGAGCAGGACCCCGTTGTGAGAGGTGCTGCAGGGTGAAAGTGTTGAGGTGCTGCTGGATTCTGATAATGTCCTGTCCCTAGAAGATGATTAGCTAACAGTCTCAAAAGTAGGCATTCTTAAACGGCAAAATGGGGGAGGATGTTCGGATTACGAAAACAAAACCCCGAAGCAAATAAGGTGTTGTCCATCAGCACTCTCAGGCGGGTATTGCAGGTTGCAGGGTGGCTGCAGTTATTACAGAGGTGTTCGCAGGGGGTAACTGTACTCTGAAAAAGGAGAAATTACCTGAGCTGGTTAATCTTAATTTCTGGTGGCTGCAATTATATATACTGCTGTCCTCTTGTTAGGAGAAATGCATTTTGTAGATATAATTTTAAGGGTGGTGTTGGGCCTAGATAACGTGACTACTGTTATTTGGGGTATGGCTGCCTGGGGGGGGCTTTCCTGGCATTTATGGCATAAAGGAATAAAACATTCAATTTGCTTCACCCAATTACTCATCTTTTCCCTTGGAACGGTCCTATCTAGACCTTTAGAGATAGCTTTCTCTTTGATTGCATTAAACTTCTATACAATTTGTCAAGGTATATCCATTAAAGAGCCAGCCTGATTAGAAACATTTTCTATTTCAGTATTACTCAGCAGTAATGTTTTACTCCACCAACTTTTATTTCTCTTTGGCAATGCTTCTGCTTGGATAAGAATATCTGGAGGAATCTCTCATAAATTGTGATCTGTTTCATCATCAGCGCAACAATTCGCTGGGCCCCTTTGAATGCTGAAATGTTTTTCTTTGGGGGTTTTCTGGAGGCGGAGAAGGAAAGAAAAGCCTGGGGACTGATCTCAGTTGGTGAAAATATTCACAGAATACTTAAGGCTGGCTAGGACCCCTGGGGGGTCATCTAGTCCCACTTCCCTGTTCAAGTAGGGTCACCTATGGCAGGTCGCTCAGGACTGTCCCCCATGTGGTTATGGATATCTTTAGGGATGGGGACTCTGCAACTTCTCTGGGCAACCTATTGCAGTGTTTGATCACCTTCACAATAAAAAAGTTGTGGGTTTGTTTTCTTTTTTTCCCTCCTTATTTTTCTTCCTTTTTAATGGAATTTTCTGTGTGTTGCCTCTTGTCCTGTCTGTGGGTACCAAGGAGAAGGGTCTGGCTCTGTTGTCTTTGCCCTCTCAACCGCCATCAGATATTTATATTCATCGATAAAGATTTCCCACCCTCCCTCAGCCTTCTCTTCTCCATGAGGGATGCTTGCATGAGGGATGCTCCAATCGCTTTATCATGTTAGTGGCCCTTCACTGGACGCTCTCCAGTAGCTCCATCTCTCTCTTGTACTGGGGACCCCAGACCAGGACCCAGCTCTCCAGCTGTCTTACTAGTGCTGAGCAGAGGGGGAGGATCACGCTTTTCCTAACACAGCCCAGGAGTCTCTTGGCTGCTTTTGCTGCAAGGGCGCACTGGTGGCTCATGGTCAACTTGGTGCCCAGCAGCACCCTCAGGCCCTTTTCTGCTGAGCTGCTTTCTAGATGGTCAGCCCAGTGTGTACTGGTGCCTGGGGCTGCCTATTCCTCCCCATGGGCAGGACTTGCCATTTGTTGACCTTCATGAGGTTCCTGTTGGGCCATTTCTCCAGCCTGCCCAGGTCCCTCTGAGTGGTGGCACACCCCTTTGGTCTGTCAGTCCCTCCTTCCAGATTTTTATCATCTGCAAACTTGCTGAGGGTGCACTCTATCTCCACATCCATGTCATTAACAAAGAGGTTAAACAGTATTGGCCCCAGTATTGACGCCTGGGGCTATATCACTACCCTAGATCATCTCTATCACCTTGCAAAATATTTGGGCAGCGGCGTCTGCTCTTTCCTAGTTTGGGTTGGCTGTGGAGTTGTGTTGGGGTAAGGAGAAGACTGTTGCATGGCAAGATGTCTTTAAGGACGTGCTGCACAGCATATTTGTATGCTGCAGGCTGGAAATTTTCACTCTTATGCCTATATTGAGCAAGACAACATGTCTGGTTAGTGTACGTTGCACTGAGCAGCGGCCAGCTTGGAAGATACTAGATGGAGAGGTTGACTCCTCCGCTTCCCTAATTGGTTTTTACCAACGGCTCTGGAAGCACGCAAACAAAAATGTGATGCCTCCTTTCTGCTTTGAATTATCTGGCTTAAGATCACAGTGATTTCATGTTATTAAGGTTTTCTTCCCTGAATTAAATAGCTCCTTGGGACCCTTTTTTTAAAAGGAATATACTCGCATCTAGTAATTAAATTGCCTCTTAGTCTCTCTTCTGAAAAAGCAAAGTGGAGAGAGGTCTCAAAGTGTCTTGACACATCCAAGTAACTTTGTCCAGCCCGCAGGCTTTTGTAGTCATTTTTTTTGGTGCGTTTTGGGACTTGCGTAGCTCGGCGACTTGCACATCTAGTGCTCTGGTGTTGCTGTTCCCCTCACATCTGAGTTGCCAAATGAAGGTAACCCACATTGTCGTGGTTTCAGCTACTTTGGTTTCCCCATTTAAAAATCAACTGAAGGTCGGAGTGAGAATCAACCAGAGGCAGAGAGCAGATGACTCCATTGAGCTTTCTGTCTCTCGTTACAAATGGCACATCTGATGTACATCTACTCCTTTACTCGGAGTGCGTCCTCTCCCCCCGGCCCGTTGTAGAGCATTAGTTGTGCTGGAACACCATTGCAGGCATGGCAGAAGGGAGATTAGAACATTTGTGGTGGCTTTATGGCCACATCCTCTGATTCTTGCGGGTTTGTGTCTGCCCCCTTATTTCGACATTCTGCCTAACAATAGTATGTGGGGTATAAAGGTTCAGAAACTTCCTGCAAAGTAAGTGTGGGTAGGGTGTATCATTAGATTTCTTCCTTTTTTAAACAGTGTTGTTTACAGGCATTGTAAAGATGATTCATCTCTGTCTTAATGTTAACCAGCTTGGATGGGATGCAATGTATCTCGCTTGGTTCTAGCGAGCATTCCTATCCTACACATGGTGCAAATCAACTGTCCTTCCAACTTGAAAGAGCTTGAGAGCATAGGGCCCTGCTGACGCATCGCTTTTGTTCTTGGGGGAATTGTTTCCATTGTGCTCGCAAAAAGAGGAGGGAAGTTGAAAGCTCTGCTCGTGGCCAGTTCTCTCCATACTTGCCTCGGCTGGGGGCATTCGTGCTTCTTGTAGCTGTTCTGGCTTGCCTGGCTTTGCGTTGCTCCTTACGTTTCCTGGCTCTTCTGGAGGCTGACTGCTAATTTGTTCAAGCTCTCCCTCTTAATGTCTTTTATCGTCTGAATTTCATTCTTTAATAGGGACATTATAACCAAGTTGTTCCATTACACTTTCAATTAGGGTAATTATTCTTCGTTTCCTTCAGAATCTTGTCTGGCACAGAATAGCTATATTCTACCCTGGAGATGGCCGTGGCTTTATGGCAGCTCTATTTTTCCAGTAAGGTATAGTCTAAAAGTGCTTTGTTGTCATAAAGAAGCCTTAAGAAGGCTTTAGTGTATTTTATAACTAAAGACCTGATCTTGTACAAATGAAGGAAACGGGAATTTGTCTGTTGCCATCGGTGAAAGTTGAGTTAGATTCTTTGAAATCCTTGTAAAAACCTGGAAGGATTTAGTACCCGGGGTCAGAGACACCATTGCTTTCAGCTTCAGGGCTTAGTACAGCATTGGCTAAGATCAGGTGGTTTCCAAAGAGCTGCAGCTATTCTGTAGATTGGACATATAGAAAGCAGGGCTTCAGGGGATCTCGAGAAGGCACCTACTCAATCCTCTCCCTACTTGAGGAGGTATTTGGTCCCTCTGGCAGCAGTTGTACCTAATCCGCTCTGGCTTGATGTTTTTCTAACTTACTCTTAGAAATGATCAATTTAAAGAGATTCCCTAACATGCCTTGATGATCTCTCTTGGATTTCTACTACTCTTGCCGTTAGAAAACTTTGTCTAATGTTTAACATAATTCTCCTGGGCAATTTAAGCCCATTACTGTTTTTCTTCTCTTCAACAGAGACAAATATTTGCATGGGAATGCGAGCCTGGGCCTCCTCTGGTAGTCATACATCCCAAACGCTGTTGCCTTTTAATCCAGCTTTCCTCCCTGAGGATGTTGCTGTTGCTATGTCTCATGTCCTCCAGATGAGTTTGCTAGAGTAGGCATCTATAGTTAGAAAGAAGATGGGCTTTCAATTAATGGCATAGCAATTCAGAAGTGAGCAGCAGTTTGGGGACGAGGCTGAGATTTGTTGGCAAGGAGGGCTTTACTCATCCGAAACTTGGCATTAGTGTCCCAAACCTCAACCCTGGATCAGCTGGGACAGCAGAGGCTTAAGGCAGGGTTAATGACTCTCTTTTACGGAGGTGTTTTGGTTGGTTTTGTTGGAGTCCAGCATGCCACTCCTGTTGCATGGGTCCAGCTCAGCAGGACTAGCTCGGCTATCTCTGGTTTTTATAGCAAACGCACGCCATATGTTGAGCTCCCAAGCCCTAACAGACACGCTCCGAGCTGCTGCGCCTGGGTTCTCTTCTTAGAGCTGGTCCTGACCTGTTGTTTTGTCTTACAGTCACTTCACTTCCCTCCTCAACTGAAACACAATCCGTAAAATACAGTTCTGACAAAGCTTTTGTGAAGCTTAGCTGAAAATTCATTGCCCCTTTTGAGACTCTCGTGCATCGCTATTCAGTCTTATTTTGACTGCATGGATCCTGGGAGCGTGGTGAAGAAACGAAACAATGGAGAACTACACGAGTAAGGTAACATGCAGTAAATGTGTTCTTCCATTCCCAGTTTTAGCGTTTGGGGAAGCCCTTTCATTCCCCATTCATCAAATCAAATCTGATTTCTGAGCGTGTCTCCTGCAGGACCTCTCTGATTTTTTGGTACGTGCAACTGTGGGTTCATGACCTGAGTCTTCTCAAACTGCACAAAAGGACCTCGTGCTGCTTGCGATGCTGGGATGTGTCTTGCCTGGCCTCCAGCTGCCTCTCCAAGAAAGCACTGGTCCTTTGGAGGTCCTATGTTGGGCTGACGTGCCCTAGGCAGGTGTCTCAAAGGGTGCCAGGCATCTATATTTAGGCAACTGAAGCCTCTGTGTTTTCTGATCTGAGACTTGCACGTGAGCGTTAGAAAGCAATTACTAGACTGTAAATGAGAGCAAGCCTTCTCTAGCTCGGGCTGTGCTGTTGGGAGAAATTGGGTCAGCGAGGTGCTTGTCTCTGCCAGAAGTCCTTGTTGCGTAAAGTTTCCTTCTAGAGCCACTTGTGTGATTATTCCTAATCTGGTTTGATTAAACTGATCAAGGTTACAAAAATGTTTACAAGTAGCCTCACTCTTTTTTTTTTTTTTTTTTTTTTTTTTTTGGGGGTGCTGGTGGTGCACGAGAGGGTGTAAGGGCTGAAGTGGGAAGGCAGAAGTTGTTAGTGGGACTGGAGTAGGAGCTGGCAGAGAGCTTTTTCCACTGGCAGAGCTGCTTGCAGAGCACAAATCTGCTGCTGAAAGGCAGGAACTTCTCAACACAATGAATTGGCAGCGAAGAGCCGAATTGTGCCATCTCCTTCAACTTTTGCCTGCGAGTGAGACCTTCAGTTGACCTTGATAATGAACCACGCTCTTCTGCAAGAGGAAAGGAGCTGGAAGCTGGCGCTGCTGAGCACCGCGCGCTGCCGGGCAGGGATGTTCTGTGCCAAGCGCTGTTTTGTCATACGTCGAACTGCCCGTGGAGGTGTCAGAGGCAGAGAAGCTGCTGCTTTGGTCTTAAAAGACCACACATGAGCAACGCGTAAGCCCCGTGTGCCGTGCCGGCTGGCGTTGCTGCCCCAGCCCTCGTGCATGGTGAGCGTGGAAGTTACCGATCACGCCGCTGTCAGTTTAAATGCACTTTGTGGGGGATTATAACGCAGGGCTTGTAATCATGCATGTCTTGTTGTGCCTCTGTTGGATGTTGTGACAAGGTTGCTTCACGGCAGAAAGGAGGGTCCCAGACGTAAAGCCAAGAATGCACCACCCCCCCCCCCCCCCGCCTCGCCCCAACTTGCTTAAACGATGCATACAACGCCAAAATGAACTTTGTTAGTAGGAAAAAAACTTTTATCGGACAATAACACAGCAAGTATAGACACTAAAATTTGTCTTTGGTAGTTTAATCTGCTTTTATAGATGTAATGGCCAAAATACTAATTCTGTAAAGCTTATAGAAATGATATTCACTTCCCAGTAATCTGATTTGTGGATGCTTTGGGAGGGTGCCTTCTTCGTTGTCAAGGTTTGCTTTCTCCTCTTTCTTGTGCTGCTGAGAGGGTAAGCAGCACAGCAAGAGAAGAGCGGTGTCCAGTAGAAAGCGCTCATCTCCAAAACTGTCGTACTCGTGATGGAGATGGTCTTCATCTCGCAGCGCTTTGGGAGTGGGGAGTGAGACCTGGCCAAACCGCGGTCTTTTGAGTTCTCTCTGAAAAGATGGGGCAATGTGCGTGGTTTTTGACTTGGTGTCATAGCTTTTACATTGAATGGTGAGAGGGCAATAGAAGTTTTTGAAGCAGGGGATAATTTGCACCAAAAATACTGGTGTCTTGTATCTAGTTCAGGAACCACTTCTTCCCCTCTCTCCTGCAATCCGTAGATGAGTACTGAAACAGAAGTCGACCCTTTCTGGGATTTGGTGGTTCAGGTAGTCTTTTCAGTCCAGCACTGGCTTTGTAGGGTGGTTTGTGCCTCTTGCCTTGTCCTGGTATTCCGGTCTTTAAGTTCTTTGTAAAAGAGGTGTGTGAACCTCATGAGGTTCAACAAGGCCAAGTGCAAGGTCCTGCACCTGGGTCGGGGTAACCCCCAGTATCAGTACAGGCTGGGGGAAGGAAGGATGGAGAGCAGCCCTGCCCAGAGGGACTTGGGGGTGCTGGGGGGTGAAAAGCTGGACATGAGCCGGCCATGGGCGCTGGCAGCCCAGAAGCCAACCCTCCCCTGGGCTGCATCAGGAGAAGCGTGGCCAGCGTCGAGGGAGGGGATTGTGCCCCTCTGCTCTGCTCTGGGGAGACCTCCCCTGGAGCCCTGCGTCCAGCTCGGGAGCCCTCAGCACAAGAAGGACATGGACCTGTTGGAGCGGGGCCAGGGGAGGGCTACTAAAATGCTCCGAGGGCTGGAGCCCCTCTGCTATGGGGCCAGGCTGGGAGAGTTGGGGGTGCTCAGCCTGGAGCAGAGGAGGCTGCGGGGAGACCTGATTACGGCCTTTCAGTACCTAAAGGGGGCCTATAGGAAAGATGGGGAAAATCTTTTTAGACAGGACAAGGGGTAATGGTTTTAAACTGAAGCAGGGTAGGTTTAGACTGGATCTAAGGAGGAAATTCTTTACAACAAGGGTGGTGAAACCCTGGCAGGGGTTGCCCGAGGGGTGGTAGAGGCCCCATCCCTGGGAACATTCCAGGCCAGGTTGGACGGGGCTCTGAGCAACCTGATCTAGTTAGTGGTGTCCCTGCTCCCTGCAGGGGGGTTGGACTAGATGACCTCTAGGGGTCCCTTCCAACCCAAAACATTCTATGATTCTACACCGATGCTGGGACTGGTAGCGTCTTGTGTTCTGCAAATGCAATGTCTGGGCTCTGGCGTGATTACCGCTCGCGTGTGGTGCGGTGCTGATAGAGGCCATAATATAAAAGATACTTTCCAAAAGACAAGGATTTTGCATATCAATAATATCCCTGCTTTGCTTTCACACAATGCTTTTTCTTCTGTTTTCATGATTATTCTACCCACCCTGTCGCTTGGGGTGGTGGCTTCCAGGGTGTTGCTGTGGCAGGTGCCTCTGCATCTGCGTGATAAATCACGCTTTAATTTGGCTTTTTCACAGTCTGCTTGGCCTTACTCTGTTGGTCACCTCGAGTTTATACTGTATTTCTCTGGTGAGGCCAAAACGCCTCTCTTGCGTTGGGTGGGAGGTTGGACTGATGATGCAGTTTGGTGTAGAATAGGGATAACAGCTGAGGTTCTGTACGTTTCTAATTGTTTGACCCTGCTTTTTTTTAAAAAAAAGAAGAAATTAAAAAAAACCCAAACCACAAGCCAGAAGGTGCTTTGACTGTTGCTGAACTGCTCTACTGCCCCAGGTCGGTGGTGTTGCCCGAGAGCCTGAGGTCCCGCAACCTGTTCCCCCCACCCCAAGGCAGCATCAACTCCTCTCTCTCCATCCCTGAACAACCATCTGCTCAACTTATTTTTAAACCCTGATGAACAGGGTTTCCAGTGTCCCAGCGTGCTTTGTCCCAGGGTTTTGACTGCCTTCAGGTGCACTTTATTGCAAAATCTAACCTAGTTCTTTGCATTTGATCTGCTCTCATCCTTCCCGTAACACCTCTGCTGAACTCCTCCCCTTCCTCCCTCGTTAAGGTAGCGGAGGGCTTTTCCCTGGCTCTGAGCTCCCCGTGTCCTCGCCAGCCCTTTCTTTTCAAATCTAACCCCAATTCCTTTGGCTCTTCCTGGGCCGATAAATCAGGTGCCATGGCAGGTGGGCTGGTGTGGAGCGTTCGGTCCCTCCTGCCTCTGCTCTGATCCCGTTGTACTTGTGCTGCCGATTTTGACTTTTCCTTGGACCACTACCACGCGCTTGCCTTTATTGACCGCTTGACTTCTGGAAACACTTCTAGTTTCTCCAGATCTTTGGCTGCCGCTTTCCAGAAGGCTTGCGACTCCCTTCACTTCGGGGTTACCAACATATTTTAAAAGTACAGTTTGCATTATATTTTCCAGTGTGCTAATAAAACCGCTGAAGAATACCAGGCCCAGAACAAATGCACGTAGAAGCCCTGTTGAAAAGCTCCTTCTGGTTGAGGCAAGTCATTGCCAAGAAATGTCAGTTTGGGGATGGTTTTCGAGTAGTGTATGCATGTGGCTTATGGTAATGTTCTGTGCAGCGTTCCTTCTGGAGTGAGAATACCCACCGGGGCCGTGCCAGGACTGCTGAAATCAAGGTGTTCCCAGCTCTTAAGCCAGGCTTATCTTGCCAAATAACATAGCGGTGCTCTTCAGAAACTGCTTCCTTGCCTACTCTCTTGTGGTAGTGGGGTATTCCTGATGTCTTGCTGAATTTTGCAGTGATTGGAATGATTTCTGTCGTAGACTGAAAATGTGGTGGTGGTGTGTGCAAGATAAGTGGGTCTAAGTAGGAAAAGTACATGTGGGAATGCTTTCGAAACTATAATAATGGAAAATATTTATGAGTAAACATTTTGTATGTCTCCAAAAAAGAAAAAAAGTTGCTTCTTTCTCTTGTATTCGGGACATAAATGTAAACCTACATGGGTGATACGGCAAAACAGAAAATTTAATTGGAGAATGAAAACAAGAAGCAAATTCTACACTTGCTCTTCCACTGAGATAATTTCAGGTGTAAGACACAAAACAAGGGGGGTGTCTTTGGTGTGCAGCTTGCTAATGCTGTGGCAGTACGGGGGTAAACTTTGTGAAACACAAGGCTCGAAGCTGCGAACTCTGCCAGTTAAGGTATTAAACAGGTATTAATCTTGCAAACTTTCCTTGACCTTTTTTCCATGGAGCTGTTGCACCACTCTTGAAATATTTTTTTTTTTTTTTGCATTGCTCAGTAGTTAATTTGTTTATTACAAAAGTTAGAATAAGATTAAACAAACTGCTAATGCTTTTATGTAGCTTAATGAGAAGAAAATGTTTCTGAGGGATTAAAACCACTACAGAAGTTTAAAGGGGAAAAAAATAAAATAAAATTGAAGTCCACAGCAGACTCAGGAATTTGTTCCACTTATTAATTGAAAACAAAAGCAAGTCACTTCTGTTCCGCTGTCCCCAGAATGTCCTCCTTGCATTGTTCCAGATCTCTTTCATTTCGCCCCCAGAGATTTCCCTCCTCTGTACTTTCAGCTGAATTTATTTGGGTTACTTCTGAGAGTCCCCATCCTGCAGGCAGCTCTCCTCAGGAATGAAGTTGCAGGGTCAGCCTGGCGGGTTGGTCCGAGACCTCTTGTTAACCCGTTGAGCGTGGGACATAGGGAGGACCTGCGAAGCTAGTTCCAAAATATTTTCTAGCAGTCATTTATGTATGTGTGGTAATTTTAAGCTCCTCTGGCGTTCTTTCAGCGTGTATATGGTGTCTGGCATAGGACCTGCCAGCCTGAGAACAGCCAGATGAAGCGTCCAAAGCACGGCTGGAGAAGAACGTAGGTTGTGTTGGTGCTTGGTGGCAGGACCCAAGATGTCCACAGCCTCTCACCGCGCTTTCAGAAGATTCGTAGCTGAGCTTCTTGTCTCTTTGGGTCTTCCCTTGGGCTGTATTCCCCAAAGCTCTGCTCTTTCCCCAGTTTTTGCTCTTGTGGGTGATGAAGCGATTGAAAACGCAGTAGCGTGTCCAGCGCAACGTGGGGGCTGAGTACAGGCAGAGTCGAGTGAGGCTCTGGGATGCGGGGGGAGTACGAAGATGTGAAAGGCTCAACGTCAACGCATCGTGCTTCTGTGTGAGCCCCTGCTCACTTTCTGCTGCTTGGAAAATGGAAAAGGCACCTGAGCAGCCGGCTGTGCCACGAGCCCGCGCCTGCGGCATCCCCCTTGTCAACAGTTTGGCTGTTTGGTGTGGGCCGGGGGGTGGTTGCCCCTGTTTTGGGGGATAAACTCTGCGATAATGCAAGGCTCCAGATGGGAGCTCCTGATGCATTTGCCTGTTAAGGCTTTCCTGGAAAGATTTTTCCAGTTGACCTTTTGGAGAAAAAAAAAAAAAAAAAAAGCAGTGGATTTTTTAAATGAATGCAGAAATTGTGAAACCTAACAATACAATCCAAGAACTTTTTAAAGTCATCTTAAGTGGTTTTGTTTAGTGAGTGTGCTTAAAAAATGTAAACCAGACAAATCTGTCACTGAGCATAGTCCTCAACCGGAGAATTACAGCCAGCTCTGGAGTTATAAGATAAGTGCATGTGGGACAGACCTCTCTTTCTCAGACTTTTTTAATCAAAAGGCATTTTGTGGGTGCGGCTTATTACTAAAGCTATCTGACCAGCAATGTTTTATAGCAAAGCAAAAAAAAAAAAAAAAAAGGCAGCCTCAAGGATCATTTTCTATAGTGTTGTCACAGTGCTTCCTTATTTAAAACCAAGAGAATGAACAGCCCAAACCCGTTCTAATTTTTTTTTTCCTTTATTTTTGCATTGTGTGCTGTCATGATTATTAGTGGGCATAAATACACATGTAAGATTTCTTTTCTTTCTAGAAATTTTTTTTGCTCATCACCTTCTAATGTCTTCTGAATTACTGGTCACTTCAGGACAGTCAACTGAAGATCCAGAAAGAGCTCCAATTAGCGTTTGAACTGGGAGAGACGTTACTAGGAGCAGGGTGTATGTGCAGATGAAATGAGGTAGAGGGGAGCAGCCAGAGAGACCTGTAGATCCAGAATAAGGCAGGGGGTGTCCCGAAGGTTTGGTAGGCAAACAGTGGGAAGTATAATGCCCCAGATGTGGTAATCCTGAGAGGGAGGAGATATGTCCTGAAGGTGCTCAGTTGAGCAGATAAGGTGAGAACTTGGTCTTGAGAAAGCTGGGAGTTGCTAGGTAGATCATAGTGCACAAACGTTGAGGATATGGGAGCACAAGGATGATTTTCCGAGGGTGATGCCATAGCTCAGGCAGCGGCAGAAACAGCTGAGGAAGGTGGCTCAGAACTAGAGCCAGGGAACCAGACATGATGATGGTAGAGTTTGGGACTTGAGGTGCGTTTTGACGTGATTGCAGGGGTTAGATTTGTTCTTCTTGCAATCAAGCAGAGTCCCTACGCTGTTTATTTTGAGCTAAGAGTCACTGCGTTGTCACCGTAGTCCGCTTGTGTGATGATGGTCAATACAGAGCAAGAACTTGGCATGCCATAACTTTGGAGTTGACATCCTGCAACTTTGGAGCGTGTTGTGGTTTGGTTTGGGTCTTGCTTGGCTGTTGCCCGTTTGTGTGTGTTTTAGAGGGAGGATGGAAGTGGAGGATGCTGGTTCTGCAGTGGAGGGAGGGTTGGGGATAAATAGGAGAGCTTGGAAGGGAAGATACAGAGTTTAGTTTAAACAGTAGCTTAGAGCTGACCCTTAAGAAGCTGGTTTTGTTTGGTTTGGGGTTTTGTGGTTTTTTTTTTTTTTTTTTACACTAGAGTGGCTAAAAAAAAATATTAATAAAAGGGTTTCAGTCATTGGACCTCCATGTCTTAGGCTAGTCATCTGCAGAGGACCTTTGCCTAGACTTTGTAAGTAATTTTGAGATATTTTTTTTTTTTTCTCCGTCGACAGATGCCTCTGTAAATGCTGATGGTATTTTCCTTTGAAGGCAAACACATTTATTTGGCACCTGTAATTACTGTTGTGGAGGTTTTTTAATTTTAAATTTATGCTTGAATGAAAAGACAACTCATCTAGATTTATTTGCTTCCTGTATGTGAGTTATCTTTGAGCTAAGGGTTCGTTAGAGCGGAGGTGCCTGGTTGAGTTTCAGGAGGGACCCTGCAAAGAGGCTGTGCAGCACTAGATGGCACTCTGTCACCAGCTTTCATGTTCTACCAGCACAGCTCTGCTAAGCTGGAAGGCAAAACCTCTGGCATCATGCTAGTAGTGGCACCCATATAATTTTAGGAAGCTATGTCTCTCTTTCCCCTTTAGCACCAAACAGCTTCTACCTTGGAATTAAGAAGGCAATATGGTCACCTCTGAAGACTTCGACTCTTGGGGACTGTGCTGTTTTACACTGAGTTCTAAACAGCCTTAGAAAAGATTTGGCGATTTTGGCCATTGAGAATGGTTTACTGAAACTGTATAATTGAAATTGCTAGGGCAGGTTTTAAAGCATGATAAGTAAGTAGACTTCCTCCAGCTTTTAGTCCTGTCTTGGTATTTTTTGTATTACTTTGAGACCTTTGTGGATGGAAGAGGTGGGATTCTCCAAAGTGACTTGTGATCACACTGAAAGATCACACCGCTTTCTGCAGGCAGAAAGATTCAACGTGTCTGGTTGGATTTATCGAGTTCTGGTTCTTTCTGAAGCATTGCTTGTCACTGCTGCCATTAGTAATTTTATTTATGTTTTGTTACTCTTTCAGCTTGTTACAGCTCTGTCATTCCCCATCTTTTATGTCTAATTGCTGCATGGAGCTCAGTGTGTAATTAATTTAGCCTTACTTTCTGACGCCGTACAAGCTCAGACTCCATAAAGCTCACTGCGTGCTTAATTCTTTTGGATTGGGAGAGAATTCAGGTTTGGGAGTTAACACTGCTCCTTAAAGTACTAAAACTTCCCAAAGACAGATCTAAGGGTGGGATTTCTGCGTCGGGTTAGAAAACACCTATGTTTACTATAAACCCCCCCAAGCAAACGACCCTCTGAAAATCCCACGCCATTCCAGGGCATGACAAAATCCCTTTGCTTTCTAGAAATGACTTTTGCTTATTTTGCAGTCGTGCTCTATTGCTTCTGCACCAGCGGCTCGTTCTGCAGCCGAGGGAGTTGCCTTCTAGACGGCTTTACAAACCAGTTGGAAATAATCATCATTGCCAGACCGCGTGCGCTGGTAATGGACAGAACACAAAGTGGTTTAACGTGGCGATTCAAGCCTCTCTTCCCAGTTGCGTGGAATTTAAGAAAATATGAAGGATAAATTTTTTTTATAGTGGTGGTGTTTTTTTTTTTTTTTTTTTTTTAAATTCCACCCTTAACTTTAACGCTAGTGTTTTTGTTTGGTTGTAGCAGAGATTACCTGTTACCTGCAGCTTGTGCGCATGGTATCTTGGCTTGGGGTAGCCTTGACAATTTGGGTAGCCTTCAGCTGTGTTGGCCTTCCAGCAACACTGCTAATTGTGCTGGCAAAACCAGGGATGAAGAGGGGAATGGATTTTGGCAGCTGTGTAGGTGATGCTTCCCCGTTTGTAGATTTTACTCCAGGCGTGTGGAGAACACCCAGTAAATTGTCCAAGAGGAGTGCTCGGTGTTAGAGCGTACGAGAGCAGGTAGTGATCAGAGATGGCTGAGCTCAAAGCTAGAGCACGAAGGCTTTGTTTCAGGTGATTCGGCGCTGGCTGGGCTGTGTTGTAGTCTCTGAGGGAACATCAAGGTGGAAAAAGAAAAAGAAAGGCTGGAATAGAAAGACTTTCAGACCTGAGTTTGGTGCCTGGTGTATGCCAATAAAAAGCAGAACTATCCCTTTATCACAAGAAGCGTTTTTCAAAGCTCATATTTCGGCTATTTCTTGTAATGACAGTGACAGATAGCGGAATCTTGACCAACGTTGGCATCTTCTTTTTAGGTCTGTCTATGATGGAGAAGAACACGGTCGTTTCATGGAGAAACTGGAAGCACGAATCAGAAACCATGATCGTGAGATTGAGAAAATGTGCAACTTCCATTACCAGGGCTTTGTGGACTCCATCACGGAGCTGCTGAAAGTTAGAGGAGAAGCTCAAAAACTGAAGGTAAGAGAAAGCCATCTAACCGTGGTCCTGGGCACCCAGCTCTAGGTGGCCCTGCTTGAGCACGGGGCTTGGACCAGATGACCTCAGGTTGGACCTTCCAACCTCAACCACTCTGGGATCCTGTGAAACCAGGTGAATGTCTCCTCCTTTTGTCTAGAGCATCTCTCTTTAGAGGAAAAAAATATAAAAATCAATAGGTATGTCTTCATTCTTCCTGTAGCAGTAGGTCAGTCACTTGAAGTTTGACAGTTATTTGGGTAAACTGGAACAGTGTGGTACGGTAAAAGCACAAGAGCTTAAAGCGAAGCCTGTTTTGCATTAGGAAACACGTGCTTTTCCTGGTATGCCTCATACCAATTTCTTAAGCAAAAATCAGCTCTACGGTCAGCATGTGTCTGCTGTGGCAGTATCTACTCTAGTGCCCTGTCTGACGTTAAATTCTCATTACAGGTAGCGTGGTGTCCGAGACAAATCAGCAAAGAGTCTGCAGGTCTGACTCTGCTGCGGGCAAGAGGTGTCTGCCCAGTGTTGGCAAGTGAAACGTTAATATTAAAAAAGCAAATCAACATCAGAGCATTGTAAGGTGTTGAGGTGTAAGCAGGAACAGCAGTGAACAACAACGACTAATTTCACTAAATCCTGACAGACCGTGTGAACAAGCGTACAGCTTGATTCTTTTCCAGTAGCATCTCCACGTTTGGTTGGCTGAACTAGAAGGTAAAATGGTTAGAGCTGGCAATGAAGGAAATAAAATGGTTACAGCAGAAAGGTGGGAGAAGGGTAGAATTTACCTATTTCTTGAAAAACTGTGTTTAGTAGTAAGTGGGAAAAGCCAGCTGTAGGATCAGGACGTGGGTAAGTGGTGGGAAGGAAACTCGTTAGGTTTCTGAGGAGAAAAAGGACCTAGAGGTTGGAGGCGTTCCTACGTGCAGGGACCAGGTGGGCTTGTAGTTGAATCTTGGCTGCTGTGCCTTAAAATACAAATATTCCCCAATTTGGGACATATAAAAAACCCCACAGCAATGCCTTAATCGGTGTCAGAGTTCAGAGCACCTTCTTCATTTTCCTACACAAGTTAGAACAGAGGCAGGGGAGACTGCTGTGCCATCCCTGGCCGCAGCAGCGAGGTGTGACCTTGGTTTGAAAACTGAAAGCAACCTCCCAGAACACTCACTTAGCGAATGGGGCTGAGTTGTGTGGCACCCAAAAAGGTGTGGACCGTCTCCGGAGACCAGCACAGCAAGTCCTTGTGGCTGAGTGGAGTTCAGAAGGACCTTTTGGGGAGTCCAGGAGCATGGGAGACCGTTCAGTGGGCATTAGAAAAGATGAAGTTATAAGTAACGGCCGGTGGGAAATCTCAGAAAAGCGAGTTTTCTAGAAAAGAAGGAAGAACTCTAACTTCAGTGTGCTGACTGCTGCTTTTCATACATTTATTTATTTGCTTAAAGCTACCTCTGGCATTTCCTACCAGGCTTCCAGCTGTACACACACAGGTCTCCATCCCACATGAACACATTCTGGGGGGCTATGTCCCGACGCCAGATACACCCGTATTACTACAATGACATTTTCCATGGCAAGGATTCATCCAGCAGTTGATTGCAGGATGAGGCCATTGGAAATACCATGAAAGAAGTCTTTTTTTCTTCTTTTTTTTTTTTTTTTAAAGCTATTGTTTCTAGCCAAGAATTCCACATTGTTTGTTTGCAAAGGCTTGTTGCTGTTTCCCATTCTACAAACAGCTACTTTGTTGGTGGCACACTGTGAAGTCCATCTCTGTACCCTCAGGATCTCTCTTGATTTCCATTACTATGTGATCTATAAAACGGCACATGGGAAAAATATACACAGAAACTTATTTGAGAAATACTGAGCCCTCTTTGTAAGGGTTTCCCCAGGGAATCATCCATGGGTCCAGTGGTGAGAGTGTGTTTCGTTCCAGCTATTCATTCTCTGTTTGATCTTGGTCTTTTTCTCAATAGCGCTGGTCTTTGAACATACGTGCAACCAGCAATAAAAGAAATGCCCTCTGTGTTGCATCTCTAGTATGTAACTGCACTTTTAGCTGTGGGGTATTGTGTATAACATCAGGCTCGCAGAAATATTGGCGTTTGTTGTTTTAAGAGCGCGCATGCTAAACACGAGCTGGATGCGCGTTCTCTTCCCCCGTTCATGTGTGATGTGGCTGCCCTCTTCCCCCTGTACTGTAATGCTATATTTCAGATGGCCCCAAGGCAACTTAAAGCATGATCAGGGCTGTATCGCTGTGCTTTCTGCCCTGCTTCTACGCCCTGCGAAGGGCTGGATCTTTATCTTCTCCATCAGCAGAGGAGCAACTCTGCAGCCCATTTCTGCACTATGCAACGTTGCGTTGTTTTCAAGAGATGCTGGGTCACTGATTAATGATCTATATACAGATAAAAAAGTAAGTTAATGGAAAATACATGGGATACATTTTGGAAAAGGCATCTCCTTGATTTGGATGATGTTTAAACCCTAAAATTTTTTAAACAAAACCTTCTTTTTGCATTTGCTTACTCTGTTTTAAACTGTACAGCTTCAGTATGGCAATTCTCTTTACTTTTCTTACATGGTTTCAAAGGAAAATCTTGTTGCTTTGGGTTTTTTTGTGTTACACATCTTAAACCATCTCATATCTCGCACTGCATGAATGTTCTTCCTCATTAGGAAGCGAGCAGTGTGATGTTGACCTGTTCTCAAACCTGTAAATGTGCTGTACTGGCCCTTGGAAACCATGTACCAGTCCGGCTGTTCCATCCCCTAAAGGTTCCAGTGGAAATTAAAAGGTCAAAGATAGATTATGCATTAGGATGGTTCAACTTGGAAAACACGACTCGAGGTGCAACGGAGAAAGGATCACAGAGTCGCAGGGCTGGTAGCAACTCAAGGAATCGCCTGGTCTATCTTTTTTCAATAAAGCAAGTTCTGCTTCAGCTGTGTCATTCCTGATGGATTTTTGTCTAACGTCTTCTAACGTTAGCCCTTCCCAGGTACCCCTGTCCTTCCTTCTCTAGGAAACTTGAGTTATGTAGTTGAAAAGTCTTTTTTTTTTTTTTTTTTTTGTAGGTCGTCTACTTTTTGACCTGTCAGGCACAAAAGAGAGATTATTCTTTCTTGGTTTTACAGCAGTCTTCTACAGGTTGGAGGTTGTAGGAATGTTCTTCTCTGGTCTTGGCCCCTGTAAGATGGGTAGCCCCAGTCCATCCTGAAGCGTCGTGCTTTCCAGGCATCTTTACCATTTTTACTTTCCTGCTCTGAAGTCCTTCCAATTGACAGGGCTTGGGGTGTTTTTTTTTGTGATAAGCATGGTTTCTAAGCTGGGACAGGCAATCAGCCACCACTGAAATGGTGTAGAAGGGTTATTTCCCATAGGGATTAGATAAACAGTGGGAGAACGGCTGCAGTGGTGGATAACGAACCCAGGCTTGGGGTGCACCCTCCAGACTGGGAAGTTGGTAAGGGACTTGCTTGAAGGATGGGTCCGTAGTCACCCTCCCTTCCTTAGGGAGGGTGGAAATCAGCGGTAGGTGGGTGCTGGAGGGAGGGATGGAGTCAGCGCAGCTGTGCGGGGTCCCAGTGGTGCCTTTCCTGTCCATTCCCAGGATTCCTCCCCAGCGCCCTTTGCTCCCCTCCCTCATCGCTCCGACACGCTCTAGCTGATAGCAGGGTGATGTTTAAAACCCCCCAAACGAATGCGCTGCTCCGTGCCACGTGTTCCGTACGGAGATGAACGAATTAATGACTTGAGCATCCTGTAAGCCCCTTGCGTGATCCCATCGTCTCATTCTTCACACGTGCCCACCTGTTGGCTGTCCCCCCTTGCTGTCCGTCTGTCTTAAATTATAAAATTTCCCTGTCTGAAAAGCTTCAACATGTCTACAGAGAGTCTATATAAACAATCATCTTTTTTTTTTTTTTTTTTTTTTTTTCCAGTGTAGACCTTAAGAACAAACCAAAACACAACCCTCCAGCCCCCTGAAAGCTCTTAGTGTGCAAGGGCAGAGCACACTCTTGCTTTTTGCTTTAGCTGGGATTGATACGCAATTTTAATAGACGACTAGTCCAGCCTTGGCATTATTTTAGGAGCAGTTTTAAATTACCCTACATGGATTCCTTTTTCCTGGTGGGATTTTCAGGATATAAGCAAATAAAATAATCTTTGGAAGAGATGCTGTGCTCCTGCTCATAAAATCTCCATACATCATAAAGGAAATGAGCAGTTTTTGCAAAGGGCAAGCAGCCAGGAGAGCTGAAGCTACTGCAGAAGGGGGAGCAATACGATGCAGATGCTGTAAGAGAAATTGTGCAGGGGGAGATGATGGGATGACTCCTCTTCTGACATCCTGGTAAGCTCAAAAACCAGCATGGCCAGGGTTAAAACACAAGGAAGCCTGTGAGGCTGGGTGGCTCTGCTCGTTGAAGCAACACCAACCTCTCGGCACGAGACCTCCTGTTGAAATTTGGACCGGTCTGGGAAATCGTTGTTGCCCAATATCTTTCAGTAGTCAGGAGGAAACAAATTGGATCCTGAATGAATTTTGTATATATTAACCCAAAACTCCCCTCCTATTGTAACTGGTTGCCTTGTGGTGCGCTCAGAAAGGAACAAGGTGGCTGTGGTCTTCTGAATCCACCTTGAAGCTCGTCCTGCTTTCCTCTGCTGTTGCTGCTGCTCCGCGCAGCACCCGCGTTCTGCCGGATGACTGGAGAGCATCCCATGGCGTTCCTTCACTAGTGATAACCTCATTACCAATTCACCTTGTTTCTCCAGTTATTGAAAAGTGCCAGGACACGGAGATCTGGAGTTGGTTTGTGTGATCTTATGCTCCTGAATATACTTTGAGAGCTCCGAGTCGCTGCTCATGCTGTTGTCCAAGCTCTGTTACGGATTTTGCCTATAGTATGAGCAGAACCGAAAAGACAGAGGAACTAGTTCATAAAATTTGATGATGCCGGCTGAAATCCAGCAGCAGCTTCTGCTGTACAGTTAAGCCTGGGTAAAACTGGAAACCTCTGAGACAGCTTACAGAGATGAGCCTGGAAATCCCAGAATCCCAGCATGGCAGGGGTTGGCAGAGCCCTCGGGAGCTCCCCCAGTGCCACCCCCCTGCCCAAGCAGGCTCACCCAGAGCAGGGGGCACAGGACAGCGGCCAGGCGGGGGTTGAAGATCTCCAGAGAAGGAGACTCCACAGCCCCCCTGGGCAGCCTGGGCCAGGGCTCGGGCGCCCTCACAGTCAAGAAGTTCTTCCTCCCGTTCACCTGGAACCTCTTCTGCTTCAGTTTGTGCCCATGGCCCCTTGTCCTGGCGCTGGGCACCACTGAGAAGAGTCAAATGTTTACAACTCGAGTTGCTGTGAAAAGAGCGTTCAATGGGGAAAAAAAAAAAAAAAAGTAGTTTTATGGCATGTTGGTCTCAGCCTGACGTGAGGCACCTGAACTCTGAGCAGCCCTCCTCTGCTGGTATTTCTCTTTAGTATTGGCTACTTTTGCTAAAGACCTGAAGCTGGGCGTGTTTACTTGAAAGTGTGTTGAATTTTTTGCAGCTCTCCCAGCTGGTCTGGAAAAGATGGTATCTCTGCTTACAAACCTTCTCCTGTCTGAACTTGAATGAGTGTTTGGGAGAATTCCCAAAGTCATCTTTCTATTTGTTGTCTAAATAACGCGTAAGATGCTTATTTTCTATCCCCACGAGTCTAAAAACCAGCTTTGTTCTCGTGTGTGTCTTCACAGAGTCAAACTGGTGCCTAGAGCCGTGAAGGGCTGAACTACTGTGGTCTTGTTAGTCCAGGGAACCTACACGTTTGCAAAGTGGGAAATGTTTGAACTGTGAGCCCCAGCTTGGTAGGATAATACAGAGTATTTATTTATTACTTACAGAAAGGTTTAGTAAAGACAATGCATACCTCTTTTATACCAGGTATATGCTAGGTATATAAAAATACGTTTTTATACCAGCCGGGAGGAGGGAGATGCAGCTGAAGATCTACCAGAAAGTTTTTGAACTTTTTAGGTAAAACCCCTGTTGAAGAGTTCTTTTTTTGCTGTGCTATTAAGGAGTTAGGAGCTAATTGTGATCTGGTTGGTGTTGGGGAGGGGAAGTTTAATTCGTCTACCACTCAGGTAAAATGACTTTTAAGATGAAAAGCCACATGAGCATCTGCTACAAAATTTGATGTGTTAGGACTGCAGTGTTTCGAGGCTGCCATGCAATAGTATTAATTCCCGTTGCCTTTTACTTCTCTCTAGCAGCAGGGAAGAAAATCCTTGGTGTTCGTTGTCTGGCCGTTGGCATCCCAGATTGGCAATGGCTATTAAATCGACTAAGAAACAGTTGCATGCCATGCAGGAGAAAGTGGTGTGAAAAGTGATGGTGTTGATGTACAATTTCTTTTTTTTTGTGAAAAATGTTGCCCTGATTTACATGTGGATGTGCTTTGTCTTTTTTTTTCCCCCCCCCAATATCCCTGCAGAATCAAGTGACGGACACCAACCGAAAGCTGCAGAATGAAGGAAAAGAAGTGAGTGATCCATTCATCCGTTCTGTCTGGTTTTTGCTTTTCCATTATTTGGCTGCGCTCGCCAGTGGGAAATTACACGGAGCGTCAGGATTGCTCAGGATTAACTGATAACGTACACGGCGTTGCTATTCAAGAGTGCATTGATTCCTGCATTTTGCTTTTCTCCATGAAAGATGAGTTGTGTGAGAGTGTTGGGAAGTAATGTTTCTTTTTTACTACTAGTGGATTGAAAACTAGTGGGGGAGGCAAAGCCTGGGAAAGCAGGAGAGACTTGAAGAAATAATAACAGAGTTGTGGGCTTGCTCCTGCAGCCCCGAGTGGCGTGAATGGGATCGTTCATAGCAATATTGCATTGAAAGCAGCATGGGCAGAGGTCGAGGGAGGGGATTGTGCCCCTCTGCTCTGCTCTGGGGAGACCTCCCCTGGAGCCCTGCGTCCAGCTCGGGAGCCCTCAGCACCAGGAGGACATGGACCTGTTGGAGCGGGGCCAGGGGAGGGCTACTAAAATGCTCCGAGGGCTGGAGCCCCTCTGCTATGGGGCCAGGCTGGGAGAGTTGGGGGTGTTCAGCCTGGAGCAGAGGAGGCTGCGGGCAGAGCTGAGTGCGGCCGCTCAGGGCTTCAAGGGGGCCCAGAGGAAAGGGGGGGGACAAGCTTTTTAGCAGGGCCTGTAGCGATAGGACAAAGAGCAATGGTTTTAAACTAAAAGTGGGGAGATTTAGACTGGACATTTTTTATGATGGGGGTGGTGAAACCCTGGCAGGGGTTGCCCAGGGAGGGGGTGGAGGCCCCATCCCTGGAGACGTTCAAGGCCAGGTTGGACGGGGCTGTGAGCAACCTGATCTGGCTGAGGATGTCCCTGCTCCCTGCAGGGGGGTTGGACGAGATGAGCTTTGAAAGTCCCTTCCAACTCAAACCATTTGGTGATTCTGTGAATATGAGCTGGAGAGTCTGGCTCTTGCTTCATAGTGCAGTCCAGCAGCAATTAAAGTCAGGGTGGGTTTTAAGCTGCATAGGTAAAGGCATTGAGGCACAGAGGAAAGGCAGTATTTGAGCATGTCTTGCATGCGATGAGCCTCTAACCACATTCATTCTTCTGCCCCTTCATCATCAGGGCACATTAACAGACTGGGGGACTTCAGAGCTGAGGCTGCATGACGTTATTCAGGTGCTTAAGATGGAGATGTGTCAGAACTCCCAGGAATGGTCCTTCTCCCCTCTTTTTCAGTCATAGAATCATAGAATCCTAGGTTGGAGAGGACCTCAAGGCTCATCTGGTCCAACCTCTCAGCACCCTGTCCAGCTGAGTCTTGAAGGTGGCCAGTGTGATGGAGTTAACCACATCCCTGGGGAGATTATTCCCCTGGTTGACTGTTCTCATGGTGAAAAATTTCCCTCTCGTGTCCAATTGGAATCTTCTCAGGATTAACTTGTACCCGTTACCCCTTGTCTTTTCCATGTCACTCCTTGTGAAAAGGGAGTCTCCGTCTTCTTCGTAGCCTCTTTTTCTTTCCTCCTGATGAATTGCATTGCTCTACCCATATTCCATATAAATCTACTCTTTGCAGCTTTTCTGTTTTCTTTCTTAACTGCCCCCCCAGCCACCATTTTGCTCAGAGTACATGCAGGCATTACTATTTCAGTCAGCTGCATTGCATTTGAAAAGCAAACAAGAAAATCCTCACGCTGGACTGCATCAGACCAATTATTCTAATGAAGATGAAAGATAAAAATGCCCTGTGGGGAGATGATGATGCAGCTTCTCTCCTGAATCAAATAAACATACGTCTGTGTTACCTGGAGCGGAGGATTCACCTCCAGCAGCAGAAGAGCCTAGGATTTCAAAGGGATTTTGCAATCTTGGAGATAAATTGGTACTCTGGAGGACAAATCCATGACCTGCCCCTTTGGAAAAAAGAAACTAAAGAGTTTTCCTTTGTATGCGATGGCTGATCCGTGTTCTGCCCTGGTCCAGATGCACAGGTTTTTCTGTTGGGGACTGAGCATTTAAAAATCCCTGTTAGTTTGTGATGGTAAGAATCCCCCTGGGAGCGAGCGGCCACATCCTGTCTTTGGGAAGAACTAGAAAAGAGAAGCTTGGAGAGGGAGCAGGGAAGAGATGAATAAAATAGGAAGGGGAAATAATTTTTGGAATTCACAGGACGTGCTACAAGGCTGGTATTTTGATGGCTTTGGTTTTGCTGCTTGCTTACTTGGAATTAGGCTAGGGAATGCTGCTGCTGTTGGATGAAAGAACCCGGAGCTGCCTGTCCTCCCTGTTCCAGCAGCGCTCCGCAGTGCTCGTGAGCTCTCCCGTTATCAGGGTAGGCTTTGGTGTCAACCTACGCTTGGGACGGTCGCGACAAGTGCAAAGCAGTTTATATCCTCTCTACTCTGTTCGCTGTTCTAAAGGAAACTTGTTTTTATTTTTTATTTTTTTTTTCCCCCTTTCCAAAGTTGATAATAGCAATGGAAGAGCTGAAGCAATGCCGATTGCAACAGAGGAATATTTCAGCGACGGTTGATAAGCTAACACTGTGTCTTCCTGGTGAGGAAACTGAAATTGCTCTTTATTTGTACAGCTGTTTATTTTAATTCGCCTCTCTTTGCTTTGTGCTTGTGTCTCAATGCCTCTTGTGTTTTCCTTCTCTTTCCAGTCCTGGAGATGTACAGCAAACTGCGAGAGCAAATGAAATCTAAAAGGTAAGTTTTGTATAGACTGGTGTTTGTATTGGAAGAGTTGGAAAGCGCCAGTTTGGTGCCGGATAAATTAAAGAGGTTCTCAAAACTTAGGGCTTCAGAATCAGCCTTTCCAAGCTCACTGATCTGATTTCTGGCTGGTATCTTCCCCGTCCTGCTCAGCCTCCTGCAGTACAGCCTAGAACTGGGACTGCAGCGGGCTCAAATTTTGTTTTGGTTTAGGCTTTTTAATTAAAGCGGATGTTCACTTTTTTTTGTTTTCATGGACGCTCGCCGTTGTGATGGGTGCAATCAATGCATGGCTTGGTGCTAAATTCCATTCTATGAATGTCAGAATGCAAAACCTGATCTAACCTGAGAGAACTCGATGGACGTGAGTGGAAGCCAAACACTTGAGAAGCGTTGTGCAGGATGGTTGAAGTTGGTGAGAAGGCACAGGGCTTATTTTGCGGTAGGAATAATTGTTCAGAAGAGTGAGCTGAACTGCAAGGACTTTGTGGCTTACAAATCATGAGCTGTAAATCATGATATTTTTTTTTTTTTTTTTTTTTCTCCCCCCACCCAGCATCTGTTGTGATGCCAAAGGGTGAAACCCTGGTCTGGGATATTTGCGTAGCTGGGATCCTGGGGGATGGTTTGTTTAAGCAGCGTGGGACTTGGAGGGCGTGTTGTAGCCCGGGGGTGGGGGGTCAAATTGGGCAAAGAGCAGCTGCTGGCAGGAGGTCAGCCTAAAAAGGCAGCAGGCTCCAGCAGAATGCCACGCAGGGAGAGCCATCAGATCCGATGCCTGGTTTGTGCCTGCCATCCATCATAGGAACAATACAGAAGAAACAACCAGATGTTTCGAACAAGGCGATAACGAATTGGATGGGCGTATTTTTACCCTTCCCCTCCCGCCTCTGCTGATCTCCACGGTCCTTGGACCCGGGACCCTTGGGTTTACGCGTTATTCCTGAAAGTTGGGCTGGCTGCGGGAGCGACAGGGAGCTTATTTAGCTGCTCCCAAGGCTCGCGCTCCTTCTCAGGATGGCTCAGGACGGAACAGGGCAGCGTGTCGTTTGTCCGACTGTTCTTGGTGTGTTCCCAGGAACAGCGAGGGGCTTACCCGTTGACAGATGTGGGGTGGGGAGCTGGAGCTGATCACAGGGCTGTGAACTTCTGAAGGGAATCCACATGCTGCTCGATCCCTCGCTCTGGGTAGTGTTTCCAGGGTCTGCTTCGAAGAATTGCATCCTTCTCCCCTTCCCCCCCTCCTTTGGATTGGTTCATTTTGAAACAAATAGAAGTTGAAAGCCACATTTAAGGAAAATCTGAACCCTTGGCTTTTTTTTTTTTTTTTTTAAATTTTTTCCTCCTCCTTTCTTTGTCTGGATTTGATGGCTTCATTCACCAAACGCAGCATAACGTATTAAATATTTTTGTGTCTGCACCCGGTCTCACTTATATATCATTCCACGCTAGCCAGCGAGGGGGTGGTTACTCGCGTGAGTCTCAGGTTTTGGGTACCCAGTCTCAGCGGAGCGATAGGTTTTTGCATTCTGGGTGAATCAACTCAGGTCTCCCAACGTAGACAAAATGAATTGTGCGCTGTTTGCTGCGTTACGTTTATAAACCCAACGCAAGTGTTTGCCAAATGCGGGATCTGTGGCCATTACCTGGAGCTGGGGAACCCATGGGCCAGACCCGGAGGAGTGACTGTGCAACCAGCAGAGAGAGATGGGGAGAAACACTTTGTCTGCTGTTGTCCCGGATTTAAGGAAGGGACGGGAAGAGCTTTTCTCCAACAGCTGGGACACATGTGGCGGCTTCTTGGAAAGTGATGAGAAACAGCTCCCAGCCTTCGCAGATCCCCGCTGGTTCTGCAGCGCTCCAGAGGGATCTGTTTTTTTTTTTTATTATTATTTTTTTTTTTTTTTTTTTATTTACCCCTGGGTCACTTGTCAAATCCATGACGTGAGAAAGCTTCACCCTGCTTGTAGCAGAGAAGCCTCTGCAGAGCTGCACCCACCTGAGCGGGGCCTGGCTATTTCCAGAAAAAAAAAACCACCCCAAACAACCCCAAAAGCCAGCTCTGACTCTGTTTTATCAAAATGCCATTTCCCCTGCTTGGCAAGCGCTCCCGTCTCACTGATGCCATGGTTCTGGGGGTACAGGGCTGGGCAAGAATGTGTGTGTGTGTGTGTCCCCCCCGGGTGGCTGATAACAGGCATTAGTGTAAGGGATGCAGCTTGGGCTGGGGCGGCAGTCTTTCGGCTGTGGGTATCGCTGGCCCCCGCACGTCTCCCACAAGAACACCTCTTTCAGACTCTGTTTTTGGCAGGCAGCTGGGGACCCCCGTCAGTGACCGCATGCTGTCCCCCCCGGCCACCTTTTCGCTGCCTTTAGTTCAACAACCATTTGCCCTAAAATAGGGCAACCCGCCCAACGTGTGCTTGTTCCTCTGGTTTAGTTGCTGGCTTTCTGTGCACCCCGAAGGTTCTCTCCAGAGAGGTTTGCATTTTATTGCTGATGGTTTTTCATACCTTACCTGTAGTGTGAACACCGGCTGACTTACGGGGTTAATCCATTTGATTTCTGGTGTTGGGAATAGGACAGGCCGCTTCTGGTTAAAATAACTCCCCCGGGGACCCGCCTGGAGTTCAGGCAGGAATTATTTTGAATGGGGATATGAGTATCAGGGGTTTTTTTTCAGTGGTGCTAATATGTTTCTTAGGACTAAAGACTTTTTCTCTCCCCAAAATTCAAGGTGTAAGTGGCAGGTGCTTGGGTATAGTCAACTAAAGTTGCCTTAATTCACCCAAGAGGTGACTGTGACCTGGTGTTAGTCTGAAATAGGTTTTTATAGACCCTGCTAATGCTTCCTAGATAGTTCCCTGATAATTTTTTTTTTTTTTTTTTTTTTTAACCTTTAACCAGACCTGTGGTCAGGGGGAGGACGGTCTCACATTTTCCATTGCCTTTCAGGAGGCCCCCTGAATTCTACTGAACAGGCAAATCCTATGGGCTGCCACTTCCCGAAGGGAGAAGAGGGGGAGGGCGTTGGAGAAAAATGGTTTGCTTAGAATAGGTTCCCATTTAGCATCTTCCACCAGGCTCTGAAGGTTGCTTTTATGCAGAAAGGTAGGATAGAATTTACGGTGCCTTCCCTAAGGCCACTGGGCACGACCAAAATACAAAGGCATGCATTGTGCATAGGGGAAGAAACATTGGGATTCTGGCGTTCCTCAGTTTATAAGGTGTATTTCTTATAGAGTGGGGAAATAAATAAATTATTTTCAACACTGCAAAGGTCACATACCCCAGCGGTACAACGGTATTTGCTGGAGAGCCAGGGGCTTTGTAGAAAATGTATCTGCTGGACCCCTAATCTGGGGGGTTTATCCAGATTTTCACCTCTGTCTAAACAGAAAGTACTTTTGAGGGCAAAGTGGTTTTAATGGAGCTTAGCAGTGTTTGATCAGCTGGGAGAAAGGTGGGATCTGCCTCCTGGAATGCTCGGGGAAAGGAGTTGTAGAGCTCTCACGTCCAGGATCTTTACAACTGAGTAACAAGAATCCGTGCTTGGAGCAGATACTGGATATTAACCTGCGTCAGACACTGGTGATCACTCTGGGGTATAGTATGGGGTATAGTATGGCATATCCCCACGTCCGTGCTTCTGTCTTAGGGCCCCTCGCTGTTAGGGGCTGCTGCCCTCAGCACCAGAAGGACATGGAGCTGTTGGAGCGGGGCCAGGGGAGGGCTACTAAAATGCTCCGAGGGCTGGAGCCCCTCTGCTTGGGGCCAGGCTGGGAGAGTTGGGGGTGTCAGCCTGGAGAGAGGAGGCTGCGGGAGAGCTGAGTGCGGCCGTCAGGGCTTCAAGGGGGCCCAGAGGAAAGGGGGGGACAAGCTTTTTAGCAGGGCCAGCTGGGACAGGACAAGGGGGGATGGCTTTAAACTGAAGCAGGGCAGGTTTAGGCTGGATCTAAGGGAGAAATTCTTTCCAGTGAGGGTGGTGAAACCCTGGCAGGGGTTGCCCAGAGAGGGGGTGGAGGCCCCATCCCTGGGACCATTCCAGGCCAGGTTGGCCGGGGCTGTGAGCAACCTGATGTGGTTCAAGGTGTCCCTGCTCCTGCAGGGGGGTTGGGCTGGGTGACCTCTAGGGGTCCCTTCCCACCCAAACCATTCTGTGATTCTATGATGGGGCTGCTGTAGCCCCGGGTCCAAGTGGGGGGAGGCTGGGTGCTTGCGTACCCGCAGTGCCCGCCGCACGGGTCAACAGGCAGGAACGCGCCGCGCTCACCAACACCACCAGCATCAATCGCCCTGTCCCCCTGGCTGGCTGGTGGGGATGGAGGTGAGGCACACACGTGTCCCCAACAGAAAGCCTTCACCCAGGAAAAGGCTTGAGAGATGCAGTCCCCAAATGCTGTATCCCATAATGTGCCCCACGCCTGACCCGCTCACTTTGATGGGTGTCCCCTCCATCTGCGGGGCTGATGGCTTTCCTGGGGAGACCAGGGCAGGGTCTTCCTGGGGTTCCCCCATGAGCCATCATGCCTTTCTGCTCCTCTGCATGCGTGGGGCTGAGCTTTTTCCTCACATAACCTAACAACTCGACGTGTGGTTGCCAGCTTCTCCTTCGCTCTGTGATACGGTGCCCCAAATGGCTTTGGGGGTCACTTGTACCCGGCTGGTCCTCACCTGCACGGCAGAGCTCCGAGTAAGGAGCTGCTACTCACCTCCGTGTTTCTCTGCTGCTCCATTTCAAAAGGAAAACGATGCTTTTATGGTGACTGTGGTGCTAAGCTCTATGTTCCTTTGAGCAGGGCTGAGGTTCTTCGATACATTATTTACAGTTAATGCACATTTCGGAGGGGAGGTGGGTTGGAAGCGGCCGTTCTTCTTTCCACATCTGCCTTCCTTGCTTTCCCCAGACACTACCCCGCACTCAAGACCCTGGAGCACCTTGAACACACGTACCTGCCCCAAGTGAGCCACTACCGCTTCTGCAAGATCATGGTGGATAATATTCCAAAGCTGCGTGAAGAGATCAAAGAAGTTTCGATGTCAGACCTCAAGGATTTCCTGGAGAGTATCCGTAAGCACTCCGACAAGATTGGGGAGACGGCAATGAAACAGGTAGGACTTGTTCTGTGTGCACACGCGGCGGGGGCTCTTTTGGAAGAGGAGGGTGGTTCACGGTCATGTTAAAGTTCTCCTTTTCCAATCCCAAGGCACTAAACTTAGTTTTAAACACTGAAGTCATTTTGTTACTAGGTGAAGCAACGATTCTTCATTCTGTGGTCGCCGCTAGTGGTTATCCTCTGATTTTTTTGTACCGTTGAAAAGCGATACACCTTTTTTTGTCATCGTTTTTCCTGTATTTTGCCATAGGCTCTTGCTAGCCCACAGCCTGGGGGGCTCAGCGGGGTCTGTAACTCTTTATTTTCCACTTAGCAGGACAGGGGCATTTGTGCTGCTGTGCCTGCTGGCAACTGGAAGGCCTGGAAACACCAGTGCTGATTTCCCAGGTTCGGGGTAAAGCCATAGAAGTTCACGCACTGACTGCAGCTTAATTTTTTTTTTTGCATCTTAAAGTGATTTTCACTGGGTAAACTTTCATTGCGGCTCGCTTGCGTTTGCCTAGCGGTTGATGTCTGTAAAAGATGAACCCGATGAATTGAACATTCCCACACGCGTGTTAAAACGGAATTGCCTTTTCCTGCTCTTCTTGAATATTCTAGTTCTGAATTTCAATACAGTTTTTCTTATCTCAGCCGGGAGCATTGGTTGCAGCGGGTCTTAAAAAGAACTTCACTACTCTGATGAAATTCAAACCCAGTCGTAATGAAATGTTACCTCTCATGAGCAGTAAACTGCTTCCTCGGGTGGTGATTGAAGGATTGGACTTGCTGATTGATGGGAAGGATTCTTGCTATAATTTTTCACGAGATGATAAAATCGTGCTGTTAATGTTTATGGGTAGAAGTACAGGCAGGCTCGATTTTCTGTCTGACAAACACCATCCTTCCTGTGAAGTGCTCTAGCTTGAGGATTCTTAGTAATTAATTTAATGTATGGTATATCCACTGCCCGACTGTCTTCTCAACCTCTTCCTACTCTTCTGGGAAAGCAAAGCAAGCCTTATATTGTGTAACAGAGCTATGGAGAGACACCGTGCTGTGTCAGAGAGGTCAGCAAACTTCTGTGTTACTCCTCGCACCGAGTCAAACCAGCCTGTCGGAATCTGCAGAAAACACGCCGTGCCCTGGGCATCCTGTCGTGGGGCCAGATGCGCGCGGGGGTGATGGCTGGGAAGGCTGCGGGTGTTACTGTGCGGAATTTACCTGATGCAGCAGTTTCTAGAGTAGTGATCATTTGCAAAAAAACCCTCTGGTTTTGTTCATTACGGTGGCCAGACTTTTTAAAAGATTCTTCCTTGGCTGGAAAGGAATAGGAGTTTCATTTGTCCTTTGGTGCCCCATTAATGCAGTGAATATGCTACTTTAAATAAATAAATACCTTCTTTATATCCTATTGAGGCTATTTACCAGTTATAGAGACATAAGAGGATGCAGCTGTTGCATCCTCCTCTTGTAGTTTCCCGTTTTGTCATGGTGATGCTGGGAGGGGTGTTTAAACCTCTGGGCACCGGGGCCGATTGCTTTGGGGGGGGGGGGAGAACCGGGGGGCGAGAGACGTGCACGTCCAACCACGCGTCCTTGGCTGCTTCAGCAGACCAGTTCTGAGAAATTCCCCATAATTTCAAATAGCTTCCTTTGCTATCTTTTGACTAGAGGTATTTCTGTAGCTTTGTGCTTTCTGGCTCTTTCAAATCCAGGGTGCGCTTCTTCCTGTTCTTCACATCCCTCCCTCCTGTCCCTTCTGGGGAGAGCTCCCACCCCGCCTGGGGCTCTATTAATTCTCCATTTCACAGACTGGCAAGGGTTGGCAGGGCCCTCCCCCAGTGCCACCCCCCTGCCCAAGCAGGCTCACCCAGAGCAGGGGGCACAGGACAGCGGCCAGGCGGGGGCTGAAGATCTCCAGAGAAGGAGACTCCACAGCCCCCCTGGGCAGCCTGGGCCAGGGCTCGGGCACCCTCACAGTCAAGAAGTTCTTCCTCCCGTTCACCTGGAACCTCTTGTGCTTCAGTTTGTGCCCATGGCCCCTTGTCCTGGTGCTGGGCACCACTGGGAAAAGTCTGGCTCCGTCCTGGTGACCCCCACCCTTGAGATATTTGTAGGTGTTGATGAGATCCCCTCTCAGCCTTCTCTTCTCCAGGCTGAACAAGCCCAGCTCCCTCAGCCTTTCCTCCTAGGGGAGATGCTCCAGTCTCCTCATCGTCTTTGTTGCCCTCCTCTGGACTCTCTCCCAGCAGCAGAGGGGGAGGAGAACCTCCCTTGCCCCGCTTTTTACATGCGATTACATAAATTTACATAGATTAACAGCGAAGACCATCTTCAGTCTCCCCCAGATCCCAGTTTTGTGCTGCTCTATAAGAGCAAGGCGCAGACTCCAGAAGGGGTTTCCTTCGCCCTTTGTGGGAGCAGAGTTCTCTCCAAGGTCGGACTCGATGGCTTTCCAGTAGTAAATGCGCACCGCTCCCGCAGGGTGGCTTGGGGCGGAAGGGCCAACGTGCCACATCCAGCTGCAAAAGCCGAGCTGGAAGCGATGCTGGAATTCTGAGCCAGGCTTATTCCTGCAAAAGGTATCACGGGCCGCTTCACCAGCGAGAGGTGACGGGGGGGCTGCGGCTTTCAGAGCCGCCTGTTGCGTGGGGTCACGTCGCGTCGTTTTTGCCGAACGCGAAGGGCAGGGTTCCCACTGCCAGAATTACCAGTATCGCTTCTCGCATCGCTGGGTCTTTCTCCTCGGTCTGTTGGCCGTGATTGATAGCCACGCTGGAGCAGCGCGGAGCTGGCAGGAGGCCTGGGAGAGTCGGGGAACTGCGATTGGCAGCTAAATACATTCGGTTTAAATTAGCATCATATAAATTCTTTTAAAATTGTTTGATTTCACCAGCGGGAATGGAAGAGGACTTGATACAATGGGGAAAGGAAATCATGTTTTTGTAACATTACAAATCTGAGGCCGACGATGACAAGAGCTGAAAATTTCATTTTGTGATAATCAGAAGGATCTGTCTTGGAGCGCTCGGAGCCGTTGCTGCGCTTCTGGCCGGCAGTCAAGGATGCGGGGAGCTCGCCGGCCCCTCTCTTGGAGAGGAAGCCCGTGGTGGGGTGAAGTCAAGTGAGACATTCCCGGGGTCAGCCGGACGCGGGAGCTGGGGGGATCTCACAGCGCGCGGAGGAAACCCTATAGTCTCGCTGTCCAAACGATGAGCTCTCATTGACTCCTCTCCTCGTGGGGTGGGTTTGGTGTTTCTTTTTTTTTTTTTAAAATCTGAATTTTATTACCTATGGTTCTGGGGGAATTTAATTTGCTGCGTTCCAAATATTCTTCTTAATTGGGCGGCGCTTGAGCAGATGAAAGTGGCTCTGCGCATCTGAACTCCTTTTGGACTTTGGCCCTGTGATCCTGCGTGTGTGTGGTGTTTTTGTTGGTGTGTTGTTGTTTTTTTTGTTTGTTTTTTTTTTTTTTTAAAAAAAAAATAAACCACCCCAGGATCTGAGTTCTGGGCTTGCCAGGAATGAATTACATCTTATTAGCATTTGCTGATAATCTGGTATGTGGTTTTATTATCTAGCTTTATGCCTGAAGTATGCAGGGCATGTGGAGGAGGTCACTTAGGACACTGCTGCATGCAACGCGCCCAGGGTAAGCGCAGTGGATGCCGCTGCGCCGGGGGCCAAGAATAACCCATCCAAAAGCCGTTATCGGGTCGCGCTTGCCAGGGCAGCCAGCATCTTCAGCGTGCCTTTCGCGGAGGTGGAGGCAAACCAGCGTTGTTATCTATTTATTTTTTTTAGCATCACTATTATTTATTTTTTTTTTTTTTTAGCATCACTATTATTTATTTATTTTTTTTTTTAGCATCACTTGGATGCGCTGTCCAAGCCGATGTTTAATAGCTGGTCCGAGTTTGAACGGGTTGGTATCTCAGCCGTGCTTTCTGTAAGGTGATATTTACCCCTCTCGCCAACAGATACCGGTGTCTGTGTCGTTTCCGAGCAGCATAACGAGAGGTTTGTGTAAGTGTTTTCTCCTACGGCGGCAGAAAATATCAATTTGGTGATGCGAGCGTATGCGTACCCTTAAAAAAAAATGCAGCAAAACGTTGCGCGATGATGCACACAACTAAGATGCTGTGCTGGTTATGGTGGGACCGCAGGTCTGACCGTCAGCTGGAGAAGAGGAAGCACTTGGGAGCACGGATTAAGAGCAGCTCTGCAGAAAGACAACAACGTCTCTAAAATAGGTGATTGAGATCGAGGGTTTGGATCCCTTCCCTCGCTTCCCACGCGATCCCGGCAGGTCAGAGCTGCCCGCGAACCGCTTGCGTACGGCGCTCAGTGTCCCGCACCCCTCCCCGCCTGTTCACCTGACCGTGAGCCAGCAGGGTGCCCTTGTTGCCCAGAAGGCCCATGGCATCCTGGGGTGCATCAAGAGGAGTGTGACCAGCAGGATGAGGGAGGTTCTCCTCCCCCTCTGCCCTGCCCTGGTGAGACCCCACCTGGAGCTCTGCAACTAAGGAGATAAAGGGAGAGCAACTAAGATGATAAAGGGGCTGGAGCATCTCCCCTACGAGGAAAGGCTGAGAGAGTTGGGCTTGTTCAGCCTGGAGAAGAGAAGACTGAGAGGGGACCTCATCAATACATACATGGGGGTTGGACTAGATGACCTCTAGGGGTCCCTTCCAACCCAAAACATTCTGTGATTCTATGAAATATCTTAAGGATGGAAGTCAAGCCAGACTCTTCTCAGTGGTGCCCAGCGCCAGGACAAGGGGCCATGGGCACAAACTGAAGCACAAGAGGTTCCAGGTGAACGGGAGGAAGAACTTGTTGACTGTGAGGGTGCCCGAGCCCTGGCCCAGGCTGCCCAGGGGGGCTGTGGAGTCTCCTTCTCTGGAGATCTTCAACCCCCGCCTGGCCGCTGTCCTGTGCCCCCTGCTCTGGGTGAGCCTGCTTGGGCAGGGGGGTGGCACTGGGGGGGCTCTGGAGGGCCCTGCCAACCCCTGCCATTATTCTGGGATTCTGTGACCTGGCCTCTCGTGCCTGCAGATAGCTTGGCCAAAGATGCTTAAATAGCACGTGGGGAGGCGCTGCTGCCGCTGTACCGATACGATTTTCTCCGGTATAAAAATATTGGGTAGCACAGCATCGAAACGCGGCTGGCCTTAGAAGGAAAAAAATCTTGTGGGTGAGAAATGGAGGAGATTTTTTTTTTTAATTCTTTTTTTTTCCTCCCCCATTTACTTGGAGATGACAGCTGCTAACAGGCGTTCCCTGTGGCTGCTGGGATGCCCTGCTGCATGGTTACGGGGCCGTGCTAAGGCTGTTGAGCACCCAGCTGCGCGCTTCAATATTTTAGGTATGTCTGGATTTAAATTTAATTCTGACCTTAAGTTCCCGGGATTTACGATGACTGGTTTGGGGATGCAAGTTTCTTGGCGTAGTTTGCTCTGTGCTACTGGTTTGTTCTTACAGCTGCAACCAAACCTCTGTGGGCATTTTTACTGGGAACACAGTGTTGGAGATGAGTCCTGAGTGCCTGTTGGTTGTTTTTTTAATGTTAACGTCGTTTCGAACACATTGCTATTGTAATAAAAATGCTGCCGTTTCATTTTTTTAAAGACTAAATTGAAAGCTTGCTTTTTTTTTTTAAAAAAAAAAAGCTGGCTCATGTGCAAGCTGCCCTGCCTGCTTCTCTGCACGACCACCATGGGAAAGACTGGGTGTGCTCAGCTTGCCGGCACGTGGAGCCGGGTTCCTCGGCTCGCCCCCCGTGCGGTTTCAAGCACTTCCCTTGGTTTTTGGATCCCAGGCTGGTGTTTCGCAACAGCAACTCTCATCCTGCCCAGCAGCGCTGGCTCTCCGCCTCTGCCCCTCTTTGTGACATTTGTCCTGTTGACTTCTTTTTGGGATTTCTCTAAAAAGACGATGGTGGTGATGGGATGACGCGGGCGACGTGGAGTTAGAGGGTCCGCGATGCCTGGCCGTGGCGGACAGCGGGGGGGCTAGGGCAGAGCTTCAGGCTGATGGCGTGTGCCCCAAAACCACTTGAGAAATGCGGGGATGTGTTGGGGAGCTTGCAGGATGGAGGGGAGCGAAGGGGAGGCGACGGGTGACGGTGGGAAGCAGCAGAGGGCTTGGTCCGCAACGGTCGCATGCCACGGCAAGCGCGCCTCGGTGTTGCTTTACTGGCGATGCCCTTCCAGAAACGTGAGGCGAGGCTGGCTCCTGTACCCCACCGTGTGGGGGGGTCTCCTCCTGCTGGCAGCCCCCCGGGAGGGACCGTGTCCCTCTGAGGCTGCGCCGGCTCTGGCACCCGCTCCGCACCCGCAGGAATCTCCCGTTGCAGGTGGCTTTAACCGAGCTGCGAAAACACGACGGTGGTTTTTCATTTTTTTTTTTTTTTTTTTTCTTGTCAGGCAGTTTATTTGAAATGATGGTGATAAGTGGGGACGTGGCATTTTCAGCGTTATTGGGAAATCCTGTCCCCTCCCCGTGCTTTATTTTTAAATGCAAACACATGCCCGCTACCCCAAGCCACATGGGCGAGCGGTTCCCTGCGCGGCAGGGGAGAGAAGGACATGTTCTCAGCCTCCAGATACTGCCCGGTGGCCTTTTGATGGCCCAGAAAAATGTTTAAAAATGCAGTTTGCGTCGTGTTCTTAATTATCCTCGTCCCTGACATTTTTTAACTTTATGTAATCTTCTGCGGCGCATATGGAAATTGTTTTTGCTTTGTATGTGTATTTTAGAGTAAATTAGATTTTGCTGCCTTTCTCTGGCCGTGCCGTGCAGGGAATGTCCCGCTGCTGGGTGTCAGCGCTCTGGCAGCGGTCGATGCTCTCCGAGGGTCACGGGAGCCCCGTGTACGACTTCGTCTCCCCTGCCACGTGAGCTGGATCCACCGGTGCCAAGCCTGGGCTTACATGGAGTGTTTGGAAGATCCCTGCATCCGCTCGCTCCGCGGGGGCTGTATTTTATCGACATGCCCCAGGACTTCCCAAAGCACCCTTAGATCTGAACTTCCCGCTGGCTTAAGCGGCGTCTCTTATTCCAAAGGTTTTCTTTAACAAGCACAGAAAGGAAAAATAATGTTGTTTATTAAAAGCGAGGAGATTTTATAGTCTCGGAGGCAGGCAGGAGAGCCTTTTGAAAAGGTCAGTCTGGTGGCTGGGTATGCGGTTGCTGTTTACACAGTGGAGGGGGGATAAGGGGATGGTGTTTTCCCCTTCTGGGCAGGTTTGTAAAGCAGAAACTTATTTTCTAGTAAAATTCAGTAACGAGACCTTCTTAATCTTTGATACCGCTGCTTGTCTACTTGTTATATTAAAGTATTACGAGAGGAAATACATCTTCTGGGGCTGTTTAGATTGCAAGCCTGATGGCCAGCTACGGTCTTGGGGAAGCGGCTCACGAGCCAGGCTGGGTGAAGCGGCGAGGTGGGATGCTGCGGCGGGGTGGAGTGGTTGATGTCCTCTGGTTGTGGGAGAGAGGTGTCACCGTTGGACCTGCGTGACCTCTGAGACGCCTTCAAGCGCCTCACTAAAAATGTTCCTTGTCAGAAGCTTACACCGTGTTTGCACCCGTCCTCTTCCTCCCTGTCGAGAGAGAGATGGATAAACAGTAGTGACTCCTGTTGGCCACTTATCCTCAGCACCTTTTGCTCAACCTCTTGGAAGATTTACTTGAGAGAACTGGTAAAAAGAGATTTGTTTTGCACTGGATTAAAATTGCAGACAAATCTTCAATAACTCACTACTTTTTCATTAAGACTTGGCCCTCAGAACTGTTTTCTTAGCAGCCTGCCGAACGCCACCTCGATGGCGACGGGACTGATCGCCTGATGCTTGCTGTTTAATTTGGAAGCTTTTTGAGACAAATCCTGGCGAAGCGTCTGCATTTGTCAGCTCAATCCACCCGCTCTTTTCTTGACTCGGTGGCGATCGTGATGGGTTTTGAAGGTGAGATGTGAGCTGTCCCAATGCCGTTTAGCCACAGCCAGTGTGGTGGCTTTGTGCTTGGATCTGTTCCTGGCTTTTGTCCCCTGCTTTGCATGTTTGGGCTGGAGCCCACCTGCAGGAACCGAAGTGGTACCCAGCGAGGTCTCTCACGGCTGTAGGATGCTCTGCGGCTTGCAGCAGGGATGAAGACCCTCATAGGGAAGCTCGGGAAGTGTGGGCTGGATGAGTGGACAGTGAGGTGGATTGGGGACTGGCTGCATGGCAGGGCTCAGAGGGTTGGGATTGGCGGGGCAGAGTCTTGTTGGAGGCCAGTAGCAGGGCTCGGTTCTCGGTCTGATCTTGTTCAACTTATTCATCAATGACCTGGATGAGGGGACAGAGTGTACCATCAGCAAGTTTGCTGATGACACCAGACTGGGAGGATTGGCTGATACCCCATGAGGCTGTGCTGCCATTCAGTGGGACCTGGGCAGGCTGGAGAGTTGGGCGGAGAGGAACCTGATGAAGTTCAACACGGGCAAGTGTGGGGTGCTGCCCCTGGGGAGGTCGAACCCCATGCACCAGTCCAGGCTGGGGGCTGACCTGCGGGAAGCAGCTCTGCCCAGAGGGACCTGGGAGTCCTGGGGGACGACAAGCTGACCGTGGGCCAGCAGGGTGCCCTTGTTGCCCAGAAGGCCAATGGCATCCTGGGGTGCATCAAGAGGAGCGTGGCCAGCAGGGTGAGGGAGGTTCTCCTCCCCCTCTGCTCTGCCCTGGGGAGACCCCACCTGGAGCACTGGGTCCAGTTCTGGGCTCCCCAGTTCAAGAAGGATGAGGAACTCCTGGAGAGAGTCCAGAGGAGGGCAACTAGGATGATGGGGGGACTGGAGCATCTCCCCTGTGAGGAAAGGCTGAGGGAGCTGGGCTTGTTCAGCCTGGAGAAGAGAAGGCTGAGAGGGGATCTCATCACCACCTACAAATATCTCAAGGGTGGGGGTCACCAGGACGGAGCCAGACTCTTCTCAGTGGTGTCCAGTGCCAGGACAAGGGGCCATGGGCACAAACTGAAGCACAAGAGGTTCCAGGTGAACGGGAGGAAGAACTTCTTGACTGTGAGGGCGCCCGAGCCCTGGCCCAGGCTGCCCAGGGGGGCTGTGGAGTCTCCTTCTCTGGAGATCTTCAACCCCCGCCTGGCCGCTGTCCTGTGCCCCCTGCTCTGGGTGAGCCTGCTTGGGCAGGGGGGTGGCACTGGGGGAGCTCCCGAGGGCCCTGCCAACCCCTGCCACTCTGGGATTCTGTGAAAGAAGATGATGTGAATGATTTTGAGAACTGGAAACACTTTTTGAAGTGGCTCCTGAAACGAATTGTCAAGCCAGGAGCTTGAGGTTAAATGTGATCCCTCGGTTTCCCGACGGGCGTGGGAACGGAGAGGCCGTGGCAGCCGGACAAGTTCAGGGTTTAGCGTCTCGGGTCAGGGTAGATGGGGCAGCCGCTTGATGGGAAAAGCAGATGAAGGCATCGCCGAGGACGGCTGTAGGGGTGGACTGGAGGCCAACAGCGCGTATGGGCCACGCTGGGGAGGTGGTGCTGGGGTATGTGCAGATGTAAGCAAGTTTCTGTTCCCCAGCGCACGGCGTTTGAGGTCTTTGTGCTTCCTCGTGCTTTAACTCTCCCACATCACATCGTTTGAGTGCAAATGTGCTTATTATCATAAAAGAACTTTTTATTCTAATGCTTCCTGGCTTTCTGGGGAAGGTTTCGCTGTTTATTTAAGAGGAATTCTGTGCCTTGAAGTCTGCATTTAAAATTTATGCTCCATAGGAACTTTTATTAATATATGGGTATTCCTCTGAATTCTTTTTATGACCTCAAAAATGAAACTGCTAAATCATGGGCCTTTTTTATTTCAGCATCTGTATGACTAATGGCCGCAGGGACTGCGGTATCCCCAGTAGCATATCCAGCATCTTCTGTGGACATGGCTGCGTTGTAAAATCAAAAGTTTAACTACAGGGCAACCATATGGTGGACCGGCTTTTTGTGTGGTTGCCTTTTAGACCCCTTTTTTTTTTTTTTTAAAAAAAACCAAACCAAACCGTTTGCAATAATCCTGAGATGTTTCTTGAAATACATCCTTTCTCTCTCAGCCGTCGTGATGGAAGGTAGAATTCGCGAGGCTTTAAAAAGCCGAGGGAAAGCGCCGTGCCAAGTTGAGGCATAAGCACCCCTTGCTCCTGCTTTGGAGCCGGTGGCGATGGCTGGAGCGCTTATTGTACCCTAGCTGGGAAAAGAGGTGCCGGTCAACTTCTGTTCTTCACCCTGGACTGCAGGCGTCCAGCGCTGCGATTTTTCCCTGCTCTGGCTTCCCCTGCTTTTAATTACGCAGACTGTTAAGTTGTTTAAAGGAAGGCGCTGCCTGGTGCCCCGGTCTCCCGCAGACGTGCCAGCTTTGGAGGTGAGACGGCGCGGATAGACCTCAGACTAATAAACCGGGTTGCGCGCCTGCTTTGGCGGCCCACGTGTGGGAAAGGATGTGGAGGAGCACGGGGGTCTGGACAGGACGGCCGTGTCGGGAGAGGTGATGGAAAGAAGCCTTGCTGAAAAAGCGCTGGGCATTGCTCCCATCAGGATGCTGCTGCCTGGGATGATAAATTCTTCAGTTTTCATTTGGATGTCTCAGGCTCATTGTAATAGAGCTGCTAATAAACCTTTTAAATGAACTGGTTTTTTCCTTATTTTTTCTTGTTAAAAATTCCTTGAGTGGTTTGGGTAGCGGATTCTCGTGCTGCACACGGGGTGGTTTGATCTCTCTGTACTTTCTCCAGCTGGTGAATACTCTTGCCCCGTGGCTGGCTGTGCGTACGTGGAAGAGAAGCCGAGGAGGTTTTGGGAGCCTGGGTACTCCGGGTGTAACGCGGGCCTCTAAGAGTCTTCACGTACCTTCACCCGAAGATGTCAAACAGTTTGTGGATGTGGCAAATCATGAATGCTGCTGTGAAAATGGTACCAGCGCTTTGGGCAAGGTAACAGCCTGCCAGGCTGGGACCCCATCTTCAGTGCCTGCGAGCGCTGCGGCCCTTTTCAATTCCAGCACAGGTTCTTGGAGAAAAAAAAAAAAAACACCAACCCAAAAAACCACTGCCCATTTAGTTTGGATTTTGGCTTTTTATCCCGGTGAGCAAGACTTCATATTTATTGTTTGCAAGAAGGCTGACGCCTCTCGCAGCGAGCGGCCAGGTTGCACAAGGCACCCCGTTAGGAGGACGTCATTGCCCCCTGATTTCTGGGGCGCCTTTGAAATACCAGCGATGGGCTGCGCCGGATTCACACACCTCGGGGAAGGGAACGGATCGCATGAAACGATGGCAGGGCACCAGGGAGTTCTGGGCTCTGGGTTGCTAATGAGATGAAAATGGGTTAGTGTTAGGAGGGCTGTATATTTTTTTTTTTTTTTTTTTTTTTACAGTAGAGGTACAATGGTTTTGTTTTCAGGGAGAGGACCCGAGAGCTGTGCCGTGCTGCGTGCCCTTTGCGTGACACTCCTGTACAAATTGCAAACGGGTGTACGCAGAAATCACCAAGTGAAAGCCTTCAGCAACCCAAGACTTCCCTTACTTCTTTCTTTTTCCTTTTTTTTTTTTTATATTTTATTTTATTTAAAAACACCAAATTCTGCTGACAGGCTCGGGTCATTTAAGCCTCTCGACATATTCTTCTAATTCACATATATAGCAAATTTAGAACAGCTTTCATTTGTGGGTAAAAATGCGTTTAAGTTACTCCAGGACAGCTCAGCTTTGTTTCTCTTCCCTGTCTCCTTCTGGAATTGGGCAGGTTCCTGTGGCTGGACAGGGAGGGGGTGGCTCGGTCACACCATTGCGTTCGCTTGACTTTAGGAATCTCCGACCGCTGCGATCGGAACACGGTCCATCCCTGCAGCCCCAGAGCCCAGCAGTGGCACGGTTTAAGTGTTTCAAACGCTTTTTTTTCTGGTGAGAAATCAAAATCTGTCTTGGGTAAGAGAGAAATACCCTCTGCAGCGGGGAAAAGTTGAAATATGTAACTAAAATATTTAGCCCTGCAGGGTGGAAGTGTTCGCTATTTGTGCTGGATCACCCCAAACCCGGGTTTGGAGAGCTGAGAATGTAGTGCGGCAGTAAGAAGTGGTCGGGGAGGCTCTCTTCTTCCTCCTCCCCCTCCTCCTCGTGGTGGGCAGAGGCGAGGGCTGTCCTGCCCTTAAGGTTAAGCAAGCAGATAGATGTCTTGCTGCAATTTCCTCGGGTGTGACGCTGCTTTCCATTTCCCCTGCATGGGCTGGGAGATCTTTGGTCTGCTCTGTTGGCCAACTGCAGGCTGGACAACGGGGAGAGGATGAAGGTGGAAGTGTCACGTGTGGTTGCCCCGGTCTCCAGGGCTTGGATCCCACCAAACGGGGATCTAACTCCAGAGGAGAAATGGCACCTTAAAAATGATGAAGGGGATTCTTGATGCTTCGCTGCCACTTGTAATTATATATATATGGTTTTTTTCATTGATGACTTATTTTAGGGTGGAAAACCTAATGGTTCAGGAGTCTTCTTGCACTGCAGGGAATGAAAACTGAAGACACAGCAGCATGGCTCTGCTTGCAATCCCCTAGACTGGAAAGAAGAGAGGGGGTTTTCTTTCCCCTTGCCAGTTTGAAGGTATTTTAGACCAGGAAAACACATTCCCCAGATAACCAAGTATTTTTTTTTAAAGAAATGAGAGACAGTAGCACCTGTAGTATGCTCGGCGCTCCAAGGAAAATGGTGGTTTCCTTGTTGCAGGCTGGGAAAATGACAATTTAAAGGACAGAGTGTCGCATGAGAATTGCAGCAAAAAATCTGCTCGCCCTTGCTGTCAGCTGATGTGCACAGGGAAACCTCGGTGCAAATGATTAAAAGTCCTTTTTCCACTCTCTGATTGCCGTGTGCATGGGGCAATGGCAGTCGAAAAGTTGTCGTTCGAGGGCAGAGCTGGGGAAGAGCTAATTTTGGTGCTGTTGATACGTTTGAGGAGCCTTGCTACCTTCCATCCGCAATACAGAGAGCGCTATTTTTCAGCAGAAATTTTTTATTTTTGTGTAGTCCTTCCTACTGTACAAGTAGGAGAGAAATAAATCAGGCCAGTGCTCATAAAATAAAGCTTGCGACGATCCTCAGATGGGAACCGAACTCAGTCTGGGCTTGGCGTGGCAGATTTCAAACGCACCTGGGTGGTTTGTGCAACTGGGACGGGGGGAGAGCTCTGGGCTCTGAAGAATTTGGGGGCTGCTGGCTTCTCCCTTAAGGGAGGTTGAGCGGGCGCAGGGTCCCGGGGGCAGCCTTTGGCGAGGCTTTGCCACGTGCTGTTAGCTTTTTTTTGGGAAATTTTCCGGGGGGGGGGTGAAGCGGCGCTTGGCCAAGCACCCGGATGGGCGCAGAGGTTGCGTGCGTGGGGCTGGGGATCGTCGTAGCGGGGCAGGGGTGGGGATGGGGCCTCCCCCTTACCTTAAAATAAATCCTGAAAGCTGCAGGATGTGGTGTTAAACCGGGGGTGCAGCAGCCTGCTTTTGTGCCTTCTCCTGGTCCCTGGTGAGTTTGCCTGGCGGCTGCATTTTTTTTTTTTTTTTTTTCTTCTTGCATGCAGCTGAATGTAACATGCAAAAGGGCCAAGGTGGGGCGGGGGGAATAAACCCCAAATTATTCCTTTCTGTGGACTTTGAAGCCTGAAGCATCAGAGGAAAGTGGCTGTTGCATGCAACTCCGCACCCCTCTTTCTGGAAGCGCAGCTTTGCCTGCGTCTCGGGCCCTTTTGCAGGCTGCGTAGGAGACCTCCTTCCTAGAGGGAGGGGGAAAATGGGCTCGAAGCTTTGCAGAAGTAGCTGGGGGATGTGGGTACTCCGTGGTACCTGCCTTTCTGACTGTAGGTCGCTTCAGCAAGCGAACGGCTGCTCCTCGTCGTGTCAGCTGCCCCCGGTCCTGCTTGGCGTTGCGTGGGACCCTGGGCTGGGCTTGGGACCTTATTTTAGGATGGAAAACATGGGAATAGGGAGGGTAAGCGTGGCTGCTTTGCTTTGCAGGCCACTTTGGTTCCCAACGGCCCTAATTTTTAGCCTAGTCCCAGAAACTCAATATAGATTGCAGGCCTGAATGAATTCACCCTTTAGAGCCCCAGCTGCAGTTTCTCTAAATACAGGCTTACATTTTATAACTGCTGCGGAGGGAGTTTCTCAGCACTCCCTATTGCAGCTGATGGTTTTCTGAGCTTGCTGCGGATTCTGGCTTCGAGCTTTTCCCCTCGCTTGTAACTTCTGCCATCAGCGAGAATTTGTAGTAGGAAACCCACAGCAGCAGCAGTTTAGCTTGAAAGACCAATGAATAAATTCCTTGGCTTAGCAATTACTTTTAAGATGGTGAAAGCATCACCTTGCCTCCCTCTGGGCCTTACAGGGCTGCCATTGAACATCCCAGCCCGCGCCAGAAGCTGCAGGGAGATGTATGGCTTTGCCTGCAAGGTTCATCTGCTCCGGTGCCACCGCCTTTGCTTGGATCGGGAAGACCAACACAACTCGGTGCTCTTCTGAAACCCCTCCCTTTGCTTTACACAGCATGGGAATAAGCAAGTGGGAGCATCGCACCGGCCCGCTGAATCATAGAATCACAGAATGTTTTGGGTTGGAAGGGACCCCTAGAGGTCACCCAGCCCAACCCCCCTGCAGGAGCAGGGACACCTTGAACCACATCAGGTTGCTCACAGCCCCGGCCAACCTGGCCTGGAATGGTCCCAGGGATGGGGCCTCCACCACCTCTCGGGGCAACCCCTGCCAGGGTTTCACCACCCTCACTGGAAAGAATTTCTTCCTCAGATCCAGTCTAAACCCACCCTGGTTTAGTTTAAAACCATCCCCCCTTGTCCTGTCCCAGCTGGCCCTGCTAAAAAGCTTGTCCCCCCCTTTCCTCTGGGCCCCCTTGAAGCCCTGCGGCCGCACTCAGCTCTGCCCGCAGCCTCCTCTGCTCCAGGCTGAGCACCCCCAACTCTCCCAGCCTGGCCTCGGAGCAGAGGGGCTCCAGCCCTCGGAGCATTTTAGTAGCCCCTCGGATCATTTTAGTAGCCCTCCCCTGGCCCCGCTCCAACAGCTCCATGTCCTCCTGGTGCTGAGGGCTCCCGAGCTGGACGCAGGGCTCCAGGGGAGGTCTCCCCAGAGCAGAGCAGAGGGGCACAATCCCCTCCCTCGACGCTGGCCACACTGCAGGGGATGCAGCCCAGGGTAGGGTTGGCTTCTGGGCTGCCAGCGCCCATGGCCGGCTCATGTCCAGCTTTTCATCCAAAAGCTGGGTGGGAGCTGACGTTTGAGGCCAGCGGGTGCTGGCATCAGGCGCGGGGCATCCGATGGATGCTGTCGGGAGAGGCTACAGCAAGGGAGCGCCGAGCAGGTTGTCCGTGTGTCGACTCCGGTTGTAATGGGGTCTTCTCCATAATCACTGTTCGAGGGCAGGATTTTGCTTAATTGCGTTGACCCCGATAGGAACTGTGTGGAAACTGCCACCGCAGAGAGGCAAAGCTGCTGCGTCCGTCTGTCCTTCTCTTCTTTCCAGTCCTGCTGAAATCCTAACCATCGCTGATAATTCTTGTACGCCCTAATCCTTGCGACCTCCTTAGCGCTTTGCCTGCGGCAGCCGGGTGGGATGGGTGCGTGCCATCCGTCACTGGGTGGGCAGGCTGGCGGGGCAGCTGGGGACGTCTGGGATTTGGGATAAGGAGCTCCTGGCTCTGGCGGGGCTGGAAGGATGCTGCCGGTTACGAGGTGCAAACAACCTTAGCCCTCTCCACCTTCCAGGGGGGCCTGGTGGATGCTGATGCTCCTTCTCATTGCTAACCTTTTTTTTTTTTTTTTTTTTCCCCTTTTTTCTTCTTTTTTTTTTTTTTTTTTTTTTTGTCCAGCCCCTCTTAACACTGTTTGTAGTTCTGCTAAGTCATAAAACAAGCGCCCTGGGAGTTCTCCTTATAAGCAGACAGCAGTATAAACAAACACCCCATACCGTTCTCCTGGCGCTCCAGCCTTGAGGAGTCTTGTTTTCGGCTCTGACCCCACAACCTTTCCTCTGGTTGGCAACGCGCTGGCGTTGACAGTTCCAACGGTTCAGCCAGAGTTGAAAGATAATTGCTGGAGGAGCAGCGGCCGGGATGGTATGTGTTATTCAGCAGGACCCCCTTGAGGCGAAGCTTTGAATCTGGTGCGTATTTCAAAGCATGTGTTAAACTTTATGTGATACTGATTAAAACGGAGGGCTTCGGGGTGAATTGGCAGGGCCCCGCAATTGCATCTGCCAAGTGACATGCGAAGAAATGTCTTGCTGCAGTAGAGGGCTCGAGTGCTCGTCTCAGCAGAATCAGGCTCTGAAAGGGGGAAAGCCTTGCTGGGGCGTTCTTCCTACGTGGGGCGCACACACGAGCGCTTATAGGTCCTGTGTGAGCCCTCTGCTCATATGGTATTCTCATTTAAAGCCTTTTTATTTGCAAACCCATATGGAAATAATACTGCCTCCCCCCTCCCCGCCCCGTCATGTCCTTCAACTTTGTGTTTCCACGGAGCAGATGGAAAAAAGCGAGGGAATAAATGAAGGCAGGTATTGCCAAAGCCCGGCTCGGCCCGGGCGAGCGGGATGGACGTGCCAGCCCGGCGACGCAGCAGCGTTGGGCGCTCAATCACTGCGGACGGCAGGCGATGGGAGGAGCACTGACACCACCACGGCTGCTCTCTGGTTCCGTATCTTCAGTGAGGATGTGGTTTGGCCTATCACTGATACAGCTTTTTATTTTTTAATCCGTGCATCTTGGTGGTGCGTTGCTAGCTAGCTCCAGAAGCTTCCTCTGAAGTGCACAAAAGGTTAATTTTTATTTTTGAGATGACACTGCGTTATGGGGTGTTCATTGGGCCAAGCTAACCTATGCCTTAGTTGCAGAATTGGAAAGAAAACTTGGGTCCTGGTGTATTCCCATTCCTGCTGATCTACGCAGCCTCTTTGTACGCACAGCGCACCCTGGGTAACTCTTGCTGTCTCAGGAGCCTTGCCAAACTTGCTGCAATTAGCAAAAAAAACAACCAACCCCCAAACCCACTCAAGAATGGATACGGATGGATGGGAGCAGTCTGGTACCTTTTTGAGATAAGCCTGGCAAGCTGCATGAATTTCCTCTGCAAGCTGCAAGTTTGCAGCCCTGTGCTTTAGCAGAAGTGGTAGCAGAGGGCAAGGAGCCTTCCTGAGCCTCGGGCAAATTTTGGGAAGGGTTTAAGAAGCAACCATTGGGGGGGTGGGTGGGGTGGGTGGAGAAGATACTGGGAAAAGGAAGAGGAAAAGTGGTGAAATGTAACGTGCCAGAACGTGTTTCTTGTGTGTGTGCATCTGCGAGGCAGCGGGCGGGGAGCAGAAGGGGTCTGTAGGCTTCGGGGCGGCATCCGCTGCCGGAGGCGAAGAAGTAGGACAAAGATGTGCCCGAAGATGTTACTGCTTAAAACATTTCCCTAAATCGGAGAGGCCAAGGGAGTTGGCTCCCGTGAACCTGACGATGCTTTTGCGTGCAGGTAAAACTGGTCGACTTGCTTTCCAGCTGCTTTTCCAATTGCGTGCTGATTTGCATTGATTTACATACATCCTATACCAGCTTTCGCCTTTAAAAATAAATAGAGCCTTTCTTCTTGGTCTGTCTTCTGCTCTAGGGTTTTGTTTTCTTAGCTTCCCATAGCTTTCTTTGAAACTGTTGGGAAGCCGTTCCCCTTTGGCGATAGGCGTCAGCGTTTCCAGTCAACGACAGAAATGCTTCCCAGTAAGAGCAAGCGTCGAGTGTTTGGGGTTTGCTAGGAATTATCAGCGTTTCCAACGCCCGCTCCTTGGGTATTTCTGGTGATTGCAGCTTTGGGCGTCTTCATTCTCGTGACTTTGAGCGACTTTGTCATTCTTCTTTAGGAGAACGTTACCAAGAGGTTTTAGAAAGGCCCAGATTATGTAAGTGAGGAACGTCTATAGTGAAAAACAGTTTTTACCACATTTTGGAGTTGTGGAAGATGGGGTGTGTGAACATTGGCGGATGCAGCACATTAAATGGAACCATGTTTATTCTTCAAATAATTCTTGTCCCTCCTGTTAACTTTCCTACTGCCAGCCAATACAGTCTTTTCCATTGGCCGATGCGTCTGTGGATGTTCATGTCTTCTGGTTTCTTCCTGGTTTCAGTACTGTTTTTCCTTCTTTCCAACATAATTCTGATTAGCTTTTTGCTGTCCTTTTTTGCTGCTTTGCCTACTTGTAGCCTCTTTTGTTTCTTTCTGGCCATGCTTCATTAAAACTTGCAAAATTCATAGAATCATAGAATGTTTTGGGTTGGAAGGGACCCCTAGAGGTCATCTAGTCCAACCTGCCTACTGTTGTCTTCACTAGTGGGAACTTGGTGATGGTGGAAGTGTGACGGCATTGAAAAAAGAGTTGTGTGAATTTTCTGTCCCTCTGTTTTAATTAAGACTTTATTCTTCAATGTCTGTGACTGGAGAGGGCTGAGACCTCTCTGTGAAGCTACTGAGTTCACTGTTTGCCCAGCCTCACGGCCATGCTTCTCTTCGGGCAGCAAGGACTGTTTTGTCTCCAGGTATTTCGTGGTTGACTACAACTGAGAAGGTGACCAGACCATCTCCGTGCACCCATTGGTAACTGAATTTAATGTTACCTTGTCCTCAGCGCTCCCCTTCCATCAAACGTTGCATGGAGAAAGAAAATAACAACAGAGTGAATGAGTTTTGGTCCAACCTAGATCAGCTGGGCACGAGGACTCCTGTTTTGCACGCTGGGCAGTGCGTGTGGTGCCTCCTCCCCGCCCTTCCTGAATTGGGTGTAATTACATATGGTCGCGCAGGAATTTGGCAGGTTGTCTCCAGATTACCCTCCTGTGTGTTTAGGTTTGCAGAAGCCACCTATGGCCTGTTTGCTAGGTCAGGGACGGGCCGTGCGGACAGGTTATTGCATGGCAGCTGGCTGAGGAGAGCTGACGACCTCACGTTAACTCGCTGATGTGCCTGAGCCTTGTGATCCACAAGCCAGATCCCTATCTTGGAGATGCTTTAGGTGAACCGTGTCTGTCTCTGAAACGTTGGGTGTTTGGGGTATTGACCCAGCTCGGGAGCCCTCAGCACAAGGAGGACATGGAGCTGTTGGAGCGGGGCCAGAGGAGGGCTACTAAAATGCTCCGAGGGCTGGAGCCCCTCTGCTCTGGGGTTGGGGGCCGGGGGGGACAAGCTTTTTAGCAGGGCCAGCTGGGACAGGACAAGGGGGGATGGCTTTAAACTAAACCAGGGGGGTTTAGACTGGATCTGAGGAAGAAATTCTTTCCAGTGAGGGTGGTGAAACCCTGGCAGGGGTTGCCCCGAGAGGGGGTGGAGGCCCCATCCCTGGGACCATTCCAGGCCAGGTTGGCCGGGGCTGTGAGCAACCTGATGTGGTTCAAGGTGTCCCTGCTCCTGCAGGGGGGTTGGGCTGGGTGACCTCTAGGGGTCCCTTCCCACCCAAACCATTCTGTGATCTATGGTATTTAACTGCTCGGGGTAGGTCTGCGACCACCTTAGCTGAGAGCCCTGCACGGGGGCTCTGTGGATCGTCCCGTTGATGCTGCTCCCCACCAGCCTCTCCCGTGAACTTCCCAGGAATCCGCTGGCAGAGTGAAAGCTGTCGATGCTTTTCGTTAGGTGAAGTATTCTCCTTATAAAGTGATGGCACGTGCAGCGACATAACTGGATCATTGCAATATTGATGAACTGATCGTAGGGAAAGAGAATTCACGGCCTCTGGATCAAAGAAATTTGTTGTCTGTTAATTTGCTCTCTTTACAAGTCCAAATGCCGCCATCTTGCTCTGTTTCTGTTCGCGGCAAATGTGAATGTTTTTAATACCCTTGCATTTGTAACAAAGCTGGCAGAAATGTTTTCTGTTTTACTTCAGAGTTGGTGGCATTGCCTTCCAGGGGTCTCTGGCCTTAGGGGCTGAGTTAACCCCTGAGTGTCTGGCGGGATCGCACCCACGCCAGACGTGTAATATCTAGAAGCACTTGGCACAGGCTGCAAGAAATCTGGTTTAGTTCTTGAGAGCCCAATATTCGACATGCAATTAAAAGGCTATGAGCTTTGCTAACTCTTATAAATTTCTTTTGCAAGTGTGGCTGTTAAAGTCCAGTTTTATTAGCCACCTGGGCACGCTTTAGGTTTTAAATAGGGACGTTGGCCCTGTAAATCCGACATTTTAAAATTTAATGTATCAGATGTTATTGAAGTATCTTTACAGCGCTGTGCTGTTGTTGCAGCTGCAGCTTTGATAGCTTCTATTTGCAGCTACTGCAGATCTAATTTTGTACGTGAGCTCGCGTGGGGGGCATGTATGCGCAGGCACTGGAATGCGGTGGGTGACATTCCCAGTGCAGCACCTACAGGCAGACCTGGACAGGACATGGTGTTAAGGGCAAGAAGCCATTCCTGGAGTTTCAGAAAATGTACAAAAATCTAGAGGGTTGAAGCAGCCTTTAACCCTTCAGCTGATCTGTTTTCAGACATCTTAGAGCCTGGAGCAAAAGAAAACCAAGCCTCCACAACGCTGCAGTCCCATTTATTGCAATGAAACTTCAGTTAAGATGATCTTCAGAGAACGTATGATCATTTGGGTTGGAAGGGACACCCAGGGAGGTCTCTAGTCCAACCTCCTGCTCAAAACCGGTCAGATTTTTAGGTCAGGCTGGGTTTCTCAGGATTTTATCTTGGAAACCTCCAAGGATGGAGGCTGTGGGATCTCCGGGCAACCTGTTTTTTCATTATATCCAGTAAGAAACGCTCTTGTTTTGTTTATGCTTGTTTTAAGTCCTCTGCCCACCATGTACCACTGTGAAGAGCCTGGCTCCATCTTCTTGATGACCTTCTCGTAGGGATTGAAGGCAGCTATCGAGTCACCCTGAAGCCTTCTCCAGGCTGCCCGAGCCCAGTTTCCCCAGGGGCTCCACCCCCCCGTTAGTGGTCTCCACCTGATCATCTGGCCAATGCCATCCCTGTCCCAGGGGAGCCCCAGCTGGGCACACTGTTCCACATGCGGTCTAACAAGCGCTGAGGTCCTTGGGATGTGGTGAACGAGCCCTTCTGGTGACATTTCCAAGGGTTGCCTCATGTAGCTACTTCCCTTGGCTCTGAGTCCCCAGCCAAAAGGATGCTCAGATTTTTGTTATGCTTTTAGTTAGTATTTTCTCTGTTTTTGGTGGGTTCTCTTCTGGGACTGCAACTAGCTTTGTGCTGTTGCCCTTTGGCAAGGAGATGGCCCTACCAGCCTGCAGGCTGAGTAGTTTTTGGGTGCTCGGGGAGTATGTGAACGTACCTGGAGAAGACTCCCCATGGAACCTTACACAGGACAGATGCCCTGCTTCTTGCTGCTGGGGTGGAGCTCGTATGAAGCACCTGGACTTGCCTGCCCCATCGAGCATAGGAACATCTCCCCTAGGAGGAAAGGCTGAGGGAGCTGGGCTTGTTCAGCCTGGAGAAGAGAAGGCTGAGAGGGGATCTCATCACCACCTACAAATATCTCAAGGGTGGGTGTCACGAGGACAGAACCAGACTTCTCAGTGGTGCCCAGTGCCAGGACAAGGGGCCATGGGCACAAACTGAAGCAGAAGAGGTTCCAGGTGAACGGGAGGAAGAACTTGTTGACTGTGAGGGTGCCCGAGCCCTGGCCCAGGCTGCCCAGGGGGGCTGTGGAGTCTCCTTCTCTGGAGATCTTCAACCCCTGCCTGGCCGCTGTCCTGTGCCCCCTGCTCTGGGTGAGCCTGCTTGGGCAGGGGGGTGGCACTGGGGGAGCTCCAGAGGTCCCTTCCAACCCTTGCCATTCTGGGATGAAGGACCTGTGGTGAGGAACTTCAGGCATTAGCCTGGCGACGGTGCTGGAAGTCATGCTTGCCCATCCTATGAGCTTTGTGTGCTGGGCCTCAGACGGGGAGATCCTTGCGTGACATCATTGTCCTGGAATGCAAACTTCTCCGATCCAGCGAGACTTGGATCAGCTCTCCCGCGAGCACAAACAATAAAAGTTGGTCTCCCGCAGGGGGATGATGGGATTTATTGTGGGTGCACGTGGCCCAGGTCTGGCTCTTGTTCGCCTGGTTTATAGAAATCTCTCAAATGTGAGAGCACTACCAGGTGTCCCGAGGCGTTCAGCCTTAATTCCGAAATTTGCTGCGGGATTACGGCCAAGGACTGGACACGGCACTGGGAGCAGTTTCCTAAGCGTCGTCTTTACTGTACGCAGCCCAGCTAACTGCGCTCTGCGGCGCCTTCAGCTGCTGCCCGCGTGTTACGTGGCTCTTCCAGTGGTCTGCAAAGATCTGCCCTGACCTTAGAGCCTCTTCAAGGCATAATTTTATGCTGTGCTTTATTTTTTTTTTTTTTTTACATAAATAACACCATGACTAGTTTGCTGTTGCAGCTGACTCAAATTTTTTCGTCTTACTTTTAACAGCATGGTGGCTCCTGGCTAATAGTGCTTATGGGGCTTTAATATCTGGGCTATGACTCCCCAGTTTGCTTCGTCTATGCTAAATGGCCTTTTTTTTGTTGTTTTTTTTTTTTTCCCTCAGAACTACAGATTTAATTCTCTTCCCGCACCAGTAATATAACCCGCTTGTGTGATGTGGTTTTTAAATACTAATAATTTCCTCTTAGTCAGAGACCTTATGTACCGAGCATCAACCAGGCTGGGGAAAATTAGCTTTTCTGCCTTATAAACCCCTGCGAACAGTTGTTGCCGATAGAAATGTTGACAGACCCCCTTGCTTGGCGGTCGGCGTGGTGCCACTGGAATGAGATGTCAGTCGTCTGTGCACGGGTGGGACAGCTTGTATACAGCTGGGCCTTACAGGCTTTATCGCAAACAAACAACTCTTTGGAAATGTTCAAGGATTTTCTTTTTTTTTTTTTTCCTCCCCCCCCCCCCCCCCCCCCCCCCAAGTATTTATTTGCTTTTCTCCCTTTTAAGCCAAAGTCTTGTCATTTACTGCTTCCTGGACCCAGTGATTTCTGATTGACTTAAAAAAAAAAAAATATATATAAAAAAAATACCCGGTGTAGATTAAGCCGCTGAAATGCCTTCAAGGCAATGTTTATAGGTCTATGGTCGTTCTTCGCTGAGGGAAAGTGAGCACTTTAATCTCTTCCACATTTCACAAATTTCTCCGGCTTGGATGCACAGTGCTGTGGCGTTTGAAGATGCTTTTTGCTGCTTTTAGGGAGAGGCTGACGGAGATGTTGGCCGACGCGGCTGTGATTCTGCCTAAGGGTTTGAGGTCGGCACTGTTGGAAGCTGAAGACCGTAGAGCTGCGGAGTGTGCTGTGGATCAGTTCTGCTCTGGAGGGAGGGGTTTTGGGGGAAATGAGGGGTGAAAAAGAGCAAGTTCTGCAGCCTGGGCAGGCTCCAAGGAGAGCGGCTATTTCTGAAGCCTTCGAAACATGTTCTGGTTCCACTTCACCTTATAAAGCTGTGTGCCTGCATGCACGTCACCGGTGCTCGGCTGTAAGCTACCATCTCCTCGGGCGAGTAGGAAACACGGGCTCCGACGGAGCTGCCCGTAACAGCTTGTCAGTCCTCAGATTTGCCCTCTGCATGGTCATCTTCTCAATCGCCTTCATCCTTGTGACTCTACAAGTCATCTCTGTTGCTGAAGGTTGTGGCGTAGTTCGTGTTCCTGGCCACTTCTCTTTAATTTCCAAGCAAGTTGAGGTTGAAGGTGAATTGTCACCCTTCCGTGCAGAGCTGCAGAGGTGAAACCTGGCGGCTTGTCAGCTTCTTATAAGACTACTGCTCCTACTACTTATTTAGCCGTCCTACAGCCAACTGAAATGCTCATGGGGAACAGAGGTCGTCTTCATTGGCCCTTTCTCCCTCACCGTCCCCCTTGCAAGAGGCACCCATGGAGGGCCAGCCCTTGAGGGACACATCAGCCTGCTTTGTGGCAATAGGCATGGACCTGGCAGGTTGCTTGTGCACCGTTTGGGTTTTTTGTAACCCGGTGGAATAGTTGGGCTTTGATCACGGTCTTACGTTGGGAAGCAAATGAGGTACTGCGAATATTGACCTCCTAATAGTGTCCTTCCTTGATCTTCCATTTACTGGATGTTAGCGTAATGTAGCGGTTGTAGGCTGTTCTTACGGACGACAGGATGAATCCAGTGTTTGCTTCCTTTTTGCATCTGTCTGGGTCTCTTTTTCATGGCTTAGACTGGCAGTGAGGTGGGATTTGGGTCTGAGAGCGCCTGGTGAGGGGCAGAGGAGATGCAGGTCTTTAGCAGCACAGATCTGGTATGAAGTGGAAGTAGCCGCTCATGCCCCATCAGCTCTAGAAGACTTCAATGTCTGATTTTTAACATTGACAGTTGACATTTTTGCTGCCTGTCTGACCTAATGGTTCTTTATGTGCTGGGGGAGAGCGGAGGAGTTGGAAGAGAAGTGGCAGGTGATAAATTTTATGGTTTTAATCATAACTTAGATGCAGGCACGCTGGTTTTGCTGCTCTGAGTTCCTTTGCTTTAGGAAACCTGAAGCAGCAGTCTTTGTATGTCTTGAGCGTATGTCCTCCTCTTTACAAGGGAGGACACGCTCTGCTTCTGGTGGGCACTGGTTTCTCTCCAGGCCTTCCTCTCTCATCAGAGAGAAGCAGAAGATCATTCCATGGACAGAAATAAGTGCAGGTTCAGTCAAGTACCTTAGCAGCCAGCAAATAAGCAGCGATTTCTTCAGTTGTTTCGAATTCCGCAGCTACTCAGAAAGGATTGATGGCCTCTTGCCGAGCTGCTGTCTCCCACGCCCTGCTGCTGTCTTACCATGGACAAGTAGTTGACATCCAGAAATTCAGAAGGACGTCGTGGTCTGATGTGCAGACGAAGAGCTGATGGGATTTCCATGTTCGGAACGTCTCCAAAGCCAACGCCAACGCGCTGGTGATGGAGGCTATAGAAGGATTTCAGTAAGGGGCCGTTGGCAGAGCTTATCTGTCCGAATGACACAGTTGTTAGGTCGTGCCAAAATAACACAGACGGTCCGTAAATTAGAATGATATCAGTCACTTTGTGTATGCGAGGACATATTAACTCATGGTGAAAAACTTTCTTTAATGCAGTTATTGCATAAGAGTTGATGTAAGGATTCTTGCATGGCTCCAGGTTCTTGCTCCATAGTGCGTTTCTTTGCACGTCATGGACATGTTATATGCAAGATGTGTTGCCACTAGAAGTACAGAAATGATCCAAATGTGGAGTACTCGATTCTGTAATGGTCTTTAGACTTCAGACTTGAGTCCAAATGCTGTGATTTTGTCAAGTTTCAGGAAACCTCTGTTCCACTAAAAAAAAAAGATTTCATTTTTAACTGGTAGCCACTTTATGGTCTAACAGAAGGAAGATCTGGGGAAAGGCAATGTGTAGGGGTATGCCTGGGACCGAAGCTGAATTGTATGAGATGCTGAAATGGCGGCTTTGGGAGAGGAGTCGGTGATAATCCGTCCTTCTGGAGTTTGAGCTTTCTGGGTAATTTTGCGTAAATCCTACAGTTGTGGGTACAAGCTCAGCCTTGTGACATCCGGTGCATGGGCAGCGGGTGGGGGAGTGGGGACGGGAGAGGTGAGGAGGTAATTTCCACAGGTAATTTCCAATCTTGGCATCCGACTGGATCCTAAAGAAAATCCCTTTGAGATGAAGAAATCCCTTTTTGACCATTTTGCCCTGAGCAGAAGCGTAAGGGCCCTCTGGGACGGCGTGGTTCAGGGTTGCTCTGCCCACCGAGGTGTCATCGCTCCTAGTCAAAAAGCTCGGCATTTCCATCGTTCCTAATAACCCAGTAACGCTTCCTTTTTTACATTCTAGAAATCGCCAGCCTGAAATCCTCTCATTAAGAAATTCCACCTGAACAAATCTGACTTATATACCGAAATACAGGAGTTACCAAAGCTGGAGCAGAGGGCGCCCGGCTGAGTTCGTGGTCTTGGCGCCGGTGATGGGGCCTGGGGTTGTTCTCCTGGGAAGTGCTTTGACCTTGTTCCTGTGCTGAAAAAGAGTGATTTGACAGCTGAGTTTTGCCCAAAAAAGTGTCTTCAGCAATGCGAGTAAGCAACGTTCCCCCCACAGATGAAGACGTGCTGCTCTAGGACTTCAGAGTATTAACGAGGGGTGGGTTTTGCTTTGGGGTGATAATTAGATCTGGTAAGCACGCCCAATTCTGCAGCCTTTCAGAACAGGTAGCCAGATGCCGATTGCTGTTGACTTCTGATCCCGTAAACCCTTGGATCAAACAGCTGGAAACAATTGCAAAGTCCGTCCATGTTCTTTTGGTTAAGGAGACAAAGCCCATTGTGTGCTAGCGCAGCGCGTGAAAGCTGGTTTCTGCTGGGCTGTACCGAGGGACAAAGGGCTGAGCACTTCATTTGAAAAATGACTTTCCCAGACAAAAGAAGAAGCCATTGAAAGAAATGTGATGTGCAAGTTGAAATTGTTCTCTGGTATGCGGGGGATACGGCGTACGGCGTTTCGCTGACATCTGCGTCCAGCGGGGAGCGCTCGAGTAGGTATTGAAAGTGCATTTCTCTAAAGAAAGTGCTCTGGGGTGGCGGAGCCGTCCTTTTAGCGCCTGCTTGAAAGGGTGCGCTCCGGGTTCACGCGTGCCAGGGTATCCTTTCTGAAGGATCAGAGTGAGCTGGAATATGCTAAAAATTAGCAGCATGTTCCTCTCTCCTCTGAGTTCAGGGAGCAGAGCAAATGCCAGTCAGAGAGGCTCCCCAGTTTTGGAACTCCTTAGAAAAAGAATAGAAATAAAAAAACTAAAAAAAAAAAAAAAAAAAAAAAAAGAGCATAGAATCGTTTAGGTTGGCAAAGCCCTTGAAGCTCCCCCAGCCCAACCGTTCCCCTACCCCTGCCATCCCACCCCCAAACCCTGGCCCTCAGCACCGCCTCTGCCCGGCTGTTCAATCCCCCCAGGGCTGGGGACTCGACCCCTTCCCTGGGCAGCCCCTTCCAGTGCTCGACAACCCTTCCATTGAAAAATTTTTCCTAATGTCCAACCTAGCCCTGCCCTGGTGCAACTTCAGACCATTTCCCCTGCACCTCTGCCCTTTACTTGTTCTCTACCTGCTTTCACGAAGCTGCTTTGCTTGCGGGAGCATCGTGCTCGTCCTGTTTGGCCCCATGTCTGTCTGCAGTGTTCACCTCTTCTTGCTTGGTGAATATTTTGCTGCTCCTTCGCATCCCTCCCAGAGCTCTTGTTTTTACCATGATTCCTTTCTAGATTGATCTTGTGGTTGTCAGTGTCCTTCCCTTGTCCTGTAAATCATCCCCAACTATGTGTGGGTGTGGGGAGAGGCTCACTGAGATGCCTGGCCATCTTCTGGATCTCACTTGGTGGGAGCCACTTTCCGCCTGGAAGCTGGGTAGCTCCGTTACTGGGATCCCGTTCCGCAGTGGCGAGGTCTATTTTGGCTGAGGGTGAAGCCATCCATGGATGGAGGACACGGAGGTCGAGCCATCCGTGTAACCTTCTTCTGAGTTTGCTTGTAGCACCGAAGTGCTGATTTTGGGGTACGTAGACTCTGAGGTTTTGTGTGGCGTCACGTTTGATGGCCTCCCCTAGGAAACACCTTTTTGATCCCTGCTCTGCCATGGCAGTGCCACACTTGGTAGGCTTGGTGGTTGTCACAACCATCTGAATCTTTGATTCAGAGCGTATTTGAGGCTTAGAGTGTGATAAATAGAATTTCACCAGCACTTTTCGTTGGCAGTCGGATTTAACTGTAGGAGAAAGGGCTGTAATGAAATTGTGCTGGCAGGACTTTGCTCTGGAAGGGGCTGCATAAAAGCGGGGCAGGAGACTGCCACTGGGAATTATTAATTTGGTGTGTGCACGCTCTTGGTTTTGAAGGGCAGAGTTACACTTCCAGCATTTGTGCTCGCTTGTTCTGCCTTTCCTAGTCCCCGCGTTTGACAGGCTGATCTGAGGCTTGAGCTGTTGGAAACCACTTCAGTGGGTCCTGTGAGCTATAAAGATTATCGAAGTAGGGGCCCAAGGAGCTCTCGGGCTCGAGCAATCAATCCCGTATGTACCATCTCACTGGAGATCGAGGACTAAAGGCTTTCCTTCACTGGCTTCTCAGACCGAACCAACTATTTTATTTATTTTTTTTTTTTTAAAAACCATTTTTTAAACTATTGTTCCTTTTAAGTTATGGGCAGATTAAAGGGGGCTGGGAATGGAAAGCCTTAAGACCTGAAGTTGGAGGCTACCACGGGCTTTGGATAAGCGGCACGATATATCTGATGAACTTGACTGCCTTGCTGGTAGCTCTAGGTTTCACACCCGTCTGATGGTCATTTTTTATCGTGGTTTCTCTTCCCCTCCTTATGTTTGAGACGCCAGCTCACTTCGTTGTTTTCCCAGACTTGTCGAGGAGCTTTGCTCTAACCTTGGCTCCCCTCATTTTGGATATCGCAAAACGAGGGAGCAGCCACGGCAGATTGGGCCAGAGGTCTCTTAATTGCCGCTTCCACCGGTCATAAGCTTCCCATTAAGATAAGCTGCAGGAACTGTTGATATTTATATTACAATAATGCGTCTTATCGGCCAACTTGTGGAGCTGTTAAGTGCAGAGACAGCCCGGAGAGCCGAGGGGCGGCGAGGTCTTGCTTGCAGTTAAACACTTGCTGCCTACATGAGCATGGAAAGCGTGAAAGCAAGGAAAGCCTGCAAGCCAGGACTGCATCTGCTGGGCCACACGCTCTTCTGCCGAGTGCCACGTGTGAATTCTGCAATAAAAGGGCTTTTGTGCCTCTGGAGCCACTTGCATGGCCGGTGCATGGGATCCGGCCACGTGGGGATTCTTGGAAGGCTTAATTGCACGGGATTAGGGGTGGTGGATACCCAAGGAGAGCCTTCAGAAGTGCTGTAGCCAAAGCAAAAGGCTGCAGAATCCATCTGTGTTCTCAGATGCTGGAGAACCTGTGGGCAGGGAGCTCGGCAATTGCGCGCTGGGCCTCGTCCTGCTGAGACACCGAAATCCAGAAGCCGCGAGAGTAAAATCCTTTAGAAACAGCCTCACCAGCTCTGATAGTCACCAAATTCCTCACTTATTTTGTTTTCGTCCCTATTAATGTCATTAGAGACTGGTGCTTAATTTCCGAGGGAGGCGGTTTGACATCCCTGCCAGGTTTCCCTCGCTTTGGCACCTCTCGCATCCCTCCTCCGGGATCTCCAGCGCTCTCACTCACCCTGTCCAGCTTTTTGGAAAGGGTGGAGGCCCAGCGCTTTCCCGTTTGGACGGTGAAGATGAAAAAAAGCTTTATGGGATCGTTTTTATACAAGAAGTCTCAAATTGGGGTTACGAATCGGCAAGGGGCAGCATTTTGTAGTGGCTGGGTAAATCTGTTCCAGGACCGTGAGCAGACGTGTGTTTACATTAGTGTGCTAATTTCTTCTATTGGGGGAGTTCTGATCCATGGAAAAACAAACTAATGAAAGGCTTTTTTTTTTTTTTCTTTCTTTTTTTCTCTTTCTCCATAAATTAAAAATTCACTTTTGAAAAAAATTTTTTTTTTTTTTTTTTGCAAAGTTAAAGGCAAAACGATGGCATTTATTATCTTGAATTTCCATGACTAGTTAATTTTGACTGCGTGTGGGTGGCTAAATAATCCTCCTGTTCCTGAAATCTTCCTGAGGAATTCTTTGGTACTGCAGCGAGACAGGCGCCCACCGTGGAAAGTTGAAATGGTCAACCTAAATCCCCTCCTGCTGCTGGGCGCCGGGCCGGCTGCGAGGATGGCCGATAATGAGCATTTACTTAAGGGATTTTTCATTTCCAGTGTGTTAATCCCCATCGGGACCACTCATCTGCTCGTGTTCCCAACTCGCCTGCTGGAGGAAGGGAGAGGGATGAGTGCTGGGGACGTCGGTCCTGCAGGATTGAGGCTTCTGCTTTGCACCGAGGTCGTTGTGACTGTAGGGAGCCTCTTCCCTACGGATGGTGGTGGTGGAACCACCTGTAGGAACCTACAGACACCTCCTGCCAACCATGCCAAGCTATTTTGAGTCGCTTTTGGCTGTCTGCGACCAAAATGACTTGCATTTTCCAGATGAATCTCTCTCTTTCCCTCTCAGTAATTTGTTTTAGCTGTTTATTCTGAAGGCTCTCAGAGCCCTGAGGGAAGCATTGGGGATGGCTTTGCTCTCTGCCGATCTGCCGTCCTCTCCGGAGCAGACCAGGTAGCAGCTCGGTAGCAGGACAGCCCGCACGGTCCTGGTGCTTCCCTCCCCCAGAGCAAAGGTTTTGGAGGGAGGCAAGAGGCGAAGAAGTGTGAACTCCCCCCCCCCCCCCCCCCCCCAAATATCAGACAGCAACTGGAAAGTCCTGCTGGTTGAAGCCCGGCTGGGGGCCGGTGTCCCCTGGCCACCCAGGCAGCGTCCTGATGACACGACCTGGATGGGGGCTTGCAGCACGCTGCGACCCGATTCGGAGGCAGCTTCGAGTCGCTTCATTATTTATTTATTTATTTATTAGCCTTCAATTAAGGGGAGTGTGGGTGTGGGGGGGGGCGCAAATGACATCCTCCATTTGGGATTTCGTTCTGGCTAAAGCAGTCGCGCCCGGGAAGGCCAGCTCTTCTGCCTTCTGCGCGGTCCTTTTGAAAGCTGAGGCTTTTAGGAGTTTAACATTATGAATACCTTGGGCTCAGTGGCATATGCAGAACAAATGTGAATCAAACACAAAAATAATTCCTTCAAGAATTTTATTTATTGATGTGGTAGCGCAATACTACACTGTTTACAATAGAGAGTTAAGTGGGATTTTGGGTTTGCTGGGAAGTTGACAGCTTGCGGTCCCGAGCAAAATTTCTGCCTTTTGTGGGATGAAAGAATAAAAGCTATGTTCTTGAAATGGTTATTTATAAATGATTTGAAAGTTTGTTCCCTTTCCAGGCTGGGGAGAGCCTGCCAGGATTGCGGTTACTGCAATGGTGAAATTTTGGATGTGAAAAAAATCACAGAAGTCTGTTTGCATTAGAATAACAAGATAAAGAACCTTGTGGAGGCTTGCGGGGGACTCAAATGAAATGCAGTTGTGAACAGATTTCTCTCGCTCCCTTTCTCACGGGTAAGACGTTGGGGATCTCGAACCGAGTCTCTGAGCAGAGGAATCGCTGGAAGAACGGAGATGATTGGAGACGCGGAGCTCGGCCACGACTTTGGGAAGGGGTTGGGAGATGCCGGCAGGGAACTGGAGCAGGGCAAACCTGTGGAAAGGGCCAGTCTCTGTTCTTTTTTGTTGCCATCAGGGTTTTTTTTTTTTTTTTTTTTTTTGCGGGCACTGCAGTCTCGGTTCTGTGCCAGCCTGTGCGGTTTTCTCTCCCGTCCCCTCCTCAGTCACCCTTGGTGTTTGCTCGCTGGCTTCCAGCCTGCTTGGCCGCGCTTGGCGGTGGTCCGTGTGAACGTGCAGCACCAGCACTTGGGGGCCAGGGATGAAATCTGTGCCCAAAAGGAGATAATAAACAAATAACAGATATTTTTTTTTTTTGTTTGTTTGTTTTCATTCTGTGTCAAGAGGCTTTTGGCATAGTGAAAATTTGGTGGAGAAACAGAACTGCTGGGCAGTGGTTGTTGCCTTTTCCAGAAGACCGGGCACAGTGAATAATTCGCACTGTAGGAAATTGGACGGTGGTGCTGTCCCATCCAGGACAGGTCCCCGCTGCCCCACGTGTCCCCTTCCCCACGATAAACCCGATCCTGCTCTGGGATCGGTGAAGTTAACCCCGCTCTCTGCTTGCAATGCAATGCACATGAATAAAAGTCTGGGTGATCTCTTAGGGTCCTGGCAGATGAATGGGGGATGACCCGTGAGAACAGGGACATGCATGGTGGAGGCTAGATAGCTTTTCATGGCGTTAACGCTGCGGAAAGGGATTGAGTGGGTTGTGGAGCAGTTTATTGGCAATAAGTGGTTTTACGGAGACAGCGTTTTGATTTCGTCCAGCTATTGAAGGAGTAGGTGGCCTCCTCCAGATGTTCGTTCTGCAAGAGACAAATCTGAAGGTGAATTCCTTTTTGTGTTCAGTACATACCATGTGCTAATCCTTCAAGGTGCTGTGGTTTGTGTGAGCAGTGCTGATGGCAGAGGGCTGGATCCCGCAGAACAGGAATGCACTTGCTCTGCGGCAGAGATCCTTGCCCGAGATAGCCCGGAGAGCAGCGAGATCCCATAACCCTGGGCAGAGTTTTGACTGGTTTTCGGAGTTTGTGGAAAGAGGTTGTCCAAGAGTTTGGCCTTGGCAGAGAGGACATGGTGTTGGATTGCTGCCCTCAATACTTTTTCCTTCTAAAGTGTTGATAATTATGCCGTCTTAGAGGGTGGCATGATTATTTTTCTCATAGGTGACTCTTGAAAGGCTCAGTTGGATTTCAACAATTTCTCAAAGTGCGTAAAGGCTTTTTTAGCTTTTATTTTAAACACGAAAGCCTATCTGCTCCTCAGTCCTCAGGTGCACATCAGCCATCAGTGGCCCGGGGCGATGGCCTGGGGTGCCTGCGGGAGGGTGCAGGCTTCCACCCAGGGCCGGCGCCAGTGGGCTGGAGCCCCATCAGCTCGGGGGGGTGAAGGAGGACACCTCTCCATCCCCTGACGTGGCGGTGTGGATGGTGTCACCCTTCCTGGAAGGTTCCTCCTCGCTCTGCTCACCTCTGCGTTCAGAGCGGACCGAGCTGGGTTTCTTGCTGGTGCTGAGCTGGGTTTAGTAGGACACCAAAACCAACAGAAGATGCAGGCTGCCAGCTCCAGCCCAGCTGGGCTGTTTATTTGCTGTTGCTTTGCTTTAAACCCCGTGGTTGTTTTTTTTTTTCCAGATCTATTTTCTTGCAAGCCTTGAGACTTGTATGAAATACACTGAAATGGGGAAAACCCTGCGTGAAAAGAGGAGGAAAGGGTTTAGGGTTTGGGGTTCTGTGTGTGCCACTGCCCTCTCCTGGGGAGTGCTTTGCTGCTGAACAGCATGCTGGATCCGCTCGGATCTTTAGCGGATCGCTCCTGAATATTGGGATTTTTGACCAGACGCCTGTGATGGTGGTGTTTCCTATCTCTGAACTGCCTCGATCTCAGCGGGAAGCGAGACCTGTGCCAAGAGGACTTCATGGCGGTACTTGTCCCAGCTGTGGTCCAGCGTGGTGTCCCCAAGCCTGCTCCCCCCGGGCTTGCTGGCTGTGCAGCTGCAGCTTTGCCGGGATGAGCAGGCTCCTCTCCTCTCTTCTCCTCCTTCCTCTGGGTGGGTGCAGCACGGCCGTGCTGGTACCGGTGCAGGCAGGGATGGAGGGCAGCGCCCGGCTGATCCGTACGTGACAGCATCCAACATCCTTGTGGGTATTTGGTGCCTTAGAATAGAATCACAGAATCACTTGGGTTGGAAAAGCCCTTTAAGATCATCGAGTCCAACCGTTCCCCTAACCCTGCCATCCCACCACTAAACCCTGTCCCTAAGCACCTCATCTCTCCTTCTTTTAAATCCCTCCAGGGATGGGGACTCGACCACCTCCCTGGGCAGCCTGTTCCAGAGCCTGACAGCCCTTTCTGTGAAGAAGTTTTTCCTAATGTCCAACCTAAACCTGCCTTGGCACAGCTTCAAACCATTCCCCCTCGTCCTATCATCCATTACCAGGGAGAAGAGGCCGACCCCCACCTCACTCCCCCCTCCTCTCAGGCAGTTGTAGAGGGCGATCAGGGCTCCCCTCAGCCTCCTCTTCTCCAGACTAAACACCCCCAGGTCCCTCAGCTGCTCCTCGTATGACTTGTGTTCCAGACCCCTCCCCAGCTTGGTTGCTCTCCTCTGGACCTGTTCCAGCATCACCGTGGCTCGGCTGGCCCAGTGTGGCTTGTCACTGGAGTCCCCCCTTGCTGGGAGCAGGAGGAGCCCCTCGTGTCCTCGCTGCCGTGTGCGTCTCCAAGGGGCGTGAGGAACGAGCAGCGAGGCGGGCGGCGTGACTCCGGAGGGGCATGGCTTTGGTTTAAGTTGTGCAAGAATGCAGTGGTGTCAGATGCCAACTATTTGTTTACTTCTTTTAAGGTCTAACATAATGAGTTTGTTTACAAGGCTTCAGATAGACCAGAAGGAACCCATTTGATTATTTGGAGAACATAATCTCTCAAGCCATTGCTTATACAACAGAATGACCTGGGTAGCTTTTGCACCCTGCTTTTCATATTAAAAAACCCCTGAACCTTAATCTTCAGTCCCAAGGAATAATTGTATTGTTTCATCATTTGTTGTTGATTCTCTCTTAAATTCTTGTGGATCGTTTTAAGCGTATAATTTGTGGCAGGGCTCTGTGTTGTGGTGGACCGAGTAAGGCATTAATAACAGTACGTGTGTGGTCACTAAGGGGGTGAACAACCTGCAGGATGGGTCGGCAGGCTGGGCAAGGCTTGGCAAGAAGTGCGGGTTCAAGGGCGAGAGCAGCTGCGAACAGAGGTCGTGGTGTTTTCTTTGAAATGCTGCAGTGCCTAACTGCATTAAAAAAACCCCCTGTCGTTTTGTCTGTTGTTACGGTGTTGGTTAATGGGAGTGTGAAAATAAGCCTAGCTCCTGTTTGTACAGGAATATATATCGCATTTCTTATTTAAGAAATAAGGACACTAGGGGCGTGCTGCTTGCACTACCTGCTTCGGTAGCTCCCACAATTTCTCATCTCTACCTGACTCCAACAGAAGATGCAAAAATCCTTATGAAAACTGGGTATAGGATAACCCCTGTGAGTACTGGAAAGGTTTTGAGCCCTGATGTTCCCCCGTCTCCTAAATCATCCGTGTGCAGCTGCGTTCCCCAGTCATCCACGCCTATTTGAAATCCTTTTAAGTTCTTAGACTCGGTTTTACTTGTTGGAAGTATCTGAAGTGTTTCATCTGTTGTGTTTTTATTATAATAATTTTTTTTTTTTAAATTTATTCCATTTGTAAATAATCTGAAGCCTCTCAGGTTAATGGAGAACCATCTTTTGAGTTTTGGGAATGGAAGTGTTATTTTAACTCCTACCATATTAACATCTGTGCCCATCCTGCCCTGGACTTTGTAGGACACCTTGGTCATCTCAATTCTTAATATATCCAGGGCCAAACATTGCTGGTGTTACTAAATCCGTGGGACAAGACAATACCCACTCTTTGAATCATAGAATCCTAGGTTGGAAGGGACCTCAAGGATCATCTGGTCCAACCTTGCTAGGCAGGAGCACAGTCTAGACAAGTTGGCCCAGCACCCTGTCCGGCTGAGGCTTGAAGCTGTCCATTGTGATGGAGTCAACCCCATCCCTGGGCAGATCATTCCATGGGTGACTGTTCTCATGGGGAAAAATTTCCCTCTCATGTTCAGTTGGAACCCCCCAAGAGCAACTTGTGTCCATTGCCCCTTTTCCTCTCCGTGTGACTCCTTGTGCAAAGGGAGTCTCCATCTTGCTTGTAGCCACCCCTTAGGTACTGGTACGTGGTGATGAGATCCCCTCGGAGCCTCCTTTGCTCCAGGCTGAACAAACCCAGCTCTCCCAGCCCATCCCCATACAGCTGAGAGAGGCTTCCCAGTCCTTGGATCACTTTGGTGGCCTTGCTCTGGACCTCCTCCAGCCTATCCACATATTTTTTGTCTTTGCTGTCTTTTAGGGTCTAGCCCTATACCTCTCACTGGCCTTCTGGTGCCAAGCAATGCTACCTGCACGACCTCTACTACATCTGCTGGCAGAGGGAGGCTTGGGCTCATGGAGGCAATGCCTCTTCTCCTTCCTCCTGGCCAGGGGTTGCCACTGTCCTTCTTGCGAGTGTGTCACACCAGAGTTGCGTGTGTGTCTTCATTGGGGATCTGTTCTTCACTGACCCTACCAAGTACAGGTGGATTGGAGTAGGTCACCTCCAGCCCCTCAGTGATCCTATGCTCTGTGGCTTGCAGGAGAGCGTGACGGGCAGTCTGTCCCCCTGCTGTTGAGCAGTGATTGCGGTTAAACCGTGTGGTACGTGGTGGATGGGGTGGGACTGCACAGGACATCGCATGGGGACCCAAGGGTGTTGTGATAGGGTTGGCAGCTGCTTGGTGTATCGCATTCACGTAGACTTGGGATCCTCCCACAACGTCACTGCACAGTGGGGCGCTGCTTTCTGAAGACACTGAGTCAAGACTCTACCTCCAAACCCTGCTGACCCCGGGTCCAGAAGGTCAGGAGGCTTGAGTTGGTCGGTGGTTTGAAATGTGGGTGATGTGAGGCACTGGAACGCTCTTGCCCTTGTTGACTTGCGCTCTGTTTATCCCCGTCCTCTGGCTCTTAAAAATCTCACCCTCCCACTAAATTGTCTGACCCTTTACTTCTCCTTTGTTCCGTTCTTGTTTCAGTCCTCATGGGAGGAAGCTGGAAAGCCACTCTCTGGACTTTTTATCGTGTTACTTCACTGATTATTGTTTATTTCTCTTATTTTTTGTTTGTCTGCTAATGTTTGCCTATTGCAGCTGCCTCTTAAATACAGAAACCTTCTCTAAGCCTTTAAATTCCTAACTGGTGGCAGGGTTGAGCTGCTATAAACCGTTGTTCCGGGGGAGCTGGCCGGCGTCCCGACGGCAGTGCAAAACCTGACTTCAGAAGACTTGAAATTCTGGAGGGAGACTTCCCTGCTATTTATGAAACGGGAGCATTGGTTTTTCGGTTTTGCTTAGGTGATGGGAGACTTGAGATGAACGTTCGCCACCGGCTCCTGTACTGAACTTGCAAGATCATAAACCGGAAAAATATTCATAGAGCCCAGGAAAAATTGTTGTCTTGTTTAGGGCAGTTGGTGCCGATTTGGCAGGGGTGAGAGGTGGGTGGCAGGGTGTTTGAAAAGCACCTTTGAAGAGACTTCCATGAGGAACCAGCTGCTGAGCTCCCCTCTCCTGGGGAGTTTGATGTCGTTCCAGACGAAGCAGCGCCCGGTGGGAAACGATGAGATGGAGAGGGAGGCGGCGGTAACGTTGGACTGGATTAGCTACGCTGACACCGCTCGGGCTGCTCCAAATTCTTTTTTTAGGAGCTGATGGCCGTTTCTGTTTTTAATAATCGCTCCTATTGCATAACTTGAAATGTTTTCCTGTTTTGATGTCTATCAAAATTCTAAATTGCAGAGAGCGACCTGGCGCGGCAGCCTGTGCCCAGAGCGCAAACCGGCTCCCGGCGTCCAGTTTCGTAACTAGACGTATTTATAGGTAAAATGGTTCGATCGCTCTGGGCTTCTGTGTTCCCGGCGGGATTTGCCAAGGCGAAGCAAGGAGAGGTGACGGACGGGGGAACGAGGCGTTTGTATTTAGGCAGGGAAAGGTCAAGAAGAGACCGTAGGAAGGGGGCCAGAACAGAAGAAACCACGGCGGAGCAAAGTAAAATACGAGAGCAGGAAGGCTGCCGTATGTTTTTAGGAAGCTGTTGCCAAACCCCCGTGTCTGTATCTCTCTTGGCTACCAGCAAAGGTATCTGTGAGGGAAATGAAAAACATTGACGCTGTCGTTATATTTGTCTTAGGAAGGTTTGTTACCGTACCTTGTGTCTCGCACCCTGCTGTGTCCGATGACTTCTGGTAGCTCAGGGTTTTACCCCCAGCTTGGAAAGAACTTTATCTCCTGCTCTCCTGGGAATTTTAACCATCTTATTCCTCTTTTTTTCCCCCTGTCGTTGCACCACTTTCTTCTTGTATCTTATACCTTTAAATACCATGGTGCAGTCTCGCAGCAAGAATTGGATTTCTTGGCATCTAAATTATAACTTATAACCTTCTTGGAGCGGGACCAGGCAGCTGCTAGTGCTCGCTGCAGGAATACCCGCAGCGTGCTCTGGTACTGCCTTTCACCAGCAGACTTTGCGCTGGAGCAGATGCAGGATGCTCGCACGGTTTTCCTGCTGGCTCTCCAATGGGGCCGTACCCTTTGGCAGAGGAAAGTGGTTTCATAGAATCATAGAATCACCTCAGTTGGAAAAGCCCTTTAAGATCATCGAGTCCAACCGTTAACCTAGCACTGCCATCCCACCACTAAACCATGTCCCTGAGCACCTCATCCATCCGTCTTTTAAATACCTCCAGGGATGAGGACTCGACCACCTCCCTGGGCAGCCCATTCCAGAGCCTGACAGCCCTTTCGGGGAAGAAGTTTTTCCTAATGTCCAACCTAAACCTGCCCTGGCGCAGCTTCAAGCCATTCCCCCTCGTCCTATCATCCATTACCAGGGAGAAGAGGCCGACCCCCACCTCACTACAGCCTCCCCTCGGGCAGTTGTAGAGGGCGATGAGGGCTCCCCTCAGCCTCCTCTGCTCCAGACTAAACACCCCCAGTTCCCTCAGCCGCTCCTCGTATGACTTGTGTTCCAGACCCCTCACCAGCCTGGTTGCTCTCCTCTGGACCTGTTCCAGCAAGGCAACATCTTTCTTGTAGGGAGGGGCCCAAAACTGAACACAGCATTCGAGGTGCGGCCTCACCAGCACCGAGTACAGGGGCACGATCACTGCCCTACTCCTGCTGGCCACACCATTCCTGACACAGGCCAGGATGCCATTGGCCTTCTTGGCAACCTGGGCACCCTGCTGGCTCATATCAGCCGGCTGTCAACCAGTACCCCCAGGTCTTTTTCCACCAGGCAGCTTTCCAGCCTAACCCCTTCAGCTACATCTACAGGACCACAGCCTCTGGGCGGGTTTGTAGAGGGTCGCCCTGGCTCGGGAGCCGCAGAAGTGGTGCAGAACCTCTTTAGAGTTTGGACGGTGGGCTTGAAAGTGGACTTGTATGAACGGAGCACCAGTGAGGATGGCGAGATCGTGAAGACCGTCTTGGAGGATGAGGCCCAGCAACCTGGCTTGCTGCTACGGAGGGAATATCCTGATGCTCTTTGGTTCCTAACCTGCGATATCCACGGCCCTGTAACCTTGCTGAGGGAGATTTGTGGCTTGAGCATTTATTGAGAACCCGGGTGTGTGGGTGATGACAGCTGCGGGGGATTATATTGGAGGGACTTTAGAATTTTAAAACAGCTTTGACAAAAATGTGTGGCCAGAGAAAAGGCCCTCGCGTCCTCCTGCAGCCTTTCTGCTCAGCTTTTATCCTTTTTAGTATTCCAAAAGGATAAAAAAAGAAGCTGTTCATTTAATTTCCTTCCTTTGAAGAGCCAAAACCAACAGTGGAAAACCAGACACATGTCAGGAAAGAAGTCATTTCAACCCCACGCCCCCCTCTAGGAAAGATGTGATTGTTGACATTCTCCTTTGGGTTTCTGCTGTTAACCTAGCTAATCCTAAACAAGAGCAAAATTAGCAAATTAACCTCAGGACATGTTATACACATGTGCCTTACCATTGGGGAAATATAAGGCATTCTCTGCAGAAGTGCTATTTTTAAAAGCAGCACGCGGAGTGACACAGCTGGGGGAAAGTTGCTCTTTGCTGGCTGTGGCGGGCAAGCTGGCGGTGATAAGCTGTCGGGAGGCATGGGGGAACTTTGCCATCAAGTGGTCCCCAGTGCTTTTCGTGATTGCTTTTGCCTTAGAATCATAGAATCGTTTAGGTTGGAAAAGACCTTTAAGATCATCGAGTCCAACCGTTAACCTTTCCTATCCTCCCGTGATCCTGTGTTGACCCTCCTTCGCGATCCCTCAGCTTCTCCGTGGATATTACAGCCCTTGCGAGCGACCTTCTGCACGTCGTTGGCAGCGGCGTGGAGCCGATGCAAGTGGAGCAGCGGAGGACAGGACGGATGAGCAGAACATGGAAGTGCAACCACGGCGGGTGGCCGGCGTGCTTTGGGCATCGCTGCTGGAAAGAAGCGGTGTTCCCTTTCCTCTTCTCGTTGTTCCCCTCGCGTTGTGCTGTTGTGGGTAAACCCAGTTAATTTGGCTGGGAAAATGGACTCGGGGAGGAGGAAGGTGTTTATAAAATAGGTGTTGACTTTGGTCAAGTTCATCACGTGAACGTCCCCAGCTTTGCTGGGAGTGGAGGAGTCCCCGCTGCTCCGGTTTGGTTCTGGTTCTTCTGATTTAAGTTGACTTTCAAACCACAGCCTGAGCAGCCACCCATCTGCCTGGGGTTTGCGGTCAAGTCTGGGAATGTCCTTCCAGAAACCTGCTCCTCCTTAAAAGCATTTCTACCCTTGGATCGTCTTCTGTTGGCGCTGCCAGATGATTTTGGGTTTTAAAACCAAACCTGTCTTTGGAAATATGAAGACTTTTCAGAACAAACGGATGCTGGCGGGCGATGTGACAGGAGTTTGGAGGAAGGGAGGAAGTCTGTAGTGAAGTGCTGTGTTCATCAAAGACATTATATAGGTGCTTGAGCTCTCGGTATATGAGTTGCTTGCTTTTTCCTCTCTTTTTGGAGCTTAACAATTACAGGGGAGAGGAAAAAACCAACATATGCCTCTAGAAATGTGAACAGGAGTAAGTGAGCAGGGATAATTTCAGAATTGGGGATCTTACAGAAGGACGCTAAGGCTCTGCAGAACGTTTTCAGAGATGTCTTTGGGAAAAGGAAACTTTGTAAGAGTCTTCTCCTCTCGCCGAGGTGGAACTGGGAGCGTAGGGCGGTATCGGCACCACCCCCTTCCACAGCGCTTAAGCCAAATTCTCTGCTTAGTCTCCCAGTGAAATGAATTATATGGAGGCTTGCAAATTTGAAGGCAAGGGTTGAGTTCTGTGCTTAAGTTATGATTTCACCATCACCAGGAGGCTTTTAGAAGCCAAATGTTCCCAACGTTTCTCGCAGCGAGCAGTGGTGAGGACCTCGAGCTGTGCTAAGTCGTGCGGTGCGGACGGCCTTTGAGAAGGCTGCTTCTGCCCGGGGCCCCAAGGGTTTGAGTTAAAACTTTCTCGTTTGCTGGTGCCTCGTTAGATGTTAGGCCTGTGAAGTGCTGCCTCTATACCCTTGGGACTTCAGAAGTGACACCGCTGGCTCGCAGAAGTCGGAGAGCCCTGGTATGAGAGAATAGATTAAAAAAAAAAAAAAATTAAAAATCGATCTCGGGTGAATTCAACCTTTGCAGAATTCACTTTTGCAGAACAAATATCTGTAAATCCCCTCTGATTTCTGAAAAGGAGTCGCCATTGTCCAGAAATCAAATGAATGTCTGAATCATACGGGATAAACTGGGAATAGTTCAGCTGAACAAATAATGCTTCTCTGTAAAATGGAGTGCAATAACACGCGGAGGATTGGAAAAACATGTCAGTGACCAAGAAAAATACTCCTGCACCCGTATTAATTTTTCATTTTCAGTTAGAAGAGAAATCATAACTCACTATTAAACTGTATTTCAAAAGTTTATATTCTTTTTAATGCCACGATACAGCAAACCGTGACTGTTTAGGAAAATGCTCCAGCATGCTTAAGTCACCTTTAGGGGAAATTAAGCACATGCTTAAAGTCGAGCTCGGTCCTAAGTGCGTTGCTGATGGCGAGTTCCAACAGCCTGAATTACTGGGGCTTGCTGGAAGACAGCTTAAATTTGGCATTCGATTGAAATTTTGTTTTAGAAACCAGTGAGAGCAGAAGAAATATTTCCGCTGTGTTTTTAAAACATGGAAGAATCTTGGTTCATAGAGAGCTTTTATTGCGTTGTCTGCAGCCGGAGAAAATCCAGAACAGCAAAATTGCAGATAAGCAGGACTGATGTAGCTCGCTAGCAGCTGGGGTTTTATAATTCTTCATGTCAGCCCGAGCGTAATATATAGAGCGCACACAGTGCAATTTTAAAAACAAGGTCCCTCGCAGCTTTAAATAATTATTGGAAATAAAAAAAAAAATAAAAATTAAACGGTCTTTCTTCCATCTCGCGTATTCAGCCCATGCACTCGTTTGCTGTCCCTGGGCAGGCAGCGGGGATTAGCAGTGCAGGGTGCGTTATGGAGGACGAAACCCTCGTACTCAAGTATTCAAGTTTCCCTGGTGGGTTTGTCTCGCTTTAAAAGAAAAAAAAAAAAAGAGAAGAAACAGCTTCTCTGTACTAGGGAAGTGTTTACAGGAACCCTGCGTGGGAGACTTTGGGGCTCTAATTTGGGCTGTCAGAAGAGGCGAAGCGTCAGCGGTTGCAACGGGGTTGGGAGCAGTGAGAGCCTGGAGGTCTCTGGTCAAAAATTGAAATGTTACAGAACTGTTGAGAAGCTTTGAGGGGAAGGGAAAGAGGAGAAGTTTTGGTGTTTGGGAGGGAAGTGTTTAGTGGATGGGATTGATGGGTTTTATTGTGCTGAGCTCCCTAGGTCTGCTCGCAGGAGCCCGCTGGCAGCGTGGGGGGCAGAGGCAGATCTTCGGGATGCTGGCAGCGGGCGAGTCTCCTGCTGCCTGAAATTCCCTCTGGGTTCTTCCTGCCTGGCTGCTGGCTGATAGCTCGAGTCTCCGTCCTGCCAAAACGTGTCTGGAGGGAAAGTTTAAACCATTGATTCCTAACTGGTTCAGGAGCAGGGGGTTGGATCGCTGATGGGGGCCACTAACAAGATCTGGGGTCATTGGTCTTGCTCCTGCCTTTCCAAGGGGCTTGTCGAGGGGGTTTCTATCATGACAGCATGCTGGATCGTCCGGGGGGATGGTCCCATCGGGTACACTGGATCATAGAATCACAGAATGTTTTGGGTTGGAAGGGACTCCTAGAGGTCACCCAGCCCAACCCCCCTGCAGGAGCAGGGACACCTTGAACCACATCAGGTTGCTCACAGCCCCGGCCAACCTGGCCTGGAATGTTCCCAGGGATGGGGCCTCCACCCCCTCTCGGGGCAACCCCTGCCAGGGTTTCACCACCCTCACTGGAAAGAATTTCTTCCTTAGATCCAGTCTAAACCTTCCCTGGTTTAGTTTCAAGCCATCCCCCCTTGTCCTGTCCCAGCTGGCCCTGCTAAAAAGCTTGTCCCCCCCTTTCCTCTGGGCCCCCTTGAAGCCCTGAGCGGCCGCACTCAGCTCTGCCCGCAGCCTCCTCTGCTCCAGGCTGAACACCCCCAACTCTCCCAGCCTGGCCCCAAGCAGAGGGGCTCCAGCCCTCGGAGCATTTTAGTAGCCCTCCCCTGGCCCCGCTCCAACAGCTCCATGTCCTCCTGGTGCTGAGGGCTCCCGAGCTGGACGCAGGGCCCCGGGGCCCCCCCCCCTGGCAGCCGCCAGGGCGGGTGGGCTGCCAGCGCCCATGGCCGGCTCATGTCCAGCTTTTCACCCCCCAGCACCCCCAAGTCCCTCTGGGCAGGGCTGCTCTCCATCCTTCCTTCCCCCAGCCTGTATGGATACCGGGGGTTACCCCGACCCAGGTGCAGGACCTTGCACTTGGCCTTGTTGAACCTCATGAGGTTCACCCAGGCCCCACCTCTCCAGCCTGTCCAGGTCTCTGGATGCCATCCCGTCCTTCTGGTGTGTCAACCACACCACTCAGCTTGGGGTCATCCGCAAACTGGCTGAGGGTGCACTCAACCTCGCTGCCTAAGTCAATGATGAAAACGTTAAACAGCACCGGTCCCAGTATGGACCCCTGAGGGACACCACTCGTCACCGGTCTCCATCCGGACATCGAGCCATTGACCACTCCACTCTGGTCATCCGGGGGGATGGACCCATCAGGTACACTGGATCATCTGGGGGGATGGTCCCATCTGGTACACACAGCTCTTCAGCAGTGAGAATCTTGGGTTTTTGGAGCAGTGTCAGGGCAGCATCAGCCCTCTGCCTTTCACCCAGGGTGACGGAGGAAAATCTGCTGCGGGGGAAATAGATAAAATCAGAGCTGCTCCCTGGTCCTCCGCATCGAGTATGGCACGCCGGGTCAATCCCGGCGCAGCCGGAGCACGGGCGCGCAGGCGCTCCTGGGGGCTGTGTGCCTTGGAGGAAAGCATCGCTCCAGATTGCGCTTAGAGGAGCATCTTTATGCATTTAGGGTGCCACACACAGACCAGCAAAGAGCCTTTTCCAGGCGGTGCTGAGGGCTCAGTTGTCTGCAGCTGTCTTAGAAAAAGGATTGTTGTCTCTTAATCTTTGTTCTATGGAAAGGCTCAAGCTGAGATACAGAGTTCATCGGCCCAAACCCAAATGTCAGGGTTTTGCTCGCTGTTCCCACAGCTGCTGCTGCCTCTGGCTACGAAGCGATGAGCGAGCCGGTAGCCTTGCTGTGAAAGAGCAGCAAGGTGTTTAGCAGATTTTTGGCTCTCCGCTTATTTCCAAGCTGCTTGGCTGCCTTTTTTAGGCAAAAGGTTTGTGGGGTTTATTTTGCTGCCTTTTTTTTTTTTTTTTTTTTCTTTCCCCCCTCCCCAGCTGTTCGGCCATTCCAGGCATTTGTCTAAACTCAATTTGATGTTGCTCCTGCCAGCAAATGTTACTGCATTCCCCATCGCTCAGGGACTTGGTATTTAGCAGGGACGGACACATCTCTCTTGCTCTTTACCCAGACAGCGCGTAGGCAACTGCGTCCCCGCCGTCCCTTCCGTGTGACACTGCCAAGCAGCAGTAGACCAGCTTCCCACCCTGTAAAATGAATTATGCTCTGAAATCTCAACCGTCTCTGCTTTGCCAACGCAAGCCAGAGGTACAGCAGCTGAGCTCCTTAACCCCAAAAAATCCCCTGACCTAGGAGCTCTGTCCCTAAAATGTTTTTCTCCTGGAGCGGTGGGAAGTTTGGGCAGGTGAGCTTTCGTCCTGAAGGCTTCAGGAGAGCTTTGCACAACCTTGATTTATCTGCTAAGCTCCCAGTTATAGCCAACCTAAAAAGGCCTGGGGCTCGTTGGGAAGCTTGAGGCTCAGTGGGACACATTGATTTGTGGGGGGAGCCTGCGCGGGTGCAAGGCTGGAGCTGCACTCTGCTGCATCTCTCGTTTTTGCAACTCTTAGCTTCTCGGTTTTTCACCTGGCTGCAACCAGACCCAGCCAAAACGAAGTCCCCGAGCCCCGAGAGCGTAATCGCTGGTGTGTGCTTCGCTCCTCTGCAGCTTGCGCTTTCAGCACGGTTCTGCAGCCGCGGCTCGCTCTCACGTGAAGCAACTTCTGGGAACGCAAAGATATGAAAGCCGCCGTCCAACATCTCCATCAGCTTGCAATCAATTTTTATTCCTCCTCCTATTTCTCACTTCTGAAGTTGGGAACAAAAACAACTTCATATAAATTATGTTCCTAGAGGAGACTGAACTTCCTACTTCGCTATTTATAGATGGCTCTTTCTTCATGCATATGGATAGCAGCTTTATTTTCTCATCTTCACTGGCTTCTGTTTGATCTCAGGGGTGCTCCTTGTGCATCTTCAAGGAACACGGCTGAATAATTTATCTGTTCAAGACTCTGAACAGAAAGTTTAAAATGATTTCTGGGGTACCTTAGATCGGTTCCTATATGTGGCTTCAGAAGTTCAGGGTCGGCGTGGAGGACTAGTGCTACCTGCGTTTGTCTTCAGAGTATATTAAAAACCAGAAGGCTGATCAGGGGAGGGTAAGAATAATCCCAGTGATACTGGAGCCAGTTGGGAATGTTGGCTTTTGACCTTAAAGTATGTTTTTCTGTGCTCCAGTTTGAAACCAGTTTAGATGCTGCTGTTGTCCTCGGTGTGTTTCACCCTTGTATCCATCGGTACAGCTTCAGATTTTGTCAGGCCTTGTTTTTCCAGCTAATGGAACAAAACCCAACTAAATTTGGTTTGCATCTTCACAGCCGCAGTGACGTAGGCTGAGTGACCTCACTGCCAGGCGCCAGCTCAGACGAGCAGTGGAGTCATTCAGGGCTTAGCTTGGTCTGGAAGAAGATGCCAGGGGAAGAGAATGTGGGATTTGTTGGCTTTGAACAGAAGCCTTCATTTCGTTGGGCTGTCCAGAGGCAAACTCCGCCTCTGGCAGGGAGGGACCTGGGGGTGTTGGTCGAGAGGGGGCTGGAGAGGAGCCAGCAGGGTGCCCAGGTGGCCAAGAGGGCCAGCGGCATCCTGGCTTGTATCAGGAGTGGTGTGGCCAGCAGGAGCAGGGCAGGGACCTGCCCCTGGCTGGGCACTGGGGGGGCCGCCCCTCGACTGCTGGGGAGGGGTCTGGAGCCCCAGGCTGCTGGGGAGCGGCTGGGGGAGCTGGGGGGGTTCAGCCTGGAGCAGAGGAGGCTGAGGGGAGCCCTCATGGCTGCCTACAACTGCCTGAGAGGAGGGGGGAGCCGGGGGGGTCGGGCTCTGCTCCCAGGGAAGGGGCGATGGGACGAGGGGCAGCGGCCTCAAGTTGTGCCAGGGCAGGGTGAGGTTGGCCCTGGGGAACAATTCCTTCCCCCAAGGGCTGTCAGGGGCTGGAAGGGGCTGCCCAGGGAAGGGGTCGAGTCCCCAGCCCTGGGGGGATTGAACAGCCGGGCAGAGGCGGTGCTGAGGGCCAGGGTTTGGGGGTGGACAGGTATGTTTGGGCTCGATAATTTTGGAGGTCTTTTCCAACCAAATGGTTCTGTGATCCTTGCAGTGAATGCAGCTCCAGCCCTTATTTACCCAATATTTGCCCTTTACCCTGTCCCCGGTAAATCGGCTGTGTTCTTGCCATAGGCTGAGTTTATTTGCAGCACACTTGAGTCCAGGTGAATTCAAAACTGATGTTGCAGAAGAAATAACCTCTCCCTGGGGCCAGGGGAAGGTATCGGCCTCATTGGCCATTTGATCTTTTTGCTGACATCTGGAAGAAGTGTGGAACGACTTGGATCCCTTCCGAGAGTGTAGCTGTGTGTCCAGCCCCAGGGTCGAGCCGGCAATACCTCATTAGCGTGTTGGAGAAGGTCTGTGAAACCCTTCCCTACCCAACAACCATTATTATCACCTCTCAGGCATTAAAACTTCCTCACGCTTCTTGGTTTTACCCAGACTGAACTCTTGCAGGAGGGATTGGTTTGCTTCCCGCGTTAGGGGAGGTCTCCTCACGATTGCCATGTCAATGCAGCGGTGGGTTTATGATTGGAAGCTTTTCTAGATTATGATATATTTTTTTAAAGAAGATAGATCTGTCAGCAGTGGTAGCGTCAGCTGGCAGGGTGTGTTTGGGAAATAGCCTTGCCTTTGTTAAAGTAACACCAGACCCTGGTCCTTGGGAGCACGGATGGGCTGAGAGCAAGGGAGCTGCATCTCTGATGCCATCCAGCACAGCCCTGCGTGTTCGTCTGTTGGGCATGTGTGCACAAATTGACATAAAATTGCTCTAAGTACGGTTGATACCTGTTTTTAGTAGAAACCTTACCTGTATCTTAATGCCTAGGGTAAACACTTGCCCTGGAGCACCTTGCTTTGGACTCCTGCATTTAAGGGAAGAACCTGCGTTAAACAGCAACACAGTGAAAAAGCTTGGGATTTCCTTTCTTCAGTGAAGGCCCCTGATGGAGAAGGCTGTTTCTTGTGTAGGTCAGAAATGACCCTGAGAAGTTTGGTTTCTTTCATGAAGAGAATTCCCCAGTTGTGTGGCGCCGTAGGTTGTTACGGCTTTTCTCTTGGGCGTCTGATAGGAATGCTGTGCTTGGAAGAAGCTGATTCACTGTAATTCAGTCCAAGGGAGCTGTGTGAGTTCTTTCCCTGTCAGTGATGTATGGGTTTGATTTGGTCTTCGGGCTGCTGGGGGGATGAGGTGATGATGATGCTCTGACTTCATTAACAAAAGGTACGTTTTGGGAGACGAGAGCTGTGCTTTGCTGGGGAGCCCCTGTGCATGGTGATGTGGGGATCGTTGGGGGGTTGAAGTGTGTCCTTCGAACGTGGTCACCATGAGCTCGTTTGCTTCTGTAATTTTTTCAATTTTCATCGTTCCTTCAGGACAGACTACAGCTCTGAGAAGGGGAATAAAAAGCTGAACGGTTTGATCTAAAATTGAAGCATTTTGCAGAGCCTGATTAAACAAAGTCATGATTCTTATGTAAAACCCTGTCCCGGGCCTTTCTTAAATACCAGCTTCACTTGAGAGCCGTGCCTAATCGCCCCTTGAAAGAAGCAGGGAGCGATGAGCGTTGAAATGCAATGGCTCGAGCTTGGCAAGGGGACCCAGCAACCACAAGTGTTGAAATTTGCACAGAACACGAGGAGGGCTTTGATCAAAACACAGCCCAAATCTCCACAGCTTGGGACTCGACCAAGAGCGCTAAGCTAGCAGCAGTGAAAGAAGGTTTTGGAGAGACTTCAGAGGTTCCAACGGCAGTGTCACAGGCTGTAATCTCAATAGAGAGCTGGCTCAATGTAATTAACACCACAGCAACGTAATCCATGGCAGGACAACCCCTTCCCTCTCCTCCTGAGAACCTCGGGGCTCTTTGGGTCATTTAATTTCTTCCAAACCGGGTCATACGTTGAACGCAGAAGAGGTTGAGATGCAGCCAGGGGACCATGGAAGGGATTTTGGCACGAGCTTTCCGGGTGGAAGATCTTGACGAACCTCTTGTTTTCTCTATGGAGGACAATGTGGAAACGGAGCTGCAGAACTTAAAGAAAAATAGGTGTCATTTTAAAGTATCCTGCACGTTTTTGTGGCAGGCTTGGGACAGTGCTCAAGCTTTGTTATGGTTTGGTGACTGCTGAAAAAGCAAGTAATGAAGTATTTTGTAGCTGCACCCGTGGTTGATTTGGTTAGTTGGTAGAAGTTGAATTTGGTTAATTGGTAGAAGTTGAATTTGGTTAATTGGTAGAAGCTGAATTTTCTCTTGGTGGCTCTGGGCATCTGTGTGACTCTGAAATGCCATTGCATCCTCAGCTCAGAAATATCCGTGTCCCAGTGAACTTGGCTGACGTAGATGCAAGGAACGTGGGAGCGTGGGGTCGTGACTCCAGCACCAAAGGCTTTGCTTGAGTGTGTGTGTGGGGTGGTTCTTCCCCCCGCAATGTTTTAACTGATTTGTGGGTGTTAAAAGTCATGCTTATAACTGGCCTTCACGTTTCTGAAACAGATATTCAGGTTTTTAGACTCTAAAATGTTAATGTCCAGCGCTTACCAGACAGCCTTGGGTCTAGCGGTCGTGCTGTGCCCACCGATTCGAGAGACGCATACGCCGTGCAATTGGTAAATTATCCACGTGAGCTTTCTGTGCAGCTGCAGAGAGGAACATTTAATTAATACTGAAGCAATTATCTTGACAAGTAAGTCAAACTCAGAACAATAACATTTTCCCAGTTCCCGTGGTGGCCAGCTGGTAATGCAGACTGTTATTAAGGGCTTGGCTTGCCACTCCTGAGGTTACTGGCAGGTAATCAGTATACTTTTCCCATTTGGAGGTTTGGATTTCACTGTTCTGGGAATTAGGCCCACGGAGATGTCCAGTAGATGTTTCAGTGTGAATGGAAGAGGGTTTTTTTTGTTCCTGCTAGGAAATATATATTGCTGTTGCCAAATACCAGGATGCAAATAGAAATCTATGTGCTATGGGGTCTGTTCGGCGACAGATGGAAAGCTGAACCAGGCAGGAAGCTTTCCAGAACTTCGTGTGGACTCTCACGATTTGGTGAAACATGCTGTGTTGGTAACCTCATTGCTGTCTTCCAGTATTGCTGCTGCTGTTGGTCACCTCCTCCCGTGCACAAGCCTACCAGGCTGAGACTCGTTGACGGTGGTGATCTACGCTGGGTTCAGTAGGTGGGTCTGGAGTGCTGAGGCTCTGTGCTGTCCAAAGCCAGAAGTAATGAGTTGCAAAGGGTGAATGAGGTCTCGTCCTGCCAACATCTCTCATCCTGTGCCTACATTACAGCTTGCATATTGAGAGTTTTGGGTTTTTTTTTTTTTGTTTGGGAGTGTTGACTCTTGGTGAGGGGTTGCTCACCTGGACCTAATGAAAAGTTGCTGTGTGGGTCTGCGGCATTGCATCTGTGAAGGCAGAAATTGCTGGTGGAACAAATCTGCAGGGGCTGTTGTAGATGGGAAAGCTGAAGGAAGCTACTCTAGCGGTGACCAGAGATAGCGTGGGGGTTGTGGATGTGAGGACACAAGGGAAGAGTGAGAATTAGTCAGCTGTGGTTATCAGCAAGTGCTGGATGCAAATTGCGATGGATGGAGAAGAGAATCATAGAATCATTAAAGTTGGAAAAGATCATCAAGTCCAACTGTCAACCCAACACCACCATGCCTACTAAACCATGCCCTGAAGTACCACGTCTAGGTGTTTTTTGAATCCCCCCCAGGGCTGGGGACTCCACCACCTCTCTGGGCAGCCCCTTCCAGGGCCTGACAGCCCTTTGGGGAAGGAATTGTTCCCCAGGGCCAACCTCACCCTGCCCTGGCACAACTTGAGGCCGCTGCCCCTCGTCCCATTGCCCCTTCCCTGGGAGCAGAGCCCGACCCCCCAGCTCCCCCCTCCTCTCAGGCAGTTGTAGGCAGCGATGAGGGCTCCCCTCAGCCTCCTCTGCTCCAGGCTGAACCCCCCCAGCTCCCCCAGCCGCTCCCCAGCAGCCTGGGGCTCCAGACCCCTCCCCAGCTCGCTGCCCTTCTCTGGACATGCTCCAGCCCCTCCGTGTCCCTAAGAACAGTGAAAGAACCTAATCTGGTCCCTGGTATGGCCCAGAAGGTCCAACAACTATGGTCCAAACTTCAGTTCCTTTTTATGGGAGAAGGACAGGAGAGGGGCTGTGGGGCAGAGACCGTGTTCCCTTTGCTGCTGTTGTGTGGGACCTTTGTTCAAAGCTTGGTGTAATCAAGGTGCGCTTCTTCCATGTCAAACTTTTGGGCCGTTCGCCTCAGTAGGTTGAACCACTATTCCTATGTTGTGTTAAAAAGAAATTCAGACTGGCCCCTGATGCACAGAGCCCTCTGTATCCGCAGGCAGAGTGGTTTCTTCTCCAGAGAGCATGCTGCCCAGGGGGACGAGGAGCAGGAGGGAGCTGCCACGTGCTCAGATGGGTGATGACTGCCAGTGTCCCGTGGCACCTTAGTGGTGGCACCAGTCTGTCTGTGTGTCCTGCCCATGCTCGGCGCCCTTTCAGCAGACTTCACTCCGTTTCCTGACTTTCCTGCTTGATGATGTGACGCCACAAGGAAAACCTGCTGCTTTTTCTTTCCTATCCCCTCTGGTATGTCCCCATCCATCACCCAAGTTCATGCTGCAGCCCTGGGGTCTGTGTTTGACCTGAAGAACCCTTCAGCAGCAACCAGAACTTGGCAAGAGTTGGAGGGGCTCTGAACCCCTCTCTGCTCTACCTGTGAGCTCCACACTGAACCTCTCGAGAGAGAAAAATCCCTGATGGAGGTAGGTCCGACAGTGTGTCTGTCCCAGATGGTGGATCTGGTTTAAATAAAAGAAGTGGAAAATACCCAATGTTCAGTATAGCTTGTGAAATGAGAGCAGAGTCCATTTTTTTTTTCTTGCCTTACCCCTTTGCCTTTTGCTCCTTCCTTCTCCTCTTTCCCCCTTCCTTGAAGTTTGATTTTAAATGCAGGACTTTAACAAGAGTAAGAATTTTGAGGTATTAAGGAGGTGCCCTTTATTATTCTGGAGTATTTTTTCTGATTGTTAGAATAACCCCAAAGTTTTAGAAAAAGGCGGGGGGGGGGGTGGGTGGGATGTGTGTGTGTGCTGGAGATTTGGAATAATCCTTGACTGCGCACAAATGAGCGCTGACTGTAGGACAGAACCGCTCGACTGGAGCACTGCAAAGCCCGGGGGTGGGAGCACCCTTCCAGAGCAGCCTTTGGAGGGCAGGGAAGGAGCTTCTGTTGGGAGGATTCAACCTCCGGCACATGGATCTTGGCCAGGGTTTGAGATCCATTCGCCGAGTGCGTGGATTAAAGCTTGGGAAAGCTTTGTTAATCCATTAAAAGCTGCATTCGAATAAAATGCCCAATTTATTTCTCTCACTGGCCCATGGCTACCTTAAAGGGATGCGTATTTCTGAATATAGGCAGCGTTGAGAAGTGTTTAAATGCAAACACCGGGAATTGTTCTTACCAGCAGATCTTACCAATTGCTTTGTCCCCATTAGTTCTCCCAGTGATAAAACTGGGTGGACTGAGAGGTTTGGATTCATGGCTGAGTCTTAGGGCAACTCCGTCTTTGGTCTACAGCTTTGGTATCGGTTGATATAAAATTAAAAGTGATGCCGTCTCTAAGGATCTGTATGCATCTTTAGGGAGTCAATGCTATGTGAGTTTTTATTTAGCCCTTGAAGTGTAATCTGACAGCTTGGGGGTCCTCAGCTAAGGTCGTACAAGACTTTTTAATGGCTTGGTAACTTCAGACGACCTGTCATGGTCTCGGACAACGCTCCATGCTCAGAAACAATTCTTCCTCGCTACAAGTGCTCTGGACATCTCCTTCTCTGAGACTGATGGGTTTTTTTAATCATTCTGTCTAATATGTAGCAACTGAGATCCTATTAATCCTTGATAGGATAAGGTAGGGTGTGAGACCACCTTCTAGACAAATTCCCTACCTGTAGAAGCCCGGCGTGATCCCGTAGGTGAGTTTAGAAATCTGAAACGACCTGGTCACTTTGCCAGTTCATTATGGCTATGAGCAGGTTGGTCACAACGTGGACCCTATCTTGGTTATTCTCAAACATTTTTCTCCCTGTGTGTTCCCTGTACGTACTCTGGCCAGCTACCAGGTGAGAGCTGTTCTAGTGTCTGAAGCCTGTAATCTTTGTGGAAGTCTTAAAAGCTTCAGGAGCTGGATGATAGGAAATCAGGTGAGATGGTCACGAGTTATTTTTCGGTTGAGTTGGAAAAATGGCACCTGGCAGAGCAGCCTCTGGTGTAGCCTGTGAAGGCAGCGGGGGCAGCTCCATCGGCTATGGGTCAGTTGTTCCGTTCTGCATTTCATGTACGTTTTGTGTTTGGCTTTTTTTGTCTTCCTGCCCTCTGTCCCCCTTTAATTTGTGCTTTAAAGCAAAGCTCCCAATGGCTGTGGTCGTTGGGTTTGGGGAATTAAATGAAATAAAACTAGATCTGCAACATAAAGGACCCTTCTGTGCTGTCTGCGAGAGCTGGGCTGAGTGGTTGCAAGTCATCTGTCTCGTCTTGGTTGATCCTCTTGAGAGAAGACCTGTGCCTTGAAATTCCCCAGGCAGAAATGGGTGAAATGTGTGATTATAGCCTCGGGACTTCCACAGTACCCGGCAAGGGCGAGGTACCGTGTGTGACGTGATCTTACGCAGCCGCTTTCTCTAGCGGGAGTCGGGTGTTTGCTGGTTGGAAAGGTCAGAGCATTCGTTGCACCCGTGTTTCGCTCCTGCGCTGCTTCATCCATTTCACGTACCTCTAAGTGTGCGCTTGGAGGGGAAGGGCAACCTTTTTTTGGGCTACTGGGGTTGCGAAGCAACAAGTAGTTTTACCTCCCTGTTCTGGCTCTTGCCTAATCAATGCAATTTTCCATTTAAAAAGATGTGAAATCTTGCCATAATGACCTCAAACTAACACAGGGTTTGGAACGAAAGATGAACGTCTGCGGTCTGGGGTGTTAACATTGGGTGTTTATTATCTGAACAGGTTGTGTTAGGATCGGGTACTGTTAATGCTCAGGATAGCAATGTGAGCACGACATTTATGTGACGGACAGAAGATCACCTTGTCACTCCATTTACCACTTGCCATGACTCAGGCCCTGCCGCTAATATTTGCGGTAGTTTCATGTTAATTAATACAGCCGCGAATGATCTCGATGATGCGCAGATGTCAGATGACACTTGTCTGCTACTGCTACCGCTTGATGAGGAAAAAGGAATAACCAAGGGAGCTTCCATTAAGGAAAGCTCATAAAGGACCCAGGAACAAAAGCATTTAGGAGCTGAAGGCAGCAATGCTTGAAGAGAAGTAATGCGTTACTGTAGAAGCTGGTGTAAGGTGGGAAGGAGCAGCCTCTGTGCTGGGTGCTGTCTTCCGAGGAGCAACTTGGAGCTGGCTCCATCAGCATCCCCCATCACGGCTCCTTGGATGCCAGTTTTACGTCGGCAAAGCCAGAGCTGGCCGGGTGGAAGGTGCAAAGCAGCAATAAATGGCGCTTGGCAGGGGACACATGACCTGAGGAAAGTAATTAGGAATTGCTATTTAAAACTGAACCAATCCAAAAAACCACGTGGAGAGGTGCTAGGTATGACACTCCAGATATCTGAAGGTACAAATAGCTGTGTTGGAATTTAGTAGTGGTTGATCCACAATTTCCTTGCAGTTGGCTGCATCAGGCAATGGATCAGAAGAGAAACCTTTAAGGGAAATCATGTGTTTTTCCTTGTTCTGGGGTTTTTAGCTCTACCTTTGACTTCCACACATGTCTGCATTTTAATTTGACCAAAACAATTTACTACAAGGTTGCCCTGACTTTGCTGACTTGCTGTGTGCCGCTGGCATTATTTCACTACATATTTCATATATATTTCACTGACCACTTGAAACTCGATGTATTTAATGTCCCTGTATCGAACCCTGCCCCTCTGGGCTGTGATCCCTCAACTTCAACATCAGTTTTGAGTAAATGGACAGGAGATCTGAGACCGTAATGACCGATCCCGACATTATACTCTTCTCTGTATTCAGAGGGAGGCACCAAGGTGTTTTATGTGACCCAGAAACCTAAGAACTTGTCTCTTGGCCACTAAAGACCTGTTGATGCTTATTAGTTTAATTTGTGTCTTCCTAAATTACCACCTGAATATTTGCTTGCTGGCTGGCAGAATTTGTGGTGCAGTGAGGGTAGGATACAAGTGGGGGCAAGAAACAGCCTGGGGAAATGTGAAACTTCAGAACTGTGGAGGGTGAGGGTTGCTTACATCAAGTTCAGAGGTTTTTTTTCTACATCTGGTATTAAAAATGGCAATAATGTCATCTGCAGAAACACTGTTTTAGGTTGCCAGGCATTGGATGTGCCCCTCCAAGATCCTGAAGATCAGGCTAAAATGAAAAACCCATTCATTTGGTCTTGTATAGACTTCCAGGTCCTGAAGACCCTGTGGTGGCTCAGATGTCCCTTGGACCCCTTTTGCTGTGGGTCACGGTGAAGGATCTGCTTCGTTTCTGTGTTATCACAGAATCCCAGCCTGACAGGGGTTGGCAGGGCCCTCGGGAGCTCCCCCAGTGCCACCCCCCTGCCCAAGCAGGCTCACCCAGAGCAGGGGGCACAGGACAGCGGCCAGGCGGGGGTTGAAGATCTCCAGAGAAGGAGACTCCACAGCCCCCCTGGGCAGCCTGGGCCAGTGCTCGGGCACCCTCACAGTCAACAAGTTCTTCCTCCCGTTCACCTGGAACCTCTTCTGCTTCAGTTTGTGCCCATGGCCCCTTGTCCTGGCGCTGGGCACCACTGGGAAGAGTCTGGCTCCATCCTCGTGACCCCCACCCTTGAGATATTTGTAGGTGTTGATGAGATCCCCTCTCAGTATCACTTTGGCTTCAGCCCTTGGACCTTAGTGCAGGTCTCCAGGGTAAGGTTTTGTACTTCAGTGGGTTTGTTGTAAAGATTAAAGAACACCTTGCAGAGCAGTAAGCTCGCTCCAGAGAGTCCCGTGCTTAAGGTGCTTTTTTTAATGCTGTTTCTAAAGGTTTTATTTATTGGCTGTGAGGCTGAAGCTACTGATGTTGGCGTAGCCCGGTGAGCGGGGAATGAGGATAATTACCAGGAAACTATTATGTGGCCTTCAGCAAAACTGCTCTCCCCTTCTTGGCGGGTTGCACTGCAGGGTTCGGAAGGAGACCTCATTCCTCACCGTGGCTGAAAGAGAGAAATTGCAGAGTAAGCGTTTTCCAGCATGGAGGGCTGAGCGCCGGTGTGTGCCGAAGGGGTCGGGGTGAGGTAGCTGCCTTAACTGGACACCACTCAGAGGCTCCTCTGGACCTCCAGTCTCTTGGGTTTTTTTCTTCTAGTAAACCATGATAAATAATTATGTGCCTTGTTCAGCACGCGGCACACCGCACGCTTATTGCTTCCATAAGACAACTGAAAAATGCTTGACCAAAAAAAGTGATGTTCGACTGTGTGGGGCTTTGGCAGTGTTAGAAACAGAATTCCCACACCCTTGTGCATCTGCAGTGTCGCTCAGCTTGCAAACTGTGATTTGCACAGTTCATCCTGCCTTGCACATCTGCTCTGGTTGCTCCAACACCTTCTCAGGTGTGGGGATACCTTCAGCCTCCTCTCGCTGCCTTTTGGGTGGTAGTGATGTTCCCTCTCTCAGGCTTTAGAAACACACTTGGCTTGTCCTGTAGGTGGTGGACTGGGATCTTGTGTGTCTATGAACCCCACCAGCAAGCAAAGGAGATGTGGCAGGTTTTTTCAAGGCCCTGGATGAGCTATGGAAATAAGTCACTGATACTCGATGTGTCCAGTATCTTGGAAGATCACCGAGAATTAAAAACCAGATCCAACTACAGGGTCTGTTTGGGTGAATATCTGAGTCCTTTTAAGGGGTAAAGTTCTTGATTTACTAACTGCATGTCATTAATATCTGCAATTGCAAACGAGAAGTCTAGACTGGAAGGTGCTTCTTGAGTCTTATGACTTTTTTTTTTAGTTAGAATTTTGTAGGCTTTTTTTTTTATGCCCTGTTAGCATGTGGGCATCATTTCGCTTTCTTCCATTTCACTGTGTTTAGGAGGATTTTTCTGTTCTATTTGCGGCTAGGAGGACTTCCTGAGATGTAGTCTGAGAGCTGCTGGTCTGAGCGCAACATTCAGCAGTTCAGGCACCCTAAAAAAACCCAAAACAAACCCAAAACCCAACAACGCCCTCCCCAACACCCAAAAAAGCTTCATCTGAAATACATTCCTCCACTGTTGTGATTAGAAATTATGGTCTACTTGATTTCTAGACATCCAATTTAGTCTCACTACCAATATTAGACGAGTTAGGAATTCTTGATTTTGTCTAACAGGTTTTCTTCTTCCCCTTCTCCTTTTTATATATTTTTTTTTATTATTTTACTTTAATTTTAGGTGGTAACTTTAAAGTTTGCCACTTACTACTAAAAATGGTGGTAGAAAAATAATCCCCTTGCCATACAAGAGACCGTAGAAATAAAATCGAATAAGAACTTTGAAGGCCATCCAGGACACAAAGTAGAGTTAGTTTCTTTGAAGATGTGGAAAATTACAGTTCAGTTGGAAACCGCAGTAAAAACCAGTTGGAAAGTATTGTTTATCAGAAGTGCTGACCAAATGTGAATGTCAGGTCAGGGCGCTGAATGCTGGGTGGTAGCTCCCAAAAATTGTGCAGTGGGTTTAGTAGCAGAATCGAGTCCGAGGCATCGCTTTAGCCTGGTCTTGGTGGGGGCTTTGTCCGTATCACGCAAATACGCGGGCATGTGCCTGTGGTTGGTGATGTGGGATGTACGTTCTCAACATGTGCCTGTGAAAAAGTTTCCAGGCTTAACTTGAAGCAGAGGTGCGTCATTTGGGGATGTCTCATAGACTGGAGATATGGGAAGAAGGAAAGTGAATAGGGACAATAAAACTTGATTTCTTATTCACCCAGTCTGAGCTCTTCCCACCAGATCTTGAGCTAACGAAAACTGTGAGTGCTTTTTCAAACATTACTGATTGTAGGTGCAGTTATATTTTTAAGATTATTCTTTTCATTAATGATGGCTACAGACTTGTCCAATTCCTGTAGTCACGTTGATCTGGAATCTCTTGAGGCTAAGTAAGATCTTTACACTTGTTTCCTTCTGTTGGGTTTAGGCTTGGCGTTGTTTGTTACCGCTACATTTTCAGTATAATAGGATTGCTTAGTTCACATCCAGCTTGTTTTCCCTGTATTAAATGGTTTGTTGTGATGGCTCATCCGCTGCTCATTTTATTGTGATGAAGAAAGAACAGGAAAAGTCTTCCTCCCACGGAGCAGTAGTCTTTCTGTTATCACATGAGATGGATAATGAAATCCTTCTGGTCATGTGTGGTTCTTAAACTTGCTTCTGATGGGTCTTCATCAGTGAATCTGTTTTCAGCCAGGCATGGTTATCCCAGCAGCTTTGAAGAACATGGTGGATAAGTTGGTATGAGCTGCTGAAGGACACGGTGGGCTGGTTTTACAGATACACTAAGGAAGGCACGGAAGTTAGAGGTGCTAAGAGGAATGCCTCTGAGGGTCCTTTGGAGACACCTCTGGGTACACAGGATGTCTGGGTAGAATGGAGTAAAGAAAAATCTTTGATGTGAAATCAACTCCAATGGACCTCAGGGTGTCCTAAAGGAATGAGCTTTCTTAAGGCCAAAATTCATATGGGAACAAAGGGCCCTAGTTTTTTCTCTGACAAATAAAGTAAAGAACACCTCTGCTTGGAGTGTTATCTTCTAAATAAAATTTTTAATTCATCTTTTGACCTGTCCTCCCCAGTTGCTGCACTTTGCAGGACATAGAATAGTACAGTTCAGGCAAAAATTGCAAGCGAGCCATGTCACGAGCGTTTCTGAGCACACTCACGGCAAGTGTTAATTTTATTTCACCTGCAAAGCATCACTTCATGCAATGCAATCTTTGCCTTTGTTGAGCATCAGGGTTTATACAGAGGTTGTCCTAATATTGCCAGAGTTATTCATGGTTTGATTGTACAAAGATGGCAACAACTGGAAGCTTCAGCAGGATTAGGGTTAGGAAACAGGATTTATGATACAAGGCTTGAGGAATTTAATGTCTTTAATTTACCAAAGAAGAGGATTGCTACCTCTGCTTCTCTGAATGTCTGTTAGGAAACACTGATAGTAGCTACTGTGCTAATGTAAGCAGCCAAAGGTTTGGCTTGCTGGAACATGTCCAGAGAAGGGCAGCGGAGCTGGGGAGGGGTCTGGAGCCCCAGGCTGCTGGGGAGCGGCTGGGGGAGCTGGGGGGGTTCAGCCTGGGGGGGGGGCCGGGGGGGTCGGGCTCTGCTCCCAGGGAAGGGGTCGAGTCCCCAGCCCTGGGGGGATTGAACAGCCGGGCAGAGGCGGTGCTGAGGGCCAGGGTGTGGGGGTGGGATGGCAGGGGTAGGGGGACGGTTGGGCTTGATGATCTTCAAGTTCTTTTCCAACCTAAATGATTCTATGGTTCTGTGATTTGATTTTATGATTCTAAGAGCGAACGGTGAAAGTCAAAGCTGGGTAAAGTCATGGGAGTGGAGCTGCTGAGCTGCTGGAATGATGCATTCAGATTTGTGGTGGACATTGCATCATCCCTGGAAAACCTTTAAAATCAGAATGACTTGTTTTTTCTAAAAGCTTTATGTTCCAGTTCAACCACAACTACTGACCTTGAACTAGGTATTAATTAGTGGACGACTCCTCGTCTGTGTTGTTCAAGATGTCAGGCTACCTGAGTACTGTGATCTCTTAAAATTTTATGCCTACAGGAATAATAGATCCATACTTCATGTTTTTCTTCTTGTGGTGAAGGCCAAATTAAAAAAAGGAAGAGTTTAAAGAAAAAATAAGTTGAGCATAGCTCCAGCAGCCAAGGATTTTGGTGTTCTGATTTTGACTCTGATAACACTTGTTCTTTGGCCGTGGGCAAGTTATTAATCCATGTGTGACTTGGTTTGCCAATTTATCCGATCCGGGTAACTTCACTCATCTAATAGGATGACGTGTTTTTAACATGCTGTTAATATAAATGTGGAATAATTATGAGCTTTTAATGGCTATTTTGTTTATGGAAAAGGAGAATGTTTGTATTTAGAGTAGATGCCCATTTTCCAGACCTACTTCATTTAACTCCTGGAAGATGGTTTGACTCTTCAAAAGAGGATTTTTCTTGACTTGGGGCCACTGCTGTGGTACTCTATCCCGCCAAGTTCAATGTTCTTCTGGATAGAATAAAACGTGTTTATGGATTTTGATGAAACTTGAAAATTCTTGGATTGTTAAACTTGCTGCGTTACGGGAAAATGAATCAAGTTCTGACTCACGGAGGAGGACTGACCTTGGGGGGAGAGGGCGGCATTGTACACACCACGGTTTGGCTTATGGCTTACTAGGAAAGTATTTCTTTGGTTGTCTCTGGCATATGTTTATTCTTGTTGAATTATTACAGTTGCCTGGTATCAGATGGTACCATCAAGGACAAGACATGGTCTTGGTGCCCCTCTCTGAATTTTCACTCTCGGTTATTCTCTCTCTCTCTCTCTCTGTACATTTTTTCCCTCCACAAACCAACCATTTCCAGGCTTAAGGGTTGTCTGCTTGTTCCCAGTCCAGACTGAGGTGTTCGGGCAGCTTGAAGGACAATTTTTCTATATGAAAAGTTCATTTTAAGCAAAAAGGTTGCCATTTACATTTAAATGTTCACAAAATGTGAAAGGTCAACAGACCAAACCCAGGCAGTGCACAGTGGGTGTTACTTGTCTCCAGATATTTTTCCTAACGTTGGTGAAACAACTCAAGGTACGATGCAGTTGGTTTTCTCACCCCGTAGGCTTTGAAAACCTGGCATTTCTGCAGTGCTAGTTGAACGTTTTTAAGTGCTACCTAACACAGCTCTTCAGAGAAATCCCTTCCATGCTTCTTCTCCCTTTGGGTCCGTGTGCCGTGTTCATCCCATGCTGGTGGCCCATGCTTTGTGTAATTCCTAGGTAGGTGCTAATGGATCTCCATGGTCCTTGCAGAGCTGGGCAACCCATTTTGTCCTTTCTAACCCTTCAGCTGTCATAGCTCTGCACCCGCCGCTTTCCTGGGCACTTGGGTCGTGCTCTGCTCCCATCTCTCATGACTGCAGCTCCTTCAGCTTCCACCGCTCTTTTGGGTCCCAGGCAGATACTTCACCTTTCTGTCCTCTCCTAACCTTTCAGAAGAATGTGTACCCTGACCAGTCCTTCCAGGTATATCAGTTGTGGATTTAATTTCCATTAAAATTCCCTTGAAGTTTGTTGTCTTTAGTTGGGGAAATATCTTGATTTAGTGTCGTTGGCAGGTTTCTGTGCTGTTTACTTCCACTCTTCTCCAATTTTTGTTGCCTGTCTGCTCTCTGAGTCTTCTCTGCTTTTTTTTTTCTCTTTTTTTAATGTCTGTTCCCTTCATTTCCTAAAGGATTGCAGATACAGTCAGTGGAAAATAATTGCCAAGATATTCTTCAGTCTTCTGCTCTCTCCAAATATTAAGGTACTTTGCACTTGATGTGTCTGTTCTCCTAATCACTCTCTTTGATAATAACATGGACCTCATTTCTAGTCTACCTTGGGCTTTCTTTGAAATGCTCGGATTGATTTTGTGGCACTAAACTGCAAACCCAAGTTCCTTGGCCGAGTACTTACAGCTCACTAACCTTTGCCGTGCTTGAAGAAGTCAGTCAAGTTCTACTTCCCAATGGAAAACCTCCAAATTTTCCAGTCTGGTCATCTGCTGGGCTATGAAACGAGAGCAGTTTTCCATCAACCTTCTTGAATTTGGACACCAGAACTGAATCCAGTATAGTAGGAGAAGCTGTGACAATATTTCCATGCTTGTACCTCGAAATTGTACGATCTACTGAACTAAAAATGGCTCGCTGTCCCGCCTGCCGTTTCCTTGCATAGCAATGCAAGAGGGCGAGTGTTTTGCATGGCTGTGATACGATGACCCTTCCTTTTGCTAGAGGAGCGATCCATTGGACTGTTTTAATGTGCTTAAAAAAAGAAGTCCTTGATAAACTTGACTCAACCAGCATTGATTTCTTCATGCATCCCCTTGCTTCCCATATCAGCTATCTACACCCTAACACCAGATCTTTGTTTGTCAGCTTGAGCTTTTCTCTTTATTCCATTTGTCATGTTCCCTTTTTCTTTTTTTTTTTTTTTTTTTATAGCCTCCTTAACTTCCGTCTGAGCCAGGTTGCCTTTTAACTAACGTGGCTGCCTCCTTCAGTTGTGGGATTGTGGCTTCTGGAGCATCTAGTTAAAATGTTCTTAAACAATTTTCAATTAGGCTTCATATTTTTCTGATTACATTCTTTTTCCCAACTGATTTGGCTCGTAATTGTTTTCAGCTTGATGAAACTGGCCCTTTTTAAAAGTGTGTGTGTGTGTATGCCTATGTGTGTATGTGTACTGCTGGTAGTGCTATTTTATTCCTAATTTACCTGGGGTTTGGGTGCATATCAAATTGTGACCAAGTCACGGTGACTTGCGTTTTAGGTATCAAAAACGTGGGATAAAACATGGCTGCTGGTTAAAAACTCCTTCTTTTTCCAAACGGGTGTTGGCACAGGGGATGCTGATTTGGGGACTTACTGGCATTTAGCAGACGGTGCTTCTGTAGTGAAGGGGCATCATCTCCAGCCCTTCGATGTCTGAGCAACCTCAGCTCCAGCTGAACTTCCCACGTGGTGTGTTATATCCCAAAGGTTAGTGCCGTGTGAGCTCGAGAGCGATTGAAAAGATAAATGCTGCCTTCACACTGGCTTCAGAGGTGCTGTTGTCCACGTCAGAGCAGCGAGTGTGAGTTTCCAGGTGAGACAGGAGAAAACGGCGTTGCCTCGTGTGCTCTGCAGAGCCGGTGGAGGTGGCACTGCCTGTCGCGGGAAGATGGACGTTTCATATGAATGAACTGGAAAAGTGGAGGAAAGCCCAAGTGACTGTGGAAGGTCAAGGCAACATAACTGCAGGCTGGTCCCAGTCCAGTTAGGGCCTTTGGAGATCTTTCTTGTAACCTTCACAGCAACACGAAACCAAATTGGGATAACGTTTGTGGTGGAGCGAACAGGAGAGGGCTGTGATGGTTGAGGTGAGGTGGGAGAACCAATGTGTTACAGCCGCCCATGGGAGAAGGGCAGGTATCAACTCTTGAAGCTCTCTTCCACCAGCACCACCCCATTGAGATGTCCTGCACCAGGAGCCGATGAGATGTCCCGCACCGAGCCAGCATCTCTCCCTGGAGCTATGGGCTACAGAGAACTCTGGCTGGATCAAGCCTGCAGCGTTGGGGATGCATTTGGAGGCTCTGCTGGGAGGACCATCCCCGATTACCCGCCAGCTGACCTTTCCCTTGAGCTGGATGGAAATGATCAGCGCCGCGAATGTAAATGATCAGCAGTTGGGCTCCATCTGCAGCTGGTTAATTACCCGTTCACACAATATGTTGTTAGGGGTCATCTGGTTCCAGTTTCACCATAAACAGAAGTAAATGTTGAGAACATATTTTTCTACATCCAGTTTCACTTGTTGTGGATACTTGAAATAGTTTGCAACCCACATCTTTTGGTTTTCGAGGAGGGCTTTTGGCCAGAGAGCCCTGCGACCATTTGAGATTTTTTTTTTTTTTTTTTTTAAAAAGTGCCCTGGAGGTTGCATTGTAGGGACTTGCCTTATGCAAAACATAAAAGTGCTTTTTTTAAAATTATAACCATATTTTCATTAAAATCAGTTGGAGTCCCAATAAACAATCGACTCCGAAGATTTTCCGAGTGTTTGCTGCAGTGCCGTTTCTATTTTTAATTATTTTTTAAAAAAGTATTTTTCTTAAAAACATAGCTTGGCTGGTAATTTAAAGAAGCGATCTAGTAAATCAGAAAAAATGCCCGTGTATATACCTCTTTATTCCAATATAATTAAAACCTACTGTACATTTGAATGTGAGAATACTTCTCTAGCGGTGCCCGATGATTCCTGCCGCTTGGCTTATCGTGGGAACTTCTATTTTCTGTTACCGACACTCCTGAAAGACTCTTCCAGCGTGTTTATGCATTTGTTTTCCATAAGAACTGTGTGCAGATAGAGGGACATGCTCAGAACTCTGCAAAGTCGCAGCGAAGCGTGGCAGGGCCTGGCTCAGCACTAAGGCACGGCGTCGGTCTTTGCTATTTCCATTTTTAGTCCTTATTCACGGTTTTATTTCTTGGCTTGTTACCTGGTGCAAGGTTTGTTTGCTGTCATTAAAAAAAAAAGAAGAAGAGCTAAAAAGCAACAAACCCAACATTTGCATCAAAAGTTATCGTATCTGCTTCAGAGAAAACAAGTAAAGATGTCCTCGTAAGATATTGAAGGTTAAAAGTTTTTATTGCAATCCAGTGAAAGCTGGAGATTGAAGAGTGTTAGGAGATACTCAGGCACAGTTCCTGTAAGATGCCAAGTGTTCGATAAAAATATTCCTTTCTAGAAGGAACCAGGCCCTGGGAGAAAGCCATGGTGATGGGGAACCTCTCCCTGCTGCAAACAGCAATGGAGCGAGAGGACGAAATTGCAGACTTTAATTTGGAGTTTACCCGTATTTGTTTGGCTTTGACCTCCCATGCCAGTCACTGCTGATCTTAACTGCTGGGGTGGGCAGGTCAGCTGGCTAGATGGCCAGAGGTACGGGATGTGCAGGCTGAATAGGATCACAGAATCACAGAATGGTTTGGGTTGGAAGGGACCCCTAGAGGTCACCCAGCCCAACCCCCCTGCAGGAGCAGGGACACCTTGAACCACATCAGGTTGCTCACAGCCCCGTCCAACCTGGCCTGGAATGTTCCCAGGGATGGGGCCTCCAGCCCCTCTCGGGGCAACCCCTGCCAGGGTTTCACCACCCTCACTGGAAAGAATTTCTTCCTCAGATCCAGTCTAAACCTGCCCTGCTTCAGTTTAAAGCCATCCCCCCTTGTCCTGTCCCAGCTGGCCCTGCTAAAAAGCTTGTCCCCCCCTTTCCTCTGGGCCCCCTTGAAGCCCTGACCGGCCGCACTCAGCTCTGCCCGCAGCCTCCTCTGCTCCAGGCTGAACACCCCCAACTCTCCCAGCCTGGCCCCATAGCAGAGGGGCTCCAGCCCTCGGAGCATTTTAGTAGCCCTCCCCTGGCCCTGCTCCAACAGGTCCATGTCTGTCCTGTGCTGAGGACTTGCCTGCTGGAGGTCTGTCAGAGACAGCAGCTGAGCTTGTGGACTTGTTAATTTTTCTTATCTGTGGACACCAGAAACCTTTGCAAAGCTCCTGGCTAATAGCGGTCGTGCTTCTGGGTGCAAAGCTTCTGCCATGTGCACGTTCCACGTGGTTCAAGTCATCCTGTGAAACCAAGCAAGCAGTTCTGTGCTCCTGGGTTTTGGCTCAGCAAAGGTGAGCATTCCCAAACCCAAGAAGTTCCTGGAGCTGGTGCCCAGCGTTGGAGTTTCATTGATGTCTTCACCACAGAAAATTGCCCTCTTACTTCATTCCTGCGAAGGCAAAGAAAGAGGGGAAAGAGAATTTGCTGAAGTAGTTTCCATGTTGCTTGAAGCCCGTTAGGCTTCTTAGTGAACGACCCAAGCCATGAATTCTGATCGGGTAAATCCACAAAGTGATTCTGCTTTTCATCTGTTCTAGGGTCATTTCTGGACTTGTTTGAAAGCAACACAAAATGTCTGTTTTTCAGGGCCCTCTTGGATGTTCAGCTGTAGCACTCAGCAGGTGCAAACCATGCAGATAAGGATGGGAAATTTTTACTTGATGTTAGCATGTTTTCATGTTTCTTGTGAGGGACATGCACTAGGGAAGGTTTAGGTTGGACATTGGGAAAAATTTTTTCCCCAAAAGGGCTGTCAAGAACTGGAAGGGGCTGCCCAGGGAAGGGGTCGAGTCCCCAGCCTGGGGGGGATTTAACAGCCGGGCAGAGGCGGTGCTGAGGGCCAGGGTTTGGGGGTGGGATGGCAGGGCTAGGGGAACGGTTGGGCTGGGGGAGCTTCAAGGGCTTTGCCAACCTCAACGATTCTGTGATTCTATGAGCGGCAAAAATGTCTGAGGACATGAGCAGGATTCTTGGTCCAAGTCCTCAGCTGGATGCAGAATGTTTCAACTTGCATTTAGGTCTCTGCTGAAGAGCGATGGCTTTAAGCTACTTTGTAAGTGTCTGTAATTACCAACAAATACTTACTACCCTGTAAATGAGCGAGGGCCCAGTGTAATCTGTGTTGGTTTTCTGCTGAGGACCAAACGCCCTTTGCAATAGGAAATTTTTTGGGTTGGTTCAGACACACTATGCGTACCTCCCCATACCTCTTAATGTGCTGTCTTGCTGGTGGCCAGCAGGTCTGTAGGAACTTCCGTGGTCTTCCCAAGTGTTCCTCCCTCCTGAGAGGATCTTCCGTATTGAAGTGCCACCTGTACCCATTGCTTTAGCCAGGCAGAGCTGCCTCTGGCTATAACTGCGTGGAAGGAATTTTACTCTTGTCCTCTCTCTTAAAAAGAGAATTGCTTTTCTTGGGTGATGCTGCTAAGCAGTGTTACCTTCCTCCCGACTTTGTAAGTCCTAGGCAGTGAGAAGTTTCACTGGACCTCCCACAGGGATGGCTGTTGTGTGACAGCCACCAAAACGCCTTTTTGGTGGGTCGATTCAGAAGATGAATGGTTTTCTGAAGTTTGCATGAGCAGTAGTTCCGTGACTTCTCAGTCTCTGAACTGCCTTAACTTCTCTCCCTTTCATTTTATTGTTTTTCCTCTAAAGCCGTTACAGTGGGCAGTCTTGACAAAACTAGGAATGAAATCTCTGCCGAGAGCCCTACAGAGGAGCAGAGATCCATTTTGCTAGAAGGACTTGGGAGGAACCTGAGCTGGCTTTTTTGTTGAGATCGGTATCTCTTTCAATGCATCTTCGTTATTTGTTGCAGAGTTCTTAACCATATTTTGCTGAGGACACTAAACAATTCTGTAAGAACATTGTGATGCTCAGTATCCATTTCGTGTTTTTGCTGTTGACTTCTGTAGAGGATAAGCATCCATCAAGAGGACTAGAATTTGTCATTGTTTCATGAAAAAGGGCAGTAGCATTGTTAAAACCCAATGGGAACCCTTTGGTACTAAGAGCCTCCAGGGATAAATGCAAATTTTTACTGGTCTTTAAGACAGACATAGCCCAGAAGTCCCTTTTAAATCAGAAGCTTGAAAGATGGTTTTATCTTTGGTAACTCTTCCCAGAAGACCTACAAAGCCAGTATGTGAGCCACAGCTTTTCCATATCTGGGGTTAGCATCTCTAGCCACTTGCTTTCTGTGGCTTTGTGGGGGAGCTGGAGAGCTGATCTTAAGACGTGTACTTATGGTAGAAGCAAATTGTAGGGGATTGCTTCTTTGGTCATCCCATGAAGGGCTGGCTTGGGGCATGGGAACGGTTTTAGTCATGGACCAGATATAATGGCTCCCCTGCTTTCCTTCTCCTGCTTCAAGATCTGTTCTTAATCCAGAACCACAGAACTTGTTTACCAAAGTCTGTCGCAGTTTGTGTTCAACAGAGGATGCTGCCCTGTAGAGTCCTAATATCCCATCGAACTTGTAGACCCATTTGCCCACACTTAGGGAAACACCAGTACTGAAACTTCTCTGTAAAGAAGATCAGGCCGTGTTGACCATTGTATCCTCATAAAGTACTTTTTCCAAATATTCATAAAGCTGTCTTCTCCAGGACATGATATTCCACTGTCTACTTGGACATTAAGTTTATTATCTCTGTGTTGGGACTCCTGAAGTCCTGGGATAAATGGATGGTGCTTGGCTGTTCCTCCTGAAGGAGACTGCTGTTGGGTGGGGGGTGCGGATGAGTCCCCATCACTCTCTTTCTTCAGACATTTACCCACCTGTGGAGCTGCTTCTTTACTCGGCATTGCTTAGGTCTTTCCCAACTTTTTTCAGCTTTCAGCACAGAATTCCGTTGTCACGTTCACAGAGCTTGCGTCACAGACCTCAGCTCGGCTTGTCCATCCCTCCTGATGAAGACCCATGTCTCTTCTGTCCTTGTAGAAAGCAGTGCTTACGTTGGTGGTCTATTTGTCTTCCTGAACTATGGCTACTGTTCCTGGCTTTCTCTGCAATCATCTAGACCCAGCCTGTTGATGTGTGATGTGTGGGTTCGCTTAGCACCACTTAAAATTTCCATTTGTTCGCAGGGTCTGTCTCTTGCAGTAGCGCAGTCCCCTGTCTTAGACCAGGCAGTAGCCCTGGTCAGTGAAATGTGCTTTAAATTGGGCTGTTGCCATTACCCTCGAGAAGAGTTTATTGATAACTTCCCACAGTAGCACCTCATAAGCACGAGGGCTCTCGGTTTTCCTCCTGTTTCACATTTAGCACGCTGGAATAGAAATTTCCTCCCCCAATTAGGAGAGCAGCCAACTTCCTTTTCGCACGTTGCGTTGCAGCATCTCTCAAGGTTATTTTTAAAACCTTGTTTTACTCCGGCTCTCGGCTGGTGGGAGGTGATTGCTGACTCCAGGCCGGGCAGCGCAGGAGCTGTGACTCAGTGGCTGCTTAGTGTCAGCCTTCCATGTCCCTTGGGACTGGTGAGGGGACAGAGCCCTTCCACAGTCATGGAATCATAGAATGGTTTGGGTTGGAAAAGCCCTTTAAGATCATCAAGCCCAACCGTCCCCCTAACCCTGCCGTCCCACCACTAAACCCTGTCCCTAAGCACCTCATCTGCCCAGCTTGACCCCTTCCCTGGGCAGCCCCTTCCAGTGCTTGACAGCCCTTGCGGGGAAGGAATTTTTGGCCATTTCCCCTCATCCCATCCAACGTTCCCTGGGAGCAGAGCCCAACCCCCCCCAGCTCCCCCCTCCTCTCAGGCAGTTGTAGGGAGCCATGAGGGCTCCCCTCAGCCTCCTCTGCTCCAGGCTGAACCCCCTCAGCTCCCCCAGCCGCTCCCCAGCAGCCTGGGGCTCCAGACCCCTCCCCAGCTTTGTTGCTCTCCTCTGGACACATTCCAGCAAACCAAACCTTTGGAACCTTCTTTAGAACCTTCTTCTTCTTTAGAACCTTCTTCTTCTTTGGAACCTTCTTTTTCTTCTTCGGAACCTTCTTCTTCTTTGGAATTACTTGGGTTTTCCAGTTGGAGATGAATTGGCCTGTTGTGGCAATGAGGGCACGGACCCCGAGTTCATGCACAAGTGCAAGCAGCATCGGGATCACTTTATTTTACGCTTTACATCCTTTTATACCCATCCCAAAACAAAGCCTCTACTTTTCTCTTATCACCTTGCTATCTGGCAAGCACTGAGTCCAAGCCTTATATGAAAACAAAGTTTATCTTGCAAGGTCCATTGATCGCAGCATTGACCTTGTTTTTCACTTAGCTCTTGCTCAGTTATCCCATGGCTCGAGACCGACAAGGCCAAGGATATCTCCGGTGTCTGGCTCAGCCGCCACACCTGCAGATTCCGTACTTGTTCCCACAGCCTGTATTGTTTTTCAGGTTAGCGAGCTGCAGGATCTTTTTGGTGGTGTCTGTATGTAGGGTGTTGGCCTGTCATCCTATGCGTAGGGTGTTTCTCCTCTTGGCTCAACAAAATAGCGTGTGGCCCAGCCATGGGGATCCTCCTGCAACGAGGGTGAGCTGCAAACCTCTCCTTACAAAGGGCAGCTCTCCATGAAATCTAGTGTGTGAAATCCTTTTCCAAAGAAATCTTGGGTGACTGCCTTAAACATTAAAAATAACCATTGGGAAGAAGAGTGTTCTTTGAGATGTTTTTGGTAAAGGTTTCTTCACTAAGGTTTTGAGAAAGGTTTTCTTCTTCTGATGTGGATCTGTCTCAAGGGAATAGACTGATGGGTGGGTTCCTGCAACCAAGCAAGGTATTCTTGAAAATGGTAAAAACAGAACGGTTAGAGGATTTTATTGTCTCATGCCTAAAGATAATACCAGGGAGCGAGGGAAAATGCTGTGCTAGTGAGTATTGGCTAGCACGTTTTTAGCCATGAAGAAAAAATGTGTCATCCAGTTAGAGGAGCAGGCAGGCCTGTTTCTTCTCTTCCTCCCTCCCGTCCCCAACTGAAGAAATGTTCACGTTTCGCGTTCTTCTCTGTGTGCATAACTGCTTGGGAAAGTCCTGACTTCTTAGAAGAAGTCAAGGCTGATGTTAGTGGTTTTTTTTTTTTCTTTGTCTTTATTTCATTATAAGGTTCCATCCTGAATTGTGAAAGCCTAAGACTTCCTCACAGAATCATGGAATCGTTCAGGTTGGAAAAGACCTTTAAGATCATCAAGTCCAACCATTAACCTAACCCTGCCGTCCCACCACTCATCTGAGGGTTCAGAAGCTTTTTACTTGTAATAAAAAATTGCTGATCTATCTGTCCTTCATCTGTCCAGAAGACCCATCTGTCTCTCTTCGGGATTACTGATTTACTGCTTTGCAGTGGTCCTTTGCCCTGATGGGAAAGTAAATCCCTGCTTCCCTCTCCGTTGCTGGGGCGAGTGCTCGCTATAATACATTCCCAGCCACCTCCTATTCTGCAAACTCTTTTTTTTTTCTGTAATGCAACACTGTACTTTTATTTTAGTAGTGCAGCCTCGCAGTTCAGTAAATCATCGAGCCGATGTCAAGAAAAATAGCTGAGAGTAATTCAGGGCTCCAGGGCTCTCAGTTAATTTGATAATTCTCCATTCCATGGAAGCATCTTAGGGTTGAGGAAGCTGTTGTGCAGGTACCTGGTGTGGATTTGAGATGGGCTGACAAGCATCTCCAGGGACGCGAAGCCTCTTGGCAGGCATGGTTGGCCACAGTTCCCCAGCACCCACGGATTGTGTTTTGCTCGCTGTGCTAGGAGGTAGCGTGGAAGATGAGAAAGGAGGGTCCAGAGACCTTGAAGTCACCTCTTGAAGCCCCAAAGCCGTCACAGGGTAGGAACTGGTCTCTGAACGCTGGTAGATCTAACCTGCTCGTTTCCAGTTGGTTCCTGTAGATAAGACATTCCGGTTTTGAGCCCTGAAACTTCATAAAGTGCTTGGAGTCTTCTACAGGATTACATGAGTTACTCTTTCCTTCCCTCTTTTTCCACTCTCCCAGTGATTAAATGGACCATCTCTTTACCGTTCTTTGCCCTTTTTTTCCCAGAGGCCTGGTTTCCAAGGTGAACTTGGAAAGTTCATATTTCACATATAACATGCTTCCTTCTCCAGTGAGTGTATGAGAAAGGCTACCCAAGGTGTATGTTTCAACTTAGGGAGACAAAAATCATCAGAGAAATTGCCCCAGTCTTTCTGGGCATATTTCTGGAGCACGATGCTAACTTTTATAATGTGTTTTTTTAAAACATTGCTGGAAAAAGGAAAAGAATCAGACGTTTTACTAGCTGCACGCTAAGTTAACTTTGGGTTGAGCGGTCCTTCAATTAGCAGAGCAGTAACTGAAGTCAGTGTCTGCATCCTCCGCGACTTGGACGGAGTCGGAGTCTTTCACTTAATCATTTATAACTAATTGCAGGAGTTGTACAAAGTCAGTGCAAACCTTTGGAGTGTGCTTATACTAAGCAAGAAATTAGTAACATATTTTTGCTGTTTCTCAGCGTCTCGCATTGCAACTGTGCTCCGAGGTACTTTTTTTCATTAGTGGCAGACTCGTAAGCCTCCTTCAGGAGCTGAAAATCAAGGCGTGTTCGCTCCTGAGTTTGATGGTTGGTAGTGGTGCATCACAGGACGGCCAAATTTGCCTTTACTTTTACTTAATGTTCTTTAGACTGCCGAGAATCTGTGATTTAGCTCACAAAGCAGTGGAAGTCTGGAGGGAAGGGGGTATGTATAAACTCTGTCGTGCGTGACTGGCAAGGCTGTTGAGGTTTCCAACCTTCTTCTGAAGCACCCAAGAACCCAGATGCCCATCACCTTAAATAAGAAGTTTTTTGGCAAACAGAGAATGAGACTTGAATGCAGGCGTGGATCTGGCCCTGAAATGACCTGTGAGGCTTTAGGATGAAATTCTATTTAATATTTCTTCAGTGATGTCTATTGAAGTATCTCCAAACCTTCAATTTTCTTTTCTCTCAAAAGAACACCACTATTAAGAGTTTGGGAGACGGGAGGATCTCTCTTTTTCACTTTATTTGGAAAGGGAAAAAACGGCAGTTTGGAATTTATTTGGAGGATGAGGAGGTTCCAGGTCCTTGAAGATTTTCTGATTATTTGCAGCAGGAACTCTTTGGGGCTGTTCTGATGTGGGCTCTACCAGTTCCTCTGCTAGGGGAAAATGAAAGGTTTTTGTTAGGTGTGATTCTCCCTTGCATCCACCCCTGGGAGCTCTGGGCAGCGTGCTCACGTCCAGCACTGCTGCATGTGGCTGAGGAAGAAGGCAGAAAGGTTTCTTTTTGGTTTTTTGAGGGTTGCCTGCGGTTCTGTCTCCCGTCATTTTTCTTGCTCAACTGTTCCCTGATTGCCCCCCAAAATTCCAGTTTTGTGGTTGAAAGATGAACATGACAGGCAGCCCTGTTTCAAGGGAACAAATATCTCTGTAACAAGACCCCGGAGCTAAGAAAAGTGTTCTCCTCTTTTTTTTCCAAGAAGAAATGAGATTTAGAAGACTAAACATGACTTAGGGATTCAGTCGAGCTCAGGTTCTTTGCTTCCCTTTGTCCAAAGCTTTAACCCAGTAGCTTAGTGGTTGGTTACTGCTGTTGGGAGTTGTGGTTGTAGCTCAGATGTTAGCACATGCATGAATATGCCCATCCCGTCTTGTAAAAATACATGTAAATCTTGGCTTGGTAATGAAGAGTTGCAAGGAAAGGTAGATCTGATGAGCTGGAAATCAGGTGCAGGCTTAGATGTCACAGCCACACTGAAAACGCATGGTCCAGGGAGTGCTTTGAAAGGGAAACATGATGTACTGGCAATTCTCCCCCCCCCCCCCCGCTTTTTTTTTCCCCCCTTTTCCCACTTGATCCGTGTCCCCGTGCTGGAATTGATGACACCCTTACACCCATTGCAAACTGTTGCTGTTGAAGATGTTCCTGTAAATATTCTGATGGCCATGTTGTCATCCTATACTCCACCCCAACCAGCCCTGTGGAGATACGCAGTCCCACATGCAGACCAGGTCGGTCCTGTGGTGAGGAATGCTTCCCAGGAACTCCTGAAGCCGTGAAGTCCCCAAAGGAGAGCAATGGCCAAGTCAGCCAGGAGCTGAAGCACAGCTGATCCTGCCTCACCACTGCTCCACCGCACGTGGTCCAGACGCTTCCCTATCGCTCTGTTGTAGCTGCTGGGCAGCAAACTCAGTTGGGTTGCTGCTAGCATAAAACTTCACTGATGCTGGAGGAGAGCAGTAACGCTTGGTTGTGTTGACTTCTAATGACTTTTTTCTTGATCCCATGTGTTCCTCCTGGTACCCAGTTACATTTTTTTTCCTAACCTTGTCCCTTGTGGAGATACCTCCCTCCTGTTGGCTCGGTTCGAGGCAGTGCCAGTGCCTCCCTTGAGCACTTTGGGGGGGTCACGTTCACACCTTATGAAAAGCAGGTGCAACCCCATTAACTCCAGATGGAGGCATAACAGTTGAAACTCTACCGAATTTTGTCCTTCAGCTTCCCATACCAACCTCATATTGGGGCTAGGTGAAAATATACTCCAAAAATGTGGGGGTTTTGCCCTTTGTATCAATAGCAGGTGGAGTTAGTTACCCGCGCAAGAGCGATGGGTCAATTAAGCTGCACGTTGCCGAGGTACGAAGAACGATGCCACACGTGGGCCAGTTGCTGGGGACTAAGGGAAGACCTCCCAGCTCAACTGAGAGGCGCTTTTTTCTTTTAAAAGGTATATAAAGGAAAATTGGAAAGGGCTGGAGGCAAGGTGTGAGATTTTTCTTGTGTTTTTTTTTTCAGAGTTATGTTTTTTATCCTTAATAGATTTATAATAAGCAGGACTCTTTATTTGTTTCTATAAAATTAACTAGTAAATTTAAAATGGAAAAAGGCTAGTAATAGGAACCAGGCCATCTTTGCCAGTGCTGCAATGTTGCTATATTTATGAAAGGTAGGCGAGGGCATTTTTCCTTCTGCCAGGTTTTATGCCGGAGTGCCACATGTTGGAGGGTTATAAAACTTTTACTAACGAGAAGTTGGAGGAATGCTAACTTTTCTAATTGCCCTCCCCCCCCTTTTTTTTTTTTGTACAAGCTGCTGTTTATTTTGGTCTTTTAAAAAATGTGATTGTAATTTTGAAGTCTGTGAGTTTTAAATGTAGGCAAGGAGGGCCTGGCAGTGTGGGAAGGGTGCCCTACCTGGTGGCCAGAAGAAGGGCTGGCGAGCGGGGAGGGAGCAGTGCCGGCTCTTCCTCTGCTCATCCTAACACCCTGGAAAAAAAACTCCAGCATTTTAATCCTGCAAATCCAGGCTCAGTCAATGGGATTTTTGTCATTTGATTTTTATTTATTTATTTATTTATTTATTCTTTTAAAAAATTTCTTTACCACCTCCATAAAATAGCGACAGCAAGTTCCTGCTGGGAGACCCCTCGGTGTCTTTGGATGAAACCTTTACCTAAATGCTGAGTTACTACGGGCAATGCAGGTTACATTAGATATTCTTTGTCTTAATTTTTCCTTGAAAACAGGTTGTTAGGGAAGCGTGATTAAATTAAATGGATTAGTTGCCTGTAATGGTCGAGGAGGCATTGAAGTGCAGAAGAGCTTCGTGGACCTCCAGGTGACCCTGCTTGAGCAGGAAGGTTGGACTGGGTGATCTCCCGAGGTCCCTTCCAACCCCTGCCATTCTGGGATTCTGGGATTCTGTGAAGCTTATGGGAGTTGCTTGGTGCTTGAGGGATTAAAGCTTGTTTGTGCAGAGATGGTGATTTCCTATTCCAGGTAATTTAAATGTGCGCGTCCCTTCCGCTCGTCTTTTTTCTTATTGTAATTTTTTTCTATTACTTCTGTGCTGCTGGAAGTGTGGCAATGGTGAAGTGGTTTGAAATTTCAGTCTTTAAACCATCGTGAAGTGCTTTGTGAGGATAAGAAACGGCACCCTGGAAACTGGGCATTTTCTTTTTCTTCTTGCATATTCTTAAAAAATGTATTTGGGGGGGTGGGGGGGGGGCGGAGAATGAGGGCTTTGGAAAGATGCCTCCAGGTTGGGCTCCTCTCTTGTGTGCCACATGTTGCTCTGAAGGAAGTTTGTCACCATAGAGTACCGCTGATTTATGAACCCCAATGACGACTTCAGTGAATTCAGCTGCAATTCAACAGAAAATCCTTTTCCAGTGTTGTCTCTGCAGACAGGATGGGCTAATGGCACACATCCCATCCCATCTCCATTGGCAGGGACTTTGGCCAAAAATTTCAGTCCAGAATAGTAGATTATTCTAATCCTTATTAAGGTAGCCTAATGAAAGCAACCTGTTTGGAAAGGACGTAACGCTTGTGAACGCCATTAATGCTGGTTGAGCATGTAACAACCCCGGCTCCCGCTTAGGATCCTTGCGTAGGGAATTCAGAGGGAGAACTAAGCACGCAGCTTTGCAGATGTCCAGGTCCAACCCCCCACTCCTGGCTTTAGAAAAGCGATAGGGCTGCGTTGTCACGATTGCACACAAAATGGAGATTACAGGTTTCCAAGCAGCAATGTATTTTGTTACGGCAAATTTTCGTATCAACGTTCAAGTGATCGCTTCTGGGCAGCTGCGGTCCTACCACGGAGCCTCTTCCACTCCGTGTTGAACTGGTAGTGAGTAATTGCAAAGTAAAGGCACAGCATGCAATATTAAGACATTTATTCTATGGAATATGCATTTAATTTGTGTAGATGCTCCATGCGAGATCATTCTGTCTGAATTCATAAGCAGAGTTTATGAAATAATACCCAATGGGAACAAAAGGTGCGTATTCAGACCTCGTGAATGGCGGCGCTGAGCTTTTCCATCTCTGGTTTTTGAGTTGGGATGTTGGGGACGAGCATGTTTCGCTTGAGAGGAATAGGCTTCAAATAACCAAAAAACTGCTGTGCCAAAAGGGATGTTATTGAGGCCCGTGAGTCTGGAACAGCGCATGGCTCTGGGGATTGGAATGGCTGCCTATATTGTCTCTTACGAAACGAGGAGCAGAGAGCCAGTTCTGACAGCCTCCCGTCTTCCAGCTGCCGCTGACTTCTTATTTAAGACGGAAACATCGATGGTATTGAGGTCAAAGACTCATTTGCAGCAATTTTTTTTGAATGGTTCGTCCAAACTTTATGTAAGTTTTTAGCAGACTGGTAGGGTCATGCTGCGACATTGGTGCCGTTGTCCTGGCCAGCAACTTGCAAAATTATATCAAACTGCAAGGTAGATGGGATTCGGCCTGGTGTCTGCTTAAATCTCATTTATGCCTGATACTCATCTCGCTCAGCACTGAAGAAACCTGGACCTGTAGGGGTGAGATCCTGGCTCCGTTAAGGCAACAGCAGAGTTTTCTTTGAGTTTATTAAGGCCAGGATTGTCACTGTGTGGGTTGAGCTCAAGTAAGCGTTGGTCAAGTTGAACCTGGGATCCTCTTCAGTGGTTGAATGATAAGTAGGTTGTGGGGGAGAGGGCGGGGAGTCAAGAAAAAGAAAATCAGAGGATAATACTTTCAGGTCTTTATTTCTGGCTGAAAAGTTCTCTGCAGTTTCCCCATTGGCCTTTAGAGGGCAGATGATGTCCAGTAAATCGCCGTTTTAGGGACTTGCCTGATTTTTCTGGTTGTGAATTCTGAAAGCTTGGAGACTCTGAACATAGTTGGGTTTTTTTTAATTATTATTATTAATGCGTAATTTTAATTAATTCAGCAATAACTTCTGGTGCTTTAAAGGATGAATGTTATGTCAACTTACAGAAGCACGATGAGACTGAGTTTTGATTGGTCTATGTGTATTCACAGTCTTTCTAGTCTGAATGCTAAAAATTGTGATAGAAGCAAAATATTACTTCTTGATGTGGGGAGAAAAATCTTGGGAGCATACTGTGGTAGAGAAGAATTATGTAATATGTTGACTAAATTCATTTTTATATTAAAAAAGACCACAAAAAACCTGTTTGAGTTTGGAGAGTGGCTTTTAGAGAGCAATACCCTGTGATGAATGTGTAATTCCATTCTCCTCTCCTATAATCTCTTCCCTAAATCCCCAAGCCTCGTGCCCAGCCTCGTGCCTCGTGTCTTATCCTTGGTGAGCAACTGCTTAGGAAAAACCTGTTTATCAATAGACTATTCCACAGTGTCAGAGGAATCTGTGTGAAACAAAGGAAGCCAAATGAAATTTAAGCTCTTCTGTAGAGTCATTTTCAGTGAAACTTTTCATATGGGGCTAAATACCCCTTACAGTCAACATGCTTGGAAAAGCAGTGGCTATTTAATTCTCTGATTAATTAAAACCAGAAATAACAAAATAATGTTCTGCTTTCTTCTGCTCCTACCCTAAAGCTCATGGATCATGGAGAAGATGATTATTCTTGAAAAAAGCCATTTAGTTCTTAACAAGAAAAGCTAGTCTTTGTGGCTCGGCCCTTTTGGCATCTGCTTTGTGGGTTTCTCATCAAAAAAACCATAGGGGTTATTCCTAAACAGAATGAAATAGTCTTTGTTCCAAGAAGGATTTCTCTTTCTCTTTTTTTTTTTTTTTAAAAAAATTTTGTTTTTTTAAAATCTTGTGAAGGTGGAGGTCCTGCTACTGTCTGTGTTCCAGCAGATAGGAACTAGGTAGAGGCGGTTTCTTTAGATTTTAGGGTTCAGTCTTTAACTGCTGTGATCCTTGCCCTGTCTTGCTGCTTAATTCTTTGGTATGTGGGTACATAGCTCTGAGGTTGTCCTTGTAACACTGCCTGCTCTGAAGTGGACAGCAGTTTGGGGGAGCACCTTTAGCCTACCGCTGGGAAGACATTTCTCTATCACAGAAAACAGGATAGCAAGGCCCTCAAGGCATCTTCTAGGCCAGCAGGTTCTTCCAAAACATGATTGATGTTACGGAGCCTGTCTCTAGCATGCAGTCATCGAACATGTTCTTAGGTCTCCAGTGATGGAGCGTGTCCCAATAGGCTGTCCATTGCAGTCTTTTGCTGTCCTTAATGTTCTTGGCCCATCTAACCCAGATCTCCTCTTGACATGATCCATTGCATTGTCAGGGCACAGAGTTCAGCACCCGTAAGAGCCTGTGAAAATGCCTTTGGGTGCATCTCAGAACAGATGTGTCATCAGTGCCGATGTCTTGGATGACATTACTTTGAGCCATTGCCAAGCGTGTCTTAGTACAGATTCTGTCTCATGGAGGAAGGTTGGAAGAGAAGATCCATGTCCTCGCTGGAATTGGTGGAAGGCTGCCCACTGCTTTGCTGCAGCTGAGGACCAGCTGTGGAACCTGTTATCTCAGATTATCGTGAGTACGGCCGAGGATAGTTTCTGACTGCAGATCTGGATGGTGAGTGAGATCCTAAGGCTATCTGCTGCGCAGGTCTTCCCAGATCTGATTTAAAATACTTACAAGCTGCCTTACGGAAAAGCCAAACAAAAATGTTTTGTCCAGGACTCACCACTCAGGGCTTTGTCCTTGTACTTAGATGAGTCTCTGTGTGTTCCAGGATAATCAGGACCTAATCTAAGATAGGTGCTTTGAACATTGCCGGTTTCTCAGAATCTTGAAAAAACCCAAACCAGACCGATAAATGGAAACAAAAGCAGAATCTTGAAAGGAAACTTATCTCCAAAATGCTTGACAAGGCCCGGAGAGAGGGTGTGTGAAACAGCAGTTTGGGAACTCCCACAGAGAACAGAATATAAGGGTTTAATCTGAGGCCAGGCTCTTTTCACCGTAAAACTTTTTCAGGGTCAATGTGGTCAAGGTGAAGAAGCAGGGAGCAGAGGCACAGGCACCCATGAGCTATAATCCTTGTTTGCTGTCCTGGCTGACTGAGCAACCCTTCTTCCGCTGCAATTCTTGACGTGTAAATTGGGGATATTGGGCAGCGTCTGCTTTAGTGTCCCAGTAGCTTTAAATGGCCTGTACCCCCTGGAGAGCAGGAAGGAAAGATGAGAGTAAAACCACTGAGAAATGTTGGGAACGGCTTATGCAAACCTTTTCATTTGCCTTACATGTGAGTGTGCATGAGGGCCCTGTAGCGTGTCAGGCAGCGCTATCTCCAAGCTGAAGCAGCAGTTGTAAGCACGTTCTCATTGTTTTTCCAGAATTACCCACAGATCAAATCCTGAAAAGCTTCACAATCCAACATGCCTTGAACCTTTTGTGAGATCTAATCCACGACTTCTTTTACCCTAATTTGCCGTGGCTGTGATAGTTACAGCTTCCTTGGGCAAGGTCGGAGGTGTAGGACAACAACTGGAGAGTTGCTCCAGTCTATTTAAAGAGAGGCGAGGGTTGGTGTGCCGCCGCTCGCTGCTGGAGCTGCCGGCAGGCTTTGCTTATTGAGCTGGGAATATTCTCATGTTGGGGGTGGTGGAGCTGGGGGCTGGAGACCTCTCTGAGTTGAGTGCTTTCAGGTGGAGGAGGACGTTGCCTTGGTGCTACGTGGGGTGCTTGCTGCAAGCTCCAGTGCTTCGCTGGGGTTATCTTTAACGGAAGCACCGAGCCCAAGCAAGCATGGGGCATAGCGTGTCCTTAAGTCAAAGCCTGAGACCGTCGCTTTAGTTCTTCCCACCCTTCTCCATCTGCGTCCCCTTTTCTTCTGACGTTGGTCTCTGGCAAAGCAAGCCTTTTGTCTGCATTTTTCCTTTTTAATCGTTTCGGTGAAAAAAAACCTCCTATTACCTCCGTCATGCCCTGATTGTCAGAGGGCGTGTTGAAACAAACCCTTGCTTAGAAAATAATTACTAGTCCTCGGTACATGAGAGAGTACTTAAAGCCGAGGCTCGGTCCGGCTCGGTTGTATGCATGTGAGTTATTCTGGGATGGGGAGGGTGAGAGTTGGACCCTCTCACCTGTGACCAGTTCTGGTTGTGATTACCTTGCTGCTCCCGCTCTTATTTGGCGGGGTTTGGTTCGGTTGCAATGAGGCTAACGAGAGGTTAAACCAAAGTGTGGGAGTTTCCACTTGCGCTTTGAGTCATAATTAAGTCTGGTCAGGGAGAAAGATGCCTCTTCAGGGTTATGTGAAAAGGCAGCGTCAAAAACCCCCCAACATCAGAGCGCGGTTTATAGTATTGCATATAGCAGGGGATTTCGTAGGAAGGCGCTTGGCATTTAAAAAGGAATTTTAAATTGTTGGGAAAAGTCAATCAAAGAATGTGCATCCAGTTGCGTAACAGCGAGCAGCGAGCTATTTATCTCCGCCCGGCTCGCGAAGTGCTGGGGACTGATTCAACAAAGAGCCGGCTGCGGAGTTGTCAGGGCCCCCCCCCGGGTCTTTAATGTGTTTGAAATACTTTGTAGAACAGCCGTCCTCCTACTGCCTTTAGTCCACTTATCTAATTTTCTGCCTCTCCACTCCGTGTAAATGTGATAAATAAACTTTGTAATCTCATCCCTGAGCTACTTTTGATGCCTGCCTGCAGATATCTTGTCCTTGAGGCCAGATCACATGGACGTGTAAATCAACACTTTGCTCAGTAAAGGACTTTTTCAAAAATGGCTTTTGCTCTTTCATTGTACAGCTGACCTGGGGGGCTTGGTGGCCAAAGTCTTTGTATCAATGCTCATGCGATCAACTTTTTTTTTACAGCTCCTAGGAAAGGAGAGTCTGGATGATTCCGCTCTCCAAGTACTGCTCTGCGGGAGCTTCCCCAAAGAACGGTTGAGGTTTAATAGGTTTTGTATAAAATGCTGAATTAATCGAGTTACTCTTTGCAGTGAACCCTGAGGATATAAATAACGCTGACCTCGTCTTGCGGGTAAGGAAAAGGAGCAGGAGTGTGGGGATGGAGATAAATCACTGGGTGAAGGCAAAAGCAAAGGGAGAATTGCGTGTTCCCCATTGCATACTTGATGCCAAAAATCTATATTTGAGCAAAACTGATATTTAGGAATATCAGTATCAGGAACGGGATTTTAGCACTGGGTGGGCCGAGGTGGAAGAGTCATTTTTAGGGAAGGAGTGGGAGGCTGAAACAAAGTCTGTGCAGGGTGTTGGGCAGAGCAAACTTGTTGAAGGCAGCATTTCTAAATTTCTTTTTTTTTTTTTAATGACCAGGCATTGAGTTAAAAAAATCACGTTCTTGGTCCTAGTTTCCCGTGCTGATGGTGAACTGTGTCCGACAAACCTCCGACAAATTGTTTTCTCTGATAACCAGTTAACGCCGAGAAAGCAGATCGGCAAAAACTCTTTATCATCTTGACAAGCGACGGGCTTTTCATTAAAACTCAAAGCAGAAGCTGTGTCAGTGCGTTGAGTTTGCACCTTGCAATAATAATCCGTGCTTTTATCTGATCGAAGGGGGATTTTATAACTTCTGAATGGGCCTTTGGCGGGGAGCCAGCCCTACTGTCATTTTTTATTAACTTTCTTTTTTTCTTCCCCTGTAGCCAGTCTGGCTTTTTTTGTAATATTGGTTAAGGAATACGTAGCCCATTCCTAGGGATACTGGGAAACAATATTTTAAAGTTCTGTGTCTCAGCCCATTAGAGGGGTCTATAAAACAATTGCGGCAGCAAACGTGCAGTAACTAATCAAAACCACCGAAGCTAACCACAGCGGCGCTTCAACCCCCTGTAAATAACAAACCCTCTTTTTTTTTTTTTTTTTTTTGCTGTGCCTTATCTACTGTCTCATCAGGAAAGAGCTAATTAGATTCTTCTAAAAAGTAAATACTGCCAGTTCATTGGTGGGTGGAGGTGACAGGAAGTAAGACATGCTCACGCATTGGCAAACCAATGGAGAAAAGAAGGCGAAGTTATAAAACCCCTATAAAAAGCTATTTGAGTTTTAAAGGGGCTCGTTACCCATGTAGGTGGTATAACAGCTTTCCCTTATGGTGGGTATGGCTTCTGTAGGCAAGAAGAGCGTGGAGGAGTCCGTGACCTGCTCTGCTACTCCGTGTCAGCTATAGCTTTATAGCCCCAGCGTAGCTATGCAGGTTTGGGGTCGTGCTCGCTTGATCACAAGCAGTCAAGTTAGTTCAAAAAATTCAGCTACAAAAAATTCAACTACGACTTGTCCCTAGTGTTTTAAGCCAACCCATTTAATTTCTCATGCAGAACGTTGGGTCGGAGTGCTTGGTCAGTTGGGTTGGCTCGGTTGAGTTGCGATGGGTGGTGAAGGTGGAGTCGCTGCTCCAAAGCTTGCGGCAGCCATTTCAGGATGGACTTGCATTGAGGACTCGTATTTAGGACTCTTGTATGACAGGCTCGAAGGGAAAAGCCCCAAAGCTGCGTCCTGCAAGGTTGGGCACTTGGCGGGGTGGTGTGTGGGTAACATTAAAGAAGACGACGGCTGGGGAGAGAAAACATGTAGTAAAGGTAGAAGTGCTTTGTTCCTTTGATTCTCTGTTTCTCAATGAACAACAGCAAAAGAGATTGATTCTTCCAGTTGCATTCAGCCAACAAAACCTACCAATGTATCAGCTGTGGAGATGAAGGTCTCCTCAACTGCCCGATGGCCAACCTTGGTCCGGTTACAACAGCAAACGTAGGTCACCTGCCCCTGGAGGTGGCAAGCTGCCTTTGGGTCTTCTATCAAGCAGCCTGGAAATAGCGTTGCTGTCAGGGGGGCTGGGATTTCTGCGGTGTCAGAGTGGCGTAGGGTGTTCCTGCACCGCAAGGAGGCTGCCAGCCCTCTGCGCTGATCGCGTGGATGAGGAAAGTAGCTGTGGTTGGAGGGGAGTTCCAGCTGCGTGAACCAAACGCTTCGTGTGTTATTGCTAAAAGTAACGTTAGCTGCGAACAGACCTTTGGTTTCTTACCTTTGTTTTTTATCGTCACATTAAGCAGAGAGGCAAGAGATTGATAGCCTTGTATAATAGAGGCAATTTTACAGAATAATACAAAAATGCACTTGCTTTCATGTGAACCACACCAAAAAGGTAAGGGGATTTTTTATTTGATTTTTGTCCCTGGAGGGCTTTTCGCCTCCCCCGTAGCCCCAGGTCCCTCCATTTTCAGAGGGCACGCTGGAGTGTCGCCTGTGCTTTGATGTGGTTTCTAAAGTGTGCCTCTTCATTGGGCTCCCTACAGATGCATTTATGTGAAACAGAACATTAAAATCCAAATGTGCCTGCTCTGCAGGTCATTTTTCATCCTTTACGCGCGACGTCAGATGTATTGCAGAGTTGTTCTGCTGCACCCCCGGCCCGGGAAGGTGCGGGTAACGAGATGGGGGTAGAAGCGGGGAGTTCCTTGGCGGTTAAGCCCAAATTTCTCCTTAGTTGCTTCCTCTGGGCCTCTCCCCAGCGCTCTCTTTCTCTCAAGGTGAAACTGAAACCTCGGTGACTTCACCCAAGCCTGCCGAAGTTAAAGAAAATTTGATATTTCTCACTTCTAGGTCACTCCAGTCCAGATTGTTTCCTGCCAAGAGTGGGGGCGGGGGAAATGCCCTCCTGTTAATGGAAAAGCAATCACTATTTTTTTCTGGCGCGTACGTTGTGTCGTTCCGGCGTAACACCTAGGTTCTGGGCTCTGCTCGTATCGCGGCGACTCCGCAGGCTGCCAGGAGCGGCGGCTGTGCGAGATGGGGGCTACGCCCTGTGATGTGCACCAGCGTGCCGGAAGGGAATAAACATCACTTGGGTTGCTTTGGGCCCATTTGTCAGGCTTTAAGGTAGAAATCCCTGGAAAATCTCTTCTAATTTAGAACTTTTTTTTCTGCTCCCCCCCAATTCCTAAAGGTAGAAATGGCTCTTGGAAGGCTGCAAAGCTTTGGTGCATTGGGAGCATCTCTCTGGCTGCTTTTTGTGGATCTCTGGGAAGTGGGATGTACTTTTTTTCCCCTTTTTTTCTTTTTCCCAGTAGGCCCCTGGACTTTATTTCAGTTCAAAATTTTTTCTCTTGATAAACATGCGTTTATTTGCCTTTAAAGTATGCAAAATGCAAAAAGTGGCGTTGGAATTTGGATGTCGAACTCCTTGGCCTGAAGCAATGACGACTTCTGGAAGGACAGCCTTTCCTGACTTGGGGGTTTTGATTCAGATCTTATCAATATTTGATTTGGATCTTATCAATATTGACACCTGGCCAGTAGAGGTGATGTACTGCTGTATTCTCGTGAGCACAGCCGAAGCTGAAGGATGACATTAATACCTCTTGTTTGAAAAGAGATGGGGGAGAAAGATAATACGGCTTCTGAGAATGCAGCCACAAGCTCCTCTGTTGAGACTAATTCTGGGTTCAGCCCAAAATGCTGAGTGTTACACGCTTAGGGCTTCAGCAGTGAAGTTCAGAGCTGGCGGCGGCATCCTTCAGCTTGTCGGCCCAGATTTTTCCTCTCCCATGACCATTTTTTTCTGCTTGTGATCTTGCTACGCCCTTTTTAATGATCCGTTTCAAGCACAATGTTTTATCCAAAACTTTGCATTTTCCCATTCTTTGATTTCTTCCCTTTCTAGAGGAAAAAAAATTACATAAGTTTGAGAGATTTTAATGAGTACACTGGGCTTGCTTTTGGTGTAATTTACAGTGGATTCAGTGTTACAACTTCATTACGCTTCAGTGGAGTAACTTATGTCATAAATGGGCGTATCTGAGAGTGGAATCGAGCCTTGAATCTCTTTGTTGTGTGGGCTTCAGAAGGACCAAACACTCACTCCCCTTTTTGAAGTCCTAGTTCTCTTTATATGATGTTGCAATGTCTTTCTATAGAGTTGTCCCTCTGAAGTTTGAGATTTCTAATGCAAAAAATACCACTTTCCCCCCCAGATGCTTCAAGTATTGACGTTGCTAGCAAAATGTGTCTTCAGCAGTGTCCACACAGATCTTTCCCTGTGACTTTGTTGCAAAAATCCCTATTGAGACTCATCCCTTAAGAGACCTTTGTGAATAAGCTTGGTTGGTAGTCGCCTTGCTCAGCTGTTACTTCTCTTGTAAGAGCACTTGTAGTCAACATCAACGATGCTACTACTTTCCAACCACTAGAGGTCAAGGTTGTGCTATGGCATAGCACAGGGCTGCGCATCATGCAAGGTTTAGCTCCAGTTCCTGGTGCAACCACCTCCGGTGTCAGCTATATAGATTTAATTTTATCATCAGTTGCCATGTTCATTAATTAAGATGGAACCGCTTGTACGTGCACGGTGTGAAGGGCACTTTGCCTTACACAATGGTAGAGCCCGCGGGGTTTTCCAAGGGATGGGATATCCGTGCCATGCTTGGGTTTTAATATTCTTCAGATCTAGAAGCTACACAAGTGATCGGTCTCTGCTGGGGGCTTTCTTCCCAAGGAGGGATTCAAACAGGAGCTGAACTGAGAGAGGCTGTCAAAATACAACTTGCTCATAAATTATTTTTGTGTGATGTTAATACTTTTAAGTGTTTAAAAGGAAATAATTTTGAAGGTTTGCACTCTAGAAAGAGCTTTCTACTTTCTGCAGTTCAGGTAGCAAAAGTAATTAATTGGTTGGTTTTTTTTTTTTATACGTGTATAGGTTCCACTTGTTTTAATTCTCCATTATTTTCCTAGCACAGTTGGTTCCACTGACAAGAGTATCTACAATACGATTTCTAGTTTTCCTTCTTCCTTCTAAAGGCAGGCTGTCACACTGGTGTGGGGCAGGGGGTGGTCCCCTTTCGCCACCTCGTTTGTCTCCTGTTGTTGGGGAGCAATAAAATCCAGGGGTGCAGGTTTGATTCGGGTTGTACAGGTAATTGCTAGAAATAGAGTTGATATCAATAACTGAAATATATATAAAACTCATTCTTTTTACAAAGAAGCCTACCATCTAAAATGACCCTTTCCGAAGAATACCTGGATGATTTCCATACACCTTTCTTCTCATGTATAAAAAATGTATAGAAAAATATGGGAGGGATCCTATAAATCTGTGCGTATATATCCATATAAATGATGGGTTTTCAGAGCGTTTGGTTTCTAGTTGCACCGGAGCATAAGCCCACACGTGCAGAACCCCTGCATCCGTTGGCTGGGCCTTTTCCCCCTTGCTTTGGCCATGATTCGGCACTTGTGGTAAGAACGGTGTCTCTTTGCCATGCCCCCTCCTTGCCCTTCCTCTTTGGTTTGAAGTTCTTGGTCAACTCTCTTGAACAATTGGGGCTAAACCATGTTGCCTGTCAAATATTGGGCTAAACCATTTTGCCTGTCCAATATTGAGCTTGGTAACAGCAAGGAAACCAAGAGAGTTTTTGCAGCAGAGCACGCGCGTTGACCTCCGCTGCAAACAAACTCCAAAGCCCCAGGAGAAGGTATCAACAGCACTTCGAGGGAGCTCCGCCGGGTCCGTGTGTTTTGTTCCCTGAATCGTGGTGCTTCTCCCCGCGAGCGGATTTTTGTACAATACCTTTTACAGCTCATTCCATACATCAGCAACGTACAATTAAGCTCTCCTGGGGTACCACAAAAATGCTTTCAGGAACCTCTGGGGTCCAGATGTGGAATGTTTTGTGCTGACATGGGTTGAAAAGAGGAACAAATCCAACGGTTAAGTAGGTCCTTTAATTTAGCCTGTGACAGTCACCACATGGCCTATGGGCTAATATTTCTGCATCTGTGCCGTAAATAGATCAATATGGTAGTATGATGGGTTTGGCGTTTTGATTTGTGAAGAGTCAGAATATTGTTTGTATTGTTGCATAATCCCTGGAACAGTTTTGAAATGAATCTTCTGTTTCTTTGGAATATCTGGGTTAGGAAAAACATAGCATGTCAAAGTTCCATTAAGAGTGTGTTGTATTTTGTCTCATTTGTCGTATTTCATGACTGATTGCATCTTTTGGCTGAAAAAAAAAAAATACAAAGCTGAGGATACTATCGTAAAATGTGAAATCTGCTTTTTTTTTTTTTTCCTAGGCACAGCAGCAAAGAAACTTGGACAATATTGTGTCACAGCATCCCAGGATAAGCGGGGGAAAGAAGTCCAAGAAAGATGTCTGCGCAAGCTCAGATCTGGAGGTAAAAAACACTAGCCCCATGTCTGAGCAGGATTCGGGTATCCTGGATGTTGAAGATGAGGATGAGGATGAAGAGGTAACTGTATAACATCAAATCCAGGAGACTGGGCAGTTTGGGGGTGATCAGTCGTGGCTCGCAACCTCGCTCAGTCTTTCACGTTGCCGTGCAGTGTGCCACAGCGATGCAGAATAGGCTGTAGGACATGGGGGGTGTTTCAGCATTGGGTTACTGTGCACTATCGTCCCCTTTTCTCGTTAGCAGGCTCAGCAGAGGGGCAAGTGTTGTCTGAGAACTAAACAGCCCCTGTCTTCTGTCCTCCACTCCTGTGCTTACCTGGGGAGGCAGTTTGGTATCTGTCCTTCATTTAAAAAAAAAAGAGAAATCGCTGCATAGGGCAGGAGATGCGTGGCCTTTTCTGTGGGACGTGTGTCTCATACTTTGTGTTGATAGGGATTGCATCAGGACAGAGTTTTTTAAATGCAATTTCAATTCCTTGGCATGCTCCCTCCCTGCTGATGCTTCTTCAGGCTGGGCAGCCTGCTGGTTTTATTAACCGCAAAGCGTAACCTCGCTGATAATGTTGGTTCTGCTTTCCTCCCTGCGCTAGAGGGTAATGCCTGCGCTGGAACATCTTGGATTTATGGGGCTTAAAATGGAAGAGGGCTCTTTGTGTCTCAGGAAAGGCAGCTTGGAGACACCTACTCGGAGTCTAGGCCGCCAGGTGTTGAGCTTCTCGATGTGGTCTTCATTTCTTGCAGTGCAGTCTTGCAGAAAGACTTTGGCAAGTTTTATCTGCCAGGCTGGTTGCTTCTCACAGAATCCCAGCATGGCAGGGGTTGGAGGGACCCTCCGGAGCTCCCCCAGTGCCACCCCCCTGCCCAAGCAGGCTCACCCAGAGCAGGGGGCACAGGACAGCGGCCAGGTGGGGGTTGAAGATCTCCAGAGAAGGAGACTCCACAGCCCCCCTGGGCAGCCTGGGCCAGGGCTCGGGCACCCTCACAGTCAAGAAGTTCTTCCTCCCGTTCACCTGGAACCTCTTCTGCTTCAGTTTGTGTCCATGGCCCCTTGTCCTGGCGCTGGGCACCACTGAGAAGAGCCTGGCTCTCTTGTTGCTGTTATATCAGGAGAATGATTATTTTCAGCTACAACCCATAACCGAGTTGGGTAGGATTTGTTGCCCTGAAGCCTACAACCAGCCAGAGAAGAGGATTAAGAACAAGTTTCTGAAGTTTAAAATAGCGTGGGTTGCTCAAGTGGTTCTGTGCTCGTGTTTTGCCTTTTCCCCTCCGGTTCAATTCTCTCCTCTTCATCTCTGCTGCACTCCCAAAGCAGACCCAGGCAATCAGTGCCTCCTTCCCAGTGCCCAAACGACCCGGGTACAACCCAGAGCCTTCACACCGCACTGAGACCATCCGGGTGGGCTATTTATCCTACGTCAAAATGGAAATAGAGCAGAAGTTAAACAAAAGAAAAATGGGTGGGAAGGGCGTGGGTTTTTTTAAAACATTGATTTGAATAGATCTCTTTTGGTATTTCCCTGTTTTTCTTTTTAAAAAACCCAATCTGGTACTGTAGTAGTTCTCGTTCCATCTCAGTCTAAAAATGGGACTCTCAAAATTGTGGAGGGGGTTCTCACAAAACCGGGCGGCAGCGTGAAACGTGGCGGTGCTTGTGGGGCATGCGAAGATGGAGTCTGGCGAGATTAGAATTGGGTTTTGGTTTGCATCGAAAGGCGTAAGGGGAACGTTAAGGGTGGGGGGGGGAAGAATGCAAGGGCAGTAATTGGTGCAGAGGAGCTGGCGGAAATCTCTTGGGGTGTTGGGTGAGCGGAATTCACTCGTTCCGATGGGATGAGATCCCATCGGGTAGGGAGGGAATGAACCTGGGGAGGGGGTGGGGGGGGGCGGGGCTGGCGGCCGCTGTCCCCGGTGCTGAAGCGGGGCGGGCGCAGAGCGGGGCTGGCGGGAGCCCGGTGACACCCACCCCCCACCCCACCCCCCCCCCCCGGGTTCCCAGGGTTGTCCTAGGGGGAAGGAGGGGTTTGGGGTTCCTGAGGAGCTGAGCTCTTCCCCACGTTCCTGCCTCCTTGGGGGTCTTTTCCTTTTTGGAAAGAAAATGAGCTGTTTATTCGCCCCAATGGATCTCTCATCTGGAAACAGAGCCCTTAAAATTGTGGGGCCCCTCACTACAGGAGACACCTTGAGGAGCACACGTCCAACAGCACCGGAGCTGGGGAGGGGTCTGGAGCCCCAGTCTTAATGAGGAGCGGCTGGGGGAGCTGGGGGGGTTCAGCCTGGAGCAGAGGAGGCTGAGGGGAGCCCTCATCGCTGCCTACAACTGCCTGAGAGGAGGGGGGAGCCGGGGGGGTCGGGCTCTGCTCCCAGGGAAGGGGCGATGGGACGAGGGGCAGCGGCCTCCAGTTGTGCCAGGGCAGGGTGAGGTTGGCCCTGGGGACGCGGCAGGGTTGGGGGGGCAGGGGGGAACGGTTGGGCTGGGGGAGCTTCAAGGGCTTTGCCAACCTAGACGATTCTATGGTTCTAAATCTGAAGGAGTATCGTGTGCATGTAGTGGGTTGACCCCAGCCAGTGGCTAAGCCCCACCCCCCCCCAAGTTCCTCCCTCACCCCCTGCCCCCCAGAAGAATTGGGGAGACAATGTGAAGGGCAAAAGTGAGAAAACTTGTGGGTGAGGTGAAGGCAGTTTTAATAAGTAGAGGGGAAAAACCCCACCAAATGATGCAAAGGCAATCACTCACCACCTCCTACCAGAAGACCAGTGCCTGAGCAATGGCTACTCTTAAAAAAAAATACCCCCCCCCCCAGTTTTACTGCTGAGCATGGTGTTGCATGGTATGGTATATCCCTTTGGTCAGTTTGGGTCAGCTGGCCCACCAGTGTCCCCTCCCAGCCTCTTGCCCAGCCCCAACCTTCTCTCTGGGAGGACAGACTAAGGAACAGAGAAGGTCTTTTTTGATGCCATGTAAGCACCATTCAGCAATAGCTAAAATCCTGGTGTGTTATCAACACTGATTTGGTCACACGTCTCAATCACAGCACCATATGGGCTGCAGTGAAGAAAACGAACTCCATCCCAGCCCAAACCAGTACGGTGCATTGAATGTTAATGGGAGGTTCTTCGGTAAGGGTTCTCTAAAGGTACAGGCCAACTGCAAAATTGTTTTTCATGGTTGACGGATTCATTCCTAGCTTTTCATCTTCTGCCGTGACTCTTTCTCCTTATGAGTATCTGGTCTATGCAGGAACATTATTAATACGGAGTTTGAGTCTCCAAAGTTAATCCGGGTTGCTTAAAATCGTTACTGTTAAGTGTCCTCAGTGCAAGTGAGCTGCATCTCGTTTCCTGCGTGTTCTGGAGCGATGGAGAAGGCTTTCTGGGCTCAGAGGGACAATACTGCAACAAGTGGGCACAGGTCGTTTGCTGTGCTCTGCCTCTCACTGAGATTGCTGGGGCTTATATTTCTCAAGAATATAGGGAATACTGAGAACAAGAAAGCCTGGAGAAAGCAAAGGTGGCCCCTTGTAGAATAAAGTCAGTAAAGAAATGATCCTGAAGCATCCAGAGTCACTGGTAGCTCTTGCTCTTGACCACTCTCAGCCAATAAAGCCAACCAGTAACTGCAGGTTTCTATTGAAAGGACAGCCAGGGGTGACTGGTTGAATATAGAAAAGGAAGAACGAAGGGTGCCTTGCACCCGTTCCTGCTCAGAACTGAGAACAGGGTGGTCCTAGGTCTTTCTGATTGAGTTTAGGCAGGAGAGCTCCTGATCCTGCTGCATAGGCTGGAAAAAGCGGGGTAAATATATATATTTAATTTTTTTTTTTCCTCTAGGAAATATCTGAGGCCCTTAGCAGGCTGTGTTACGGAGTTCTCCACCTAGGCTGGATGAACTGTTCTGATTCCTTAACCATATGGATCAATCCCTTTATCCCTGCAGCAAAATTTACAGGAAAAGCTTTGAAAAGGAAGAAAGAGCAGAAGGGGTTTGCTTATACTGTTGCACGTATTCTGGTGTAGATCGTTGTCTCCCTTGGAGCAGAAGAGAGCTCTGCCAGCTGCATTCAGGAAGATGAATATGAGATTGTGGTTCTCCACTCCATTAGTGTTCTCCAGTTTGGAGTCATTATGGTCCAGACTTGTCCCGCTTAGAACGCAGATGCCTTATTGAGGTGGAAGCTCCCACCATAATCAGAGCGAGGGCGCGGGCCCGGCTGTAGAGCGAGCTGGGAGAAGGCTTCAATTCCATTTTCATGAATGTCAAGTTGCAGAAGGAGAATTTGCATTTCACAGTGAGTAGCTCTGCAGTCTGTTCAGCTTGTGCCAGCTGTTCCCTTTGTAGTAAAAAGCATCCAGAAAACTACAAAGCTCATCCAGATTCTTCTCATTTTCAGTGACTTCTCTGTTGCAATCTTGTTGAGTGCAGCAGGACAAACTCGCCTGCGTTGGGTCTCGTTTCTTCTTGTCCCCAGAAAACACTGGTCAGGTGTCTGTGAAGTGGTTGGGTTGAGTAGGACTCCCTGGTGTTCCTTTGTGGGAGAGGGGAAATTTTAAGGAAGGACATCACGCTTCAGAATAAGGGCCACTCCACTGTCTTTGAAGAACAAACCAACAAATTCCAGACAGTTTTCTATTTGGAGGAGTTTGGCACTCGTGGCTTCAGCAGGTGTGAGGTGTAGCCAAAATTCATCATGCTTCTGGCATTCTTTCAGGTTGCCCTGGCTGTAGGAATACATTTTAATTCTCAAAGTGAGTATAATAGATTCCTTACAAAGTTTTGGGAGCTGGAGCAGGGAACCCAGAGAGCTCTCTTCGCTTTCCCTGATAAATGGCTTTGTCAGGTGCCATCAGCCTCCACCTTTTGTTTGCTTCCACCAGTAATTATGCAAAAACCACCTTGGACGCTGAGAGAAACTTCTTTATTTCCAGACAAAGCTGTCTGCCTGTTGTCTCTAACGTGAGCCAGAGTGAGGTCAGTTAGTCTGCAGGAACATCTGGCCACTGCCAATATCACAGTACCCTGAGCATCCTCTTGACTGTGCAAATGCATTTAGGGTTGGTTTTTTTCCTCCTAAGGTTAAGGCATGGGGCGCTCTGGGGCAGTCAAAGGACACCAAGACCACAGAAGATGTAGCAAACCTACTCTGTAGCTCCATTCAGCATGGAGTAAAGTGCTTCCCAGCTGCTGGTACCCAAAGACATGAGAAGAGATTTGTTGAATCATAGAATCATAGAATGGTTTGAGTTGGGAGGGCCCCCTAGAGGTCACCCAGCCCAACCCCCCTGCAGGAGCAGGGACACCTTGAACCACATCAGGTTGCTCACAGCCCCGGCCAACCTGGCCTGGGATGTTCCCAGGGATGGGGCCTCCACCCCCTCTCCGGGCAACCCCTGCCAGGGTTTCACCACCCTCACTGGAAAGAATTTCTTCCTTAGATCCAGTCTAAATCTACCCTGGTTTAGTTTAAAGCCATCCCCCCTTGTCCTGTCCCAGCTGGCCCTGCTAAAAAGCTTGTCCCCCCCTTTCCTCTGGGCCCCCTTGAAGCCCTGAGCGGCCGCACTCAGCTCTGCCCGCAGCCTCCTCTGCTCCAGGCTGAACACCCCCAACTCTCCCAGCCTGGCCCCATAGCAGAGGGGCTCCAGCCCTCGGAGCATTTTAGTAGCCCTCCCCTGGCCCCGCTCCAACAGCTCCATGTCCTCCTGGTGCTGAGGGCTCCAGAGCTGGATGCAGTGCAGAACCAACGCTACATTGAGCAGTAGAGTTTTACTCCATCAGGTGAAGCGACCCAGCCCGCTCCAGGTCCTCCCTTGGACTCGAGCCTCTGCGGGTGTGGTGTTGTGCGTGCTCATGTTCCTCTGCATCAGCTCATCCATCGATGTCCAGCAACGGGCCCCTGAGATGGTTCATAAACCACCTTTCACGAATTCATAGAATCATAGAATCACTTTGGTTGGAAAAGCCCTTTAAGATCATCGAGTCCAACCTCTAACCTAACCCTGCCATCCCACCACTAAACCCTGTCCCTAAATTCCTGGTGTTTAAGTCTGGAGGGGTTTTTTTACCCCCTCACTGAAAGAGGGGCGAATGTATCTGTGCTTGTCTCATGTCTTTACAGTAAAACCCAACAGAGATCCACGATTCGAGCCATTGTATCACAGATTTATCTCAAGCCAGATCAGAGCATCCCTTAACTCTGGGCCAGCCTTGTGTTGGTGGCAGCTACCATGGAACACTTCCACTGAAAACTTGGCTTCCATGGGTTAAATTTGCTACAGACAACATTTAACCTGACTGAAAATGTTCTCAAAGAAAAGAGAGGGTTTGGCTGTTTACAGAGAGTGACGGGTCTGCCGCTGCTCCCGGCACCGGGAACGTGCCGGATGCAGGGTTTGGGAATGAGGTTTGTGAAGCTGATGTTTTGTGGACTGGGAAAGTTTTGGATAAGATGAATAAACTCTTTGTTCTGCAAATCAGAAGCAAAAAAAGATTAGGCTGAAGGGGAGACGTCAGGGGAATAATCAGTCCCGTTGTTGAAGCGGCTCTAGTTCTCATTTCATCGTCAAGTTTCAAGAATCAGAGAGTTATTTATTTTTTTGAACACTGGCAGGGCAGCTTTGGCCGAGACAATCAAGTGACTGCGAAAGGGGATGTGCCAAGCCTGAATTTTTAGATATGTCTAAATATCTAAATATTAGATAAACATCTAAATATGTAAACATCAGATAGGTTTAAACTGTGCAACAGGTTAAACTAGCCGCAAAGATCATTTGAGCCCTCAGCACAAGGAGGACATGGAGCTGTTGGAGCGGGGCCAGGGGAGGGCTACTAAAATGCTCCGAGGGCTGGAGCCCCTCTGCTCTGAGAGGCTGGGAGAGTTGGGGGTGCTCAGCCTGGAGCAGAGGAGGCTGCGGGCAGAGCTGAGTGCGGCCGGTCAGGGCTTCAAGGGGGCCCGAGGAAAGGGGGGGACAAGCTTTTTAGCAGGGCCAGCTGGGACAGGACAAGGGGGGGGCTTTAAACTGAAGCAGAGGAGGTTTAGGCTGGATCTAAGGCAGAAATTCTTTCCAGTGAGGGTGGTGAAACCCTGGCAGGGGTTGCCCAGAGAGGTGGTGGAGGCCCCATCCCTGGGAACATCCCAGGCCAGGTTGGCCGGGGCTGTGAGCAACCTGATGTGGTTCAAGGTGTCCCTGCTCCTGCAGGGGGGTTGGGCTGGGTGACCTCTAGGGGTCCCTTCCCACCCAAAACATTCTATGATTCTGTGATTCTATGATCATTTCTTATAGTCTGTATGTTCAGACGCCTACATTGGTTCATCTGGAAAGATTTCAGACGATGGGATGATTATTTCTCCCTCTGTAGGGCTGTGGCCATCTGTGGATGAGGTGGGTTGTTCTTCTTAAAACATGTCGTAGGTCGATACCCTGCCTGAAATCCCGACACAGTTTTTGGGTGCAGGGCTCTTTCTGTTTGCAAAAAGCTTTCTTGTGGGCCAGGACTTGCGCTTCCACGGCTGAGAGCGTTCTACCTACATTAGCAGTTTTCAAGCTGTTCATGGCTCGGAGATGTTAACTCTGCAGAATAGCCCAGCGTATTTTTTTTGAGTGAGTGAGTGTGTGTGTGTGTGTGGGCTTAAAAGTTTTTACAGAAGATCAGAGACTGTGAAAATGTTGCAGTCTGCTTTGAAAGAATTTCTCTGGGGGAGTAAACTCCATTTTTGGCAACATCCTGATTTCACAAATCTTTATCAGAAATATTTCTCCGTGGACCGTGTTCAACTAGTCCCCCAAATCCATGAGGAGCAAAACCGTTTGATCCGGAATTCAAATTCGTAGGAAAGCATCGCCTGCTTTGATGCTGCCATGGAGGGATGACAGATTTCTCCTCCCTTAGAAAAACACAGGGTGGACTTGGGTCCATCCAGTCCGGCTTCCCCACGCCCATGGTGGTCGCCGGAGGACGGCTGGGTTGAGCGAGTACCAATGCTTCCCTGTCTGCTTCAGCCATCTCCAGCGGTTTTGCAATTGGGGATTTCTGAGCCAGAAGCATTCTACTTGTTTGACCAACTGGAGACCAGTCAATGCTTAATGCTGGAGGAATACAGCAAGGCAAAATCTGTGTCCGCAAACTAGCTGAAATCTGGACTTGGGAGCTATTTAGGGAGCATTAGAAGGCCCGGGAGACAGCAAATGGAAAATAAATGCCTGGGAAGGCATGATAAAATTGGCATTAACGCAATAAAACTGTTGCCTCGTGTTTGCGATTGTCAGATAGAGTCTTATAAAGGGTAAGAGATGTTGGTGAGACCAGTGAGCTGTGCTTCACAGCTGTAACCCTTCTGCTGGGGTGTGTTGAACGGATTCAAGGTGGAAAGGCTCGTGCAGGCGATGCCAACCCCATCCCTCGCTGGGGAACCATCCTCCTTCCTGGGGAGCCAACCTTGCCCGCCTGTGAGAGCGGCTCAAACGGCCCGATGGAGTGCTTGGGGTGAGGGAAAGCCCCGTGAGATGGGTGAGCAGCCCTCTTGCCATACCCCAGTAAAACTCTCAGCTGCCTTGTTCCTGCTGAGCCCGTCAGCCGCTTCCCCTCCCTGCACCACTGGGTTGGGACCGTCAGGTTTTCGGGGGTCTCGGAGCGATGCGGGTGATGCGGGATGGGATGCTCCCACTCCGTGTGTTGCCGCTCTGCCTGCCTCCATGGCTTCTTCTGTTGTTTCAGCCCTAACCAAGAACCTGTGCAGCGCTGAGGACTGAGTTTCTTTGCGTGGAGGGGATTCTTTAACAGCTCCAGTTCCGCTTTATACAGAGGCTATTTAACAAAATCCCCCGTTTTCCCTTCCCAGCCCATAACTTCTGCGCTCCCCTGCTCAAAGCCATTGCTTTAGATGAGGAGGACCGCTCGCCCCAGGTGCTTCGGGCAGCGTTGGTTGGGGCTTGCGTACCCTCATCCAGCTAGAAACTCCTCTCTTCATCCTACCTCCTTTTTAGCAGCAATGCCTCTTAAGCATAATTACAAATACATAAAATAAACATGTTTCCCAGGCCTGTCCATTGGTGCCTTTCATCTTTCTCCCCTTTTTTCCACCACATGTCAACAGAACACTCCCCTCCTCTCTGGATTTTGGGGGAGAAGGAGGGTTGCCTTAGCTTTATGCCTTGGCCAACTGCGTTGGCTTGCACATCTCCAAAGGACACAAACTTCTTGTATGCAAATGTCTCCTCTGATCTTTCCTCTCGCCCTCCCTCTCCCTCCGTCCCACCCTTCAAAAATGCGTTTCCTCGTCCCTGTGCAAGACTCACTGTGTTGTTGAAAGGTGGTGGAGTCTTTGTGGCTTGTGTTTTTTAAGAAAAACAATAATAATAATAAAAAAAAACCCAAACCAGAAGTTGTGCTTTTAAAGAAATCAGGCTAGGAATCTAGAGAATAAGAACTTTTTTTTCCCCCCCCCTGTTGCATAAGTACCAGAACAACTTGTGCCAGGATGCTTGAACTTGTATTTAAGCTTATGTTCAAAATTAAATCTCTGCTGAGCTGGCTAACAGAGGGCCAAGTGCTGCAATGTGATTCCCTAGGGGAGTGCAAATGGAGCGAGAGCGCTGTTAAATGAAACTTTCCTACTCCAAGAAACGTTAAAAAGCATAAATATGGTCAGATATAGGTAGATACCAGTGATCCCTCTAAGTGTTACGTACCTGAAATCAGGGTGTCGCGCTCCGTCGGGCTCGCATGCGTTGGAATTTCGCTTACTTATACGTGCTATAGTAGCGTTGTGCTTACCTATATGGGTTCTGCATGGTTCACCCTGATCTCCTGCTGTCTTTTAGGTGCCTGGGGCCCAGGACCTGGTGGACTTCTCACCGGTGTACCGATGCCTGCACATATACTCTGTCTTGGTGAGTGACTCTGTGCTGCCCACGAGGCTGGTGCAGACACTGGGCTGTGGTTTAAAGAAGGTGACGGGGTCTGCTCCTTCCATCCATGCTGCTGGAAAGAGGTGCTTGCAAAATGTTTATTAATGTTCACCCAGTTGGGAAGCGCCTTACCTGAAGTAGAGAACAGGCCAGTGCTGGATGGATTTGGATAAAAACCGCATAGGTACGTCACGCAGGCCGCAGAAATGTAAAGGGATATTTTCTCCAACTGTTTATAATACACCTATTTCTTGGTCAGAGAGTTTTCCTCCGAGAATTCTTCTTTGACCACAGCAGCTTCATTATTCAATACAAACGGCGGCGGCGTGGGGCGGGGGAAGTTGGTTTTAAAGGTGACGTTTGCTGCGCGTGGGGGAACTTTGCCGCTCTTCAAGCGTCGTTTGACAGGAGCAGATCTGCTGCCACCCCGCCAAAGCCACCATTTGGCTGGATCGCTCCCCGTTTCCCGACCAGCTGAGCTTTGTGTGCCCTGAAAAACGCGGCCAAACCGAACCTGTTGTGTGTTGGCGTTTGGTTATCGGGACCATGTCACGCTCTTGAGAACTTTTCGAGAGAGCTCCCGTCTCCACCGATGGAGCTGCTAGGCGAGCTGAGTTTTCTCCTGGGCAGTATGAGTACGTAAGGTGTTGATTTTTTTACTTATTTATTTATGACGGGGGCAGGTAAGATGCCCTTTGTAGCTTAGCCTTCAACTTTTCATTTTGAAGATGCCTCCAGTGGCATATGAGCCTTGTATCTACGGACCCAACAAACCTGTGTTGTTTGCGTCCGTTCTTTTACGTCCTGGGGAGAGAGGGAGCTTTCAGAGGGCTCTTCTCCTGCGGTTGAGCAATCTGAAGCCCAGGCAGCAGAAGAAAGGAGCACTCTGTTCGCAGCTTTCCTCCCCTTCCACGGTGGGGCCAGGCTTGAGAGAGAATTGTTTTTAAGGCACTTCTAAAGCGAGCTTCTCCAGCAATACATACAGATGGATTTGCGAAAGGAAAAGAATTGTCATAAAAAACATTTATATAAAATCTTTTTGTGCCCTCATCTGTTACTAATTATGTAATTTAGCTACATTGCCACGATATTTTATTGGAATGAAAAAGTTAACCTACCCAAAATGTGTTACTCTGTTTATCTTGGACAAAAACCTCCTCCTCAAACCCGGCGCTGGGAGCCGGGTTCAAGGACTGTGCTAATTGAAGATTACAACTGGTCTGAAAGGCTTCGTGGATGTCAAAGCATCACTTGATTTGGAGCAACTTCAGTGGAGAAGATGTGTAATGAGAACAGGGCTAGGAACCCTATTTGTGCAGCTTACGTGCAGTTGGTTAACGCAAGGCTATCTATTTTCTATTTAATTGCATATTTATGCATAAAGCTGTTAGGAAAAGGATGAAGAGCCCTCACTGGTGGATGTGACAGTTTTGCACACTTGAAATGGTCTGGTTTCTACACTGGGGCTTTGTCGTTGTCTTCTTGCTTTACTTTTTAATCTGAAACGACAACTGGTCCTCCGAAACGTGTTGAGGAAGCGCTCGGGTTTATGGCCAGTGGCTCTGCGGTGGATCTGGATGGGGTCGTCTTCTGCTGGAGGTGGGAAGAGCGCAGGGGACTTGGGGATGGTGAGGTTAAACCTGGCGCAGGGGTTTCACGCCGCTGGGTTAGCGTCCTCTGTCCCCGTCCTGAGCTGAGATCCTCCAGTCCTCCTCCCCCTACTCCTCCTCTATTTCTGCCAAAATGTAATGAGTAGTAATGAGAAGAAAAAGATACAGTGGAGCTCTGAAGGTGTGTTGGTGAGACAGGAACAAGAGAAAAAGGTAACCAACCGTAGTAAAGGCTCCCGAAAAGAAAATTGTCCTTTTCCTGACCCGTGATTGAATCCTGCCCTGGCTTTCTAGGCCCAGCTTGGGTTGAACAATGTCAGAGATCCAGCAAGCGTCGAGGGAAACAGCCACATCAGTGTCAGACGGAAGGATCATAATGTAATAGTTACCAAAAAATCCTAATATTTGTCATTTACAATAGCGTTATCTAAATGCTTGGCCTGCAGTTAAAAAGGCCCACGTTGAATAAACATTGAGATATTTATTATTTTTAGTGAAATCGACCTTCCAGTCACCTCGGTTTTATGGCTGTGCTGCTTATAAATTCCCAAAGGATTATTTGAAAAATCCTACTCATATCTGCCAGCCTTATCAGCAGGGCAGAAGTTCACATATTGTAACGGGAGGTCAGCCTTCGGTCATGGTCTTGCAGAGGGGGCCAGGCACCTGTAAATCCTTCCTTCAGCAACCAAGGCGAAGTACAATATCAAACAGGCAGGGAGACTTTTCCAGGAAACGCTGAACTTTCTCAGGAAGGGCAGAGGAGGGGGAAAGAAAGTGAAGGAAGGTCAGGCGGGGGTTAATTGAGAGTTGGACCTTGGCGTGGTGGCGGCTCCGGGGAGGACAGGCTCTGGTGGGATGCTTTATGGGACTATTCATCGGCGATTCCTTTTCTTGTGAGAAACGGGCCGGCTGACGGTGTCTTGAGGAAGAAATGGGCGTAGGGGAGGCTTTGAATATCTGCAGATATCGAACAAAACATCACAAGAGTGTATTTGTGTATTCTACATGGAGCCGTACACACGGCTAACCCTTCTTTGCTCAAATAACCCTTTGATGTCATGATTTGGCTCCATGTCCCTAACCGGTGCCTAGAACAAGTCCTTACCCTGCCTGTGGTCTCTGTGTGCAGCAAATGTGCTCTGAACGGCATGAAAAAAGGCTTTTCGGGTGCCAGGTTTGGTTTTGAGTTGGTACGAATCAGTAACCAGTGAACAACCTCGGTGTCTCGGTGGGAATCCTGGTGATATTGGAGAAAGGCGTGCTGTCCTTTTCCTAGGAAAATTAAAAAACAAGACTAAGTGGAACCATGGATATGGTGGTTTTTCAGGTGCCAGGAGCGTCATATAAAAGGGATAAGGGGGGAGCTGGCAGCAGGGCCAGGACACGCGAGTCTTGGGGCTTGTCCTGGTCTCCTTGGTCAGTTGGCCAAAGTCCGCGTCTTAGTTTTAGCTGATCATAAATGCTAAACCCCGCTCAGTTTCTGTTCAGCAGCGATGTGCTATTTAAGGACGTTCATCTGCAGCGGGGTTGGGCTGCTAGGCTGTTGGTATCGGGTGTATCTTTTCCTTGAGTTAATAGAGAAGTTTGTTGAAAATGGTAATGTTATTATATAAAGAAGAAACAAGGATATTTCAGTGGAGTGATTTTGCCATTGACGTTTTTATCTTTTATGTTGTCTTTGACCAAAGTCTATGTAATGCTCGGAGTTGCTTTGATCGGTGTCCAAAAGAAATTAGGAAAGGTGAGGTTTGGGCCAGATGGTTTATCTGCCGGAGCATCTGAACAGCTGTTGGGTGCCTTGTCTTTCAAGGCCAAGACATGGAATTGCCTTGCTTTACATAACATAAAATGAAAAGCAGTTTTTGTTTTATGTTTCCCGTAAGCCATAGCAAGGCAGAAAGCAAAGAGCGAACGAAGAACAGAAAGGAATTAAAAAAAACCCCAAAACACAACAAACCAACAAAACCCCCCCCAAAAAGTCAGAGTGGTTTGCACGGAGGGTGCTCCCAAGAAGTTGTCTCCAAGGCGGCTGACGGTGATTTAAGTTGCTTAAGCTCCTGCTTCAGTCGGCGCTGCTGCCTGTTGGTACTCATTTAGGGTTTGCCTCAACTAGGTGGGTTTTTTTAGCTTTATGCTAATTGGTTACCAATTACTTTGAGGTTCTTAACATGTTCATGAAGACACTGGTATTGACACTCCCAGCTCTTTGATCCGAGCTACAAAGGGGTCATGTTAGGGTAAAGAACAAGTGTCCAAAAACAGAAGAAGAGAGCAGATTCTGCTGTAAATACGGGCTTACAACCGTAGCTGCCTCCTGGTTGATGAACTATTGCCGGAGAATCCCAGAGCTGGATAATTTAGATAAATAGCAGTCGGCAGGTATTTACTATAAATTTGTCGTATCTTGCCACTGACGTTTTTATCTGCTGTATTGCTTCTACCCCAAGCCTCTCTAACCCTAAAGCTGCTTTGATGCACAAAATACATTAGGAAAGGTAAAAAAAATGGAAAGCAGATAATACCCCCCCACACACTTTACCAGAAATAATCAATGTAGAAATGTCTTTAAATTCCTGTGTTAAAATGCATGCATTGTGCATAGACCGTACCCACTTGGTGCCTCTTCCCTTGCCTATTTTAGTGAAGAATTTAATGGTTTATCTCTCTTAGCTGTGCTGAGCCAGCACGGCCTTGGGAGGAGAAACCAGGGTTTGTTCTGGCTTATCGCTAAAATTGCCCACGTTTGGGTTGCAGAAGCTGCGCGGGGACTCATCGGCTCGGGGCCGTAAGGTGAACTGCTCGGCCGAGGATGGGAGTCACCGCTTCGTATCTCCAAGCCGAGCAGATTCCATTTGAAGTGGGAGATGCCGCAAATCCGGCGACGGATCGTTAGTCTCCCCCCGGCCCTCTGCTTAAATAATTTTTTTTTTTTTTTTTTAATTCCTCTTAGAAGTGTGCTAGCGATTGTGCTGCCTGCATTAATCCTCCTTTTCTGCCTTTGTGGGCTCACAAATTGGCGAGCTGGTTGCTCATCTGCTTGCCCGTGGTGGCTGTGACGCAGCCGGCCGTTCCTGCCCCCTCCCCACCTCTCGGGGTGGGGGGGACTCCAGCATCCCCACCAAAATGTTTGTTCTTTGGTAATGGGGGCAAAACAATTGAAGGTCTTCTTTCAAGGGATGAGAAAGCCTCTTATAGGAACCACAGCTCACATAATAAGAGCTACCCAACCCCTTGCTTTCATATGAAAACGCCTCTTTTTTCTCTTTGTAGCACTACTTGTTCCTTTTATTTGATACTGAAACACGAACCGTACCGTGGAAAGTCTGTGGTTTACTTCTGGTTTTGAGATCAGGGTTGTAAAGTTTTCCCTTGGTGTCCTTGGGAAGTTTAAAACTTTTTTTTTTTTTTTTTTTTTTTTTGGGGGGGGGTGTGTGGAGGGGAGCAGCGGAAAAAATTTCCTTCTGGAAGTCTCTGGTAAGTCCTTGTTCATCTCCGACACTTTGCAGATTGTCCCATCGTTGTGTCCTGGCGTATCTCACTGTCTGCTGACTTGGCTGACCCGCTGGTGCCTGCTGGAGTTAGATAGCTATAAACACGGCTCTGAGATCATAGGGAAAGGCTGAGGGTGAGCCACTTTGTGCACTGGCTTGATAAGGCCACAGGAAAAGCCATTAGAGTGACCTGGTGTCAGTGACCTGTGATAACCACGCCGTACTACGTGCTAATGGACCCCGGGTAGCGGGTCTGGCCGCCGTGGCAATAGATTTAACTTTTGTAATTGTCATATTGCTCTTTTAACCCCGTGACCTTATTACCCATGAGAAAAATGCTTGGCTTCGATCAAAGAAGCAGCAAAGAAATCAGCGTTCATTCTAAGCTGGCTAGATATGATCACAGGCAGCCTTGATTCTTAAAATATTCGGCTTGGAAAACAGACATGTTAGAGGGGAGGGGGGAAAAAAAAAAAAAGGGAGGTTTACTACAATAGCCCGGATGCAGACTTCTTGTCACCTGGGGTTGGGAACAGCAGCCGCACTTTCCCAGGGCTTTGCAAAACTCTGCACGGTCGCTTACCCACCGCAAATGCACTGATATTTTACATTTGATGCTGATCTCATCCTGATTCATCCCATCCCACTCGTAGTGGCTGGAGTAGGAGACGGACTCTGTCAGTCCTGGCCATAGGAACTAGAGTGCATCTGTTCAATATTTCACTGAACCATTCAGGATGGATCGGACCTCAGGAGGTCTCTGGTCCAACCTTCTGCTCAAAGTAGGGGCAGCTCTGAGATCAGACCGGGTTGCTCGGGGCTTTATCCAGTCTGGTCTTGAAAACTTCCAAGGACCAAGACTGCAAAAACTCTCAGGGCAACTTACTCTGCTCCATGACCTCCCTGTAGGTATTGAAGGTGGCTGTTAGGTCCCCCCTGAAGCAGTCAATCCTCCAGATGGAACAAGCTCCGTTAACTTTCCCCCGTGGGGCAAGTGCTCCAGCCCCAACCATCTCGGTGGCCTCCAGTGAACTCTCTCCAGTTTGTCGGTGTCTTTCCTGTATTTGGGAGGCCCCAAACTGGATGCAGGATATAGATACAGTCTTAACGAGTGCTGCGTAGAGGGGGGATAATCGTTTCCCTCAATCTCCTGGCTTTGCTCCTGGTAATACAGCCCAGGAGGCTGCTGGCTGCCTCTGCTGCCAGGGCAGGCGGCTGGCCCGTGTTCAGCTTGCCGCCTGCCAAGGCTCTTGGTCCTCATCCACAGAGCTGCTCCCCAGGCAGTCAGGCCCCAGTCTGTGGTGGTGCAAGGGGTTCTCCCTTCCCAGGTGCAGAACTGGGCATTTCTCCTTTCTTATTTTCACCAGGTTCCTGTCAGCCCATTCCTCCAGCGTGGCGAGGCCCCCTGGATGGTGGCCCCACTCTCTCGAGCGTTTTGACTTCCCCCCCCCCCGCCCCCAATTTGGTGTCATCTGCAAGTGCAGGGACTGTGCTCTGTTCCCTCCTCTTGAGTCACTGATAAAGATGTTAAGCAGGACAGGTCCCAGGACAGACCCCATTACGGTTCCCTACTTGTTACCAGCTCCCATGTCAGGTACAACTCATTAATCATGACCCTCTGGACGTCGCCACCCAACCAATTATTCACCCTTTCAGCTGATCAGTCATCCGGACTGTGACATCCAAACTTGGATACAGGAATATTGGGGTGCATCAAGAGGAGCGTAGCCAGCAGGTCGAGGGAGGTTCTCCTCCCCTTCTACTCTGCCCTGGTGAGACCCCACCTGGAGCACTGGGTCCAGTTCTGGGCTCCCCGGTTCAAGAAAGGTGAGGAACTCCTAGAAAGAGTCCAGAGGAGGGCAACTAAGATGATAATGGGACTGGAGCATCTCCCCTACAAGGAAAGGCTGAGGGAGCTGGGCTTGTTCAGCCTGGAGAAGAGAAGACTGAGAGGGGATCTCATCAACACCTACAAATATCTCAAGGGTGGGGGTCACGAGGACGGAGCCAGACTCTTTGCAGTGGAGCCCAGCGCCAGGACAAGGGGCAATGAGTACAAACTGAGACATAAGAAGTTTCAGTTGAATATGAGGAAGAAATTCTTGACTGGGAGGGTGACCGAGCCCTGGCTCAGGCTGCCCAGGGGGGCTGTGGAGTCTCCTCTGGAGATATTCAAAGCCCACCTGGATGAAGTCCTGTGTAACATGCTCTAGGAGAACCTGCTTTAGCAGGGGGCTTGGACCAGATGATCTCCTGAGGTCCCTTCCAACCCTTCTGATTCTGTGATTCTGTGATTCTGTGAATATCGTGGAAGAGCACGTCAAAAGACTTGCTAAAGTCAATGACACCCACTGCTTTCCCCTCATCCATAAATCCTGCCATGCTATCATAGAAGGCGATCAGATCATTGACATAGCTCCTACTTCTTAAATCCATGCTGGTTGTCCTCAGTCCCCTTCTCCTCCATATTCCTGGACATGTGTCCCAGGAGGACTCAGCTCATGGCTTCCCCAGGGACTGATGTGAGGCTGAGTGGGGTTCCTCAGATCACCTTTTCAGACTTTATTGCAACATTTACCTTTTTCCACTTGTTGGCAGCATGTCTTTTATTTTTTTTTTTAATGGTATTTTAACAACTACAGAGTCTTTGGTTCTAGGGAGCTCTAAGATCAGGGCTGGTTTTGTTGTGAGATGTTCGCCTCGAGTGGTGCAGAGTACGAGCCAGCTGACGGACCCTAAAGGCCAACCCTACTATTTGTATCGTGTGGGAAGGCTTTTCCTAAGATTTGCTTCATTTCCGGGCGTTGGGGGCTCAGAAGGGTCCCGGGAATGTTTGGAAAATGCCTCAGCTACCCTGGAGAACTTCATGCTGGTGTCCAGAAGCGGTGATATCTCAGCAATAACAAGTGATAGAGACGGAAGTGCACTGATTTGGAAAGGATTTCCCTGAAGAGCACGATGTTTTCAAAGGTAAAACTCAGTTTAACAGCAAGGGAAATCTCTAACAAGCATTCCCACTCTTTTCTCATCCTCTGGTTATAGAATCAGAATAATTTAGACTGGAAGAGACTCATGGAGGACTTTGGTCCAACCCTCCACTTGGGGCTAAATCTGAAGTTTATATCAGGGATCTCAGAGCCACATCCAGTTGAGTTTTGAGGATCTCCAAGGGCGGAGGCTGCCCAGCCTCTCTGGGTCCCTGTTCCAGTGTTTGACCACCCTTACTGTTAAATTAATCTGAATTCATCTTTTTGCATTTTTTCTCTTGCCCCTCCTTTTGCCATGCGTTTCCAAGGGAGCCTGGTGTAATCCTGTTTTAGATAGGATCCTCACCCTTCTTCTTCCTCACCTTCCCTCCTCTGTTGCTGCTCCAGCTCCCTCAATTCCCTTGGTGGCCACCGCTGGCCTTGCTTCAATGTGTAGGACCCCAGTATCTCTACAGCTGCTCTTTTGCGTAACACTTTTAAAGCCTTTTTTTAGAATCACAGAACCGTTTGGGTTGGCAAAGCCCTTGAAGCTCCCCCAGCCCAACCGTTCCCCTACCCCTGCCATCCCACCCCCAAACCCTGGCCCTAATTTTATTGCAGCTGGATCACAAGTGACGCTGTTCCACTGGGCTGATGCCAATATTCAATATTTAGGGCTTATTTTTGCTCCTAAAAATATATAAATGGCACCCTCAGTGCCAGCTCATAGCGACATGTGAAAGAGATTGCAACATAACACGAAGCCCACGGTTGACCCTGGTGAATCAGATCTGGTTCCTCTTGACTATCCATGAGATTGGAGGGAGAGCAGGGTCCCAGGAACCCCTCTTGGAAGTGAAGAGTCTTGCCCGTGGGCTGCCCTTTGTGGCATTGCCTCCAAACTCCACGTGTGGAAATCATGGAAAAGTAAAAGATGTTCAGAGGTGCGTGGGAGCCAAGTTGTGAGATACCCTGGCCCCGTCTTACCTGGGGCTGTTAAGTGTTTCAGTCACCCTGGGCTGCAGGCTGGATCTCGGTAGAGTGTGGGGAAGACTCTCTAAGACTGCCATAAAAAGAGGCATTAGGAAGATCCTTCTGCGTGAGGACTGTTGGGCTCTTCGTGTTCGTGAAGCTGTGTATTCTGTGCATAAATTAACCCCGGGGGAATTCTCATGTGCTGACCAGAAACGCTGTATTTTTATTTATTTTATTTATTTTTTTTTAAAGAGGAGAGTGTGTTTGTGGGGGAGGAGGGGGCTGTAAAGATAATGAGGCACCATGTTTTATGCGTCTCAGAAAATGGTTTGGTGCACAGCTGCGGTTGCTGTTTTCCTGCTATGTATGTTGTTTCTCATCTTAAAGGCCTATATGCAGTGTATCTGGGAAATGATTGCCATCCTGTTTTCAATAAAAGCCCCCCTTTTTTTTTTTTTTTAATGAAGGGTCTTGAGTTGGCTGGACATTCATTCTCAATCTGTTTACAAATATTTGTGCAGGAAAAGGGTGAGCAATGTCCAGGACGGGCTTATGACGCATATACCCCCGATTTCAGTCCTTTGTTCAGGAAAATGTGGAAACAAGGCAGTTGTACAAGGAACAAACGCTGCCTTCGCATTCCAGGAGCGCGGCGCGGGAGCCGCCGGCTGCGGGGCAGCCGTGGTCTCGCAGTGGGAGGATGAGAAGCACGCGGACCGCCTTCCCAACCCAGAAAAGTTGCTTCAGCTCAGAGGCTCAACAGGCAGCTTGGGTCGTATTTTGTGAAGGGTGATGGCAAAGCTCTGATTCAGGGGGTTGATAATTGCCGTATACAAAAGCAGGGATATGTGCAACATGTTCAGAAGGTGAGCGTTGCCCTCAGAGAGGTTTTCCTTGGCTCTGCTCTCCCAAATCCCTCGGAATGAGAGGTTTGGCTTCTGAGAAAGGCGTCTCATCTCTTTCATCATTAGAGGCTGGTACCTGGAGGTCTGGGTGACTTATGATCTTCTACTTTCCTCGCTTTGCGGAGGCTTAATCATCTACTCGCAGACACTGAGCAACCCACAAGAGCTGTTATGAGAGCAGGGATTTGTCTCTTGCCTTTAAATCTTCTCTCCTGGCTTTACTACCTCCAGCTCGTCTTGCCCCAGCCATGGTGGTTGTATGGTATTGGAATGCTTTGGAATCCTTCAGGATGAAAAATTGTAAGGAATAACTTAGTCTAAAACGTTGTGCCTGGTCCTTCTCCTAATTGTTTCAAATACTAACTGAAGGACGTATATGGAACTCTATAGCAAGCTCGTTATTGTAGCCATAGCTTGGGTGTGCCCCAGAGCATGTTTCCTACAGCTGCTGCTGGATGGGATGCCTCATGATGTTTTTATGTGTAGACCCTATAACTAAATGGGTGCACGTTGGCTCCTATGGGTGGCCACATGTATGCACATTATTGCCCTCTAGGGAAGGTACTGTTGTGTCCATCTTCACAGCCTCACAGACAGAGGTTGGAGATGTTGGAGACCTCTGGAGATCACCTTGTCCAGCTCCCCGCAGAAGCAGGGTCAGCCAGAGAGGGGCTGCTCCGGACCATGTCCAGTTGGGATGGAAATTCCACAGCTTCTCTGGGCAGCCTGTTCCAGTGTGTGATCACCCTCACAGTAAAAAAACATTTTCCTATGTTCAGTGGGAATTCCTGTATTTTGGTTTTTCCAGTCCCCAGGCACCACTGAGAAGAGTCTGGCTCTGCCTTCTTCACTTCCACCATTGGGTGCTTGGTGAGAGAGTTCCTCTGAGCCTTCTCTCCTCCAGGCTGAGCAGTCCCAGGTCTCTTGCTGTATGTCACATGCTCCTGTCCCTTACGATCTTGGTGGCCCTTCATTGGGCTTGCTCCAGTGCTGGCTGTCTCTTTTGTGCTGGTGGGCCCAGAGCTGGACCCAGCTGTATCCCACCAGTGCTGAGGAGAGGGGAAGGATCACCTCCCTGGACCTGCTGGCACTGCTCTGCCAAACACTGCCCAGGAGCCTGGTGGCCTCCTTTGCTGCAAGGCCATGTTGCTGGCTTGTGGTCAGCTTGGTGTCCACCAGGTCCTTTCCTGCTGAGCTGCTTCTCGGGGGGTCACCTCCAGCATGTACTGGTGCCTGGGGCTGCCTATTCCTCCCCATGGACTGGACTTGGCATGTGTTGACCTTCATGAGGTTCTTGTTGGGCCCTTTCTCCAGCCTGCCCAGGTCCCTCTGAGTGGCTGCACACCCCTCTGGTCTGTCAGTCCCTCCTTCCAATTTTACCATCCACGTTTGCAGGGAGTAGAGCAATCAAAGGCAGATTTCACCCAACAGAGCTCCATGGGTGATGGGTGGGAGGAAGGAGAACCCTTGTTCTGCTCAAATGAGCTGGGTGCTGGTGCTGGTGCTTGTGCTTACGCCTCTGTGTACCACAACTATTCCACTGCCTGCTCATTTTGGCTTCTTGACCTAACTGATCTCTGTAAACCCACAATTATTACCTGTGTGTTGGTTTAGGTGGGCAGAGTTGAGAACTGGTCAAACCAGAGGTCATGCTGGTCCGCTTCTGGTTGGGAGCAGACTGTACAGCATCTCGCGTGCCTGCTTGAATTCGGTTTGTATTGCCTTAAAAAGCGGCAAAACCCCAAGTTGTCAAGGTGGAAGTGGGCCGCTGGGACACGACTTCTTTCCCAGTACAGAGGGTGTAGCTCATACTGGACATGCCGCTCCTCAGCGGCGCTTGGAACAGGAGGTCTGTTTATTCGTTTATCGTGTTTTTATTTCTCCGTGCTCCCTGACCGTTCCCCCATGTTCTGCGATGGAAGAACAAAAAAAACAAATATGCAAATATAATTTTCCAACCCAAACATTTTATAGCAGAGGCTTAGGAACGAGCTGCATTTTTCTGCTCGGACGTGGTGTGCGGGACGGGTGCTTTTCGGCTCCTTCCCGAGTGCGTACGTGGATTCGGGGCTGGGGGGGGAAGCAAAGAGCTTTGAACTCAAATCCAGCGGTACAGTACTGTCTCCTGATGAAAATAGCCCATTTAGGGACTTTTTTCCCCCCCGTCTCTCTGCAATTAATGCAAACCTGTGCGGTGGTGATGATCAGCTCTCTGGTAAGGGACGTACAGCTTAAACCACACAATATTAAGCAGGCTGTGAAAAACGGGTGAGATTTGGTGCAGATTGTATTCTTCTCCGTACATTTTGCCTCCTGTCCTCCCACCTTCCTCTTCCCTTGGCTCCTTTGCCTCCCTCCGGACCCGTCCTTCATCTTCCTCAAGGACTCACTCTGCACTCTTCCTAAATGGAGGTGTTTTTTTTTTTTTTTTTTTCCCTCCCTTAATTGATGGGAGCCCTGACAAGAGCTGATTAGCTGTTGGGGATGCATCCTTCCTTGCAAAGCTCGTGACCGATTTCCACCGCTTCCTTCCTTCCTCGAGGCCGGCGAGCTCGCTCGCTTCTACAAGCAGGCAGTTGCCTCCCAGAAGTTTTATGAACGGCGGCCTCGCCTGGAAGACTCTGTGGGCTTGTCCTGAATATATTATTTTCCCTGGCAGCTCATTCATTATAAAGTTTTAATGAATTTTAAATATATTATGAAAAGAGCACGTGGTTAGAAACCCTCTCTGCTCGGTTGTGTACTGGGAAGCGTTGGGTTGTGCTTGGCTTTGCGGAGGAGCGAGGCACATCCCCGTGTGCTTAACCTTGCAGGTCACCTGGAACGGGAGGAGATCGCCAAAAATGCAACCTGAAAAAGTTTAGCTGCTGCTGTTTGTAATGAGGAAATATCTGTCTACATCATCGCTTTGTAACTTTTCAAAAGTATGACTTAAAAAGGAGAAGGGGGGGTGGATAGAGAGGGGAGCTGCGCCGCCGTATTTTCCAGAATGAGAAACACAGGCTACTTGTTCAGTCAATTCAGTTTAGGTCAAATGTAGTTATGAAAAACAGATGATTGCTGGCGATCAAGCTGTACTTTGACAAATATCCCATTGTTTGAGCGTGCAGTGATTTCTTCAGAGCGTTACCCGGTGCGGGGCTTGGCGATTGCCTTCCTCCAGCTCGGAGCCTGTCAGCCGGCGCGGGGCTGGGTGCTCCAGACCCAAGGGCTTGGCTCCGTAGCAGGAGGGATTGCACGGAAAGAAAGGCTCGGTGCAAAATGGGTGAAGTTTCCACTCTAGCTGGTAAAATACAAGCTCCCGTGGGGCTCTCAGAAATGCTTGAAATGATGCTTCCTATGTAGACGTTGATATCCTGGGCAGCAGAGTAAAGGTTTATTTGGGGGATGCTGGTATTTGAGAGAAGCTCCTTAATATTAGTGTATCTTAGCCCCGTGTCACTTGGCATTATTCTTTATTCTTTTATGGTTTTCCCTAGAAAAAATTCACCCCCGTGTTATAGCTGGGAGGTGAGGAAACTATTATTCACGTTGCAGGGACAGGGCTAGCTGAAGCTGAGATAAATGTATGTGTCCCCATGCGAGTCTGAGCCGGGGAAAGGCTGAGCCCTGCTCTGCTGGGGCTTGGGTTCGCCAGCTTCAGAGCCGAGTGATGATACCTTGGTGGAACTGGTCTGCAAGGCTGTCCTTAGTCTGAAGTGTCTTATAATTCGGTGTATTTTCAAATGTCTAAAGTTGGGAAGCAATGTGGACAGATAGATGCTGCGTGACTCTGGTTTTATCATAGAATGGTTTGGGTTGGAAGGGACCCCTAGAGGTCATCTAGCCCAACCTCCAATTTATGGGCAATATGAAGGCTGTGAAGTGCCAAGGGAATGTTTAATCCTTTTTAGGATCTTTGCTCTGAAATCAGGATCCCTTTGCTTGGGTGTCTGCTGGCTTACGGGATGTGAGACACTAATTCTGGGTAACTTCATCTTGAACAAGTTTTTCTTTCTGTGCCTCATGACATGTCACACCATCTAAAAGCATTCAGTCTTACCAAAAACCTCATTGCCCAAACCCGAGAAACCCATTGTCCCTAACACAAGGTGGTTTATGACCCGACATGGACCAGCTTGTGTCCATGGGGATACTGGGGAGCAGATTGAGTTGATCAGTGGGTGAGCAGGTGGATCAGATGCTCAGGACATATATGCAGATGGCTGGGAAGTCTAAAAGTAGAAATGAGGCTGATTTAGAAAAAGGCTTTTCATGGTAGGAGAAGGTCTCTTACGTATCTGCCCTTGGAGCCATTACAGGAGCTATTCTGTTAGATGCTGGCAAGACCCAGAGGGTACATTCGTGCATGGTCCTGATCATTGGCATAACTTTTAGAAAAGTACGCTGTTACTTGATGTATTTTGTCATCTGAAAACAAAATCAAAGCTATTAAATGGAGCCCTGCGTCCAGCTCTGGAGCCCTCAGCACCAGGAGGACATGGAGCTGTTGGAGCGGGGCCAGGGGAGGGCTACTAAAATGCTCCGAGGGCTGGAGCCCCTCTGCTATGGGGCCAGGCTGGGAGAGTTGGGGGTGCTCAGCCTGGAGCAGAGGAGGCTGCGGGCAGAGCTGAGTGCGGCCGCTCAGGGCTTCAAGGGGGCCCAGAGGAAAGGGGGGGACAAGCTTTTTAGCAGGGCCAGCTGGGACAGGACAAGGGGGGATGGCTTTAAACTGAAGCAGGGCAGGTTTAGACTGGATCTAAGGAAGAAATTCTTTCCAGTGAGGGTGGTGAAACCCTGGCAGGGGTTGCCCAGAGAGGTGGTGGAGGCCCCATCCCTGGGACCATTCCAGGCCAGGTTGGACGGGGCTGTGAGCAACCTGATGTGGTTCAAGGTGTCCCTGCTCCTTCAGGGGGGTTGGGCTGGGTGACCTCTAGGGGTCCCTTCCAACCCAAACCATTCTGTGATTCTATGAAAAATACGGAGAAACATTCTATGATTCTATGATTCTGTGGTTTCTGTTTGACTTCTTATCGGCGTCGCTGCTCTTCAGGCTATGAACATGCGTTGGATCTTCTGTTGCGCTGCTACCACTCAGAGATAAACTCCTGCCTATTCATCACAGGAGAAGATCAGACTTCCCAGCAAATATTAATTTGTGCATGTTGCTTTCTACTCCTTTGGAGCAGCATTAACTCCCAGGAACTGTGAAAGCTCGAGCTGTCATCTCAGCAAAGTTTAATGTCCCTCTCGCCTTTTACAGCCCGGCGTGCTCTGTGCTTCACTTCATTTGTCAGGCACAGCCAGTCCAGATTTGGAGTGGTGCTTCTTTCTAGCTATTAAAAAGTAAAATTTTTAAGATCAGAAAAGGCCCCTGAGGGAAATTGTTTGCAGTATTTGAGTCTTTATGTTCCTTCTGGATGAACATACCTCTTTTTAATACTGTGCATTGGTTTGATAAAGACAAAAATACTGGTTTAAAAGGTTGGCCATGTGTTCAGTGTTCATCCAAGCAAACCCAACGCTCTTTAACTTGCGTGATGTGATGTTAAATCACATGTTGGGCTGGGGCAGCAGTCTTTTGCTTGGTCTAGTTTAAGGAAAAGCTGCGGTACCCAACCCTGGCTAAGCAGGATAACAAAACAAATGATACTTGGGTAGCAGAGACCGAAAACTTTGCACTCCCTGGCTCTTGTTAAATGAACCCAGCAGCTCTAACCTGATGACTGAGCAGTAGCAAATACACTGACTTTTTCTACCGCTATTAAATGGAAAAGAAAACACATTTCTGGTTAACATTTATACCTATTAAAATGTGATTGAAGTGGAATTCGCATCTTGGGTTACTTGGAAGATTTACGGTGGCTGCTTGATGTCACGTTAGGAGAATTCGCTTCACCCTGAAAATCCCCGCGTTTCGCTAAAATCCCCGTGTTCAGCTTGTGCAGCTCTGTACCCGCCTGGGGACGCTTCCCTGGCAGCCGAGCTGCCTTGGCCTGTGCCGGAGCACCTGGGCGCTGGGTGACCTGATGGAGCAAATGGCAAATAAGAGCACAACTGGGTAGAATTAATGTAGTCAGTTGGTAAGCATGGGTTTGGATTTTAGAGACAAAGGACATGGGGTCGGGGTGGGCTCTGCTCAGCAGAATCCTCCTGTTGCCACGTGCTCCTTGCACCCAGGAGGGTGAGGAGTGTTTCCATCTGCCCCGGCAGCAGTGTTCTGCTGGGCCAAAGAGTTCTGCATTTCCTCGGAGAGCTTCTGTCCTAGTTCTTGCCCCAGAAATTACTCAGTCTCGGGAAACCAAAGGGTTACAGGATCTGTTGTTGTTTTTGAAATCACAAGTTTCTGATTTGAAACTTTGATCGAGCCTGGGAAGAGAGGCAGGTCTTGGTCTCCCCGTCCCCCCCATCCCCGGCTGCTGCCCGCTGCCTTTTCGACTTTCAAAGCAAACGATGAACATACACGTGAAAATGCCCTTTCTGATGGAAGGTCGTCCTTAGCTTGGGCAGAAGGTAAATTCTTAACAGGGGAATAAACTTGAAAGAGGAGGTGCTGTCCTGTCTCCCCTTACGAAGCTCCCTGAAACCTGTGATGCTGTGGGAAATGTGAAATGAGTTGTTGAAGGCAAGTTCCCGACATGAGCGTGATTGAAACTAGAATCATAGAATCGTAGAATCGTTTGGGTTGGAAAAGCCCTTTAAGCTCCCCCAGCCCAACCGTTCCCCTACCCCTGCCATCCCACCCCCAAACCCTGGTCCTAGCCCCCTAGACGTGCTGCTTGTGATTTTGCTTTAAAATTTATTTTCAGTAAAGATTCCATCTGTTTGGTACAGAGATATTTGTTCTTTCTGTCTTCTTCAACGGACTCACTGCAGGGTTTGAGCGTGGAGCATCAGTTCTTCATCCGATCCTTCTCCTCCGCTTGCGTTTGGGAAGGGATGAGGTTTTGGGTGGGCGTAATTCCTTCCAGAACTGCATTTTGCAGCCTGTCAGACCCCTGCAAAGGCTCTGCTGGCTGCAGAAATAAACTTTATTGGTGGGAGAGGGAGATCCGTGGCGTAGATAGAGGCGAATTGTTGATGCCTTCTTTGTCCCGTAGCTTTAGGAGGAGACGTTTTCTGTGTGCTCCATCCAGGCCGTTGAGTGCTTTGAAGATAAGAGCCCCTGAGCCCCAATTCTCCGTGGGTAGCCATGGCGCGGGGGAGGCTTTGGGTGTGCTGATTGTCTGTGCTGCCACCACAGCCCCCAGACCTGGGGCTTGGTCGCCGGTTTTTGGTGGCTTTTAGCTCCTCTGAGCCACACAGTCACTTCTTCCAGCTTTGCCATGCAAGCTGGATTTTTCAAAGAGAGAATATGTATTTATAAGCACTGTTTTCCCTCATTTTTAAAGACTTACTTTCTGTTCCGATCTCTAAGCTCTGATTTCTCCAAAACTCTGACACAAGGTTTTATGGACGATAGAGGTTTATGTGGGCATGGGAAGCCACTGGGCAAATTTATGGAAAAAAAAAAAAATCCATCAAGGGCTATTGAATAAAAAGACTTGGCTTGTGGCTCAGGTTGCCCCTGCTCTGGAAGTCGCTGGAGGCTGAGAAACGACGCCGGAAAAAGCTGGATTAGGTCCTTGCCCTGTTCTTGTGTTATTTTTCAGTCCTACCAGGTCTGGTGCTGGCCAGCGTTGGAGGCAGGGCGCCGCACCGGGGCTCTGCTGCCACGTTGGCATTTGCAGGCGGGCGTTAGGGAAGCTGTTTTTTCCCACTGGTGAAATTCTGGTTTTATCAAGTTATCTCCGAGCCCCGTGCAGGCCGGACGCGGGGCATCTCCCGCCAGTCCCTGGGCACTGCTGTACCACTGCCTGGAAGACCTTGTGGCTCCCATCTTGCCACAAGGGTTTGAGAGAGATTAAATTTTCTGATTTTTGTTTTTTTTTTTATTTGAACGAGGTGAAAATACTTCTAGCTGCTTTGCAGACCAGAGGCTACTGCTTGTTTAAACGAGGGAATTTCTGATTTTTCCCGGTTATACCACTGTAGGTAAACATGAATGAGGCAAAAGAACTTGCGGCAGTGGAAAAAGCGTTTCTTTCCTGGACTGAGCCATTGAAGGGCACTTTATTCTCATTTTCATGCTGCTTTTTTCCTGCAGCTCCAAGGATTAGAAATACCTTCTTGTTTATTTTCAATGAAAGCTTAGAGAGCTCTGCAGCACTCTTGACTCCAGCTTCTGGGGCAAAACCCTTGAGCTCCTGGTTAGGATCTCAAGAGCAGAGCTAGCGACAGAGATGGCTGGGCTTGGATTTTGGGAGAGGAGAAGCAGAGATGTGAGCTACCCAACGCAATTCTCTGCTGGCCATTTGAGTCGCTCTGGGCTTTCTTTTTTTCCTTTAAGTCTTTAATTCTTCCATTTTTCATCACGTTGCCAGTAGCCCTTTTCTGTCTCTTCATTGACGGCTTCCTGCTGCAAGAAGAAGGGAACCCCTGATCATGGCCAAAGCAAAGAGATATTTGGCTTTCTGCTTCTGGTCACCACCTCCTCCAGTTGCTTTTGTGTTGATCCCTTGGAGAGGAGGGGGAAAATGGTGGGGGTTTTCTTTTCTCTACAGCACCAGCCAGGAGCATGGGCTGGGGAGCTGGGGAGCACCAGGATCTGTTCTACCTCTGTTTCTCAGTTCCTAGGTCTTACTCCACTCCATATGACACAAGTCATAAAAAAACCACATTTCTCACCAAATTGTGACTTCCTCCTATTGAGGAAACTTGGAGCATCTGTAAAAGGGGCTGATGTGGGAAGAGTTACAGGTCTAATGAGGAGCGGCTGGGGGGGGTGCCAGGGCAGGGTGAGGTTGGCCCTGGGGAACAATTCCTTCCCCCAAGGGCTGTCAGGGGCTGGAAGGGGCTGCCCAGGGAAGGGGTCGAGTCCCCAGCCCTGGGGGGATTGAACAGCCGGGCAGAGGCGGTGCTGAGGGCCAGGGTTTGGGGGTGGGATGGCAGGGGTAGGGGAACGGTTGGGCTGGGGGAGCTTAAAGGGCTTTGCCAACCTAAACGATTCCATGATTCTGTGATTCTATGAAGTTGGCTTCTGGTGCAGACGGAGCGAGGTGATGCTCATCTCCAGATTTGTCATCCGTCGGATTCAGCCGAGTGTGTGGCATCCCTGCAAGCTGCCAGGTTCTTCTGGGATGGAACCCCCTCCTTTCGCCAGCGTGGCCCCACCGTTTGTCATCCCGGGTCAGAGGTTGGGAAAAGCAGTAGTCAATTAAAGCTTTATTAGATGGAGTTAGTAATGCTCTGAAAGGAGCCAGCCAAGCTAAGGCCACTAATAAAGGCCCTTTGTTAAGGTATTTAATAAATTAACACTCCGCTGTGGCGGGGAGGGCGGGAGGCGATTACAAAAGCCAGGCTCGTTAATCAGCATGTTTACCCTCTTCAAACGCCCCGGCCGTGTGGCTCCCTAATCTTTACCCACCAGATTTGTTGGGAGCTGCGCGGGCAGCTGCCGGCCCGGGGACGGGAAGCGCCTCTGCGGGTCACGCCTGGGCCACGGTGCCGAGGACTCGCCAAGACAAACACGGCGTACGAGGGCCATCGCGCTAATCTCCGGCCCCCCTCGTTAAGCAGGGACCATCCTTAGCGCCGGTACCCATTGCGGGCGTGGGGTGATGCCGAAGCGGCGGGGTTCCCCAAAACACTGCCATGTATCTCATCCCTACCCCGCTCATCCTCACATTTTATTATTTTTTTTTTTTAGCAAAACCTCCTGCACGCCGTGCTGGATGTGCTGCCGGGCTTGAACATTAGAGGGCATCTCCTCCTCACGCTTCTTAATTTTCTATTTTTTTTTTTTTTTTTTTTTTTTTTGGTGTGTTTTGTTTTAGTGCGGCTTAATCTATAGGGCCGTCTTTAAAAAGCAAATAGTGCATTTGACCTGCTGTGCAAATTAGCCATATGGTGAAGTGTAATATCCCGCTGACCCTCATTACCGTGCGGTATGAAAAGCTCTCCCCTTTTCACATGCAAGCATATTAAAGTGGCCTTTTCAGCATTTTCTTCCATATAAAACTGTCTTCACTCCCGTGGCCAAGCAGTTAAAAGGGAACTCCAGCTGCAGCCAGGAGGGTGAAATTAAAGGCTTTACCCTCGTCTAAATGGAAAATAGATATTGCTTCCTATATACAGGGCTGGGGAACAATGCTGCGCCGCCGGCTCCGGCAGTCGGACGGGGGGGTAATGGCCTTATTTTCTGGGAGGAAGGAGCCTGGCTCCTTTGAGAGAGGAGCTGTTGGGTGTCCACCTTGGAGGAAGGGGGGGAAAAAGGGAGAAATCTTACCTATTTTCCGCTCTGGTTAACTATTTCATGGCCAAGCTGGTGGGAAGCAGTGCGAAGCTGTGTCAGGACCTGATGCAGGACCCAAAGTTTTCGGTGGCTCTTGTGCCACTTCACAGCAGAGCTAAAGAAGAGCCACGTGTGTCTTTACCCCGTAGAGAATTGGCTCTAAAACCAGTTCTCTGGAGCACTGACACCCGTGTATTCCTTGTTTGCCTGACCAGGGCTGGCTGGGAGCTCACCTGGGCTCCCAGGGCCCTGCCTGGAGGGATCAGGAGGGTGTTTCTCTCTCATTTCTCCATCCATGATGGAGAAACATGATGGAGGTAGCCCAGGTGGCACCGCCAGCATCTGCCAACCACATCGGACCAGTTGGGGGAGCAGGAGGGAGGTAACTCCATCTCTTGGACCCAGACTTCAAGCTTTGCTTTCTTCTTGCTTTTGCTTTGCAAATTTTTTTTGCTTTCAAACTTTGCTTTAAATTATCTTACCAAACGCACAATCAGAGAGGGGGGAGGGAGTGCTAGAGCTCCTACAGACTCTTCTGGGTTGGCTTTCTGCTCCTGTGGCTCTTGCTAGTTCTCAAGAGTTCCTTTTAACCTCCTAGCCCATGGCCTTGGTACTACCCCATCTCTGGAGCACTCCTGTCCTTTGGCACAGCCTTCAGTCGCGCTCCTTGGCTTTCTTCCACTTTGCTAGGTCTCAGTTATTATTTTTTTTTTAAGTGCTTGAGTACAAGTCCACTAAGTCAAGCTGTTCCTATCAGTGCACCATTGTTGGACACAAGCCCCGAAGCATCTGAAACGTGAAATTCCCTTTGAAACTTGGGTTTTACCAATGTAAAGGAGAAATGGGTGATGGTCTTCCATCAGGGATACCGGCTGGAGTCAGGGTTGGGTGGAGCAGAGACCAAATCCCACCAGGGCTGGTAGGAAGGAGATGGCTCCATGCGTGTGCCCGTGGCCCTTTTATTTGTAGGAAGAGATGCGCAGATACTGGCCAGCAGAGCAGCACAGAGAATCCATCTCACCAGGATGGTGGAGACATCCCTGGTCAGGCCAAGGTGGGGCTCCGACTGTTCTCCGCTGGCGTGTGCTCGTTCAGCCGTGCAGGACACGTGGAGATGAGCGCGGCCGCTTGTGAGCGTGCACGGCTCTGCAGCCCTCGGAGGGAGAGGCTCACCTCAAAAGCGGCGCTTGCTGTACCGCTGCTCTCTCTTCCCCCCACGCAGTTTTCTGGTTAGCTTTATCTTTTTGTTTTCGGTATCGAGGTGGTGTTTACAGTCAACAAGGGGTTCCGCGGGGCTGAGCAAGAGCCTCTTTTTTGATCCTGATTTAGCAAAGCGTTTACATGCTCAGCGCTGAGCACCTGCACGTGTACCCGTGTGCCTCTGTGGTGTTATTGGGGAATATTTATGGTTTTAAAGTTAAGCATCTGCTTACGAGTCGGACTTCTTTGTGTTTCGTTAGTGGCTAACGGTGTTCTCTTGTCTTGATAGATCTTCAGGGCACGTTATTTTCCAAGCTTGTTCTCTTGCAATTTATTTCTCACTAAGTGTACAAGCTCCTCTTGGTTTTTTTAAGCACCGGGCAATCATCTCTCCTTAAAACAAACTGCCCCTTTTAGGTAATTTGGGGGTAAAAAGTAGCTATTTGCAAGATTTTAAAACTTCTCCACTGCTTTTGACAAGGTGGGTCCCACGCAAAGCGCTGCTCTGAGCTGTAGAGCCATCGAGGCAGGGGTTGTAACATGTGGGTCTGGTTTTGGGTACGCCCGTGAAACTCTGGAGTTACAAGAGGGGAGTAGAAGTGGGCTCCAGGTTTGACCGAGTGGCTCTTGGGCATTGATACGATGCCAAGTGGGGTTTGGCACTTGTAGACAAACGAAAATGAAACGCCGTCTGTAGGGGCCGTCGCAGCCAGGTGGGGGGTGACACATCGCAGCACTCCGGCTCGGCGGCGTGGGGGAAAAGGGATATACTGTTACTTGTTGAAATGTGACTGAGATCGGCTAACCTGTGAATATAACCCCCCCAAAATGGGACTTCTGGCCCCAGTTCTGGCCCTTCCTCCTCCCAGAACATGACACGTGGGAAATAGCTGGCGACCAGGACATTTGGAGCCCAGGCTGGGAAATGAGCCGTGTGTAAAATACCTGGAGGCTTCCAAATCTTTGCGTAGTCTGTTTGTAAAGCGTGTTTCTCACAGGATAGGGTGATCCAGGTGGGAAGGGACCTCGGGAGGTCTCCAGTCCAACCTCCTGCTCAGAGCAAGTCAGCTATGAGATCAGACCAGGTTTCTCAGGGCTTTATCCAGTCTGGTCTTGAAAGATGTCAAGGATGGAGACTGTAAATCACCTCTGGGGAACTCTTTCTGCTGCCTGACTGTTCTTGTTGTGAAAAATCTTTTCGTTACAACCAGTCAAAATGTCTCTGTTTCGTTTCTGCCCATTGTCTCTCCTGCCGTGCACCACTGAGAAGAGTTGGCCTGGCTTCATCTTCTGAATGAGCTCCTCGTAGATATGAGGGTTAGATCCCCAGATGCTTTGGGCAGCTTTTGCTGCGAGGATGCCCTGCTGGTTCATGTTCAGCTTGCTGTCTACCAAAACTTATGGTCCTCATCCACAGAGATGCTCCCAAAGCAGTGGTCCTCAGTCTGTATTGGAGCAAGGGATTCAGGGGCTCTGCCTTTTCCAGATGTGAGATTTGGCATTTGTCCTTATGGAATTTCATCATGCTCATGTTGGCCCATCCCTCCACCCTGCCAAGACGCCTCCAGATAGTGGCCCTGCCCTTGAGTGTATTGATTTTTCCCCCAGTTGGGGGTCATCTGCAAAGTGGATGAGACCACATCCATCGCCTCCTCCAGGTCACTGATGAAGACGTCAAGCGAGGCAGGTGCCACAACCCCCTCTGTTGTTCTCCACTTGCTACAGGCATCCATGTAGAGCACGACCCATTAACCCACAACCCTCTGAACCCAACCATTCAACCATCCATGGCATGGATGGCTACCAACCAGCGAGCTGATCCATCATCCACACTGACGTCTTAACTTAGGTAGAGGGGTTTGGATGTTGGGAGCTCCACAGTAAATTCTCCAAGTGAACAAGGAGCCGTTTGAAGGCAGAAGCTTCCTGGGAAGCCGTTGTGCAAGCCCTAGAGATGGGCTGTCCAGAAGTGGAGCTGTGTTTTTGTGAGATGCTGTGTAAGTCTTTTTTAAAGGTGGGAGAATTCCTGAAACACATGCCTGAGAATTTTCGTGGTCCAAAGTCAAAGGAGGATGAAGAGCCAGTGAAAGCTGGAGATAAACTTAAGGGAAGCTCAGGTTGTGCAGTAGCTAATATATTACTAAATCCAGATGGGATGCGGGTTTGAGATTCTCTCTGACAAGGAAGAAAGCCAAATTCGTCGCTGTTTACTTAAACCAGAGCTGCAGTGATGTGAATGGCGTGGTCTGTGGATCAGGTGCTGCAAAAGCATTCTCCAGTGGGTTGGAAACTAGGCTGTTAGAAGGGAATCGGGTCTTGTTCTGCTTGTTCTGCGTATGTGATTAACTGCTGTCCACAATATATACACTGACCTGGCAGGAGGTTGTAGTGAGGTGGGAGTTGGTCTCTTCCCCCTGATAACAGCAATGGGACGAGGGGCAGCGGCCTCAAGTTGTGCCAGGGCAGGGTGAGGTTGGCCCTGGGGAACAATTCCTTCCCCAAAGGGCTGTCAAGGGGCTGGAAGGGGCTGCCCAGGGAAGGGGTCGAGTCCCCAGCCCCTGGGGGGATTTAACAGCCGGGCAGAGGCGGTGCTGAGGGCCAGGGTTTGGGGGTGGGATGGCAGGGGTAGGGGAACGGTTGGGCTGGGGGAGCTTCAAGGGCTTTGCCAACCTAAACGATGCTATGGTTCTATGATTCTATGATTCTATGGTTCTATGATTCTGTGATCTAAGCACAACTTGGGTTTGTCAAGAGAGGAATCTACTCAGCGTATATTATCATAGCACATCGCCTTGCTTGCTGTCATTGTAACGCCATTGTAATGTAAGAGCTTAGAAGATCCACTCATCTGGGGGGAATGGACTGAATGGTGTTCCAAGCGCAAAGTGTTTGAGATTGCTCAGCCAATAACGTCACCATGGGAGTGATGGGTTATCGATGGCACGTGTTACCTAGCTCTGCACAGCCAGTAAATGATCATTACGTGAAGTAGACAGGGTACTTTTCTGCTTCCAAAATATTGTCATCTGCATGTCCTGGATCCAGAAAGTCCCATTTTTCTGGGCATTTTCAGTATTTGCTGAGGACAACGGCAGAATAAAGCTTACAGCACCTTTTTTTCCCGTGTAATGCACAACTGGGTTTGCTTTCAGCTCTCTGCTGCTCCTGAATTATGAACCTTTTGGGGTTTTTTTCAGCTGTTGTTTTTGCCTTCTCGTGATGATATTCTGTTTTCCCTTATGTGGTCTTCATCTACGACCTTAATTATCTGCCTCTCAGTGCCAACTCTATGAACTCTGAAGCTAATTTGAGAAGGAAAGTTCTGCCCGGTAATTTTAAAAGCATGAGGCGTTATTGAGGGTTTTTCCTGGATCGGTCATTACAATAAATGTGTACTTTGGAAGCATAGCTTTGGATTCTTCCTTCGCTTAAAGAGATTGAGAATTGGGTGAAACCTCATTAAAACTGAAGAGGTGATTAGTAAAGGGACCTCCTTCTCCTCTCCCCACCATGAGTACTCGATTTCCCCAAGTTATGGGTTGAGCTCACAAGAAACCCAGAAGGAGCAAGGATGCTGCCTCTGGACCAATATGGATTGGCAGCGTCTTGCTTCTGTGGAAGGTTGGTGGTGGATTGGGAAGCCCATGAGAGGTTGGGGCTGGGAGTTGCTCCTTCACTCCACTTTCCCAAGTGGTCCTTGTTCTCAGAGCTGCCATGTGCTGCTTGAGATCTGCACATGCATCATGGGTTTTGCTGAAAAAGAAAAACGTTACAGGTGCGATGCATCTTTGCAGAGTGAAATTGCTGCTTTTAGGAGAAAGGAAAAGAAAGAAAAAAGTTGGACTGTTTCTCACCAAGGGGACATGGAGAGCAGGAATAGGGCACGCGCGTGCACAGCTCTGCTCCGAGCTTATGAGCTCGCATGCGGGTTGGCTCCGGTCTGGTATTTTTATCGAAGCATTGGTTGATGAAGGTGGTGTTCTGTGTGGGCACTGTGCCATGCTGAAACACTCAGGAGATTTTGGAGGAAATCTTTTATTCATCCCATGGTGTATTCCAAGCAGACACTGACATACCTCCGTACCCCCCTGGACCAAGAGGCTGAGCCTGGACAGCCTGAGCGATGCTCTCAAAGTCACTTCTCATGATTCCTTGCATACAGCATTTAGTTCCCCAGATATTGCCTTTGAAAAGCAAAGGTAAGGAGGGGATTGGTTAAATGTGAAAAAACACGAGGCATGGGGCTGGGTGAGAAGAATGAGATCGAAGGACAAATACTACGTGGTGCTTCAGATGAGTAGTCTGTAAAACATGGGGTCTCGTAGTCTGCTCTTGGTGCCTTTTTGGTGTGGTTTCTTTCTGTTTGTTTAGTTTTTGCTTTGCCTTTTTTTTTTTTTTTAACCCAGAGGAAAACAATATTAAAGAATAGAGTACAGAAGAGCAGTATTGTCTGAAGACCTGAGAGGTTGAACAGGCTTTAATAGGTGAAATGTGGGAAACTGGGTGGTCTAAGCTAAAACTGCCACCAAAGGGAAGAAAGACATCCTGGTTTCAGGAGAATATAACACGCAAGTGATGAAAAGATCTGGGGAGATGATGGAGGAATGCACCTAGGAGAAAAGAATGACATTACGTGAACGAAAAATGTGGATAGTATCAAGAGAGATTTTTTAGGGGAGGAGAAGTTTTTCCTTGGAGTTGTCACTCGTGAGAGAGTCCCTGATTCTTGGGGCGGCCAAAAAAGGCTCAAGAAATAAATACAAGGAACGGTGCATTGGGAGGGAGATGGTTTTGGTCAGATGGACAGGTCTCTAGGCCATAAATTTTAGGGAAACTGTTAAAATGTGAATGTGGTCTACAATTTTTTGGGAATGGTTTCAAAGGTCTTTGCTGTTCTTTCTCTTCTACTACAGTTCAAGCCATTTGTTGGGTTGGAACAAGGGGGACCCAGCATCCAAAAAGCTTCTAAGCACCCTGTGAGCCTGAGAGGGCTTCCCTCCAAGGTTGAGAGGCAGGCTTACAGTGAACCCTTCCTGTGCTATCTCCAGCCCAGCTCATCTCACTCTTGCTTCTTTTGTCTGTGGAAAACATTTTCTCCTCTGAAAATTCAATCCAAAATAGTTTAATTTTCAGAGAATATTACGAAGTTGGTCCAGATGCTTCATCTTCCTCAAAGCCATCAGTAAAATAGGGATAGAAACCTGGCTTGTGGTTTGTCCCTGGTGGTGAAGGACCTGAGTGATGGGGTTAGGGGTTTTGGCTCTCGGCCGTGGGGACGCGTGCTTCCCCACTGCCCTGTCCCCCCCCAGTCTGGTGGCTTCTGCCTCTCCCAGCACTTGGTGACCTCCACCATCCTCTGGGTGCTCCTGAGGAGCCAATGGGCAAGTGGTCACATCAAATGGAGAAGCTTCGTAATGAGATGAACAGCTACAGGGTAAGGCTGGTGGTGTCGCAGGGCGATGGGAGGGTGGGCAGAGCTGTGCTGGAAGTGGATGTGGGATGATGTCTTGGCTTTTCTTTCCTGAAGAAATGCATGGTGTGGGTGAGGTGAGCAGGAATGACCTCTTCTCAGAGCTCAGTTGGAAGGATGAGGGCAAGTAATTTCAGCTGAACGGCATTGCTGCGGCGTAGTCTTAGCAGAAATCTTCAAAATCTGGCATTAAAAGGGGTGATTGGTTTCAGACCAGCCTCCTGCTCCTGATGAACTGCTTTCCAAGTTTCCAGCAAGTCCTCGAGGTCACCACAAAATCTTGCCTGCATAGCGTGGGGAGATGAAGCTTACGTTCAGGAACGGGGAATTAGTTACCCCCTGACTTCCATATGGTGTTGGATAAAGTTCAACGCGGTGGCTGGTGGGGGCGACCGACCAACCGCTGTGGTGGCTGCGCTGGCGGTTGTGGCTGAACCTCTCTGTGTCCTCTTGCCTGTGATGGTGCTATACATTAATTTATTAAAGAAATGGGGAAAAAAACACCTTCAGTTTTGAATTTGTGCCACAAATTCATCGGTAGGAGTGGGCTGCTCTAGGTTTGTGAGTAGCTTCAGTCAAACATCTCCATGATGCTACCAGCGATGAGTTGCCCTCCTGGTCAGGATGGAGGTGAGCAGGGGGTTTTATGCTGCTTCTGTAGGTTTTGAGAGATGAGGTACAGCAGGATTTAATAAATTTTTTCACCGAAAAGGTTCTCAAGCACTGGAAGGGGCTGCCCAGGGAAGGGGTCGAGTCCCCCCCCCGGGGGGGATTGAACAGCCGGGCAGAGGCGGTGCTGAGGGCCAGGGTTTGGGGGTGGGATGGCAGGGGTAGGGGAACGGTTGGGCTGGGGGAGCTTCAAGGGCTTTGCCAACCCAAACCATTCCATGATTCTGTGATTCTATGAATAAATATCTTAAGTCCCATCCCACCAGTGGTGGGGTGGGAATGGGACAGCCCTGTTCTGTCTTGGTTCTCCTGTGGCACTGCCAAAATTGGGGTGAGATGGGTAACCCCAGCACCATGAGAAGCACTGGCACCCAGGCCTGGGAGAGGAGCTTGAAGGGAGGTCTGAGCTCCCTGCTTGTAGGTCCTCTGAAGGGGGCTAGCACTTGGCTTGATAAAAACTGTAATAATCCTCCCTATTCTGGGTCTAACCTGTAGTTCAGTGATTTCAGGCTCATGACCCTTCCTTTTCCAGGAGAAAGACTTGGATTTGTACCCGATCCTGGTTTGTCCCTTGATGGGGTATTGGCACCACTGAGGGTTGGATGGACCCCGGCATGGCTCAGGAGCTGCTCATCCCACGCACCCCTGATATTCAGCTAGGGTAAAAAGGATAATTCGGGGTCAAAATCCACAGTATAAATCTGCATAATCTTTGCAATGCATGTGCACAGTCACCGGCAGGTTTTTTTGGTGGATTTTAGCACTGTTGGGAAGGGCAGTACCGGGTGCAATGCTCCTGGGCACATCACTAAGACTGAATTTTTGCTTGAGCCTTGAGCTCCAGCTTGTAGAAGACAAGGAGCAAGTCGGGCTACAGCTCCTCAGGGGTTCACTGCAGACATTTCGTAAGACCGCTTTCAGCGAGGGCATCCTAAGGCAGCCTGGTTGTATAATGCCATAGTAGCTGGAGAATCATTAAATTAGCATCAGGTTTTTCTTTTAATTTATTTATTTTTTGGAGTAGAGAAGGTTGACGGCTGGTGCCTGGCTCAGGTGAGATTTGTTGTTGCGCGTTGTTTGTTTTGTGAATGCCAAATGAGATTTTTTTTTGGGGGGGGGGAGCTCGGAACAGTTCAAAGCAAGACCTTGTCCCTTCTCTGAAGTGTTTCTAATCCAATTTCAGACATAAAACGGCGCGGGTGTGGAGGAGGGAGGAACAGGCAGGGATAAAACGGCAAGGTTTTACATAGCCTAGGGGACCAGGGCGGTAGGCGGATGTCTGAACGCTTCAGCAGGTTGATGGCATTTGAGGATCCTCACGGGTTTGTTGCCTGGGTGGGGATGCTCAGATGTAGCCTGGCTGGGTAAAACAAGCCACCTACAGAAGAAGCCCCCAGAGGAGCGGGTCAGGTCCCCGCCGCAGCCTGGCGTGGGTGGGTGATGCCTGTGGAGGGGAGCTTGGGTGTTCGGCTTTCAGGACTAACCAGCTCTCCTCTGGAGGCTCAGACCCACAGGAAAGTTGGGAAAGAATGAGCTCAGAACCCTATTTTATTTCTCCAGACTATATGGACCGGTGTCATAAATTGCTGTAACCCACACAAGCACATTTTTCTTAAATTCCCTGATATTTGTGGCTTTGCATCACTCTGCACCCATGAATCAGTGGAAGAAGTTCTGGCCTTGTTTGCCCCCTCTTTCTTTTTGCTAACACTAGAAATTGGTTGTTCCCCTATCCCCTACGGTTAAGGAAATCTGATGTTTGTCTGTGTTATGGTCCGGTAAAGCAGCTGGTTGCACGCCTCCATGTGCCACATATGCATGGCGATGCTGGAAAATGGTACAGAATCACAGAATCATGGAATTGTTTAGGTTGGCAAAGCCCTTTAAGCTCCCCCAGCCCAACCGTTCCCCTACCCCTGCCATCCCACCCCCAAACCCTGGCCCTCAGCACCGCCTCTGCCCGGCTGTTCAATCCCCCCAGGGCTGGGGACTCGACCCCTTCCCTGGGCAGCCCCTTCCAGCCCCTGACAGCCCTTGGGGGAAGGAATTGTTCCCCAGGGCCAACCTCACCCTGCCCTGGCACAACTTGAGGCCGGTGCCCCTCGTCCCATCGCCCCTTCCCTGGGAGCAGAGCCCGACCCCCCCGGCTCCCCCCTCCTCTCAGGCAGTTGTAGGCAGCCATGAGGGCTCCCCTCAGCCTCCTCTGCTCCAGGCTGAGCACCCCCAGGAGAAGAGAAGAGTTCATCGGATACTCTTACACCTGAACAGCTGATTTTTTGACTTGGTGTTTAGATTAAAACCCGCTGTCATCTGATATTTGGAATTAATTTTGCAGGGAAGCATTGCACAGATACGCTGGAGGCATGAGGTTTGCACCTTAAGTGCAGTAGATGGCACATTGACGGGAAATGCGATACATTGCAAGTTAACGGTTAATGCAAACCGGTCCGGTTGCTTGAGTGAATTTCTTTTTGTTTTCCAGGGTGCCCGAGAAACCTTTGAGAACTACTACAGGAAGCAGAGAAGAAAACAAGCCAGATTGGTCCTGCAGCCACCTTCGAACATGGTATGATGGTCCCCCCTACTCGTGGTGCCCAACCTTCCTCTGCCGAGTAAAGGGAGCGGAGGGTGCTCTCTGGGCACCTTCTTGCTGGTGGGGGGGTGTCTCAAATTCATTTCCAGTTGCCCGTGGTCACCTTTGTTTTAATCTTTGCTCGCTTTTTCTTTGTCGCAGCACGAAACTTTAGACGGCTACAGGAAGTATTTTAATCAAATTGTAGGGTAGGTATTCTTTTTATATACGTCCTCGCTAAATACGTGTGCGCGGTGGTGTTGAGGAGCACAAAAAAGGGAGGAGACGAGGGAATGTTGATCTTCTTGAGGGTCCTTTAAAAGGAGTCAAAACAGGAAAAAAAACAAAAGGTGGTTTGGGCTTTTAAAGTGTTTTAGAGTGTGTTTTAGAGCACCCAGGAACTTTGCTGTGTCACCAGTGGGAGTGTGGAGGAGCCGGCCAGCTCTTGGGCCAGGAAACGCGCTTCTGGGAATTTGAGGATAAATAATCTCAGAGGACCATGTGCATCTACTTGCCCGACTAATGAGAGGAATAGGCCCTCTGCCTTAATTATTCTTTAATATTTGATAATTATTCTTTGATTATTTTCCTGGGAAAGGGGGTGATTCTCAAGCCTCTATTCCTATGAACTCCTTATTATTCCACTCAAATTTGACCAGAAGTCCTCCCAAACCAGCCGAGCTCTGAGAGGAGGCAACCTAAGACCACTAATCTAGCAAAGATAGGGCATGATGTTGCAATTTCTTCAGCTAACGACAATAATTTCACCATCTAATTGTGCCCATTGCAAGTGCAATGTGTGCTGCTCACCTTCTCCTGCCGCGCCGTGCTCCTGGGCTGAACTTCCCTGGCAAAACACAGCTGAGAGGTTGCACGTTGCTACGGAAAATGTACGGTGCCGCGGTCGCTCCCTGAAAAATACGGTTTCTTTTTGGCCAGCACGTTTGATAACTGGAGATTGGAGTGAACTGATTGCCTTTAAATGGTTGGGAGCGTGTGGTGGATCCAGGTGCGAGGGAGTATTTTCCCTGCAGTTAAAGTCTTTTTCCCTGCAGTTAAAGTCTTTTTCCCCGCAGTTAACCAATTGTAATGCGATTGCTGCTGGCTGGAGCAGAGTTTAATCAGTGGTTCCTGTTGAAATAACGGGGTGGAGAACTTAGGGAGGGGAAATTCTGCCTTTGTGTATACTCAGAGTGGCATTTCTAGGAGCGACTGTGGTTTAGCTCACTTCTGTAATGCAGTGAAACATCATCTAAAATACGACGATATTAAAAACAGGTGAATAAAGTGTTTAGCAGTTACTATATTTGATACAGGTCACAGAATCACACACAGAATCCCAGCATGGCAGGGGCTGGCAGGGCCCTCGGGAGCTCCCCCAGTGCCACCCCCCTGCCCAAGCAGGCTCACCCAGAGCAGGGGGCACAGGACAGCGGCCAGGCGGGGGTTGAAGATCTCCAGAGAAGGAGACTCCACAGCCCCCCTGGGCAGCCTGGGCCAGGGCTCAGGCACCCTCACAGTCAAGAAGTTCTTCCTCCCGTTCACCTGGAACCTCTTCTGCTTCAGTTTGTGCCCATGGCCCCTTGTCCTGGCGCTGGGCACCACTGGGAAGAGTCTGGCTCCGTCCTGGTGACCCCCACCCTTGAGATATTTGTAGGTGTTGATGAGATCCCCTCTCAGCCTTCTCTTCTTCAGGCTGCAGATCTGAGCTTGCCCTGGAGATTCATGGATGTGCCAATGCCGCGTATCCCTCGCATGCGGTGTTTGCAGATCTCTCTTGATGTCCTCACCCCCCTAACTTTGGATAACAGTGGCCTTTTCTCCCCTCTGTTAGGTTTTTCGTGGTTGAAGATCACATCTTGCATACAACGCAGGGCTTGGTGAATAGAGCCTATATTGATGAGCTGTGGGAGATGGCGTTATCAAAAACTATCGCAGCACTAAGAACGCATTCAGTAAGTAAAAGCCCCTGGTGGCTCAACTGTTGCTTGGGTATGACTTGGCATGCTGGAAGTAGTGGCTTTGACAGTAGGAGTCTTTGTTTCGCCTCTTTTCCAATGACCCTGTTTAAAAACATAAAATAAAGATTCACTGCTATTGCCCCAAAAGCTTTCTCCAGCCTGTTTTGCCTCTTGATGCTCTGCGGTTCCCTGTACCAAACTCAATAGTTTGGGGGACTGGAAAGAAGAACATAGTGGTTTGATATTTTTCCCCGTTACTTCGCTGATCATTTTGAAAAGGACCAGCAGAGGGAGTCGGTTTGTCCCAGAATATTGGGGAAAAAAAAGAGTCTTATTTGGCACGCTGAAGTGTGACCCTGTTTGCTATCCCCTTAAATTCATGGCAGTGAATGGGCTGCTATCAAACTGCAAGGCACCTGTGCATAAAAAGACACTAAACTTATTCTGCAATACTGGAAGAAGTTTGGAAAAGTTGCTTATTGCTTCGGTATTCCTCTGCTTGAACTAAAAAGAAAGCCAATTGCAAAAAATACACAATTTTCTTCCAGCTTTGCATGACCTGATATAACGTTGTACTGGTTCAGCTGGGAGTGCTGGAGTTTTCTGAAAACCCTGTTGGTTAACGGGATGAAAAAATGGGATTTGACCATAAAAGGGAAAGCATTAATGGCTTTCTCCAAGTCTGTTTTCACATTGTTGGGCCATTTTCTCTAGGGAAAACAAAGCATTAAGTGACTGAAATCCCAGCACTGCTCGGAGATGGCAGCGCCGTCCGAGAGCATGAGGATGCTGCTGGGTCACGTTGGTGCAGGCCTGCATCTACCGTGGCGTAACATCCACGTGGTGGTACCCAAGGGATAACGATGGCCTTGCTCTTCGCTGAGAAAACCCCCAGCATTGCAGCGTGGAGACACAATACGCTGCTTCCTCCGACCCACACCGAGTCCTGCATTTACCTGCCCCTGACGTTGCCTTAGCGTGGTCGCCCACGGGTCGCGTTGCAGAAGAGCTGCTTGGCTTTACCTGTGCGGGTGGGGATAAGCCAGGGGATGGACCTGGAGCTCCTTGGGGTGAGGGACCACAGAGCCCTCCCGAGGCGCTTTGGCTCCATCCAGCACGGCAATTGTGTCGGCTGGAAAGCTGCCTCCTTCCACGTAAGCTTCTGTGTTAGGAAAGGGGATAAACCTTGTACAGCCTGCTAGGTTGTAAACTGTGTTTATTTTCTTTTTAAGTGGGGTTTTCGGCTAGGTGAAAGCCGTGAGGCTAAGCCAGGTACAAACACTGTGTTTTTCAGTTCTCCCAGCTTTGTTGCCATGACAAGTTGTTTTAAGTGATGCCAAACTTGAAGTAGCTGCCAGGCGAGCTGGGGTTTGGGTTTTTTTGATTAATTGTGAAATGTTAACATGATTTCTCAACACTATTACTGTGGTCATCACTGTCAGCTCTAAGCACTGCTCAGCCTACAGCTCCCCTATAGACCGGTGCCGTCCATCCCATATTGCCGTTGAGACTTGATGGAGGGCTCTCACGTTTGGTGAGGGGCTCTTTCGGTTCTTCCTGTTCAGCCAAACTTAGGCCTGGATTTTCTTCCTTGCTGCAGACAGGGACCTCTTTTATTGCTTCTGATAGCTTTAGGGCATTATCTTTCTTTCTGACTTTCTTTTTTGGACAGCGAAATGGAAAATGTGTCTCTTCCAGTCTTTCACATTGATTAATGGAGCCATTCCTCCTTGAGTTTCCAGTGAGCTTTAAATCCGTTTCTCTTTCCAGCTTATGATTGCTGATTCTATATTTGGTAAGAGGCTGTCTGAAACTTTACAAATTTCAGCGTAGGGAGGGTGTCTGCTGCATCCAGAGAGCCCACAAAGCCTGTGGGCAACACAGGGCAGCTCTGGGGGCAAGATCAGCGCTGTCGCTGGGCTGAGTTGTGTCTTTAGGGTTTCAGGCAAGCGTCCTGACCCACGATAAATACTTGTTTTGTAGCTTTGACCATTAACATTGCTGAAATATAGACATGCACCGTGTTTTTTCTCAGCCTGAACCACTTTGCAATGCAGCCTTCACATGGGGCTCGGGGCTGCCTCGCCGCGATGCTTCATTACCATCAGACACAACACACTAAATATTAAATGAGAGGCGCTGCTGTCATCTTGGTATGACAGCGCGCTGATTTGCTTCATCTCCTCTCGCTTCCCCAGCAGCTCCTGGGTAATCTTAGAGACACTTCAGGTATCTCTAGAGCAACCCAAATCCTTATTCATCATGGAGAGCCTCAAGAGCAGCACATTACGGGGAGAGATATCCTTATCAGCGTGCCTTCCCCTGCCCTGTACAACGTTAGGGCATGGGCTGTAGGATAAAAACTGCTGATCGTAAGACTGTACGGCGTGCTTATGTATTTATTATCACTCCAGCGATAACGTAGGAGGGCTGAGGGCAATATTTTTCCCGCGTGCTGCAGTTAAAACCATGTTTTAATTTCTCCCCTTCTTTGCAGTCCTACTGCTCGGACCCCAGCCTGGTGTTAGACTTGAAGAACCTCATCGTCCTCTTTGCAGATACACTCCAGGTACGTGGCTGTTGGCAACCGCTCTTTGTCTCGCTCAACGGTTGCGCTGCTCGCAGATGGGCTGTCAGCAGGGTTAAATGGCTGACGTGGACTTGCTGTGGTGGCCCAACTTCTTTTTTGGCATTGCGATACGTGCACTGTGGCGCTTGATGAACAGCCTGGTTTGCTCTGCGCGTGGGGTGGCCAGCCCATGGGCAAGGACTGAGCCTTGGCTACCTCGCCAAGCCCTTGTGCCTCCTGCCCACACCCAACCCAGCCTTTAATAGCCCCTGGTCCTGCCACCTCGGTAAATCACCATCTAAATCCCTCCACCAGCACCGTTCACCTCTGTGGTGGTGGTAGGGGAGAGTTTGCCCACGTGCTCCTTATTAAATAGAGAAAATAATCTTCAGCTGCCTGATGGTGAGTTTTTCTTATCTGAAGTTGCTCTCTTCCCCCATCCCGCTGCAGGGATATGGCTTCCCAGTGAACCAGCTCTTTGACATGCTGTTGGAGATCCAAGACCAGTATAGTGAAACCCTGCTGAAGAAATGGTCAGGGGTTTTCAGGTAAGAAGCTCTTTAAGCAAACTCACAAGATGTACCTTACAGAGTAGATTTGGTCCATAAATAAAATCTTTTGAGAGATTAGTAGCAAGCTCACGTTTAAATTTTGGGCATCAGTAAGCTTCAGCCTGGGCTCTCCTCGGACCAGGGAGAGCCAATTCAAATACATTTGCAAGGGTCCTGTGTGTGGTGAGATCTGTGCAATAAGTCGGTGTAGACCAAAGGTTTTACATCCCAGAGGGGCGAGGTTGTGGGTTCATTATGGAGCTCACTTTGACAGTCGATAGGTGGAAGGACGCAAAAATCTGGTGTTGCAGTAGCGTAACCATGCTCTCGCTCCAGCACTGAGCCATGTGTGCCTTGGGACGTCGGTGGCGTAGGCACGTCTGTGAGCTCAGCAGTTGCCCGCAGGTAGGGCACGATATGTTATCCAGGGTCCCACTCTGCGCTCGGGAGCCACCGGCTCATCCTGTGATTGTCCTCCAGGACACCCAGGAGGATTGAGGTCTCAGATTATGGGGCGTTGGGAAGAGGTGCTGCAGGATTGCCAATGCCCTGGTAGCTCAGCCTCCATCTTCCTCGAGTCAGGCAGGACTGAAGCTCTCTTGGGCTTTACCAGGGCCTGCTGCTGAAGCTCCAGTCTGGACTAAAAGCACCACTCAACTCTGGTCATGGCTTTACACGCAATGAAGGCTGGAAGCTGGGAGAGATCCTTGCGTCCGGCTGCAGCAAAGATGATTTCAACAGTCACAAACAGGGGAAGAAGTTTAGGCCCATGGGATAATATCTTTGGCGCCTACTTCTTAAGAGCTTCCCAAATGAGCAGTAAATCTGCAAAGTTGTCGTTGGTCTGTCCTCACAGAGCTGCCTTTCTAACTTTTCTTTGCTTTTCATAGGAATATACTTGATTCAGATAACTACAGTCCCATCCCGGTGACAAATGAAGAGGTTTATAAGAAAATAGTTGGACAGTTCCCGTTCCAGGATGCAGAACTTGAAAAGGTAATCTTGATCTTGAAATGGGGAAGGCAACACGGCGATGCAGGAAAACCCCTCACCCTTGTTAGTGGCAATGAGAACTGTGAAGGAGAGCGTCCAAAAAACCCCCCCCCAAAGCAAATCAACAACAACAACAACAAAAAAAAAACCAAAACAAGGGAAAAGAACTGTTATACCTCCCGTGCGATGCCTTTCTCCTGGTGTAGATGAGGAAAGCATGTAGAGCAATACCTCATCGGGTTTGTTTTCTATGGCAGCTGAACAGTGCTTGCAGGAGACGAGAGACTAGAAGTATCTGCTTCCATTGCTATCCTAGTCCTTTTTGATGAACCATGTTACTGACTTTTTTTTTGGTTTAATCCCATATTTAAAAAAAAAAAGCACCCAACAAAGTGGTATATCTTGGCTTTGTGTAGAAGCGTGTGCTTGCAAAACCTAAGTGTGGCCAAATTTGACCTCCCGGTGGCCCTTAAAAGCCTGCTTGGCCTTCTGCTCCACATCTGGCAGCCTGAGAGCTCCAAGCCTGGTGAACTTAATTAGGACTGGGAGGGGTTTTGATCCAAGTCAAGTGTTTAGATTTCAGAAGGTCTGCGTCCTTCCCCAAAACTATCTCATGGGGTTCAGGTTCTTACTCTTACACTCTGCACCTCCCAGCCCTGTGTGTGCTATGGGTAAAAGCTGGTTGGAAAAATTTGGTAGAGGACATCTGTTTCCTCTTGGCCTTTGGTGTTGTAAGCAAGCGCTCACCTTGGGCAGCAACTGTGGGGGGTGAGCGAGCAAAACACCTTGTGAATGGCAGAAGATGAAAGTCAAGAAGTTCTCCAGCGTGGTTTTTTCATAGGAGTTAGGGAGTTGGGAGAGGGAATGAGGGTCGTGTTGTGCTGCCTGCTCCCTCCTAGCTGCAAGTTTCCTTCCAGCCCCTTTAAAACTCCAAATCCCTTATCCACCCGTGTGCCATTTGTAAGTGATTATCTGGTCTTTCACTTGGCTGAAATGTTTATATAATGTACAGTAAATGCTGGCTTGTTGTTGCATTGCTGGGCTTAGCTAAATACTAGAATTAATTTGACTGCTTGGAACATGTTGCTGGAAAGCGGCTGTCACTCCTGTTAAATATCTGCTCTTTGACTTGAGTTCTCTCCTGTATTTTACAGCAACCGTATCCAAAGAAGTTCCCCTTTTCTGAGTTTGTGCCTAAAGTTTACAATCAGATTAAGGAATTCATCTACGCCTGTCTGAAGTTTTCGGAAGACCTTCATCTGAGGTAGGGGATGAGCATGCTAATAGTTGTAATATAGAGGTTTTGTCTGCACTGAAAGATCTCAAAGGGATTGAAATATGAATTCTCTTCCTCAACCCTTCATGCTGCTCAACTGCTTGGATATCCCCCGTCCAGGCTGGAGGTGGGTGGTGGGCTCCTCGGAGCAGTAGCACCCTTCATGTACAAAGGGCTGGCCAAGTCTTCAAAAATAGCTGCCTCATGTAGGGATAGGTAGCCCAGAACCGTGCTAGCTGTATAAAAAATGAGGGGCCCCTTCCCTCTGAGATGGTTCCGAGTCAGTCGTACTAAAGAGATGAATCTGGTTGTCTCCAGAAAGATAGTGATGTCCACTTGTCATCGCACTGGTGCCTGGTATAAGATCTACAACCTCCACGTGGCCTCCCCGGACTCTCCCTCGAGGAACGTGTTAGCAGAAAACTCTGGAGGTTTTGATTTGCCCTGTGTGTTAATGAATTTCGGCTGCTGGTTTAGGGGGTTTGTTTTTCTTGTTTCCCACGGGAGTTTATATACAAAGAATCTGATTTATTTATTTTTTTTTAAGCCTCTAAGATATTCCATGTGTTTGCCCTCCCTTCTCCATCCCAAGGTGCCTTGATGCTGGTTTTTCCCATGTGTATGTGTGTGAGATTGGAAAAGAACTGTATTAGGCAGAAACTGCAAGTTGGTGCTTTCTTTTTGCACCCAGTAATGTCTTCAGCTCGATAGAGGTGTATAAATGAATAACAAGATTTTTACTTGAAGGGGAGGGATCCTTCTTCCCCTCTGACCATCTGCAGGGGTTGGACTGGGGGGGGGGGCGGTGTTCACCTCCCTCGGCAGCTTCATGTCCTGGCCGTGGCCTGACACTGGACATTGCCCCAGTGCTGATGTGAAGCTAGGGCAGTGTTTTGGGGACTCGCCAGATGTTTCAGTGCCTACGCCAGGCTCTTCAGAGTCTTAATTTTTTTCCTCTGTACGAGGGATAGTCATTTGGAGAGGCACTTTCTCTCCGTCTTCTGCTAGAGGACGTGGTAGCTCGTTGGTTGATGTGGAAGCACAGGATGTTTCTCACCCCATGTTTAATCTCAACCTTTCACTGGTGGCAGGTTGTTCTCTTTGGTGGCTCCCAAGGCTCTTAACCTGCGGGTCACCATTAAACATCTCGGTTTCTAAAGCCGGCAGAATGGTCCGATTTCACACGGATGCTGGTTTCACCGAACCCCACCGCTGGCACTTCCCTTACGAGTTTTGTGCTCTTCACCATTACGGAGATGATTGGGTTTGTCAGGGAAGGGAAGAAAAGTGTCCCCTTGGGTCCCTCCTCAGGGGTCCCTCTGGACACGTTATTAAAATTCCTTTCGACATTGGATTTTCCAGCCCTTTTTGAGGAGCGGTGTTGGGCTGGGGGAAGGGAGCCGAGCTCTTGGCTTTTCTAGCCAAACATTTGGAATATTTCTCTGAAAACCCCTGTTGACACTTTCTTCATTTCACCCTGACAGCTTGAATTAGGTTTTATTAGGAAGCTTGGCTACAAAGCCGGCAGCAAGTTTTCTTTCTCTTCTCTTTCTTTTTCTTCTTTGGTTGTCATTTACCTTGCACCCTGGAGTGATTGGGGTCAGCCCGTCAGTCACGGGAGGCCTGAAGGTCATGACTACTGCTATGGGATACGGGACATCAGCTGTCATTAACCCAGACAGTTCGCTTAAATACTCGGCGGTCTTTTCCTGAAGAACAGAGCCTATGGCAGAAAACATAGCGTGTATTTTTTCTAATTATTTTTTTAAACTAGCTCCTTGTATTTGTTGGATGGGAGCGTTCTGCTTTATGTTGATACACTTGGGAAAGTTATTTTGCTTTTCAATTATCTGAAGAAAATTTGGAGCTTACTCTGCATTTATGGGGGTTGCAGATTTTTTTCATTTGGCTCCATTCATTTGATTAGGGGAAAGAAAACGTCCTTTCTGTTTTCAGCAGTTCTGCCTTTGTTAAAACGCATTTATTTGAGCTCATCGAGGAGATGTCTTTAAAAGTATCCACTCGTTGGAAGGCTTCCGCTGCTTCCAGTGGAATTTCCCATTTTAAAGATAGGGAATATCTTTGGAAAACAGTGGGTGGGAGGATGAGATGTCAGCTGTAATCTACCAGGGCTTTGGTTGTTTGGTTTGGGGTTTTTTCAAACAAAGCACCAATCCTGAAAGCACTTGGGATACAATTTTTAATGTCCTGAAAATAATTGAAGTGCATAAATTTATTAAACATAAAATAAAAAATCAGAGGCTTGAGTAACTCAATCAGGTTGGACCTTTAGAAGCCCACTTGAGGAGAGAGGAGGTAAATGTGGTTTCTCTGATAGCTCATGTTACTGCTTCTGTGTTACCCCTGGTCCGGGAATGTAGACCAAGCTTGGTAACGAAGCTGGTAGATCAAATTGACTTCCGACCTCCGTAGTGAGCAGCCCACACAAAAAATATCATTCATTTGGGGAGGGGTTGTTTTCTTCTTGCATATTGAGAACTGAGATCCGACCTTTCTGTTGAGCCAAGACCCAATCTCTGCTTCACAGTCAAGAGTTGGCATCATACAACTGACTGGTACCATTACTCGTTGCTAACTGGCCCCGCTGGTCTGGGCACTGGGTCTGGGCTGTTGGTGTGAGCTACTGCTTGGTTCATCGTTTCAGCTGGGAGGGTGCAGGGCAAGGCAACGGCTAACACCCATCGCTCTTCTTGTCACCCTCACCTCTTCTCTGAGCCAAGGAAGAGTTGGGGGATCACAGTCCAGCGCCTGGACAAATCCTGCTCTTCTTTTTTCCTAAGGAATGCTTCAATTTTTATTCCTTACTCAGCGTGTGGATCTCATGGGAGATGTCGCAGATCCTCCTGCTCTGGTGGAACCCAACCGCGGGGGCTAGTGGGCTGCTGGACCCACCGCGTAACTAAAGTTACAACCTGATTTTCTAGCTTATGCAGCCAACAAACAAAATGAGAATAAGAAACCTTTGGAAAAGGTGCTTGTACGCAGAGAAAGCTTGATTAGAAGTGCTCTGAAGAAGTAAAAGCAGCCTGGAAGTGCCAAGCAATATCATTAAGCACGATTCGTTTGTGCCCCGGAGGCTATCACGGTTGAGATGTTCCTGCAGCTGAATGGAGTGATTAAAGCAAACCCTCAATTTGCAAAGCATTGGGTGATACGGCAACCTCGTGCCATCAGCCCTGGCTGCTGAGGCTAGCAGTGTCCTGCTCCTGCCAAGAGCATGACTGTCCCGGGGCGTCCACGCAGCCAGACGGTAACTGGCTTGTTTAATTTTGACGCCCTGATGACAGGTTGACATTTGAATTTAAAAAAAGCAAGCTTTTCCAGCACGACCTATTTGATTGCAGTGTTGGTTTAGTGAGAAAAGCTGACATCGTGTCCAAAAGCCCTTGGTTTTCATCCGCGCTTTCTCAGTTCCAGTAGATGCTGGAAGCCCCAGCCCCAACCACCAGCTCCTCTTCCAGCCTTGGCCGTTCTGCACCTCTACCACCCCTAGGGATGGGCATTTTGGGATTTCCCAGGGAAAATCCCGAAAGGGCCAGAGTGCTTGTACAGAGGCACAGCTTTGCGTAGTTTTTGCTTCCTACACAATTTTTTCTTCACCCTCTCTGAGCGTGGGTCCAGGCCTTTTGGCTCCCCAGCCCCTTTCTCCAGTTCCCACGCCGCTCTGGCAGCAGCGGGCAGCTGCCCCCGCTGTCACGGGGTTCCTTTGTACCATCCCTTTGCTTTCAATCTCCTTTTTACCATCTGTAGATCATCACAGGGTTAGATTTTATGGTGCTTGCTATATTTAACCATGCTATTGTCTGGTGGAGGGGACTGGGAACAATCTGGTTCTTCCTGGGGGACGATGGAGGGCCTGGGGTGTGTGCGCATGCTTGTGTGGTGGGTTTGGTTTGGGGTTTTTTTTTTTGTTTATCTTTAAGTAAAACCTTATTTGAAAGCCCTACCCGAAGTGTAAAGACCAGGAAAATTCATGGGCTGGTTTCTTCTCCTCCCACATTTTGGTTTCTGTTCTACACTTTTAAAAATCCAAATGCACATCACCTTGGACCGCACATCAAACCCCTGCGAGAAGGAGCCCAGGGGTCCATCTGGGACGTGGAGTGGGTTGGCCCTGACCATCGCTGGCAGGGGATGTGCTTCCCCGCTAAGCAGGGGGAAAATAAACTCACAGGGATCAGCGGCGATGATCTAGGAGAGACCCACACTAAGGCTTTGGTGGATGACATTGAATTTCAGTTATCAGGAGCTGGGTCCTGCCGAGCTGCTGGCCCTGCTCCGCTTGCGTCCAACTGGGAAGGAGACAGTGGTCAACCCTCGGCAGGCGTGTAGCTCAGAAAAGCAGACTTCTAAACGTCAGGGGGAAGGAAATATTAGAGAAACCTGTTGGGGAGCGCGGCGTGGTGAGCAGCCGCTGGGCCTGCGGGGAGTTGTGCAGCTGGGCTTTTCCTTGGGAAAGCTGCAGCAAGACACGGCTTCCTCGGTCTCACGGAAATACGAGCATGCCTTTGCTCAGAAGTGCAATATTTGTGTCATCTCATGGGAATTTGGGGGATTTAAGTGCAATTCTCATGCAGCAGCACAGGGAAGGTCCTGAATGATGTGAAAAATTTGGTTGACTGAAGGATGCCTGGTGCTTGGGGAGGATGAGCAGGTTCAGGGGATGCTGCTGTGACCATGGGTTGCTGTTGGAGAAGGCTGAGTCTTGCTTTCCCAAGCTGACAGCGGTGGTGGACCAGGGCTTGGCTCAGTGCATCTGCTCTAATGTTAAAAAGGCACAGAAATTTGGAGATGTGCACTGGACGAGGGCTGGCAGCCCCCGTCCCAGCAGCAGCGGGCACCCCAATAGCAGCACCTCAAGTTCCCCCACCTCGCATGCCGGCGGTGGGGTACCTGCAGGGTTTGCTTTTGCTTCTTGTGTCCAACCCTGCTTTGTAATCTGGCCCGTTTGTCAGGTAAAACAGGAGAAGGAGCAAAAGGTCACGGGCTTGATTTACCGAGAGCCTTCAAGTTATTAATGCCTCTCCGCCTTCCCGTTGAGAATTTTCTTTGCCCTCACTTGTCACTTTGCTTGTCACTGCGCTGCCAGAGATAAAGCCCCGTGGTGCTAACGCGGGGCCAACGACAGATCAAAGGAGCCTGCGTCGGGGTGGGTTTCCAAAACCTCCTTCAGAAAGGGGAGGTTGCACCTCACCGGTCTGCACGCTGGAGGGGCAGCAGCACTTCAGTGGAAAGCCAAAGCTCCAGCCTTCAGCAATGCTGCGGTTGCAACCATCTGGCAAAGGGCACGAACGTGTTGCAAGAGCTTCCAGTTTGATTTAGCTAAATTAAAAACATAGAATCATAGAATGTTTTGGTTGGAAGGGACCCCTAGAGGTCATCTAGTCCAACCCCCCTGCAGTGAGCAGGGACACTGCTAACTAGATCAGGTTGCTCAGAGCCCCATCCAACCTGGCCTTGAATGTTTCCATCAGAAGACTTGGGGGGGGGGAGGGCACTTTGGGGGTTTGATTTGTTTTTTCCCCCTCCCATTGCTGGTCTTTGCTCCCTTTCCCCTTGCGTACTGAACGTGCACGACTCCGGCGTTGTGTGCGGGGCGGTGGCTGCATGGGTTAGGGCTGACGCTTGGGCAGCTCCTACCCGTGCTGGACCAGCCCTTCTGAGAGGAGAGGCTCAGGGATGTAGGTTGGGCACGCGTTAGTCCCCCTTCCTGATAGACACATGCACAAAAAGGCCTAAGCTGTTGGGGGGTTGGTATATATTAGTATGTCAGCGCCTGTAAGCGCTGCACGGACGCTCATGGATAAGGCAGCAGAGGGTTGGGAAGGAGACCAGGGATGAGGGCTACAAAAATGCTCTGAGGGCTGGAGCCCCTCTGCTATGGGGCCAGGCTGGGAGAGTTGGGGACGGGGAGGAGGAGGTAGCAGCAGCTGGGACAGGACAAGGGGGGATGGCTTTAAACTGAAGCAGGGTAGGTTTAGACTGGATCTAAGGCAGAAATTCTTTCCAGTGAGGGTGGTGAAACCCTGGCAGGGGTTGCCCGGAGAGGTGGTGGAGGCCCCATCCCTGGGAACATTCCAGGCCAGGTTGGCGGGCTGTGAGCAACCTGATGTGGTTCAAGGTGTCCCTGCTCCTGCAGGGGGGTTGGGCTGGGTGACCTCTAGGGGTCCCTTCCAACCCAAAACATTCTATGATTCTATGAGGGCTCCTGGTGATTTTCGTTTTGTAGAGCATTTTACAAATCTCTCTTTAAAATTTGCTTTTCAGCTCCACTGAAGTTGATGATATGATTAGAAAATCTACAAATCTGCTGCTGACCCGAACACTGAGCAACTGTTTACAGAATGTCATCAAGAGGAAAAACGTCGGGCTGACGGAGGTAGGACGCGGCTTCGAGGAGAGCCATTTCTAGGGCAGGGTGACAGAAGAGGGTCTGGTCCCTTACAGCACCTATAGAGATGCTGGTTTGGAGCATTCTTCTAAAATATGAGGTTGGAAAACAATCATGGAGCCACACAGCATTGCTGTACAAAGAACAAAACCCACTTAATGCTGCAAGAAAGAGGAAGCTTTTCTTGCTGTTGCTGTTAGAATCGCCCCTCTTTTGAGTTTGCAGAGCATTGTATATCTGAATTAACGTGGCGGGTACGCGGACTTCAAGGAGCACTGGAGAAGAGGCACGTGAGAGCTAGGAGAGGGTGGGGGAGTGATCCCCATCTATAGGTGATGTTGGAGGCGATTTCAGCACGCCTTTCCAGTATAAACTCTATATTGGCATTTTCTTTTGGGGATCGAGACTTTTCTTGTGCCCAAAGTCAGATTTCTGAAAAGTTTATTGCATGTAAATCATGGCTGGGAACGTGTGTGGTACCTGGGGCCGTTTGGATACCGTAGTGGGACCTCTGGGTGCTGTTAGGGAATGAGTAGGTATTAACAGAGTTGTGGTTGTTTAATGGACTGTACGACAGCAACGTGTCGTGTCCTCTGGACACTGTAAATACCCCACGGCGGTGAGTTTGGGAGGGTTTAGTGCATTTACAGCGGTATGTATTTACACATGATGCTTCCTCCGCCCTTTATCTTGAAGTCTGGAATCTTTCTGCTCCCTGGAGGCAAATTCCTCTTCCCTCCTGCTCCTCCCAAGGCTCCCTCCGCCAAGAGGAATGCAACACCATCCCTGTGCTGTCCATCCCCCAAATGATCATTTTTGCTGCTGCGACAAATGTTCCCTCAGTGTGATTGAGCGTAGGAAGGGCAAACCGAGCGCGACTGTCCTCTCCGATGCTTTTGCCTGGTTTAGGCTGTGTAGATGTTCCTTGGCATCTTCCACGTTGAGTGCAGGTGATGCCTTTCTTTGGGCTGAGTGTGGCTTCTTCATGCTTTGGAGCCGAAGAGGACTTTTGCGAGGAAAGCCTACGTAGCACAACTTGAGTTTAAAATAAAGGGGAAGCATGTCCTGAGGCTGGTGTTCATCTCTGTATCTCTTCTCGTATTTCCACCCTCTTGTTACTTACTGCTTACCAAGGTACAACTAGCTCTCTCCTGGGTTTCTCTCTGCCATCTTTTCTTTTTAATTTGGTTTAAGAAGAACTGCTTTGAGCATCTCTCTGTCCCCTCCTGCCTCTTTTCTTTATGAAAAGGCATTGTGTTTGTCCCAACGAAGCACGTTGCGTTTTTCTTCTGAGTTTCTCAAATCCTTCCCTTTTGAGAAAAGGCATTGATGTGACTTCATGGAGCACAGGAGTTAAAGGGCACGTTGAAGAGTCCCAGGTCATGTACGAGTGTAGTCCTGGTGTCAAAAGGGATTGCAGAAGATATTTAGGTACCTTGCATAACTGTCACTTCCCAGACAGAATATTTGCACAAAGCAACACCATCCATTTCTGGGCTCTCCAATGTCATTTTCCAAGCAGTGGACAAGGTAATACAAGGCTCTGTACCAACCTTCCTGGCCTGTTATCCTCTTTAATTTATTTTTTCATTGCTCTTTTTTGGGACTACCTCTGAGCAGTGAATGATGAAGTTTGCTACCAAGTCTGCTCCAAATAATCCTGGTGTTTTGAATAATTCTGACATCATTTAATAAAAGAGAGGGAAAAGATACTCCTATTTTTTTCATTTGAATACCCCCATGAGAAGATCTTACCCCAATGAGGAGGTCTGACCCCTCCAAATTCAAGAGAAGATCAGAACTTGAAGGAGCCAGAGAGGGAGCAGAAAAGCTCATAGCAAGGGGTGGAAGAGAAAGCGATCAGGGCCTTTGAGTTTGATAGCTGGTCTGGACCAGTAAGTTGTGACCATCAGAGAAGAGGTTTAGGAGGAATTTCACACAGCTGGAAATATCTAATATTGAATTCACTTGAAACTACAGGAAAATATATCACGATGCTGTCTGACACAGAAAGGCAAACAAATGAGCGCTTGTTTGAAGGCAAAAATCAAGAGCAGAATTAACCCAAGGAATTTGGAAGTGATAAGCCTCCCGAGTTACCTGTGTAATACATTTCAGGGGCCAAGTGCCAAACAAGAGGAGTTCAAATAGATTGTAATTTGGTTTCTTAAAAACAAAAACCTGGCTGAAATCACAGAAACGTTGGCTGGAAGGGACCTCTGGAGGTATCGACCCCAACCTCTCAGTGGACATGGGGTTGTTACTCACTCGGATCATGTCAACCATTGCTTTCTCTACCCGAGTTTTAACTTCTTCAAAACATAGGTCCCACAGCTTCTCTGGGCACCCTGTTTCCGTTCTGCACTACCTTCCTAAGGACTCTTTTCCTTCCTGATATCCAAGATGAACATCCCAAACCGTGACCGTTGCCCCTTCCCATGTCACCTGGCACTAACAAGAGTTGGGTGCTGTAATCTTTGTAGCGTTACTTCAGTATTTCTGTTCCTGCAGCGCTCAAAGTGGTGATTAATCCACCTCATTCAGAGGATTTGCGAGTGTTTCAAAATAATTTCTTTAGAGGAGGTAACTGCAGACTGCCACACCAGACTCCAGCAATTAAATTATATCAATCCGGAGCATTGTAATGCCTTCTGTGTCTGTAAGAAAACTTGTTTTGGCATGGTATCTGAGCTGGACATTATTTGGAAAGGCTTTGCTATACCTTAGGTTGCACCTTGAAAATATTCACGGCAGCCTGCTTGGAAAAAAGCTCTCTGCTTAAGGAATTAATGGTGCTTCCGAGTCAGCGATCCTAAAGTGGAAGCCTGGCTTGGTTTGCTCTGGATTGTAAATGTTCGTGTTCGTTGACTTCAGCAAAGGCTTTTACTCTGTAGTTGCCTTTAATGTCCCAAAATAGTGCCCTGTGAAGGCAGCTGAGAAGATCGCAGCTGATGGTGGGTATGATAACCGAGGAGATACCAGAGTGAGATCGGCTGTTCAGCCACACCACCCTCAGAACAGTAAAACCTCGTGGTTTCTTTGTTAAATGCCTTAGGACGGTGTTGTTCGGTGTCACTCAGGATGTGGGTTATTTAGGGTTCATGGGCAGGCAGAAGACTTGTGATCTGACACGGCATTTTTTGGTAAGCCTGTTGTGTTTGAGCTGCACCGAGATGAGCCCTGACTGACAGCTGAATGCAGGAAAGTCATTACAAAAAAATAATCTTTTGTGGTATTAGTAGCTGTCATGGGAAATGCTTTTCCCCCAAAATTATCTTTTATTTAAGTTTCTGATGTTGCTAAAGGAGCAGAGCCTTTGAGCGTGTAGCAAAGCTTAGCATGTTTGTACAGCGTCAGCTCTTCGTGTCAGAAGTTCTTATAAATTGGCATCCATTAACCTGGCACGTCCTGGCCTCAGCAGCACCATCTTTCAATACCTTTTTTTGCCTTTGCAGCTTGTACAGATTATTATAAATACGACCCATTTGGAGAAATCCTGCAAGTTCCTAGAGGAATTCATAACCAATATCACTAACGTACTTCCAGAAACTGTCCACACTACGAAACTCTATGGGACCACAACCTTCAAGGTGAGCAGGCTCGTAGATCCACCGCTGGGGAGCTGCTGGTGATGTTTGGTTGGAGAGTATCTGCTTCTGGAGCGCGTGCGGATGTGTGGATGTAGGGAGCTCAGCTGAGCTAAAAGGGAATCTTGTCATATCCCAGGAAGCTTACACCATCAAACTAGCTTTTGGGTTTGCCCTTTGGATCATTGCTTCTGTCGAGATCCTGAGCCTCTGTAGCCCTAATTTACAGGCTGTGACTGCAGCACTTACCTAAAGGATTAAGCAGCTTTTAAACAAAAGCCTGATTTTTTCTTTTTTCCTTTTTTAATGAATTTTCATTTTGCTGTTTGAGCGCCGTACAGTGTTACACATGTCTGGCCATGAAGGCAAGCTCTCCTCTTTCACCCAAGAGGAGAATAGATTTTCAGCACTTATATTTCTGTATCTTTCCACTCCTTTTAGCATTATCCCCTAAAAATCAGGGCTGGCAGAAACTCCTAGAGTTCCCAGTCCTTAAATCTTTAAATCATAACCCAGGAGCGTCCACCCGGATACTTTATATGAAATCTTAAGGCCATAACGGGGTCAACTGTGGGGTGTCTGAGTTGTGTCCTGTGGCTGGAGAGCAGGCAATAGGAAGAGCGCCGGGGACTCGAGCAACGCTAGGGACTTATTTAGGTGAGGTTTGCCCTTGGGATAACTCAGCAGGAGACTAAGACCCCACGTCCCCAGGGAAGTCCATTCATTGTCCCTTCTGGCGTCATCTACCTATTTGGCCTAAGGGTGAGTTTTCCTACCCTTATGGTGGCCAGGAGGCTCCTCTGTGGCCCTCCTGCACCCCATACCTGCACACAGTTTGGTGGGTCTCAACCTTTTTCCATATGGGACATTCCTCTTCCATCCCTCTCTCTTCCATTCTGCACTAGATTTGTCCTCCTGGTCCCCAGGTTGCATCAGAGGCAGACACCAGCTGGATCTTGCCTACCACTGACCTGGTGGCACGTGTCCCACCAGTCTGAGCTAAGCTGAGGCTGTAGCAGCCACGTAGTTGCCTACAGGCGCTTTGTCTTGTGCTACCTTTAGGGCTAAAGGTTGGGTCAGTCTCATGTCTTGTTACTTGTGTAGACTTGTGGTATGGAGACTCCATCGTGTGCAAAGTTGTCTTATTTCCCAGGACGCCCGCCATGCTGCTGAGGAGGAGATTTACACTAACCTGAACCAGAAGATAGACCAGTTCTTGCAGCTGGCGGACTATGACTGGATGGCCATGGAGCCGGGCAGCAAGGCCAGCGACTACCTTGTCGATCTCATTGGCTTTCTACGCAGCACTTTTGCTGTGTTCACCCACCTCCCGGTAAGCAGCCTCCACCAATTTGCTTTCTTTTTCTGACCAGGGAGCGCACGGGCATCCGATGGCGCTGTTGGAACTAATGGTTGCTCAAGCTTTATGGAGTGTGATGGAAGTGGGGCCTTGTACTGTCAAGCGTTACGAAATAACAAATTTATTTATAAAGCAAGCTGTTTCATGTGTTACCAGAAGTTGAGCTTTAGTCAGAGTCTCCCCAAGCATTTGCAAGCCTACTTATATGTGATCGAGGGGAATAACGCAGTCCACCATGTAGAAGTAGGATCATCATTCACTAGCCGCCTATACTTTAGATAGATTAACTCGCAGCTTAATGGACATTCAAGGTTTTTTTCAAGAGATCCCAGTATAAAAGTGTCTATTATTTCAACTGCAGATACGTTTCCAAATGTTTGTCAAGTCACTGGGTGCCTTACATCCAAATATTGCTCTGCCTTGGAAGGCAGCATATGTTTCTTTCTTTTCTCTGCTGTCTAAAATATGCCTGTGTTTATGCTGTTATTGCGATCAAAACCCGTCTTTTATGTTGTTTTTTGCAGTTGGCTGAGTAGTGTCCCATTGAATAGGAAAAATATAATCATCAGGGAGTTTCATTTTTGCTCAAACAGCTTTTTTTTCCCCTTTAAATAAGATTTGTTCTGAGCTGTCTGGATATATACTTAGGAGTATCTTCAATCAGCAGGTACTTTGAAATCACAAGTCCACCGAACTTGTCCTAAAAGCAATTTCAGATCTGTCTTCTGTACTGGACTGTTATTTATTTGTTGTTAGGGGGTGCCCAGGATTGTGGTACACCAGCACACACTGGGCACCTCTGACGAGCTCAGATATAAACAGGAGGAAAAGCGGGATCGTGGACGGTGGCGGTTTCCTTAACCCCATTCTGCTTCTTAATGTCGCTGTGATTGCTCTACTGGAAGGATGCTCAAGCACTCCAGAGCTGTTTTAGGAGGTGTTACAGCCCAAAAACTTTGCAGTCTTCTGCCATGGCTCATGTCTTCGGCCTTCTCTATCACAGCAGAAAGATTTGGTAGCCAGATGGGAATGGGAACTGATCTGCTGTGGATGGAGAAGCCACCAAAAGAGGAATGAAAGTGGCTTTCCCAGTTCTCTGTACCTGGGGGTGCTGTTGAGGAGAAGGTGCTTTCTTGGCTCTGTTATCACTGGAACAAACTTTAAATAAAGTGTTGCCTCCTGTGCAGAGAGGTCGGAAGGGCTTTCGCCCATCTTGATGAGGTGGCCATGTGAGCTGGCATGGGGCAGGTGCCCTCTGGAATCTGGAGGTGCTTGGACATGGCTGGATTCCTCAGCTGCTGACTTTCTCTTTGAATGTGAGATGTGGCTGAACAGGGGTGGGTTATTACCTGGAGACCGCTTCTGGAAACCATACTGGGAGTACTTACACAAGCAAGTTATGGAATTTGGCAGGGAGATTGGTCTCTGCACCAGTGGATGAAGCATGGCTAGCAGGAGAGATGAGGATGGGGAGAGATGCCCACAATGATTTCTGAGATGGACCTGGAGTGATTTCGCTTCCTTAAATATTCATGTTTCCTTTCTGAATGAGTCAAAATTGTTTTGGAGACTGCCAGGGCAGATAATTGGTCCAAAAAGGACCGAGAGAGATGGAAGCAGCATTTTCTCCTCCAGAACTGGATCAGAAAGGACCCATCTGAGAAGAAAGCTGTCTGCAGTTTGCCCTGGTGGAGGTGCCAGCTAACGTGCCGGTGTTGTTCAACCAGCACACATGCAGCACCTCATCTTCAAAGCATTGCATGGCACTGGTCCTCCTGATAGCCCTGTGAGATAGGGCAGGCAGCTCAATCAGGTGCTGCAATCTGATTTATGAAGGTGTAGATCTGGTTCAATGGTTTGTAGGAGACGTAGGTCTGGGATTTTTTATTATATATATCGGAGTTTCTTCCTTTAGAGGAACGCTATGAAGATGCCGTCATTGGACATTGCTGATGGGTCCCCATGTATCCTGCAGGCAACGGTGGGTGAGAACGAGTCAGGAAAAAATCAGGGTACATTAAAAAGGCACTCAGCTCTCTTGGTGTCTCTGCTGGTTTGTTCTTGTAGGGTTCAAAGGCCTTTTTCCAGTGGCTTATTTAGAAACACATTAAAATTTCTGCACTTCGCTAAATGAAATACAGGAGATCAGGTGTGTAGAAGCCCACATCTGCCTAAACCAATGCAGAAAAATGATGGGGATGTTTCTGAAGGCACCAGTTATGTGGGTTGAGCTTTATTTGTGAAAGGAAAGAACGAGAGGGGTTCAAGAGGGAAAGGAACTATCTCTAAGGAGGGTGAATTCTAAGTAGAAGAGGATATTGCGGGATTGTGTGTGGCAAGGTAGAGCTGTTTCTATACTGCTGATCCGAACCCAGCCCCAATTATTAGCACTGCAGCATTATGATCTAAGAGGAGTTCCTCCCCAGTTTGAAATGAGTTTGCAGCCCATTCCAGCTATAAAATACAGGATTTCTACACTGCCAGTAGCTCACGAAGAAAAGCAAGTGACTGTGCACCGTCCTTGGAGAGTGGGGCATCTTCTCATCCCTAGACGTGGCATCCATGCAACACCGTCCCTTCCAATTCTCACGTCCTTTCCTGGTTTGGAAATGCCTCTGTCTTCCAGAGCGGGTACCTTCGTGTCGGGTGAATTCACACGGTTTTAAAATAAGCGAGAAGCACTTTCCTGGTATTTGAACTTGCAGCAGCTTTTTAGGAGAAAAGAGTGGCAGTCTCAGGAGATGACTACGTGGCAGGAGCCAAGCTACTCACCTGCCTTTTGTCACAACAGTAATTACACGGAGAAAAAACTTCACCTGCTGATCAAAGAAACTCAGCCTGGGCATGTCGGCAGTTACCGTGCTAAAATTACACCAACAAAAAGCGCTGTCCTGTAATAGAACGGAGCCGAAAGTCCTGAGCCTGCAAAAATGCAGGCGGCTCCTTAACTTGATGGGTGTGAGTAATCCCATTGTCTCGGACAGGGCTGCTCATCTGCAGGAAGCCTTCCTGGGGTCAAGGCTCCAGCTCGCCGCGAGGCAGATCAAATGGCCTTGAAGGGTCCGGTTGACTCAAGTCAACATTTCGAAGAGGGGGTGAAGAGGAGCAAAGATGCTGAGTGAGCTAAAAGGCGACTCCAAGCCACAATTTGGGCATTAGGTTTTGTGTTTTCTTTTTTGCATACATGAAGCTGAATTTTTCCTGTATTTCTTGGGGTGAATCCTGGAAGGGTTGAGGTTGGAAGGGACCTCTGGAAGTCATAGCATCATCAAATGCTTTGGGTTGGAAGGGACCCCTAGGGGTGACCCAGCCCAACCCCCCTGCAGGGAGCAGGGACATCTCCAACCAGATCAGGTTGCTTGCAGCCCCGTCCAACCTGGCCTTGAATGTTCCCAGGGATGGGGCATCTACCACCGCTCTGGGCAAGCAGCTCATCTGGTCCAACCCCCTACTCAAGCAGGAAAAGTAGCCCAGACCAAAGCCAATCCTGGCTCGTGGAATGGCATAAAGAGTCTCCACTTTCTCTAGTGTTCAAGCAGGAATTGCAATCCCTAATTTTTCCTTTAGAGCATCAGAGTAGACATTGTGGCAGATGGTGGAAACCACTTGATATTAGGAATCCCTGGAATCGATTTGCTTTTTCCAGCTTTGCTTCGGGACGCCGAGCCTCCGGCTGCAAAGGGCATGCTGGTGGGTACAGCGTGTGCCGGGGAGGAAAAGTTCATGGCGAAGTTAAGGGGGTTTTGGTGCATACCACTGCTGTATGAAATTTTCATGGTGGTTTAGAGCTGCAATTCGAAAATGCTCTGCTAAGTGCCCCAAATGTCTCAAAGCAAATAACACGCTGGTGGAAATCAAAGCATAATTAACATTTGGCTTCAAGGCTGCCCTCTTCCTGCATTAACCAGGGAGAGTCGGTTACTGCTGCTGCGGAGCTCATTAACATGGGATGCTTGGGCCTCCTTTAAAAGAAAATACTTTTTTTTTTAAGAAAAAAAAAAATACTTGGGGGAAAAAAAAACAGTGTTTTAGAAAAAAAAAAAAAAAAAAAAAAGGTGGTTTCTGGTTTTCAGCAAGTAAAGGGCCATGGCCTCAAAAATGAACATTTCCAGCATAGAGCTTTTAAAAGAATGACTGAAAAAGCCTTTTGTCTTTGATGGCTGATTGTTGTTTTTATTTCTTGTTAGACAAGTTAATGTAAATCGCATTGACAGGGCTACTCCAAACACACTGATTTGTTGACATTAAGCTTCTCAAAGATGGAGGGTTGTGTCAACACCTACAGCGAACTGTCAGGTTAACAAAGCAAGGATGTTTTCTTGGGGGAGGGGAGTGGAGTGGGGGGGAAAGGAGGGGGGTGTTTTGTTTTTATTTTAAGTTTCCTTTAATCCTCTGTTAGTCTTGTATCTTGATAACCTCCTTTGGAAGGTAATCAGGGCAGGTCAAGAGGTGATGCTGACCCGGGAAGGGGAAGCAATCTTTCAGCGATTGAACAAACTCTAACCTCTGCCGTCTTGAGCAGTTCAGCGTGAACTCTCTGCAAAGGGGGTTTGGGGCTGGGGTTGGTTTTTTTTTTTTCTCTTTGTGCTTATTTTTGCCAGATGGCAGGCACAGATTTCAGCTGGAGCTGCGCAAATGCCGCGGCCGCTCTGCCTGCAACCTTTTTGCCTTATTCACCATATTGGCATCTCTTCCTGGTGCCCAATAAATAAGCCAGCCCTGGCAGCTCTTCCTTTAGTAGAAAGAGTTTTCTTTTTAAAGAGAACAATTACCTATGTTTTTTATTTAAAAAGCCAAATCCCTCTGTAATATTTTAAAAGGCAAGGCACCATGCACAGAAGTAAAATGCCTTGAACTTTGCACCAACCACAGCCTTGACCACCTTGGGAGGGACCCAAGTGGAATATAACCATCATGAAAACATCATATGAGCAGAAAAAATTCTTTAGATTTGCATGGGTCCTGTCTGTGCACAGATAACATCCCCCTGCCCTCGGAAGAGCTGAGCAAGTTTTGCTTGAGCTGATCCCCGCTGTCACTCGCTAGGGTTTGACGTCCATCGCCTCCATCGTACAGGTGGGAGAGCTGAGGCACGTGGGTGTTGACTTGCAGAGCATATTTAATAGCAATAAAACTGCTCTTGTACTTTGCTTTCCTCTTCATCCTCCTTCGAGCAGGTTCAAAGAGCCCATACTTTGCTTTTTTTAATCCTCTGCCAACTGCTGAGCAGCTGGTGCCTCGGTTGGAGCATTGATGGGTTGTAGGCACCTACGGGCGATGACCGATGTGTTCCTCTCTGCCTTTCTTGCTGTTGCTTTGCTCTCTTCTGCATTTGACTTTCAACTCCCTGTGTTGTCCTCTGTAGGGGGATGTAGATGTCCACTCTACAATGTCGGTGAGTACAAGACTGTGTGTCGTGCGCGTTCAGTCTGCTCTGCTCGCACCTCAAATGTTAGAGGGTGAGTTGAACCAGAAAAGGTCCTTGGCCTCGGAAGGGAGGAAAGGAAAAGGTTGAGCAGAAGTTGAAATCGATAGGATAAATAAGAGACCAGGGGAAAGGGTTTCCTTCCAGACAGGCCGCCCACAAGCGTGCTGTTGCAGTAGCATTGCTAAAATGTTGGGTTTAGAGCATGTCATTTAACTGGCTCCTTTTATCCCCCAAGCATCCCTAAATGTGCGGGGAATTAGGGGAAATGCCTGTCATTAGGGAAAACACCACGGGATCTTCAACCTCTGCTTGAAAGAGAAAAGATCTTTGAAACCCCCCCCACCCCCTGTGTTTTGTTCAGACAAATCCCCCATGGGGATTTCAGCCTGATGTTCCTCCTGGTCTAAGTGCTCCGGACCCGGGGCTTGGAACGCTAAGCCTTCCCTCTGGCTAGAGTGGTAGAATAGTATTTTATCCAGAAAATAGTGTGGGTTCTTGACGTTTACTGTCTCCCTCTTTGGACTAGGGGAATTAGTACAAAGAACGTGAAGGAGACCTTTTGGACCTGCCTTCTGGTTCAACAAACCCCTCTAATTATTGTCATCTCTGCTTGTTTCATGTGTGGGAGAAAAACGGGCGGCACTTCCCCAGATAGATCGCAAACAAAGTGCTCTCGAGGTACCTTGTTTCCTCGGTTCCCGTGTCTGCAAGCCAAGGCATGTGCGAGCAAAGCGCGCCTCATTTTTTTTTTTTGGTCGGTGCAGCCCTGCTCGACGCGGTTGTGCGGTGTGAGATGCAGCCGTCGCGGAGGTGCAGCCTCTACCCCAGCTTCTGCTTTTCTGCCTTTAACCCCTGCTCTTCATTTTAATGCCGAGCTGCCGCGGTAGCGTTGATATTTCACGCCGCGGTTGGGTGCGTGTACCCCTTTTCCTGGAAACTGAGCATAGCTAAGCCTTGAGTATTTGCAGGCTCTGGGCAACTGGGGGTTTCTAAGTCAACATCGAGGTCTCAAATCAACGCCAGCTTCTGGAAAGAAAGAGCCTTGTTAAAGCAATTTGAGGCCAGCTTCCATCAAAGCTGCGGCTGGGTTGCTGGCAGGGCTGCGGGAGCTGCCCGCGCCGTCGGGGAGCAGGCAGGGATGCTTCGGGCATCCCCCTGCGGCCGCGGCTTTCCAGGAGCGGTGTTGAATGTCGACCATCCGACGTGGTGTCCTGAGGGCGGACCCGAAGAGAGACAGATGCAAAAAGTGGTATTGCCTCTGGCTTTTCAAGACTTTCAACAATTTAGAAGCCAGATGTATTTATTTCTTTAATTGAATCCAGTGCCTAGACAGCTATGGAGTCAGCTTCCTATGGAGAGGGGTGCATTAGTTTCATTAAGGTAAATCAATGAAAAATAATACCTGGAGGTCCCCTGGAAAGGGTCAGGGATGGAGTAATCCCTTTATATAGTGGGACTTTGCTGGCCTGCTCTTAGACGGTTTTGTTTTTAACTGCAACGGATTCTAATTTTCCTTTTAACCCCTCTAATTTTCTGTTCTCTAGGTAGTTTGTATTAACCGGTGGAAATAAATCACTAATCTGTCTGTCTAAAAGAGATTGAAAAATAAAAATCTGCCTGCACAAAATACCAGGACAAAGGAGAAATTGTAACGGAGTTTGAAATGTCCGGTGGGAAGTAGTTGTGGCTAATCCTGGAAGGTTCTTGGTGTTGCAGATACAGACGCACATGAAAACAAAAATGAGTTCCCTGGGCTGCAGGCATGGACAGGGCACGAGCAGCGTCCCCAGTCCTCCCCGTCTGCTCCTCAGGGGGCTTCCTCTGCTCTCCAGAGATGATCCGAGTCTCTTGGGGGGGTTGCTCGGACCAGCTTGCCCTAAGGTTGGGCAAAATGCCCTTAAACCAAGGGTGCCTGGGTTGGGGTCGACGGGCTGGTGACCGGAGCGGCGCTTGCATGGCCGTGCGGTCCCGTGCTGCCCGCCTTGCTGCCGTCTGGTGCCTTTCCTGGTCTTCTCAAGTCTCTCCAAAATCCCCAATACTTACCAAAATGAAGGGGTCGAAGCAAGAATTAATGGTTGCTTTAAAAGCAAGGAGCAAAGCGTTCAAATAGAGTGGATTTAGCTTTGTTGGCTGGGGAGAAGGCTGACCTCTGATTAACCCAGGAGCGCTAGTTAACTCGAATCCTGGTAAGCCAAGTTATCTTGTAATTACATGGTTTCTTGTCTGCTTTCAGCACTTTGAAAATTAATTGAAGATAAAATGCCTAGTCCCATAAATCCTTTAAACCAGGGTGTGCACGCTTCCCTAGGTATTGCTTCCTTTTGTGTAGTCACCTCGGCATGTTTGGCTTTGATTTTTATTTTACAAACTTAGATTTATAAAGCTGGTTTGTGCTTACTTTTGCATGCACGTACATACACAAAGAATCAGATGTGCGGGAGGGGGAATTTGGCAGCCGAAAATCCATCCTCAGCGTAAGGAATCCAACCATGCCTGCTGCTTCCTGCACCAGAGCCCCAGACTGCACCTTCCAAATACCCTAACAGAATATAAAGTCTAGGGTTGGGTTTCCCCCCCACCCCCCCCACCCCCCTTAGTGAATTTAAGCGATACAATAGACTTTGCAATTATCTGCTTTCCTCTTCTTTCATCCTCTGGCAACTTGAAATCTTGTAAGGCTTCTCTGAAGTTGTGAATGTGCAAAGGAACACCAATGAACGCCACATCTGCTTCCAAACCCCCCCAGCTATCTTGCTTAACCTACCCACGAGAGGAGACCCACCTGCCCTAGAGGAACCCAACCTGCAAATGCAATGTCCCTTGGGGTCCCCGTGCAGCGATTGCTTGAATTGAGGTTGCACGGAAAAGCATTGGGAGCTGACGCCCATCACGGGGAGCCGAGGGCCGCCTGAGCACGCTTGAGTGCTCTTGGTGAGGTTGAAGTTGCTGCAATTAAGGGCACGTCGTTTCGTGATGGGCTTAGGGGTGCCTTTAGACAGAGAGATGTTCTCTCTGGGTCTTGTAGCCTAGGTTAGATGTAAGAGCAAGAAAGAGAAGCAAAGCATTGAGAAGTGCAGGTCCCTATGGATTTCTTATGATCGCTGTGGTCTTTCTTCGTTGTGTTTCATGAATGGCAATAAATAACGAGACCCCGATGGGTTCATTAAAAACCAAGGTAACAGTAATGTCTACAGCTTTCAGCATCCATCTTTTTCTTCTCTCTGGTTTTCAAATGCACCATCGAAATGTTGAAAATGGAATTTAATGTCTGATTTACTTCTTGGAAATACAAACCGAGCTGAAGTTTCATGCGCTGCTTGCGTTGGTCACTTGGCGATCTGCTCTGATTGGAAAAAAAAAAATAAAAAAATCTCCTGAATTGGGTCTGGATGGCTCATGGAGTGGAGGTGGAGGGGGTGGGTTTGGGGGTTTTGTGTTTGGTTTGAGCTCATCCTTTTTTCTGGTCTGTTCCACATCTGGCCCTTCGGCCATGTATCAGTTGCGTCTCCAACAGGCGGCCCTACGTCACGGCAACGTGCCGGCTCTTCCTTCGGCACCTCGGCGAGCAGGAATTGGTGTAAACGGGGAATCTGGAGCATCCATGTGTGTGTGAAGGGTGAGAAACCCTTTGTGTCAGTGTGCCGGCGGGCTCTGCCGCGAGGATGAGTGCTGTGCTCCAAGCCTCCAGATCTTTCCCCTTTCATTTATAACATCAAATTATAATTGTAAAAATACATAGGAAAGATGAAGCGATTCACTTCATGCTCTTTAAGTCTTCCTACTGCCATCATTGGCAGATGCTTTGCCCTGATAAATTGGCAGAAAAAAAGCATGGTTCTAGCTCTTTGTATGTGAGGGAAAAAATAAATTAAAAAAAAAAATCTGTATTTAATCAACTTTTTGTTTCCAAAATGGCAGCTGCTTTGTATTTAATGAAATATCGGGCTCTTCCCAATGGAAAGAATGTTATTCCCAAAGCGAATACAAAAGAAAATAAAAGCCACAAAAGAAGAGGATGAAATATGTCATTTATTTTTTTTTTTTCTTCTCATTCCTTCCAGTTTTGGAGCCGCATGCTCCAATCACGGTCGGGCCACGGCTCTGGTTTGCGTCAAGGAACTCGGAAAGTCTCAGCCTGTGGACACGGGGACCAGGAGAGAGCCTCGCTCCATCTTAGGGGGCACAACTAGGACCGAGAAAAATTAGGGCTGCTTCATGCTTCTGGTGTGCATATAGAGGCTCATTAAATGCAGGTTATTTGCAGGTTTAATTCCTTTGCAGGCTGAGGTGCCTCCCCTGTGGGACCTCCTCTTTTTGTCCTCGGAGCCTCTTGTTGCAGGGTCTTGGTGTCTTTTCCAGCGGTGAATGATCTTTGTGGAGACCCAAGTGCTGAGCATGGGAGGAGGAGAAAATTGAGGAGCACCAAGCCCACGCCTTGTCCAAGCCCAGCCAGCAGGTCCACGGGTCCTCAGCCTCTCCCTCAGGTTCCAGTGAACCTACAGCACTTTCCTGGTCTGCTGCCCATGTGTGCTTGCAGTGTTTGTTCTGAAACACATTTAAACGTTAGAAAATTAATATTTAGTGCTGGGGGGGAAGCTGCCAAACTGCCACCATGGCAGGTCACAACCCCCAGGTTTGTACAGTTGGGTCAACGGTGCAATTCGGTTTAGGGTTCCTTGCTGCTGCTGGGCCAGGGACATTGAGCCACGTCATGGAGATACCCTCTGGGGGGAGGGAGAAGTGCTTTGAGCTGCCGTGACGTGCTCTGCCCCTGTATTTTGGGTTTTGTGGGGGTTTTGGTAGCTGGTTGCCTGCTGGCCTCTGCACCTCCCTGGCTCGTGATGCCGTCCCTCAGCGCAAGAAGGCGGTGCAGGCGTTCGCAGTGCAGCTCCTAATGGCACGGGGTATTCAGAGGGGAGGCAGATGGGACTTCTTTTATCTTCTGTTGTTTAAAAAAGAGGCTCACGTAAAGAAAAGGGAAGGCAGCAGATTTGGAACGGGATTTCGATGCCACGGGCTGAACCTCCAGCCTGGTGGGAGAGTTGGAATGAGATGGTTACGTGATTGATGAGAGTGTCTGCCGTTAAATCAAGTGGCTAACGAGGATAGAGCACGTAATTCCTAGTGTTTCTCAAAGCCTGATGCTGTCGTACGCCTAACCTGGGCTGGCAGGAGAGCTTCCCCACCCGTGTCCGGCGTGAAGGTCCTTGCACAGATCTCTGGAGCATCTCAGGAGAGCAGAGAGCAGCTGGATGCTCTGCCGCAGGCGCTGCTCATTTTGGACACGCCAGGCTCTGCGCACGACTGTTCCCATGCTATAGACTTCTAAATAAGCGGTTAATTAAAAATATCCTGCCATGCATTTGGATCGTGTGCACGGAAAAAGACGCAGATCTTGGAATCCTCTATTTCCTTGGGTTTTTTTTTTTTTTTTTGCATATGTGCGTATGGCAAAAAAAAAAAAAAAACCAAAACCAAAAAAATCCCCAAACCCAGCGGCTTCCCAGCTTTGCTGCAAACGACTGAGCTTCTGCAAAAGACCTCTGCCTGGTTGCGTGTTTGTGTGTGCCTCCATAATGCTTCAAAGAACCTGCCTGTGCTCAGTGGTAACAGCTGCCTCCCGAGGGGCTTCCCTTCTCCCCCCCCTGCCCTTCCTTCTGTTTATTTATTTTCCTATTTGGAAAAAAAAAAAAAAAAGAGGAAAAAAAAAATATAATAGAAGTCTCTTGTTGACTCTGACAGCACGGTCAAAGCGAGGGGAAAATGTTGTGTTCCTGTGCCTGCTCTTATCCTGGATCCTCTTATATCCTGGATCCCACGATTAGAGGTGCCTGCAAATTCCTGGAGTTGTGCCTTTGCCGTTGGGGGTATTCATGGATGCCTGTGTAGGAAAAACCTTGCCATGGAGCAGGTTACTCCCCAGATTAAATGTCAGTTGCTTCAAGACCAAAAAAAGCCAAACTGAGTAAAACAGTATTATTAAAAAAAAAAAAAAAAAAAAAGCCTAGCGCTTTCAGATCTGTTTGCGGGAGCTGGTCGTGACCGTCACCCCCCATGGGATTTCTGCTGTGCTGCCCCATCTGAGAGCCTGAAGTCTCCCACCAGTTTCAGCCAAAATAGCCTCCAGCTGTTGACCTTGGGCATCTTCGCCACAGCCAAACTGTTACGGTTTTTCCTCTTTTATTGGAATGTGAGGGGTTTTGTATCGGGCTGCAGTGGTCGGCGTAACTGGCTGGTTTATTTTTGTGTGGTGAGGATAATTGCTATATTTGCTTCCCCCCCCCCCCCCCCCCCCCCCTTTTCTTTTTTATTTGTCTGGTTGCCTCTAAGCTTCTGTTGGGAGTTCAGCTTTGCCATGTGTTTGTCTTGCTGCCCTATCTGTGACAGCTTGTTTTTCCTTTAATGCTCAAAATAGAATATAAGTGGTAAATGTTTACTGCTGCAAATGACACCCCGTCGATTTTTTTAAATACCTCTGGAAGACAGCCACTTAAACACGAGCTCGGGCTCAGCTTTCGCATGAGTCTGAAAGCAACCCCGCTCCAGTCAGAGGACGGTGGCCTTCCAGGTTGCTTGGAGCAACTGCTCTTTTTGCTCTTCAGATGCCGTCAGCTTTCCAGGTGAGTGGAGCCTTTGCACGAGACAAATCTCACTCGAAACTGTGTTAATTGGCGCTGCTTTAAGGTGTTGCTCCTTATAGATTTACTATGGTGAACCTGAGATATTTCAGTGGTGGAAGGCTGTCTCTTGAACCAAGCTATCGCGTGATAGGGATGGTCAAAGCCATCAGAAGACTGAAATCCCAGTTTCACTCAGAAAAGGCTATGACGGTACCTTGGTACTGATAATCTGTTTAAACCTGGTGATTTGGTAATGGCAATGAAGCTTCTTCCATGGGGGGCTACACCTTGCCTTGCTCCCAGCCCATGTAATTGGGTGTAGAGGGAAGGGGAACAATGCTTGCAGCTCATCCTGCAGAGAGCACAGAGCATCAGGTCCTCCTAAAACAGACACTGGTGTTCATTGGGTCACTCCTGGCATGGCAGATCTTGGGGAGAAAGAGGCCCTTCTTATTCCTGGTAAACCAGGGCACAGATGCCTGTTCCGTTCATGGCGAGTAGCAGGATGGATTTTGTAGCTGTTGGAAAGGGATGCTGTTGACATGAAGGCGATGCCATTGACCATTCCAGTAGGTCCCAGCTGTGCATTGAATCCAAAATGCCTTTCTCAAAGAAACGTGTGTGCATTCATTGCCTTGCGTAAGTTAGGGCATCAGGAAACTTTGTAACTGCCAAGTAATATGAAGACCCGATGGGGGTCCAAGACTGGGGAGCATCCCATGGGTCCAAGGCTGAGGAGCATCCCTTTCCCCAACAGGCCAATTGCTCTGTGCTCAGGAACCCTGGCCCACAAGCATTGCTCATCACCAACCTTCACTTGCTGGCTGGAAGGTTTCCTCTTCTTTTCCTTGACCAATTTCAAAGCTGCGTGAACATCAGCTTGTAGCTTGGTGCCAGTTGCCTATTTCCTATGTCCTGTCACAGCTGGCCCTGCTAAAAAGCTTGTCCCCCCCTTTCCTCTGGGCCCCCTTGAAGCCCTGAGCGGCCGCACTCAGCTCTGCCCGCAGCCTCCTCTGCTCCAGGCTGAACACCCCCAACTCTCCCAGCCTGGCCCCATAGCAGAGGGGCTCCAGCCCTCGGAGCATTTTAGTAGCCCTCCCCTGGCCCCGCTCCAACAGGTCCATGTCCTCCTGGTGCTGAGGGCTCCCGAGCTGGACGCAAATCTTTGGAGACCACCCTGCTCCAGGTGAGCGTTGCTGTGCCAGCTTGTGGGCTTGGCCAATGCAGAGGGGGATGCCTCTTCTTGACCATCTGTTTTGCTTGGGGCTCTCACACATTGCTCCTGGACCTCTTCATCCTGGATACACTCAATTCTATTTGCAAGATGCTGGGTGCAGATCCACAGCTTTTTAAAAAAAAAAAAAAAAATCATGAAAAAACCAACCAAAAAACCCTACCCCAAACCCAACAAAAAACCCAACCAAGAACCCTCACAAAACCCCACTTTGTCAAAATTTAAAATGGATTTCTAGGCAATTAGTAGGACGTTTGTTTGGTTTTTAAGTAAACCTCTTAGAAAGAGCAGAGTACTCATTGCACATTTGTTTCCACTGTTTGGGAAGTGTGAATGTATCTGGGTAATGGTTTGGGGATTTTTTGCCATCTTCAGGGACTGAAGAACAATTGGTTTTTCTTTAAAAAAAAGCCATTAAAAATGCATCAGGGTGGTGTTAAGAACCTGGCAAATCAGGATGGCAAGGGCAAACCAATAAATTTGCCTCTTAAGAGTTAGCAGAGCTGATTTACTGATTTTGCCCATGATTGAGTGAGATCTGGGGCTCTTGTGCTGCCGGCAGCAAGGACAGTCCAGAAGCGTCTGGGACAGGAGGAGATCACATCTGGGAGTCTGCAGGGTCTGAGGTCTTCATCCGTGCCTGCACAGGACTTATCCACTGGGATTATTCTTGGCTTTACGCTGCTGAACAACCGCTCGTTATTATAGCATCATATCTCCATCTTCTGCAAGAGTCCACCCCTATTGCACTATGAATTGGAAAAGTCAGCAAATCCAGTGTTGAAATTATTGGGACAACTGGTGGTCTTTCCAGAAAAGTGGACATTTAATATTTAGGAATTCCAGTTTTTTGGACCACTTTCCTGTTGTATGAAGTCCATGGATTTGCATGTCTAAATACACTTAATCGCATCAATCCCAATGCTTGTCACAGATTAAAAAGAAATTCTGTTGGTAGCAAAAAAATAAAAAGAAAAAAACCTGGACACTCTGAGACCATTTGAAACCTCCCAGGCTTTGTTTTTCATGGAAATGCTGCATTAATCCTTTGGCGAGTTGGTAGAAGTGTTCTCGGTGCTACAACAGGACTTTTTTTTTGCATTTCAGTGACCACATTGCGTCTTAATTTTGCCCAAGCGAACAGCAGGAGGCACCGGGAGGTTCCTCCTCAATGAAGCCAGAGGTGCTCGTGTAGGGTGGTGGGATGGGGCCCCTGGGACAACCTGCTCGGGTCTCTTCTGGGACCGTCTGGGTGGTGGCCATTGCCAGCTCGTGCCACCGCCACGGCTCTGGCAGCGGTAGGTGTGTGCCGAGGAACCCCCTCTCCCCCCGCAGTGAGGTTGGTAACGGCAGCATATTCCTGATTGCACGTTTAAGATTAATGGGTATTTATTTTAACAACCATTCCGTTTCAGTAGCTTTTAATGAGTCCTTTGATAGCAAGTTCCTTAATTAACAAGGCAGCCTTTCAGCATTTCCTTTCCCTAATTGTTAACATATTTGCTGTTTTCAAACAAATGCGCTACCGTGAGCAGAGCCGGCTCTGCAGCCTCCGTGCTGACCTTCCCCACGGTGGCCGCCCATTCTCCTGGGAGCCTGGAGGCTTCAATCTGCTGCCCAAGGGTGAAATTCGGATGAAAAGAGATGATTTCATGGCTGATCTCCAGAAGTGTGATTGACTTGGTGGGGTCCGTGGGGAGTAGCCTCTGGAGATATGCTCCAGTAGGTGCCCCTTGGTTGTGTCTTTGGGAGAGCTACAGAGTTTTGGCTCTGCCCTTTCACTGGTTGGCATGGCCAGCCTCTCTAGATGTCCTCCCTATGTGCCCAGAGGAAGCCTTGGTGGGACAGGGAGAGGAGCATCACCTTGAGAGGTATCGTGGAAATGCCAACCACAAACCTCAACTGCAAAGAGGTTGCATCAAAGGCCAGAAGGGCTTCATTACCAGCATTATGGTTACAAACAGATTTGAGCCTCAAAACAAAACCCCATGGTCCTTTGTTCTGACGATATGCTCACAACTGAACGTTGGACCAAGCTGGAGCTTGGTGGGGGTGGCTGGGCAGGCGCTTGGACGTCTTGGCCGTTGAGCTCTGTCAACTTTCACCTCTGGTTCTCCCTGGTGCAAATCCAGTTTATTTTTAATGAGGTTTGCAAAGGTCTGGAGTGATGCTATAGAGGTGTTCCTGGAATCACTTCATGGGATTTTAAGCTCTTCAGCTTTCTGTCAAGTTGGTAAATGAGCTATGGGTGACTTTAAGGTGTTTTCCCCCTTCTCTGCAGACAGCTCAGGTCATGGTTGCATTCCGCCTCCTTTTCCTTCCTCTCCAAATCTCATCTTGCATTTTAGATAAATTGCTCCTGAGCTGGAGGGACCGCAGCATTCAGGCAGGTAAAGCATTTCTGAGATACAGGCAGGGACTGAGCTGGTTTGGAGCTGGGCAGCGGGATCAGGATGCAACCCTGCAATTTCTTGGGGCACTGGCACGGGGAGAGCCTTTGGGAGTGCCACCGGTTCCGCCACACGCTCGCAAAAAATCATCTGGGTCTTTAGCACAAGGTCTGAGCCGTCCCAGCTGAGCACGATGGCTCCTCTGAACTACAGGGTTTTCTAGGAGCAGTGACGTCTAGGGATGACATCTCGGAGGCGTCTAGCTCAGTCGCTGTGCCAAGGCATATGTCCCGACACCGCTGCAGTGGGTGGTGTAGTTCGTGTTTTCAGGAGAGGGGGGTGAGGCTGGTGGAAAACACGTCCATCACGGCTCAGCTCAGCGTGTTGGTCTGCGGGGTGGGTGCCCTGGGGTGAGCGGGGGCTCGTCCTCCCAGCACTGCGGGAAAGCTGGAAAATGAACCAGGGAGGAAAAAAAAAATATATATAAATAACACTGTGAAGGGAACCTCAGTGGTAAACAAGTGCCGAAGAACCGAGATGGGCACGTTGTGGTATGAGGAGGTACTCGTGAGTCGGGGGGCGTTGGGCTCTGCTCCCAGGGAAGGGGCGATGGGACGAGGGGCACCGGCCTCAAGTTGTGCCAGGGCAGGGTGAGGTTGGCCCTGGGGAACAATTCCTTCCCCAAAGGGCTGTCAGGGGCTGGAAGGGGCTGCCCAGGGAAGGGGTCGAGTCCCCAGCCCTGGGGGGATTGAACAGCCGGGCAGAGGCGGTGCTGAGGGCCGGGTTTGGGGGTGGGATGGCAGGGGTAGGGGAACGGTTGGGCTGGGGGAGCTTCAAGGGCTTTGCCAACCCAAACCATTCTGGGATTCCGTGATCTGCCAGCCTGCAGCCCAGACCATCCATCCCACGGGTGAATTCCGACAGCCTTCTGCACCGGCAGCACCAGCTCGTTCGTAGCCATATGTCAGTGTCCCGGCGCTGGCTTTTCTCCTGTCGACAACAGCTGCTTATCAAGCAGATATTGCGCTGTATTTCGGGGAAATAGTCTAAAATGGATGTTCGTAAGCCACTGCTGATGTGATAAGGAGCTGCTGTAAGCAGGCTTCCATTGCACTGAGTGTAGGTGGGGGGTGGAAGAGGGTTAGGTTCAGTCTTATTTATAAGACCGAAAAACATAAATTCTGGAAGGGTTTTAAATCTTGGTGCCCAGAGAGTGGTCATCCCTGGTGGTACCTTCTTTTCTCTAGCCAGACATTTAACACAATGATTTAAACCCCTGTGGCATCTCCAAGCCCTCTAATAGTAAGGATAAGGGGACATAGATTAGTGCTTAATAGGTGGAAAAAAATACCTGTATATACTTTTGTCTTTCATCCAGTGATTTTGGATCTAAACAGTCTGGAATTTGTATGTTAAATCTAAGATTAAAGACTGAGTCTTTCTTAAAGCAGAATGGGTTTTAGGTGTTTAAACCTTAAGATAATGGAAATAAAAGGTCAGGTTCCTAGCTGGCACGAGAAGCTTCAGCCCCAGGGTTTTCAACGACGCAGTGCACATTTGCACCTGACAAACGTTTTGGGCCTAAGCCAAATCCCATGTGAAAAAGAAGGAAGAAGGAAAGGCTGAGCCAGAAGCTTCTCCTGGGCTTGTTGATTGGATCCCCTTTGCCACCTCTGCAACGAGCCGCAGTAGAAAATGCTCGCAAAGAATGTCCCGAAGTAGCACTTACGCGCTGCTTCTGCGGTGGAGACTCAGCAGAGTTGTTGTGCTGTCAAGCCCTGATGATTAAATTACTTTTTCCATCCCGTCTTCTCATGTTCAGCTTATTAACTTGACGTTTCATCTCAATTATTTGCTCTTCTTCACGCCCTCCTGGTGTCGCTTGTCATTCACTCTTTATTCGGGCAAGTCTGGCTGGCCGGAGGAATGCGTGCACCGGGGCAGGCGTGTTTGCTGTGGTTGTGGTGGGCATGGGTAACCCTTTAGGTACCTCCACGTGTGCTGAGCTGACCCTTGCTTGGCCTGCAAGAAGGTTGTTCCTCTTGAATTTTTGTCACATAGAATCACAGAATGGCAAGGGTTGGAAGGGACCTCCGGAGATCATCCAGTCCAACCCCCCTGCTCAAGCAGGCTCACCTAGAGCTTCATCCAGGTGGGGGTTGAATATCTCCAGAGAAGGAGACTCCACAGCCCCCCTGGGCAGCCTGGGCCAGGGCTCAGGCACCCTCACAGTCAAGAAGTTCTTCCTCACATTCAACTGGAACCTCTTCTGCTTCAGTTTGTGCCCATGGCCCCTTGTCCTGGCGCTGGGCACCACTGGGAAGAGTCTGGCTCCGTCCTGGTGACCCCCACCCTTGAGATATTTGTAGATGTTGATGAGATCCCCTCTCAGCCTTCTCTTCTCCAGGCTGAACAAGCCCAGCTCCCTCAGCCTTTCCTTGTAGGGGAGATGCTCCAGTCCCCTCATCATCCTTGTTGCTCTCCTCTGAACTCAGTGGGGCAGAAAACCCTCCTGGGGGTTTTCCTTTGGCTTCACTTGGGGTTGAGCATCTCCAAGGCTTCTCTAAAGGTTGCAACCTTCTATGCAAACTCCTGCTGATGTGCACGCATGAGCTACTCATTGGGATTTTCTCCTCTTCCAAGAAGGACGAGGAGCCCTGTCCCCCATGCCCAGCATGGGTGGGGGTCCCAGGGCATGGCTTCAGAGCTTTACTTTCTCATCCTCTACTTCCATCTGGGTCTTCTGCTCAATAGCACAAAGCTACTCGGTCTTAGCAAAAACTCAAGTGTCTGCTGGAAGTAATGAAGAAAAATCACAGTCGGGTAGTGGCGTGCTTCCTGCCACCGTCGGGGATGAGCAAATGGCACGAGCGGTGTTTTAAATAACCAAATGTGTCAGAGGGGCACAAGTCAATGATGAAAAGCAAAAAAAAAAGCCAAACCGGGGCTCCGCTAAACTTTATGGTTGCCATGCTTCATCTTAATTTTAGTGAAGGCGTTTGGAGGTGAGTAATGAACACTCCAGCGAGCAGCAGAGGTGAAGCACCCTGCCCCATAATGCAATGGTCTGCTCTTTTGTTGTTTTGTTGGGTTTTTTTTGGAGGGAAAAAAAAAAATTATTTAAAGGTGAAGCCAAAGGAAAACCCCCAGGAGGGCTTTCTGCCCCACTGAGTTCAGAGGAGAGCAACAAGGATGATAAAGGGACTGGAGCATCTCCCCTACAAGGAAAGGCTGAGGGAGCTGGGCTTGTTCAGCCTGGAGAAGAGAAGGCTGAGAGGGGATCTCATCCCCACCTACAAATATCTCAAGGGTGGGGGTCAGGCCTGAAGATCCAAAACAACTTTGCAAAGCTGCTAAGAACACTTCCCAGAACATGCGTCAGACAGTTGCTCATCTCTCCGGGCTGCGGTAGCGCAACTTGTGATACTTCGCTTGAAACGCCGCGTGAACACCTCGCTCTTAATCCCAGTTTAAATACCATTTGTAAAGTGCTTTTAAAAATCCATGAGACCTCCTAAGCCGCTCCTTGTTTTCAAGAAAGCATGTCGAAGTCTTTTGTCTGCGTTTGAAAACATAATCTCCTCCTGAAGCTGTTTGCATGGTAGCACCATTATCCAGAAATATTATCGGGGGGTCACACGGGCGGACACCAGGATGGTTCTGCTCGGTGCTGGCCAGTGGGTTTGTGCGAGTCTGTGCTCTTTTGTCGAAGGATTTCCCCATTTTTATGGGTTGAATACACATTGCAGACCTGGGCAAATCTTATCCGCCAAATCTTATCTACCCGAGTCTTACCTGCCACGAATTTTGGATGGCACACAGCAAGGCTTGAGAAATGGGGGGAAATCTTTTCAGCGTTTGGAAATGAGGGAGAAATTTCGATAGGTTGGGAAAAAAGTGCTCCCACGTGTTCAGGGCCCCTAAATGATGCTTGGTTTTAGTTCACTGAGAGCGTGGCACCTGTAACCTCTGAGACTTGCTGCTGTGATGCAGAATAAATTCAGCAAGAATAAAAGAAACCTTAGCTTTGTAGGCGCTGTGTGCATGAGGTGGCCCGAGTTTGTGCTTATTATTAACAGTTGGACTTGATGATCTTAAAGGTCTTTTCCAACCTAGACGATTCTATGGTTCTATGATTATGGGTGCTTAGGTTTTCCTTCTATGCTTCTGGTTAGTCAACTTGGATTTTCTGAAGCACTTGGCTAAACGTGGAGTGTGGTCCCTGCTTTCTCCCAAGCCTGGTCCTTGGGAGGACCGGGCTCCTCTGAGGCAGAGCATCTGTGGTGTTCTGGGGAAGGTCTTCCCTTCCTCGGTCCCCTCATGGCGTCTCGAGAGGACGAAGAACGTGTAGGTCTTTATGGAGGATCTCAGTTCTTCACTTCCATGCTCATCAGCTTCCTTCTCTTCTGACAGTGGCTCTCCTGGTGGCTGATGCTCTAGCCAGGTCAGGGCATGGGTACTCAAGCTAGATGACCTGCTTATGGCCTTTCCCAGGAGATGGAGCTTTCTGAGTACCCATCTCCCTTTCTCCTGTTCCACAGCCCAGCCCGACCCCCACCATCATCCCTTTTCTTAACGCCTCTCTTCTTTGAACATTGTAAGTCCTCGGAGGCATCCTAGGCCTCCTACCTGGCAGCTCAATTCTGTCAGTGCAGGGGCTTCACCCAATAATTTGAAAATTCAGCAGTTCAAAAATGTAAGCATGCTAATTAAATAATCTATTGTGATTATTCTTCTCCTGTCTTGCAATTGTTTCTCGATCGGGAAATGGAAGGCTTATCTAGAGTAGCTCCTCTTGCTACGAACTGTTCACACAATTTATAGCTTGAGATCTCAATTGTTCCTCAAAAGTGGAACATAACCATGGTGGCTCAGGGAAAATGTGTTAGAAATAAATATTTACCGACAGTGTTCTCAATTTCCTTAACAGCTGAAACTCATAATGGGTCATGCTTTCATTACAGAGATGAACATTTCAAGGGATTTAAGTAGTTTCTCTCCGCACGGCAGCCTCGGCCATGGCCTCCTCCCTGTAGACCCCCTGATTAATCGCCACGAATTAGGGGTGGCTCGGGAGGAGGCAAGTGTTGATAACCGCGTTCCCCGTGGTACAAGCAGGTACAGGGTGCATCTGGGTGCGCGAGCTCATACCCACCACCCAGGCCTGGGGAGCAATCCTATCCACGTAAAAACAACTGACTTTTTCAGTCACCTCCTTACCTTGATATTCCCTTCTCCTCAGTCCCCTTTGGCTTCTGGAAGGTGCTGCACGGTGGTGGGAGTGGGCTGAAGAGTATCAACGTGCTAGAGACACCGTTGTCACAACGGCGTGGCCCTGGCTCTCTGCTCCCTGGTAGCCAAGGCTAAACCTCGAACTATGAGCCTCTGCTGTTGGAAAGGGATTTTGAAATTCCTGTCTTGGAACATACATAGACTGGTTGAGTTGTAGGCTGGAGTTTGGAGTTGTCATCGGCATGATCTTGACCTAACAAGGTTACTTCAGGCAATCTTGTGCAGGATGTTGATAAAATAGGGTATGTTGTCTTGCCCACGTTAGGACGCGATGATGAGAGTTGTGTTGAGTTGTCAACATCCCAAGGTTTTCCTGGATTTGAGCTGCTCCCAGGCTCTCTGCACCTGACAATGTCCAACCCTGCTAGTAGCAATGGGGAATCTTAAAAGGTGATTCCCTTGAAAGACGGTGGTTGTGAGATTGAGCACTACGTGAAGGTTCCATAGCACGTGGGAGATGTCAAAGAGGGGGGAGGACTGGCTAGTCCTGGTCTAAGGAAGTTCCTCTTTCGTTTTGTGCTCGGTGGCCATAATAAGTCTCCCTTTTCTCTTGCAGGGGAAGGTGGCGCAGACGGCTTGCATGTCGGCGTGCAAGCACCTCTCCACCTCGCTGATGCAGCTCCTGCTGGAGGCCGAAGTGCGGCAGCTGACGCTGGGCGCCTTGCAGCAGTTCAACCTGGACGTGGAGGAGTGTGAACGTAAGATGCAAAACCATCTCGTTTTCCATGTCGCGCTTTGCCCGTCTGTACGTCGGGGCCCAAGCCAGGGCTTTTAGTGATGCCCCAAGTATTGGGGACTGGTGAACGCCTGCAGAGCTCGCTGGGGCTCTCCAGGATGACACTTGGTGATATCTTCAGGACAGAAGCAGCGCAGCAAATTCTAAGAGATCAAAGCTTTACTCTCCCTTTTTCTCTTGAATGCTGCCTCGCTGCTTCACAGAGCATCCCTGCTTTTTGAGATGGAGTAATTTAAAAACAGGAGGGATTCGAGTGGGTAAAACATGAGGAGGAATAACAAAAATCAGTTTACTTAGGAGTGGTTTTGAAACCAATAACCGGCTTATGTTCTTAAAAAGTTCAGCTCCTCTCCTGGCCTCAGCTGTTTGTCTTCTCTGTTTGCTGCAGGGAATTTTTTTCTTGGAACTAACCTTTTTTGCAAAGTTGCTGTTATGGAAAAGAGAGGCCTTGGGGCAAAATAACCCCCTCTTGCAGAGGTGTGCGTGGAGCACCGCGGTGCCAGCACCACGGCTTTGCTCTCAGCCCAGTTCATTTCAGTTCGTCTGGCTCACACCGCAATGAGCTCTGAAGTTTTCCCTCAAGTTGCTTGTTACCCCGCTCAGCAGAAGGGTTAAAAAAATACAGCAAGAGGCCGGCAAAATGCTTTTTTTCTTCCTATTTTTGTAATTAAGCTCAAGCGGGGTGAACACACTTCTGCACAGGAATCTCTCTCGTTACGAGGGCGGTGGATTTATTATTGGGATGGATTAGGGACCGTGGCATGGAAAAGGCTTGATAGGATTGATAAAAGGTTTGGCAAATGTCTGATAAAGTCATTTGGGGCAGGTTTTTTCCCAAATACCCACCACCGTGTTGGCTTTCTCGGTTGATGCGGAGATTGGGATGTACCTTGTTTAGAACACGATAACCCTGTTTGCTGCGGAGTCTTCCGAAATGCTCCTTGGCTCAACGTGGCTGCCATTAAACCCCAGAGCAAAACAGTCCTGGCCTGAGTGCAACTGGTATCGGAGCCTAAATAGCAGCGGATTTGCTTTTGCTACCTCAGATAACTCAATGAAATCAGTTGAGTTGGTTTTGTCATCACCCGATGCTTAACGCTGTCAGAAGATGCTCCTTTGCCCTTTATAAAACATTTTGCTGGTCGTGTTGTAGTTCAGCTGCACCCATCAGTAGTGAGATCAAATTGGTTTCTGAGCAAGATCGCCCGGTGAGCTTTTGCGTGTTGGCAGGGAGTATATTTTAATTTTTTCATGTCCTTTTGGTAATTTCCAGCACTCAGCTGAGAAGCCTGGGAGAAGGATCCCTGTTTAATCCCAGAATCCCAGCCTGGCAGGGGTTGGCAGGGCCCTCGGGAGCTCCCCCAGTGCCACCCCCCTGCCCAAGCAGGCTCACCCAGAGCAGGGGGCACAGGACAGCGGCCAGGCGGGGGTTGAAGATCTCCAGAGAAGGAGACTCCACAGGCCCCCTGGGCAGCCTGGGCCAGGGCTCGGGCACCCTCACAGTCAAGAAGTTCTTCCTCCCATTCACCCGGAACCTCTTCTGCTTCAGTTTGTGCCCATGGCCCCTTGTCCGGGTGCTGGGCACCATTGGGAAGAGTCTGGCTCCGTCCTTGTGACACCCACCCTTGAGATATTTGTAGGTGTTGATGAGATCCCCTCTCAGTCTTCTCTTCTCCAGGCTGAACAAGCCCAGCTCCCTCAGCCTTTCCTCCTAGGGGAGATGCTCCAATCCCTTTAAAATGAATCATATCCAAAATCTGCAACCGTACCATACGCCGTAAGGCAAGCAGTGCCTTATTTTTCTTTCAGAAGCACCTTCAGCCCTAAATTCTTGCCACCTAATTTGCGTCCCATCAGCGCGTCGGGGCTGCACCAGTTGCAGCCGCGTTCCCAGTCGGTGTCCGCGGAGGGACAGGCGACGTTGCTGAGGATAATGGGAAGCATTTGGCATTAATAAGAGTTTCCTTCTTTTTCTTTTGGCTGCAAACAGCCTCATAACCCACATCAGTACCGTGGGTCACTAAGCAGCGTCTCTTCCCTAAAAGCCCCCGATGCTAAGTGAAACAGATGACATTTAGTATTGGGTTTAAAAGCACAATTCCTTAAATTCCCATCGTTTTGCGAGACAAATCCAGGAGCACTCAGACATTCAAGAGCAGGTGACGCCAACCTGAGTGGCGGGGCAGGCGACCCGCTCCCCCCAGCCCCGGCCCGATGCCGTCGTGGGCAGGGGAATGGAGACGGATGCTGGTGCTGGAACCTTCCCATCCATCATTGTCGGCCCCTGGAATGGTAAACCCAGACAAAGTCTTTTTTTTTCCTTTTCGGCAGCAAAAACGCGGTCCCTCGTTCCTGCGGGTTTGTCTGGTGGCTTTGCTGACACCGGGGATAATTTTAGCTCTGTTTTTGAGAAGCAGCGCATCAAGATTTTAATTTTCAGAAAAGCCAATCCTGAGAATGAACTGGTATATTCAGAAAATAGGTTTCACTTTGTGTTTGTTTGGGGTTTTTGTATTTTTTATCTTTCACCTGGAAGCGCAGGTGCGAATCAGCATCCTCATTTTTCCAGTTGCGTGATCGACTTTGTGTCTTCTGCCTCCAGCCCTCTTCCTCTCCCCCAGCCCCCAAGTCTTACCTAGTTTAGCAGCTTTATCTTGTCCTTATCATGTTAAAATAGGATTTGGTGGCTGTTTGGAGTGCTTCCAGTGAGTGCTGTGATGTGGGAACAGGGCTTCGGAGTTTCAATCCCGGAGTTTATGAGGCTTTTCCTTAAGAGAGTGGTGAGACAAATTCCTGAAAGGACTAAGTCGTATATTCAGCAGGGTTTGCAGGTGGTGCAAATCATAGAATCATAGAATGTTTTGGGTTGGAAGGGACCCCCAGAGGTCACCCAGCCCAACCCCCCTGCAGGAGCAGGGACACCTTGAACCACATCAGGTTGCTCACAGCCCCGTCCAACCTGGCCTGGAATGGTCCCAGGGATGGGGCCTCCAGCCCCTCTCGGGGCAACCCCTGCCAGTGTTTCACCACCCTCACTGGAAGGAATTTCTTCCTCATATCCAGTCTAAACCCACCCTGGTTTAGTTTAAAACCATCCCCCCTTGTCCTGTCCTAGCTGGCCCTACTAAAAAGCTTGTCCCCCCCTTTCCTCTGGGCCCCCTTGAAGCCCTGAGCGGCCGCACTCAGCTCTGCCCGCAGCCTCCTCTGCTCCAGGCTGAACACCCCCAACTCTCCCAGCCTGGCCCCAGAGCAGAGGGGCTCCAGCCCTCGGGCATTTAGTAGCCCTCCCCTGGCCCCGCTCCAACAGTCCATGTCCTCCTGGTGCTGAGGGCTCCCGAGCTGGACGCAGGGCTCCAGGGGAGGTCTCCCCAGAGCAGAGCAGAGGGGCACAATCCCCTCCCTCCACGCTGGCCACACTGCAGGGGATGCAGCCCAGGGTGGGGTTGGCTTCTGGGCTGCCAGCGCCCATGGCCGGCTCATGGCCAGCTTTTCACCCCCCAGCACCCCCAAGTCCCTCTGGGCAGGGCTGCTCTCCATCCTTTCTTCCCCCAGCCTGTACTGATACCGGGGGTTACCCCGACCCAGGTGCAGGACCTTGCACTTGGCCTTGTTGAACCTCATGAGGTTCACATGACCCCACCTCTCCAGCTTGCCCAGGTGTCTTGTCCAGATAATTTGCTCTATGGCAGAGTAGATACAACGCACGTTGCAAGCAAATGTGTTGATACGCACAATAGATAACAGTTCTAGAGCTGAAAAAGGTGATGGCTTAGGCTTAAAACAAGACACCGGTAAGTTAATTCTCCAGAGTTGTGGGTTCATAAAATATTTCCTGATTTATAAATAAGTTGCTATCCCGTCCGCATGAAAAGGGAATGGTTGTGTGAACCGCTGCATCAGACTAAGGCTTGGCACCAGGCGCATGCTGGTGCTTGGGAGAAGCACAAGGTCACGATGGGACCCCTTGGCTGCACCATAAATCCCCCCCTCCATGGAAACCTGCTGGTTTTGCATGTTCAAAGCACTCAATATACAGTTTATTGATTCTATGACCTTCAAAAAGAAAGCTTTTGGAGGACTGGGGAGAAGTAGTAAATTAAATAAATGTTAAGAGCCAAATCTTGCATGCCTGAGTCGTATGAATAGTCCCGTATACGTCAGCAGCATTTTTGGTTTGAAAGAGGGAAGAAAGAGCGGAGCGGCAAGGTTGTAAAAATCCTATTAGGTTGCCTGCGATGAGAGAAACCTGGGAAAAATGTGAGCTATTTTCCTATGGCATTATCCCCCCGGTGAGACCACGGTGCTGGAGCCTCCGGCTGGGCAAAGCCCTCGAGGAGACGTAAGGCACCAGGCTCCCAGAGCTGGAGAGAGATGACAGTGCCAAAGTGGTCGCGTCCCCATCCCTGGGAGGATTTAACAGCCGGGCAGAGGCGGTGCTGACGGCCAGGGTTTGGGGGTGGGATGGCAGGGGTAGGGGAATGGTTGGGCTGGGGGAGCTTCAAGGGCTTTGCCAACCCAAATGATTCCGTGATTCTAGAGGTGGATCTCCTCTTTTTTTCCCAGTGAAAAGCTGTTTCCCAAGATGCATGTTAGAGGTTTGAAAGTCTTTCGGTGCAGGTCTGCAGTGATGTGCGTGCGTGGATGGCACGGCTGACGTCCAGGGAAGGGCAAAAGCCATTTCTCAAACTTCTTGGTGCTGGCCAGGTATTAGTTGTAACTCTCGTTCGTATTGCTTGGCTTTGCATAGTTGTTTTTTCATGCAGTCAGGAGAGATTCTCTCACCTCCTTTGTAAACTTGAAGTGAAATAAGGCATAGAGGTTAAATGAATTGCCCAGAAAGACACAGTAGGACATGTCTAATTACGTCTCAATTTAGGAGTGAGTTCTGGCTCCAGCCCAACGAGCCAACTTGAAAAGAAAAAAAAAGGAAAAATAAAAAAAAACCAACTCTGGAGTGGAGAAAAAAAAAACCCTAACACAAATATTTCCGTGAACCTGTAAACAGAGGAGGTGATGCTTTTTTCAGAATAGGCATTTGCTTTTTAAAATGGGTTTGCTGTCCTCCAGAATACTTCTGTAACCCAAGCTCTAACAGCATGTGCAATGTGCTTTTCGTAATTGCTACGTGCTTGTAACCCAGTTCCCTGCTCTGCTCTTTTTTGCAGCTCCTGGTGCTGATATATATATATATATATTTATTTTTTTTTTCATATCTCCTGTACCTCAGAGGTAATGGGAAGCAAATGTAATAACCCAAATTTGGAGACTGCGACCCAAAAAAGCAAAAAGCAACTGGGCTGCTCTCACTCCTACAGAAGTGTTTCCCATCTACGTAACCGGTTCCAGCAGTGGTTGAGGCAGATTGTTTTTACAATGCTTAGATCATAAAATAAGCAGTTCCATAATCTCTAAAGTCTTTTAACTGCTGCTTTATGAGAAATTAAAAGCGCCGTAAAAATTATATTTAAAATTTCATTAAACTCCCAATTTTTCTTCAGCCCACTCCTGGGGGCGGTCAATAAGAAACACAGATGTCTCCGCCGGTTTGAGGAATCCTCCAGCCCGACACCCGAGCGTGCCAAAATGTACCGGTACGGGTCCCAGCGCAGCCCTTCGCCACCTCCTGCTTGGCTGCGTTATCTGGCTCCGAGGGCTTTCTCATGTGGAAATCCCGTTATTCATAGAATCATAGAATGTTTTGGGTTGGAAGGGACCCCCAGAGGTCATCTAGTCCAACCCCCCTGCAGTGAGCAGGGACACCACTAACTCGATCAGGTTGCTCAGAGCCCCGTCCAACCTGGCCTGGAATGTTCCCAGGGATGGGGCCTCCACCACCTCTCTGGGCAACCCCTGCCAGGGTTTCACCACCCTCACTGGAAAGAATTTCGTCCTTATATCCAGTCTAAATTTACCCTGTTTTAGTTTAAAACCATTACCCCTTGTCCTGACTTATTTGGGGAAGGCGCCGGGGTTTGCCCACCACGCCGGGGGAGCCCTCTGCCTCGAGCGCCAGCTCTTTGCACCACGCAAATGGCTGCCTGATGTTCATCCAACCTGCCACCCATCGGGGATTAGCGTCTGCGGAGCTAGGGGTGAGCACGGCGGTTTTGAGGACAAACTCCCTGATTTCAGGTTATTGCACTGTGCTTGCTGGAATCCATCCTGCCACAACGCACTGGCAAAAGCTGATATTCTGGAGGAGAAGAGGCAATGTTGCAATGAAGAGAGGGAAAGGTTTGAGCAGATCACATCAGGAGAGAACTCTCCGTCCCACTGATGCTGATCTCTTGATGCACCTCGAATGCTGGGGTCAGGGTTGGGCCCCTCCCTCCCCGAAGGCCCTGGGGGGGCTGGAGCGTGTCCAGAGAAGGGCAGCGGAGCTGGGGAGGGGTCTGGAGCCCCAGGCTGCTGGGGAGCGGCTGGGGGAGCTGGGGGGGTTCAGCCTGGAGCAGAGGAGGCTGAAGGGAGCCCTCATGGCTGCCTACAACTGCCTGAGAGGAGGGGGGAGCTGGGGGGGTCGGGCTCTGCTCCCAGGGAAGGGGCGATGGGACGAGGGGCAGCGGCCTCAAGTTGTGCCAGGGCAGGGTGAGGTTGGCCCTGGGGAACAATTCCTTCCCCAAAGGGCTGTCAGGGGCTGGAAGGGGCTGCCCAGGGAAGGGGTCGAGTCCCCAGCCCTGGGGGGATTGAACAGCCGGGCAGAGGCGGTGCTGAGGGCCAGGGTTTGGGGGTGGGATGGCAGGGGTAGGGGTGTGGTTGGGCTGGGGGAGCTTCAAGGGCTTTGCCAACCTAGACAATTCTATGGTTCTTCAGATGCTGTGATACCTGATAGCTTTTTATTTTATCAGTGGCTCACAGCCTCAGTCAAGTGCCTCTCCGTGCCACTCAGATGTGTCGTTAAAAAGAAAAGATGTATGTTTAAAAGAAATCAAAGACATACTGCTCGTACATAGGCTCATGTTACTGCTGCTGGTGGTGGTTCTGTGCTGGCTTAGGTTGTGGGACCCATGTACGTGTGAGCTTCTCACTCATGGTGAGAGCCAGGGAGGGGACCTTTATTAGCCCATGATGATGGACAGAGCTCCATCATGTGTGTCCTGGGTTGCAATGGTGTGATGGCCGTGGTTCGGATGGTTGGTAGGAGCTCCTTATGCTACAGTATGGGAGTTACAAGATTTTGCAGGCTGGGATGACAGCGGTCAATGATGGTACATGGGTGGCAAAAGAAGCTGATGGAAGAGCAGGGAGGAGGTACACCAGACAGCGGGTTGGTTTGCCGCTTGCCTTGCAGTGCCTGAAGGCAGTGTCCTCTAAGCCAGGGGGTTCCAACCTGTGTTTCGGAGTCAAGCCTCACTCAGAAAATTGGCCATCTCCCCCCCATGCTGGCTGTGGTGCCTGCCTTGCCCTGGGGCACTTGCTGCAGCCCTGCTCCTTCACGGCAGGCTGGGACTGCCGTTCATCTGCCGCCCGCTGCTGGGAGGTCCAAGATGAAGCCTCGTGGAGATCTGCTCCACAGCTTGCTCTGGGGATGCTCTGCTCCCTGGCGAGGCTGCTTTCCTTCTCCCCAGCGTGTTCAGGTACTCCTCTTTCAGCATCCCTGTTTTCATAGAACCATAGAATCGTGTAGGTTGGGAAAGACCTTTAAGATCATCAAGTCCAACTGTTAACCTAGTGCTACCATCCCACCCCCAAACCCTGGCCCTCAGCACCGCCTCTGCCCGGCTGTTCAATCCCCCCAGGGCTGGGGACTCAACCCCTTCCCTGGGCAGCCCCTTCCAGCCCCTGACAGCCCTTTGGGGAAGGAATTGTTCCCCAGGGCCAACCTCACCCTGCCCTGGCACAACTTGAGGCCGGTGCCCCTCGTCCCATCGCCCCTTCCCTGGGAGCAGAGCCCGACCCCCCCGGCTCCCCCCTCCTCTCAGGCAGTTGTAGGCAGCCATGAGGGCTCCCCTCAGCCTCCTCTGCTCCAGGCTGAACCCCCCCAGCTCTCCCAGGCACTCCTTGTAAGACTTGTTTTCCCTCTGGTGACTTTTCTTGCCCAAATTGCAGCTCGGCGTAGCACTCGGTAACGCTTTATTGTGCATGTTGGGAGCGAACACAGCTCCTTCCCTTGCGTTTCCTCCGTAGGGCTGGCTTGGGGTCATGCGTTGGCATCGCAGCCTGGAACACTGCAACCTGGAGTGGGGCTGAGTGGCAAGAAAACCGGCAATTCTGGGAAAAGGACGCTGAGCTTCGAGAGTGTGCGGGTGTATTTAGCGTACAGGCACGTGGCTGAACCAGGTTGTGGATTTTGGCAGCTTAGAAAGCTGCTGCTCGTTGGTTCAAGTGCCATTAGTGTCCTAGACCGTCCCAAATACAAGGTTGGGCACAGTTTGCATGAGTTGCCTGCATGGATGGCTTGAAGGAACACACAGAATCCCAGAATCCCAGCATGGCAGGGGCTGGCAGGGCCCTCGGGAGCTCCCCCAGTGCCACCCCCCTGCTCAAGCAGGCTCACCCAGAGCAGGGGGCACAGGACAGTGGCCAGGCGGGGGTTGAAGATCTCCAGAGAAGGAGACTCCACAGCCCCCCTGGGCAGCCTGGGCCAGGGCTCGGGCACCCTCACAGTCAAGAAGTTCTTCCTCCCGTTCACCTGGAACCTCTTCTGCTTCAGTTTGTGCCCATGGCCCCTTGTCCTGGCGCTGGGCACCACTGGGAAGAGTCTGGCTCCGTCCTCGTGACCCCCACCCTTGAGATATTTGTAGGTGTTGATGAGATCCCCTCTCAGTCTTCTCTTCTCCAGGCTGAACAAGCCCAGCTCCCTCAGCCTTTCCTCGTAGGGGAGATGCTCCAGTCCCTTTATCATCTTTGTTGCCCTCCTCTGGACCCTCTCCAGTAGTTCCTCATCTTTCTTCAACTGGGGAGCCACCTTTTCATCGTGGCACAAGCAGATGCTGATTCCCGTGCAAGCACCTAGTTCAGCTCGTCCCTGGGAATTGCAGACCCTCTGCTTGCCCGGGGCTGTGCCCAGGCCTGCCTGGTGCTCTCGATGCCGGTGACCTGCACCGTTCCCTCGGAGGATGAGAGGAGCGGATCGCTTCCTTCCCACCTCTTCACCTGTCAAAACTCAGCCCTCATTGGGAAACAAACCTGTTGTTAAAATGGCGTGGGGTGATTTGTGTTGACAGCAGAGCTGTCTTCAAGCGCTGCTGTACGTGCTTTCCGAAATGGGAAGGGTAAATTATTGGTGCGCCGAGTGACAGAGGGTATGGAAGTGGGAGCCTCTGGTCCACGGCTGTGCCACTTTCCTATGCTTAGATTTATCGTCCCTTATTCCTCCCTGAATTTGTTCCCCTGAGCATATCATTAATTTATTTAATGCTGCCTTCATTTCCCTTGGTTGACCTTTCGTAGAGGTTGCAAAGTAACGGTGGCAGCGGCAAAGCAAGCGACGCCTGGTGAATTAGTGCGTATAAATATGCATGGAGGACAAGTGCATGACTCCCCATCAATGAGCTCCCAGAACCGTGTCCTGTTGGTTTAGATGCCGATAGGACGTATTTGGACAGTGCTCTCTCGTTTAGCACAGTACTTAAGTGGTCTTTGCAAGCCTGGCTCGAGCAAACCCTGGGAGTTTGCACGATGTCAACGAGAAGTGCACTTCTCTCCAGCCATTTTACATTGCCCCCAAATTGAGACCTCCTGCTTGCCTCTGCCATCGGCTGATTTTTGCCTTATATGCGCCCCTCATCTGTCCTATAATCCATCACCTGGTCTTCTTCAGCATTTTAGCCTTAGTATTTCTCTCTCTGTTTTCCTTCTCTTCTGTCTCCTCTTTGAACCTCTTGCTAATCCCACGGTGTGATCTCAAGCCTGTCTTGTCCTCTTGTCTCCAACCTCTGCTCTCTGCTACAACATTTTGGATATCCTCCAACACCTTCCCCTTCGTTACCAGAATAGCCACTGATACGTATAGTATCCTCACAGTCCTTTGCAACTCTTGGAGGAGAAGACGCCTCTGTCCACGCCTAATTTTATTTAAGCAATTTAAAGAGCTCACAGTTCCTCATCTCTGCGCTCACCTTCCCTTCCCCACCCATCATGGACACTCACTATTAATGCTTGTCAACCTTTGCAGCTCCAACGCGCTAATGATGAGATGTGTACCTCCCACTTTTCCTAGTATTAGTATTTTAATGGAGCTGAGAACCTCGCATCTGCTAAGAGACATCCATTGTACACCTTGGGTTATGAGTTTGGGAACCTGTATAGGTGTGTAACTTGATTCTGTAGACCTCTCCTACAGATTGGCAGGGACCAAATTTCTTGGCACATATCTCATACAATTTCTTCTGAAGAGCTTCCTTTTCTTCTACTTGAAAATGCCCAGTGGTCCAGCAGTGAGGAGTTCCCTCAGCAGGGCTGTGGATGCTCCTCAGCCCTGTCAGCAGACCATCACGGCCCCTGGGACCACTCGTTTCTATGCAATATCAGGACTCCAGGCTCATCTTTGTTCCATCAGAGGAACAAATGACGGAGAGGGGTAGATATTTTTATTAAATCTGACCCAGTTCAGTGTGTTTTGGATAACTCCTTCCTCTCCCCACAGCTCTCTGGAATTCCCCAGATGGGGATGAGCTTTGATGAATTGGCCTATAATGGGGAACAGCTTCAAAGCAGGGCTGTGTGGGAATGGTGTGGGTGAAGTGTAAGCTCAATATGGAAATGGGGATCTTCTCTCTGTTCCTCTTGCCTCAATTCCTGCCCATCATTTCTCATGTCTCTCCCTTGTGAGCGTCTCCAGAGTCCATGCAGAGATTTTTTCTTCAGCTTGAGTATCCTCAAGGTGTCGTTTTGTGCCTCTGGGGAAGGTGCAAGAGGTCCTGTCATTTGGCTTTTCTCAGATAGTCTTCCAAGGCTTTGTCTAAGGAAGGTGGCTTTGAGATCCACATTCGTCATTGAGGAATACTGAGGTGGTTGTTTCCCCAAATACAAAATCTTGTTCATGACTGACACAACCGCCAGTGGATTGTCCAGATTTTCCTCACCAGGAGCTGCTGCAACCTCAGTCCTGCAGGTCTGCCTTCGTGAATTCTGGCCGTGTTGTGTAATTTAGAGAAAATCTTACCCTCAAAATGATGTTTTTGGGGAATGAAGTCACCAGCTGTGTTTATTTGAACCGCACAATACGTGTAAGGCTCTGTCCCTGCGTGCGTAGCCGTCTACAGTATACAAAAAGAGATTCCCCCGGTCTGTATAATTAATTTACAGTGGATGTCTCTTTTCTGGTGTGCGTTTGAACTCTTTATTCTTTGTTCATTGTAAAGGGCTTAACGGTTCCTGTTCCTTGATTCTTTCATCGGTGGAATGTTTTGGAAGAGAGGTTAGAGTCCCCCTGTGACCTGCCCTGGGTGGCCCAAGCCTGTAGACCTTGCAAAGACATTACTTTTTTGGCCTGAACACAAGTCTCTCAACCCTTTAGCCTGGCTAAATGCTTTGTACAAACAGCCGCATACTGATCTGCTCTATTCTCTTGTGATTTTCTGCTCAAGGGGCTGTACTGTAGGTGGCTTGCTATGTTTGCCACTTGCCTTGGTCGTGGAGACAGTACAATAAACGAATCTGACAGTACTGAGGCCAGCACTGTGCTTGGTTGTTCCGAGAAAATTATCCTGAAATCTGGTTGAAGAGATTAAAACCAAGAAGAACTGGCTGTGTCTTTCCTCTAAAGCTCTGTTCTCTTCTTTGTTTCTTTTTTTCTTTAAGACTTTGTTCATTCCTCCTTCAAAATAAGTTTGTGGCATTGGTATGTAAAATGTGACCTACGATTACAGAAGGTACGGCTATTTTTATAACAACCGTGGGCTGAAGCATGGCATTCATTCCTCTTCAGGCTCCAAGGGCTGCAGCCGCTTTCCTCTAGCATCTGAGCTGTATTCTTGCTCTCATTTCTTCTGCAATACCAATAATATGATCTCCTGCACCATTGCACTTCTCCAATGTCAAGTGCATTGTTAACGCAGGGGAGACTCCAGTCTGTTCTTCAGATGGGAATTACTGGGCAAGCGAATGTTGGTTCAATGCGCTGCCGTTGCTGTAACGTGCCCCTTAGCAGGGCAGCGTCAATCCATCGCCTTCCCAGCCTTCCTCCCGTACGGTTCCTTAGTCAGAGACAGCAAAAGGTGAGCAGCTTTGTCTTGGGATGAAATCTGTCTTGGGGCGCTCATGAGCAGATGACAGCAGTGATAAATTCACGAGTCTCGTGAAAATGTTCAAGACCCAGTCGCAGCCGTTTTTCGCATGAGGATTTGAAACTCACGCTTTCGGGACGATCTGAAATTTCACAACTCCATGTGTGCTTCTAAATAGATTCTGAGCAGCTGCGAAGCCCTTAAATCCAAAATAGAAAATTTCTTTCATTGCAGTCCTTTCAGGGTTTCTGCTTTCCAGTGTTTCTCCAGTTATAATTAGTAGCATGATGTGACCCCATCCTTAGAGGGTAGGATGTAGTGGCTCAGCCAGTTTGTTGGGTGCCTCAACCCAAGGACGTCTTGCGGCACCGAGCCACCAAGGGCAGCTTCATCCCTCAAGAGGATGCTCAGGGGCTGCTCCTTGCGTCTCAAAGTTTTTGGCTTCTCAGGTACGTGCTTTTCCAAAGTGGGGGTGTTCTAGGATTGATGTGGCTTTGAGGATAATTTTTCCAGATGAGACAGTGGGGTGTACAGTGAATGTGTAAAGATGATTTATCCCTTGCAGATCAGAGTCAGAACGCTTGTGTTAGTCCTCCCTCGCGTGTGTGTGCTGGCACAGGCAAGCTACAGTCAAATTTTATAGCAAATGTACATTAAAATGCCTTTACAGTTAGAGTTAATTAAAACAGTTTTTGAGGGTTAAATATAAACTCTCTTTGGCCTATTTGCAACCTGAATTTTGCAGCATTGGTCAGTGAAACTGGCTGGAAGCTGAGCAGCTCCTACCTCCTGTCCTGTGCAAAAGTGGCCAAGTCCATAGGCACAACGGCGCATGGTTTCTCCTGGCTTTGATTTATGCCCTTCCTATCCAAAATTTAAACGTCAGCAGTCACGTCCATACTTTCTCTTTTTTTTTTAATTATTATTCGTTTCTAGTAGTAACGTTGGATGAAAGTAATGGCTTTATGGCTGTGTTTGCTCTTGTCCTGCAGCAGCTGTCACTTGAGTGATCACTGCAAAGATGAGTGATCATTTCAATCTGAGAGCTCTTCTGGCATCTGAAGATATTAAAAAACAAAGCCATGGATGTCTGAAAACTGTCCGCTCTGCCCCTGGAGGTACCTGTGTCTGGATTGAAGGATGTTCTCCATCCCAAGGTTTTAATGGAAGGTGGAGGAAGAAAGCTGACAAATAACCCCTCTCTGGTTTCCAGAAATAAGGCAGTTGAGGAACAGGGCTGAGTCCTGATGTCTAATTCATTAGTCTGTTCTCATTAGAGCCATGGGGGCTGCTTATATGACTGAGCTGCTGTAGGAAGTCCTTAAAAAAGGGCTGTGATGATTTGTTTTCCTTCTTTTGTGGCATTCACTTGAAAATGAGATAACTTTTGGAAGGAGAAGCATTCAAGGCGAAGACCATCTGGCATGGAATGACTCTGCTTAGCATTTAAGGACAGGACAGGCTTTGTCCTGTAGTACCTCTGTGCAGTCATGGAGACCAAAGGCAAAATCCTCTTTCCTTATTGCTGAGCCATCCTTAGTCCTCAGCTTTGTGGAGCTGCAGGAGCTGTTTTGAGGGTTCTTGTACGTTAAAAGCCAGAATAGTTGGCCGATAATGGACCATACGTAACTTAAAAGTCTGTAGGTTGGCGTATGCTTTCCATCCCTTCTTCCTTTCTGCCATCACACTCAGTTGGATCTCAAGAAAACATTTTTTTCCAGCCTGCAGCATCTTCAGCATCTGCAGGAGCACCAAAATTCACCCGAAGGCAGAAGCTCCCTCTTGAGTCTTTCGTGATGTTGAGTTGTGCCTTCACAAATGGGGTCCCCTCGGTGATGAAAAGTTTCATGGAGAGTGGAGATAACGCTGTTACTTCTGTAGCTGAAGAGGGTGACAATTAAGTTGGGCAAAATCAACCTCAGGCATATCTTCAAAAGGCACACTTGAATATGTGCTGACGTTGGCTTCATGAGTGCTACCAAGTCAAAGCTGTTGAATGGCATGGAAGAGCTGAGGTCCTCTAACATGGATTTGTTCAAGTCCCCCTCAGTGGCTTTAGACTTGGTTTAAATAATGGATTAGGAGAAAAATAAATGACTTAAGTATGAGATTTTGGCCAGATTACACTGGGAGGAGGTAAATGCGGCTTTGGAAATATTCTCTTCACTTTAGAAGCCAATGTTATTCAGTTGTCAGATGTCTTCATCTAACATAAATAAATATGCCGCATAATGGCCGCGATTCTTCCCATTTGGGGTGACTGTACACTGGCACTAGCGCGCCATACCAGATAATGCAAATAATCTGCTGCCGAATAATTAATGATGCGGCTGGGCATATTTTTTTGATGAATGCTTATGGAGCCTGGTGACAGGCGTGAAATTAGAAAATTCCTTCAGCGCCCTAAAATATAAATAGCTTTCGGAACTGAAAAGAGTTTCACAGCTGAAGATTTTATTGTGTTGAGAGGAAAAACTTTTCCACCCCCCTCCCCCCCTTTCTTCTCGGCGAGTTGTTTGTCCATTCACAAAACAAATACTCTGAAGCCCAGTACGGCTCATGGGAATAAATTTCAGGTCGAATTAGTACAGTTTCCTTGCTGTCAGGACGGTGGAATTAATGGTGTTTTGATGACACGAATTTTGAAGGGCGAACAAAGACACTGAAGGGAGGGAGACATGACTCCTTAGAAGCGCGGTCCTCCTCTCCCCCAGCCTCTCTTGTCTTCCCTGTCATCCGTCTGCCAATCTCCCTGTCCATGGTTAGTTAAAGGCGCTTTTTATCCTCTTTTCTTTCCCACAGAGTTTGCCAGATCCGGCCCAGTGCCTGGGTTCCAAGGGGACACGCTGCAGTTGGCCTTCATCGACTTGAGACAAGTAAGTCTTTGTGTTTTTGTTTTTTGTTTTTCTTTTAAGATGTGTGACTGAAGACCATCAGGTCTTAAGGAAAGAGAGAGGAGGGGAAACGGCGTCGGTGATTTACGCCAGAGACCTATATTTCCCCCCCGCCTCCTCCTCCCTGCGCTCGAAGCCACCTCCTTATTGAGCGCTCCGGGGTCCTGGAGATGGTGGAGGTGAAAAGGGCTGGTGGTACGGGGGCGAGAAAGAAAGCCATGCCTGACCCTGGCCGATGGGGTCCATTGTGCTCCCGTTGGCTTCTGCAGACGCGGCAAAAAGATAACTCGGCGACTCTCCCGGCTGACGCCAAGCAGGTGGTGCTAACAGAGAGAGCAGTGATGCAGAGACCGCCCGCCTCGAGGACTTTTGTTCACAGATAATGCCCGCAGAGGCGTTTCGCGAGGGCGAAGGAATTTGCATTCGGGCTTGTGTGGGGAGGGTCTGAGTGTGTGCGCGCCCGTTTGTGTCCGTCTTTGGCTCGGCTCCCCCCTCCCCGGACCCCTCTTCCGCAGATGGTCCCCGGCCATGAATGCCAAAGTGGCTGTTGGGGAAGACGATTGGGGAAGGCTCCACCCATCGGTGCCCACCTCTCGAGGGGGCCCCATTAGAGCCAAGTTGACCATAGCAGGTACTGAGGCATTTGTGGGGCTTGGCAAGCCAATTTACGGAAAAGGGCCATTCTAGCAAGTCATTTGTTTGGGGTAGAAATGGGCATTATTGATATACTAGGCTGGGGGGAAAAAGTGAGGTGGTCCTGTCATCTCTTGGCACTGAAGATGGATGGGTTGGATAGAAAGTCTGAATGAAGTAAGACTCAATGACTGATGCTTCTCTCCTATTAAAACAATCTTTTTTTGTCTGTTAAACCCCCCTGGCTTTGTCCCTCCTGCCATCATGATGCAGTGCCTCTTGTTTTCAGGGTTGACGTAGTTTGCATTTTGAAAACTTTCGGGTGCTGAGGGTATTTCTTAAATCTGCATAATCCCTTGTATCGATGATCTCCTTACCACTGGGACTCTGATTCATGCTGGAACCGCTTTTAACCCGTAAGGGTTTGAGAACTTCTCCGAATCCAATTGATGTGCAGGGAGCAATCTGTCATCCCATGACACTTCTGTGGAGCAGCAATAAGTTTAATAACGTTGAGATGCCACCTCTTTGCTTTTCGGACTTGGGCCTGCGAGCGCCTGCCAAATTTGTTTGCAAAATGGTAAAAATAGCTACGCGGGAAAGGTGTGTGTTATCACCACTACGTGTTGACACTTTTATCTTCATTAGCTTCTTGGCACTTTATTGACTGCAGTACGCAACGTGCTCACAACCTCCTGGGTATAAGGAAATGTGGAGGCTTTGGTCCTTTTCCAGGCACGAAGACTTGAATGCGGGGATTTTGAAGAGGGAAGCTGTGGCTGTTTGAAGAATGAAATGCCTTAAAAATGCTCGGTGAGCTTCAGCTGGTCTGAGCCAGTGCATTAGCAGTGAAATGTTTGTACGGTTCATAAGTGCAAAACGCAGCCAAATGAATTCAGCTTGGGTGAGGAGAAAGCTGAACAGTAGCCCTCTACAATTCATCCTCCTCTGCCAACTGGTCGTCTTCGTACACAGCGTTTTCTTCTTTGGTTTGGAAGGTCGTCCCAGCTTTTTTGAGTGCATTTAAAAATAATAGTGTTTCTGAATGTTGTGACGAGGAAGGAGGAGATGCCGTGGCCCGTTGAGTTCCAGGTGAGGACAGGCAGTCCTAGATCTTCTGGATAACAGGGATGCTTGTTGATGCCAAGTATTGCACAGAGAATGGACAGCATCTCATTGCTCCAAGTAGAGGAGAATCCACCTATCGCTGGCTTATTGAGGTTAGCAGTATCGTGCAAAGATGAGATAGTTCCCAGCTCCCTTGATCCTGTCAATGGCCTAATCCTGTGACATATAATATGTCACCAAGCTCCCATCTGTGTGAAGCTCCATGGGCTGCTCTGGGGCCATCAACGCTCCCACCACCGTGGTACTTCTTGTTGAGGTGCAGGGGATAGCTGGAAGGGTGGATGGATGGAGGTACAGCAAAGAGAAGTCTTTAATTTGTCCTTCAACTTGGTTTTAATTTGTTCTTTTTGGACGTGGCATTCTTTCTCTTCTAAGCCGCTAAATGTTAACACAATATTGACTTAAAGCTGTGAACGGGGATGAAGGTACCACCTGAAAGTGTTTGTGTTTCTGGCTGTTTTCCTTTGCCCGGGAAGGAATGCCGGTGTAGCTGGCGAAAGGGTGTTTCCAACCTGAAATCCAGCCAGGCTTCTCAAAATGTTAAAAGTAATTTCAGGTTTATATTTCAGGTGGGTTTATACTTACCTTGGAGCTGTCCTGTCAGTTAGTGTGGCTTTGCACCAGCAGGCAGAAGCAGCCTCGCTTGGTTATGTGGGGAGGAAAAATGACTGGGCAAAAAATGCACCAAGTAGGCAGGGAGATTAAAGAGTTTTCCCCTTCCCTTCCCAATATATTTCAGGACTAGATGTTACAGAGCAGTTGTAGATGAGAGAGATTTTTCATAGCGCAGGATGCTTAAGTTTAAGGGAATGACCAAAATTCATTCTTCGTGCAATAAAATGTAAAGTGGTAGAAGAATGTAGTGATTTGCTTTGTGTCTTGAATACAGATCCTTGCAGTGGAAACGAAACCCTATAAAGATGTGATTGTCGGGGAGGATCAGAGCTCGCCCGTGCTCATTGCAGCGGACTCAGTCATGAGATCCCTCTGTGCATTGAAAGCCTGACTTTCCCGTTGCGCTCGAGGAAATTGGGAGCAATTCCATCACCGTATGGTACTGAGGAAAGGGGTCAAGACCAGAGAATCAAAATTGCTGGTCTGAGCAGACAGTAATTTAAAAAAGGACTTTCCTCCCCATCCTGGGACAATTCTAAATCCACAAATACCTTCAATGAAGTGATAAAGTAAATCAACTCGCATCTCAAATCCTTCTGGAAGAGCCCTTTTACAACAGGGGTCTGACAGCAATACCCAAAGATTTAAGGCTTTACAAGGAAGCAATAGTTACTTTTTCCCCATAAAGTTTAAACTTTGCTCTTATGCACTCAGTGCTATATACTAGAAATCGGAAATAAATTCAATTCCATAAATAACCTTGCTAAAATATGAAAGGCGCCTAAATAATTTAGTCTTCAGCATCTTTCTCTCAAAAGTGACTTCAGCGCTTCTGTCCAAATACCACTGAATGTCCGAATACCCCTGAAGATCTCCAGGAGCTTTCAAATCAGCCCCAAGCCTGCACATGCAATAAGTTCACTGTTCTCTCCAGAGCTTCTGGCCAGCTGGAAATGTTTTAGCTTTTCATTTTCATGGGTTTATTATAAGAAAGCTAGTCGAAGAGGAAGGTTTTATGTTTGTCTGTGAAGTCGCTGCAGTCCACAGCCATGCTGATCTCTCCTAGAAGCCAGATTGACACTCGTGGCCGCCCCCCAAGGAAAATCTGTCTCCAGCACTCGAAGAATTTCACTCTGAGATCTAGCAAGGGAATGTCCTCAATGGATTAGAGCTCCTTACTGCAGGCCTCTCCGCCCATCCCGTGAATTGTAAATCCTGCGTGTTGAATTTCCTCTGCAAGTGCAAACTTCAGCATCGAGGGAGATTTGGAGAAAGGCAGGCAGGAGCCCGTCTCGTTGGAGGCCCATGGACGTGCAAGGGATGAGGGCAGGGAGGTTCCGCTCTTCTGCTCCACCATTTTTCTGTTTTACTTTATGGTTGTGACTTGGCGGTGGTTATGAATTTGAGCATCAGCCCTTCCAACCCCATCAGTGAGGTTAAGACAGGCAAGCACTATCAGTTGGGTGTGGAACAGCTCTTCTGCTTACCACTTGTCCAGTAGCAAACATTATGTGTGTCTTTTTACTGTGTTCGAAAGCCAGTTGTGGTTATTGTGGGCTCATGTTGGGTGCCAGCCAGCTGGGTAATGAGAGGTCTCCCTCTGATGCATTCCTTTTTCCCTATTACCTCTGATAGAGATGCTTAATAAAAGAGCGTTCCCCTCAGGAACCCAATTCACAGAATCCCAGAATCCCAGAGTGGCAGGGACTGACAGGGCCCTCCGGAGCTCACCCAGTGCCACCCCCCTGCCCAAGCAGGCTCACCCAGAGCAGGGGGCACAGGACAGCGGCCAGGCGGGGGCTGAAGATCTCCAGAGAAGGAGACTCCACAGCCCCCCTGGGCAGCCTGGGCCAGGGCTCGGGCACCCTCAGAGTCAACAAGTTCTTTCTGCTGTTCACCTGGAACCTCTTCTGCTTCAGTTTGTGCCCATGGCCCCTTGTCCTGGCGCTGGGCACCACTGGGAAGAGTCTGGCTCCATCCTGGTGACCCCCACCCTTGAGATATTTGTAGGTGTTGATGAGATCCCCTCTCAGCCTTCTCTTCTCCAGGCTGAACAAGCCCAGCTCCCTCAGCCTTTCCTCACAGGGGAGATGCTCCAGTCCCTTTATCATCTTTGTTGCCCTCCTCTGGACCCTCTCCAGTAGTTCCTTATCTTTCTTCAACTGGGAGCCCTGTTCTTCCCTTCCTACAGGTTTCCTCTCTCTTCTGCACTGTGTGCATAGTTATTGGAAGTTTAGGTTTTTTTATTTATAAGATGAAATACAAAGTTAGGCAGGAGCTTTTAGCCATATGAAATGTGCGGTTGTTCTATCTTTGTGTCCATCTTAATTTCCCCCAATGACTTCTGAACCTTCTGGCCCATTTTGGCCATATTTGGTCAGTGGGCTTCAAAGGTATAACAGCCCTACACATTTTTCTGAAAATATGAGCAAAGATAGAGGAGAAAAGCTGCAGTGTGAACTCATCCCTTAGACTCAGCCTGGAGAGAGACTCATGGGGAAACCGGGATTTCTTGGTTCTATGCTTGGTTTTAAGGAACCACTTGTTCCATCGTAGGGAAACGGCAAAATGTGAGGTTACATTGAGAGATACAGTAATGCTGGCATTTGTGGATATCCAGTGTAGCTTTTTATCAAAACATGGGGTGATAAGTAAGGTTTTTAAAACTCCGTCTGACTTGGTTGTTGGCTGCTTTAAAGGCCCTTGGAGTCTTGGACTTGTGCAAGGAGAGCCTGCATCAAGTGAGATGTGGCCCTGCCTCACCACGTGGTCCAGGGCTTCCATACCCAGCCCCGGGTGGCCGAGGGGAAGCCCTGGCAAATTTGGGCTGAAGGGCCAAGGCCCTGTAGGTCTGTGCCTTGGCATGACACTGCAAGGCTCTGGCCACCTCTCTACTTTGTTACCTGAGGCAGTTTGATGGCAGGGAGGCAAAGACAAGCCCCTCCAAGGGCTCTGAGGTACCATCCAGCATGCAGGTTGGTTCCCACCTTCCACCAGGCAGGAAGACCTGGGTTGTTTTTTTTAACTTGTTTTTATATTTTGCAGTTAAATACGGTTTCCCTGCCCTGCAAAGTCTGATGAGATATCTGAGGAGTGCTGTGAAAACAAGACGTTGGGTGAGCCTCAGAGCCAGCCCTGAGCCTGCTGGGAGAGGGACTGCCCGTGCCATGAGTGTGCAGTGGCATGGAGAGATGTGAAACTCATTAGATGTGAAACTGGGTTGGCTTATTTTTCCCCACTTGTTTTGCTGGTGGATGCAACAGAAGTTGAAAATCATATTAGAGGGAGGATTGATCAAGTTAGCTGTCTCGGCGAGGTGTCTCCTCTTCACATGTACTTGCCTGCGTCTTCGAAGCATGGGTTTCTGTCGTAAGGGAAGCTGCAGTCAGAGTAGCTGCCACGTTAATCATCGGATGCAGTAAGGCAGAGATGAAGAGGTGACTCACGGGTTTCGGCTCATCTACTTCCTTGCCAGTTGCTATTTTCCATCTCCAGGTTGTTCTGTAGGCTCCCATCCCCCTGGCCCGCTACTTTGCCCATCTTCGGCCTCGCAGCTCGCCTGGTTCTCCCAAACACCCGTTGCACTGCTCTGGCCAAAGGCAGCAGCAGGGGGGATCTATACACTTTTTTTTTTTCAAGAAGCACTCTCATATGGTTTGGTTTCTGCTCATCTTTAGTGTTTAATGCCTGTTGCAAGGGGACTTTTACCGTAGGAAGACAACATTTACATTTTACATCTCACTTCCGTTCTCTCCTTTTAACTGCATCCCTTTACTCCTGTGTTTACGCTGTATTCTGTCCTTGCTTAATAGTGCTCGCTTTAATTATTTAACCATTGCTACGTGGCCTCTGCCACGTTCTCCTCTCCAGCTCGGCGATCTGGAGCCCTTCGCTGGCTCTCGAGAGCGGTCCTGCGTGCCCTGCCCGCAGCTGCCTCCCAAGCGGTGTCAAGTGAAATGTTGGATTCTATTAATCTTTCATTGCAAATGTCATCTTCTTGGGCACTAAGGAAGCAAGAGGTGTGAAGACACATGTTCCAGTTGCAGCCTTAATTCTTAATTACCCAGCAATGATGGGTTTAAGCTAGTTTTATCGTTACCCTTAAATATAGGGTTTTACTCTTAAGATCGTATCTCCAGGCTGTTAATTACTTTTGTTGCTTCTCTCCGAGTTCCTTCCACTGATTGGTATCTTTTGGATAATGCATCCACCGTTATTAATCATGTTCATTACGGCAGTGCCTACAGGCCAACTAATAACTGCCCATTTTGCTGGGTCTTGTGCAAACACGAAGCCCTGAAGAGCCCAAACAGATGATGGAGCCCCGAAAAGGCAGGCCAAATGCTTCAGACTTACGGCCAAACACATTACTGCCAATTAAATGATATTTTGTTTCATAACGCCCGTGAATGCGATAGATGCTTCTCTAGGCATCCAGAAGCCATAGCCACATCAGCTTTCCAGAAGGGGAGATGTTATCGCCTTCACCCTCTGTCACACCTCTCGACTTCCATAGACGCAAATTATGCTGGTTTTTCTAAATGCCAGATTGCCTGGGGAAACCAATTTCAAAGCTGTAGTCTGGTGTTAATTTATGGTGGACCTCAGTGGTGTCTGGGCCACTCCAGCAGCATGCTGAGTTTCCTCTCAAAAGTTATCTGCATGGGGTTATACCATAATTTTGTTAACAGAAGAAGACAACTTTCTCTCTCAAGAAATGCCTGGATTTGTTTTCTGGGTTTCATTTGGAAGGAAATTACCTTTGAAAATGTTTGCTGTAATCACTTGGTGGAAAGTAACAGTTTGTGTGAAGTTACAGGTTCATTAAGGCCCATTTAAAACCTTACGAATTTCATGGGCTGATAAGAGTCGTCTGCTCTTTGGAAGGTGGAGCTGGCCATACCCTTCTGTTCAGGTTAGAAACCTGCTAGGGGAGAACACGGTACCTGTTTCACCTGTGAACAAGGGGTGCCCAAGGCCCTCAACTTCTGGAGATCGCATGAGGATGTGAGACCTATTTCCATGTCATCCCTTGTGCTTCAAGTGCCCTTTTGATTTCCATTAGCCAAGGTATTTAGGTGTCTCCATCCGTCTGTCTCCCAACCCAGTTCTCCCTAGGAAGCTTGGAAGAGGTGAAGAAATAGAAGAATAAGATAGAGGGAATGACTTGAAAAAAAAACCTAACCAAAGTTAACAAACAAACCCCTGCAGACGTTTAAGGGCCTTTTTTGCCTTATTTCATGCTCTTAATATCACCTCATCCTTCTGCCTTGATGTTAGTACCATCCGTTTTAACCCCTGTTGGTAACATCAGAGCAAGGTGCTTTCTCTTTTCTGGAAGCCATTTGGACCTTGGTGAAAAGCTGTCTCAGAGGAGTTATGACACATCTAAGCAGTAGCAAGAGATGGTTTGCAAGCCGAGTTGGAACCTCCTAGAGGTCAGACTGGACTCCAATGCATGGGCATGCTCTTCCAGGCATCCTGCACCTCTGGTGGTGCTCAACCTCCCCAGAGTACTCATCAGAAAAGGTGCTCCATGTTGGACACCCATCATGGATGACAGATAGAGGCATTTTTTCTCCCCTCTGATGCATCTTGGTGCAAATGCCCATGGAGATGTGCTCAGACACGGATTGTTGGGCAGGCATTGCCCAAGGAGCCGTGCAGGAATCCCCCGGGCTGCGGCTAACCCAGTGCACCAGGAAGGACATTCCAGGGTCTTGGCCAAACCACTGTGTTTCTTCCTTGTTAGGTTCAGGGAGTGCTCTTTTCTTTTAGTGCCCAAAACCCAGAAGTGTTTGAAGAGGTCACACTAAGTAGTTTATTTATTTTCAAATCAGTGTTAACTGACTCACAAAGGAAGGATGCTTCGGAGTTTGTGCTGAAAATCCAAGCTGCTGCTCGCTGTGCTCTGCAGAAAGGGGATGGGGAGAGGGAAGGACACACAGAGGCATGAGCTCAGGGCAGATTTAGAGCCTTAACTCGGATTTTTCTTGCTTTGGTGGGTTTAAGCTAGTCTTAGTATTACTTTAAGCATAGCCTTTTGTAGTTCAATTATATTAAAATCACAGAGCTCCCTAGTCCATTCGGCTGCTCGGACTCGGTAAGAATCCATCACTCTTGATCCAGGAAGGATGTTTTGGCATGGTGAGGAATTAAAAGTTGCCTAGATGCTCCCCGGAGCCTTCAAACAAAAAAGAAAATCAAGAGTGCAAACATATTCTGTTAGCACTTCTCTTAGGCGGAGAGTGCTGCCTGGGTTTCTTTCATTAGGGCACGGCAATGGAAATTGTGGAGCCTGTCGACACTTCACAGACTGGAACAATAAAAACAAACAAACAATCAAATCCTCTTTCCTTTAGAGATTTTTGGGCTACACAAAAGCAATAAAGGGAGGAAATGAGGAATTTGAAAGTGAGGAATAGACTTTTCTACCTCATGGCTGGGTGTTAAATTCCTTGGGATGGCATGTAAGCAGTGCACCAGGCTCGTTTAGATGTTGAAATCGGAAGGTGGTTGGGTGGGAGATCCCTTGGTCAGTGCTTTAGGCTGACCCTTGGGGTTTGCTCAGGAACGACCGGGCTTTTCATGCTGTGGCCACCCCCAGGTCTGGGGTTCGCTCCCGTACACCCCACGCCGCTGTGTCCATCTGCTGAAGTGAACTCAGAAATCACATTTTTCTTTCCAAGGCTGTGTGCTGAGAGCGATTCAGTGAAACACGATGCGATCACTTATTATTCCTTTCTCTTCTTTTCCTGTATATTTTATGGTAAAACAAGCAGTGCAGCCACTCAGATGGGACTCCATGAAGAACCTCAGCAAAAGGGAGCCTTGCACTGGAATGGGAACACATTATAGTTGGGTTTTATTCCTCTAAGACTCAACTGTAGACCCCTGAGCTCATCCTCAGCTCATGGTCCATCCACCCTGGAGCAGGTTGCTGTTACTTCAGGCTTCTGCCATGAGGCATGAACAGCAGGAGCTGGCCCGTGCTGGTGGGAGGAGAGATCTCCCCGCTGTGCCCTCTAATTGCAGGAGGCTGTGAGAGTCATCCGACCGGCGAAACAGACACCGCTGGAGTTAGAAGGAGCACTTTCACCTTTAACCTGCTGATTGAGGCAGGATTGATGGGGAATAGAGAGGGCCAGAGGTGGTTGCCCTTCACCTCAACATCCCCGCCTGTGAAACCGAATCCGCTCTGGTGATCTGTGCATGCGTGGAAGCTGTCACTCTTGAGCTGGTGAGGAAGAGCTCATAAAGAAGCCTTTATGGAGCTGCCTTTCACGACATCCTAGCTTCACCTTGTGCAATATGGGGTTTTTCTTACCCCCAAGAGCTCCTGTTGCTGCTGTGAAAGTGAAGAGTTGCTCAGCTCAGCTGCTGGGTCTCCCTGGAAGGCATCAGCTGAACCTCGGTGGGTGGTCAAGTCGCTTTTGCAGAGCAGTCTTGTCTTTGAAGCTGTAGGGAAATAGTATCTCGATGCATCCATGTAATTCTTCTCCTTGGGATCTTTCAAATGCAGCTGGATCACTGGGTTGTCATTTCACAGCAAGGAAACTTTAGCTCTTGGAAAGCCTGTTGTGATCTTTTGACTGTCAAGCAGTCAGCTTTCTGAAATAACACATGCAAGTCAAGAAGTCACCAGCGGCGTGATGAACATCTGGGGAAAGTACACAAGACAGGACCACTGGTGCTTTTATCCATCAGGGTGACTTCAGTCGCAAGGCGGTTGTTTGAGAAGCCTCCGGTGCTCCGTATCCGTCAGGAATGAGCTGTTAATTCCTCTTAGTCAACGGCTCCCAGAGCAGTCTGTTGTCAGACTCTCTCATTGATTTTTTCCATTTGATTTAAAGAGTACACATATTGACTCGCATTTATGTAGTGGCGTACACGCGGATTGAGAGGTTAATAAACGAGATAATGTTTGTGAGGAAGGGAGGTGACTCTGATCTGTAAGAGCCCTATGAAGGAGAGGACAGAGGAGAGGAAACTTGACCTCTTCATGCTTCAAGCTGAAGCAGCGGAGAGCAGGTTCAGGAATGACAGCGGTACCAGAGCTTTGGAAGAAACCAGCAGAGAGGAGATGTGCCCTCCAAATAAGCTGAGAGTTGGGATCTCGGGATTGTGTTTTAAGATGACTTTAATATTGTATTTCAGCCAACGATTCCCTTGTGAAGCTCCATCACTTGAAGTTAATGTCCTGCGCATCCTGCTCAAAAGCATCGATCCTTGGCCGTTGTCATTTTTATTGATGAGTTGACAGCAAGGTGGCACTATATAGCAAGGAACGTTACAGTATGATTTATTTCAACTTTTCTGTTAGTCCCCTGTCCCCCCATCCCATGATAAAAATAGTCATTTGCATTCCTGTAGGTTCTGATTCCAGGGCACGTGTCTTTCTTTATAAAAACAGCGCAGTAGTTGTTGCTGTTAGATGTGTAAATGGGTGATTTTCTAGGCTGGTTCTATCAGGAAAGTTTGCAGATTGATCTGGTGAGAGTGGGAAGTTTTGTGTTCTTGCTCTGATTCAGTGCTTCAGTATTTAAGAGGAGTTTTCCTCTAGAATGGGAGGGGAGTGGTAGAGGTGTCTCAATGTGGATGTCTACTGCTGTCCTAGAAGCCCAGAGGTATCCTAGATGTCCACAAAAGACAGGTAGATAGGACACAGGCAGTCAAGAGACTTGGGCCTTGCTGGACTAGCAGCTGGTGGATGCCCTTAGGTGCCTAAAATGGCACCGTATCCCTCTGGTTAGGACCTGAACTTTGCGTGCCTGATGGTTGGTTTATTAGATGTATGTTACCATCCGCTGTAGTGATGAAATCGAGCTTTGAGGTAACGGCCCTGCTACTAGTATAAGTAATGGAAGAGGAGGTGGGTTTTGTTCTAGCCCATGGGTCATGTTCCAGGGGTATGTGCTAATGCAGTTTCAGTTTCTATCCTTAAACACACCTATGCAATTTCAGGGAGACGGGATTTGGGAACATGGTCTCCAAAAGGCAGATCTTTTGGAGGACGAGAGTAAACGGCCTCAAGTTTTACCAGAGGAGGTTTAGATTGCATAGTAGGAGAAATTTCTTCACCAAGAGGGTTGTCAAGCACTGGAACAGGCTGCCCAGGGAAGTGGTTGAGTCACCATCCCTGGAGGTATTTAAGAGACGGGTAGACATGACGTTTAGGGACATGGTTTAGTGGTAGACCTGGTAATGTTAGGTTAACGGTTGGACTCGATGATCTTAAAGGTCTTTTCCAAGCTAAAGATTCTATGGTTCTTCACGCCCAGTGTTGAAGTGAACAAACCAGAAATACCCTCTGTTGACTTTCTAGCTTTCATCTGACTTTGCATTCCTGCCCATTAGTAAAACAAACACTTAATCCTAGGAGCGCAACAAAACTTCACCAAAGCATCAGAGATTTCACAAGCATTAGAACTACCATGAGCAATTTTGATTAAATATTAGAATAAGTACCCTTATGATTGCCTATGTGATACATATCCAAGACATTGTGTGACATCCAGGATGGTATGTGAGATCAGCAGAGTGCTAAGAGGGCTCTGCGTGCTGCGATACATAGGGAGGAAGAGAGCAATTAGGCTAATGGTCTTTAATTGATAAAGATTGCGGTGGTCTGACCACCAGCGCAGAGGAGTGGCAATTTTCTGCTGTGGGGCTTGTTGGAGGATCTGGCTGAAGGTGAAACTGGTCTAACACACAGATTTTGCACCTGGACCTAAGAGCAGGTAGGAAGATGGAACAAGGTGAGGACAAGTTCTTTCTGGACCAGGAGGACCTCCTGAACTTTCAGGACTGTCCTGGCAATGGAGAGGAGACTAGGCGAGGGTGAGAGGAACAGTAGTGTGTGTGGCAGTGGAAGTGGTTCAGTGGAGGTTAAGCAGTGGAAGAACCATGAAGTCTTCTCCTCCACCTCCCACTCCCCTTGAATTGCTAATGGCAAGATGCGAACGCCTTTCAGACCACGTACCTACAAAGCCTTCTCCAGGAGGCCCTTCCAATGCACACAGAGAGGGTGGCTGGTGCCCCTCTTGTCAAAAACCCATGTGTTTTTTAATGGTTTTGAACCTCTGACTTCCTCACCGAAAAGCAGAAACGTCTGACTGCTTCCCGTAGGGGTAAGGAGTTGGGGTGGTTTCCACCGTGGGTTAGGTCTTCCTGTGCTTGCAGGCAGGTTAAGCCCAAAAATGGAGGAAGAGTGGTGGGGGAAAGGGAGGCATATGACTCCGGACAGTGTTTATTATATTTAACTGTAATCTGTTCATTTAGCACCTGTTATTACTGGATGCTTTAACGCGTTCCTAGGCACGGTGTCTGCGTCGGTGGGGCTGTTTCGAGATGCCAGGCAGGTTTCTGTGGCAAAGACCCATCACCAGCTTACGGTGTGTTTTCACACGGTTCTCTTGGATAATCCCTCGCTCTTTCTAATAAATCTAACAAGCCACATGAAGTGCAGCATTTATTCAGGTCATGTGCTCATGCATATTAATCTCTCCAGCCGGCTTCTCCTTCATTCATTTAAATTCTCCTTCTCTATCAGGCCCCGCCGAAGGCAGTGCCCTGGGGGACGTATTTTCGTGTAACAGCTAGCTGGCGTCAAGTCTCGCGGATCGATACTGTGCATGCTTTCAGTGTTTAAATTACCGCCATGGTCTGTTGGTCTTGGCTTAGGCAAAAGAATCCCGGTGATGAAATGACACTCGATCTGGAGTTTGCCGGGTAGTGTAAACAAGCACATTAGTTGGACCGGATAGGCACAATAATTGCAGAGCGAGGCTGTTGCTTGAATGGATCCATTAAAGTCGGCTTCAGGGAGCTGCATCATCCTTTTAGCGTGTTGCTAAAGAAAGGACCGACAAAATAGCCATGGCTGGAAGGTCTTGATGCAGAACACGAAGCACCAAATCTATTTGTAACTCTTCGTGGCTGAGCTTGTGCCGCTCGCTCGGTGTAATTCGGGATGTCGGATCCCTTAGGGATCCGCTTCTTTTGTGCTTTGTGTTGTAGGAGAGCTGTGGTTGAACGGGGTTACGTAGCTGTGGCTATCGGACAACCACACGCTGCAGAAAATGGGTGGAGTTTTATGTCCTCCTATTCCAGGGTTCAAGTCCCGCGGAGATCCCATCGGAGAGGAGAAGCATCTACCTTCTCCCTTCTCCAAAGTGGTTTTACTTTGCTGAGGGCCAGGTGAACTTTTTCCTTGCTTTATGAATTTTCATGCTTTGGGGCCAAGCAAGTGCCAGAAATAACGCAATACGGAAGGGAGGTCCCTGGAAAAAGCAGTGCATGGCATGAATTTGGAAGGGTCTGCCAGAGGAGTGACGCGGAAATCCTGGTGTTTGCTCCCTGATACCCACTCACACTGGTTGGGAAACAGCTCTGTCTTGGGGAAGAAGGTTTTCAGGAGATGTTTGAGTTATGTTGACTGAAGTTTGAGAATTCAGCTGTAAGAATATATTCACAATTTAAGAGCTGTGGACCAGCTCTTAAAATAAATAAATAAATATCACAGAATCCCAGAGTGGCAGGGACTGACAGGGCCCTCCGGAGCTCCCCCAGTGCCACCCCCCTGCCCAAGCAGGCTCACCCAGAGCAGGGGGCACAGGACAGCGGCCAGGCGGGGGTTGAAGATCTCCAGAGAAGGAGACTCCACAGCCCCCCTGGGCAGCCTGGGCCAGGGCTCGGGCACCCTCAGAGTCAACAAGTTCTTCCTCCTGTTCACCTGGAACCTCTTCTGCTTCAGTTTGTGCCCATGGCCCCTTGTCCTGCACTGGGCACCACAGGGAAGAGTCTGGCTCCGTCCTCGTGACCCCCACCCTTGAGATATTTGTAGGTGTTGATGAGATCCCCTCTCAGCCTTCTCTTCTCCAGGCTGAACAAGCCCAGCTCCCTCAGCCTTTCCTCATAGGAGAGATGCTGCAGTCCCCTCATTGTCTTTGTTGCCCTCCTCTGGACCCTCTCCAGGAGTTCCTCATCTTTCTTGGACTGGGGAGCCCAGAACTGGACGCAGTTCTCCGTGTGGGGTCTCACCAGGGCAGAGTAGAGGGGGAGGAGAACCTCCCTCGCGCTGTAATACTGTAATACTAGATGTTACTGGTGCAACTTTGTTGACCCATCTTGTCCTTAGTGGGCAATCTGCTGGGATGGTGACGGTTGGATTCTGTGCATCACCAAGAGCCTTCATTTTGCTTGAGCAAATTCTGAGTTCATGAAATCGGGTAATTTAGCTCTGTGACTCGGTTCTTGCAGGTTTTGATTCATCGCTCAGCTCTGGTGGTCGGCCAGTCTAAGGTTGGGCCATGGCTTGGGTTGATCAGACATAGAGGTTGCAGAGCTTTCGGTTCTAGTGTGTAGTTGGGAGTCTTGTGTCATTTGGGCTGAGACCTCTTGTGAGCAACAGATTTGTTTAACTTCTGTGATTATTTTTTTTTGTAGCTTCCCACGAACTGTCTGGTTCTGTCTCCCCCGGTGGGTGCTGGGCTGGGTGGGGCTGGGAGTTCCTGGCGTTGGAAGTTCAGGTTGTCCTGGGTGGATGCATGTGTCTTTGAATTTTATTTAAAGCGTGTATGTTTTGAGCATGGGCTGGAACACCCTGAAACGCCGAATATAATAATAATAATAAAAAAAAAAAAGGTCTGGCTTTTGTATTACGTGGTGTCAGCCAGCCAGCCGGTGAAGGAACCGTAGGTGTGTTCCACACCGAAACTCACTTGGCATCTCCCCATCCTCCTGTTCACAGCACTCACATCTGCCCAAGTGGAAGAGTAAATACTCCTCCGATCTAATCACATTAAATGTTCCAGAGTGTAATACCTTAATTTGGTTGCTGACATGAGGGCTGATGGGGAAATGATGTGGTAATCAGGAATGACAGGGATGGTAGATAGGAATCTTTTGTTTCGAAGATTAAGCGAACCTGAGTAGATAGTCTTGTCGGGTGTGCCCGGTAACCAGAAATAGTCCTCACATGCTGACTCAGAGCACAAAGCCACTCAGGAAAGTTGAGTCTTTCTGCAAATGGCTTGACTTGTTCTCATCTGAACCTGTTGTCGGCCTCTGGAAGATCCAGTCCGAGGTCAGAGCCACCTATGGTTGGACTCGATGATCTTAAAGGTCTTTTCCCAACCTAAACGATTCTATGATTCTACGTGGTACTAAGTTGTTGTGAGAACACTAGAAAGAAAAAAAGCAACAAGAAAATATAGTGCATCTATGTAAAAATATAGACAATATAGTGAAGCATCCAAAGTCTGTTACTGCTCTGCTCCTATTAATGTTTAAAATCTGGAGGGGGGAGGGAATCCTCCCTGGAATGCACACCCTATGCAAAATTGCTTTTCAGAAGTGTTTGGAAACGATCGCTTCTGCAGGAGTAGGAGCTCATCTGAACAGCCAGTTCTGTCCTTGCGCCGTGCATTCCAGGATGCCAGAGGAAAATAGCAGGCTGGAATTTGCTTCATGTTTGAGGTTAGTTTGAAAGGAGGCCGGTGCTTTTATTGAGGGTGCTTTTATAGAGCAGCTCTCAGTGGAAACAGTTTGTCTTTTATATTTTTAGGTTAAGGGATTTCTTTAAGGTCAACCTGAGTTCACACAGTTTTCTCTTCTGCCTTGATGGAGGTAGGCGTTATTCTTTGAAATGGCTGGGGTCCAGACTTGCTGTAGAACCTCTTGGGCACCTTATTCTCCAGGACTGTGGAAGCAGGTTGATGAAATGAATGTGCCCATGCCATCTCCCAGCTTGTGGAAAAATGCTGCTTCCATTTTATCCCCTCGAGCGGGTAGAAGTTTTCCATGAGCATCCCCTGGCATCCCAGGCTCTCGTTGCCTCGAAGGGGAGCATTGCTCATGGCCTTCATTGCAGATTCTATCATTTTGGGGCATTTAATTATCCATCTGCCTTTCAGCCACTCGCAGCTTTCTCCAAAGGGCTCTTAATAGAAGGCAGAGGAACCCTCCAGTACCATACTTTTCCTATAGATTATCCTTTAATATATAAGATGAGAATATTCTGCTCTCATAGAGAGGTAGTACCGCTTGTGTGGGGCTGTATGGATGAATGTAGATGAAGTTACAAAGTTTTCCAAGAGGAAAAGGTGATGTAATGGACTGTGGAAATAATATTTTTTTATTCTTTCTCTCATCTGATCACACTTACGATATAAATAGTGGAAAAAGGCACAAACCCATTGAAATGTAAACCACCCTGGCAAAGCTCCCCCATCGCTGCCTGCTGGGTTCAGGCAGCGAGCAGCGTCCATCGGTAGTTTCCAGCACATTAGCAGCTACGTGTGGAGCCATCTGTCATGGCTTGGAGGTGTCGAACTGATTCAGCAGTTCATTAGGTAAGGCTGGAAGGAAAAAATAGCCTAGAAAATCAGCATATAGGCAGGAGAAGGGGGGACTGAAGAGCTGGAGGAAGCACGGTCCGTGCAGTGCTGTAATTTACCGAGTCATTTGCCATCGCGCCCCATCGCTGAGTCAGGACAGTTCATTTACCAACACTGCAAGGAGATTTGGAGTTAGCCCCAGTAGGTTAAGGCATGGTCAACAGGAGCACCAGTGCTTCATTGGGTGGTACGTGTCCTCTCCAAACCACCCTCAGACACATCCCAGCACCATGCCTGGGAGGTACTGCCCCGGTGGACTCCTCTCCACTTGGATTAAGTTCAAATGAGAGCTCCAGACAATGGTGTGTGCTGGTTTCAGAGCTGCCTTTGAGTTTTAAATGATTCATTCAAACAAAGTTGCTCACCAGCAGGATGACTTGAAGGAACAAACATCTGCTTTGGTGTGTCTGCAAGGCAGGTCTGCCTATGGGAACCTGCGTTCAACCACGACCCTCTAGAGATGTTTGCATAAAGTGTTTCTGAGCCTGAGCTGTTGGCTGTCCATGGCCACATACAGAACAGCAGGATTTCACTGGTTTACTTCTTCCAGCATCCTTATCCTGGCTGGTGTGAAGGATCTGGCCTTTATCTTTCTGCCTTTTCATTCCCTATTGGAAGTTGGGCATTGCCTTGGTGATCATGGGTACAGTTGGCCAAGCAGCTCCAAGCACCATATACAGGACATTGTTTTTAAGGCAATTGAAGCTCTGTCTTCATCTTCTTGCCATGTTGTTAAACCCTTTTAAAGTAAGTCCAACACTGGATGATGCGAGCTTTTTGTTTCTATCTGGTGCTTGCATTGTCTTAATGGATTTCTTCTCTTCTGGTATGTTCAGAGACCAACTTCTGTATCTTCACAGGTTGCATTGCCACAGTGACTGTAGAGGTAGCAATGTGAACTGGGAATGTTTTGGTTTCATTTTCTCATTTCTCCTCTTCAGCCTGTCTATTTGTAGGTCTGCGTCTCTGCTCTGATGCTTTGCTTAACACTGTGCTGCATTCAAGAACCCAACAGTTTGCTTGAAGGGAAACCTCGTGCCCTGCAGTTACACCGAGATTTGAGATGTCCTTGTTTGACTCAGATTATTGACCAACACTGTATTAGAATCATAGAATCATAGAATGTTTTGGGTTGGAAGGGACCCCCAGAGATCATCTAGTCCAACCCCCCTGCAGGAGCAGGGACACCTTGAACCACATCAGGTTCCTCAGAGCCCTGTCCAACCTGGTCTTGGATATTCCCAGGGATGGGGCCTCCACCACCTCTCTGGGCAACCTGTTCCAGTGTTTTACCACCCTCATTGTAAAGAATTTCTTCCTCAGATCCAGTCTAAACCTGCCCTGCTTCAGTTTAAAGCCATCCCCCCTCGTCCTGTCCCAGCTGGCCCTGCAAAAAGCTTGTCCCCCCCTTTCCTCTGGGCCCCCTTGAAGCCCTGACGGCCGCACTCAGCTCTGCCCGCAGCCTCCTCTGCTCCAGGCTGAACACCCCCAACTCTCCCAGCCTGGCCCCATAGCAGAGGGGCTCCAGCCCTCGGTGCATTTTTGTAGCCCTCCTCTGGAGGCTATTGACTGTCTTTATTTCTAAATGCGCATCACACAGATGCGGTAGCTCCCAATTTACTGTGTTTGGTTTTGAACGTGAGAGTTCGATCAGGGAATACCTTCCTGTGCATTTGGAAACTGCAGAGCAAGTCCAACCAGTGTAAAATGTATGGGAATAATGGCAATTACGGCTTTCTGTAAGCAACCTGCAGACCTGATCCCCAAGCAAGATATGGATAAGGCAGGGGAAGGAGATTCCTGCATGGGTTTTTTTTCTTGACACCTCAGTTCAGGTGAAGAGCAGGGGAAACTCTGATTTCTCCTGCCCCCCTGGGGTGCGGGGATTCCCACCCGTCCCAGCTGGAGCACAGGGCTCAGGGCATTGGGACGTTCACGTTCCAGGTCTGCATGGAGCAGTGCGGTGAGTTAATGCTGGAGTCTGGCCTGGAATTAAAGCTTTGGGGTTGCTGATGTCCCATTAAAGACCAATTTGAAGGACATATGCAAAGAGTTTGCACAACTATTCCACAAGGCAAAACTGTTTAGATAACAGCGCCAAGGTTGGAAAGCTCATTTTTATTTTTATATTGAATCTGTTTGCAGAGTTTACATAATTTGGTGTGGTTTTCCCTTGAATAAGCACTTTAATACTCTTCTAATCAGAATCGAAGACCTCCTCTGGTGGTGGAAGGTACATGAGCCCCCCAGCAAGGGCACGGCAGCCCCAAGCCAGAGTACCACGTTCCCTATTACCTTTTTTTGTGTGAAACAGATGGAAATGCAGGTTTCTTCAGAAATTTATTTGGGAATGCATTCCTGAAGGTGTTCTCACCTTCAGCGTTCTCACCATCGGTGTTCTGGGGGAAGCCTGGACATGGTGATAGCAAGCAAGATTGATGGTAGACCGATTCTTTCCTTAAAGGTGGAGAGCTTGAATAGACTACCAGTTGGATGTTGCCAATGGCAAGTTTGATGGAGCCTTGGGCAGGATCTGGCCCTTATAGAGTAATTAAATTAAATAGAACTAATAAAATGACTTCTCACAGCTATGTTTAGCTACGCTTAATGGGAAAGTTGTACCAGTTGGGAGCACTGGTACATTCTCTTCATTCTTGGCAGCCTCTGTTCCCTTTCTGCCTGTGAGCATATTTACCTGGATATTTACATATTTGCTTTCGGTTTGTCTTTTTTATCACTTTCTTGCCCATACAGATCTCCTTCCCTTACTCTGTCCTTCTCATACCCATCTTGTACCCTCCCATTTGTAATCCTTGGTGTTTCCTGAAAAACAGTAAGGAAACAGATTCAGACATTCAACGAGCTATCTTAAGGTGGGTTATTTAAAATGATTCTTATCTCTTTGGAAAAAAAAAATAAATTCCAGAGCATGACCATGTAGCGCAGAGGAGTATTGGAAAGGGGCCCCTGGGCATCTCTGCCCCAGTCTCCTGTCCAGAGTAGGGCTCATGCCAAAGGTAGACCAGGTTGCTCAAGACCTTGTCCAGAGACTTCCCAACCTCTTTGGACCCTGTTCCCACTTCTCTCTGGGAACTGCTCAGTGTTTTCCTTGTATGCCATGGTGATTTCTCCTGTTGCAACCCGTGCCTCTTGTCCTTTTGCTGGTTGCCTCGAGAAGGCTCTGGTTCTTTTCTCTCTGCCTTTTTGGTCGGTAGGTACCAAAAATCTTGACCTCATAACCCTCAGCTTTTAGTTTGGCACCAGTGTAGTCTTGAAAATATAAGTGCATTTCTTATTTTTTTTTTTCCCCTTAAATGAAACTAGTATAAAACTGAAAGAATTTGAGAATTAGCTTTTGGGAGGTAACCATCCTCCCATATGTCTCAGAAGAATGGGACTCATCTGCCCTTCTCTTTCTGGGTCATTTTGAGGGTTATCATTGGCTTTAATTTAAAAAGATTTGGGAAAACGTTGCAGCCCTGCTGGCTGGCCAAGCTTTTCCTTCTTGGGCTGAGCATTGCTGTGTTTCAGGATGAACGTCCACCCGGTTTACAGGTCCAAACCCCTTGAATAGTAAATTATCAGCGTTTCCAATAATTACCTCTTTAAAGTAGAGACTGCCCATCTCCCGGCATCCCATCGCTCCTCTTCCCCTGAGGTTCCCAAAACTCTGAACTCAGCCCCAGCAGCCCCACTGGGATGGGAACTGAATCATGGCGCAGGAAAGTCCCGCTCTTCGAGTCACAGGAGTCGTTCACACAAGCGAAGCGCTGGCCCAAAGGCTTTGCCAAAGCCACTAATAGGATCCAGGTTTCTTGGGTCGGGGATGCAGTCGGCAGGGACCAGCGCAGAGCGGTGCGCCGGGGCGGCAGCTCCGCACCCCACGCTGGCCGTTGTCTTGGCCAGAGTCCCCGGGCCTCAGTTTCCTCCTCTCTTCCATGAAAAGCTCTGATATATTTGGATATTGAGAAAAAGCCAAGTAGTAATGGGAAAAAAATAAGGTTTTTTTTTTTCCTTTTCTCGCAGGCAAACTGTCTTCCTGCGAACTCCTATGGGACCTGAAGCTCCTCTTTCACAACATACTTTAAAATTTAGGGTGCAAGAGGGTCACTTTAGCTGTTCATGGTCAACAACTAACAGTCAGTCTTGCCCCAGAAGTACGATAGGTGGTTTGCAAAGAGTAGCAAGGACACAATTATTGCTCCTGTCATCCTCGTCTAAATGGAAAACACGCAGACGGTGGCTGGAGCTGACAACGAGCTGAGAGATAGACCCCGAAACTCAGCACAGATCTCGTTAATGCCGTCACTTTTATTTGGCTTTTTATTCATGTGTCTTCTACTGTCTTTTCGAGCAGCGTCTTGTGCAGGTTATTGAAACCGTTTGTGGCAAGTGCTGTAACGGAGGAGCCGGCTGCAACCGGCATTATGGAAACTTGTCCCAACACTCAAGTACAGCTGACTCCGGCTCCCTCTTCTCCAAAGTCCCAGGAGCTCTGTGTGTGGATGTTACAGACTGCAGCAGCTCTAATAACCTGCAAATGAGGTTTAGTTTTTAAAGTAGATTATGCTAAGAGGATTATTTTTTTTTTTTTTTTTTTTTTGATAAATGATAGGGTTGCAATTGGATCTTTTGATGAAGTCAGCTTTTTGGGGGGTGGAGAAGTATTTGGATACAGCAACCTGGCTCTTGCATGGGAGCTTAAATCTGTCTTCCATCAATGAGGCTGGAAAGACCATGTGTGTGATGGCATTTAGTTTCTGGAGGATGTTTGTCCATGCTGTAGGAGCAGCTGCTGCCCATAGAAAGGCTCCTGGTGAGCTCAGAGCCCTGAGCTACCTCTCAGGGTGCTGCTCTGCCCTGGGATCTCTGGGTCTGCTGCAGCCTTTCACAGTCCAGACACGATGGCCCAGCACCCTGTCCAGCTGAGGCTTGAAGGTGCCCAATGTGGCGGAGTCAACCCCTCCCCTGGGGAGATCATTCCAACGGTTGACTGCTCTCATGGTGAAAAATTTCCCTCTTGTGTCCAGTCGGGCTCTCCCCAAGAGCAACTTGTGTCCATTCCCCCTTGTCCTCTCTATGGGATTCCTTGTGACAAGGGAGTCTCCATCTTGCTTGTAGCCACCCCCTAGTTACTGGGACGTGGTGATGAGATCCCCTCTGAGCCTCCTTTGCTCCAGGCTGAACAAACCCAGCTCTCCCAGGCCATCCCCATAAGGCTGAGAGAGGCTTCCCAGCCCTTGGATCACGTTGGTGGCCCTGCTCTGGGCCCCTCCAGCCTGCCCACAGCTTTTTTGTACAGCGGGGACCAGAACTGGGCACAGGATTCCAGGTGTGGCCTCACCAGCACTGAGTACTGTGCTCTTGCCTAGAAAGGTTGGACTGGATGATCCTTGAGGTCCCTTCCAACCTAGGATTCTATGACTCTATGATTCTATGATCCCTGAGAACTGAGTCCTTGGAGCAGGACGAGCTGCACGGAGAGCTGGAGACACCGAGCACCCACCAGCCAGCAGCGTAAGGGGAAAAGCTGGGTCTGGGAGGCCACAAGGCTCCCAGCATCCTCCCACCACTGCTCCCGTGCACGGCTCACTTGAAAACGAGATGTCAAGTTTCTGCACTCGCTGCCAACCACCCTTCCTTTGGCTTTAAAATAAAACGAGCAACCTCACAGTAGCGTGGTGTTTTTAAAAGTAAAGGGCAGCGTAACCGGGCTGCCTTCCAGATAAATGAACAACCTTGGAAATTATATGTTGAAAACACATGAAAAATGGTTGATGGGTTGGAGTATTTGTTTTGAAGATAATGTATCCCACACCGCATCCTCTCGCTTTACTCGGGTTTTGCTCTCCTGTGGCTCTAGCAATGAGGAGCTTTACTGTGCTTGCAAAATTTATATAACGCACACATTCATCCTCCCATGGGCTAGAGCCTTTCACAACGTGTTTTGGTCAGGTTTACAGTTGTTACAGTGACATAATAAAATTTGTCAAGACCATATTAAATTATGTTTTCCCCGTCGCCTTTTGCCCTGTGAAGGTGCGAACAGCGTCTCTGCAGAGAGATGACATCGAGAGCAGTTTCCTTCTGGTAGAAATGGTCCTGAAGCTTCAACTTGCTTCAACAGTGTCTTAAAGAGTCTGGTAGCATGTTAAAATCCAGCTCGTTTACTCTGATCTTTAAAGTTGCAAGCTTTTGCCTTAAAAGTAAATGAATAGAAGTAGGCTTGCATCATTCTTTGCTTTTGGTGGCCTTGATGCCCTTGGTTTCCCCTGGCTTCAACACGCAGGGACCTCCAACCTGAGTCATGAACGTGTTTTCAAAGGCATGGGTGCTAATGCGAGCTGCGCGAACTGCTTTGTGCGTGTCTTTCCCGTGTAATTACTGAAAAAAAGGCTTAAAAAAGAAGCACGGCAGAAGCAGAGAATGTGAATTTGCTGCATTGCGTGGCAGTGGAGAAAGCTCTAGGTCTTGCCTGCCGGCTGGGAGTCTCGGCGGTGCTCTGCCAACACCTCTTAGCTCGACCGCGTCTCTAAGGGGGTTAAATACGTACACCTTCACTTAAGCCATCCAGTTGTACAATCGAACGACATTCCCAGGGGATCAAAGCTATGTATCATCAATTCTGTTTCAGCAAAGACGGTTTTACTTGACACCTAATCAAATGATATTTACTTGCTGCTGCTCAGACTCCGAACTGTCATCTCATAGTTGTGTGATTTTTCATGAGCGCGGTGCCAGTAGAGTTGAGGAGACTGTGGTTTGGTTATAGCTTTAGGCTAAACTAAGCCAGATGTTATGGCCTTTATTTGAAGTCATTAGTTCTCCGCTAGTCGGTCCGCACACATTCCTTTCATTGCTGGAGCGCTTTGTTTTTCTGAGAATATCGCCTTTTGCAGGGAATCCTGGTCATTGTTAATAAATTACTTCTGGACATTTCAGGAAAAATTAAGTAAAGATGTAATTTACAGAAAACAAACAACATGCTGGCTTCATTCCCACAGTGGATAAAGAGCCAGGAGACCCACAGCCACCCCAGAACATGCAGCAGATCCAAAGAGAAGAAATATTGGAGGAACCTTCTTCAACCTTGTTTCCAAGAGTTCGTTCCAGGGGTAGTTGGAAGAAGGAAAGATGGGAATTTCCACGGATAGTTTTGGGAGTTGGGAGGCTCTAGGTTTGGCTTTGCCAATAGATCTCGGTGATACTGGGCAACTCGTGTCCTTGACTCTTCCACAGCTGTCAGATGGGCGTAGTCTACCTAACATGGGACTTGAGGCTTTATTCAAGTTCATAAGTTGGTTTCCAGTTTGTGGGAAAAAAGCAATAGAGAACTCCACAGCCCCGTACAATGACAGTAAAAGACCATAATGAGGCCAGTCATTGGCAACCACTAGATTTTAATTTCATAGCAAATATAAAAATGTTAAGAAATGGGGGGGAGGTCTCCTGTGAGCAAAGAACTGCAAGCTTCACTGGTGCTCCAAACCTGCAATAATTGCTTAAGAAAATTGCTTAAGCAGCTCAATGTTTTCTTTCATAGGAGCTACGCTTCTGACCTTGAAAATCCAAAGCATGAAGTGTGTTCATCAGTTCTTACTGTCCCTATTATTATTTTTATTATTATTATTGTTATTATTATCTTATGCTGCACTTTGAGCTGTCTCTGAAAAGCAAAGCTGTTTCCTGAGCTGCTCCCCTCTTGGCCTCTGAATTTTGTTGGAGATGTAATGAGTTAAAAATGGCTGCGTTTTCATGTGCCTTTAGTTTGGTTTAGGGCTGCAGTTCTCAGAAGTTGGTTTTAATCGTTGAATAATCTCCATGACATTCGTGATGAGTGACAATGCAATTACAGCCGTGGAACTGCACCACTAAGGAATTTGGATGCAGAAGTTACCTGCGTTTCCCACAGCTGAAACCTTACCTCATTTAACCAGTATTTGGTTGTCTGGTTAAGGTTAAGCCAAGACGAAAAAGTTGAGCAACAGTTCTGGTTTGAGCAAAACGGGTGGATGAAGCGAAGGCTGGAATTTGCGGCAGGTCGGTTGCTTCTTCCATATGGTCCAACCAAGCACCGGGACATCCCTGTTTCGAATTAGCTTTTCCAAATAAGTGGCACCCTACGACGCCAGCCGTGTAATCCATAACCCTAGCCTATGCCACATGTGTCCGTGGTAGAACGGTTGCATCAGTTCCTTCTTTTAAATTGGCCAAGATACATTTTTGCCTGCAAAAGCAATGGGTTCCCAGCGGTTTAAAACATCTTTCTGGGGTAGGTTTGTTATGCTCGGTGAAGACTGCAGCTGCTTGGCTGGCCATAGGCTGAGTCGGTGGTGGAAGCACTCCATCAAACAAGCTCAGAGTCAAGGATTTACTCCCATGCAGTAAAATCCTAAGGACCACTAAGCTGGGTTTAAGCACCGAAAAGATATACGAGCCTTGTCCTCCAGTGAGATGAGAGTTACTCCCAGTGATAAACTTTGCCTGGTAGGGTACAGAATTTGCAAAGTAATTAGAAGTATTTCTCTCGCAGCTTTCATTCAGAACTGTCTCAGATCATTAAAAGCACAAATTAAACTTCCCGACAGCCCTAGCTAAGAGGGAGGGGAAGCATTGCGCTGGTTTTACAGTCTAGGAGCTCACATGGAGATGCCGTTGTAGGGCAGCAGAGCTCCCCAGTCTCAATTCCCACCACCCAGCTCTTGGTCCAGGCTGGCACGCTGCTCTTTGCAACTACACTTTGCAAATATAAATGGCGTTTGCATGCTAGAAGTGGTGCAAATTAAGGTTTCTCTTTACCTGAAAGGATGGCTAAAGCCATTCCTGAATCCCAGGCGTGGTTTCAAGCTTGGGCGTACGGCTGCAGCGTTTGCCCGGCTCGGATGTTGGACGTGGATTTAGGTCCTGGAGCTGAGGTGTGAGGCCATGCTTTGTTGGCAGGCTGGAGCTGTAACCTGATTAATCTGAACAGGTAAAAAGTAACGCGATCCATCAGCAGCACAACTGGCGGTGCAGCCTGGCGAGTAGTGAATTTTTCATCAGGGGGGCCCTTAGAGAGGAGGTGTACGTTACCGAGGGTGGTAGAAAGAAGAGAAACTTAGCCAGGCTTTCATCCGGAGGGATATTGCCTAACCAGCAAGGAATCCTTTCATCAATAAATTATGAGAAGAATGGGAAAGTTCGAAAGATCAGCCTGTTAATGTGCTCTCATCCGGCAAATTTAAGGAACATTATAGTTTGGCCTGGGATGCCTTGCAGGAATCGAGAGGTGATAGCATGCAGTGGCGCAGACCGAGGAAGGTGAGACCCCGTTGCGTGTGTTGGAGCTGGGACGGGCACCGAGCATCCGTCAGCAGAGAGGAGCGGAGGCAAATGTGCTGTGACCGCTAAGCCCTGGTATTGAATAACGGGAGGAAAAACCAAGCAGGCGCCCTTTTGTTCCCCCACCTGGCTGCTGTCCATGCCACAGATCCTCCCTTGGAAGGGTGGCCGTGGTGGAGCAGACATCTGGTCGGCTTTCTGACAGCTTCTGCTTGGCGCCGGTGGGGATCCCCATCCCTTCACGTGCGCAGTGAGCCCCGGTCCCGCTGCTCCCAAGAACAGGCGCGTTTTTATCCATCCAGAGTGACCAAAACACGTTTGGAGAAGGCAGGGTTTAAAATGCTCGTTTCAGCACGATTTTAAGTGCTCATGTCTTTAATTTATCATAACCTCTGTTTGACTCGGGGCTCAGTGAATAACAAAAGAGACTTTTAGTGCCTTTACGGGAAGATGTCAGGGTGCTCTGCGGGTGGTGGGGGATACGTTGAGCAAGAGCCTCTGCTCCCTGGAGAGACCATCTCCTTGCCGGGTGGTACCCAGGGAGAGGAGGTGGTGACTGCCGTGGAGCAAAGTGGCTCCTTGATTGCACCTACACATCCCCGTCCTTCGTCCCACGCTCTAACGATGGAGCCCTGCTCCCTCACTTATGTAAGCTGGCACGCGAACAAGAACTAAGTTATAACAGAAAGCAAAAGAATTCGGAGCCGTGATCGAACTCCCGCCGTGTTTACGGGGTGGAAACTTACCCAGAAATGCAGTTTTCCAAATGCCTCTTACTGTCAAAGTTTTTTTGTTGCTCGCTTTTTACTAATTTGGAGTGAGCAGCTCTGCACCAGCGAGATGCCTGCTGATCCTGACAATTGGGCAAATTATTTTCATGTCAATGAAAGGGGCTGTTTCTGCGGGGCGATGAGCGGGGGGAGCAAAACAGAATTGGAATTTACGCTGTATTTGCTACCATCCTGCCTTAATTTCCTCCTATTTACTACGTGCAAAGATTTCTCTTAAGTCTAACCTCAAGCAACGTCGTGTTCTCTAGCGGGCAGCTTGGAGCAACAGCACAGGGAGCCTTGGCTCTCTTTGGGTGCCTCGTGTTGCCCCCACGCTAACTAAATGGGAGTTTGACCCCCTCAGGCCCCGCTACCTACCTCTTCGTGAACTTCCAGGGCCTGTTCTTCTACAGCCGTGTATCATGTGCCCAGCAAAGTCTCCCCAGGGAGAGTTATTGCATAGTAGCTGCTGGAGAAAATGTCCCAACAAAGCAAATCTCCCGTGACCCACCTATCCGAAGGTCACAAATAGCGAGGTTTTGTATGACCAAGTCGGCTTCCCCCAGGAGAGAGACAATTGCAGACCTTTTCCTGCAGAATCTGCTCTCAGTTTGGATGTTGGCAAAGAATGGATGGCTTGGAGAGTTGATAATAAATTAGATTTTTCCAAAGCAATCAGCTCTTGGTGCACAGCGAGCTGCTGGATGACAACCTGGAGGAATGGGTGTTGTCAACTTGAGTAGCTTGGGATGATCACGGAGGAGAAGAGACAGGAGGAATTTAAGTTCTTTAGTGTTTTGACTGGCGGGTTTTGCCTTATTCTGATCCTTGTCATTGCAACCCCAGTAATCGATGCTACAGGAATTAGTGATTGATATCCCAGTGTCCTTTCTTGCAGGAGAAGGTAAATGCTTCTACCATATGTTGGCAGCTTTTAGTAATCTTTCAGTTAAATAAGGCTGGACTCCTCCAGCAAGAGTTTGTCTTCCAGAGGCATCCCAAGTCTCCCAACAGCCCCGAATCAGAAAGCTCAGGTGATAAAGCCTTCTATATAAATAAATGCAATCTTTGCCCCTTCCCCTTTGTCCTGAGCTTCAAGCGAGAATATCCAAGTCCCTGCCATAGAGTGGTGTGTGGGAATGGGTCCGTATGGACCGCCCGTTACACAAGGCATTTTGATACCAGGTCTCTGAATGATGGGATATATTGTTTCTGAGTGTTTTGGCTATCCAGTTTCTTCCGAACAGAGGCAAAGAGGGCTCCTTCCATGGCTTGGGATCGAACCAATGACTTGCTCTGCTGCCTTTGCCTTGGGAATGTCATTTAAACCTCCTTAGTCTACCCACCTCGAAGGATGATGAGAAACCTTAATGATGTATAACAAAGTCCTCCGAACAGCTAGAGCAGACCAAAGGAGTTTTAGTCAGAACATGTGAAGGGTATAAAGTCATAACTGTTTTCCTCCCATGTTGGAAGGGATCTCCTCCAGAGAAGCAGCTGATTTTTTGTTGTTGTAGGGAGAAGTTTGTGAGGCTCCTTGGGTATTTAGCGCAATGTATTGGCAAAACTTGGACCCGTGAGGTTTAGCAGCCGCGCAAGGATGTGAAGTCAAAGGCAACACCAACAGCATGTCCTTGGTGCTGTCCTTCTGGAGCAAGAGCTTAAGAGGATCAGAAAACCCATGGACACGTTGGGGCAAAGGAAAGGAGGAAGCCAGAGATCCCTTATCAAAACAAATCTTGCCTCGAAGGTACTTCCAACTGTTAGGAGCGGAGCCAAGCTCATCTTCGGAGCTTTGCTGCCAAAATTCCTGCAAGGACTTATCTGATGAGCAAGGAAACGCAGCGGCCCCCAATCCTCCCAGCACAGTGGGGTGTCTCCGAGGGAAGGCTGGGCTCACACCTGCCTGGAGGAGAGGAGAAGCCGAAAATAGGCGCCAACATATTTTGGCCGAGGCGAAGTACAAATCCCCACCTCTGCGCCGTGGCTGTGTCTCAGGCTCTGCCGTCAGCTGGTGTGCAAGGCGTCTGGTACCGCTTGCCAGCTGATTTTTTTAAGCTTGGCTTACAGGTTTGCATTAGGGAATATCAAGCATCAGCTCAGAAACACCTTTGTGGTGGTAATTCCTGGAGCATCCAAGGGTCCCACTGGGATTATTTCTGCGTGGTGGGCTCCTCCCTGCAGCATCGTAAACCTCCTTTCTGCATTTGGCAGTGAAAGCATCACTAAAATTGCTTAAATCAGACTGAAAGAGAAGATGCTAACCCGAGGTAGCATATGGTGATCTGCAAATGGAGTAGCAGGCTCTGAACGATGCGTTTCTTCCTGGTCTCGCTGGTACCATGGTGTCCTTATCAGATAGCGTGTCCTGAAAATGGGCAAAGTTAAGGGAGGATTAGCATCGGTTGTGGCAGTGCAAGTATTTTCTTAGTTTTCTGGTTGGGATAAGAACAAGGGTGATGTGAGAAGGTAGAGAAATTGGGTTGGAAAGTAACTCCAAGTTGGGGGAGGACCTCCAAAACCACGCCCCGGCCTACCCCAAAAGCCCAGAGCCCCCAAGCAGCTCTGCCCAGCAAGCAAACAAAAAGCTTCGGAGATTTCTTTTATTTCGCTGTATTTCTTGAGATGACCCAAGTCAACGTGACTGGGTTACAGCTCACGTGCGCAAGGCAGGGTTCTGGGTGCAGGGCGAGCCGTGGGCTGGAAGTGACGGCGAGCATCTTGAGACAAGAGTTTCTGACCTCAGCCGTGGAGATGCGCGTCGATGCCGAGGTGATAAGAGCCAGGTTGCTGAACTAGCAAAGAAAAGAAAATAGCGCTTGTGTGTCATGTTTACAGGAGCAAATAATTTATGGCAGCAGGGAGCAGGCAGGGCGGGCAGGGATGCTCTTGGAGCAGGCAGGATCACCCGGGGGTTCTCACGCTGCCTGCAGTCCCGGCAGGGATTTGGTGTCTTTTTTTGCACCTCTAAACAAACTGCGTGTTCCAGTGTAAAAAAATAAACCCAACCATGCATAGACCCCTTGTGCGCAGATTGCGACTGATTAAAAATACAGGTATTACTCACCAGATTTTATCAAGGCTTTCCATATCCCAAAGGGCCTTGCGCAGGCTCCAGATACCATCACCTGAGCTGCGGCTGCATATTCAGCCTTAGCACTTCTTAATTTTGATGAACCCTATTTTCTTGTTTTGAGATGTCAGCTCTTAGGTGCATGCCTCGGCCGTCAGCTCGCTTGTCGGTACTTTGCCTTTTGGGGTCTGCCCAGAAAAAAAACCCAATAAATGAAAAAATCATAAAAGATGGAGAGAAAGAAGTAGCAAGAGATGCATAACGAAGCAAGTCATGCTTGCCCATGTCTGCTCTAAATTGCTTTAGGATCCAAGTCAGATCAGGTTCCTTCATACCTAGAGGTTTTTGACAGCTTAAAAATACTCAGTGAGCTTTATCAGCCAGACATATTCAGATGAAGTCCGGGCTCCGCAGTGGTCTGATGCCAGCAACCAGAATAATTAGAGTTTCTACTGCTGCCAGCTCTGAGGTTTTCTTATTTAATATGGTAAATGGTGACGGGACCCTTCTGTCTGTGCCTTAACAGAGTGGGAAGAATAATCCTGGCTGTAAAACTGCATGAACTGGTGAGCTTAACTCTTTAACAGCAGGTAGACCCTCAAGAGGGTCTACAAGCTGGTCTCCAGCCAGGTCTTGGTGGGGAGAAGGGGACTTGACTTGGTTCTCCTGGTCTTGCTCATGCATCTCCCGGTTAAGCAGAGGATGCTCTTCTGGAAGAGATGCCCTGGTCTGATGTGAATTATTGTGCTCAGCGCATAAATAATTGCATGGAGCCACGGTCGGCCGGAGCTCAGATTAATTAAACTGGGATTATTTTGTTCTTACCTACTTCCATCCAAGGAGAGGCACGTGAGCCAGCTGCGTGGCCCATGCTGCAGGAGAAAATGGAACTGCTCTCTAGGAAAATGAGGGAGAACATGAGAAATACTCACCTAGATGAGCTAGAAATGTGTTAGTGTCTACCGAAGGACAGGCAGAGCTTCGGCATAGTGGGGACCTGGACTACAATGCGCCATTGAGTAGCGCAACTGAGCTTCAAAGGAGGGAACAGGAGCTATTTATAGAATCGTAGGATCATAGAATCGTTTAGGTTGGAAAAGACCTTTGAGATCATCAAGTTAACCGAACCCTGCCGTTCCACCACTAAACCATGTCCCTAAGCACCTCAACCATGTCCCTAAGGACCTCGACTATGTCCCTAAGCACCTCGTGATCCAATTTGCCAATAACACAATATTTTTGACTATATATTTCACCGTCCCAAGGTGAGGCACTGCCGAGCTTCCAGAGGAGAGGCGATACGGATGGTGGGCACGAAGTGCTCCAGGGTTTTTGGGTCGAGCCATAGGCTTGGCTTTTCCTTGCTGCTTTTCTTTAGCTGCGTTTCATGGGCTTGCAAGTTGGTGAGCGAAAAGCAAGATCAGCCGAACGTGTTCCCTGTTTTCTTTAATAAATCTACAAACCCCTCCAAATTCCCCTTCATCTGTTCAGGGAATGGAAGGGTTTGGGTTTTTTTTTTTTGTTAGGACTGTCATTCCCGACTGGATGTATTATTTAAAAAAAAAATGTAAAAAAATCAGAAAATCAATAGCAACCAGTGCCTCTTCATGCCGAGAGTGCTTCCATTAATATCAGATGGGAAAGTCAGTCCAAACACTGAAAGTGGATATAGTTTGCATTTGAAGGAAGGTTTTGTGCATGAAACTGAGAAACGCTTCCCAGTCTGACACCGGTGATTGATTGCAGTTCTGCTAAAGATTAGCCAGACGTTTTAAGCACCGCAATTATTCATGTTTTCATAGTTAGACGCTATATTTAAACTGCGTCTAACAACGTATGTACACTGGGTTATGCTGCTACGCAGGCCCCGCTCCTGAGCCGGGAAGGAAAATGCAATTTTTTTATTTTTTTTTTTTATTATTTCATTTTTCCAGATATATTTTGTGCCATGTGTGCTCTCTAACGTAGCTAGCCTGATGCACACATGATGTCAATTATAGCTGCGCCACCCTTGGCACCGGCACCTTCGCAAGGACGAGGGATGAGAGGTGTCCAGCAAGGAGAGGGGGACCCTGGGGGGGGTCCAGGCATGGTAGGGTGCAGCTTCTGGCCAGGGTCCCCGTGCCTCATGGCAAGGCAAAGTGCTCCCAGTCACAACGACAACCCCTGGGACCTCGTGGGGATGTCTGGACCCAACGGCTCAGTGTTTGCAAAGCATTTTGATATCAATGGGTGGAAAGAGGTTGTAGAGTGAAAATGTGGGGGTTTTTTTCCCTTTCCTGCTACCAGTGGTAGTGGAAACCCAAGGCAGGAGCTGGTTATGGGATTTCTGGGGATTTCTATACAGGGGTGAAATAGCACAACTTTCTTAGCCAGCACCTCCGGGATGAAGCTAAGGCAACCTTTTCTCTGTGCAATTGCTCTCCTGAACGGTGCATCTCAGCACGCAGAGCACTTCAGTCCCATCCCCGTCTCAGTTTCCACCTGAAAACAAGTGAAGACACCTTGCAGGCCTCAACATTGCCCCACTTCGAAATGTTTTTAATTTTTTTTTGGATGAACAGCACCGTCTCAGTAGCCAGCAATGCTCCCGATGAGCTTTCGCTTACTCTCAGTGTTGAATTTTCTACCGGCGTGAGCAAGCAAACTTTGGGTCATGGCGTTTGGTTTGCACGAAGACTTGTCCCGGAGATTTTGTAGGTGAAAGCAGTGGGTCTGAGCCCCTGGACAACTTCTGAGGGGGCCAGAAAAGATAGCTCAAGCAGACAAACCGCTTGCCAGTAAGCTTCAATTAATTACCCAGGAGTCTACGTCTCTCTCTGCTGAAGTTGGAGATCTCAGCAGATCAAAAAGAGGTTGAGACCCCCTGGCTTAGGGAGAGAGGACATGAAACACCGGGAAACCTGGTGGAAAGCCCGACCTTATGATGTGTTTCATTTTAGGAAGGATGGATGACAGCGTGTTTACTGCTGCGAGGTGCTGGCATGGAGATTCATCGGAGCGTTTATCACCCGCCGCTCGCTCGGATCGGTAGCTTATGGCGGAGCTTTGAGTCAACATCAAAACTCCTACTGTTTCTGCTGAAGAACAGTATTTACCACTTCTCCATTACTTTCTAGGGCCTCGAGAATGCAGAAGACAAATGAAACCTGCGGGATAGATGATGACAGTGCTGGTAATAAATAAGCTAACGCAAGGCACGGCGGTGGCCGATCTGACCGGCCATGACGGGGTTAATTTGGGGTGCTCCTGCTCGGCCATGCCAGTGAAATTCCTTGATGGAGTTGATGGTGTAATTGAGTACAGGTGGTTTGGGTTGTTGTTTTATTTTTTCTATGGATAGGTATTGTTTTTATTCCATTTTTATATGATTTATAACTTTGAAGCATTACAGCTGTTCAGGCTGTATAAAAGTTTGGCTTCACGTGTGCTCACCTCCCATATGTTACAATATTAATAACCCTCAGCGTTACTAAACGTAATTCCTTTTTTTCCCAAAAAAACTCCCCATGTTCTCCAGATGACAAGCCACACAAAACAACTGTCGGGTATCCCGGAGCCTCGTGCTCCCACCGCGGGTTTGCGAAGGGGCGAAGTGAAGCCCAAAAAGCCGATGGCAGAGGAGAACGTGAAGCACGAGAGCAGCTCAGGCCTATTGGCGAAGGTCCTTGAGCCACAGGGGTGGGCTTGGCATCACTCCGGATCCCTGGTAATACCCTCGGCTGTAGGGATCGGCTCGTGATGCTACATCTCCCTTCCCTGGGAAAAAAGAAAGGAAAAAAAAGGGGGGAAAGGGAAGAAAAGGGAACAAAAGAAAAAAGGAGAAAAAGAAAAAAAGGGAAAAAATAAGAAAGGGAAGAAAAAGAAAAAAAGGAAAGAAGAAAAAGGAAAGAGAAAGCAAAAAGGGGGGAAAAGGAAAAAAAGAAAAAAGACAAGAACGAAAAAAGACCAGAAGGAAAAGAAAAAAACCCAAAAGAACAAAGGAAAAAAGGAGAAAGGAAAAAGGAAAAAAAAAGGAAAAAATGCAGTGTGATGTGGCAGTGAAAATAAGAAAAGGAAAAAAGGAAGAAAAAGGAAAACAGAGGAAGAACTGCAGCGGGATGTGGCAGCCTCCTCCAGCAGCCCCGGGCTCGAGCCTGCCCCGAGCCTTCAGCCCCCGCCTCGCTCGCTGATCCCGAATCTCGCGACAGGGGCACGGGACAACAGGATGGGGACTGCCGAGCTGTTTGCATAGGATAGCATTGGGCTTTCGAAAATCAATGTAACCTCCCCTTGCTGGCATCACTAAACCCCAAAATCTTCTATGGAAGGCGTGAACGCGGGCAGCAGGACGGCAAACTTAACTCCAGCCTTGCCGCCACTCTGGCCGGCCGGGCTTTCCTTGGGAAGGGGCTAATCCCTTTGCAGCTCCTGTAAATTTGGTCCTCGATGCTGCGATGCAAGGAGCATCACCTTGCGCTCGTTTTATAGCAGGCAGGAGATGCTTGGCATCTTTTTTTTTGCCAGTGGGACCCAAGGCAGTGCAGCTAAGCCGCTCCCTATATTCTTTCACGGAAATCCCTCTATTCTTTCATGGAAATCCCTCTAGTCTTTCATGGAAATCCCTATATTCTATTAAAAGCTGAAGCCAGACCTGCAACCGAAGGTGCATCTCATACCGCGCTGCCTGCAAGCGAGCTGCCAGAAAGGAACTTCAGGTCCCTGTGTTCCTTGGCTCTGCGAAGGGGACGAGTGTGAGTTACGATGCCGAGAGCCACCGTCGTCAGGGTTTCAAACTACAGCATATGTTGGGCTTGGAAAGTTGGGTTTATTCTTGCAATTAAAGCACCACCTAAATAGCCAGCAGAGGAGGTGCTCCAGGCTCGCGGAGTTATGGCCATGGCCTGTAGAGATCAGTGCAGCGGGCACTGAGACACCAGGATTTTCTCTGCTGGGATTTATATTTCTCAGTTTCTTAACGCTACTGTGTATTCAGTGTTTAAGGTTAGGGTTTAGTTCTGGGCGACCTGCTAAGAAATGTGAATTGTTACCGTGAACTCTACTTGGCCTTCCAGCTTTGTTGACAGAAATTAAGTCCACATAGACAAAAGGAAGGAGAGAAAAAAAAAAAAAAATTAAAAAAATGAAGCAGGTGAGGTCATTTGGAGTTGAGAGGAGCCTGAAGCACGCCCGCGTGGGGAACGAAGCTGCCGTGAGCCCGCAGACGGCCGAGACGTCAGTGGAGGAGCACGACCGAGCCCCTTCTGCTTGAGGAAAAGAAAAACCAGGGTATTTAGAGCAGGGAAAACAGGAGTAAAGCTAAGTAAGGTGAAACCCTCCAGGGCCCATCCACGCCGGCCCAGCTCGGTTTTGCTGGTCAAGATACGGGGTCAGCTTCCTGCTGGTGGTGTCCCTGTTGTGCCGTGCCGTTGTGGGGAGCCCCTTGGTCCGGCTGCCAGGGCAGGCAGCGAGCAGGCAGGGCGGGCAGCGAGCAGGCAGGGCGGGCAATGAGCAGGCAGGGCAGGGCAGGCAGCGAGCAGGCAGGGCAGGCGGAGAGCAGGCAGGGCAGGCAGAGAGCAGGGCAGGCAGTGAGCAGGGCAGGCAGTGAGCAGGCAGGGCAGGCAGAGAGCAGGCAGGGCAGGCAGAGAGCAGGGCAGGCAGAGAGCAGGCAGGGCAGGCAGTGAGCAGGCAGGGCAGGCAGAGAGCAGGCAGGGCAGGCAATGAGCAGGGCAGGCAGGCAGCAGCAGGCAGGGCAGGCAGGGCAGGCAGAGAGCAAGCAGGGTAGGCAGTCAGCAGGCAGCAAGCAGGCAGGGCAGGCAGCGAGCAGGATGCTGGGAGCCGGCAGCACTGCCCATCAGATAACAGGGGTGCTCCCCCCATGCGCAAGGGTGAACTCGGGGTGAGCTGGGTGGCCGCTGGCCGACCCCACCGCTCGCCAGCCAGGTGCCTTGGCTGCCCGCACCCCGGTGAGGTGTCGGGGCTCACCGCCCCCTGCCCCGCGCCCGCCTGCCCTCCACGATAACGTGGCTGGGATCTGGTTGCAAATCCTCTCGGTGTATGCACAGGCGCTGGGGCGTGGGGGGAACACAAAAGGCCAAACCCAAACCCCGGGGTGACCTTGGCGCCGGACCAGCGCTGGGAGGGCCCACGCCAGCCTTCCCCCCGCTGCCACCGAGGCTTAAATGTAGGTTGCTGGGTGCTGGCAGCTGCAGGTTGGGCTTTTGCTGGGGATGCACAAGGAGCTGGAGCAAAATCCATCCCTCCCTGGGTGCTCCAGCACCAGCCAGGCTTGGGCTGTCACCGCGGGGGACTTGCGCAGCGGTGGGGGCTGCTGGTGGGATGCAGGTTGGTGCTTCGTGCTGCCTGGTCCCAAATCAAAGGGTACCATTAAGCAGCATTGATTTGTAGCCAGGAGGGGGAAGGAGCTGGAAAACTGAGCCGGAATTTGCTGCTCCGTGGCCATATCGTGTTGCCTCAGCGTTTGCCATCTTGCAGTAGCCCTGGCACCCCCTGATACTGGTTCTAGGAAGGTGCAAGGAACCTGCCAGGGAAAAGCAGCTCCCTCACCCCCAGCTTGGGGAGGGGGCTTTGTGCTCCAAAGCAGAGAGTTTGGGAATCCTGTACACCCCACCTATTTTGCACCCCCGTGATGTATCACGCCCGGCTGTGGTTTGCACCGCGTCACGCGACTGCCTTCCGTCGCTCAAGCTAACGAGAAGGGGAAGAGATATTTATATGAAATAGAGTTACAAAAGCTTCAGGCTGAAAAGTCACCGCTTTTTATGTATTGTAAAATATCCTGTAAAACTAAAGTAGGGTTTAAGCGATTTGATCCAAGCCCCGTAAACTTCAGTTGAGGGCTCTAATGACAAACTGCCGAGGAGCCCGGGATTTTGCGGTTTGTCATTAAAAATCCGTAGATGAAAACGTGTTTTCGTGCTGTATTTCAAATCCTTATCTGTGCCGCAGAAGAGCGCTGAGGTTTGGGCGTGAAGTTTTCCTGGGAACTGATTTTTAAATGAAGAATTTTCACCGTTATTTCGAGCGCTGTGGGGGTGCTTGTTGCTGAAGCAGGCAAGTGGTGAGACCCCTGCGGTCAGGCTGGGATGCTGTGGTCCGTGGTGGTTTCCCGTAAGGGTCCATACCTCCTGTGGTCACCTGGCCAGCAAAGAAACCTGGTGAACCCACCCCGTACCGCCAGCTGGATACGTGATGGTGGGAACGCTCGGTGCAAACTAAGGATGCGTCTTCTCCATGCTCCTGCATCCACCCCTTGAGCCTCAGGTCTCTCTTGTAAGGCTTCCTCAGCAGGAGATGGGACCCAAAGTCTCCACATTTTTATATGCCTGTGACACACGGTGCGAATATTTAGTGCTTTTCTGTTAGGTTTGCGTGGCTACGTGTAAAGAAGTTCCCACACCCTCGGCGTTAGCCGGCACCTCCGCCTGCCTCGCTCTGTCGGGGATTGCTGGTGGGGCCAGACACTTGGGTTTGCCTTCAATAGTCCCCTTCTTCATGCATCAAGTAGACCTTCTTTTGTATGGGAGGAGGATGTTCCGGTTGTGTTTTCAGGTTTCTTTAAAAAGGAAAAAAAAAAAAGAGCTTGGTGTCTATTGAAGGCTGCTTGTAAGGTTTGGTGGTTTCAGTGCTTTGGGCCTGTTTTGAGCTGGATGAATCATAGAATCACAGAATCATTTGGGTTGGGAAAGCCCTTTAAGCTCCCCCAGCCCAACCGTTCCCCTACCCCTGCCATCCCACCCCCAAACCCTGGCCCCAAGCACCGTGTCTGCCCGGCTGTTAAATGCCTCTCCCGAGGTGCTCGCAAGTGGCAGATAGCAAATGCTGCTGCACCACCTCATTTTTGGTTTGGTTTTCTTCCCCTTGCATTTAAGGTCCTGGGCAAATGGCTGTCTGACCCGACTACCCAAAGCGGGTCTAGAAGGGATGTGGAGAAATGTGGAGATCCTACCTCTGTGGCCAGAGATAGTCATCACTGTGCCCAAGCCTTTTGTGTCCATCTCTTGTCACCCTGCTCTTGTCACCCTGCTCTTGTCACCCTGCTCCCCTGCACTGTCTGTCCCAGCGCTCGCTGCTTCTCGCTGCTCCCAAAGCTTTTCTGCTCTTGAACGTTGATGTTAATTGGTTCTAATTTAAGCACGTCATTTCCCGGTCCCCCTTGGAGCTGATATATTTATCCTCCTCATATGTATAGCTGGCTTTTTTCGGCATCTGCTTATCCCCGGTGCCGTCCCCTGACCGCTCTCCCATCCATCCCCATCCCTGTCTCATCTCCACCTCCAAAGCTGGGGGCGTGACATCAGCCGAGGCGGATGCACAAACGACTCCCATGTGTCTCGCTGGCCTTTTGCTCAGCGCTGACAACTCGCTTTTAATTTCTGCATCGTTATGATCGTTAGAGAGACCCTTCCTGCACTGCTGGAACCGCGTGAGGGCTTGCACGGGTGGGAAGTGCCTGTGGATGGGATGCAGAGCTCTGCCGCTTGCGCATCCCTCCCCAGCAAGTCCTTCAGATGCCATGGAATATTTAATGCTTATTCCCCCTCGGTCGGAGGTGCGTTGCAGGCTGCCTGCAAGCCTTGCTGGGGGCCCTTTCCTGTTGGGGGGTCGGGGCCCCCCTTTCCCCGGGGGGTGTGGATGGGGGGGGGGGGGGCTCGCGGGGGACCTGGCCAGGCTGGATCCATGAGCCCAGCCCAGTTGGGTGAGGGTCAACACGGCCAAGGGCCGGGTCCTGCCCTGGGGTCACCACAACCCCACCCAACGCTCCAGGCGTGGGGCAGAGGGGCTGGAAAGCTGCCCGGCGGAAAAGGCCCTGGGGGGGTTGGTCGAGAGGGGGCTGGATATGAGCCATCAGGGTGCCCAGGTGGCCAAGAGGGCCAGCGGCATCCTGGCTTGTGTCAGGAGTGGTGTGGCCAGCAGGAGCAGGGCAGGGACCGTGCCCCTGTGCTGGGCACTGGGGGGGCCGCCCCTCGAATGCTGGGGTCAGGGTTGGGCCCCTCCCTCCCCGAAGGCCCTGGGGGGGCTGGAGCGTGTCCAGAGAAGGGCAGCGGAGCTGGGGAGGGGTCTGGAGCCCCAGGCTGCTGGGGAGGGTGCCCGGGAAGGGGCGAGGGCGGGGCCCGGCCTCAAGTTGTGCCAGGGCAGGGTGAGGTTGGCCCTGGGGAACAATTCCTTCCCCCAAGGGCTGTCAGGGGCTGGAAGGGGCTGCCCAGGGAAGGGGTCGAGTCCCCAGCCCTGGGGGGATTGAACAGCCGGGCAGAGGCGGTGCTGAGGGCCAGGGTTTGGGGGTGGGATGGTAGCACTAGGTTAACAGTTGGACTTGATGATCTTAAAGGTCTTTTCCAACCTAGACGATTCTATGATTCTATGATTCTGCTTCAGCATCTCACAGCTCTGCTTTTCTCCTTATTTTGCTGGGTTAAAGAAGCATAAAGTGCCATCTCTTCCAGGCAAGGCTTTCCCCACATCTACATCCTATGCTCACTGCAGGGACTGTTGCTCCTTGGCCTTGGCTAAGCAGGGATCATAACACTTGCGGAGCTGACACCTCGTTAAAGTGCAAATCCTGCCTTGAACTTGCTCCTCTTGAGCTGGATTGAAAACCAGAACACTTTACTGGCTTGCTCGGGGACCTTTTAAACACTGCAAGAGATGCGCAAGCTGCAGCGCGGGCTGGACCGCAGCCCTCAGCTCCCGTTTGAGCATCCAGCTCCCATATCATCCCAGGGGATTTTTTTCCCAGGTTGCTGCACCAGCAGCAGGAGAAGGGCCGAAGGGATTACAGGACATCTTAGAACAGCACATTCCCTGCACACAGGGACGATTTTGGGGTCCCATTAAAGTGATAAAGACATTAGCCAGTCCCCCTCCTGCACGGAGCGGTGGGACACATCCCTGCCTTTGCTGTTTCCTGGGTGCAACACCTAGCAGGACCGAGCGCGTGCTGCTCTTCTTCCAGTTCAAAATTAAGTGGCTTTGGTTCTCCTGGGTTTGGTTGGTTCCAGTTTTTTCTATGCTTCTCTTTTCCCCCATCATAGAATCACAGAATCATAGAATGTTTTGGGTGGGAAGGGACCCCCAGAGGTCACCCAGCCCAACCCCCCTGAAGGAGCAGGGACACCTTGAACCACATCAGGTTGCTCACAGCCCCGGCCAACCTGGCCTGGAATGGTCCCAGGGATGGGGCCTCCACCCCCTCTCTGGGCAACCCCTGCCAGGGTTTCACCACCCTCACTGGAAAGAATTTCTGCCTTAGATCCAGTCTAAACCTGCCCTGCTTCAGTTAAAAACCATCCCCCCTTGTCCTGTCCCAGCTGGCCCTGCTAAAAAGCTTGTCCCCCCCCTTTCCTCTGGGCCCCCTTGAAGCCCTGAGCGGCCGCACTCAGCTCTGCCCGCAGCCTCCTCTGCTCCAGGCCCCCCCCCGCCTGGCCTCGGAGCAGAGGGGCTCCAGCCCTCGGAGCATTTTAGTAGCCCTCCCCTGGCCCCGCTCCAACAGCTCCATGTCCTCCTGGTGCTGAGGGCTCCCGAGCTGGACGCAGGGCTCCAGGGGAGGTCTCCCCAGAGCAGAGCAGAGGGGCACAATCCCCTCCCTTGATGCTGGCCACACTGCGGGGGATGCAGCCCAGGGTAGGGTTGGCTTCTGGGCTGCCATTCCTCCATCCTCATCCTCCTGATCCTTCCCCCACAATAACACTCTGCTCGAGCCTCTCGGAGCTGCTGCTGCTCTTCTGAGCCCCCCCACCCACCCCCCGAGAGAGAAATAAATTGTGCAGAAACAAATTCCCTGCGTATGACATCCCCTTGGAAACCCGCCGGCCTGGTTTATAATTAATGCTGCTATTGTTCTCCTCTTTTTGTATATTTAGATGGCCTTTTTGTTTAAAGTTGATGACTTGCTGCTCCTTTGAGTATCTCTCAGCGGAGGGAAATGGATGATATTTCAACAGCGGATCAGCCACAATATGTACTAAATAAACAGACTTGCTAAAAACACCATAAAGGCCCCTTTGTCCGGTTGGATAGCAAAAGGGGGGGGGGGGAAAAATCTCCCAGAAGGATGCTGGTGAGCGGAACTTATCTATGAGATCTCCTATTGCTATGATTGTACCGGAAAGTGTCCTAAATTAAACGCTTCCACCCTTCACCGGTCACCTAAAATGTCACCCCAGCTTTAAAGGCTTAGCAGATGGTATCGTCTTAAGTATTCCCCGTAGCAGCCAAGCCTATGCTGGGCAAGGTCTCCGTGTCCGGCCGCGTTAACGCGCCGTGCGAGAGCTTCTGTCAAGCATCAGAATAATAGGTTGCACATGGCTATCGATTAAATGACAGTTTTCCCTCCTAACAAAATTGATCTTGGCTTTGGATTTAGCGGTCCCCGGCCCTGGCTGTGAGTTTGTTCAGTTATCTAATTTTAATGATCAAGTTTCCATTTCTTCTGCAAAAGTAATTTATATTTCCGAGGCTTTGGAGGGGGAGAGGGAAGGGGGAATATGTGAACACCCAGCGGTGCAGGGAAAAGGCTGAGCGACCTTCAGTCATCCTGGATCTGCCCCTGATATGAGGTGGCTAGAAAACTAATTCAGATCCTGATTTTTTGGGGGGGCAGGGGGATCACCAGTGTTTTAACCCCCAGGCGATCTGGACCACACCGCTCATCCACGTGGACTTGAGTCATGGGGCTGGTTTGCAGTGTAGGCACCCTGCAAGCTCCCCAACGTTGATGAGAAGCTCCACCAGCGTGGGGTTGGTTACACTTTAATTTCTCCTTGTCCCCCCTGTTTGGGTGGAAACGTGTCGTGGAGCTATTATGTGCAGGCAACGACCTGGGTTCAGCCTTGCCGTTGGCTCCCGAAGCAAATGACGTGCTCAGATGGATGTCTTGGTGTCCAATGGTGGTGCTTCCACTGGGGAGGCTCTTCGAAGTTTATCAACCCGAAGGAGCAATCTCCATTTATTATTAATGACCGGGTAAAACGATATCAGGAACGACTGCAAAAATCTTGCATCCAGTCGGACACACGACCGTATGCTGCTGCTTTTCGGGACTGAAGTTCAAAGCTGGGTTAATTGCTTTTGGTCTGTCGTTATCTCTGGAACATCCTATCAATGTTTTATGATCAATAAATAAACTCGGAAGAAAATTTAAGGCATCTGTATAGACCAAAATACTGGGTATGAAATCATAGCAAAATCTGCTTGGCAAAGGAGGCCGTTAAAGCAAGATTAGTTTTCATAAACAACGCCATGGCGAGTTTTGAGATGCTTGGTTAGACGGCGCAGAAGGAAAGCGGCCGAGGGAGTCGAGATGAGGAGGGGACCACTCAATAAAGCTGCATGTGGTGGGATGACCCTGGCTGGGCACCAGGTGCTCACCAAAGCTGCTCCATCATCCCCTCCTCAGCTGGACAGGGGAGAGAAAATATAACGAAAGGCTCGTGGGTGGAGATAAGGATGGGGAGAGATCAGTCGCCAGTTACTGTCATGGGCAAAACAGACTTGACCTGGGGAAAATTAATTTAATTTATTACCAATCAAAATTAGAGTAGTGAGAAATACAACCTACATCTTAAAACACTTTCCCTCCACCCCTCCCTTCTTCCTGGCCTCAACCTCCATCCCAGATTCTCCACCTCCTCCGCCTGAGCGGCACAGGGGGACGTGGATGGGGGTTGGGGCCCATTCATCACACATTGTCCCTGCTGCTCCGTCCTCCTCACGCTGAAAGCTGCCCGGCAGAGAGGGACCTGGGGGTGTTGGTCGAGAGGGGGCTGGAGAGGAGCCAGCAGGGTGCCCAGGTGGCCAAGAGGGCCAGCGGCATCCTGGCTTGTATCAGGAGTGGTGTGGCCAGCAGGAGCAGGGCAGGGACCGTGCCCCTGTGCTGGGCACTGGGGGGGCCGCCCCTCGACTGGGGCGGGTTGGGCCCCCCCCTCCCAGAAGGACCTGGGGGGGCTGGAGCGTGTCCAGAGAAGGGCAGCGGAGCTGGGGAGGGGTCTGGAGCCCCAGGCTGCTGGGGAGCGGCTGGGGGAGCTGGGGGGGTTCAGCCTGGAGCAGAGGAGGCTGAGGGGGGGGGCCGGGGGGGCGGGCTCTGCTCCCAGGGAAGGGGCGATGGGACGAGGGGCACCGGCCAAGTTCCGGGCAGGGGGTTGGCCGGGCTGGGGGCGCCAGGGGGGGGAGTCCAGCCCTGGGGGGATTGAACAGCCGGGCAGAGGCGGTGCTGAGGGCCAGGGTTTGGGGGTGGGATGGCAGGGGTAGGGGAACGGCTGGGCTGGGGGAGCTTCAAGGGCTTTGCCAACCCAAACCATTCCGTGATTCCATGATTCTCTTGCCCTGCTCCGCTGTGGGGTCCCCCCATAGCAGACAGTCCTCCTCCAACTGCTCCAGCGTGCGTCTCCATGGGGTCACCAGCCCGGCCAGCAAACCTGCTCCAGCGTGGGCTTCCCACGGGGTCACAGCCTCCTTCAGGCACCCCCTGGTCTGGCGTGGGGTCCTCCCTGGGCTGCAGGGGGACAGCCTGCCCCACCATGGTCTTCCTCAGGGGCTCTGGGGGAATGGAGCTCCTCCCGCTCTCCCGCTGCACCAACCCGGGGGGCTGCAGGGCTGCTCCTCTCGCATCCTCTCACTCCTCTCTCCCGCTGCAGTTGCGCAGTTTTTTATTTCCCCCTTTCTTAAATCCGTTACCCCGGAGGCGCTGCCACCGTGGCTGATGGGCTCAGCCTTGGCCAGCAGCGGGTCCATCTTGGAGCCGGCTGGCGTTGGCTCTGTTGGACACGGGGGAAGCTTCTGGCAGCTTCTCACAGAAGCCACCCCTGCAGCTCCCCCCACTACCAAAACCTGGCCACGCAAACCCAGTCCACTGCGGTAAAGCATCCCGGGGCACATCAGGGTGCCTTAGCCTGGCAGAAGCTGAAAGTCATGGCAAAGCAGCCCTAAAAACCAAAAGCTGAGCTTGTGTGTGGTGAGAGGATGAATGAGCTGGAAACCAGTAGGAAAAAAAAAAATCAGGAGGGAAAACCCCATTCAGTCCTGCTTTTTCTTGTGTCCCATCAAGTGAGAACAAGGTAATGAAGTTAAAGACTCTGAAGCTGAAAGGGGTGGGAACCTGAATCCTGACAAGGTTCGCTTTTTTTTTTAATAAATAGCAATTCGCTGCCACAATAAATCAAAGGTGATGTGGCTGAAATTAAAACACAGACTTGCCTACCTCTTCCAAAGGCCAGTTCAGGGAAGCGCATCGGGGGAAAAAGGAGGCTTTGGTGGTAAGGCAAAATGTGCTTTCCGCCCAGGGCCCGGGGCTTTCTCTTCCTTTCTTTTTAAAGAACCCAAAGTTTGCCGGATTCAGGTCAGAACTTTGAAAACTGGCCTCGTCTCTCAGCATTATGTGTGTGCGTTATGCTGGGTAAGAACCCCTTTAATTTGGGGGGGGTCTCTGCGCAGGCAATAGCCATGCTGCGAGTACGAGGGTTCTCCCCCGTCGGGATGCTGTCGCTTGTGCCTTCCACCTAGCTCCCATCGGAAGCGATAGACAATTTTTCCATGATTGCTGGGAGAACAATTAATAAATTGCATTGAATTAGAATTACAGGAGCCCTGCAACAGAAAAATGGATTACGTCGGGCCCGGCCAGCCGCCCTCCCCGCTCCCTCGCGCGGCCGTAACCTCGGAGGAACACTCGCGTTACAGTTCCCCGCCACGAGGAGGTCGGATCCAGTGTTGCAATAGGATTAAGTACCAAAAGCAATCTCAAAATACTGTTAGGTTGAGTGAACCTGATAAAAATCACGGAAACTCAGAGGTCAGACCTCTCCCAACCTGCAACCATACCAGCGCAGCCTGCCTCGGGGTGTGCCCCGGGGCCGTGTCTCCCGAGGTGTTGGCCTTGAGGTCCTTGAGAATAATAAGGTTAAATGAGATCTATTTATTTATTTATCTATCTATTTATTTATTTATTTTAGGAAGATTAAGGATGGATTCAGGCCCTACACCTTGGGAAATGTGTTGAATCCTTGGCCTGGAACGTTTCTGTGCCTCACAGTCGTCCATCTTCACATGGATGCTGATTTTTTATCTTGCCTCCTTTACTGAGCTCTTGAATTTTGGATGGCTGCAGGGCGGGGGTAGCTGCCTACAGATAAACCTCGCAGTAGGTGCGGTGGTCGTGGCCGTTGTCTCGATCATGATGCAGGGTCAGTAGCTAAATATTTGCCCTCCTCCATCGCCATCTCTTGTTTCCGTCCTCTTCTATCAGGAATTCACCTGTGCATTTGGTATTGCTGAGCAGTGGAGAGTCCAGTTGCACCAGTTTGCTCTTCTCCACTGCTAGGAAGGTATTGAATCAGCTGAGAAAAAAGAAGGAATATAAGACACCCTAGAGGAGGTGACGGAGGGATGATGGCTGAGGTTGGGATAATCTCTCCAGGAAAATGGAAGCCTTGTTGTTTAACAAGAAAAAGCCCTCTGTTCACAGAGGAGTCCAGGAGAGCTGGATCTTCTAAAGAAATGCAGGTGTAACAGATGATTGCTGGATCAGCCTGGTGATAATGAACACCATAAATCCCAGGTGAGCTGGCAGTGCAGAGGAGGATGTTTGGGGGAACAACATCTCCCCAGCTTGGGGCACCAGCTGAGGTCATGGTAGGTGCTTTCTGGACACACGTGGTGGGCTTGTGGTGTTGCTGGTGATGGACTTCCTTCACGATGCCATCTTAATGATAGATGTTCAAGATGCAGATGGCAATACCGTTCCCCTCCCCAGCTTTAAATGCTGCAGACTCAGCACAGAGGCTTAACTGATGCTTTTGAGGAATTTGGTAGCTACTAAAAACACAACTGCTTTTCTGGGGCGTTCCTGCCGTGTCTCTGAGTGTAGCAGAGGCTTTCTGGAGGCCAAGGCGAGCACTTGGAAGATATTTCCACAGAAAATTGCAAAACTAAATCAGCTCTGCGTGCTGGTAGCTCTATTATGATGAAATGCATTGAACCAAAGAGTTCAGTGTTCTTGGAAGCTTTTCTTGTGGTCAATGCCAGAGATTTCTGATTAATAAGGAAAACAGGATGGCTTCCTCCCTCTGAGGTGCTGGGATTAAAAAAATTAAGCAATAGGGATGAGAAAAAGCCTGGAGCCAGCGAACATAGCAGTAGCAAAAGAAAGAATAAGAACAAAAAGTGCGCATCCCCCAAAAATAATAGGGAGGGAGGTGGTTTCAAAAAGGCAGTGGGAGCTTTCTCAGGGATGAGGTTGATTCGATGCCCTCTTGAAGATGTGCAGTTGATTTGCTGAGCATCTTTTCCAACCCTGATAAATATCTGAAACAGGGGATACACCGTTTTCTTGGGAGTGGCATCATTAGGAAGCCTGGCTTTGTCAGCTCGCCCTTGTTTGGATTCTCTAGTGTCTAATAGAGCTGAGCTTCTCTCTTGTATGGTCTTGTCTTCTGTAGCTGCCCATCTGCTTTGAGGAAAGAGGGAAGGTAACTGCCCCAAGGAGTTGTGGAGTCTCCATCTCTGGAGATACCTAAAACCCAACTGATGATGTCCTGAGAAAGCTGCTCCAGCTCCCACACCTTGAGCGGGGACCAAGTGATCTTCAGGGATCCCTGCAGCCCCAGTTACTCTGTGGTTCTCCATGTTCTCTGTGGGAATGGTTCAAAGCTGTGCTGGGGGGAAGCATTTCTTTACTGAGAGGGTGGGCAAACCCTGGAACAGGCTTCCTAGAGGGGTGGTCGATGCCCCAAGCCTGTCAGTGGTTAAGAGGCATTTGGGCAATGCCCTTAACAACACGCTTTAGCTTCTGGTCAGCCCTGAAGTGCTCAGACAGTTGGATAAGATGATCCTTGAAGGTCCCTTCCAACTGAAATAGTCTGGTCTATTCTATGTTTACAACTGTGAGGTCTCTACTTGCCCATTTGTGTTTTAGGAAGATGAAGGATGGTTTAAGGATTGACCCTTGTAAGTATTAAAGTGAATGAAGAATAAGCACATAAGCCTCATGTTCTTGAGGAGCCCATCCATTAAGGAAGGAGTTGGAGAGGTAGGAGAGAAAAGCGGAGTGGCTTACTCAAGGGGTGATCCCTGTTTCATATGTTGTCAGCAGGCGAGTGAATCACGGGGTACGCACTGGGCAGAGCCTGCTGGATGCACAAGCGGCCGGGGTATCAAGCCCTGAGTGATGGGGGGCATTTATTACCTTGAGCAAGAACAAAGTGGTACCCAAAGGTGTTTTGATGTTGTGCAGACATTTGCATAAGGATATCTCTGTTTTCTGACTGTCCTACGTCCCGGCCAATGGAATCCGATTGCCCTCCGCTCACGTATTTTTTTTTTTCTTTATAAATGTAGTTCGATGATGAAATAGAAACACATGGGGTTTTTTTTTCCCAAATACCATGTTAATTTAAAAAAGGCCTTTTTCATTAGACATTATATACACAAGGGCTACAGATTACAAACGCAGAAAATTAAATTGTAAACTCTATCGTGAGGCCTTGGGGGGGAGAGTAAGGAGTAAGGAAAGACGCGAGCCCTCCCCTTTCCCCAGCCTCTGCCAGGACACTGGTGTGGGGGCGGGCAGGGGAAGGCCACCTCCCTTCAAACCCCATGGGCCACAAAGGATGGGTCAGATCCTTATCGGCTTTCAATCAAACTCAGAACTCCCAGCTTGCTCCGTTTCTTAGAGTTAAATGACTTTTGTGCATGAATTTGAGATGAATTAGGGATTTTGCTTTTTTCTTTTCCCCCTCTGCTGCTATTTCCAAGTAAGTTATTACTTAAAAAAAAAAAAAAAATCAGCATCCTGTTTCTGATCCTAGATCTTAATTAATATTAATTATTGCAGTAAATCTGTTCCTGCTGAATCCCTTCAGTGGCTGTGGCAACAGGTCCAGGTCCCGCAGCATCCTTCTCAGTTCTCTTCATAAACCCTTTGCTGCTTCCTCAAGCCCCCAGGGAATGGCATGTGGTTCCTCTCCCGTTGCATGTGGTGTGCACACACTCCGTAATCCTCCCTCCTCCGCTTGGTTTTCAAAAAAAACTCTTGAGCTGAAAACACTCTGTGCCCTTCAATACTTGATTTCTCGTTGTAGTTACAGCTTCTTACGCTGCCTCCCCGTCCTGAAGCTTTGCTTTGTCGCTTTTGTGATGCCCCTTGGCGAGGAGGATGCTGAATTACCCGTGAGATTTGCCTGGTGTATATGTGTAATATGTGTAATATAATATATAATAGGTAATATAGTAGGTAGCTTATAGTGTATAATAAGATTATAGTATATAGTAGATGATATATAATATATAATGTGTAATATATAACATAATTATGATATTATGTATCATCATGTATAATTATTTCTATAATTATATATAATGTAATGTAATACAATATAATCCTATATCTAGTCTAATCCCTCCCAAAGGAAGCCGAGACCCTTGCAATCACGCTGCCTGCGCGTTTTGCCCCTGTGTTTCCCCCTCTGCTCCTCCCCACACTTTCTGAGCTCGTTGAAAGGGTTCGCTGCAATTTCACGAGGGGTGGAGGCTTATTAGATTACCACCAGTTTCATGGAAATAGGATAAGAGGGGAAGTCCAGCAAGCGTTCTCCCTAGAGATATCCCTGCGCCGAGGGCTCACGCTTCGTTACACCCGGAGAATCCAGCGGGAAGGGGGTTTTATAGATGGGATGAGGTTCGAGCGGGGTTGGCCCATCCTCTGTAGCCAAGTCAATTGGTCACAAGACATAAATTTATATAAAGCCATGTTTGCTTAATTTGGTGCTCGCCGAAACACTTGTTTGGGACTTAGGACGTGGTGCTTATGAGCTCCTGGCTGACTCTGCAAATGACTTGACCCTTCAGTCCCGCGTGGGCTCATTAATTTGGTCTTTTAAAGGAGCTGCCGATTTTCAGCATCTCTGAAACTGTTTCTGGGCTTTATTTGCTCATCTTTGTTTCCTGGAGCATTGCAGGGCTCAGCTCACCCCCGACAGCATCATCCCTAGGTATGATAACAACCGTGCCCCAGGATTTCCCGCAGCTGCTTTAAACTCTTTGCAGCTCCATCCCCGCAGCTTCTTCCGTGCGGTGTCTTCACCGCCGAAGGGCTTTGCAGTGGGAGCACAGACACCTCCTCACAGCCTGCAGAAAATGGATTTTTACTTTATTTTTTATTTTTTTTTTCTCCCCTTTAGTTTTTTTTTTTTCCTGTGTCCCTCCAGGGTGAGAAAGCTGCACTGCCCCGTGCGGAGCAGCTGCGACCATGAGGTCGCTTCAGGCGAGGAGGAGGAGGAGGATGAGGAGAGCTCCTGCTGGCTCCCTCCCGGGGCAGATTAGACACGCACTGTGGTATTCACCATTGCACATGTTGGTGGTGCAAGAGGAGGAGAACATCAAAAGCCCAAGGTTCTCTGGGCTGCTGAAGGCAGCGTTATTCTTCCCCATCACACATCGCGTTGCCTTTTCGCTTCTGCTTTAGGCATTAGATCAAGCCTTCCAGCAGGCGGATGATTAATAACCCATATGATTTCCATCTCTGCTGGCATTTCTTTCTAGATGGTCTCAAATCTACAAGGGTTTTTATTTTTTTTTTCTCTTCTCATTTTTACTCAACTCAGTAGCCCTGCAGATCAGTTGTACAATCTCCTCTTTACACGTCCTGGCTTTCAGGCAGAGCTGGGGTTTTCTGGAGGCTTTGCTGTCTCCTCTGGGGCCGGGTGAGGGTGGAGGTGGGCAGAGGTGTTACTCGTCGAGCGGTGGAGAACAGCAATATGCAGGAGGTCACGGACCCAGGGCCTAAATAAGTGATGAGATGTCATGAAAAATTTGTATTGGAGCACAAGGGAAGTTCAGTGCATGCCATGAGCTTGCTTGGCTTTTATTTATTTTTAATTTTTTCTCTCTTTTTGAATTCACTGTCTCATTTATTCAGGCTTCTGTCTCGGGAGACTGGGGGTTTTCTGGGCCGTTCAGAAAACAAGCCCTTTTGAAAGGGAAAAGAGTCTCAGAGGCAGCCGGTGGTTCAGAGGGGAAAATCTCGAAGCTGGAGGAAGAAAACGTGGGAGAAAGCATTAAGGCAGGAATGAAAAATGAGAGAGGCTCGTTAGCAGCAAAGAGGGATGAGCAGCAGCATGTGAACAGGAATTGCTTTGCAGGGTTTTGACGTTGAGTGGAGGTTTCAGGGGTGCAAGAAGTGCTGTGTGCCCACCTTCAGTCCGTCCAAGGTTGTCCGTCCAAGGTTGTCCGTCCAAGGTTGTCCGTCCAAGGTTGTCCGTCCAAGGTTGTCCTCTGCATCTCCCCTAGGTGGGGGTGAGCTGTGTTAGAGGTGGCTCCTTCTCGTCGTGTAGGATTTACAGCAACCCCCTGGGGAGCCAGCAAGTGCAGGCTCTGGGGCTGGGTCTCCAAAACTGCCAAGTTCACTGAAGGGTGAGAGCAATCCTGCTGAGTGGAAACCGTGGTATCGCTGGCAATTGGAAATGAAACCCCGTGTGCGATTGCCTCCGGGGATGCACGAGTAATTCTATCCCGTATGGATCAAGAGATGGGAAGAGCTTGGCTGTAGAGACAGCCAGGCAGATTCTTCTTTCTTTCTGACTGTAAATTTTCAGGTGAAGAGGCCTCTCTGCCTTTTCTGTTGCAATGTGCTTAGATCCCGTTCTTTCCTTTTGTTTAAATTTATTGATGTTCATGTATTGCCTTTGGTAGGGTCACTCAGGCATCCTCTGGCTTTGATGGATGCCCTGTTAGTGATTTATTCCCTTCCCATAATAACACCGTCGGCATTCCTTCCCTGTCTTTTCCCAAACCTCTTTTCTAATTAACACTCAGCTTTAGCTGCACAGTGGGTTCTGCCATGGGTGCAACCGTGTGGTTATAGGGGACGTTTTTCCTGGAAATAACCATCTGCTGATGGAGCTGGGTGGAAGATGGCTGAGGACACCAGCTCTGTCTGCTGGGGACACCACACAAACCCAGCGAAATTATTTTCATGTTGATCGGACCTTCTCTTCCTGAGTACCTGGTTGCAGGAATTCTTTCCTTCTGGACCCAAAGCTTTGCAGTTCTTGGGAAGTATTAAAATATCCCGTCCACCGACAACACGGACCTTCACTTCACTCCTCTCTCTGCCAGTGGGAAACCTTATGCCAGTATCTGTTCAGGGAACGAGCAGCTCCGCTGCTGTCACCCCCTGCTCGGTGGCTTGGGCGTCTCCTTGGGATGATGCATGGCTCTTGCGAAGTTCCTCTGACTGAGGAAGAAGTAGAGGTTTTCAGTGTCAATTTTGGGGGAGAAAAAGTCGTTTGAATCCCTGATATAAGTGCTTGTGAGATACCGACTGTGATACCTGACTATCACACCCGTGCTGCTCTGCTAATGGTTTTTCTGGGCAAGTTTGAATGGAGGACAAAGTATTTCAAGAACCATCTGCTGCCCTGCCAGGGCCATCTCCCAGACACTGGAAGGGCTGGGATTGCTCAAGGCCAGGTTGGACGGGGCTGTGAGCAACCTTATCTAGTTAATGGTGTCCCTGTTCCCTGCAGGGGGTTGGACTGGGTGACCTCTAGGGGTCCCTTCCAACCCAAACCATTCTATGATTATCTCATGATACCATGTCTAGAGGTTGGAAGGGACAGTATTACTGCCACCAAAAGCTCCTTTTCTCTGGGCTGTGACCCTCAGGCTTGAGATCGCAAAATATGGTGGGGCTCCTAAGCCCAGGTTTTGTCACCTTAATAACGTGGAGAGCATGGCTTGGACTGGCAGCTGGAGACGGTGGGCAAGGCTCGTGATGCTTTGATGGTTTTGCCATGAATTTTGCCCTGTGCCCTCTGCAGCTTCCACTCTGGCTGTAACATTAGTCTTGCTTTATAATTTAAAGAAATATCTCTTCTTTTTTTTGTAGCTACCAATGACCTCAGCTGTTTGTTTAAGGAGTTCATAACCCCACAAAAATTTTACAGCAACCGAGAGGAAGTTTGCAAGAAGCCCTTCGGTTGGGAGCCTCCGGCATCAATCTGCCGGGCTTCTGCTTAATGTTCCTATCAAACAATAATGACAGAAAAAAAGAAAGTAAACAGTTTGGTGTAAATAAAGACAAACCCACGTTGGTTTATCCTTCCTCCAACGCTGCCATTGGAGCTGAGGAAAGGGCGAGCGGGTGGCTTGGCCCTGCTGCCCGCTCCGTGCTGGGTGGGCAGGATAACGGGGCGGAAAGGAGAGAAGGAGGCAGCAAAGAGTGAAGGAAACGCGGGTACCTAGGGGTGAGCCCTGGTGTCTGAGAAACCCCGAGAGAAGGAAAGGCTTGCAATGGAAGGAAACCACACAACGCGGTGTCGTGTAGTGCCAGCACCTGGCTGAAGCCACCCCCTTGGTTTGGGCTGAAATTCCCCAGAAAAAGGGATGTTGGGCTTCCTAAGCAGGGCTGCTAAGGCTGGACTTAAAGCTGAGCTGTGTTTAGTTTAGGCTTGAGTGCGGTGGCAGCGTGTGAGCTGGCCAAATTCTTGAGGGTCGTGCTGGGTTTGCAGGGGTTTGGCCACCTATGGCCGCGCTGAAGTGGTTGGGAGTTAATGGGTCCGTCAGAGTCGGAACCAAAAGTCTGGTGCTAAAATCTGGACAGCAGTTCCCAGAGCAGCGGCGGGTTCAATACATGAGGTTTTACCTGCTCTGGCAAGCCCCCTTCCTCTGAAATTACAGCTACATGAAATTTCTCTTTCTGGTTTTAATTATTATTATTTTTATTTTCTGTCTTTTTTTCTCTTTTTCTTTCTTTCTTTTTTTCTCTTTTCTTATTTTTCCTTTTTTCTTTTACTTTTTTCCTTTTCCTGTCTCCTTTTTTCTTTTTCCCTTTTTTCCCATTTTTTCCCCCCCTTTTCTTTTTTTTCTTTTTTTTTTCCCTTTTTCTTTTTTCCCCCCCCTCTTTTCTTTTTCTTTTTTCCCTACACTTACCTCAATCTCGCCGGCCCACTTTTCTCCCAACACATTCAAAATTCCCCCAAGTTCTGAAAGACCACCTGCCTTGGAGATGCAGTTTAGCACTGGGACTGGCCCCTGTGGGATGAAGCGGGGGGGGGGGGGGGGCCATCAGGGTTGGGCAACGCACTGCGCAATGCATCCTTCAACAGGACAGCACCTTTTGGGGTCCCATCGGCAGCCACTCTCCCCCCAAACCCTCCCTTCCCAGCCCTACTGCTATGCTTCGAGAGCGTATTTAACCCTAAAAGGGGACTTTTTTTGCTATTTCCTCCCGCCCTTTGCAAAACCTTGCGCCGCCTCCCCATCGCCACCCCGGCCGCGGGTGTTGAATTCCCCGCTCCACTGGGACCTCGCCGTCGTCTGCTATCGCCTCTTTTCCCCACAAATTGCTTTATAACAGGGTGATAACTCTGCCTGCACATCGTAAACCAGCTCTTCCCGGGATTTATACCCTTGATGTCGGGGCAAAGGGGATTTCGCAGCAGCCGCGCGTCTCCTTTCTTTCCCAACCCGGCTCTTGGCATCCGAAATCTGCCTTTGTTTATACCTTTCCAAGGCTGTGACAATAAGCGCGAGGCCAGCCAGGGGTTAGTGTGACACCGCGTAAGGAAAAGCCTTTGCTTTTGTTTCCAGATCCCTCCCAAGGTTGGGGGTGGGTTTTGGGGGTGGTTTTTTTTGTGTTTGGTGTTTTTGTGTTTTTTTTTATCTACAACAAATAGCCATAAATCCTCCTGGTTCTGCCCCTGCCCGGGGCTGCCCGGCGGATGCGGTAGCAGGATGAGACGCGGGGATCCCTCCTGATGCTCAGCCTCTTCGTCGCCTCCTACTTACGTACAGCGAAGCGCGCTCGGGGAGGGCCGTGAGGTTTAATTCATTGGCAGCTGGGCTTTGGTCACCCTGGGTGTCTTCAGGAGGTTTTTCAGAATGCCAGGAGCAAGAGGTCCATGCTTTCCATGCAAGAACACTGGGGGTTTGGTTTTTGGGGGTTTTTTCTTTTTTTTTTTTTTTTTTTTTTTTTTCCCCCCCCCCTTACACATTAGTTTCCTACAAAATTAAAGTTCTCAAACCAGTTTGCAGCAACCAAAAATGGAAACCGGTTCCAATAAGCCCAGGATTTTCCCAAAACAAGGGAGTTGCTGCAGAGAGTGGCTGGCCAGGCTCCCAAACAGACCTGGCGGGAGCATCAATTTTAATTCCTCCTCTTTTCACCCTTTCTGGAAGCACTTTTGGGGATTCACCTGAAAGACTGCGGTCTAGAGGATGCAACCCCCCCCCCAAACCCATGGGTTTGCCCCTCGCCGTCAGCTGGAGCCCAGCGATCTCACAGCCTCGGGGTTTAAAATCTGCTTTATCCTATAGATGCTAAGAGGAGCGATGAGCCATCCCAAGGGGAGGTTTGGTGCTGTCCACTCAACCAAAAAAAAAGTGACTTTTTTACAGCGTGGCCGGAAAATATAAGGTGAAATAATGGACTTAAATCTTTACATTTTCCATGGAAATTTATGAGTCTCTAGAAGCTGAAGAAACCCATTTTTTTTTTTTTTCCCCAAAGCCGGGTGTTACCAAATTCACTGATTTCTAACCTTCTGCAAAGTTATTTTATTCCTCTGTTTGCTTTTAGCCAAATGTTTCCTACCAGTCTTGTCTTCACAGCTGTTTTAAATATCCAGCCGCTTGTGCGCCTGCCTCCATAGAATACGCTGAACGGCTCTAAATGGCTCTCGCTGTTTTCCAAACACCATTTCAGACCCTGGAAATATATATCCCGCAGCCTTATAAAAATAGTTCTAATCAACCACCCAAATTGCTGGGGTATTTCATGGGCCAAATTAGTTTTGCAGGTGCCACCGGTAGGTAGGGGGAGCGGCGACACCCTTGTGCCGGGGACATCTCTGGAAGTCGGTGTGTTTGCAAAGCCCAGCAAAGCTTCGCGGGGGGAGCTGGCAACATCTGAGGCCACCTCCTCCACCCCCTCATCCCTGCCCTTTGCATCCTTGCAGGGACCCCAATGTCACTCGTTCCTTCTGCACTGGTCACAGAATCATGGAATGGTTTAGGTTGGCAAAGCCCTTGAAGCTCCCCCAGCCCAACCGTTCCCCTACCCCTGCCATCCCACCCCCAAACCCTGGCCCTCAGCACCGCCTCTGCCCGGCTGTTCAATCCCCCCAGGGCTGGGGACTCGACCCCTTCCCTGGGCAGCCCCTTCCAGCGCCTGACAGCCCTTTGGGGAAGGAATTGTTCCCCAGGGCCAACCTCACCCTGCCCTGGAACAATGTGAGGCTGGATCCATCTCCTCTGGACAGGCTGTGCTGGACTTAAGTCTTCTCCTGGGAGGCTGGTGCAGGTACCAGGGTGGAGAGCAGCCATGAGGACAGCAAATGGGGGGAAAAAATGCCCATTTTGCTCAAAATGTTTCCTTAGTGCTGCAGCACAAGCAGTTCTTGCGTCCCCCAAGCTCCCCCTTTGCCATCTGCTGCGATGAGGACGTTTCTCTGGATGAGGACCATGACAATTAAATGATGGGAAGCACAAAACCTCATCTCGGTGCCCCCATCACCCGTCCCAAATCCCCATTGCCTGTTGTGTTCCTCGAACCCTCCAAGACGCGTTCCCTTCTGCAAAGGTTCTGGTTGTATTTTATCTTTGTTCCCCATGTGCCACCCCATCGAGGGGGAATGCTCTCCGGTGGCTTTCTCGTTCACCCCGAGCATCTCAAAGAACTTCAGGCCACCTCCAAACGATGCCGCTTACCTCCTCAGCCCCTACCCCTAATGAACATTTAAGAGGTCTGTAATTAGGAAAGTGGCATTTGCAAACAGAAAAAGGCCATTTCTCCAGCAAAGCAGCGGCAGAGCCAGCGCTGGAGCCGCGTGGTCCCCACTCGGAGCCCAGACCACCCATGGGTACCGCAGCCGTCCTCCCGCATCCCGCAGGTGTTTGAATCCTTGAAGCGAGCAAGCCTAATCTTTTTGTTTCCTATATATATATATAAAAAAAAAAAAAAAAAAAAAAAAACAAACCAAAGAAGAAGTTCCAGGTCTGAGCCTGCCTCCTGCGAAGCCAGGCAAGGGCACTGCAGTGTGTTTTATGTTTACAGTAGAGCTTAAAGAAATCAGCATCAGTTACATAGGGGGAAAAACGAGAACACACTCAAATTGGACCCCAGGGCAAGGTTCGCCGAGAACAATAGATCTGCTAAACAAAACCACCGAGGATAAGGAGGAAGTTATCATGAAAAGCAGGGGATATATTGGTTTAGTTTTCAGTGGTGGTTTTTTTTTTTTTTTTTTTTTTTTTTAAGAAAAAAAAAAAAAAAAAGGCATTCCAAGCACTTGAACTTGAGCGTATCTATTTCGCCACCCAGACGCTCTCCTCTCGAATGGCCGAGTGACCTCTGCGGCAGGAATCGCGGGTGCTGAGCTCTCCCTTCCCTCCCGTGTCAGCCGGGAGATGAAGCGGCGGCCGCCCCTGCCTCCCGTCACACGTGTGTCCGGAAAATAAATGGGAGGACGGCGACGGGCTGCGTGAAGAGGGCAGCCAGAGTTTAGGAGGCCGTGGCCTGAGAAAGGTTTCCTGCTGGGTGAGGGGATCGCTGGACCCGTTCTCACTCCTCGTTGCTCTTTTTTTGCTTTTTCTTGGGTCTTTTGAGCAGAAAGCCGTGCAAGCCCTGGAGCCGCTCGCTCCTGTGGGAGCTACCGCAGAGCCCGTACACAACTCATTGCATGCGCAGGAGCAGAGGACAGCACAGGAGCTGCTCTTTCTCACTCCTATTCCCTCAGATCGTTGCTTCTCCATCTCCTGCCCGTGCCGGCGCACGCCAGGCTGGTTCCCGGCGGCTCCCGGCATTTCCATCTCTCCCCCTGCCCGAGGACGACGGGAGGAAGCGCACCGATAATGCTCATTAAATTTATAGCCGCGTTGCGCTGTAATGTTTAATCAAGGTTACGTGACTGTGTGCTGCCACGCAGGGTACAAGTTCAATGCAAGGTGAATCTTGTCTGAGATAATCTGAAAGTTCATTCGGAGGTGAAGGCAGCGGCAGCTTCTCATAGACCGGCTGGGGTTAGCGAGAGGTCACCTCTTCTTTATTTTTTTTTTTTTTTTTTTATCCCCCTTTTTTAATGTGTAAACAAAAGAAAAATGCAACTTTGCAGAGGACTTGGCATCAGTGGAGCAACAGGAAAAATAGCCGCGGCGTGCTGGCCCTGTGGTGTGGTTTGGTACCCGGCCAGTGCCGGGCTGCAGGGCTCGGGGCAAGCGATGCCGGTGCCTTTAGGGATGGCGGGAGCAGCTTAATTCAAATATCGTGGCTTTCACCTACCACGAAAAGGAGGGACCTTAACTGCTACCTGCAAAGATGTTGCTGGCTCCCCTGTCCCTGCTCCCCGCTGCATTAACCCCTCCCAGCCCAAAACCTTTCTGGCTGTGAATACCTGCTCTGTCAATTAATCGGGAGCATTTTGCCCTAGAAAGGTGGCATTTAAAGTGATTTTTTTTTTTCCCCCAATACTGCAGGATCGGTGGTGGAGGTGGTTGGTGTCCAGGCTTCTTTGGGGGACTGCCTCTTTTGTCCCCTCTCAACCTGCTCTCAGGGGCACGTTCTGTGCTTTTGGTAACTCTTCTTCCGTACTAAAGCATCCTGACCTGCAGCTGAGATGTCAGGATTTTCCACGTTATTTCTGAACGGTGTCTTTGGAGCCGCTGATTTCAAAGTGTGGGTCAGGTAGGGCGAGTCAGATCAATGCAGGAGGCCGTACGCACCCGGACCTTAGCGGCCGGGAAGGTAATTCCGTATACAAGGAGTACCTGCACGCACGGTGCCATCATCTCCCGACCACGGAGCAGGGGGTCTTTTACCATTAGCAAATCCAGCTTTTCCTCCCCATAATAGCTTCAAAAATGTTTCGAAGAATAAGTCTCGACAAGCTGAGTGCTTTCCAAGCATTGCATCCCCGATTCGGCGCCCGTAACCTCGGCTGCTGACCCCGAGCAATTCGCCAGGCTCCATCCTTGCCGGGCAGAGCGATGGGTGCCCCTCCCAGCCGTGCCCACCGAAGATCTGAGCCGGCGAGGCTGCCGGGGGGATGCTTCTAAAGGAGACATCTTTGCTTTGGGAATGAATCCCCCTTTGTGATGCTTAAATGGAAATACATATTCAATAGCGGTCCCCGGAGAACGCTCTTCCGAGGCGCTTTCATTCCTCTTGGCCGCTGCCCAGTGTTGTCCCTTTGGCTTACGTAGGTTGTAGGAGCTGGAGGGGAGACGCATGGTTGCCTTGTCTGGGCGGAAAGGACCGTGCAAACTTGTGAACCTGTGTGGAGAAGTTGATTAGTCTCAATAATTATTTTTATGAGTGCAAATTGACTACTAAATCCAGCCGGGCAGAGTTTCCTTTTGTTCTTTTGGCCATTCATAAAATCCCCCGCCTGGGCGCTTATCGCCAGAACCGACTGATTTTACTCTGAAACACTGAAATCCCAGTGGTTTTGTACCAAATCATTTTCCTGCCTTGGTGGCAGGTCTTTTTTTTTTTTTTTTGCCAAGCACCATTGCACAGCGCTTTGCGATGGTCACAGAAGCTTGGGATTTCCCTAGAATTCAGTTTAGCCTCCAGTGAATGACTAAAGCCATGATCCTGCACCATCAAGTCAGGAGGAGCGTGAACGGAGCTGGTAGGGACTTTCCAGCCGTCTTCAGGACTGTCACCGTAACGCAATGTGCTAATCCTCAGCGTCCCCACCCTGCGCTCTTGGGCTGCTTTGCATCACTTCTCTTGAAGCCCCACAGCCTTTCTTGGCTCCTTCATGTGGTTTCATGTCGCAGGCTGGGAGGAGAAGGTGGATTCCTCAAAGCTGCCTTTAACCCAAAGGGGAGTTTTTTTGCCATAAGTGCAGAAGTGAGCTACGATCAGAAACACAACATTTTTCGGGTAAAATTGTGTTTGTTAAGATTTTAACGAGACCCGTGGAATAAATATCTTCTGAAACGGTAGAAAAGTCAAACCATGTAATTACAGCATTACTTCAGAGCAGGTGAAAAGCCAGAGGTTTTCCTCCTAATAAACGATGAACATTTGCAGATGGAAAACCTTTCTGCACACACAGGGCAAGCGAGAAGTTTTCTGGAGACCTTCCCGTAGAAATCTGATGCAAGAAATACAAAAACCTATAAACAGGCAGTAATACAAATCTGAAAATAATCCAGACTCGACAGATCAGGGCTTTGTGGGTCTCGAACCTTGCTCCGTTATGTACTGTCCCATCGGCCATAAATCTCATGGTTTTTCCAAGAACTGCTTCACTTTTGCAGATAGAAGTAACCAGGAAAAAAAAAAGATAAAATTGCTGCCTGAACTTGCAAAATCAATCCAGTTAAAAAGTGAGATGAGGAATTTGGGATCAGTTCTCCTCCCTCCAGCACAAGCATTTAGGAGGAAGGACAGCCTGGGGTGCGATCTGCCCAGGAGACCTGGAAGGGTCACTTGAGCATAGAGTTATTGGGCCTTACAGAGAGGTCCAGGCAGGCTGGACAGTACTCTTGGATCTACAGTAACTCCTACAAGTCCATCTCTCTCTTGCAGGCAGGTCTGATAAGCACCTAGAATAAGATTGACCTTCCCTGAGCTCCATGTGCCTTGATCTCTTGGCTTGTGCATCACGTTGGCTTGTGCAACGTCAGGTTGCTGCAGGTGCTATCCACCCCCTGGCTTGCCTACACTCAATACACAGAGCAAATCTTAGTTTCCAGTGAACCTAAGTGGTGACAAACCTGCTACTGCTTTCATTTAGGCCGTCATTTTACCCTCTGTGTCTCTCACAAATAAGCAAAGAAACGTCATGTTCCAATTCCTGGTGCCGTTTCTTCTTAGTAATGCTATTGTCCAAACCCACGTCTCCCCATGGGTTAGGGTATTTCTTTCTCTTTCAGTATGACTTTCCCACGAGGCATAATTGAAACCTCACCAAAATAAATTATTTTGAATGTACTTGTCTGTGGCTGCTGATGTTGGAAACTCTTCGGGCTTTTGTACTCAGTAACAATTACCCAGTGGCTGGTGGTAGGGGCTTCTCAAGCGGTGGCGGGGATGGGCTGTGGGCAAGCTTAGGCATGGGCGAACTGGGAATTGGCACTGGTTTGGATTCAGTAGTTTCTTGGGCTTTTATGGAGGTACCCAGCAGGACCGGGTCTTGCCTGGGTGTTTCCTGGTCCCACTGGAAGCGTCTTGTCCTTTTGTACAGGTGGGTTTATGGAGGACGATGGTAGGACGCAAGTGCTGCCTTCCTCTGAGCCTCTTGCTGTCACCTTTTTCAAAGGAGCTGTAGTGTTAAATCAGCAAAATGAGCTTTTTAAAGAAAAGATCTCTCACTGTTATAAGCCAACGGTGTGATCTCTTGCAAACTGAAGCACAGCTGGTTTGTAGAAGGTGTCAGGTTGAGGGCTGCTCATTCTGTGTGCTGCCCACAACAAAGATGGGGGAAGAGGAGCATCAGACTTAGAGGGTATAAGGATAAGGAGGGATAACAGAGCTTTTTAGAGCTGGGTTCAGCTTGGTTCTGAAAATGTTCCCAGAAAGCAAGAGCAGTTGCTCATGAACGTGACCCTCAGCAAGTTTCAGGGCAGGAGTGCTGCCTCCAGCTGGGAAACCCCCAAACCCGACTTAATTAACACTTCTCTGCGTCCTGGCATCCAGGGCATAAAGGTCGTTACAAAAGCTTGACTGTAAACTTGTGGCATAGCTGTCCCTTCCACGTTGATCTGAACCTCCCCCAAAACCCCCCCGCAAGGAAGATCTCAGGAAGATCAAGGAAGATGGCCCAAGGTGCTGGGCCATCTTGGCCAGGGCGCTGGGCCATCTTCTCAGGGTGCTGGGACATCTTGTCTAGACGGTGCTTTTGCCAAGAAAGGTAGGACCGAATGATCCTTGAGGTCCCTTCCAACCTGGTGTTCTGTGATTCTATGATTCTGTGATCTCATGCACCCGCTGTTGGCATCACCTAGACCTAGGCCAGGCTCCACCAGACGCCTGGCTGTCTCTTGCTTAAGATGCAGCAAGTTAACTCTAATTCCCTTAGCTAAGTTGGATGTGAGAAATCCGGGATAATTGCGTTTAAATTTGTTGAAACAGGTTGCAAGATTTGCCAGCTAATGGTCTTGAGTCGTCTTTCCCTTTTCATCCTTCGGTGTGTGTATGCGTGCGGGCTGACGGTGTTTGTTTTGGGTTTTTTTAATAACAGTGCTTTGCAGAAGGCATGTCAGTCAGTAACACCTCGCAGCCCGGCTCCGGCCATCTCCAACGTGTGGTTCCTGAGCACCACACAATGTCAAGAACTCCTAGTAGAGATGAGTCTGTCTCCTGCTGTACGTGTGCTTGGAGGAAGAAAAAAGGCAATTAATAGCTGCAGGGACATGAGAATCCCTTAATTTGGGCTTTTCTCAAAGAGAAGGTTTAGTTCTTTATTGGATGTTTCTCACCAGCCCTCGGAATGTCTCATTGCTGGTGGATCTACTGATACTCTGTGTTGGCAGAGGAAAGTCCTTTTCAAAACCATCTTGATGCTCTCTCTTGTCACGGGGAGTAAATATCATGGTGGATAAGAGGGGAAGAGATGTTTGTTTCTGGGGTAGAATCACAGAACCATAGAACAGCCCGGGTTAGAAGGGATCTTGAAGGATCATCTGGTCCAAGCTTTCATGGGAAAGGAAGCCTGGATGAGATGATCTAGCACCCTGTCCAATCACATCTTGAAAACCTCCAGCCATGGGGACTCTACCACACCCTCCGGGAAGTTGTTCCAGTGAATGATTGTTCTCCCTGTAAGAAGTTTCTTTCTTATATTGAGATGCAACTTCTCCTGGTGCAACTTGGAGACTTTTCTTCTCCATGTGGCTCCTTGTGAAGAGCCTCCACCCTCCTTGTAGCCACCATTTCAGTACTGGAATATTGTGATCAGGTTCCCCCTGAGCCTTCACTTCTCCAGGAAGAAGAGACCTAGACCTTGAAATAAAGTGTAAGTTAGTCTTCAGGCTGGGGTTGTTTCTCCTTTCACCATCCAGTTACCACGTAGCCAGGAGGCTCTTGCACCAGATTGCCTCTGGTGATGGCTTTTTTACAAATACCAATTGCTTATGTGGGATTTCAGCCCCAAAAAGTCAAGACATTAAAAAGCAAAAAAGGGATGGGGCATGGGGAAGACGTGGGCACGAGGACAGAGGTGATGATGGCTCTTTTGACCTTAACAGGACCGAAATGTGTGTCTGTTAGCAACCAAATCCCTTCAGCGGGGACTGGAAAAACCAAAAAGTTTGCTTGCCAGGGAGCAGGAAGATGTGGTTTCCATCTCTGGCTGGACTGGAGGCTTGGAGGCTGCCCTCGTGTCGTGAGCAGCTCTGGCTGTGAGCAGTTGCTCTTCACTGTTAATTCAGATGAGTTTTGCTTCCTGCTTCAGTGGCTGTAGAACCCTTTAGGTTGGACACGTAACATCGTGTCTGGCATTGAGGCGGTTCTGTCCCAGGAAGCTCTTCCCTCTGCTAGCAGGGGATGATCGCACTCCTCTTCCAATAGACTTGTCCATGAGCCCAGAGCATTTGGTGCATCTCAAGTGGAAGTTTCCTGCAGGTCAAAAGTGTTTGGGTGCGACGCCCCTGTTTGTGGATGCTCAGAGTGGTGCCTCATCAGTTCAGAAGAGGGAAAAGAAAAAAAATAGAAGAGCCAGGTGTTGCGTGAAGTCAGGGAATTCAGGAATTTTCATCTGTCCTGCAGTAACTCTTGACCTTCATGTCTTAGGTTTGAGGAAGGGAGGAGAGACCCTTGGGGCTGTGAAGATCCCATATCTAGAGGTATCCCTGCAACATCATCTTGACTTCTCTGAGGCAGAGCGAGGGGGGGATTGCGTGGGTTTATTTTCATCTTGGAAGACATGGGTCTCCATCCTCTCTATCTCTAGGCACCGTGCATCACCTCCCAGGTTGGTGCCGAGCCCGCTGTGACGCTGGTGCAAGCGTGCAAATGCTGGTGCTTGCTTTGATCTTGTTCCAGGGTCTCTGGCAGGGCTTGCAAACTGTGTTTTGCATCAAGTTGGGGTTCACATGACATGATTTCTGGCTTGGCTGAAAGATTTTTATCCAAATTCAGGGCTGTCATCTTGCGTCAGACAGAACATACTGTCCCGCTTTGCTTTGCATCTGGAGGGAGAAGCCTGCAAAGTGACTGCGATGTCCCCGTTTCCAGCGTGCAATTAAGTCGCAGCCATCGCTTCCCTGCGCATGGTGTGAGGGCTGTGAGAACGTGCCTCTGCTTGGAAAAAACCCCAACATTTCTGGAGGGTTTGAGATGGTGATGTTACAAGGGGGGGAGAAGGAAAGTGGTTTTCGAGGTGGAACTGAGGGAAATGGGGAGAAAGTGCTTCTCGACCCCTGCAAGGGGAGCCTGGGGCAGGGCTGGGAACTGGTTCCCAGTTTAATTCTTTCTTTCCAGGGTTTCCGGTTGTATAAAAACAATTCTTTTTTTTTTTTTTTTGGGGGGGGGTACCTTCCCTTTGGCGGCATCTTCAAACCCTTCCCCCTTTCTCCATTTTTCTAAACCAAAGCGAAAATGCTTCTCGTGCCCCGGGAAGCTGCAGGGTCGCAGCCCCGCTCTGCGCACGCCGCACGGCCGTGGCTTTCGGAGCTTATTCCACTTTCGTAGCATCGTGGTAAAAGCTCCTTGGGGTTTTTCCTCCCCCCCCCCCCCGCCCTTCTTTTCCTTTCCCCCCAGTCTATGTCCTGTCAAGTTTGATTTATAGCCCTGAAAAGGAGACTCTAGTTTGAAGAATTAATGGTATTTGCATATTTTGTTTGGAATCTCCCCCGGCAGGCCCGCCGCAGCCCAGGGCCGCTGCGCAGGCGGGTTTTTCCTTTCTTTCTTTTTTTTTTTTCCCCCCTCGGCCATTCAGATTTAGCAGCAGAGGTGAAAAGTTTAAACAGTAAAACCAATAAAACCACATTTATGTGACAGATAAATCGTTTCGAGACGGCTTGCCCTGAGCCTTCAGGCTTCCTCCTGCAAGACCTCTCTCTCCTACGGCGCGCGACCCGCGGCAGACGCCCGCAAACGCCGGCCATGCCCTGCGTGGCGCGGCAGCCGGGGGCCAGGGGTGCCAGCCCGGCTATCCTTGGACCTGCCTCGCCGGCAAGATTGATGTGGGCAAACGGTTGTAAAATACACAGGCCATCCGTCACTGTCGTGAGCTGGCCGGGGGGAGTCCAGCTTTTCAAGCGCTCGGGGAAGGTCCGGCCCAGGGTGGGAGCGGACTTAGGATGGGGCTTATTTAGAATCACAGAATCATTTGGGTTGGCAAAGCCCTTGAAGCTCCCCCAGCCCAACCATTCCCCTACCCCTGCCATCCCACCCCCAAACCCTGGCCCTCAGCACCGCCTCTGCCCGGCTGTTCAATCCCCCCAGGGCTGGGGACTCGACCCCGTCCCTGGGCAGCCCCTTCCAGCCCCTGACAGCCCTTTGGGGAAGGAATTGTTCCCCAGGGCCAACCTCACCCTGCCCTGGCACAACTTGAGGCCGGTGCCCCTCGTCCCATCGCCCCTTCCCGGGGAGCCCCCCCCCCGCCTCCTCTGCTCCAGGCTGAACCCCCCCAGCTCCCCCAGCCGCTCCCCAGCAGCCTGGGGCTCCAGACCCCTCCCCAGCTCCGCTGCCCTTCTCTGGACACGCTCCAGCCCCTCCAGGTCCTTCGGGGAGGGAGGGGCCCAACCCTGACCCCAGCATTCGAGGGGCGGCCCCCCCAGTGCCCAGCACAGGGGCACGGTCCCTGCCCTGCTCCTGCTGGCCACACCACTCCTGACACAAGCCAGGATGCCGCTGGCCCTCTTGGCCACCTGGGCACACCTGTTGACCAACAGCCCCAGCTCATTGGAGTTTCTCTCAAATGTGCCTCTTGTAGCGCTGTGTACAGCTGGAGCTACCTGAATGGTGTAGAGTAAAATCATAGAATGACAGAATGGTTTGGGTCGGAAGGGACCTCTGAAGATCCTCTAGTCCAGCCCTGCCATGGGCAGGGACATCTTTCACTAGATGAGGTTGCTCAAAGCCTTGTCCAACCCGACCTTGACCACTTCCAATGATGGGCCATCCACTACTTCTCTGGGCAACATTGCCCACCGTCTCACCACCCTCATAGTAAAACATTTCTGCCTTATGTCCAGTCTAAGTCTACCCAGTTTTGATTTAAAACTATTGCGCCTTGTTCTGTCACTACAGGATAAGTAAAAAGTCCAACCCCACCTTTCTCATCAGCCCCCTTTAAGCCCTGCAAGGCCACAATCAGGTCTCCCTGCAGCCTTCTCTTCTTCAGGCTGAACAACCCTAACTCTCCCAGCCTTTCTTCACAGCAGAGGTGTTCCAGCCCTTGGGCCATTCTCATGGCCTCCTCTGGACCTGCTCCAACAGGTCTATGTTAAAACAGGTCCATAAAATAACTTCCCCTGACCATCCTTTCCTGCTGGTGCCAGTGTGATGGAAGGTGTGGTGGGGCACCTTCAGTGCCAGCAAAGTCCCGCAGCCTCGTGCAGGAGAGCCGCGGTGCTTCAACCCAGCTGAGCTGAACTGACTTGGAGTGGAGCTGAAGCAAAGCTGTGGGGTGGGGATGGCTGTCGGGCCAAGGACCATGTGCCATCCCAGCGACTCATCACCAGGTCCTGGTGGGAATGGCAGGCGTTGGCTTGGGCTCCCGAGCCAGAGAGCGAGGGCTGAGGCGCCCTAGATGGCCGTTCATCCGACTTTTGCTTAAAAGTCTCCCCATGCTGGATTGGCCATGCTTTCAGAGACACGCCTGGGAGGTTTCTCCAAGGCCTTTCCTTACCCATCCCCTGAGCTCCTGCACGCTTCCCCGAGCCTCTGCTGTCTCCCCAAGCCTCCTGTTTATAACACCTCCCGATGCTTTTTTTTTTATCTTCTCCTAAGCTACTTCTAATCATCGCCTTTTTATTTTGGTTCTTCTTTCGTCCCTTTCTCCTGGGGCTTTATCTCCACTCCCCATGAGCAGCTACCTGGCCCCTTGATGATCTGGCCAGGCACTGTCTATGGCAAGAACTCTTGCTGCTTTGTTCGTGGCTTGCCAGAGGCACGTTCAGCCCCCTGGGGCCACCAGCAGGAGGACTTTGGTGCATTGGGGGGGATCCGATTTAGCCTGTACAGCCACGCAGCTTCCCCCAGCAGCCGGCAAACCCAACAGAAGAGGTTTGCCCCCCCTGTGCTGTATGAAAAGAGCCTGTGAAATCATATTTAGGGTTGTCTCTTGAAGGCGCCCTTTGGAAGAAACTCCCGCCGATGGTGTTCAGCTCGGGTTTGTAGTTAACACACTGGGCCCGCCGTACAAGGCTGTGCCGGACCACGGGTTGGAAAAGCCCTCTTAGGTCCCGGCTAATCCGTCCCCCCTGCCAGCCCGGGAGATTGTTCCCAACAGCTTGTTTTCTTTGCCCTGACCTACATAGTCAAAAAGAATCTTGTTGCACATTTTTGTTTTGTACCTTGAGGTCTCAGAAGAGCCAAATCCCCTTCTTGGCGGGGCGGGATGTGTTGTTAAACAGTGCTGGAGTCTCCAGGAAAACCATGGAGACGCGGGGACAATGAGCCCTCTATGGTCCTCGCTTGGCCGCGGGATGGTCCTTCTTCTCCAGGCTTCAGCAGTGGGCACTGGGACGCGCAGAGGCGGGCGATGAAGACGTCCGCGCGCTTGGCAGCCTGTCCTGCGCTAGAGTGGTCATGGCAGCTCTCCAAGGCGGAAGGTTGGGGAGGGAAATGCAGCCGCTCTTAATTAACCTGTTTTAGGTGATGGAGATGAAGGCTTCATCTCATATGTCCTCAGCTGTGCTCTCGTGGGTGGGTGGAGAGGCCAGTCCTCTTAGGGGTGAGGAGGTCCTCGAAAGAAAGACATAGGAGCTCCTGTTCGGGTTTGAAGGAAATTAAGGACGTGAAAGGCGGGGTGGAAGAGGGTGCTTAGGAAACCTGGGCTGTGGTTTGCTCCCTCCTCACCCGAACCAGCTGGGTGCAGTGGGGAACTGCGGGGGTCCTTTGCAGAGGTGAAGGGCTTCAGGTGCAAATTTTGGGGCTCTGAAGCAAGGACTGTCACGGACAGCTGACTTAATCTGCTTTCTCCTTCCCCCGCTGCCAGGGGCTGGTGGTTTCTCTTACAAACGTCTGGAAACCACCTGGGACTCCCAGTCTCTGCTTGTAGCTGCGTTCACCCAAGATAAACCCTGGATGTGTTTATCTTAAGCTCCTGGATGGGTCCCACACCTCCCCGGGGAGCTCTCGCCATTAGGGACGCTTACAAAGTGCTTGGGAGATGTTGAGACGGAGCGAGCAGGATGAGAAATCCTTGTGGCATGGTTCAAACAATGCCGGGGGTTATTTGGGGACAGAAGAAATCGGTGGTGACTGTGACCCCAAAAGTGCCCTCCTGAGGCACTGAGAGCATCAGGGTGCTGGGGTTCTTTGCCTTCTTGGGGTGTCTCAGTCCTCATATCCCCTGTACCACCAGTTTGCCCCCAAAACAGACATAACATAGCAGGAGTGCACTACGGCAATATTAATATAGCCATGCATAAAATAGCATTAAATATTAATAAATTTACCATTAAATAGGAATCAGCTAATAATTGGACATTAGCAGAATGATAGTAAATAAATTAATAAAGACTGCAAACCATTTTTTTTGTGGTTGACGCTACCTGCCCAGGATCTTTGCCAGCTTTCAGATAAGCCCCCCGCCCTTTCGCCAGCTTTTTAAAACCTTTTTTCTGTTTGTTTTTTTCTCTCCGGCGGCTCCTTCAGCTCCTAGATCTGTTCATCCAGTGGGACTGGTCGACGTACTTGGCTGACTATGGGCAACCCACGTGCAAGTATCTCCGTGTCAACCCGACGACAGCCCTCATCCTGCTGGAAAAGTGAGTGTGGGTCCGGGCACCCAGGATGGTTTTCACCCCCATCTCGCTTTTGGGCAAACGCGTCTTCTAGCAGCTCATTCCACCACACGTGCGGTGCCTGGAGGGGGCAGCCTGGGGAGCAGGAGGGTCCTTGTGACCCAGTGAACAAAGCTTTCACCCCCGGGTGGACAGTGAGAGCTCAAATAGAAAAATCCTATTTTATTCTATTTATTCTGGACTAGATGACCTCTAGGGGTCCCTTCCAACCCAAAACATTCTATGATTCTACGATTCCATGATTCTGTTCTGTTCTGTTCTATTCTGCTCTACTCTACTCTACTCATTCTATCTCCCTTCTGTTGGATCCATGGAGAGGATCGAGTGCTAAAAGCCCAGCTATGGGATGGGGCAGTGCCTTTAGGTGGCTGTGTGCTCCAGGGCTTGCCCTTAGCAAGGACACGCTCTTTGATAAGGCTGAATCTGGGCCTGGTGCCAGTCCTACAAGCCAGCCGCAAGGAGGGGAAGCCCATGAGCTTGCTGCAGACCCAAGGAGTGGGATTTGCTTTGCTTGTAACCCCTCTGAGCACACGGGAGAGAAGTGCCACCAGTCACCCAGTGTGGTCAGAGGTGGCCCAGATGACCTTCTCTCTGGTAGACCTCCAGGCTCTGGTTGGGAGGATCAGCCCTACTCCTGCCCCTTTACTACCGTCAGACCTCACAGCTGATCTTCCAGCTGATATGACAGAGAAGTGACCTGCCAGAAATGATAATTAATGATTTTCCAAGCAGCTCACGCCATGAGCACTCCACTGCTGAGTCTCGCATGGAGGAGCAGGCAGGATAAGTGAGGTTGCAGTCGGATTTAGCTGGGTCTACCGGGAAATCAGACCCTTGGGAGGAGTCTGAGCTGTTTTTTGGAGTTCCTCTCTTTCTCTGTTGCTTGCAGAGGAGGACGTGGCTAGTTTAGAGTTGGGGCTACACTTTTAGAAGACGGACCTTGGTGTGCTTCTGAGCTTTGGAGTTGCATCTGTATTATCTGTGGTCCACGTAAGCGCCCCGCCTCCTCTCCCGCAGAGGAAAATAGCTAATTTCACAGCAACTCATGATGGTACGGTGCACAGGGCCCAGATTTAGGGAGTTGCTGTGTGTTGAAGCACTTTTATACATTATAGCGTTGGGTTTACATACATATTTATATGTGCTGTGTAATATGTTGTGTTACTCGCAATGTATTCGCAACCTGGCATCCGTGATGGAGAAGCGCGAGGTATACTCACAGCTACCGATAAAATGGTAAAAATCTGAGAGCTTGGACATGAAGCAGCTGGAAGAGCCAGGGAAGTGGGAGCAGGCAGTGAGCTGGGATCCGCGGCAGCTGCTGGGAAGGCAGTGGGACAGCAGGAGGGCAGCTCCAAGCTCCTGGCCATTTTCCCCAGGTAGCCCTTGAGCGTACAGCATCCCTGCTCAGTGGTGGTGTTAAAAACCCACAAAGCCCGGCTCGGCTTGCCAGCCTTCTCCCCAAAAGGGGTCTCATTTGAACGGCAATCTTCACATATCCCATTCGCTTTCCGGAGGCAGCCCCGGTGGAGTCACCGGCGTGGCGCTTGCGTCTCCCGCATCCTCACGGCGTGCCACCGCCTGCATGGCATCGCCGGCATGGCATCGCCCGCGTGCTCCGGCAGGTTCTGCCCTGTCTCCTCTTGGGCTTCAAGCCCTTTGGGGAATCTCCATGCATCATCCACCAGCTCCCCCAGGACTCCACGCCCCGAGCCCCCCTCCCCAGCCCTCTCCGTTGGCAGCCAAGCTTTGCCGACGAGGCGACATGAAACTCCGATCCGCTGGTGCATTTTGTAACGTGTTCTCATCATTATCTCTTTCCCTAATCACACATCTCCCGTAGGATATCACGAGTGTAAGTATGCTGCTTTTACCCTCACCTTGCAGTGCCTTTATTGTTTGATTGAAATGGAGCACTAAATGATCTAAATGCAAGCAGGCTTTGAAACGGTTCCCGCCGGTAACTTTATCGTCTCAAATGCACTAATTAGAGCTAAAAGAGGAGCTTTTACTCCGTTGCTTTTTTTTTTTTTTCTTTTTTTTTCTCCTTATAGATTAATTTAAACAAAGCTTGGCTCTATTGAGGGTGGTGTTTGTTGACAGGGGTGGGGACAGTGCTGAGTTTTCTCTTTCCCTTTTTCCCTTTCCGTGTTACAAAACTGGGTTCCACTGTCCCAGGGCTCTGCAGGCACATGCTTAAAGAAATAAAAGCATCGATCCTCCAAAGAGCTGCTGGAAGGCATTGCCTCCCTCTCCCAAAGCTGATATTCTTGGTGTCTGGGTGCACCGCTTGATCAGGGACGGGGTGTTCCCTATAACCAAATGCTGGCAAAGGAGCAGGCTGGCATTTCTGACCACCTCCGACACCGACCACCTTATGCCGGCTCTGTGGCCATCTGCAGGGCTGCGGCAGCAGGACCAGAGCCGACGTGGTCTCCTCGAGCAGATCTGCAAGCTCAGCCTCTCCCAAGCACGCAGCCGCTTCCGCCGCTGCCGGCTCCCTGGCACAGCACACCCAAACGCTGCAGGATTTTACGGCCTGTAGGCAACTTGGGTCGTTAATGGTACTTCATAGCTTAGTGCCTCTACCTTCACATGGTGCCTGAAGACACCAGCAGCTCCCATCCCTCCCAGACACTCACCCCCACTTTAACCACCCACGTGGTCTGGTGTGGGATCGGTAACGCTTTTCCACCCCGATCCAGTAGCTTTATCCATCCAATTCCTTTTTAACCATTCAAACATGGGCAGAAGTTTCCTTGCATGCAACACGCGCTACTTCAGAAACGTTTCATGGACCTGAACAGGTCCCCTGGGATCAGAGGTGGCTCCGAGGATGCCCAGGGTGAGAGGGCTCTTAGGGCAGAGGATGCTCTGCTGCAAATTCCCCAGGTATCACCTGGGGGTAACCGCAGCAGGCGGCGGTGGAGGGTGATGGGTGCAGCTCTGGGTGGAGGTTGCTGAAGGTATGGGGTTACCTTCAGCACCCCTGATGTCCCCACATAGCCCTGTGACAGAGAACCAGAGCTCTCAGCCCTCCTGCTGAAGTGCTTCGAAGCCGGACAGCACCGCCCGGAGGAACGGGTGGCCCGCAGGAGGGTGGCCCTTGCCAAAAGTCACGATACTGTGACACCTCTAACCCACGCGACTCAAAAACCCCGCTTCCCACCGGTGCGATCGCTCCCTGGTTCTTGCGGCGGAGCAACCTGCTTTGGTTAAAAAAAATAGAGAAAGAAAAAAAAAAATGATACTGCTTTTGCTGATGAAAAGCACTCCAAGCTATCTTGTTACTGTTGGGAAAGCAGCTCGACTGCAATCCTGTGTCTTTGGGCACTTACAACTTTAGCAAATCAGCCTTTGGGATAAAGTTGTTATCCTTGTTTCCAGTTCCAAGCTGGATGTTTTTGGGACCATTTCAGATTCCCTTTGGCTCTTTTTAGGAAGATTGAAGCATCAAAAACCTTAGATTTTTTTTTGTTGTTGTTGTTAATCGGTTAAATAAGTTTCAATTTGTGCTCAGTTAACTCAAAAACCCCAGGCTGATGAAGTGCCAGCTTCCCAGGGACTGTTGGTGCTGTGTCCCGGTCGCTTTAATGCTTCATTTAGGCCCCCAAAGCCAAAAGCACAGGTTTATGCGACTCAGCCAAAGCCACCCGCCCCTGCCAGATCTGATTCATGGAGCAAATAATGTACGAATTGGGGTTTTATAACCGAGCGGTGCCGGCTGAGAACCAGGGGGTTGGATGTTGAGGCTGATACCCTCAGGAGCTGTTGAAGGGTGGACCCCGGTGGGGGGGTTTCCCTGCCCAGCACATGCCCTGCCTGCGTAAAGCCAACGCTTGGACCGTGCAACCAGACCTGCCCCCGCCCTCCCCCCCCAAAATACGCATCCGCCAATGCAAGCGTGCATGAACCCCCAGCTTTGGCACGGCGGGGAGAGATGGAGCTGCTCCGGCGTCGCCGTCGGGTCCCATCCCACCACCCGCTCGTCTTGGCTCCCTGCCTTTTTGGAGATTTTGTGGAGACCAGTGCGCTGCTTTGTGTGTTAAATGTAATTTAAAAAAAAAAAAAAAAAAAAAGAATCTCGAGAAGATTTTTAAATTGAGGAAGCCAGCGCTGGAATACTCCCGTTAATATAAATTTTATAATATTGTATAATATTTTCGTTCACAACTCCGAACCGTTCCGGCTGCCACAAAAGCTGCATCTCTTGGCCGCATGCAATGCACTCTTCCAAATAAGAAATTCAATTCATTTCAATTAAGAAGCCTTAACACTGGGGATTTGATGCTAATTTTTTAATTTCCTCCTAATATTACAGCCTTGTCCCTTACCACTTCAGAAGGTGACACGGGGACGTAGCAAAAGCTCTTTGGAAGGGCAGAAAGAGGGGATTTAGGGTTTGGTGCATTTTGGCATTTTGGCATTAGAGGTAGACCCGGTGGTGACTTTGGTTGGGATTTGTTGGGTTTAAAGCAAAAATGTAGACTGTGTAAAGCCTGCACGTGGCTTGGTATGCCCACCTTTACCCAAATACCTGGCCAAAATTGGGGTAGAGCCCTAAAGGCAGTCACCTCCTCTCTCTAGCCGAGCCTGAATACGGAGATTTCCCATGCGATTCCTTGGCGGGGCTTGGGTGCAACGTTGAGCAGCGATACCTGTGCCATAACCTGTTTCTGCTCTGCGCAGGATGAGAGACACGAGCAGAAAAAACAACGTTTTTGCCCAGTTTCGGAAAAACGAGAGGGACAAGCAGAAGCTGATAGACACCGTGGCCAAGCAGCTCCGCGGCCTGATCAACAGCCACCACTCGTGAGGGACTCGGGGACCTCCTGCCCGCCGCCGGCCCCTGCACCGCAACCTTCCACACGCCTGGACTTGGGATCTTTGTTCAAAGAGAATATATGTATTTTTTTATTCACCTGTATAGCATTCATGGACCCTACCCCTGCTGACAAAACGTTCCTCGTTAAGCAATCCCGGGGAAGGTAGGCAGCACTGCTCGTGAAGGTGGCATCAGGAGGCTCCTGTTATAAACTCCTATTTTCAGGGGTTTATAAAGCGACGGTGTATCCTGAAGCCTGAGGGAGAAGTTCACACCCAGACTTTTTTTTTTTCTTTTTTTTTTTTTTTTTTCTTTTCTTTATAAGCCAAATTGAAAGAATGGGTCTGACTTCCTCTTGTTAACTTATTCAGTTGCAGAAAAAATGGGAACGAAACGTATAGGGAAGGGTCGTGGCTCCGGGTTCTTCTCACGGGCTCCGGCAAAAGGGGCACACGTTTCGAACGAGGGTCACCCCTTGTCTTGCCCACTTGCCTGGTGGATTTAGGTAGGGAAAGAGGCAACCGGCTTTCCCAACATTCCTCCTCTTTTTCCTGGAAGGGCTGATTTCCACCTTTTGGCTGGAGATCGCTGGAGCTGCAACCCCTTTCCCACGCGCCTGTAACCAACGTAGCCCCCCCCGCCCCGCCGATCTCCACCCCTAGGACCTGCCGGTGTCTTTTGGACCCGCACTGAATGTAGAAGGGCTTTGAGAGCTGCCTCGTTAATTAGATTTGGAAGGGCAAGAGCCAGAGGATGGTTTGGCAGGGTGTCCTGCCGTGCCGCTCTGGCGCCGGGATGCTGCTGCTCGCATCCAGCGCAGTCGGGTACCGGGAGAGCCGGGATGCTCAGCAGGGGTGGTGCGAAAGCGAACTGGGCTCTCCCGGTGTCCAAGGCACTCCGTTTGGGTTTTTTCCCCTCTCCTTGCATCTCGTTTCCACGCTGATGTCCCATCTTCCCTCTCCTCCTGACACGGCGCAGCAGGCTGAAGTCCCTCTGCTTCCCGCGCGCGCCCGGGCTTGCGCCGTACGAGGAGCAGCCCTGCAAACTCGCCGCTGGCCCCGGGCAAGGAGAAGGGACCTCCTGGTGGTCCCTGAAGCGGAGGCAGCAGCAGATGCCCCATGGAGCAGCCCCTGGCTCAGAAGTGCCTACAGACAAAATCCCCCTCTCTGTTCTGGAGGTGCCCAAACATCCTCTGCTCAAACCAGGACGGGCTGTGGGGAGGAGGGTAGCTCTGCCAACAGGACTTCAACCCCAGGGTTCAGGTTACGGAGAGAGGGGACTTTCGCCCTTATCTTCTCCTTACCCTTTTGACTCTAATTACTGCAGGCGAAAGCTTATCCAGCCGGTTCCCCCACCTCCCAGACGCTGGCATTAAAGGGAATTAAAACCTTCCTGGAGGATGTTACGGCCCTGGCAGCGCTGCTTCAGCAGGGGCGCGAGCCGTGCCCGTCCCTGCCCTCCTCGGAAGGCGGTGGGTGCTCAGCTCTCCAGCCGCTGCTGGACGCGGAGGGGCGCCTTGCTGAGCTGCGGAGCGCGGTTCCTTCTCCTTCCCCTCCCGCGGCGCGGATCCCCGAGGCTGGGGAGGGGCAGGACTTGTTCGAACATCCTTTGCAGAAGAGCAGCAGCACTTTCTCGGGGCATTCAACCCCTTGGCTCTCTGACCACCTCCACTTCTTGCCGCGTGTTTCTTGCCTGGGGAGCTCTTCTGACACTCAAGCTCTGGACGCACGAAGGGGATGGTGCTTTCCCTTCCCTCCTCGTTCCTCAGCAATACTGTTTTGGTTTTCCTTTTGGTAAGGGTACGTGTTAATGAACCCTGAAATTAGGTAGGCACGTTGTCAGCAATGACCTTCTGGGGCTGTCGTCCTGTCCCGGCAGTCTCCAGCCACGAGGACCGGTGGATTATTTGCATTTATAGGAGGGAAGAGCCAAACTTGGCTTTGCGGTTCCTTGCTTTGGCAGGGGGGATCAGAGGTTGTCTTCTTCTTACCGCCTCTGAATTGTATGTAAGAAGGACAGAGGAGAAAGCAGCTGAATGGAAGTTGGTGTTAGCGTGGCCAGAAAGGGATCATCTTCATAGATACAGCTCCGTATGACCCAGCAAAGGCTTTCAGAGGGACAAGTGAAAACAAACTCAGTCCTTGCCCTGCTGGCGACCTCTTTGCTGCTCTCTGAAATGCTGGACCTGAGCGTGAAGCAGCCTGGGGGCTTCACCACAGCCCCTGTGAGCCCCAGCTCCATCTTGGCATCCCAAATCCCGTGCGACCAAGAAGGAAAAATTGCCCAACTTGCTGGACTCCGGTGGGAAACTCTTCCTCACCAAATTACTGCGGAAAGGAAGCAGACTGGTCCTTACGGTCCTGGCAGCCATGGGAGAGCCCTCGGCCCTCCAGACACGCCGTGCCCATGAGCTGCAGGACCACGGGACGCTTTTGTCCCTCGTCCCCATCCCTCCGCGGTGCCAGCGTGGGAGAGACAGGGGCACACGAATGCGAAGGGGGTGCAAACGCAATCGGCTGGGTTGAGCATCAGACCTGAGCTCCTACCCAGAGGATGGAGACGGAAAGAAAAAAAAAACCCAGCTTCCCGATGGTGACAGTAACGGGGGAGGATTCAATCCGCGGGGCACTTCAGTTAAGGGCCATTAAATAGTGACAAGCACTTTAAAGTCCAACCAAGCTGCTACAGCTGCTGGCAGCGGCGGCACGGAGCAGCGGCGAGCGTGACAAATAAGGCGCTCCGGCTTTTCCAGGTTTTATTAGTGGGAGGACAGACTGTCAAACACAATTTTTAATCGCTTTGGTCAGCCGCTGGCTCTGCTGCCGGGCGAGGCGGTGCCTTGCAGCCGGGATGATTTTTCCTCTCCTCCGTGCGAGGTGCTGGGATGAAGGGAGGAGGAGCAGGCACCGCCGGGCAGCGTCGCCTCCGGTCCCCGAGACCCGGGGAAGGGGCTTTGTGCTGCTGGTGCCAGCGGGAAAAAGCACCCAGCTCCTGCCACTGCCTCGAAACTCCATTTTTTTTTCCCCCAAGGGGTGACCCCAACATTGTGTGCCTGCATAAAAACCCCAAAGCAGCTGGGCCTGGGGGCAAGGCCTTGTTCCAGCTGCTCCAGCCAGCTCCCAGCCTTCCCCATCCCACATCTGGGCTCCGCCGAGCTGTAGTTGAAAGAGGAGCGACGCGGCACTGCCGTGCCTGCCCGGGATGGATTTCCTCGGGGCTGGGATCCTGCAAACCGGCTTCTGGCGCTCAGGACTCGCTGCTGGGAAAGTCAAACTCGGCCAAGGGAGAGATTCAGCGAGTTTCTGATTTCGGGAGGTCAAGCACCTAACCGCAAGTCACAGAACGGGATGAAAAATGGCATTTTGGTGCTCTGGTCCTAATTAACTTTTTGTTCCAAGAGATGCGGTTCCATCCCTTCAAAATAAAATTAATCTTTTAAACAGATTGCTTAAAAAGCCCTGGAAGACATTTAAAATCCCTTCTAAATCTCTTACTAATGATTGGTATCCTCCGATACGGATGGCATTGCTTAAGAGGGAAAGGTTGTTGCTATACATTTATAAGGGGCGGAGGGGGGGGGGAACGGGGGCAGAACCCGCTGCAGTAATCAGAGATTTCCAACCCCCAAACAAATAGTGCTGCTATTAACACCCCCATGTACAGATATTGAACCTTCTTTATTTTTTTTTTAAAGCAGTGGAAACTGGGTTGTCGTCCCTGCTCTTCCCCTACCCCACAAACATAGTTCAGCACCAGTGGGGGGGGGGGGGGAAAAAAACCAACAAAAAAAGGCCAAGTTTGGCTTCCTGAGAAGCATCCACCCATCTTGTCTTTACAATCACCAGAGGCTCTGCCCAGGGCTTGGGAATGGTTTTATAGAAGGGCTCTAATGCGCTAAGTCGCAGCCCAAACCGTACCTATCCACCTCCATCAGACAGCAGCATCCGTGCATGCGCGTGAGGGAGAGGAGGAGATTTTTCCGGGTGTTTTTTTATTCCTAGGGCTGGAGTTCAAGTCAGATGCTCTTAGCAATTTTGCACTTTGTTCTACATCCAACCGCAACTCTGGGCTCTGATGGAGCGGGACGGGGGGAGAAGCTGGCTGATGCTTTGTTCGAGGGGGTGTTTTGGGTTTGTTGTCTTCAAAATTGGCTGCTTTTGCGCTGCTACGAAAATGGCAGTTTGGGCAGAGGGCGTGGGTGTTGGCATGCCGGCCCCAAACTGTTTGCAAGATGCTGGGAGGCAGCGTGGAAGGCGGAGGCTGAGATGGAGCCGGGGCCGCTCCGGTGGCATCGGCTGCTGTCGGCCCCTCCTGCGCTGAAGCTGGGTTTAGGGTAAAATCCTTTTACCCCCCACACACCTCCCCCCGAGGTAGCGATGATGGGAAGGGGCAGGTGAGGGAGGTTTGCGGTCCGTGCCCCTCCAGCATCCCTTCAAACCAGTATTCAAACCCCAGGCAGAGACATCTTTGCCCTTGGTTGGTTCCTACCTCTCCGTTTGGCATTTCCCTTTAATTCTGGGTTGGCTTTGGTGGTTTTTTGGAGCATCAAGCTGTTGGGCGCATCCAACCACTCTCCCATGCCCCGGCTGGATGCACGTCCCACCCCCGGATGCCCAAGTGATTGAAGCGATCCAAATACACCGTGCTCTGGGTGGGATTCACCCCAAAAACAGCGATGGAGAGGGGGGGGGCTCAGGCTGTCACCTGGGGACTGGTTGATTTGCTTCACCTCCAAAGCCGCTGCCGCTCGGGTCTCCAGCCCCTCTCTTGCACCCGGGGCCGTGCTGGGTGCTCAGGGCTGGGCTGGGGGAGCTGCGGCCGGAGCGAGCACCCATCCCACCTGCGGCTCCTCCGGCTCGGGGGACGGCAGCCCAAAACCTCCTCAGGCAACTCGGGGTCGTGCTTCTGGAATCCAGTCTGCATGGGTCGCTCTCTGCCTTGGCTCTTCCCTCTGATTTTATTTTGACATGAGAACGCACCCCCGCCCTCGGCCCCCTCCCTCCCTCCCTGCCCGCCGGCTGCCTGGGTTGCCTTTTCTCATTTGTTTTTTTGCGGGGGGAAGGACGTGATTTTGTAAACTAATGTGGTGAAAACAGCTTTTTTTGCACAAGTCGTTGCACAATAAGGGGAAAATTTAGTAAATTAGTTTTAACTTTAAAGGGAACTTTTTTTTTCTTTTCCTTAAAACTCACTAGCAGAGCTACTGATTAAAAGAAAAAAAAAAAAAAAAGAGATGGACTGATTAAAAAAATGGACTGCATGGTTTACAGGTTAAATTGCGTTAGAAATTAGCATGTGGATTTCGACTGTACATTTATCCTATTGTAACTTCTATTAAACAATACAGCATATAATGGTTTAAATAAGCGCCTGTCCTCGCTGTGGCTGCGTGCATCGCTGCGAAGGCACTGCCCTTGCCTTCACCTTGCCGGCAAAAAAAACCCCTAAATCCCAAAAAAGACAAAAATTCAACGTCCCTTTGGTACAACCAGCACAGATTTGCTGTTGAAACCCCCAGATTTATGGACTGTCCCGTGGGGAAACAACCCCGTTACAAGCGCTGGCTCCCGCCGCCCTCTGTTGCGTTGCCATGCTGTGGGCTAAAGCCAGGCTTTGCCTAATTTGGGGGCTATTTTAATCGGTTTCTGCGATAAATAAGCAGGATTAAACCCAAGGCGGGAATTGGAGAAGCAGCCGCCTTGCTCCCGTTGATTACATCTAGGTTTGCGGATGGGGAAGGCAATCCTGAGTAGGAATTTGGGCTTCGGAGGGCAGAGCAGAGAGAATTCCAGGCCAAAAGGGGGGTTGCGTTAGCTTTCCATGGGAAATCCTTTTGCTGGCTCACACTGCGTATTTTCTTTCATGGTATTTATCATCTTTTGCAATTTGATGATGATATTAGCGTGTTGCTCAGTTGGGTTGGGGTTTTTTTCCCAGCCCTAACTGTATTAGGATATGAGATTCCCCAAAAACCTCCCAGCCCTGGCACTGAAGGTGCAGCAGGCTTTGGTTTCTGTGAGATGTTTGCCTTGGTCCCACCACGGCACGTTGATGAGGAAATCAAAGTGATATCAAATCAACGTGACACAGGCTAATGGAAACCTCGGCTAACTGGGAAATCTCGGCATGTGATGCCAAACAGAGGTGAAGTGTTGGGGCGTCTCCAACGGGGCCGGGCGATACCGAGCACGCCGGGCTGGGGGCGACGTGGGGGTCCTGGTCCCCGGTAGGGGTGATGGGGAGGTTTGGTGGAAGGGCTCAGCGAACGCTGTGGTTCCATGTGTAGGAGTGAAGGATTTAGGGCACGTTCATGGGCTGGGGGAGCTCCTCCTGGGAAGCAGGAGCCGTGTAAAAGGGCTCTGGATGGGTCGTATTCGTGAATTCCTCTAAAACCATTTTTTAAGCCATTTATCCCTTTTGGCTTCCATCACCTGCTGGGGCAGGGAGTCCCACATGTTAATTTGGTGCAGCGGGGAGGAAAAGTGCCCCGCGGAGTTTGTTACTAACTAAACCTCTGCCAGGGGCATTCTTACCTGCACGGGGGGCAGAAGAGGATAAAAGGAGGATGGGAACCTCCCAAATTGAATCTGTCCACCTCAAAATATCCTTGGGTGCTATCTGGCAATGGTAATCACGAAAGTGCCATCTCCAAGGACAGCAGGTCCAGGTGGGACCCCAAAACCACACCAAGTCCCCCCAAGCCGGGCCAGCCCCCCCTGGGACCCATGGATCAGCCTGGTACCTGCTGCCATGGGGCAGCTCTGTGCAAAGCGCCGGGGCTTGCGGCTGTAACGTTCGCCCCTGCCCCCTTGGCCTGCGGTATTTTGGGTGCTGAGCCGTGCTGAGAGCGGGTGGGATGTTTGCTGCTCCAGGCTCAGGACCGTGCTCCAGGGGATGCGCAGCCCCGGGCGGGAGAGCTGGAGATGCTCTGCAGCTTAGACGTGGTCCAGCACTGCGGGGCTCTGGTGGGAGATGATGGGCAGGGATCTCCTCGCTCCATCCCGGCTGGTGGATCATTGGGCTGCAGCCACAGGTATGTTTTGGGCCGTGGATGTGGGACGAGGGGGAATGGTTTGAAGTTGCAAGGCAGGTTTAGGCTAGACATTAGGAAAAACTTCTTCCCCGAAAGGGCTGTCAGGCTCTGGAATGGGCTGCCCAGGGAGGCGGTCGAGTCCCCATCCCTGGAGGGATTTAAAAGAAGGAGAGATGAGGTGCTTAGGGACAGGGTTTAGTGGTGGGATGGCAGGGGTAGGTTAAAGGTTGGACTCGATGATCTTAAAGGGCTTTTCCAACCCAAGTGATTCTATGATTCTATTCTATGATTCTATGCCACAGTGCCCAGTGATGTTACACCAAAGCGCGAGCGTGTGGCGGGGCTCTGTCTGCACCTAAATCAGTGCACGAAGCAGGGCCAGACCTCACCACAGCCGAGAAGCCCCCCAGAGCCTCTCAGCTGTCTCTGTGCCACCCAGCCTTTCACCCTGAGCGTCCTCGGGACCCCTTGTGACCCCCCAGCCCACACAGGGGGCTGCCAGAGCAGTGAGCCTGTTGTCCTGGCCCCAGGGACATGTTGCAAGCCCAGCGTTGGAGGATGGTGCCGGGTGTAGCCCCATCCATTAGAGGAGCAGTCCCTGGAGCAAACCCTCCCCAGGAACATGCCCAGGCATCTCTGGAGAAGAGCAAGTTGGGACGGTGCAGCCGAGGGGGCGAGACGTGGCCCCACACCTCTGCTCTCACCCTGGCCTGATGCCGTGTCACCGGGTGGATGCAGGCAGCATGCCCTGAGCCCTTGGGTTGCTCCTTTTGGCTGCCCATGCCTTGCTTTTCTCATCTGAAAAACGGGGGGTTCTCGTTTTGACGTCTTCTGCGGGGCGCTGAGTTTCTGCACAGGATTTCACGTCGCCCTGTGGTGGCTTGCTGCCTTGCGTTTCCCACACAGATGGGATGGAGGCCAAGTGGCAACTCTAGCCAGGTTATCGCCATCAGTATTGCTTTGTGGGCTCTGCAGGACAACACAAGGAAGAAGATCCAGAACAGCCTTAGCATGCTTGGACCTAGAGACATTCCCACCCTCTCCAGTGGGACAGGACCTCTGGAGGTCTCTAGGCCAGTCTCCTGCTCAACGCTAGATCAGGATGGCTGTGGCTTTATGTGACCAAGTCTTGAAAAACCTCCAAAGATGGACATCCCTGACCTCTCTGGTGGCCTCTCCCAGGGCTACACCACCCTTCCAGTGAAGACTTTCTTACTGTCCAACCTGAACACAACTCCCAAAGCGTGGTTCGCTGTGCTCACAGGGACAGTGATTGTGGGCCTATGTTCAACCCGGTTGTCACTGTCACCACTAAGTCTGGTGCAACAGAGCTGATACCCAGCCACTCAGGTCCCACTCTGGGACTGCTTTCTAGGGTGACACCAGGCAGCCCATTGCACCAGGGGTGCTGAGCGTGCAGACTGATGACTGTCCTGTACCTGGGACACGACGAGATAGCAAACCCGCAGCTTGACGCAGGCATCTTCCAGTCCCAAGCCCTTATTCTGTCCCATGGCAGCTCCGTTCCTGGGGCTGCTGAAGCTGGCTCCCTTAAGGAGGAAAATCCCATGGGCTGGAGACAGGCTGATCCGACAACTTCACTTTCCTGCAACCTCAGCCAATCTCATCAAGGAAGGAGGTTAAGAGGTAAATCAAGGTGAAGGCAAGAAAGGACAGAGACAGGAGGAAATAAATGCTCAAGAATATCTGTTGAAAAGTATTTGTCTCGCCTGCCTCGAAGAAAATGAGAAGGAAAAAACCTCCCTGCTTGTGGTTGCTTGTGGGTTTGGGATGCAAGTCTTTGGAAAACAGCTACAGCAAATGCAACGAGACCGAAAACCTTGTTGGGTGATCGCTGAACTCTGAGTCAGGGTGGTGGCTGCAGGCAGGAGACTGCAAGGGAGCCAAAACCTTCCCCACCAACCCCCAGATTGGTTGAGCGCCAAATAATGATGGCCCAGACATCCCCTTCCCTTCATTGGCTCCAAAGCTTGACTAGGTCAGATGTAGGTCCCTGCACACAGGCAGGGGAATATTGCCCAAAACACCCGGGCTCACATCAGACCTCAAAGCCTCTGCCTGGGATTCTGCTGCTTGGAGGCATTGTGCTGATCTGGTGAGGTCCTGTGGTGTTAAACTGGTACCAGTCATGTTTAAATCCCCACTTCGAACGAGTGAGGATTCTGTTCCTGGACACCTATTTGGAAGCCTTTCCAGCATCTCACTTCTCAGATACTTAAAAGTCTCTGTGCCATGTCCCACCAGTGTTTATCTGAGACCAGTTTGCACTTGCTTTTGTGTCAGCTCCTGTTCTTAACTTCATTAGCTCTTTCCCCTCCTTGGTGTTGTCTCTCTTCACGTGTAGAGAGAGAAACCCCCCTGTCTTCTCAGCTGGGGTTTTCCCCACCCAGCAAAGCCCAGGGCCTTTGGGTTCCCATCCCTCTCCCATTTTCTGGCTGTCATTTCCCATACATGTTCCCATCTTCCATAGACCTCCCTATCTGAGCCTCTCTTTCAACATGGTGGACCAAAAAGGTGCATGCTGCAAGGACCTGCCGGGACTGACACGTACACGAGCATTAATGCTTCACCGTCTCAACTGGAAATGTCTCACCAGATACTAAAGGCCCTCTTCCAGTGCAAGGACAGAATTGCTTTGTTGTAGGCAGTGACCGTCGCATCCAGGTCTTTCTTCTCGTTGGCCACCTTGAGGTGAAGGGCTCTTTGCTCCGTGCATGACCCTGCACTTTGCCCTAACAGCTCTCACCCTTCTGACTTCTTCATTCTCCTCATCGTGGTTGTTCAGTTTTTCCCAGTTGGCATCATCATGTTGCCCGTCAGTGGTGATGTTGCGGTGTGGAGGGTTTGGCAGATTTCTTCTGCCATGGGTCAAAACCAGTTCTGGCAGGATAGGGAAGGTTGTGTGAAATGGATGAGAGAATGTGGCCATCTTCAGTGAACTTCTTCCCACCCCTGAGAGCAAGGCATGAGTGGGCAGATGGACACTGCACCAGAAGGACCTCCAAAGTTTGCAGGAGTGAAGATTTTAAAGCAAAAGCTGAGGAAGAAAGCCGGTAGAGACAGCTGCCATAGAATCATAGAATCACAGAATTGTTTAGGTTGGAAAAGACCTTTAAGATCATCAAGGCCAACCGTTAACGATCTGTCATCACATGCCTGGAGAGCACAGGTGAAGGAGGTTGTTAGAGCAGATAAAAAAATGTGAGAAGGGAGAGGAACAGATAGCCCAGAGATAGCTCAACCTGCAGTAAGGATGTGTGAGGAGATGAAGCAGCCAGGGAAGAGCTTGCACCTCCCCTGGCAAGAAGACTGGATGAAATCCAAGAGGAATGAGCACAGAGCATTACGCACAGGGGAAGAAATGTGGGCAGGGAGACACAGGAGGTAGAGCAACTGGATTTGGGATGTGAAACTGGGTCACGCAGGGAGTAACGCGGCGGAGCAGTCATGATGCCAAGAGAGGGCAAGGATGGTCAAGCCAGATGGCAACGAAGGTGAGGGTGGTGGGAGCATCATGCGGTGATGCTGTGTGATGGGGAAGAAGCAAGATGGGACCACTTGGGGGAAATGGGACTTTTCTCCTTTCCTCTTTGATGCTTCCTTAGTGTTTTATCCAAACGCACCGTGGTGCGTCTGATCCCCAGGTGGGACCGGGTGGCGTTCCTCCTGGTGACAGCCCCTTCATCTTCGCTCCGTGCCGTGATTATGAGGCCCACGTGGCTTTGCGGGCCTGCTAATTGCATTCTGCGGGGCAGTAATTGAATGAAGGCTCACGAGAGCCATGGATCAAAGGCAGGCACCCATCAATATCTGCCTGCCCCAGAATCCGATTAGCAGGGAGAAGGCATAAATCACGGCTGCCCCTCCCTGACCCAGCAATACTTAATGCAGGTACGGCGCCCGGGCCGGTGTCAGGGAAATCTGATTTGCTCACGAAAGGTTAAGCAACACGGTGGATGAAAAATTATTACGATGCCGTGTCTTCTCGGCAGTCATTCATCTCCGTGCCGCTTGCCGTGGGATGGAGGGGCTGCCCGAGCAGGCTTTGGGAGATGATTACTCAATGTCGCCGAGACGTGTGAAGTGTTAAAGACCCCCCGGCGGGGCACGGGGCAGTCGTTTGTATTCATTAGCCGGCCCGCTGCAGATGTCGGCTCGCTCTTTGAGGGGGTGCGGAGACGCGCGCTTGCTGCCCGGGTCCTCTCTCACGGCCCTCGGTGAAGTGGCGGGACCTGATTTCTTCTCCCTTGGTGGCCCTGGGCACTTGTTGCTCCAGCGTGCAGGGGACTCCCGTCTGAGGACAGGCGATCCCGTTTCTCATCCATCCACAGTCCTGGTAGCAAAACCATCCCAGCGGGGAACGGGTCATGTGGAGATCTGGAAAGAACCCAAACTTCAGTCTTTTTCACCGCTGTCCCCTTTTTTGGCTCAAGCTGCAATGGCCCCCAGGCCTGTGCAGGGTACAGGGGATGCTCAGCAGCCCCATCCCACCCCTATCATTTGCAGCTCTGGTAATGTTTCTCCACCATGAAGTGCGAAAGCCCTGTCTGAAGGCCGCACTTGGCTCTTCTCCCCAAATCGTCGAGCTTTCACTTTGCCCTACCAGCCTCTTAGCAAGCCAAAGCCACGGGTTTTCCAAGGCAGCGCCTGGTGGGTGACTGGATCTCTAGGCATGTTCTGTTCTCATCTGTCCAAGAAAGGATGGGCAGCAACCTCTAAGCCGTCATGTTTGGGCAGGTCTTCCCTACCTTCCTGCCTTACCCTCTTCCACTTCTCCACAGCATCATGGCTCAGAGTAGAAGAAACCCGCAGGAAAGGGGAGAAGTGTCCTTCGCGTGAAGATCCTTCACCTTGCCCACGCTGAGGGGTGGCCCCCTGCAAGGCCAGCGGCAGGGGCTCCATCACTGGGTGCTGCTCCCTCAGCACCCCCAGCCCCACCTGAAGCTGCAGCTTCTCCTCCTTGCTGCTGCACAGCTTTGGGGCTTTTTGGGGCAGTGAGAGTTGCTTTGTAAAGTAGACATCACTGGGAACCTAATATTTGTTGTCCAGATTTGCTTTTGGTGGGTATTGGACACATACCAATGGGCTGTAAAGAGGAAGACCCTGGCTGACGTTCTCTCAGGGGCTGAGATATGAGCAGAACTTTATCTCGGCTGGGTCCTTTCCTGCCCTCAGCTCCACTGGCTCGTGAGAAAGCAGAAAGATCTATGAAGAGCCTGACGTGGCTGCTGGCAGGGTGCTCCTGCTCTGGCTCCTGTTGAAACCCTGGCTACTGGAGGTGGAAATCCCTCGTTTAGCTGTTGAGCACCGAATCTGGCCTCGGCATCGCAGCTTGGGCTAGGAAACCCCTCCAGCTCTCGTGTGCACCTCTTTATAGGCACAGACTGGGATGTGTCCGCTTACACCCATCTTCTCGGAGGGTTGAGGGCAGGATATAAGGCAGCCTGCAGTCACTGCGGTCAGAAAAGTGTGGGTTTGCATCAGACCATGGACAGGAGGTGGAGCAGAGCGTGGAGCCCGAGGCCCTGAGCTAAGCATTCGCTACATGTCTGTGATACCCAGCCCCATCCTCCCCGTCCCATCACGGGCTGTTGTGTCCCGCTGAGAGGTATCCTGCTCCAAGGAGTCTGCCCTCCTCAGTATGGAAAGGCAATTGCTTAAGAAATGCCAAACTTGGCTGGGGAATTAACTTGGTGGGGCTGGTTGGGAGTCTTGTTGCTTGATGGGCAAAACATGCCCAGCATGGGGCTGGCGAGACGATTGAAGCATCTTTGTACCTGGTGTACGGGTTTGGATCCCTTCAGATGCTTCAGGGTTGAAGTGGATGGGAATATTCTGCTCACCTGAAAGCAGGTGGTGGAGGGAGGGATCTCAGCAGCATTTGCAGGTAGGAGGTTGCGATAGCGCGGCTGGGCTGCAGGTTGCACATGCTGTCAAAAGCACGAGGGTGTTACCAGCGTGAGTGCAGGCTGCCAAGGGGCAGACAGACATGCGACCTGTATTTTGTTACTAAGGACCTGGTCAAAAGTCCCCCCAGAGCTGCGATGCGGCGTGGAGCAAGCCCTTGGTGAGCAGCATCGGTCGGATGCCCTTCGTTCTCCGCAGGAACCACCAGCTTGCTTGAAGCGATGGCTCCAGCACCACAGACCTGTGGTCAGGTTTGACTTCCCACCCTCCTGAGCTGTTGCATCTCACCAGCGGACCCAGTAGAAATCAAGCAGCTCATCAGCACATCTGTTTCACCCAAAAATCACCCTTCTCCAGTGTTGCTTGGGAGAAGACAACTCCACTGTCAACTTGGCGGAAGGGCTGCAAAGCCAGCTCATCCCCGAGGGCAAACTGGGCTACCCAAAGCCTTCAAGGTCATGTCCTGGACATCTCGGCATCGAAAACATCACTGTGGTGACCTACACAGGCAGCAAATCCCCATGGACAAGCAGTCCTGGGGATGATCCCGCACATCAAGATGCCAGGAGTGGCGAAGTCCCAGCTTTCCTGCCTGGCTCCAGTGTTCCCCGACTTCGGGAGAGGTTTGTGAGCTCTGTCTGCAGGCAGCCCAGCCCAGGGCTCGTGCGCGCGGGTGGTGGCATGCAGGGGTAGGTGATAGCATCTCGCTGGGGTTTGGCCCCAAGGTGCTGGAAGGAGTGCAGGGGGGTGCTGGCTTCATTGAGAACCCAGCCCGGGGTTGGACACTGAGCACAGTATATGTCAGGACTGGCCTTTTTGGGGTTACCAGGGCAAGATTTCCCCACCGCTGACTTCAGCTTAAGACCAAACCCTTAGTCCTAACCCAGGAAAACATCTCACACCTGCTCGAACGCTTTCCAGCCTCTGGGACACTTTCCCGGGGTAGGGCTGCAGCGAAAGCCCCGAGGCGGTGTCTCTACCAGCAAATTAAACAGTTCCAGGGTTCAGACACCAATTATCCTCGCTGTTAAATTATTAGCACTCGCCCGGATAATTCTCAGGCACGGTTCGGGAGCGTGCGTGGCCCCAGACCCTTCCCAATCGGCAGGTTGGATGTGGCCACCCTGTTTTGGCCGGTAGGGGAGGTCATTTCAATGGGCAAAGGCCCGGCCCTGCCCGGTGGCCCGGGCACGTCCCTTGCACTCGTGCAGATGTCACCTGGGTGCTTCTGCAGCGCAGGGCATGGTCAGCCAGGCTCTCGTTTAGCAAACCTACAGCTCAAGGCTTTACAGCTTGGGTAGTTACCAAACATGCAGCCGTGAATACCTAAGTGATAGTAATTAATTATAATTGCAAACATTCCTATTCATTTCCAGCAGCATCTTTTTTAATATTTTTTTTTTTTTCTTTCTTTCTTTCTTTTTTTGCCAGGACGCTTGTTGCTGCTGATTAAGGCCACATCTGCTGCAGCTGGTATTGTCACCAGGGAAGGCCTAATTCCCAGCAGCCGAGCCAAGAAGAAACCCTTCCCACCAGCCGGTGAGCCCCAGGCGGCTCCTGCCGTGCCTCCCAGCCCTCCTGTGAGAGCCGCTTCCCCTCCGAAACCGGGACCCAGCAGTGCAGGTATCCGCTGGCACTGGAGAAATCCCCATCGCCAGCCAAGGCTGCCCAAGCTGCCCACTCCTCCCCTCCCCACCTCCAAAACCCTGCGTGCTCCCCTAGCGCTTTTGATCTGCCCATCTGCTGGGGAGGTGGGATGGGCGGGCGAGATTTGCATGCTGGAATTTTGACGAGGAAGTTCCCTGGTGCAGAGGGCACTGACTTCTTCCTTGCTTTTTGGCTTCTTACATCTTTATTTGTTTTTCTAGTCATCTAGCGGACAACCTTCTATTATTTTTTTCAGTACCTAAAAGGGGCCCATAGGAAAGGTGAGGAAAATCTTTTTAGTAGGGCCAGCTGTGACAGGACAAGGGGGGATGGTTTTAAACTGAAGCAGGGGAGGTTTAGACTGGATCTAAGGAAGAAATTCTTTCCAGTGAGGGTGGTGAAACCCTGGCAGGGGTTGCCCAGAGAGGGGGTGGAGGCCCCATCCCTGGGAACATTCCAGGCCAGGTTGGACGGGGCTGTGAGCAACCTGATGTGGTTCAAGGTGTCCCTGCTCCTGCAGGGGGGTTGGGCTGGGTGACCTCTAGGGGTTCCTTCCAACCCAAAACATTCTATGATTCTATTTTTTCCCCCCAAGGACTACTAGAAAACAGGTGAATGTGACTTGGGACATCCTTAACCCCGGAGTCATCCTGACCCCATTCCCATATAGATAAGCTGATGACTAAAGTACGTCCTGGGCTTTCTGAGACACACTTTGTTGCTTGGCTCCCTTCTAAATATTTTTTTTACAGTCGCTCTCCCCACCCTGCTGGGGAAATCGCACCCAAGGGAAGCGGAGTGCATCTGCCTCTGGGTAATGCTATGCCCAGGTAGAGCCAGGGAGCACTGATGCTCAGGGAAACCATTTTCCTCCTCAAAAAATGAGGGAAGAGGGAGGGCGTGAGCTTGGTTCTGCTGGGCATGGTCCAAGCATCCGGCATCCCTCTCTGGCTTGGTGCTACTGAGCCCTCTGAGCCCAAGCTTGTGGGCTACTGTGCTGGAAGGACACAGACTGGTTGGAGACAGTCCAGAGCTGGGCTGCAAAGAGACCAGAGGGCTGGAAATCATGACCAAAGAAGGAAGATCAAAAGGCTTGCTGTTGTTTAGCTTAGGAAAACTTTCTAACAGCCTACAAATATGTAACGGGCTTCTGCAAAGGGGAAGGGAATGAACCATTCTCCGTGTACACCAGGAATTGGCTTAAATCGCATCCAGAGAGGTTGAAGGTAGGAAGAACATTTTTCTGTGGTGAGGACAGGCATTTGTACTGGGGGCTGCGGTGAGGCAGCGCCTCCACACATGGAGGTTTGAGAAGAGGAAGGACCAACGTGTGTAGGGAGCGGTTTGGGCTGGGGCAGATGCTGCCCGGGGACCCCCGCACTGATCTGGGGTCAGCAATGGGCTGGATGCCGTGCCAGAAAACGCATCTGGAGAGATTGTGAATCGTGCTCAGCCCTGCAGAGCAGCATGGGGAGGAGGCAGCTCAGGTCCCCCCAGCTTCAGGGTCAGAAGGTGGTGGGGAGCCGCTGCCTTGCTGGTAGCAAGGTTGCAAGCTGGATTGCCGAAACAATCCGGTAACAGGGTGGTTTTAAACACTGCTTTCAGGGTTTTCTTTCTTGTTTGTTCAAACCCAGATCTTTTCAATGATCCTGTGGCTAAGCCAGCTGGGAACAGGGCTTCTGAAAGCAATTTTATTGCTGCAGACACAGTAGCATCACACACACACACACCCCCCTTCTTCCCTTGAGTCTCCCCCAACATGCGCTTTTCTTTTGCAAAATCAGAAACTAAGCAGTTGGCTGCCCTGCTCCTGAAATCTGGGGCTCCCTGGGTGCGACTGAGGTCCTGCCAGCCTTAGCGCAGGGACATGGATGAGGGGGTTCGCCTGCCCCTGGGCAATGGCTTCCAGCTGGACACTGGGCCAGATTCAGCTCCCAGGCTCCCACACCTCAATCTAGAGGTGAAATTCAGTTGCAGACATCTTAGGGACCAGTGCCAGTTTTAGAGAGCTGGGAAGCCCACTTGGCCTCCAGTTGTTGTTCAAGGAGGATGCGATTCTGCTGGGGGTGCTGAGCTCTTACCATCAGCTCCATATGGGCAACTCGGATACCCCAAGCACCTCAAGCACCACTTCATTACCTCTGTGCGGGCAACTGAGACCTGCCTTAAAGACCTAGTCTGTGTAATCGATGCAATGGAGAGCTAGCAGCTGACCACGCGTAGGTTGGCATGAGCTGAAGACCTCCGTAGCCTAGGAAATATCCCAGGAGATGGAACAAGGGGGAATTTGATCCTACCTGCTGCTTTGCCCATGACTGTGCTCACCCATAAGGCAGCAGGACTTAAGCATGGGATGTGGAGAACCCTCCTAGATGTTGTATGGCGCATGGAGGGCCACCACAAGGCACGTTGGTTTTCTGAGCACGGGGCAGCCACGCTAGCATGGAGATGCACCACACTTGGGGAGGTTGCTGGGGCTTCCAGCATGAGCATGAACCCAAGGCTGAAGGTCGTTCTTGGTCAGATAGCTACTCCCAGCTTTTTATGCGTTGCCTGCAAAGCAAATGCCTTGTTCAAACATGCTCCTCCATTGGCAAACAGGAAAAGAAACAAAATAATGCTGCTTGGGGATGGGAGTGGAAAGGTGCTGTGGCCTGACAGAACCGAACTGCTCTGAGCTGAGGTGGGAGGGAAGGCAGCAAAACGGAGTAAGCCTTCGGATGCGCTGAGCGGTGGCAAGCATGGAAGCAGCTGTATGTCCTCCTGTGTCTGTCCATTCTCCCTCCTTCCTCATAGCACGCGCAGTTGCGTGGTGTGTCCTCACCTCCCGTTCGGGACCTCGCGAAGCAGAGAGATGCTGGAGCCATCTCCCACCACAAGGGCAGATGAGTTGCGAGCGAAAGGACTTCATGTGCTCTTGTCCCATTTCAGAAGCTCTGAGGTGGGGCTTTAGGTACAAGCAGTGTTTTCTGCATGTATCTGCTGTGAGTAGAGCTGGGCATGTTTTCAGGCACACGAACCTTTCTGTGGGTCTAGAGCAGAGCAGCTTCAAGCCAAGTCTTGGCCGAGGATGACTGAGTGTGACTTAATGATGTCAACAGGGCAATTAGGCAAAAAAAGGTGGTTGTCGGGCAGAACGATGGGTTAGGAAGGGCAGAGGTGATATGGTCATTAATCCCATAAACCAGAGAGAAAACAGAGGCAATAATTACCTGTGAGGCAGAGAAGCTGCTGTTGGGGAAGCCTGTAAAACGCTGTGAGACCAATACTGCTCCTCAATCCATCATCTTTAGCGCCCAGCAGGCACAAGCTGTGCTCTTGGTTTTTCCTTCCCAGGGTGTTTTTGATGGTGGTGAACAAGGCTGAGGTGGGAGCTGGGCTGGTGGGGCAGGGGGGACTGTGGTGATTCTCATGGTGGCTGGTCCTCCTTGGGTCACCCAGCTGTACCCAGGGCCCAAAAGGAAGGGATTGCCCCTTGCTGCATGTTTTGTGTCACCTCTCTGCTGGGGCTCGTGCCTCGCGTGTGGCTTAGGACCCCCCGAGTGAAAGCAAGGGAGAAAAAAATCTGAGGAAACTGCTCCCAAAACTGTTGAGAAGAAAGAACACCCACCCAATTCCCTGGCTGCTCTTGGGAAGTTGATGCCCATGCTGTGAGGCCCCGGAATCCTGCTAAATGTGGGAGATGGGTTTGTCTCACCCAGCTTCAGATCCCTTGGGATCCTTCTAGAGCTGAAGGATAAGGGGCAGCCTTCCCACCTAGGATTCACCTGGCTGGTTTTAGGTGGCTAAGTTGGGATGAGGTGAGTAGAGAGGAAGGCTGAACAGATGCACTCGGGCAAAATATTTATGTTCAGCCAAAAGAAACCCATACGATGTGAATCCTAATGTCTTCCCAGTGAACGTCCATGCTAGACCAGAGAGTATTGCAGTCTCCGATCCCAGTTACCACCCCAGTAGTACCAGTCTCCCTCCCATTTCAGACGATGCCTTTTAGAAGCCAAGAGGGCTGCTCTGATAGACATTGGAAGAAAACTTACAAAAACTTACCTGATATCAGAAGGAAGAGACTTCTTTTTAGGGGTGATATTCTTGCTCTGGACCTCCATCCCCAGGGATGTTGTGAGAACTTACACGCAGAAACATTGAACACCAGGCAGCACAAAGACATGCAAAGTGGTCTTGAAAGTTTAATATTCTGCTTTGGCGGTGCAAAAAGGTGGGTTAAATTTGACAGCTCTTAAAGGCCTGGTCTCCCTGGTTGTACTTCAGTTGGACAGCAGGCCTCGTTGCCTTTGGAAGCCACCAAGTCTCAAAAATTTATCAAGGGTCAAAGAAGAACGGGGCTTCTCTCTGGGTGATCAGGGAGGGAGCTGGGATTGCTGCTGGTGCACTCCAGGAGGGGGTTTCAGAGAGCTGCTGATGGGTTTCATGAGGGGTATGGAGCCCCAACCCGAGGTCTCTGTTCACTCCATAAGTACTTGACTGCCAGTACTTGGCTCCCAGGAGCACCCTTCATGGGAAGAGGTGGGAGAGCATCCAGTGACAGTTGTGTGACATCCCTGAGCACGGCAGGAGGTGGCTCTGTTCCTCAGCATCCCAGCGAGGTTTGTAGAGGGCTTTGAAGGAGAGGGTCTTTCCATGGGAGGAAACCTTGAGCAGGGCAGGGAGGGTGACGTGCCTCTCCCAAAATGATCCCCCTTGTCCGAAGTGGGAGTGGGCCTCTGAACAGCTAATGCAAGTAGGTGACGTGGAGACTGGTGGTGGGGTCGGAGCTTTCAGGCCAGATATCACCCCTTTAAGATAGTCAAGCCAGATATCACCCCTTTCAACTTCTGCCTAATTGCGTTCCCCTCCTCTTTCCTCTGCCTCCATGATGGCAATCTCGTGCCATGCGTTTGCTTTTCCCTTCCTCCTCCCCTCGCTGCCCGCACTCCTCCTGCAGCTCGGCTTCTGCAAAGGAGCAGAGAAGAGGGGAATGCCCCCCAAATCCCATTTTCCCCTCGGCTGAGGGCAGGTGCTGAGCGGGGTCCCGCCACCCCGTGATGCTTGCGAGGCCGCTGGCGGGGTGTGCGTGTGCGGGCAGGGAAGCCGGGGAGAGGAACAGTAGCTTTTTCTCTTCCCGGCGACGCCGACGTGGTGATCAGAGGAGCTGGCCAGAGTCCTAATGAAGATAAATGAATATCCCCTCTCCTCCGCTCCTCCGGCTTTTATTGATGGGCTGCGGGGTGAAAGGCGAGAGCCTGAATGTTCATTTAAGCAGACGTCACGAGTTTCTTTGGAGGGGAAGGTGTAAGAAAAACCGCCTTGTGCTTGAAAGTTACTCCAAGATGAGCACGCTCGGCTTTACAAGCCTTTCTCCATTCCTTCCCCATCCATCACTTCCCAGGAGCCCTTTGTAAATGCAAATTGCACTTTGATAGAAATAATGCACTGAGCCTCTATTAGTGTCTGTGTAATGGAGAGGGCTATTTTAATGCAATCATTCTTAAAAGAAGCTCCTCTGTGCCTTATTTTAGGCTGTGTATCAAAAACCAATCTGAAAACCCCTGCCCTCCCGCTCCCTCCCATCTCGGGCCTTCGCAGGTGCTGGGATACTTTTTATTTTGGGCTTGGGATTCATGGGGCAGCCTGGGGGTTTGACCGTGTGAATGAGAGCTCAGGTGGACACCGCGTCCAACCTGGTCCCTGGGGCAAGGCCTATGGAATCATAGACTCATAGGATCGTTGAGGTTGGCAAAGCCCTTTAAGCTCGCCCAGCCCAAGCGTTCCCCTACCCCTGCCATCCCACCTCCAAACCCTGGCCCTCAGCCTGGCTGTTAAATCCCCCCAGGGGTGGGGATTCGAAAGCCTTTTGGGGAAGGAATTGTTCCCAATGTCCAACCTCAACCTCCCCTGGTGTAACTTGAGGCCATTTCCTCTTGGTGTCCCAGGCTGGGATGCCTGGACCATGGGATGACGATGGTGAACATAGCGGTGGGACAACCTGCATCCTTCAGAACTTGCCATCCAGGGAAGGTCCAGCTGTGATTTTCAGGGGATGAAGTGCCCCATCCCCTCGAGCTGTTTCTTCGCATGGGCTTTCTAGCAGGAGGGAGGGTGTTCAGTCCCAGCTATGGACATCTCGCGGTGTGACGGATTTGCAGAGCAGCCCCCGAGATCCCTGGCGTGTCTCTGCACTCAGCAAACCGATTTTCTCATGTCCCTGCCTGATCTCTCCCTCCCAGGGTGTGCACAGCAGCTCCAGCACTGAAATCAGTTTAACTGCTTTAAAAAAAAAAAAAAAAAAAAAAAAAAGCAAAAAGAAAAAAGAAACATTTTAAAGCATTGAGATCCCCCTCCACACACACACTTTGGGAGGTCAGAAAAAACCTGCTTTGAACTGCTTAAAAACAAATCCGAGGCATCATTCATCTTCATTAATGAGATATTTAACCATTTCCTTTTAATAACGTCTCGATGCATACGCCAAATGAAAAAACCATATTTTGGTCTCATTTTCTGCTTAAAAGGCCATTATTTTGGTCTCATTTTCTGATTAAAAGACCATTACGCTCCATGCCCCTTCCCACCTTAACCTTTAGAGGTTTTTTTGCTTTTTTCCTGGAATTACCATCGCGCTCCCTGGGAGCGGCGCAGGCTCCGTCTCGCACCCTCCGTGTGCAGCGCTGTGATTTGTGCCAGTGGGGGTCAGGGAAAGGAGGGGACGTTGCCATCTCTCCGGGGTCTCCTACAGGGCTGCCGTGCAGGATTGAATCTCCTGGAGAGGTTGATCCCAGTGGATCGGTCTGCCAGCCTCCTCCTACCTGTTTGGGTACGAATTATGCTGGGTGCCGGGGTGGATTTTCTCCCATTACTGGAAATCAAAGCCGTTTCAGTAGCATGAATTTTGAAGCCCCCTCCCAAAGGACAGCTTCAAAGGTGTGGTCCTCCAGCACCTTCCCAGCGGAGATGAAATATTTAGCGCCAGGCAGAAACATCAGAGCGGCTCTTCTGAACTCCGGGGTGGGGACCGGCACTTTTTGGGGGTCCTCGACTCCCAGCAAGAAAGATAGCGGGAGAGAAAAGTCCTTTCATAAATCAGAGAAGCAGCCTGGAGAACAAAGGGAGGAAACATAGAAAGCAGAGGGGGGACTTTCCTGTTTCTCGAAGAGCAGAAGAAGAGGAATGGGGAAGGCAGCGTCGTTAAAGTGAAATCCCCGACTGGAATGACAAAAGGAAGAGAAATTAAAGCCAGATTTGTTCCCCTGGGCTGAAGGAAGGAGGATCCCTTTTGGTTTGTTCCTTCTTTCTTGTTTCCTTTAAAGACAGGAGATCAATTGTGGGGCTTAATGAGAACCGTCTAGCGCGAGAGGTAGACAATGCGAGACCGAGAAGGATGTCCCAGCGCCCTGGAGATTTTACAGCGGCTTTGAGCATCGGGATCCATCCCTGGAAGTCGCAGCCCATCTCCGGGCTGCGGCGTTGTGCAATGTGAGCATCGCACGGTGCTGAACCCGTGTTGCCCGAGCGGGGCCCACTGGTGGCAATCCCGGTCCCTTGTCCCAGGGGACCACTGCATCCGTGGGTCCGTCCTCTGGCGCACACCCACATTGCGAGCTGGTGATGCGGACGTGAGGCGCTCATGGCCGGTGGTGCATTGGGATCCTTTGGAGCTGCCGTGACGGTGACAGCAGCATTGCTGCCCGTGATCCCTCACCAGGATCCTCCCAGTCAGGAGGATGTGCCTAACTGGGCTCCAAATGCAGGAGGGGTTTTTGGGGCACTGGTTTCATGCCGAAGGTAACCTTGGGTATAGAGTTTCTACCAAGTGCTAAGGAGGACTTGCTGGGATGCTACTGGGATGTCCCCTTGGAGGGAGAGGAGAGCTCCTCCTGGGGAAACCTCTCTGGGAGAGCTTCCCAGAGAGCATCTGGGGCTCCTGGAGACCCGCACGGCAGAGGGGGGATACCCACAAGAGGCAGATGCAAACAAACCTGCTCTTTGCATGCTAAACTCACGCCAACATAGACGCCCCATCTCTCCTAGGTTTAAACCCCATCACCCATTAGAAGGCAGGGAAGGACGCAGAGGGGGGGAATAAAATCCTTGATCATTTCCCACCTCGTCCCAGGAATTCCCACCCTCTTTCCCAGCTCCACGGGCAGAAGCGAGAGCTGGAAGCACTCGGACACATCCGTGCCTCTCCCGGCAGAGCAAAGCCTCCCGGATCGGTGCGGAGCCGCCTCTTCGGAGGCCTCAGAGCCCGGCCCTGGGGATGCATCCTCTTTCAGAGCGAATTATTTTCTCTGTCACTTGATAGGTCTCAAGCCCAGCATGATCCCTGGAGCTTCAGCCGGAGAGAGGGACCTTTCACGGGGCAGGTAAGGGGGACGGGGCGGGGGACGGAGAGGAGGGGGAGCAGGTCTGCGGTAATAGCCCTGAACTTGGCTCCGGCCTGTTAATGAATGCAAATGAGCTTTTTAGCTACTGGGTCACTCCGCGGTGTTTTGTGCAAAGGTTTTGTGCTCTTAACCGTAACTGTTCACGTGCCCGGCTTGAATGGCGAGGGGCACGGCGGAGGCTGAAAGGATGAGCAGGTACCTTCTCACACCAAAATGTTAACAACTTCCTCCCCACGCTGCTTGCCAGCTCCAGAGATTTGATACGGTTTCATCCAGGCCTCAAAAAACCCTTTGCAAAGGTGGTTGGTTGTTTTTTGTGGTTTTTTTTCCCGGGGCCTCATCACCCTGGATATTTAATACTCGGTTATGGGTTTGCTCGCTGTCATGCAAACAAGAAGTGGGATTGCAGAAGGGGGCGATGCCTCCCAGTTAATGCCTCCCAGCACCAGTACCCCTAAACCAGCCCAACAGGGCATCCCACAAAGCCCCTGGTTATTGCTGAAGCTGCTCATTTCTGGTCCCATCATAAATCCAGGCTGTTTTATGCAGGAAGACGGGGTTTGCCTCCTCAGAAAACCTGAGTGCGGCTCAAACTGGATATGAATTTCTTTCCCTGATTTTTAACTGGGGAAATGGATTGATTTGGGGTTTAAGGCAGTTTTCCCTAAAAGAAAACTGAATCCTGCAAGGGGAATGGGAAAACCTCCTTGAAACTCAGCGATCCTAAAGAAGGGCTGGAGAAACCATGGGCGCGTGTCTCAGGAGACAGAGAAATACTCGGAGCCAGCATCGCCCCACCTGATCCACAAGTGAAATACCGATTTATTCTGTGGGTTTCCTTTTAACCACAAGGTCACATAAGCAGTTTGCAAGATCCAGAGCGGCGCTGCTTGAAAGGGGATGACGCATTTTTGCAAGAAAATGAGCTTTCAGCTTTGTTCCGCGTTGTCCTCGATGGAAGTGAAAATTTTCCTGAAACTTCCCAAAACTAGAAAGACCTGTTCTAAAAATGCCGTTTTCTTCTCCTCCCCAATACCTTTCCTCTCTCACAAACCCCCCTCTCATTTCTGGATGCAGAGGAGAAAGGTGTCCCTTCTTCTTGCTTTGCTAAAAAAAACCTGGTAAATTGAAAATTGCTGAATTCTGATGGGGGGAAAAGAGCTGGGTTATGGATTTTTTTTTTTTCCCCCTCTTTTTGAAAAAAAATAATCAACCGCCTCTTGTGCCTTGCTGGGACACAGGCCTGGTGTCATCTGCCTATGACAACAGGCACCCATCCCTCCCCTGTCCTGCTTTTTGGTGCCACCTCCTCTTGTCCCCAAGGCTGGGTGAGCTCCCAGCCCCAGCCTTAGGCCCGGGGGCACCATCCTGCACCCATGTGCGCCCGCGTTCAAGCAGGTTGCAAACCCAAGAGCCCCTGAGAGGGGTTTCCACCCTGGGGCCACCAGCATGTGCTTGGGTGCTTCACCCCAAAACTCTGCAGCAAAGGGGTGGCCCCATCCCAGAGCATCATCCCAATGTTGAAGGCTTCTTGGCCCGGAGGGATGCAGGTGCTGCAGGCTGGGAGGGTGCAGAGTTAACAGTGGGTGCCCCTCACCCAGCGTGGGCTCTGCTGGGTGTCCTGCATGCTGGGTGCCCTAAATTCTGGGTGCCTTAAATGCTGGGTGCCGTAAATTCTGGGTTCCCCGACCGCCAGGCACATGCACCCTGAACACCCTGACCGCCCCAGCTGTGGGCAATCTCCGGAGCCGCCCACCATCCTCGGCTATTTGAGCCAAAAGAAGAGAAATTTGTAAAAGGTATGGAGGGGCAAAGGGGGTTTTTTGGGGGTCTTTAGGAAAGCATCTCCTCGGTGGGGAGCCCCGCTCCGCTGCCGGGCCGTGTCTCTGGAGGGCAGTGTGCGCCCGGCGCAAGCCAAGCCCTTCGTTTCGGCGCTCGGGGAGACAATGAATCCCACGCTGAACTTCCTCTCGTTTGAGGCTTGATGTGTTTTTCATTTGGCTCTTGTTTTGTTTTCTTTCTTTTCTTTTTCTCCCCCCGCTTTTTCCCTGGTTTTCCCAGCGGGATTTAATAAGCAGAGCCGGCGGGGCTCAAGGGACGGGAGCCGGCAGCCGGGCATCGCCATGGGTAGGATCACGCGCTCAGCGGCTTTGCTTGCCACCGATCTAAAATCGCGGGCTGCCGTGCAAAAGCCGATGGTCTCCACTGCTCTCTTCCTATGAATTTTTTTAAACTCTTTTTTTTTTCAAAGGGTTTCAGCTGAGTTTGGGAGAGGGGGCAGCAGCAGGGAGGGGAAAGGGAGCTGGTGGGGATCTCCAGCGTGGAGAGAAGGGTGGAAGTCCAGGGTAACGGTGTAAATCCCAGCCCCCTTCACCCGCACACGGTGTTTTCAGTGAGGGAAACCTGCGCTTAGAGATTCCTGAGCAAACCTGGCGTTATTCCCACTCGGCGCCTCCTTGAAGTTGCCTCTTCGGTGGTGTTTTGTACGAAAAGGTCTGGGGTAGAAATAGGGCTTCAGCAGCATCTTCAAAGTCGCGTCTGCCGCCCATCAATACCAGCACAGACGTAGCCCTCGCTCCCTCCCTCCCTGTCTCGCATTACCCTGGCATTTTCTTTTGAGATGAACGGGGGAAACTCCGGCGTAGTTTTCTTTTCCTTCCGAGCGGGGTAAGATGTTTCTCGTTATGCCTTTTTAATTTTCTAAAAGGCTGCATGGCATGTAGAATAATAGCGGCTGTATTCTTGCCACCATGCAAAAATCCTGCGCAGCCCACCCTTTGGAGTAATTATCGAAGACGACCCAGGCAGGGGCAAAGCCAGATGGTTTTCCAAACGGGCTGATTTTGGGATAATGGTTTTACTGGTAGCAAAAGGCAAAAAAAAAAAAAAAAAAAAAGGGAAATTTGTTAGGAAAAAGAGAATAAATAACCAGCCAGGGCTGGCGGGTCGGGTTCTCAGAAAGGCATTTACAGCAGATTTTTTTAGGGCAATGTTTTGCAGAGATGCTAGAAAGGAAAATAAAATGGAAGCTGATCGAGGAAGCAAGCGAGGAATTTAAAAAAAAAAAGAAAAAAAAAGGAGGAGACTTGGGAAAAGAATCTCTTCTTCTGGAATGGAAATTTCAAACCCAGAGATGTTAAGGGAAGGTACGTCTGGATACCGAAGGTTATTCACAATACACAGAAAATCTCGCCCGCTTGCAGGGAGAGGCGGCGGCGGCCCTGCCTGTCTGAGCTTAAACCTTCCCGTTTGCAGGAGCGGGGGGAGAATGCAGGCAAAATGTTCCTGATGGAGCCAAAAAAAAAAAAGGCAACAGAAACTCAAGACTTGCTGTGTGCAGCTCCCGCCGATGCCCCCGAGTGGGGCTCCCGTGGGGATGCCTGCCTGGAATTCGGGATGCTCCGAAGGGGCATCGAAGGATTCGGCCGCTGGCTTATTGCCCTGGCATTCGGTTTTGGGGAAGGGATGGAGGGCTGGGATGGCTTTGGGGGAGGTCAGAAGGGGCTGGGAGTGACCGCAAAATAGCTGTTGCAACGTGGGGCGGCACCTGGGGGGGGAAGAAAATTGAGCGTGGATGGGAATAAAGCCGTGGGTGGGATAACCCCGAGGGGTTGCGTGCCTGTCCCTGGAGCATCTTCCCGAGGGACCATCCAGAGCTTGGTCCCGACAAGTGGAGCCAGACGCCCCGCTCCTCGCTTTGTAGGATGTAAAAAAACGAGCTGGGGGGGGGTTATTTTTGTGGCATCTGTGTGTGTGTCCCTGCAGCCAACCTCCCCAGTGACGCCTGGCGCGGGGCCGAGCCGCCGTCCTGTTCCTTGGGAGAAGGTCTATGCAGGAAAAGGGAATATCAAAATCATCTCGTTTCCGTCGCTCCTCAGTCTCAGAGCGAACAAAGGATGGATGGGAATGAGAAAGGAGGGAAAAAATATCAACCTGTTCCCACCCAGCCTTAGAGAGATCGCGGTCATTATCACCGCAGCTTCACAATTCTAAAGGGGCTTCATTTTTCTTTTAAACACTGGCATCTTGTTAAAAAGAAACGGGAGGAGAAAGCCCCCGTTTACATCCCCCCCCCTCCCCAAGCCGAATGGCTTTTCCTTGCCTTTCCCTGCCCTCCCCACAGCCCCAACTTTAACACCTGGGAAAAGCAAGTCGAAAGGCAATCCAACCAAAACAAAAATCAAGGCCCCCAAGCCTGGCTTTTCTCGATGGCGTTTCTCCATCTGACAAAAGCCTTTGGTTTGCTCTCATTCTTTTCATTTCCTTGATGGCTCCCCAATTGTCCAGCCTTCAAGAAAATGCACTTTAGCTCTTTGTCCCCAAATGTAATTTGATAAACTCTTTGCAAAAAAAAAAAAAAAAAAAAAAAAAAAAAAAAAAAAACAAAAAAAACATTCTGGTTTCGGAGGCTTTTAAAAAAAAAGAAAAAAAAAGGGAAAAAAAAAAAAAAAAGAAAAAAAAAGCCCATGAGCTGCTCTTGCACGGGGTGCGAGTGGGGGAGCCGATATTTGAGAGCCTAATTGAGCATTTTAAATAAAAATAAGGGGGTTTGCACTGAGGCGATGGAGGAGAGGAAGAAGCGGGACGGAGGGGGCCTGGTCGGCGATGCGGGGCGGGCGGGCGGCAGCCGGGGCTTGGGGGAGCACGGAGGAAGCTTTACATTGTCATCGTCCCGAAAAGCTTATGAATACTCATTTTCAGGCAGCACCCTGTGGGCGGGGACCACCCCAGCTTTCACGCTATAAAATGCGGCGGGTTTCCCTGGCGTGGGGAGCGGTCCCCGGGACCCTGGGCTTCGGGGTGGCTGAAACTCAACTTGGACTTCAAGGTTTGGTAAGTGGCGCAAATGATTTGATTTGAATCTCTCTTTATTTATTTATTTATTTATTTATTTATCTATTTATTCCCCCCTGGTGGGAGCTGGTGGCTGAGCAGGGTTTTCAGTACCGGGGAGCTGCACCCAAAGCGCCAACGAAATCTCTGTTCCCCGTCCTTCGCTCCCCTCGGGTTTTATTGAGCCGCTGGCTGCCCAAGGGGGTTGTTGTTGTTTTCTTTCATCCGAGGGGTGAAAAAACCAGCGATGACAACTTCAAAATTTCATTGCAGGGCTTTAAAGGCGCCTGGGTACAAAAAAAAAAAAAAAAAAGCAAAGCAAAACAAAGCCCTAAACCACAACTGGGCGCCTATTCCCAGGTGGGGGAAGTGGTGTAACTCCCCTCCGGGTAGGGCACGCTGGCTGCTGGGCACTGGCTGCCGGGACCCCCCCAGGACTCTGGCACACTTTTTGGGGGGGGTGAAAACCACCAAAACTGGTCAGGAAGCAAAAATGAAAATTGCGGATTTGGTGGCAAAAATGAAAATTGCAGAACTGGCTGCAAAAATTACACTGCAAATGTGGTTTGGGGTGGTTTCCCCCCCCCCCCCCCCCCCCCCCCCCCATTAATCGCCTGGCAGGGACAGTGGTTAAGTTAGAAAGGAGCTGGAGAGGGGATTTCTCCGCAATGTAAAGCTTCCATACGTTCCGGCTGCCCTCTGAGCGGCCCCCACGCTTGGTTTGCCAGGCAGGTGGTTGAGCGGTCCGAGGGCGTGCTGCGGTCCATCACCGGGGACGTTCTCAAACCCGCTATAAAATGCTCCTCGGAGGGGAGAACCTGAAAGCCTGCAAGACCTAAACCACGCCGTCAGACCGAAAACAAAGTCGCAGCATTTGGAGCAGGTCATTAGCAAGGAGCCCCGCCTCAAAAATTAAAGTTATTTGGGCGGATTCGATTTTTTTTTGAAATGAATTTGATTTTTTTTTTTTTTTTTTGGATCAAATCGATTTGATTTCTATTTGATTTTTTAAACCAAACGCAAACGGCATCACACGCTGCGCGCGGTGGGAGAGCGCTGTGATAAAACCAGGCTTTGAATGGGACGGGAGAATCAAAAATTGCACTCGGGCATTTCCAGTTCCTCCCCGCTCCCCTTTTGGTGGGTTTTGCCAGCGCTGGGTGAGATACGGAGAGGGATGATCCGTGCGGTAAAAAAAAAAAAAAAAAAAAAAAGGGGGATGGGGCATGCGCAAGCAGTCAACAGCGAGAAAAAGGAAAGGCAATTTCAGAAGCAACCGCTCCCTTTGATACAAAAATAAAATAAAATAAAATATTACCTAGCCGTGCCTCCGGGATTATTTCAGGGCATCCGCTCTGTCCATGCGGCCGAGACGGATGCAGCTTGCTCTGCCAGGGATGGCAGCGGCCGGGAAAAGAGGGGAAGGCAAATGCACGTTGGGTGCTTATGTGTGCAGGGAGCAAATCAAGGACCTCTTCTTACCCTCCCGGGGCGGAGGGGCCGGGGTGACCCGGGGGGGCAGAACAGCCCCACGCTCGCTGGCCATGAGGATTCCCAAGCATCGCGTTTAACCTGCGGGACGCTCCGCCGCTCTCCCCAGCCGCAGCCCAGCAGCGCCCGAGTGTTTTTCCAGGAGCTGCAGGGAGAGAGCATCGCCCGCTCCGGGGAAGTCAAAACCCATTAAATTTGGAAAAAAAGAGCGAAATTTGCTGCTTCGGGGCACCCGGCAGCAGTCAGCGGGCGAGCCCGGAGGGGGCTTTTCCTGGAGCGGGCTGTTCCCTCCTTGCGCTGCCTTTCCCTGCTTTTTTCCCGGCATGGGAAGAAGCGGGAAAGTTCATGATGCCATGTGTGTTGCCAAATTGGATTTTGGGGGTTTGACCTCATGGGGGCAGCGGGACTGAGCCCCAGGGATGTGGGAGCTGGCAGCGTTGAGCCCCAAAGCCGCTGCTGCTTTCGGGCTGAGCTGCATTCCGGGGCGATGGGTTCCTGGGGCGCCCCCGTTCCGGGTGGGAGCAGCAGCCGCCACCGAAACGCTCCTTTGGGCTGCTTTTACCAAACCTGTTGCCTGGTGGGGGCCGTCACCTCTCTCCTCCTCATGAATACCTGCTCCTCCGTTACCTTCTCGACCCCATTTACAATTTCACGGGCTTTTGGCTTTATTTGCCGATGACGCTAAAATTATCCGGACTACGGTAGAAGCTGGGGCGAAGGCGGGGGTGTGGGGGCAGAGCCGGGGCTGCGCCCTGGTGACCTGCTTCCAGCTCTGCCATTCACCTTGGAAAAGATATTTTCCCTCTGGATTTTCATGGCTTTATCTCCAGAAGGGGAAATTCTGCACAAAAAGAAACCCCTAAAAAAAACCCAAACAAACAAAACAAAAACCCGCAAATCTTTTTTAGGCTTTTCCCCCCTTATCTGTGAATTTCCACCAGCAGGAAAAAAAATGGATTCTTAGGCAAAGATGTGCTGGTGGCTTATTTCTGCCCCCCTCCCAGCCCCCCAGGGGGGCATTTTCCATTTTCACCCTCTTGCCAAAGCAGCGCAGGACGTTTTGGGACACGAGCTCTGTTCGCACACACTGCTGCTTTCAGGGGGGGGGGGCGCCAAGAGCATCCCGGGGATGTTTTTTCCCTTGGGAAAGGGGGGAGGAAAGCGAGGCAGACGAGGCCTCCCTCTTTGCTGGGCAGGTCTGTGGTCAGCCCCACAGTTTGGGGGGGTTCCTGGGGTGTTTTCCATGGCAGGCGCTGCCATCAGGCGCCAAAGCGAAGCTGTTGGGGGGTGACTGCGCTGCCCCTAAATGTCTTTTTTGTGCCTCTCAGCCCCCGGCCCAGCCCAGGGCTGATGCTGAGCCCGGTGTGGCGCCCTGGGGGACGCAGGATGTCCCCCTCCACGCTGATCCGGGGGGACGAGGGGGGATCTGAGCCCTCCTTCCCTTGCTTTCCTTGCTTTGGGGGGGTACCTGAGCCCGGGGGGTGCGGGCCGGCCGGGGGGGGGCAGCTGGGCTGGCTGGTGGGATCCGGGGCTACCAGCCCTGGGGGGGATCCCAGGGTAGGGGCCGGGCAGGGAACACTGGAGAGTGCGGCAGGAGGAATTTGGGGAAGGTGTTTGGGGAAGGTGCTTGAGAAGGTGTTTTGGGAATGGCCTTTTGGGAGGCACTTCGAGGGAGTGTTTTCGAAGGATGCTTTGGGAAGGAGTTTCAGGAAGGGTTTTGGGGAAGGTGCTTCGGGTGGCCTGAAGCCCTTTGGGAAGGTGCTTTGGGAAAGGCTTTGGGAAGTGCTTGGGGGGGGGGGGGGGGGCTGTGGAGCGGTGCGGGGCTGCACAACGCGGGGCTGGGGGGCGGTGCGGGGCCGGGGGGCTGCGTGGCGCGGGGTTGCGGGGCGGTGCAGGGCTGCGGGGAGGTGCGGGGCTGCATGGTGCGGGGCTGCGGGGCGGTGCGGGGCTGCAGGCGGTGCGGCTGGGAGCGTGCGGGGCTGCACAGGCGTGGGGCTGGGGGCGGTGCGGGGCTGCGGAGGCGGTGCGGGGCTGGGAGCGGTGCGGGGCTGTGGAGCGGTGCGGGGCTGCGGGGCGGTGCGGGGCTGTGGAGCGGTGCGGGGCTGCGGGGCGGTGCGGGGCTGCGCGGGGCGGTGCGGGGCTGCGCGGGGCGGTGCGGGGCGGTGCGGGGCGGTGCGGGCTCGGCGGCCCCCCGCGCTCCGCCGCCTGCAGTGCCGCCGGCCGCCACCGGGTGGGGCGGCAGGGCAAAGAGTGAGCGCGGCGGCGGGGGGGGCCGCTGCCGGTCCGCACCGGGGGGGGGGGGGGTCCGCACCGGGATGCAGCGGGGAGGTGTGTGTGTGGGGGGATCCCTGCGGCGGGGTGCACGGGGGGGGTTCCTGTATACGGGTGCACGGAGGGGGGGGGGTCCCTGCGGCGGGGGCGCACCCGAAGGCACGGGGGGGGGCTGGGGAGGGGGGGGACAGTCTCCCTGCAGCGGGATGCACCGGTGGGGTGGAGATGGTGGCACCTCCCATGGCCGGGATACGCGGGGGTGCAGTGGGGGGGTGGGGGTCTCTGTACCGGGGTACAGAGGGAGAGGGCTTCAAAAAGGAGTCCGCGGAGATGCACGGGGGTGGGGGACCGGGCTGGAGGGGGTCCCTGCCCCGGGGGTGCCCAAGGACGCGGGGGGGGGTCGCTGCACCCACCCCGGGGTGCTCCGGGAGGATCCCCGCAGCCCGGGTCCATCCCCGCACCGGGTCAGGGGGGAGTCGCAAGGAAGGGGTTCGAGTCCTGGGTCACCCCAAAGGAAGGGACAGACACACACATCCCCCCCCGGGGGCCACAGCCCCTCTCGGCGCTCCCCAGTCCCACTGGGCACCAGACTCAAACCAGCTGGGGAGGCTAAAGGGGCGGGGAGGGGGGGGTCGGAGGGGGGGGGGGGGGGAAGAAGGAGAAGGGGGGAACTCAATGAACTTTTGTTTTTCCTGTAATCTGAAGCAAATGCTTTGCAAAAGTGCCTGTAAGCAGGCAGCCCGGATACCTGCCTTCGCCTCCATGGCTGCTGCCGCTGGGCGGGGGGGCTGGGGGGGCAGGGGGGCAGAGGGGGCTGGGGGGGGGGGGCAGATTGCAGCCTCCTGTGCCAGGCAGTGTCTGGGTTGCAAACACACCTCGGATAAAGTGTGGGTCCCCCAGCCCTCACCCCCCTATGCTGGAAAGCACCGGGGGGGGGGGGCAGGACAACACAAACAAACCCCCCCCCCCCCCCCAAAAAAAAAAAAAAAAGAGTGTGTGGAATATAGGAAACCGGGAAAAAAAAAAATTTGTGGGGGCAGAGAGTAAATCATTGCAAGGGGCAAATCACTGGGAGCAAATAATTAAGTAATTGGAGGGGGGGGGGGGGGGGGTCTGCGGCCAAACATGCGGGGTAAATCCTTGTGGGGGTGAATCCTGAAGGGGCAAGTCATTGCAAGAGGGGAGCACAAGGGGTCGGGAAAGGGGGGGCTGGTGGGTAAATCCTTGCAAGGAGCAAGCAATGGAAGGGGCAAATCAACAGAGGGGGGTAATTACTGGGGAGGGGGAGAATCATTAAGGGTTAAATATAGCGTGGGGATCGTGGCAAGGGGGGGATCAAATGTTGGGGGGGTTCATTGTAAGGGAGAATCATTGACGGTTAAATATAGTGTGGGGACCACTGCAAGGGGGGGGGGGGACCTATTGAGGATTAAATATCGGGGGGACCACCGCAAGGGGGGGGGAAACTATTGAGGATTAAATATCGGGGGGACCACCGCAAGGGGGGGGGGGGAACTATTGAGGGTTAAATATCGGGGGGACCACCGCAAGGGGGGGGGGGAACTATTGAGGATTAAATATTGGGGGGACCACCGCAAGGGGGGGGGGAATATTGAGGATTAAATATCGGGGGGATCACCGCAAGGGGGGGGGGGGGGAGATGCGTCCTCAAGAAGGGCCGGGAGTGATGGTGAGGGGAAGACTCTGGGGGGGGGATCACTGCACGGGAGGCATCATTAAGGGTTAAGTGGGGGGGGGGGGGGGGGATGATTTCGGGGGGCGCCGGAGCTGAGCCGCGCTGGTCTCTCCGCAGGCACGGACGGGGACGGAGGAGGAGAAGGAGGAGGAGGAGGATGATGAGGCCGAGGAGCGCGGCGTGACGGCGGGCGGGCGGCGGGCCAGGGCTCGCACGCTCCAGCGCCGGGTCCGCCGGCCGGGCCCGCCCCCCCCCCCCGGGCCGCCGGGTGCGGGGGGTGCGGGGGGGAGCAGCCGCGCTGGCGGCCGGCCCAGCCCCGGCTTCCCCGCCTCTATATAAACACACATTTGACTTTCCTTTTTTTACTCCAACCCCAACATCGAGAGGGGCTCTGCCCAGCGGCCCTGCCTCCCTCTTACAGAAGTCTGAAAACTCGGGGGCTAACAAATAACCGGCACATCGCTCTCTAGTTACAGGGCTGTATTTATATATATATATGTAGATAGCGAGAGCAGCCGAGCCGTCTCGCTCCGTGTGTATAGATACATATACGTAGCTATTTAATTCTTCCATCTCTCCAGGTCGTGGCTGAATTATTTGATGATTTTTTAAATTTTTTTTTTTTTTTTTAAATCTCGCTCCTTTTTTTTTTTTTCCTTTCACATTTTTTTTTTTTATCATCCTCCCCCCCTTTGGCTTTTGGGTTTTTTTTTTTTTTTTTTTTTTTTCCCCCCCCCCCCCCCCACTCCGGGCTTTTCCCTTTTTTTATTTTTATTTTTTCCCTTGCGCTTTTGGCTACTCAGTTGCCCCCCACCCCTTTTTTGGGGGGTCTCTCTCTTTTTTTTTTTTAATTTTAATTTTTTCCCTCTCTTTTTGTGCTGTGTGTGGGTTGTTTTTTTTTCCCCCCTCCTTTCCCCCGTGTCACTCTGTAAGTTTATTCCCAACAAGAACAAGTTTCAGAGAGGGACAGGGGAGAAACTGCGTTTTTGCCCCCTCCCCCCCTTTTTTTTTTTCTTTTTCCTTCCCCCCCCCCCCCTTTTTCCTGTTGTTTTGCTAACCTGCCAGCGGCGAGGGGGGCGAGCCCGGCCCCCCCGCCCCAGGACCCCCCAGGCTTTACCCCGCGCTCCGCAATCGCCCTCTCTCCGTGCGTGTGGGTGCGAGTGTGGTGCCTGTCAAGGGGCTGTTTCTCTCTCCCCACCCTCCTCCTCCTCCTTCTTCCAAATATGCTTTTTGCAAGTTTTGATCTCGTCTCGGCACTGGCTACCCTCGCCGCGTGCTTGGTGTCACTGACTTTGCTGCTGGCCGTGTCCCAACAGCTGTGGCAGCTCCGCTGGGCTGCCACCCGCGACAAAACCTGCAAGCTACCAATCCCCAAAGGCTCTATGGGATTCCCTTTAATCGGAGAAACCTTCCACTGGCTCCTGCAGGTAAGGAGGATTCCCTTCCCTTCCCTTCCATCCCTGGAAGGTGGGATGGGACCGGCGCTTTTTTTATTTTTTTTTTTTACGGGCTTCTTTTTTTTTTTTTTTTTTTTTTTTTTTTTTTTTTTTTTCCCCTCTCCTTCCTCCCCTTCTTTTTCTTTTCTTTTCGATTGCATCATGCGGGTTCCCGGCGAGCTGGGGAGGTAGCTGGGGCCGGGGGGTTGATGGCGGTTGGGGAAAGGCGGGGGGCCGGGAGGGAGCCCGGCCCGGCTGGGCTCCCCCCGGGGCGGAAAATAAAAAAAAAAAAAAAAAAAAAAATCCTAAAACCAGGGGTGGGAGGTAGCCCCGGGGCGATGCCGCCGGGCACGGCGCGGGGGTTCCCCGGGTCTTGTCCCCCCGCTCGCCACCCCACTCCCGTGCAGTGGGGCACGGGGAGCTCCGACACCCCCCCCCCCCCGAACCCCAACCCCCGTCCCCGCGGCTGCTCCCCTCGGGTTCGCATCCCGCCCGGCTCGGGTCCGGTCCTGGGGAAGCCCGCGGCGGTAATCGCCAGATTAACCCGGGATTAACCTTGCTAAATGCTGAGCGGCGGCGGGCGGAGCGGGATCTCCTCGGACCGCGTTGCGGGAGGGTGGCTGCCAAAAAAAAGAGGGGGGAAAAAAAATTTAAAAAAGAAAGAGGAAAAAAAAAAAAAAAAAAGAGAGGAGGAGAGGAGGCTGGAGGCGGCCGAGGGATGTCCCGCTCCGGCGGGAGCTGGGGGCACCCCGCGGCTCGCAGCATCCCAGGAGGGAACCCCCGGGGAAAATTAGCCCGAGGGTTCCCCCCTCCCGCCTCCTCCTAGGGCAAAATAAAGAGAAAAAGTAGCAAAGGGGAGCCCGGCGAGGATGCTCCCGCCGGCGGAGCCCGCGGCCGGGCAGGGCAGCCCGGTCCCGGGCTCCGCCCCCCGCCCCCCCCCCCCCCGGGGCCGGGGCCCCCCCCGGGCTTTATTTTTTAGCGCCGGTTTTCCCCGGTCACCCCCGGCCCGCCGCTTTTCCACGGGCTCCGTCCAAACAGAGTCCAGGGCTAAAAATACAAAATTTTGTATAAATTGGACTCCATTCGAAACTTCTCCCACATAAAGGTCCTCTTTGTGCTGCCCTGGAAATGGTGTACAAATAACTCTTTATTAATGCCACAAAAAGGACTTTAATTATATTTACGCAGATCAAGAACCAGGGTCACCTGAACATCTGAAATTCACAACCGCGCTTTTGTTTCAAAATAAACCCACGCACTCACCCCCCAGCACCGGGGTGCGGAGCTCCCCGCTTGCAGCTCTCCTCCCCGCTTGGGATGGGGGGTTTCGGGGGGGGGGGGACACACCCCCCCTTTGGCGGCTCCATCCGCCTCCTCGCCGACAAAAGCCGACCCCCCCCCCCCCCCGCAGCATGTGGGAAAGTTATTAAACCCTCTCAAATCTGGAGATTTACTTAGGCAAAATTGCAGCCTTTCGAGTAAATTCAGCCTGAGCAAAAAAAATAAAAGAGAAAGGGGGGGGGGGGGAAGAGAAAGGGAAGGAAAAAGGGGGGGGAAGAGAGGAGGGAAAAAGAAGGGGGGGGGAAGAGAAAGGGGAAAAAAAGAAAAGGGAAAAAAGAAAGAAGAAAAAGAGGGGAAAAAAGAAAGGGGAAAAAAAGAAAAGGGAAAAAAGAAGGAAGAAAAAGAGGGGAAAAAAAGAAAGGGGAAAAAAGAAGGAAGAAAAAGAGAAGGGAAAAAAGAAGGAAGAAAAAGAGAAAGGGGAAAAAAAGAGGTTAAAAAGTGTCAGGGGAGGTAAAGGTAGAAGTAGACGGAGGAGGAGGAGGAGGAAGGGGCGGCGGGAGGAGCGGGCGGGCAGCGCCGGGCGCCCCGTCGGAGGGAGCCGGGCTGTGGGCGGGCGGGGTGTCGGGGTTACCCCGTCCCCCCTCCATTTCTGCCCCCTACCCCGGCCGGGTCGCCCCAAACTGCAGCCGCGACTCCCCAGTTTCCCTCCCGCCCCCTTTCCAAGCGGGGATCCCCGCGCGTGGGGGCGCTGGAGAAGCCGTGCGGTAACGCCGCTCCCCACCCGTGTTTCCCCCCTCCCTCCCCACCTCCCCGCAGGGTTCCTGCTTCCAGTCTTCCCGGCGGGAGAAGTACGGGAATGTGTTCAAGACGCACTTGCTGGGCCGGCCGCTGGTGCGGGTGACGGGGGCGGAAAACGTGCGGAAGATCCTGATGGGCGAGCATCACCTGGTGAGCACCGAGTGGCCGCGCAGCACCCGCATGCTGCTGGGGCCCAACACCGTGGCCAACTCCATCGGCGACATCCACCGCCACAAGAGGAAGGTGAGGCTCCCACGCCAGGCGGCGGCGGGGCGCGGGGGGACACGCGTGGGTGCGCGCCTGGGGCGGGGGAAACCCCTTCGCTTCTTCCCCTCTCGCCCTCCGCTCCTCTTCCTCCTCCCCTCCCCGCGGGCACCCCCCCCCCCCCCCCCAGCCCCACCCGTGCGTGGGAGGTCCTGCCTGTTTCCCCCCCCCCCCCCCCCGTGTCCGCGCTCGATGCCTTTGAGGAATTTAAAAGGGCGATGGGGAAGGGGGGGGGGGGCACAGTGGGGCTGCCCCGCAGGTTGCTGCTGAGGGCGGAGGGGCTGCCCCCCGTCACCCCCTCCCAGCCCACCCACCCCCTCCCTCCCCGCAACCGGTGCACGCGTGGCGGGGGCTGGCGGGGGTCGAGGGGCGAGCGCGGTGCGGGAGGGCTCTTAAAAGGGCGATGGGGCTCTTAAAAGGTGAGGGGGGGGGCGGCGGCACGGGGCGGAGGGGAGCGGGGGGGCAGTGCAGCACGGTGTGTCCCCCCCCCCCATTTCGGGGGGGGGACCCCGCGGGGGTTGTGCTTTTTTGGGGTGGGGGGGGTGGGGGGGGTGTCTCACAGTGCTGAGCATTGCATTGGATTTCGGGGAAATTGGGGGCTGACGGGGTTCCCGGGGTGCACGAGGGGGGGGGACGACTGAGCTGGCTGGTGGGGCCTCACCACACCCCCTCGGGGGTCACGGGGTGAGACCCTCCTGACAGGCGCTGGGCAGGCGGGGAGCGCAGGCAGCCTGGTATCGGGGGGCACTGAGCCCCAGCAGATGGGGGGGGGGGCCCCCCCCCCCAACTCCCAGGCAGGCGGGGGGGGACAGCGGCGGCGCGGCGGCAGGGGTGACGGCTTTCCCATCCCCTCCTCTGCGGGACGGGCTCTTTCCCAGCGGGGTTGGGGCAGGCAGCAGATTTGAGGGGAAGGTGATGCAGCAGGGTTTCCTATTCTGGAGCACGTATTCCTATAAAATCTCTCCCAAACCCAATCCCTCCCTCTTTTCTCCTGGGGGAGAAGAGGAGAAAGCTAACACCCCGTGACACCCATTAGTCACATTTCTTAATGCGCTGGCGGCCAGGACTTGAGCGAAACCACAAGAAACGCGATGGCGATCCCTACCCGGCACGCGAGGAAACTCGGTGTTTGCAATTCCACCGCCGTTTGCTTGGGTTACTTTTTTTTTTTTTTAATTTTATTTATTTAAGGAGGGAGGTATTTTTTTCCAAGTTTGCCGTCTAAGAGAAAGGGCGCTCGTTCTTGGGGCTCCCTCCCTCCATCACGGAGCATAATTTGCAGCAGGAGAGGTGCAGGGAAATAGGGAGCGATGCGCTTTCCCCCGGCAGCGGGAGGAAGGCAGCGGCCGTGGCTCCTATTTATTTCCTATTAAGGGAGGGTTAAGCGGCAGCAGCCAGCGATTTGAAGGTGCCGGTGCCCGTCCGCTCCCTCCCTGCTTCCTTTATCTTCTGCACTCCAAGATAATTTTTTGCTACCGAAAAGCGGGTGGCTGAAGGCCCTTGGTTGCGAGCGCCTTAAGAAAACCGCGGAATTCAGACCTCAGGAACAGACGCTGGGGGAAGCGAGGAGAGCGTGGGTTATGGGAATGGGGTCATGGAAAAGGGAGGCCTGACCTCTGTGGTATCCTGACGGACTTGTAATTTGTACCACAGCTCAGATGGGGAGTGCCGGCACCAGCAAGGAGCAATACCAGCAGCGTAGAAAGCGGAGAGCCTCTCTCCCTCGATATTTATACCCGATGGTCTCACTTTTGGGTTTTAACTAGTGGGAAATACATGTCCCACCCTGAACTGTGAATCCCAGCCCTTTCGGATTTTTTCTGAGCCCAGAGTCTGGCTTGGATCTCCATTCTCCTCCTCAAAACCCTTTTGCCTTCCCGATTTTTTGGCATCATGCATGATGCCAAGCTGGCAAGGATCCTAATTCCTCCTTAAGGGGTGGCTAAAGCCTCCTGAGAACAGGTACTCTGGGAAAACACTGTCCCGGGATGACCCTCGCCAGCCCTGCCTGCTCCTGCTCGCACACCTTGCCTCTGCTTGGAGCCCTGCCGTACCCGAGAGCAAACGTTCCCCCGTACCCGTGGGACCGGGGGGGCTGGAGTACCAAATTCTTTTTTACGCTTTCCTGTGGGGTTGGGTATGCTGGGCTCAGGCGATTCCCTTCCCTTTGAAAACGGGAGCTTATTCTGATTCCTTCGCTTGGTCTCCTCTTGACTGCTGGTTTTGCGGAGCTGAGCATCTCATGCACCAAGCACTCTTGGGCGCCTCCTGAGCCCGGCAGCCGCTTCTATCGCCTTCTCCCCTACACAAACCATCCCTCGCCCTGGACCGAGTGAGCTGCGCATGTAAAGAAAAGGGGAACAGGAAGAGAATAGATAATGTTGTTCTTGGTGAGATTGCCGTGACCAGATCAAAGCTTTTTCCAGGCCAGGTGCCTTCTACCGGCAGAAATTGCCGGCGTCTTTTGAGTTTGTTGGCCCTGAGATTTTGTTGCTGTTAAATGGTGTTGACTTTCGACTCTCCCCATCCTGCTGCTGAGACTGTGAGGTGGACAGGCTAGATTTAAGGTTTAAACTTGCTCCTTCTAGGTAGAAGTTTTCCTCTTAGGTACCTGGTCTGTACCTTCCTCTTGACCTGCTGGGGAAGCGAGCAAAGAACCCGTTGGCAGAAGCCAGCCCTTTTTCACAGACTTTGCCAAGTTTCATAGCAAGAACGCTGGTATTAATAGAAAATATTACAAGAATCAGAGCAGCCTGAAAGCTCCATGGAGAAGAGCGGTAGTATTTCCTGGGAAACCTTTCAGGTTGCTGATAATTCAGTTTCAAGTATTGTGGAGCTTTCTGGAGTGGTAGCTCTGTCCAGCTCTCAGATTCTGGTTTTTTGCCCCATCTCTGAGCTTGAGCCTTCTCTCTCAAGTGGTTTCTCTTTCTCTGGTCTTGCCAGAAATGGTACATGAGGTATAATTTCTTGTAAGGCTGCTTGTGGTGTAGGGTGCTAGCCCACACAAGGAGAGATGGAGCATGAAACCCCACGTGCTCACCCTCTTCCGCAACTTAAACCATGGGGGTCATCTCTAGCTCTTGTTTCACCAACCTTTACGTGGTCACCACCTGCGATAAGTCCTCCATCATCTTTCTATAAGCCTGTGGAGTTGCACTTATTTGCAGCAGCACTGGCAGATACACTGTCATCATTCCCTGGCAATTGAGCTGTGGTCTCCTCTTGGTGGGACAGATTGCCACTGAGATGTGAAGACAAGCTCTAGCAAAGAGCTTTAGACCCAACATGTTCTTGCATGACATTGCTGGTAGCTTGCCATGGAAGTCGGCTTTTTTGCTGGCCATGTATTGCAAAGCTTTCCAAAGAGATTTAGCTCTTCAGTGTGCCTTCAAGACCAGCAAACCGCAGCTATCACTACTAGATCTGCTGTAGGACACTGCCCATGACAATGATGGGATCAGAGCTGGGTTGGACAACTCAGTGCCTGGAGCTCTTCTCTCATGTTTGCTGTTTCCCTATCTCAGCTCCTTTCAGGACCTTGTACAGATTCAATAGCCCCTTCCGTAAAGCAGGTGAACATCCTCTTCTCCATCCCAGAAGCTTAAATCCCGTAGGTGTTGATAAAGGACTCTGAGATGCCCGCGCGAAAGGTGCTCCAGGGGAACAAAGCCAGATTAACAAGCCGGTAGCTATGGCAGCTTTCTGCTTTCCCATCCCCTAGTTATTAAAGCTCCCCTGCAGGAAGCTGTCAAAGTTAATATAAATTGGAGAAAACTCCCCCCTTTTGGGAAATGGAACTCTCCAGTTACTAGAGAGGGGGTCTCTGGGTATAAAGCCAACTTTGCCCAGGGACGTGACGGCTTTGTGGGGTGGGATGGGGGGTGAGAGCGGGGCTGGGAGCAGGGCTTGCCCGCATCAGGGGTATCGCTTTAGTGCAGATGTCATCAGCGTTGGCTCTGTCCTTGGCCTGAGATGAAGCTGGTTGATAAGAACAGTTTACAAGTAGTAAACAAGAGCAACCCAAAACCCCTCAACCTCCCTCCTGAGATAAATATCTACTGAGAGGCTGTTACCGCTGTTGGGTCACGGAGTTTATGTTGATGTGGGAGAAGGATCTGGGCCACCCGTGCTGCAGCTTGTTCCTCTTCGGTGGCATTTTTGTCTCGAAATCACCTTGCAGGTTACTGGCAGGAGCAGCCACGTTGCTCTGACGTCTGGCTGAGCATGGGCATGTCCTTGCTCTGGTGTTTTGGTGGCAGATCCCTGCCCCTCTCCACTGCACGAAGGATGCACATCGTCCCTTGGGGTCAGACGTGACCTGTCCCAAGGGAGGGGAGCGCCTGCCCTCCTACAGTAGCTCGTAAGGAAGGGGCGGCTGGGGACGGTGCCTGGCTGAGGGTGCTCCTCACTCCCCTGCTCTCCCCAACCTGCTCTTGTTTTGGTGGCACAGCCACGCCACCTCTCCCGTACCCTGTCCCTGGCTGTTCACTTAATCCATTTCACATCTTGCCCTAGATCTGTCCTTTTTGGCATCTTCAGTTCCCATTTATACCTGTGAGCTCCCATTTATACCTGTGAAGCCCCAGTGAAATCAGTGCCGTCGCTCCAGCTTTACCCCCTGTGTCTTTTGGAAGTGCCAGTCCCTGGGTCAATAGGAGCTGTAATGAAGGCAAAGCAAACCTGCTCTTGGGCACGGTGATAGCGTGGGCTCTGGTTTTACGGGCTGTAAGGCCAGTGGGGAGTTGGAGTTCGGCAAAGAGAGAGGGAGGCACTCCTGTGCCTGTAAGGGACCCCAGCATCTCGGTGGAGAAGGAAATGGGAATTGGAAATGGCCAGGACGCACGGCCCTCAGGTTTTAGGTGGAGGCTGAGCAGCGCCCGGGGCCAGGAAGGAGTTTTCCCGTGCAGGATACGCGCTGCCGGCGCGGCTGTGCTACGGTGCACGGGGAAGGTGGGACTCAGACTTTCCTCAGAAGCATCCAGCCTTGGCAGGAGAGTGCTGGACTTGCCGGGCCCGTGCTCTTTTCCAGCATAGTAATCCCAAAATAGGCACAGCTGGCTTAAAAAAGGAAAAGAAAGAATAAAATGAAAGCAGTCCGTGGGCTGGGTAGACATCCTAGACCCGGAGACTCGAGGAGGAAGCAGACAGTGGTGCAGAGGAACGGCCTGGTTTGTCTCACTGTCCAAAACTACATCATTCATTAACACACCACAATTAATGTTCTGCCTCGGAGGCATACAAGTGTTGAGCTTATTAGCACCAAGTAGAAAGGTCTGAGGCTTTAATATAGTTTGCAAGAGGATTAAGAACACAAAAGGGGCCATAAATTTACAGCCAAATATAAACCAGCTGCTGTGGGCTGGACTGGGGGGGAGGGAGGGAAGGAGGGAGACGGGGGAGAGGGGCGGGAGGAGGAAGGAGGGATGGGAGGCGGTGGGAATGTACCTTTCACACTACAAAACCCCCTGACCCAAGTTGTTAAGAGGGGCTTTTTAGGTTTGGGTTGGTTTTTTTTTTTTTTTTTCTTGCATTTCCACCCAATCTCACCACCCTCCTCCGTGTGACCTGTAAACGCCACGATGAAAAAGAAACCATCCCCTTCCACCCGAGCCTCCCCCCGCCCCAAATCCTATCGGTCAGCTCAAGCGGGCTGGATTCCAGCTGCCATCGCCTGGCCCGGCTCCAGCCCCTTCTCCTCGTGTCCGTGTTAGGCTGCTGCCCTGTGAGCTTTAACCCACGGGCAAAAGCCACTGGAGCCAGAGAAAAGGCTTTCATTGATGGAGGAGGGCTCCCGCTCGCGGTCTTGGGGAAGAATTTGTCAGTTAGGTTGGTTCATTGACTTTAGACCAAATAGCGCTGTCATCTACGGTGGTGTAAATCCAGAGTAATTCCAACGGATTAAAAAAAAAAAAAAAGCAAAGCGCGGGCGCTCCTGGCTGAAAGGCAAATTTCATGTGTTTCTCATAGCGCCTTCCACCCCAAAATGCCCTGCAAGCTCAGGCCCTGCTTTGAGAAGCTGTGTTGTGTCAGAGCGTGGTTACAGCCCGGAGCTGTACGATACCCTGCCAGCTGAACCTCTCTAACGTAGGCTTTTCTACCTTTCCACGTCACCTTGGATGGAAGCTGGTGGATGTCCTGTGAGGCACAGAGAGGATGAAATTCCTCCTCGGGACTGCAATCATCCGCAGCCCATAGCTCTGCATGGGTCCAGGCGCCACTTCAGAGCGGGAATGGGGGATGCCAGGAGCTAATCCCAGAGGTCTGTGGGGAGCTTTTCAGGCTCAGGATCCGTCCTACGCTGTCTTTGTGCAGCTTTGGTTTTCTACTGCATCATACTCCATCCTACCAAGCAGCTTGAGGAAACAACTTGTGGTTCGTAATATCCCGCTCGTCCCTCTGGGGACCAAGTGCTTTGTTTCAGATTAACGATGCTCTCCATTACTGCTCAGGTGGCACTTCTACCGCTGAATACATCTGTCAGCCAGCTTGCTCTTCAACTTCCTTCTCCCTAATTTTGTAGGGTGCCCTTGGGTCATCTCAGCCCTTGTCATCTCCTCCCTGGCCTTAGTTTAAAGCTCAGAAGAGGCCTTGTTGATGGTCTGCAGGAGCTCACGTGTTGATGAGCAGGGGCACCTCTGCGCCGTCAGATGTGTGCTCATCCCCAGACGATGCGTGGAGGTCTCGCAGGACCTTACTCAGGATTACTTCCAGAGCTGCTGGAAGAAACGCTTTTCCAAGCGTCTTCCCCTACTTCTGCCAAGAGACCATGCGTGCTCAGAAAGGCGTATTGATTTCACCTTTGGGATGGAGAGGGCTGCATCACGGGGCGGGTGTTTCCCTCTCATCCCCTCTGTGAGCGTGGCCACACGCTCATGCTTTGCTCCGCTCCCAGCTTGTGGAACACTTGGCAGGGCCAAGGACTAAGTGCTCCTGAGGAAGAGCGCTTGAGGCTGGTTTCTTTGCCAATTCTGCCTTTGTCTCTAGGAGATTCCATGCTCTGGGTTTCTTAAACGTGTGGGGTCGCTTCCCTTTGGTCACCACTCCATGCTCCAGGAAGATGCGAGGGGTCAGCAGAAAAGGGGCTTTTCTCCTAATATTTCTCCTCCATTGGCTCTGCAGTGGTGGACAGGGCACTATCCCTGTTGCCTGGACAAGCTGCTCGCCTCCTCTTTTAGCTCTGTCTAAACTCTCATCTCCACACCACGTGTCTGGGATTTAGTATATGGTCCAAACCCAAACGGGATAGCCCATCCCAGCTCGACCCAGCCCTCTGACCCTGGTGAGTGGCTGCTCTCACCATGCAGCCGTGTGCCTGGTGGGTTTGCAGGGTGCTCCTTCTCCATGGCCCCAGCCAAGGACACCAGCCCCAGGCAGTGGGTGCGTGCCCTGTTGGACCTCTTCTGGGCAGGTTGATCCCACCTTTCTATTCCCTTCTGGCTGGACACATTTCTTTGCCACACTATCCGTCGAGGTGATATCTTCTTTCTCTTTCCCTCCCCGTGTTTGACTCGCCCCTTGAAGAGCAGTGATGATACCTAAGGTGAATTTTGCACTCCTCAAATGCCCTGGTTCCTCGTGGATAAATGGGGGGAGGGCACTCAGAGCAGCACTTCAGAGGCGGTGCAGGCACACAGATGCTGTGTTTTGGTATCCCTAATTTGGGCTAATAAGCCCAAATTTCTGAATGTAGCCAGCTGCATTTTGCCGGTGCTGGTGTTGGTTTTTTTGAGACACGAGGCAGTTTTGCAGAGGAGGGTGCTGAGGCAGATGTAGGGTGTCCTGCTCGTTCCTTGCTCTCACCCCTGGCCTTTGCATTGCAGCCCTTTAACCCGAAAGCCTGTGGAAGGTTTCAGATCGAAAGCCAAGTCTCCCATGCCATGTGGGGGGTTTGTAGGAATGCTGCTTGGACATGGCGATTTTTGAGCCGTGGGAGAATGGGGTGCTTGGGCTCATTCTGGTTCTGAACTCAAGCAGAAGCATGAAATGGTAGAGTTTCTCACAATCCTAGATGCTTAAAAAATTTTTAAAAAACAAATTAGGGGTATGGGCAGCCCTGAAAGGTGCTCAGTGATCATCATCATGTGGCCCAAAGATGCTGAAATGATATTTACATTTTTTTCCAGCACATTTTTCTGAGATTCATTGGAATTCCAGTAAAACTGCCTTTTGCAAAGCCACTCCATTTCTTTTCTTCAGCTGGGCCGAGTTCGGACCACAACCAGGCTCCCTTTGGAGACGGGTCGCAGCATTCAGGGAGCTCTTGAATTTCTCCCTGGGAGAGGTTGCTGCCTTCAGCTTCCCCGAGGCACCCGCGCTCCTCCCCTCCCCTCTGCGTGCAACGCTATGCTTTGATGGGCAAAACCAGCGTTGCTCATTTTGGGTGGTTGTGAGCTGAAACTCTTGGCTTTTCCCTCTCAATGGGCTTGGATTCCTCCCGTGGTGGAGCACGGCAGGAGACCTTAGAGAGGTCCATGTGCTCCGTTTGCCAATTACAGCCCAGGGAGAAAAGGCATCAGCTCTTTGCTATGCACCTGGGAAAGGCAAAGCCCTTTAAAAATAGACGGCAGAGCGTCAGGGCAGTGGTGGGGTTTTGGGGAGGTCCTCTCCTCTTTGCGGTGCCTTGCATAGTCTTCACAATTTTTTTGCTCTGTTTTCACTTTGCTGGTACTCCTGATGCCAAGGCAGCCTCTTGCCCACGAGCCTTCTCATCCCGCTCCAAAAATACCACGGTTTACAAGCCCGCAGGAGCACGGCAGTGGGCTCCACGTTGGGCAGCCCCGCATCTGAGGCCGGAGAGAGGCAGACAGGCATTATAATGTGGTGACAGGACAGGGTTGGGGCAAAGACCCTGGCCTTTGAAACAGAGGAAGAAAGAGTACGTCTCCAGGTTCAGAAGCTTCTTTGGATGCTTCCTGACACGTACTGTAGGCCAAGCTGCCGGCGGGTGCCAAATTGGTTTGTGAAAACCTCTCCATGCCTCTGTATGGTTGGGCCAGTGGCTCTGGCCGGTGCGGGCTGAATGAGACGCAGGTGTCTGATCCCAAAGCCTAAGTTTTCCTCCTGGCAGGGGAGGAAGGAAAAGCTCCGTTCCCTCTTTGCCATGCTGATGTGCTGGGTAGGAGCAGGGGAGACCATGGTCAGCAAAAGGCAGGGACTGAAGCTTGTGGGCCTGGGGAGGCTTGGCCAGCACCAAGGAGGGGTGACACAAGGAAAAGCATCATCCCTGCTAACTCCCCTCCACCCCAGCCACCAAACGAAGCCTTTGCTATGCATAAAGATGCTGTGGGTTGAAATTCAGGGCACTTCACTTGAGTGTCCTCTCCTCTTCGGTGCGGTTTAAGGATGGGGCTGGGATATTCTCCAGCAGGATCAGGGGCAGTTCGTTGTCACACAGAGCTGGACCTCTCCAGGAGATCCTGGAGCTAAGGCACTGGGAAGGAATTTTCTGCCTTAGGACAACCATAAATCTTTAAATATCCTGTTTCCACTACAAGATGGATTCAGAAGTTTCCAGCCAGGCTCGCTGGGTGGTGGAGTCTCCCTTGGCGTGGGGTGAGTGTGTGTGTGTAAACGAATGCCCCCAGACACAGCAAATCCCCAGACTTGGTTCTTTTGGGACATATCAAAATGTGAAATAAATGGGGGCTCTTTCTAGCATCCTTGAAAAGTCCAGGCCACTTGCCCCCGCACTGCTGTTGAGGCCACCTGGCCGGACCCCCACCATGGCTGGGCTATTGCATCTCGGTGGTAGCAAAGCTGAGCATCCCTTTAGAGCTGATTTTTGCCTCTTGGCAGCTCTGGAGCAACTTTTTTTGCAACGATGCTCCTTTGCTTTGCTTGGTCTTGCTCCGGCAAGCGGCCGAGACGTTCGGCTCGGCTTCACTAGAGGGCGCAGGAATTTTAGGCTAGAAATGCAGGGAGGTTTGTCGGGGAAAGTTGGCTGCCTTCTCCTCTTTTTTAATCAACTGGAAAGATGCAGGGTTGAACTGGAGGTGACTGGAAGGGGATCCAGACTTGTGTCTGGCTGGGGAAGGATCCGCTGACATCTGGGATTAGGCGGCGTGGAGTGCAGCGGATGGGACGGTGCAGCGAGCTGGCAGCGTGGCCGGGGCTCGCGATCTCAGCTGGCCCCGTGGCCGGGAACTGCAGGCTCCAGCAGATGTGGGGTGCAGCTGGCTGGGGCTGGAGGAGCCTGATAGCAAAAGGACAGTTCAAAAAACATCAAAAAAAAAAAAAAAAAATCCCCCCCGATTCCCCAGTGCTAAATACTCCCTGTTTTCCAGGCTGGGCAGGTGCTGTGTTGACCTCTACAGGGGCTCAGTTTTCTCTTCCTGAGGGTCGCCCCCTCTGCACCTTCGCTGCACATCACTCCTTGGGACAGGCACTCTCCTCTTCAGAGCCTGGCTTGGTCTGTGGGGTGTGGATCTGGCCCTGGGCTGGTTCTCTGACGGGACCAGAGGCATTTCTTGGGCTGCTGTACTTTTTGCAGGGTGCCAGGGGGTTCCTGAGCACTTTTGCCTGTGGGAGATGCTGGGCAGAGCTGGGGGAGGACAGGGTTTGCCCCAGGTCAGGGGCCACCTCTGTTGGGATGGTGGCTCCAGGCAGGGCTGTCCCCTCATCGGCTCTGCTTTCCGCTGGAGAAACTGAGTCCTGGGAAGCGTTTGGGGAGAGTAGTGTGATGCACTGGGAGCCTCTGTCCTTATCCCAAACCCCACAGTGTGGAAGAAGGGCAGATGCCAGCTGGATGGGGAGACATTGGTGTCCCTTGGCCAACCCCACTCAGGAGGTCCTGTCCCATCCCTGTTGAGTGGCTCGTGGCTGCCAGCTCTCCTCCAGCCAGCACTGCATGGAAGCCTGGTATCCTGCTCATGGATCCATCCCTCTCCCAGCACCCTTTGTACCTTCCCCAGGCAGCTGAGGGGCTCAGCTTTAGCACCTCTAGCTTTTCTCTTCCGAGTGGCTGCTTTTTCACCCCCTCGTGGGGGCAGGTCTGCCGGAGCATCACTGCCCTTTCCAGGCTCACAAATAACTTGTGAAGCGCAGAGAGGCGGCAGAAAGCAGCAGCCACACTGTCTCGCGTGCTCGCCGCCGTCGCACCGCAGCCCCGCTCTTCGTTCATTCATTCCTCCGCGACGGTCATTCATGCCTCCCTCTGCTCAGCCATCCGGGGACGGCTGTCTGTCCGCAGGCAGGTCTGTCCATTGGTCTGCTTGCACTTTCTCTCCCGTCTCTCTTGCCATTCCATTTGCAAGCTGATATTTCCACGGGGAGCCTCCAAGCTCTGCCCCACCATGTATTGTGTGATGAGTTTTACTCAGGGCTCAGCCTGAGTGCAGCTTGTTATGAAGCGGCTCTTGTCGAGCCTCCTGCCCGGGGCTGCGGGGGGACAGAGGTGTTATTTCACCAAACAAACTCCCAGCAAACGATGTGCATTAGCAATGAGGGGTCGCAGCCAGGAAAATGTTACCTTTCCCTTTGAGTGCTGACTGCGGAGGAAATTCTCACATTTACAGCTCCAGCGAGTCCGGCGCTCATGGAAAGAGGGGGTGGCTTTGATTTCTCTCCTCTTGTGGGTTTGATAACTTTGCAGCTCCCCCACCGTGCGCTGAGCCCTCCCGGGAACTGGCCACCAGTGGAGGTACACAAGCTTGCAGCTCCCTCCTTGGGACCCTGTTCTAATTTGATTTTCCTGGAGGCCTGGCATGCGGCGGTGCGTCTGTGCGTGCTGCCCCGTGCGTGTGTGTGTGTAGGTTAATAAAAAATAAACAAACAGCACTTTTTCCTCCGGTGCACTCTGGGAGGGATGCGGCGGGGATGCCGAATGAAAGCGTGCGCTGTGGGCTGCGTCGGGGAGGGCTGCAGGGACATTCCTGGCATTGCTGAGCTCCTCGCGCAACGCATGGGCCCTGGCCCAAATTGGAGTAAGGAGCCATTAGCATCAGAGACCTGGGGAGGCCCACTCCCGCGCAGTGTTTACTCGCAGAGCTTAAATTAATACTGTCTACTGCCATCAGGTTTTTTTGCCCGGTTTCCCAAGGAAATGAGCCGTGTGCGATCGCAGCCTCTGGGTACGTGCGTGCCTCTCTTCCCCACTTGAACCCCTGCCTAAGTTCAGCCAGATTCCACAGAGATCCTAAATGCCTCAAAATAATTATTTAGCTTAGCTTTTTACATATATTAAAAAAGGGTGGTTGAGAGGTGGGAGGAACTGCCGATGCTTCCCACTGGGAGAAAAGCTTATGTGTTCTGCATGCGTGCACAAACATAGTGTTAGACACTAGAGAATCCCCGTGGAATATATGTCTTAGTAGCATCCAAATCGTGGGATGAACGTAACTGGGAGCCATGAGACATGGAGCTGCGGGAAAACCGGCTCCATCCATCCTGCTGTGTGTGGGGTCAAGCGTTTCCTCCCATCTCTGGTTTGTACCGGGTTATTGCCCGTCGTTCATGATGGTTGTGGTGGGAATCAGCCTGCGGAGGATCTGCCAGCCAATATTTCTACACCGACCCTTTTTGGCAGCTCTTTTGGGAATTGGTGATTCTGGGTGATGGATTCTGGACGATGACGGGTCTTCTGGACCTGTGATGTCCATTTTCACGGGCAGAAGCTGGTTACCAGAGAAGGCAAAAATGAGGGTTTTGGGGCTGTGTAGAAATCTCTGCTCACTCTCTTTGGTAGGTTTTCTCCAAAATCTTCAGCCATGAGGCACTGGAGAGCTATCTCCCTAAGATCCAGCTGGTGATCAAAGACACCCTTCGGGCCTGGAGCAGCAACCCCGAGTCCATCAATGTCTACCACGAGGCCCAGAAGCTCACCTTCCGCATGGCCATCCGTGTCCTGCTGGGCTTCCGCATCCCCGACGAGGAGCTCAACCGCCTCTTTGAGGTCTACCAGCAGTTCGTAGAGAATGTCTTCTCCTTGCCCGTGGATCTGCCCTTCAGCGGCTACAGGAGGGTAAGAAATTTGGGTTAAGTCCTCCACCAGCCAATAAAACCAAATTATTGGGATTAATGGGGTGGTGGCTAATCCCCACCTCTACAGGTTCTCAATGGGATGTCTTCTCACCCTCTGACCTCTAGCAGCAGGTCCTTTTTGGGCTAGAAAGTCCTGTTTTGATAGAGTGGAGAGGGAGATCCATTCATAGGTTTTTAGAGTGCTAGGGACTGTGTGGTTCCATGCAAGGAGAATACAGACAGGACTTGCCCAGATTTAATGCCTAATTTTCCCTCACCTGTAACTGGCAGTTTTACTGTATATTTTTTTTTTTGTTCGTGGGACCCTTCTCCTGTTAATTCCCTCCTGTCCCCAGGGCGAAATGGGTCAATGGACCTTCTAATTCCAGGAACTAATTTAGCTTTTTGATGAAGGGTGCAAAATGAAAACGTAACAAAAACCACAGACACAAAAATTTTTTTTTTTCATGGGGAATCTTGGTAACAGAAATAAGGGGGGTTAAAATTTCCTGTTGTGATTAACACTGCAAATTTCATTATTGTTATTTGAGCATGTGAATGAGCCCAAGCGCTTGCAGCCCCGAAGCATTTGCAGCAGCAGGTTAGCCCGGTGCAGTTGCACTCAGATAGGAATTGCTTTACTGAGACCGGGTGATAAAATTGCTCGGGAAGCCCATTACGCTCCCGGGAAGAGGATCCTTTTGGATGAGTTGACTTTCCTTTGAGAGATAATTTTCCCAGGGACTGCCATACATCCCAGGGTGAGCCGGAGGCCTGTGAACTGGTGCAGTACTGGGGCTCCCACGTCAGACCTATCATTTGCACGTAGGTGCTGATTACTCTTGCCTGTAATCTCGCCCGCTCGGGGCTTGCTCCTCCTGCCCAGGGAACAACTCCAGCATCTTTATTCTTCTCTTTGAGCACCTGCAATTGCAGCTGTATTACTTAGACATGTTGTCCTGAGCACGCCTCCAGCTCCTGGGGATGCTGGGCTGGGGATGGTGGTGCTATCGTTGTGTCCTGCATGGTCTGATGGCTTCCCGCTCTGCAGGGCATCCGGGCACGCGAGACGCTGCAGAAGGGGCTGGAGAAAGCTATTCAGGAGAAACTGCAGAACACGCAGGGCAAGGACTATGCTGATGCACTGGACATCCTGATAGAGAGCGGCAAGGAGCATGGCAAGGAGCTCACCATGCAGGAGCTGAAGGTAAAGATCTTCCCCACGGCCACCTTGTCCTTGCTGTGCTCAGGGCAGGGGTTCCTCAAAGAGCAAAGCGTGAGCTGCTGTCAGGAGGATTTTTTGGGGCAGAGATGGTCGGTGAGAGCTGGGGGACCACAGTGTGTTGTTGGAGCTGCAGGTGAATCCTGGTCTGGTGGCTTACGGTGCCAACAAAGCCAGTTGTTTCTAGAAAGTGTTTCCGGGGAATACCAAAAGACCGTACAAGTTTGATGAAGCTTTCAGCCTTGACCAGCTTCACCCCTTGACCCATCCAGTTTTATGCTGCCTCCATTGCAGGGCAAATGAGCCCTTGGCAGGTTGTTCTCTGCAGCAGGGTCACGGCATAACTTGTCCTTCACAGGCTATTAGGAGCCATCCCCAGCATTTTTTCTCCTGCCTGTCTGGTCCTCAGTGTCCTCCAAGTCTCTGTGGGAAGCTCCCTGTGGTGGATGTCCAAGACCTGTGCCTGCACAAGGAGGGACCTTGCAGATGTGACCAGGCTGGAGAGCTGTTGGGGGAAAAAATGCCCCATGGAAGCCTGCGTGCCTGTCCCTTGACATGCCACGTTGGCTGGCCTGTCTATCTGTCCATCCCCTGTGTCTTACCCTGGCTTTGCTCTTGTCTTTCAGGATGGCACCCTGGAGCTCATCTTCGCTGCCTACGCCACCACTGCTAGCGCCAGCACCTCTCTGATCATGCAGCTCCTCAAACACCCCCGGGTGCTGGAGAAACTGCGGGAGGAGCTGCGCAGCAAGGGCATCCTCCACAACGGCTGCATCTGCGAGGGCTCCCTCCGGCTTGACAACATCAACAGCCTCTACTACCTGGACTGCGTCATCAAGGAGGTGCTTCGCCTCTTCACCCCCATCTCCGGGGGGTACCGGACGGTGCTGCAAACCTTTGAGCTGGATGTGAGTATTGCCATCTCTCCGGGGTGCGGCGGCACCGTGAACTCCCCAAAATAGCCTTTTGCATGTTGTTGCAAACAGGCTTGAGCCTGGCTTAGATGAGACATCAGGGAGGACTAATTAGGTCCTCCTGGCGACGGGAGGTGGAATTGCTCCAGATTCAGAGGAGGGTGATGGGATCTGGCCCACGGCAGGGAAGGGACAAACTCAGGCTGTCAAAGAAGAAGCAGGCGTGATGCTTCAAAGAGCAACTCATGACAGTGTTTGATGCCAAAACCTAAACTGGGGTGTGACAAGGGAAAGGTTTACTGCAAAGGGCATCTCCAGGCTACCAGATGACAGGCGGATTACTCACCACAATGGCTGGAATTTCCTACTAGCAAAACAAAATCTTGCGACCTGGCTTGTCGCTGTAAATCCTATTAACGTACTGATTGGAGTCGGAAGCCTTTTAAAGTGCTCAGGGGATGATAAATCCGCCCCGTTTCTCATCGCCCAGGCCCTGACATGTGCGTTGGGCGTGTGGGGCTGCCAGGCGGCAGGGTATGAGCAAAGCCATGGGATGCTCTGGGGAGGGCTGGCCGGCGTGCAGGGCATGGCGTGGGCACGAGAAAAGCTGCTTCTCTTTGCCTGGCGGCAGTCAAGCACTGCAGGGTTCCTGGTAGGCGACTCCTGCCAGCGACCGCAAAGCAAATAAATAGCGATGGATCATCCGGTGGGTCCCTGGGAATAAACCCAGGATTCCCATCTCCCAGCCCTTTGCGCTGTGCTCTCTGGTTTTCTTTTAAATCTGCATCACGCTCGAGTAATAAACCCAAAGGAAATGGGAAAAAGCAGACAAAGCAAAATGACTTTATCTTGTTCTCCCGCCCCCCCTCCCTTTGCAGTAGGGTTGATTCTCTCTGGTTTTCTCTCCATCTCTTCCCTCTTCTCTGCAGGGTTTCCAAATCCCCAAAGGCTGGAGCGTCATGTACAGCATCCGGGACACCCACGACACCGCCCCCGTCTTCAAGGACGTGGATGTCTTCGACCCCGATCGCTTCGGGCAGGGTCGAAGTGAAGACAAGGACGGCAGGTTCCACTACCTCCCCTTCGGAGGAGGCGTACGGACCTGTCTGGGCAAGCACCTGGCCAAGCTCTTCCTCAAGGCGCTGGCCATCGAGTTGGCCAGTACCAGCCGCTTTGAGCTCGCCACCAGGACTTTCCCCAAAATCACCCTGGTGCCTGTGGTCCACCCGGTCGACGGACTCAAGGTCAAATTTTTCGGACTGGATTCCAACCAGAATGAGATCCTGACGGGGACAGATGCCATGCTGGGGGCGACGGTGTAAAGCCCACACCGGCAGCACAAGGGATGGGTGGCCAGGGGAAGGAGGGGTGGGGTGGGGGCAAGGGGACGAACAGAAGGGGAGAAGAGAGGGATGAGAAGCTTCTCCACAACGCTCGCTTCGCAGAGCCTCCAGGTCGGGACTGCTTTCTCCACTGGTGAAGCTGCCAAAATGGTTTTGCTCTTCCCGCGGGGTGCGGAGAAGGTCGGGGTGTCGTCGTGCATCTCGTTTTGTTCAGAAGGAGGAAGAGTCGCAAAACCCGAGTTGAGCTGGGATGTCTGACCATACACAGTATCTAAATATTATAAATATATATATAAATATCTATAAAACACTTCTGCTGCGAGGAGGAGCGCTGCAAAGGCCTGACTGCGGGAAAGGCTTTGGAAATCAGCCCACGATCAGAGGTCTGGCGTCCCGGGGTGTCTCTTGGGTGGCCTCTGATCTTTTTTTTTTTAACAGTGTTAAATTAGCTGGTGATAACAGTGTTTTGGTTTTGGTTTTTTGGGGTTTGTTGTTCAGTTGTGTTTTTTGTTTCGGGGCATTGGAGGCTTTCCTTGATGAGGGGGAGACGAGTGATGCCCGTTCCCTCTCCCGTTGGTGCTGGGGCAGGCTGGGGAGGGGGGGAGCTGCCGTTTCGCCTCCGCTGCGGGACCGAAAAACCCTGTGGTGTCTTGTCTGGGGCCAAATGGATGGTGAGCCGTCCCTCTGAGGCCTCAGACAAGTGCATATTTGCATTTTGCAAAATGCATTTTGCATTTGGGTCTCTGGGTGGGGTGGGGGTTTCCTTTTTTTCTTGTTGAGTTTCCTGCTGCTGCTACACGGCCTGTGTGCACCGATTCCCCCGCCGCAGCCCTTCACCAGCCCTTTCCCTGGGCAGAGGCACCCGTTTTGGGGGCATTTCGGTGCCTTTGTTCTCTCCCTCAAGGTGCAGGCACCAGCCTCCAAACTGCATGACCCCACTGACCCACCACGGCTCTGGGAGCACCAGGGTGCTGAGCAAAGCCGCCCTGCTCAGAGCTGCTCGTTTCGGTGTGTCCTCTTCCACGGGAGGCATTTGCATTAAAGGTGATCTCTATAAATAAGCCAACGTATGCATTGTTTGTCTCGTGTTTGGGTTTTGTTTGGCGATGGGAGAGCTCGGCAGGAAGGAAAGTGAGAGGTGGGTTCCTTGCAAGCTGTCCGCCCCGTCCCACCACTACCCTGGGAGAAGGGCCCTGCCCAAAGCTTCTCCGGCACAAGCAAGCATCCACCAAGGTATCTTGCATTTGATTTACTGGGTGGGTGTATTTTTTTTTTTTTTTTTTTTTTGCATGCAAGAGGCTTCTGGGTGTGAGATGGGTGGGTTGTGTTGAAAGAGAACATGGCCTTGCACGTGGGTGCAGAGCAAAAGCTCCCCGAGCGCCCTGGCAGGCGTTTGGTTCAGACTAGAGCCAAGCACCAGGCTGGGAGATCCCTCTCTGACTTGAGCATCTCTGCCCAGACTGCCCAGCCCCACTCCTCTCCCATCTCCTGCCCTCTGAGGTGGAAAGAACAAGACAAGGACCATGGAGAGACCTCTCCTAACCACAATAGGAAAAGATCTCATGCTTGGGTGGTCAGCTTGGCTTTCTGCTTTAAAGGTGTCCAGATAAGTCAGAGGAGTTGAAATAAGAAAGGTGAAGGGGCAGATGTGGCTTACCAGGTTGCTTTGCAGGTTGTGCTTTTGACGAGTGGGTGCCTCTTTGGAAGGTCAAAGGAAGTGTGAAGCGAGCGATGGTGATGGCTGCCTTTGCCAGCCCATCGTCTGGTGGGGACAGGGAGGAGGGAGGCAGTTTTTTAGCCAGGGGAAGCACTTGAGGTTGGATTGCCGTCAGCCAGGCTGCCAGAAACCCCCCAGGAGCATCCCAGCCGATGGTCCCCACTCATGCCAGGGTTCACGGCTTGATTTTCAGGGTGATTTAACCTGAAATAAAACTCCCAGTCTTCTAGGAGATGCCATTCCGATGCAGACCTTACCTTCTGGTTGGTAAACAAAGGGCCAAGCCCAAAAGCAAGGTCTCAGGAGCCTCTGGCTATGTGCACCTTGTCCCTGAAGCAGAGGCTCAGCTAGCTTGCCAGCCTGGAAATTTTGAGTGAAACACCGCTGGTTCAGGCACTGTTGAGAGTTCAGGTATTTTCCTTGTCCCTGACGGAGAGAAAATTTTCCAAGTGATAAAAGGAGCTTAATTGCGATCAAAATCCTAAAGGGCAAAGAACATAAACCTGAATGCGGTGGGAAGGGGTGAGTCTCCCAGGGGCAAACATTTGGGGAAAGGTAAGTGGCACGTGAGGGTGTCCATGGTCTTTGCTGATGACGAGCCCTTGTAGGACATGGGGACAGGGGCAGGAGGTGGAGGATGCTCTGCCAGGGGGGAGCTGCAGGGCGAAAACCCAGCAGAGACCCAGAGCTGGGTGCTGTCCAGGAGCCCCCCATTGCCAGCTGAGACCTGCAGGGGAATAAAACTGTGCTCGGGGGAGAGAGGAGGCTGAAAAAGGGGAAAGCTGGAGAGAGGAATGGACAGCAAAGTTGAAAGGTCCAGTTGAAGCTCACGGGTGGCTTTGTGCCGCGCTACGGTGAGCAAAATCTCTTGGGCAGGCTTTTCCGAAAGGGCTTGGCCCTGCTTGTGCTTACGGACACCAGTGAAGGGTTTCGCTGAACTTTTTAGTTAACTTCCAATGTCATCCCAACGTGAAAACCAAACATGCTTTCGAGTGAGTGGTCGACCGGAGAGCGGCAATGTAAGGTGCATACATCCATTATATATATATGCTTACATCATGTGTATATATAATGTTTGTGTGTGTGAGTATTTAATCTAGGCATAAGTAAGTCATGCTTTTGTTTCTCCATTCCTAACTAATATAACTTGACTAAAAAAGTTGCTGCAGTGGGTTTGCAGAATAAAGCACTTTGAATCTCAGAATTGTTTGTTTTTTTGTTTTTTTCTTAGCACAGTCCAATTTGCTATAATATTATTATTTTATACACAAATTTTTTTTTTGGTCTGTCTTTATAAACTATTATAAGTGCTATTTTTGTTATAATTCAAAATAGATATTTAGTATAAAGTTTTGCTGTTAAATATTTGTTATTTAGTAAAATATGATTTTTTTCTCTTTATTGTAAACATTGTCTGGAAAAATATTAATATGTTTTATCACAGTTGTTTTTAATATTAAAAAAAAAAGAAAAAAGCACTTGTGGGGTTTTTCGTTATGAAATTGGTGCCGTGTGAACATGTGTTTCAGTCATGTGGTTTTTAATATGTATATAATATTATGTGTTGCATATTAAAATGGATGTTGTGTATTTTGTGATCTTAAAAAAAAAAATAATCCATGTGGCTATTTTATAGACTTCCATAATAAAAAGAGTTGAATCTCCAAACTTTTTGTTTCATATTCATCTGCATCTCCTCTCAAAAGGCGTGTGGTCTCCTGGTTTGGGGTCTCAGGGTGACAACCCCATCCTGGGAACAGGGGCACCCCGTAAGTGGGATTTTTGCACCCACCTGGGAATCTATCGGTCTCCATGGCCAGGGTGAGGCCTTACTGGCTGGCGTGGATTGAAATATGGGAAATTCCACATAAACAGAAGAAATAGCTGGTTTAGGGGAGTGGATGGCCAAATGTTGAACCAAGTTGTCCAGGATGTTGTAGAGTCTCCACCCCTGGAGATACTTGGAGCCTGGCCAGACATGGTCCTGAGAAACCTGACCAAGGTGCTCCCGCTCCGAGGTCCACCCCACCCTGGTGGGCTCCAGGACACCCAGTTTCTGCCCAAAGCTTTTACCTCTCCCCAGCGAGAGACAGAGGCTGGGCAAAACAAGCAGGAGGGAAGGGAATGGTGCTTATCTTCAGTTGCGTGTGTGCCCTGGCCTTTGCTGCTGGCTCTTCCAGGAGCTTACACCATATAGACATGGCCAGGGAGACCACCATGCGTTGAAGAACATACATCCAACAACTGATTGCATTGACGGGCTGGATGATGGGCGGAATGGGTGTGGTAGACCAGATGAAGCAGGACACACTTCCCAAGGGTAGCCCAGGGAGGGAGGATCCTGTGTTGGGCAGCAGCAGTGCTGCAGGCTGGGTGGGAGCAGACAGGTTGTCCCCAGCCCTCCCATCATCTCCCATTTGGGCTATTGAGAGAATGACTGCTCTGGTAATCAGCACCTCAGCAAATCTGTGTCCCGGCGTTTTCTGTGAGTGGGGCTTGCTTTGATCCTCTTAAACCCCAAAAGTTTTAGGAACTTTTGGCCCTGGGTGGTGGGATGAAGTGCTTTGCAAGCTATGTGGCAGCCTGTGGACAAACTACTGGTGGAATTTTCAGCTGCACCTGCCCCAGAGTGGAGATGGGGTGTGTTGGGAGTACTTAGCAAGTAATTAGGTAATTATTTAAGTAATTAGCTTCTGTCTCTTTGCTCTTCTCCCCATAAAATAGAAAAAGCTCTGATAGTGCCCTGGCTGTGGTGGGAATGTTGGAGAACAGGATGTTGCTGCTCTGCAAACCCTTCCTACGATCACATTCAAAGGCAAGTGAAGGCTGGAGGAATTAATATAACTCTTTGCAGTTGGCTGGAAAATATGACCATGCAGCCCAAGCCTGTGTCCCTTCAGTGCAGCCGGAGGATCTGAGGCTCCCTTCCCTCCTTCCAGTGCTCTGCGGCCCCTCTCTTTTCCTGGTTGCTGTTCTGGACGTGTCCTGCCAACAGCGGTCCTGCCGTGCCTGTCCCGGCTGTCGCCAAAAAACCACCGTGCAGTTGCACTCGTCCACAGTCCTGTCCCCTTCCCGGCCTCTCCTTGAGCCGGAGGGGCCTATGTGTCACCTCCTCGCCCTTCCTTTCCCTTCCAACCCGCGATGCATTTATAATACCCATCTGTCACCTATTTAATAGCAGGGAAGGTCATTTCCTTTTGGCCTTTTCTCTTTGGGATTTCTTCCCCCCCACCCCGCTCCCCTCCCTTCGCTTCTATTTATTTATTTATTTTTAATTTATGGCTTTTAGCGAGATGCTTGCACCACCCCTGGAGGGAGATGATGTGGCTCGCTCGGCTCCAACAGAAGCAGGGAGCTTTTTTTTTGGGTGGCCTCGCGGGAGCCGCTGGACGGCAGCGCAGGTCAGTCGGACTCCATGTACTTTCCATTCGGCTCCGGCACCGAGTCTCACGTTACTTGCTTTATTTTAACTTTAGCTGAACTCTTGGAAAGTTTCTTTTTAAAGGTTGTGTGTGAGAGCGTAGAAAAGGTGTGCGAGCATGTGTATGCATACACGGGCTTCTCTTTTCTTATTTTCTTCTTTTTTTTTTTTTATTTTCCCTTCTGAACGCAGAAGGTGTCTCTTGCAAAATGAGGCGGGCTGCTGCATCCTCTTGGTCTGGCTGAAGCATGGCTTTAATCTGCAAGGCTCAAGTCTCAGGCCCATCCAAGGGGATGGCGAGGCAGCATTGAGCTAAAAGGAACAGGGCAAAATGTTGAGGGATAACTAAAATAACGCTTATAATAATTATTACAAAAGAAAGAGATAGGGGAAAGTGATGGATTTCCAGGTGGTGTGGGTGGCCTCTTGGCATCACTTTCCCCCAGATAACTTTAGGAGCCCCGGGAGACCCCAGCTCTGGTCTCAGCCACCATTTAAACACTATGGGTGCCCAGCACAAGCTGCTTCATGAATAGAATAGAATATTCCAGTTGGATGGGACTTACAGTGATCATCACACCTGCTGGGGGCTGCTCAGAAACAGTCTGGAAACTCCAAAATGAGTTCTACTCTATTTTTCCAAATGTTGCAGTAATAAATTAGAGTACCTGGATAGCCTTGATATCTAATGAATGCCTGATTGATACGTTTAAAAATGATTGACTGTGACACCAAAAAGGATGTAAAGTGACGGAATGGCAAATGGCTTTCTGGCAAATATTTCTTTCTGAAGGTCTCCCTCATCACTTGCATGTGAGACATTTCCAATTTAACCCAGCTGGTAGGGAAGATTTTCCTCTACAGCAGGTGATTACACCCAAATCCTAACTTCTACCATCATCCTGATTATTGATTTAACTGCTGATGTGTGATTTTGATATGATAAAATGTAAATGATAAAGGTTTGCATGAAAAAATGTGGGAAAGAGAGGGTCAGGGAGGCTTTGAGGCTGTGGGTCTTGCCTCCAGCAGATGTGTGTGTGTTTCCTTGCAAACAATCTACAATGCAGAGACCCAAAACTGGGGGCTCAAGAGTGGTTTTAGCAAACACACCCCTGCGAGGCTTCACGCTTGTCCCCTCTGGGTGGTTTCATGAGAGGATTGCGGAGTTTATCAAAATCAAGAGGTGGTCCTTCCATGGTGGCTTGAGCTTCCCAGGGACAGTGAGGATCAGAAAGGACAGGCTGCAGCGTGCAGGGTGAGGGCTCCATGATGGAAACCTTGGGAAAGGTCTCTGTCAGGGTAGACTTTTCTCAAACAAATTCCCAAAGTCACCATTAGGTGATATGAAATTAAATTAAGGTAATGCTCAACACAACCTTGAATGTCATGCTCGTGCTAAGGAGTATGGACTCCAAACCCAAACGTTTCCAAAGTATTTCAGATAGCGGCTTGTACAATCAATTCACTCGCACTAAGAAAATTTCTTTTTAATGGTCTAAGACCAGCATCCAAATGACCTTACCTGCATCCTCCGCTTCGTGTTACTAGTTCGTGTTCTCCTCCAACACTCAGTAAACTCAATGGTTGTCTTTCTTTTGACGGTGTTGGAAGCTGGATCAGGCTTTTATATGCTTTTTCAACATTATAAATATAGATGGAGTATATATGTATATTTGTTCTGAAGTATCGTGTTTGACCGTTTGTTATGGCATGAACAGTTCCTCTTTCAGTGTAATGAACACAGTTTTATCTGGCATAAGAGCTATGTTTAGTCTACATTCACTTATAGCTTTTCCTTTAACAATATTTGTCTAATTATGGCTACACAGATTCATTTTGCTCAGTAGGGAAAGGTTGTTTTTTGGACGTGCTTGTGTGTGATGGTGGTGGATTGCTTCGAGCAAGCCCAACCAACCACAGATGTGCTCCTTGGGTGCACGTGAAGTGTAAGAGCTGCTGTTGCACCCCACCATACCATATACCTGTCTCTGAGCATGGCCAGTAGCGTATTAAGGGAAAGGTCAGAAAAAAATGGGACAAGTGTAGACTGAACCTCTTTTCTGGTTAAACCTCAGGTTAGGACTATGGGTTGGTTAGGGAGGTCCAGGCCTGCTGGAGCACCAGGATTATTTTGTAGTCACCAATGTTGTCATCAAGCTCTACATCAGCTTGCCTTGTCCTCTTCTGGAGCTCTCAAGGTAGATCTTTCTCTCTTGGTGTTGTGGCTTGTAAAGCATTTAGGGAAGGAGCAATATGGGTTGAAAAGGTGAGAGAGCGATGAAGTATGGCCAGCAGTGCTGCTGGTTAAGCTTGGCTGACTCCAAGGGTTGGGCTGCAGACCACCAAAACACAGAGCCTTGTCCTGAGCCCAATGGAGGATGTTGTGGGTGTCCCAGGTTCCCGTCATGTCATGGGGACAGACACTACTGCAGCACTTCACATCCCAGAAGGGAACAGCCCAAAGCCCAGTCTCTGGCTGCTCTGAGCCACCAGCCTCTTCTGCAGCAGTTTATTTAAAAACAGAAGCCCATGAGCTCTAGAATTGCTTTTGCAGGAGTCTCATTAGGACAGACATTATTGCATCTATTAATAAAGCAGAACATTTCCTCTGCTGGATATTAATCACTGGGTGGATACACTCAATGGGGCAGTTAAGGGGCTTCATGGGCAAATCTGGACTGAATAAATTAATGTGTCAGATTACTCTTATAAAATTAACCAGGGTTTGTTCACAGAAAGCTAGAGAGACCACAGAGCCATCCTCCTGTTAAAGTTGACCTGCTAGGGTAAGGCCAATTTATAGGAAAGCCCCCTCAAGATCAATTTGTTAAGGTTTACAGGACTTGAAATGTTGAACCTACCTGAGTCACCCAGCAGAATTTCAGCAAGCACGTTGTTATCTGCTAGTGCTGTCAGCTAAGAGACCCCAAGGAGTAGTTCAGCAGTGACTCCTATCTTTCTCCCACCTCCGTCAAGTTCACCATCTTCTATGGCACGTTGCTGAGCCATTGTCCCTTCTGCTTGGGACGAGCGGTGGGATGAGGTGACCACCACAAGTCCCTTCTACTCTGAGTTATTCTATGATTCCTTCAAAACCAAGTTTGAATTGCCAGCTGCTCAACTTTCCTCTGTCTCTCCTGCTGGGTTTCTTCTGAACTGCCTCCAGTGCTGTGCAGATAACCTCCTTGGGCGATTATCCTGTGGCCGTGGATAGATCTGGTTTAGCCCACCACAAAGCAGGGCTTAAATGTGCACTTAGGTGCAATGAAATGCATGTGTCTTCCATGCACCTGCGCACAGGGGGTGTGTGTGCATGCACGGGACTCATGTTCTACCCCTCAGGATTTGCCTAGGTATTGCAGAGCTGCTTAGTGCCTCAGTTTCCCTCTTTCTCTGTGGGATAGCCCAGCAGTTCCTGCTCCTGCAAGTGCTCATCAGGGAATGGAGCAGGTCTTAGAAGGGGAAGAGGGCTTAATCACTGAAACTGGTGACTCCCTGGCAGCAGTTTGGGATCAAGCCCTCCTTCTCTTGTCTTCTGTTAAGTGGATTAACACCCCCCTCGGGTAACATCCAACTCTGCAAGTCCACAGAGTGAAATTTAAATGTTGTAACCCCGAATTCACAAATAAACTTGAAATCCATGAGACCTGTTGGGATCCGTTTCTACTTTTAACATAATATTGGGAAGGGAGAGGAAACTGGGTTTGAGGCCCTTCCAGACCTGCTCCCTGAGCTCTGTATAAAGAAATGTTGTATTTATATTGACCTGCTGTCAATTTTCATTTTAATTGCCATTGCAGAGTTGTCCATAAAAAAATACAAAATCCAGTCAGACCAACATATTTCAACTGGATGCAGAAGAACCCACAGTTGGTTTCCGGACAGTCCCTCAATCCTGAAGATGGGCAGCAAAGGACAAAGCAAAGCATCGTGCTCTCAGGGTATAATTCCAGGATTACTGGGAGCTAATGTTGATTTCCTTTTTCAATGGGGCACTATCAAGTCATCTTAGAGACCTGTTCGTCTGGTCTTACTCCTTGGAGGGAATCATCCCTGTGCTGCAGGCAAGCAAGCGATGATGAGGAAAGGCTGAGGGAGCTGGGCTTGTTCAGCCTGGAGAAGAGAAGGCTGAGAGGGGATCTCATCACCACCTACAAATATCTCAAGGGTGGGGGTCACCAGGACGGAGCCAGACTCTTCCCAGTGGTGCCCAGCGCCAGGACAAGGGGCAATGGGCACAAACTGAAGCAGAAGAGGTTCCAGGTGAACGGGAGGAAGAACTTCTTGACTTGGAGGGTGACGGAGCCCTGGCCCAGGCTGCCCAGGGGGGCTGTGGAGTCTCCTTCTCTGGAGATCTTCAACCCCTGCCTGGACGCTGTCCTGTGCCCCCTGCTCTGGGTGAGCCTGCTTGGGCAGGGGGGTGGCACTGGGGGAGCTCCCGAGGGTCCTGCCAACCCCTGCCACTCTGGGATTCTGGGATTCTGTGAAGAGGCCATGCCTTGTTTAAACCTAACAAGGTTTTCAGAGGATGTTTTACCAAGCACAAGTTATGGGAATTTCAACCCTAAAGGTCCCTAAAAATCTTTTTATTGAGTAACATGACTGTAAGATAAAATGATCTGGTGCTCTGATGGGTGGGGGGATAGAAAGTTTTGTCAAAGTGAGTTCCTGTGTTCAGCAGAGATGATTCATCGCCTCCGGTTTATGGATGGCACAACTCCACGGTGGTGTTGCGCTCACTTAAATCTCAGTCACACTCCGTAAATCTGACTTGTTCTTGCCCAATTTTGGTCTGAGGGTTACATTGCTTCAAGGGGCTGCCACCTTTGGCTCCGTATCCTCCCTCCCGAAAACCCCTTTAGCCTTAAATTGCTCCCACAGCAATGCAAAACCTCTGGCGATCATGATGCCAAACCAGCCTGAGATAAGACCCAAACTAATTTATTGTAATATAAATATATTTAAAAAGCTGTGTTCAGGAATTGCTCTTCATTGGCTGGGGAAACTGAAGTGGCCTCGTTCGCCTTTGCAGTTTAGTTGTTCTCTCCTGGTGCTCAGGGGGCTGTCAGCCCCCACCTTCAGCAGCGCTAGTTCCTGGAACACCCCCCCCCCCATTGACCTCAAATAGAAGAAATCTGTTCTTTTGGCTGAACTAGCTCGGATGGCACTCTGCAAATGTCCAGTGGGGAGGTTTGTCCTGGTTTAAAATTTATTTTTTTGCTTTGCTCCATTTCCTGTTTTGTTTTTCTTAGCGGAAAGAGGAATAAGTCATTTTGGGTGTCAAGTGGTTCCCTGCGCCAGTCTCGTCTGAGACATCACCCTGGTTTTTGGGGGGTGATTGGGATATGAAAAAGGGTTTTGTTACCATTTGGGCGATGTCTGCTCTTGAAAGAACTGCTGTCACAGAAAACTACTGAGATGTTTTTAATACAAGGGTTTATTAAATTGAGCAAGCATTACACGTGCAGGGGCAGACTGGGGAAATGCACGTCTGCCAGCTTTCACAGACTTCCAGATCCATCACATTTATGACCAAGAAGGGACGTTAGATCATCCTGTCTCATCTCATGAACATAGGCCTTAAATTTCACCCTTTTACCTGTTCAGCGTGCCCTGATGTGTGAATCCAGCAAAAGCACATCTTCCAGGAAAGCGTCCCATCTTGAAGAAATCAGGCGGCGGAGAATCCACCTCTTCCCTCAGCGGTTCGTCTGGGTAATCACCCCCACTGTTTATTTCCACTTGTAATTTGTCTGACTCTCAGCTATTAATTCTTGTTCTGCCTTTCACCACCAGGCTAAAGAGCCCTCTAGGACCCAGATTTTGCTCCTTGCAAAGAGGTTTACGCGATGTAATTAAATCAGCTCTCGATCTTCTTTTTTCGATAAGCTAAGAGGCTTCACGAGCTCAATAATTTTCTCTTACTGCTTCAACCTCTGAATCATTTCTCTGTGTGTTTTCCGCACCATCATTCATTAATGCACCATCCTTTGGAAAATATGGGACATAAATACCCTGCCCAGATTTTCCTTATACGTCTTGTTGGTGGAGAAATCACCAAGGAGAGCTCATCTTCCTCGGAAATATCTGCGTTCATAGAGCACACTCCATTTTTCCCTTTCTTTCACAACTTTGCGGTGGGACCCGTCATCAGGTAACTTGGCCCCCATGGACATTAAACCTTTCGTGGAGTGGCTGGTTTTGGGAGATGTGTCCAACACCCCTGCTTTGTGGGGAGAGGTGTGGGAGCTGGGGCTAAAGACCGATTATTTGTATGGGCTGAGGCTACCAAGAGCTCCGGCTCACTCCTTGTGCTACCTTGTTCTTGTTGCAATTTGTACTTCTTCCAGGCTTTTGAGTTATCTGAGCTTTTTTTTTTTTAATGTTATGGGAGAAGGTGGATTTGCCAAACCAGGTTTATTTATCGCTGGCTTATCAGAAGAATGGAAAGGTGGGGAGAGACTGGGCCTGATTCATAGGAGTTGGTGGAAATCCAGGAGAGGAAGGGGTGAGATGATGATGGTGATGGTGATGGTGATGATGGAGCAGCCAGTGCCTGAGCAGAAAAAGGTGATTAGTGGCACTGGAGATGCTCACCCCCATGTTGTGTTCCCTGAGGTGGCTGGATCAAGGAGGTGCTCCAGAGCTTCTCCACTGGCAAATACAAACCAGCTCGGCTGCTGGATGTCCCCAGCAGGCAAGGTGTGTGCTGATGCCCCAGCTGGTCTGATGGTCCATTTGTATCCCCCAGCACCCCAAAAGTTAGTCACCAGAACTTTCACAAACCCCTCAGAAATGGTTTTCCAGCAGGCTGTAAAATCCTATTTTTTTCCCTTAGGAAAGCTTTGCAGACTCACCCATGCGGAGGACCTGCTCCCGTACTCGGGAAGGATTAAACATTAATGATTAAATTCATTAGTCTGCTTGGACCAAACAATGGTTTCATGGTTAAGTCTTTATGTCATGGTTGCACCTGAGGGTGACTTGGCCAAATGCAATGTGCGCACCAGGGTCTGTTTTTTGCATGAGCCCACGATGTGGCCAGGGAAGGTGCCAAGCCCTGGGTACACATTCCCAGCTCTTCACATCCAGCTTGGAGAGGAGGAAAGGAGCAGGCAGCAGGAGACAGCGGTGGCCAAAGAGAGGAGCTCTGTGGCGGGTGTGATAACCTGGGCAGGTTCACACAGCCAGGTGGTTTCTCTGTCTATTAAAAGAGAGGGGAAACCAGACATTAGACGTGGTCAGCCCTGCGGTGCAGACACCTAAACAGAGCAAATGTGCAGTGGTGTTTCCATGACCCCAAAATACCGGTTGAGCTCTCCCAGCTGCCCAGTTCGGAAGTGCCAGTCGCCCTTCCAGCGTGACTCCAAGGCTTGCTCTCACTTTGCAGTTTGTGGTTTATTTACTGTCTGGGTGCTACTGTTGAGCTGGGATAATATTCCAGGGCTGGCTGAACCGCAGGCCCAGAAAGAGAAGGCCACATGGGCTCTGTCTGTATTTTTATGGGTCTCCTGCTATGGGACAGGCTCAGGAGTTAATGCGAGCGGTGAAGCCAAGCGTCTGCACTGATGAAGGGCGTTGATGCAGCAGCGGTTCCTATCGGGACATTGAAAATGGAAGGGGAGAACCCGAATCCATCCTCTTTCTTTGCATGACAGAGGGGTGATAATGTAGTGGAGACGTGGCCTGTGCCTGGCATGTGCAGAGGGTCTCCTTTGGTGCCTTTGATAGAACAGCACCATTAATTGTATTTTATGCCACTGTAAGTAAAACTGAAACTCAGCTACTCAGCCTGGCTTTGATGTTCCTCAGCTTATGGGCTAAATGAAGTTCTCTGCTTAGGAGGTTGGGTCTAGATTGAAATATGATGGGCTAATTGTAAATATGAAGAAGCAAAGATAGTACAGATGCAACCTCTGGAACAAAAGCAGATAAACTTCAGATTTCCCTGGGCATGCTCTTTCCAGCAAGGTTTTCTCTGGGTCAGCCCTGCTGTTATTATCTTTGCCCAGATACCTGAGGTCCCTCTCACCGGTGCCCAAGGAGACTGCAGGCAGCTCTTTGCCTCCAAAGCCCTCTGCTTTGTCCTCCCTTGCAGCTGCTAGAGCATCCCGTGGCTATGAACCCACCTGGCAATGCATCTCGCACCCTTATGGTGTGGGTCTCCCAATTGTCCCCTGCGTATCGCAGCTCAGCACAAGTCCATGAGCCAAGCAAAGGCCCCAAGTCCTGCACACGAGCCTGGGGAATATTATGGTGCCCCAACATTCTCCAAGTTGTTTGTTTTCTTAGGAAAACAAACCTCTCAAACGTGTATTAAAATAAGGTATTAGTGTGGCCGCAAAGTCCAGGCTGCAAAAGCTGGGAAACCCCAAGCTGAACTGTGGTTGTGTGGCTTTGATTTTTCTCCTTCTGGTGTGTAAATGACACTCCTGTCTTAAACGACATGGCCACAGGCGTGGTGGTATCGCTACACTTCGTGGATCAAAGGGATGGTGTTCACTTCATGAGCAGCTCTTTAATAACTGGTTTTCTTCTTGTTGACCAAGAGCAGCTGTGGGTCACCGGGTTTAGGCCACTGTTTGGTCCCAGCTCTGTCCACCTGGGGCTCCACAAATGACCCCAACCCATAGGGACTGCCCAAATTTGCACAAACTCCTCACCACAGCACCAGGAGCCAGCAGCATTTTGCAGAGGGGAAATGGAGGTGGAGTTGGCACGTCAGCCTGTGCCTGATGTGGGTGATCATGGATGTGACCCCAAGTCCCGGGCATTCGCAGGACCTGCTGCCACGCTTCCTCTGGCCATGCAAGGGTGAGCTCAAAGCACTAGAGAATGTGTCAGGCCACCGTCTGTCCATACAGAGGTTGCCAGCCCCTGTGTATATTCTCTTTGCACGGCTGAGGTTTTGTGTGAGGACTTTCAGGGGTGCTCCAGCACCCAGGAGAGAGCTGCACTGGGGAAGTCAGCTCCGGGCAGGCAGCAGCATAGCTCCCAAAGGCACCCTTGGGGATGCTCCTGCTCCATCCACATAGATGCAGGAGTCCCAACACCCCCCTTGCTGGCAGAAGCAAGATGCTTGCAGGTCTTCCCAGAGCATCCCTTGCCCGTTACCTAGTCAAGAAGATGTGCGTGGAAACTTTTCACAGCAGACCTAGATGGCTGTGGGCCCACTCACCCCTGTGTGATGCTGGGAGCCAGTGCTGACAAAAACCTCACCATGCATCAGTGCTGCGGAGATGCTCGGGCACTGCTGGCATCCTCGGGAAGCTGTTAGCTCAGTGCTCGTGGTCTGGCGCAGCACAGCAGCCCCGTTCAGGCTCTTTTCTCCTCTCCCTCTACCTGCTTCCCTACCTGGGGCTGTGGTCAAGCACACAGGGCTGTGTTTACCCTCGCGCAGCTGAGCACACAAGCCCTGACAAGCTGACACCCAATATAGCTCTCGACTCCAAGCTGGGATCTTCCTTCTCTGGTACTTGCCCTGTGTGTGGTCGTCTGGGATGTGGGAGATGCCGGTGGCTCCCGATCGGTCCTGCAGGTAGGTGGAAAGGGAGATGATGCAGCCAACAGGCTGGCATCCCTGGGGATGCTCCTGCACCGAGGTCGGGATCTCCCCAAGGACCAGGGCTTCTTTGCCTCCAATCCTTTTGCCCAGCTCATGCCCTCCTTTCTCCTCTGTCCCCTCTCTCCCTGTGTACCTTCCTCCCTATCACACGGGGCATCAGGCTCAGGGAAGGCTGTGTCAAACCCACCACCCTCTGGGGCTGGGCTTGGCAGGGAGCGAGGCTCTCCTTGTATGTCCTTAAACTTTGAGTTCTTTGCCAGGATTAATTTTCTTCCCTTCTTCCTGCTTTATTTTTTTTTTCCCTCTTGAGGCAGAGGTTGCAAGCGCCATGCTCAGTGTGGCTGTGATGAATTAATCCCCCTGCCCTCTCCTGGAGCTCGGGGTCCCAATCTAGCCGAACACTTGCTCAGGCACTTGGATTTAAGTGCATAAAAAGGCTGTACTGGATCTGGTCTCTCTTGTGTGCCATCACCTGCCTTGGACCCGGCTTCCCACCTCCTGCAGCTGGAAGTGTGGGGTGGATGCGTCTGTGTGTCTGGATCGAGTCTGGCGGGTTGCAGGGGCTGGAGCTCTCTGCTGGGGTCCCACATGCCCTCGGTGCAGAGCGGGGAGGAGATAACTCTGCTCTCTGCAGGAATCCTGGGTGGGCTGTGCCAGCGATGGTCACAGCAGTGCATCTGCAGCAGGACGATGCGCAGCGGGAGCCGCGCAGGCAACTTTCCCCAGGTGTGTTTGGTTACGTAGGCTGTGATCGCTCTGGGTGTCTCGGTGAATAGTCTGCCTTGAATGGGTGGCCCCTGCCCTCTTCTTCCCAAAACGCTGTTTGGCAGGGGTTGAGCGGCAGCCCAGTGCGATGGCACCGAGCGGTACCTGGGGCTGGAGGGGATAACTGCGGTCAGCAGCCGGCATCGTGTGCTGATATACCCCCAGGCGGTGACCGAAAGGCAATTTCATTCCGTTAAATGTCTGCTTTGGGAGTGCTTGTGGCAGGCTGGTGTCTCACGGTGGCTGGTGCTTTGGGGTGATGGGGCAGGTGGGGGTCTGCAGGGAGAGGAGCCTGGTTCTGGCTCAAGATCTTGGCTCAGATCCCCTCTCTGTGGCCCAGGTGGATGGGAGAGCACAGACCAAGCCGCTGCTGCTGCGAGCTATGGGCTCGTTTCACGCTTCACCAGTGCAGCCTCTGGTCGCATGAACTTTCCTTCGCTGGTTGTGCATTTGCACGTGGGTCTGCTCGGCAGTTCGGTGTGGGAAGTAATGTAGGCATGCCGGGGGCTGTGGGAGCTGTGTCCTGGCACACCTCGCACGCACACCGGCCAGGTTTGCTGGGGTATACCTGTACCCACCGTACTCAGTGTTTTGGGGTGAGGTCTTCCCCAGGTACCGATGTGATGGGGGATGGTATTTTTATGATGCTTCCCCGTGTGACACTGTTTGGCACTGGTGCAAATCCAAGTGCAAGGGACCAGGGGCAACCCAGCACCATTGCGTATGTGGTTGAGGGTGCGTGTTCGTAGCTGAGGGTGCTATTGAGAGCACACGTGTGCACGTGTCGGCGTGTGCTAGGGAGCACGTGAGGCTGAGCGTGCTTGTGCATGTCCCGCAAGGCGTGGGCCTGTGTCTATTGAGCGTGCATGGCTCTTTGGGGGGGTGCTGAATGGGACAGGGGGTACGTGCACCCTAATCCTGATCGCACCCATCCAAAAACTGCTGGAGCTGGACTCTGGTGCTGGACATCGGACTCCGACACAGCACTTGGCTGTGCTCCCTTGCTGCCCTCTGCAGGCAACCTCCCCTCATCCATGGCTCCACCGAGCAGACGCAGCCCATCCCGCAACAGCCGAGAAACTGCCTTGGCTTGGCTCCCCGTGCGCTCCCCCTTCCCAGTACCCCAAAATAACCATGCTCTGTTGCAAACACAGCCAGAGTCCGAGGGCTGCTGGGCACCGGAGGAGCCGCCGTGCTTGCCCGGGGCGGCCGGAGCCAGCTTTGCCAAAGGCTACCCGCAGCCTCCCCCGGCACAGCGGGCTGGCCGCCCAGCCGGGCAGCTCTCCGATGGCTTTGGCTGCAGCCGCTGCCGGAGGAGCGCGTAGGATGGAGAAATGTGAGTCAGCCCCGGGAGCCTCGCATGCGAGCGGCCACGCAGAGGTGCTTGGCAGATGCTCCCGAAGCGGGGCTACGTGCGTGATGGGTGAGCGTGGAGGGATGCAGGCGCTCGGGTGTATCGACCCAGCTGCAAAGATGCCCTCCAATGGGGAAAGCTCACAGAGAAACACCGTTGGCACTGTAATTGTCACCATTTTCTTTCTAAAGCTGCAGGCAATGCAGAGGGTTACTTTGGGAAGCTGCTTTTGCATGCCCAGGCTGGATGTCTGTACCATGGCTGGACTGAAGCTTTCTCCTTCCTCCCCTCTGCCCTTCCTCTGTAAGTCAAGCTTGCAGCCTGTTTTGCTCCCAGAACCACCCTCATTCTCCCTCCACAGTCTCTTCTGGCCCAGAGCTGGAAATTGGGCTGATCTGGAATATCTGGCCCTCAATCAGATCCCGACCCAGGTTGGGATGAGGGTGTCTGTAAGCCTGTCCCTGACCCGAAGCAGCAGTGCATCGGGAACCTGGATCTGTGGCACCAGGATATTTATTAGCGCTGGCTCCAGAAGCTGTGATCTGATGGGATCCAGAGGAGCCCCAAACAAAACTCCTTGGGTAGATTGGGTTCTGCATGCACTGAGGAAATCAAAACATAAAAAAAGGAGCAAGAACTTGAAACCACCCCGGTTCTGCAACACTTCATTTTTCAGTTTCTGGGCAGGATTTATATTTGGCATCTAATTAATCTCAAAACACACAAGAATCATGCAGTTTTGCAATTCCGCAGTGCCTTTTACCTGGGATTTTTGAAACACCTTGTTAGAAAAACAGGCTTTGCAATTATCCGAAGTGTCCAGATGGAAAAATTGAGCTGGGCTATGTGATTTTGCCAAGGCTACCCAGACGGTCAGTGGCAGAGATGTGAATGAGGTGGTAAAGGCACTTTCCTGTTCACAGAAAATCCAAGTTAAAGGAAAAGTGCAAGATGGGATCACTGGTGAGTTTTCCAGGACCAAGCCCAGCTCCAGCCCTGTTTCCCAGAGCCCGTCCTCAGCCTGACACTCCATAACCATTGCAAAACTATACAGCAGCTGAGTAATATGATAGTGAGTTAATTTGTGGCTGCAAATGGAGCTCAGGAGCCCTGATTGATGGTACCTTTCTCTGACCACCAGACCCCACAGCCCTTTATAACGAGAACATAATCTTGCTGAAAGCAGGTTTGGTCTCCAGCAGGATGAGAAGGTCCCACCTTGTAGGCTTGGGGGGGTCACCTTCCAGGACCTGGAGTTCAGTGTTTGTTACTGGGGTTGCATTCGCCAGATTTTCATTATCTGTGCTGCTTTTTTGTGGCTGAGCACCAAAGATCTGCTCAATGGGACGTGGACCCTGCTCTGTAGTAGTTTGCACTGGCAGGGTGGGAGGTGGCAGGATTGCAGCCTGCCTCAGCGATGGCGAAGAGTCTAAACAGGAGGAGCAGATGGGTCAGAAGAAGGAGAAGCAGGATGGTGAATCGGTTTGCTATTCGTTCACAGACCAAGAACAGAGAATATTTGAGTTTTAGACCATGGCTTAAAAGATTAAGTTAATGGGATGAGGGAAGCAGCCAGACTCTGATGCATATTGGGTCAAGGTGACAAAAAAACAGGAGAAAGGCCATCCCTATGGTTAGAGGGCTAGGAGATGTGGTTTGGTTCCCTGCCGTGTGTTCCCGTGTATGCTGCCCTTGGTTTGGGGCAAGGGGCAGGCTGCATGCTTGGGCACATGTGGTTGTATTTGAGTCTCTGAGCTGGTCCTTGAGTAAACCTGCACCCCCCCACACTTCTCTGGTCTGCAAGTGCATCTTTTCAGCTGATGACTGTGTTTTAAGTCACTCATTCCCTGAATCATCTTGCAGTTACATTTGAGGCTTTGGAATGTTCAGGCTGGTGCCTTAGACTGGTGAGGGGTATTAGAGCCCTGCACCTCATGAAGATCCTGTGAAGCTGAGCACCTTGGTACCATAGTGGGATGCCATAGGTGGGGAAGCAAATAATGACCCCCCCAGAATTAATAAAATCTTCACCTATAAAAGAGAGGATAAAGGCTGCAGAAAGGAGGGACAGCACAAGAAAGGATCTCACGGTGGCTGAAACGCTGGGTCTGAAACTGTGGATCTGGGATGAAGCATGGGCTTGGCATGAGAGGCAGAGGAGGGAGCAGATGTGGTGAGAATCCTGGGGGCAATGCCTGCCCCATGGCTTACTGGTACCTTAGCACAGGTAAGAGGTCATTTGAGCTCTGGCAGCAGCTAAAGGGAGCGCCAATTGGAACCAGATGTCAGGAAGTGCGAGGCACCACAAACGTGTGGAAGGGCCTCCCAGCCATGGCGGCGGAGCCCCTAACACTGGGGTCATTCACGAAGCAATTAGTTGGCATCCTGCGGTTTTGGCCTGTTAAAAACGGGAATCAACCTTCAGGAGCTAAGTGGGGCTGCAAGGAGCTTTCCCAGGGCGGTGGGAAGTGCTGGCATGGAGAATTAGCGTGAGCTCTGGACGGTAGGTGACGGGAGGTGGGATGAATGGACCCACCGTTGACGGTGGAAAGACTCCTGTTGAGTTCAGAGGGCTTTGCCTCAGGCTGAGTGCCACAGCTTTGAAAAAAGAAATGGAAAAGAGAGGCCAGGACCTCTACCTCTCATTCAGCTTTCCAAAAAGAAATGGAAAAGAGAGGCCAGGACCTCTACCTCTCATTCAGCTTTCCTGCCGGTACATCCATTAGAGCTTCTATGAGTCGTGTCTTCTGCGTTTTCTCTTGGGGAGCTGTTGTCTGCTGAATTGTCGAGGCAATAAGCCTGAGGTCACGGTGGGTCCATAGGTGCTTCAGGTTTTTAAAACAGGTTTGGGAGACTTTGTTAAGCATATACCATAAATCATCTGAAAGTTATGGTTGAAGCAGGAATATCTGGGTGAGATTTTCTTGCCTGGCTTTTGTAGGAGGTCAGACTGTTTGAATATATGCAGTTCCTCATGCTCCCATGATCATGGTAATGCACCCTCTTTTTCCCCTTTGTTGCCACACGTTCCTGCAATTTATACCAGCTTCTTTGCACATTATGGAGAGCCTGTGAGGATGTATTGTAAAGACTCTCTCATTTACTCTCGTGCATAAACCTTAAAGAAAGATGAGGAAAAAAACCAGTTCTGAGGCTGCAAATTCTGGTTTGTGCTTTTTCTTCTTTTTTTTTTTTTTTTCCAGTTTTCTCCACTATTTCTGCTTTATAGGAAGCCCTCCAAAATCTCAGCAGACATCTTACGCTAGATCGGTTTTACAAGCTCAAGAGGGTCAAATGGTTGTCTGCTTTTCTGGCTGCAAACATTCTGCATCCCTCTGACATAACTTGAGTTTTTCACACCCTTGATTTATTGCAGGCACAAAGTCATCCTGTGTTGGCCGTGGAGAAGCATTTATGCAGGTGAATGTTCGGAGAGTCACCAGCTCCAGCTCCTGAGCCCTCACCAGTAGAGAGATGCTGCTGAAGATCAGGAGAAAGATGTCCCAGCCCCTGCTTGCTGAGAGCTGCTACATTAAGTCTCTATCAGGGTCCACAAGGTCAATGGATGCTGCTCTACCGAGCTCAATAAACTACAAGATACAGCCCGGGGAGATGGTCTTCAACTGAGTCACGATTTATTAGCGCGGTGATGGAAGCCTATTCTCTCAGGAACCATAATGCTGAGTAATATTACATGAAGAGATGGTGGTACATTGTACATCGCAAGAGCCAGCTAATGGAGCAGCCAGGGCCTGGATCAGCCCGTTATAAGCATCGTTGTACGAGGGGGCCCTTTCTCAGGGCAAGTATCCCTGAGGGTTGACGTAAGGAATGTGCGTAAGATTTGACACTGTGGCTGGTGTTTGCAAGGTGAACGTTTAAAGCCAGATCAGATCGTCCTCCCCTGCCCACTTTTATGGACCTCAGGAGGTGGTGCTCCCCCTCTGCTGACTCTCGGGACCAGCTTAAGTTAACCTTGCACCAAGATGGTTGGAGGGAGGCGGGAGGATTCCCAGCCAAGGGGAAACGTTACGTTGCTTATTGCATTTGCCCTCCTGGGAGACAGAGCTTTAATTGCTCTCCCAGAATCTTTCCTTCAACAGCACCCTGGCTTGTATCAGGAGTGGTGTGGCCAGCAGGAGCAGGGCAGGGACCGTGCCCCTGTGCTGGGCACTGGGGGGGCCGCCCCTCGACTGCTGGGGTCAGGGTTGGCCCCTCCCTCCCCGAAGGACCTGGGGGGGCTGGGGGGGGGGGCCCCGGGGGGGGGGGGGGGGGGTGTTCAGCCTGGAGCAGAGGAGGCTGAGGGGAGCCCTCATGGCTGCCTACAACTGCCTGAGAGGAGGGGGGAGCCGGGGGGGTCGGGCTCTGCTCCCAGGGAAGGGGCGATGGGACGAGGGGCAGCGGCCTCAAGTTGTGCCAGGGCAGGGTGAGGTTGGGAACATTGGGAACAATTCCTTCCCCAAAGGGCTGTCAGGGGCTGGAAGGGGCTGCCCAGGGCCCCGGGGGGGGGGGGTCGGGCGGAAGGGTGCCACCAGGGTTTGGGGGTGGGATGGCAGGGGTAGGGGGGCGGTTGGGCTGGGGGAGCTTAAAGGGCTTTGCCAACCTGAACGATTCTGTGATTCTATGATCCTATTCTTTCCCTAGTGCAGGAGATTGCAAACTTTCTACCATCAGGTTGCCTGCTGGGAGCTGGAGGACCCAAGCGCTGGCACGGGGCTCTGAGTTCCTTCTGCTTTGCTGTTCGTGCAGCCAGGCCAGCACGATGAAAATGAGAGCAAAATGCTACAGCTCAGGATGGCAATGGAGCACTCCTGGCTCTGGTTCTTCTTTCGGGTGTGAGAGGCAGCGCAAAGGGCACAGGATGCTGTAGCACCGTGCCCAGTGTCAAAGAGAGAGGGAAAGGTTCATGCAGGCTAAAAAAAGAGCAGATTCACTCAGGTTCTCCAAAATGCTGCAGGCTGCATAAGGGCAGGTGGGCAGGAGTCGGAGCAATGGGCTTGGGGGGGATATCTGGAGCAGGGGGCCACCCTGCTTCTTCCAAACCTCACCAAGTGAAAAGGTCCAAGGGGCTATGGCTTTATAACTTCTCACTTAACGGCATCGGAATGACTTACTAACTGTTCCTATCTGAACAAAAATAACACCAAAACATTAAAACATTCTCCTTTCTCTCCCTCCCCCCCCGCCTCATGACTTTAAAAGGATTTGTGACAAGCCATGAGCCTTGAGAAAATAAACCATGATGAATTCCCATCCACACAGACAATTCTGAAGGTATGTGTCCCCTCCTCCCTGCTCACTGGAAAACCACAGCCTTGGCCAGGACTGGAAGAGGAGCCATTAATTCAAGCCCAATTTCCCAAATTGTATCACAAGAAATGGTCTCGGTTGCTCTTAAATGAGCTCCGTGGGGATTCTGCTTCCCCTTGAGTGCCAGGTTAGCTCTGCAGAGCGTGCAGGGTTGACCGATGTCCTCAGCACACATGATGGGAGGGCAGCACATTGGGGTAAGCACGTAACCAAGGGATGGCTGGGAAGAGGATAACCTAATCAGTGGGCTAATCACCCTCTGGAAATACCCAGCTTCTCCTAATTGTTCCACTGCGATTAGCCTGGGAGAAGGACTTTAAGGCAGAAGACACTGCCTTACCTTTTTTTCTAAACAGCTAGTGGGTTTGAGTGCTGTGCTTCATATTTAGAAATGGATGTTGTTTTGGGGGCCTGGCATGGTTTTTTTGGACTTCAGTGAGGGCATGGAGGGTGCAGAGCTTGCCCTGTTTGCTGCTTGCCCCTCCAGCGGTGATCTGGACAAATCTCACTGACTCGGTGGGCACAATTGTGCCCACCAACATAAGCAAGAAGGTTGGTTTCTGCCCCAAGCACCTTCAAGGTATCAGAGAGCAAGTCAAACAGCTGTCCGTGGCCTTAAACCAGAGACTTGGCCCTGGCCTGAGTCCAGGAGAGAAGTCATCTCTGCTCAATTCCTTGACGTACGTGATTTTCTTGCCTGTGCTGGCTCAGCTGGTGCTTTGTGGGGAGCAGAGCCACAGCTCCAGCCGCTTCCTGCCTGCCAGAGTGGGAGGAGGAGCACTGGGTCCTTAGAAGCTACTGGTTTCCCTCGCACTGGTCCCCACAAGACATGACTTTGCTCCTCTGAATGCACACATGAGAGGATTTATGGTGGAATATGCCGCTGGGAGGGATGAGGCTAGCACAGGGCAATCTATGTGCTACGTAAAGCTCTGTGGGATGACTGTAAAATATTGTGGTTTGAGCTGGTCAATAGAGGGACAAGGGTTTGCATGCAGGAATTAGAAAGGTCGTTTTCTCTCCATGCACCAGAAATCATCTGTTTGGTTGGGTTTGTTGAAAACATCGGCAGAGATGTGCAAAAAAATGTTCTTATTGACAGCATGGCGTTTGGTCTGTAATTGTGAAACTCGTGGTGATTTTCTTGCATTCTTTTGCACCTTGGAGTTTTATTTGGACCTTGGTGAAAAACTGAAAGCAGAAATAGATTTCTTTGAGTAATCGCAGTCTTCGGGAAAGGTAGAGGGGAAAGACTCTTTTCAGCTCTTTCCTAGTTAAAAATGATCCCTAATTCCAAGCTATACTAATAAAATTCTGGTGTTACCTCCTACAGATGAGCAAAATGGTCATCGATTCCCAACATCTCTTTCTACAACAGGCTTGGCAAACTTTCCTGCCTTGCCTTCATTTCCCTAAGTGGTCCCATAGCCTGCCCGTATTTTATGAGCAGGACCAGACACAGGTCTTTCCCTGCAGTTTTGTGTGTGCACATAACAAACTTTGCATAAGGAGGCCCTGTGCTACTCCAGCAAGGCTAACCAGGGCGGGCAGGGAGGGGAAAGGACTGTGCAGGCGTGAAGTTCACGGGAAATTCTCTTGCGATGGGTGGGGAGTGATGACACATCAAAAGAGATGGGGAGAAGCAAACCCTGTGATATCAAACACATGGCAAGATGAACCACCTACTGTTTAATGAGAGAATTAGGACACGTGAATGTTTTTTTCTCAGGCTACTTCAATCTGTTTCTAATCCTGGCCTAGGGAAGAGTGGATGAGAAGCAGGAGGCCAATAGATATATATTTTAATGTTTCTCATCTTTAGTAAGTGTGTGTGTGTGTATTTGTATTTACCGTAATTGCTCACAAAGACATGTTTGACACTGTTATTTCTGGTGTTCCTTGGCAGCAAGAGGCTTTTTACCACCAGCCTATTGATACCACATGGTGGGTAAAAGCACCTCCTGCTCTCCCTCCCCTCTTTGCTCCAGCCTGAAAAGCACTGGGCTGTCTCAGCTTGGTAGAAAAAAAAAAGAAAAAAAAAGAGAGAGAAGCTAAGTTATCGGTTCGGCTCCAGAGCCCTCCCTGTTTCTCCTAAAATTTGGATCCTTTGTTCCAGCAAGGGTACGTGTGCATACGTGCTTGCTATAACACGTTCCCATGGCAGAGCTTTCACAGCGCTCTATTTATTTTGCTGGCTTCTCGTTCAGGTCAACCACGATACTCTGAAGCGTGGTGGTTTGGACTTGGAGATGGATCATGTGGTCTCCATTATTGGAGATCACCACTTAAAAGCCAGCCTTGCCAAGGCAGACCAGAGCCTCTCATTATCTGGCAGCTTTGCCTGAAGTTGGATAAACTTGGAGCCTTCTGGGAGAAGGATCTTCCTGGTCAGTATAGATAATGCAGAAGTGCCTGTAGAATAGAGGATGAAAAATAAAAACTTGTTCCGTACTCCTCCCATGGTAAAAAAGGTCTATACTTTGGTAGGGAGTTTTGCTTACACAGATTGTCCACTCGCAAGTCCTTGTTTCTCTTGGGGAGTCACTATAAGTAAAGACAATTTGTGTTTGTCGGAGCTGGTGGCCCCTTGGAGGGGCTTGTAGAGGGAAGACCATTTCATCATTTATTAAGTAGGTTTACACAATCTGTTTTTCTTCACTGAGGACACTGCTGATCCAGAGCTCTGCTTTGGAAGATGATATCTTGCCTGTGATCCAGAGCTCTGCTGGAAGATTGTTGCAGGGGATTTGGAGAAATGTGTTGAACTTGTCAATGAAACCAGAATGCTGAGCTGGGTTGGGCTGAGTTCCCTTCAGAGAAGATCCAGTAGACATCCAGCCTGCAAAGTGACACTTGGGCTACCATTGCTCATTGACCTCAAGATTTTGGGTGAATGGGTGAGGTGATGCAACAACAACACCTTGGGGTGAGGGAGGAGTATTCCTCACCGATGGCTGGGCAGGCAATCAGATGGGTTAGGGCCAAAGATAGTGTAAGGATGGCTCAAGACAGACGTGGGCTTCCTACTTCAATATATATACATGAATATCTGTCTGTCTGTCCGTCTATCTATCTATCTCTATTTCCTTTTCCCCAAGCAGACACATCCTTTTCTGCAACCTGTATCACAAAGTGCTGGTGACCAAACCTTTCAGGGGCTCTTGTGGGATGCGTCCCACAGCTCCTCTGGCTGGAGAAGGGGGACAGGGTAGGTTGAAGTGGGGTACTTGTTTGTTACAAAGGACTTGGATGTGCTAAGATAGTCTTAAAGCTGCTGTTTTCTGTCATAAATTCTGTGAAGTTAAGGACAAAAATGGTTAGCTGATCCCCTCAGGGAACTGAGTGATTCATCTCCTCTGAAGATGACCTACTTTTTGGAAATAGCATCCACTCTCCATTGATTCTTAAGGAAGCCAAATGTCCAGCCTGGGCTGCCTCTGGCCTTTTAAGCTGCTAAATGCAGGTGGGATGAATCCCACTCTTAATATCTTAATCCTTTTTAATTATATCGAGCTTTTAAGGTCTTCCACCACAGCATTTTTTCCTGCTCTCAGATAATTTCTGTGGCTTTTTCCTTAGCTCTACCCAGCTTTTAAATATCTTTTCTACAATATTGTAAACTGTACAGAGCATTTCAATATCTGTCTTGTCTGTGTTTCTGCAGACATAGAAACTCTTCATTTCTCCTGTTCACCATCGCCTTTTAGGGAAATCAAGTTGACTTTCTTGCCTGTTCTAACATTCAAGTCCTTCTCAAAAAATCACTGTCCTTCAGGTCACAGTTCTCTTCTCTCTGGGTACGGTGGATGCTTCTTATCATCTGCAGGTAACGTTGCACTTTGCTACCTAAATACATGTCTGCACTGTAGTTTGCCAGCAACTTGATCGTCCTGATGGAGCTGAGTGCCCTGCCCTCCTCATTACTTCACTCTTTGCCAGCTTCTGTGACCTAAACAGCTTACATCAGCTGCGAGTAATACATTTACTTTCATGAAAGTTGATGACAATGTTGACTACCTCTGGGCAAGGCAGTAGGTCCTGACAACCATCGGTGATACTTTCTCACTGAATAATACCTCCCAGCTCCCACGAGCTAGCCAGTCCCAATCTATTGAATGTGTGTTTTCTTTCTATAGCGTAGCAGAAGCTTTTCAAACAGAAGGTTGTGCAATGCTAAGTCATGCACCACATGAAAGTTTGTATTATGCCTGTAAGAGACTCTTTGATGAACAGAACTCATAATTTTGTCAGAAAATGAGATCGGGCCTATTTCCCATGAAAAACATTGACTGACATTTGTTGCAAATGTAATTATTTTGTAAGGTGGAGTGGTGTCACCTGGCCTAATTTTAACCAAATAACATTTTGCTGTCTGATCCCAACTAGCTGCCAAGGTTCGTTCTGCAGTCAATGGAGCGAGATCAGCCCTCCAGCAGCTGAATCATCTAATCTATGTTAGACATCTGTCTTTACAGTAGGATGATTGCTGTTTGGAAGTGCCTGCCTGTCTCCACCAACTGAAGAAAAGGAGCAAGGATTAATTTTGAGCTAGCCTGTGTATAGCAACCTGAGTGAAATCACTTCTCCTGTTAAAATATTGGCACAGCCTTACCATGCCTTTCTCCAAATGTTGGGAAATGCATTGTTCCCCTTCAGGAGTCTCATGACTCATAGTCTAGGGAGTTTCAGGTAAGTCATAGGATGAATCCTCCACACACAAGTCCAAGATCCCCTCCCTGCCCCTTCTCTTTATCCAGAAAGATGGTTAGGCTTTGGCTAAGATGTTAATGGGGCAACATTTGCTAGACTGCTCCTCGTTTGCCAACTAGCCACAGGCTTTTATCCTTGAGTTCTGTGCATCATCCCAGCTGGAAATGAAAGTCTTGTGTTTCCCCCAGAAAATGCCTTGGAACCAAGTGGTAAATTCGAGAGAAAGCTGCATGGGGTGAGGATGGATGTGCACATGTGATGCCTTGACCCTGTCTTGGGGGAAGAGGACATAGCCAGGCTGGCCTGGGTGGTCAGAGCTGGGATAAGTGCTCCTGTGAGTTGTACCAACACAGGACAGCCACTGAGTGCAGGAGCGGGGGCCTTTTTGTCGGCAGAGCTGGGCCAGGAAACATTGACTTGCTGCAGGCTCTTAAAGATGGGCTAGATGTGGTCTCTGAGCACGGAGGTCTCATTCCAGGTGTGCGGGAATCAGAGATTGTGCTTGAACAAATGAGGTGGCTCATTAACTGCTCATGCCAGGTACCCACGCACTGTCTTACGGTGTCATAGCACTCTTTGAAGGCTCCAGCTGGGATAAGGAAGGGACCCATTGCTTCATGCACCCAATGAACCTCCAGAAATGGAAGCAGAAGAGATGAGCAGAAGGTGGCCAAAGGGGAGGGGAAGGAGGTGGAGAGGATTATTTCCCTCCAGTCAGAAAGGAAGCAATGCTCGTCCATGCAGCTCCCTGTAGCGATGCCTCAAGCCAGCCCTTAGTGAGATCGGTATCGCCCTTGATAGCGCAACTTTTGCCCCAGCCAGGATTACAGCCCATGCTTCCAGGACTAGCGGGGTGACAGTCGGACCACACGGTGTATCAGTTACTGCAGCATTTACCAGCTCACAAAAAACATGCACAAGGAATGGCAAGTGGGGTGGGGGGTGTCAGTGATAATATAAGCATCTAAAATTGCCTTTTAATCCTGGTTATCCCTGGTTTCTAACATTCTCAGCGTGCATCACTCCAAGGAGACCAGAATAGTGCTGGAAGTGCACAGAAGTACCGCTGCAACTGCAACTATGAAGTGCTGAAACCAGCCAAGCATTTAGACACTATTAATTACAAATAAAACAAATGAGTGCATTTCATGACCTGCTAATTTGTAAGTGGAGAGAGAAAGGCAAAACAAATCAAATCGTTGTTTGCAGCAAATTGTTTACTTTGCTCTAATAATAAATGCAACTAAAAAGAAATGCCAGCGCTCTGCCAAGGCAAAAAATGTGTCTGCATGTGAGTGTAATTCTTCTTCTGTTAAGCATTTTAAATAAGTGAAGCTGAAAGGATCACAGAAATCTCGTGTTTCATCCTTTAAGCTCTTTGTTCATTTTTGCATGTCACTGATTCCGCAGAGGACAGACTAGATTGCTGTAATGTGGTTAATCATCAATTAGTGTCAATTGGAGCAATTTTGTTGCCTATAATAGATGAGTTCCTTTTTGGGAATCAGTTTCTCTTCTAAGAAGAACAATTTTTGTTATTGATTAAGGGAAGTGGAAACATCATTTTCGTTGTATTGATTTTATTTTAACTTCTTTTCCCATCCCGCATGTGGATTGGCTTCTGCAGCTGCAGTGCTAAGCAGCAAAAAGGACGCGTGCTGAGACATTTGTGGATGGAGACATGTATTTAGGTACATCAGTATCCTCTTCTTTCCACCCCAACAAGTCCTGCACCACAACATGGAGCTAGAAAGTCACCAGATGGGCTGTGCTTTGAGGACGTGTAGTGAGGAAGAGTTTCTACTCCATCTTGCTTCTGGCTCTCAAATATTTTAGTGTTTCAGATATTTGCATTCTGGACACAGTCCCTTGTGGGAACAGCAGAGCCATCCTAAGCACGGAGGAAATGTGGATTCAGAACCATATCCAGACTTAGTAACTTAAGTCTTCCCCTCTAATGGGCTGAACTGAGATCTCTGATCTGAGGAGTCCCAAAAGGCTTCAGCTGGAGCCCATGTGTCCGGTACAAGGCATTTCGAGATAGATGAAGGCCAGCTGGATAAGGTCCAGGGGAGAGCAGCAAGAATGATCAGAGGTCCAGAAAACATGACCTCCAAGGAAAGACTGAAAGAGTTGGGATTGTTTAGTCTAGAGGAGAGATGACTGCAGAGGCATTTGCTGGGAGAGTGCAAGTATGTAAAAGGGTACTGTGGAAAGGAAGAGAAGAACCTGCTCCTTGAGTCCACTGTAGGAGAACATGTTTTCATCTAAATCAGGAGCAAGACTTTTGGGTTGGACAAGAGGAGAGGGTTTGCAAGGGTTAGTTATGTTAAGCAAATGTCTTTTGGTAGAACTGACCCTATGAGAGAGAAGAAGAATGGACTAGAACACCTAGCAAAATCTCTTCTAGTTCTGTTTGGTTTTGCGGATATCTGAAGTTGTTTGGATTCTGATCCCAATTTTGCTGCTCTGGCATGTGCCCTCATAAGATGTGAACGTGGGATGTAACTTGTGGTTTGAGAACCCAAGAGAGATGATCAGAAATGGCCAGGTGAAGGAATCCTATGCAGGACAGATGCTGTCCCGTGCAGAGCAAGAAGAACAAACATCTGCGGGTCACCTGGGAGTCTACATGGCTGGAAGGCACACCCACAGGTATGTCTGTGTACTTAAAGAAGAAAGTATGAGTTGAGAAAATACACTCCCTGGTGAGTGCAAAGTCCTTCCGTCCATGCTTGTCACCATCATTCTTCTCAGTTTTGGTGGATACATTGCAGGGAGCTGGTGTTTGGAGGTGTTTCTAAATCTAATGCCTAAAATACTCTTTTACTCAGCATTTGTTAGACTTCATCTAGAGAATGTGTCCGGTTTCAGGGCTCTCCCAGTACAGGAAAGACATTCATAAACTGGAATGAGTTCAGCAGAGGCCACTAAGCTGGTTGTGGGCTGGAGCACTTGGGAGAGGATGGCATAATGGGTTTTGTTCGTCCTTGGAGGTTTTCAAGATCAGACTGGATAAAGCCCTGAGCAACCTGGTCTGACCTCCTACCTGATGCTGCTTTGAGAAAGAGGATGGACTAAAGACCTCTGGAAGTTCCTTCCAACCTAGGTTATTCCACAATTCTGTAATTGTAAAATTGTATCTGTCAAAACCCAGTGCTACTACTGAGCCAAAAGATGCTCTCTAAGTGTCTGCTGTCCAGAGGCAACAAAAGCATTGCACTGCATTGCTGGTGCCAGTATCTCTGCCTTAATTATCACCACATTTTCATATTAATTTTTATGCAGGTGACAAACATGTCTAAATGTCCTCAGATGCCTCTGTGAAACTCCTGCTCTTCACCTCATGCTCTCAACCTTTTCTCCCCTTCTCTGTTGGCAGGAAGAAGGCAGCCATGAGCTCCAGTCTGGATTGCTCTCACCAGGAGGGATCACTCAGAGATCCTCAAGCAAAAATGGACCAAACTGGGCTTGACTCGCATCAGCGAGGTGCAAAAGGAGAAGTTTGTGAACTCAGGCACAGTGCTGCTGTAACGTGGCTACCCACTTCTTGGATCCCACTTGTTACCGTCCCAAGGTACTCCATGCTCCGTGCTAAGTGCACCAGTCTGCATCAGCTCTGTGTTCCCCTGTCTCTGGGCCATCCTCCATGCTCTGGGCTGCTGAAACCTTTGGAGCAGCTGAGGTTATTCCAGGTTAATAAGGAAAGATTAAGATGGTTGCTGTTGTTTACCATCATGTCAGTGTGTTTCACTTTTACTCCAGCTCCTTCTCACTGGAGTTCTGGGTTTTGGTGGGGGTTTTGTTTGTTTGGTTGGTTTGGTTTTGTTTTTATGAGATCAGAGATGTAACAGACCCTTGGCATGGATTTTTAGGTCATAAATAACTTTTATGGCCAGTTTGAAGCTCAGGCCAGGCCAACCTGTGTGATAACCTGCTATGTATCACAGATATTAGAGCCCCCCTGGTAATGAAGGTATGGTGGTATTTCCACAGTTGTCAGGAATCTGGAAGAGGTGTATGTCCAAACTGGGCACAGCATATAAAAGGCCTGTTGGTGTAAAATCCTAACAGGGCTACCCAGACAAGGTGCCCGCCCTCATATCTTGACTTTCCCTCATTTTCAAGTGCCTGGGAGAGAAGGAAGAACTCAGGGAACTCTTCTCCCACACCCTCACAGTGGGGCTACTCCCAGCCATGAAGAGCAAACCTTAATGACTGGATTTTCTCGGATTCGGCCAAAGGGCCTGCCTGTGCTCTCTGAGCACCTTCCCATGGTGCATGCATGCTCAGCATCACATGATGTGCTTCTTTCAGGGAACACCCTGCCCGGATCTAGTTCATCTCTAGTCAAAGAATTATTCCCAACAGACCATGCTTTAGTCCATTTTTAAATGTCTTAAAGAGCAGGGTTTCCACCACAGTCCCTGAGGAGGATGTTCCACAATCCAGTAGGTTAGATCTCACTGCTAAGAATGTTTCCCCTGATATTCAGAGTTCATTTTCCATTTCTTAATCTCATCTTGTGATTCCTGGTTATTCCCCTGTTGGGCTAACCTAAACAATTCCTCCCCCTCCCCGACATTTATGCCTGACAGCTAGTCAGCAGACAGTTGTCCTCCTTTGCCGACCTCCAGCCAAGCTATATATATTTAGCTCCTTCAGTTTTTTTCCCCATAAATCAATCCTTCCAGCCACTTAATCATCCATGTTGTCCCACTTTGACTTCTCTCCAGCTTGAAGCATTCCAGGGCTGCTGAGGTGCCCAGAAGCAAATCAAGTCCCCGGTGACCTCAAGCCAAGGAGGAGGTTGACAGAGAAAACCTTGTTTATGAGAAAATCCCTACAGCCATCTTCTTTGTCATTGGGCGGAAACAGGGTTTTGGTGCGAGCCCTGAGACCTGGCTGGAGTAAAGCTGCCAGTTTCATTCAAATATTCAACTGAAACTAGGCACTGGGAACAGCCAAGAAGCAATGTCCCGCTGCGTTGTTTTCATTCATTTCATTGTAATCTACTGTGGTGGTGTTGGAAGGACACAAAGAGGAAGGGTTGGCCCAAGGAAACGCAGCGATAAATGTACCGAAAGAGCTTGCTATTGAGTGCCACAGCCTGTCCATGGCAACATCATATCATGACAGAGGAAAAGCCCAGAATGCCTCTTCAATTTCCCTTAAGACTCTTTTTCTGTCTAAACATGAAGGAAAGGAAGTTGCTTTCTCTTTGCCATCTGTCCTGAGCCAAGGCTGATGCTCGCCTTGTTTTCTTTGGGTATTAATACGTGTTTGTCAATGCTGGCCAGAAAAAAACATTCTCCAATCTTTCTTTAAAAAGTAAGAAGAACTAGAATAGAATTGAATCATAGAATCATAGAATTGTTTAGGTTGGAAAAGACCTTTAAGACCATCAAGAGACCATCAAAAGACCTTTAAGTCCAACCATTCCCCTAACCCTGCCATCCTACCCCCAAACCCTGGCCCTAAGCACCTCGTCTGCCTGGCTGTTAAACCCCCACAGAGGTGGGGACTCGACCCTTTCCCTGGGTAGCCCCTTCCAGTGCCTGACAGCCCTTGCAGTAACCAGCTTAGGAAGAGCAGATTGGCAGCATATGCCAATGGTCCTGGGCCAGTGAAATCTTTTGTCTCTGTGTAGGGTAAAATAAACACCAAGGAGGTCTAGGTGATTATCACTTTGTGGAGCCTGGCTTGCTCCTTTTGAGAGCCCCTCAAACTCTTCATGCTCTTTCCAATGAAAAGAAAAGCAACTGGAAGCAGTGATTTAACCAGTGCCACTGGGTCAGGGCTCGTCTGAAGCTCTGGATTCCTCCCAGGATAGCAGTAATGTCTCAGTCTTAATTAGAGCCCAAGGTGCCATTGGGTTACGAGGAGATGCTGTGGTGATGAAGCTATTGCCTTTGCCTGTGGCATAAAACTAAGCCCCAGACTGCCTATTCACATCCAAGATCCTCTGCCGTGATTGAAATTCATTGTAGTGTCAGCGTCTGTTATTTGTAGTAGAGCATTGTCTGCCGCCTTAGACAAGAGAGTGCCCCAGATGACGGAAGATTTAATGATGTTGGGAGGAAAAAATGACTGTGCCATCAAAATAGACAAGTCAGGAGGAGGAAGGATTTTTTTTTTTTTTTAAATAAGGAACAGAAATGTTAGGCTAGAGAGGAAAAGGTACTCAGCCTCCTCTGCTGGGGCAGATTTTCTCGGGAGCCCAGTCCCAGCTCTGAAGCACTTTTGTAATGCCGCAAGGTGTAGGGTGCTTCAGATCTTGCCCAGAGACAAGGCTGTGCCTGAAGCTAAATTACTTGAAATAGCAGGTGATGATTTTAACGCACGATTATCCTTCCTGCACACCACTGTGAGCGGGCAGAGGCTCAAAGCATTGACCATCCCTGATGTACCTTAACAGCTGAACAGTATTTTTCTGCGGCAATCCTGTGCTTATTTCATGCAAATACCAAGTAGTGAATGGCTTTAAATCATGGCGAAGTTACTGTAGCTGAAAGTGCTTTGTACCAAAACTGCAGATTACTGTAGGTCAACCCATCAGAAAATACCTCTTCAGACTTAGAACACAGCCTCTAATTTTGCTCCTCCAGCCTATTTTAAAAATAGGAAGACAACAGCCTCTTTTAAAAATAGGAAAACAAACACTTTACTAAAGACATCAGGTTTTTTTTTTCCTATTTTGTTTTGCAGGCTGCATAGGCCCTGACTCAGCAAGGCATTTCTCCTTTGTGTGTATCTTCTGCCTCGTGTAGCACATCCCATCTCTATTTTGATCTCCTCATGCCTCCAAGGAGCTGGCTCCTGGGTAAAGACCGGTTAGTGCAAACTTGGTCCTTGTGAAGTGCTGAGTGAGCAGGATTAAAAAGGAGAGAAACTTGGATGAAAATTAGCTGATGACAGTGGGAAATACCTGAAATCCCCTTTCTACTGAGGACATAACTGTGAAGCAGAAGGCAGTGTGATAACATCAGGTCCTTGTGGTAGATGACACTGCCAAAAGAAAAAAGCCTTGGTGCTCACCCAGATGGGGACCCAGTTGCATGTGCTGCATCCAAGCTTATGTTGTTCATCTCCCATCTGCTGAAGTGGATCAGAATCATTAGAGCTCCTGTGGGAATCCTGCTAATCTTGAAAGAGCAAGGAGCACTAATGAGTAAAAACGTGGTTTTTTTTCTTTAGCTCCTGCTAGGAAACTTTGCCTCTTTCTTGCACAGACACATGGGACCATCCTGACCTACCTGTTTATGACTTGCAGGCAAGGTTATTGCATCCTCCTGTGCTTGAGGTTGAATGTGATGGTAAGGTACTTGTCTGGGTCTGGCCCCCTTTTGGGATGGAGGAGGGTAATGTCCATGCTGTAGAGATGAGGCTAGAGAAAGGATGAAACACTGATCTTGTTATCCAGCTACTCCAGCCAGTGACTGATGGCCAGAAAATGAAAGTTAACTTTCTTCTCTCCTGGGAGCAAAGGGAATACTGTGTCCCAGATGACACCCCTCTTTCTCCCACCTTTCATTGCCATTTATCATGGCTTTGCAGTGTCTTTTTGCAGTGCCCAAAGTCCGTTTGGAGGCTTTGGTCAGGCATAAAGTGGCCATAAAGATATTTTGGAGATAGATGAGCTGTGAGGTTCAGGAAGTTCCTTCTGGTAAGAAGGGTGTGGGTAAGGGCCTACAAAAATGGACCTTGATCAGTCCAAGGATGTGATTTGCTGTTGTAGTTATACGAGAAGAAGACTGGAGGCTGGGCGAAATGTAGCTATGTGACTTGGCTGGGTTTATGTCTTCCTTAAGCATCTTCTGCTGGCCACTCCTGCAGACAAGGTATGGGGTTAGTTGGACTTTTGGTCTAATCCTGATCATGGATTTGTAGAGGAACTCTGGCTCTGGTTGTCCAGGAAAACCCTGCCCAGCCTGTTTTCCTAGCGTAAGATTCAAGCAATATGTTTGTCTTTGGGCTCTGCATGAGAACGTGACACACTCTATGGGTGCATGATAAGTGTCTTCTAAAGCCAAAATCCTACATGCTTCATGGTACTGCTATTAATGTCCCTATCCCTCTTAATATTTATGGCAAGTCCCGTTAATCCCGTTAAATACCAGGTGCTTTCTGAACATTTCAGGAAATTTCCAGGACTCTAGGTGCCTCTAAATGCCCAGCTCAGATGCCCAGTGTCCAGGACACTTGCTGCAGTGAATGGCAGGGTGATCTCAGCTGTTCCTCATTCCACCACTATGCTTTACACTTTGTTGAGGCAAAATGCACAAGAAAACATGGGCAATGTCACAAAATGCCTTCCAAGGGTCAGGGGTTACTTTGTGCCATGGGTTTGTATCATGGCGTTCAGGCTACTGTGGTTACTCCGAGGAGTAAATAAGGATTCAAACAGTAAATAATAATAACAGCCACGCTCCTGACACATGTGAGCCACTGACATTTAAAGTTTATTTACTGCTTTTACACTGCTTTAATCTCTCACCCCCTCTTCGCCTATGTTAAATGGCACTGTAAAAATAGTGTTTTGAGCTAAAAGCATGGGAAAGTCCAAAACCCTCTCTGCATTCCCACTAAAACACCAGCAGTTCCCACAAATTGGAGATTTCCCTCCCTCGTCCCCAACCTTTCTCTTTTTTATTTTTTGCACTGGACAGGAATTGTTAGATTCAGGGCGACCGTACAGGAATTGGGGTTGGAAAGGAAGGGTGTGGGGAAGGGGGGGGAAGCAGGGTAAAGCAAATGGAAAAAAATACACCACAGTAGTAGCCACAGAATTCTTCTCTGCTCCAGCTTCTCCTTTGAACTGGATACGCCACCCCCCCCTCTTTAATAAGGAACAAATTTTCAGTGCTCTATGGGAAAGTTTGAATGCAACATATTTCTGACAGGTCACTGTCAGTTCACATTAAAGAGTTTTTTGCTTTTTTTTCCCTGCCCCCACCCTCTTTTCTTTCTTTTCTTTCTTCCTTTCTATCTTTCTTTCTTTCTTTCTTTCTTTCTTTCACTCTTTTTTATTTTTTAGGATGGAAGTAGTGCCCGCAATACTCTGGCTTAGATGCTGACAGACACATCGCTGTGGGTAGCAGCACGCAGGGTACTTGGGGTTAACGATGTCCTGCTGATGCCACTTGTTGCTCATGGGTGACGAGCAGCTGTCCCTTGCTCGGCCATGGCAGAGCTTTGTCACGTCTCTGGCCCACAGTGGGAGCTGAGGAGTTTGGAGCTGGGCTTGGCTCCTGCTTGGCCTTTGAGCCTCAGTGCCAGCTTTGGTGCAACTGGAAATTGCTCAGGCGATGTATTGGGGAACAGGGTGAATCGGCTGGGGCAAACCCCGGAAAGACCCTGGATGTTCCTGGACATCTCAGTGCTAAACTTATTCTCCTGGCAGATTTGCAAATAATAGCAAGGATTTGGGGAAGGGGAGAAGCAGGAATGTAATGTACAGACCTCAGCGTGGCTGAGACAAAAAGAGCTGGAGGCTCCCTCATACTAACGGGCCTTCCTCACTGCTAATGGACCTGCACCTTTGGGGGGTCTGAGATGCTTCTGCCCAACCCTCTGCGACAGAGAGACAGCCACATGTTGAGCTGCATGTGAAGCTTTGGACACCCTGCTCATCTGGAGGCCCAATGCACTGTGCTGAAGTAAAGCATCGCATTGGCCTCGTTGGACAAAACCCTTGACATTCAGCCAGTTTCCTCTACAGCCTGGCTGAGGGTGCTCAAGCCCTGGTTTCTTGCCCAAACATAATGATAGTTTTCAGCCCTGGCTTGAGGCAGCACTTGCAATGCCCAACACCAGTTTTCTGGAGGACAAAAGCTGGTGCAGACTGGTACAACTGGGGCTGTTCCAGGAGCAGGCAGAGGAAATGCCTTTTAGGGGAAGCCAGCAAATAGGGCTGTCCTTTTTTCCCAGTCTGCTGTGAAGCTATGGTGGCTACTGCTGCTGGGGGCCGCTGGGTTGAAATAGGAGGTGCTCTCCTCCATTTCCCTTCCTCCTCCTCTCTGCAACAGTGGCATTTAGTGGTTCTCCCAAGCTCTGTCTCTTCTCTCCCCCTTCTTTCTGTCCTTCCTCTTCTTGTAGGAGCAATCCATGGGGTCCATTTTACCCCAGTGCAGAAAAGCCTTGTGCCATCTCCACCCACTATGTCCCATGTCAGCAGAGATGATGCTCAGCCAAAGTCCCCTTGCATGTGGTGTCCTCTCCCCCCAACAGCACCTGTGCCCCAGCTTTGCTGGCTTCCCTCAGAGCAGCCGAGGGGTTAATAATTAACAACATCTATCAATAAGCTGCATTGCTGCTGCCGACTGATGTCTAACGTGGGTCATCTCACGCAGCCTTTGGTTGCACCCCGGTTTTTTGAATGACACTCGGAAGCTCGGCAGAGGGTGGGGGGCTTATGGTGGAATGAGGCCCTTGAAGGGTAATCTTAGGCAAAGGTAATTGGCTTCATATGTCTCGCAGGCCACTTCTGAGATCTCAAAGCAAGGTCAAGGGTGCTTGAGGCAGAGACGAGAGGCTGTTCTTGCTAACATTCATTTCCCAGTGGTATGTCAACAGCTTGTTACATGGCCAGGGCTGACGACTGTTAAAGATTGGGGTGTGTGACTCATCGCATTTGCTTTAATATCCATTTTTATTTAGTATCGTGGTGCAGTGGCTTGACTAATCGGCATAAATCTCCCCTGCTTCCCAGGAGTGGAACACATCAGCGCTGGGCCCAGGAGGAAAAACAGAATAGCCTTTTAAAATGAGGTTTGGCCAGTGGTGTCCCATGAGAGGGACAACCTTCACTTTTGGCTGTTCTTTGGAGTTTCTGCTCATCTTGCTGGGTGGATTTTGGCTTGTCAAAATGTCCCTTCTTTCACTGGCTGGGGCCTCAGGCTTTTCTTAACACACTCTCCTTTCCAGTCCTCTGATGCTCATCGCAATGTCAGTGGTATGCCCTGCTGATGCTGCTAACAACAGAGCTAGCCTGGGCCAACAAACGCTAGGGCCGACATCCAAGTGTTCAGCAAGGACTTGCTCACAACAGATGAAGGTACCTGAGTTCCTATTGATTCCTGTTGCTGCAGAGCTGACCGTCTCTGCGGAGTACCGGCCCCTTGTCCTATGAGATCTTTAGGAAATCTCGTGATTAGCTGTGATGGTGGATTTTGGGGAAAGGGAAGCAAGCTGGATGAAGGCAGCTGGATAAAATTAAAATCATTAAAATTACTTTCCAGCCAGCTTTCCATTCCAAGGGGCTCAAAGTGGACCCAGGGCCTGTGTTTGATAGTAAGGTTTTTGTCTGGCCCTGCACATCTTCTGCTGGGATTGACTGATGTGTTTTACGCCATATCTTTAGCTGGGATGACTTTTATTATTTTCTTGGACTAAGTGTTGCTGATTTCCCCTCATTCCCTTGTGGAAGCTTGTCCATGCTTCACACAGGTACCTTTGCTGAAGCTCCATGCACTGTTTCTCTTTGCACCCCTAAAATGCCCTGTTGAAGGAAAGGAGGTGAAAATAAGCCTGCTTTGCTGAGGGAAGGTTGTACGGGGCATGGTCTGCCAGCTGTATGATGTTGTGTTGGGTACTCTTATCTTCCTACTAAAGGGTGAGATCTGTGGGAGCTTCCAACGTTTAGCCTCTTGGTCCCTGTCAGGTTATTGAGGGTGTCAGAGATAGGTGTCATAATTCCTGGTTCAGCCAAAGGGGGATGCCCAGATCCCACATGACAAGTGGGAACCCCCAACAGAAAGTCCTGACCCCAGGACTTCTCTTGCTGGGTGTTGGAGTTTCTGCTCAAAGAGGACCCAAGACACTGACCTTGCTTAAGGTAGAGACCCACTTAGGTAGGGGCTACCCACCTGGCTTGTGGTCATGTCCTCTCATCTCCCTTTGGTTTTTTGGGTTTTCTTTCTAAAGAGACTTAGTGAATGAAATACAGCCACTGGAACATGGGTGACATTCTGGGTTGTGTTTGTGGACCTGGGAGTTTGGATTCTGCTCAAGGCCCCTTGTAGGTGTGAATGCAGCTACCCGAGACCGAATACTTAGGTCTGAATTAAGCTCGAAAGAGAGAGACAGCTCCAGAAGGTGATTCATGCCCACTAGTCTGGTCTTTTGCTATTCTTTTGGGCATAATGGAAACCCTGTAGTCAACCTGACATTTTTCTCCTTCAGATTTGCTCTCACCTCCTTCAGTTCTCTCATCTTTACCATGAAACAACTTTCCTTCTTTGTCCAAGTTGTATTCATTTCCCAGGCCACCTCTTAGCACCATTTCAATGGAATTGCACTAATGGAAAGTCATACAAAATTTAGTCAAGTACCTCAGCTCTGCTTACAACCCCTGTAAAATGTCTAGGATAATCTGTAGTGGTGTAAATTTTAGCAACTCATAACTAATATGTCAATTAACTCATAGCATCATAGAACACCTCAAGTTGGAAGGGATCCATAAGGATCATCAAGCCCAACTCCCTGCTCCTTGCAGGACTACCTAAAGCTAAACTATATGACTGAGACCATTGCCCAGATGCTCCTTGAACTCTGACAGGCTCGGTGCCATGACTGTGCCAGGTTTAAAACCGCTTCTGTTCAAATCACAGGAGAAGAAGTCAACATGTTATCAGAATAGATGGCTTTCCTGCTTTGGCAGTGAGCAGGCTGGTTGTGGTCTCCAGTTAAAGTGGAATATACATAATCCCCAGATAGCTGCTGCCTCCTGAGATCCCTAATTGGATCATCTTATACTTTCCCATCAAAGAGCAGAAGGGTGGGGAAGGGCATGAGAAGGACATCTGTGTCACCTCCTCTAAGCCACGTTAGACAACGGCTTTGGGCTGAGATGAGGTCATTTCTTCAGTGTCTTTTTCTCTCCAATCCATGAGTTAGATAGATGACTAACTCGATCCAATGTTTCAACTTGTAACTTGGGGCAGACATCACTGGCAAAAGAGTGGAAAGGGAGAATAAAAGCTCTGTGAGACAGTGGCATTGCCTGGATCAAAAAGCAATATTAATGCTAGAAGCCAGATTTCCTTATTCCTTGTTCGGTGTCCTATGCACTAGATTACACTGCTCCCCTTGTTGACTCCTTGGCGTAACTCGGTGAAGTCAATGAAGTCGTGCTCTCCCGCTCCTTCCTTTCCCTCTAGGCATGAATCAGAGTCCAAGCCCTTGGCTCCGGGACACATCCATGACAATGAGGTAAGTTTCCAGTCTTAGGCACTGACGGAGATGAGCTGGGAAGAATTTGTCTCTATGTGGCTGGAGAATGACTGTGTCCTCCCATAAGGGAGCAAAACTGGAAGCCAGAAAAAGGGTCGCCTCTTGGCAGTGCTGCCGAAATTCAGCATTACAGTAGCAAAAGGTCAGGACGCAGTGCAAATGTGGCTAATCCTGCCGCGGCAGGGGAAAGGCTTTATATGGTATGGCCCTCTCCTCCTTTTCTCAGGAGAAAAGACTTTCAGAACACCCCACTGGAAGGAGCCAGAAGTGGGGGATTCTTGACATTTTTCTCGAAACCCCTCAAGGGAATCCTATCAAAGCAGAGAGCTGGTTACAGCCTCCTGCTGTTACAAAGACCATCTAAGCAACCTCGGGCTGACCTTAGCTGGTCAGTGACACTGGTCTTTCTCAGAAACCCACAGTCCTAAAAAAGAAGGAGCCGCTTTTTCTTCTTCCTCCCCTCCATCACCCTCTCCCCATTGAGCGCCAAGCCAGAAATGACAAACAATCTCTCGACCTTCCAAGAAAACAAGGCAGAGCCACCTAGCGCGGAACAATAGAGAATGATGAAGACACAGCCACAATAGCTGGCTGTGGTTAACCTCAGAGGCTGCAGTCAAACCCAAGAAAATTACAGAAAACCCTTAAACAAATACAATGGCCACGACTGTTTTCTCCCCAGGGGACCCATAAATAGAAGCTAGTACTCCCGGGGAGGGAGGAGGGGAGAGGCGGGTGGCCACTGTTTGTTCTTCTGTGGTTCGGTCTAGGCTAAACTGGAGATTAGGCTACGAAATCGAAGGCGGCGAGAAAGCAGGCGGTAATGGATTTTGGCACTGATTCTCACAAGAGCTGCATAAATCCAGAGCAGAAAAATGCTGTGTTTCTGCATGGTTCTGCGAGGCTTGCATGGGCTTGCTTGATCATCTGTGAGTGTGGATTAAATTCACCTTCAGCCAAGGGTCAGTGACTCTTAAGGTTTTACCATCCCTATTCCTTTTCATTTTAGAGCTGAAACTTAGGTGATGCCTAAGCAGCACTATGGTTTGAAGTGAGCCTTCTGCATGGGACTATCAGGCTGTTGTGCTTGTATGTGCTTCAGGCCAGTGATGGCTTCTCTCTTCATTCTATACATTATGAGACCTGGTTCCTCTCAGGGACATCTGGATGATACCTACATGCTGATAGCAGAGAGCTGTATAACAAAAAGAAAGGTCTAGCCTGGAGCTGATGTCAAAAGATTACATATGGATCCATCTCCTTTAGTTTCCAAGTCTTCTGGATGCTGCTACCCAGGGAGCTCTGGGCATTTAATCATTGGACTTGATGATCTTAAAGGTACTGAGACCCGTGCTGTTTAATATATTCATCAATGACTTAGACAGCGAGATTGAGTGCACCCTCAGCAAGTTTGCGGACGACACCAAACTGAGTGGTGCGGTTGACACACCAGAAGGACGGGATGTCATCCAGAGAGACCTGGACAGGCTGGAGAGGTGGGCCTGTGTGAACCTCATGAGGTTCAACAAGGCCAAGTGCAAGGTCATGCACCTGGGTCGGGGTAACCCCCAGTACCAATACAGGCTGGGGGAAGAAAGGATCGAGAGCAGCCCTGCCGAGAGGGACTTGGGCGTGCTGGTGGATGAAAAGCTGGACATGAGCCGGCAATGTGCACTGGCAGCCCAGAAGGCCAACCGTACCCTGGGCTGCATCAGGAGAAGCGTGGCCAGCAGGTCGAGGGAGGTGATTCTGCCCCTCTACTCTGCTCTGGTGAGACCTCACCTGGAGTATTGTGTCCAGCTCTGGAGCCCTCAGCACAAGAAGGACATGGAACTGTTGGAGCGGGTCCAGAGGAGGGCTACTAAAATGCTCCGAGGGCTGGAGCACCTCTCTTATGAGGCCAGGCTGGGAGAGTTGGGGGTGTTCGGCCTGGAGAAGAGAAGGCTGCGGGGAGACCTGATTACGGCCTTTCAGTACCTAAAGGGGGCCTATAGGAAAGATGGGGAAAATCTTTTTAGTAGGGCCAGCTGTGAGAGGACAAGGGGTAATGGTTTTAAACTAAAACAGGGTAGGTTTAGACTGGATATAAGGAAGAAATTCTTTACAATGAGGGTGGTAAAACACTGGAAGGGGTTGCCCAGAGAGGTGGTGGAGGCCCCATCCCTGGGAACATTCAAGGACAGGTTGGATGGGGCTCTGAGCAACCTGATCTAGTTAGTGGTGTCCCTGCTCACTGCAGGGGGGTTGGACTAGATGACCTCTAGGGGTCCCTTCCAACCCAAAACATTCTATGATTCTATGATTTTTCCAACCTAAACGATTCTATGATTTTTTGTAGAGAAGGATGCAATTGTACCCAGTGGCACCTTTCCTTCTGGCCAACCTAATCCATTTTGTATCATTGGTTGTTGTTGCTGTGAACCGTTCTTTTTATAAGAAAAAGAGGATACAGCAGAAGTTACCTATGCCTCCTTGCCTTGCAGTGCACAGACGTGGTAAGTCAACTCACTGGGGTCATAAGAGCAACCTGGCTAGAGCAACTTGGAGCTCAAGGCATTTCTGAGTCCCCAGACTAACTTGAGTGTAGCCAGCCCAGGTATTCTGCAGAGGGAAACTGCCATTTTAAAGAGCCTGGATGCACAGAAAGAAAAGAGAGTGGCCCAACGAGTGGTTCATTGGACAGAAGAGGGTGGTTGGTACAGGAGAGGAAGATAGCTGATGCACCCTAGGCACTGCCATCAAGTCATCTCAGGCTGCAATTGCCTGTTGGTGGTTGTCCAGACCCATTACCCCTGGCCCCACTCTCCTCCAGTGCAAGCAATTACCGAGGCAATAACAAACTTTACTTCTGCTCCTTGCAAGTCTGAATTCTACAAGGCAAATTCCTCTGTATTGGCTGGTGCGGAACTGGATGGGCAGGTCCTAGCTGGATTTTGCTGAGCTTTCTGCTTTCAGGTCTCCCTTCCTAGAAGGTATAGGTCAAAACCAGAATAGGTGAGAATTTCTCATTAGCTCCAGCTGGGAGTTGGGAAGACCTCAGGTACAACGAATTAATGTGGCAAATGATCAGCATTTTTTTTTTTTCTTTTAAAGACATTTAAGAAGATAGCAGCTGGGTAGGGTTTTTTTAGCCTGGCAGATGTGAGTCAGAGGTGGTGTGATGGCAGAAGCTGAAGGTAGGGGCTGAGATTTTGTGCTGGGTTTTTTTTGGTTTGTTTTTTTTTTTTTTTTTTCACTGTGTGGAGGATTAGCAAGATGAGTAACTTGTCCTTACCTTTTCTCTTGAGAAAGTTGGAGTATGCGCCATAAAGTACTTTGGCATGGCGTAAACTACAAAGGTGAACACTGGGAAACTTGGATTCTCAGTGGCATTGGGATCTGGACTGGGTCCTTATATTTCTTGTAAAAGTAAAAGCAACTTGAAATAGTCCTGACAAGCTTTTTTTTAGTGTTTCCCTGGAAAAATACTGATTTGTTGAAACAAGAACTTCTTTGTGGAGATCCTGCTGATGAATTAGTTGATGTGCTTTGCAGGAGGTACTTGGTCCAGGCTGAAGCTGGTTCTTATGGTCAGATTAGCCAGCATTTGGCATGCTGGTCATCAGGGTTCATCTTCCGTATGTGATTCATGCAATGCAGAGGGTTACAATTGCTCTCATATCTCATGTGAGCTCTTGACTAACTGACCTATTTGTCCTTCTTCCTTCCTGCCCCTCAGCTCTACCATATTTATGAAAAACTTCCAAGGGACATACAATAGTGGGATAATGTGATCTTCGAGTCACGGGCAAGGAAAACATTTCCTGCTTAACTAAGCTTTGCAAATAATTCTGCTTGGTTTGGTGCTTTCTCTCTTGTTAATCTTCGTTCTGAATCATCTAGGGGAGGATCTAATTAATGCTTGGCCTGGGATCTCGAAGGAGGTGTCCAGGACCGCCTTAATCTGGTTGAGTGATGTAAAGTTCAGTTTTCTGATTCACCCATTGTTCACAAGGTCGTGATTAAATCTTGCAAATGTCACCTTGAGGTCCCTCTGGAGGTGAATCATGACCTCTTGCCTATAACCCCATTTCAAAGATAGCTTTGGCGATGTCCTGCAAAGACTTAAAGAAGCAATTAGCAAACACCTCTGGTTTCCCGTAACTAAATGTGCAGCTTGAGCAAAATCATCTGCAGTGATGTGACTCCATGGCACTTGGCAGATATCCCACTGCTGACCTGTCTCTGAGCCTCAGGGTGGGTTATGATCTCGGGACAAGCTGTAGCTCTGCAGCAAAGCACAACAGCCTTCAGAACCCATTTAGGAAAATTTTAGGCCTGTTTCTGTGTCTCTTGCTGACCTCTGTCAATACTGAAGAGATGCTCCCTTGCTCAAATGTGAGGAACCTTTCTCCACCTCTTGCCACGACTGGCATAGCCAACATATGCTACAAGCGTACACTACACAACACCATGCGTAATTGTTGCTGTAGCAACTTGGGGGTGTGAAGAAGGTGGTTAAGCTAGTTGGAGATCTCCCATGAGGCTTGGAAAAGCTGGAAACGTGGTGGTGTGAGATGGGGAAGGTTGTTGAATACATGAGGAGGATTCTGAAGAAGTTGATGAACGCTTGTAGATGCTCTGAGGTTTGAGCGGAGGATGCCTTTTTTTAGAGAAATACATGTATTTTTGGGTAATGGAAAAAACCACACCTGAGGCTAGTGGGCATGAATACTCTAGTTTAGAGACATCTTGATCACCTAGACTCTTGGCAACCCATCTGTCTGCTGCTAAAATACTTCAGCTTTTGTCCTGTGCCTCTTCGAAGTGGTGGGATCTGCAGGCAATGATGTTGTTTGGTATCTGAAAACCCCACACCTAGGAAGGAAGGTGGGTGCCTGAAGGTTTGTGTCAAAAAGCTGGTTGGCCACAAGGACTTATGCCTTATACAGCTGGTGCTTTGAAGGCAGAATAAGGAATTTCCTTGGCATAGCCAAAGATGTTCCACTTTCCCAGGTTAGTGTGGGAGATGATGCAGTGGGTAGGTGTTCCTGAGAATTCACTTGTCCTTCTTCAGTGACCTGAGAAGTGTTCTCCACCTCCTAAAGGCTTTTTGGTGCTGTTGGGACATTCAAGAGAAGACCTACGGGGAAGGTGGCTTTTGTAATACTAGTCTTGGTTAGGCGAAATCCTGTTGTATTTGGGTTTTTTTTAAACCTAGTGTTCAGGGAAGGTGCTTTTCTCCCATTTTCTTAGAGAAAGTCTCTTCTGAGACACTTCGATGTCTATGTGCACCTGAATATAATGGGCCCTGAGCTCAGCCAGAACATTTAAACACCCCTTGGTTGAAGCAGGAGCCCTAATCCATGGAAAGGAGAGTTCAGAAAAGGTACCAAAGCTGGTATCATAAAACCAGGCGGATGGCTGAGTCTGTGCATGGCACCATGTCTGCCTACCTCTGGCTCCTTGGATGGTAAATGCTGGAGTAAGTGTGAACACAGCGCTGAATGCCTGAAGCAGTTATAAATGCCCAGGCTGCAGCAGGCAGAAGTGTTTATGGCTGTGGGAGATATTTATGGCTCTATTACATCCTCTGTTATTTTGGCCTCATTGGCTTCTTACAAAATCTTTAATGAAGGTTTATATTTTATACCTTCCCTCCTGGCTTGTGCTTGCTTGTAAGTAAGTGTGACAGCAGCAGGTGAAGGTGAAGTAAGCTTGGGAAATGCTTGTGGTGGGTGTATGGCAGGATGGTATGGGTGTATGGCAGGATGGTATATCGGCAGAGGAGAGGGCTCCTGATTCGCAGCCTTGTTTCATGATGAGAAGCCCTAATTTTCCACCACAGCTCACGAAAATGCAGACAGATGCAGATGCACGTTCCTGCCCTGAGCGGGCTGTGAGCCAGCCCATAACCAGTAGTTCAAGCTTGGTACCATGTGGATATACATCCTGCCTTTGGGCTAGTGTGACTATGTGCCTTTAGACCCAACTGACTCAGGAAAAGGATGGCATTAGTGTTTGCACCAGAATGTGAATGCTCACTTACTTGTATTGTTGTCTGAATTGATTCCATATCTCCCTGTCTCTTTTATTTATTTGTTTGTTTGTTTACAGCCCATGTCAACTGGCAAATGCTAGCAGTCCTGTCATCCTGAGAAGGCTGGCTGACTTTTCTCCATGTATGAAAACATGGGCATTGTCTCTCCGAAGCATTTTATGCTTTGTAATGGGCTTTTCAGAAATTCCTGGGGATGCTCCGTAGGTACAATAGATTTGGCAGAAGCTTTCTCTGAGAGAGGAGGGATGCAGTTTGCACCAGTCGTGTGAGCTCTAGGTGTTGTCCTTCTTGTTGACCTTACACGTATCAGACCAACACCCGGCAAAGCGTATGATGGAAAAACTGCCTTAAAAAAACCCCAAACAACCCCAAAGCAGTGAGGAACTGAAATGGGCTGCAGAGTGTAGTCTTGACTGCATGTGGAAGTGCCTCTGTGTTAGGATCCTCTCAGTTTCTTTGTACAGGCATGCATTGCCCTAAGGTTTTGATCCTCCTGAACGGGACAGACGTTGCCTTGTCAAAAGTGTTGGCGTGGGACTCTGGGATGGTTGTGTTCAATTCTTTGCCCTGCCAGGGGCTCCCTGAGTGATCTTGAACAAGTCTGTTGCTCCTGTGCTTGGTTTTCCCCACCTGTAAACATAAGAGATCCAGTGTCCCTTCCTACTTCCAGGCAGTGGTTGCTCCGAGCATGAATTCACTCAGGCCACCCCAGTACCAGGTGTGAAGGATGTCTGAGGTCACTTGGAGACAAGCAGACATGGGGAATACCTCTCTCTAGGTTTATTAAAGCTGCTGCCATCTCATGTGGATCAAGACTAGCATCTATCATGGATGTGGCTTTGCCTTTGGACCTGAGGGCTTTAATTTATTTGCTGCCACTGCAGACAGGCACTTCCATTGGAAAAAACTTCCCAGGAACCATCTTCCCTGTTCTCTTGCTCTGTGGTGGGAACAGGACAAACACTTGCAGGAGGTGGCAAAGAGCAGAGGCACATGCAGCATGGGCCGAAGGGCTCTGTGAGATGCCTCTCGACTCATTCATGATGACATGAGCTCTTCGCAATTTGTAAACTCCAGGAGGGTCAAAAGTTGAAGGGCTTTTCTCTTTTGTTTGCCACCTACGTTGCCCTGTTCGGAGGAACGCTTGCGGGAATCCTCCCTGGAGGTGCACACCAGGAAAGACAGGCTGCATTGTTCTGGCTCCCGACTCAAAACCAACACAGCTGACATGCATTTCTGCATGGTTCACTGGCTCTGAAAGGAAGGGAAGAAGCTGGTGACTTAATCCTTTGAACGCCTGCCTTTCATCCCTTAGAAGAGCCGGATATTTTTGCCTCTTGTCATGGTTGTAGACAAGCTGAGTGCAGAGGTTCCTTTAGAGGGTGCAGCCCCACACCTACAAAACTGATAGCCAAAGGGCACGTCTATCCTGCTGGTGTAGGCAGACCTGAACTCTTGTGTGAGCTCTGAGTTAGGAGCACAGGGTGTGCTGTACCAGGTCTGGATGTGGCCTGGCTGTGTTATCCTGGCACTGTGCTTAACAGTCCCTGCTGAATCCCTGGGATGCTTTACCTGAGGCTAAAATCTTAACCCATCCTAGGTGAGTCCACCCAGCACCATATGGACTTACAGGTGTGGGGCTGTATTAGGCTGTTATTTCTGTATTAGGAAGGAGTAAAAGGCTTGGAGGTCTGGTGCAGAAGGCAAGTAGGTTTGCAGAAGGGAAGCTGGCTCCAAAACTTTGCATAAAGTTGCACAGCTTTAGGTTGCTCCTCAGTGCTTTCCTAGACATCAGAAGCACCGTGTGTTCTCCAGCGGGACCTGCGGCAGGGTTTGCTGGTGTCCTGCCTCATCCTTTCACCAGCAGAGGAAAAACATCAGCTGTACTCTTCTGTGGAAGAGGAAACCCACAAGCACAGGCTGGTCTCAACCTGTGCTCCTATAACTGCATGCTCTGAGCCAGAGCCTACACCCTCCTGTCCGGCCGCTGTCACCCAGCGACACATACAGGGCTGTGGACTCTTCCTCTGGGGCAGGGATTACCCAGTCCAAGGATTTTTTTTCCTCATTTTGAATCTGTTTTATCATGTCCCCATCCTGGCTGTAACTTCAAGCAGCTCAGCCTTTCTCTGCTAGAAGAAGGTTTGATTTTTTTAAGTGGCCATTTTTTTCACTGGAGACACTTGTAGATGTTAATGAAGATGCTGTGAAACCCCTGAAAAGACACTTCACATCCTGTCCAAGGCTTTTCTTTACCCTCTCCAGACTTTCAAAATTATGCTAAAAATGTGGAGAGTCAGAACCGCCTACGTTTCCATCGTTTCCTGATGTTGTATGTGCAGTACGAGCTGCTGGGACGTAGCCCCCAGGTGAAGGTCTCCTAATTTCTCCTGTAGAAAAGGGAAGTCAGGTGTGTTTCAGTTAAGTTTTTGACCACAGGCATTTTAATTGGTTAAAGAAAAGCTTCATAGCTGTACTGGATGAGGGGTGCCATTTCAACGGGCCCCTTCAAACTCTAATGTGGACAACCCCAAAGTAGGCATGGACTGTGTTCTTCATCAGAAGTTACCAGTTCAGTGCCTTTTGTGCTTGCTTTTACCTCACTGTGCCTGTATCTTGGGGAAAATATTGCCTTGCTCCCCCCATCTTGGTTTTTTCTTTCATCTTCTGTTACCTTCCAGGGTCTCCTAAGTACTCAGCGGTTTGGTAATTGTGCTAACGGCCTTGGTAGCTTCATAGCATTTATCTTTTCTAGCACAACTGAGGAACTGTATTTTGCAAGCGTCTCCTTGGTTGTTTTATCTCTAGCCAGCTTCCTAATTTCACTTCTAAATTAGACACTCTTGCTTGGTAGAAGGGGATAGTTTTTAAAAGAAGCTTATGTAAACTCTTTGGAGGCTGTGTTAATTGTATTTACTTCTGTAATTAATGGACTCGCTCCATTTTTGAATGATTCCTGCCCTGCTAGTAAATGCTTCGCATTCCTTTTACCCGCTTCTCTGCTGATGAACAAGAAAGTCAAGAAAGTTAAATGACTTCATGTTTGTGAAAACATCTTCTTATTTTTTTCCTTTTTCTTTTTTTTCCCTTTTTATTTATTTAATTTTTTTTTTTTTGGACAAGCTGGAGATCTTTGAGAGGGTTTCTGTGAAACCATACCCGTCACTTCACATTCCTGGCATATTTCCTTTTCAAGCGTAGGGTATTATGTCTGCGTAAAGTCACCTACTTCATGGGTGGATTTTAAGTGCTGTATAAAGGGCTATTTTTTTTGTTCTGCAAATACTTCTGTAATAACCTCACTTGTTATCCTCTGTCAATTTATTCTTTACCGTGGAGACAGCATAGCACTCATGGGATGCTGCAGAGCACGCTTCTTAATCCTAGTCTGGTGCTGACCTTCATTCCAACCTTGGGCAAAGCATTTTGTCCACTTCCCCTCTTTTCTCTGTTTCCTGACTGTTTAGATGCTAAGCCCATTGATGCTGCTGGGACGATCCTTTCCTGAGCAATGACTGGCATCAACATGACCTGAGGATTTTATCAGCATCCAGTCTCCTGAATTCATATAGTTTGGAAATGAATAGCTAAAAACTTCCCTGACTTTCACACTTGGAATCTGCTCTTTTCCACTATTTAGGGGTTTCTGCTTGGAGTTCATGGATCACAGCTTTGCTTTGTATCCTCAAACCAAGCTATCATCTACATGACTGGACCCAAAATGTGTGGGGAGCAACTGGTGGGCAGGACCACCACTCAGCAAATGGTGGGCAGGACCCTGAAATTCTTTAGTTTGACTAGGCCAGAAAATAGGAGGGAAAACTTGTTTAAATCAACCCAAAGGGTGATCTACATGGTTCAAAATATTTTGGTCCAATTGGAAACAAAATATTTGGGTTCCCTTTCAGATTCCCTTAGCAAAGGCAATGCAGACTCCACCCCAGCTGCCTCATAATCAGGTAACCAGTAAAGGGTAGCTGCTTCCAATTCTGTGCCATGGCTTAATAACCATGGAACGCTTCCATTTTTGTGGGGAAAAGTAATTTTACTCGCATCCCAAGAAATTAGGTTATAGGCAATAGGGAAGCTTCCAATTTCTGTTATTTTTGCCCCAGAAAATGTAGCTGGCACAATGGTTTTGAATGGACTTTCTAAATAATGGACTGCTTGTGGAAAAATCCACTGCGTTGGAAGGCAGATACCACTCTTCCGTCACTAGCGCAGTAACATAAGGAGGAGTCAGTACACCAGTGGTCATATCACGTAGATCCATGTCTAGGGATATGGGGAACTAGACCGGGAAGCACCTCTTCTGTGACCAGTTGATTTATGGGCAATTATTGCTTGCACTTCCTTGCCAATACCGGTCTCACCAGACTTGGGTGAGAGCTTGACCTTGGTCGCCTATCAGTGGGTCTTGCAGGGGAAAGGCCACCTGAACTTTACACTTACCTACTTATCACCAAAGCCCATCTCAATGGTTCAGATGGAAAAACTTATCTGGTGAGACCTGCTGGGAGGAATGCAGTGGCATAGGCAGCGGTGAGAATGTCCTCCCCGCACATGTGCTGTTGGAGCCAAGTCAGAGTATGAATTTAGTGTGGCAAAATTTGAATGGCACACGTTGTTGTTGGGACTTGTTGAGAGGCAGTTCGAGCTGAACTGGAATCCCATCCCAGGCTCCTTGTGCTGGCTGCCAAAATTTGCCATCGTAAACAAGTTGCACAACCCTAAGACACTTTCAGTAGATAAAGCAGGACTTCTGTTCTCCTTTATGTCCCCGTTCCCTTGAGGTGCTGAGAATAAAAGCAGAACTGGATCTGTGCACTAGAGACATACTCAGGATGTTTCTTGGGATAACATTAAATATTCAAGAAGAAAAGCTCTGTAAAGGCATGAAAAGGTCAAAGTTCAAGTATTGCCTCATCTGAGCAACTTCCTTCCAAATCAAGGGCTGTGCAAGAATAACCAGATTTAGGTATTTAGGTATGGTTACTCATAAAAGGCGGTGAATGAGGGGAGGAGGATGAGGAAGAAAGGATCACAGAATGAAACCTGCTTTTGCAAATGTCACTGGAATGAGCTGCCAGGTGTCTGACTCATTCTCCTCGTTGGGTTTAGGTGACAGAGGCCTCTGCAGTTCCTGCAGGTGCACTGGGGGTAGTGTGGGAATTGGGTGCCCACAGGGAGTTTGCATGGCACCAGGGCGATCCGTCCCTTCGTCACCAACTTAAACCCTCCCCACCACCATAAACTCTGCCTCTCACTCCAAGATTTTCCCTTCCCTGGTCCATGAGCTCTTCAGGACTGACTCCAGCAGCAATCATAGACTCATAAAGGTTTGGGGTTGGAAGGGACCTTTAGAGGCCACCTAGTCCAACCCCCCTGCAGGAGCAGGGACACCTTTAACCAGATCAGGTTGCTCACAGCCCCGTCCAACCTGGCCTGGAATGTTTCCAGGGATGGGGCAATAGGCAGCTGCAGTTTCTGTGCTCGCCCAGGGGGTTGCTCAGGGCTGTTTGCTACAGCCTTCTCGCAGCCACCACTTCTCACAGTCATGTATCTTTAAGGTAAACACCAAATTAGAGATGAATTAAGTTCAAATACCAGACTGCTCAGTTCATATACTGGACACTGGTTTGTGGTCGGCCTTTCTGCCCTTGTTGTGGAGGAGGTAATACCTGGCACATGGGTGCAGCAGAGGTGTTGGTGGTCATCTCTGGTACTGCCCCAGCACGAGGCGGTCAAATATGTGAATTGGCAATAGTTGTCATTCAAAATTGCTTTGCCCGGATGGCATGTGCATATGTGGAGAGGTCTCGTCTCTCACCTGGTGGCATGTGAGCAGAGATTCCTCTGGAGGCCCCTCAGCAAGACCTCCCAGCCCAGGCAGAAGGTGGTGTCAGCACCTCCAGCTGGCTCCAGTGTGCCCAGCCGAAACAGCCTGTGTAGACATGCCTTGTGCTGCATGCACAGGAGCAACCCCAAGCATGTGTTTCCCCGGGGCTCTTCAAAAACAACCACTCTAATTCATGGCATAGCAATATGGTGCTGTGGCATCTCTCTCGGCTTGGGTAAAGCAACCTCTTCCACCTCAAATGCTTACAAAGCACACAAGAACTGCTGTGGTTACTGAACTGGCTGCCAGCAGAATTCTCTGCCGTTCTGGAGGTGATGAGACTTGCAGTGCCCCATCACAGTGGGACTTTGGTGACAATGCAAAGAGACCAAGCCAAATTTTCACCTTATTATGGTCTTCTCTTCTCCCACTGGTGTTCATCTGGGAGGAGAGACCCCAGGAAGAGGTGTGTTCAGGACACTGACTGATGAACAGCCAGTGCAGTCTTTGATAGCCGCAAAGGCAAACAACTGATAGAATCATAGAATGTTTTGGGTTGGAAGGGACCCCCAGAGGTCACCCAGCCCAACCCCCCTGCAGGAGCAGGGACACTTTTAACCAGAACAGGTTGCTCACAGCCCCTTCCAACCTGGCCTGGAATGTTCCCAGGGATGGGGCCTCTACCACCTCTCTGGGCAACCCTGCCAGGGTTTCACCACCTTCGGTGTATAAGAATTTCTTCCTTATATCTAGTAGTCTTGATGCTGCATCTCTATGAGGATCAATCGAGTGGAGGAGTTGGATTCCAGGAGGCTGCTGGTGATAGGCTTGGATAGAGCTGCAGAGCCATCCTCTGCCTCCCCAAAGGCTCTGTGAACCACAGCGCTCTGCCTCATGATGCCTCCAAAGCTAGATGAGAGACAGCCCTGCCTAAGTAAGCTGTCTCACGCAAAGCGATCTTTCCCTCTTTCCTACCTCTTGCTGAGACTGAAATATTTGTGATGAATTCCAGCAGCATAAATCTCAGCTCAAGAGCTCCAAAATCGCTCGCTGCAGTTGCCTGCCAGTTGCCCAGGTTCCAGCCCTGGAATGGGTCTCAGCTGTGAATTTCCTGCCTTCAGCTGCAGGATTCTCAGAGAATTCTTCATGGCACAGGGACAAACACACCATGATTTATGGGTTGAGGGCCTGTTTCTGCCCTCCGTGCTTGGGCAGAAAATGAATAGGAGTTGGTGTGAACTGGTGGGTGTCCGCGCATGTCCAGAATGTCTCTGTGGTGATGGCCAAAATTCCTGAACATCCAAAATGACATCAAGTTGCCTTCAACAAGTCCCCATCGATGCGAAGATAAGCTGTGTGCAGGAACACCGTCACCTGAGGACACAATTCTTTCCCTATATCCAGCTGGATTTTCTTCTCCCCTTCCCTCCAGCATGGAGCTGTATAGGCAAAAGCAATAGAACTACATCAAGTGCTGCTAAATATAAGGATGACACTTCTGGCTTAGGAAGTCCCTGAGAAGCAAATAACTGGAATCTAGAAAAATGTTTTGGGATGGGATTTTGGTATGTTTGTGTGTATCTTTTATGCTTTCCTTGTTGCTGGAGACTAACAAAGTGAATGTGGGGTTATCCCACCCTCTCCACTGAAGCCTTTAGAAGCTCCACAGAAGCTGGGAGACTAGACTCCGTATAGCTGATGGAGAAGGGAAGGTTGAAGGACAAATTTGCTGTGCAGTAAGTCTGGGGAGACTTGGCACCCGTTTGGGAGCTTACGGTTGTGTGGGAATACCTGCTCACTGCCCCTTTATCCACCACCAGTATGCCTACATATGTGAAAGGAGAGGTCTCTCTTCTCTGTGCATCAGCAGGTGGAACATCTTGGGAGTTCATTGTCCTCTTGCTAGGTATTGCCATTAAGCATAAGCTAATGGTCTTCAAGGAGCCTGGAGGACTGTAGTGAGCTGATTCCTGCTGCCTCAGTTCCTTGAGAATCAGCTCAGCCGGCCTCTTTGCTGCCAGTGGATTTTTATTTCTTGGGTTATCTACTTCCCAGAGCTCTGTGGGGATGCCAAGCTGGGCTCCCTCATGCTCCTTCCAACTCTGAAGACTCCAGGCTTTTCTTCTTGGCCCTCGGCTTCCCAGCATGGTTCCTGCGTAGCCCATATCAAGTATTTCCTTAGTCCAGAAGTTCTTTCTCTTACTTGCTCCAGGTCACACTGTGAACTGGGTCTACTGGCACTGGATCCAGTTGCTCCCTGTGAGTACCGAGCCAGTAGGCTCATTCCAGCTGTTCCTACTAGAACTGTGCAAATCAACGATTTCTTTGGGTTGGCCCACAAAGCAGAGTGCTGACTGTGTTCAGTGCGAAATGGAAGCATCTCCATTCAAGCTTAGTCTGCTTAAAGTCAAGTACTCTGGCCTCAAAGTACACTTTCAAGCAGAGGCATTTCTGGAGAGAAAAAAAAAATAAGTAAAAAGAAAAGTCTAAACAAAACACTGCTTCCTTGAAATGTTTTCAGGCTTTTGGTGGAAAGTATTCACTGAGTTTGCAAATAGTTTTGGTAGGCCCAAAACCCAAATTTTTTTTTTAGTGAATAAATTATTCATCCAAAAAATCTCCTGTGCCGCGTCAGTCCTTGCAGAATCCACTGCCTGGTGTTGTCCGGGGGTCAAACCCACCAACCGAGGGGTGTCTGCCTGCCTCCTCCGCCTGGGCAGACACGGCCTATCCCAGGAAAGCTGCATAAATGCTTGGTTTAATCATTCGCCTCGGTCACATTTGAACCCGATCCCTTGCCAGCCTGAATACTTCGGCTGCTAATATTTGCTCAATGAATAGCTGAAATGTCCAGAGCAGACAACCTTTAAAGACAGAACCCTCTATTGTGGTTTTCTTCTGTGGCAGCATGAATTTCCTTTACTTTTGCCTGAGCTGTCTCTAGAAACCCCGTAATAATCATGTTATTATCTCTTACTAACTGCTAAGGAATGTTGATGTAGGAAAGACCTGTGCTTTCTAGGCAGGTTAGACAGATTATAAACCTTTATTTCCTTTTTTCTGATCATTTGGCCTTGTCTTAAGTCATCCGCTCTTTTTTTGGCCTCCGGATGACTTCTGGGTTTGTTACATATGTCTGGGCCACACTTTTTTTGGATGAAGTCACACATCGAAAGCATTCTGGGTTTTTCTTGTTAGGAATCATTCTTAAAACTCAGGGCATGTCCCCTGTCATGGAGGGTATGCAGGGGATCTGATCTTTAAATCTCATTCTTCTGGGTTGTGTTTTTTCTTCATTGAGGTGCCTTTAGTTTTTGATAATTTTGACTTCCATGTGGTGGCATTTGTCTATTTACCTCGGAAAGCATCTCATGGTTGCTTTGGGAAGAGGTGATATTTTAGAGACCGGAGCAGAAAGTCCTCTGGATGGTTCACAGCCCCTCTGTGCTTGGCATTGGACCCTCCTTTTGGCAAACCACCTTCTCCAAACATGCCCAGCCACATTTATTTAAGGACTATGAGCCTCATCCCAGAATAAACTCCCTTCACCCTGTGATCATCCTGTCCCTTTGAGCAGCACCTTCCTTGGGTCATCTCCAAAATGCAATACAGTTGGGGCTTGTGACCTTGAGTGGGGTTGTGGGTCTGATAGAAATGTCACTGCTCCTGCTGGATCTGGTGTTGCAAACCCCAGCTCAACTGGGCTTGCAGCTGAAAGTGGCCTGGGGAGGGTTAGCTGGTCCTCAGACTATGCCCACTGGCTGCCCATCTCCCTTGTGTATCCATCTTCCATCTGGTTGTTAAAACCCCTTGCTGAAGTGGAAGCATTTTGCTAGTGTCAAATCCAACCTCAGGAAGGTTTGGGAACTGGCTCGCCACGCATGCTCTCCCCTCCGTAGGACCCGGAGTCATCCTGGCAGAGCTTCAGGGCTGAAGGAAAGAAAACGTTTCAAGTGGGACAGGGGAGGGAGGGGACTGGGGCTGCCTCCCCTCCTCCTCCACATGCAAGTGCCTTCTGATTCCAGGCCAGGCAAGCCTGGAGCTTTTTTCCTTTTATGTGGAGTCCTGTAGAAAGGGAACTCCAAGAAAGGTGAGAAGCAATTTTGTTTGTTTGTTCTGAGGTCAAACAAGCAGTTTGAAACCTGTTAGAGATGCATTGACACCGCCTTCACCTGTTGCTGTAAGCACCTTGCCATTGCAGTGATGCAGCTTTGTAAAGATCAGTAAGGAGGCTTTGTTAGAAAGCACACAATGAACCCAGACAGAGTCACGATCCACTGTGAGTGTAGATACCAGAGGTATGTGACTTCAAGACCAGAGCTGCCTCGTGTCTGGCCAGCTTGGAAGGGGGCCAGGGGATCTCGATTTACATCCATTTATTCAAACTTGGCCATGGCTCATCACTCCCTAACTTGCTTGAGGTGAAACTAATTCTGTGAAGCTTCAGAGTAATTATTCCACGGGCTTCAGAAGGAATTGGCCCTTCATTAAAAGGACATTCATGGAGAGCCTTGAACAATCATATTTTTAATTTTGAAGAATGTTCATTTTCCTTTACTGTCTTTTTCACCTTTTGTTTTTTGTTCCTCTGTTTTCCTCTCTTTGCAATTTCTTTTATTTCTAAAGGTAAAATGGGCTGAGGAATGGGTGACCAAACTGTCCCGTTTTCCCTTTTTGGTCTCAAAGAAAAAAAATGTGGGAAATCAAATGTACATTTGGGATAAAACTGTTTTTCAGTGGGAGAATGTGTGGATTGGGGGAACAATGGCTTTCGAAAAGCATTAGCTGTCGCTGTTCTGCATCTCGCACCATTTGGGACCTTCAGAGTCTGTAGGAGATGGTGCATAGCTCCAGCCCCTGTAGGGATGTTCACAGGTAGAAGATGCCTTGCAATTGCCCCTGAAAGACTGATCTGCCTACAGCTGCAGCATCTCTTGTTAGTCTATTTTAGTTCAGGATTGATAACGCCTGAGCCAAAAGGTGGCAAGGGAGCCTTTCCCTTTCCTTCAGTGTGCTTGCAGGCAGGGCCTTTGTACAGTACATGTTGTTGCAATGCCCAAGGAAGGACCTGCTCCCCAAAGACAAAGCTGAAGGGCAGGTAAACCCTCGACAAAGTGTGCAACTGGCCTTAGACTTTGTAGGGAGAAGGCTGTGTTCCCTCTTCCCCTCATGTCTGAATAACTGGCATTTATTTCTGGTGGGGACAAATTTAGGAAAGGTAGCAAACTGAGTCATACCAATCAGCCGCAATTTGTGTGTTCTGAGTGTGTATGAACAGCTGGACTCAAAATCCCATTAGACTGTATTAGGAGTTGAAGGTCACTGGCATGTCTTTAGGAAGGTAATTTCCCCTAACTTCTAATAAGGGCTTGAATTTTTAGCTGTGACCTCCATGTTACCGAAACCTACCCCTGTGTGTATGTGTGTTTCTTCTTCCTGTGATGGTCTCGTGAAGAATCACCAGTCTCATGACAGAATTGATCTGTTTTCTTCAGAAGCAGCCTTGCCTAATAAAGGCAAAATCCCTTGATTTGAAATCCTCTGTCTTGACAAGTCCTTTTCTTCTTGTGAATTTGTTCACCTACTTCCTGCCCTTTATTAGGTCCCTGCCTCTCAATATAAAAGTGTCCTGTGTGTAAACATTGTTCATACCCACTCCAAGTCTTTGGGTCTTGACTTTCAGGTTAGTCTGAAATCTGGCCTGATGAATCACAGAATCCCAGAGTGGCAGGGGTTGGCACTGGAGCTCCCCCAGTGCCACCCCCCTGCTCAAGCAGGCTCACCCAGAGCAGGGGGCACAGGACAGCATCCAGGCAGGGGTTGAAGATCTCCAGAGAAGGAGACTCCACAGCCCCCCTGGGCAGCCTGGGCCAGGGCTCGGGCACCCTCCAAGTCAAGAAGTTCTTCCTCCCATTCACCTGGAACCTCTTCTGCTTCAGTTTGTGCCCATGGCCCCTTGTCCTGGTGCTGGGCACCACTGGGAAGAGTCTGGCTCCGTCCTCGTGACCCCCACCCTTGAGATATTTGTATGTATTGATGAGATCCCCTCTCAGCCTTCTCTTCTCCAGGCTGAACAAGCCCAGCTCCCTCAGCCTTTCCTTGTAGGGGAGATGCTCCAGTCTCCTCATCGTCTTTGTTGCCCTCCTCTGGACTCTCTCCCAGCAGCTCCTCATCCTTCTTGAACTGGGGAGCCCAGAACTGGGTGCAGTGCTCCGGGTGGGGTCTCACCAGGGCAGAGTAGAGGGGGAGGAGAACCTCCCTCACCCTGCTGGCCACGCTCCTCTTAATGTGCCCCAGGATGCCATTGGCCTTCTTGGCAACAAGGGCACCCTGCTGGCTCATGGTCATAAGCAGTTCCAAAATCTTAATTTTTTTAAACAAACACTAAACATTCTTAAAAACTCATGAAACAGGATGACAAGAAAATTGTGACCTTTCCTTTGAAAGTTGCATTTGGAGGCAGTTGATCGTGCCTCCAATATTAGGAGCAAAAAAAAAAAAAAAATTCCCAACCAGCATCCCAATCCATAAATCAGAGAGGACTTAGTTGGAGAGTAAACTCTATTTTGGGTGGGAATTTAATTTTCTATGGAAAAGTTTAATATTAGCCAAAGAAAATCCTCTGTAAAATATGGCACCAGTTTTCTTCAGGCTCCTATTTTCTCCTTGGGGCGAGGCGTTCAGCCAGGTCATCTTCCATAATGCATCTCTTAGCGAGGGGTAGAGGCATCATACGAATTCCTGGTTGTTGAGCACTGACAGATGTAACCTGGTATGAACTTCCCCTTTGCTACATGAGGTAGACAGAAGTCTGGTTTCTGGTGGGTTTTTTTATAAAAAAAAAAGCACTTTTTTTTTTTGAAAGCTTTCATAGAGTCATAAAGTACATGATTTCACATATAGAAAGGGAAGGAAATCTGATCTTTTCTATCCAGGGTAAACCATTTTCTCCTTGCTATCTAAAAGAAAAAAAGTCTTTCAGCTCTTTTCTTCTGAGACCTGGGCCGCTTCTTTGGGTGCCTACATAGCAACTAAAACATCTGTTCTTTATGTGACGGGATCTGAAAATGGTGGGTGAGTTTGCTAGATGGAAGAGAAATGAAAGAAAGTAGGTTGTGTCCCTGCTCTCAACCCCTCCTGGCAACCTCCATGCATTCGAAACCCACAGGCTGAAAACCACGTTTGTAACTTATCCTTTTCTGAGCTATTTTAGTAGCTAACGTTATTAGTGTTAGTATAATTAGAGGCATTCCAGCTTGGTAATGGATTCCATTCTGGGAGACATGAGTTTGCTTAGCCCTGGGCTTTAGTCAGCTAGAGTTTCCCAAATTGAATGGAAGCTGAAGATCCAAACTTCCTTGGGGTGAAGAATTTTATTTGTGTTCCAAAGCCTTGTCTATCCCAATTTCCCTTCAGGACTTCCATTGTTTCTGACACTGGTACAGCCTCTGAGTTTGCAGCGCCATTGTGGACCTTCCAGCTTATAGCCCTGCTTGGTAAGGCCTTTGCAGGTGACCACCCTTTGGTGGTTGACAGGGTGAGCTAAGCTAGAGAGCCTGTAGTTTCTTGTTGCAGGAACGGGAGGAACGGTGAGGTCCTGGAGCAAAAAGGAGTCTGATGTGGGCAAAGCAGATGTGGGCTGCTCCCTCCTGCCTTGGTGGTAGACTGATTAAGTCTGCTCCTAGCAAAGCTTCATCTTCTGGGAGGCTTATAAACAGGGAGGGTCTGATGGTTTTATTTAGCATTGTTTTGCCCAGGCAAATCTTCCCTCCAGTTCCTGCTGGCAGGGGCTCTGGGGTGCTGAGTTACCCCTCTACTTGTGAGGCCAGCGCTTGAAGGAGTTGAATTAGGATCCGTCTCCCGGTGCTGGGGGCTTTGTGTGCAGCCCCTGGGAACTGAGCAGGGCTGCTAGCAGTGCCGTCTCCCAGCTGGAGACAGCTTCACCAGCTTGGAGGGAGATTTTTTTTTTTTCTTCCTAGCTTACAGCGCTGCCAAGCAGAAGGTAAAGTCATGAGAAGGATTGGAGGGGGTAAGCAGGGTGGGAGGGAGCTCTGCCTCTAACCAATTCCACCTGTTCCTGCGCACACAGACTTGCTCTAATTTCTGGCCATCTGTATTTTTACTTTACGCTCTGCCTCAGAGTCTCCTCCAAAAGGTTTTTTAAATTACTTTCCCAGCCTCCTCCTTGCAAAGAGAGGAGCTGATTAGTGGCTCCCCCTATTTAATTTTCCTATCTAGACTAATTATTTCTCTTGATGGTCTATTTATCAGGCTAGTTTCCCTTCTGGGCTGTTTTGTTCTGTGATGCTTTTCCAAAGAGGGGAGGAAGGGTAAATAAAAACCAGACAAGCAATGTAGATGCAACTCCATCTACATTGTTTCTTATTAAAGTGAATACTAAATTCTTGGGCCACCCCTCTCCTCAATGGAGCCCATCTTCCCCTAAACTTCAATGATTTCTTATCCCTTCATCGGCCATTGACTGTGTTTCTATGCAGCTGGAATGTCAGTGCTGTATTACCTACCCTGCGTTCCAGTATTCTACATGATTTTGGTTCTGCTGAAATGTCTGGTCTCGCAGACTTAGGTTATGCTCCTGTAGTGTTCACCGAGCCTCAAGCCCACCAGACAGATGAGGTCTCATAATGAACCAGGATCCCTACCTTGGGCTTCCTACCTAGACAGTAGGGTGTTGTTCAGAGACCCACAGGATGCTTCAATCTTTCCCTTCCCAAGGTGTACCTAGGGAATGAACTATCCAAAAGGCCTCTACTTTCCTTAAAAGGTGTGTAACTTTACTGATACATGTACCCAAGTAGAAGATTTTGCACCTGGTGATTGGGCAATGGTCCTAAGACACAGCAGTCCAGTTTAACACATTGGTCCTGTTTGGGAAGAATGGGGTCTGAAAATGGGTCTCTTGGTTCCTAGGTGAGCCCGATGTCTCACAGAGCCCAGATGTCAAGGTATTTTTCTGTGCTGTGAAAAGCCAAGCTCATAGAGAAGGCTAATGAATGAGAGTCCTATGGACTATAGGTTCCTTTGTCTGGCTTGTAATGTGGATCCTTTTGCTTAGTAAAGCAAAAGCCTTTCTCCTGTTCCTAACACTTCCTAACTTCATGTCTCCCTGTGGTCCAGTTTGAAAATGCCAGCACTTTTTCACTCATCATTTGTACTGTCAAGATGAGGGCTCTAAGGCTGGGAATTGCCCTGGCTGCTGGGGATCTATTGCACCATCCCTGGTGTGGCCAGACAGGGAGCACCCAGCATTTCTGAAAGGTGCCTCCACTTGTATTTGGGGAGAACCAGAGGGTGTCCAGACTGGGTAGGTCTACACAGCACAAGGAGATGTCTACACTAGCCTTGAGTGAGAACGGGTATCACAAATAACATAGGCAGGGTGGACAGGAATCTCCAGGAGCAATGCGAGATGCCTTCAGAGATCATTTTCCTTTAGATGATTTCCCTAGCACTCCATAGACAGTTTAGAGCAGGGGTAGGGATAGAAAGACTCTAATTTCCCAGGCAACATTCAGCCATATGAGCAAGAACTCCTTATCCAAAGTGGTCTTTCATCCATTAGACTCAGTCCACTTTCTCAGGACCCTGCCAGTGGGCAGCTGTCATCCAGTCCCTTCAGCAAGGGATGAGACAGGGCTAGTGATGAAGCTTTGCTTTCCCCTACAGCAGGTCCATGCTGGGTGCTGGATGAAGCTGAAGGTTTCTAGGAGTAAAGCTGGAATGCATGATTTTGTGAAGTCTTCCAAACTTCAGGATGTGCTCATGTGGAACAGGTTGTGGTTTGGTTTTTGTTTTGGTTTTTTTTTTTCCTTCTAGTGGCCCCAAACTATGGGCTGTCCAACCTCTGTGTTCACTATTTACTTCCTTTTTCAAGGGGGAGTGGAACTGGGATCTCCTAAAGGGGCAGTCATTGGGTCAGTCCTGAGTCTTGGAGCAGAGACCCCCAGGGATCGGAGCTGGACTCATCTGTTGTAATTTTGGTTCATTTTACTTCATGGGCAGATTGTGCAGTAAATGTCATCTTAAATCTGTTCAGAGACAAATGCCTCAAGACTGCCGAATTTCAACATCCCTTGTTGGACTGCCTTTTTAATGCATCATATGGACCATGCATGTAAATATCTAGTTCTGCCTTTGATGATCTGGGCAAATGAATGCCGTAGGTAATATGTTGCTGTTGCTCTTGTACTTAAATCCTCTTACCAACCTAATTTTTTAGTGTTTTAATAATTTCTCCTTTCCTGGCATGCTGGAGAGGAAACACTATTTTGTACTTCTGGTTTACAAAATATGGAAAGCTGATGATCTTGTAAAGGTGTGTTATACTTCTTGGCAGTTAGCAGGCCCACTCATCCTAATTTCTTTTTGTATGAAGGTCCCGGCAGGGTAATAACTCCTGTCACTTGTGTCTCATGCTCTTTCAAGGCAGAGTGACCACAGCAAGGGCACCATTAATGAACAGAATGGCAATATTCCTTCTTTCATCTCTCTTTCTACCTGATGTATGATTTTGCTTGGGTTTTGGTTTTAATTTACTGGAGCTAGCAGTAACAAGCAAAAGGAGGTAGTTCCTTGTGCTGCCAGTAGTTAGGCTGGGGATGACTTTCAGTGGGATGGTGTAGATACTTAAAGTTTACCTGGGGTCATAAAGGAATTGGACAAATTCATGGCAGAGATGTTCACAAGGGACGTCTCTGTCCTTGGAGGTGTTCAAGGCTCAAATGTATAAGTCCTGAGCAAGCTCATCTAATTAGACCTGCTCTGAGCAGTTGTTGGACTAGGTGACCTAAAGACACCTGCAGGAGTGTCCTGTTGTTGTAGGGTGCTGGGAAAGTATTCTGGAGAGAATTGCTCCAGGACTGAGCCTGGTTTTATAGCTTCTCTTCCGCAGTTCTTTGGTTCTTGGCTGCTGGGTGAGAGAGTCCCTTGGTTGACTCAGTTTGGTTTTTCTCTTTTTATTATTCTGGAATTGTACGTCACAGATGTTGCTGGTTGTGAAAAAGTTTGTTCCATTAAATTCATGACCAAAATAATTTATTTAAACCAGACCTCCTTTGTATGATTAAGCATGTATATTTAAACATATACACTGCAGCATGGTTCCTTTGAGACTTCTTATGTTTTTATTTTTATATTCCTGTCTTTGGGGCAATATATGGAAATCCTTGTCATTTTCCCAGAGCTGTCTAAGGCAGCCAAGCCCAGTTCCCTGTTGAACTAAAGAAATGGCTACTTATATTTTCTGAAGTTTCTCTTTGTTTTTGTTTTCCCTATAGCACCTCACTTCTTAGTTCCTTCTTTGGGCAGGTGGGCAAAGATGGCAGTGAGTGGCTTTTTGCTCTATCTGGGGTGTGAAAAATCACCTTCAGATAATTAAGCTTAGCTCTAAATGTGCTACATTTATGGCCATGGCAATCTCTTCCTGGAATGCAGTCCAACTTCCAGAACCATCCTGTTGAACATGGTGCTGTCTGTAGCCCTCTTTCCAGAGGCAGATGTTTACACTGCTGAATAATGAAGGAAAGGGTTATGTTAGAGACGAGTCAAGTGACAATGTTTGGAGAAGCTCACCTCTGAAGACCACGACATCTTCTCTGGTTCCTTTTGCTGTTCCCTAGTCAGACTGGAGTCAGAATGGTAGGGCTTGAATGGAGGTTGCACAGTGTGCACAGCCAGCGCTTTAGCCAGAAGCTAACTTCTCTTTTCAGCCTGCAAAGGAATACGAAACTGGCACTTGTCCTGGTCATTCAAGACATTAGAAATTAGGATTCATAAACTCATAGAACTATTCAGGTTGGAAAGCACACCTGGAGGTCATCTAGCCCAATTCCCTGCCCAAACCAGGTCTAATAGATGAGGTTGCTCAGGGGCCCCACTTCTATGAAAGTGTTCCAGCATTTGACCACTGTCATGGTAAAACCAAATAAGTCCTTAAATCTAATCAGAGCTTCCCATGTTTTAACGTGTGTCTGTTGCCTCTTGTCCTATCCCTGTGAACCTCTGAGAAGAGTCTGAATCTGCATTTTGTGTATCCTACGATAAGGTAGCTGTTGGCAGCAATAAGGTCTTGCCTGTCCCTTCCTTCCTTAAAGCTGTCAATAGAATCACAGAATGGTTTGGGTTGAAAGGGACATTTAGAGATTATCTAGTTTCTCTGCTGCACGCAGAGACATATTCCACTAGATCAGGTTGCTCAAAGACCCATCCAACCTGTCCTTGAACAATTCCAGGGATGGGGCATCCACAGCTTCCCTGGGTAACCTGTGCCAGTGTTTCACCAGCCTTAGAGTAAAGAATTTCTTCCTCATATCCAGTCTCTCAATCTACCCTCCTTAAGCTTAGAACTGTTACCCCTTGTCCTATCGCCACAGGCCCTGGTAAAAAGTCTCTCTCCATCTTTCTTCTAAGCCCCATTGAAAGGCTGCAATAAGATGTCCCAGAACCAGACCTGGTTCCCTCAGCCTCTCCTCACAGGGCAAGTGCTCCAGACCTCCAACCATCTTTGGGCCTCCACTCACCACTCTCCATGATGTCTGTGTCTTTCTTGCACTGGGGAGTCCCACGCTAGACATGACCCTCCACCTGTGGTCTCACAAGTGCCAACTAGAGGGGAGGGACTTATGTCCTTGGACCTGCTGTTGCACTCTTGCTAATCCAGGCCAGGATGCAGACCCTATGGGAACAGGACTGGAATTCACACCAAAGGGATTTGGCTTCAATAAATAAGTGCTCTGTGTAGAGGAATTTAAGGAACAAACTGTTTGGGTAGGCAGTTTTATTATTGATTATCCCTGCTCTAGCATGCACACAAACTGAGATTCAGAAAGCCTCAAGACAGCTTTGGGTTCTTTGTAGAGTAAAGAAACCTCTGTGGTTTTCCTCGTTGTGTGAATAATAATAGTCCCTTGCCCTTTTGCTGGGCCCATGGAGACACTGCGTCTTTAGAGCAGGAGTCCTGCTTCATCTTGGGGAATCCACAATGCAAACGTGACCAAAGGCACGGGTAGAACGGTTTCCACCGGGATGTCTCTGGCTGTGGCATGCAGTAGATGCAGCCGGAGCTGTTCATTCGTGTGACACACGAAGATGGGGCTGCTGTAGCAGTTTGTACGCAGAGAAGAGTCTGAAAGCATGGCTTCACACTCACATAACATCAATCAGCCTGAATCTTCCTGGAAAAAATAGTCGACTTTTTGTTTAGGCATAAAAAAAAAAATCCAACAACCTCTTTTGTTCCGGAAACCTCTGGGCATATTAAGCGAAACCAGATACTTGAGGGTGGGGGTGTTGGGGGAGAGAGGCATACAGGAAAGCAATCAAAATCTACTGGAGGAATTTCTCCTTTCTGGAACAACATAAACCAGTAACAGAATGTAAACAACCCGCCATATGTAACTTGTAAATCAGAAGTAAAAGGAACGAGTTCCCAGCAGGCCATTGTGAACGGTTGGCTGTTGAGTCTTTTTATTTTTGTTCTTCTTGTTTGATTTCATTTTAAATTTGTCATTCTTTTCCCTCCTCTTCCTGCTCCCCCAAGATGAACCACAAGCCGAACTCTTAAAGCCTGGCCTCCTAAGTGGTGTTTGAAATAGTCACAGCGTATTAATTTTGCAGCGGCTGGAGCACAGGGCTTAACAAGGTCTGACAATAGTTCCTCCTGAAATCATGCCAACAGCATTAGTTGGTTGGGACAAGGCTGAATTCTCTTCCCAAATTAAGCAGTCACCTGTGCTAGCTGGTGGACGAGCTGGGCAGTTTATTTCTTGTTTATTTAGACTGCAAGGAGTGGAACTGTTGGAAAGGAGAGAGATATCTCTCCTTAAAGGCTCTTGGGAGTACAAGTTTTGCAGCTTGAAAACACCTTCAGTCTTTAATAAATACAAAGCCACTCTGTTTAGACTTTAGAAAAACTCCTTTCCGCCCAGATCCTTTTTCTGGGGAGAAAAAAAACCCAATAAGCATGGGATTTTTAAAAGCAAGTAGAAGTCTGATAGAGTAATCCACGGAGCTATTGCTCTTGTGGTGCAAAGTGGACTCCAGGGGATTGAAGAGGCCAAACTTGATGCCCTTCACCAAAACATCCACCTGCTCCTGCTTGATTTACAGCCACATCAGCTTGGACGTGAGCTTGGAGCTGAGCTCTAGGATGGGTTTCGCTGTGAAAGGTGGATCTATCCAAGACATGTGTTTTGTCCTACAATGCATTTCTATGTTTTTTTTTCCTAAGGACAGAAAACAGGAAATTTCCGGAAAAACTTAAGAAAAAAAAGAAAAAAGTTGATATGTTGCATGACATCAGATATACCTGGGCTTTTTAGCACCCGTACCTTGATCTCAGAGTAGAGCTGCGGTCACGAGATGGGCTCTGATCTCCGAGCATAATGCAAATTAATAGGAATGAAACAAGAGCGATGTTTTGACTTTTTAATGTCTACAAAGAGCAAGCTGAATTTCTAAACGCAGTGTCCTGAAGACAAAGGCAAAAAGAGATAATTTCTTTTTGCTTCTCTCCTGTGTTAAAATGAACAAAGCCCTCTTTTTGTTTGTTGTTGTTGTGAAACTGGGGGAACAAAGAGGCAAACCCAGCCTCTGGAATATTTAGGGACTTCACCTCATATCCATTTCAAAGACACCTCCCTGTAGCTGAGCTTGCAAGTAGAGTTTAGCCAGGGAACATGGCTCATTTGCATGATTTCATCTCTCCCCTTAAAACACGAGCATTTGTAGTAATTTGTTAAAATAGCGATTAGTGCTGATCCTTTCCGGTATCAGCTGCGGCACCGTCAGTGAGATGGTTACAGCTTTGGAAATCCCCCCACCCACCGCTGCGTGTTTAGGATCACTACCTGCTCAAGGCAACTCTTAAACTTCAAGCAGCTTTGTAAAGACTTTCTCAGAGCCTTGTCTGCCCTTATCATGACAACTCCAATATATCGTCTTCCTGGCAAGATCGCGCATGAGATTAAAGGCGGGGTGGGAAGCAGGATGGCGAGGGGCTCGTCAGACTCATCTTGTTTAAAGCTAGAAAGGTCATTTACCTTTTGGGTTGCTGGAGGTAGCCGACTGTGACAGGCTGCAGATGAAATCCAAGATCGTGCTTATGCTGCTCTCTCCCTCCAAACCAGCTGTTTGAATGGCAGAGGCAAAAGAAATCGGGCATCTTGACGAGGTGCTTAGGGACAGGGTTTAGCGGTGGGATGGCAGGGTTAGGGGAACGGTTGGACTTGATGATCTTAAAGGTCTTTTCCAACCTAAAAGATTCTATGATTCTATGATTCTATCATCTTCCTTGCTCCTCACAAAGATGGAGCCACTGGGGACTGCTTCAGAGGCTATGGAAGCAGCATTGCTCTTGTTCAGTGCCGTGGGGCTGAGCAGGCTTGAAAGGCAGTTTTTTTGAGGTGTGCAGGAACAGGACCTGAGGGACTGCATCCCAGCTGGGACCAGTGCCCTGCAATGGAGATGTGAAGCAGCTCGTCCTCTCTATCTTGCCTGTATGGACAGTGTTGGTCACGTGGGACGTCCCACATGTGATGGTAGCAGTGACAAGGGACTGTGTGAGTATCTAATACCTGTACCAGGGCTAACAACAAACCCAGAGAGGGGTTAAGTGCTTGGACAATGTTGAGACTCTGCGCTGAGCATGGAGTTGGAGCTTAAACCATGGAGTTCCAGAGCCCTGGCCCAGGCTTCCCAGGGGGGCTGTGGAGTCTCCTTCTCTGGAGATCTTCAACCCCCGCCTGGATGCTGTCCTGTGCCCCCTGCTCTGGGTGAGTCTTCTTGAGCAGGGGGGTTGGACTAGATGATCTCTGGAGGGCCCTTCCAACCCCTGCCATTCTGGGATTCTTTGAGTCTGGACTCTTGCCCTTATAACTCAGGTCTTTGGTGGCATTCTGTGATGAGCAGCACATGGGACCACAGGGAGCAGGGGGGGTAGGCAGTGAGGATAAACCAGTGCTGCTGCCTGTGAAGATCAGTACGTGCATCTTCAGGATGAGACACGACACTCCCCAGGCTCCAATAACTCTGCTGAGGGGATTCCAATTAATGTGACAGTAGTTGTGACACCGTAGCTACGCTGAGGTTAGGGGACATGGATACTACCCAAGGGGAAAGCACAAAGAAAGGCTGTTACTGGTCTGGCCCTTGTTGCTGAGATGTGTTTCACAAGTCTTGTGGGAAGCATCTTCTCTCGCTGATGTTTCTGCTTTGCTGGTGCCCGTTCTGCCCCCGGTGTCAGTGTGGGGTGTCCCGGTCGCACAGCACTGGGCAGAGGTGTGTGCACAGCTGGTGCTCAGGAGCTTTCACAAAAGCAGATATGATTTGGAAAGGTTCTCGTTGGAAAGGTTAGAAAACAGAAAAGGGAAGTGGTGGGTTCAACCAAACATCACAAATGTGAACAATATGGGGCTTTTTTGGAAGTCATTTAAGGCCTGTTATTTAAAAAAAACCAACAAAAATCCAATACATTTTTAGCTTAAAAACATCATTGGAACTATTTCTGTTTGAACAAAACTGTTTCCCTTAAGAAATGTAAATCTTTTTTCATTTTTTTTTTTTAAATGGGAGACTAAAGCAACATAATCACGGCAATTTTCTGAAATCATTTGAACTTGAAAAACTATTTCCATAAACTGGAATCAGCTAGTTTTAGCCAAAAGTTGAGCGGAAATACATGACCTGACCCTAACAAGAAGGATTATGAAAGTTCAGACCTAAAATCAGAAAGCTTGGCCAATACAGTAATATAAGCAATAAGGAGAGGACTCTGTGTAAGGGGTAGCGTGGAAACGCGTGTTTCCTTCTTGGGGGTTGCTGATGTGGGTGCTGCAGAACCCATTACTCGGACAAGCGTTTTTCAGCCCACTGGGGTCTGTCCGTGATCCAGCACTATCTCTTACAATTATCTAGAGGAAAATACAAAGTTCCTGGTAAAGTCTTTCAGATGGTGCAATCCTGGCAGAGAGGTCAAGTATGGACAGGACAGTTATATGAGGTGATTGTGATGACTTGGTAGAAAATCTGCTCTTGGTCATGTTAATGCAGCCAAGGGCAAGTTTACACTTCTAAAGAGCTTACGAAAGGAGACGGCGTTTTGGAAGGCAACGGCTCGGGGAAGGCTTGGGATTAACAGCAGATAACAAACTGCATGTATACAAATGATTATAAACAGCCGGAAATCCGTCAACTGTCTGCTACGCCTGTGGTGGCTGGACAACTGGTGAGGACAAAGTGCATGGCAAAGGACACCTAAGGTGAGCTAGGGGATGATCTTTTGAACTGGAAGGACAGTTAAGTCTTGGGACAGACTGTGGGTGGGTGGAGTGCGGTGGGGAATCTTCATCCTGAAGGACTCTGATATTTTGCAGGAACAAATTGTCCTGCAAGCAGTCAGCTGAGCTTTCCTGGATCACTGGGCTTGGAGCTGGCTGGCTTTGCCTTCTGAGAAGTATGAACTTTTTTGGCTTGGAAATCTTTCCTTGTCCCTGTAGACATGTAGAAATGAGGGGTGTATGTGGGTGTTCTTGCCCGAAAACTGGTGTAGCCAACTGAAGTGTTATGGTAAAATTTGCTGGAGAGGTTGGGAATTCCATAGGATTCCTGTCCTCGCTGGAAATGCAGTTTTGTACAATGGTTTTTTTTTTAGGGAACTGTTTTTTTTTTTTTTGATGTTCAAAATATTCAGGTGTTCTTTTTCCACTGCATTCTTTAAAATGTTTAAATGTGTCTTGCTTTCTGTTCCCCTGCTGAAGGTAAGAAACCTTTTTGTCGATGTCTATACCAGTAAATGAGATGTGCCTGGGACTGTTCTCTGTCCGTGAAGCCAATGGGCACAGGGCAGCCTACGTCCTTGCTATTGGACTCTCTTGTCCTCCGAAACAGAGTCGCTGCACCGTGACTGGCTGTTGGGGATGGTCCCTGGCTCAGGCTAGCTCCCACTCAGGCACTATTTGCAAGAACATTGTTTGGCCTGGCCCAAAACTGTGCCAGGGGCTTCTGTAGGAGCATGCTTAGAGGCATGATTTAGTGGTGGGATGGCAGGGTTAGGGGAACAGTTGGACTTAAAGGTCTTTTCCAACCTAAACTATTCTATAAGAGTATAGATGGTGGTGTTCCTGTGCCTGCAAATGCTCCTTGATGCTGTTTAATTTACTAGTGCGGATGTAGCCTTTGTATATTAGCAGGACCTAATACCCTCTGGTGGGACACACAACTCCTATGATAAATAGTGATTGAGGTGAAGCAAAGTCAAAGGATGCAGAGAGCTGCCTCATTGTGCCCTGGTGAGTGTTAGGACTTGTCTTCTGTTTCCTGATTCATTCAGGCACTGGAGTTACAAGAAGGGGAAAAAAAAAACCAACAACCTCTGTCTGGTCTCAGTATTGACACAGATGTATTTCTTAGTCATGAACTGGCAGAGGCAATATTAGCATGCATCTCTTCTTGAGGAAAAATCACCATTTTTGTGGGGGTTTTTTGCTTCTTGGGTCAGACCCTTGGCTGGTCTGAATCAGTAGAGTGTTGCCAATGCCAGGAAATTATGCTAGTTTCTACCCATGGGGATTCTGGCCAAGGATGTGCAGTTGCTCCTGGTTTGCTTGTGCTCTGGAGTGGTGGTAAGGAGCAGCTTTGAAGGTGGGTTTCAACAGCTATAGGTGTTCCAAAATAAAAAAATAAAATATTGACTCACAGTGTCTTCTCTCTGGAGCCTCCAGACTCTGATTTCAAATGGAGACGGTGGGGAAAAAAGTGGCCCTGTAGTTTAGGTAAGATGTATACAGAGAAAGGTCATGTTGAAAAGACACAGTACTGGTGACTAACCTGGGACTTGCAGCTTCTCTCTGCCATCTCTAGTGGGAGAGATGCCCACTAGAAGCCCACTAGTGGGGTTCAAGCCTGGCAGCCCTTACCTACCAGGAGATCTCAACACAACCTTGCCCCGTTTCCTAGTGAGGCCATGCCCAGTACTGTGCCGTGGGCTGCTGCCAGCTGCAACTTCTACTTGTCCTCTGTCTCAGCAGAGCAGCCAACAACTTGGGGCACAGCATCTCCTCTCCTCTAAGGCAGCCAAACGCACCTGGGGTGGGAGTCTCTGAAGGAAAAAGGGGTTTTTGCAGATCCAGCTTTTCAGTTCATCAGGGTTTTGTTCCTTCCCAAAGGATGATCCCTCAGTCTTCACTGTTAGTGGGGAAGCACCTGGATCTACAGGAAAACATTCAAGGGTTTGGACAGGGCTCTGAGCAACCTGATCTGGTTAAAGATGTCCCTGCTCACTGCAGGGGGGTTGGACTGGATAGCCTCTAAAGGCCCCATCCAACCCAAACCATTCCATGATTCTATGAAATATTGGAACTTAACTTGTGTTGAAAGCAATGTGATCTATGCACATTTCTTTAGGGTGCTTTATGACCAAAGTCAGTGAGAAGTGCAGGCACAGGCTCAGGCCCTTGAAGCACATGAATGTTACAGGAATGAGTCCAAGAGAAAGCCCTAAAATAGATGACTAGATAATTTCTGACAGTTAATGACCTACTAGGAGATCTGAGAGCTTAAGGGCTCTTCATCTAGGAACTCATTAAATGCCAGACCCATTAGCTGTCATTACTACTCTTACTATTTTTGGGTATGTAGAAATGTTCAGAAAAACAAAGACCTTTCTGAAGTGTTGTTGAAGTTGGAGGTGTAGCTGCACGTTGCTATCTATGTACTGAGGGTGATCAAGGTCTCACTCATATCGGGACCAACAGGTTTGTCCTGAGAAGCTACAGTGGGCTCTATTCTGACCAGATACTGACCTGAGATGAACATCTGGTCCTAGAGCACAAATAAAAACATGGAAGGACTCTTATTTTCAACATTCCTCCAGTTTAGGCCTCTAATCCTGAGGTGCGGTTGTGGGTCATGAAGCCTCTGATCTATTTTCAACAAGATTTCACATATTTTCATGAAAAAGCTATACAGCTCTTAATTTCTTCTGCAGATGAGACATGCAGACCAAATACATTTGTCGGATGTTTTCCTTTGTCTCAGATAGTTAAGATTAAGGAAAGAACACTGGTATTTGGAATCGCAACAATTAAGCTCTAACTTTCCTATTCTGTATGTAATTTTCATACCATTACAAATACTCTAATTTCAGATATGCAGTACCATAACAGGAACAACACTCACAATTCCTATTTCCTGAACAGGGGCATAGATATTAAGCTATTATAGTGTCTGCAGAGTCTTGCTTGCTTGCATTAACACAGCGGTTTCAAAAGGACTTTGCTCTGAATCTCTTCTGCCATCACCGATGCGTTGGTGTAACTGTGCTTGGCTTAAAGGTGTTACACTAGTGTGGGTCCAAACTGACCTGGGAGTTAGATGAAGCCGCTTGGGTTTCATACCACGACAGGAGAATGCAAGACCATTGGCAGGGTTTCGTAGTCTAGGGCAATTTACTGCTGGTTAAATGGCTAATGGGGGTGAAATCTGGGACCCTGTTTCAATTACATTTACGATGGAGGAAAAGTGCTGCTTGCCAGTGGCAGGAGATCCTTTCCAGACCTACATTCCCAAAGCAGGAGAATTTCCCTGTTCTCTGTGGATCTATGCCAGGAGAGAAATGGTGAATTCAGGCTCTGGGACCTGTGCTTTGTAACCATGAAACCCTTTCCTCAAGAGTGCCGTTGTCTAGGGCACACAGCGAGCTTTGGAGAGAGAACATCCAGTGATGGAGATAGGCTGCAGCCATAGCTTTTTGTACCACTCACCCCAGCTGATGATCTGCTCTGCTCAGAGATAAGCAGTGCTGAATGTTGTGTTTTGGTAGATTTCTGAATGGCCAAGGAGTGAACGGAGAAATAATGGCAACGTTTTGCCTCGTAGCTCAGCCTGGCCACTTTGGGCCTCTGTGTAAATACACACCCTTCCATTTGGGGAAATGAAAGGACTTGTTCAAGGTCATATAGCAGACCTGAGCACAGACCTTAGCCTCTGGGCTCCCACCTCAAGGCGCTGGCTATCAGACCTGGCCTCCCAGCAATGGCCTATGAGATGATTCCCCATTTCTCCTTCATGAAGCTGGTCTCATACATCTGCACCGAGCAAACACAACTTTTGGTCCTGTTCCCATAGCAGCAACTGTTGCCTTTGGAGTTGGTTCAAAAAGGCTTCTAGGTGCTAAAGTCCCACAGCAATCAGGAGGAATTTAAGGCCAAAATGCCTTTTTGGAGCGGTGTCTCTGTCTCTGCTCTGAGAAGCTGTCTTGTTTCTGCTGGAGATAATGTGGCTGCTGGGAGGCTCTGAAGGTCCAGAGATGCTGGGTTTTTTGGTTAAAAGATAAGAGTTTCTATCTGTTGTGTCTACCAGTTGCTTAACCAGGCAGCCAAACAGACTCAATCAAATAGCTGTGGCTTTTCCTACTCAGAGCAACGCTGGGTCATTGAAATGAGCTTCATTTTATTTTTCTTTCCCATGTTGCTTCTCAGATGTAAAACTAATTTTACTAGTTATGGGGAGGGATCTGGCTATGAAAACTGTCTCTGCTTAATCAACAGATCTTCCCTTGTTGTGTTTTGTTTTGTTTTTTTTTGTCACTGTTTTCATGAGAGTGAGCTCTTAGTCTGGCAGATTGATGGGTGAACCAGGCAAGGTCCATGCAGTTTCATACATTATTCCTGGCACAGAGATATCTGATGGCGCAGTGGATGTGAAGCCTCCGTGATCTACCTTACCTTTCTCAAGGCTTCATTTCATGCCAGCAGGAAACACGCACTGGGTTTTGGCAGGTAGCTCCGTGGCAGGTACGTCTCCGTCCACTGACGAAACAGTGTTGACACCGAGACAATTTCGCTGTGTGATGTGTCTTTTCAGAAAAGTGGGGTCAGGTTTTAGATTTTTATTTCGAGGTGACAGTCTTGCATAGAAAACTTGCCACAAATTTTAAGTGGTGAGAAAGCACTAATGATTTTTTCTCCCCCCCTCCTCTAAAAAAGAGGGGTTTGGGGGTTTTTTTGCTTTAGCCAGCAATACAAATGATGAGGGCTTGAAGGTGCCTTCCCTGGGCTGGGGGAGCAATGGTTCAGGGAATGCGAGCAATGAAAAGGAAAAGGTGAAGTGACTGTAACACGGGGAAGCAGCAGGAGCTGCTATGCCCCAAACAGAAGACTGGAAACCTGCCCATCTCTGATTAATATAAACATAGTTAGTTATTCCAGGACCTCCCCCAGGAGCTGCTACAGGTAAGATTTGAAGGAATGCTTCTTGGTAACTTTGTCCTGCCACCAAGCAGCCCTGTCCAGGGCTGCAGAGTCCACCCCATGCAGCACTTAGCTCAGGTTTCCTCTAGGCCCCTCGTGGCTCCCCGTTATAATTAATTTCTTCTTTTTTTTTCTTTTTTTTTTTTCTGTTTTAAATTCAAAGTGCCTGCAATAGGTGAGGCCCGTGTTGCAGGCTGCTGGAGAGCGGATTTTGCAGCGAGTTGTGGGGGTGTAGGGAGGTGTTTGCAGGGGTTGGATGGCTGTGGAGGATCAAGAGCGGCAAACCTGAGAGAGACTCATCTATACGGTGTGCAGGGAGCAAAACTGGGAGCAAAACACCCTTGCAACACTGCCTGGGTTTCACTTCAGAGGACACTGGTTCATCCCACAGAGAGGCAGGAACAAGCTAACATATGTGGTAAGGATGACCAGAGAACCACGACCTAGGGGCAAACAGGTTTGCTAAGCCGTTGATGGTTTAGACGTTCCTAGTGGGTATCTAGAGCTGGCAGGGACCTCAAGGGACTGTCTCGAGACTGTGGCCTGAACTAGCACTCAGCTGGCAGAGTTGGACATCCCTACCAGCCCAGCTGCAGCAACATGCGTGGGCTGCAAACGCGCCTGAGAAGCAGAATAAACCAGCCTCCGCCAAGCCCCTCCTTCCTCCTTCTCTGGGTGGCTCCTCTGAACCTGCCTTCGGTGTCACGGTATGGGGCAGATACCCCCTGAGGGACTTCTGGGAAGAAGAGCGATTTCCAAAAGTACCCGAGGGATGTAGGAGCCTGATAACCCTGGGTTTCTGCTGTCTGTCAGCATTGCCTGTGCTGGAGCAGGGTGAGGAGCAGGCAGGGCTGTTCCATGTTTTGGCAATTGTCTCTCTCCTCTCTGGGCATGGCCCTTGCCTCTTGCATCTCTTATCTCATGTGTGTTTTATTTCCCCACATGGAGTACAGCTGGGGCAGGAGGTTTATAAGCAGGAAGGCATTTCCCCTCCCCGAGCATGGCTTGGGAAAGGGGGAGGGAGAGGGGAGGTGATTTTGTGGCTGACAGACCAAGGGGATCCAACGTGCCAAGCTACATCTGTGGTTCCTGAGAAATCAATTAGCGAGGGAGGGGAGGGGTGGTTGGCAAACCACATGGCTGAAAGGAAAAAATCACAAAAATGAGACGGAGGGATGTTTTGAAGAAGCGGCGCCGCTGGAAGATGTGAGCGAGCGGCTTTGTTTGGTAGCGGGTGCGTGTGAGAGAGAGATGCTCACCAAAAGGTTAATCAAGACCTGGTAGGGAAGGCTGGCCTAGGATCTGGGAAGCAGGCTGCTAATAAAAGAGACCGAGAGACCGCACTCATCCTGTGCTGAACAATATAACCCAGTATCTGTGTTATGCAGTGGCAGAGGTTGGGGAAAATGCACATTTGGCATCATCACAGCATTTTGCGCACTCTGCTAGAGCTAGACAGAGAATTTGGGCTTTTTTTTTTTTCCAGACTTCAGTTCCCTCCCTACAGTTCTGGAAGACTTGAACTGCTCTGTCCCAGTATTTTGGAAATGAATGTGTTCAGATGTGCTTAAACAAGTACGTTCCTGATGTTCTTCAGCATGGAAATGGGGCATACTGGAAAGGCCCTTGGATGGACAGTCAGCATGGGCTGCAGTTGTAATGAGGGAACCTCCCTGCCACTAGTTCTTGCTCCTTGGACTGTGAAATTATTTTAAATTCAATAAATCTTTGGGTCCAGGTCTCCCCATTTCCAGTCAGAGACCTCATCCCTGGTCTGGAGGAGTTTCTAACTCCTTTCTGTTTCACCAGAAGGAAGATGTGTGTTTTTGGGATGTGACTCACTACTTCAGGAGAGGGGCTGATGCTGACAGTGATTGTCCCCATTGAATTTCTCATCCCTCAGCCTTCCTCCAGCACAGTTACATGTGTGGTTACATGGAGAGCTGGACCAGGGAGCCCACCTGGCTGAAAACCTGTCCTTGTCCTGCCAGTACAGCTCGCCACTCTTGCTCGCCATGGGGTTTGTGAAGTCTTCTGCTGGCACCAAAGTGTAGTAGAAATATGTAACTGGGGGTCTGTTGGAGATGGGGTGACAACCAATACCAGCAGCCTACTCCAAGGCCAGCCTAAAGGGATAGCAGAGCTGATCTTGGTGCCAGATGAGTAGACTGCACTGCTGGGGGGTGACATATATGACCCTTAGTCTTCCTCCCCAAGTAAAAGGGAACTGAATCCCCATTTCCTACACCCATAGCAATTGCCCAAACCACAGGTTTGGTTTTTCCTCCCCTTTCTCTCTTTCATACCACTGCAATGGTGCCATGGGGACAAGAGCATCCACCATCTTTGGGAGGAAGCTCCAAGGCATAGGGAACCTGTCCATGGTTGTGGTGATGCATGAAGCACCTGCAGCTCCGGTGAGAAGGGATACTTGAGAAGAGGCCCTGGGGATGGTAGCCCTGTGTACCGAAGTGTCCCCACACCTTTCTCTGTATTGTTATTCTCAAGGAAAAGATCCCTCCAAGCTCCTTCCTGGTGCAACTGCCCAACTTGTAGGGTTTGGCTGATCCGCGTGTTTTCACTATGATTTTTCTCCTCTTATTAAATTCCTCCAGAGCCTTTTCTAGGGTCTTTCAAACCACTGCTTGTATGGTTCCTGGGAGATGAACCTGCTGAGAAGGGAGAACCGAGCTGACACACAGTGGGGCAGAAGAAGGGTGAAAGTGTGTGCACGTGTCTGAGAGAGGGAGAGGACTTGGAAAGGAGAGCTGCCAATGCTGTGATAGTGTCCCTGTGTGAGATGGAGTTCGTCTGTGGGTGTGAGAAAGAATATTTGGAAGTGAGCGTGCGTGGGCGTGAGGTGTGTGTGAGAGTGTGCATGCATTTCCATCCCCACACTTTGAAAACCTTTTTGGAGCACTGCAGTGTTCAAACAGGCCCCAGTTCATGAAACAATCAACCCATCTTGAAAAGTTACGAAGTCTGTGGACACCTGGAGGAGATGGGTTTCCTAGCTGTGCCTTGTAACCCATTTTAAGCAGCTCATGCTGGCTAAAGTAGCTGCACTGGCTGCAGGGAGGTGTGCTGGAGGTCAGGGCAAGAGCAGAGGGAGGTCTGGGGGAGCCTGACACCTACTCCTCACTCTGAGAGCCTCCTCTTGCCAGGGCTTTCACAGCTTCTGAGAGGTGGAGAAATGCAACATCTCCTACATCTCCTCCACCACTGCCCATTGCGCTCCCTGAAGGCCATGGAAGAGGTGCAATTAGAGACCCATGGGGTCAGGGCTGGGCTGTCGGAGACTTCACAAACTCCTGTAGAAGAGTGAAGTTGCCCTAATTTTTATGTTGCTGTAATAGGCTTAATTTTTTTCCCCTTCCAGAGTCCACACTGTGCTCCTAAAGCTAATACAAGTACTGCATGCTCTTTGGAGCTGTGTCCCTGGACTAAAATGCATGGGCAGCACGTACAGCATGTAAACCCTTTTTATCCAAAACCATATGTGTGCTGGCATCACTGCAAGGGGATTGGGCTTCTCCTCCTGTGTCAGCAGTTCTTCGCCTCGCTAGCCCCAACATGCGTTCACAACAGGGGAGACGTGGGCTCAGGTCCCTCTTCCATCAGGAAGGGTCCAAGCCACGTCTCCCACCACACTCTCTTACCACCCTCCTGGGGCGATGTGGGGAGGTGGCAGGTGCCTCTTTGCTCCCCCTTCCTCCCCATTTGGGGAAAGGTGTTCCACCTCACAGCGGGGAAACACCAGATTCAGTGGGTCAGCAAGAAAGAACAAGCAAGACTGTCTGTGTTAGCGCTTGGGGAAATTCACCTGGGAGCGGGGCGGCCGGAGATCCAGCTCCTGCTCCAAGGACTGTTTATGTGTTTTAAAATTAAACAACCCATAGTGCTGGTAACTGGAATTCAGGTCTCCCCACTCCCAGGGGAGTGCCCTGATCCCAGGGCTGTAGAGTCATGCTCACTCTTGCCCTCTGGAGCTTCAGGTTTTGATTTTATTTACTTCCCCCCCCCCCCCCTCCCCCCCACCTACTGAGTAGTTTCTCTGCAAAGGGTTTGTGTGAGCCCCTCTCCAGCTCTGCTGTCAGGTAGGGGCACTGCCCATGGCAGGCAGGATTTGGAGGATTTCTGCCTCCAACGTCAAAGGGAGCTGGCCTGAGGTTTCCCAGACCTGGGGAACACTCGCTAACCTTTCAGTTGTTAATTGGGAGGGGTGGGCATGAGTTTTGCCTCCTACTTCTGTGTATTATGGGCAGCTGCTTCGTGCCACATGGCGTGTGATGCGGTAGGCGTGCAATGGAAACACCTACGGGCCAGGCTTTGGTGGTGACACAAAGGAGAGATGATGTGTTGGCCAGGCATGGCCTGCATGGACCGAGACGCTTCTGAGCATGTCCTGATGGCATGCTTTTGGGCTGGGGACCTTCACTGTACAAATGGAGGATTTTCATGGACTGCGATGCCCCCAGGGTGACATGGCAGGTAAGCAAGGGTGTGAGAATGAAACCTTGGACGTCAGTGGCTAAAACACTCTGGATTTGGCTGTATAGACCCTTGTGGGAGAGTGTTCTTACTGTTGATTTACCCTGGGCAAAGCTCGTGCAATCTCCGATGGCAGCAAGCCTTCAGCGAGCCCCCTTGGAAAGCAGCGTGGTCTTAAGCCTGGCAGCAAAAGTCACAGCGGAGCCATAAACAGGAAAGCTTTGATATTGCTAGCGTTAGGGATGAAGAGCAAGGAGAAAGGCTCTTGCACAGCTGCCACTGAGCTTGGTGCTCCCACGTTCCCCAGCTTTCCCTCTGGCCTTTTAACGGTCTTTATAGCAGACCCCTAAATCCCACAGGAGCTTTCTCCTGACCCTGCAAGGCGCTGAGCTCCCCTCTGGAGACGCGGAGGGTCCCCAGCTCCGGTTACGCTGTCGGTCTCCCAAGTTCTAGTTCAGTCTCAAGCATGGAGTCTGCGCCTGTGGGCAAATCACTTCCACCTCTCTAAGATCTGGCTGTAAAACAAGGTTAATAACACCAAATTACCTACCTGTGAGAATTAATGAGATCATACTTGCGCAGCCCTTTGAAGGCATGAAGCATTACAGAAGCACTGGGGCATTATTACAGAGTGTGTTTTTAATATACGTCTAGTTTCACTTACAAATTGGACTTTTGCTCCCTTTTGACTGAACGGCACTAATTAGACATGGAGGGTAGGAAATAAATGTTTCCAGTGTTACTCAGGCTGGAAACCAGTTAATTTCAGGGTTCTTTGGTTTAATTGCGTCTGAAAAGACATTGAGAAAATGTGTAATGAGCTGAGAACGCTTTAACTTTGTTTTTATTGTTCCCTAAACTCTTGCTTCTGCTAAGTCACAAAATGCCAGTAAAATAGTGGAGAACTGGACTTGGAGCACTTTTTTTTTTTTTTAGTATGTCAAGGTAAAATAATTCCTACTTATTCAGTTTAATGTAGCACTCCTCCTCCATAAATCTCTGAGCACTTCACAAAAGCGGGCACAGCGTTACCCTCATTTCATAAAGTGGGAAACATAAAGCAGAAGGAGGTTGTGGGATTTGCCCAGGGCCAAGTAAATTAGGCCTTGTCTACGTGAGAAACATGAGCCAATTTAGTAAAACAGGTGGAAAGCACACTGTGGACACTTACCTCATTTTGGAGTGGCTCCTCTTGTTTTCACTCTAGCCAATTTGTATCAATTTAAGCTTGCTTTAGCTTAGTGGGTTGAAAGCAAAGGCTTCCCATAACCTGTTGGACTGGGCTGACTAAGCTGGACTAAACTCACCCCCTAACTTGGGCTGATGTCTGAACACAAGCTCTTAGCGGCAGAGAGGAGACACGGGATGGCTGAAGCCCAGCGCATCCCATATCTCCCACTTACGGGAAATCCTCCTCTTTTCCAGGGTTAGATCAGGCATCCCTGGCAGCGAAGAAGCCACGCTGGGATGTCTCCTGAGCACGTTTGGATCAGTGAGCATCGTTGGTAAATGCAAAGAGTCAGTGAAGGTAGTGTAGGTTTTTTATTAATATAGCAGAAGGACCACTCATATTCCAGTCACATTTCGGATGCCTGAGTTTAGGCAGCTGGTTTTGGGTTTAGCCCTGTTTGGTGATGTTTCCCCCTGAGGTCTCACACATTTGCTGTCACTCTTTGCAGTTCACCTGGGAAAGCTCCGGACCGGTACATTGCTGTGTGCCGTCCAAAGGTCTGTGTGTCTGTATGGGCAATCAAGCAACGCAAAGCTGATCTGTTTCAGCTGTCAATAAAAATAATGAAATTATTAATAGTAAAAAAAAAGGAAACAATGCTGCAAACTTGCAAAACAAAAGTTCCTCCATTGTTCTTTCTCTGCCAAGTGTAGAAGCGTCCACGTGTTTTTTTATTTTCAAGTAAAAAAAAAAAAAAATACTTCACAAATCTGAAATTAAAGACTGGAAAAGTGAGATTTTCTCCTCCACCCTCACTTCTTTTCAGCTCCCTTCTTCTCTGAAGAGTTTTCAGGAGAAATGGTGGTGTCTGATTTTGTCAGGTATGTTGTAACCAAGGACCTGAGCTTCCTCTACCCTGAGAGGAGTCCTACAATCTATACCTTAGCAAGTCATTTCCCCAAAATTTCTGGCTCGTGATCATAACTTGCAGATTTTGAGAGAATATCGTCTCATGCCTTGTTGTGAATCTTCAGTTAAACACTTAATTGCAGAAAATCAGCTGTACAAGTATCTGCTGCATTTGTACGGAGCTTAACGCAGCCGCGTCGTGCTCGGTGACTGTGGGTTGTAGGCGTTACGATAAAGCGTTGCCTGGATTCCGTACATTCATTTGGGGAAAAATAGAAAGAATGCACTGGGGCTGAACTGAGTTCGTTATGATTTTTGGGAGTCTTGTTCGTGCTGGTGGCTAGTTGGAAGGACATGGACAGGCAATTTCTGAACACCTCTGATGGGGACCGACACGGGGGACTGGTATGTCCATGCCTGGGAACTGGATGCACCTGCATCAGGAAAAAGGCATTTCCAGAGAATGTGAGTCAGGTCTTCACCCTCCAAGGACTGCACACAGGGCAATGGATTCCTAGGAAACACCTTTCTGTCTAAGTGCCTTAAGCTAGGTGAATCATGGGGAGGTGTTTGGGAGGTTTTTTGTTTGCTTGCGTTTAGTTTTAGGTCTTTTTGTTTGTTTGTTTCAAATGGGTCAGTACATAAAAGCAAAGGAACACATTGCAAAATCACAAGGAAGACAGACCAAGAAAAGCTGTCCATCCTAAGCACTGAAACCCATTCCCAGGTCCGGATGTGGTGGTGTGGTATTCAGTGGCTTTCTGTTTTCCTGTAACCTTAGAAACAACTATGACTAAAGAGATTGTGGAAAGAAATTTCTTTGCTTTCCAACCCCTTCATCCCTGGGGAATATAATTAGGAAACCCCAAGCTCCACAGTCAGGTGGGCTCTTTGGGGAATGTGCCTGAACAACGTCAGCGTTAGGAGAGCTGTGGTTTGGTTCAGGGAGGCTTTGGGGGACAAATTGTGCCCTAGATGGGTGGTGGACACGGTGCTTGAAACTGGCTGTGGGCAGGGAGCATGAGAGAGCAATGGCCATTCTCTCTTCAGACTCCAGAAAGATTTAGAAACACATTGAATCTGATTGTTGGACCAATTTGCAGCTGACTGGGAGCTGCTCAGAGAATATGATTAGGCTGGCTGTGGCAAGCATAAAAAAGTGAAGATTTTGGGCTAATTTACTGAATTTGGAGACCTTGAAGGTCTGCAGTTTATGGCCAGCTCTCCATAGACTTGCTGTGTGACCAGAGCATGTTTCTTACCTGTAGAATGGGATCATAGAATGGTTTGGGTTGGAAGGGACCTTAAAGATCACACAGTTCCAATTCCCTTGCTGTGGGCAGGGACATTTTCCACTACACCAGGTTACTCCGATCCTCGTCCAACCTGACCTTGAACACTTCCACAACTTCTCTGGGCAACCTGGTCCAGTGTCTCACCACCCACACAGTAAACCATTTCTTCCTTTATGTCCGATCTGAATCTACCCTCTTTCAGTTTAAATCATTACCCCTCATCCTATCACTACACTCCCTGATAGAGCCCCTCCCCATCTTTCCTGTAGGCCCCCTTTTAAGCACTGGAAGGCTGCTATAAGGTGTCCCTGGAGCCACCTCTTCTCCAGACTATATAACCCCAACTGTCTCAGCTTCTCAGAAGGATCAGTCCTCTCAGAAGGATCAATCATCCTTCTCTTGTTATCTGATAGAGATCACAAGCAGCACTTCCATAGATTCCTCCTGCTATGCATGTTTACTCAATACGTGGTTCTACAGAGCTTTGGCCATTACTGAGGAAGTTTTCAGTGAAAAGCTTCTGTTTGTTGAAAACGTAACTCTTCATGAATCTTCCTGTGAAACTTTTATGCAGCTATATCTTAATTCTAGCTTTTGGAAAGGAAGTAACTGATTCCTGAAGATGCATTTTTGAAATCGCACTAAACCTTTCAGTAGTAGTCTGAAGGTAGAAGTGCATGCCGTCAGAGATTTCATTTAGTTCTTTAGGTTGGCTTTTAGCTATGCATTCATTACCCTTGATGGGATGGGGGTACGTCTTTCTTGATCTATCAGTCAGCATTAGAAAGAATTTTTCCACATCCAAGGAAACCAAACAGTGAATAAGATATGGTGAGATACTCACTGACCTCCTGCTTTTTGTTTCCCACACCACGCAGGCGTGCAGCTGGTGCTGGGAGGGGAAGAGCAAAGGGAATTTGCTGAAAAATAGAGGAATTGGTTCAGGTGACGAGTCAGAAAATGTTATCTGAAACTCACAGTGAAGCAGGGGTAGGTGCAGCCCCATTCTGTATAAGGAGGCAGGAGGCTGTGGAAACAAACTGCTGAGACTGAGCCATGTGAAATGGGAGCATGTCCCATGCTGTCTAGGGATGGTGGGGGTAGAGCATCCTCGGGACCCTTTATTTTCCTGCAAACTCTCCTCCATCATATCCTAAATAGGAAGTGCACAGAAGTGGGGCAAAATGCAGGTGTCTTCAGACGACCTGTTTTTCTACTCTTGCCTCTCCTTGTCCTTTGGGTATCTCCCTTTGGACTGTTCCTTTGTGGTGGGGGAATCCCAGCCTTGCTCACCTGTGATGGGCAGAGCTGATGAGTCCTGATCATGATGGTGACACCAATGTGTGTCGAAAGAAGGGCAATGAAATTGGTGAATGATCTGGAGCACAAGTCTTATGACAAGCGGCTGGGGGAGCTGGGGGGGTTCAGCCTGGAGCAGAGGAGGCTGAGGGGAGCCCTCATCACTCCCTACAACTGCCTGAGAGGAGGGGGGAGCCGGGGGGGTCGGGCTCTGCTCCCAGGGAAGGGGCGATGGGACGAGGGGCACCGGCCTCAAGTTGTGCCAGGGCAGGGTGAGGTTGGCCCTGGGGAACAATTCTTCCCCAGGGGCCCGGGGGGGCCCCGCCCGGGGGGTTGAACGCGGGGGGGGCGGGGCCGGGTTTGGGGGTGGGATGGCAGGGGTAGGGGAACGGTTGGGCTGGGGGAGCTTAAAGGGCTTTGCCAACCCAAACGATTCTGTGATTCTGTGATTCTATGGCCCTTCCTAAAGGGACAGGAGACACTAGTGATCTTTGGGGACTGCTACCCTCAGCTCTCTCTTGCTGCATAGATTTCTGACATGCTCATAAACCTCTGCTATTTTATGGCATGATGTTCAGTCTTAGTTCAAATCTATACTAGTTTCTAACTTTAAAAATTCTGCGGAGGTTCAGGAGCGTTTCAAAAGTAGCTTAGCTGTCTGTCCAGGAGGAGTATGGTCATCAAGTGGGAAGGGTAGCTTTGTCAGGCTTCTCCAGTAAAGCTGGCTTGCTTTTGTTCATCAAACAATGCTCTTCATGATGCATTTTATGCTTTGGATTGTTTCATAAATGTGTCTGGCTTTTAAGGCCCCCAGAGTAGATTCTGATGAGAGATTATGGTCTCCTGGGAGCCAAGTGCTTAACTGAGGGAAATTCTGGGAGTCTGGGTGCTTCCAAGTGGTGACATCCATCCTCCCCTTCTCTGTAGGTTTTTGAAAGCAAGGGGTGTGAGTGCTGCCTGAGGCCAGCCCCGAGGTGCCCCGCGGGGAGCGGCGGGAGCCCCCGCAGCACAGCGGTACCATGGACAGCGGTGGGATGGCTTCATCCCCCACCTGGGGGCTGCTTCATCCCCCAACCGGGGGCCACCACTCGTGGGGCCCAGCCCAGCTCCCAGCCCAGGATGGGCAATCCCTCACTCCTCTTCCCGAAGGTGATGGTGTGACCTTGTCCCCCCCCCTTTGCTTCATGCTTTCAGCCTTAGAGAATTTTTCTTTGCAGCAGCAGCTTTTCTTCAGCTGGGCTGGCTGTTGTAAAGTCTTTAAAACAGCAGCTGGGTTCAGAAGTGCAGCGTAGGGTACCTACACACTCATCATTTGCACATGAGGTGTTCTCCATCTGCCTCAGGCAAAAAAGACTCCTCCAAAAGGAGTCTTTCCTCCAAAAGCTGTTCCATGTGGAGCAGTGCCCCTGTACCACTGCAGACAGCTGGAACATGAGGAGGAAAAATCTATAATAACAGGTATTTCCGAGAAAGGGGATTTGACTGGTTTCTGGGCTGGGGATCTACTAGCAATTCTGGCTCTAAAGGGTCTGTTATAGCTCTAAAGGGTCAAGGGCAGGCCACAGAGATTGTTCTGGTAGTAGAGGGAGGTTACCTATCATGGCATCCCCTCTGCTCACGAGGAGGAAGGAGTGCTGAGAGGTGATTAGGAAAATCTTTCAGGTTGCATGTTAAACACCTATAATTTAACGTATAGAAAAAGAACCACCTTTGAGCCTGGGGAGGAGCAGTGTACAGCAAAGTGGCTGTAGATGCTAATCGGGCTTAGTGGAGAACACAAAAGAGCTTAAACTGCAAAAGAAAGCTAATTGCAAAACCTCAGGTGAGAAACCCACCTCCAAGCATTATTCTGCTACACCTCTGATCAGGACATTGGTGCTGAGTTCAGAGAATTGCGGACATCAAAGCAGCAGCTATGCATAACCAAGGAGCACTAATAATTGCTGAGAAACTAGTTTGGCGATCTCATAAGCAGAAGGAGTGGAAAAGGGGTGCCAGGTCCTCGTGTGATGCATGTAGCCAGTGAGGCTGTGGAAATCGCCCAGATTGCTTCTGAACTTGGTGAATATTGTGCTGTAGATTCATGGCTAGTTTTACTTTTTCCCACCACATGGACACTTTGCCATCACCTGATTGCTTCTATGTAGGTGCTTCCTGATGTAGTTAGGTTTAAAGGGTAATTTGTCTCACACTTTCAGCAAACAGAAATAAATGCCTGTGGGGTCTATTGCTTTGCCATGACCAAATTATGTTCCTGACCATACCAGCCTTGTCTGTAACAGTAGTCAGTGTCGAACATTGGCTCTGGGGCCAGGGAAGGCTACCCATGGTGGATGGACAAGATGATCTGCGGGACGGTTGTTCTGCGCTGCCCATCAGCATAGCTGTTCAAGCACTGAAAGGATCATCAAACGTTTGATCTGTATTTCAGAAGTACCTGGAGGTTCCATCAAGGATCATGGCTACATTGTGCTTGGTGCTGTACAGACACACACTCCGGAGGTGTTTGTAATCCACAGAGGGACAAACCAGACAAAGTCTGGATTATGGACTCCCTTTCTCAGGTGCAAAGTGACTCAGGTTTTGCAGTATCCAGTCATTTCAGACTGAGGAATGGAGGAGTCTGTACGTGTTTGTGAAGAATGGGTTCAATATCACAATATGCTGTAATCCAGAGGCAGATCCCTCTGGATTAGGGCAACCAGAGCTATTCAGGTTTCCTGAGCACTGCATTGGTGCTGGGTGGGGAAAGATGGTCCTGGTGGAGGCTTTCTTCTCATGTTTGGCACCTGGATGGCATGAGCATGTATGTATGAGGGAGGACGTTGTGATTCTGGGAAGGTTGAGTTCTTGGGTTCTTCTGCCCTCTGAAGTTGAGGGAACTGGCAGGGATTTGCCCTGGAAGACTGGCTCTGCTGAACAGTCCCACCTGTAAGAAAAAGAGGTGTGGAAGGCTCTGAAAGGGTAAGATCTTGGGCCTCCCGTGGTTGCAGTCTATACCATGTAAGAATCCCCTATTATCTTCTTGTTAATGAGTATTCTAATTTATACCAATCCATTGGCGGGTCTTCTCTAGTATCAGAGCTTTCTTTGGGTACCACCAGTTGGTTCTCTCTGGGTGCTGCTCTGTATCGGGCAACGTTGTATCTACCACCAAAGCTTTCATGGGACCTTGGGGACAGGCTTCCTACATGCCTGGACAAGCATTACAAAAACTGTTTCTCAGTGCAAGTTTCCCACAGCCAAAGAAATTCCTGACAGGGGCCACACCTGCCTCTGAACTTGTTTAACACCAGCCTACTAAATGGGTGAAGCTGATAGGGACTGGAACCCATTGGAAAACACGCAGCCCAGCCCAATCTGAACATCTTTACCTGGGGCAAAACTTTCCTCTGCAGAGAAGGTGACAGATGTCAACTCCAGTATTCTGCTTCTCTTGGCGTGCTCATTTCCACCCTGGGGAAGGGAGCTGGGACCCACAGTAGGTATCAAGTGGAGAATCCCAGTACTGGCAGTGAGAAATGGAACCCTGCATGAAGGCAAATCAAAATCATTCCTCATTAGATACTTGATATGGGCCTGCAGGGAAATCTGGGGTCTGAAGCCCCGCTATGAAACTCTTGGGTGGGTTGCAATGCTTGCGTTTTTCCTGGCAGCAAATACACCCTTTTTGTTTTTCACTTGGAACAAGTTTTTCCAGGTCTGGAAGTGTCCCAAGTGAGAAGAAAAAACTGATATCTCAGCTGCTTAAAGACTCATGGGAACACCTTTGAGAGATTTCAGTGTCATTTATCCTGAGCCTGAAAGCAAAACCTGGTCTGCCCCTTGCTTTTGAACCCAGCCCCTGAAATTTAGGGCAATGGGAATGAAGAGAACGGAGTTGAGTCTTTTTGGTAAAAAATATTTTTGTCTAAAAATGGTTTTACCTGAAACACCACCTTGGATCAAAAATACTTGTGATTATGGGTTCAGAAATTGAATCTGGAGAAAAAATTAAATAAATTATACTTTTCTTGTTGTCTTCTCCAAACTTTTTCCTGCTTATTTTTTCAATGGCATTTTTAGTTTAAACATTATTCTGATACTATGCAAAAGTTAAGTTACACAAAACTGAACGAAGGATTTACTCCAACTTGAGTCTCTGGCTTCTATGAAATTATTTTGGTTTACTGATTTTTCTACCCAAAAATCCAAAACGTTTTGTTGGGGTTTTTTTGATTCTTTTGGCAACAGAGTTGAAGAATTGGTTTCTTAAGCTGCTGGTAAGGACCCAGGCCTGTACTGGTCCGCGTGATTGAGTTTCGCTGTATGTGATTAGATTTGTGTGATCCTTTTGCAGTGAAGCTGAGATCCCCATGATCCTTTGAAGGGGTTAAAATGTAGAAAAACATATGGCAGCCGTAGTGAACTGCCTTTTTTGGCATCCTTTGGTTATTCACCTAAACAGAAGATGGAAAACTTTTATTTTCTTCTCTGCCATGTCTCTTGGGACTTTTCCCTCCTTTTACCTGTTTCAACCCCTCCTTGTACAGCGTGATGTCAGTCAGCATTGTTGGCTGCTGCTTCTTTACTTGTCCGGGACATAGAAAATCCCAGTCTAGCCCAGACTTGCAGTCTATTTTAGTCTATTGTCCAACACCAAGCAGGTGTAAAATCTCTGCAGTCAGCAGAGGCAGGACAGTCGAATGGAGAGGTCCACCAGAGCTGTTAGACACGGGTCCCTCTGCAAACTCTCCATCAGGAATCCTTAAGCTGTTGATTGCCAAGAGCTGGGCAAATGCACCAAGGGAATGCTTGTTCTGTGCTTGCCTTTGCTACGTTATCCTCGTGAATACTCTTTCCTGGATCATGCTTGTCATGGTTTAATCCCAGCCGGCAACTCAGCACCGCACAGCCGCTCGCTCACTCCCCCCACAGTGGGATGGGGGAGAGAATTGGAAGGGTAAAAGTGAGAAACTCATGGGTTGAGATAAAGGCAGTTTAATAGGGAAAGCAAAAGCTGCGCACACAAGCAAAGCAAAGCAAGGAATTCATTCCCTGCTTCCCATGGGCAAGTGGGTGTTGAGCCATCTTCAGGAGATCAGGGCTCCATCATGCATAATGGTGACTTGGGAAGATAAATGCCATCACTCCAAACGTCCCCCCATTCCTTCTTCTTCCCCCAGCTTACTGGGGGCATGACGTCATATGGTGTGGATTAACCCTTTGGTCAGTTGGGGTCAGCTGTCCTGGCTGTGCCCCCTCCCAGCTTCTTGTGCACCTGGCAGAGCTGAGGGCTGAGAAGTCCTTGGCCAGTCTAAGCTCTACTTAGCAACCACCAAAATATCAGTGAGTTATCAACATTCTTCTCATCCAAATCACAGTGCCATACCAGCTACTAGGAAGAAAATCAATGGTATCCCAGCCGAAACCAGGACAATGCTCCATCACAGTAATGGAGCCAGGGAGTGAGGGTAGATCACAGAATCCCAGAATCCCAGACCAGCAAGGGCTGGCAGGGCCCTCCAGAGCTCCCCCAGTGCCACCCCCCTGCCCAAGCAGGCTCACCCAGAGCAGGGGGCACAGGACAGCGGCCAGGCGGGGGTTGAAGATCTCCAGAGAAGGAGACTCCACAGCCCCCCTGGGCAGCCTGGGCCAGGGCTCGGGCACCCTCACAGTCAAGAAGTTCTTCCACATATTCAGCTGAAACCATGGTGGTCCATCGGTCTAAAAGTGCAGCGGTTATCTTCATTCTTAAGTGTGAGAGTTAACTTTGGCTGCATGAAACCCACCACAGCCAGGTGCTGAATTAGTTATCTTTGCATCTCACTGGGGTCCAATCTACAATGGTTTGGAGAGGGGCATCTGCACAATCTTTTCTTAGTTTCAAAGAAGCTTATATTCTAGCATTAGCCATTGAAAAGAGGACCACTGGGGAATGTGTGGGCATGGCAGGGAATGGGACAGTGCTTTACTCCTAGGCTGCATTCAACCAAAACGCAGCCGTGTACATGGGATAGTTCCCAGCAGACACTTGAAATAGGGGTGATTACATCGGTGGTTAAGTTGGGGGTGCAGGTTCCTTGGCTCTCTGCATGCTTTGTCAAGAGCTTCCCTGCATGGTTCTTGAGCTAGAAGTAGGATTTTCCAACTCATCTTTCCTTCAGAAGATGGAGGATGACTTTGATGATGCTATATCTGAGGAACAGGCCCTTTGGCTTGGTTAGATTCTCTTTCCACCTACTTACTGGTGCGCAACTGAAACTATCCCTGAGTTTGGCTGAGGGCCATGTGAAACCATGTGGTTGCAGCCAGTGGAAAACTTCTGAGTGGAATCCCATGGGAACAAAAGGGAGCACCTACTGAGGGGTCCAGATGCCGCTGTGTAGGGCAAGGCATGCAGATATGGAGCGAACTCTGTAATGTGTGAAGTAGGCTTTTGCGTAAGAGCACCTTGATTTTTTCCAGGATGCTGAGTTTTAGGCTGAAGTGTAAACGCAAACAGAAGCGGCTCATGAGTCTCAGAGCTGTAGCCCATGAACCTGCATGTGTGTGCAGGTTTGCATGTCACGTTTGAGGCTTGCTTAGATCCATCTGCCACGCTGAATCACATAAGCAGGTGAGTTACCTGAGCGAGATGGGAATCTTTCCTTTCCCCTTCTTGCAGCTGGATCGTGAGTGTGTCATTGGCAAAGCTCCCCTGCAGGTTAATGACTTAGAAAGCCCTGTGCTTTGCCTGGCTATGATAAATGACTTACTAACACCAAGCACTTCTCTGAGAAAGAGGGGGGAACTGGTGAGGGATGTTTTGCCTGCAGTTGCATCTCAAGCGAGATCTCTCGAAGTCTTGAATTAGTGCTAGGAGGATTTGATACTGGAATAATAGACTCATTTGGGTTGGAAAAGACCTTCAAGATCATCAAGCCCAACTGTTCCCCTAACCCTGCCATCCCACCACTAAACCCTGTCCCTAAGCACCTCATCTGCCTGGCTTTTAAATACCTCCAGGAGGAGGGTTTACTCGAGGGGGCTCATATTTCTACTCCACATGGAGTAAATGTTGTCTCACACTACACTGGCTCTGTGAAAAACTTGAGTCAGGTTCACCAGGGTCTTCTCCACCGTGACTGTCATGGTCCCACCTATGGGAGCACAGGTAATCTGCCCATCAGGAATGTTATTCCATGAAAACACCGGAGTGGGGTTTATGGGGTTTTACCTCCATCCGCACAGTACCCTCTTCTCCTGTGATGGAGACATTGATAGGTCTTGTGGGATAGGTAGGAAAGGATTTGTTGAACTTATTACAGTTCTTGTTCGTGAACGATCACAGTGTAGTTAGAAAGGGTCCCTGTACCACACAGCACAAGTTCTACTTTGTTTGAAAAGACCCCAAACAAACAGCTGATTCAGATTTAATGGTTTTTTTGACAAATCTTCTTTGCTTTTCTATGAGTGTTTTGAATTTAACTTAGCTGTGGGTCTGACTCATATGTGTCTCAGACCTTTGTGTATGAAACTGGGTTAGGCTGTAAGAGAGGTCATGTAGTTTGCCTTCACTCCTCCAGACTTTCAGCGGGGAACAATCTAGATCAGGGTTCAGAAATCAACAACCTGGTCCTGGCACTGGGACCCAGGAACTAACCTGAGGTTACAAAGCAAACAGGAATCCCTGCTGATGCTGGTATGAAGGAGGTGGTGGTGGAGCAGGGAAGAGAGTGAAAAGCTGGAGAGAGAAATGCCTGGTGTTTCTCAGACCAGTATTTGCAGTATTGCCTCCACGTGAGCAACATTTGGCTTCAGTGCTCCTGTCCCCCGCTCCTGTTAGTCTCTCCAATTAGCCCGTGAGCAGCATGAGGGAGAGACAGACTTTTGCTGTCAGAGCAGGGCTTGAAGAGCATGCTTGACATATGGCCTCGGGAGAAACAAAGCGCCGATTAGCTGCTCGTGTGGTGAGCACCATCCATCATGGAGAGGAAACGAGGCAGGGGTTGGGGGGGGAATCCACGCTCCCCTACGTCTGGGAGTGCTATCTGCTGCGCCGCAAAGCACAGCGCTCTGAGCAGAGCTACCAGGGCTTTGGTAATGCCTAGGAAGGCAGAGAAAAACACTCTGTAACTGAGAACAGGCTCCGGAAAATCCCAGGCTGGTTCTGCACTGAGATCGGCATGGCACCGGGGCATGTTAGCCTGTGTCCTGCACTGTGTGTCTGCTGGCTCATCATGCGCAAGACTACTGGAGCGAAGCTCTGCTCCATGTGTTGCACAAACTGGGCTGGAGTGATTGTGTCCTGGCTGGAGGTCAGACACCTGCCTGCAGATGACCTTGCCTTTTGAGGTTCTCTTGCCCAACTCTGCTGGTGCAGGATGCAGCATTAGGGGCAGTGGGGCTTCTAGGTCATCTCCTCCAGCTGCAGGAGGAGGCTGGCCAGGCAGGAATGCAGTTTGGGAGAGTCTTATAGAGCCTGGGAGGCTAGACACCCCCAGCAATTAAAGACCTTGGTGTAGCTGAAAAGGCTTATAGGAACTGCATGGAGGTGACAGTGGTAGCTTAATTTGGATACTGCTGAACCTCTGAGAGCTGGGCCTTGCTGCGTGTGTGTTCTTTTAGCATAACCTGGGCATCGTGTATGAACATGCCTTTGACCTTGGGCCTGCAGACCTCATTGCCTCGAGGAAATGCTGAGTCCGTGAACTCGTCAGATTTTAGGCCGGTGGAGTGAGGATGAGACCCACCCTCAGATGCATTAGATAGAAAGAATTAGAAGACGTGAGAGAAAAATCTGATGCAACAGCTGACCTCAGAGGAAAGAAGGAAAGGGAAGAGGTTCAAAGTGATGTCTTTCCTAGGCCTTTTTTTTCTCATTGTTTTCTTTATTTGATGGTTTCTTGCAAACCTTTCCTACAGCATGCATTGTTACTGGCCACAACCTAAATGGTGATGTTACTGAACATCTAAAGTTTTATCCCTGTGATGCATGAGAGAAATCTCCTGTGCTGAGTTACACAACAGAAGTCTGTGTCTGGCGTATGTCGCACAATGTATGTGCCTTCGGCTTGTGTTTGCGTGGCTTGGAGGAGTCCAGCCAAAAGCAAGCAGCTAGGAAAGTTGTCTTCCAGTGCAGCTCCTTGCAAGAGAGAAGTTTTCTGTGGGACATCCTTTTTCAGCTGCAGTGACACCATGGACTGGCTGCAGGTGGTCCGAGCATCGCCCTGTAGGCCAAGCAGCTGCACAGGTCAGCTAGGACAAAAACCATGAGCGGTTGAGGTTGAAGGGTCAGCCTAAGCCTTCTGTGCTGATATTGCAACTGGAGCTTGTCCTCAAGCCTCCCAATTCCAGGCTTCTCTGAGCAAAAGGGAAGCAAAGAGATTCCTTTGATTTTGTGCAGGTTGAAGCCTCCACCCCCATCACCTTGCAAATACCAAGATCTTTAGAAGATCTTTCAAAGGAGCCCCAGAACAGACGTTAGTGGAGTTGCTGTTGTACTTTGGGGCTAGTGATGACGACACTTGTCTTGCTTAATCTCATGTAACTATTCAGCTGATTGACTTCAGAGGCAGCTTCTACCTTCACTTCACGGAACTGAATAATAATAATAATAAAAAAAAATATCCAGGCCTGATTCCATTTGTGGCTCAGCAGAGAGAAGTTCAGCATGCCAACAATATTCTCCCTATTGCTATGATTTTTTTTCTTCTTGCATTTGTGTTGAAAAATACAGCAGACAGGTAGGTTTTATGGGTGTCTTTCAGCAAAGGAAAATAATTAAGACATCTGGATGGCTACACCCTGCCATAAATCTTTTATGCATTGGTAGAGAAAGACCAAACAACATCAGATCTGCGAGTCACAGTAAATGATATAGGTGTAACCAGCTTCCTGTAAGCAAGTGCAAGCAAATTTTGAGGTTTGCTAAAGGTCAGAGAGGAGACAGCAGGGCAGAGTTCCTTGCTTGTGCAAAATGCCACTCTGTCAGGACACTCCGCAGTTTTTATGCCTGGGAAGAATACGCCTCCCTGTCATAAAGCTCTTCCTTTCCCTGAAAGCATCTTTAAAATATTTGGTTTTGTTATTGATGGTGCACAGCTGGAGACAGGTAGCCCCCACATCTCTGCCCTGCCACCACAGAGGTACCCATGCAGGGAGCAAGAGACCGAGATGTACTTGGTTTTCCAGCAGTGCAAATAGCCTCTCCTAAAGGGGACGGGAAGGCCAGATCCTCAGCCAGAATAAACTAGCAGCTGTGCTGATTTATAGCAGCAGAGGAAATGGACCAAAGGGATCCCAATTTCATTTGTTGCTGGAGGAGAAGGGTGGAGGGGGTCACCTTGGGCTCTCTGCAGGCTGGTGCTTATGATATGGGGGGCGCGACCTCCTGGAGCTGATGGTGCCAGCAAGTCTGCCTGTAGATAGCGGAGCGATGCGCCAGCGCTTGCTGCCGTATTTTGCTCTGCATTGCACCGGCCGCCGAAGTTACTGATCTGAAGCCTGACCCTCTGCTCCACAGCGCCCACCTGAGAGCTCTCTGGGGCTGGAGGTAGCCGTGACAGTGAGGGGGTGCGAGGAGCAGGGGTGTAGGGGCAGAGGGGGTGTACAGTGGCAGGGGTCCCCTTGCTGAGGCAGGAGATCCCCAGGCTGCTGCTGGGGACATCAGGGAGGAGGGGAGGGGAGCTACAGCCCCCTTAGCCCACCTCCCCGGGAAATTTGCCCCTGCCACTTGCACCGAGGCAGATAGGAAAGGTGAATCCAAGCTGTCAGTCCCTGAATCCACCTTTCTGTATGCTTTATTTACCCTCTTTGGTGTCATTTGGCCAAGGTGGGCCCAGTTTCATTGAGAAGCAGCAGCAGGAGGCGTAAGGCACCAGCTGCAGGTGGCATCTGAGATAAACAAAGCAATTAAACTTTTACTTTTTCCTTCCCTAAACAGGAACAGCAGTTGAGAACAGGCAGGAATGTGGCTCCCTATTCCTGTTCCTTAATGAGCTCGGGGGTGGAGGTTTGACAGACTGGCTGGCAGTCATGTCATTGTAATGACAGTGCTTTGCACTTAACACCTTTTACCTGGGGGATCTCAAAGCACTGTATAAACATCCACTCAGCTCCTGGCACTGCCGAGCTGTATTGTTCTTTTGATCTAGCAGAGGAGAGGGCGGGGGAATTGGAAGCAGGAAGATAAAAAACAGAGATAAAAGAAATAAAATAATAAAATGATGCCGTGCCGTGCCTGTGGTTGTGCTACAAACACAGCAGGGCAGCGGAGAGCAAACCTGCAGTACTCAGTGCCAGCCCTGTGCCAGCGCCTTGAGTCTGTGGCCTTCCAGCAATGACCTCTCCATCCCGTCCTTGATCTTGACCTCTGAAAGCACCTTGGGATGGTTGCATGGCTCTGGTGATGACTTTGAGCTGGGCTGTGACCTTGCTCCTGGCCCTTTACAGCTGCCCTAAGGCGCTGTCCCCCAGGACAAGGGGTAATGTGACAGGACAAGGGGTGATGGTTTTAAACTAAACCAGGGTAGATTTAGACTGGATATAAGGAGGAATTCTTTACAATGATGGTGGTAAAACACTGGAACAGGTTGCCCAGAGAGGTAGTGGAGGCCCCATCCCTGGGAACATTCCAGGCCAGGTTAGACGGGGCTGTGAGCAACCTGATCTAGTTAGCGGTGTCCCTGCTTCCTGCAGGGGGGTTGGACTAGATGACCTCTAGGGGTCCCTTCCAACCCAAAACATTCTATGATTCTATGATTCTGAGTCCCTAGAGCTGAGGTTTGGTTGTGCTCCCAGCGGGCTGTTGCGCCTCCCGCAGTGCTCAAGAGACATATATCAACGGAGAGGCACCATGGTGCCAACCTTTTGGCCTCTCATTTGCACCGAGGGTGTGAAGGCAGCAGAGCAGGTTTGGCCAGGGCAGAACCAGGAGCAGGAGAGCATGCAAATGGCAGTGGCAGAACAAAGTCCTTCTGGTGCCTGGTACTTGTCGCTCCGTCATAAAAGTGATGGCTTGGCTGCCTGGCATGGTGTGGACGTGGTGAAATCTGGGCATTGCCAGAGGTCTTGTGGGGATGTTGTAACTTGGACGGGGTGAACCCAAGTTCCTTTACTTTAAGTTTCCATTACATTAAGACTTCAGCTTCAGTTTTGGCTCCTTTAAGCCCACCAAGACAGATTTCCCACTGACTATGCCTGAACGTACAGACACCTGCATCATGACCCCAAGGGATTCAAACTGGAGATGTGCAAGGCTGGCTGGGCCCATAGACCTCCCAGACTGAATAGTTGTCCTCAGAGATGCCTGGTGGAAGGAAATTGGCCTCTTCCATGCTACCAGTACCGTGCAGATATGCAGACGTACCAACAGCTGGAGTCCCGACATCTTTGCTAGGAGCCGATAATCCCACTTAGTTCTTGGCTAAGGTGCTGCAGGTAGCTCAGTCTATGACAGCAGCCAGGAGTGCGGGATGCTACTTTGCAGATGCATCAGGTGGAGTTTGAAGACCACCGGGAAATTGAGAATTTTCACCTGGGAACTCCTTGACAGCCATTCTCACAGTATTTCCTCAAGCTATTCAAGGGCTTTTTTTGAGCAATGCCATGGATGCTATACTAGTGGTACATTCTACTTCTCGCTTTCAAGTTGCTAAGGGCCAAATCAGATGTGGTGGAAATGATGCTGCTGTTTTTCATTTCTTTGCAGTGAGGACTTAGAGCTACCAAGGGACTGGGTGAAGCCCTTTAAAAAAAACTAAGTTACCCAACTTTCTCACAGACCAAACCGGCTCTGCCTTGTTTTGCAGAAGCAGCAGTAAAAAATTCCTTTTTGTCAGGTTTCAACACATTTCTTATCATTCTTGGGAAGCTCATTAACCACTTTTTTAATGAAAGATTATATTGGTTGAATCTCTGACTAATTTTTTTGGTTGCTGTATCTGGGTAATAAATAGTCTGTGTGCTTATCTCGGTGACAGATGGCTTCTGTGTTGTAATAGATTGTATCTCTATTTTATGCTAGAGCTCTCCTGTCCCTGGAGGCATTCTTTAGAAAAAGAAAAAAAGAAAAAAAAAGGAAAGGTGTTTATCTCAATGAGTTTGTAATCCCTGCCTTAAAAAAACAAAAACCCAAAGCTAACCCAAATCTGAATAGTAATTTATGACTCCAGGTTCATCCCACCTTGTGATAGAGCCAAGATTGTGAGACGAGGAATGACGGTGTTGGGTGCTGCTCCATTCACAAGAACACGTACTGTGCTTCTCCTCTTGTTTCCCTGGATGCTGCGAGTTATTAAAAGCTGTGTCCTTTGCTGGGGGGGAGTCTGCTACTATGTTTGCTGCTTTAACACTAGAAGTTTGTTGCTGGTTTGTATTTCTGAGAGGAGGTGCATGGGTTAAGTTGGCCTTGTCTACAGGAGAGCAGCTCGTGCTGTGTGACCTTGACCTGTGTTTCCATGCTGCTGCCTATAGGAAGCCCATGGCTGAAGCTGATGGTGTTCATGTTTTACCAGAGTAACCCGGCTGCTTTGGGCTCTGTCCTGTCTGCCCTTGGGGTAAGGAAACTGTGACTTTTCTAGGAAGGGTCATGGGTGACACCATGCAGGTATGACATTGTAGTCATCAGTCAGACTACTCCAAGGCTGTCTTGCTCTCCATAGGCATGGAGATATAGAGGAGCCCACACTGCAGAGTGGCTGCAGGCTTAAGGATTTGCCTGATCTAATATGCTATGACATTCACCTTGAGCATCTCTGGACATGTGTCTGTGCAGGCTGTACTTGACTACACTTTATTGACATGGGAAGGGTGTGTAGGTGCCTCACACATGTGGTAGAGGGCATGGGACTGGCCACCAGCACAGCTGTTGAGCTCTTCTGGGATGAAGCAGTGATAAAGAAGTGCATTTCAAAATTAAAAGGTTGGGTCAAAAGCTGCCTGGTTGGGTTTTTGTTTTGTTTCGATTTGGGTTTTGATTTTCTTTTGTTTTCGGGTCAATTTTGAACCTTGGCTATCCATTTAATTTATTTGATGTTATTTACTTGGGTTTTGATGCCATCAGGTCATATCTAGACTACACTTGAAAGAAGCTCAAGATGCTATTGTGTTGAAAAAGGCTAAGTAAAATGGTGCTGTCTTGCACCTGCGGTAGACTAACAGCGGAGCTCAGCTCAGGTGCACAGGCTTAGTGGACGCTTATGAATCTGCCATCTATCCACCTGGCTCAGGCTTTAAGGCCACCTTCTCCATGCAGTACATCTCTAGAATCTCTTGCCAGAGTGACAGAGAAGGAGACTTCAGCCCAGCATTTTGGCTAGCATCAGTGTCAAACTCAAAAACCTCTTAAAAGTGCTCTGAAATATGCTGTTTGCATTTGAACTCTGAGATTTCCGCACTATGGCAAACTGAGGTTTGAATTTCACACTTTTTGGGGGAGGAGTTGGAATTTACAGTTGGATTTTGACTCCAGCAAATTTGCAAGTGGGATTTGGCAGCCAGAAAATACTTATGTCTGAGATTCCGATTTTAGGGGATTTGCATGCAATAAAAACGGACTTCTGTGAGAAGACAGGGCCCTGACAAAGCTTGTGCTGTCCTTGGGAGAAGTGAGCAGCATAAAGCCCAGCAGGTTCAGCAGCTTTAGGGGCCACACAAACCATTTCTTCCCCCACACAAGCACTCTGCAAAGAACGTTATGGCTGATACAACCTTTTTGTTTGCTTCTCTTTATGTCAACATTTAAGAAAGTGTTCTAAGAGCTTTGAGGACTTCTCCTCTGAAAATTTTAGGCTTAATTTTGAAGTGACTTTTGGAAGTGGCCATTTCAGGTCTTGCTGTGTCACAGAATGACTTTGGGCTACCTTGCCTGTGGACCAAGAAACCCATGGGTAAACACAGTGCTGGAGCAACTCAGGCACTCCCGAACACCTCACTCCCTCACCCACTTATAGAACCATAGAGTCATAGAATGGTTTAGGTTGGAAAAGCCCTTTAAGATCATCAAGCCCGATCGTTCCCCTACCCCTGCCATCCCACCACTAAACCCTGGCCCTAAGCACCTCGGCTGCCCGGCTTTTAAATCCCCCCAGGGGTGGGGACTCGACCCCTTCCCTGGGGAGCCCCTTCCAGTGCCTGACAGCCCTTTCAGGGCAGATTTTTTTCCTAATGTCCTACCTAAACCTGCCCGGGTGCAACTTGAGGCCGTTTCCCCTCTTCCTATTGATGAGTCTGTCCTGGGACCTGTTTTAATTCCCCGCTCCATGCTTTGGGAGTCAGGCTGCTTCCAGTGCAAGCAGTATGTGACTAGTACACACTGATCCTTTACATTTTGGCCCTTCTCCAGTATATATTAATTCTCCCACAGGTATCACTCAGGAATGTGCTCAGATCCGGGCGGTTCATGCACACTGTGCTCCGCTCTTGGGAACAGCTGTAAACTGGGGGAGCCTTTCCACTGTCTTCTGTCCTTTCTGTCTTTTTTCAGATCCTTTTTCTGAGATTTGCCCTGTTAAAGTGAGCTCTTCCTGCAATCTTTGATGTCCACTCAGCACAAGTTCAGGCGGCTTTGGCAAATGCCTCTTGTATTTTTCAGGCCAGCGTGTTTGCATTAATCAGTTCCCCAATCTATTCAGTACAGGGCTTAACACCAGATAAAACAGCCCACTCCCTTCTCACTCTGGCAGAGCAGAGCACAGTGGTTACAGGATTTCCAGAGACCTGATTTTGATTTTGGAGCAGGAGTGGAGGCTGTGGCTGATGTTCTATCAAGAAGTGGTATCAAGGGTTAAGTGAGGAAAGCGTCTGGGGCCCCCAGCTTCATCTGCAAAGCCTGCTGCCACCATGCCTCCAGAGCAGCTCATCATTTTGGTAGTCTTGCTGGCAAACTGGGCCATGATGGAGAGGAGGAGGTGGGCAAAGGAGGAGACTGGGGAAGGAAGAAGAAGGTGGAGAGATGAGAGTCACTCCTAGATACTCAACTGGTTGTTTGCTCAGACCAACTTTACACCTGAAGAGAGGCTGTGATGGCCGAACTGACATCCTGTTGTCACCAAGGACAACCAGTGGTCTGTACACCCCCCATATAGATATGGGGTTGGCTATGCAGGTGTCCGCAGCCAGGAGAGATCCTCTGGGACCTTCTGGACTGGGCCCAACAGCCGTCCTGCTGCTGCCACAGGAGTGGGACCCTCATCTTGGCAAATATTTAAGAAACACTTTCTTGCCTCGTAGGAAAATATCTCATAGTCTGTGCTTTGCTATTTCACTTATGCTTGTGTCTTTCAGGTTCCCACTCCTGACATCTCTGACTTTCTATCCCCAGAGAGAGTCTGTGTCAAGTCACAACTTGCTTTGGTCTCAGAGACTTTGGCCATTGCATTCTCCCATGCTCAGTAATAAATGAGTGCTGAGTTGAAATGCTGGCCTGGGTTGGAGGGGACCTGCCTCTCCTGCAGGGAACACTTGTGAAGGCAGGTCCTTCACCCTCCCCGTGGACCAGACTTTGGCATAAAGCCACATCACCCACTCACAAGTGGTGCCAGTATCTGTCTTGTGCCTGTGACTGGTATAGTCATGGCAAAAAGGGCTGAGGGGACCATCTGAGATTATGCTGGCTCTTCTGCTGCCCCAAGGCAGGATCAGCTCTACCTAATCCACCTCTGACAGATGTCTGTCTAATCTTTCTCAGAAAAAAGAAAGACAAGAACCCTCCAGTCTTGGCGATTCCAGAACCTCCCTAGAAAATTCACTTCTCCCTGCTGGAAAATTTCTCTCTGTGCTTAATCTAAATCCCTTTTGCCTAGTGCAATTTGATCCATGTCTTCTTGTTCCGTCCTAAGTAGATGTGAGGAGCATCTTGCAGCTGCCTCAGTGGCAATCCCGTGCTAGTTTGAGCTATGCACAAGCTGTGAGGACATGTAGCTAAACCCGGCGATAAGCTTCAATGCACGTCCCATTCAGTTTTTGCTGGCAGTCTGAACATTCAGCCTGGGATGACTGCTCCAGAATCACTTTTCCCTCTTCTCCCCTATTTGAGAAGTGTAGCAAACGAATGGAGGGAGCCCATCTGTTGCCTGTCCTGCTGGTGGTGTTCTCGCTCCTCCCTGGGGCTGCTCACCACTCTTTGGGTGACAGATCCAGTCATTTGAGATCCCACTTCTGCTTGGAGGTGGCAGTGAAGCATAGTCAGCAGGTAGACCTCTGCTTTGTATTGTGGGACGAGAGGCAGAAAGAGAGGATACAAACCCATTGCCTTCACTAATGCTCAGCTTTGGAGATGCCAGAAGACGTGTGCCTCCCCCTCCTGCCTTCCCCTTCTCCGCCCAGCCCATCTGGTCCCCTCTACCTCCTCCTTTCACACTGGCAGCGTGAGGCAGGAGTTTCACCCCATCACGGCCCCATGCTGCTGCTGAGTTTTTGGAAACTCTCCCACTCACCCAGAGCCTTGGAAGCAGCTGGGCTTTGGCTTAATCAAGTCAATACAACTTGCCGGGATAATTAGGACATTCCAATTTCCAGTTGCATCTGCTCTCCCTGCCCACCCCCCACCAACCTCCCTTAGATTAACTCTGTTCCTCTCATAGTTCACCATGCCTGGGAGATTTATTCATGCAAAGCCTCTTGGCTCAATCTTTACTCAGGCAAACTCTGGTTGACTTCAAGGGCACGGGTTGATTTTAGCATTGGCTTTGCCAGCGTGAGATCACAGCCTGGTGCCTTGTTCTGCTGATGGGTCCTGGTGACTTTCTCAGCTAATCCTGCTTTGTTTCTGATCCTCTCCTGCCTTCACCATGTCTTTGTTTTCTGGGCATGTCGGGGATCACTGGTCTCCTGCACTGCCCTTGAGCTCCTCGTGATCCCAACAGGGCCAGACAGGGACAGAAGCATGTCCTGGTGCAGCTGGAGGTGGGGAGGCAGCCTTGGGCGCAGGGGATGGATCTTGCTTGACCCCCCTTTCAGCAGGGGAAATCTCCACCTCCTCTCCTGGCCTGAGTGGGTCTGGCTGGTGGGGAGGCTCTTGTCAGGGGACAGAAGCTCTCCTTTCCTCTGTTGTGAAAGCATCTCAGCCAGCAAACCCCCTTGATATAGAGGCTATGAAAATGTCCATCCCCACCCCATGGAGAGTGGGGCAGGCTGCCGAAGGGTGCTGTGGGTTCACCACAAGATTAGGTTTCTTGCCTCTGGCAGAGGGCAGAGCAAGGAGACCCTGTGCAACCAGCTCGCTTTCTGCGCTGTCCTTTCAAGTTCACCGGCACATCCCATACATACTCACCCATTGCCTTTCTCAGGCTTTCTTCTCAGCCACCAAAGAAGGCAGACACTGTGCCAGCACTTTCACCCAGTGGCGACCAGTGGAGCCTGTGGAGGAGCTAGTCCTCTGATTGTACCAGGCAGGGACCTGGTGGTCGTGGGAGCCTTGCTTAAAGTGCTTTTCTGACCTTCCTCAGGTTTACCTCAAGTCCGTGTTGCCTTTGCTATAACAGGCTAGTTTTTCTTCAGGTGTTACCCCCAGACTTCTTATCTTTACGTTTTTCTCAGAAAAATCCCCCTGGAGAGCTGAGTGTGCTTGAGAGCAACAGGGTTATCACATGGTGTCTGGATAATGAGTTGTGGTACAGGCTGTCCCTGAAGCCAGGAGTCAGCCAGATTTAAAAGGAAAAAAAAAAAAAAAGAGAGAAAGATAAAGGGAGCAAGAAAGAAAAAAGTGAGAGAGAAGGAAAGAAGGGAAGGAAGGAAGGAAGGAAGGAAAAAGGAAGGAAGGAAGGAAGAAAAGGAAGGAAGGAAAGAAGGAAAGGCAGAAGGAAGGGCGGGCTGCATGTCTAATATAAATAACGACACTGCCTGGTTTTGCAGTCCCGCAGGAAAGTCTTAAATTAACAAATGTGAAGGTTGAATCCTTCTGCAAATGGGTGCATCACCACTGCTCTCCCTGGCAACTGCAATGCTTTATGGTAGGCTTGGAACTAATCCATATTTTTGTAGTGAATGTAGCACTTTTTTGCTTCAGGGAAGACCTCAACTTCCGAATCATAGAATCACCTCGGTTGGAAAAGACCTTTAAGATCATCGAGTCCAACCATTAACCTAGCACTGCCATCCCACCACTAAACCATGTCCCTAAGCACCTGATGGCATTCAGGAAGCCTCTCACTTGGGGACTATTCCTCTCCTTGGAACATGTGATGCCTTCTCTCTTCTCTGATTTTACAGCCATTGCCCTGTGCTTGACAGACCATGGATGCTCATGCACATACAGTGTTGAATGCCAGACCTGTTTTTTTCTCTGAATTTGAGGAAATTTAATCTGGGGTGACTTTTACTTTCCTCCTAGACTACAGGCCAGAACCAGGAACAATAAGTAGGAGTTTAATACTAAATTGCTTGGTGTATCTGATGTACATTAAGAGTGCCTAAACCAGGAGTAGCTTAGATTTATTCCAGCGTAAGTAGAACAGAATTTTGCCTATTTATCCTTTCATGTCTGCCCAGTCCTCCACTGAGAGGTATGAGAAGAAACAGAGGTGCTATTTCACCTCCAGTGTCAGTACCGTCTCTGGCAGAGGAAAAGTTGAAAAGACGCGCCTTCTGGAGAAATCACTGTAGTCAACTTTGTTTTTCCTCTCGCTCCTTCCTCTCCCAGATGTGGAGGGTAAGGATCCAAAAGTCTGCAAGCAAGGAAAGATCCGTATCTTTTGAGGAAAAACCCACCAGATAGCTCTAAGGAGACTTGTCAAAAGCAGCCCATCTTCTGGTTGGCTGTGAAGAGTGACTCCCTGCGACTGTGTGCTTTGAGGTCGATCACAAACTCTCCTGACATCATATGGAAGAATGAGACCAGCATCAGGGGAAATCTGTCTCATCCAGTTAGGTCCAGTGATGTAGACACATGGAAAATCTTCCAGACTAAGTTTAGTTTGCACTGCCTGGCTTGGAAGGTGCAAGAAGCATCCAGATTATGAAATAAGAAGTCCTAAGTTCCTAGTCCACATCATTACAGCCTGCCCTGAAGCATGAGGGTTTATGACTCTAATTCAGGAAAGTACTGAGCCTGTGCTTATTTTTAAACCTTCCTTTATTTCCTATTCACACATCTGGAAGAGCAAATTTGATGCATTGAATAATTAACTGAGGACTCGCTGTACAAAGTTGGCAAGAAACTTCTGGGCTAAAAATAAGCCACTGAGAATTGGGAATAAATGGGTGAAAATTATAGTGTGTTCCCTGACAGTTCATAAAGAGAGGAGGAAAGAAAAGAGAATCTGACAAATAGTTCACACTGAATAATTCAACCAGCATTGTTTGCTCTGTGCACAAGGGACTGGACTCACAAGGGTCTGAAATGTTTAACTTGCTACTGAATGGGGATGGCTAAATGTAAAACATAGAGTGTGGGGAAATACCGGCATAGGCTTTGGTAGATGGGTGGTTTAGATGATTTAAGATGCCTCTCTAGCATTAAATTACACATTTATATCATAAAAAATACATATTTTTATCATTAAACTGTAGGCAGGATGGAAGCTGTAGCCTTTGCCAGTGTGAATTGGCTCTGGTGAAGTTTGGTGAAGGATATATCGACCTGGTTCTGCTAAAATCTAGGATTTATGCCCTGACTGAGGGCAAACTGTTCAGCTCCACTGGGAGCCAGCGGATCCACTGCCGGCAGGAGCTGCTATGGCCTCAGTAAGTCAGGGGGCTGTGTGGGCAGGCGGCATCAACCAGCACGTGCTTCTGAAGCCAGGGATGTTTGCTGCACGCGAGTTCATTTTATCAATGGAGAATCTGCCTTTTTGTCTTTTTTTTTTTTTTTTTTTTTGGTAGCTCTGGAAATGCACCTTCCTGATAATGAGGAAACAATTTCAAATTTATTTTCAGAGCCATGGCTGTCTGGGGAGCTATTAGCTGCGGGATGGAAGAAAGCAGCTGTTGAGCTCTGCACATCAACACTACACAACAGGTTAGGGCAGGAAGTGAAGAGGAATCCAATTGAAACCTTAGGGGGAATTTAGGGAGACAGAACATAATTAACTCAAATTAGATTTTGGCCAGGATACCAGGGCTCTGCTGTTGTGAAATGCACATCTGGGATCTTGGACAGTCATGAGGCAGCTCATCAGCTGGTGTAAATGAGCCTGGCTCTATTTTCCTCAGTGGGTGAAAATTGGTCTCCTTGGAAGGAGTACAATGGAGGGAGTTTGGCTTGCGCCACGCTAGAAAACCTGGCCCACAAGGTCAGGAAAGCAGCTTCCCACTGCTTATCTGTCTAGTTCCTCTCCGGCGCCGGTCCTTTTAAAATAGTAATACAAATACATATATGTGTATATATATATAAGGCAAATAATGAATTCAGGGGAAAAAAGTATCCCTGTAAATAACATGTAATACAAAAATCCCGACAGTCCAGGTTTCCGCAGTATCTTTCCTGAGCAGGGACAATTTCTTCCTTCAAGTTTGGGCTGTGGCTGTTGTCAATGGGTCAGAAGTAGTGGGGGAGGGTGGGGCCACATGCAGGTCATTTAGTTTTGAAGGTCTCGGTGTCCTGTTGCACTGTGACCTACCACACCAGGGAGACCTCATTCCTATGGGAATGTTCTGAACCATGGCACGTTCTCATGTGAAGACCGCTCCCAGAAATAAAAACCATGTGGGTTCATGGGGTTGTTGCATTTCCATGTCTTCCTGTCCCTCTGACCCGGTGGGTTGTCCCTTGCTTGGGCGTATGGTCCAGTGTGGGTCAGGGTCTTGCTGAGAAGGGCTTAACAGCACCAAGAAGTCACCAGACCATAGAAACCAGGAGTGGGAGAAAAGTCCAGAGGTCATGCAGTCCACCTCCTTGCCCCAGGGCAGGATGAGCTTTACCTACGTCATTCCTGGCAGATATTGTCTAAATTGTTCCTGAAAACCTCCAAGTGATGGCTATTTTACCCCCTTCCTGACAATCTATTCCGGTACTTCTCTTTCCTTATCTGTGTTTTCCCTAGTGTCTCACATCAATCTCTCTTGCTGAAATTTAAATTCAGGACTCCTTGGGCCTTCCTCACATGAGCAGATTCTCATCTCTTGACCATTGCCTTTCCTAGACAAACCATCCCTGTTTCCTTCACTCTTCCCATGCTGTCCACATCTGCTGGGCTAATGCTCTTCCCTTCAACCCTAATCAGGATTTTCTTCAACTGTTCCTCATCCTCCTGGAAATCTCCCAATGTGCTTTGAGGTTCTATCAGGGTGGACTTCAGGGAAAGGTTGCTTCACTTGCAGGCTGTGGTCCTGCATGCACCTCTCCACGGCATGTTGGCATGCCATTGCCATGCGTGTGGGCATCACTGTCCCCTGCTCGACTCATCCCTCTCCTGTTCAGCATCTGCCTCCCCCCCGTTTTGCCTCCTCTTCTCGCACTGTCCATCCGGCCTGCCTGAGGGCAGAGTCCTACGAGCACCCTCACTCCCTATTTCCTTCAGACCCGCTGTTCCAGTTCATCTTGGGGAGGGCTATCATTGAGCTTCTTTTAGGGGTGAGCCACAAGAGTAATTTTCTGAGGCTAAAGGAGCCCCACAAGGCCGAGATAAATATCAGTGTAACTCATCGAGGGTGTGGGTGGGAGGAGGTCCAGAGCTCCTGCCTTAATCTCTGCTTGCTGGCCCCTGTGAGTCAGATACTGCCTCTGCTTAGAGGTCAAATTAGGCATCAATTTAAATCTTGGCTGGACTGAGGACTCACAAGGGTATCAAGAGCCAGGTGAACAGTGGGTTTAGGTATTGGACATTTGTTGGAAACACCTAATGCGTGTGTGGATCAGGACCTCCAATGCTTTCTCCAGTAAAACATTGCCAAGAGGAGGTAAAAAAGCAGGAGGCACCAGGGACTTGACTGCAAAACCCGTTCCAGAAACATCACCGTCCCAGTCCTGCTGTTGCTCATAGACAGAGCTGGAGGTGGAAGTTTTGCCTCCTGTACCAAAGTCCCTCTTACCTCACGCAGAGCTGTCAAGGGATGTTGAGACCCATGTGGCTAAGAAAAACCCAGTAAAGAAGTATCACCTCATCTAAACTGTTCATTTTAATTGCACTGACTTCAAGCTATGTCCTGCGTGACAGTCTCACAACCTTTATCCACCCATTTTCCCCGTGGATTGCTTCTCCTGAAGCAGTGACACTGGCCCTACTTGGGTGATACTGAAGCAAGCATCATCCCTGGTTGAGATGGGAAAACCAAGCGTGTGGCCACTTCTCCAATCATTCAAAGTCCCCGTGGTGATTTTGCAAGAGTGGGTGTGTTATCCCTGGCTCAGTTCCAGCTTTGCTCGTCGTATTGCAGCCTAGAAAAAAAGAAACCCCATATCACAACAACAAAACCCAAAACACTCTGGCTGCAATTTTGGTTGCGTACCATCGCCTTTCAGACCTATGGCACGGGGATGAGCTTTAGGAGTGGACAGACAAGGTGATTATCCCAGGGCTAACGATGTAAGCTGGTGTGGGCAAATATCACAGCATGATACAACATTTTCTGGGATCTCTGCTGCTGCGTGCGATAGGAGCACTGATAAGCCCGGTGCTATGCGGAGATACTGGTTCTGCACGTGCGTGTGTACTTGCATATATACACAATTGTTTGTAATATGCTTTATGATCAAAGGTGCTACATAAATGTGAGTTATTAATAATCATAATTATTGGATGTTGAAAATTGTTTCTGGGTATTTTGCCATTAAAAAATAAAAGAAGAGGGTTTAAGCACTTTCAACTTTTGCCCGGGAATATTATGTTCATTTATAAAACAATATTAATGAGTTGCCTAAAGGAGCCTGTAATTTGGGTTGTTGCTGTGGATATTATCTCACCATTAAACAGTTCAAAAACTCAAAGGGGAGCATTTTCAGAAGCAGAAGCGTAATAACAGTTTATAATACCTGACATTCACATTGCACTTTTCATTCCAATAGATCATAAATCATTTTGCAGGCCATAAATAGAGGGGGGGCCCGCTCACCTCCCATTGAAACGCGGTCATTTGTGGGGTGGAACACAGCAGCCCTTCTGTGCCAGCAGTGTTAAGCAACAGCTTGTTTAGGAGGTGAAGTCATACGATCACAGGCGTTAGGGCTGGGAAAAAACTCATTAAGTAATTTACTCCATCCCTCTACCCCTACGTGCTTGTTCCTCTGTCCTGTACTTTGTCCAGACTAGTTTTAAACATCCCAGGGGAGGTAAGGAACATCTCCAAACGAAACTGCAAAAGCAAGCGGGAGTAGACAGAGGAGCTGAAGCCCAGCCAGGGCAGCACAGTAATGTTCCTCTTGCAAAAAATGCCACGGCATCTCGGGCGCCTGTTGTGCAGATTTTTTTAAAAGCGCAGCACAGCGCTGGGCCACCGATGCATGCAGGCTTGGAAGGAGCAGCTCTGCCTCCGCCAGCGTGAGCCTCAGCTTCTGCCCCTTGCTCTTGCTAAAATTCCCCTCTTCAGACCCCGACCTGGCGTGGCGGCGTGGGGCTGCAAATACTGCCGGCTGCAGAGAGACCACGCAGGTCTGAGGGTGCGTGTGCAGCTCGGCAATTCCGTTCCCGCAGGGGCGAAAGCGAGTTTGGAATTAGCATCGCTCCGGCAGAGGTCATTTTGGGTCAGGAAAGAAGGGCTAGCATTTGAGATCTGCGGTGGGAAGAAAAAGGCTCCCCACACAGGAAGCGGTGGATGCGCTGTTGTTTGAATCATTTAAACCAGGGCTGGAAAAGGAGATTCAAGAATAGAAAACCGTCCTGCATGGCTTTGGGCAGGAGGCGGACGAGCCGTCCTGGCACTATGCACCCGTTAAACCCGGGGTGCGTTGTGCAAGGGGCCCCGGTTGTGGAGAGCACTGGCTGGTGCTGGGGGAAGGAAAAGGGCTTTTTTCCCAAGCCTCAGTGCTTATGCAGGGTTACTCACCCTCTCAGGCCTCTGGGATAACTTGCAGGGTCAAATGCATCCAGCTGACGGACACAAGGTGCTGCTGTTCACTCAGCCCCTCTCCCTAGCCCCGAATTCACCCGAGCAAAACCCCAGCCAGGCTCTTTGCTGGACAAATCCTCAAGTTCTCCCTACGCCTTCCCTTGGCTAAACTCTCCCTGGCTTCGGCCGCTGTTTACTCATTTCTTACTCAAGGAAACTCCAACTGATTTTTTGACCCGGGTAAGGCTGGATGGAGGATGAGTAAGTTCCTTAGGCTCCATCTTTGTGATCTGAGCCCCAGGGTGACCCTTTGCCAATACGGGAATGAAACCTGGTGTCCGAGCGGGACGGGAGGGAATCGGCTGGCAAGTGCCAGTTGTTTAGAAATGCTGCCTTGCCTGGCTGCTAGACACACCTACTTGTTCCAGGATCGACCTTCCTGCCTAAGGATATTTAACACACAATGGCTGGCACAACTGAACTTTAATTTTCCAGACAATTATGGTGAAGCAGCATTCACCGCATTCCTTTCATGCTCCTTTGATGTTGGGTGATTTCACAGTACATAATGATAGGACACGGACCAGGCTAACATCCTCACCCTTTGGAACTAGCACCCACTACCACAGCCTCATTTATTTCTAGATATATAATGTATATAATATATATCTTTATATATGTGTCTTTTTTTTTTTCCCCACAGCAGATGGAGTTGTTTTGAGCATCATTACTCTGGGTTCTTAATTAAAGCACCCTTATTAATTATATTAGGGGACACTCCTTAAGCAATTATAAGTTGGAGGCAAGGACTCTCCCTACTCTGACTACTGCTCCCATTATACAAAATCCTGGGAGATGTTAAGCAGGATTGTTTGGGTATTTGGGATTTTCTGCAGTCTCTCTTGAAATTACATGTGCCAGAGCTAAAAACACTTTTTCTATACTCTGTTGAAAGTAATTTATTAGTGATAGATCAAAGCTAGTCCCATGCCTTTTTTTCCTGCAAGCAGCCAGACAGAAGGCGTCCATTGACTTTCAGTCAGTCCATCGATCCAAGAGCGTGAGGCAAAGCTTTGGAGATTGGGATGGTGCGCTGTGCCCTCCTTGCAGCCTCTGGGAGCAGAGGGAGCCGGTGGTCAGGATGAACATACCGCTCCATTTTTGGGAAACATCCTACTGCAGCCAGATGAATCCAGTGGGGGCCAAGGCAAGTTGCATTATAAAACTGGGGCCAAGGCAGGTTGCATTATAAAACTGTCTGGGAGCTTATAAAACTGTCTTAGATTAGATATGTAAACAGCTTGGTGATTGCCATCTCTTACATCTGCCTTTGCCTTATTCTTCTGAGGCAGTGAAGTGTGAGTCCCACTTCACAGGAACGTTGAGTCACAGAGAAGCGGAGTGGCATACCCCAGGTCATGGGCTTGGAATGGCTCCCGGGATGACGAAAACAGGATGGTGACGTCCTGAGCCCCAACGGTGCTGCAGCCTCACCTTGTCCACTCCCCTCCCCACTGTCTGACCCTTGTCCAACCCGCAGGTACACAGTCACTGCTGAAGAACACCTCTATTTTCCTGGAGCTCTTGGTCTGTGCAAGCTCAGAAACACCCCATGCAGCCAGTTTTGTGCACAATACCCACCCGGGCCCTGTCAGTGTCCCAAAAGTGAAGATCTGGATAGGCTGGAAGGGTGGGCTGATAAGGACCTTGTGAACGGCAATACGGACAAGTGTAAGGTCTTGCACCTGGGAAAACACAAACCAGGAGCGCAGCACAGGCTGGGATCCACCCGGCTGGGGAGCAGCTCTGTGGGAAGGGACCTGGGGTTCCTGGCGGACAACGAGCCCAACAGGAGCGAGCAGGGTGCTGCTGTGGCCAAGGTGGCCAACAGGATCCTGGGCTGCATCAGAAAAGGCATCACCAGCAGAGATAAAGAAGTCATCATCCCACTCTGCTCAGTGCTGGTCAGGTCACACCTGGAATACTGTGTGCAGTTCTGGTCCCCGCTGTACAAAAAAGATGTGGACAGGAGGCTGGAGGGGGTCCAGAGCAGGGCCACTGAGGAGATCCAAGGGCTGGGAAGCCTCTCTCAGCTGTATGGGGGTGGGATGAGAGCTGGGTTTGTTCAGCCTGGAGCAAAGGAGGTTCCGAGGGGATCTCATCACCACATACCAGTACCTAAGGGGTAGCTACAAGGAAGATGGAGACTCCCTTGACACAAGGAGTCCCATGGAGAGGACAAGGGGGCATGGACACGAGTTGCTCTTGGGGAGATTCCGACTAGACACGAGAGGGAAATTTTTCCCCATGAGAACAGTCACCCATGGAATGATCTCCCCAGGGATGGGGTTGACTCCATCACACTGGACAGCTTCAAGACTCAGCCGGACAGGGTGCTGGGCCAACTTGTCTAGACTGTGCTCTTGCCCATAAAGGTTGGACCAGATGATCCTTGAGGTCCCTTCCAACCTGGGATTCTATGACTCTATGACAATTCTGTGAAAAGTAAGCTGAAAGGAGCCTACATCGAGGAGCTCAGGCCACAGGTACGCTGCCTGCCCCTCTCCACCACACAGGGATAGGATGCATCCCTTAAAGAGAATGGCAATGGGCTTGCCATCACCCAGCTCTTGTACAGTTTCTAGAGCTTTCACTCAGGCAGGAGAAGCCTGAGCTCAGATCTCACTTGGAGAGGGTTTAAAGCTATTGCCTCATCCTCCTAGAACATTGTCATCAGCTATATTAATTTAAATCTCCTTCTGTCTATGCAGCTGATATGTGCCACAGAACAGCAGGAAAAAAAATCTGGAAGATTGAAGGGAAGAAATTCATAGGAGGACTGAGTGACCCCTCTGCGAGGTGAAGTGAATCTGAACCCAGGTCTGCTTTTTTGGGTGAGTGAGCCAACCACTAGCTCTCAGCTGGAAGGTGTGATGAAACATCACTTCCATTTCTGCCTCCTCTGCTCTTCCAAAAAGTGTTTGTGGGTGCTGGCACTCAGGGAAGGGTCCTGGGTTTGGGCTGAAAGGGTCCTTCAGTCTCATGCATGATATCCTGAGAAGTTAGATCTACCCTCAAGCAGGGCAATTCCTGCACAGTGTGTGGGTATTTTACCCTGAGTGCAACCCCATGAAAGGAAGAATTTGTCTTAATATGGAGTCTGCCTTCCACCCTCATGCTGAGGGCAGGAGCACTGCAGCATCTGGGTTGTGAGAGCTTCGTCTTTTGCCAGGATGAGCCTTTACTCTGTGAGAGAACTGGGAACTCAGTTCTTCTGGGAAAGTCACGCGTTTAACCTGGAAATTATTTCTTGTTTCTAGCTTATCAAATAATACAGCAAGAGAGGGAGCCCTTACCCATAGAGGAAGGGAAGCCTTTAATGTGATGTGGTGGAGGTAAAACAACATTATATTAATTAATTAATTAAATATATATAATAAAACAGTGTTACGTGCAGCATATAGTTATAGACTTATCTAGGGGAAAAAAAGATGTCCTGGGAACAGAAAATGATGCTGTTTAGTTTAGAGAGGAAGAGAAATGATACTGCTTTTAAGGACGTAAAGGTGGGCTGCAAGGAGGGAGGATATAAGTTGCTCTCTGTATCTATAGTAGGTGGAAGAAAATAACACAGCAAGCAAGATTTAGATTAGGAAAAGAGGAAAAGGGAAGGACTGCAGTGGTGAGGATAATGAACAGCAAGAATCAGCTGCCTGGGGAGGGGGTGGCAGCTCCGGCCTTGGAGGGCTTTGAACACGGGTTCAATTAACATCTGATAGGAAAGGTTTTGTTCTTTCTCCTTTGGGGCAGGTAGATAGACTGGGCGATGGCTCAATATACTGGGCGATAACTATGACTTGATGCTGCAAGGAGAACGTGCTAATGTGAGACGTGGGAGGCTGGGTCTTGGTTTCTCAGCCTTGCTGAGGTGATTTCCAGGACTTGGAGCATTCAGTTGAGACACTCCAAAGCTTCTATGTGCTTGCTATGTCTCCTCTCCTTGTACCTGCCGGTGAGCAGATGGAGACTAGGGAACTTAATCAAAATACCCTCTAGGAAACGCCTGGACCTTCTTGAGCAGGTTTCTGGATAAGCAAAGATCTCGTTCCCTTTGGGGAGCTGCACTGTATTTTTTCTATAACTTGCTTTTTTTATTGCTGAAATGGTGTACATTGCAGAGTTGTCTGGGCAAGGGGATAAAAGCACTTAGAAACCCATGAGGTGATGCAGGCTGCAGCATGGTAAACAGCTCTTAGCAGGGACAACATGGCAAAGCACAACAGAACAGTCTCCCAGTTCAGTTGTTCTCCTATGGCTTCTGAAACCCAACCTGAGAGCTGAAGTTGGATTCCAGTTAAACCTTGAATTTTCACCTAGAAGTGAGCAGGTAGCCAGGAGACAGGAGCTGGGACCAACCTCCCCTTCTCAGGCAATGCTTGTCTTGCCTATGTGGTGGTCACTGGGCTCTCACGTTTGTGCCTGACCTCAGAGCCCCACTTATTATGTTTGGTCTTGACTCGCCAGCAGAGCTATTGCCTAAGCACAGAGCCTGGAGCGTGGCGACTGAGCAGGGGGCATTTGAGGACCTGCAGCTGCAGAGGTAGGAAGGCAGGGACTTGGCTTGAGAGGTGTCTCCATCTCATCTCCCGCTCATTTCTCATGCTGGGAGATGAGCACAGTGCAGGGTGCATCACCAAGGCTAATGTGAAATGAAAACTGATTGCCAGGTGGTTGGAAAATTCCCTGTTTGGGTTTCCAAAGAAAATCATAGGTTGGGTGGACTCTTCTCCCCACCCCCATTACCCCAGGCACCTGCCTTCCTATCAGAGGTGTGTCTTCTTCCAGAGGAATAGCAGGCTGGGGAAAAAAGGCTTTCTTCAGCATAGGCACACCACAGTTGCTTTCTGACTCAAACCTGTGAACTGCTCAAAGCGATTTGTGCCAACTGAGGTGCTCAAACAAATAAAGGGAGTGTGCTCAGGCCAACTTCCTGGGACTGCTTGTGGTCAAAGATCCCCTTGCATTTTTTATTTTCTCCTTTTCTTGCATGTTAAAGTGGATGGCCTGGAGAAATTCCAGGCTGGGTAATTACCTTCTGCCTACTTGAAATTCCCTCCTGCAATTTCTCCAGGAGGAATTACTCCTCACTTCTGCTGCTGGAAAAGGGCAGAAATCATGGTCCCCTTCAAAAAGGATGGAGGGAGGAGAAACTGCTGCAGGGTGAGCCCAGGGCTTGGCAGTGGTCACCTAGCTCTGTATGCTGCTCACCTTGAGCGGTATTTCACAGTCCAACGGTGAAGCTCCTTCACAAAGACCATCAGGTTTTCAAGGCACAACTCCAGTGAACTCAGGAGGCAATGCTCCCTCTTGGTGGGGGCAGCTGGCAGTCAAGGCCTGTATTCAGCTGCAGTCTCAGTCCTGCAGATATCTGATAGTGTATCTACAAAGAGCAAGCGGTTTAATTAAGGTCTTAGAGATACAGGGGATCTATAGAAACAAGGGATCTATTTGTGCTCATGCAAGTCTTGTGTCCAGCTGGATTTCTTCTCCCTGGGTTCCTTATCTAGCTTTTCTCCATTTTTGTTCTTCTCCCTGGAGAATGCATGTCTGCGTGTACCCTCATTTCCTCCTAAACTGGGGGTCAGGCATGCCTAGTCATGCGTGCAGCTTATTCACGATAAAGGTTCATCTCTTCAGCCTCCACTGGGAGCTTTTCTCTTCCCTTTCATCCCCTGTCTCTTGTCTCCTCATTGCGAGTTTGGAGCTACTGGAGAGGCACTGGGCTTCAGCAGTTCTGACTAAGAGTTCACCCAAGAGCTTCTGAAAGATGGACATAGTTAAGGACATCCCCAGTCTCCAAACCTCACTGCATCAACCTGAGCGCACTGAAGTCCTGCTTCAGCTCCTCACAACCCTTCCTTCACTGTACCTTCCATCAGCTTTAGGACCAAGACTCACCTTGCCTGGTGTGAGATATCTGATACTGAGATATTCAGTAGAATCCTCAGTGTAGGTGTCTCCACATAAGTATTTATTTGTGTGCTATGGACCTAAACTCCCATTGCAGTTGGTGGTGATCTAGTCACTATGGTCAGTGGAGATGTGAATCAGTTGACCACACAGACGTGGCCAGTTCAGCATCGCCCACTTGCCTCCAGCTGTCACTGCAGGAGAACAGTTGGCCCTTTGTTTGCCAACCCCTCATGGATGTCTCAGAAAACCCAGAGAGTCTGAAAAGTCACTGGGAGCATGTGTGGGCAATTGAACTGAGCAGTGAAGGATACCAGGGGTCTGTAGCTGTTTCATTTGGGCTGAATTTAGACTGAGAAAGCTGCAAGTATGGGAGACAGGGCACAACTGGATTGTTCTTCACCCTGGTGTTTCCATAGCCTGTAATGGATCTGTCCTCTGGTAGTTTGTATGATCTCTTTCTGAACCTGTACATTCTTTTGGGACACTGAACTCCCAGCTGTACTCATGCACCATGGTAAAAAGCAATCCTTTTGTTTTAAAGCTGATAACAGAAGAGCTGGGGGATGTGACACGAGATGATGAGAACAGTCTTTCTTCATTCACCTTCTCCAGGATATCTGCGACTTTGTTCCATTCCCCTTCTTCTCACCCAGGGGTTGCTTTCTAAGTGCTCGCTCTACCTTCACCCCAAAGCTCTTCAGACCTTTGGTCCCCTCTTTCACCTTAGGTATGCTGATGTTTTCCCTTTCTGCTCTATAGTTTCTGAATTAGGAGACCAGAAGTGCACACTGTAACCAAGCCGGAGGTTCCCTGTGGAATTACACATTAATATTTTATTTTTTTTTTTCTGCTATACTGTACTCATTTCCTCACATTCCTTCCTAATAGTGTTGCTGCAGCCTTCATGATGAAGGCAGGTGAAGCCAGGTCGGTAGAGAAAGGTGATGTGTCTTTTACTAGGTCAGCTAATGTAGATGTGCGTGCACACAGACACATGCTCACACCCTCCTTATAAACCTTGCCTTGTTAAAACTTCCCAACACTTGATTTGCCTCTTCTGACCACCACTCCCTCAAGGCCTGTCTGCACCCATACCTGGCAGCCCTCGTAGGGCAGGGCGGACAGTACCTGCCCCCACAGGCTCAGCCTGTCTGGATGCCTGCGCAGCCCTTCCCTATCCCCCAAGATTTCAGGGCTCCTGCTATCGTCTCTCTGCTTTCTTATCCAAGACGCAATGCCCTCGCCCTTGGAGGAAGCCTTCAGACCCAGCTCAGAGTCATGGGCACACAAGGAGAGACACAAGGAGAGAAAGGGGAGAGGGAGGAGAAGCAACCTTGTCTTTGTATCTGTGTGCATTTGTGAAAGATGGAGCAGTCCAGATCTCCAAGGCACTGGCCTTGATCACTAGGCATTAATTGTCAAATGTCGTGGGATTTTTCCTGCCGAAAGTGGAAGATGGTTAATGTTACCTATGGCAGAGGCCTTTTGCAAGCCCTTATGCCAGCCTCCTTACCCATACACCCCTCACCTAAAGTCCTGCAACGATCTGCAGAAGCCAGCCAAAGTACCAGGCTGCAGAGACATGATTCATAGCCCACCCCAGGATGTGCTGAAATGAGGCACTTGATGGTGACCATATGGCCAAGGCTGTCCAAGTGCAGGATGAAGACCCTGGAAAAGTTTGACAACTTTTCAAAAATAAGTTGCTCTAACATGGCTTTGCTCAGGAGTCCTCTGAATTAACTCATCTCCTGCAGACAGGATTTAACCTCAAGAAGCACATGGCAACCGAGACAGGTCCCTGCTAACTTAATCCTGTGGAGCCCATCTCTAAAATCAAGGCTGATATCCTCCTTCTCAGATGCTAACAGAGCTAACTTGGAAGAAATTGAAATGATCCTTCCTCCATAAAAGCCAGCTTTCCCCAGGGGTGCCTCCAAGTCCTCTGTAGGGTTTGCCCTGGGCCTCCTCACTTGTTTTGTGGTGTTACCTCTAGTGTGCTGGGCATGTTTGAGTTGGCTTTGGGGATGACCCAAAACAAGGCCTTTCTCAGGTGCGTGTTTTGGACGGAAGGCAACGGGCAGACCCTCAGTCAGTCTTTGACTGCACTCCTTTGGCTCTACACAGAAGGTATGCAGCCACCAGCTTCATCTCAGAGAGAGACACTGGTGTGAGCGAGGTGGGGACATGAGATATGAAGCTCTGTTTTTCTCCAGAATGTCAATCTTCATAATGGTAAATCTTGAAGATCAGAAGTCATAGATTGTGTGTGTTGGGGGGGGGCGTCAGATGAGTCCCCAGAAAACCTATTAGGAATTTATAATGGAGTCTGCTGAGCCTGCAGGTGACTCTAAGGTTTTTCACCAGGTTTCTGTTTTTCTTGGGAGTAGAGACATGGTGAATACCCAGATTGTTTGGCTTTGCAGTTTATACCCAGCCTTAGGGTCCTGGCTGTGCCTAGTTCTGAGACTCTTGAGAAGTCACACATGGTTTTGTTGCCCTTCTTTGGGTTGTAGGACTCCGTCACTCATCTCAGAAACCAAACTTTGACTTTCCGGGCCCTGCAGTTGCACACAGCTATCCTCCCTTCGTTGCACTCACAGGACATGCTACTCAGTTGTGCATAAAAGGGCGTCTCGTTTCACTCTTTCTGGGGCAACACAGCAGGAAATTTAGAATTTCTTGAACAGCTTTCTTGTCCTTTGTAGCTTTCAGGGATTTACAGCTCTTTGTGAAGTGACATAAATCCCAAATGTCTCTTTTGCCTTGTCTGGTCTTATTACTTCTCTGAATCTGAGCCATTGGTAGTGCTTTAGACAAAACTGCTCTTTCCTCCTTTGTTCGCTGTTTTAGGATGGAGGAGCATGCCTTGAAGGAACCTGCTTAAACATACCCCGTCTGCTTCTGTAGAGGTTGCAGCTGCATCAACCCACTCTAACACTGTTTTGGAAGCTCATTGCTTCCAGGTGCTGAGCCACTGATGGAGACAGTCCCTCCCAAGAATATTTTTAAGATAATCTGAAGCAGGATGGTCATTTTAGATGGGCCATAATAATCATAATTTAGGCAAGGTGAAACTTGCTCAGTTCTTAAATAAAAAATGAGGCTTGGCATTTCATCCAGACGCATCTCCAGTCATCAGAGTGGGGCTGTGCACTTAAGTACGTGAGTTGTTGGTTTGGGAGATAAACAAAAAAGACCATAGTTTTTAACAAAACAAGAAAAAAACCCGAGTTTCTCAACCATACAAACTACTAGAATTCTCTTTCAGGATGAACAGATTACATCCTTTGACCAAAATTAATTACAGTGGGTTTCATCTATAAACATATTCCCGTAATTAAATTTCAGGGGGAGAACAAAATTCAGATGCGCAAATTAAACCATTTTATTTTGCCTTTGTTTCATTCCTCTGACTTAAAAAAAAAAAAAGAATCCATTACCGAAAGCAGCTCAAATAATGGACCTGAATTTAATAAATATATATTTAATTTAATATTTTTTTTATTTTTTTAATTTTGTGACAAGTAAACTGTTCCCTGGGAGAAACAGAGTGGCCCAGTATTAAGTAAAGGCTCCTTCAGGATTTCTGTGGCCTCTTCGCCTTGACAGTCTTTGTTTCTTGGTTCGGACTCCCAGCCCCACTTTCCATTTTGCATTCCCTGGCTGATCCCTCACCACGCGACATGGGACATAGGTGTGACATTGCAGCTCTCCTGCTGGCTGCTCCTTTGCTCTCCCGCCCATGCTGCCTTGGAGCGCTCCGCAGAGGACAGTTGCTGTCCTTGACCCCGCCACAATTTGTCCTGCCCTTTCTTACCCACAGATTGCCAAACTCTCCAAGGCCTCTGGTATCACTTTGCCTACCACACCCTGTGCCTCCACACCCCTTTCAACACAATCCCACACCTCCTCCACCTCCCTGGGCTCCTTCCCCAGTTGTGCCTTGAACTCGCCTTGTTTTCCACCCCTTTCTCCATGTCATTTGCTATCTGCATGTCCTATCACTGCTTTGGGACACTTCTTACTTCACCTTCTCTGTCTTGACATGTGTCTTGGTCCCTATCAACACTGAAATCCCTTCCCACTTCTGCAACCACCACTGAAAAACAGAAGACTTGTCTCTTTAGCAAGGGTGGCCCATTTATTATTCTTCATTTTTTTGGTTACCACTACTAAGCCAGCTGGGCACGTCATTGTGATAGGTGTGCTAGCAGAAAACAGAAAGACACAGCTGCTGCCCCCAAGATTTAAGATTTTCTGGTTTAAGCAAAATAATCTTTTTCTTGGATCACACAGCAGATCAAAATATCCCAGATCTCAGTCTGGTCCAGATCCTTCAGATCTCGGCTGGTGGTACCTGCCATAGCATCACAGGAGAGCACTTCAGTGGAGTGGTGGCACCTCAGCTCCCTCTCTGGAGCAGAGCCGTCCAGCTGAGGACAGCTTGTGTCATCTCTCAGCCTCAGCTTCCACACAGATACACTAAGCTGACCTATTAGGTGGGCAGCTTGTGTCAATTAATTAGTTAAGATCTATAAAATGTTCTGAATTATCTGCGGTGATCACAATAGCCAAAGCACCTTTCCATTATTAATTATCTGGCTGCAGGAAGCTGGAATTGTCTTGCTGCTCCATTATACAGCCAGGAAAATTGAGCTGGAAGGAACTCCTCTCATGAAAGAAGAACAAATCACACAGCCAGGCTTAAATTCAGGGATTTTCCACTTACTCATCCTGAATACAGCCTAAAGGTCCTTACTCAGCTATTACCTAGCCTTCACCTGCAAATAATATTATTAATGTCAACAGGGGGTTCCCTAGCAAGGAGCGAATAAAACCAGAGGAAAGGTCAAATGTGCAAGACCTGGTTTCCTTCCCAAATCCAAAATGGACTGAGGAAATGGTTCATCCTACCTGACTGCAGGCGCATGGCAGAGATGATGGAGGTTTGCAGGTATTTCCAGAGCTTGGAGCTTTGCATTCGTGTGGCTTAGTGCTCTTTCCTCCAGGACCATAGACACGAAGGAAAAGGGGACGTGCTCTGAGGATGGGTCCGTGCTCACAGCATGCTGATTAGTTGGCTAGTACGTGCTGGCTGGCTAGTTGGCTGGTAACTGCGGCTAGAAAAGGTCCTGAACTTTCTTTGAGGGTGCACTAATTTATGTCCATCTTCTCTGCCTAGCTATTATATTTTACAAGATTTGTAGGCAGCTGGGATCTCCAAGATTCCTCTCCCTTTCCCTGCTAGAAATGAAACCAGTCAATCTGGAAGAAGTTATGGGGGGTAAGACTGTCTAAAAATCATTTTACTAAGAAAAATTAGCAGAAAGCTTTCAAAAAAATGTGACAGAGGTAAGAGCTCTTGGAGATGATACTCCAAGAATTCAGAGATGCTGAAACACCAGCCTGATGAAGGTGAACCACCCCATTGTCATAGAAAGGACGATATCTTCACTCAGCCATTGCAGGTGGTATTTGCCTCTCCTCTCCTGGAGAAGGAACATGGGATAAATAACAGTTATGCAGCAAGTGAAGACCAGAGTCTTCTATATTGGCTGTGAAGACGTACACAACTATTCAAAGACAAGACTCACGAACATCCTATGGTCTCAAGGGGAGTTTGCGTGTCTTTGCAATGGGTGACATCTGAGGTTCACAGCTAGTTTAAAAAAGACCCAAAATATCAGGTGTGTTTACTCCTTCAGTGGAGAGTACAAATATATTTTCCATTTACTGAGGATCTCAGGTGCTAAAAGTCCCCAGACCTTTAGAGTTTTGTACTCAACAGGTCCAAGAAAAAGATTTGACTCTATTTTATTGCTGTCCTGTCACAGAAATGCATTTCTGGGGAGGACAGTCAAAGCTGGTGATCAGCCAAGAAGTAAAACAGAGGTGATTTTGTATCAAAATAAAATGAAATGAGTGCAGAGATATTGCACAATGGATCAGAATGGGAAATGAAGCAGGAGAACTGCAGCCAGACTGCACATGGCAGGGGGAAGTTTAGGCACCATCCATGGTATTACCTGGTCAGAGTATGGGTCCAACAAAGCTCCCATGAAGAGGATCTGCTGTTTGACAGCCACCACCCCACCTTCCCCTCCTCTCCATCAGATGAGCCTTTGTGCGAACACAGACATGTCATACCTAACTGCGAGCAATTAAAATCAAGCCCAGATCCAGATGCAGAGCTCAAGCAGGGCTGGGCTGGGCTTACGAAAAACAACAGAACAACAACAACAACAACAACAACAAAAACCCCTAGCAGCAAAGGAGAAAATGCAGATTGCATGGAGAAGGGCATTGGAGGGGAGGGGTGGGGTCAGCCCTCGCCTTCCTGGGGCCTGGAGCATCACACAAATTCTTGCAGAGACAGTAACCGAATCCACATGGTGCACAGGCCTTGGCAGATGAGTGTAATTTAATTGAGCGAGCCCCATACCTGAGGGGAGAGGAAACTTGTTTATTTGGAAACAAAACTTGTTTTTCTCATTTTTTTGGTTTGTTTTGTTTTAGCCTCAAGGCCCTTGGAAGTCTGTGCCAAGTCAGCGTGCATGAGTCCTATCTTTTTTAACCCTGCTTCTGCTGATTCAGACAAAGCGGCAGGACAAATAAATTCTTTTTCTAGGTATTAAGTCCAGAAGAGACTGTTAGAGAATTGTCAAATGCTAAAAAAGAAAAGTATCTTGTTCCTGGCTGCCTTGCTGCTTCCCTGAAGAACACCTTTAGGTTGTGCTTTCTTCTCTGGTGTCTGAGATAAGAAGGGGACATTTTGATCACAGTCACCGTGAAGTTAATGACAAAGAAAAGAAAGCAGAAATATTCTGGAAAATCATTTGGTTCCAGGAGCTGCATCTTTAAAGGAAAGCAAAAAATGCCACGAGAAGCCCGGGTGAATCTCTCTAGAATTAGTGAGAGTACCGATGTCAAGCCTATAACCTGATCTTCTGCACCGCACACTTGCGGCAGGTTCGTGAGCTTAGAAAGCAAGTTATGAGCTTGAACCAAAAACTTCTGGGGAGACAAAGTTGATGGAAAGAAGGGCATGGGGTAAACATTCAGAATTTGCAACTGCCTATTCCTAAGGGGCTGAAAGCTTCCCACTTGAAAATCCATACACAGTTCTGCACTTTGCAACACAGTTCAGTTTTCCAGGGGCATCTCAGTTTTGCTGCTCCTCTTCAGCAGCCAGAAAGCAAGGAGGAGTATCACCCGTACAGTGGCTATTGATATGGCTTTCTACAAAGAAATATCGAATCCCTCCTGCAAAACCAAAAAGCAGCTTATTTAATGACTACTTTTTAGAGTTGAGTACCACAAAACTGCACTCAGGACATTTCTCTCTGAAATACTGAGCTCTTGGCATATGAAGTTGGAGCTGCCCACGTTTTCATGCACTTTCCTCATGACTTGGATTCAGTTTGCCCCACCAGCAGATGGGAAATGGAGGTAAACAGAGGCTAAGTGGCAGGGCCAAAATCAAAGAAATCCTTTGCAGGGAAGCTCTCTCTGTGGGGTTGCTTCCAGCTTTTGGTCTTGCTCTGTGCTAAGGTTTCAGAAAAATGAGAGGTAGTACTAGAAAGTGTTCTTGTGCCAGAGATGAGAAGAGTGACGCAAATTTTCTTTCACTGAGCATGTAGTTTCCACTTTGGCAGCATGCAAGCACAGAGGCAGAGACAGCAAAAGGTGCTATGGACATGAGAAAAATGGAAGAGTAAAAGCAATATTCCAGACGTGGAGAATCTGGATACAGCACAAGTCCCATGTCTAGGCAAGGTAAACCCTTGCTCAATCCTTAGGGGAATGTAAGTTTTCATCTTCTCCCGGGGTTCATTCTATCTCTGGATCCAGGATGCTGTCAGACAGAAGACTAAAGGCCCACAATTGTTGCAGCGATTACCACTTGCTTGTGGATGCAGTGAAGGACACATTCAAGGTAACGCCAAGGGTGGAGAAATGTAATAAACAGTGCCTTTGAGCTATTCTCCATATCAAAACAGTGAGATAAAAAATTACAAATGATTAGAAACTCTGCCAAGTGGTTGCACAAACAGTGCTGAGGCAATGAACCTGAAAGTGTGTCTCCACTGGGTGAAACATTCTCTCAGCGGGGAGGACACCAGGCCCTCAAAGAAAATGTGGTAGAGTGAACTTTTAGTAGATGACAGTTCAGAGGGAAGATGAGTTACCAGGATATTTTTGGAAGAGAACTTACATGCCTGTGACACAGGTCCCAGCTAGATAGAAGCTAAAGGAGCCAACTGGTTGCTCTAATGAGCCTAAATTGCATCTACAGCAGAATGTGAGGAAAGAAAACATTTGAATCAATGAGGCACTTCAGTCCGAGAGATGACTGGGGCTCCTTGTGTGCAAACCTTCTCATGCTCTAGCACCATCTGAAAATCGCATATGGGTCTACATACATCTAGTCCAGCCTTTAAGTCACTGTTGAGTACTAAAGGTGCATGCCAAACCTGTGCTCAAACTCACCTGGGCTGTCCTCCCACCTTGCCAGTAAAAGGCAGATTCATTTTCCCCACGGAGACTTCCAGTGCAATATCAGGCGTTGCGGGGTATCTTGCCTCCGGCTGCTTTTCCAGAAAAAGTAAGAATCTCCCGTGAGGGGTGTCCCATGTGGATTTCTTCATGCTGTGATGCATGAGGTAGTACAAGATGTCTGTGTTTGGATAACTGAATCCCACCCTGAAAGTGGGATCAATAGAGAAACTAAAATATCTAAATTTAGGAGCCTTTGCATAAGCCAGGTGTGTAAGGGTTCTCCTTTGAATAAATAGGGATCTAGGGCTCTATTGGTAACCTGCGCATAGGTGTGTGGTGCTAGCTGAGATGCTCTACAGTACGTGAGACATCTGCATGGGGCTGGAAAAGGACCTGCCAGAAACTTGTGCCCTTCTGGAGCAGCTGTTGGACGCCAGGTGGAATATTCCACCATGGCTAAAATAGCACCACATGGCTGTGTGGGTAACCAAAGGCATCCCAGGTCAATCTTTTCAACAAAGTGCTACTTGTTACCCCTGTCTCATTGCTGTGGACACCCTACTGCATTGCTCATTAGACCATGTTGATTAGTCCCCCTCTAAGTACGCTGGGAGCTTGTGCACATAGTGGACAGGTAGACACCCACGTGCAGGCAGCCAGGTATGGGTGTGGTAACCTGTGATCTGAATCCTACCCTAAACCACTGATAGCGATTCTCTGAGTGTGATCCTTCAATGGGATGTGCCGTGCTCTGTGGAAATGCCATTTAGATAATTCTTTCCTTTAGTGTCTTATGAAACCACCGCCTGGGAGGGATCCACAAGACTCACTAAAGTCAGGATATTGCTGCTATTGCTTCCGCTTTATCTACAAAGCTTGGTAACCTTCCAGATTTGGAAATTAGACTGGTTGACGTGATTTGTTCTTAGGAAATCTATTCCTTATCACTTCCTTGTCCTCCAGGGTTGAACAAGGTATGTTCAATCAGCTATTCCAGTATCTCTGTTGATGTTGAAGTTAAGGTGACAACTCTACAATCACTTGGATTTTCTTCCCTGCCCCTTTCCTCCACCTTTTTGAAGGCAGGGTTTATGACAACCTTTCCCACAGCTTCTTGAATTCTCATGTGCTTGTGCACACTTACCTCCTGCTACTCCTTGGTGGACTCCAGCTGGACTGTGTAGGATCCCACTGTGCAGAAGGCAGGAGTTAGGGGCAAAACTACGATGTACTTTAACCCCCTGTCCTCCCAGGTTGAGACTGAAGATGACAGGCCTGTGAAGCACGATTTTGTATCCTTGACCATCTGGGTGGTCACCGAGCATCTTATGAGCTTGGATGCTCCTGGCATGTATAGAAGAAATTGATCGATTGACGCCTAGATTCCACAGTGATGGACACATTAGGAACTTGTAGGCTGGAAGATTAAAGAGATATTTAAAAAGCCCTGCCCAGCAAATAGAGATGCACTCACACTTCGTATTAAGGGCATGAGTTGTCCCAGATAATTGCTAATGGGTCAGAGATGGCACTGGCTTGGCTCTTGAGTACTCCAAGACCTGCCCACCCCAGTGCATCCAACTTACCTAAACAGTCTGTGGTCTGGTCCTTCCCCACTTTGGACTTTGGCCTCTGCTCCAACCTCTGTTTTAATTGTTTTAAGCGTCTGGACTCAGTTAACCTTTTTTTCCCCCCCGTCTTTATTTGGTAAGTGCAGAAGCAAGAAAGAGCCCCTAATGCTTCACTCTTCTATGTGTCATTAAATCACGGTGTCTTGTGCAGAGGGGTACACTGTTGTCATGACTTTTGAGCCAGGTCCACTGTGGAAGGGACGACAAGAAGATTGAAGCAGGAGGAATCTGTCCTGGAGACAACTGACTTACCGCACAAGCCCCTCACAGCACTATATTTCGGGCAGCCAGCCCCAGTCCTGGCTGTGAGAGATGGTTAGAAAACATCTGCCAAAATAATTTTTAACTGAGAACAGTATTTTTTGGACACAGCTGAATCCCACCCCCACCTCCAGCGCCTTTTTCATGGAAGCATAGAGATTTCAGTGAAAGATCCCACAGAAAGAACATCGCTGGGAGAAGATGCATTTCAGAAAAGAAGAAGAAGAAAAAAAAAAATTTCTGAATCGTCTTTTAGATTTCTGGAGATTCGGTTTACTTCTGTTATCTTTGTTCTGGGGTGATCATTTTTACAATTTTCCATGGTGTGCCAGTGGTAAAGGATTCATTAGGCAATGTGACTATCAGCATGCCGTAATATAGTCGTGGAAGTATTCTCTTATTTTCTTTTGTTTGCCTTTTCAAATCATTTAAGGCAGATGCTGTTTAGCACTGACTGAAATATCTTATCTTCCTTTCTAGATCAAAGTGTCTCCTGTTTGTGTTGTAATTAATAAGTAATGAAACACCTTAATTACAATACAAACAGGAGATACTTTGATCTGGAAGGGGAGATAAGGTATTTCACTCACTGCTAAGTAGCAGCTGCTCGTAATGATTTTGAAAAGAAAATAAAAATAGAATATTTAAACAATTTTGGGTCATTATGGCATGCCAGGAGTACCTGTCATAACATAGGAAGAGATAATATAAATATAATAAAATACTATTAAAACCCCATAAAATAACCAAAGAATTTCTTGAACTATGTTTTTGGAGTGAAAATTCCCTCATCCAGGCAGTTTCAAAAGTAGTTGGTTTTGTTCTGATTCCAAGTGAAAACAGTAGAAGTTCCTGGGAAAATGGGAACGTGTGAGCATCAGTCTCTTCTCACTCCTACTTCAGTTCCATTTCTTGAACTGGATAAAGATGATGGATAAAGACATCTCTCCCCAGCTACAACTTCTTGCCCTTGAAGTACCCAGGGCCACCACTTGCAGCACCCTGGGCTCTGCTGGGGAAAGCTTGCGTGCCATCAAGAAGAGTGGCTGCACTTTGAAGCCCATGGTCTAGCTGCTGAGCTCAATCTAGAGAAGCTGGGACATCTGGTTCATGTTTGGATCATTCTGTGGCAATAGGAATGAGCAGACCTCGTTGGCTGGGAGGAGAGGCTGCATCCTGCAAGGCCACCTCTCCAGCAATGCATGTTGGAGAAGTCGTGTCAGGAAGAGAGGTGGGACCTCTGTACACCTTCCATCTCCTCATGGTGGATATAGCCAGCCCTGGTTACATCCTCTTTCTTCTGAGTGCCTCATGGTTTGGTAATGATTAGCATTCACTGGTCTTACATATAAAATTACCTTGAGGAAATTGCTCATCCATCACTTTCAGGTTTCTTCCCGAGGTTCAGTCAGAAATTTGTACAGAAATAAACATTTTCCAAGAGAAAAGGAAGCAAGCCAAGCCAACCCAAGCTAAGTCAGGCTAAGCCAAGCCTTTTTTTTTTTCACAAACTTTCATGTAATGCTAATGGAAGGCAGAATAATGCAAATGTATACCTAAATAAGCAGAAAAATGTAAAGTTGGATGGGTATCATTCATTGTTGGTGAACTCAACTTTGACTACAATTTCACTAATTAATTTAACTTCGACTACAATGTAACTTTAACTAAAATTTTACTATGTTTTGTTTCACAGCAGAGGTCATTTCTAAAAAAGCAGTGCTAGAACGAGCTAAGCTTAAAAATCAGGATGGAGAAGATGTTTCCTTTCACAAGAGTCCTCTACTGCTGTTCAAATGCCTTTGGGATGGTCTCAGGAAGGTAGGATCCTCATACCCACAAATAGATAATACCCAGATCTGCATAAGACCAGGGACCACAATGGTGGGACGAGCAAACAGGGAACAGGCACACTTTAGCTAACTTTCTAAACTTCATCTTTATCTGTTAATATTTATAATGTTATCTGCATGAAGGACCCTTTTTGGGGGGAATCTATCTCACTTTTTTTGCCACCGCAATCATCTTGTGGCAGACAGGTTCAAACATACTCTTAGTCTGGGTCTTCTGCCCACCTATCTATGAACTTACAGTTGGAGGCTTTTAACACAAAGATTCCCTTGAATTTGTTTTCTCTCCCACCTCAGGCTTGCTCCTTGGCTCTAATATCAGTGATAAATAATCACCATCCATTTTTGCATACAATAGAAGTTTGATGCCCTCTACTAAGGAAGTGGTTAAAGCTGCTTTTCCACCTACTCTGGAAAGATTCTTAGTAATGAACACTTTTCCATGCATGAATGTCTTTATTTTCTTTTTTTTGGCCTGTTCCCAGGTTCTTTAAATACAACTTTTCCTAAAACATGATGTCTCTCTCTTGTTGTGTGGCTCTGTCATGCCTATCTTTATTTTCCACATGAAGCACTAAACCATATGAACATCACGAGCGTAATGGTTGACCATCTTGGCCAACACAGTGATTAATGAATTCAGAAGCTTTCTTTTATTTCAATTTTTTCTTGAATAATTGTGAACTGGGTCCTTCTTAAGAGATGTACAGGTTCTAGCTGCAGCTAAAAGTCCAGACTCAAGAACAAAAGATTTTGATGGTCCTACAGTTGCTTCCATTGACAAAATAACCAAGACTTAAAGAACCTGAAGTTGAATTTTTTTTTCTTTTTTAAAAGCATGACTTGATCTTTTTCAGAGCACTCAACACTTTTTCTGGCCAAGGAACTCAGTCCTCTAATGGACTAATTCAGTCTGAATTTCCTTTGAATTGCACCTCAGAAAGCGTGTAGTGCAGTGGGAAAAAATGGGCACTGAATCAGCTTCCTAAAACTGATTGGAGAAAAACATCTCAGCTTTCTCATTTCTGGGAAAATTCTGAAATTTTGAATATTTTTCAAACTAAACGGAGAAAAAATCACCCAGTCAAAGCCTTCTGGCCAGGAAGATTGAAAAACAAAATCCAAATAATGACCATGTACAATTTTGATGATACAGAAACATTTTGTTTCAAGAATAGAGGGCATTTGATTTTGTTAATGTCAAAACATAATATTTTAATATTTAGCCTGCTAAAATATGAAACATATCTAGAAATACATCGTATTAACAAGATACATTTTGAAGTTGTATGGAATACATGTCAAAATGGGGCTCTTGAAGTGTTATCCAGATGAAATTATTTAATGCTTTCCAGTCAAAAAAAGGAAGGAAAAAACCCCCTCTAAAGGTTCCCTACTAAAAATTCCAAAAAAACACTTGACTCTCAATAAAATGGCATTCACTGACGGCAAGATGCATTCATCAACATTTTCTAATCTAGCTTGATTTCTTTCCACAGTTACTTTTCGGGAAGAGATAATTTCTTTTAACTATTTGCTGTAAATCTTTAACATTTGAGTTCTTACAGATTCTACCTCAGACTCCTCAGACAGAACACATTCCAGTCCCAGCTCCTTTGCTGAAAAGACAAAATCCTGAGCTCAACTGAAGTACAAAGTGACATCTGCCATGGTTTCCAAGTAGGAACTTTTTCACCTTGGTCAGCTGAGCAGGCTTAGAAATGGGAGGATGCTTCCTCCAGGCTGAGGCTCATTTGCACTGTAAGAATGGTGTAGATCTGCAGCCCAAGAAAATCAGACCTGCAATTTCATGGTGACACTGGCCAGACAGAGACCACACAGGCTGTTAAATTAATTTAAGAAGTTCTCCTTCAGGCCCATAGTTACTCATGACCCAAGGTCAAGACAAGGGCTCTCCTAGGTGATGTTTCTAGCTGGCATTCCCCAGGTCCTTCTTACATCTCACTGTGGTTGTGTTTCTTCATGCACCACAACCAGAGACATTGGCTTTCTCCTTAATCAAGTGGAGGTGAGGGTGATGGGGTTGGCATTGCAGGGAAATACAAGTCATCGTCTCACATGGGCTGATGACTGTGAATTAATCTTGTTGATGGAAAGCAGTATTAAAGCAAAACAGCCATTTATGAAATCAAGACACATTTCTAGCTTGCGGTCATGCATCTTGCTGCTTTGCTCCCTCTTGCTAAAGGCAGATCTTCTCCAAATGGTGGAGAATTGCGAGTTATCAGACCGTGCAGCCCATCTCCCTGCCAAGGTAGTGATATTTCCCACAATATCTTTATTGTCTACTCAAGTTGTGATCTCTCTCTAAGCAATAGGGCCTCCAGAATTTCTTATGAGAGACAATTCTGTGGTCGTCCAAACCAAAATGAACACTGGAGACATAGTGTGTGGGTCCAAGAGGAGAATTAGGATATTGCCCTTTGGTTTAGCCCGCAAGTAAATCTTCTTGGATCTCAGGCTCCTTCCTCGCTGTTTCATACACACAGGAGAGCCAGAACTGCATGAACCAGTATTTGTCTAGATCTATCCCTTTGGCAAAACACAGTGTCCTGGCCCAGCTTAAGGACAGCTTTCAGTCTAGTTGTCTTTGTTTCTCCATTTTGATGTCTGACCTTACAAATTGTTCTTTTTTTTTTTTTTTTTTAATTTTCTTCCCCCTCCTCTTGTCCCTTCCCCTTTTTCTTCATGCCACCAGCATTAAATAGCTCAAGGCTGTATTTAAAGAACTGAGAAGCTGCAAAGAATCAAGTAGGATAATGGGAAGAAAGGCTCAATGGGTCCCCCAGGACTTATCATGGTTTCTCTCCAACTGTTTTACATGGAGTCGAAAGTTCAACCTCACATTTTCTGGAAAGGAAAAAAAAAGGAGAGAAAGAAAGAGGACAAGTCGTGATGTGGGAATCTTTGGACTGTGATGAAGATGGAAGGCGCCACTCGAAAAAGCGGAGCTCTTCCAATGAGAAACAGATGTCCTACATGTTCCTAAACACATTCAGTCCGTTTTCAATTACACCAGAATTAGAGCAGTAATGAGAAACAAAACAGGGTTGTTGGTTGAGTTTTTTCCCTCTCTCCTCTCTCTCTTCTTTCCTTTCTGCCCCAGATGGATCGGTAGCATATCTCCAGATGACATCTCAGATTGCTTCCTAAAACAATGCTAATCATCTAATACTTCTAGCCTGACACTAATCTTTTCTTTCCTTGGTCTTATTTTCTTCAGACAACTGAGTGTGGGACCAGTCCTACAATCTGGGGAGTTCGTTAGACTTGATGAGAATGGCTGCTTCTGCTCATTTTCTGCTTGTTAGAAGCTCATTGATAACGACACTTTTATGTTTTTTGGGTTTTGTTGTTTTTTTCCAAACCAGGATTTAACCAAAGGTCTGTCTTTTCTTAGCTGTGGGATTCCTCATTAGGGCAAGAAAGAGGGAGAGATTTCTCCCAAAAGACTGCGTGTTAGAATCAGAAAGTATCCTGAACTACTGTTTTTCTTCTATTTTCTTTTTCCCAAAGCAATTAGGGATTTTTTCAGTACTCTGTTGCTCAAAGACAAGTTCACAGTGAAAGCAAACTAAAGAAAACCAAAACCAACCCCCTCTCTCCAAACTCCTCCCAGCTGTTTTGGAAAATCTGGCTTTTAAGCCTTTTCCTCAGGTGCAGGTTGCTTTATAGTAGGCTAATCATTAGAACAGAGTTAGACCTAGCAAGTACCCTTCTGGTTTGAGTGAGGAAGCAGGAGATATGGGACTTTGCAAATCTGCTGCCAGCCCAGCCCATGAAGTCTACAGGCCTAATGCTCATGTCATTTAAGGACACGTGAATTAACACAAAGTGGTCTGCAGGATCCTGTTCCTCCTAGTGGGGAGATCATCCATTGGGCTGTCCTTCTAGGACTTGCAGCAGAAAGGCCGAGAGGCTCCAGAGCCTCAAAAATCTCATGGATTGCGTGTTGCTTTCTAGGCGAGGCTGAGGAAACACAGGAGAAAATTTGTGCTAATGCTAAAGGGAAGGAGAGCTTGCTCTGCAAAGCTGTCAGAGTCATGCCTGGTGCAAGGGCTGTGCTTGTGTGTGCAAACAGATAGCCAAGTAAAAAATGACTGGCTCCTTAAGGACACATGTCCACATCACTGGATTCTCTATAGAGTCTAATGAACTTGTGCTGAAACATTTCCCTCAGTGAAGCACCATGGTAACTGACTTCTCTCCCCATTTTCATGACACTTGTAGATGCCGCATACCTTTAAGACTCTGTTTTCGAAGCTGGTTGTGGCTGATCTGTTTGTTCAGTATTTGGTGGAGGAGAAAAGACAAACCCTGTGGCCGTGTAGACTTTGTATTCTGTAGGAAAACAGGTAATAATAGATTAATCAAAAATAAATAATCTCTGCAGGACCGCAGAGCTTGTGGGGTGGGGACAGCGCTGGGAGGGCTCTTGCTGCAGGTGGGAAAGGACTGAGCATGGCTGCAGCCCTGTCCACCCTCCAGCTGCCCAAGCTGGCTTTTCCCAAACCCCATAACCACATCATAGGTGAGCAATACCTGGGCAAGAAGTCAGGCAGGTGGGAGGAAACGCTGTGGTTTGCAGGCCAGGCATGCCAGACCCCTTCACTCGCTTCCCTGGTGAGCACAGGCAGAGCCCGAAACAAATGCAAAGGAGTTGTCTCAAGCCCCCCAGGGCAAGGGGGAAATGAGAGGGTCCCATGCAAGGTGGGGAGCTCATGCTGCTCTCCCAGATCCACTCCTGCACTTTGGGAATGCACATGCAGAGGGATGTGCCTACGGGGGATGTGCACGGGGTACAGGGGTGGGAACAGAGTGCACTGCCAAAATGTGAAGCAGAGCCATTCAACAGATTTCCCCTCAATGGGGTGTTGCAAGGGAGTGATGGGGGCCACAGCCATGTACCTGAGACCTGGGAAGGGATGGGACTTTTCTGCAAAAAGCCCAGGGTGAGTGATGCTTTCTCTGGGGAAGGCCCCTGGAAGAGGATGGCAGAGCAGGACTCTGCTTTCCAGACCAAGACAGGACCCCTTCCACTTCCAAAGCATCGTTGTCCTCCTCTCCGCACTCCTGGATTGGGCAGGGTTATTGCCAACCACGTCTAACCCTGCTACCTTCCACGTACCGTAACACTCTCACCCTGGTTTTCATGCCTACCCGATCTGCGTGGCTGCATCCATCTCCCTTTCCTGCGGTCCTCAGCCATGAACTGAGGACAGACATGTCCCAAAAGCCTCCTCTCTCCACCTTCCCCTCTCCACAAAGGGGGTCCTGCAGGAAAAACCCCATTGCATGTTTCTGGCATTCACAAATCCAACACTCATTTATCAGGAGCTTAGACCTTTTTTTCTTTCCCTTCCCCTCATTACAAAGTTAATTTACAGGAACCCACAGTCTCTGCATGGATATTGTTCCTCTCTTTCTGTAACCTCCTTTATTTCCCTGGAGATTGTTCCATGAGAAAGAACAATAAAATAAAATAAATTGATTCCTTGAATTTTTTTCTTTTTTCTTTTTTTTTTTTTTTCAATACTCTGTATATTTTAATTAAGAAAACAAAATGAAACAATAGAAACACCCCATCAACTTCTAAGTCTTGCTGGGCTGTGCTGGATGTGATGTGCCTTGTGGAAAGATGCCCCCTTGAATGAAGAGACAGGAGATGCTCTGGGGAGGCCACTTCCATGAAATGCAGCCTGTGACATCTGAGTCCGCCCCTTGCAGCGCAGACTGACTAGCTCAGGCCCAGATCTATCCTGATTTTATGAGCCCGAGACCGCCATGCTCTCGCTAAGGCTCTCAGAAGGGTTTATTACCTCTGGGCTGAGGCAGCTGGACATCCTCCAGCCTTCAGCTGGCCCCAATCCAGGTGGCTCCTGTGTCTCCAAACCGCAATTCCTGGCTCTTCCAGATCTGGGGTTAGCAGGGACAGAATTAACACAGGCCCGTGCCGTACCCTTATCTGCTTTATCACTTCTGAAGCAGCTCCACAACAGCACTGATCCACGGTCTGGAAACCCTGGAAGCTGCTGCTCTGCAGGTACCTGCCAGAAGAGCAAAGCCTGAGGCTGCCCTGGGGCTGTGGGGATGCTCTGCCTTGGCCCCAGCTCAAGGGAAAGCATGGCTTGCTGCCAGAACACAGCCAGGGGTGGGTTGCCACCCCAAAGCAGTTGATTTGCTTCACCATGTTGCTTGAGGACCCATTGACTGTGTTCAGTCCATCCCCAGGACAACCCACCCAGGCCCCTTCGCTGGCAGCCTGCTCCCATGCTTTTCTTAGCACCTTATCCAAGGGACCCCAAACCCATCCTATGCCATGTGGAGGTGACTTGCATGGGACAGACCCACTTCTTGTTGCAGGAGTGTATAAAAGCTTGGTCACTGCTGGCTTTGGTCATAAGGTGTAGGACAGGGAGCCAGGAGATCCTCCCTGTGCTCCTGAGCTCCCACACAGCCTTGGGTAGGTCTCTGGTACTTTCTGACCTCCTGTCTCCACGCAGTGAGAGTGGTGGGGCAGTGACCTTGGTTGATGCCTCCAGGTTTGCAACCGAAAGAAACACAAGGTGAAATTTTGCAGTTGGCTGAGGCTACGCTAAGCTGGAGCTGCCGAAAAGGGCAGCCGTGCCCTCTGCCTGCTCCCGGCCGCGTGACCCTGCTGCCTCCTTCGTCGGTTCTGGCCATCAGATAGTTGTAGGTGATTTACTGAAAACCAGGCCAACAACAGCAAACGAGACCTGGCTTTCAGATGAACTAGGGAGCGGGTGGGAAGTGGGAGAGCTGGGAAATTCAGGAGGGAGCAAGGGGAAACAGCGCAGGGGTGAGCTGAAGGTTGGGAAACACTGACGTTTGAATAATGTTGCGCTCAATATATTGCAAAGCCATTTCTCTGTGATACAGTCACTTATATCCTTCCAAAGTAGATAGAAAGTATTGCCACATTAGAATCTGGCTTTGTATAATCATCAAATAATCAGGCCTGGTATTGCCTCGAAGAAACCACGGTTGCTTCACACCAGACCATTTAAAGTCCTCTCAGAAACAATGTTTTGCTGAGGCTTTAATTAAGCTCTTTTCAGTACATGATGAATAATGAGTAGAAAAAGACATTGATCTATTGCAAAAGTACATATTTTAAAATGATTTTTTATCACACAAAATATACAGTAGAAAATGTCTCTTTTGCATCTAAGTAGTTGTGAAAGGTACCTGCTTTGTTACTTGGTCATCTAAGAGACATGAAAGTCTCTTAAGGAACGAAGAGGAGACTGTGGTTTTGATGTTTAATTTACATTCTTAGTTCTGCATGTCTTAATTTCTGAGCATTTGGTTTCATGTCTTTTCCATTTCATCAACCTTTTTTATTTGCCTGCAATATAAACTGCTCTTGCAGATTGCCAAAGGAAATCATAAACATTTTGGTTATTTCTTGGCCTCTCCTGAAATCTACCATCATGAAGGTGGCTGACCTAAACCAAATCAGCTTTCATGAAAGCCACCTCAAACGTGCTCCTTATACCTCTCTGGCTGTGTCCTTGGAAGTGCTTTTCAGTGTTCTCAAATGAACTTTGAGCCCCACGAATCAGCATCCAAACCGTTGTCTTTTAGCACGTGTGGGCAGATGGAGAAGCAGCTCACAACCCGCTACCCCTCCCTGGTCTGCAGCAAGTTGTTAGCAAGCCTTCCTGCTTCTGTTCTCAAAGTACAAGAGATTAAATCGGTATTAAGAGTTTCCATGTGACAGCCTTTGTAATGCAATAACGAAGAGCCCAGATTATTGTTGAAAACCTGGACTCTGCGCTGGCGGCACTGGGCTACCTGCAAGCCATGAGAAGTGGAACGGCAAGTTGGTATTTGCCTGATCCCATGTCACTTAAAAGCCCTCCTTTTTTTTTTTTTGAGTTTTAGATCATCTGGAGGGTGAATTTCTGAGATATTAATGTCTGGGCATGGCACATTTGGGAATTTGACTATTTCCACGAAGGAGTTTTTCCAAAATGTACCCTGCACCCGGGCGGGTCTCATGCCCTGGGGCTGCACGCTGCTATCTCAGCACAGCTACCCCTGTATGCAGACACCGGGTCCTACTGGCTGGCTCATGCTCAAATTAATGCTCTTATGTTGAAAAATACTAATGAACTGAAAACAAAATTCTAGGTCAGCACATGGACCATATTCCACCACAAAATATTTTTGTTTCAACTTGTAAGGCATTAAAACCATAGAATACAAAAGAAAAGCTTTAAACGTGTGGGAAAATCCTACCGTGAACAAGTCCCATCCCTTTGTTCTTTTCCTCCTTGTTTTTGTTTTACAGGAAATCTCATTTTTCTGCATTCTGTTTGAGAAGGGAAAAGGTCTTGGGCCGTACCATAAGGTGAAAGACTTTGTTTTCTACCTAATTCAGACCCCGCAACACATGCACACCTATATATGGACACAAACCTAAAGCCTTTAAAAATCTTCCCACTTATATTTAAAGTATTCTAGCTCCTAAACAATGATAAAACTCAGACCAAGGAAAGTTCATAGGAAATACTATGACGCAGGTGCAAAATTTCCTGTTTTCAAAGATGACAAATGTCAGCAAAAATGTCCTATGACTTTCATGCATTGAGCCAATTCCTTCCAAAAAGACAAAAAAACTTAGAGATACCTTAGAAATCCACAGAACAATCCAAGTGTGAAGAATAGCTTGAGCTATTTTTAATTTTTATGTGTCCAAGAATTGTGATTGGGAATATCTGGAGAAATGTTCTGGTTCTTCCCCATTATTTCGTTCACTTACTACCTTCTCTCTTTTGGTACTGGTACGTGTTTACATGACAATTTTTAGCATGATTTTATTAAAATTTAACCACACCTCTCCCAAACCCATATCTGCCTTCGGAGAGACAGAGTAAGGGAAATTTTAACACAAAGAGAATTAGCTATAAAAAGTTATAGGAAAGTGAAAGAGAAGAGCCAGATTTCAGTTCCAATTAATTATTACGAGTACTTTGTGCAATTCACTTAACCTAGGTACAAGGTAATGCATCCAGAACTACCAAAACAATTAAGAATGCCTCATCAAAGCATTTCATGCAATGCTTTATAGATTTTAAGCTTGCTGGGAAAGGCAGCAACTTCGTGATAAAATTCTTGTACAAAGTAGGTAGATTTTAAATCTTAGTCATCGCAATCAATCTCCCCCACCTTAGAGGATTACTCAGCTGCTTTAGCGCAATTTGCCTTTAGTGTACCAAAGCACGGCGTCCAGTAACAAAGACAGGAACTTTATTACCCCTGGGGGAAAACAGAAGATGATCCCCTGTGCTGCATAACTAACTGTCAGGATTACACTCCAGTCAAGTTGTAACCGAATTTCCATCTGAGGCCAAAAGCATTTCTTAATGTGCTCCAACATCTATTGGAATCTGTGGAGTGTTTTCAAGTTGCTGCTGTAAAATGTATGTCAAGCCCTGCAGCATCTCTTCATGCAATGCTCCCTCTTTGGTGTTTCCCAGTAGAATATCTCCTCTTGGGTCCCACAGAGCTGTGGCCTCTTGCTACATAGAGGCTAACGGGAGTTGTGGGTAATGGGCAAGGATTTCCGATGAAGCTAAATGCATTTAAACCTCTTCCCTTGCCATTTAGTGCGACTGATGCTTTGCACTCGTGCATTTGCATTTGCACAGGGAAGGACAGAAGGGCTGTGTCTCCACTGAAGATGGATTGGCCATCTCAAGCAGATCGCCTTGAGTGCCATCGCACAGCACATCCAGGACAACCAGAAGATCAGGCCCAGTCAACATGGGTTTATGAGAGGCAGATCCTGCTTGACCAATCTGATCTCCTTCTATGACAAGGTGACTTGCTTAGTGGATGAGGGAAAGGCTGTGGATGTTTTGTGCCTGGGCTTTAGTAAAGCCTTTGGCATCGTTTCCGACAGGACTCTGCTTGAGAAACTGGCTGCCCATGGTCTGGACAGGCGTGCTCTTTGCTGCGTGAAAAACTGGCTAAACGGCCAGGCCCAAAGCATGGTGGTGAATGTGGTTAAAACCAGTTGGCAGCCAGTCACAAGTGGTGTTCCCCAGGGCTCAGTTTGGGGCCAGTTCTGTTCAATATCTTTATCAACGACCTGGACAAGGGGATCGAGGACACCCTCAGTCAGTTTGAAGATGACACCGAGCTGGGCGGGAGTGTGGATCTGCTGGAGGGGAGGGGGGCTCTGCAGAGGGACCTGGCCAGGCTGGATCCATGGGCCCAGCCCAGTTGGGTGAGGGTCAACAAGGCCAAGGGCCGGGTCCTACCCTGGGGTCACCACAATCCCAGACAGCTCTCCAGGCGTGGGGCAGAGGGGCTGGAAAGCTGCCCGGTGGAAAAGGCCCTGGGGGGTTGGTCGAGAGGGGGCTGGATAGGAGCCAGCAGGGTGCCCAGGTGGCCAAGAGGGCCAGCGGCATCCTGGCTTGTATCAGGAGTGGTGTGGCCAGCAGGAGCAGGGCAGGGACCGTGCCCCTGTGCTGGGCACTGGGGGGGCCGCCCCTCGACTGCTGGGGTCAGGGTTGGGCCCCTCCCTCCCCGAAGGACCTGGGGGGGCTGGAGCGTGTCCAGAGAAGGGCAGTGGAGCTGGGGAGGGCCCCGGTCTGGGGACGGTGGGGGAGGGGGGGGCCGGGGGGGCGGGCTCTGCTCCCAGGGAAGGGGCGATGGGACGAGGGGCACCGGCCTAATTCCGGGGGGGGGTTGGCCCGGGGAACAATTCCTTCCCCAAGGGCTGTCAGGGGCTGGAAGGGGCTGCCCAGGGAAGGGGTTGAGTCCCCTGGAGGGATTTAAAAGCCAGGCAGACGAGGTGCTCAGAGACATGGTTAAGTGGTGGACAGGCACGGTTGGACTTGATGATCTTAAGGGGCTTTTCCAACCAAATGATTCTATGATTCTATGATTCCATCACTTAACTCACTTATGCACAATCATGCACTGAGTCTGCATGATTTTTTGAAGAGGTGCTTGATGTTCTGGGCAAGTGGGGATATAAATTCTGGGACAACAGGGCAGCAATGCTACAGGAATCAATGCTAATTCTACAGGAATCCTCTAGCAATGAGAAGGTTTGGAATAAAGCAGAGGAGCACATTTAGCATCAGCTCCCTGGAGATCTGGAGGAAGAAGGGATAACAAACTCCATAGCCTCACACCTGGGCAAGCTCAGCATCTCATCATCACCCTGGCAGGATGCCCAGACCAAGATCCTGCCCAGCATCAGAGCCCTCTGTCTGCTCCGAGCAGACCCAAAGGCAGGTCAACGTTCACACTCGGCAGGCAGCTCCGTCTCTTGCACGCAGACACAACACATGCATCTTCCCTCACCTCCCAGGAATTTGCTTTAGATCTCACACTCGATTGAGGGATGGGTCATGGAAAGGAGTGAGGGAGTGAGAGATCTGAGTGCGCTACTTGCAGATCAGGGTAGTCGCATGGGTTGCCCACCCGGATTCTTGGGTCTCCCAATAGTTATGGGCGACCAGGGCAGAGAGAGGGGGATTGTGGTGGGTTGACCCTGGCTGGATGCCAGGTGCCCACCAAAGCTGCTCTATCACACCCCCTCAGCTGGACAGGGGAGAGAAAATATAATGGAAAGCTCGCGCATCAAGATAAGGACAGGGAGAGATCACTCACCAGTTACCATCATGGCCAAACCAGACGTGACCTGGGGAAATGAGTTTAATTTATTACCAATCAAAACAGAATAGGATAATGAGAAATAAAAACTGAATCTTGAAACACCTTCCCCCCAGACCCCTGCCTTCTTCCCAGGCTTGACTTCACTCCCCATTTCCCTCCCTCTTCCCCACCAGTGGCACAGAGGGATGGGGAATGGGGGTTGGGGTCAGGTCATCACACGCTGTCTCTGCTGCTCCTTCCTCCCCAGGGCAGGACTCCTCACACTCCTCCCTGCTCCAGCCTGGGGTCCCCCCATGGAAGACAGTCCACCACAAACTGCTCCAGAGTGGGTCCATCCCTCCCACGGGGTGCAGTCCCTCAGGAGCAGACGGCTCCAGCCTGGGTCCCCACGGGGTCACCAGCCCGGCCAGCAAACCTGCCCCAGCCTGGGCTCCTCTCCCCACGGGGCCACAGGTCCTGCCAGGACCCTGCTCCAGCGCAGGCTTCCCACGGGGTCACAGTCTCCTTCGGGCACCCCCCTGCTCTGGTGTGGGGTCCTCCCCGGGCTGCTGGTGGGGATCTGCTCCCCCGTGGGCCTCCGGGGGAAAGCCCCTTTGGGGTTTTTTTTTTTTTTTTTTTCCCACTTTCTTAACTATGCTGTCACAGAAGCACGACCACTGCTGCTGATGGGCTCAGCCTTGGCCAGCAGAGAGTCCATCTTGGAGCCGGCTGGCATTGGCTCTGTTGGAAATGGGGGAAGCTTCTGGCAGCTTCTCACAGAAGCCACCCCTGTAGCCCCCCTGCTACCAAAACCTTGCCACACAAACCTAGTACAGGAGTTTGTGGACCATTTCCACTATATTTATTGTCATGACAAACAAAGAAAAATCCCCATTTCTAGAGAAAAAACAGATTATTGTTTTCCATTTCAAGAAGGTTAAAATGCTGTCCTTCAGAAACTCAAAGAAAAAGGAATTTCTGGGAAGGTTAAAGTCACCCTGACACCTAGAAGCTAAAAATTATGACAGTCATTTTTGGATATGTCTTCACTGAGGAATGAACTCAAGTGAGAGCTGCCCAACGGAGAACTCATGAGTTGGCCCAGCCTTGGTATAAACAGTCTCAGTGCTGAAGATGTCTTGGGGTCAAATGCCCCTGTGTTATGGGGAGCTTTATACTTCATTTATTTTTTTATATTTATTTATACTTCTGCATGGGCTGATGCAGTGCTCTTCTGCAACTCCCCAGGGGTCATGCTCCTGGACGAGTCATGTCCCAGACTTTGGGGGAAAATCCCACCATACTGGGGACCCCAGCAAGAGGAACTGGATTTTCAAAGCCCACAGTAGTCTGGAGAGGCCAGATCTAGTGCAGCACCAGTTTGGTGGCCCATTAACAGCTAAAAGGAGAGGAAAAGAAAATCACAAAAGGCTCTTCGTTTTGGTCTTTTTGTCTCTGGAGAGAAAGTTGAAGCTTTGCAAGTCAATGCTTTGTGTCAAGCAGGCTGAACCTGCCATGGTTTGCAGACCTGGGGCATCCCTTGAGACACTCCCTAGACAGCATTGTCAATCAAACTGTCAGTGTTAGCATCAGTGAGCCCTGCACAGAGAGTAAAATAAAAAAAAAAGTAATTGGAATAAGTGTAGCGTGAAAGAGGAAAAAAAATAGTGTAATTTCAGCCTGTAAATGATATAATTCTGTAAACAAGCCTGTGCTGATGAGCTGCACTGATTCCCTTTTTAATTAGCACATGAATAGGTGAGGTAAGGTTCCCTGCACACCTATGGAAGGAGAAAGATTTATGAACCCACAGCTGTTTGCTGCTGTTTCTGGAACCTGCCCCATACCCGTACATACACAGCAGAGCTCCTGCTGCCAAAACAGGGAAAGCACAAGCAAACTGAGCAGAATGGGGTCATTTCCCAGAATACCCTGTGCTGGCAAGGGAAAAAATACTCTAAAATAAGGAATTGTAGCAATGTCCCCAGGGCCCAGCCTAAATGATGGTCTTGTTATGCCTGGATGCTGTGTAAAACATATGGCAAAGGGCACTCCCTGCCCCAAAGAGTTAACAGAGTGGATAGTCGTGGTGGAGGAGGTACAGCCAGATTTGTAGGAGAGGAACCACAGCGCAGCATGACTGGGTGGCTTGCCCAAGATCCCAAAAGTGAAGTGGGGATCTAACTCAGCTCTGGTTGCTGCCAGGCCAGGGATGCAGCACTGAAGTTGCACCTTTTGGGCAGGTGCCTGGGTTGTTGGGGGTCCCAGGAAGGCATGGATCACCAAGGTGGGACACCATCAAACTGCTCTCCATTCGTGCTTTTGATGCTTTTCTTTTGGTCTGTCATTATAGAAGCTTCAAATTCCCTTGGAGACTGTTGAGCAGAGGACCCAGCAGGTCCTCAGTTTTGACTGGGTTTGCCCAACTCATTCCGGGGATTTTAGCATGAACTCCCTTTGAGGCTGCTGCTCCAGGAAAATCTAAGGACACTGTGAGTGACACTGGGGAGTAAGGACAGCAGTCCATCCTGTGCACCAAGTAAGAGGAGAGGCTTGTGGAAAGAAACCCAAACATAAATGGAAACCATGCAATTTTCATCTGAATTAAGGCTTCCTACAGTCTCAGACTCTTTTGCTCAACCTTAAGCCAAAGCCCAATAACTTGGCCTCTGGAATGCAGTGAAAGTTTCTCTCCACGCTCAGGGAAAGTGAAGGTCCCTAAAGGCAGCTTTCCTAGAAAAGCAGTGCTGGGTAGAGTGTTAGGTGAGACCTCTGGAGTCCTGACCACCTACGCTATGACCTTCTGCTAAGTTTTCTTGTGCCCTTCCCTAGCTGTCAAGAGGACCACCATGGCAGGGACCCTGCCTTTCTAGAATCACTTTCCAGATTCCTTACTTCAGCCACCAATATGAAATGCACGTGTGGGAGTCAGGCTGATATGGGGGCTTCAGGCTCGAGATGACTCGGCTTTGTAGGACACGTCCTTTTCTCCAATCCCCTCCTGGTGTTCACTGATTGTTAACCCAGAGCCCAGCTCTTCTTACAGCCTTTGGTTGAAACCATCTTGCATCTCCTTTGGTAAACGTCTTCAGAACCTCACCCCAGCTCTCTGGGTGATTAGGTGCTGCTGAGATCACCCAGCTTCGTTAGACCACAAGCCTGAGTCTCACGATGATGCCTGTGATAACCCCAGTGTTTGCCTCCTGGCTCTCAGCGCTCCCAGTACGCATTCCTCTTTGTGGGCAGCTCCCATGAACTCTCCACCAGGGGCCAACAAGGGGTTGGAGCACCCTCCCAGTGCTGCTCTTGTCCCTGGGCTGGCATGAGAAGGCACTCCCCAGCCAGCTGCGACACCCACGCCAGGCACTCCTTAGCCACACTCATGTGAAGCCACACAGGCCACCGGGCTCATCTCTTCCCCCTCCAGGCACCTCAGGCCACGTGGCTTTCAGAGATGGTGCTGGAAGGGGCTGAAACGCACATGGTCTTTCTGGCACCTTGATGCTTTGTGCTTAGTGTTTGTGCAAAGCGTGCAGGAAGGAAAGCAGCCATCTACCCCTTGGATAGATAACAGCAGTGGCATGCACTCTCCTGCAGATCTGTACGGGGTCCTTGATACCTGACTGGTTGTGAGTATGGATGACCAGAGTCCTGGTGCAGTATGGGGAGGTTTAGTTTGTATATTAGGAAAAATTTCTTTGCTGAAAAGGTTGTCAAGCACTGGAAGAGGCTTCTCAGGGAAGTGGTGGAGTCACCATCCCTGGAGGTATTTAAAAGACGTGTAGATGTGGCACTGAAGGACATGGTTTAATGGTGCACTTGGCAGTGCTAGGTTTACGGTTGGACTCGATGGTCTTAAGGGTCTTTCCCAACTTAAAAGATTCTATGATCACCAAACTGTCTGCTGTCAAGTCCTCCCTGGAATCACAGACAGACAGCTGGGTCACACTTGCTAAGCCTGTCCTCATAAATAAGCTAAGCCAAGGTCTTTTCTCAGGCCTCTGGGAAAAGCACACACACGGCACAGCACTAAGGTTTAACTGAGTTTGGAAGGAACTTTTGGATGCCTTAATTCCAAATTTTCTCTTAAAGGAAAGCTGACTTCAAAGACCAAGGAGGTTGCTCAGGAGCTTGTCCAGTCAAGATCTCAAAACCTTGAGTGATGGAGCTCCTGCACTGAGGGACCTTTTGGGGTTATTGCATCTCAGGTGCACAGCTTTGCATTTTGCCTTTGCCCACATGCCTGGAGTCTCCCCTCAAAAAAAAAAACAACAGAAGAGTTCTGAGAACAGCTTCTGCTGTCCTTTGAAATGTGCCCAGACATTTCTTCTTATGTTACTGTTGACTGGCAGGGACAAAACTGGTCACTGTGCTGACAATCGAGTGCCTGGGTGAGCCCATATCCTGGCCCTGCTCAATTTATTAGTATAGATTTAGCCTTAGGCACTTAGCTCATGAACTCTGCCAAGGGACAAGCCTTAGGCCTTTTCACCAGAGGTTGCTTGCAAAACCAGGGGTATGGGTCATGTGCCTGTTCCGTGCCTGCTGCACTTTGCCATCTACACTGATGTAAACCTAAGTCATGGAGGTTCAAGCCCACATACCCCTCCAAGAACTCAGATGCGAGATTGCAAGGTTTGCTCTCTGCTCGTAGGACAGGGAGGATGGCTGGCATAATAATTCCTTGGGTGCAGCCTTACCCTAATGTGGTCCCAGACCTAGTCCTGCCTCTCTATAGCTCTGCTCTGGGCCATGCCATTCCAGGTCAGGCTGGCATCGATTCAATGGTTTGTACACCACAGCCCTTTTCACAGCCAAGGCGTGCTATGCATCTTCTGAACAACCCTGACAGGCTGCGGCTCCACCAGAAATACAAATCAAACCACAGATGTGACAACGTTTCATATTTCACTGTGGCTAATGCACAAATGGTCCTCTACAATGAATTGTGCTGCACCCTTTCTGCCCCATGGCTGGCAGAGTGGTCCTTTGCAACCTCCACACCTCACCGCATGCATGAAGATGAGCTTGTGCATTGAACGACCAGCACCAAAACCAACCATCTTGCAGCTTCCCAGAAAGTCCTGAGACAGGGAAGCTGTTCATGGTGTGCAACAGGCGTCAACATGGGCAATGGGATTTATGGGACTGGGAGCACAGAGGTGTGGTCAAAGCAAACAACTGTTTGAAATTATCTCGGATTTTTAACTGGCTCTACAGCCCCCTCCGGAGACATGAATGAAGAAGAGGACTTTACCACATTTATTTCTGCAAGAACAGAAGATTTACTCACGCTTGGCTCTTTTTCAGGTGTCATAAATTGAGTCCACTATCTTTTCACAGATTGTCTTTCTGGGTTTATCAGAAAGGACTTTATGGTTCAGAGCACCCTTTTCTCCCCAGCCCCCCTTCCAGCGACCTGAATAACAAGCCTGGGGTGCAGCCCATGTTTATAAATATGCGTATCTGTTACCTTAATGGAAACTGATTTATTACACAAATAAGAGACTTCATCAATTTTCATCTGGACCTCTTTCAATGGGACATAAATTACACTGTTGCTACTGGGTTTGGATTTCTAAGTGGATTTATCGGAGCAGGGACTTTGCTCATTTGTTTTATAGCTCTCCTTGTCCATGGAATAATTACAGTTTCTAAGTTTTTCTCTCTCCCTTTTTCTCCCTTTACATATCCCCCTTTGAAAATACTGGCTGGTGTTCTGGGGAGTGAGATGAGACACGGCTTGGCGAGCCCGTTTGGGGTACCCCAAACACCCCATTTGGGCTCTCCCAAGCTGCCTGTGAAAGCAGCACAGTTTGCAAGACATGGTACATTGCAGAAAACCCTTTTAGACCATCTCTAACCCCAAAATAGAGGTGCTCAGTGCGATAGTTCGCTTCAGAAAAAGCTTGGTCCGTTGATCTCTTAGGAAGCAACTAGACCCCTGCTGCCTCTTAGCACTGGATGGTGCGTTCTCCTGCTCTAGCATCTCCAAAAGGTGGATGGAAAGGAGAGCCCCTTGACTTGTCTATCTGGGTGAGCAGGTCTGTCACACAAACATTTCTTGGCCACATGGACTCCCCAGTTCCTTAAATCCTTTGCTTAAAAATCTGTAGCTCCCATGCATAATGCTATGAGGCACCCTGTGACTTGGTGAAGAGCTGTACTGGTCCCAGGACAGGAGGAAAACCTGACACAATGCTGTAAGGAGGAGATCTTCACATAGCAAAGCCCTTTCTCCATTGCTAAGCAGCACAGCCCCTTGCAGCAGAAGGGCAGAACTGCTCCCTTCCTCCCTGGGGATGTGGTGTGGGACATCTTTTGGACTCAATCCCAGCCCTACCTGTGCATATGGGGTGTCACCAGGAGCACTGGGCTGGGAGGTGCGAGCACAGCCCTGGCTGCAGGAGGTGATGCTGGCTTCTCTGCAGGCCAGCCTTCAAGACTGAGACCTGCCAGCTCTGTTGAAAAGCCTTTAACTCTTCCCGCTGTCCTCAGTCTCATCACGCACCCTTCTCCCCATCTGCATGCCCTGAACTGCTGCCCAGAACACTTTCTTCTGCAACTCCTTTCTGGAGCCTCCAGAAAACAAGCCAAAGGCTTGCCTGGGTTTTGTTGTTGTTGCTGCTGGTTTTGCCTGAGGCTGGAGCACAATCCCATGAAACAGAAGTCCAGGCTCCCAGGAATGCATTGCATTACGACACTGTGCCGCAGAGACTTAGACTATTTACATAATAGATCAGAAAGCCCGGCCAATGAGCTGACAAAGGAAAGGGCGTGCTAGCAGGGCACTCAGAGTTCATCCTAATTAAGAGCAAGCCATTAGAGAGCTTGCCTCAAAATGTGAGTGAAGGAGGAAGATGAGCACGAGCATGGGGGAGAAGGCAATGATGAGTACATGCAGCCCTTTCCAAGCACATAGGGACATATCCTCCTTAGCCACAGTCCCCAGGACTGGATGTTCCCACAGCTCATCAAGTCTGGATGGGGAAACTGAGGTAGTTCCTTTGCTTGGGGTGAGAGCAATAAACTGACCGGCACCCCAAGCCCTCTCTGACCCCTGGCTGCTTGTCCCTCACTGGGTCCCACCTTGCAGTAATGTACAACAGGGCTCACCTTTGATGTTGAGCTTTGATTTGACACTGGCACATGCCCCCGCACCCTCCTGCAAGCACATCGCCACCCCCTCCACGGTTCAGTCCAGAAGAGTGTCCTCTGTTCGGGGGACAATAAAGAGGCCCACACACATACAGGCAGCAGCTGGGTGAGCAGGCGGAGGAAACCTCAGTCCCAATCAGTCCCTAATTAAGTTAATTTGCTAATTGCCAGCATTTAGTCAGGGGAGGAGCGCCACCTGCTGAACCCACCGTACCCCTCCTCTTGCTCCACACAGGATGCTGCAGATTTCCAGGGCCGACCACCCTGCAAACCCAAACAGCATCAACAGGGAGAGGATAGACCTGGTGTCTTCCATCTCTCCATGCTTTGTACTCTGCAGGTCCCCTGGGTGTCTCCATCGGCCATGGTACCCAGGATGTACCACATCACATAATTCTGCTGTACAAGCCTTGGTGGTCTTCAGTCTCAAACTGATGGAGACACTTCTTACAGAGTTGGAAGCACAAGCTTTCAAGACTGATAAATCATCAGTGTGATGAGTTACTGCTTGTCAGCTGAGCTGACAGTGTGTCTTCTAGCCAACACAAAAAAAAAAATCTTAAAGCATTTTCCATGTTCTTTCTGTCCACTCCACAGTCTTTGCCTTTCACAAGGGTTTAATAAAAAGTATTTTACTTTTTAGTTGAAGTACTTAAGAGCAGCACATGATTTTTTAGTTGTTTAGCTCACAGGTGGCAACTTCCACAAATGTTTTAATTCCATTGCTTATGATCCTCAACCTAAGCCCCAAGTATCCCCACACAGGCAGCTTGAGTTGCCAACCCACATGTCAATCTACCAGGGCTCTGGACACCAAAAACTGTAAAGCTGGCTTGCAAGTCCTGAGACTATCTTAAGAATTACTAGGTTTAGGTCCTTTTTATTTATCTGCCAGCTTTTGATTTCATATTTCCAAGCTTTGCATTACAATCACAAGGGGTGGAAGCTTTTTTTTTTTCTTTCTTTCTTTTGATGTCGAACAAAACCTGAGATTCTTCACACAATCTCCTGAACCCAACAGCTGGGATTTTATGGAAAGAACATTGACAACTGCAAGATGTCCAATAAAATCATAAAAGTTGGCAACACTGGGGGGTTACTCCCCTCCTTTATTGCTGGTCCACAGGACAAGTTAATTGGTGTGATCCAGCTGCTGGCTGGTTTTAGGACAGATCCTTAAAAGCACTTAGAATTGCCAGGGCTGGGAGTCCTCCCAGCTAACCACAGACACCTAACAGAGGTATCCGAGTTATAAGCCTGTTTGCTCTGGCTGCTTTTTTAGGGCAGATTCTCCCATTTTATGACAGGTAGAACAGGTCGGCTTTGAAGGTGCTCATCTCCCTTCTCTTGCTAAAGAAAAAACAACAGCAGGGGCTGCTGTCCTAATACATGCCCTTCCTGAACCCGTACTGCAATGAAAGCTCTGCCCCGTAAGCCCTTTTAAAAGCTGGCCTCCAAGACAGTATGTCAGCCCCTTCTGGGGCCTCATGTTTTGCACAGATCACCCTCATTAGCAAGGGAAAGTGGAATAAATGGAACAGGCTGCACTCCTGGCGCGATTTTTCTGGTTCCTCTTGGAAGTCCCCCGATTCAACCAGATCCTTCCAAGCAGCCTGGTTCGTGACCGCTGAAGATTATAAAAAGGCCAGGGATCCAGCATCCCTGCAGCTCATCACTGACAAACAACGCTGCCTGGATGGAGTGTTTTCAATAAGGTACTTGCTTTGTTGGGAGCTTTCAGGGAGACTGTTTACAACAACAGCCCTACAATTACCTCCAAATGATGTCCTTTGAGGAAGATATTCTGGGAACCTTAAGACCAAAGCTTCTGAGCTGCTCTATCTATATCAGAAATGTGAAAGTAATCAGGAGTTGTTTGGATCTGGAGACACTGTTGTTGTAAACAGATGTTGCTTTAAAGCATCACGGGCAGATCTTCCTTAATGGTCAGCCAGCGCTGGGCCAGCCCAAGACGAACTGATCAGAAAAATTAGAGTCAGGGTTTCAGTTCAGTGCTCTTGTGCACCGTGTCAAGTCTGATCTAACTATCCCAGATTTGCCATTCCTAGGCCCCGAGATAGACACAGACCTTATTTCTTTGTGTTGAAATATTGGGGTGAAAAGGTTTGGGGTTTGTTTTTTTTTTTTTGGTAAAGGCAAGTGTCAACTAAACCTGATGAATGCTCACTGAGTGTCTGAGAAATCTAGACTAAAGCTGCAGGGAAATGCTTGTTTTATTTTTAATGAAGGTTTTGTCTTATGGGGAGGGAAGTGGACAGGAAAAACCTATCTATCTGGAAAGCAGAGGACTGAAGCGAGCCCTCTTCCTCCCAAACCACTGGACCTTAGAGTAAGATTATACTTTCTTGTTTCTTTTTCTCAGCCTTCATGTTTCAGACCTTTAAAACACACTTGGGTAATAATTTTAAATCCTTTTCCATGGCTGCAAGTGGTAGTAACAGATCCACGTGAACCAGAGAAGCTGGTTCTCCTTCAGTATTGCGGGATTCAAGAGCGCAGCTTGAGGGGTGGGGGATGCCCAAAAATCATGGGAATTGTCCCCCTGGAGGGAGGGTGAAAACCTGGGCTTCAGGAGGATTCCTACCAGCTTTCTGGGTGACCCTGGAGAAGTGACCAAGACCACAGCCATGCTATCTAGAGGCCCACCATCAGCTCCTCCAGTTAGGAATCCTATTGCTGAGAAAGGCAGGAACACTAGAACATGTTTCAGACCATCTCTCTCCTCATTGAAGGACCCTGGGGCAACCCCTTGGCTTATTTGCTTACTTGGGTATGGGCTGTATGCCTTAATCTAAGCAGGAATCTCTCTGTGGTTTGGTTCCCACCCAGGAGGGGCAGGATATGCCATTCCTCTATCTGGGCAGAGCAAGAGCTATTTGGGAGAGAGCTTCTCCTTCACATGTGCTTTCATGGCACAGAGTTTGATGCTGTTTAGTGCAGCTGGATCTAATTACAGGTGGGTAGAGGCTTAGAGGCTTCTTTTACCAGGGAAAAGGGTCTTATGGGAGAAAAAAAAAAAGCCAAAAAAAAAAAAAGCACTGACATCCCCCCTCCAAAAGAAGACTTCCATCTGCCTGCAACATTCACCTCACCAGCCAGAAGAGATGCTGAGTTTTTCCTTGAACAGCTTTGCCCTTCTGCAGTTCTAAGGGAATGACACAAACGTGATTCATGGGTCAGGACACTAAGGTGACTGTAAGGATATGCTGCCGAAGTAAAGGGGCTAAGGCAAGGAGACCAATGGGAGGGTGGCCACAAGCTGATGTAATGTCTGGGTAGCTCAAACCAGCTCCTCAATCTCTGTTATTAGGTAAAGACAGGCTGTCCCTGGAGAGCACACAAGCTCCATCCCCCCTCCCCGCAGCCCTCCGCGCGGTCATGTTAGGGACATGCCCTTTGCACTCTCACCTACGAGCTCCCAGCACACACGAGCATCCTCCAGCACTCCAGGCTTCTTCCTCCAGCAGCCAGAAGAACGCAGCCACACAATGGGAGCATTGTGCAAACAGGTCCCCCAGCACCACGGCTCCAAGCCCATAATGAAATCTCCCCACCACCTTTTACTGGCGAGAGTATTTGATTGCAGTCAAGTACCCACACCTGGAGGAGGTAGGAGGGGGTGTCGGGGTTGCGGGGAGGGGCTGCCCCCACATTAGACTGACAGCCTGCTCAGAGCTGCAGCAAGAAAGGGAAGGGGAGGGGGACTGAAGGCACCAGCACAGTTTTGCAGTGTGATGAGCTTGTGCAGCCTCAGCTGTAGCAAGAATCCCTGGGTGCTTTCTCTGCATCTTAAACACATGCTTCGGATGCGGAGGGAAAAAAAAAACACCAAAATCAAAAAAGGAAAAAAAAAAAACACCGAGAAGGTCTAGGGAGATTAAAAGCAAAGAAAAGTCTGCACCACACAGAGCCATGCAGAGATGCTGACTCAGGTCCTTGTTCTGCAGCTCCAATGCACTCACAGGGGGAGTCCTTAGCACCTAGATATGAAGGGGTTAAGTTGGCCTCAGCGGAGGAGGGAATGTCACTAAATCTGCATGCTGGCCATACCTGGGCTCCCCAGCTAGTGTGTCCACCTGCAAGGGTAGGAGGATCGTGTTTGATGGGCACCTGCTGGTGGCACCTTCCTAATTCACAGGGGCAGACTTGACTGCACAAGGTCTCCCTGGTTGGAAGCCCTTTGCTGCTCTGTGGAGATGTGCTCCTCATGTCCCACCTGCCCCACAGGGGTCCTCAGGGCCACGTCTAGCTCAGGACATGGGGACAGGGCCAAAACTGCAGGATGGAGGGAGATTGGGATAGATAATGTAGAGTCTCTTTGGTGGCAACAGACAGAGGGTCAGTTTGGTCTGAGGGGTTTGCGGTGTAGGGGAAGAAAATGGGACCACAGAAGATGGAAGTAAATGAAGGTGGAGGTAGATGAGGACTGGCTTTGAGGATGGGGCTGGTAGGATACTGGGAGAGATAAGGAGACATAGGGATGGAGTCCTCATTCATGGGGTGAGGTTTGTAGTTGAGCAGCAAACATAAGCAAATGAATGGGTTCAAGGTCCCTACTCATGATATGAGGGATGTGGGTACATGAAGTCTTGGGAGCAGCCCCTCTGATAGCACAGAAAAAGGGGGATGTTGAGCATACTGATCTTCTCGCTGCCTGTTTGGAACAGTCCTGGTGGGCTACTTTGGAAGTTGTGTGACTGAGGACAGAGTCAAGCCAGGTAAACCTGACGGGAATTGCACCATGGAGAAGCTTGGGTCAATGGGGAGGGCAGAATGAGGCCCTGTGGATAAAAGAGAAACAGGTGAGTCCTGTATAAAAGCATTTCTGCATGGAGCATGGATGCTGGCGTTCGTTACAAAAGGCCAGAAACAAGTTGAATTCCCCAAACAGTGTTTATGGGAATGAGCTCTTCTTTTCTGGGGGTTTTGTTTTGTTTTGCTCAAGTCCGTCTGTCACATCTTGCACATTTCATTATTTAGGAATTTTTGATTTCAGAAGATAAAGTAGTCCCAGAGGAATATTTTCAGGGAGATTATTTTAACAAGCACTTTTGTACCAGGAAATCAGTGAGTTTAACCTAACAAGCAACTACCAGGCCAGGGGGACAAATAAATCTAGTTCCCACCTATTAATTTTACAGCCTACATAAAGCAGTGTTGAAGTCAAAAGTATATGTGACCCAAAAAGACATTGCTCATTTTGACACATATATAGCTTGCCCCCTGCCTGAACCCTGTCCCTTAGCCTAAATCCAGGAAGCGGGCTCCCTTTTGTAACGGATCATAGTCCTGTGTGTCAGGAATGTGTTCTACCTTAAACCAAATGTCAGCCTTGCACAGGGAAGGGATAAGCTGATAGAGATGTTCGCCCCAAATGGGGATAGTTTTCCTGTTTTGCATTGTGTGAGATGTATTTGTTTTATTGCACCACTCAGTGATTCAATCCAGCCAAGCCCACGCAGGAAATATTGGGATTTGGTCTTGCCAAGTTGACATCTGAAAAGAGCAAGCAGGCGAATGCTTCCACTTTAGGAGTATTTGTAATGGGTTACTGAACTATTAGACACATGAAGGGAAAAATGCACCTCAAAGAACCAACCGCATCTCATGGATGGAAGTGACCTGGGTAACGCAGAAACGCTGCTGACTTTCATCTTTGGAGGGGAATGCAGTGGTATGCAGCGAGAAAAAGAAAACAGAGCTTTCGGCACACACATAAGTTAAAAATAAAGCCCAGAGTCTGAATGAAGAGGGTGATTAACCAATGGAGTAAATGAGAAGGGAAAGTGATGGATTATCCAACACTTGAAGCATCTTGAAACAAGGGCTGGATGCCTTTGTGCAAGATGTGCTGTCGTCCAGCTCGAGGCACTGGGCTCCAGGCAGGCTACAGCCCAGCGCAGATTTTTTAGCCTATGCTCCCAATGCACAAGTGGAGGATTTAGCTCCAGTTATCCTGTCTACAGCCGTATCATGGAAGGACGTGAAGCAGGTGGCAAGAAACATTTGATGCCAATTCCTAACTAACCATATTAGCCAGAAAACTTAAGCAGTCAAAGGAGAAACATAAGCAGTGAGACAGTTCATTCTGTAATCCCAGTGAAAGGAGGTTTTTGGCTAAAGCATTCAAGCCTTGAGTGTCTTCCTTGACTTCAGCCAGCTTGGGGTCAGGCCCTCATCATTTGAAGGCTTTCAGAGCTGCTTGCAAGTAGGAAGCAGTTCAGTTGGGTGAGAAGAGATGCCTCATCAGGGGGAATTTAATTCACTCAAGCAAAAATGAGCCCCATCATCTCCATATCCGATATCCCAAAGGTTTTTAATTACGTTGCAATAGAGACAGGTCCAGCAGCATTTCCTAATTAAATCCTGATGCATCAGAGACGATGTTTTGATGGTGGATGATGACAGGCTCTACATTACACATAAATATATGCAATCTCTTTCAAATATATTTCTAGCATTTTTGAAGCCAAACCCAAACTCATCGCAGAAAACAATTGCTGTTGGGTGGCTCTGCAGAGTGGATCAGAAATCCTTGAGGCTTCATGGATCCAGCCCCTCCAGAACGCAGGGACAGGGATGTTAGAGCTCTGGACCCCCCCCTGATTGCATTGAGAGAGTCCATGTGAGACCTGGGGAGCCCTGAGAGCAAATGACCAACTGAGTAGGATGCACTTGACAGAGACCTAAGGGCTGGGGCCCCCTGGGAGCCTCATCGTGATTTGGAAATGTCTTTGAGTCACGACAAACAACACAGGAAGGGTCAAAGTACCTCTGTGCTGAGGCTGGGCACCTGCCCGCACCTGGAGAAAGCAATTCCAGGGGCACCTGACAATCTCTGCAGGCTGAAATACAAGTCCTGAAAAAATATCAATGCCTCCAGTACAGCCCATGAGCAAAGAGCCCCAAATCCATTCAAAGTCCCATTTTAGGTGCGGAGGGAGGTGCTCTGGGGCTTGGAAGCTTCAAAGTCACACAGACAAAGTGAGTCACAGCCTGAGGATGTAGTCCTGGGATCAGCCTTTCTTTCCCCCTCGTGCTTCTCATCCTCTGCTCATCTGCCTTCCTTTAGCAATAATAGCAGCAAGCGTCTTGGATTCAGGGAAAGCAGATGGGCTCCACCCTGCAGATGGCCCCCAGAAATTTTCAGAAATACTTATTTTCCGTAATTTTGTTTACTCAAATTTTTCCATAGTTTATCATGGAAGGAGAGGGCAAGACTGGGAAGTGACTTGTTTTCTGTTTAGGTTTTGTCTTCTTAAGCTTTGAGCCATTGAGTTACTGTGTGGCTTTATCTGAAGCCTTTTCTCCAGTTCAGAAAAGCACACTGCAGTGCTGACGACTGTGGTGCTAAGCCTCCAATTATCCTGTCTACCTCAGCTCTTTAATTACTCTGTGAGTGATTTCAGTGTCATCCCCCTCCCTTTTTTCTTTGTATTTCAGCACCTTCAAAGCCCTCTGGTTCCCCATGCTTTGGTATCACCAAAGCCACCCGTCCCCACAGCTCTTTTGCTGGACCTGGACCGGTCCGTGCTTCAAGGTGGATGCAGGTGTAGATTGACCTCAGACTGATCTGGAAAGGGAAAACCAAGGCTTAGGAAAGCATCTCCCCATGGGACCAAGCCCTGATCAGACACTGACAAAGATCCCAAACGTGGCTCCTCCTGAGCCCAATGCAGACATATTCAGCCCAAAGGGAGGTCCCCAAAGCTGTCACTCGCCTGCCCATGCCACATTGGTTTTCTAGGTGAGATGTGCATTCATGCAGTTGTTGTGCTATATACACTTTTCTGGTCTCTAAGACAGTAAACGACCTTCTAGGGCAGTAGACTTATTTGTCCTGGGGACTTTTGATTTCTTTCCATTTGAATATTTCAGTCTCTATTAAAAAAAAAGAAAAAACCAAACAAAAAAACCCCAAACCTTGACTTTTTTATTTTTAACAGAAGAGTTTAGTTTAAAAACCAAAGGCAGGCCTGGTTTCGGTAGAAAAAGAATCTAGTTTTTGAAAACAGCAAAGCATTTCTTTTAGTTTCTGAAATAAAAGCCAAACCACAGCCCAAACACTTCTACTGGAAAAAGATCATTGCCATATTTATTTTTCATGCGGATGTATGGGTGAAATGTCCCCTCTTTCCCCAAGCAGTTACCAAAACAGAGCTCTAAACCCAGCTGTTGTTAATGTCCACAGCTTTCTTCTGTTGCCTCCTTCTCCTCCTCTCCTCTGCCCTGATCTCACTACCAACCCTCCTTGTCCCACCCATCACCTGGGATGATGTCTCCTGTTTTCCTTCAACTGCATTTCTGTAGGAAACCCACTTACGTCCCCTGAAATTGATCCCCCACTTCCCAGTCCTCTCGGTATCCCCACGCCTTCTGCTCTCATAGGGATATGCCATTTCTTCTGTCAGCTGCAAAAGACAGCGGACCCTCCTAAAGCCCCCTGCTCTACATCATGAAGGGCTCTTCCTTCCAAGGGTTCAAATTATTGGAAGAAAAATCTATTGAAAGCTGTCATGTACAGATTTGTTACCTCTGGCTGGAGAAAACCCAGACCCAGAACTGGCTGCAAGCATTCAGGGATTTCCGCCTTGCTCCTTTTCTCCCCTAATGCTGGAAGGAAAATAAATCCACTGTCTCTTTGCACAGCTTTCCCCTGAGTCAGAGCAGAGCCAGCAGCACAGAGTCTTTCAAGGGGATGTCTTTGATGGCAGCTTGGGCTCCTTTCTCCATCCATGTGCCTCAGATTTTCATTTTATTTTGAAGTTTGCCCTGTTAGGTGCAACTGAGGACAGAGATTGCCCCAGGACCGTGAGCACTAAGCTCTATATCATATTCTAGGGTAACACTACTCAGAGCCACAAGGCTGGGGAACAGGTAGCACCCACTGCTTCTAAACTCCTGCCATGCTGGAGTGGCACTGAGGACATCTGAGGCCAGCACACCTCATTGCATCTGTAAGAGGAGACCAGCCTGGCCAGCCTGCAGAGGTGGATCGCGGTGTCTGGCCCTCTCATCCCACGATCACAACACTCAGGGTGTAGAAGGGGAGGACATGGGACCTCTGAACATCCACCTCCATGCATTCCCCAAGATAATCCCTGTCTTCTCTAGGGGAAAACACCATAAAAACATTGCAAAAATGCAAAGCATGGTGTCATGATGGACCACAACGCTGCACAGGTTGGATGAGGACCTTCCTCTTCTCCCGATGCAAGAGGAAAGTCTCTCCCATGCTGCCCTCAGGTTCCCCTGGAGGACTTGTGCCTCAGTTTATTTTTAGATATATACAGAAATAAACACCTCTGTCCCCTCTCCTCTGTGATTAGCAGAGACATTGTGATGATAATGATTATTTGAGTTTCCTCAAATGAAGCAAGTATTCAATTATATTTTCATTCTTTGGAATGAAACTTAACCCAGTTTGTTTTCCGATAAGGCCATATGGAGAGAGGACACAGCTGGTATTTTATCCAAATTAATATGTGTCCTGGCTCGAAAACAGGTCGTGTTTGTAATGAGCTCAATCTTCATATAATAACACTGTTGAAACAATAAACGTCACTTCGGCTCCAATTTGGTGTCTGGACCGCGAGGCATAAAAACTGTTCTGCTCTAAACTGTCAGGGTGAAGGCTGGATAAACTCGAGAAAGTTCAGGTCAGGTGAAATTTCACACACGGAGACTATTATTGGAGCGAGCAGGCTGGAGGAGCTATTAAGGAGAGCATGTGCATCACTTCTTTCCCCGCGGACCAAAGTCAGAGCCGCTTTGCCGGTGACACATCCCTGCACGGCTGCATCTGAGACACCCCCAACAGCCAGAGGAAAACGCTAGCTGAGCGCAGACGGCTCATTTTCCACCAGCCCTGGGAAATGCAAGGTGCTGCGGGAGCGACGGTGATCGGGGGCTGTGCTCAGCCATTTGCCAGGGTGCTGCTGTTGGAGGTTTTTTGGAGGGCTGCTCCATGGTGGATTGCTCCTGGTGCATGGCTCCAGGGCTTGTGGGTACTGGGGATGGCACCTCTGCAAAGGGCCTTTTGTAGCTACATCACTGGAGGGAACTCTCTTGGCAACATCCTCCACTCGTTGAAATGCAGCCACTCCTGAGCTGAAACATCACTGCTTTTAGTCTGAGCGAGCCTTGGGAACAGGTAAAGGGAGGCAGAGGGATCTGCTCCTGTGGGGCAGATGAGCAACGCAGCAGAGGTGGGATGAGCCATATGAAGGGGTGGCAAAGCTGATGAAGTCAAACCCCTTTGCTGGCCAGAAGTTGGGCATGAACGTGGTGGCTGGTCTGGTGAGGAGCATTGTAGTCGTAGTTTTTTGTGATTCGTCCCCATCACCACCAGATTTTCTCCCTTGCAAAGAAGGGCAAAATCATTACGGACACCTACTCCAAAGTTAATTGGAGGCTCTCACTGGCCCAGGATGAAGTCAAGCCTGTTACATGTGTGAAGACTTCCCACAAGAAACTAAAATATCCTCAGTCAATCACTGAGGGACTAATTCTGCATAGGACCTAGACCCCAATACTTGCCCTATCCCTTTTCTTCCAGCCTTTGAAACGCATGTTGAACTTTTACGTAATAAGGACAGTTTTCCCTACCTTACAAATCTCTTTTTCTATGCTAGGGAAATTCTACTTATTGGTTTGATACAAGAAGCCATGGACAGCCTCATGCAAGACAGAAATGAGTAGTTGCTGGTGAGATCATATACAAGCCCTGCCAAAACTCGCAGACTAGGTGTTCCTCCAACAGCCACGCTGCCAAGGCTGTATTTGATCAACATTTTCATATATAACAGGTCAAGTACTCAGAAAAGACAACTACAAGTGGGAGATGGGGTATCTATGATCATCGGTGCTTAGACCACCTGCCCAAGGAAGTGGGTTACTTGACCTGAGTCTCTTTTCCAAAGACTTGAATACACCTCCCGCCTCCTGTGTGTTGCGACATGAAAAGAGCTGTGAGATACGACAAAAATAATCTCAAATTTATCCTCTGCATGTGGGAAATAACATGTTCACTGGGGCTAGCAAGGGTGGATCTGCAAGACTGCATCAGGCTCCCAAGCTGCAATATTGGGAGCTATGTTATCTTGTGGGATTGCTCAGTCCGTGCTTGATTGTGTGTACATCATAGTTTACAAGAAATATCCCTGCACTCACATTTAAGCCCTTTGGCCCTACTCCTGCTTATTGACAGCCATGTGGTTCAAACTCTATCCTAAAATGAGTTGGGTCCTGTCCTTTCACTATCCAGGAAAGCTCTTCTGCTCTGCGTGTCTGTACTCATGCAAAAACCAAAGCCCTGGGAACAAGAGTTCAATAAAAATAAAAAATTCCCAGAGATTTCCAGCACTGCAAGGAAAGGAGGGGTCTACAACCCGGCTGCAAGCGACCGTGATGCTCTTCTTAGTGCTGGGCTGCAGGAAAGGGTGAGGCTGGGCTGCAGCTTTCCCTGAGAATAGAAACCGCCAGGAAGGAACTGAGGAGTGAATGTTTCCTCAGGATCAATACATGGAGATTCCCTGCCTGGGAAAGGGAGGGGATGGAGTGGAGCAGGAGCTGAGATCACCACGTCCTCGAGGGACGCGTCTCTCCAAGTCTGCACCGACACCGGCGGCTGTTTCCTTCCCATCTCACCAAGCAGTACTACCTTTTCCAGAGCTGTTGCATCTCTAGCAGCAAGCACAAGAAGCATGCCCTTGCTCACTGCAGGCTTTTTTTTTAGTTGCTTACCCCTGAGAAAGTGCCACGGGCTGTGGACTATGGGGTGTCTCCTGGGCAGCTGCTTTTGAATGCATGCTGCCACCAAGAATCACACAGCATGGGGCCCCTTGTCCAAGCTCTGGGGTCCCAGGCAAAAAGGGATGAAGATCAAAGCTACAGTTTTCCTTTTCCCATTTTTTCTACAGGGTTTGAGGCTGGAGGCCAGGCACTACTCTTTGCATGGCTCCAGATTTTTCTGCTTTTAGACCATGTTGTAAAGACCCAGATCTGTATTGGCATCTCCATCTTAATGCTCCCCTGGCTCCAGTCCCTGAATCCATTCTCCAATCAAGGTAAAATAGCAGAGCAAAGTGGGTGCTTGTTGCAAAGGAGCAGGATACACCTCAGGTTCAACGCACTTCTGGAAGGTCCCTGTGCCGCAGCACAAAAAGAGGCAATGGGCATAATTTCAGGGAAACTGAGGCAGAGGGGAGCTGTGTGAGTCACCCAGCAGAACTGAGAGAGACCGCAGCAGTAGCCAGAAGAGAAATCCAGGGCATTCCCGTGGCTGCAGAGTGCCATGTGCCCATTTAGAGCCCTGGTCTCAGTATCCACCCATTTCCTTAAGCCATAACCTCATTGCTGATCGCTGCTAATATAAACACGCTTGACTATCAGGAGCTTCCTTGCTCCCAGGACCCATGGCTCTTGAACACTGTTCCCCACTCCGTGGGCTGAGGAGATGGAACAGACTTTCAAGCCATTTCAGGGGACCTGGCAAGCTCAGATTTTTGACCATATTATCTAGGGTACTCCATGGGAAACATCCAAAGACTGAAGTTCAAGGGGCAAAACCCAAATCAGGGCAGAACTGCTTCATGGACATTCTGGCTTAGGGTGGGTGACAGAAAACCCTTTTCTCTTTATATTTCTAAAAGAGATGAGACAGATATGGCTCCTTTGATGACCAATATCACAGCTTTTGAACCCATTGATCATGAGAGATGACCACTAGAAAACTCACGAGAGCACGTCTCATACTTTACCTTTTCCCCTAGACTTTGCCATGGAGTAGGACCAACAAGAATCTTTATGGAGAAGAGATGACTTTCCTCCTACTTCTGCCTGTTGCTTCTTGTCTGGCTGAAGGTGTACAACTTACACTTTGTCTTCTGCATAAAAGGGGTGATCCCAGATTTTGTGCTAGATGAGCCATTGGATCCCTGTGGTTCCCCATGAGAATAGGTGACATCAGCCTCCTTAATACCATTGCCTCCTTATTTTGGGCATCCCCCTGCTACCTAAAATGATCTGTTTGAAGACTAAAAACTTGTGTTCCTGGCACCTCACAGAGGATTGGTCCTGACCATATATAAATAAGGTCATATATAAATAAGAATAAATTGGTGAGAAAAGAATATCGAGAGGGGAATAGCAGGGAAAAGAGAGGGACAAAGGGCTGGGAAGATGTGCAGACAGAAGATACTGGGAGGAACCTATAGCAGTGGATATGGGAGGAAACCACAGCTAAACATTGGGTATCGGCACAATGTATTTTAGCATTTAATGATATGCACGAAAATGTCCAGTATAAAGTATTTGCATATTTTTCCCCATTTGCTTTTGCTTTTGTAGCACAGAGGCCACAGAAGCATCTCCTCTCATGGCTATGTGAACCCAGTGTCGGTAGCCTGGAGAGGGGTTTCTTGCCAGGGATGGGGAAGGGGAAACTCTCCCTGTTTGGAAAAGACCACTGCCAGGTGATCCCATCCAAGCCTGTCTGGTCCAGGGGTATCATCCAGGCCAAAAACTTTGCAAAGGCTCTTTCTTTTTGCCCCAGGGTGAGTAAACAATTGGGAGCTGTAGTGCCTTTTATATTTTGGTTATGAGGTTGGCCATATCACTTGCTTTAAGGATATTTTTAAAACACAGTTCTAGAAAAATGCAGCGCTGACAAGCAGGAATGCTTTGGGGTTTGTTTTTTTTAAGGTAAAAAATGTGTGCATATGTCCTTACGTCTCCTGTACCTTGTGTACTGAGTGCTGCCCAGGTGCCATGGTCCAGCGTTCAATCCTCACCTCCTCTCAGCTGGGAAGGGATGCTGGTGAGCACATCAGAGGATATGGCACAGGGCATTTTCACTCCACATACTTCCAAACATTTGGGGTCAAGAGGCTGAAGATGAAAGGAGGAGCCAATGCTGCTAAGGAGGTCCCTTAATCCAGACCACCCTGTCCCTCCCAAGACGGATAGGTTGGGATCTGACTCCCATCTCCTACAGTCCCAGCAGCAACCAGCAAAGGCAGGGGGTCATTTCTGCCCTTCACACCACCGTCCCCGCTGTACGTGTGCCAGTTCCAGCTATCAGGGCTCCTCTCCAGAAGGGTCCTTGGGAATGAAGATTTTCAGCCTTTTAAGTACCTATTTACACAAGAGTAACATGGACTCCATCCCAGGAGCCATCCATTTACCGAGACTGGGTTCTTCCTTCCAGTTGTGTAGTTTAGTTTGTCCCAAATCCACAGAAAACCTCCCCTGAATATGGAAACAAATGTCCCAAACAATGCATTTCCAAGAGCGTTCTTTTTTGGGCAGGGTAGATAGGTGGCTATTTTGGTTTTCCCTCACCACCTTCTTTCTTTCAACTTAAAAAGTACAGCTCGTACCTGTGATTTTGATGGCTCACCGAGGCTATGTGGAGAATTTTCTCTGGCCTTGAAAAACTGGGAGCAATTCTGGCACAACGCTTTATCCCTTTGGGCTACCACATCTGCTGCAACAAATGGTTTCTTTTGGCTGGGCTGGAATATTTTCCTCGTCTTCCCTTACGCTGGCAATAAGCTGCTCCCTTGAGTACAGAGATGGAGGCAGTTTTCTAAGGATATTTTCTGTTAAGCGGAGCCCCTCTTCGGACAGCAAGTGGAGGAATGTATTTTCAAAAGTCCATTACCCCCAAGGGCTTCCACTGCATTGCTTATGGATAGAGACAGAGAAAAGTTTGGCGTGTGTCTGGCAGAAATTTTCTATTGAATCTTTTCCCTTTATCCAAAGAAAAATAAATAAGAAATAAACTTTTGGTTGAAATGACTGTTTTGGCAAGAATTGTTTGTTTTAACAAAAATGTTCCTGTTTTTGTTATAATTGCCCAATTATTGGATTTTAGTTACTTATAAAAAGTCTGTTTTATTTTTTTAATGCAAGCTCAGAAATGTGAAGGTTTTTCTTTTCTCTTCATTTTAATAAGTAAATGTCAACTTTTGCAATCATAAGGAAGGAGTAATTTCTGAAAAGGCTCTATGGGGTGGCCAGCAAGTGTAGGGCTTGATGTGAAAAACTTCACCCTAAAAACTCCTTGTCCTCATCAAAGAGGCCAAAAAAGGATTTCATATGGTCCCTCAAACAGGGCTTTGCTTTGGCCCAGAATCCTTTTTGCTCACCAGGAATACCCTTAAACCTCTCAATAACTGAGAAACCTCTGACTAAATGTGACCAAATATGTTCTTTTTGATTGAACTCCCGGCCTGCACAGAAGTCAGTTCTGAATTTCCTTCCATCCCTGGAAAGAGAGCAACCTTATTGATCACTGTACTCTTTTCATCGCCCCCTCCTGCTGGCCTCTGCTCTGATGTGAGCTGTGTGGAGCAAGGACTGCCATTCTGTTGTGGTTTTGTGCTGAGCTGTGCACACAAAGGTCCTTGTTGAGATGACAGAAATCAGAATTTTTTTCTGAAAATACTCTCACGGTGTTTAATTTAGGTATAGGAAACCATTTCTTGTGCTCAGGTAAAAGATCTCCATCTGTCTATACTAAGATGTCCTTTTCATTCCCTCCATTACATGTTTTGTCCCCATGACAATTGCAACCCTCAGTTCCATGGCTCTTGAACTGGGATCCATCCAGGTAGTCCTGTGAAATGTTACTAGAATGACTACTCTTCTTTTAGGGAGGGATGGGATGGGAAAAACAGTAATTAAACAGATACCAAAACCTCTCTGCTCTTCACCAGCTGGAGAACTTCAGCCAGGTCTGAAGGCAAAGTATTGGTTCCAGCGGAGCTCTATGACACATCATAAATCTCCAAACTAAAGACTGAGAAGTTTCCAGGTGCTGTGGAAAGGACACAGGATTACAGAAATCTTCCTTGTAACAGTTTTCTGCATGGAACATGAGTTATTTCATTCAAAGACCATCAGTGTTGAAGCATTATCATTTCAACTAACCACCACTGGAACTTGCCATAAGAGGCTGCTAGTCTGTATGTTGGCTAGCTAGAAGTTAGGAAACTTACTCTGTGCTCCTGTGTTGCCCGAAAATTAGATGCATGGAGAGCCTAAAAGATCAATGATTTCAAAAAAAATGTGAGTCAAATCCGTGGAAGAAATTTTGTTGGTGGTTTTTAAACAAAAATATTCCCTGACTTGATCTGGAAGCCCCTGAGCTTCAGAGCAAAATCTGCCGTGGAAAATGCTATTGCATCTTGAACTGATTCTTACTTTTTTTTCTGGGCAACATCTCATGGCTCTTGTTGGAGACAGAGGACAAGTGAGATGGACCTTTGGAGGTCTGGCCAAGTGAGACCAGTCTTACGGTGTTGGAACTGGTCTACTCCTGAAGGCTTGTAAGGGAGGTAATTTCTGGAAAAAGGCTGACCACAGGATCTTAATTCTTGAAGGTCTTGCTAGTGTCAGTGGGATAGGCCTCCAGATGGGCCAGACCACATTTCACTCCTCCAACTTCAGTTCCACTAGCATCCCAAAGAGCATTTGAAGAAAATTTCGCTATTAATCTTGCATAAACACAACGAGGCATTAGAAATCAAGTTCGACTGTGTTCATAGATGACAGCAGCTATTCTTCCTTTGTACCTGATGTCATGGCTAGGCTCTGGAAGGAAAGGTAGTGCGTAGATAGGCATTTATTATTTACCAAACCAATTGAAACCGTGCTAAATTTGTGCCAAGAGGTCACGCAGTCAGTCTGAGGCCTTTATGTTTGAACAGGAGCAGAAAGGTTCCAGTAACTCCACAGCACCCAGTTCATCCCGGTGCTTAATTAACTGAGGGTGAGCAAAAGTTGAAACTTCCCCCAGCTGCTTACAGGAACTTGTTCGCGAATTTCTGTAAAGGGCTGTGGAGAGAGTTCAACTTGCAACACACTGAGGCCACAGCCTGCCCTTCTGCTCCTTCATACAAAGAGATGGATTACCAGCATGCCAGCAGGATTTAGTGAACTCGGGAGAGGTCTTGGTATGTAGACCTTTGCAGCTACTTGTTCCAGGTCTCAAGGGTTGGTCCTAAGAGTTTGGACAAAAGGGGAGCGATGACAGATCTATAAGCATTTCCCCTTTAAATGTGTGGAGAAGCAAGAGACAGAAAAAACAGGAATAATAGTTTCAAAAGAGCCTATATGATTTAGGAGCCTACACGCCGTTTTCAAAATTGATCATGCAATGCAGAAACCTAAATCGTATCAACTTGCACTGAGGAACTGTGTACATTGCATTTAAAGACTTCACTCCAAAGGACTTGCCCAAGTTCACATGGTCAAGGCAGCACAATTCCATCCAGGCCTAGAACCACAGAATAATATAGGTTGGAAGGAACTTCAAAAGGTGTCTGGTCCACTCCCTTGCTCATCCAGGGTTCTTGTGCAAGTAAGTAATTCCTAAGAGCAAACCATGGCCTGGTGGTCATCACACGGTGGACAAAGACCAGTAGCAGCAATAGACATCTGCTTGTCAAGAGGAACCAGAGACAAGGTGTTCATGCTCTTCTTCTTGCAGTTTCTGCAAAAGTTGTCTATATATTACACCCTATAAATGTCTGGGAAGCAGGTCAACCCACATTAAATCAATGCTTTAATAAAGGACATTACATGCCATTGTGATGGTTCTGTGATAAAGACCACAGCAACTACAGCTTCGGAGGTATCTAATATCTCACATCTCTGTAATAAATGCAGCTCTGTTGCTAATCTGATCTTGGCATCCCATGAACATGGATATGACCCTTGCCCTGAAGTGTTCAGGGTACACTGCCAAATGTCAAACAGTGGCCCTTCCACCACATGCCTTGGGGAGACTGAATCACAGGCCAGCAGATCTCATCTGACATTTCCAAAAGTGCTGGCCCCTTCATCTACCCTGGTGGAGAACTGCAAAGAGCACAGGGCCATCACAGGTCTCATGCTTCTCCATGGTTGCGTGTAATTCTTCTGCTCACCTCCAGGCCAGGTCCCGACCAGACATTTCCGGTGTGTGCCTGTGTTAGCAGGATGTCAAAGCCATAGCTCACTTCTTTGAGACAGTCATACTGCAATAAAATGACAGCATGGTCAAGGTGGCTGAAGCTGAACCTCAGCTGCAAGATGGAGTTTAAATAAGGAGGGAGGGGTGATTTTTACTTCATCCCCTTTTCTCTTGCCCTTTTCAGGCATGGCCATCTAGGAAAGGAACCGGAGTTGCTTCATCTCCTTCTCTCTGCATGGACCCCAAAGCCCCCTTGGAGTCTCAGAAGAAAAGTGGGGTGGTGGTGACCAGCACATAGTATTGACACTTGTAGCCTGGCAGAGATATCTCCACTGCTGGAGTGTTACATTTCTGAAGCAGACAGCAGGGCATTTTTATTTTAAAAAAATGCACATATCTGTGGTCTTCATTGCAGTGTTCACCACACAAGAGCCACTCAGAATCAGGCCAAAAACGATGGGGTTTTTTTACAGTTTCCCGAATAAATAGTTCACTCAAAATCCTCTCTCTCTCTGTCTCTCTCGTTCTTTCTTGCCCCCCCTCCTTTGTTTCTCTCTCCAGTTTTGATTGCTTCCTTTACTCATCCATTTCATGACAAGCTTGTTTGTTGCTTTTGGCTACTGGGCCAGTATATATAGGGGATTACAATGGAGTCTCTGTTCCCGTAGTGGTTGTTAAGTTGCCTTAAACAAGTGCCAACTTCAGGCTAAATCTGTTCATCTCTCTCTTTTTTTTTTTTTTTAATATATAAATATATTTTAAGAAAATAATTGTTCCTGAGATTTATTTGACAGTCAAGATTTCCTAACACCAAACAAGCCTGTAGCTTTTGGTTGAAAGTCTTTCATATACATATATGAATATGATTGATTGAAAGAAACCAGTTCCAGACACCCACCATGGAGAAAATTCCCACTGGAAACCACAGTGGAGCCTCTCAAAACCTGTCCCTGGAAGCTGGAAACATCTCTTGCCATGAAACCAAGAGGGCTTCACAACCTGGGGAATCTCATTTGCCTTAAAAATTTCCTGTTTGATTCCCCTAAATGCTTTCATCCATCCCATCCAGGAACCAGTGGTGCTGACATTAGCAACAGATGTCTCTTTGGACTTCCCAGACCATTTTGCACTTGATCTCTTTATTTTTTTAGTGAGTTGAACCAAACTTGGAAGTATACAGAAATCTCCTCCAACTCACAATTTTGAGAAATGGTTTAGTTTTTATTTTGAACTTGTATTTTTCTCCACTCACTAGTACCATTAGATTTCACCAACAGAAACCAGCCTGGTGTCCTACAGAGCTTCACAGCATCCATTGGTGATTTTTTTCCCTATAAACAATGTAGAACTGGAAAGCTTGGATGAGACATGAGACTCCAGCCTGGAGTTTCTTCTTGGCTTGTTCGCAGGCTGTAAAGGTGCTCAACAGATGGAAAAAGGTGGGCACAGGGGTGGAGGTGGAGGTCAGTAGACAGTCAAAAAGTAGGCAGAAACCTATAGGCAAGATCACTTTTCCCAGCTTTGGAAGCGTAAATTGAGTGAGTGTCCCAGATCCCACCTAGAGCTTGTAACAGAGCGAAAGCAGAACCTGCATTGCCTCTGAGGCTCAAATCTGCAGATTTATTTTAAACTCTTCCAATCCTCAGCCTTGGAAAGTTCCTGTGTTCATTTGGGCAATTGATCTGTGCATCAAAGACCGGAGGAAATATGTTGATAGCTAACACCCACCCTGTGCTAGAAACCCACCCCACTGGGCTGATCCCGGTTCCTCAGCCTCTCTGGGGCGCATGGGGACAGCACTTTCCACCGCGTCCAGGTACGCAACCCACACGTGTTTGTTTTGGGAGGGGGCATCCATCCACAGCATCCCCCGGATAAGCAACGTCCCCATGGCGCACCCCTGGTGAGGCTGCCCAGGACCGCGGCCAGGCAGGCTCCTTCTGACAAATGGAAACCTCTCCCTCTCCGCGGCAGCACAGCAATTTGGGAAGAATAAGGCTGTGAAAATGTGATGTTTGACAAGGGCTGGAAAGAAAGCGGTAGGGAAACATGTGAGAATGTCAAATGCATCGTTTTCCTGAGTGAAATCTTTTGTTTCAGAAACACTGTACTATTATATTCTAACTTGGTCAATGATCCCTGTTTTGAAATAATGGTTCATAGGAAACTGGCCTTTTTTTTTTTTTTCTTTCCCCTAAAATATTAAAAAAAAAAGTAAACAACCTGAGAGTAATTTGTTGCCAATTAAAGGAAGCATTCTGGTTTGAAGCAAAACGAATATTGCAAATTTCTTTCAGAAAAAAATCCCATCAAAATATTTCTGGCTGGTTTTTTTTTTCCTTTGCTCTCTTTCCTTGCTACCCTCCTGATTTTCAGGCTCACCTAGTTCAGCCAGAACACCCAGATGAAAACTTCAAGAGGAACAATTTAGTCTTTTCTTTCTCCCTGTACCTGTTCAGGGCACCTGAATTCTGGATTCAGACCACTGAAAGCAAAAGCGAGGAACGTATTGAGTCAATGGAAAGTGCTCCCATGTATCTTTAAGAAAATCCCTAGAGTAATGTTTTTTTCTTCCAAAACCATAATCAAATAAAAATTAGGAGGTTCTGGCAGCCTTCTGCCTAGGTCAGCATCAGTAGAGGTTTTTCCCATTGAGGTCCTTAAAGAAATACCCATCTCCCTGGTCCCCTACTATCCACGCCGCCTGGATGCGAGTTGCCTCCTGATTCTCAATACCCCTCAGCATTCAGAGCAAAATGATTATTTTTACCCTGAGTCAAACCCCAGGTACAGTAAACTCCAGAGATCACCCTATAGGCCATGAAGATAAGACCTGGAAAAATCTGGTTCCCTCCACAGTCCCCCAAGACCATTCTGGCAGGTCTTCTGCACTCCAACCTTGCTAGCTCATGCCATGCCCCAGGACATGCAAAACACACCCTTGGCATCGTGCTATAAAAAACATCGATCCAGCAGGCTACAACACAGCCTATGCTTCATTTTTTGCACTTTGAATTGAAACCCCCTCCCACATGGACACACAAAAATGGTAATAGCTGTGTCTCAGGGCTATAGGCAGCAAGTGGCTCCTCGGAACCCGAGTCCTGTGGACATCCCCAGCCCACTCTGATGGAGCTGGTCCTGGCAGCTTTGTGCTGGGGCAGATGCCTTTAGCAAGGTTAATGCTGTCTGTCCTGATCAAAGTGGGGCTCAACACCCCAAATGACCCAGGAGCTTCTGCTAAACACCCCTAGCACTAGGACCAGCACTTGCCACCTTGCTAAGATGGTGCAGGGATGCCTGGGGCTGAGCTTGCCGTGCCGTTGGTGCAGCGCCTGGCACAAGTGCCGACTCTGACTCAGACACTTCAGTGCTACTTAAACAAAGGTGTCGCCGAACAGCAGGGAAAGTGCTATCAGATTACCAGACTATTTCTGCTTGATGCATGTGCGGGCCAAAGGGGAAGGTTATTGGCAGGGCTGGAACGACAGAGGCTGTGAACAGAGCTGAATTCGGCTGCCGTTGGCAGCCTGGTAAGGAACAGACCCTTTGCACGGCTGGTGGGTTGGGAAGGGGATGATGTTGGAAGAGGAAATGAAACGGTTGTTGAGCACTGGAAGGGGCTGTCCAGGGAAGGGGTTGAGTCCCCACCCCTGGGGATATTTAAAAGCCAGGCAGATGCAGTGCTTAGGGCCAGGGTTTAGTGGTGGGATGGCAGGGGTAGGGGAACGGTTGGGCTTGGTGAGCTTAATGGTCTTTTCCAACCTAAACAATTCTATGATTCTATGAGGAGTGAATATCCCAGGGGATGCAAGCCAGCATGGAGGCACACAGACAGGAGGGAAAGAAGCAGCCAGAGCAGGGGGTGGTGTATTGTATTGCAAGGAGAGAACAGGAGAGCTGCCCAGCACTGCCAGGCATGGTGCTTGTTTGCCTGATAAATTCAACCCCAAGCAGAAAAGAAAGAAATGGTGAAATGAAGAAAACTAGCGCCAGTTGTGCAGAGAGAGCCCTGAGCGGATGGCATTGTTTTACGGTCCAGACTGCATGACTGATTGGATTTCCCAACAATATTTCTCAATGCCTAAGTGTGAGAGGCCCCTGGGAACAATAACTTTCCTGCAACTCAGAAGTTGAGTGATGAAGCCGTGGGTTAATAGCAATTAGTCTCCACACTGGCGGCTCCCTCTGCCACCTCCAGTTCTTTTTAATTTGTTGCCGGCCCCACAGCAGTGTAAATAATCCTTTGTTTTAAATCCACTGTAAATCTGCTGGTGAAATAACTGCGGCCTGAGTTATACAATGAGGATCCTTGATGAATACACTTGGGCAGGCTGGAGGGGCTGGTGTACCTGCGTTCTCCTACAGAGATTCATGGCCAGCCATTGAGCAGGGGGCACAGGTAATTTTATGTCACCGTACAGATTTTACTACCGGAGAGGTCAAGTGAGGAACAGCCACCGACACTTAATCCAGGCACCAACTGAAAATGCAATTATCAAATGCATAATAAGAAAAAATAAATGAGCTCTCCAACCAGGAACAGATTAGGTTTGGAGAAGCACTCGCTGCGTGATGAACTGGAGGAGGGAGAATCAGAGTGGCAGATTTAAGGGAGAGCCTAACCACCACATTAATGTCTCAGTGGCTGCCAGAGGATCCACCTGAGGTCACGGACACAAACACAACATCCTTCATCCAAGGACTCCATAGCCTGATGATCCCCACCTTTGCTGGGAAGCACAGACAGGCAGATAACAGCAAGTTGGCAGAATCAGACCTTCCTCAGCTTTGTTATTTTTTTGTATTTTTTTGGTGACTGTTGGATCTTGCTGGCCACAACTCACCCACGATCTGTGGCCTGCAAGCCATGCTATCTCTAAAGGAAATGAATGCATTTCAGATGAGGACTGAGAAGCAGGAAAGCTGGGACCTACCTATCTCTCCACAGGCATTGAAAAGGGGGTCACGTTTTGGAACAGGAAAGTTTGAGAATCAACATGGATGTTAAGCTCGGCACTAAAAAGGAGCCTGGCTTGGCTGGCACATTAACAACAGTTTGCTACTGTGAACTTGTGAATGCATTTGGCACCAGATATCAAAGCATGAGCCTGGCTCTGCCACCTTGCGGTATCCTCAGCTCTGAATTGGGTGTCCAGGATTTTTAGGAGGGGAGCTGGATGCCCTTTTGGGTAACTTAATGGAAAAAGGGGTCACACCTGTAAGTGCCTATCTACCTTCCCTAGCCAAACTCAAATACTGCTCAGGGGCCAAAATCATGCCCACCAACTCAAGGATCATGAAATGACAAACCCTCTTGGACTGAGTCATCTAGTTCCATCAGGAAACACAAAAGGGAGGAAACTTTCCCATTTCTTATTTCATGGAGATCTTGAGCCACAAAGAAGTGGTTTTAAGGAACTGGAGACATCCCTAGAATTTGCCTGCCCCAAGAGGCCATAGATGAACACTGAATGAGGAAATTCTGCTGAACCCACAGCTTCTCATTAAGGCTCTTCATGAAGTCTCAGGAGACCAGGCCATTCTCTGAGGCTCATCAGGCACCAACAGACCATCAGCATTAAGCCTCATGCACTGCAAAGGTGTTGGAGTCATGTCTTTGCACCACACAAAGTGAGTCACCCCCTCTTGTGTATGCTAGGGCATCGCTTTGTAGCATGGAGGAGATGAGGCTCACTCATCTTTGTCCACTTTTAGAAGAATTTATGTTAAAACTGCTGAATGTGGATGGGTGCCCAAGTTCTTTCTGGCTTTCTTGTTGCTGGAATGATGATGGACAGTCTGAATTGTTTAATATGATTACTTTAATCCTGGAATGGAGGACCTTAAAAAGGTTTCTGCCTACATACACAAGACAAACTTAAATCCTGGAAGGCTGAGAAGTGTGGCTGAACAGAAGGATCTGCTTGCAGAGCTGTGCGCTGGAGCATACATATCTCCTGCCAGAAGTGGCTTTCATTGCATCAAAGACTTCCAGGACAGAAGAGCAGAAAGCATCACCAAGTGTTAGCCCCTGCAAAACATAAGCTGTTCGTTGACGTTGTGTCTCCTTTGCTCAGAGGTGTTTGTTTTCTTTTTTTATCAAAAAAACCCCAACAAATCAGACAAAAACATATTCAAGAACCTTTTGGCTTTTCTTGTGTTCTTTTACTTTCTGTGCAGACCTTCACTGCAGATGATATCTGTGAAATGGGTGCTGTGATTAATAAGAGTGGTAAAGGGCTTGCTTTCTCCTATCTCTCCTGAGGAAGAAGATGATTAATTGGAGCAAGATAGAGGGTCTCTTTGGATTTGATTAACACACACATTTTCTCAGCTGGTGTTGAGACCCACCTCAGGTGTTCAAACCACCTTTGTCACAACGACCATGCAATAAAAGCCAACTAAGCCCCTCAGCCGTGTCACCGTTTCTGCTGTGTGAATTAATCTGCTCCCAAGGGGTTAGTCAGGAGTCTCAGAAAACCAAATCCTCAAAAGCCTTCACAGGGTATCAAGTGAAACAACTCTTACAGTCCTGCACTGTTTCTTCAGATTTTGCATCCATTTGCTATTGACTTCTGAGAGATGATGTTTCAGGAGTCAGGTGGGTGAGCAGCTGAGGGGTTAGGAAAACAGCAATATGGTTCCTTTAATCCTCTGGTTTGAATCTGGCCAAGAAATCAGATCCTACACTCAGCCACCGTTGCATAAATCTGCTCTGCGTCCCCTGGATGTGGTAGCTGCTGTGAGAGGAACGAGTAGTTGGTCTCTGCACCCTTTCTAAGGGTCCTCACTCCACATTAACTCCATAATCTTAAACTGGCCTTAACTGGGGTCGTCAAGCAAACAGGCTTTTTTTGGGGAGAGAAACTTCAGCTGCTTGTGTTTGTTACAGTGCTTAAGTTTTGGGTTTTTTTGCTTTGCTTTTAAAATGGGTCTGTAGTCCAGTATAATCCTGAACTCCTTTCCATCCTGGTTAGATAATTAAATGCTGCCTGAGTGAAATGTCCTTTACAGATCCCACCATGGTGAGGAGATGTGTGGAGAAAGGGAGTGATAAACCCAGGTGGGCTCTGTGCCCCAGGGACTGGACTTCCAGAAATAGGACACTGTAGTGAGGAGCAGAAACCGTGACCTGGCCAGACATACATGAAGACAGGACAGGAGAGATTGGTGCCACCAGTCAGGGCAGGGTCTAAACTCCTGCTGCAGAATATTCTGGGCTGTTTGGGAAAACTTATTTATAACCTAGCCTGGACTCTAGTTGTCTTGCTTATTTATTGCAAGTCCAGCTTGTAAACCTGGAAAAGATGCTTCTGGAAATGGCTTTTTCTGAGCCCTATGGTGGATTGAAACCTCAGCACTGGGGAGGGCCAACACTGAAGGCATCATAATATTTTTGTTCTAAAACCAGAGAAGAGAAATTACACTTCTTTAGCCTAAATTCCTGCACAACACAGGCCAGAGAACGTCATCTGGTAATTTCTGTGGTTGAACCTTGTCCTTGGACAACTGTCCATTTTCAAAGCATGGGACTTTCTGAACACTTTTCCTTCTGGTCTGACATTTTACTTGCTTTTTGGAGGGCCAAAAATGGCTAGCTTTGTGTTTGGGCATGCGACACATTGGAGGAAACTCGACTCCATTGACTTCTGCGGTTAGTTTATTTAGAAGAAATCTACTCACCCTTTTTTGAGTCATGGTTTTGACAAATATTTGACCTCTGAAGTACTTCATCATCTGGACTTGACCTGTGAGTAACTGATTTTTACAGTTAACTGGAAGTTCTAAATAAATAAGAAATCAGTTTTGGACCTACAAAAACAAAACATATTTCAAAATATTTGGTAAACCAAAATTGAAAGAGTATTTTATTTCAGGTTTCATGGAGACCTGAATTTTTGAATTCAGATGAGTTTAAAATTTTAACTCAGAATGGGAAGAAAATTAAAAATCAAGTGGAATTTTGATTTAAAATAGAATACCTCATTACAGATTTTCAAGTGAAAAGCACTGACATCTTCAAAAAAATGTTTAATATACCTCTTTGGGACAAGCTATTTGGTGACACTGAGACCACTCCATGAATATTTCATGGATGCCAAAACTTCAGGAAGATTTTGGGTTGCTTCTGACAACAGTTTCAGCCAAAAATGCCTGTGCCTGGCAGCTGCCGCAGGGAAACAGCATTACAGCGTGAGCCTCCTCTTGAGCAAACTCAGGAACCTCACCAGGCTTTCGTTATTTTATTTGTGTGCCAGCCATCGAATTTGCCTGTTTCTGTGTGTATTTATGCAATTCCAAAGTGCAAGTCTAAAGGCTCTGGGCTTTATGCTACTGGGCGTGTTTGGAAAGAGAGATTAAACATTTCTAGAGTTGCAGATCTTCCTGGCTGTATCTTCAGACCAAGGAAAGTTTCACTTTCTCTTCCCACGGGCTGAGATTAGCCAAAGAAGGAAGAGTTTACCCTGTTTCCCAGCGTTCGTTTCCATCACTTTTAGGATCAAAAGTGGTATTTTCCGGAAACTCATCCAAGCTCCATAGCCCCTAAACCTTCACTCTTAATGGTGATCATTTCCAAATCGATGTTATAAAACACCAACCATTTCTTTTTTTAAGATGGGTCAATTAAAGATCTCCATGTTATTCTTGAGGAAAAGGCAAATGACGCTTTCTGGTGGAGCGCCAGGTTGACCTTTCCCAGAAAGGCGACCCTGGGCAGTACCGCTGACATTTCCAAAGCGCAAACCACCAAAAAGTCTGCGGTGAGAGAAGATGGAATAACACTGATTGTTTCTGAAGGTCCCCCAAATTTCCCGAGGCTCTTTCCTGTGACAGAGGACTTTGTCACCTGTTTGTGTTACAATTATTTTGTCAGTTTTTTTCCTCCAGATCTGCAGAAAATAGAGAAACCTTGAAAAACAAAGGTTTGGTGAGGGGGGTGGAATTCTGCCTACATGCAATCTCATTTCTCTTTACTCTTTCATTCTCATTTTCTGCTGTTCAAATGGCAAAGTCTCTAGTACTTTGGTTTGCGTGTTTCATAGGCAGAAGTGCCATCCACTAGAATAAAGAAAACTTCCAGATGTGTCTTTAAATTTGTGCAAAATGCATGAACTTTTCCTCTCCCTGAAATCCAAATAATAAGAGGAACAAACCAAAACAATTCCCCAACAATCCCCAAACAAGATGGTTTTTTGACCCGAAGGGAAAACTTCTAAAAGTGCTCACATCTTGTTTAACCTGACATGACCTCAGTTCAGGAAAATACTTGAAAAACGCACTTAATTTTTAGGCAATGTTCATTTCTGCTCACTGCCAGGGGGGGTAACACAGTGTTTCATGACTGAGCCCCTGCACGTGTAGAGTCCCTAATTGCCATGACAGATCTTTTTCAGTGTTGTCCCTTAGATGCAGATAAGGAAAAGATGGTTAGCTCCTTCCCATGGCTTTTCTTCAGCAATGTATTGTCTTCTGCAGGTCCTCCCTGCCTCATGGTGTTATCCAACGTGACTGGGAATGGCTCAGCACAACAGGATTATGCAGTAGGTCGTTGGTCTTACTCCCACTAAGTATATAAACAGCCTCAGAAAGGAGATGGAGGCTATGCCTAGAAAAACAAATGAAATTTTAATTTCAGGAGCACTCGGGAAGATACGTGATTGAAGGCTGGTAAGGTGGTTGTGATAGCAAGACTTTTCCTTCTATAAATGCATGGATAGGTACAAACCTATTCATGAAATTTTCTGGAGGTGGGACCTGTCCTCTGTTTAAGTAAATGAGAACTGGACAGTGGATTCCCAGTTTAGCAGGGTGGCACATGGACACTTATGTACACACAAGGACATCCACTCCCCCTACCCTTCTCCTCCCAACCACAGCCTGAAACTCCATTTTGCTAAGCTGAGGTTGCAGGACCAGTGAAAATCACTTTCACTGTCTTTTGTTTGTGATCTGGACTAATCCCATCTGGAATCATAGGTAGATAAGGAATCTCTGAACGGCATATTTTTGGGAACTCTGCTCTCAATGAAGCCATATTTTAATCTAAAGTCATCCTGAGAGGAGAGTGATGGCGAACTTGTCCCATATTATTGAACAGCTTCTTCCCACAGTCAGCCAGGACCTTTTGTCTCTCTTCACCTGCTCTCCTCACTGGTCCTTTCAGTCTCCACCAGCTTCCTGATGCAATCACAAGGCAAGTTCAGATATTTATAAGCTCCTTAATTAAAAACACATTTGAAAAATCAGGTAGAATTTCACGTCCTGCATTCAAACAACTACTTTTTTTTTCTCTTAGTGTTGTGTCTCATTCCTTCCCTTCCTTCCCCAGACAGTAATTTTGCAAGAAATCTCCTTCCACCAGTCGTTCAGACAGCCTGAAAGATGACAGAAGAGCTTCCCTTTTTAGAGAGAAGGGGAAAATGCTGAAGCAGCAGGGTTTGCATTCGCTCTTGGAGTTCAGTCCAGCTCATCTGAAAACAAAACAAGAGAGGAGCACAAAAAAAAAAAAGGAGAAAGAAAAAAATGCAGCTTCTGTCTCTGGTGCTGACTCTGCCTGCATTCTCCCTGTGCAAAGAAAGCAGACGCAGCAAATATTCCTCAGAGCTCCTCAGAAAGGGATTTTTGCAAACGCTGTATCTTCGCATGTGTTGCTTTTAGCTGCCCTTTCTAACCATGGGCTCATGGCCATTCTGCAAAGGGTGCTGGCATAGCCAAGCAGGCTGCGTGCTGCAGGAGCCAAAGGGGGAGAGAGCAGAAGAAAGAAGCTAGGACGGAGAAAGCCACTTTTGGTATGAGTTCAAGGACCCATGCCTCATGCGTGGGACAGTTTTCAGGACTTAGGAGAAGATTTCAGAGGTGGGTCCTCATTGGTGGCTAACCTGCTGCCAGGATCATGCCAGTGAAGGTCCATTTATGTTCTGCGATATGTCAAGGTGAGCAATTGAGAGTACAAGCCTTTGAGCTGCAGCAACCAGGGGTGAACACTTCTCTTGGTTTGGACTTCACAATCTCCTTGAACCTCTGTCCTCTATAAAATAAGGAGTGCATCACCTTGAGGGCATCACCTTGAGGGCCTCAAGAGCTCTTTCCCAGGCATTGACCTGCATTCGGGACCTCAGCTAGGAAGAGGTGAAGGGTACCGAGCTAGTCAGCTGCGGTTTGTGTAGGTAGAGAGGAACTGGTACAAAACCATAGGTCTGTCAACGCTTAACTATTCCCAGGGCTGGGCCTTCCTGAGCTGCCTTGGAAATGAAAGGATGTGCATGTCGAAACATGGGGCTCAGCCCTAGCGCCATAGCTGTGCCAAAGCAGAGCCAGACACCACCACGAGACACAGCAGCTCCCTGGTCAAGCCCTGCTCCCTTTCTTCTGCCCCTCCTGATACTCTTCTGATTAGATCTGAGATGTTGAACCTGTGCACCTGGCTTCTGGTATGAAGAGCTGCCAAGAGGAAGCAATATCAGCGCAGTGCAAAGCATGACATGTCTGGAGCCCTGCCTGCTGCCAAGCTACTGGGTTGAATGCTTGCAGCAGGCAGCTGGCACCCCCCAACTCTGGACTGACTGTGCTGGACAGGCTGCCCCAGCTCTGGTTTCAGATCTGGTCAGTTGGATGGGTCACCCTGACTTCAACAGTCGAGCACCAGTCCTCAATGCCTGAGTGTTGAGTCCCTTGGGATGTGCTTCAGCGTGGCTCCATCTCATGCTTAAAAACAGGTGAACAGAGTAGGGTACGCAAGTCCTGCAGAGGGTCCATGGACCTGATGCTAACTCACAGGCCTATGTCCCAGACATGAACCATGCCCCTGGCGTCCCTGCAGACCAGGATGCCAGCTTGTCATTTACAAGCTTTGCAGGTCTCTTTCTGCACGTGAGACCAAACTTCTTGGCAGCGGAGGTTCTCTTCTGACATCCATGGCTGCAATCAGACCTGATCCAGTAAGCCGGGCAACCCCAAGCCTTGCCACTGGTGTGCAGTGTCTCATGAACGGGAGCTGTGACGGGTTCCGAAAGGGCTTGCAATTCCCCTGATGAGCTGTCGTTTGGTTCCAAGGCAATAAAGCAGCAACCGTGTATTTAGAAATTATTATTGAAAGCAGATTTATTAAGGATTAACGAGAGGAGTGTGGGAGTGATAAAAACCCTTGCTAATCTTTGGGCTGGGCTGGTTTTGATAATCATCTAGAATTTGAAATAGCAGCACAGCAAAATCCTTATCATATAAATCTCATGCGAGGTTTAATATGACAGTTATCGTATGTTTAAATATCAACTGATTATTAGAAACACATTCATTGAAAATTAACCATGTAATAGATCGTTATCTATGACACTGCTTGCTTAAATAAATGCACATGTTTTCACAACCAATTGAGAGTCTATTTGAAATGATTGTTTTATTATTACTTATTTTTTGTAATGCCGCAGAGTGTATTTGTTTGCTCCCCATTCCTGACATAACTGAGATGTTTTCCATTCCTAAGCTGTGTATGCTTAGCCAGCACGTAATCATAAAAACAATAATAATAATAGTGCATTTGATTTTTATGGCACCCACCAGCCACAGCTCTCCGGCTGTTTCATAAACAAGAATACAAATACCCAGAGAGCACTAAAACATCCATCAGAAAAAAAGCCAAACAAAGTTCAAAATAAAATGCAGCCCCTGTAATTAAAGCAAAATAACAGCGCGTGCTTAGGGTGACAAGTTTTCCAAGTCTCTTTTGAAAGCAAAACAAGACACGAGCCCTGTTTTGCAGTGATCCAGCCAAGAGGCAGCGGGAGACAGGGGAAATTCAGGCTGCATGGGAGTGAGCGTCTGCCTGTCTGGGTGGGCTCCAACATGGGTGCAGGACAAGTCGGCTCAGCATGGTTGTCCTCTTGGGTTTTATCTATTTTATTGAACAAAGCCAAGGCCCTGAGGGGCAAAATGCATTGGCTAGATTTGCCCAGGAAGCTTGCAGTGCTTTTGCTGGTACGTGATGATGCTTCTTTACTCCCCAGCCCCAGCAGTGAGAGCAATGGGACTGGTGTGGGGTCTCCAGAGGAAAGAGGAGGAACACTTTTCCTGTGCCATCGTACATGCATCAGCCACAAGAGACCAATAGACCAGAGGACAATCCTCGACAGCCATTTCCTCTCCCTGCTCCACATCCCCTCCTCACTCCAGTACCTCTCCCCGCTCCACTCTTCGCCCATACTGGGAAGAGAAGGAAGAGATCATAAAAGACAGTGGTTCCACTTTGATCCATGGGTAATTTCCTGGAAAAAGATCTATGGGCAAGTTTTGCTCTTCTTGCCAGCTTGAATAAGATGAAAAGCACAAGGCAGAACAGAGACCTTGCAGAGTCAGCCTGTGAGGAACAAGAGGTGTCTGGGGGTACCTGAATGAGTGGAGGGCTGACCTGCAGTAGGGACAAGGTTATTGTTAATTCTAATAACTATAATTATTATTATCCAGGTGTTAATCCAGGGTTTTCTTTCTTCGTATTGCTTTTGGTGAACTTTGCCAGGAAATGCTTCTGAGATGTGACTGTGTGGGTCTCTCCTCCAAGAGGCTAGCTTGGATCTTGGGAAATCAGACCCACAGGAGCCGAATGGAGCTTCCTGGAGGCTGGGATAGGATGCTAAGACATCATGACTCCACCAGGCATCTTCTGTTGGCCCAATGGTGGGCAAGGAATGTGGTCTGGAAATTGTACACCTTGGATTTTCAGGTTGGCAAAGGGGGCCTTAGAGGATACCAGAATTATGCTCCCCACCCCCGTGTCCACACACTGGGAGGGTCTGGGACTGCTCACATTTTTCTCCAGTTAGATGCAGAAGGCCCTGGCTCCCCTTTGAATATGTGATATGCATTCAGAAGGTAACTTGAAGAGCTGTTTTGACCACTAATGAAGAAGGCTATAGCGTGGCTAAGTATAAAAGTGCATCTGTGTGGGGAATGAGCAGCCATATAGTGGAGGGAAACTCAGGCTTCGTCAAAAGGTAGCTTGTCCTTTCAGTGTCACTTCTGCTTTGGTAGAAAAGGTGAAATTACCCAATGGGGCTTACCAAATGGATTGCTGAACCTCTCCTTCACCTGGATGCTTCTGTGGCATTGAAATACTCTTGTCTGTGGGTGACCTTCTTCCCAAGGAGCAGGTTATATTGCTCTATTCAGAGAAGTTTTGCAGCTAAGAGACTGATCCAGGACACAGGACAGCCAGGCTCTGCTTCATCACCAGGTTTTCAGGTTGCATCTCAGTTTTGCAGTGAATGTGTGCACCTAAATACCCTAGAAGAAGAGACTCCATGAACTGTGGCCACAGTGAGGGGTGTGACTGCTGAATACCTGTCCAGGTTGGTTCACCAATTCCCTCTGACTCTGTTAGCCTTAGTCACAAGGGTCTCCTGAGAACTATGCCAGAACTCCCACTGGCTTTTCCTTCCTTCCTCACCCATGGGGTTGGATCAGCACCAATGAAGGTGATTTTTTTCATTCTCTCAGCTGAGAAAGAGCCTCAAGCAGCAAGCTCAGACAAACACATCATATAGAATGCCACCTGAACTAGCTTAGTGTCCCCTGCTAACATGCCACCTCACTGCTCTTTTCCGTTTTCAAGTTGTAACGCAATCCATTGCTTAGCAAAAGACCTGATATGACATTTCAAAGCTCTTACTGTTGACTTTTTCCATGGGGAAAATTTGATTTCTTTATTTGCTTCTAGCATGTCAGCCAGCTCTGGATCAACGCTGCTGCTTCTCCTCTCACCCTGAGTCCTCAGGTCCTTTCCCTCCCACGTCTCTGCCAACACCACCTGATCTCAGCTGAGGTTTCTAGGTGTGGAAAACAAGAACTTATTCCAGGCTTGTATTTGTTGAGTCTGTGGCATGCACAAGGCTAGCCAGACACAGCTTTAAAGTGAAATTATTGTCAGAACTACAACAGCTCACAGAAAAAAAACCCACCCACATGATAAATTTCCATGTTAATTCATATAAACCATTAGCTGGAAGTACATCTTCTACTTACCTTATCCTCAGTCACCTCGCTGGGAATTGCTAGAAATAGTGGAGAATCCTCCACTCATCCATCCATCCATCCATCCATCCGTCCGTCCGTCCCACTGTTCCTTCTGTCTCCATCTCTCTCTTTATTCACCCATTTCTTATTGCCCTCCAAACCCGAAGTACCTAAAATACATAGTGGAGTTGTCTCTTTCTTCACCAACCCCAGGGATTCAATTCAGTTGCTTAATCACAGGCATAAAGTATCACCAGATGTGCCCTGAGGTACCTAAGCTGTCCTTATGAGCCTGAGCTCTATAACACTTGACATGTGGAAGACGCATGCACTTCTGGAGTGGTAACCAGAAGCCAGGTGGGACATCCTAGAGCATCTCAAATGGCACTAGACATATGTTCAGGGAACTGAATCAAGTCATTGGTGTCTGCTGATCAGCTCTCCAAGGGAGCTTAGTGCCTTGCTCACAGGGTCTCATGAGGTTAAATGACTAAAGGTGGAGCTGAATCTGCCCGGGGATCTCTTCAGTGGGTGAACCCTGACTTGCATTTCAAAACCTGTGACGTTCCTCTGTGCAGGGCAGTGTGGTGATGATCAACATGTTGCGTGGCAAGCTCAAGGATGCTTAGATTGGAGACTGCCTGGGCAGGAGCTTGTACCAGACTTGTCCACGGGCACAAAAGACAAATGGAAAAGAGAGAAAGAGTTTCCAGGAAACACTGAAACAGTTGCAGCCTTGCCCTTTGAAAAGTGCAGATAATCAGCAGCTTAGCATTGAATCCCAAGTTAATTGGCTTGGATTAGGTCACTGTTCCCTGTCCTCCTCCACATGTGTCATCTCCTGCCGGGGGGTGGTGGGAAGAGAGAGCAATCAGCATCATGAATACGTGCTATTAGTAGCAGGGTCTTAGAGTGACTGGGAGGGGGACCTAGCTGGGGGGCAACAGGACTCACCCCTGGCTGAGCCAGAGACAGCCATGAGATTGCTGGTCCAGAGAGGCTGAGTAGCAAGGGAAGGGGAAAAGAGATAAAGGCTGGGAATGAACTTTGACCAGTGTGTGATACAAGAGCTTACAAGTATTTGAAGTGTGTGAAATGCAGAGCAGGAAGAACAGCCCTGATAGCAGGCACTGCTGCTTGGGAATGTCCTCACTTCTCCTGGATCCTTCCCATCCACCATGCGGGGATGTAAGGGGTCAGCTCCCGGAGGCTGGGCGGCTAAGAATAGCAGGTACCTGATAGCCCCCATTGGACTGCGTTAGGAAACCACCTTCACTGCCTGTACATTAGTGACGTTGCCTTTACACCACCCCTGCCAATGCCATTGAGGACTGGAAAATAAGGGATTTACTAAGGTCACAGGGGCTGTTGACAGAAGAATTGGGAATAAAGTTGCCATAAACTGGTATTTTTAAACACACACGCACACTCGTGTGTACATTTGCCTGGGAATAAGTATATGAAAACAAGGGAATCAAGAAAATCACTTTCCCAAAAGACCTCAAAGTTGTCAGTACCCTGGCACTATGTGGCTCCACTTCTTGTTAATTGAAAGTCTAAAAATAATCCTATAAAATCTATATTTAGTAGAAAAGTTTCCTAGGTCCTGGATGAGATACGTTATTTTAGATTTGAACATATTGTAAGGAAGTACTTAAAATATTTTACAGCCAGGTTTTTCCGGCATTAAAAACAAGCCGGCATTTTGACTGGGCAAAATGGGATGATCTAAAATAGAATCATAGCAAAATATGGTGATATTAAAAGCACTGGGATCTTTTTGGCAAAAACATTTTGACAAGACTTAGATGATTTCACAGGACACTTTGGTGATTTTCTTTTACCTTTCACCCGTCTTCAAAAAATAGGATAATTTAAAAGATTTCACCCAGTCTAAACAGATTAGCCTGCAGGTCTCCCGAATCCAGACCTAAGTCCTAAATTTAGCTCATTAATGACAAATGCTGTAGTCTGCAACCCCAAAACGCTCAGTTTAGGGAAGGTCACTGCATTAAAACTGAACGGAAATCAAAGGAAGGAAAAGTGCAGGTTGCCTGTCAGAGAAATTGTCCTGACAGTGCTACCTCCAAGGCAGTCCCCTCGCAGAAGAGAAGAGAGGTTCATTGATTACTCACGGAGGCTACAGAAACTATGAATCAGGGGATCAGCCCCTCCAGCAGCTGGGTTGTATCCTTGAACACCATGATGCAGCCTGCCCTTGGAGAATTACCCTATGAAAGGTTAGCAAGCTGGGACCAGCCACTGTGCCAATGACTTCACCTTCCGCAGGGACCCCTCCTGGAGCACGTCCTTGGGTTTGGGTGGATTTCCAGCAGGTCAGGGTCTCTGCCATGCATTCACCAGACTGCACCGGACAGTCCCAAGTGGCCAGAGGTGAAGCAGTTCACAGTCACCTGTGGAGCTAACCATTCACCTGGGAAGATCTCCCTCTTTAGCCCTTAGAACAGTCATGTGCAGAATACAAGGAGAGGGATGGTGGTGGGAGGAGGAAGGGGACACTCTGTGTTGATGGATGCAGCCCAATTTCTCTGAGCTCGGAGTGAGCTGTGGTGATTTATTCAAGCTGGTGAGGTAGGCAGGGAGTTTTGGCCTGGGGGAGCCTGGGGCAATGAGTAAGCTTAAATTTCTGAAGGGTGGAGCTCAGAATTCTTCTTTATATTATGCAAAATTTAAAATAGGAAAGAAACTGACTCATTCTCCCCAGCCCTGAGGAAGACATTCCTCAGGTTAACGTTAGGTGTGTCTACTGGGAATGTGGTGTAATAGAGACCAGGAGGCACGTGAGGGACACGCACATGCATCCCCCCCAAAGAGGAAGGCTCTCCAGGAGACCTGAGGACCACAAGGAGGTCCTAGCCAGGACTCTGCCACTAGCACAAAATCAAAGGGTGCCCTACCTTGAAGTGCTTACAGCTAAATTGGAGGAAGGTGATGGGCAAAGGAACACCATTGTCTCAAGAAGTGGTGCACAAGGGAAAATGTCAGCAGCAGTCGGATGCCAGGTCAGGCTCCAAGTGGGCTCTTTTCTCAAGCGCTGCGGTCATCTGCTCCCACAAGCCAAGAACTGCCTTTGACCTGTTGCTGTGTTTATCCTGCCTGCCCCACTTGAAGCAGAAGGAGATCCCTGAAAGGGGAAAGTGGAAAGTGTTATTGTAATCGGCCCCAGCTCACACCCTGCTTTGAAGGGAAAACACGTTTGTCTACCAGCCAAGTTTCCTCCCTTCCTGGGACTGGCTGCATTGGCAACACAAACAACAGCAACCAGACAGAGACCAAGAGTTTAAACAATGACCATGGCTCCGTGGCAGATGAAAGGACTTTACGTCTCTTCATGGAAAGACATGGGTTTTTTCTCTGAAATTTCTGCTCCTTCTTTCCTTTTATGAGAAAAAGGTAATTTTGCAAGAACCTCAGTGCAGGTGCACCAGTTACCCCCTGTGCCAGCTTCTCTTGCACAGACAAGAATGCCCCAAGCCCCTTCTTCCAGCTGCCCAGGGAGCAGGTTCACCTGGTAGTTGGTCCAGCAACAGGGTTGATCTCTCTTCTGCCATCTGAAGACTCATCCAGGATGGTGGCAGCAGGCAGGAGTGCTGCTAGCTCAGTATTGCACTGCAGCATGAAGAGATGATCTTGTCTTGCCCATGGGTCCGGTGCCCAGGAGAACAGAGCTTTGTTTCTGGCTCTGTTCTTGAATAAGTCATTTTCATGGAATCATAGAATCATAGAATCATTTAGGTTGGAAAAGACCTTTAAGATCATCAAGTCCAACCATTAAATCACCAAGTCTAACCATTAATTTTGCCTCTCTTTCCATTTCTTTAAAGGTCAGAACAGTCTCCCTAAGTACCACTGTAGTGACTAACGGCATGGAGCCCTGATCTCAGCCTCTCGCTGCTGTGTCAATACAATAAGAGTAATGCCTTGGTTTCCAAAACCCTCCCACCATTAGCTCTGGCACTGTCCCACCAGTTGCCCTTCTATCGAAGGGGGAATCACAGAGGAAAGCTATTCGGTCATATTTATGAGTCCCTAAAGCAGTTATCAATTTCCAAGTGGAGCGCATATGCACCAGGGCCATCGTGGCAGCAAAGGCACTGAAAAAACTCAGCATACGCTCAACGAGCGCCTGGCCGTTTGGCAGTATGAGTCAGCCTCAAACAGAGAGGTTTTAGGCATGCAGTAATGCAAACCAAATGCTAAATCTTCCAAAAGTGGAACCAAACTACAGCCTCAAGTTTGGGATGGAGTCCTGTGCATAGCAGTGTTGGATTTTGACTTCAGGAAGGGGGGAGGTAGGGAAGGTAAAAGGATGCTGGGGCTATGCTTGACTATCCCTGGTCCCATATGGAGATGTCTACTCTCCCTCTCTCTGTGCTTGCTCACCTGCAAAATGAAGGGCCGACTCTAGCTAACGAACCATCTGCCTTGTGTGTCTGCCTTAGGCAAGAGAGAATGCTCCCCTCGTGGGGATTTTCCAGATCAAAGAGCAAATTTGGATCTTGTCTCTGCTATCACTGCCATTTTTTATGCCATAGTAGAAGTTAACAAGGGGACACCTTCAAAGTCCTTCATTGCAGAAGACTTGTAGCAAGTTGTGGTAGAGCTGACCCAATAAATTACTATGCCATGTGTGGAAGATAGCAAGCGGAAAGCACTGCAGGGCTCAGTCTAGAACAGCTCAGGAAAAGTGACCAAGGTCTTCATGGGGGTTCAATCCGAAGCTGTGTATGTGGTTGAAGATACACCTTCTGCTCTGAACTTGTCACACTGCAAAACTTCAACATCCATTATAGGCAGCCACATACATTTTCCTGTTTGTTTTGCATGGACTTGCCATGCCTGGGCTGTGTGAACATTTCCCAGATATGTCCCCAAAAAAAGCAGCTCTGTTTAAGAATGAACAGCACCAGCAGTCTGCAGGAAGGAGCCCAGAGTCCATTGAGACTCTTTTCCTCCACATGCTCCAATACAGGGATCTGCTTTGGACTCTAGACAGTCTGCCTCAAAGAGTCCTGCCCTGTCCCCATCCCCCACACCCCCCTGTCTGAAATTCTCACCTCTTCTGGGCTTCTGGCATCTGAAGTATGCCTGGCCCCTGGTGCTCTCCTCTGCCTTCCCAGGGACAGCAAAGGATGCAAAGGGTGTGATCTCAACGTTTCCCGTCGCACTCAGACCGATAGCAGAGAGATTAGAGGTGGAAAGAACACCTATGAGGTCATCTCTGACATCCCCGGGGAGCAATCCAGGATTGTTCCTTTGCATTTTATTATCTGGTGCTCTGTCCAGCTCAGCAGTAACATGACAAACAGTGATCTTCCCAGAGCTTCCCTAGGGGAGGCGAGTCGCAACCTTGTGTTTCTTACTGTCAGGAAACATTTCCTGATATTCAGCCTAAATTTTCCTTTCCTTAAATTCATTCTATTTACACCTATTCTCAGACAGACCTCACCCTGGACAACCTCTCCTCCTCCTCGGAGGTCAGACCTTTTTTGGACTTTGCTGTTCTGAACACATTTGTGAGCCCAGTTTTGCTGCAGCTTTGGTTCATGCTGGGTAGCCCCTATTTCAACATCTGAGAGCCTCAGGCTCACCAGTGCACTTCTCATTACAGCCCTGTGAGGAAAATCATGCTTCCTTAAGGGCCCCATCCTCCAAGATAGCTGGGTACCCAAAAGCCAAAGGTATTTTGATATCCATAAATGACCATTAATGTCCCTAAGTGTCCTGGTTTTGATGGAAATCTACACACAAATCATCTATAGCTGAAATACCTGAATGAGAGCAGTCCCTATAATTGGGATCTCCCATTACATGTTTGAGCCTGACTCACTAACATTGGTATCTTCAGTTTTGCTGTGGATGTCTCTTATTCATTGCTCTTGGGTGTCTTGGTAGAAGCTGCCGCTGAGAAGCCCTTTTTCTGCCTCCATACAGCAACAGTGAAGAGGAAAAAGGATTCAAGGACAGGCTGCTCATGTGTTCAACTGGTGACCAAATGGATGGCCCAAATCTGCTGGCTCGCTTGGATGACTGAACCCAGACATTAATTGCCCTGATGCTTTCTCCTAAATGCACGGCTCTTCATATCCTGCCCTTCTACTGTTTGTGGTGTTCTGCCTTTGCTGCTTGTGGATAGTGAGTTGTACAAGGGACACACGAGCCAGGTAGCTTTTGATGAAATAGAAACTGGGAAGCAGAGTACAGAAGAAACAAAGCTGAGAACTCACATCTAAAAGTTATTCTGTTTTATAGCTGAGCTACCAACACTGGGAGCCTTTTGGAAACCACTGGTCTCTGAAGGCTGGCAGGCAGAGGCAGCTTTAGCAATAAGCAAGTGGGACAGGTACTTCAGTAGGCAGCAGGACCAGGAATAACTAGCAAATTATAGGATGCTCTTGGTGTTAAATGACAGCCGGTCCTACGCTGAGAGCTGCATATGGCAGTGGTGAGGCAACGTCTTCTTTCCATGTGCAGAAGTGAAAAATTCCCCATGCCAAGGGAACCCCCAGATTAGATCCTTCAAAGTGCTTCAGTTAACGGGAGCAGTGCTGAGAGGCTGAAGTGACTCAGAGCTTGTTGGGCAGAGAACCTCTTCTTTTGCCTCTTGGTCACCCAACATGTGGTACTGTGGGTGCTTGGCCTGCACTTGGGGCTCCCAAACACAAGGGCAATAATAATGAGCATTACTGAGAAAAGGAAATATTGTGTTGGATTGACTCCAGAGGCAGAAATGATAATAATTCCCTGGTGGAAGCAAAGCCTGAGCAGCCCATAGCTATGGTGATTCAGAGATGTTATCCAGGAAAGTCTGTGTGTTTGCAGGCAGACCTTCTTCATCAGCTCCCTGGAAGTTGCTTCTAGGGAAACATAAAAGACAAGTTATGTGTTTTTCCATGGCTGGACAGTGGTTAGGATGCAGAAGTTGATGCTCCTCTGCATATCTTTATGTTTCCGGCAATTAACCAGCCTTCCTTCACATCCCTGATTGCAAAGTCAGCATGCCGTGAAGGACTCTGGCTGGCACAAGCCAAGCGTTCCCTGGGCAAACAATGTCCAGCCAGGCTTTCCTGATTAGCTCTGATTACTCCAGGGATGCTCATACAACATCACATTAGGAACAGTCGCTTTGTTGTTGGGGCAGCGCATGGGCAGCCGTACGAACATGCTCGGGGGTGGATGAGCTCAGCGGCGGGGCTGGGGTTAGCAGCCTGCCCTGGGCACTGGCAACGCGCTGTGTGCTCTCTGCAAGAAAACAGACTCCGTCTGGCTTAATGGGCATGCCAGGGAATATAGGTTTGCAAGAGATCTTAGGAGGACACCTAGAACATGTCCCTGCTCCAAGGCAGGACCAGCTAGGGCATCGTCAACAGTTTTTTACCTAATCTGTGGGTAAATACCTCCAGAAATATCTTCAATGCCCCTTTATGTAGCTCTGCTTTGCTGTCCTGTCTATTAGGGAGTTAATTTTACTCTTGCTGCCAGTGAAAACCAGGTCTTCCTCTCTGATATTTGTGGATTTAGAAAATGGGTTATTCCTTTCCCCACAAGTATTTCATGTGACAGTTCCCACCATATCACCTCCCCTGCCCACATTTTCTTAAGGTAAAAAACCTGTTCTTTTGGTCTGCCTCCACAGACCATGATGTCTACACCTCTGGTTCTGTTTGCTTCCTCCTGCACGGTCTCCAGCTGGTCCATAGCTTTCTTGCAGCGCAGCACCCAAACCTAGGCACGGATATCATTTCCAATGCAGACCAGAAGACGATTATGGTGTTGTCTTACAGACTACCTTACTGACTTACAGACAGAGTGTGGGGTTTGCATGCTTTAACATTACAACATCGTTGACTCAAGTTCAGCTTATGACCCTCACTGTTTCCCTAGATTCCCTTCCACAGCACTGCTGCCAAGCCAGGCCTCCCCCTCTTTCTGTATGTGGAAAACTGATTATTCACACTCTTGTCCCTATCCAGTTTCATCTTTTTTTTTTTTTCCTCTCAGATTTTTTCTTGAGTTTGTCAAACTCATTTTGAATTCTAATCCTGATCTCCCATGTACTTGCAGTCTAGCATAGCTTGATTTAGGAAGTATGGTCTGTATGCTAATGACCATCATCCTGGTCATTAATGAAAATATTGCATAGCCTCAGGCCTAGGACAGGCCCTTGCACAGTGCTGCTCAGGTGTCCTGGTTTCGGCTGGGATAGAGTTAATTTTCTTCACAGAAGCCAGCATAGTACTGTGCTTTGGATTTAGTACTAGAAGAATGTTGATAACACGCTGATGTTTTTAGTTGTTGCCAAGCAGTGCTCAGACTGCTCAAGGACTTTTTGAGCTTCTCCTGCTCGGCCAGGTGCATAACAAGCTGGGAGTACAGCACAGCTAGGACCCAAACTGTCCAAAGAGCTATTCCATACCATAGAACGTCATGCTCGGGGGGGTTGGTGGGTCGGTCGGTCGCTCGGGTACTGATCGCTGCTCGGGACGGGCTGGGCATCGGTCGGCGGGTGGTGAGCAATTGCATTGTGCATCATTCGTTTTATATATTCTGTATATTTTGTTATCATTCTCATTATTACTATTATTATTATTTTCTCTTATTAAACTGTCTTTATCTCAGCCCTCGGCTCTAACTTTTTTCCCCTTCCCGATTCTCTCCCCCATCCCACTGAGGGAGGGGGGGGAGTGAGCGAGCGGCTGCGTGGTGCTTAGTTGCCAGCAGGGTTAAACCACGACATCAGGTCACCTTTCCGGCAGGACTGTGACCCAGTGCTAATTGCCTTCCAAGAACACACTTTTAAATCCTTCTACTTGCAACCTGCTATCTCAGAGCTACGTCATTCGGATGGATCATTGTCTGCAATTTGTTTACAAGAACATTATGTGCAACGGTGCAAAACACAGTACTAAAGCAGAGGTGTGAGGTTTCTTGTGTACCGGGCCCATTAGTCTATCAACAAGAGAAATTAGATTGGACTGAGACAGCCTCCTCTTGACACATCTGTCTTGGCTGGCACTCAGCATCTTGTTGTCTTCTGTGTTCACAGTTTGTTTCCTTGCCCTGTCCAAGAATATTTCCAGGAAGTAAAGTAAAGTTGGTGGAGACTTGACAACTGTTCACTGATATATGACACATAGCTAGGCATCATCTTTGGCACTCCCAGCTTGCTACTGGGGATGACACAGAAAATGTTGCGACTGCTAAGAAATCAGGAGGAGGAAGCAGAAGAAATGGGGGGAAACAGAACCCAAATGTGCCTTTTCGTGTTTTAAGGTGAAGGTGAAGGGAGCATTTACTACAGAGATACGAAAATCAGTCTTCTTGAGCAGCTGAACAAATAAAAAATGGTTTTCTAAGGATTTGTGTCTCTTAGTTGATTAACTTTTTGATAGAGTTATTGTAAAATGCTCTGTTGATTGTGCATAGATCTGTAACATTTCCTTCCTCTCTCTGTTCTGGTCTTCCTTCTGCAGCATCTTTAGCTAGCATCATATGGGATGTCAAATACAACAATAGAAATTGCCTGTTGATATCCATGGCAAACAAATTTCTGATTGTATGAACAAATTTGCCACTGTATGAACAAATGAGCCGAATTTATGACTGTATGAACTTCATTTCTGGCCATTTATTTCTGCAAACTTTGTCAGATATTGTGGGCAGGAGTGTGGATCTGCTGGGGGGGGGGGGGCTCTGCAGAGGTACCTGGCCAGGCTGGATCCATGAGCCCAGCCCAGTTGGGTGAGGGTCAACAAGGCCAAGGGCCGGGTCCTACCCTGGGGTCACCACAACCCCGCGCAGCGCTCCAGGCGTGGGGCAGAGGGGCTGGAAAGCTGCCCGGCGGAAAAGGCCCTGGGGGGGTTGGTCGAGAGGGGGCTGGAGAGGAGCCAGCAGGGTGCCCAGGTGGCCAAGAGGGCCAGCGGCATCCTGGCTTGTATCAGGAGTGGTGTGGCCAGCAGGAGCAGGGCAGGGACCGTGCCCCTGTGCTGGGCACTGGGGGGGCCGCCCCTGGAATGCTGGGGTCAAGGTTGGCCCGGGACCTGGGGGGGCTGGAGCGTGTCCAGAGAAGGGCAGCGGAGCTGGGGAGGGGTCTGGAGCCCCAGGCTGCTGGGGAGCGGCTGGGGGAGCCGGGGGGGGTTCAGCCTGGAGCAGAGGAGGCTGAGGGGAGGTAGTAGTGAGGTGGGGGTTGGTCTATTCTCCCAAATAACAAGTGATAGAATGAGAGGAAATGGCCTCAAGTCGTTCCAGGGGAGATTTAGATTGGCCATTGGGAACAATTCCTTCCCCGAAGGGCAGGGATTTAAAAGATGTGTGGATGTGGTGCTTAGGGACATGGCTTAGTGGTGGACTTAGCAGTGTTAGATTAATGGTCAGACCTTGATCTTAAGGTCTTTTCCAACCTAAATGATTCTACGATTCTATTCACTGTCTTCGGTATCTCTCCCATGGATAGAGTGACGATTACATCCAGCAAAGTTTTCTAAGAAAACCCAGTGTAACCAGAGACAGTGTAATTACACAAACATTCTTTTCATCAGTTTCAATGGTAGGATCATACCTCTCCTAACTTTCTTTACACTGTTCTGAGCACCGGCTGTGGTCTGTCAGACCTTCACAACAGCACCTGGTTAGCAACTTTGCTGGAAAAGTCAGTGTCTGATTTATAAATGGAGCAAAGTCACAGCTTCAGAATGCTGAGAGTTCTTTGCTCCTGGGCAAGTGCTCCACTGAGACACCACAGAGCACAGCACTTCACAGGACCAAGCCTTTGCTGATCTTGACACTGATTTTTCCACCCCATGGCTGCAGTTCAAGGATACCCAGCAAGGCCAGGCATTCAAATGTGAAAATGATTAGACTTCTGCGGTCAATTTGAATGTTGTGATTGCCATGCACACCCTGAATACTCTGGGCTAATGTTTTCATTTAATCATGGCTTTCTTGGCTTTGAATGCTCTTGGTGTAGTGGAGCTACAAAAACATTTTGATATCCTTAGATTTACCCAAACAGCTTGGCTTGGCTTTGCCCTGACTTTGAGGCAGCACAACAGGCGACTTGACTCTAAGTGAAAGCAATTAAGCAGGCATTTAAAAAAAGTTGTGAGTGAACTTTACATTGATCCTGTCCTCTGGGGTCCTCTGGTGTAATACAAGCTGCTCAAGGGTTTTTGGCTGTCGTTTGTGTGCATTGCTACTGGCTGCAAAGCCTCAGATGGAAATGAAGCACCTGGGTCTAAGCCTTTTCATTTGAGTTTCCAAATGTCGACATCTCAGTATCTCTGACTTGCCACAGCCTGAAGACAATTGTGTCATTAGGTTGCCACAAGTGCCTCCTGGTTCATCCCTGCTTGCTCCAGAACAGGCTTCTGGAGGTAAGCTCTGACACTTAAAGAGGTATGGCGGCAATCTGCAGTTCACAGATCCTCCTAAACTTCACCATGCGGGAATGTGGTTATGAAAAAAAAAAAAAAAAAAGACTCAAAAGTGGATATTCTTGCTCTGGCCTTTGGGTTAGTGTTTGAAGGATGTTTTGAAGTGAATTACAATAACAAGCCAGGCTTAACAAACCTGAGGAAGCCTGGTGGCTGGCTTTTGGAAAGTCCCCAGGGACTAAGTTCCACATAACATTCTTCCATATTCATGGAATTTATTCTCCCTTGTTTGCTACCATGTAAAAAAAAAATAAAAAATTAAAAAAATCAAGAATTACTCACGTTGTCCATCAAGTTTCCTGAATTTCTCTTAGAATTTACAGGAAACAAGGCAACTCAAATGGCTGAATAACATCAGACGACTTTCCATGGCTCAGGGTATAAGGTCACTTGGTGTTTCATGGAACCCATGTGACTTGTTTCAAACAACTCCTGGAAAGAAAAGGTCTCCGTCAACAAATAAACTTGTTGCCCTGGCCAACACTGGGATTTCTGTGTTTTTGAGGCTTGGTCGGAGGAAGGGTACGTGAGGGACGAGGAGTGATTACTTACAGATTCATTTATAGCCACTCAGGGAGTTTGAGTGAAAGATGTTAGTTCAGTGCACCAGTGGGCTGGGGCAAGTAGAGATGCTGAAATCCATACAGATATGGAGGAGCCTGTGTCAACCTGGTGACTAATGGTGATCCTTAGGTCACCTGCCCACAATTGCCCTATAGGCCTCCTTTGCTGGCATTACAAAACCAAAGCATCCCGAATTCTGCCTCTGAGGGATGCCTAGAGGTCCTTGGAGGTACCTCTGGCTTGATGGGGCTGTGTACCCCAAGGATTATCTCCTTCCTATACCTTGCTAGCTAGAATACAATCTTGCCTCTCGCTAACGAACTGCTTTATGAAAGGGAAGTGAGAGAATGATCAGAAAATTTGGATGCATCATTCAAAGCAGGAATGTTACTGAAGGCGTCCTGGTTGCATCTGCAATTCTCCCTAAAAATTACTTTGACACAGTAAGAGTAGTCTATTTTTCAATTTTTATTTTTTTTGTTTTAAGTAGCAGTATGGTACCAGTTCTCATCCAGAGACAGACCTTAATGCCCAGAAACGTGTTGGTTTGCAGAAGCGCTATGGCATATGTATTCCACCCCTCTGGATCTGCACAAGTGGGAAATTAGTGGGAAATTAGTGCAGAGAATGAGACTAAAGCACTTTTTGGGAGCTATTGGAAAAGAAATTGGAATAAGGGACTCAATAGCAAAAGCTGTTTGCTTCATATGGCTAAATAATTTTAAAACCAGTGGCATTTGCTAAGCTTTAGCTTGTGTCACTGTAACACTCAAAGCCCATAAATGATCATTCCTCATGAGATAACAGCAACACATGAAGATGAAATTTTAAGACCCTCCTCTCTGCAGACTTTTTGGGCATCCCAGTGGTCTTGCAAGAAGAATGGGAGAAGACTTTGTGATAATCCTATGGGTACTTGGGAAATAGGAGTGGCAAGAGCCTAGTTCCACATCTGCAAGAAGTGATACTTGACCTTGGCTTCCCGTGTCCTAACCAGGTGGCTGTTTTGTCAAGTGGGAGGGGAGGAAGGTGCTGTAAGTGACTCTCCTCTGTTCTTGACATAAAAAGTGTAGGCATTTATTTTCAGGAGAGAAAGACAGCCTAAGGGTCACAAGATGAGGGAGATTTCTTCTTTCTCTACAGCAGAGAGTGCTGTAGGATGTGTCCCTGCCCTTGATGTGGTTTTTAGGACAATGCTGCATGGATCCTTTTTCACTAAGTTGGCCTTTGGAATCCCATTTTGAAGCATCTGACTCTCCTTGCTGGTTGCACTGAGACTTTAAGAGCCAAAACCCCAGTTCTGGAGCTGGGGACCAGGTGCCTAATGAAACCATTTGGCACATAAATCCCTTAGATTCAGGTGGGTCATGCTCCTCAGTCATGCTCCATGGGCATGGGAGTAAGCATCAGAGAAGAGAACTGGTTGCTGTCGTCACATCTCCTTCCCTACGCATCCATTGCTGGGGAGATTGCTATAGATGGACTTTTCACCTGTTTTGTGGCAGCTGTTCCTATGGAAAAGTTTGGCAAAAGTGGCACCCAGAGAAGCACTGAGGACTCGGTGGTAAAATTTGCACTCAGAAAAACCTGGTCTGTATCTATGGCCAATGTAAGAACTTTGTGGAGAAAGGGTGTGCCAGGCTTTTAAATGAACCAGGCATCTTGGGAAGTTTATCAGTGTGTTGGCCCCTAAAGTTCTGAGTCAACAAAATTATATTAATAATTGCATCCCATGCAAGGATGGTCAGGGTCTTACTTATCATTTCCTCATTTAGATCCCTTGCTCAAGGCTATTTAGGTTTTCATTAAAAATTTCCCGCTTGGTGCATTTGTGTGTTTGCAATATAACCTAACAATTTCATTTTGGTTTTCATTACATACTTTTTTTGGGGGAAAAAAAAAATAAATACCTCACCTGTAAAGTAGATTGTCCTTCATCCATGCAGTCTTTGATTTGAGGTGTGCCTTATCTGCCTGCAGTCCCCGGATTCACGCATGAAAACAGAACTGCTTTCCATTACTAGGATTTATGCTTTTTGCCTAGGTCAGCGGGTTCTGCGACATTAATGCTGAGGGTCTTGAATTTGTCCTTGCTGATGACATATGATTAAACTGGCAGAATGGATGGTAGCATCTGCTCCTAAGACCCCTTCCAAATCCATGGACCTGACGGCTGTTACAAGACCCTCCCCTCCTGTATATTGTTGACTTCTTTGTCCAGTTCAACAAAACGTGACTCATGAGGGGAAAATCACTGCTCCCCAGGAGACTCCTTTGCAGGCTGACAGTTTGTCTCGCCATTGAGAAACATTTCCTGATAATTCCACTGAAGGTTTCCTCTGCTTCGTTTCTGCTCATTCCTCCTAGATAACAATCTCACATTTATATATAGTGTTGGAGCATTAAAATCCCACCTGACCAGCAGGGTGAGTGCCTCTGAATAGCATTGAGATCCTGTAGAAAGACCCCCTCCCTTCCTGCTGTATCAGAGGAAAGTTTAAGGCTCTAAGGTCCTCAGCACCCCTTCTAAAAAGCAAGAAAATAAATCCTTCGAAAAATGGACGCACTTAGGCCTTGCCTGCTGCTGGAGTGAAGCAGCTCTGCTCTACGGACACTGTGCAGGAATCTAGACCAAGAAGTAAAATAAAAGTATCTGTATCCCGCAGGAATTACTGGTGGGAAGTGGGGCAAAATGTAATATTGATCCAAGGAAAAAGACTATGTTGAAGAAGGCCATTTCCCCAAACTGGCAAGGTATTTCCCACCATTGTCACTGCTTCAGCTTTGGATTATATACAGGCTTTTTATTCCAGTGTAGCCTTGCTACTCTCCCAACATCAAGAGGATGAAGTTGGATGGAAGTTAACTGACTCCAGGAAAAGAGCTATAGCCAAGTTGCCAACCTTATGTAGAAGGGGCATACTGGAGTCAAAGAAAAGAGGTGTAAAGAGCAAAGGCTGCAGATCTGTGTTCTGCAGGGTGCATGAGAGCCATGCAGGCTGCACCAGGGTGCTCTAAGGTGCATCGTGGCTCATCCCCAGCTCTGCAGGGGCCATGATCAAACCCATTTCTACGTCCCTTGGTTTTAGATGCTGCTTATCTGGGAGCACTTTCCTGGGATGTCCCCTGAACATCTTCACCCCACCTGGCCTCTGTTAGGGTCGGAACCAGGAACAGCCCTATCCAACCTTTCCATGCAGTGCAAGGAGTGATGCTTCGGGATGCTTGTAGTCATATGATGGCAGCTCTCCTCCCATGCAGGACAGAGATTGTCCTGTGGGCATTCAGTACCTGTGCATAAGCAGGGGCACAGGCAGAAGCCCAGCCATGGTGTCCCGCCCTGGCACCATGGAGAGCTGAAAGTGCCCATGCTGTGATGGTGGGCATGCCTTAATGCTTCCAGTTAGATCACTGCGAATGACTGCAGTCCTCACTTGCTCTGCTCTCCCTCCTGCTCCCAGTCATCATGTGGACCAGCAATATGCTTGCTGGCTTTTAAATGGTATTCTTATAAACCCGTTCCTCTAAATCATCCATCTTCAGTGGTTCCTCTTATTTGGTTTCACACCAATTTCTCATCTTGCTTCTGGTATTGATACTTTATGTTCCTTCAGTTGGAATGACCTTCTTTTCTTTCACGCTCCATGGACAGCAAAACAAGAATAAAGATCTGTTATAACCCCTGCACCCTTCAAGCCCCTCCCCTGCATTGCAAATCACCTGAGCAAGCTCAAGACCATAACATTTGGTTTGTTGGAGGTAGAAAGAAGGAAAGGATGGATTTGGTTTAGGTTTTTTTTGCATCCTGTCTGCCCCTTGGCTTCTGAAGAAAAGTAATTCAAAAGACTCTTCCACAGAATGTGAATGCACCCCGGGTGAAGCTGAAGTGCAAACTTTCATTTTGGTTCAATGAAGCAAAACAAAACTTTCTGATTCAGAAATGTCAAAACATTATGGTTTTCTCTGAAGTATTTCAGAGCCAAAGTATTTCCTCTTTTTTCCATGAAAAAGTTAAATATTTGCATATGGATCACATCTCTGTGTAATCTCACAAACAGAGGGAGCAGAAGTGTAAATTCCATCATAACTGAGTTTCTTACAGGGCAGGAGTTCCTGGGTCTGTCCCTGGTTGAAACAAAGCTTATGATTACCTTAATAATTAATCACCTTTCAGACAAGGAAACTTGTCCCTAGAAAGGTGGAGTGACTGACCTGAGGTTCTCAGGATTGGATCCCATTTTCTGGCAGTGTCAGGTATCTTGGGGCTTTGGTATACAGGCAAAGCCTTCAGCAACTAATACACCTCAAATACATCAATAATAGCTAAAAGTGGTATGAGTATCTCAGAACGTGCAACTGCACTCATCTTCAATGTTAACCTCTAGTCTAAAGTGATGCAGAGCCAGCTCTCCCTGCCTGTTGCTGCTGATTCTGCACATAAAGGTGTCTGGATCCCCAATCCAACAGCAAATTGCAGCTCAACAGGACCAAAGAGTGTCATTCATGGGCCAAGAGTGGGACAGGGCTTTCAAAATTAGATTCTTATCTACATTATCTTGAATATACATTCAGACAAGCCTGACCAGTCTTTTCAATGCCATGGGTTGGGGTTATCAGTTTGAAATGACTTACCTGGGTTGTAGTAGTTCCCAGCAAATTAAGCTTCTGTTCTGCCTCACGAGAAAGCCTGTAATTGTTTAGATATTCTCCTTTCAAATGGGAATTGTGGTGGCTCTTGGACCATAATACCTGGCCACGTGCTGGCAAAATAGGAAACACTCAGCAGCTGTCAGATTTTGTTTTTTAATTTCCTGCCAGCAGTGTCCATCTCCCCCTCCTCAGTTCAGTCCTGGAGCAAAGCCAGTGGAGAAGAGGGTGGCATGTTGGATGGAAGCATTGTAACTTGGTGCTCTCAAGACCAAGAACGAAGAGTGGATAAATCTGACAGGGCTAGCAGAGACATGGGAATTCAAGATAATTTAGCAGACACATGGGAGTTCATGACAACATAGAAGAAGCAGGAATATAAAGTGACAGCAGCTAATTTCATTTTATGGTTTTCTAAATAAGTTTTGGCGGTGTTAGATTGTTCTCCTTGTGAGTTACTACATGTCTTGTTGTGTCTACAGGTTTTGGGCTCCTATTCTCTAATCAGTGGCCGTTTTGGAACATTTTAGACTCAGATCTGGCTCCGTGCCCAGGATAGATAGAAACCATGATACCAAAACACAGCTGAGCCCCAGTGGAGTTGTCCTCTAAACAAAAGCAAACTGTGACTTCATCTTGCATCTGTTGCCTTCTGTTTGAGAGCAACTGAGGCATCCACCTCCTGCAAATACGGGCCTTGCTCAAAACTGAAAAGACCGTAAATTTGTTCCGTGAGTTCCCACAGTGGCTTGGAGGACTTTCGTATGGGGTGTCATGGCCATTTGACCAGAAAAGAGTCCCCTCCTCCAGGTCAAAGTTATATCTCCTCTCCTGGCATGCACATATTATAACATCAAGAATTTTCAGAGTTACATCATCATCTGTCATTTAGAAATCAAAGAACAATTTGCATTGGAAGGCACCTCTGGAGTTGTCCGGTCAATTTTCCTGCTCAGAGCTGAACTAACTTCAAAGCTAGAGCTGAAGATCTCAATCCATTTTGAGCTATAATTTTTAAAAGCTCTACTTCCTTGGCAATGGTGAATTTAAACTGGACTCCTAGCTACTGCCACTCTCCCCATGGCTGCTTTGGACTTAACGACATAAGCTATAAGTATTTTCTCTCTTGTCTGGTTGAACAGCTCAGAAAATGCCATGCATTTCACTTTTTCCCCCCTCTTGAAATATTATCCCATAGCTCTCCTCAGCGTAGTAATTCAGACCCACTTTTTTAATTAAAGCAATGTAAATCAGTATTTTCTTCTTCTTTTTCTTTTTTTTTTTTTTCCAAAACAAAATATCCAACCAAGCATTTTCCTCTAGATCAAATACTGGAGCAATTAACTTCAGTTTTCAATTCCTTTCAGTAAAAAATCTGGGAAATTTAAAGCAAAACAAACTTTTAATGAAACTTTTGAAAGTCCATAATTCATCACCAAAGCTTTCATAGAGGTATTTTCAGCTAGGTTAAAAAAAAAAAAAAGTACAGGAAGACTGAAATATGCTGCATTTAATTAAATTTTCTTCTGATATTTTATATTATATATGCAGCTATAGCAGTTGGGATCCTCTAACCCACATATCATCAGGCATGACTGGTAAAGGTGCTGGCTTCAAAAAGTTTGTTTCCTTCTACTCCTTTCCTTATTTTGAGGCTATCTGTTGAGTCAGAGGTGATAGTCTGTCGCCATCATCACTGAGTCCACATGGGCTCCTTTCCTAATATCCCAAAAAATCTAGGCTTGGCTTCATTTCACCTCGATTCATCCCATAGAACCACAGGCAGCCAGTGGAGGGTCTGACATAAGAAGCGTCCCTGACTTCATCTCCTTTGCCATGTGATGAAGAGAGACCTACAAAAGGGAGATGAAATCTTTGTAAAGTCTGAATTGCCTTTTGAAGTCTTCTCTCTTTCTTCATTGAGAGGAAATGGTGTCTGAATTAAGATCTACACTAGATATTCGTTAAGTGTGTCTGGACTTAAGACAAATGAATCTGGTTGAAATTCAGAAACTCTTCTTTCAGTTAAATTATTGGGGCCATATCCTTGCTAACGTTATCTTGTCCTTTTCACTTGTTGCCAAGATGGTTGGGATTAAACTCATTTATTGATCCCGTTAGCTACATAGTTTAATTTGCCTGTTTAAACTTCTTACACTGCATCCCGACAATAGTTCTTAGGATTCAGTGATGAAGCACGGGAAATTCATCTCAAAGCAGATCACAACAGCTTCTCCATGTAGGAATGCTGCTTTATCCAAACATGTGAAATTGGGAGAGTGGAGTATGGTGAGACTTGTGTGTCTGCACATGATGCTGGAATTACTTTAGCGGCTGTGATTCCTCAAGATCTGTCTTGAAAGATATGGTGACATTTCCTGACAATGAAACGAGGTCAGGAAATGGAAGACATGAGTGTATTTTTGGCCATGTTCAGGACAGAAAGAAGAAAATGTAGTGATGATAAATGATACACAGCTTCAGCACAATTCCAGAGGGGCTGAATTGTCTGGGCTGTGTCCCAGGACACACCAGTTTTGTGTTTGTTGCATTTATGCACTTGGAGACCACTGCCATAGTCTGGCATCTTGGCAGTCTCTACCTCTGTCTCATGGGGTCAAGATGCAGATGAAATGCTGAGGCTGTGCTTGACACCTTCTAAAAGGCTTCCCCTATGACCAAATTTATACTGCACTCTGTGCACATCAGTTAGGAGTCACAATGATAAACCTGACAGTTCTAGCATGTGGTCTGAATATGACCAACTGTTCATTCAGGTATGAAAGGATACCCCCCGCTATCACAGCCATGACTAAGCCACTGCAAATCTGGTTTTGACATAGTGGGCCATGTCTTTACTGTATCAAGCCAGTGCATTACAATTCTTGCATAGCATCCCTTGGCTTCAACTGGCCAACTCTAAACGTCTGCGAAATGGGCCTCCTATACCTCTTCAGGACACAGCTGGGTCTTGTAATGTTCTCAGATATAGAATCATAGAATGTTTTGGGTTGGAAGGGACCCCTAGAGGTCATCTAGTCCATATTTGTTGCTCCAGTCAAGTGCTCAGTGCTACTCTAACACTACTGTCCCTGGCCTGCTCTGTGTGCCTGCATGGTGCTAAGCCCTGCTGTTAGACGGCCGTTTTGCTCACCGATCTCCCTCCTCACCTGTTCCTCTGCATTGCAGCTGAGACCCTTTACCAATGCACTTGATCGGAGGCCAGGAGCCTGCTCAGTTCAGAGCTACTGACTCCTGGGCACACTGGTTCCCAAGTGAGAGTTTTATTTGAAAAGCTCACGGCATTTCTGTGTTATTAGAAGCATTTTCCTGGCATGGTGCCCTTTATTCTTTATCCATTAGTGCTACTGAGGAGGCAAACTGTTAGTATAATATTAGCAACAAGTAACACCTAGTTTTTTTCACCACTGGGTCTCAAAACTGTTTCCAGATGATTTCATCATTCCCAGTTTACAGTTCGGGAAACTGAGGCACAGAAAAGGGAGTGATTTATCAAAGGTCCAACAGTCTCCTTGTCCTTCTGTTCACTGTCCTCCTCTCCCAGATGTATTCATCTCCCTGCTTCATGGCTGTAGCTCTCATCAGTATCTAGGTAGACCTCATTACTGTGGAAGGGGATTGAAGAGAGGCCCAGAAGTTAATTGCTGTGTTCTTGTTAAACTGTACGAGCTGCTTCTGCTCCCATAAATTTACAAAGACAAAGCCTGACCCACAAGGGCTTTCTCTTCCCTGCTTTCTAGATAACTGTAGTATCTAAGAGATATGCATGGGCTTCTTGTTATGGTATTTAAGACAGATTTGGGGATCTTCTGTGACAAATGGGTCAAAAGAATTCAGGCTTTATTCTTCTGAGGCTCTAGCTCTGTCCGAAGTCAACAGAGAAGGACTGGGTTGCATCAAGATCACTTTCTGTAAGCTATGGATTCATCCCACCATCTTACACTTCTGCCAGAAGGAAGGCAGCCTAGATGTTTAGCTTCAGTCCAGCACAGGCCTGATCTAATCCCAGTATGCTATCATTTTCTGTTTCGAATGGGGAGAAATGCTGAGGGGCTGCTCAAACCTTCAGCATGCTGTAGAAGGAGTTTGGGGACACTTTTTGTCCCTGCGTACAGACTCTGCCGTTGCCCTTCCTTAGGGCTGGGTTGCATCCTGGCTAGCAGGCTGTGGTGGAAGAAAGACACAGGAGGCTGAGCTCGTTCCCCTAGGTCCAGGAAAGCAGCGAGCAGAGCATAGGAACATGCACACTGTGTGTGGCCTCCGGCGTCCTATTCTCCAGGAAGACCATGGCACAAGGTCCAAGCACGGGGCTCAGCACCAGGAAATTTGGAGTTCGCGTTGACCGTGCTTTGGCCTTGGGCGAGCAGCTACAACGTGATTCCTTTCCATTTCCCCATCTGCAAAAAAGTATGAAAAATACTTACCCCATATGGAGGATTAAATGTTTAGGAGGGAATCCAAACTCCACTGAAGTCAATGGCAAGTCTCCCAGCATTTCACCAGGAAAAAATTTAAAGTGCTAAGTGTTCTGTAGCTTTGCATATGAAAGGGAAATTCTGTTTTGGAGAGTTTCAGCTACTGCCCAAAATACGAGAGCCCTGGTCACATCAGTCTATCTCCTGCTATCTCGAGAGCAATCTCTCTTCATCTTTCTTTTTAAAGTTTGATGTGGACTGAAACCAAACCCACAAATCAGAACATTCCTGAATGTTAGGACTGTTTGAACTTCAATCTGGATCTGCATTTGCAAATGTGCTTTATCTTTATAACACAGGCCAAGCAAAATCCTCCATCTGGGTGCTTTTGAAGCAGGGAGGGTCTGCACATATATTTTGCAGTGTGAGTCCTAATCTAATCTCATCTCATCGATGCGTTCTCCTGTTTGACTGCTTATCTGTCTATCTGCCCAGAACATCAGTTTTAAATGTGTGATCTTTGGTCCTCCACAGGGGGAGAGGCGGGAAAGATCTGTGGACTATTGCTAACTTTGAAAAACTTGACTAAGAGTGCAAAGTCTTGCTTGACAGAGGCCTGGATTTATTATATGTGCGTTTGTCCTTCCACTGGGAAATTTTTTGGGATCAGCAAATAATAGTAATAATAAAGGTTAAAAACCACTTGCCTGGTGCTTAAACATTTTGCCTGTATTTGATAATATTTTGACAAGTCAACATCAGTAGCTTTCCCTAATTCCTATCTTGTTCGTGGGCATATAGTATCACCCAGTGGTAGAAGCCAGCTTGGTCAAAAATCCTGCTGATGCTATTGTATAAAGACCAGCGACAGACCCCAACTGAGAAATGTTCAAAGCCTTCAAAGTCTGGCTGAAACAACCTTTTTATAAAACTCTTTTTTTTTTTTAAGTGGGGACAGGAGAGGGCAACAAAAGAGCAAGTTGCTTTTCTGCCTCCTTAGGCCACTGTATTTCCAGCTATAGCTACTTCTGCTCCTCTCTCCCATCCGTACCCTTTTGCACTCTCAAAAGCATGCTCACACGTTTATGCATACGCCCGCATGCACAAACATAGAAGTTATATTGTGTAATACATGGGGTAGGTCAAGCAGGAGGATATTTTGGTAGCCAGGGATGGATGACAAGTTCTAACAAGCCCATCCACATGTGTTAAGATTAGAGTGCAGACATCAGCCATGACTCAACAGGATATGCTGGGCCAAAGCCAGGGCTAGAATGCTGTTACCAGCCTTCTGAATCATTAGTGGAAAAAAAAAAAAAGAAAAAAAGAAGACATCCCTCCGTCGCCAGCATTCTCCATCTGTTTTTAACTTGGTGATGTCCTTTGGAAGGTAGGTGAACTATTTGGTTTGCTTTAACTACACAACCATCTTGGCAGACCAGTGCCTCAACATGCACGGGGCTAGCGGCACTGCCCCGATGGGGAAGCCAGACTGGCTGGCGATGTGGATATTTGGCTGCGCGAGGACTGCCGGGACGAAGGAAGGAGGCTGCTGATGAGGTCGGTGACCCCGTGCCTGCTGGGACGTGAGATGGCAGGGAAGCAGACAAGGACAGACTGCTCAATACCAGCTAAACTTAAAGGTGGTGCTGGTGGGAGAATCAGTATTTTCTAGCGTGGTGCAGTGGGAGCTGTTGTACCTGGGAGGGCTCTGTCTGAAAGGAAAAAGATGTTTCCTTTCTAAGCTGGCAGCTTTTTCAGGTTTGTCTTGGGAATGCACGAGTCAAACTGGGGTCATTTCTTCTCCTGGGCCTTCAACAGCAATAACGCTTTTCCAACTTACCCTGTGCAGGCCGGTTCTCTGTATGTTTTGCCCTGGGTGACTTCATGCAACCCCTTAATCTTACATGGCATCGTACAGGGGGTCTCTCCAGCTTTTCCGTGCCCACATTTGTTTATTTCCTGTACCCAGCCTGATGATCTGTGGTGGAGAACAGTTTGTCACTGTGGATGTACCTTTTGTTTGAAGCAGCAGAGATGTCTTGTAGGAAATTAGCCATTTGTTAGGGGAGGATGGAACATACAGGAGTCCAAACGCAAAGTTGTATTAATGTTTTTATGGCAAAACTCATCCAGATACAGTGAAAGCAAGCTTGGTAATGATGATGTTATTCTGCCTGAAGTAACAGTCCTTCACAGGGCCTTGATCGCTAGGTTCATTTTGACACATAGCAGTTTCTTTAGGAAAGGTCATTGAACCAGGCAAATCTGTGCGCTGCAATCGTAGCCTCCAGTCCTGACTCTCCTGGCCCAGGCAGCAAATTCATAGCCAAGCAGTAAAAGCCTAGATGTAAAAAGCAGATGATATTTAAAGGAGTCACGTGCAAGGACTATATTTGAGCAAAATTCATTGCCTGGATAAATCTCAGATGGAGAATAACTGTGCAGGTCTCAGTTCTGCAGAGAAGCTTTGAGGGAGCTATGATGGATTACAAATCAATCACGAATCAAGAAATTCCTGCTGTTGTAAAAAAAAAAAAAGATTAGTATTGCAGTGAGTTGTACCAGTAGGAGTATATCCTTTCGGTGGAATGAAACAGCTCTGCTCTGGTCAGTATTGGCTAATCCATTTCAAGAAAGATACGAATGAACCGGAGAGTCCTTTTGAAGCACGGGGACAATGATTAGAGAGATGACCTGGAAGTAAAGATCAAATGGGCTTAGTCCAGAGGAAAGGGTGAAGGAAGAATCCAACTTGAAACATGTAAGAAACTACAAGGAGAAAGGAAATAATTTATGTGTAAAGGCTGAATGTAAATTTAGGTTAGCCATTAGGACCACCTTCCTGAGGCTAAGGGTTGCAAAGCACAGTAATAGATTGGAAGAAGGGTTGGCATCTCCATCACTCCATCCCTTAAGAGGATGCTGGAGCCACATCTACCAAAAATGGCAGAGCGAAAGTGAGAGCAGAGAACAGACTGGAAGATCTCATAATAACCCTCACAGACATCTGAGTCCTATGTCTAAAAAGGAATACTAGGAAAGGACTAAGCAGAGAAACAAATTACTGAGGAAAGGAAAAGGAATTAGAAATAGGAGTCACAGCGTGAAATCACGTAATGGAAAACAGGCAGAAGGAAAAGTGCCTTAACTTAAAGAGCTGTGGAACAGCTTGTGGAGAACAGCAGTGGAAGCCCTTGGACTTGAGGCATTCAGGAGAAAACCTGGGGGAATATATGGTAGGGAACAACTTTATGCTGGCCAAGGGTGAATAGACAAAATGATCTAAGTAGTCTTTTCCAGATCTTCTTTTTATGACTCCATAGAATGCCTCGATGAGGACAGTGGGATTTGGGCTTGCTGAAGGAAGCCCAGTCAAACATTACAACCCACCACATGACAACAGAAGTCAGCATGAGAAACAGCCACCTCCCTTGTCAACAGGTTTGCATTCCAAGTAATCCTCTCAAATTCATCTTATTGCTGATGACTCCTGTAAAGAATTGGAAGAATAGTCACGCTACTTCTCTGAAAATCACTTGCAATACAGGAGACACAGGAGTTACTCTCTTGAATAACACCAGCCAACCAATTACTTTCACTGAGTACCACTTGCTCTAACAGCTCCTTCAGCTGAAGGAGCCAGAGTGTGATATTGTAAGATGAAGCATTGCTAGTAATAATTGTGCCTTCTTCCCAAACACGGGTTTCGTGCATCGCAGCAGGGATGCTTTAGAAAATCAGCTTTGCTGCTGGTCAGTATTTTGAAGTTCTTGGTTCTGGTTCTATTTGTCCAGTTCTGGGCTCCCCAGTTCAAGAAAGATGAGGAACTCCTAGAGAGAGTCCAGAGGAGGGCTACAAAGATGATGAGGGGATTGGAGCATCTCCCCTACAAGGAAAGGCTGAAGGGGATCTGGGCTTGTTCAGCCTGGAGAACAGAAGGCTGAGAGGGGATCTCATCAACACCTACAAATATCTCAAGGGTGGGGGTCACGAGGATGGAGCCACACTCAGTGGTGCCTGGCACCAGGACAAGGGGCAATGGGCACAAACTGAAGCAGAAGAGGTTCCAGGTGAACAGGAGAAAGAACTTCTTGACTGTGAGGGTGCCCGAGCCCTGGCCCAGGCTGCCCAGGGGGGCTGTGGAGTCTCCTTCTCTGGAGATCTTCAACCCCCGCCTGGCCGCTGTCCTGTGCCCCCTGCTCTGGGTGAGCCTGCTTGGGCAGGGGGGTGGCACTGGGGGAGCTCCAGAGGTCCCTTCCAACCCTTGCCACTCAGGGATTCTGGGATTCTGTGGTGCACCCAGATCACCTGAAACCACAATGTGCAAGAATAACAGGAGAGAAACAGACATCAATGTCTATGCCATTACCAGAAGCATCCAACACTGGTTATGTGAAAGAATGCCCTGCAGTCAGCAATTAATAAAGAAGCCAGGGTTTTTGCAGTCCCCAACACAATGTTTTTATGCATATTTTTTCTAAGTTTTCAGATAAGGGTGTCAAGCTGACTGAATTTTTGTAATTTAATGGATTTTTATGGCTGAAGGATGAAAGCCTCTTAGTCTTCATTTAAAGCCCTGACTGATAAAGCTTCCAGAGATGCTCTATTACCTGCCCTCCTTCTTTCCAGGAATGGTGGGGCTCTTGACGCTTGGAAAATACAAAACTGGTCTACAGCTTTTGCAATGTGCATGGAATCCAAACATGTACAGCATCTGCAGGCAGACCCCAGAGCGAGTTTGACCCTAAGTTTAGGCTCATGCCTGAAATGTGCCATTCAACTTTTTGGTCCTGGCAAAATCAGAGGAAGACAGACATAACGTTAACCATGCTGTGTCCTGGTGGGACACTGGCTGTGGAAAATAGAGCGGCTGGTTTACTACCCTATCTCCGTATGTTCTCCATGCTAAAGCAGGCTGTGCTTGCATGCATAACTGTGGGGTTTGGGAGAAATGAGGGCTCAGGGCATGGAGAAATTTTAATTTTGGGGAAGTGGGAGCAATGCACCAATATTAATCACCGATTTAGATCAACAGCCCTTGATAGAAGAGGTAATGTTCTTCTACATTTCTTCCAATGGATATGTGGTTTCCTTTGCCCATAGACCTCTGTGACTTCCTGGGCATGATAATGGCAAATAGTGCAGAGATTCCTGAGTCCATCCAAAACACTGAAGTCAGAAAGACCAGGACACTGCTGTGCTGATGTATCTGCCTGGAGCCAGATGCCGAGCTGTTGGATCCAGGCCTTCACATAAAACAAGGGTCACATTTCCATCTAGGGAGAGATGCCCTTTTCCAGGCTTGGTGTGACTAAATAAAGATAAATCTGCTTTATTTATTTAGGAAAAATCCAAACTGGGATTGAATGTGCTCTAACTAATATGCATGCTAAGTCCACACCTCTGTTTGATTGATCTTCACTTTTCCTGAGTTACTCCCATGTAGATATAGATTTATACAGTTATAACTGAAGTGGTTTCGAAGCACAGCTCTCTTTCAGGTTGACTAGTATGCCTATGTCACTTGAAGCTGTGTTTGACCTACCTCTTAAGAGACCACATTCATAGGAGTGAAGGGATTCAGACCACCTACTATCTGAGCCTAATTCTCTGTACAGCCACTGGAGAGAGGTAAGGAATGAAAGCACCTCATTTATTACAGATGTTTCGAGCAAGCAACATGACCCTTTCTCTCCACTGGCTGAGCAGGCAGGGAGCCAGACCCTGGCAAACCTGAGCAGGAGGTGCTCTGCACTGCTTATTCTTCTCCTGAGCTTGGGCATGTTGGTAGGCATCTGAGCAGCACTGGCGACTGTAGTGTAACTCTCTACAGCAGAACAAGGCACCCTGTGCTCTAACTACACTCAGTGGAGAAAAGTAGGTGTTCCCAGCACAGGAGCCTAAATTTTGTCATCTGGATTTGGTCAGAAGAACCATTTTTTTAACACTACATATTTCTCCCCATGTCCTATACACAGAACTGGTAGGTGACTGCCTCTGCTGAGATGTCTGGACTGTAGAAATCTGAAGTTAGGTGAGCTGAGTCTCCGGCACTCTAATCTAAATCTGTTTTCAATACTGGAATAAGCAGTCTAGATACAGCCCTTAGGCACTTTCTTAAGGTCTGCTTCAGACCCTTAGGTGTTTTCTTAAGGTCTACTTCAGACCTCTTCCTGCTGCAAAATTAATGCAAATACATGGTTTTGTCAGGCAAACAGAGAGCGAGAAATGTGGTGTATGTACATCTTGTCTCATGCAGGTCAAAAGTCTTTGTTTCCTACGTGAAAAATGTCTCCTTTCCTAGTGACTGTCCCACACTCTCCTACAACAGGGAAAAGAACCAAACAAACACTGCTTTGTTTCCTTTCTCACTGTGGACTGAATTTTTAGGGTTTGCAAGAGGTGCCAGAAAGACAGCCCTGCAGATTGAATTACTCTGTATACCCACAGACCAGGTAATGTGCCAGCAGCCAGAGCGTTAGCTTTTTTTACTTGCCTGCCAAAGGGGTTTGGTTTTGACCTGGAGAAACCAGCTGAGAGGGACAGAAGGTAGCTTATTCCACTTGTTTCCTTGGCCTCTCTGTTGAGACTGGAAAGCAAGTTGCCAATGAAAGGTAGCTGTAGGTTTTCTCCAGACAAGCTCTGGCAACTCACATGGGCGTGATTTAAGAGGTTACCACCTCACACTCTGCTGCCAGAGGTTACTGATTATTTAGCAGGGTTGGCAGGCGTGAAGCACCTTCTCAATGGTGGTTTGAGTTATGAAGCTGCTCTGTGAGCTCTGCAGCTAAGGAGGCTGCATGGGTTTGACTGCTGACCTTGCTACAGGCAGGTAAACCTTCTGCGAAGGGGTGGGGTGGGCAGCTGGTCTACTGAATCAGATGAGTGTGAGTTGCTGGAAGCACCCTCAGATGTTGTTGCAGTGTTAGGAGAATGATACAGAGCAGGGATTACCACTGTTCAAACTCTGCTTTCTTCAGATAACATATGCATGTGCTTCTGCTTTCCCTGAATGGCTCTACTCACATTCCCTCATCACAGCCTCTCAAAGGAACCCAATCTGCTTGTTCACCGGCAAAAAATATCATCAGTGACACTGTCTCACTTGCCTGGAAAACAGCAACTCAAGCAAATAGCTTTAGCTCAATTCAGTACTTGTCCCCCCTGAGGTAGCCTGTTGGGCTGCACCTTCCACTGAAGCATAGGCTTCCAGGAGCTTCCATTATTCCTACCAGTCCTGTGTGGGTACCTGGGGTATCCCATGGATTCTTGGCTAGCACTGGACATGGTATAGGCAATTGTATGATACCCCTCATTACCAGCATACCCACACCTTGACATATCTTCCCAATCCCTTATCGACGACATAGACAGCAAGATCGAGTGCACCCTCAGCAAGTTTGCAGATTACACCAAGCTGAGTGGTGCAGTTGATACACCAGAAGGATGGGATGGCATCCAAAGAGACCTGGACAAGCTGGAGAGGTGGGCCTGTGTGAACCTCATGAGGTTCAACTGTGTCCAGCTCGGGAGCCCTCAGCACAAGGTGGACATGGACCTGTTGGAGCGGGGCCAGGGGAGGGCTACTAAAATGCTCTGAGGGCTGGAGCCCCTCTGCTATGGGGCCAGGCTGGGAGAGTTGGGGGTGCTCAGCCTGGAGCAGAGGAGGCTGCGGGCAGAGCTGAGTGCGGCCGCTCAGGGCTTCAAGGGGGCCCAGAGGAAAGGGGGGGACAAGCTTTTTAGTAGGGCCAGCTGGGACAGGACAAGGGGGGATGGTTTTAAACTGAAGCAGGGTAGGTTTAGACTGGATCTAAGGAAGAAATTCTTTCCAGTGAGGGTGGTGAAACCCTGGCAGGGGTTGCCCAGAGAGGGGGTGGAGGCCCCATCCCTGGGGACATTCCAGGCCAGGCTGGATGGGGCTGTGAGCAACCTGATCTGGTTAAAGGTGTCCCTGCTCCTGCAGGGGGGTTGGACTGGGTGACCTCTAGGGGTCCCTTCCCACCCAAAACATTCTATGATTCTATGATGATTCTATGCATAAACACACAGTGTTTTATTAATCAAGCCCTTTCTCACCTAGGCTGGGAAGAAAGGACAGAAGAAAGAGTCACTTTCTAACCTGTATGTAGACATGGTTACCACCCAGCTGGTTTCCCTCTGAAAGTTTTGCAGGGATGGCCCCTGCTTTCTGATGTTGTGTGCTCAGAGGTGCTAAACTCACCAACCCAGTGCATGGTGGCTGGGGACGTGAAAACCACAGTCAGGGTGATTTCTAGATAAGCTGCCCTCAGGTGACTTGCTCCTAACAGTACTGATGCACTGGTTTATGAAAGCAAAGTCTCTTCAGCTATCAACAATCTTCTTCATGTGGTCTCTGTTTTCCCTACGTAGACCCTGACTGATAAAAAAAAAAATCTCCTTTGCTTTTTCATCCTCCTCCCATTCCCCCCAACAGTATGGTTCAAGGGTTGAGAGAATAAACCAGATCCCAGTCAATCAATGGTTTCATACTGCCCCTATTCCTTACTTCGCCTCTTCTCATTGCTCTTGTACCAAGATAGAGGTCATGGCTTCTTCTCCATTGGTGGGTGTGCTAAATCAGGGAAAAATGTGACCCAGAAGAGTTCTAGTAGATACCACTCACTCCCCGGGATTGTTTTCTGCATCTATGCTCGCTGCATGAGAAAGCATCTCTGGGTCTCTGACCTTTAAATAACTGTCTCTTCAGATGCTGCAGCCAAGGAGGATGTTCAGGGACACGATGACTCAAGCAGGTCCCAGGGCGCATATGCATGAGTGTGTGCACTTGTGTAGTTGTGTTGGGAGAATGAAGCAGGCACCACGTAGCTCCAGATGTTGGCTGAGAAAACTACATTTGTTGTCAGCTCATGGAGGAAAAGAGGGAAAAGGTATGGAGCAGTGGCTGAGTCAACCTGGGTGTGGACCTAGAAAGGAAATAAATGTGCCTCCAAGGCTGTTTGTTTTTATTGTGTTTTGTATGTGCATGCATATCCTTGCTTGTACAAATGCATGGTAGTTCAACCCTTCAAATGGATGTAGTACGTCTTGGGAACTGCCTGTGGATATGGGCCTTCAGGCCAAAGCATATTGGTTGGGAGCATTGGTAATGACATTCCCTGGGTGTGCAGAGCTGGAAAAACTACAAGCATTTCCTCCCTTTTGCTCCCACCTTCCAGTTTATTCTGGGTGTGACTGCTTTGGCCATGTTTCCTAAGATCAGCGGTGCCCTGTGAGTAAGGTATGATTTATAGTATGGGTAGCTGCATGCCAAGGTGCCACTTTGCACTCATCTAGGCTTGCCAGCATGGATCTGTGTGACCAACATCTGTTCCCTTCCCCCAGTTTACTATGGCCTTATGGCAGAAGCTTTTGCATTGAGCTATGGTCACCAGTTCTCTCACTGATGAGTGGCTCTTCTTTTTGCAGGTGATCTATGCCCAGATTCATCTGGCTGAAGTTCCAGCCAGGACCCAGAGTCTGGTGTTCCTTTGGGCTAGGCGCCTCCAAAGGCTTTGAGTGAGCCAGCAGGAAACTTTAGGCACAAGGACTGAGGTGTGATTTAGTCCAGTTGACTCTGGGCCCAGGGCTGGAGTAAGGAAGAGGTCAAAAATTTTGCAAAGACAACATGCTGTTTTGCTTTGATTTACTATATTTGCTCACATAGTAGCCACATTTCTTACCCTGCCTCCTGCCAGATTTTGCCTCTGAAAACACAGGCACAGGCACTGTAGACATGCATCCTGAGAACATGATGGCCTGGAGACTGCTGCCATTTTCTGTCCTTCTGTTTCCCAACACCTTTCCCTTGCTCTACCCTTACACTGACTGCAAGGGCACCTACTCCTGGTACACCTTGGTCTTCCTTTCTTGGTCATCCTTCTCCACTCTTCAGTGCTATTATTGTGAAGTCAACAAGACAACACAAGCAGGCAGAGCTGGACTTGGTGTTGTAACTAGAGGCAATAAGCATCCTTGACATAACTTCTCAGCTGGCTCAGACACTGTATATTTGTCTCATCTGAGAGCTGCTGAGGACCTATTAGAAGAAAAGACAAAGAATCCTAAAGTATCAAACAAGTTCTGTCCTGTCTAATGAGTTTAACGAGCTGGTTAGTAGTAGTATCTCAGCTCCTCAAAGCTGTGTCTATGGAACTGTATTTCAAAGACATAAATTTAGCCCAGGGCTCTCTACAAACTCAGCACTGAGAAAGAGGAGTTAAGAGCCAAAATTAGTTACCTGTCCTTGTTCTCTAGCTGTAGAGAGAGCCTAGGGACTGTTAGGGTATCAAAGACAGCATAGGTTATCCAATTCAGGTATTCCTCTGTATCTTGAGAACACCTCACATATGGCCCTTAACAGTCAGTAATGATAAATTCTTTGCCATGTATTTGGCAGAGCAGGGTAACTGATCACCATGGTGTGTTTTGGCTTTGCATCCTGTAAACTTCAACCACTATCAAGGTAAGGTGACAGTTCAGAGATGTCTGAAAGGGTTAAGAATCCATGGCTGAAAGTGTATGTGATGGATCTAAAGGATGGATCAGATAAGTCCTATAGGTCTGTTCCAGTCTTATTTTCAATGGTTGTCATCTATTCTCTTCTGTAAATTCACTCCAAACAATTTTCCCTAAAATTATTTCAGTCTTTTTCTTACATTAATTCTCAAGGCAGGTCTCAGATATCATTGCTAGCAAACCTCTATCCACCTTCACTGTGTATTTGTCTAGCTTTCCTCTTGATCTTCATTACAGTATCCCATTTTAACTAAAACTTGCTATAGCCTCAGAATTCCTGAAGTGGTGAAGCAGTTGGACTAGATGATTATTGTAGGTCCCTTCCAACTGAGCTTTCTAATCTGTTCTGTTTGGTTCTATTCTATTCTATTCTATTCTATTCTATTCCATTCCATTCCATTCTATTCTATTCTATTCTATTCAAAAATTCAGTCAGTGTCCATACACTCTTCTGCTTTTTCTCATCTGGCAGTGGTGATGGGTTGCAAAGTAGTTTTTCAGAGTTTTTGATTTCCATAGTGCAGTGTTTACCTGTCCCTCAGCTTTTGGCTACAACACCTTTAACTCACTGAAGACCAATTGCTAAGCAGAAATGATGCTGCTTAGGTTCCAACGGCCAGCACAAGCACCCACATATTGCAAAGAGGTGTGTGCTGAGGCATTTTCCCGGTAATTCTCTCCATGACTTGATGGGTCACCTCTTGGGGAGTAAGCAATGCTCTTCTGCCTTCCCCAAGGATGTTGTTCTCCAGAGCTCTGGTAATGGGTTGTCCTCTCTTTAATGTATTTTGCTGAGAAAACCCAACGTCCAGGCTCCTTCACTCCTGATTTCTGGCTGATTCTGGCTGTGCATTCAGAAGGGAAATTTTCCTCTACTCAGTTCCTAGGATTCAGATCTTACAGCACATCAGGATTTTACTCAGAAACTCGTCTATGTCTCTCAAATGGTGCTGAACATCTGAAACTCAGGAGACTCATGGCAGGTGTTGCAACAATTTGGAAGAAATCTTGGGATAAAATCCCTTTTGGGAAGAGTCTAGTTCCTACATGCATCTTAACAGTAAGGAAATGCTTATGTCTGAGTTCAGTCAAGATACCCCTAAGTAGAAACTGGTGTTGGGAAATTTTGCTATGATGCTGAACCAAATTCTAGTCTCTGAGGGTGTCGGGAACACAATTTTTCTGTTGTTTTTACATGAGTCACAGTGGACTCCTTTCACCATCCATTCTTGCCTGCAAGGCTAGGAAGAGTCAGGATGTTATTTGTGTCTCCACATCCCTCTGACTTAGTTGGTCTAAACAGGGCCAAGTCCCTGAGGTGAGGAAGGAGCTGGTTCACGGTCCAGTTTTAGATATGGTGGAGGTATTGGCTAGTTTTTCTCATAGAGGGAGCATCTTTCTTGGAGAAGATGCAAAAGTGAAAACCTACAGAAATAAATGGGAGCTTGGCACTGACATTTCTTTGGGCATCTCTAGACTCTCTGCGGCTTCTCAGCTCTGTGAGGACAATATGATGGGGAAATTGTTTTGCCTATTGACTTGTAAGCTCTCCAGAGACCATCCTGTCTTTCCCCGTGTCAGGCTGAGGATCACACCTTGGTTTAGGTTTCTTGGGGCTTCGTGACAGCAATGAAGTTTTAGGCGATTCTTTCTTCCTGAATGTCCTCTTGGAAGAGCAATTTGAATGTCAGAGTGCCAGCTGCCAGTTTAAAAATAGAGGCACAGAATGTATAGAAAACAGTTCATGACCCTGCTGGGAGGCTTCCAGCACTGGGCAGGTTTACTGAAATTGCAGGGAACAGTCTGATTTTTTACTAGTTTTTATTGGCGTAAATGCAGCGAGTTATATTTAAAAAGAAAAAAAAAAAAAAAGAGGAGGGAGGGAACAGAAGGTAAAAAGAGAGATGTGGACCTTACTGACGTGTATTTGGTGGAATCTGTCAGTCACACAATCACATACCGGCCCCACATTGGCCCCGGGTGGCGAGGACAGGCTGTGCTGAGGCTGGCTGCCAAGGTCTCCTGGTGGAAATGTGCAGTTACCGGAGGTGGGAGTAGCCAAGTCCCCAGGATCTCAAATGCCTGCCAGGCAGTGCGGTTCACCATGTCCCCAATGCTTCAAGATTCTCCTGCAGTGGTGGCGAACACTACTGACTGGTCAATCCGAGAAGGGCAGACTCATCTGATCAATTCTGCTGTCAAACCCATCTTGGTCTCTGCTCCTCATAATCGATTAGCTGGGAAAACCTTGCCTCCCAGGCCTAGATTGTGTTTTTCCTGGCCACCTGCAAGCACTCTTGGCTCCTCTCAGCTGCCAGTCACCAGCTGTGGCATCTGGGGTTGAATCAGTTGTCCCTACACAGGCTTCCAGGGCCACCTGTGATGCCTTGGGGTACAAAGGCATGGAGCAGAGTACCTGGTACGTGCTTTAGGGGGAGGTGGATCACTCTTCTCAATACACTTACCGGATTTCCGTTGACTGTAATGGGAGCGAGCGCAGGTACCGTGTTCATCAGCAAACACTTGTCTTTCAACATCTGAGAGTGGGGGTATCCTCAAGCTAAACCTTACTCCTGTGTAGGAAAATACTCCTTTCAAGTGTTGTCTCTGCAGACACTTTCCAGTCACCCCATTTGGCTCCAGACCCGTTCCCATTTCATAAGGCAGTGGAGACTCAGCTCTTCATTTTGCTGATGGAGAAACACAGGAATAACTTGTTTCTCTTATGATCCTGTGACTTTCTGCAAAAATGGGAGACAGCGAAACCAGTCTGCTCTACCTCTTGGATACAGTCTTTCTCAAGAGACCACTGAGCAATGAAGGAGGGCTCAACCAGTCCTGTATTCCTGAAAGTGCAGTGGTGAGCTAGCTTCTCTGTTCTTCACCAGAGCTGGCTGTATCCACTATGACCTGCCTTTGGCCCATGACTATTTCTAGTGCCAGGCCAGCAAGAAGTTCATAAGATATTTGTAATTTCTTTCCATCCCTTTCAGCATTTGGTGGGATTTCCAGAGCCATGTGGCTCTGACTGTGGAAAATAATGCAGAGAGGAGCTGAGCTGTTTAGATGAAATGTTCTGCGTCCTCCTGAGTCACTTGCAATTTCCTTGAGCTCCCTGTATTATAGCCCTGATTGTCTATAGCCTCTCAAGTGAAGCGTTTAAAAAAAAAAAAAAAAAAAAAGAAAGAAAGAAAAATGTGAAAGAAATGTTTCTCATCCTGAGCCAAAGAGAGAGAAAGAAATTCCCCTAGTGGGTGTCAGATTTTGGGTTGCAAAATTAACAGCAAATGAGCATGTTCCCTTCACAGAGCGCACCTTGCCCTTATCATGACTTCTGCTTGGAAAATTTCTCCTAAGAAGGGTGGCAAGGACACTGGATGGCACTTGGCTGCCTGGGAGGTCAGCTCTCATTTCATACATGGGAGGCAGGCATTGGGACTGACCCTCTGACTCAGCAGCGCTGAGCATCCTCCTCCAGGGTTCTTCCTGCCGAGAAGATATGACTAACAGCAACCTGTCCCATGAGGCCCAGAGCTTGGTTTCAAGGCGTCTACCACCTTGGGGAGATGGCTGCATTGCAGTCCTGGTTTTGCTGGTGGCTCACTGGCAGGTAATCGTGTCAACCCCATCTGTACCTTAGTTTGCCCATCTCTAAACTGGATACATAAACCCATGTGGCTTCTCACTATGCCACAGGCCCTGGCGTTTTGGGATTTGATGGCAGCAGACAGAACCAAAGTTCCTACCATGTAAGTGGAAGGAAATTCCTTGCAGTGACTTGAAATAGTGCCTGTAATGTCCTTTTCATGCCACTTCCTGATGAGAAATTCTGAGACTGTTCAACATAGCTCTGGGGACCAGGCTGAGGGAAAAGGAGCGGGAAAAGGTGGCAACTTTTACTTCTTCACTCCTGAACTTGGCTTTGCTCTGATGAGTCACTGGAGTGAGTCACAGTAAATGGTTCAGCTGTAAAGACCATGGCATTTTCTCCCCATCCCTGGGACTCATGCCATGAACTCCTCCAGGCTTCTTGGACTTGGTTTCAGTTTTACTGGGAGGAGGAAAAGGTATCTCCAAATTCCACACCTTTTCAGCATCGTGCGAGATGTCTGCTGGTAGTGAAGTGAACTCTGAGATAATATCGTGCATCCTTACTGTCAAACTGGTTCCGTTCTCTTTTACTCCAGTACCTTGCCCCCGCAGATCACCCACACCATATATTTTGCTCTAATATGGACTATGGACTGAACTACTTGGTTTCCTTTTGAAGGTGTGGAAAGGAAAATAGTTCACTCTAGTGTTAACATACTTTAGATAGCATGTTAGATAGACCTGCTTGCAGCATGTGTCCATGGGCTTAGGGCTCAATCCCTGAACTGCAGAAGAGGCAGCGTGGATGAAGAGCTGGACCAACACAAGCAGGGTGGCCTTCTATATTAAAAGTGCAAGAGAAGCCAATGCTAAAAGAATGTATTCCACAAACTGGGGGGAAAGAGTTTCCTCATTTAGGTGGGGGGGACAAAGATGCTGGATATTATCATAGAATTATAGAATGCTTTTGGTTGGAAGGGACCTTTAGACGTCATCTAGCCCAACCCCCAAGGATGATCCCTGGATGACTGTCACCCACCAGTGAGACCTCAGCATGACCAAACTGTGTGTGCTTAAAGTGAAGGACTTCCCATTGTTTTAGGAAAACACTGGGACTATTTTGGCACAAGAAAAAAAATGGCTGCAAACTCTTAAGTGTGTGTGTAGGATAATGGTGGGGACCAGGCAGCCGTTCTCCAATAGAGGCAGCAGGGCCAGGATTGCAACTGGCTTGAGATGGAGCATGATAACTTTTAAAGGGAGTTCTCTGCAGGAAGGGCATCTCTGGCCTGGTGTGTTCCTATTAGTGGCATTATACAAAGCTGCTGGACTCCAAGGTTCGATTTTAGTTCATTGTGTTTAAGGAAGATGAATTCAACCTGGAACAGGTGCAGAGAAGGGCAACGACGAGCATCAGAGGAAGGGAGTGCCATGTTTAGGAGACTCAAAGAGCTTGACTTGTTTAGCTCAGCAAAACACAGGCTCGGAGAAGATATGGTCATACTCTATAAATAGAACAGGAGCTAAACACCAGAGAGGGAGAAAAGCTATTTAAACTTAAAGACAGCATTGGCATCGGAACAGATGGGGATAAACTGGTCATGAATAAATTTAGGTTGGAAAGTGGAAGATGTTTTTTAACCACTGGAGCAGTGAGATTCTGGACCAGTCTTCCAAGGGGAGCAAATAAATGAATTCCTGGAACTTGCAAAGTTTATGAGGTGGTGAATGCAACAGCAGAGAGCTGGCCTTGAAGATCCTAGACTTTAAAATTACCATCCTTGGCATGAACGGCCCACCCAGACCTATAGGTTATTGTCCTGTGTGTTCTTACTGATATTCTTGTTCTGCTCCACTCGGCTTGCATTTTCAGGGATTCCTGCCAAATGCTAACAACAAACAGTGCACTCTTTGCTTAGGAAAGAAACCTGAGTTGCTGGAAAGGATGGGGATATGGAAACAACTCCCCTCTTACATCAAAGGAGTGAAGATGGTTTTGCTTCTTCATTAAGGCAGGTGCACACTTGGTCTTCCGGCACACATGGGCATAACATGCACAGAGAAAATGATTATTAATACTTCTGCTATAAGAACTAGCAGATCAGAGAATCCCAGAATGGCAGGGGTTGGAAGGGACCTCGGGAGATCACCCAGTGCCACCCCCCTGCCCAAGCAGGCTCACCCAGAGCAGGGGGCACAGGACAGCGGCCAGGCGGGGGTTGAAGATCTCCAGAGAAGGAGACTCCACAGCCCCCCTGGGCAGCCTGGGCCAGGGCTCGGGCACCCTCCAAGTCAAGAAGTTCTTCCTCCCGTTCACCTGGAACCTCTTCTGCTTCAGTTTGTGCCCATGGCCCCTTGTCCTGGCGCTGGGCACCACTGAGAAGAGTCTGGCTCCGTCCTCGTGACACCCACCCTTAAGATATTTGTACATGTTCATGAGGCCCCCTCTCACCTTTCTCTTCTCCAGGCTAAACCAGCCCAGATCCCTCAGCCTTTCCTCATAGGGGAGATGCTCCAGGACTCTCTCAGTTTCTTGAACTGGGGAGCCCAGACCTGGACACAGAGCTCCAGGTGGGGTCTCACTAGGGCAGAGTAGAGGGGGAGGAGAACCTCCCTTGCCCTGCTGGCCACGCTTCTCTTCATTCACCTCAGGATACCATTGGCCTTCCTGGCAACAAGGGCACACTGCTGGCTCATGGTGAGCTTGTCGTCCACCAGGACTGCCAGGTACCTCTTTGCAGGTGACATGTAGGTCTTAACTCCAGAAGGCAGTGCCTGGCCTTAACTATACTTGTGATTTTTAAAGATTTTAAGTTTTTAAGATTTAAAGGGATCTAGTAATAACAGCTTTACACAGAGGATGATTTGGTTTGACAGAAGAATTGATCACTTTGGTTGGCATAGACATTGTTAAGTGGATTTAAATTAATCTTAGTCCTAGTTTAGTAAAACTGATGTAATTTGCTTATGAATGCTGTAAGCAGTAGGAGTTTGGATGTAGACAAGATAAACTCTCCAGGGGACTAGTTTCTGTGGTCACTCATACCCTGGTGGTAACTGATGGTAAATAACAGGAAGATGCTTCATCCTCTTGCAGTGAAAGGGACCTCACATACCCGGCATGGCAAGAACATGCAGACAATATTTACTGTGCATAGCCGATGTCCTGTAAATTGGGATTTGGTTCACCTCTATGCAATGAGACCAGCTGGTTTTGGGGGAAAGCCTGCTTAGCTCAATGGCCAGAAGCCGTGTTTCTTTGGGGACAGGCAGTGGTCCCTGGATTACTTTATTAGCTAGTATAGCTGTAAATCTTTCCCTTTGAGCACAGTCCTGAATTTTGGTGAGGACTCTAGTCCTGATTCACTGAAGAGCTCAGCTATTGTCTTCAACAGGCACAAAGCTGGTCATGTCCTAGACTTCACTGGGGGCATTCGGTAGGACTGAATTCTGAAACCAAAGTGATAGAAAATGAATTCAGCTTAAAAAATAAAAAAAATCACCCATCATTCTAGGATCTGCGTGAAGTAAGTCTATGTTCCCTTCTGGTGCAGATCATACCTATTCCACAAAAGGAGGAATGAAAGCATGAAAATTTTTTTTCTTCAAGATGCATGAGGACAGCAGGACCAGGAATCCTGGCTATATGCCAGTGGCTGAGAGCAGAGCAATATTCCTGACTTTATGTCCTATGCCAAGTTGGTCAGTGAAACTACAGTCTGAGATGTGGAAAACAAGAGGGAAAACAAGGGAGGGCTGGATTCCCAGGAAGAGCTGGGTTCCTGTGATTCATGGTCCTGATTCAGGCACCTAAATTTGTTGTACAAGTAATGAGGAGAATATGTCCCCTACCCTCAGAGTTCATCATGCCTATTCACATGCCCATCACCTGTCACTCAGGCCAGTGCAAGTGGCCCATCTCTCCCAGACAGCAGCAAAAATAAAATATGCTTCTAAAAATGGGTAGCTGTGGGTTTGGTCTCCTTCAGGTCCAAAGTCTTGAATCCACGTCTTCTATTTCTTGGGTATAATGAGGTCAAGGTTATTATGCAAAGAGCATGTGTTGATTCTTCTTTCACTACATATAGAACATATGTTTACATTTTCCATTTAACTCCTGCTTTGCTCCAGAGCGCTGGTCCACTGATCGTACACACTGCGGGCAACTTCCCTTGCGACGAAAGCTAGTTATTTCATTAAGAGAAGAAACTCAGTAATTCATTCATGGGTCCACACCAGACACAGTGTGGACGCAGGTTGCACCAAGTTACCTTACTGCCCCAAGGCAATCCTCCAACGCTACCCATGTGGACTGGCCCAGCCTGCCTTCTACTTTTCAGCTTGCTCTGTATGTTTATAGTGTGTTCAAGAGCATGCAACACCCACAATGCTACAGAGACACTATTTGGTAGGGTGCAAGACAGCCTCATCATTATTTCGGGCACTTTGAACAGAGTTGTCCCTTTCTCTCCAGGAAAACCACAACTTATGAGTCAAGGTCACTAGGTTCCAGCAAAGACCCAGGCCAAGGTCTTTGCGGTGGAGATACTGTCAGTCCACCCCCGAGTGTGAGACCTGAGCACTGCGGTTATGGGCCAGTCTACACCAGACGGCACAGGGATGAGTCTTCTTCCCCTCCTGAAACCCACAAAGGCTCAGCCCAGATCTTGAGCTTCACTCCCACAGCCAGTCACTGCTGAACTGCTAGGACCACCACTGAGTGCAGTGAGACCTCATTTCTCTTGGTGAGTCTTGTCCCTGTTACTTAGCCAGTGTTGCTCAAGAAGCCTTTAGCAAGCCTACAGCTTGAATCCAAGGCATCCGTGTCCCAAACCACCATGAATATGGCTGGACTAGATTTCCTCTTGCAGCTAGCCACTCCTCAAATATTTCATAGCTGGGCCAGTGAATCTCACACTTGTAGTGCCAGGTGAAACAAAGATGAGACAACCACACTGAAGGAAAGTGTCCAGGGAGCCACAAAGAAGCTCATGTCATCTGAGGGGTGGCTCATGTCATCTGAACAGAGCCCAGGGCACAGGGCCCAAGCTGTCAGGAGCTGGAGCCAGCAATGCTGATGGTCAGAAAACCAACATGGCCATGCTAACGCAAATCAGCCTTGGAAGCAGAGGGTCCACACGCCGACTGTGCTGTACCCTCTCAGCAAGCTTTGCTCTTCCTAGACTCAGGTTGTTGCATGTGCTCAGGGCTGCACCACCTTTCTTGTCTGTGCTAGATCAGGAGACTCTGCACTGTGGTGAGGGATCCCAATCTGAAGGGAGAGGGCTCCCAGGCTGTTCTCTCTGGAGGTTGTCCCTTGACTGATGTGCTTGCACAGGAAAGGAACATTTCCCTGGTTTTGCATGGTCTATATTTTCTTTCCATGATATTGTGCCTCTCTTTCCATGCCCTTAGACCGAGCTCCTTCACTAGTGTTTAAACCCTCACATTCTTGTGGATAATTAGCATATCCCCATCTCTGCCATCTGATCCTCTCCTTAGGTCCTCTCAGGGCCTCTTCAATCAAGGGCCATCCTGGTAGTATTGTGATGTCTCATGCTGGCCTCTTAAGAACCCAATCCCTCAGTAAACACAGAACAAATGAGGTAATTAGGAAAATGTAAACAGGACGAGAGAGGCCCTTTCTCCCTCATGAGAGCAGGACTTGGAGAAATTAGCAGGAGTTTAGATTTACATTGTGGAGAGACACAGATACCAGCGGTCCCCATGTAAAGCTAAATTCCTCATCTAATTTCATTATGGAATAATTTCTTCTGTCAGGAATATATGCCTGCCACCAAACTGCTCCTGGGATACATCAAGCTTCATCTGATGACAGCAACTGGGACGGCAGCACAGTCTTTCTTCAGTCTACCTTGGATAAGCTTCATAATTTAAAACACATAGGAAAGGGAGATAGACAGACAGTCAGAGCCTCAGTATACATCATGCACTAACCTTCTGCCTTGCTCTGTATTCTCAAAATATGATACGTGTCCACCGTAAGGTTGCTGACTTTTTCTTTGCTCCATTTCAGAGACTAAGGCTAAGTCGACGCTAATAAATTAAATGTAGCTGGGACCATTCCCTGGCCTAGATCCACTGTCACAGAATGATCACATCTGTGTGATTAAACTCTGTTACTTTCTGAGATGGGGTGGCTGCCTCCAGATTGCCTGACAGGCATGGCCCCTGGTCTGTGCTGTCTTCCAAAGCATGCCCAAGAACAGCCTGGGAATGAGTTTTTTAGCTTGGGCTGGAGGTGACCAGGGACTCCTTGGGCAATGTAAGAGACCCAATGACCCAGTTCTTGTGCCCTGGCCCTGTTTCATTTACTATAATAGATGCAGCATAAGGGGTACAGAAAAATGGAGCTCTGTCCTCCCAGTGAAGAAATAATTACGTGAGAGGGAGTTCAGGGTAATTGGTTTTCATTTAGTTTGTATACTTGAACCCTGGTCTTGAAAAGGCGATGATCTTGATCAGCCCACTGCTCTGGAAATGCCCAGCCTGCACACCAAGCTTGTTCTGTTCTGGAATTTACTTTCAACAACTAAAACAGGGAACAAATTCTGCGCTGCCTGCCATAGCCTTGCTCTAAAGGCTGCCGCACAGCAAACTCTGGTGCAAAACAGTATTTCTTCATCATAAAACCAAAACACGACCTGCATGTGCTGGCCAGAATATCCCACCATGGTGAGCATGGGTAACATTGCCATCTAGTGACTCCTCCCATAACAGTTAATTAGCCATACTCTGGATTTACCCAAATTCAGCAAGGCATTTCCATGGGAGCTGCAGGCAGGGATTGGAGACAAAGAATGGTTGCGACCAAGCTTTTTTAATATATCCTGATTTCCACCAGAATTGAACACAGCTTTTGTCCTTGAAGGCAATGAGTTGCAAGCCCAGCCTTTCAGGAAATCAGAACGTCCATTCTGATGGCAGAAGAATGATGTGGATATTTAATTTTAATTATGTTTTTCAAGAAATCTTGGCTGATTTTCATGCCTGGCTTAACTCTGTGGTTCCTGGTTCAGAGAGGTGGAGCGGCATGCAGGTTTTGAGAGTGCAGCTGAATCCCAAACTCCAGCATATAGGGGAAATGGGGTGCAGTCAGCAGACTTTCCACCTGCACTAAAAGCCTCTTCCCTGCTGATGAGGCTCCCCTTACAAGCATGATTGCTCCTCATGTCGGCTCTACTTCTGAGGTCCTCTTGTTCTAAATGGGTGCATCTGTCCTCTGCCATGATACTTTCTCTTCAGTTATCTTTCATTCACTAGTACTTTCTCTGGTCAGTCTTTAACTTATTCCCTCTGTTCTGCAAAGCTTTCTTGGTGTGCACTTGAAGTGAACAGCGAATCAGTCTCCTCTGGAAACAAAGATCACGTAGGGATATTTCTGTTATCTTTGAAGGCCCCTCAAGACTGAAGTCTTCTAGCTCTATTTTGCAAGTCGGCTAACACCGTGTGAGAAGGTTTGGACTGCACGAGCACCCCCGGTGCATTAGGGTGTTGCCAAAGATGTTCACACAGCCGAGCTGCAAGACAGCTATATGCGTGCGTTGGCAAGGATGACCAGCAGATGCTGACATCTCTGAAGACTTACTCTTTCAGTACAATACAGATACAGTCAATATTATTCCTTTCATATGGCTCCTTTGGAATCATTTCAGGTCTTCTCCCTCCACGCTTCCCCGGCAACAGTGAATGGCTCCTGCTTTTCAGCCAAAATGAGCTGTGAGTAGTTAATAGAAGGACACGAATTAACAGAAATAGCTTAAGCAGTATTCCATGTACTTGCTGAGCACCACATTCCCGAAGTCACAGTATCTGACAGGTCACACATTGTTTCCATCCCTTCCCATTTTTTCCAGAACAGGTAGTTCACATTCAGACTCTATTTGTGCTTGGTGCTCCATTCCTGGTTGAGGCTGGCAACCCTCATCTTGGTTGCACCATGTGCCAAGAATGTAGCTTAGACTTGGGTTATCTTTGGACAGTCCTTGAGATCTAATTATTATTAGTAAACAGGACAACCTGCTTGCATTCTGTTCTGTGTTTGATCGCTGCCCTGAGAATAACCTTGCACGTAAATAGCAGCATTCATACAGGGACTTCAAATATGTTGGAAGAATAAGGATTCAGTCTCTAGTCCCCAATCAAGGTGGTAGGATTCTACCCTACTCATTTAGGGACACGTGGTTTTTAGGATGCTAATATTCCCCTCACTTGCTCTCAGTGCCTATCTTAGTTGTTATTGCTGTGATGCTCAGCCCCAAGAAGAGGATGAGTGTCCCAGGCGATGTCTCAGAGACTCTGTTCTGACTATGTACTGGATGTCCTGGTAACCTGGTGTCATGGGCACATTTCTTCCTTGATGATACAGGGTGAACTGATGGAATTCTGGTGAACTGATGAAACTCTGGTGAACTGATGGTTTGAACTGGTCATCATCTCTGTGGGCATATGACAAATAAGTGTTGCAAATAGGGGGTCTAAGCAGTCAGGTCTGACAGTGACTCAAACTGACTCTCCTGAGTTCTCTTTGGGTGATAATTCAGACAGCAATCACACCATTTATACATTTATTTTCTGATCACCTTGTCATTTATACATCTGATCATCAAAGAACACCATTATTTGATTTTAAGACCAGAAAAAGATCATTAATAGCGTCGTGCTCAAATGGTGGACTCTGATGCGTACCATTTTTGCCTGGATTTCATGGAAGTCCAAGAAAAGAAGAGGAGCTCTGCTCACAGGTTGTGCTTTGCTAGGTAGCCTGATTCATTAATCTTAGACAGAAGATCCTTGCTCTCCAGGGGCTGGGCATGAAGCTGCCTCCCTCCTGCCCGCTCCCAAAAGCCCTGCTGTTACATCAGCCCCTGGAAGTGGAAGCCTGAAGACCCGCACCCTTGCCCCATGCACTCCCATCCTATCCATACAACAGAAGGAGGAAAACAGAACTTGGCAGACATTTGCCAGGAGCTAAGTTGACCTGCCCATCACCCTAGGAGAGCAGTCCCTCTCCTCTCATGTACACAGTGCTCCACATGATGCAGATGACTCATCTCACAGGGCTTCAGGCACCTAGAATGGATCTGAAATCGGGACTTTTTTTGCCCTATTTAAGAAAGGTGTTGGGGCTTTGTTTTATTTTATTTTATTCTATTCTACTCTATTTTATTCTATTTTATTTTACTTTCTCCCTTTGTAGGTGTCAACATGTTTGGTTAAAAATGCCTCACAGAGGAGGGTTTAGCATGGAGTGAGAATGCAGATAGGAGTATCAGGAAGAAAAATCTAAAGTTTCTGTGTACTGTCTGATTTCTGAGTGACGAGAGGAGGAAGCTCTGCTTGCCACTATTTAAAGAAAGCCAGGCAGACAAACTAAAAGAAAGTTAGTATCTGTCTATCACAACAGCGTAGGGTCATGGGATAATTCAGATTGGACTGAATGTCAGGAACACAACTCTTTTTCCAGATAGGTGTGTATGGGGGTAGATGGAGAAATGTGTGCAGATGGAAAAAGGAGAGAGAGAATTAATTCTAGTGGAAAGCATGGACATGAGAACCCTGAAAACCAATATGCTTTAGCTACGGGATCACCAAAAGGGCTGCTGACTGGCTTTTTGCCAGGCTGCCTTACGATACACTTCAACGTCTTGCAGACCTGGCTGCCTCTTCTCTCATCCCACGTCATCACTGCAGAAACACCAGCCTTCAACAGCTTCCACCCAAAGCTTCCAACCATGGTGGCAAAGCTCTCGGCCTTTGTCTTCACATCCCATGGCTGAACAGGGTGAGACATGGACGCCACGTTCAAAGACCATGCCACAACCTCTGCGACAAAACAAGTCTTGTCTCACCATGGGGTGGCTAAGATCCTACAGGGCTGGGTTGCCCCTGCCTAAAGTCCCATTTTGGAATTGGAGAAAAAAATCCCTCCTCGAGAAACTGGTAGGGGAAGGAGAGACATGGGGGTAGGGGAGAGAGATGCAGCCAAGTAATTAGGACTATGCAAAATAAATGGAAGCCACGTTGCAAAGGGCTGCTAAATGGGATCTGGCTCCCTGGTGCTCATTTGCACTAAAGAGAAACAATTGAAATCATTTAAAAACATGCTCAGTCCTGCCAGAGACATTTCTCCTGCTCCTCCATAGCAGCATGGCTGTTTGAATAGTTAATTTGGCATTCATTACACAAGCCAGCAGGGAAGGGGGGGAGGAAGGAAAAACCAGACAGAATCTGGCACTTCCAAAAGCAGGTGAACTGCCAAGGGAAACCAACCGCCTCATCGGCAGCAGAGCAGATTCCCAGCGCCTCCTGCTTGCTTCCCAGCTCTGGTGAAGGTCTCCGTCCTTCCCTGTTACCCTAAATGCTGAATCATTTCTTTGTATTGCTGTGTTGTGTAGGAAACCTCTGGTGGGGAAGGGAAACGGGAAAAATGGGAATAATTTTCAAAGAGATTACCGGCTGTGCTTACAGGACTTAAGATCTTTGTCTTGAATGGATTAAAACTGGCTACTTGATAGATCTCAGAAAATATCCGTGCACAGGGACTGATAATCTGCCCAAAATACACCTAGGAGGGGTCCCACAGCAACCCACCTCGATCCAACGCTATCCAACACCTTTATCAACATCTTTTATTGATCCCAAAAAAGTGGAAAATTATTGCTGGCACACTCCGCAAATGTTGCAGTCTACAGTGAAGTGATGAAAATCATCAGGAACAGGTCAGTCTCACCCAAGCAGTCTGGATCGCTTGCTCGGGCAGCTCATTTGCGCAGCCTACAATTTTAATGCAGCCAAAATCATGGCCAATAATTGGGAAACGAAGAATGCAAGTCACACGAGACTGGAGACAGAGTCCTGGAAAGCAACAGCCCTGACCAGCTTGGGATTGTGGTGTTGGAACGGCTCTGCAGCGCTGTGGGTGAGGGCTAATGAAGCCCTTGGATGCATAAGCATGGGCCTGATGGATACAGCACTCATATTCTCTCCGGTATTTTTGAGACCACTGCTAAAATATTGGACCACAGTTGTGATGTCCACACTTGTGATGTTAAAAACCTAAACGGATTGATTTTTGTCCCAGGGTGAACTTGTGGGCTGAAATCTTTTCCTCTAAAGTCGCTTTGAGCCAAACAGGGGAAGTTTGGTGTGAAGATTATTAGAGGAAATTCTTAGTTTTAACTGGGATTCCTGTAAAAGGGAGATGTTGTAATAGCAGGGGATTTTCACTCAGAAACGACTGGGCATGAGGTAATTTTCCCTCAGTCAAGTAAAGGGTGACTAGGAGTTCACTCACGGCTAATTATGTAAGGGAAGAGAAAGTTAAAACAGTTTGCAAAAGTATTTACCTGTGGCTTGCACAGCCCATGGAAGGCAGGAGAGAACAAATTAACCAAAAAATAAAAGGCAACCGATGCTCTGGGCTATCACTGCAGAGGTGGAGAGAGCTGTACTGGTTTGGGCTACAGGTCTCGGATTTATCTGTTCCCTAGGGCCAAATAAAGGATTTCTAGGAAAGCAGGCACTGGAACAAGGTCAAGTAGCTATGCCCAGCCTCAGAGAAATCATTGTCAGAATACATGGAATAGTCCTGGCACATGCTATACGTAGAAAGCCTTGAGAGAAGGTACCAGATCACTAATTCCCAAACTTTTTGGAAGAACCCTGCCAACCCTCAAATTTTCTTGCAAACCACTGCACACCCAATCAAGCTTAGGAAATGCAGACTTGGTAGCTCATATGTCTTTAGGCTTAATATGCTTCTATGGCCCAGATGCAGCCCACTCACCACAGGCACATGGACCACCAGCAGTTTCTAAACCGCAGCTGGAGTTCTCCTGGATAAAACTGAGCCCTCTGAGGTCAATGGGAGCCTTTTTTCTAACTTCAACAGGCTTTAGATCATGGCCTTCCCACGCTAGCCGAGCAGCACTACTGCTGACAAGGTTTTAACAGGGGATCACAGACAACATTGTCCTGGCAGCTGGATGGGTCCCAAGCTCTTTGCTTGGGGTTGTTGTTTGTTTGTTTGCCTGTTTGTTTTCCAGGTGAATGCCTTCCTCTGCATTTTTCAGCATCTCTGGAAGTCCAGATGCTGAGCTGGCTGAGCATATTCAGGCATTCATGATTGCAGAGTTTGTCCTCAGCCTCTTTGTAGTAGGAGTTTTGGTTGATATTTGTATGAGGAACATGTCTCAAGGACCCCTGGAGCTTGTGGGGTGCAGTGTGGCAGCCAGGAGACCTCATCATAATTTGCTTCTCTTTCTTCATTGCAAGAAGGGGCCATTTTATCATGTCTTTCCACTGAGGAAAAGATATGAGGAGGGGATTACCACCATCCTCCAGTGGGATGGGCTGCCTCACTCTTCATCAAGGATCAATCTTTCCCAGCAACCCCTTTACAATTTAAAGCAAGTTAGCTTCTCTACATCAAAATACCCATTTTTAGATTTACCTCCCATCTTAAGACAGTTTTTTTTGTCTGGCTGAATGGAAATGCAGCACAGAGGTGGCATTGAGCCCTCATACATGCATTGCTTCAATTTGAGTGTGAATCTGACCCCTGCAAGCTTGATGAGATTAATTTCCCTTAGAAAACCACAGTGTAGACACATACATTCAGTCCAGTCATCTCAAGCTTTCTTGACAAGGGTGTGAGGAACTTTCAGGGTTTGAATCATCTGACCAAACAGGAGTATCTATTTTATGAGGAGATGAGTTATACACTAGAGGGTCCATTTGTCTCCATTGACATTGAGGAATCTGAAAAAAAAAATAGCTCAGAAGTTAAATATCTGGCTTTGGTCAAAAAAGTGACATCAGTGCTGTCTCATGTTTGTGTCTTGATGTCCTATGTTCTAGATGAAGACGAGGATATTTATGTAACTATGCCACCACTAACTAGAAGCTTTGACTAAAGAGCCTTCTGGTTAAGGTATAAGGATGTGACCTGTTGCTCAAAATTTTCAATGCATCATTTTGCAAATATGGCTTCAATCTCCCATTGGGCTGTTCTTGCTGCAGATGGCTTTATGCTGGTTTTGCTCTCATGGATGACTTTAGGATTATATATGCTGTGACTTCTGCACTCAGGTGCCAGGCTTTTTCTGAAATTAATCTTAATCTTGAGTCTTGAATTTGGGCTCTTTTTCAATGCCACACTCTCATTTCTCGTGCTTGGAATTTAAAGATGAAATCTTCCCTGCTACCTTGCCATAGAGTGGACCAATCTGTTCCTTATCACCAGCAAAAGGAAGACACCAAGGAGATGTCATATCAGTGATATCTGGTGGAACCCTCTCTTTTGGAAGGTTCTAATAGGAATGATCCATCAGCTGGTCTGTAACAGCTGCCCCTGTTGCTGCTCCTCTTGCCATTGCTTACAAGCATGTTTGCATTCCATCTATGTGTTCAAAATCCACGTGTGTTTTCTCGTATGATAAGAAAAATACTGCTGGACAATAAAAAAAAGATGAATAGCACATCTGAAGGAGAACTACTGTTAAAAAAATCAGCCTTGCAAATACTGCAGATTTCCACTAATGTGAACACTAGTCCTTAGGGCAATATTTCCAAAGTAGTTTTTATTTAGTCAGAATTTCCAGTCATAGGCAATAATGAAGGAAAGAATTTTATTTTCTTAGTCAGAATAAAAGCAAATTTCCAAATGCCAAAATTTCCCATGAATTAGAAATCCTGAAATTTGGCTGGTATAATTTCCTAACCCTGGTATCCGCAGTTGTGCCAGAACTACAGAATAAATATGATTTCTACAGGCTGACTCACAGCAAATAAAGGACCCAGTGTATGCAAGCCAAAAGTTATGAGATCTGGCCTTTACTGATAAATGGGTAGAGAAGATTACCTTGGAGGAGTTTGATTTTTCAATTCTTTTTCCTAAAGGTTGCTTTATAGTGCCTTCCCTTGATATCTTGTATTCACACCTTCTAATGAGGTATTAATGAGCTGTTGGTGGTTTCTTTAATTTAGGGCAAGACCATTAAGGGAACATGAAGTCTTTACTAGGTTCCAGATTCTTAATAAAAAGAAGTGATGCATTATTAGGCAGGTCATGCCTGAAAGCTTCCACCACAGAACAGTGACTCTATCGCCGTCGGGGCTGTCGTGTAGCTGTGGGCTGCTGGCGGTGTTAAGATTTCCTGCACTAGGCTATACCTGGGGAGCAGCCTGGATTATTTTCTGGCTACTCAGAGCAAAATTCCACTTTCTCAGGAGTTTTACTTGATCCGTTTTTCCTCTCGTGGGTAATGGCATAGTGCTTGGGTAGAAGAGGCACTGGATAAGGGCAAAATAGATAGGGATTTAAATTGCTAGCTGTAAGTCTGCAGCTTTTTCTCTGATCACCCAGATTTATTTCCAGGTTTCACCGGGATCCATGCATAATCAGAGAACACCATTTCACCCTCCCAAGCCCTAGCCTCCCTCTGTGTAAAAAAGTGGTAGCATGACCTTCAGTCTCCTAAATTTTTTGCTTTTTGCCACTTTTCCAGCATGTTCATAACAATTTGGTAGCTCTATTAAAAGGTTTACCGAAAAGGGGGCTCTTTCGGAAATGCAGAAAGGGAAGAAGCCAGTCTTCAACCTGACTTTTAATTTGGATCTGTCTTCAAAGCTAGACCAACTTTGAGTTGGGGGTGTGACCAGAGACCTCCAGAAATACCAGAAATACCTTCCAACCTTAATTAGTCTGTGATTGTAACAAGCTTATCTATATGTGGCCATATAGTCCCGGTCACCAAAGTACCAAACTCCATTCTGGAACCACGTAGATTTCTAATATCCACTCTGCCAGCTCCTTACCTTGGCAGAAATTTTTTATAAGTAACATAAGTAAAATAAAATAAGTAACAACAGTAAAAAAGACTTCAAAAAGAGATATAGTGGTGGGACTGCAAAAAACCAGCTGCCTTCCAGTTTTCTGGTTTAATCCTTAGCACATTTTGTATCTAGGCAGCTGCAGTCCTCTCTCACTCTGTCAGCCGCTGTGGGGGCCCCTGGTCCCTCACAGGTTTGTTTTTCTGTTTTTAGCTTTGCCATGATCTTACGCAAATCAGGCAAGTGTAAAAGCTTAATGCTGGTGAAAGATGTGGACCTCTGCCTCTGCTGTACAATTTCTCCAGCCTGGACTCCCTGTTTGCATTTTCTCCCCACCACCACCACTCATGATGTGAGGGAAACCTCTGGCACCATCCAAACCACCAAACCATTCAAATGCAAAATCTCTACTGGAGGAACTAGGGAAAAAAGTCATCCCAGAAAAGCTTTTCACAGAGCTTTGCTGTTGGTTTTGGGTACTGAAGGATCTATGGAACAGGTAGACATATATACAGAGGGAGAAGAAGTTTTTTCTCATGTTTCTGGATTGAAGCTGACTTTGTACTGACCTTTTAAACTCATCCTCTGAGAAAATAAATTGCATATACTACTGGATTTTACAGTAGACACCTTCTTTGCAGTCTTGAGGTAGGCTCTCTCAAGGTCTCTCTCTGACACTGTGAATGATAGTGACCTCTTTAATGACTTTAAAGGGTTTCTTTCCTTTTTATTTCATATTTCCAGTGAGTCCTTAAGAAAATGACAGACCAAAGGGGTTTGTCTCTCAGATTTACAGCTTTGGTACCTCTGGTGCAGAGACTATGGATATGGCTTGCCTTCCCATTTACCTGCTGCAGGGCAAATAGCAAGGTCACTTTGATCTTGGCCTCTCTTGCCTCTGTTTGCCATGGAGAATCAGGCTTTAAGTAACTGTGTAATGGAGATAATCAGTGACTACCAGTGATTTACTCTGGGTTTTTATCAATAACTTGGGGCAGAGCATTGACCCTGATCAGCCCAGAAGAAAGTCTACCAGCATATGTAGCAAACCAAGCCTTGTGAGCATATACACTAAGGACAGTGATGAGACATTTCACACCTCTGCCTCCACAAAACTGAGCGGCACGGCTGGTCTTTTGCAAATGCTGTAAAGTTGTTCTTTTTCCTACTTCTCTGCATCAGTCATGGAGCCAAGCATCTGTGACAGCCAAAGATGATCCAAGCCCAGATGAACTGCAGCCATTTAAACATGACCTGGTGTTTGCTTTGTTGATAAGCAATTTACAGTATTGGTGGATGGGAACAAAGGATAGAGACAAAATGGGGCTAAGCTACAGAAATTGAATATAAAGCACAAAAGGAGAAAAAAAGAGCCTTGAGGAGCCACAGAGAAAGGTGTGGTATCCAACATCTATAAAAATGTGGTTTTCCAGTGTAGGCAGCTAAATATAAAAACCCTACAGAGAACTATAAATTCCTAATAAATATGATTGAACTACTGGAGAAAATCAGGCAGGCTAGGCTCAAGAAAACAGAAGCAAAGCTGAGAGAGAGCTGAGGCCAGGGACACGTCTATTTATGATGTGTATTTTACGTTACTCCGGAACTTGAGGATTTGTGACCTGGGTCAGGATCTGGTGAGCGCTCTTTGAGGGCATGCGCCTCAGGGAGCCATGTAAAGTGAAGGTTGTTCTGTGGCACTGAGAGGGAACGGTGTCGACGGCACATCTCCCAGAGGATAGCCAAGGGTAGTATGCCTCAGAGGGACACGTACCAACAGCCTTTCTCATCCAGTGCTATCTGGAATAAGTGTTTATAGCTGGCCTAGACCAGCTGAAAATGGATTTTTATACCTTTACTAGTTCAGCTAGGCTGGTCAACGAGTCATAGGCATGAAAATCAGTTTTTCATTCTTCCTGCTTAGGTTTCAAGGGCAAAGTGAGCAATTACACATCTAGTCCTCTCAGCTCTCCTGGGCTTGAGATTAAAGTAGCTATCAGCACAGCAGACAGAGAACTACCTTCGTTTCAGGCTTTAGCATCTCATGCAAGCCCAGATCCACAACCTCCCCAGCCTATACCTTTCTCTCTTTTTTTTTTATTATTTGTACTCTTTTCAAGAGGCACTAATAGTTATTTGCCAAACAAGGAAATCTTAAGGCTGTGTCGGGGAGTGTGGGTCGAATTCACACTCCAGTAAAGATTGCCAGAACTAGCAGAGACAATTGACTCTGCAGAGGGGCTGGAGGCAGCAAGTGGCTGGCGTGGTAAATGACACCTGGATTCATCACGAACTTCACTCTACCTGAGTAGGACACCAGGCGTCCAAGGCAGCTGTGTAGGTTTGCACTGAAGTCACATAGTAAACAGGACTGATGACGGTGGGTGGAGGGAGGAGGGATGGCTCTGCATCTTTTTTTCTCCTCCATGAAGCTTCAAAATGCTCAGGCCAAAGAAAACAAAGCAGGGAATATTCATGGTTGGAAAGGCTATGCTGCTGGAGAGAGTGCAGCCAAGGTGCTGAGGGCAACCTCTGCCTCTTTCCACTGCTGTAAGAGCATCTACAGGAAGGCTCTACCCAAAGCAGATAACAGAGAAGCTATTTTTTATGGTACAGCTTTTTTGGGGTGGGTAACAGTGAGGTTCTTGCTTAAGCTTTGGGATGCTCTTACTGAAGCTCACATTTACAAAAGTCTAGCCTGACCTCTGGGACTGGAGTCGAAACCTTCTTCAAACCTTCTCCTGGCTCGCGTTTTTTTTGGACAGCTCTTGTTCCTGCCAGTGACTGAACAAACCCTTCCTTGTCTTTCCTGAACAGGATGGCTGTGTGGGAACCGCTCAGTTTTATTTGGTAGGAAATGCCACAATTCTGAAATCTGGTTTTGTTCTGAAGTGGAAGAACACATAAACAAACACAAAATTATTTTGTGCCCAAAGTTTTCTGCAAATCACAATAAAAATTATCGGTTCTTTTAAAAACTGAGACATTTCATCCTGACTGTGACCTTTCCAAATTTGATAGGAACATTTTTAACGTTGGTAAACAGAAGCTAATGCATGCCATTTGAACAAGGTCAAAATATTTCGTTCTGATTTTTTTTGTCTGCAAATAAGAAGGTGTTAAAATTGACAGTTTCCCAGGTCAAGTTCTGATTTAAAAAAACAGGGACTTTTTTTTTTTTTTTACTGTGCTTTATGGACAATTGTGAATCATCTTTGTATATAAAGCATAGTTTATTTAAATGTTGCAGCACTGTTATCTTAATGCCTCCTAAAATGCTTTAGGGGACAGAGGCAATACATGAAATATAGGCAACCTGCAGCCACATCTAACAGGTCACATGCAAAGCCCAGTCATACTTTGCCAGGGGAGACAGACTGGAGCAAGGTCTTCTGCATAACAGAAGTTACAGGGGAAGTTTAGGGGAGGAAGGAGAATGAGAGGCTGATATGGCATCTGGAGGACAAAGTTTAGCCTGCTGCTCTGCCAGGCCGGTGATTCAATGACTGTTAACAAAACGCATTTCCACCCACCAAGTTACAACCACAGCTGGGCAACTTTGCCTAAGGGATAAAGTGCTGCTCTAGGACTCACGCCTTTCTATCCCGAGCTCTACCCTTGAACTACTTGCATTGGAATGAGCTGACCAGGGAAGGGGTCGAGTCCCCATCCCTGGAGGGATTTAAAAGCTGGGCAGATGAGGTGCTTAGGGACAGGGTTTGGGGGTGGGATGGCAGGGGTAGGGGAACGGTTGGGCTTGATGATCTTAAAGGTCTTTTCCAACCTAAACGATTCTGTGATTCTATTCTATGATTCTGCGTGACACTGGATATGTTGTAGCTTCAAGTCCTCTTTTTCTCTCCGTTAGCCTCTGTTAAGATGAAATGCTTGCTTGTAGGGTTTACAGTGTATTGACTGCAGTTTCCCCTTTGGCCCTTGACTCAGCTCTGCCTGATCCACCAGTAGGATTTTAAGAATGCAGACGAGGCTTTGTAGCCTTGCTGTCCTTCAGCTAATGAAGCCACTAAATTTTAAGTCTGAGCCTGGGCAGACCAGGCTCCCGTATCAGCTATCCCTGCTGATGAGCCTGCCTGCAGGACCTGGGTGAGAATTGCTGGCTCCTTCTCCCTGTGCTTTCTGAAGTCAGAGCCAGTAAACAAGGTTGAAGCAGGGAGCTGTGATTAACAGGGGTTTCTATCTGCCAAGAATTCATTAAAAAAATAATAATTGTTAGCTTCCCACCCTACTACTGCCCTGGCTTTGCGCAAACATGACTGGTATGGAAGAAAGGAAGGGGCCAGCGTGGTGAGTTTGTCACGTACATGCCCCCAGTTTTTGTAGGGCAGCTTTGTTGTTGGTGATGAGACCAGCCTGACTCCTCCTGAGGACAACTGCCCGGGTGCATTCAGTGAGACATGACATCATGTGCCCCGGCCGTTACAGGGCTGAGGTTTTGTCCTTGACTGACATCAAAATAGTAAAGGCAGTCGTTGCCATGAGGGGAAAGAGGTCTCATGGACTCTCATTCCCATGTTTCCCAAAGGAAGGTCGGCAGTCCCACCCCCCAAAACTCATACCACCTGGGAATCTGCATCCCCAAAATCTGGATCAGACATCTGAAAAAAGGGGAGAGCGGCTTGCTTAACATGCCTGAGTGCACTTGGTCCTGCTATCTGTGGTCAGTCTTGCAAATGTAGTGGGACTTCTTGTCAATTTTTTTTTAATACAATTTTTTAAATTGATTATTCATTTCCTTCTCTAGGGAGAGAAATCCTATAATTCATTCCCCTCCTAAGGAAAGAAATCCTATCATAGCTTGTTCTCCTTGCCATAAAGCAGCCCACAGTGCCCTGCTGGGATAGCCACAGGTCTCTACTCAGAATCTCCTGGCTGGTGCAGAATCAGGATGGCAGGAGTGGATAGGGCTGGAGCAGCGATGGGTTGAGCTGGCTGGAGCTGCCCAGGGAGGGAGGGAAGCTTAATTTGTATGGTGAGAGAGGACCCTGATGATATTGAAGAGAGGGTGAGGAATAACTCCAGGGTGGTGAGGTTGTTAGACGTGATCATGGGTTTGTATCAATAGCTTCTTTTAACCATTTTTCCTATTCAGTTACTTGTGTGGTCACACGCCCTAATTAACAATCCATTCTGCTAGCTTCTAGCGAACTAGTTCTCACTGCAGATTATTGCAACTCTCTAAAATATACATATATATTTGTGGCTTTTTTTTTTTTTTTTTTTTCTGTCAGGCACATCAGAGAATGCCTGGAAATCTACAAAGAGGAGAGAGTAAATGTCTCGGCACAGGTGCTAGCTCCATGCAATATCTTGTAAGCAGCTCTTCAAGTCTGTTCACAGGCTATGGAGACTGGAGATAGCTCGGCTAGTGACATATACACCCTCATGTTATGGGTATATATTCAGGTCTGTACTGAACACAGCTCACCTGCAAAGTGACCCAAGGTGTCTGTGCACACCCATCACACAAAGCAATAAGCACCAAGTGCTCAGTCCTGGCTCTCGTCCTTTGCTTATGTGGATGGGCAAGAGGGACAAACTGTCTCCTCCATGACCCACTCTAACCATAGCTCTAAGGAAAGGTGAGCACGAGCCCAGGCTGTGGGCTGAGTAATTTTTCCAGCATGCCAAACCCAATCCATGGGCCATAGGATGTGCTGGGTCTGCACAACCATCATCCACCATCATCAGAGGAAACCTGACGGGACCTGGGCTTGGAGCCCATGAAACCAAAGGGGGAGGTTGTGGGAGCTGCAGGTGTCAGCAGTTGGCAGCTGGTCTGTGCAAAGACAGGGCCTGACTCTGTGTTGGCAGTGATTTTTCAGGCTGGAGTGAGTATAAATACCAACACAGCTGCCGCTGTTCTTGTGTGGGGCTGGAATGGGGCTTTGAGGCTCGGGAGGGGGCACAAAGGGGAAGGTGGATGCAAATAGGCATATCATCATTGGTTCATTTCCACAGCAGGCTACGACCATGCCTGAGAGCCTGTGAAACTCATATTTCCCCAGTTAATTATAGCACTGATGCTGAGCACAACAGCTCCCAGTGACATTTACCATGTCGGTTGAGCTCTGCTGCTCTGTTTTGAGCAGGGGAGATAGATAAGACCAGAGTAGATGAACTTCGCAGGATGGGCTCTGGGGATGGTCTCTCTCTTTCCTTCTTTTTTTCCTATTTTATGTGTCTTCTCTTTCTCACACCCTCTCCTGTCATTCTTACTGCTTCTCTTTCTCTGTCCTTTCTTTCTAGCCAGCTCAATCATTTGCTTGCTGTGAGTGATTAATTGCCGGCTTCGGAAGACAGCTCAGCAATGCAGACCATTTAGTTGGTGACTTAGCAAGCTGTCCGGGTGGTGTTTAGTGGAAACACAGCCCCACCAGCCACACACCCAAACCATGAGTGCTGATGCCTTGTGCTGAAAGCCAGAGCTGGAAAGGGAGAGGGGGAGAGGGGCAGGATCACTTCCAGAAAATGAGCAGCTATTGGGAGATCCATGACCTGATCTGTATTTCAGAGGGAGATCAACAGTTACTCATCTCCTGTTTCCACCTGTAAAATGAAGTCTGGAGGGTTAAATATTGCTAAGGGCTTGACACATCTTGTTGCCCAATGCTAATGAGTTCAATCCCAGGAGGCAACCTCAAGGTCAGAAGAATGAGTCATTTTGCTAGGAGCAGATCCTTTGATCACTAGGACTGGGAAAAGCAAGAAGTCCATGTGTGGTGATATGGATATGTCATGAGATGGAGCACCGCACTCATTGATCTCTGGAGGCCAAATGTCCTCAATGTTTCACACAGACTGTTTTTTTTTAACTCTCAAGATCTTTGTTGAGCATTGATGAACTTCAGGTCTGACTGGTGCATCAATGAATTAAACATTAATTTGTGCAATGGAGAAAGGCCTTAGACTCCAAATCCTCTGTCAGGAGAGTGAGGAATTAGTCTGACTCTGCACTGAATGGCAATGAGTTGGCTGTTGCTTCTTCCTCCTCGCCATATGAATGGGAAGGCATAGGTGAGAGTCTTTTCTGCTCTTCTGCATGTGCCTGGCAACATGGACTCAGACTTCAATGGGAGTCTCAGGCACTGCTGTTAAATAAGGGCAAGAAATATGCCCCTGTGGCCTGGAACAGTTCTCACAGGGAAGGTCAGAAACACAAGAGCACCAAGAGAAGAGGTACTCCATTGTGCTCCTGCTCTGACATCTCCAGACTTCAGACATTCACTGTCCAGGGCTGTCAATCCTCTGCTTTCAGTAGGCTCACAGTTAAAAAAAAAAGTTGTCTTCAACATGTTATGGTAGAAAGCTAAAGCATAAAAAGCTCAGCTCAAGACATTAATAGAGAATATATTATTTGACTATATAAATGAGCTTTACCTGAGTTATGGATTAAGAGAACATAACTGGCACTGACGGGCACCACATTAAAGTCTACATCTTCTCTGCTATGTAGCCCAGGGACCATTCTCTGAGCCTGAGGGAAAGTGGCACAACCCGTCCCCCATGGTCATGTCAAAATGCTTTCCACTCTCTCAGGATGCCTGGTAGGAAGGGTCCTTGAGAAACCTCCCAGGCATTGTCTGTAATAGTGTCGCTGGCAAGGGCCAAAACCATGCCAGGAAATGTGCTGGCAACTAATCAGTCTGGATGACCAAGAGTGGTGCTCGAGCCTACATCCCAACCTGTGTAGTTTAGTAGAGACATTACTGCTCTACCTCCAGACCCTCAGTCTAAGAGACCTCTGTGGCCTCTGTCAGCTTAACCTTCAAAGAGGGGGGGGTTTAATGCAACTCTTTCCGGTGAGTATTTCTCCACCCACCTTCTCCTGGTTTCTGGTTTCTCCTTTCCTGCTTTTCTGTAAGATCATTAGCTCCTCTGTTCCCCTGTTAATGGCTCATCTTGGGCATCTTAAGATGCCTAAGGCTCCATGATGTGACTCTCACCAATGTCTCCAGCCCAGGCTGAAATTCAGCACTTTTAATAACACATTGTCTCAATGACCAAGAAGCTGAAAACTGCATGATTTTTGCTCAATCACAGGACAAGCCCAGAGATGACACAGCTGTTTCACAACCAGCCCCCTGGTTATGCTATCACTGACTCAGAAGGCCCAGTTACAACACAACTCCTTCTCTTGGGCTGGTGACAACATGAAGAGAATTGGCACATGGGCAGAACTCAACCAGATCCCTTTGATTTCATAGCAGCCTTGAAATACTGGTTGGAAGGGGTCCGGAGATAATCTAGTCCAGCCAATGCTTGAAGCAGGGTGTTTGCCAGCACTACATCAGGTTAGCTGAGATGGTTTAGCCAAGTCTTAGAAACCCCTGAGAATGGAGATGCCACCACCTCTCTGAGGAACCCATCCCAGTGCTGCTCTATCCCCCAAGTGAAAAAGACTTTTTCTTTATGCCTAGGCTGAACTTTCGAGCCACAATTTGTGGCCTTTTCCCTCTATTTCCAGGTGACTGGGAAGCTTGCCTCCCAGACACATTGAAAATTTAACAAAGGGTAACAAAGCAGCTCAAAAGCTGGGGAAAAAACAGAGTTGGGATTTGACTCTAGCACTATGCTGGAGGCAACAGGAGGGTTAGGAGGAAGGGCTTTGAGTCTATGAACAAATAAATTGAGCAACACAACTGATGCAACAGAAAAAGAAATGCTAGAGAGAAAGATGCACAGAGACAGGCAAGGGGAATGACCTTGTAGCAGCAGCAGAGGAATTTCATAGTGGGCAAAGCCAGGGCGAAGGATGTAGTAAGAATAGATATTTAAGATGATGAGAGTTTTAGAAATCTTATCTTAATTTCCAGACTAAATTTATTCCCAGGTCGTTTATACTCATTTGTTCTTGTTCCAGCACTGTCCTTTAACTTAAATAGCTCTTCTCTCTCTGTGATTTTTACCTCCCCGATGTATTTATAGAGAGCAATGCATGTTTGTGCTAGGCTAAACATACCAAGCTCCCTAGTCTCCTCACATTCGATTGGCTTTCTGTCCACCTGATCACCACAGGAGCCCTTTACTCTGTCTGCTCCAGTTCAGATTCAGCTTTTTTGGACATGTAGCACAGGAACAGTCTATGGTATGCCCAGGGACATCTTCCCCCATGCTATTAACACTTCACTAAACTTCATGGTAAATAGCTTTTGTACCTCATACGGCTACTGTCTTCTGCTTTTCCACAACTGCATCACACCAACAGTGCCTAGCAGTGCTACGATGAACAGATGCATCCCCATCCTTCTCCTGCAACTTTGTTGTTTCCAGTGGATGAGCCCACAGCTTAAAGTGGCTATTCTTGTTATCAGTCACTAGGTGCTTGACTTTGTCCTATTAGATTTCATTCTATTTCTATTACTCCTGGGCTTAAGGTCATCCAACTTTTCTTGTGTATTTATACCAAGGTCCTTATAAATATGCAGATTGATAGACTGAATAACTTTTAGCCTCTGGATTATGGGATAGTCTTGTTTTATCCCAGCCCCTCCATCTAAGGCAGACTTGTAGCAGAGTAAAGATCAGACGTGCAGCATGATTTTCCTCCCCTTCTTCGGAAATGTCTGGCATTAGCTGGTAGAGGATAAGAAAGAACAGGTGAGGGGCCTTTTTGCTCTGAAGCAAAGTTCTCCTGCTGCAAAGTTGGATATAAACAGCATAGAACAAATTCAGAAAGGGCTATGGGGGCCACAGAATCAGGGCAGAACTAAGACCAGTCTCAATGGAAAGTACATATTTCTTAACCCGGACCCAAACACATCACATCTTGGGAAAGTCTGCATCTAGCCGTCCTGATAAATCTGTTTCCCACAGAGTAAACATGGAGCCAAGCAAACCAGCAGTCTTTGCTCTTTTAAATCTAGTGCCTAATCTTAATTCTTTGTCTTTTATTCTAGTGAGCCTTGGTTTATCCTCATTATGCTGTCCTCCTCCTCATGTTCCCCCGTTGCTTCACTGTTCCTTAGCTGCTTTAATTAAAGAAATCTACTGTTCTCCTACTTCACCCTTTTGCCTGTCGGACAGGGCTCAGGCAAAGCATTTATGCTCTATTTGGAGGTTTCAGTGACCCCATGACAGGATGATTTTCCTAGATAATCAGTGACGTCTGCCACATAGAAAAGCGGGACAGCTGGAGATGTAGGCCCCTCTGGAGCCGAGGCGATTATATCCCAGGGATGCTCAAAGTATGGAGCACACCCAAGTTTGCCACCAGGGGATCCATGCAGGAGGGTTGAATCTGGTCCTAGCGGCATTTCTGTAAACGGCCAAGTTGTGCCCTTGGGATGCCATGGGTGGGTGGCTACTACAGAAAGTGGACTCAAGGAGATCTCTGTAGGGGAAGACAAAACAGCTCTGTATACTATCAGTGTGGAGAAACTTGTTTAATGTCCAAATCCCATCTTTTCTTAACTCTCTCATGTATCAGCTGGAGCAATTATTCCACCTTACTTCCCCAGACTGACAATGCACCTGTACCTGATGGGAAACTGCTACCACGCGCCGCTCCAGAGGGAGCTGCATTTTAGCTGTGGCAAATGACTCTTCTGTATGGTCTTTCAGAATGGAAAAAAATCCCTCTTTGCAGCCACTTTTTTTACAGACTGTGTGAGTAACAGGTTAATGGAATCGGGAGAAGATGCTGGCAATTCTCAGCTCTGCAGCTTTCCACTTGAGTGCTCTGCAGCTGAGCAAAGCCCTCGAATGGGTACAGAAACCATTTGCACTTTCGATGGGAAGAGAGAATGGAAAAGAGAATGAATGCCGTTGCTCTTTCTCTCCATTCTTCCTTTCTTTCCTTACTGCTGCTCTTTTGCTGTTTTTAAAATGGGGGCTGGAATCTGGTGACTCCTTCCTGTTGGTCTCTGCCATGTCCTGGCCATGTCTCAATCTTGTGAAAAATACCTTGCTTCTCTCTCTGTTTAGACTTCCCTCAAGGAAAAAAAAAAAAAAAAAGAAAATTAAAAAAAGAGGCTCAACAAATTTTGTTTGCTCTAGCTATTTTGGGATTTTCAGGTGAAATAGTTTAATCAGAGAACACCCATTTTTTCTGCACTGCAAGAATTTCAAAGTGATGAACATTTGGACAAGGTGCTTTTGAGACACTGGGAGTTTTTCCACCTGATTTCCTACCAGTTCACCTCATGGCTGGTCAGGTGGCAGAGCCTCCAAAACCTTGAGAGGCTCCACTGGGCTATTTAGACTGCCCTGAGGTTCCAGAACCTGAGATTTCCAGCCTGCAGGACATGCTGCTGAGATCCTGGAGCCTCTTGAGAGCACTGGGCTCCATATAGCACTGAGTGTCTCCATTTCCAGATGAGGAGCCTGAGGTTTTCCCATTGGAGATCTGAGAGGCATTAGACTTCCCTCCACAGGGGGTCTCCATTTTGTTTATTGACCAAAATTCTGAAACGAAAGCAACCCAAAGTGAACCAAAAGTCAAATGAAAGTGTTTGGATCTTTTTTCCCCAGTGAAATATTTTCAGAGCGCTAATTTTTTTTATTTCATTTGCGAACAAAGAGTTTTTAAATAAAAATGTTGGAATTTCCTGATGAATGGAAATTTGGAGCTTTGTTGCCTGCCTTAAGGTGCTGTTATTACATGGGTCCTTACTCTGTTACTACATAAATTAGGGTAACACCAAGAAGTACTAGCTGAAAATGAGATTTTAATGTGTTCGACTGATTCAAATACATAATGATGGACAATCTTCCCACAGAGCTTAAGATATAAACAGATTAAGCATCTGAGTGCCTGCAGTGGTTTTGGAATTAAAAAAACACCCTGAAAAAGAGTTTCAATTCTTGCCTAATTTCATGTACAACCATAACAACCAGATAAGGTTTGTTATTTCGAAAACACGGGTAGTAGTGATCGAATCACCGCACATCTGGCCCTGATCTCCTTGACTGTCCAACGTATTCAGTGAAGTTTTTCCTGGGTTTAGTGAATATGAAAAAATCCCATATTCGAGTAAATTGATGCTGAGCAACATTTCCCAGTAGCTCTGTGAAGAAGTTGTTGACCCTTTAACAATTTTACGATGAGTGAGTCAAAACTGTCCCATCTCAGGGCAAGTTTATGCCATTTGCCTCCCTGTCCTTCTCCAGTCAGTCCCCACCTAGGGGTTGTGACGGTGCTAGTATGACGGTGCTACTATTTTGGGCTAAGGGACTTGGCTGTTTGTCAGAGGCAGGAGAGGCTTTAAGCAACAGGACTCATGAGTTCAGTCTCCACCAGCTCAGCCAATGGCAATATATCAATGTTTACAGTGACCACTGAACACGCGACTGGGGTCCAGGTCTGCCCTTTGGGTTAAGCTTTGATTAGCTGTCAACCCGGGGCTTTCGACAAGTTATCAGCTAGTGCCAGTGAGATGTTTAGCACATTCCCACCCTGACAGTGACCCTGTGAGGTTGCATCTGAAGTAGCAGTGGACTCATGATAAGGCCCTGTTACTTTTTTCCACTATTTTCTTAGAAGAAATGTATTAATATATTATGAAACATTGACTTATTCTACTTTTCCTCGAGTTCTTTCCAACCACAAGGTTTGCCTCCGTTCTCTTTGTTTTCGGTTTCTTCCCATCCAGCTCTTTTTTTTTATTATTTTTTTTTTTTTTATTTTAACTATCACTCTTCCTTGCTCCTCTCTCATTTCCTCTCCCAAACAGAAAGGGAATATAAATTGCAACTCGTCGCAGATGTAAAACCAGCAAGAGTGCGCTCCAACGACACTCTCTTTTATTGGGTTCATCCAGAGGTCAAAGAGGTTGGCTTCGGGACAAGACAGAGCAAAAAACCTACCCGAGCCCTACTGTGTCATCATCATCCCACTTGGCTGCGAGCAGGACAGGGCAGGAGAGGTGGAGGAATGCTGCTCCGCGGCTGCACTTGCAAAGACTCAGGATAAAGAAGCACCTCCAAACCTTGGCTTCAGCCACGGCCATTTTGGGGTGGCCCAGGGGGAGAGGCTGGCAGGCAGGCTGGCGAGGGAAGAGGGAGGGCAGCCTGGGAGGGTGGAAGGGGGGGACAGGGAGGAGACGCCAGCCAGCTGTCTCACAGTGGTGCAGCTGGGCTGGGGGGACGTGGGGAGGCGGCCCAGCTGCTGGCTGCTCAGCCGGGGGGGGGGGGGACAGACGAGAGGAGGAGGACAGCCAGAGGAGATGGGTGCCAAGGTGCTCTCTGGTCCCTAAGGTGGGATGGTGGAGGGGAAGCTCACAGGAGCGAGACGCTGATAGTCAGAGGTACGTGCAGATCTGAGCTATTCCCTTTCCTGCTCCTATCAAAGGCAGCCTTGCCTGTCCCACAGTGCTTTGAGCCTTGGGTCACAAGGATGTGACATCCCCAGTTTCCATCAGCTTACCCATGGCTTGAAGAGGTAGAGGGCATGACAGCAGCTCGTCAGGGAGTAGAAAACAGAGAGAGAATCTGGCAAAAGCCAACTGCTCATGCAAGGCTTGCAATGTCTCACCCAAAAGAAGCACTTGTGAAATACAAATACCCAGTCACAAAGTCACAACAGGAAATGAGGATGAGGATGGTCACCTGTTCGGGCAGCTTGATGACACCAAAGAAAGATGGCAACAGGGTTGGGAGGAGCATCCCTACCACTCACTAATTGCAAGAGCATCAGACATACATGAGGAAGAGCACTCAGCTTCAGATTTGAACTCACCAGACAGGAGAGCTTGCATGGGAAATACCCTTGGGATCCTACAGGGGATCTTGGGCATTCAGTGGAAATACACCATCACAAGGGAAAAATGGAAAAGCCATTCCCTAGAAACCTGTCCTCAGTCTGGAAGACTTCCCCAGTGAGGCCATCAAATAAAAACTGACCAGAGTGAGGAATTGCTTGTGTCTATAGGGAACCCTAGGGAGAGCAGAGGAGGCTGGAAAAAAAGAACTGCAGAGCAATAAAATTAGAAGTCAGGAAGAATCAGAAGCAGAAATTACTCAGAAAAGAAGTGACTGTACACCGGTGTTGGCAAACAAAGAGAAAGAATAAAAGTCATAACTAGAGCCCATCATAAAGAGGTTATTAGTCTGTAAATCTCATGGTGAGACCCTCAGGTTGCTCTATAAAACTGATAAAAGGCCATGAATGCTGTCTGATCACTGCGCTTGTCATGCTGTCACCTCTTTAATCAGAAAACATACTAAGCCACCTGCCCAGGCTGACTAAAAACTGTGATGTTGCCCATGCAAGTCAATGACACTTTCTCTTTCAGTATGTCCAGGAAAAGCAAAGCACCATGATTGTCCTAGCTTGCTCCCCACGGGGGGGCCTCAGCTCAGTTCCTGCTTCTTTCCATTAAAAATCTACCCTTAGCAGATAAATCCCAGCAACCCTAAATGTCATCAAATCAATTCCTCCAGCTCCAGATGACTCCAAAGCAAGTGTGGGCTGCCTTGCCCAAGCTAGCCTTGAATAGCTCATGTATCAGAGCTTCCTCCGAAAACACCATCCTATAAGCTGGCGGTTCTTGGTTATGAAATGCTTGCCTTCATACTCACATTTTCCTTAGCTCAGTTTCTTCCCATTACCTGTGTTATCAACCCTAATACCATCCTGATCTCTTTGAGTTCCACAACCCCCTCATTTACAAAAAATAAAGCTATCTAACTTTCATCAAGTTATCTACGGCAAGAGTCTACGCAAGTCAGTGAAATAGGACTCAAAGACCCAAGGACTATTGAGACCTCTGGGGTAAGGAAATCAGCTTTGCTATGTTTGTCTAGCACTGAGATATTTGTGCTGGATAAGGTTGTCAGACAAGCAATAAATGATAATATGTCTCTTTTGAAAACACGGCATTTATTAGAACTGGATGGAATTAATTTCATTTAAAAAAAATGGAATTAACAGTTCAAAGAATATGAACAACTTTAAAAGGCTCATACAATTAATGAAAGCTATCTCTCTGTTTTGCTAGCTAAAGGTCTGCCTGGAATTTTCCAGTTAAAGAAAAACCCATCTAAATATTTTTACTCCCCACTCTTCAAAAATTAACAGTGTGAATTCCAGAATATTTTTTTTCTTAAATTTGTTTCTGTTTTTTCAATGCATTCTCATTCTACCTCAATTCTTTTGTTAGCCTGAATACAAGTTCATTTCCCACAGTATCTTTTACACAAAGCCATGCTGCCCAGGCTTGGTGACCTATCTCCAGCTCGTGGTCAGAAGAGGTGAGCTCCTCCAATCAGGAGTCTCCATGGGAACTCAGCTTTGCATATTTTTTGCCTTAGATTTCCAGAAACTTGTAAGCAATAGTGAGAAACTTAGAAACTGAAAGAGGCTACACCTAGACAGGGGTCTTTTCCATAGGCTAAATCATCTAAGGGAGGATGTTTAGAAGGCTTAAAGACACGACAGAGGTAAGGTAATGGTATTCTCTAGGGGAAATACCAGTGCCACATGCGGAAATGTGAATAGTTGCTGATTGCAAGCCAATAAATAAAATGAGGGGTTTTATGCACCAAAAAAAAAAAAAAAAAAACAAAAAAAAAAACCCACAAGAGAGGAAAGGAATTCAGTTTAACTGAAGGTGTAAATGAAGACTGGCTTCTGGAATCTTTCATCAAGCGCCAAAATGAATAGCTCGTGTAGACTAAGGCATGTGCAATCTTTAATAAGAGCCTCTTCACGGAGATTTCATGGACCTTGGATAATCCATTTGGAAAACAAACCTGGATGCTTTTGCTTAATTATCCTCCAAATTGACAAGGCCGGTGTGAGTCAGGGGAAGAGAGGAGAAGTGGTTTTCAAGAGGAAGAAGATTGAAAATAATCTGCACCAGATACTGCAAAGAAAAATGCAAAAAACCTTCAGTAGGCAGCAATAATGTCAAATCATCAAGGCACATGTGTGCAGGGTAAACTGTCCCATGCTGTCAAACCCACGGGTGGGAATTAAAGTCAAGCAGAGAGACACATTTTCTGTGGAGATGACCATCTGGTACAGGTTTTGCCAGAGGGGTCACCAAAATTTTGGTCCTGCAGAAGGCGTGGAGCAAACATTTTCCCTGATTGAGGGGAATCAAGGGAAACAAAGGTGTGAGACCCTGTTGTGGGAGTGGTGGGGAGTGGGAACACATCCTGGTGGAGGCACTCTGTTTTTTCTGTGTAATGTCAAATCTCAGTCTATGTGGCTGGGAAAAATGATGCTGTTGACCTCCAGATAATTATTATTGTACTTATCGCAATTTTGCTTCTTCAAGTAATGTTTCTCCTTCTTCAGTTCACCATAGTGATTCACAGGGAATACCAGGCCCAAAGGCATGAGAGAAGAAAAGAAAAAAATCGTACATAAGGCAGCACACTTCCCAGATACTCCAGGGTGCAGTGTCTGTATTAGTAAACCTGGAATTGCAACCCTGAGGTGTGTGATCTGCAAGCCCTTCACTGTCTTTTGGAAATGAGGTTCTGGAGAAACTGGGATTTACCCCTGCTAGATGCATCTACTCCTCCTGATGATGTTTCAAATGCTTCTGAGCAGCAATATCCCAATATGCCTCATTGTGCCTGCTCTGAGAAAGGACAGAGACTGATGGATAATGAAATCCCAGAGCTGCTCATCCTGGCTGCCAGGAGGGAGACACCAGCTTTGAGGGAAGAAAGCTGTGTCCTTTCGTGGCCTTCAGGTGGCCCTTGCTCGGCAGCGGGATGCAGGGCTGCTCAGCAGAGTGGAGCCACTCCTGGGACACATCTTGGATGGCTGGCTGTGTGCTTCATGAGTTAAAGAGTTCAAGCGGTGGAAGAAGGAGGAAAGGTTAAAGCAGGGAACTTCTAGGAAATGCTCACGTAATCCATCATGCTGCTTTCCAGCCCCAAGAGCCAAAGAACAGATACAGGAGGATCTTTTGCATCTATTTGTTCTGTTGTTGATTTTCCATAGTGTAGGCACAGAGGAGGCAGAAATGTTGCTCAAGACAAATTACCTAGGTCCTTCTCCCCTTGCTTGGCTTCACTTATCATATAAACATTGAATCATAGACGTATCTATGCATTCACGTATCTACTTCCCTCAGTGCATCCCTTTCCATAGAAAGCCATCAAGAATAGAGCAGAGAACCATAGATGGTCCTGATAGGGGGACCAAAGGCATCTCATTGTGTTCTTTGGTACCCAAGCAGATGCAGGAAAACTTTCAGTTCCTCTACACAAGATAGAGCCGTGAATGACTCGCACATTAAACATTATTTCTTGGGACAGACTGTGCTTTGACCATGGAACAAAACCTTGGTCTCCAGTGGCATTGATATCTGCCCTGTTACTCAAAGTTCAGGTGCTGAGAGTACACCCTGAACATGATCAATAAGTAAAATTCCCCTTGACAGCTTTGTGCTGTCTGACGTGCATCCCAGCTTCTTAACATCACCGCTCCTTGTCACCTCAGCTGCAGCCAAGTCACTTGACCCCTTTTCCCACTTTTTGTCCTTGTGATTCAATTGTTTCTGTGCTTTCTTTCACAATGACTCTCCCATCTGATATCTTCTCTTGGCTCCATCTAACGAAATTCCAGACTGTCTTTTTTTAAGACACATTGCCATTGATGTAAACATAGGCTTATTTATACATATGCACCTACATGTGCATCTGCATAGGTGCATATGTGTAGAGGTGACTCCACAGATAAATTCACCCACCCGGTGATCCAAACTGGTCTTGTTGTCTCCTGGCTCCCCAGTTTCTCTCCCTCTCACAGCATTTCCTCCCATACTTCTCATTCTAACATATGGCTCATCCTACCCTTGCCCCTGTACGATGCTCCTCGTACCATACCCAAGGAAAATATCACTTTTTCATATTGTCTCTTCTTTCAAACTCATTGTACTTCATACTTATGGATGATATGAGCTATTCCTTATTTATCCAAGAGCATGCATTCTCTTTACGGACACTCCCTTCCCCAACTGCTAATTTAAACAAGACGATCTACGTGGCCATCACGTCTAGCACTGTAAAATCTGCTAACAATTTCTCTGTGTTTTTCCATCCAGACTTTTCATGGTTGCTCAGGACACCTGTTAGTTTCATCAAGAGATGTTTGTCTGGCTGACAATGCTCATCCTCCTAAAACGCCAGCTTGAGGACACTCTTTTGAAGGTTCAGACTGTTTATCTTTCAAGGGAACTGCTGATTCGGAGCAAGCTAAGAGAGCTGATCCAAACTTGGGTCTGGTATGAATTTAGGAAAGCAGGATGCCTCTGTTTGGGCTATCTGAAATTCAAGATCTGCTCAGTCTTGAACTTGCGACTGTTTGTCATCCAGAAGTGGATTTAAGTCTAGACTGCTTGATCACCTCAGAATGATAGGTGATCACATCACTGGTCTTTTGACCTCGTTCAAGAGCTCTGCACATGGGAACAGCAGCTTATAAATCAATAACAAACAGGGATAACGAGAGGCACACACTTTGTCATTCCTCCCTAAATCCACTCTCCTTATTAAGCATGGAAAAGTTCTTGGACTTCTCGCAACACATGAGGGAAGCTCCGTGGAGACTCTTGGATTTGTACTGAAAGAGTAAGAAGGGAAAGTCCTGAAGTTTTGGAATTTTTCTGCATGCTATTAATAATAATAATTCATAAATCAACAATGGCCGAAGGGTCACGCAGAATGAGCCTGCTGCCTGGCTATATAAGAGACTCCTGTGTGGGTGTGAGAACCTCTTGAAATGGCAACGGACTCTGGAAACAATGAAGGAGAAATGAATTACATTTTTTGGCAGAAACAAAGCATCAGTTCCACCCCCCGCCCCTTCTTTTTTTTTTTTTTTAAACAGAAATAGATACTTGAAAAAAATAAAACGAACAACATTTTTCTCTTGACTCCAAAAATAAAGCATTTAAATATCCAGAACTTGCTTTTTTTTTATTTTTTTCCTCCCCTAGCCCCCCCTTACATTTGAACATCAGAGTTCTGGCAGTTCTCATTAAAAAAATGTCCTGCTTTGTCCAAGCACACTCATGTTAAAATGCAGACAGAAGACTAGATGACTCCAGGGATTGGTAATGGGATACACAGCCTTTCACCTCAACATCATCACCTCAGCTAGCCTAGCTCAGTAGTGGCTGCACACAGCTACCGGCCACTGGTGGCTGGTTGGTGGGGTGCTCCCAGCAAGTATCACTTAGAGAGATCCCCCTGGAAAGACCTTGGACAGGAAGATCTGCCTGCAAGAAAGTGGGCAGCTTCACTCCAGCCGTGCCCTGCAGAACCGTTTGCGTACCATTCGTTCTTCTGGTGCTTTGGCCCCACATCTGAAAACTGAGACTATTTCCTTTCCCCCCAACTATTTCCTTATGATGAGTAGATGGAGTGCAAGCAGCGGGGCAGAACTTCTCTCATTGGGCTCATACACCTTTCTTCAATCATACTGCAGCTGAATAACAAGGCTCTCCCATGGTTGTACAAAATCGTTCTACAAAACCAGTGGAGATCAATTCAAAAAGATCTCTGTGCTTAAAACCCTTCAGCGATGCGGACTCTGCAAGCAATCCCCACCAGGATGTCATTGCTCTTGCTTTGGGACCCCTTTCACCACGTCCAGCCTGAGTCTTCTTCATTTGAATTTAAGCTCATCCGACAGGACCCTGTCTCTGAAAATGCCTCTAGAGGTCACTTCGGCAATAAACCTTTTCTACACTCGTCTGCATTGTTCAGCAATGACATTTTGCGGTGAAAAACTGACTTGATTATAGGTGAGTATGAGGATTGAAAGCCTCATTGAGGGGCTGTGGAAGTACCAGTGGGGTTTATTCCCACGCGAGGCAGCCTTTCTCCTTTCAAAAGCATCCAGTTCGTGCAGACCAAGTCTCACCCTTGGCTGTTAATATTAGCAGGCAGCACTCTGGAAAAAGCTGTCCTCATTAGCCACCAAGAGCGTAATAAAAGTACACCCCCATTTCTTCTGCAGGGCTATCCACCAAAAATATGTACTGTTTTACACTGTCAGTCACTTGGATGCTGGCCCATGTCAACAGATAACCCTCCTGCTATCAGGGTAACACCACCCGTGTGCAGGTCAAAGTCCTAAAGAACTTTTTTTTTTTCTTTTTTAATAGGAACAGGAGAGCAGGGGAAAGGAATGTGACATTCAAATAAAACTACGGGGGGGAAATTTTCAGATAGACAAAGTGTAAGTGGTTACACAAGTCAGGAATTTTTGCTAGGGCTCGACAGTCTTGCCAGTGATGGTGAGGACCCTCTGAGGGCCAAGATCAGCTGAGGGGCTGACTGCACATGCAGGGTCAAATTTTTCAGTGGTGTAAAGAGAACCTGTTTCTTCTGAGGACAGCTGAGTGATACCGAATTACACTGCTTTCCTGCCAAACCCTAATCACACTGCGCCAGTGGTTTAACAGTGTCTTTAAAGGAAGTTTGCAACCCCAAAAGCATTCCTTGGTGGGCTCCCACCCACTCCTGCTGCATCTCTGTTTATAAAAGCTGAAGCCACGGTGTCAGGACCAAAATGTCTACCTCTTACTTTCCTCAGAAAAGCTGGTAGAAAGGGATTAGTCAGCTGCAGCATCATTTACCCATATGTAGCTGAGAGCTCATCAAGAAATATTTCATGCTACACTTGCATGGCATGTCTATATTTGCCTTGTTTTTCTCTTATCCTTAGGGGTATAATCTGCATTTACTTCCATTTGCCTGTTTACCCCAGAAGAGGACCTGGTAGGAGACCTCTTTCTTCTCCCTAAGGTGGAAGGATGGATTCAAGCCTCTTGGGAATCCTTGTAACTCTTGCACAGACTCCTGATGCCTTTAGGCATTCAAGCTTTCCTATTTACAGATCTTCATTTAGCTGCAAAGGCATAGGTGTCCAGAGCCATTTGGGATACATGGTGATATCTGAGGTACCTGCCTGGAGCTGGCAGTATGGCATTGGACCTAAGGGAGCAGGACTCTGAGTGGAACACCTATGCTCAGGCAACTGAATTCAACCTATTTATTTATTTTGTAGGCTCACACTGGATGCTGGTTCCTGATTCCAGCTCATTTTGCATCAATGAGTCATAGGATAAGTTTATAAATGGAGCTGGGAAGCAAGGGGTAAGAAGTTTAGGTGGTATCTGAGCACCAGCCTCCCAACCCAGGACTGCAATTCCATGGACTGGAGTGGGAGGGGACATGGATCGAAGCAGTGGTTCAGTCTATTGAGGTAGTGGCTGCTCTGGCAAGTCACAATAGTGGAAACCAGTCAAAGCTGTGTATCCAAAACTAATGCACATATGAATGTGCCTTGAGTAGGTAGATAGGGATTTTATGAACTGTTTCTTTAGGGGTCCAAAGTCTGTCTTAAATGAAATATAAGTGTCTAAGTCCTTTTGTGAGCTTGGGCCTCTCTGGTCTTTTTCTGCTTCTGTAATCTGAGGATCAGCACACTTGCCGGCCTCAGAGGATGTGGTAAAGATAAATATATTAAAGACAGTGGGGTGCTTGATATTGTAACGATTGAGGCCAGATATGTGTAGCAGAAGCAGAAGTAAAAAGAAATAAGATAATAATTGATGAGGAACCTTGCCAGCGTATGTCTTGGCAGCCAGCTCCACAGTAACCTATCATTTAAGATGGCGGGGTTCCCCTCACCTTTTAAAATCTAGTGGCACTGGGGGATTTGTGAATGTGAAACAAGCTCTCTCCAGTTCTCCGACTCTTTTATATTTCCTCATGCTGCTCTGGAGTCGTTCTTAGGCATGCTTCCCAATGGCTTGGAAATCTCCGGGCACGCATTGAAGCTTCTATATTTGCTCTCAGCCTCTGCCAAGATTAGCATTACCACTCTATGGAAAAATATCCGTCAACCGGATATAAAAGAATGGTGCAAGGAAGTAGAGCTATGTCAAGGCAGCACAAATATAGCTTATACGTTGTAGGGGGAAGCTGGCATATTTTGTTTTTCCATCTGGCACTCTTTTTTTCAGATTATCGTTGCTACAGCATAATGCTCAGGATCCTTCTAAGACTCCTGATTTTGGTTCAAATTATTTCTACAGGCTGTTTGTGATAGGGATGGGCCAACTTCAAAAAGATCCGCACTTTGTGTTCACTCCAGATAAACATCTAGGGGTTCTGATGCTTATCTGTTCTTCTCCATCTGGTCCAAACACCTCAGACTCCAGCCTGAGTGGGTAGGGAAGGTTATTTTGCTCATGCTAACATAAAGCCTGACCCTCTGAAGTGCTGAGCACTGGAGCAACTCCATGCATTGGATGGAGCTGAAGGAACAGAGAACATTTCAGCAAATGCCTTTAATCCCTCTTACATCGGGCTGTCTTTCTACCTGCTTGCTGATACAGGAGCGTGAATGAGTGCGACTTGCATTCCAAGAAGCTCGAAAAAGGTTTTAAGAGTTTAAGGAGGGGCTAGCTAAAGCAGGAGATTAAAACACATCCCTCTGCTCTGGCCCCACCAAAAGCAGCTTCAATTCCTTTAGAGTCAGCAGTGACACATAAAAGTTACCGTGAGGGATGATACAAGGTTAGGTGGTCCAAGTCTACCTGCAAGCCATGTTGGTGTGACACACATATCAAGGGGACAGAGATGTTAACTCCCTCAGGTTAGGTTCTCCCAAAGCTCACTGGGGCTATAGGTTCATTATGGATGACTTTGCAGTGGGTCAGCCCTGCTGCAATCACTGTCTTCGCTTGGTGCTTCCCACACTAAGTGCAAAGGAGCCCACCTCCACCCTCTTCATATCCTTGTTCAGGCTTTCCTCTTGGTCCCTATTCTCACCCCAAATGGCCTGGTAAATACACATGGCTTCTGATAGTCTGGCCACTTAACTTTGATACCTAACTGATTCCTACTGTGGGGCATGGAGAGCTGGATACTTCCAGAAGGTAGACTAGAGATACGAGATTATGATTTCAGGTAGAAAAATTGCCCCCCACTCTGCTGACAATATAGGCAGCCTTGTCCAGGCTATTATTCCCAAACCCCTCTTGATTACGTGGAAACCACATGCAATGGCAGGAGACCCCTCTGAGCACCTTGTAGAAGGATTTGCTTCTATTTCTGCAGTCATCTGAAGAACAGTGTTATTTTCTCCAACTCCGTCGATCTCACTACCGTCCTTCTGTAATGATAGGAGCAATGAGTGTCATGTTTGATGGTTTTGCTTTGTTTTCCCCTGACTTCACATCCAAAGTTATAAATCCACCATCTTTGAAAGTTCCTTGGGGATTTCTGCATCTAATTTTTGAACTAGCGCAGTTCCCAATTGAAGCTGTCACTGGATGGCCTCCAAGAATTTGTTTTACACCCAGAATTGCTGAAGGACTGGGGTTAAGCCAAACAGTAAACACTGATGAGGTTTAGCACCACTGCCATTGCCTGAGAACTGGCCATTTTGGACAAGTGAAGGCATTATTGTTATGGCATTGGTAGGATGTGACTGGGATTCCTCTGCACTCGGTGCCATACCAAACACACTGAACCAGCTATAGAGTACTCACAGCACTGATCTAAGGCAGAGAAACCTAAGTTTCAAATTAGCAAGCCTGGTTACTCACTTCTTGGATAGCTTTTGTGGTCTTGCTGCTTCTTGCAAGTGAGAACAAAATGGCTTCAAGTCTTAGACCTGCTTGTGTACCTGTGTGCTGCACTTAGTCCCTTCTGTATGCAAACCCACCTGAAATGAATATAACCAAAGGAAGGAAAAGGGAAGCAAAAACAAGGAAAAGGGGAACAGACTACCAAACCCCACACAGTTTCTTAGACACAGAAGTTCTGCAGGTTCCTGCTCTCCTGAGGAGCATGTCTTCCATAAGGACACACAACCCGCGGTGATACATCAGATAAGCCAGAAATGGCCCGTGAGATTGTATGTTTGAACTCTGAATGAAGACAGGCTTGGTTCCCCTGGTAACTTAATGAAAAGTGCAGCAAGGAGGTGAACTGAGGATCTGGGAGAAGAAGCGTCTAGGTAGACTTGCTGTTTCATCCTCCCTGGAAGAGGGGAATGAGTAGTCCCATATGCTGAGCCAATGGTCTGAGCCAATCCATCTAACCGTGAGCACTGACCCAGGGCTGCTGTACAGAAGCACTCTCCTGAAAACCTGGCCCGGCTACTAAGTAAGCTATTTTCTTTCTGGGAGAATCTTAATGGGCAAAGATGTTCCAGATGGCAGGCAGCCACCTGCCACCAGGATTAACAGTCAACACAGAATGCAAAGCCTTGGGAAGAGCGCTCCGTGATTGTTCCTGCACGCACGGAAGCAAGCAGACTCAGAGCAGTGTTTGGTGTAGCTAAATCTTCACCTTATTACCTTACTGGGAATTCGGATAGTATTACCCAGAATCCTCCTTGCTGCAACTCTGCCTTGAAAAACAAGCTGGTTTGGAGCTCAGTGTACCCTAAAGTGACTGTGTTATTAGGACTTAACTTTGAACTGCAACATTTGGAATCCATTATTCAATCATTAATTTCCTCTGGTTTTCCCCCAGCTTTAATGCTTCATGCTGGATCCCTGGGCTCTGTGGTCCAAGCAACACTTCAGTACAACAGTTTGTACTTCAGCGAATGCCGTGCTCCATCATTCTTTCCTACTACAGAAGCCTGTGTTTGTTTTAACCACTGATCCAACAGTGTGCCCTGGCTTGAAAGTGCAAGAACAAGACACGATCCACCTACCCCAGGCTGGCCTCTGCCATTGCTCACTCTGCCTATGCATGGTCAAAACCCCCAGGCACTTCTAAAAAAGATACTACCCGAACAGTATAGAGGGGGCTGCGGCCCTTAAAAGGATTTTTTTTCCCCTTCAGAAATAGAGAGCTGATTTATTTCTAGTGTTTCCTGGTCACCCTTCAGTGTGGAACCCAAGCTGGGGTCTGAGAACTAAGTTGTGTTCACACAGGCTGTGGTGGTCATCAAGATAATGTGCTCAGAGGTTGATCTTTCAGTTTGGTTTGGAGACTTGAGGTTCTTCTAACTGGATAAACTCCAAAACTTTAAGGAGAATAAAAACTTTCTTTGTCCATAAAGTAAGCAGTTGGAAACAACAGCTATCAAGGGAACAGTATTGTATAAGGTGACATTTTAACATAGTGGCTTTAAGAATATAACTCTTTCTCCAGGGCTAGGGTAGGCAACTGATCCAAACACGGTATCACCCCATGTTCCAGGAGTGGTTGCGCTAAAGTCAGTAAGCTGGAACCTCAGCTAGTGCAAATTGGTGTAGATTCACTGAAAGCCATTATTATGGTGTTGTACAAAATCTGAAAATAAATGGGGGTTATAGCCATTTATACCCACAGCAGGTCTGGCACAACAAGGCCACTTGTCGATTATGTGTGCTCAGTTTAGGCTCAGATAGCGAAATTTGGGCCTAAGAAGAGGTACACAGAAATATTAACTCCTAATGGCCCTGTTTATGGAGATGTAATGCTGCACAAATGCTGTTCTTAAAGGGGATAGCTTATGAAAAAGAGGGAGGGAGTATGCATGGCAACCCAGTTCTGGAAGCCAACAGAATGGGATTTTCTGGAAAGCACGCTTCATCCACCAAATCCATATCAACAGCATGGTGGATTTGGAGACAGAACACAGAAGCTAAATTTCTTCCCAGGTGAAACAAAGAGAAGAGGAGAGGGATATAGAGAAAATACAACCATCTCTATAGAGCTATCAAATCAGAATTGCAGACCATAGGCAAAGTGCCACAGGAACTTCAGTGATTTGTAGGGCCTGAAATTTGGGGTTAAATCTCATCCAACGTGTGTTGAGATGTGTGGACCACTTTCTCCCATTTTAGAGTTCCAGAAATTTTGACATGATGGCCCTTGGAAGTTTAACTGGTACGCAAATCTTAACTTGGCCTGAATTTTATGAGGCAGCTTGTGCATTTTGAGGAAGAGGAAGCAAATGCATCATGGGTTTATGGTCTGAATGGGAGTGTGGGATGCAGGTGACTTGAGTTGTCTTCTTGGGTCTGCTACAGGGTTGCTGCAAAGCCTTTGACTAGTTCTTTCCTCTTGCAGAACATCTGTGAAAGAAGAACATTACATCTTCTTTCATCTCAGTGCTGTAAAAGAGGGTGGCAAAAGATTTGTTAATTTTTCTCCTCTGTTGTTCCGTGACTGGTGTGTTAGGATATTTGGACTGCAAAATCTGAGAGATTTTCTGGTTGATGGGATGAATGGAGAGAAGTCCTATGGAATCATGGGTCCCTGGGCTGTGTGGTGACCACTTGGAGAGGTAGGCTGGAAGTCTGGAAAGGGAGACACTGAAGCTAAGAAAGTTTTACATTTCCAAGATCACAAATGTCTTCAGGACCTGCCCTCTCCTGCAGCATTTGTCACATACACAATAACTGCCTTGCCTAGAGCGCCCGAGCAAAGCAACAACGATTACCCCCTCACAACATCTCACAATAACGTGATGAAACATCTCTCCAGGCAAAGTCAAAATCATCAGCAGTAGAAGCTACATTTTGCTGCTCAGGCAAATGGTGCAGCTGTAACACAACCAAAAGTCAAAGCTTTAGGGCCACTGGAAATTAAGCTTCCAATGCATGGAGAAAGTACCTTTGAGAGGTCATGAAATAAAGGTTTGATATACTACTGTCAGTAGGTAAATAGTACAGATGAATTTAAATCATGTTTAGATTAAAGAAGACTGAGCATAAAAAATATTTTCATTTGAGCTTTACAGTACAATTAAGAACAGTTTAGGCTTTCAATTCTAGTGGCTCTCACTCAGGTCTGTGGTTAACCAAATGCTGAAGATATATTCCTATTAACTTCTACTGGGAATGCCATCTCTGTTTAGATGTAGAATTATACCTTCCTCCAAACAGCCCCCTTATCTTACAATCTGCAAATTGCAGGGTCTCCCACAGAAGGAAATCTTTTATTAAGCATTTTATTTTTCTTTGCTGCAGGCAGGCAGACTAAATAAACTCCAGCTTAGACTTTGCACGGTGTCTCTACGTTGGCCATATCCAAGAAACACAGACAATGCTGGTTTGCAAGAATGAAAGAATTTTAATAAAAACAAGCCATTCAAAACCCTTGTCAACTCCTTCTGCTGGATTGTTATAAAGAATTTATTTCATTACTATAAGTGCTGTTGACTTAGTGTTAGTTTCAGCACTTGAATTCTTGGATAGCCTGAATAAAATTATGTTTTCCAAGATAAATATATTATGCAAAGTATGACCTTCATTCTTTCACTGATATGTCTGCTGACTCCAACTGCTTCCTCCTTTGGAGGGGCTTTCTGAGTTCTGATGGGGAGAAGCTTTATTTTTGTTTTACTTGATTAAAGCTCTGCAAACAAGGAAGACCATGTGAAAAATAAAAATAGAAAAGCTGGAGCCCATTTCTGTTGAAGTCAGAGATGGTGAAATGTCAGCTCTGATGGAGTGGAAGTGGTGAACTACTTCCATGTATGCGAATGGACAGTCATGTCTCCAAATGGCCATGGTTTTTCCCTCTCATGGGGAAGTTTGCTGCACAGTAATCAGGCTCCACTGTGCTAATCCCCTCAAAATTGAGCGACCTACCAGGGAGATGACGATTTCAAGGGGATTATCCGTTCTGCTGAATTAGCAGAGGGCAAGGGCAAGAAAAGAGGGGGAGCTGTTGTTTCTGCAGGCAAGGAAATGAAAGAAAGGATCTGGCCTTCTGATTCTGCCCTTGGTGGGACCAAAGACAACATTGTGTTGGGTGTCTTCACATCCCTGGAACTGGCTTTCACAACTGGGGTCATTGGATATGCCTATTACTGGACATCACAGGCCAGACAGATCTGTGGTCCGCCCCATGTGATATCATGTAAGGCCAAGAAATGACAACCACTGTCTTACTGCTTCTCCAGGGACAAAACTGTGCCTTGTATCAGAGAACATTCTTGGATTTTCTTAGCAAAAAATACTCTTGCCTGATACAAACCACTGCCTGTTCCTGATTAGCTTGCAATGTCTTTCATCACAGCAATCCAGCCGCCTTCTGCTTAGTACTAAGAACTGCTAAGCAATCTGGTGGCAGCTTCTGTCATCATACCCAGTCTGCTGCAGGTTCAGACCAACTCCAAGAGGTTCAGTTTCTCCTAATGAGCCTAAGGCTCAATGAACCTCTAATCTGATATTACTGTTAAATAAAAGAAGATGGAAAGGAGATGGTGGAAAAGAAGGAAAGAATTCGGAGTGCTTCTTAGTATGCCATGTTTGAAAGGAAGAACTCAAGTCCCAGAATTTCTTAGAGTTTCCAATAGTGAGCAGTGACCACTTTTGATCCTATTTGTTAAAATCAAGCAGCTGAGAGATGTGACTTCAGATGACTTGCCCAAATCCATGTGAGGAGGTCCAGGGCTGGAACATAGCCCATCGGAGCATGACAGAGTCTTTCCTGCTTACTTGTCTTCACATCCCTGATCCTCTGTGACTCACTGCTTCCACCTGCCCACTCCATCCCATCAAATGGCTCTTTCTCATCAGTACTTGCCCTTTTAAAACCAAGTTTCCCAGAAAACAGAGTCTGTTCTCTGGATTTTCATCTCTCACCATCAGTTGAGCTCAGCTTCTGGAACCTCAGGTTATTAGAGCCAGCGCACAATTTAAGGAAGGAATAGTCGAGTTAGCCTCACAGAAGCCTCCTTTCCCTGATTTAATTTCTAGACAGAAATTCAAATGAACGTTGCCTCCTTTGGGTGTTTCCCATGAAGAAGAGAAAGATGAATAGATCTTTTCAGAGGTGATTGTTGCTTAGCCCTGCGTGTTAGCTCTACGAGTTTCCTGCACATAGTGTTTTCCATGCCATCATTTCTGAACTTATAGAATATCTGCTGAATGTAAGGGTTGCGCTACGCCACTCGAAAATGCAGCTGCCTCTAAGCTGGAAAGTTCACAACCATAACCAAACATCAGTTTAGCACAGGAAGGGAAGGGGATGATTGTATCCAACAGAAGAACCGTGTCCAGTTAAAATTACAGTAAAAATAAGTGTGGGTAGGCAGAATATGAATCAGAATTTGGCCTGGAAACCAGCTTACACCTACTTTTACTTAAGAAAAGTGAGACTTTGGAGAACTTGGATAACTGGGAGTGGCTACTGGGACTTTGGCTTATGTCTTACCAAAAGAAAGACCCTCAAATTAATTCTGGCAAACAAATTTAGTACCAGCAGAGAAGAAAAGTTTTTATTGCATCACTTACACCACTTTCTGGAAAACTTAATTTGTGCTTAGAGGGTTCCCACCCTAAAATACCACCCATTTGATACTCCTTTGCTTAATTCCTCTGAAATAAGAGCAATAGATGAAGTCTCTGGTAGTCATTTCTTCAGGTAAAATTTATCAAGGAGTGGGTTTCTCTCATCCTAGCTTGGAAGCCTTCTGTCTCTTTGGACTTCTCACCTTGTAGGTTATATGCAAGGATGTTGCAGTGCCTTCATAGCACACTACCTCTTCACATCAGGATGTCAACAGAGGAAAACGTGGTGCAAAAAGGCCACAAAGGCAGTCGTCACATCGTAACGCTGAATAGCAACAGAATTGGCTCTGAAAATGCATGCAAAAATCAGATGACTGTAGAGCAACTCACTTCTCCATCCCACGAGCAGCACTAATGACCTCAAATGGAGGATAATGGTGGTGTACTTTGTTGATGTCTCATGTTCCAGAGTTTCCAGATCATTGTCATTGGTGCCAGCCCAGAACGAGTACTGGGGACAGTTACTTCCCATGAACATTGCAGGTCTGGATAGAATGCTCTTTAAGAAACCGTGCAGTAGGTCACCCATCACTTTCAGTCAGAATACATTCTATTGCCTAGTAGTGTTGAAATATTTTCTCATCTTTCCATTACACAGTTTAATCCTTCTAATCCCGGGTTTAACCTCCTTGGACCATACTAAGAAATTCCATCCTGAGAGTGTTTTAAAGCTCTTTATATGACTATTGCTTTGACACATCCAGGGCTCATTTCTGTCTGGGCAATTATTCCTTCCTCCACGAATCTTGACAAATTTTCTGAGCTGAGTGAATCGTGCAGAAGCAGATGTCTCAAGCAGCCAGGTTATGCCCAAAGCTCTTTGCCACTGTGTTCATTTTGAGGGAGAGTTTTTATGGGGAGTGACATGCAGGGCTGGCTGACCAAGATATTCAGAACTGATCAATAGTTTTTAGGTGCTTCCACTTAGAAATTCCCAGTTCCCGTCAGCGTAAGAGGTTCACCTCAAACACTCACACATGAAAACTTAAGGCCTTTTCTACAGTTTTGCTCCCCAAAATCACTAGAAACTTTTGAAAATATTGACTAAGATTGACACAAGATGGCCAACAAGAAGAAACCTTTAAAAACTCTAATCTTAACAGCTCAGGCTTACTTTATAGCAGGTCTCTGCCTGCTATAAAGGAGCCTTGTGCCTGCTGGAATTGTCATTATGTGGATGGGATGTAAAAGCAAAGCTGTATCCACTTGTCATTTCAGTCTTACGGCACTTAGATTTCCTCATGAGAGCAACAAACAAATGCTGTTATGAACAGTACTTTTCCAACACTGAGTCCTCAGCTATTTTCACACCTTTGCTCCACTAAATACTTTTCAATTTCCACAGGAATTTGCCCAAGTCTCCACTAAAAAGAACTGGAGAACAGAAGGTAAAATAAGCTTGTTGTTCACACCCATTCCACTAAAGTCCTGCTGTTGTTGCATGAAGCATGCTATGAATACGTACAAGAAGCCAAGCGGACTTATCTCCACCATAAGAAAGGTGGGGATGGAGACCATTCTGTATTCAGATATGAAATGAAACAGATAAAAACAATTTATGGAGTTTTTATTACGGTTTCTCTTCACACTTTACGGTTTGATCTGCCCTAGCACAATAGCGGAGAAGTCTGGATTAGGACTTATATTTAGAGCTCTTAAAGCCACCAAAGAAGATGCTGGAGGGAATCCCAGGTCCATTGGTTAGCTCTGCCAAAGGGACCAAAGGTCTGGCAATGACATTAACATTTTGGTATGTGAGCTATATTCATGGGTCTTTGGTTTCATGGTTCCCACTAAGTCTTAAGGGTTCTCAGAGACTCACTGGAATCAGAGATGGAAAAGACCTACTACACTAGGTCATTTGGTCCATCCGCTGACCCTAGACACTGCAGGATTTTCCATACTGTGTAGTCCCAAGGGCTTTGTCCTGTCCACTTTGAAATGACTCAAGTCAAGGGGCTTCCACCCTGCCACCACTCCCGCTGGGAGACCATTCCACAGCTCGACACATATTCACTTACAAATATTTTCCTGAGAGCACATCCAAATTTTTCTTCACTTCATTTCATCCTGTGACCCTCCTCCTGAAAATCCTTCTACTCCCTCCTCCATTGGTATGAACATTGAATGTGTATATGAATGTGTGAATGTCTATACATGGTTCACTATCAACGACCTTGGGACAGCCAAAGGGTGCAAAGGGACTTCCTTCCCTACAAGATGCCTTGCAGCTCCTAGCAAGAGTTGGCCACAGTTACAAAAAACAGCAGCTTCTAGGGCTTTTGGGGATTGGTGTTCAAGTGAGTGGCATGGTCTCCAAAAGAGATCATACAAAAAGGAATACAGTCACACAGAATCCCAGACTGGCAGGGGTTGGAAGGGGCCTCCAGAGCTCACCCAGTGCCACCCCCCTGCCCAGGCAGGCTCACCCAGAGCAGGGGGCACAGGACAGCGGCCAGGCAGGGGTTGAAGATCTCCAGAGAAGGAGACTCCACAGCCCCCCTGGGCAGCCTGGACCAGGGCTCTGTCCTATTCCCCTTTTTGTCCAGCAAATCCCTATGGCCAGAAAGGGCATAAAACCCAGGACATGGAGGGAGCTACATTACAGTGATGACAATAGAGTTGGCTTTGAGCAATCTGAATTTAACCTTTAACTATCCTATGTGCTTCTAGCATGGCTTTAGCAACTTGTATTTCTCTCTGTGCCTCATTTCCTTGTGGTAAAAAGATGGTGATGGTAATTACCTTGACATGTCTTTCCACTAGACTCTGCAGGAAAGGGATTGCTGCTGTCTGGATACGCTGTGATGAAGAAACAGCTTAGCTTGAACACATATCAAACATCATAGCGGTTCCAGTGGGTTGTCAGGAGAGCAATACCTTCCCTTGCAGGGCTGGGAAAGGAAGAGTCTAGTGAAAAATGTTATCGGTGGAAATATTCAGTCATCAGAGATATGTGTACACCTAATTTCAAAGTATTTCCTTGGGAGCTGAGGAACCAAATTCCTTTGGCATCTTTGAGAGCAATCTTAGCTTCGGTATGCAAAATTGCTCTCCAAGAAAGACCCGGGACACAGAGTGGGGACTTTCAGGCTGGGGCAGGGGAGTGTGGAATAGCCTGACATGGCTGTTTTCTTTTCAAATAAAAGTCATCTCCTGCTGTTTTCAGATAACGATGCAGAATCCTGGGGTGCCAAGGGACTGCATGGAGCCCTGGCCCGTGTGTTTGCTAGCTGTGCATGTGAGTGGGCTGAAAGAAAAATATACAAGTGCTCAGGAGGAGTAAACTATAAACAATGCTTAAGAAAACACTCCAAGCAGAGCCATCCCCATGCTTTCCCTAGGCCAAGCCACTGCAGGGAGCTGGATGAGAAGGAACCTGCTGAGACTCAGCTCGGAGAAGGCAGGAGTGACGCTGGTTAGCAGGGAGAAGGAACTTGAGGAATGGGCAAGAACTGTGACTGATGCATCCATCGAAAGAGAATGTCATTCGCTGGCCAAGTTCACTGCCAGGGCTGACTGCACAGCTTCGAACAAAATATCTCCCTCTTGGAGAAGGAGGATTTTTTCTGTTTTAGATGAAATTTTTCCTCCTGGCTTTTTGACCTAACAAATTCCCTGCAGCTGGAGCATCTCTGGCATGGCTCTGGATGCCAGCTGTGTCCTACCTGAGACATATTTTACCTTGTGAAGCTGCTGATGTTTTGGAGCCAGGGTTGTACGTGTATTAATGGAAGAGCATCCGGGGGTCTGGCATGTGAGGATCGCACCCTGGGCATGGTATGGGCATAGTTTCTGGCGTGATTGCTGACTACGAGGGATGAGCTTTGTCTACCTCTTTGACCAGGATCAAAGGCAGTCTTCATCTTCCTCTTTGTCTCCCAGAGCTCCCTTTTCCTCAGCAGTTCTGCTTGTTTCAGAAATTTTGCCTCCCATGATGTACCATCCCCTTCCCTGAGCCACTTCTATGCTCACGGGAGTTCTCTTTTTATTTGCTGTCCTTGCTCGCTCCAGGACCCGTTTCTCAGCTTTCTTTCCCCATCAACATTGAGCTCATGCACTGAAGCATCACGTTAGAGGAAAGAGGTGGCTGAGCTGGGGAAGGACATCAGGAAGCAGAGTTTGAGACACCAACCCTCATGGTCTCTACCAGAGCACAGAAAGACAGAGAGAGGGGTATCAATATGAAGGGATACAATAAAATTTTCCAGACTTTGTTCCCCTGGAGAGGTTATTGCAGAAAAAGAAGAAAAATTGGGTTTACCATTTTAAATATCCTCAAAATGCAGGAGCTATTGGGAGTGCCTAGAGATACATCAGCACCCCACCCTGCAATGTTATTTTCTAAGGATGCATTCCTTCAAGATACCGATAATGTATCTTTTCTGCCTAGAAGCACTGCAGAGTCGTCCAGTCTGTCTCCTTGCTCATTCAGGCCTCTTCTTTGCATTTCTGCTTTCCACCCTATGTAGGTGTAAATATTCCCAGCTAAGGGGCTCTTGCATCTTCTTTATGAGATGGCTATTCCATAGGTTAACATTTCTTATTTCCAGGAAGATTTTCTTGATGTTCAGCCTCAGTTTTCAGGCTCCAGCTTTAGGCTTGCTCCCAAGTCCTTTCCCTTCATACTTACTCAATTATTGTACTTGACTCAGAGGTTACGTTCCCAGAATGGTAACTACCAGGAGTGCAATTCTTTTGACTGTTTGAAGGTCTGGCACAACCTTCAGTTTTTCCAGGTCTTCTGCTCTCAACCTGTTTCTACAGGGTGGCAGATAAAATTTGCTCACTTGTAACGATAGTATTCCCAGATTCATATCACCTGGCACTGGCCAGTTTGATTCTTATCCAATTTTCCACATAATTCTCTACTTCTTTTCTACCAAGATCTATTTTTACAGGTTGATTCCCAATTGTTCAAACATATTTCCCTTTTTTTTTCCTCCTTATTTTTGTTTGCTCCTTTTCCTTGCTGACAGAAGGTTATAAAAAGGACATGGTATTTCAGCTGTCTGAGTCACTTGTGCCCTGTCCCTCTTTTTCTCCCAATACATTGGTAAAAGCACATTTTTCTGCTACTTATCCATTAATTCAGACTTCTTTTTGGCTGCCCTTATCTTTTCCCTCAAAGCCTCAGCTTCCTCTGAGTGTTTTTATTTGGTTGCTTCTCACTTACACTGCTTCCCACCTTCTTTTTCCTCTCTGACCTGCAGTGCTCTGGCATTGCCTTTTGGTACCCTGACAGCTACTTCAGCCTCAGGAAAATCGCTGCCTGTGGCCCCTCAAGAATGGATTTTCCCAGTGTTTTCCCACATCGGTCCTCATTACCATATCCCCATCTAGCACTTCACTTGCTAGATTTCCTCCTATATCAAACTGCTTGCTTTCCACTGATGATTGCTCTGTTCTGTGAACCTACTATGCTGAAATCCTGCCAGGTTGCTTGATATTTCATTTTTTTTTCACCATGCCTTTTTTATTATGCAGTGCCTTGCTTCTCTCTTTTTCTTTCCCTCACCTTCTGTTTTTACAATGCCGTGTATCACGTTCTCCTACCTGGATGCCTTCCAAACTATAGAAATTAAACCATAAATGGCCCATTGCCTGATTTTCCATCCTTTTATCCCCAAGGAGATTAGCAGGGAGAGGGGAAGTTTGGTCAGTTTTCCCAGGGTTCCTCTAGGTGTTTTCCACGAGATACTGATGGCAGCTGTTACGTGATGGTTACGCCTGCCTACTACTGCAGCAGCTAAAAGCCAGACATGAAGAGGAATCACCTATCCCCGTAGAAACCCAGAGAAATAGATGTTTCTCTCCCTGCAGAGATTAACACCAAGCTGCTCTTAAGGTTGAATTTGTCAATGGTATTGATGGGATTATACGTTGGCTGCAACAGTGCAGAAGTGAGCACCGTTCTCAGTGGCATTATTATAATAATGTTATTTAAGAAGGATGGAAGAAGATCCAAGAAAGTTTTTATTTCTTTATTGTTTTTCCCTTTAGGACACCAGTAAAAAGAAAAGGAAAATAAAAGAAAAAAGAAAAGGAAAGAAAAGAGGAAAGAAAAAAGAAAAGAAAAAAGAAAAGAAAATAAGAAAGCCATTGAGGGGGAGTGGAGTCAAGAGCAAGAAGCTAAGAGGGCAGACAGGAGGGGATGAAGGAGTGAAGGGAGCACAGCGAGACCATTGGTGCAAACCTCCCAAGCTGCTCCTACCACTGCCCAGGTTTGCTCTGCCCTCCCATGAAATCTCCTCTCTGTCCCGTACTGGGGAGGCTCCTGCTGTTTCTTCCCACCTCCCAGTATGTCTGATATCAGTAGACCTTAATTCTGGACTTCTCAGGAGCTATATTGGTCTGTGCCCAAAACATTTGAGGAGTAGTGGCTGTGGGATGGACGAAGGATTTCCTGCATTTCTCGGTGACACTGGTGGAGCAAGGGACTCCTGTTTCCGCTGGCTTTTGGGCTGAATAATACCATATTCACATCCAGTCTGCTGCACCAGACAAATCAGGACATCAGAGCTGAACGCATCCATCTCAAAGCAAACACTGCGGTGGCACTGTGGAAGAGGATCCTCTGCATGTGCCGCTTCCCTTGTTTCCAAAGAATTGATATCAAATCCAAATCATCCATAAATTTCTGCCTCACATGCCCCTTTATGGTAGAGCGTGCTTCCCTCCATAACCTTCACACTGTAGGTCAGAGCTGAAATCTAAAAAGGTGATGTGGCATCAGCAGAGATGCAGCAGTGCCTGGGATGTGGACTCCTGCAGTTGCCATGGTCCACATAGGTGAAGTTCTCAGGCGGGAGGGGGCTACTACAGCATTTCTAATCACAGCCCAGGTGGTGTATGCATGTGCAGGGCTAGAGGTTTTCCTCGCCTCATGTTTTAACCTGGCAGCTGCGGTGTGAAGGGATCCCAAAGAACTGCTTGTTCTCACCATCACTCCCTGCTTCACTGGAGGCTGTGGTTTGTTCCCCAAGTATGAACATAAGTACGAACAGAGCTGCCTGTGAGAGGAGCAGAGCATGCATGCAGACGCAATCAGGAATGTTCTCAAAATTACCACTCTGCTCTGTTTGCTTCCGCTTGTGAGCTCTGGAGGAGACTCCAGAGAATTGCTTCTTGTTCATTCATTGAAGTCTAAAGAGGTTATGGCACACATAAAGAGCCCGCAATGTGCACACATGTATACCCAACACAACGCTAACCGGTAATTGAAAACAGGAAAAGTCAACATTTTTTTGCACAGAAAATTTTAGCATCAAGGTAAACCACTGCACCCAGAAATGTTTATGGCAGTTGCAGTTGCATAAACAAAAAGAACCTGTGGTTGCAGCAAAGGCCCCTGACATGAACTGGAAAGTCTTCACCATGCAAGCAGAATCATGGTGTTTCCACAAGGCCAACTCAGGAGAAATAACCAGAGTTGCACACTGACCCACTGCAGGACTTGACCTCTCGGTCACCCACCTGCCAATAGCTGTTCTTAATGGCTCCTATTGAACTCCGGCCAGCTGCAGTCTTTGCAGCCTTTTTTTCTCCTAAAGCACTTGTATGTGGCTCACGATTAATTTGCTCCTTTTCCAAAATCAAAGGGTTATTTGCAGCAGTGAAGAATTAATTTGGCAATAAATTTATGCCCCATTAGGAATGCCTTTTACCTTTGTTGGGCAGAACAGCATGGCCTGTGAAAGACCAAAGGTCTACAGTCAAAACTAACAGTAAGGGACGGAGTGCAGTCCAGTGGCCAAGGATTAGGGGTCAGTAGCCCTGAAGCAAATTCCTATTTCTGCTATTTGACTTGCTTTATGATTTTGGCTCAGTCACTTCCTCCTCCTCTGTCTCAGAGGTGTGTCTTTTTAGGGTGTAAATCCTTTGGGGTAGTGATTATCTCTTTGGTGTCTGCATTAGTTCTTCCAGGAAGGAGCCTGACCTGTTGGTGATTCTGCAGGAAGCAGTATGAACCCAAATCATTAAAGAGAGGAAAAGCCTGGAAAACTCTTCAGGGGTTGTCTTGTTCATGCACCTTGCCCTGAGGTAGGATTGACTTCTTCTGACCCACACTGGCAGATAAGTGTGACTATCTGCCTCCTTCCTAAAATCCTCCAATGAGAGACCTCATAGCTTCTCCAGGCAGTGAATTGCATTGCTCCCTCTTCTTCTTGTTAGAAAATGTACCCTAATGTGCACCCTAAGCACTCTTCACAGTAGTCCACCCCCATAACTTCCTGACCCATCCCTAGTAGGGAAGAAAATTTATTCCCTTCCTCTTGGCCAAAACCCTACATTATTTTGAAGACAACTGAGAAATTTGGTTCCACATAGTTAAGGGCAGTTGTAAGCATACATAGAAATTGCCTGACAGTGTCATTTAGCTTTCAGAGTAAGGCAAATATGTCTTGATTCCCAAGACACAGGCACTGAGCATTATTGTGGATATCCTGGGGCATATCAGTTCTGGGCTCCCCAGTTCAAGAAGGATGAGGAACTCCTAGAGAGACTCCAGAGGAGGGCAACAAAGATGATGAGGGGATTGGAGCATCTCCCCTACAAGGAAAGGCTGAAGGGAGCTGGGCTTGTTCAGCCTGGAGAAGAGAAGGCTGAGAGGGGATCTCATCAACACCTACAAATATCTCAAGGGTGGGGGTCACCAGACTCTTCCCAGTGGTGCCCAGCACCAGGCCAAGGGGCCATGGGCACAAACTGAAGCAGAGGAGGTTCCAGGTGAACGGGAGGAAGAACTTCTTGACTTGGAGGGTCCCCAAGCCCTGGCCCAGGCTGCCCAGGGGGGCTGTGGAGTCTCCTTCTCTGGAGATATTCAACCCCCACCTGGATGCTGTCCTGTGCCCCCTGCTCTGGGTGAGCCTGCTTGGGCAGGGGGGTGGCACTGGGGGAGCTCCGGAGGGCCCTGCCAACCCCTGACATTCTGGGATTCTGGGATTCTGGGATACCTGTGTGACCTCCAGCTGCCACTCCAGAAAGACGTGGTTGCTCTGGAAGTCTTATCTCTGCCAGCAGTCCGTAGGCATCCCCTAGGCATTCGGGCACTTCTACTGTCTGGAAACACTCATGCAGAGGAACTTGGGTCACAAGGTAATGACCAATCCTACTGTAATGGGAATATTTCTGCAAAAAGCTCCCATCCCAGTGTCAGGTCTAGAGCTGTCATTCTGCATAAGATGGGATGGGGAGAGCATCCTTCCTCCCCACCTCCCCCCAGAATGGGGCCTGATTCTTTACACCTCCAGCCTCTAGGGGCAATGCTGTTACACACAGCCTAGCACAAATCTCTCAGCAAAGATCACGAAAGCAACAGCAGCTGGAAGCCAGCCATGATTTACAGCCGGAGCCGCTCCTAGCGTTCGCTGTGTGTTGTGCTGTTACGCAGACCAGAAGATGTGGATTTATGTCTTCTCTGCAGAGGACAAGTGCAGTCATAGCATGCCTTCGCTTTCCCGCTGCTCAAATTACTGCTGTAACAAGAGTCGTTATTTATAAGCAATGCACAGTCTTCTAGCTCAGTTTTCAACGGATTTATGCCTGGAGGGCGAACTCCTCTGTGGATTCTCTGGTGACGAATAAGGGGCATGTTTACACTGCAGCCCTTCCTTCAGGGGTCCTTTGCCTCCATCTGGCTGCCTATCTGCACAACGTTTGAGAAACTCATGTAAGTTTTGGAGATCCCTTCCTCCTTTGCAAGTTAGACTGACACTGGTTAATATGACACTGGTTAATATTTCTCTTATTCTTGCACACAGAAGAGTTTACCCCCTGCCATTTATGCTTAAGTATCAATACAGGAGACAGAGAAATAGCTCTTTCCCATTGCTGACCATGCTTTAACCTTCCTCCTTTTCCTCTTCCTCCTGCAGCTCCTTCCCTCATTATACAGGCATGGTGTGGTCAATTCCATCTCCCCCAACAACCCATGAATCCACCTGATCCCTCACTGAGCTACACTCATTCTTTTTTAGGTTATCTATCTGATCTGTCATCGTTGGTTAAAGGCTGGGGGATGAGTTGTCCTAAAGCAGAGGTGGGGACCAGTGCAAGGTTTGCGTTTAGACCTGCACAGGACAACCATGCCTCTGAGCTCACATCTGGGTATGTGCCCCCCAAATCAGCAGAGCCCCGATTTATTTCTGGAAACTTTCAATTACGAGGTGGAAACCCACTCAGAAAAGTGAGAAGATAGGATTATGAAAGGCTCCAAGGGACTAAAAGCAGTTCGTTCAAACGCTGTCTTCAGACATCTGTTTTGACAAAGCAGTGATTTTCATCACAGTGAAAATTTCCACCGACACATTCAACTTTGACAGTTCTTTAAGTTTCCATTGAAAAATTATAGATGCAAAAAGCTGAGTTTTTTACCGTTACTGAAGGCTTTAGTTTTCTTCCCCCTAACATTTTTCTGTTGCCAAAAATGGGAAAGGTTTGTTTTTCTTTTTTTCACCAAAACCTCTTGAACACTTGAAGTTTTGACATAAACTAAATATTTTGATGAAAACTAAAATTCTTTGCTTTTAATGACATTCATGGGATAAAAGACATGCCCCAACCAGCTCAACTGCTCTGTAAGGAAGGTTTATCTTATATCATCACTATCCTGATCAAAAACATATTTCCAAATGTGTCTACTTCCCATGTTTAACATGCCAGTAACAACAATGCGGAATCTCCGCGTAGAAATGAATGATTCTGCTTCCACTAGGTTGCAAGTCAACAAGTGGGTGGTTTTGATTTGAATTTTTAAAAATACTATTATTTCAGCTATGTTCAGAATCCAAGGTTTTGGAGATTTTTTGTGGACAGAATAATTAATCACTTAAAATCACTTCTCAGGGGATATGCCACCTCCTCCATGAGCTGCAGTCTGTACGTTAAGGTTTGATGTCTTTCCAAAACACATGATAAACAAAACTATGGAGAAGATGCAGCAGCATCTGTACTGTGATAAGGTCATCCCATCTGGCCTTAATCTACAGGGAAAATGTATGAGACATTTATAAATCTATTATCAGGTTGGTAAATAAATAAATGGAACATGCCTAAATAAAATAAAAAATAAACAAATAGAAGCATTTGGAATGATGCTATTACTTGGCTAACTACCAGGTACTAAAACTTGAGGAGCCTTAAAATGTAATTCATAGTAATAGCCCACTTAGAGAAAAGCAGGAGGTTGGAAAGGTAGAATCCCTGTCTGAAGGATCCTGTTTTCCTCCGCGGTTCCTCTCTGCATGTGGGGAGAACTCTTAAACACCCCCAAAGCTGCTCCCTTTGCACATCTTTTTGCAGCAACACCTACAGAGGTCCTTATTGTGGGCCAGGCAGCTGGTGTGGATGGCCACTGGATGTCACGTTGGGTGGGACAGTCTCATCCTTTTCCTGTGCTGTTCTGTCTGCTATAGGCACTTCTTGTCCAGACCCGGGCACTGAAATCATCGGCTGCTTAGGGTGGGCTTTCAGAGAATCATAGAATAATTTAGGTTGGCAAAGCGCTTTAAGCTCCCCCAGCCCAACCGTTCCCCTACCCCTGCCATCCCACCCCCAAACCCTGGCCCTCAGCACCGCCTCTGCCCGGCTGTTCAATCCCCCCAGGGCTGGGGACTCGACCCCTTCCCTGGGCAGCCCCTTCCAGTGCCTGACAGCCCTTTGGGGAAGGAATTGTTCCCCAGGGCCAACCTCACCCTGCCCTGGCACAACTGGAGGCCGGTGCCCCTCGTCCCATCGCCCCTTCCCTGGGAGCAGAGCCCGACCCCCCCGGCTCCCCCCTCCTCTCAGGCAGTTGTAGGGAGCCATGAGGGCTCCCCTCAGCCTCCTCTGCTCCAGACTAAACACCCCCACTTCCTCAGCTGCTCCTCGTAAGACTTGTGCTCCAGACCCCTCATCTGCTTTGCTGCCCTTCTTCAGACACTCTCCAAAGTCTCTTTTAGAGACTTTTTTTTCTGCAGTCTCTTGCAATGCTGCCCTAAATTCATATTTTGCCATTACAAAAGTCAGAGTTTGCAAGAAGAGCACTAGCGATTCCCCCACAGTCTCATAGAGAGTGTCCGCAGCAAGACGTGAAGTCCATCTCCAAACTTACAATGTCATTCATTCACCTGCAATTCACAGTCCTTTGGCTCTTTGGGTAGAAGACATCTTTCCCGGGCCACAGTTAATGCTGAAAGTATCTGCCAAGAACAATGAGCCAAACAACCGAACTCACCAGCGTTGTGTGTGTTGAGTTATTGTTTGCATCTGTGCAAACTGGAAATAAAACACAGCTTTCCAGCCCAGAGTTTGCAGGATGGGTCAGAATAACAACCAAAACAAATCCATCGTTATTTTGGGTGTAGGACTGATGCTGCAATCCAAGACAAAAACAATTAAGTGCTTTGCAATGGTATTAACCATTCTGTGTAGCAAAAGTTGGAGAGGCAGTCTGAAGCTGCAAACCTGTAATTTACCCGTTCTGTCGAGAGGAGAACCGAGACCTGGAGAAGTCAGGTGTTGACTCAAGGGCATACTCAAGGGCTTGCTGGTGCCTAAGACAGACTCAGATCTTGGGTCCTTGCCACTCACTGCACACTGTAATGCAGAAGATGTGTCCTCCCTCCAGCACAGAGCACAGGGGGATAGCTCAGAATTAATAATAAAATCTGTGCCTTTCTGTTCCGTCTTTCCCCTATCATCCCTCCCAATATCTCTTGCTCTGAAATAGTCCTTCACTATTATCATCAAATTTAACATCTCTGATAACGTCAAATTTAACGTCTTTGATAACAACCCAAATCCATCAAGGGTCTCAGAAGACCTGTATTTGGGGGCACAGAAGAAAGGGAATAGAAATATAAGCATCTGGCGGGGCTGCTGGGGGTTCATATTTGGGGAAGGATGCTTTCAGAAAGCAAGGAGTGATTTGTGGGAGGACAGTAAGAATAGAAGCCACGTTTTCTTGATGTCTAATGCCGGACAGCAGCACCCTTAGGAAGAGTAAATCAAGGGCTGGAAAACAATAACACCTTGTATGTTAGGAATGTGAGCGGTGATGAGGCGAGGGAGGGGAGAAAGCCTTGCCCATGTGGTAACATCTTTTTGTCTGAGTGTTGCTGGATTTTGGACCTGTGGGCTACCTCCATCTGTTTGTGAACCAGCCTTTTCTCCTGGACACATTCCTTCCTTACTGTCATCACGCTCCCAGTGCTGGAGTGACCACAGTCCAGCTCATGTATCGCTGTAAATACACATTGGGGAGACGTCCCTGACGCCTTTTCCTTTTAAAATTGCCATCAGATTGGGCTGGCAGGCACCGTTGTGATGGGAAGAGTCTGAGCAGAACAGTTTGTGGGGAGGATATAGGAGTGACTTCTCCAGTCAGCCCTGTCCTGGGGGCTGAATTCACGACAGCCCTTGAACCGGGGCCAAGCTGTGAAGGTGATGGTCTTCGACAGTGGAGCATCTAAACTCTCCCAGCTTTATTTTTCTCATCCATGTGACTGGATGACGTTCATAGCCTGCTCCCAAAATGTTAGAGGTTAAATGTTGACATGGACTATCTCAAGCAGGAGCTGATGGATGATAAGAAGGAACCTCCTGTGTTTATCTGAATGGCTTTATTAGTTCCGCTAATTTGCTTTGCCCCAATGCTGTTCACTTTCAGTGGGAGATCCAGAGTGAAGACCAGAGCCGGATGAATGAAAAATACCATTTGTGCGTGTGAGTGCGAGAGTTTGAAAACTGAACTTTGTTTTTTCTCCAGTAAAAATTTCCAGCGAAATGTTTCAGGTTTCTCGTAAAATAACAGCTATGTCACACATCAAAAACTGTTTAAAAAAATAGTCTTTTGAATAAGGAATGTGGTGTTTCAACACATTCAAATTAAAAATTCTTGCTGAAAACAAGGAAAAATATATATACTGAAAGATTTTAGGTTTTTAGGGGTTTCTTTTATTCTTCTCTTTTAAACTTTGAAAAGTTTTGCCCAAAAATGAAAGGAAAAAATTATTCTAGCATTTTCTCTTTGGTCAAAAGGTCGTTTTTAAGCAATTGTAAAGAAATCTCAACATTAAAAAAACATCAAATCGGCTTCAGTGAACATATATTTTAAAATATAATTCTACTATTAAACTTGAAGGCAGCCCAGTATTAATATTGGCAGTGGTCCAAATACCAGGAATTAATCTGAAAATACATTAGTAAATGCTTTTAAATAATGAATATTTGGGGGTATATGTTCAGTTATACAAATCTTAAAATGTATTTATATTTGTATCTGAATATACGTGCCCTTTGTTAACGGCCAACTGAGAGAGTGGAATTCATGAAATAAACTGTTCATCAGAAATGTGACCTAAACCCAGCCAAGATGTTAGGCAGATGCTTAACTTTAGGCAGGCCAACATCCCCGCTGTATGTGGGTGATTCACAGTCTTCTGAGCGAATGCAGATTTTCTCAGTCCGAAGCTGTCCTTTGCTTTTCACGCCTGCAGCAAGCTTGCAAAACATGATGCTACTGACAGGCTCCTAATAGGCATCATCAGATTTCGGGGAAAAAAATCCTTGCGTCATGAAAAGACCAGCAGAGAAGCAGATTGTGTCTCACCGCAGATTCGCTGTCAGAATACCTAGGAATTGCCCCAAAGATCTATCAATGGGGAGAGCTCTTGAACGTCTCCAAAAGGTTTTGTACCACTTGTTTGTGCTATACCAAGACCATGTGGTAGTCGGCATGGCTGAGAGTCCAAGGACTAAATGTGCTGAGAGGATGAATGTGGTCTGAGTTGGTCATTCAAGGGCAGGCATCTGCTGGGAGCTATAGCCTTGCTCCTATAGCAACTGCCAGTTCATCCTCTGCCAGCACCGCTGGGGCCTCAGGGCAGGGACCTTACACAGGAACATCCAATCGCCTCCCAGTTCCACAAGCTGTCTTGATGTAGGATTTCTGCTGAAGAGAACTCAGAGATGCACAGAAGGGTACTTGAAGCAATTACCATTACAATCCCACTCTTCTCTTAGGCCTTTTCCTTGGCATATATTGTTGGTTAGGTCAGAGACAGGATGCTGGGATAGATGGGCATTTGGTATACGTCCAGTATAACCAGACTTAACCTCTTAAACTCACGTGTTTTCACCAATGAAAGTAGTATCAGAGCCTTATTTCCACTTCACAGTCTCACTATCTGCCTCGCAAATTTAGAAATCTCCTGGGATAATTACAGAGCTCTCTTTCTAACCGAGTCTTCGGTGAGTCTCCCTGACAGGGGAGGCAGCACACAGAGGAGATGTGCTGCCTTGCAAAAGTTCAGCAAGATAGTGACCATGCGAGAAAACCTGCAGCTTTAGAATTGAACTGTTCCTTTCAGTGAGTTTATTCCTAAAGGGAAAGGACAAACACACGCTTCAAGATTTCCAGAATCAGAATTAAAGTGAAAACACTTCTACTGTTTGGAAACCACCTACCATTAGTACTTTCTTATCCATCTCTGAAGTGAAAATCTGGCAATGTTTTGGCTTTTTAATTTTTTTTCCATCCAGGAAAGGGTTTTGCTGAAGAAGCACACGACAAAGTGGGGGTATAGGAAGTGATTTGAGCTCAGTCATTGTTCTGAAAAGAATTCAGACTTTTCCCCTTGCCCAGATTTCCAAAATTCTTTAGAGGCTATTGAAGAGAGACAGATGTTATCCACCTCTCCGAGGCAGCCAGGGCCAATGGGAACACAGTAGCTGTCAAGCAACCTGCCCTAACATTGTACATTTATTTAGAAGAAAAAGCATCACAGAGCTCCATAACCCACTAAATGAAGAAGGAAAATTGCAGCTGAATGGAATTAGGCTCCATGAGCAAAGGGAGAAGTTTCTGCTTTAATTGTGACAATTCCCTAAATCCATGGCCCTGGGTTTAAGTACCTTTAATCCATAAATCTCAAGGAATATCTTTCTGAAAGGAAAAGGATGGCATCTTTGATGCCTGTGTTTGTCCACCCCATGAGGGTACAGCAAAATGGCCAACTTATTCTGACTCTGTTACAGACAGTGCAGAGAGCTACAGAAACTCTCTCCACAGGCCAGGGCAGAAAGCCCCCGTGGTCCTGTGAAACCTCAGGACGTGGGAGCAGGCAGCATGCCCCAGCAGCATGCTGTATCACCTCATTGTATTGAGGGTCCTCTTGATGTACTTGAGTGTCTCATCTTGCCACACTGGATATAGCACATGAGATGTTTCAGTTCCCACCAGAGACCACTAGCACCCTGAAACAGGAGCTCTGACTTTGCCCTAGCTGCCTTGATGCATGAAACCTTACTGCAAGCATGCCCCAACCTACCTCTACTCTCTTCCCGAAGCACCTCTGCTCCCCGCTCCTGCCTCACCCAGAGATGACCACAAGGTCTGAAGCCAATTCCCTGGCATCAGGTAAAGCCCTTGACCTGAAGTTGCTTCCCTACTTTTGCTGGCAGACACCCCAGGCTGGGATGTCCTATCTGTCCTTTGCCCAAGCTGGTTGCCTTTTCTCACAGTCAGAGCCCCCGGGGATGGATTTGCCTCTCTCATATGTCATGGAGATCCCCAGATGACACCATTTCTAGAAGAACTCTAGCTGTTTCCACATCACCCTCCAGCCATCCAGGCCAGTGCTTTGCTTAACCTCCAGGAATGATCATGATCCACATGGGTACAGATGGTAGGAGAGAAAGCAATATCCTCGTAGACAATGCACGATGGTTTATTGCTTTGGACAGAGATCAGTAACATTTTCAACCTGCTTTGCCCTTTTAACTCTGTGCTTAATTTATTCTGTATTATTTATAGGCAGGTAGGTTTGCACATTCATAAAACGTTCAGCTTCCTGTTATGTCTAGAGAACTGGTAGGAGGTACGGCAAATATATTCGTAGCAGCTCAAATCCCCTGTGTGGTTTCCACTGAGTGAAATATTCATCACTTCCTATCCTAAACTCAGTGAAGCACTGCCAAAGTTTTAACAAGAGTCTCCCACAGAAATGTCTCCCTCTTTTCTCTTTTTACCTCCACATGTGCCCTTCTTTCCTTCCGTCCATCCATCCGTCCATCCATCCATCCATCCATCCGTCCACCCATCCATCCATCCATCTCTGAAAGCATCAGTCAGCACTTATCCCCACTAAAGCCAAGTAAGTCACGTTACTCAAAACAGGTCCAGTCTACATTTATGCACTTGCAGGTGGAGGAAAGGGAAAGGGAGTCACCTCCACCTCCTCTCTTCAGGAGAATCTTAGCAAGAACCTCACTTTCAGCTGTCTCTTTATGCACTTGTTGAAACTGCAGAGGAACATTGCTGGGACACGCTCAAGAGAGCTGCCATTTGCTCTGGAGGTACCTTCAGACCCAGGAGGTCCAGGAGCTGGGATTCATCCCAGATAGTGGATTGGACATCAAGAAGGTCATCATGGGAGCTGTCAGGAATAGATGCTGGTTTTCCCAAGCTTTCACAGCGCCTAACCTGTTGGGCTGCTTGGCCTCCTGTGACACTCTCTGTAATTGAATCCTACTTGAGCTATTTTCTCTGCTCAGTGTGGGAAAATTCCGTACCATAATGAGGGTTAATAATAGAAAGTTCTTATTTTATTTGAGAGTTTGCCGAAGAGCAACAGAACCATTTCCGATCCTCTTCTGTGAGAATACGATTCCCTCAATCATGTATTATTATTTTGGGAGGGGGAGGCTGTGGGGGAGCAGGAGGGGGGCATGGGTCTTCTGAAATGAATGGCTGGGCTTCTGAAATAAATGATTGTCACCTCCTTGTTCATATGTATGAATCAGCGGCGCCTGTCCAGATGCAAATGGGAGCCAACACACCCTGTGCGCCATCCCTTGCAGAGCTTCGAGCTGCTTACATTTAATTTAGTTTCCTTTTCCTTGCACAGTTGAACTAAGAAGCCACAAAAGAAGCAGAGAGGAAATCAAATCTGGAAAATACGCATTCATCTTGAAAGGGATCAGAAATGTGTTGACAATACAATAAAACTTGTATGTGAAAAAGCAACATTGATAGACCTCCTCAGATTCTTCTGCTTGGTAGTCCCAGCTTAGGTCAGATTGTCTGGCAACCTTTTTGAAGATTGTAATACTTCCTTCATGAATACATTTATAGGGCATGGTTTAGATGCCAATTCTCTGCACGGTGAGATTTCCTTCTTTTTCTTCTTGATTTCAAAGAGAATCGTGGTGCTCTGTTTAAAAAGTCAGTTCTATGGAATTGGATACCTAAGCCTTGAACCTCTTCAAGATGTGACTAATGCAAAGACCAATGGAAAGATGGAATGTTACATAAATGGTGTGAAGGCATGAATGACTCAGTGATTAGATGGATAAAAGTCTACATATTGGGGAGAAATGGATGCTCTGGCGAGAAGAGTAGCTGGCTAGAACTAACGGGGAAGGAGAAGCCTATAAATCTGTCTGCGTAGAAAGCTGCAGGCAGTTGAAATGTCTGCTAGGGAAGTGCTGTGTCTTGGAATCAATAAGGAATGTCTTGCTCCAGTGTGTTTTCTGTCCCCACAGTCAGGTGGCTCCTCACAAAATACTTTCTGTGTTGACTTCAACTTTACGCATATATTTTTAATCTAGTCACTGTCATCATGAATAAAATGAGGTAAAGAAAAAGTATTTGCACAAAACTTTGAGTTTGCAATAGCTTCCATAAATGCTGTCTAGTCTGGTAGGTCCTCTCCATTACTATTGTTTTTATTAGTAGTATTTCTGCCCACACTGTTCCCGGGAATATGGAAATAGTCACTTTTGTTCTGAGATTCATTTGAAGATGTCCCCTTTATCAATTCCAGGGTTGAAGAAAGAATGGGGAGTGCCTCAGGTGTCTTGAGACAGAGAATAAATAAGCAAATTTAACTCTGCAAAATTCTTCATGGAGCTTGAATAATGGATGACTTGGACACTTGGCTTTCAAGCTTCAGTTTAAAAACCTGTGGTGATTCATGGACTTTTTCCTACCTGATCTATAAAAAGCAAGTAAGAAAAGTCAACTCAGCCACGTGATGTCTGCAGGAGGTGTGTCAGAGTGATGTTGTGTTTTCTACAGTCTCAACTGGTTGACATTTCCGTGAGAGTGTTCATAGACATCTAAAATGGCAAGAGGCTGAAAAGCATGGTCCTAGAGCATGTATCTAAGCCTGCATCTACAGTGGAAGTCAATGTAAGGCCGGACTCCTCCAGCCCAGACCATTTACACCACCAATCTTCCCTCCAGGCCAATGCCTACTCCCAAGCTCAGACATAGGGAACTTTTGGAGTAGGTGAGTTCTTCTTGTTCTCTGCTTCATGACAGAAAAGATAAATGAAGCAATTTCTCCTGAATTCAGCAGCCAGGAACTGAAACTCTTCTGCCTTAGGACTCCTGCTAAGAGGAGACAATAGTACAACTTCAGAGAAGCCAGGTCTAGAGACTCACACAGAATCATTGACTTCCGAGGGAGCTCTGGAGGTCATCTTGTTCAATCCTTCTGCTCAGGCAGGACCACCTAGATCAGGTTGCTCAGGACCATGTCCATATGGCTTTTGAATATCTCCAGGGATAGGGACTCCAAAACCTCTCTAGGCAACCTCTTCCAATCACCCTCAGTGCACACTTTTTTTCCACTTGTGTTCAGATGGAGCTTTATGCACTTTAATTTGCTCCCTTTGCCTCTTATCCTGCCACTGGGTGCCACTGATAAGAGTGGTGCTTCTTCTTCTTCATTTCCTGACAATTCCCGTCCTACTGCAGCCCAGGATACCATCAGCCTTCTTTGTTGCAAAGACACATTGCTGGGTCATGGTCAGCTTGCTGGTTACCAGGACCCCTGGGTCCTTTTCAGCAAAGTGACTGTCCAGTCAATCGTCCACCAGCATGTAGTGGTGCATGGGGCTGTTCCTCACTGAGGACAGGACTTTACACTCCCTGTGATGAATTTCATGAGGTTCCTGTTGGTCCATTTGGGGTAAAAAGAGATGAGGAAAGGGTATCAAATGGCCCAGAGAAGAATGCCCACATGGAATATTGTCCTGGCAGTATCTCTGAACTACAAGAATCCCTCCAGAGTGTTATCTCTGGCTTTTCCCCCACGTAGTTCTCATGGAAAAAAGCGTAGTTGCATTCCCAGCTTGGTTTCCTATAGCCCTGCACTCTCCACAGTCATTTACACTGGTGCATTCAGCACTTTGCCCAACAGCCCAGCCTTCTGTGTTGTAGAGAATTAACCCCAAAGCCCCGTCTGGATGCCAGCAGCATTATGTCTTCCCAGGCAATATACCCTGAGTAGCTGTAGGCTCTGTGGCAGCCTTGGACCGGATTTCTAAGGCTTCCTTCTTTCGTGAGACCACAGCTTTGCCAGGAGGGCTGGGATGGAGAGCCTAAATATAATCCAGCTTCTCCAAAGCCACAGACTTGGTGGCAAGGAGCTGGTTTAGTTCTGATTTCATCCAAGCGAGTAAATCTTTCCCTGGGCTCTATTTCACTTCAAGCCCTCCAGGGAAGCAACAAGGTCGCAATCGATGGCTGCGGGTACTTGCTCTGTTGCAATGACTATAGTGCCACATCCCCTTTCCTTACAGTCTCCCTTCTTGCTCTCCTCCCACTATTTTGGATGTTAATGAAAACAGCTACTGCAAAAATAAAGAAAAACCCTGACCTTAGATGTTATTATAGTGGAGCTAGGGGGTTTTTTTCTTTCATTTTGATTTTTTTCACTTTTTGTTTTAGGCACATCACAAATATATATTTTTTCCAAAGCAAATTGTAATTAAGTGGCTATTGTGTGTGTGTGTCATTGCTGCCCTCTGCTGCAGGGAATCAGAAGTTATCAGCTGCACATGATGAACCTGGGGGGGAGTGCAGAGGTCTTCCCTCCACTGGTCCAGGACTTCTGGTCTCCGCTATGAAGATCTTTAGCACATGAAGCATCTCAGTGAGGTTTTTGTTAGGCTAAGGGTAATGAAAACCCTGGGCTAATAGGAGCATCAGGGGTTGCCTATTCCAGGGCTTTTCAATCTCTTTTCACCTTGTGGGTCCCCAAAGACGTGCCGGTGGAAGTGTGACTCCCTGCAGGAATTTTGCAGATGAAGACCTCTGAGTAGCACAGACAAACTTATTTCTCTCAGGCTGAAGTCTGCTTCACAGCCTTAGAAATAAACCACCAACCCCAGGTGTCCATGGCCCACAGGTTGCAATCCAGGCATCTAGTCCTCCCACCACCACACTCCCAGTCTCAACTTGCCTTAAAGCACCCCTGCTAGGTCTTTCTAGAATGTATTCCTAGAAATCACTGTTTTTTCCTGCTGTCTCAACTAAATCATTAAAGCCTTTTGTAAGAACTCATGAGCTTGCATAATCAATCCTATTAGAGACGTACAGTACAAGATAACTCACATGTTTCATTACTCAGGTTTGTTAAAATAATTTGGTGCCTTCGGAAGCTGACGTGTTCCAGATTTGCCTGAAATCGCCTAGGTCATCTTGAAACAGGATGTAGTTTACAGGGCGCTGTGCATCACTCTCACGAACAGCCCAAAGTAGATCAGCTTCCTTTTTACAATGAGCTGCGCTACCCCGCTGCAAGGATCAGAGGAGCGTGATGTCCCTGGATGAGGTCAGAAGAGCAGATCAGGAAATGACACATGCTGCTAACAGGAACACATCCATAAGTAAAAGTAAACGATAATTAGAATAACGCAAACAAAGGAAAACTCACGTGGGCAACAACCAGTGTGTGTGAGCTGCCACTCATCAGGGGCATCTGGAGGGTAGTAGAGAAAAGGGCTGAGAGGAGTTACTTTATACACGTATTTATTTAATAGTTTTAAGGAGCCTTTCAATTAAACTCCAGAACTGGAGAGGAGCCACCAGCCAAATGGCAGCCAAGGAAAAGTTTTGATTTTTAGCAAACAAATAAGCTTCTTGGAGATGCTACCTAAAACAGTTTTAGTTACTGGACACGGATGTGTATCCAGCCTCGGGAGAATACAACTTGGCCCTTGACTACGTCACTTGCTACAGCTGCCTGGTGCCTCAGTTTCTTTCTCTCTGAAGGAGAGAGGGTCTGAGCCCCAGGGGAGCAAAGGCCAGTCCCAACAATGTCTGGGCCTCACTTAAGAGCTGAGGTTTGGTGAGCGCTCCTTTGCAGGGTCTGATTACTTTCTGGGGGCAGAAAGAGGTCATTCAGCATGACAATGTTTGTCATATTGAATGGCTAAGTACTATTCAGTTCAAAGGAATTTCTTAAGTAACAATGCAGATGTTTATACGAATGAGCTTTTCAGAATGTTTATCTAACAGTAACAACCACTTATTTGCGGTCAAAGCCTTTTACGCACACGTTGCCTTAACTCTGCCGGCACTCCTGTGAGCTCCGACGTCGGGCACCATGGGCTGCACTTTGCAGCTAGGAAAGGTGAGGTGGGGAGAGACTTCTGTAAGTTCGGGTATCATTTAAACCCAGCACACACCCTCATGCACTTTTCCCACTGATCACCTGGAGCTCCTCAGCAGTGGGGGGGGGCGGTGTCAGTGTGGGAGGGGAGGGAGCACGAAATTCCTTGATCAAGGTAAATTTCCAGGCAGCACGTGTCGCCCCACGAATCTGTGTCTTTCTATCTCTGACAGGCTCAGCTAGGAAATCGTTACTGCCCTCTGAAAACATTCTGGAGATGTTTTTAACCACTATTATTTCGTGCTTTAATTGATCTCTTTCACATTTGTACCAAATAGAAAAAACCGTGCGGGCGCCTGCAGAAAAATTGGGACTCCAAGTAAAATACTTTTCAGCCTAAAAGTAGGGGGTGGAGGAAGAAAGGAGAGAACAATACTAGGGTTTTAGTTACTTTTAGAGGAAATTCCCCATATTTTCAATCAGAGTGGACAAATGGAGTATTTTTTCCCTAAGGCAGTCAGTTAGTTAAAACCCCTCTTAATTAATAAAAGGGCTCTGATCGGCTTTAGCAGCATGTCCCTTTTACACCTCCAAATGTAACTTGCACGTCAGGTGGATGACAAAGCTACGGCAACAAACCCAGATGTAGAAGTCCTGAGTTAGGTGTCCAAGGGCAGGCGGCCTCTCCTGAAGCACTGACCCGGTCGCTCACTCCGCAGACACCCACTGCCCCGGGAGCCCGCTGCCGGCGGCTCTTCCACCTGCTGAGGCTCTTTGCCCTCCTTCCTCGAAGCCCACCTCAACTCGTGCTGAGGAACTCCCATCTCTTCTTACACCCAACATCTCCCTCAGCTTAAACAGGTCTTTTCCTTTCTTGCTATTTACCCCTTAACCCTTTCCTTCCTTGCTTCTTTTACCCCTTTATACATGAAGAGAAATCTGGTCCTCAACAGCTTCTGCTTTGCCAAGCTGAAACAGAAACCCTTTTTCTCCAGCCGTGGCAATACCAATGAGCCATTTTCCAGCACCCTAGTACCCCTCTTCTTGGCTGACTCCATTTGGATCCCATCATTTTGGACGTGGCTCACCAGACCTCCGCACCACAGAACCGTGGTCACCTTGCTGGAGGGTCTTCACCTCTACTTTGTGCAGCAGAATTAATATTCCCCTCTGTCTACTGCACATATCTCAGCTTGGAGCAGCCTGGGATCGCTGTTACATTTTTAATGGCACTGATGTTTGTTCTCAAGGTGAACAAAGTGTTGTTGTTTTCGAAGGTGTTTTATTCTCAAAATGTTGGTGTTTTCAAGGGTGAAAACCCTCCTCATCCCCACCAGATGAACCATTTACTTCACCTTGGCACCTAAAGAAAAGTCCCTGTCCGCAAGCTAGATCCAGAAAAGCCTGGGAGCTTCAAAGGAGGCCTTGAAACATTCCTCGTAAATAAAATGGTCAGCGGAGCATTCACAAGCCGTGAAGGCAGGGAACACATGATGGGTTGCATCCGTATGGTTGTACTTTCAATTAATTTCTCTTAACAACAGCCTGGCCCCATCCAAACGGCCTGCTGGAGCTGGTCTGAGCTAACTTCTGACCCATGGCTGGGACATTGCTATATATGCACCAAAAACTACTTCAGGGAACGCACAAACAATTAAAGAGCCTGGCTGCTTGCAGTCCAGTCCCGAGGCCTGTGGGCTCCACTCGCTTCCGTGGCAGTTCCAAAACAGGACATTTGGTCGGCGTGCTCCACCACAGCACGTCTTGTGTGTTTGCAGTTGAAGGACGGGTAGGAACGGATCTTTGTTTTGAAATATTATGGTTGCTTTTCCCACTCTCAGCTGCAAGCCTGTGAGACACCATGCCCACAATATTGATGTCAGCTTTGTCCTGAGCACAGGCTGACCTCTCCTACAAGCACGATGAACAAGCAACTCTGTGTTTTCGGAAGAAAAAAAAGAAAGGACTACACAGTAAAAAGAGGGATGGTTTATTTGGGTCTCACCACTCCTCATCACTCACCACTTCATAGCACCACTGCTATGTGATGCTGATTTGGAAGGGGAGAGAGATAACAACTCCAACAAGGAGCTTCTGTGTCAGTATCTACAATGTGGAAAAGTGGGAAGAAGGGGGCTGAGGTGTTGCAACAGTCAAAATCCCTGAAACAAGAGGTGCACAGTGCACTCTTCTATTTCAGCTCTACAAGGATACAGAGATGATACGAGAAGGTCACATTTCTCTCTCTCTGAATGCATGAACCCATTTCAGGACACCTGAAAAACCTCAATTTCTTCTTTTGCCATTCAAGATTTTCCAGTATTGTGACAATGTTGCTACATTGAGATGTATTTTCAATGTGTTTATAAAAAGTAGCATTCAAAGGGGATAAGGATGGTGTCTGGTCAGCAAAACTGGAAATAACTAGGAAAATCAAATGTTCCCTGCACTGTTCTGTTGTTCAAAGAAAATGCTGACAGCACTGGCATGCTGTTGCAGGAGAAAAACCATACAGACACCAGTTTGCTGGGAAAAAATAATCGTTTGCTCTAAGAAAGTTGCGTCAGAAGTTAGCGGGTGTTACCCCAGCACATATACTTTTGCCTTCTGAAGGAGCATTTCCCAACCAGAGAAGGAATACCACAGACGTGTCCAGAACAATTACTTTTAAGATACAGTATTTTAACTAGGCAGGCATGTGTGAAGCATCACCACCGAGTTTGTGTGCAATTTTCCAGCCCACTCCCTGTGGTTCCTCTTTATGTTGGGTCATCGGGCTGTTCCTCCCCTGCGGCAGGGACAGTCTTTTCTGGCTATAAGTCTGCAAAGCAGCTAAACCGCTTTTGTTACTCTATCAATAGCAGGGATAATAACTGCGTGAAGATAAAAGAAGGCAGGACTTCTGGTTTTGCTCAAGTGACCTCTCAGGCTAGCTGTGGTCCTTCGGGAGAGGAAGGACAAAGGCATCTCTACATACTTGAGAGCTTTCTACGTTTGCAACAGGAGCTAGGATGAGATTTGCGGGTGGCATATGTGGCAGGGAGCAACAACAAGCCCCCTGGAACAAGAGTAAATCTGCAGCGCAGTCTGGATGTACCAACCAGGCTTGCTGCTGTCTTGGGGGTTTGGGCGCACTGCTGCTCTGTTCTGTGTAGATATGACCAAAGTGGTCCAAAGCAGACTGTGGAAGGCTGGTTCCATCATGTCTAGTTCCAACAAAGCAAAAATGTTATTAGGCAAAAGGGTTCAGTGTGGCACTTATTCAGAGCCCTTTAGGCAAGATCTCAGGTTCCAAAACTCACAATCCATAATGGCTGGCTCAAGACAAATGGAAAATGAAGTGCTCTCTGGAGATGTGGTGACTCTGTGTCTGATCCTAGAAGACTGCAGTAATACCAGAGCATGTGAAAATGGAGAGGGTGGAGGAAGAAACACCACCAGAATAAATGTCTACTCAGTGTTTTCATAACTAAAAGGGGTTTCTTCAGGATTCAGCTTGGGGTTTAGGTCCAGCAAATGGAGCTGTTCCCTCCCTCCTCCTCCTCCCTAGTTCAGTTCACAAACCTGATTTGTCTTGTGTCATTTGGGGATATCAGAGAGCTCTCTTTTCATGGTTATTTTTCTTTCTGTAGTATCTTATATTTTCTGCAGTGCTTGGCAGTTTCCAGAAGCTGGATGAATATTCAGAGAGGACTACGGTGACTCCATTTAAATTGGCACGATAAGAAGAAATGCCAGATAATCAGGGTGAGTTTCTCACTTGGAGACTTTGCAATCCATAATGAACAGAATCTGAAAAAGCCTTCCCTATATGATGCACTCCATGAGACCATTTTAGTCTTTCCCTTTAAATGTTCCTAAGTATTTATTCTAGACTTTGACTGAGCGAAAATTACAGAGCATGCAACTACCTCCAGTGCAGTAGGACTACGTGTACGCATAAGTAGCAAGGCACATGGGGGTGTGTTTTTCTTAGGCATATCACACCTGGCTGCCACTGCAGAGATGTTGCAAGCCTTGAGCAAAGAGACTTGTGGTATTGCCAAAATTGGTTGATCTGATTTCATTTTGATTAGAAACTTTGCTCCCTAGAATTGCCTGGGATGAAGGTATCACCTCAGCCATGCATGAAGTGCATGTAGAAATGGGACAGCCCAGGACCTAGCTCTGCAGGAAAAGGGGAGCCCTCACAGTTATGCTTTCTAGCAACGTGCCAGGATAAGAGCACGGGATGATCAGCAAAAATGTAGGCTATTAAATCTGAAACAGCTTTGGGCAGTTGCTGCACTGGAACCAGTGAAGTGAAGCTTGATTATTAAGCAAAAGTCCCTCCAAAGAGCTGCAGTCCATGAGGCTTTTTGCACCTTTAAGTCACAATGTGAAGGTGTTTCTTGGACTGCCAGGCAGAGTTCCTAGCAAGCCATAGGAAATGTGCGTGATTTGCTGAGGCAGACTGATTCAGCTGTGTCTCTTCAGCTTCGTCAGAACTTTTAGAGCCTGCTTGTCCTTAAAAGTATATAACCTCTCGCTCAGTGTCAGGAGGATGCTGAGTTTATTTTTCTCCCTGTTGCATCAGAGATGGCTCCGTCATAGCAAGCAGATTGGAAACACCACAGCTAGGCACTGTGCCATGGGGACTTACCAGTTTGCTCCTGGAGCTGGTCCAAGAGTCTGGGAACTGTAGCCTGATGCTGACCCAGATTGGTTCCCCCCTAACTCTGAGATCCTGCATTGGTAACCTATTCTAAATTAGCTCTCCATGGGGAAAGAACAACATGTAACTTACACCCCTCTTAACACCAAGGTGTGATTTGCACCACCGTATATCTGAGTCTATCTTTGGGGCCACTCGGTCCCTCTCCACGGATCACATGAAGAACCTAGCCAACCATCCTGCCTAGTCGTCTTACTTTTTGACAGCTCAGAAGCGTTGTTGCAAGTCTCACCTTTGGCTCTTAACTCAGGCAGTTCATCTAGGTGGAAAAATCTGGACTTTCAGTGACTTTGCTGAGACCACACATGGAGTTTATGGACAAGGCACTGAAGGCAGCTCTCCCAGGGTCCAGACTGCCCACCAAACTATCTCTGACTTCCAAAGCTTCGTAATGCTTAGGATTCATGTTTTTAACCTTTTTATCATGCTCAGGAAGCATACTAACAAGGAGGGAGAAGGAAAGAGAGAGAAAAAATTAATAAAGCATGCCAGGTTCTGTGTGTTATCCCATATCTTCACAACCTGAGGAATTAATTACCCCCAGAAATAAATCTCAGGGTCTGAAGATGCTTTTTGCAGGAGCTCACAGGATAACACGAGGTCTGCATTGTCTGCTGCTGTGTCATGGTGACCTGACGCCAGGCTCACGTCTCTTCTAACCCCACCACGAACCTCCCCGTGCTCCAGAGGGAAGAATTCAGCCTGCAGGGAGAGGACTTACCCTCACAACCCGGTGGCCTTGAGTCAGGAAGACATGTGACAGAGCCATTCAGGACGTGCTATAAACAAATGAGCCAATGGACAAAAAGTTAGTTATTATGTCCCGGGGATGAGGAGACACACACACACACATATTCACAAGGTTGGATTGGGGGGGGGGGGTTGGTGTATAAATTCCTGAACAGCATCATTCTCAGAGGAGTTGGAGTGATCCACGTACTGAAACAAAACTGACCCTGACTCACCCTGGATTCATGTTTCTGTTGCTGTCAGCTTGCTGTCCTCTATGGGATATGCATTGCAAAACACAATTTTATAAAAAAAAATACACTGTACAGCCATCTATTTTAAACACAATGTCTATTTTTCATTGCATACTGTAAACCACTTGAGCATTTCTGAAGTGATTCATTCCTTTATCTTCTAAACAAAGAGCTTGTGGCTGCACAAGGCTGGGAATTTATGTTTAGCAAGTAAAAGGGTTTCCAAGTTAGGATTGAAACAGGGATGTAAAGAGGTCACTTGAAAGCAATGTATTGCTAGAATAGAATAGCGTTATTGTCTTTTAGGATAATTTACGTATGATTGAACTATGCAATCGTAAATCAGTATATGCCTGCAAGACACATATTAAAAATGACAAGGAAAGAGGGAAGAACCTTCTCAACAAAGTTTCCCTCACCTCTTTCAAGTGTACCTTGGACACGTACAGTATTTTCTTGCAAGAAGTGAACATATTTAACGACACTTTAATGATGAAACCTTTAGGCTATCACACCTAGCAATGAGTTTCCTGAACATTTAGATAGCTAGGCAGATGGAGAGATGAAACTAAACCCTTCCACAACAGCACGAATCTCTGTAGTCTGTCTTACAATTCTGTAGTTTGCTGTCTTCAACTAAGTCTACACTTCACTGACTATAGAGAACTCCTGGTTCTGCCCCTCCTGCTGTGCTCCCTATGAAGTTACTTTTACAAAAAAAAAAATAAATCCATTTTTATTTCTTTTCAGTCTATCAAATCATGAATATATATTGTAAATATTTCCTTTTTTTCTTTATTCCTGTCCTTTCTTAGGAGCAGACCTTCCTATTTTTTTTCTACCAAGTTTTTTTATCATTTTAGTGTCTGATTTCATGTTCTGAACTCATAGTTCCAGGTCTTCCATTTTGTTCCTCAACTCCTTCATTAGCACACAAACATTTGCACAGTTTCTGACTGACCATAATGAGAGCTCCGCATAGCTAAGGAACACCAGGGAAAGACTGGAACTTTCTGAATGTGAAAAATCTGAATCTCATGGAAAAGGAACATGAAACCAGATCAAAATTCCTGCAGAAGAAAATAGAAATAAGCAGGGAATCTTGAAATAACAAGAAAGATAAAAAATAGAACAACAATAAAGTAGGCTGATTAGACAAGAAAACTCTACCTGGGGGACCAGCAGGTTTTGGGGATTACATCTGTGTTGTCACAAAGGGTTTGACCTGGTCCATGATGAGACAGATTAAAATAGAGACCATAAGGGTTTTCAGCTCTGCCAATAAAAACACAACATAGGAATAAGAAACGCAACCAGTGCTCATTAGATATAGTGTAGAGAAAAAAAGGTTCTCTGAGTATGGCATAAAAAAATAAAGGAAAAGTGTTGGAGTTTTCATTAAAAATGGTGATGCTGCAGGAATGAATGAGGGAGTTGCCGTGCTTGAAGATATTCAAAACCCTAATGGACAATGTCTTGAGCAACCTGCTCTGGCTGGCTCTGTTTTGTGTAGGGGGCTTGGTCTAGATGAATTCCAGAGGTCTCTTCCAAACTCAAACATTTTGAGATTCAGTGAAGGCAAGGTATGAGGTGGAGGTGAAGCAAGATCTAGGCAACTCTTAGAGCTGGAGAGGGGAAGAGAGAGGAGACTGGATCTTCTCCATCCCTGGATAAAAAAGGAACTGGCACGTGATTCTGCAAATCTGATAACATGGGGTTTAGAAACCTTTATCAAGATGGGACTAGAACTGTTTGACCTCACTGTAGCAAAGGCGACTCCTAGCTTTAGAACTAGAAAAACTGATTTTCTGGGAAATTTAAACATCTACTGTTCTTATCTTGGCAAGACAAAGGTGAAATATTTTAGAGAGAAAGGAAATGCAGCCGATCTTGTATGTCCAGAGTTCAGTAAAGACCCTGAAAGGGTGCCACATGGGGTGTCTTTAGTTAAGAAAAAGACAGAGATTTAATTAGTAAATGGAAATCACCACATCAAAACTGTCTAAAAAGGAGACGAGAATAGGTATTGTCAAAAGAGACTCAGTAAGACCTGAAAGAAGTTAGTAAATAGAGCAGTTTGAAGATAATTTTTGGAACCAAATTTATTTAATATAACCTCTCTCAGAAAAGTGGGTGTGCTCTGATGAAATCTGCTGCTGAGAGAGAGGTGGGAAGCACTTTCATTACAGAGAAGGGCTGCAATATTGGATAGGGAGTAAGAAACACATGGCCTTGGCAAGTGGCACAATGAAAACAGCAACGTAAAGCCCTGCGATTCGGGATATATAGCTAAAATTTCTGCTTTTTCAGTTGGACATAATGCAAAAAAGCCCTCTGCATACTATGTAAACTTGAAAAAGCGATGCCTTTTTAGCAAAATTCAGTTATTCAAGAGGGACGTATCAAGCAAGGTACTTCCAACAGCGGTGAGGCAGTCTTCAGGCATTTCGTGTAGCTATGCTCAGACCTTGCACTGAGTCCCGGAGATTTCTCATCATCCAAACTGGAGGAACTGAAACTAGGTGGAGGATCAGGAAAAAGAGAAGTTGTCTTCCAAGAAGGGACTACATAACATTGATTTATCTGACTTGGCAAGGTGAGAGCTGAGAAAGTTGTGATTGTTTTCTTGTCACAGACACGGATGATGAAACGGTGAAGAGGGAAGCAGTGCCCGAAAAGTGTCTATAAACTGGCCATGGATAAATTTAGGTTGGACATGGAAGTTTGTGACCACAGGAGCAGGGAGATTCTGCTGTTACCCTCCGAGAAGGCTATTTGGAGCAAATAACCTCAACATTTTAAATACAGGCTTGATCACTGTAGGAAAGCAATGATATGTTGTGGTTGCCTGGGGTGGATTCACTGGCCCATAAAGGTCTTTCTGGTTCTATGTTCTTCTATTCACTTTTTTTTTTCCTGTACGTGTCAACTAACATCTTAGTGTTTCCCTTCCGCATTTCCCTCTCCAAACAAAGATCTGGTTTCTGGTGAGCTTAAATTTTTGTAAATGGATCCAGGGAGTTATGAACTGGGGAACATTTTTTTGGTCTGGCATATTGTATATTTAATTTTAGCAATCTTTCCAACCTAAAATCAACAGCCCCCCCAGCCTCTATGAGTCAGTGTTAGGTGTTGATGTGTTCATTCTCTCTCAAGGGACTTTGGAGGGGGAGGGAAAGGGGTGTCAAACACCTATTAGGCTAATAACCTCTATTCAAAGGTTGAAGAAAAGAAGGTAAATACACAACAGCTGGGGTCAGAGTGAATTTAGGTGAACCACAGTTTGAGAGGACATGGTCAGAAGGGAGAGATTCACCCTCAGGAGAACGATCTTGTCTAGCTCTGCAACATGGTGACAGATAGGATCCTGTAGCAACACTTACAAAGCTCTCCTCTTTTTCTTTCAAAAAGTACAAAGCCCAGGGCCAGGAGGCATCTAACACACTCTCTTGTTCCAGTGAAGAAATCACCACTGCAAGTGCCTGCAGCAGATCCAGGTGCAGAAGGAGAGGTCAGGGAAGAGCAAGGGACATGGCCACAGGGCAGCAAACTTGGGAAATACATATATGGAAGGTGTTGTGGAAGATCAAAACCAGTGTTCATACGGGTGCAACAATTTTTGTCTAAAGACAGAGTCTGCAATTAACAGAGCAGAGATCTCATCTGGGATGGCTGCATCCATAGAGCGGCACGTGGCCTATGTTTGTGTGCATCTGAAGAACAGAGGCAGCCCTCTACACAGTCAAAATATTTGATTCCTTATTTCTCTGCCTGGCCCTGTTCCACTGGATCACACACACTGCACTTATTATTCTTTCACTCCATTGCATTTATGAGGTCATTTTCTCCAAGACAGACTCTGGTGCACGACTAACAGTGGTTCTCACCACAGGTGTCTTTCTGCAGGCAGCAAGTGTGAGACGGGGGTATTTCTGCATGTCTATGCCCATCCCCTTCCTGCACCTTGCCTGGTCAGCCACAAGACCTCATGCTATGCCATAGGACAGGCAACACAGCCCTCAGATATATCTGCAGCTGAAAACACCATGCTGGTGAGCTGGACCCACATAATTTCAGGCACTTTGAACTGCAGAAAACATCAATGCATTAGGTATTGTACTCTCAGGCACATGGTTTTTGCATTGCAGACAAAGCTTGGTTTAACCCACACCTCTACCCCAGAGCCAAAGGAGGATTCTGGCCTTGAAGCAATGTTGCTCTTAAATCATGGTTTTTTTGTTCTTTCCATCGTACGGTTGGGAGCTGCTTGTAACGCTCTGCTACCACTGACCTGACTGGCCCCATATTTGAGAGGCTGGTGTCAAGGTTTGGTTTTTCTATGGTTTGCGAGTGTAAAGGCATGAAATTCACACTTACATCCACGCCCCACAATCCCCCAACCCAGAGAGAGCAAAGTTGGAGAAGGAAGAAAAGGGTATTTAGGGAACCGTCACACTTCTTTAGAAGTCAATACACCTAAGAAGTCTCCAGTCTTAGGGCTGTTATTCTTACGAAGACAAAAGCCAGGAACAAAAAGAGGTGAATTGCACAATAATCATTCAGAGGAGCACCAATGGGAGTGAGCACGGACAAGAGAGGAAAATGGTCAGACCTGGCTTATTTAGATCTCTTTTGGTACCAGCAACATTTTCACACAAAATTTATTACTTCAGGACACATGCCAGCTTCTAACAAATGTGGATGGGAAATAATTTTCCAAGGCAGGGTAAAGGAAGAAAGATATATTGTCCTACAACTGTGGGCCTTCTTACATTTTCCTACGAATTTCCCAAGAAGGGAAGGCCATCATGAGGAAAACGAATTAATTTATACTCACTTGAAGATAAGATGTTACAGCTTTCTGAAAGGCATGCTGTTACCCAGCTTCTGGGAAAAAGAAAAGGTCAAAGAAATGTCCTTTTCCAGATAGATGCGACAAGCAGTGACTGGGTTAGCCTGTTTGAAAACAGCTCCTACGTCTCTGCGGCCACTTGCAGCACTGAGTCCCACATAAAAAGAAGTTCCCCTTGCCTTGCTTTTGCCACAGCCAGCCATCACCTTTGGTGCCCTGAGCATCCCTTTGCAGGCTGGATTTCAGTGCTGCAAGGGACAGATGGAAAGAACAAACAAAAGCTCCCCTTGGCTATTTGTGTACTATAAATAATACATTTTTAAAGCTGGAAGGGAGCCCAGGAGGAGTTTTTTTGGTCTCGGCTGCTGGTCCCAGGGGAGGTGAAGGTTCTAGCGGGGTTTGGGGCTTCAGGGGAGGCCTCAGACAGCTCCTGCACACGGCAGGATTTTTCCAGATTTCACTTTTCACTGGAGCGAATCATTCAAAAATATTTAAAGAGAAGGGCTTAATTCCGCTGCTTCTGGGGGTTACACCAGGGCAGCCAAAGGACACGCACCCAGCCAACAGCCCCTGAATTGTTTGGTTAGGAATTAACGTGTGCATGCACACGTGTGGGAGGGAGTGGGGGGCCACGGAGAGGGTCGCTGAGACTTTGGCTTTGTTTTTTGTCAAATAGATCGCACGTGGATGGCAGGCAGGCTTGCATGGGAGGGGCTGGGGGACACAGACAAATTACTTAGCTGAGCTCTGGCTGGGGATACCATTAGCTCAGTAAATAGTCTTTTTAAAGGAAAATTAACAAAAATCTACCCCTCTCCTCCCCCAACCTGGTGAAGGATGCAGCTGCTCTTCTCCCAGTCATTCCCCACTCCATCCTCCCTCTCCTTCTTTCATATGCCCTTCTTCCAGTCACCCTGATTTGAAGCCTTAAGTCTCCCCCATACCAGCTACTATCCTTTCACTGTCCACATTTCCCTTTTCTTGCTTCATATTTTCCCTCCAGACTAAGTTTTTTTTTCTGGGTCTCCTTTGCCTCCCTTCTGCCTTTCCCTTCCCTCCCCATGTTATAGCAATGCTGCATGTTGGTATTCTCAGCCCATACTGAACAACCTGGCTTCTCCCCAACAGCAGAAGAGGAGAAAGAGCCATGCTTGCCAAGACCTTCCCTAGCCCAGAGGATCAGATGCACCTACCCCCAGCACAGAAAGAGCCAGTGTGAGCACTACACAGATTTATCCCCTACACCAAGATCAGCTGTGCTGGAACTCAGCTGATTTATATCACCTGGAGACTGAGACTGAGCTATTTCAATTTATGCCAGCTGGTGACTGCTGCAAGTTCAGCTGCTGTTGCTGGAGGACTGGATCCTGCTCTTCAGGTTTGGCTAACAGCTTGTTCCTTTTCATACTGCTGAGCATGCAGTTCGGTTGTTTTTTTTTTAATAGTTTGTTTCTGCATGCATGTTCACCTAGCTGAAGCGCATAGCTGCTGATATGGTGCATTTCTTGTGCTCAAAAGTTATGTGGACAGTTGAAAGCAATTCCAAAACACAGAAATACATTGCCTCCATTTTAAACACTTTCTTGAGGAACTCCAGAAGCAGTTATCTGCAAGCATCATTTAAAGCATCCTTCAAGCTTCTCAGGGGTCCTCTGGCATTGCTTGCCATAGAGAAAAAAAGCTAATAGTAGGCTGTGTTTCCTTTTTTCTTTTCTCTCACATTGAAGACTGAAGCAAGAGGCTCTGGAATCCCCATTGGCCTGAAACTTTCTCTGCCGAGCTGTGTACAGATCTTATGTGCACAAGAAGGTGTTGCCCATGTCAAGGGACTCCCAATAGGGCGTCAGGGAACCCACCTCCAAAACAGGCCCAGCTCTTCAAAGGTAGTCAGGGCTCAACTACCTACTGCATTATAGTTCTTGCATCGTTTCCCAGTGTTGCTTCACGGTGTTTTTCTTGCAGATTTGGCAGCCAGGTGGTTTACCTGAGGTCCTCCTGTTCTCAAGGCTGCAGCTGTCCTACAGACTCTGTGGTGGGATTTCTCCCTCTCTCTCCTTCATCCCTTGGGAATCTGTTCAATTCACTTTGAGTTCAACCCCATCAATATTATCAAGAGCTAAGCAGGCTTTGTGCGCACAGATAACTGAAACAGGAGAACCCTTACATCCAAACAGCTACACTAACTTCCCTCAAAAAGCATCTTCCCTACTAGGAAAAGTCCTTGACTGAAGTTAAATTCTGAACAGGGTCTGGGCATTTCCTGGGAGACTGTTACTTGGACTGGGCTAAACCCATACAGGAGAAGAGAAGAGGGGGGAAGGAGATCCTATTGCTCCCTTCAGCTACCTGACAGGAAGATATGGAGTAGTCAGAGACAAACTCCTCTTGAAAATGCACAGCAGAAGGGCAAGACGTGATGACAGAAGTTGCAGTAAGGGAAACTCTGACTACATATTAAGGAAAAAAATATTTTTGCCATAAGGATGACCAAACACTGGACTGGAATCCAAAGAGTTTGTGAAATCTCCATCCTAATCTAAGTTGACTTTGCTTTGAACCAGAAACCTCTAGAGGTCCTCTCCAACATTCATCATTCTATAACCATATTGACAAGTCATCAGATCACTGCTCAAGTCTGGCTCTTGGCCATAATTTTTTACAAGTACAGATGAAACTGTAAAGTTCAAAACAGCTTCTGCATTTTTCTCTACCCTCTGTTGTTCTCTACATGTCCTCCTTATCATTTACTTACCTATTTTTTCCCCAGTTGACTGGGTTTTCATAATTCTGTTCTTTCAGCCAACTCCTTTCATATGTTTCTCCTGCTGCTTACTGTCCCACCTGCTGTGGCAGATGCTCTGGCTTTGAATTTTTCACATAGTTCGAATACATCCTGCTGGAGATACGGGGCTGTCAAAAGCTTGAGGAATCCCAGTATTTCTTACAAACTCATTCCATTTAATCCTCAGGGTTTTGTTCTGTTTTCCTAGGGCATTTGCTTTCCAAAGCACTGAGATATCTTGTTTATACCTTTGGTGGGTTTCCAGCACTCACATCTGTGTGTAAAGGTGGAAAGAACGTCTGAGCTGAAGAGCCAGTTATCTGTTGGTTGTAGGTTTCCAGAGATCCAGGCTCCTGAATATTAGCAGCTGCCTTGCCAATTCATATTATTTCCTGTTGAATTTGCCCACCAATCACGATTCGGCCAAGGCACATGAATACTTTCACCTTTTGTAACCTTTTGCCCTCTAAAAGGCAATCTTTGAGCTGGAAACTGCTGGGAATCTCATTGTCATCTTATTTTCATCATGAGCTGTTAGCCTCACATTGGATTTTGTAATGCTCGATAATGATTTGGTTCCTGCCTGAGGAGCAGCTGAGCTGTGGCTCAAGAAAGCTGCCATCAGCAAAAAAGACATATTTTGATCATCTATTCAAGAAGTGTCCCTGTTTTCCCTTAAAGAGGTCGGTGGTGGTACCAAACAGGAGAGGTGATATAATTCATCCTTATCTCATGTCAGTATCTGACTTAACACATAGACTCAGGACTGCTTTTCTTGACCCGTGAAGGCTGCCCTCTGACCAAAAAAAGACTTGATGATGTTGATTATTTTTCTTGGAATACCCCAACACTTCAGGGTGTCCCAAATTGAATCATAAGGAAGTCTGTCAAATGCCTTTTCAAAATCTCTCCAGTGTGGATTTTGCCATTTGATACTTAATTTGATGGTTGTTCTGAGGGTGAAAAATCCGTTTGACACATGATCTTCCCAGGTCGAAATGAACCTTGTCAAAACAGAAAAAAAAAAACCACTGAAGCAACTATTTTGAACTGAGCTGAAGAACAGATTTCACACTCTATGAGGCTTAAGATCCACCATAGGAAGTCAACATGGGCATATTCTGGTCTTTGCACTACAGTAACTGTGGTTGGTTGGGTTCATGAACAGCATACCTAACATCTGGGTTAGCAAGGATTTGTGGCACTGCATGAAAGTGTCCTGGTTTCAGCTGGGACAGAGTTAATTTTCTCCCTAGTAGCTGGCATAGTGCTGTGTTTTGGATTTAGTACTAGAATAATATTGATAACACACTGATGTTTTAGTTGTTGCTGGGTAGTGCTTAGACTGGCCAAGGATTTCTCAGGTCCGCCAGGTGCACAAGAAGCTGGGAGGGGGGACACAGCCAGGACAGCTGACCCCAACTGACCAAAGGGCTGTTCCAGACCATATGATGTCCTGTTCAGTATATAAGCTGGGGGAAGAAGAAGGAGGGGGGGGGCATTTGGAGCAATGGCTTTTGTCTTCCCAAGTAACCGTTACGCATGATGGAGCCCTGCTGCCCTGGACATGGCTCAACACCCCCCTGCTTATGGGAAGAGGTGAATGAATTCCTTGCTTTGTTCTGCTCATGTGCGTGGCTTTTGCTTTCCCTATTAAACTATCTTTATCTCAACCCATGAGTTTTCTCACTTTTACTCTTCTGATTCACTCCCCGTCCTATTGTGGGGGGAGTCAGCAAACGGCTGCGTGGTGCTGGGTTGCCAGCCAGCATTAAATCATGACAGAAGAAAAGAAGAGAAATCAAAGAAAATATTAAATAAGGCTAAAAAATATCTCCTGTAAAAGGCATAGCAAGAAATTTTCATAAAACAAAGGGAGATGAAGTGAGATGGGTGGATATTAATGAAAAAAGTGATTAAAAGAAATGACTGCAGAAAGAAGTGAGAAAAAACTTTGTTGGATTGGCAAAGTCTCTTACTAACCAGTAATTGGGGAGAAGGTGAAAGACAGAGGGAAAAGGAAAGACAGTGAGTTTTAGAGCACATTTAAGAAACATTAGGCTCATGAACTCCTAAAATATCTGCCAAGAAAACAAAGCACCCCAAACTAGCTGTTGTATCACCACAAGCCAAACCCATAGGGGAAAAAAAAAAAGAAAACAAACCAAACCAAAAAGATTTGGATTATGACTGCATTACTGAGATAAATTGTGCGTGATTACGAGACTCTTCATAAAAGCATTAGAAACACAGTATGGGGCCAGAATACACCTCTGGTATAAAAGGTAGAGTAGAGACACCAAAAAGAACATGATTAACGGGGCTGCAGTAACAGCTTTTGGGAGAAGCGATATTTTTGGCAAAATTATTGTGAAGGGAGCAGAGGGGAAGGTTGAAAACAATGATCATTGAAAGAATAAAGTAAAACAAGCACTTGAAAATACAACCACCTTCCAGCAAGAGTTTGAAATGCATCCTTGCTGCATTCTTGCTTACCGCTGAGTGATAAAGATGACCCCAAAGTCCAGAGCTTACGTCTCCCAAGGAAAATGCTGCTGAGCACTGGCAGGTTGGGTCAGAGCTCAGCTTGCATCAGGGCAGAGGCAGGAGGCAGTCTGTGATCACAGAACCATAGCATGGTTTGGGTTGGAAAGAACCTTTAAAGATCCTCTAGTCCAACCATGGTTTGGATCATTTTTGTGGTCCTCCTCTGGACCTGCTCCAACAGGGCCATGTCTTTCTCGTGCTGGGGACCCCAGAGCTAGACACAGTGCTCCAGGGGGGTCTCACCAGAGCAGAGCAGAGGGGGACAATCACCCCCCTAGCCTGCTGGCCATGGTTTTTTTTGTTGCAGCGCAGGATGTGATTGGTTTTCTGGGTTGCAAGAGCACATTGCCCACTCATGTCCAATTTTTCATCCACCGGTACTCAAAAGTCCTTCTTTGCTGGGGCCCAGTAATGCTGGTGCCTGGTAGGTCTGGGGGAAAAAAAAAAAAAAGTGTCTTTCTTTCCAAATGCTTTAAAAATTCAAATTGCCACTGAATTTTTGCTCCACTGTAGACGTCCTGAATTTAGGAGTCATCAATGCAACCTAAAGTACTCTGAGAGTCAGGCGGCCCTGTGCAGTAGCTGTTTAAATAGCCTTTTTTTGACCTAAACTCTGCATTGTCACTGAAGTAGTAGGTGTCGATTCCACTCCAGATGATTACATGTTATATGTATCCATCTATCTTTCAGTCTGTCTGTCTTCTATCTATGCTTCTCATGCTGTTTGTGTAAGCAAAGCGGCCCTTGATAGTCTGAAATTGTAGGTATCAACACCACATTCAGATCTGATTTCCTTCACAGCCCCATCTCTAATTCGATTTCAATTTATTATTTTTCTAATGTTCACTAAAAATAATACCCAGCAGCATCCATTGTCCTCATACATGCATAATCTCCTACAATCGGGTATTTCCTCCAATCCATCCTGTCAGCTCCAAAATATTGAATGAACTAGCTGTCACGATCAGTTAAGCTTTATTAAAAACTGCAACCCAATATCTTTGATGTTGGCTCACTGGGAACTGTCTGACATAATCCCACAAATTCTTTCGAAAGCACGGTCATGGGCATGCCCTGTATGTTTTCCCAAGAAGTTTAGACAGCGTAGGGCTGTACTCATAAAATCACAGAAATTAGAGATGAGGAAAGGAGTTGTTATTATAACATCGTTTTGGACATTGATGGGCAAATTTTCAAATAATGGCAGAGCTCCAAATAGGATGCAGGTGCTCTGTCTCCTGGGATCAAGGAACTGATCAGTAAAACTCATTCTCTTCTACAAATTTATGTTAGGCAGACTGCTGTAGAATCAATGTATTTTTTCATTGATAATTTTAATTTACATTTGACAGTACAAAGTTCTAACCCCATTGCAACCAGCTGGTTTGAGTTCTGATTAGGAAACCTTTGTGCTTGTTTAAGATTGTCTTCTGACTCTCACGATAGCACGGATCCAAAACCAGAGCAATATGACATTGGAGAATCTCAGTTTTCTTTTCAAAACAGAGGTGAGGATCTAGCCTGTCTGTTGGTAGAAAATGCTCGGCTTTCAAAAGCCGGAGAAGAAATAAAACCCATCCAAAATTGTCTCCTTTTTTCATGAACTCATGATTCCTAAGCCAACTGGAAGATGCACACCACGGGAAGAGGTAAAGAGTGCTGCTTCGTGACTTCCGAGCATTTGGAACCGGTGACACAAAACATTCAGGCTGTTGTTCCTCTGCACAGGATAACCTCATACCCTCCAAACCTCACCCAAATGCTTTACACAACATATGTATGGTTTTGTGCCATACAACTTGCAGCAGCTGATACCCAGCCGACAGTCTGATGGCAGGTGCTTGGCATTGACAGCTGGCTCATGCACGCTGTAACTAATTTCAAGTTGCAGGTAGGAATGGGGTGTGAATTTCTATCCCCAAGAGAAACCTCAAAATGTTATCATTGGGGTGTTGAGACAGAAACATTTTCTGGAGACATCACCAAACCACCACGCAATGACTCTAAAGGCTTGGGAAGGAGAGGGGAATGGAGAAGAATAACATCTCCACGTGGTTTTTAGATAAGGGAGGTGTTGACCTACTGCCTAACGAAGACGTCTGAAGCATTGACTGTTCCACTGATGAAATGGAAAATTCCAGAAAGGGAGGTGAGATGCAAGAAAGGAGAAGGGGAGAGCTGGAGAAAGGGATCAAGGAAAAGTCAAGAAGAAATCAACAGGAAAGATGCTGGCAGTCATTAAAGGCAGAAGATTTTCCCACTGAGCAAGGCTGTAGACAACAAATAATAAACAAAAACAAATTCATATTCTAGACTACAAAAAGCCCATACTTTGGCCCTGATCTCTGTGCATTCATCGCAGTGACGTCAATGGGAGCTTTGCAGCTGATCGAGGGGTGTTTACAGCCTTCCATTTTTAGCCCAGCTCACCAGCCAGTGTACATGTTTAACAAAACAGCACTAAAGCTGGAAGTCCACCCTTTCCATTGAAGTTGTCAGCTCACGCTCTAGAACCTGGGGGAACCTTTTGCCGACAGGTTGCCATTTCTCTCACTGTGTTGGTCAGAAACGTGGAGGCAATTCTTTTTCCAGGATGTTCAGCCATGCTTGGCTTGCTTTTGCACGCTTGGCAGGACAGCAGCATCTCAGCAGCTTTGCAGTCTCTGCTCTCATTTCCTGATCTCAGGGTGCATGCCAGGGCTCTCCAACAGGCTGGGCAACTCTTTTCCCTGCAGAATGTCTGTCAGATGAACTTAGCCAAAAACAGTGAGCTGACACAGCCAATTTGTGGTTTTTATCATTGTCCTGATGAGCAAATGAGCACCATATCAGTAGGAACTGTTGTCTTATCAAGTCTTTTCCTTTAAACTGTCATCCTACAGAAGCGTTACCCCTTGTGCTACTGCAAAAAAACAAGCAAACCACTCACAGCCTAACTAGGTCCCTTGTGCGCTATATTCACAGAACAGGAATATTTCCATTTCTTGGAGTGTCACCCAAAAAAATGATTCAGAAAGATGGAAGAGAGGTCTTGCTAGTGGCTGACATTTCAGAAACCAATGGATGGTGGTGGAACAGATACCGAAACCCCCCAGCTGCTTTCATATAAGACGCTTAGAGAGGCTCAGAGGTTGGTTCTCATAAGGCTGAGGACATTTTCTGCCTCCTGAGCTCATGCCATATAATGATTTTATCACTGCTGGGGCACTAGTGTGTTGTAATGATGTGTGAAGGTGCCCAAAGGCCTTGGATTAGATACTGGCTTTGTTAGAGAAATCCAAGATAGATAGCTAAATAGCTAAATGGATAAAGAAATAAATGTGCAACTGTCAGTTTGCTCAGCCAGGAAAGGGACTGCTGAGTCCTTGTCAAACATTCCTTTTCGGTTTTGCCTGTATACCCAAGCTTTAGGGAGCCTTCTATTTTAGCGGAAGACAAATAATTTCATAGAATCAAAACAGCAAAACCTCAGCCTGGGCGATTCTCCAGGCCTGTAGCAACTTATTGGTCCCACATAAACCTAAGCTTTCGGTCATGACTAGTCTATAAAGAATTAGTGAACTGTTCGCAAAGAGCTAGAGAGTATTATACCATCCAACAGCGCAGGAAATTGAAGTATTTACAGTGCTTTCTACTGATATGCTTATTATTGTCTGCAGCACGTGACCCTCAGGCCCATAACTTGGACACGTTCATCGCTTCTGCTGGTCATATATTCATCCTCCATAAACTGTCACTGAGCAAAGTCTTAAAAAGGAGCATAACCAGTTTATTAGAAATAAAGAGTTGCCTGTAGGAAAGCCACAGAGAAACCCTGTCAAGGCAGAGTCAGGATTTTGGAATTCCTCACAGCATCACGCCAGAGTCCCCAGGTATTTCCTACAGTCGTGATTTCCAGTGTGGGTTTTGGATTTTGGGGTTTTTCTTTTAAATTTTCAGGACTCCAGATACTTCCAGGGGATATGCCATCCCCACTGAGTGAGCTGAAGCTTTCTGACAATAAGTTAACACTTCCTGGTTATCTTGTGCATACACCTTTGGAGTTCTCCAAGGATTTCCAGATATCTGCCAACGGCAGCTTGGAAACTACCTTTGTAGAGGCAGAGATTGTCTGTAACATGTCTGGACATCACTTGACCAGAACTTCCCTGAAGCTACTGTAACTAATATTGCAGTAATAAACACTGCTCTGCTCTCTAGAGAGTGCATGCTTCTTTGACAGACACAGTATTGGACCCTCAATACAGGCTGACAGCTTGAATATACAAGATGGATGAAATTTGTAGCTGATGAAAATTTATTACTACTCTTGTTCATGGCAGGACGGTGTGCTACCTGTGCATATTGTCAGTCTGCATTCAAAAAACATTGCCTTTGCAAATAAATCAGCCCCTCCTGTTCCATACATTCCCAAAAAAGGCCGTGATTTAAAGGAAGACAGCAGCCCCCACCACTCTTTGAGAGCAGGTGGAAGTCATCTAATACAAAGCCATCAGAAATCAGTAGCTCTGGGAACGTGCCACAGCTTGGGGGCAGGATGGGAATTGGTGACATGAAGTCAGAAATGAGAACGTTTCTGGAAGGAGGGAGGAGATGCTCTTCATTCAAAAGTGGGACTCACTGATGTACAAAGAGTTGTTCCCAACTTCCAGGAGGCCCCAGCATCAGCTCCAAGCAAAACCTACCGGGTTGCTGGACGACTTATGTTTTATTTCATTTTTTTAAAAATACAAGTAAAAAAAGATTTACTTGTCGAGTAACATGAGACAATTTGTGTGTGTCTGTGTGTTTTTCCTCCTAACTCAGTGTGTTTTCAGAGAAAATTGTATTCATGAGCACGTTTGGCAAGTTGAGCCATTTAAAAAAAAAAAAAATACTAAAAAAAAGAAAGACCTAAACTGATATTTTGGCATGCCATCAAATCCCATTAAAAAAAAGAGAGAAAAACCCACCCTAATATCTTTTTCATAATCCAAAATGCAGGGACATGTTTTAGTCATTTATGGCTTATGGGCTCAGAACTCCCACAACTGCTTTGAATTACAAAGAGTTTTTGGTCCCATTTTCCCAGATTTCATCCTGTTACAAATGCTTGTTTTCTTCTGCCCTCTCTCCTTTTTCAATAGCGTAACATATGGATTTGTGTGCAGATTTAATCAGTTCAGCAGCATTCCCATTCTTCCCCTCTTCCCCATCTCTAGTACAGGTGACGGTGAGTGGGTTTCACAGCAAAGGTCAGGGCTCGCCGTAGGAACTCCCTTTTGCTTGCCGTGTACCTTGTTTTGAGTTAGTGCAAGAAATGTTCTGGATGTTGGATCTGCCATGTAAAATATGCCAGGCTGGGCTATTCAGAAAGTCACCTTATTATCATTCTGCACCATCCTGGTCTTCAGCCCTGCAAATGAAAGTGTGGACTTTTCCATTCTGGTGGGACACTATGGGTAACCCTAGAAAGTGCAGGACTCTCAACCTGCCTGGACAGAAGCCAGCTCATCATAATATAAAAAGGGCCATGGATTGGAGGAGAGGTCCATCTAGCCTTTTATCCCATTTCCAGCAGTGGTCTTGGTGGATGCTTAGCGCAGCATAAGCACACGGCAGGTACAGATTCAGCTTTCTTTTAGTCTCTTCTCCAAGCTTCTGGCTGTCGTTAAATCCGGACCTTGCAACTTCTCCATGGCTCAGTTCTGCACTCTCAGATGTCCGTAGGAGTTCTGCTTTCTATCTCAGCATCTGGTTCTGCTAAAAGAGAAGGGGAAGCATGGAGAGAGCAAGATTTATTAGGAGAGTATTTTTTCAGGTAGGGGTGGGAGGTTTTTTTCTTTCCTGGTGGTAAGGATCCTCTAAGGCTTTAAAAAAGAATTGAGTCACATGTCAGCATGGAAGGGATGACTGTGTCCACAGAAAAATTCTCTTACGTTAAATAAAAGGAAACTATGGAGCTGACTTTCCCCAAATCAGTAGAAATATTTGGGTTTACAGAGACATGACAGCAGTTTTAAACCAGCTGTGCCCACACACAGGTAGTGAGATGTAAAAGGTGACTCAGCATCCTCTTCCAGTGAAACATAACACAACAGTCTCCCACTTCTGGGAAAGAGATGGGGATGAATAGCAGGGATGGTGTCAGCTTTTCCTTTTTGTGAGAGTGGTTTGGGGACTGGCAATGAAGAAATTCAACTTAAGCCTCACTTAGATAAAACCGGAATCCTTCTGGCTCCCTCAGTCAAAATCTGATCCCTTTTCTCCCTGGAGGTTGCTCCTGCCACTGCCTATATCCCAGATTTACACAGGGGAAAAAAACTCAGACCAAACTCTCGAAGGACAACCTGGCTGGTTTTTCCTGGGTCATTCAAAAGGAGCTCCCCGTGGAGCGATGGTACACGGGTTTAGCATAGAGGATGACAGTGTCCAGCCATAACCTCAGTTCACTGGGGAAGTTGAGGTGGGTTTGTGAGGACACTCATTGTGTTAAAAAAGACAGATTATTTTTTATTGTTCTTTTTTGTTAAAATTTGATATCCAGAAATCTTAACCAGCTACAGAGCCCTCCTCCTACTGGCTATAAACAAGGGCAAGTTCATGGAAAATGTCACTATTTTTTTTTCCCCTCTTTTTTATTATTAAAACAATTCAGTGAGTTCAGAATAAGTTTTACCCCATTGTAAAGAAACAAGTTCACCAGAAATGGGGCCCTGAAAATCTTAGTAAAACACCGACAGCATCGTGAGGTTTTTGCCACAATGTTTTTCAGGGATTTAATAAGGAGCAGAGGCCAAAACCCTACATATTTTCTGGACTAGCAGCAGCAAGAGCAAATATTCATCACTGAAATGGCATATTCCCACTGGTTCTGGAAGACCAGATTATATTATTGCCAGTTAATATTATTATTAATTATTACAGGTGGCAACGCTCTGTTGTTATTATTATTATTACTGATATCGTTATCATTACTGCTACCACTGCTGAGCCTACTCATGACTAGGAAATGCTTTTTCTAGGAGCTGTATGCAAGTATAGAATAAAACATTCCTGTCCCCAGGGATTTTGTGCACATTGGATGTTAAGAATCGTTGGCAAAAATCAGAAAGGAAGGGACTTTTTTTGTTACATAGAGAGCAATCAGAAATGTGCTCTGTTGTCTGCTGCTCGATGGGCCCAGTTTTGGGTCCCCGTCAAAAAATTGTGAAACCGAGGGAGTTTGGCGGAGGCCACAAAGACAGTCAAGGGGCTGGAGCATGTGAAATACAAGGAGAGGCAGAAGGAGCTGGATTTGTTCAGCCTGGAGGAGAGAGGTTTAAAGCGGGATCTAGCACTTTTTAATGAAATACCTCAATGGGACTGAGAGAAACGATGAGCCAAGCTCCTCTTCAGAGGTGCACTGTAAATAAGAAGTAATAGACAAAAAGAAGGAAAGTTTAATTATGAAGGTGGTAAAGCATTGAGACATGAGTCTGGAGAGCTTATGGATCACCATCCTTGGAAATACTCACAGGTCAACTGAAGCAGCTGCTGAACAACCTGGTCTGAGGTTGGATTAACCTTGCTTTCAGACGGATTGGTCAGAGACGACCCCCAGAGGTTTCTCTACGACCGTGCAGAGCCACTGGCTTAGGCGACAATATCGCCTCTCCACCCTTCACAGTGCATCTTACATCCGTTCTGCAAATAACTGAACTGCAAGACAGGGGAGCATCAAAAAACCAGAGTTCCTTGCTGTTTCAGTCATTGAACCTCTGCTCACGCAGATACATGCAGAGCTCTGCTGGGAGAGCTCGGTTCTGTCTGGCTGCGCCCTTGTGCCAGCCCAGCCCTGGGGATGTCTCCTCGCTCTCCAAGCCTGGCTGAGCTGTGGCAGCTGGGTCCATGTTCACTCTGCCCATTGGCACAAGGGCTTGTTAGATGCAGTTTCTCAGCTCTTACCACAGTGAAACCCATTGTAATTGAATATCCAGCGTTCTCACCCAGACTCTCACGTCTCTCCATTTCTCCCTCCAATTAGTTTAATTGTAGCCTTAAAACATAAAGTGAAATTTCAGGCCACCGTCTTATGCACATATGTAACACACTTATGAATAGCGTGGCCAGCAGGAGCAGGGCAGGGACCGTGCCCCTGTGCTGGGCACTGGGGGGGCCGCCCCTCGACTGCTGGGGTCAGGGTTGGGCCCCTCCCTCCCCGAAGGACCGGGGGGGTCGGGCTCTGCTCCCAGGGAAGGGGCGATGGGACGAGGGGCAGCGGCCTCAAGTTGTGCCAGGGCAGGGTGAGGTTGGCCCTGGGGAACAATTCCTTCCCCAAAGGGATGGCAGGGGTGGGGGGGCGGTTGGGCTGGGGGAGCTTAAAGGGCTTTTCCAGCCTAAACAATTCTGTGATTCTATGATTCTATGCACTTTATATCTTTGGAAGATTTTCACAATCTATCCTGTGTTTTGTTTTGGGTTTTATCCACAGTTTATGTGGCAGATAAAAATAAGATCTGGATAGATAGGCACTGTCCACCATGTAAAAGGGATGACTGACTATGACAGATACCTATCTGGTAGGCTGTTATTGATAGACGGATATCTTAAATGTTCACCAAATCATGGGTGACATGAGAAGCAGAGTAGTGTGTTATCCACCCATGCTCACACATCAAGTAATAAGGGACAGTGAAAATTTTAAAGGTAATAATTTTAAAACACACATTGCTCTCCAATGCATTCTCACCTGACATTTTTAGGGTAATAGGTATAAATTACTTTTCCAAAGTGAACAGAAGAAATCATGGCAATAAAGCCATTGGTGGCTATTAAATGTGATCATTTGGCATAGGATGTCCCTAACTCCGTAGTGGCCCAAAGATGGAAACGTGTCTAGAAAAAGGGTCACTCTTGCACCCTTCTTCCACTCTTTGCTAAAACTTCTCTCTGGCAGGGGCAGGGCACTGAGCTAGATGAACCTGCAGCCTGAGCCAGGATGGCGCTTCTTACCTCCTTAGGAGATGGCAATCGGAGGTTCAGTATGAGGTCCTCAGCTGGTTTATATTGACGGAGCTCCATGGATTTCCCTGGCTCTGGGCTACTTTACATCAGCCAAAGCTCTGTCCCGCAGAGTTCGGATCCTTGTAACTAAGCGTTTCCCTGTTGTTTAGGATGATGAAACAATAGCAAAGTGCCCATCTGCTGCTATCAAATCATAAGCCAACATATTTTCCGCAGTCATGTGTTAGGGCCTGAATGGCCATGACAGATTTACTACAGATTTAACGTAATAAACTTGGGGTTATGTTTTAGTAGCTCTCTGCCTAGTTAGTGGAGTGGAGTGGAACTGTAATAGGCACAGCATGCTAGGCCAGGACTAGGTCTCGTGACTCTGTAACATGTGTTTTATTGCTCCTTGAGTTCCTGCTGAACAGGGTTTTGTTGGACTAGCTCAAGTTTTTGACCAGGTGAAGGCAACATCCATCAAGAAACAGTTATTCTTCGATGATGCTTACAGGGCTTAAAATAATGGGTGTGAGCATGATCTCATGGGGTATGAGCCACCTGCAAAAGCCCCCATGAGGTTCTGGGATCCTATGAGCAAAGCAGACTTCAGATATGGTCCATACTTGCCTGGGAGGCCCCACAGGTGTTGTATGTCCTGCGATTATTATAAGATGAGCAGTTGGAAGAGTACTTGTGCTTGGGGGGAACTCAACAAGGAAAACATGGGGAATTTGCAGGTTGAGCATGATCAGACCAAGCTTCCTTCACTAGATGGAGGTTTTTCCATGGCATAAAGTGTCCCTGTGTGATGTGTGATGCTGCCAGTACATGGTCCTCCAAGGCTCCATTACCCCTTTTTCCTGTGTGGTGGAGAGGCTCTCAACTCTACGAGCAGAACCACGCCCCTGATTTCTTGTCCTGTTCCTTAATTATATAAGGGACTGGTTATCTGTGGCCTGTCCCCTTGGACACAGCTTTCTTGTAGAGAGCACAGGAATAAGTTGTGTGATATAGCTCAAGGTGAAATTGTAAACTGGGTTCACTAATCCAGTGGACCACCCTAACCCTCTGTGCTGGAAAGGCGTTAATGATGTTCAGTGAATTTGTTTCAAAGCCATGCATTCAGTTAATTTGGGATAATTTTCCTGCATGTCCCAGTGCACATAAACCTTAGTCTGAGTAAGCACATCCGTTGTTATGGTTTAACAATCCACCCAAACAGCCCTGGTGGATGATGTCGCTTTTTTGCTGTTTGGTTTTCAAACATAAACTCTGTACCTTGTGCTTAGGTCAGGGTGGTGATGCCCAATGCCTGCTTCATGCTTAGTTTGTATTTGGAGAAGAGGCAGGCTGTAACGCCCAGACTCATACAAACCCAGTGACTTTCACCATGATTTCTAACTCTTTCCAGACTAGTGCTTCCTTCAGAGTGGGGTTTACTTTACTCCAGGGCACACAAAATCAGAATGACCCCAAGCCCTGTGCACCAACTCTCCAGTTCCCATACCACCTCTTCAGAAATGCCGTTTATCTGCACTTTACCCAGCCGCACACCACAGCTGGACTAATTTTTGCGCTGATAGTTACAACTAGGGAGAGAGGAGCACACACAGACTTTGGCCCACGTAATGGTGTTTTGGACGACTGTTCTCTGTTCCCAAGCCACCAGACTCTCTTTGATGAGTGATTTATGTCCAGAAACTTATGAAAAAGATTACCACATGCAAATGTTAACTAACCTCGATTATAGGGAAGGAAAAATTAATCCACGCTGGCCATTAAGCATTTTCTAAAGAAAATAGTTCTAATCATGAACAGAGATGGTTTCCAAGAGCAAACTCTCCGTGCTGGGCTCTGCAGTGTGGCCTGGATGCAGTAAGAATAACAGATGTGGTCATCTTCTCTCAGCCCTTTGAGAACAACAGTACCAGCCCAGTCACACCGATATGATGTTACCAGAAAGCCTTGGGATACGGGAGTGTTATCTCTGACCAGCCCGTGAGAGCTAGGGTGGGGAACGTTTTCCCATCACGGCCAATCTGGACATTGATACACAGGAGAATGGTGTTAACTGACATTTAGGTGACTTCATTTGAAGTGTATTTCTCACATTGTCCGTGCCCCGTGCCGGTATGTTGGAGTTGTTTAGTCCAGGCTGGAGTTCATGCTTTCTGTTCTTTCTCATGGTCATTGATTAGAAAACTAAATCTTATCACTTGAGCAGAGGAAACTCCAAACACCTTGCAAAAGACCTTTAAAAGCATTGGACCCATTTTACAGGTAAGGAAGCTGAAGCACAGAGAGGTGAAGTGACTCACGCAATGGTTTCTTCGCAGAGCGCACCACATGTACCTCAATAACAGTCCAGAGGGTGGATTTGGGGTAAAAAAAAAACTTTCCTCACAATGAAATGCAGCTGCCTACGGGGTGGGGCCCAAGAGTTCTTTGTAATCAATACATACATATTACAAACATCTGTCCCCTAAACTCAGAGCCCTTTCCTGTAAGATTAATATCACATTCAACAGTTACAGCAAGTTGTCAAAATCTACAACTAATCATCTAGATGTCTACATGGGCTTGTACAGCTTTTTGTGGCAATGGGGTCCAGCAAACAGGGGTGGTGGAGCATGGGTCTGTGGGCACATAACCTGTATTTCTTGTCGTCAGTCTTTGGGTGACACAATTTTTCTCACCGTGCCTCTGTACGTTGCTCATCTGTGGGAAATACATGCGGAGGAAAAGGTGACTTTCCCAGTTCCTGAAAATTTGTGAGATATTGAAACAGTTTCCCCACTTGAAATGAAGGGGAAGGAAAGAAGAATCTCCAAACTAATCTCAAACCACAAATGAGTGGGGAAAATGGATTTGAATCTAAGTAATTTCATTTTAATCATCAGGAAACGTCCTGTTGCAGTTAAGACCACAATATATAGTTTCTGCACTATTAGTTTACATTCTAAAACAAAAAAGACACTTGCAACATTTATCTTTTTCTTGAAAGGAAAAATATTGATATTCTTTTTCAAGTAATGTTCATGTTGACATCTTGCTAAAAGCCAACACATTCTGGGAAAAAATACTGATATAGACAGATAAGTATTTTTCAACAAAAAAATAATAATATAATTACTTGCCAGCTCTCAAAATTCATTCACAGCCATAGAAAGTAAATTATCAGAGCCACGAGTTATTTCTGCTGCTGCAGCCATGCTCTGGGTGTTTGAATGGATGTCTGTGAGGGGGCGTTTGTGTTTGACCTCCTGTCCAGTAAATCCCCAAGAATTTTAAATCTTCAGCCCCTTTTTGATAGGCATGGGGAGCAGACATCTCAAAGATACTGTTTCAAACAAGGCTGATGAAAGCAAGCAAGTAGGAAAAGGCTGTGCTGTGACCTCAACTGCTGTATTAGATGCTGGAGAATCTACATGAGGAACATTGTGAATGCTCCAACTCCAAGACAGTTTTTGGGGGGATTTTGCCCTTTACTGAACATTGCTGCCAGGCAGCCACTGAATGCACTTTCAGAGGAGACTGGATTTCCTTCCAATAGTCCCAGCAGTCCTCATTTCCACCAGCTCTGCCAGACTGCGGGAAGGAGACTGGGAGAAGCCATCAGAGCTACTGTGATGCTATGAATGCTGTGCTGCAGCATGACTTGGAAATTCCAGGGAAGAGGCTCTGACAGCAGCTTCAAAAGCAAATAAACAAATGAAGAGATGCTTGCTTTCTCACTTCATAATTGCTGCACCAACCCTAATCTATAAGGCCTGGAAAATAAGGATATTTGACTCGAGGCGGAGATCCCAGCCCCAGGACCCAGCGTTCCCATGCAGCCCATACAATCATAGAATCATTTTGGTTGGGAAAAGACCTTTACGATCATCAAGTCCAACCATTTACCTAACACTGCCATCCCACCACTAAACCCACTGGGGCTGCCTGCAACGTGCCAGCAGGCTGCCAAGCAGTCAAAGGCACCAGAGATGCGTAAGGAGCTGTCTGTCCTGTGGTCATGGGCACTCCAGAGACAGTGCTTTCAAAGCTATGTACACATTGCCTAAAACCAGCCCTTCTGCTCTAAAAAGAACATAAAATTCGGATGTGAGCACATGGACTTTTGGGATTTTGGAGCCTGGATCCATTGGTAATACATTCATAAAACACACAGCTCACCCTATGAATCCCTTTTGCTTATTCACTAAGAGCTGCAAAAAGAATCTGGAGTTTTGGGTTGCCTCTCCTCCAGAAGAGAGATGTAATTTTGTTTAGTATAGGAAGTGTAGGCATACTTGAAAAGCGTTAAGCTATTGAAGTGCTCCTCAAAGTCGCAGCCAGATGCTTCAGAAGGACCAGGCTGTCGGAAACATGCCATCAGCTGTCTGCACGGTTTCTCTTGTCATCGTTGGTTCTAGTTGTTTGGTTTTTTTCTAGTGTGGAAAATTCACATGAAATGGAACCAGGATAAAATCAATCTGATGATGCAAGAAATGAGCAGGACTGTATGGAAATGAATCTTACAACTTGAGAGTTTAGTAAAGGAAGTCCTTATGTAGCTCATTAGCAAGGATAAGGTTGATTTGAAGAAAAAAAAAATCACAGGAGGGAATCTGCTTATAGCCAGCCCCAAGCTAATTGTGTAGATGCCCCTTTTTTATAAATTCTGAGACCAACAGCCCCCTACAGCTGTTCACCCCCTCCTAAACCAGGACTAATCCAGGTGTGGTGACACACATGCTGAAGGCGTCTCTCCTGGAGTATGGAGGGAACACTGAAGAGCAGATTCAGCTGGACTGTGAACTTTTAGAGATGATGTTAGGAAAGATTAATTTCACCTAAAATTGGAAGCAAAGCCATGGTGGGCTTTTCCTAACCCTCCTTGTGCCTACTTTCCTGAACTCATGGATTGCCATGGGACCTGGGCATCTGTACATTGTAAACGCCCACCAGGTGCTTTGCCTCCTCCCTTAATTGTGTAAATACCTTTTGAAAATCCAGCTATCCCCTTCTTTGAACCTCAGTGGTCTGTAAGGGAGATAACGTTGGTTTTCTGTCTCCTGGAGGTTCCAGAAGACAAATCATGCCAAATAGTATGAGATGCTCATGTAACCAGCCATAGGGCTGCGGACCCATATTGTATGTGAAATCACTGCAGGTATTTCCGTTGATTTTTCCTCTCTGAACTCTTTGCACACATTTCCCACCTTGGGAAATACTGGCAATAGTCATCACCATCAAATCTTTTTTTAGCTTTCCCATAGCCACCTTTGCAACTAACTTAAGTTTTCAGAAAAAAACCCCCACCCCCACTCCCCCCCCCCCCAAAAAAAAACCCAACAGTTGCACATAACACAGGGATTTTGAAAAATAAGTAAAATATTTGGAAAAAAGTAAAGATTTTTTTTTTCCAATCAGAAGTTCTAATGTAACCCTACAGATGTTCAAACTGTAAGACCAATTGTTTTCTATTTGTTTCTCTAGGGCTTTTCTTTTTAGCCACAAATGGGACCCATTTCGCCTTACAGAAGTTGAAGGCTGTTCTCTGCTATCACCATACTCTGTATATTTCCCACTAACAGGACATAAACAATTCCAGCAAAAAAAGCAATTAAGAGGAACATGATTGCCAGAGGATGCTGCTTCCCTCCCTGGTTATAATTACAAGGATGTGTGGTTTTGCTTAAATGGGAAAACAAATAGATTTCCCCAGCCTTTCCTTTCCCCTCCATCTGAGTAGACATTGCCTTTATCATAAGCTAAAAGAGAAATATTTATAGGAAAGCCTTGTTAAAGTGCTGGCATGGTATTAATGCCTCTGTCTGAGCCATAAATTCACTAGGGGAAAAAAAAAAATCACCCTGTGAAGGATGCCAGCAAAAAGCCAGTGTGTTGTTTAACTGCCAGGCTTGAACAATGCACGGGTCTCGCCTCAGATCTCCAGCCCGGCCTGGATTTCCCCTGTCAACAAGTCATTTAGGGCCAGATGGTTCACGCTCAGGGCTGTCATGGGCAGAGCTGATCCTTCCCTTTGGGGAAGAGCAAGGGACCTGGCCATAGAGGGTCCGTGGCTCCGTGTTAGATGAATTTCCAAAGAGGGCCAAGTAGGGAATGGGGAGGTGGAGGGCTGAAAGGTGCAAGGATGCCCTAAATGCTGTCTTGAAGTCTCAGTGTCGTGTCCATCAGAGGGGACCACAGGGGGAATGGCCATGCAAGCAATCCACTCCAGAGGACCGTGACTCTCACGCATGTCTGTTTTCCCCAATGTCCCACATGAAGGTCCTGTGCTGCTGTATAAACAGGCTACTGTGCAGGCTCTTCCCGGTGGCTGCCAAGAACGTCTGGAGCTGCCCTCAGCAGCAGAAAGCAGGGTGAAGAAGCTCCACGTTGTGAGGGCATCTGCAGATGATTAGCGTCAAATGCAAAATGCTGCCGTCCCATCGATCAGGATCCCTATGCTGCTGATGCACGTCTTGCTGCCTGCCAGCTCCTTGCCAGCTGCGTGGAGCAGCAGCCTCTGCAGGTGGAAAGCAGCGATGTCTTGCAATGCCTGGAGAAAGGTCCCACCACCAGCAGCAAAGCAGCTGGTCCCAGGACCTTCAAGACTTGGTCTGAAGCCGCGCTGGCAGGCCCATGCTCCTATAATGAGCCATGACCTGCCATGGAGACAGACTCTCAGGAAGTCTGACCCCATTTCCAGAGCAGGAGGCTGAAATAGATGACAATCCCCAGTGGATGGAAAGCTCAGCAGTTCCTCAGCCAGTGGTGCCAATAAGAAACTTTTTTAAATGCATATACGTGCTTTCACCGAGTGCTAGAAGCATCAGCAGGGAAAAGGCCAGTCATTCCAGGAGTATATTTAGTCTCTTTGCTGTTCTATTTTCTCGCTTTCTCTGGAGGAGAGATCAGAAAGGTTGTCTGTTGCTGTAATGCCTTCCCCCCACCACTGCTCCAATAAATCTGAGCAGGGAGCCACACGCATCACATGCTGAGAAATTCCTCTGCAGCCAAGGGCTGAGCACAGATCGCTACCGGCTGGGCAGTATAGAAAGGGCTCTTAGAATCATAGAATAGAATCATAGAATAGAATCATAGAATCACAGAATGGTTTGGGTTGGCGAAGCCCTTTAAGCTCCCCCAGCCCAACTGTTCCCCTAACGCTGCCATCCCACCCCCAAACCCTGGCTCTAAGCACCTCGGCTTTTAAATCCCTCCAGGGATGGGGACTCGACTCCTTCCCTGGGCAGCCTGTTCCTCTTCTTCGATGAGGATCGGAGGATCACTTGCCATCCTTAACTATAAGCAACAGTGCACTAGGGGACTTATGTGGAAAAAAAAAAAAGCAAACTGGTCAAGTTTGGGCTCAGCTCTTCATGCAGACTCAGCAGCAGATCCTCATTTAATTCAGGAGTGATAGTATGAGAGATTTTTTTGACCCACTAATTAAGGAAGTAGCTTTTAATCAGATTTTTTTCTTTAATCTGGAAAGCACGAAACAGCTTCCAAATGGGGATCTTCTGGATAGGAGAAACTGAGGCACAGTGATCAAGCTTCTCCACATTCCTTTCAGCAGGCCTGAGCTGGAATAACATGTCCTACTTCTGAGTCCAATCTAATTTTCCAAATCCAGTGCAAACAGCCGGCACAAAACGTGCATAAGCACTTCTAGGATTAGGCCAGGAAGGCCAACCAAATCCTCTGTTAATCTGCACCGTAAAGTTAATGAAACCAGGCTTCCTCTGGAAATGTTTCTTACATCTTCTTCACCAAAACAGTTGTCAAACATTGGAACAGCCTGGCCAGGGAAGTGGTTGAGTCACCATCCCTGGAGGCATTTAAAAGACAGGTAGATGTGGTGGTAAGGGACATGGTTTCGTGGTGGACTTGGCAGTGCTAGGCTAACAGTTGGACTTGATGTTCTTAAAGGTCTTTTCCAACCTAAATGATTTTATGATCCAGCTGTGTCAGAAACACCTTCCAGAAAATTAATCTTCCCAAGCTGGAGATTCACTCCCAGGCAAAGCCAACCTGTTGGTATGGAATAGGACGTCAGTGTAAAGTTGGTCTTTCTGCCACTTTCTGTAAAGCAATGAACTTGCCTGTACATAAGTGACAGAGGGACAGATTTTTCCTTTCAGAAGGTGCTCAGCTTCACTGCTAGCTTTATTTCAAAGCCAGATAATGAAAGCCCCTGAATTCAAAGAGAGAGAGTATATGAAAAATCATCTTCCATTGTTTCTGCCCAAAAAAAAGGATGGACAGAGATTTGGTGGGGGTCTTGCAACTACATCTCCATCCCCATATTTGTACCACATGTATCTGTGTTTACACGGAGTTGGTGGTCAAGCCCCTTGCTGCTCACAAAAGGTGAGCTCTGAAGGACTATGGGGACTGCAATGGTCCAGAGGACTGCTCAACCACAAGGCATGGGATCAATGCAGGAGGCACTTGGTGATTTTGTCTGGGCTGGGCTGTGCAAAACTGCAAAATGCTTGGTCTGATGGCCCATGCCTCTCCACTTCCACAAGGCCTGTGGACCTGCCTCCTCAGCAGCTTAGTAAGACAACAGCCCCATATCTACAGGGAGGTATCCCTGATAGGAGAGGTCAGAGCTCTGGACTGTAATGCTGCTGAAGTGCCTGGTGGACATTGCCATCAGTCCTGGCTTCTTACCCTGTTCCCTGTCATTGTTGGTGTCTGCAGAGCTGTGCCTTTGTTTTCTCCCCTGGCCCAAGGGGTAGGATCCCACGGGCCGTTCAATACCCTTTACATCTTGCAGTGTCTCACCATTCATGCATCCACCGCCTCTTAATGAACATTTCAGATGTTCTGCTTCTGCTGCCAGTGAAACTGCCGTGTAGCCAGTGGCCTGGGGAGTCAGGACTTGCCAGAGCAGTAGCTTGTGTGAACCTTCCTGTTGTTCAAGCTCAGAGCTAGCATGGACATTGTTACTTATCAGAGGCTGCTTTTTTCCATTGCAGTCTGCTCAAACATGAACTGGATATGAGCACTGGGCTACAAGCCGGGCTCCTAGGCCTCCAGAGCTCTGCTGAAGGTCTGAATTGCTTCCAGCTCCTTCTTAGAAGCCGCTCTGTATTCAGTAGAGAATCACACCCTTGGGCTCTTCACTTCTCAACTTGCTTCTTGCCAAAGAGTTCAAACCAACCCTAGAGTTGTTCTTGTTCCACTAGAGCTGAGAGGATTTTCCCAGATGCTTGTGAATTGCTCAGAGCACATCGACAGGCACAGAAGTTTTTTCAGGCCAGAAAATACGTACTAGCTCCATCTCTCCACACACTCAGAAACTGAAATTACGCATGGATGGGAAAGTACAACTCTAAGTTCAAGCATACTTTGCATTCCTAGAGCATCCTCTTTCCTGGGACTGGAAAAGGCTTCATCACTGTTAACCAGTTTGGCTTAAAGGTGGCTAAGCGTTCACTCCCAGACTGGTTTGCAAGCAGGTTGGAAGCCTCCCCTCCTGTATCCCCTTTTCTGCAGCAATGAGTGCCCCATTACACAAGTACTGCTCAAAGAGCAATCCAATCATGATGAGGTCTTCTGCAGCATCTCTTTCATTTAGCATTTAGAAACACTGCAGGGGAGAAAGGGCACTTTGTTCAGCTGGTGGAAAAATTGCTGGCACATCTGAGTGCAAGTCCTAATGACCCTCCAGTCTCTGTTACCATCTCAGCCAAATTTCTTTGACCCGAACATGCCCAACCCAAGTCCCTTCTAAGGCCTGATGTCTAAAATTTTTTGGAGGCTAGCTTTAGGCTTTCAGAAGTGCCTGGCTTGTAGGAAAAATTATACATCAGAACTTGACCAGATTTGTATCTGAGCTTTACTTTCTATAACTCTTCCTTCCCTATTTGTAAAACAGAGGGAATAGCATTTCAGACCCAGCCACCGAATGCACAGCTTTCTTGTGGGCACGGACTGCATCTTATTTGTGGGTCTGGATGTCCTCAGAAGGAACTAAAACATCATCACTTCACAGGAGAGCTGAAAATGTTAGTAGAGAAGGTACTCAAAGAAAGTAATTTAACCCAATTCAGGAGAGAAGTAAGAAAATGAGATCTCTGTATCATGACAAATTCTGCACACTCAGCAGCTGGTCCCCAAACCAGAAGTCATTTGATAAAGCAAAAGGTGAAGGGATGTGGTTCCCAGTAAGGCCTAGCTACACAGCACTGGGAAAAAAAATCAGTTTGTAGCCTTTAACACCCATCCCCACTGGGTCTGCATGGCTCCCTCCTGCAATTCACAGGAGAGTGAAATTCTTTTTATCTACAGGACAGATTTGACACGTAAAAATTTCCCCACCTGTACTCACTCCATCAGTAGGTCTTATAGGGAGCCTGAGCCCAACGCTCTGAGCTTGAGGCTTCTGTGCAGCCTCCCTCAACCCCACTGCCCCATCCTGTCTGTGCTAGCAAAAGGTACCTTTATCCTTAAAATTCCACATCTTTTCCAAAAAGCAGTGAGCAGAGCTGTAGCTGAACTGCTAGAAAACTGGACCAGCTTAGCATCAAACCAAAACAGAGATTTGCTTCTATTTTTATTGTGCAGAACAAAGAATACTGTATTTTTATTTCAGAGCAACTCCGTATGTTTTGTTTCACTCCAAGGTGCTTTGTTTTGTTTTCAGCCTATTTAATCCTTGCAAAGAATTCTTTAAATTCCATGCTGTGACAAGGACTCGTTTTGAAATAGAGTATTCCAAATGCTTCATTATTTGTTCTTTTTTTTTTTTTTCTTAAAAAAAAAAAGGCCTCTGCACTGTTTTTCTCCCAGAGGAAACAATTCTCTGAATTTGTGTCATTTTAGTCCTATTATTGCTGAAAAAAAAAAAGTCACTCAGCTCTCACTGCAAGTCACCAGAAGAATTAACACCAGATGTGGCTGTATCCTGAAGGATGTGACTTTCGGGTTGCCATTAAGAAAGCACCTTCTTTCCTGGAATTATTTTATCTCTGTGTGCACAATATCCTCACCAAGCCAAAGGCTAAGCAAAGGCTTTTAAAGGGGGCAAAAACAGGATACAAAGACTTTTCTTTAATAACCACCAAAGGCATACCTAGATGATTGGAAGGCAGAATTCAGTAAGTAGAGAGAGGTCTAGAAAGACATGTTTGGGGAAGGTAAATGATGGGTCTGGGAGAGGAACCTCCATGGAAATTCTACTTAGACACCCTACAGTTGGCATTCAGAGCCACGAGGCATTCCCAGCTCTCCTGGAGAGGAGCCCAGTGTCACTGCTGGACATTTACTCTCCTATTGTGGGCTCCTGCTCCAAACCGAGGTACCTGCTCCTCTCTGTGGGGTGGATGTAATTGCCTTAACATAGCACAGGAACCCGGAGAGGAAACAGTGGCTCTCCCGTCCTGCTTCCTGCAGGAGCAAGCTGCATTCCCATCTCTGAGGAGGTAGGAGCTGGGCCGTGGGATCCCTGGGAAAACACACCAAAGTCTTGCATTCTAGACATTCTAGGCCCTTTTCAAATTAACATTTCCATTTGCACTTGATTTTTTGTGGGTGCTGGGAGGCATAGAGATAAAGCAGCGTTTCCCATACAGGCACAGGGTGCATTCAAAGGGCTCTCTTCTGTCTCCGGCACCTCCTCGCTGTGCTCCTCATGTCCTCTGCAAAGCCTTGTGCACTTCTCCATAACCTCTTTCCAATCCCTGCTTAGCACAAAACATGACTCACCCCTGCCCAGCCCTCCTGCTTGTCTCCCCCACATCTGGAAGCCACCTGGGTCACACTGCGGAGCCTCCCCAGCTCCCCCTCCCCACTGCACAGGCAGCCTGGGAGGAGAAGCCCGGCTCCAGCCACACCACATGTGCCCCAACCTCCCTGGCTCTGTCCCTGCAAGGCTGCACCAGCAGTTCCCACGCTCCTCCAGCAAATGGTTGTGGGCTGATGGGACTTACGACTCTGCCCGTGTCGTAGAATCATAGAATGGTTTGGGTTGGAAGGAACCTTTAAAGGTCACCTTGTCCAGGGTCTGCTCTGAGCTCTGTTTCCCTCACCGTCATCCTCCATATGTCCCAGCAATGGTGGGCTGTGGGTTTATGGGCTTTTGGACGCAAGGCTACGAGAGGGCCAGTACAGAGTTGGATGAAATGTTCAATTATACCATATTCTCTCTGCAGCTCTGAATAACAGCAGATGCTTCAGAAGGAATAAAAAGAGAGGGGAATAAAAAAAGAGGGGAAACACAAGGTGATACTTCTCCAGAATACTCTCCCAGCCACCAGTGTTAGGCATTCTTGCACCAAAGCAGCCTTTTTTTTGTTCAATAATCTGGCACAGGCATTTCATCTCCACTTTGGTTTTGGGTTGGTTTTTTTTTTTTTAGGCATGTAAATTATTTTTTTCTGCAACATCTTTGTCCGGGGAGGTCCATACCTTCATGGTACAGTATGAAAAGGACCACTTTCCTGCCAGTCAGCCTCTCAAGTGTGAGTGGGATCGTTTTCATGGCCACTTCAGGCCATCCCACTTTGCTGCCAAAAGGCTGTCCATGGCACCCAATTTTCACACCCATGCTCATATTCCCTGCAGTTCATCAATGACTTCAGAGACTGCCCAAGGCAGGCACAAGGAAGAAGAAAAAGCGAATGGCCTCCTCCAGCACACCGAGCTCTGTGATCCAAGGGTTCCTTCATGTCTGCGAAGCTGTGAATCACTGCGCTCTGTGGATCCTTGGCTGCTGCATCAGTCCTTGAGGGAGCCAAAGACAGCTGTGAGCATAATTTAGAGCTCCCTAGAGGGCAGTCTGGAGGTCCTCTGTGTGCCAGACCAACTTGCCTTGGCCAGAAGGAGCGGGCACAAAGCCAGCTTTGCCCAGCTTTGCGCCAAGCACAGCTCTGCTGGAGCACAAGGCCAGAGCAATTCTCTGAAAAGGCATCGCTTCTTTTTTCCCTTTCTGTTCTAATTACTGTTTTTTTCTCTTGCATTTTCTCTTCTGTCCTTAGATGAGGCTCAATATTAGTGCGCAGCCTGGGGCTGGGCCCTGTAATGGGGTGAAAACAATTTTAGAACAAGAGGGGAAAACAAATTGTCCCCGAGACCCAAAATCCTCCTTTAGGTCTTGCCATTTTCTTCCCTGATTTCCAGGTAAATGCTAACTCAGTTCAAAGCGTGTCCTGTGGTGGAGCATTCCTCATACAGATCTACTGGGCACTGGTGCCGTGGCTGAGCTCACAGGATGCCCTTGACTCCACAGAGACATTAATCAGGGTCTTCCTTTCTCTCCTTTGCCTGGTTGCTAATTTTCACAGCTCTTGTAAGAACTTCAAGTGGTATTGACAGCACGTAGAGACCCACACTGCGACGCCGGGTGCTAATGACCCACACTCCACCAGCCGTGCAGGCAGAGAAATAATGTGTGACGACTCTGAACTATCTTGTCTGCTTTCGGATGAGAGGAACGCGTAGTAGAAGTCATCATTTCTCTCACCATAGCTCTGCTGGAGGCATCTGCACCCTGGAGGCACCAATTCCTACACTCAGCTGCTTTGACACATTCAGCTGCTTTGCTCAATGGTCTGAACATTGCTGTACACTATTTATCCAACTCATTTTTGAAAGGTTGGAAAGTTGGGAGGAGGAAGGGGAACAGACACACACGTTGAAGATGCACTGATAGAGAGATCCATTTCATTAGGAAACATTATGGGAAATGGCTTACCAGTATCCTGGTTATACTCTACTGTTGAAAAAGCCCAGTAAAAGCAAAGGTGTCCACAGCAGTGGGACTGGAATTGTAACCTTGTCCCAGTCCTTGTTGGGAAAGCTGCTTTCAGGGCTGAACCAGAGGAGAATTCCTTCAGAAAGCCGCAGCTGTGGCCAACCAGGGACACCGGGGTCAAGAGCATATCAGTGAGCCGTCCCCCCTTGCAGGTGAATTGCCTTGCACATTGAGGTGCCTACAGCAACCCTACGACCCAGAGCAGCCCTGCAGTGAAGGCAGTCTCTGACGTCCTTTGGTCTCTCTGGCATTACTCTGGGACACGGACCACTTCTCCTTCGCTCTGCCACAGCACCGTTGCTGCGTCACTCTGGGATCTCCTCCTGCTTGTTCAGGGCGAGGTAAATTCCCCGGGATGAGTTGTACCGTTGTGGTATGGCTCATTTTCCCTCTCCACTTTCTCATCTGCAAGCTCTGCCGTGAAAGCTACGCTTTCCACATTGGGAGTGAATACTGGGCAAGGTGCTCCGTTCCAGAAATAAACTTAAACACTTTCCTAATTTCCTAACAGAATATGTTTTTCCCTTTTATTTTAACAAAAATAACAATAATAAAACAAAGCACCCTTTCTCCGTTTCTTTTTTTTACTCAAACACATAATCCTGGTGCCTTAATGTCTCATCAAGAAAATCCAGACTGGAGGCTGAAGCCAGGACTCTGTGCCACCTAGATATTTTGGACACATATTTGGACTCACCTACGCACATACGCACACGCTTTGCCTTCCCTGCCTCAGCAGGACAAGACTTCAGATCTTTTCTTGCATCCACAAACTTGAATGGATACACTGAGCCTCAGCAGGGAAAGGTCATTTCCACTCATTGACATTCAGGCTGTCTCTCCATTCGTACCCTCCAAGTGATATTTATAGTTAAAGAGCATCAGCCTGGCTGAGGAGGGATTTTCCATTAGTCCGGGTTTCTGGGAAGAGGGAACTTTCACACCTGTAGGAATATGAGGTTTTGACAGAAAAATAATCAAATCATAATGCATCTTCTCCTAACAGGCTTGCCTGGTGACTGGGTTGAAGCTGCTGCCTGTCCTGTGATACGGTTTCCCAACAGAAGAAGGGGTTTGTGAGCACATCTTGGGCATGGTTGTGTAGATCTGCCTGTCTGCCAAACCATTTCCCCTCTCTTCAGTTAATAAATTCTGAGACCTTTGACCAATTTCAATTCCATTTCATAGTGGCACTGCATGGGGTTTTTTAAATTACATTCCTGCATTAAAACAGCCAGGCAAAAAAAAAGAAAAATCCAGTTAGTTAACAAATTATGGGAGAGGTCACAATAGCTGAAGCCTTTTCAGACACAAGAGGTGACACAGTGAGAGAGGGAGCAGCAGGAACAGCTATATTCACTGCACTGCCCTGGGAACATGTCCACCTTTTTCCTTCGTGGCTTAAGAAAAGCGCAGGCACAAGCATGTGAAGACCAGGGCGCACACAGACTGATGCTGAGATGCTACAGTGTAAATGCATTTATACAGCTCTTTGTACAATGGGGTCTCAAATCACAGATAGGAATCCTACTCACCACAGCAGTAGAGATTATGTAGTGCATTAATAATTCACAGTAATAACGTAGCTGAAGGCTGAGTGCCACCTGAGATGGAGAAGGGGGCGGTTGGTCTGTCCTCCTGTTCAGTCCTACATCCCCATGTTAAGAAAGATACCCATCTAGAGTTGCCTAAAGTTGAGTCTTTTAGGGTATAGATGGGATGGGAACAGAGTCCCAGCCAGCCTGTAGAAGTGATCCCTCTATCACAGCTCCCACTCCACAAGGAAGTCAGCCATTAGGTCTTAATGCCTCAACTATACCGGTTATGGGGTAAGGCTGGGATGGGGTAAATTATTGTGGGTATTACACATCAGAAGGAAGTTTATAAGGCAGAGCAGACCTGAGCCTGGCAGCCCAAGAGCAGTTCATGAGAGTCAGATTTCTGTGGAGATGAGGAAGAAGAGCCGACTTGATATAGAACAGGATGTAGCAGACATATTCTGCTCAAAGGGTAGGTTCGCTATGAAAAACTAGTTCATCAACTCCAGGCTCTTGCTATCACAATGCCCATCCATCCATTTGTCCTCGGCCTCCTCAAGCTGGTTTATGCCACCAGCCAGAAGCAGACGTCCCGTTGTTGTACCCCAGTATCCCAACGCATTTCACAGTCCATCTCTCTGTGTGCTCCCAAGGCAGCGGTGAGCACCACCCCCATTTTACCGAGGAGGAATGACTTACCCCAGGTCACCCAGCAGCCCCACAGCTGTGCCAGGAACAAAACCCAATCAGATAAAAGTGTCAGAGAGAGAACAGCCAAACTGTGCTCCAGAGCGGTTGGCCAGATGAGGTAACAACCAGGGAAAGACGCCGGTGGGGTTTGGCAGGATGCAGGAGTCACATGCGCCTCCCACTTGGCAGAAATCAGAAGTTGCTCAGGCTTTTCAGGTCTGCTGGCTGGAGCATTCGCCCAGCCCTGCACAGGTTCACAGGAGACATTTGGGGAGGGTCCACCCCCCTCCCTGAGCATCCTATGCCTTCCCTCCACACACAGCAGAAGATGTTAAGGAACTTAGGATGCAGGCAAAGTGAACTCACCGCTGAATGCATCACTGAAGTGTTAATTATTTTGGAATCCATGTGTGCCAGAAATTGCCCAGAGAGGTTGTGCAGTCTCAGTCATCTGAGGTTTTCCAGATTGGATTGCATAAAGCCCTGAGCAACCTGGTCTGGTCTTCTAGCTGACCTGCTTTGAGCAGGAGGTTGGGCTAGACACCTCCTGAGGTCCCTTCCAACCCCATATATTGCAAAGCTCAGCCACACCCTCACCACCCGCAGGGTGATGCTACCCAGTTCTCTGCAGTAATAACAGCAGATAACCTGCAATAGCATAGATGGATAATAGACAACCATCCGGACCTGCTGGCATGGAGGGACATGTCCCACACACCTCCTCCCTCCCAAAAAGTAGTAATGCTGGGCTGCTTTTTTGCATGCCTTACCTTATTCATCATGACTTTCCCTCCACATATAGCAAATGTGGGGTAAGTTGGTTTCACTTAATGTGTAATGAGAGCACATTGCATCCAGGCCATGGGCAGCATCTTGCTCAGCCATTGTAACCTGGCCATGTGCCTACCGCTCTTCTGCCTCTGCTCTTCAACCTGGGGCTTTCCAGAGTTTTGCTAACCTGTCCAAGAGGATTCTGTGATGTGAGCACGCTGACCTGAGGAGGACCTCAGGCCAAACACCTCAGACTCCAGCCATCAGCCGTATCTCCTTCCTTTCTTATTTTCCATCATAAACTCTCCCCTGCTTCCCCGCTCTACTTCCAGGGCTAACTCATCCATTGCCGCAAGTCCTCCACTGCTCTCCCTTCCTTCCATAATCCTTAAGACAGCAGAGCATTTGATCTCTCCTCTTCAGAAAGGCCAAAGGGATAAGCCCTGGGCCTCCTTGGCCCACATGGTGGAAAAGATCTACATGCCAGGTAATCCTATTGTTCCTTGTCCCCCTACCTGACACAGTCCCGTGGTGTTTTGCTGCGAGATCCCAGACGTTATGAGATGACGGGGGAAGTTCAGCTCCATACTGACGGCTCCAAACACATTAGTATTAAATTCTTATGCAATCAAAGCTGCCCGCAGAATAAAGCCAATGATCTACCTGATTTGGATGTTCTTGGCACAGGACAATAGGCTGCAATTTTCCAACAGAATCGACTTGTTATAACACAAGGACCTTTTTTTTTTTTTTAATGTTCGCTTGTTTGCCCTCCTGCCAGATTTTGTTAGTAATACTGTGGCACCAGGCCAACTTGCAGCTTGTTTGGAGTTCATCTAAAAACCTCTAGTAAAAGGAGATAGAGGTTCCACGTTTCCCTTGAAAGATGGAAAGCTTCAAAAGACCATTTGTGGAGGCATCAAGCCGACTGTCTGGGGTCCCAGTCCTCAGGCAATTACCTCATCCTGCTAATGAGGAGTTTGCTTCAGGCTGTACTGAATAAAGTTCTCATTCTGACTCTGGATTTTAGAGGAACAGTTGGCCAAACAAGTTCTTTTACTGGTATCCCTGTTTATCCATCCTTTTCATAGTACAGACCTCTAAAGGAGAGATGAAAATCAATTTAAATACGCTCCGATTTTCCAGCTTGGGATACACCATCTTTCAGGCAAACCGGCTTCCTACCACAGTCAGTTTTCATTTGTCAAATTTTGATTTTTTTCCTCTTTTTCTGAGGCAGACTTTTTTTCATGAGTGTTTCCCAGTGGTGATAACCAAAACAGGCGGCATTTTTAATGCTCTTTCTTCAACAAGCTGCTCAGTGATCTGGGGGCAGCACTTTCAAAAGGTGGGTGCCATTTCTCATGGCACAATAATGGTGACAGGAGACAGTTGCATTTTCCATGGAAGTTTTCAGAGCCATTACATTCACTTTCTCGGTAAATTCTGCTTCTCTCATTTTTGGCCTCCTTACAAATACTAAAGACACCTGGGAGACATCACTTTCTTCAGACTTTGGCTTGATGTAAGCCCATTACCTTTGGGCTATTAGCAGATGTGAACAAGGTATTCATGTAAAGCCAACTCAGTAAACAATCCTGTTGGTGATGTAGAAGAGCAACCTGACTCCAGATCCCTCCAAATCCCTCACTTCTTTCTGCTTTACAAAAGTCAAAGGCGGCGAAGAAATCTGTTTTTCACAACATTAGCATCTTTAACTGAACACAGTCAGTCTGCAGGGTGTTACAGCTGGGTGTGAAATGGTTTTCCTATTCTGTGAATTTTATTTTAAAATCTCAGCAAGCTTCCCATCATAAATTTCGATAAAAAGCTGAAATATTCAAAGTGCTGACACCCAAAAATCTAGTGATGGGGAAAGGAGGATCGTGGGCTGTACTGAAGTTGTCTGGCTTTGAACTTTTTGAAAGAAATCTTAAAAGCTTTCATTTTTATTTCAAACATTTTGATTTTTGTTTACACTTTTGTTGCAATTAGACTTAATTTTGAACAAAAATCCAAATAATTTGGCCATTTAAAATATCATATTCATAAAATATTAAATATCAAACCAGAGCAATTTCAATACTTAAAATATGACATGAATCAAGAAGTTCCTCTTTTGCCTTAAAACACTCATCTTGAAGGCAGAAGCCTTTTCTAGCACAGAAGAGGTTGTGCTCTAATGCAGATGTGGTGGCTGAGACTTGCTTTTTACAGAATTTCTTGTCCAATGGGAGAAATACTGACTTCAGTGGAGCCGGGGGATTTCCTGCAATACCAGATACATCTGCAATGGGGAGAGTTTTATTTACCAAGGCCTGGATAGAAATGCTGAACATTTTTGCCTGGAAGCACTTTGAGACACACCTTAGCATTATCCAGTAATAACACAAGAAAAAACTGAGACTTTGCCACAGGAAAGCTGATGCCACCTCACGGCTCTGATGGAAATGCATACAGTTGTATTTTTTTTCCCCATGTCTCCTCCCAGCGTATCTCCAGCCACGCTGGTGTTTAGTTCATGTGGAAAATTAGCAGTTCAAAGCGCCCCTTCCTTGCCTGAGGTGTTTCAGAAAAAACGGTGAGGTAGTGTTTTCACTTGATCTGTGGCTCTATCTAATCCCGTCACTCACTGGTTCAACCCAATCTAGGAGATTGGCATGGGCAGGCACTCCTCCGTAGAGGGTGCTACCAAGGGACATGAGCATTCGAATCACAGAATCACAGATCGTTTAGGTTGGCAAAGCCCTTTAAGCTCCCCCAGCCCAACCGTTCCCCTACCCCTGCCATCCCACCCCCAAACCCTGGCCCTCAGCACCGCCTCTGCCCAGCTGTTAAATCCCCCCAGGGATGGGGACTCAACCACTTCCCCACTTCCCTGGGATTAATATTCAAAGGCTCCATGAGCATTGCATTTCTGTTTCTTTCCCTTCCTAGTGCAAAAGTCTTTGCAAAGTCCTCATAGCATGGTCTTGGAGCACGAGCAAGTAGTTTGTGGGAGCTCGCAATGGCTTTTCCTTGTTGAGTATGACTTCTTCAGAGGTACTGTTCAAGGACGCAGATTCCCAGGTTGGCATTTCCACAGAAAACAGCTGTGAGGTTTTTATTCCATTTTGTCTTATTTTACACTGCAGTGTGTTAGACTGAAGAGGCCTTTCATTGCCCACACTGCTTGCAGTTTCTATTCTCCCCTGTCTTTCCCTTTGTGAACATCAACCAAAACCTGAACTCATATTGAATTCATTTCCTCTCTGGATACCTCAGTACCAAACATTCTGTGCAAAAGAAAGTGATCTGACCTTCTCCCATTGAATTAGGAGCTCCCCCTCAGCTTGGATCTTAACCCTGTCTGAATAGTGCAGTCCTCAGAAGCACTGCAAAAAAAGAAATGCACATGAAAACCAGGACCATGCGTATAAGACCTATTGGCTTTGAGTGGCTTCAAATCACCCTGGTCCCTGCAAAACCCCACTGACTCCCTCACCTACAATTCAGGCCAGTTAGAGCAGCCAGCAGATTGCTCAGTCCCTGCTGAGTGTCCAGGACCTGAGATGGCTGCCAGATGATGCAGACAAAAGTCTACATGGCCCATTATCAGGAAATCAGGACAAACCAGCAACAATCCCAGTGTTCCTGGAAAGCCTGGTCTACATGACCATCAGGAGCCACAAAGGGGAGTCAAGAGGGGGAATCATTTATGGAGGGTGGAATGGATGAGACATGGAGTCTGGATACAAGGAGAATTGGCACTTCCCATTCAGCCATGGGAAGGTTTCCTAAACAAAAGTGCTGGAAACCCCAGTATATATAAATTTGAACGATCCAAAACCAGGAGAATGGTTATGTTTGGATCTAACCTTCATGACTGGGTCTTGGCTTTAAAATTGCCGTCTCTCCCTAGGTTGGATCACACATCTCTCTGAAACAGAGCTGCTCAGCCAGAAAGCAGTGACCTCAATGAATTAATGGATGAAATCCTAGAGTTAAGAGAAAAGTTACTGCTGGATGATCATACTGGCCCTTCACAAATCTGTTAATAAAAATAAAAAGAAAAGGAATCCTGAACATTTGGAACTTTGAAGAAGTTTGGATTCAAATTCTGATATTTTGGCTGAACTCCAGCTATAGAAAATACAAAGCAGCTATCCATCCTACAGCATAAGCTGGAAGTCAGAAAGTCCTTTTTCCAGAGTTTAAGAAATGGGAAGATCAAGTTAAGGGCTTTTCATACAATTGGTAAATCTCAGAAATTTTAGAGGTTTAGGTTTGGACAACTGTCAGACCCTGACTGCTTATCATGGTTGCATTTGCTTCAAAGATCCTTGATTGAGAAAATTAGGCAGGAAATTTTTTGCAGTGTCCAGCACTTCCTGAGCTGGAGGAACCAGAAATCCCACAAGAAAAGTTCTTACTCATGGCATTATTGTTACCTTAAGGCTTGACTCAGACAAAGCTGGTAATCCACAGGATCCAAGCAGAAAAGAAAAAAAAAAAAATAATCGAAAAAGTGCAAACTTTACCCTAGGGGAAAGTACTCCTCTTCCCTCTGCACGATGCCGCAGATCCCTGTGATCTGCAGAGTGTAGCTGCTTTTAACATTGCGGTAGGACTGGAGAGAGGTTATATACTTTAAATGTACGAGTATTCTGTCTTCCCCTTTGGTGCCTGCAATGATGGGGGGCTGACAGCTGCTAGTGTCAGACACGGTTCCTGAAAGAGCTCGTTAGAAATAGTCCCAAACTCAGTTACACTTTTTTGTTGGTTTTTTTTTTTATTTTTTTTTTCCCCCCAGTGGAAAATAGTTGCAGGAAATCATGGATCAAAAGTTTCACAGAGCAAACATTTGGCTTGCTACCAGTTTGGGCTAAAATTCATCAAACGCAAGGACGTCGATGTTCAGCTGTGACGTGAACGTTCTTCTGTGAATCTGCACGTTAATACACCCATAAATTTCCTATATGCCTGAACTGTATATATGCACAGCGGGAAGATGACAACCTGTATGCATGGAGAGATGCTAAGGAGTTGTGCGCTTGACCACGGGGGGGGGGATTACATCTTCCATCTTGATGCAGGCTGTGCTATACTGTTTAGCTACTTCTGGACTAAGCTGAGCGATTGCACATGATTTGCACCAAATTCTGTCAGTCGGCTGAATCAGTCACATGTGATAGAGAACGTGGATTACAGAAACATCTATGGTAGTTCCCACCTGGTGTTTGAGAGCTGCCAAGGTTTCAGAACCTTGGGGGTGGTCTAGGACAGCCATGCAAGGGGCTGCCCTGGCTTGTGACAGATCTGTTAGTCCTGAGTCACTAGACTCAGGCTGCAGCTGATAGTGTGAGAAGGACACACAGGCAAGAAAAAGGCTTTCTCTTGGGTCACTAATGTGTGCGAAGGGGATTCAGATGCAGAAGTCTTAGGAGGATGAGCTCATGGAGAACCTCAGGCATGGGTCCCTGAACCTGCTTCTACTCGGAGTAGCAGGGGACAGTCACAGTGACTGTGGTCCTGCAGGGTAGGGACTTCCCATGCCTTGTCCCTCTCTCTTCTCCTCTCCTCTCCTCTCCTCTCCTCTCCTCTCCTCTCCTCTCCTCTCCTCTCCTCTCCTCTCCTCTCCTCTCCTCTCCTCTCCTCTCCTCTTCTCTCCTCTCTTCTCGGGACTCACTGGGGTCTGCTGGTGGCAAGCGTCCATCCCTACCCACTTCAGGTCCTGTTCTGGGACTGACTTGTCCTAGGAAATTAGGGATTTTCTTAATCAGAGCCTCAGAAAGGCCCCATCGCTGGTGGGGTCTGAGAAGAAAGGCTGTAAAGCCAGGCCTGCTTGCAGCAGTGGGAATGTTGCCATTGCTTTCTTTGGTTCTTATGCTTCACACTGCTCTGGTTTGTTTTTCAAGTTATTCTATTTTCTTTATTATGCCCAAACATTTTCTTTTCCCCATAGGGATGGAAGATGCCAGGGGCTGATACCAGGACCACATGCTCACAAAGGAGCTGCTGCCCCCTCCTTCCTCATTTTTCTGAACTCTTGAACTGTTTTGGACCAAGCAGATTTTTCTGGTTATTTCCAGGAGAAAATTATCTGCAATGTTAACAAGGCACTGATGGAAAAGTCAAGTTGGCTGGAGAGCCTCTCAGCATCCCATCTTCTTCTTCCTCCACTTCTCTTCTGAGTGGGTCTGTAAGAGCAGGGAATGCAATCAGTCTGGTCATGCATAATCCGGATCCTGTCCCATTTCCTCCCTCTTAAAAAAAAAAACAACCAAAAAACATTGCTCTCCTCTAAAAAGATTTCCTGGTTAACAAGGAGAGAAAGCACTAGCAGCTAGGCTAAAAAAAAAAAAAAAACACCTCCCTCCTAAAGCAAAAAAACAATGACAAAAAAAGGCATGAGGAAGATCTAAAAGACACAGATGGAAGGATGGCACAGAGCAGACAGAGTGAACGGAACAAATGGAAGTGCCCCATTACCCAGGTGGCACAATCACAACCTGGTGAAAACAGGCTTTTGTGAGGGATTTAGCAGTAACCTTCCATAACGAACCAGCCTAAAAATCCGAAGAGTTACTCTCTCGCCTCATCTCACCTGGTCAGGGTGACTCCTTATAGGGTTGGTACCTTCAGGGGACATATAGGAGGGAGACAAAAAGTATATTGGAAATTAAATTAACAGAAAATCAATCTGTGGGAGTGATGCTTCAGAGAGCACCTACCCTGCAGTTTCCTACCTGAGCCTGTCAACGTGACGCCCCCTCATCATTCAGCGTACAGCAAATAGGAGCCCAGAAAAACCAAATCTCAAGCTTTCTCTGGCTTTCCTTCTCCTGCCTGTACAAAAGGGCAGCCACCCCCCACCCAAGAGCAACCCACCAAGGTGTTGTTCAAGGCCGGTGGGTCTGGCCCTGGATGCAGCAGTGGGGAGCCTGTCCCAAGGAAGGCCACCTCCTCTAAGGAGACTTGTCAAGATCACAGAGGGGAAGGTCGGGTGAACTAACATTTTCCGAAGCTCCATCCAAACAACTGTCCCCCAACCCTCTTATTTCTTACAGCAAGGAGCTGCCAGCTCCCCAACATCTGAAGACACTGCTTCCCACCATCAGTGAGGGGTGTTGGAGTTCCTTGACTTGATTATGTGCAGCAGCAACTCTCCCCCACCTGAGCTCATTCGCAGAAAACCTTCTTCAGGGAATTTCTCCTGGGTGAGAAGCAGAGAAGGTGGGATGAGGCCAGCCCCAACCTGGCAAGGGCAGCTCTTGGGACAAGGGTTCGGAGAAGGGTGCGTCAGCAGGAGGAGTCCCGAGTCTGGGAATGCAAAATTCCCCTCCTCCAGTGGGATTTCTTTGAAACACTTTGAGCGCATGCTTCTGCCTTGAACGCCTGTGCCAAAAAAACCCGTTGGCTGCAACATCAGAGGGAACCTAATACAGAAAAGATTGCGAGCCCAAGGGGACAGAGTTTCTTTCAGAAGCCCACCCCAGGCATGTGCACACCAATGCTCGCACACAAGTCACACACACGTGTGCACACGTAGCGCAGCCATGCGTAGCTGGGAGCCTCCTAGGGAGGAGAAAACACTTCAGGGCTGACCGAGCCATGGAGAAAATGAAGCTTTCCTCACGCCAAAGGCAAGGCTGATTGCTTGGATCAGGCTGCAGCAGGCTGTGGATTTCCCTCCAAGCTCAAGCCATGATTGAGGTATGCTGACCAAGGCTAACCCAGGAATGTTCCTGTAGAGTTTAGGATGACATATGCAAGCCTTCCCAGTCACATAAACAGCATGGACACAGGCAGGGGTTCCCACACAGCCTTTTGCTGGCACGCTGACACAGCCTGTACCTTACAGCATCTCTCTGACCACTGGAGATACCACAGGGGCCAGCCCAGCAGCCCTGGTGCCTGTGGAGCAGTGACCCAGGACGGTGTGGAAAAGACAGCTGTTATTAGTGGGACATCCCTGGAATGAGATGCAGGACACGGTCCCCAGGCGCTTGTGGTCAGACAGGCATCACAGGGCATTTTACACAGGCAAGGAGATAATAGCAGTTTCAGTCGCCTAACTCGTCTCTAAACAGGGAATATTTTTTGACCAAACACAGCCTCTGTAGCTCGGAGCAGATGTTTTCCTTTATGGAAACGCCTGTGAAAATGCCACCGGTGCGAAATGTCAGCTGTGCGCCGGGGGAACAACACCCGTGCTGCAATGCCATGGACCAGCAAGGACCCTCCCCTGGGCCACCTGCAGGGACCCACGCACCGCTTTCCTGGGAAATGTAAAGGCTGAAGGTAGAGTTTGTCCCTGAGAAGCAGAAAGCGGTCTTGCCAAGTTTAAGATAGCAGGTTTTCCTATCTGAAGGAAAGCACCTCAGGTCCAGGTCTGCTTGGTCCCGAGCACCTCGTTCCCTCTGGGACCTGTTTGCCCTCCAGTGGTGTCTTTGTGCCTGTCCAAGTGACAACTCTCTCCATCCCTGCACAAGGATGCAGCTCTCAGAAACTCCCTGATGCTTGTGCAGCTCTGAGCACCTGGACCCAGGCCCTGGTACCTTCCCTGTCCAGGGAATGCAGTCAGGAGGGGATTTATCCAAGCAGAGAAAGAAAAGGAGAGGATGCTGAACAAAGTAAACCATCCCAAGCTCAGATGCTCCAGAGTCGCCAGGGAAAGGCTCCTGGCTTCCCTCGGAGCAGAAGCTGCGCCGCTCGCATTTCTGAGCGGAGCGCAGGGACGAGTTGCGGTGTTTTCTCTGCAGAGCCACACCAATCCCTGCCCGTGAGGAGCTCAGCTGCAAGGCAGGCTGCTCGAGGAAGGTTTTCCCTCTAGCGGAGGACCACAGGAAGGGATTCCCATGCCGGTAGGAAACAACTCAGAGCCCTCCAGGCCTGAGCTTGGCCATGTGTGGACGTGATGCTGGGAAAGCCTACCTGTGCAAGTGCAGCCTCTAGGACCAAAACCTTCCCCTGCGTGCGGAAGGCAGGAGACCTGTGTCTGCAAAAGCATTCCTGGGCACAAGGAGATGCAATAGGTTGAGCTTCTGCTGAGTGCTACAGCCAGAGGGCAAAGCTGTCTCCATCATTGGCACCTGCAGAGGTAAAATCGGTGACCCTGTGCCTCTGCTAAGTCAGCCAGCAAAGCCACCACGCAACACAACAGGAAGGTTTGCAGCCTGGATGCATATGCCAGAGGAATTCAGTGAAACTGCATCACATTCTGTCTGTTGACTGGGATCGGCAGCTGCGGCCAAATTACTGGAAGTCAGTCGGGGCTTTGCTGGTAAAAGGCTGTGTATTAAAAGCCTAGGATGTTCCCTGAGCTGTCAAGGTTGGGGAGCCAGGGTTTCATTGCTGGTCTTTAGAAGCAGGAAAAAATTACCAAGCTTTATTTTGTGAAAAGTGCATCTAAGAAGAAACTTGCAGTAATTATTTAAAAATAAAAAAAAAAAAAACCACAAAAGAAAAAAAAAAAGAAAAAATAGACAAAAAAAAATGAAAAAGAAAATAATAGAATGGAAAATAATAATTTAAAAAAAATCTTTAAAACAAACAAGTAAACAGCAACCCGTTCCTGGGATGACAAATCTGACCACTACCAAGTAACGCTCCCCTGTTTTTCCAAGAACACAGATTTCACAGAAGCATAAAATAATTTCCATTGAAAGACACTTCTGGAGGTCCTCTGGACCTCTGGTCTCACCCCATCTGAAGCCGGGATCAGTAACTGGGCTTGACATATTGAACATTGAGCACTATTAGTCACCCTGCTGGTGGATGCAGGACAAGGTCCCGCTATGGCCAGTGCTCACCTGGCCCTTGCACTGCCTGTCCTGGAGTCGCTGGGAAAAGTCCTGCAGGGAGCCTAAATTTCTGGATAGTGATGTACGAGACTGAGTCAGAGCTCCTCCGGGCTGAGCAGTCGTAGCGGCAGGGCCCATCTGGTTGTGATTTTGGAAATGGCGGAGATTGAAACAACACTACAGGCGTGGGGAAGAGTGGCTGAAGAGCTGCTTGGCAGAGAGGAGTCTGGGGGTGCTGGTTGAGAGGGGGCTGAATATGAGCCAGCAGGGTGCCCAGGTGGCCAAGAGGGCCAGCGGCATCCGGCTTGTATCAGGAGTGGTGTGGCCAGCAGGAGCAGGGCAGGGACCGTGCCCCTGTGCTGGGCACTGGGGGGGCCGCCCCTGGAATGCTGGGGTCAGGGTTGGGCCCCTCCCTCCCCGAAGGACCTGGGGGGGCTGGAGCGTGTCCAGAGAAGGGGGGCGGGGCCCGGCTGCCTACAATGCCTGAGAGGGGGGGGAGCCGGGGGGGTCGGGCTCTGCTCCCAGGGAAGGGGCGATGGGACGAGGGGCAGCGGCCTCAAGTTGTGCCAGGGCAGGGTGAGGTTGGCCCTGGGGAACAATTCCTTCCCCAAAGGGCTGTCAGGGGCTGGAAGGGGCTGCCCAGGGAAGGGGTCGAGTCCCCAGCCCTGGGGGGATTTAACAGCCGGGCAGAGGCGGTGCTGAGGGCCAGGGTTTAGTGATGGACAGGTACAGTTGGGCTTGATGATCTTATGGATCTTTTCCAACCAAATGATTCTGTGATTCTATGATTCTGTGAAACGATCTTTCATGGGGAAAGGTTGGAGGCTTCTGACAGGCAATGGAGTGGCGATGCCGTGGTCTGCAAGGCAGATGGCCATTGGTGGTGGGAACCACCGAGACAGATAAAAGCTCGCTTCCTCCTTAGAAAGGCAAGCAATTGCCATAGCCAGCTCTGACATGACCATGATGCCAGCAGAAACACTGGTCCTGAGGTGCCACATGGAGCTCTTGGTTACCTGATGTTTTTTCTCCCTTCAGGGACAAAGCCCCAGTTCTGGAGCCACCTTAGGGAGACCAGCACTCCCAGCAGCCAGCGGTTAGCAGTTCCTAGAGCTAGAAATCCTAATCTGGTAAATGCTGCCATCCTTGGGTTACACAAGCATATTGTTTTTGGCTGGTGCTGTGCCTCAGAGCATGAGTTTCAGGACAGAGGTTGACCCCAAATACTGGCAAAAAAATATATATCTTTGTAGCCAAAGGAAGAAGGGCAGGGATGAATCAGATGTGGGGGCTGCCACATCTGATTCCCACATCTGGTGGTAGGATAAGGGGGAAGAGAGGCTCTACACAGTCCTATGACCTGCAAGAGTTTGCAGCTTCCTAATGCTCTTGCGGGGAACAAGCCTTGGAGACTCACCATCTCTCATATCCTCTGCTGGAGTACGATGACGGAAATACTAATGCATCCCCCAAAATCTCTCAGCTTTGAACTTTCCCAGGGAGCCATTTTCACACACCAGCTGCTGACCAATGGACACTCGATTCACTGACTCAGAGTTTATGAATAAACAGGGGGAAAGAGAGGTGATGAATGTAACTTAGGATGAGGCAGCATGTCAGAAGGACATGGGACCTCTTTGACTGCAAAACGTGAGGTCGACATGCAGAAGCTCATTTCCTTCTACAGCCTTAGAGGTCACATCTAATTATACAAGATTTGTGACATATCTTATTTTGTTTTCTTGCTTCTTTCCCTTTTTTTTTTTTTTTTTAATGTTTTATCCATACAATTCATTCAAAGCAGATGCTTTGACCCAGTTAAGCACCAGGCAAAGTCTACTTGGGATGCTCCGGATGAGTTGCCATCCTGATGATCCAAGAGTGCTTGAGTCGGCATGCCGGCAGCGTGCTGGTTCGGAGCAGGCTGAGCTGTGTCGTATGGAGAACATTTCCTCCCGGAGATGCCCACTGCCAGCCAGACCAGACTGACTTGGACCAGCTTCACTCTTCCCCAGTGCTTGCCAAAGAGCTGGGACAAATCATGTTTCAGAGGATCTCTCCAAAGGGCTTCCCCTGGCTGCCCAGCCTGCAATGTGAGCCTGGTTTCTCCCTCCCGTGTCCTTGCTTCAGCAAGAAGGAATAACCTTGGTGCTGGTGAGCCCTCCAGGGAGGGCTGTTCCCCCATGACCCAGGGCTCTGCAAACCCTCCCAGTTGCTGGTTGCTCCTTCATCACACGCACACAGCAGCCAGAGCGTTTCCAGTGATATTTTTCTTACACAGCCTTATTGAGCTGCAAAGGGACACACGCAATTACAATTTACATTAGGGAAGCTTTTCTAGTCCTGTGAGCTCTTTCCTGTGATTTCCCTCTCCACCATCGTAAGGAAAGAGAGAGGCTGAGATTTCAGGACAGCCTCCCTGAATCCTCGCCCTTACAGGGGCTGTGAGCTTTGTTTTCTGTGTCTGCACAAAATGCCAAACCTGTTGCCCATCTATCTCTTTATTCTGCTGTCACCTTCCCTGCACAAAATTAATGTCATTTAACTGGTATACGCTCCACTCTCCGGTCTCTCATGCCACTCCGTCTCTCTGTATTTCTGTACGTATGTATTTATGCATATGAAGAGCAGTGGTTACATGTGACCCGTTGATCAAGGGTTCTCAGAGAGGCCGATCAGCTTGACCTGTTACTATTAAATAACTTCATTAAGGATCGAGATGAAAGGGGAAGAAATCCCAGTATCAAAATTCAAAAGTGGGACAAGGATGTGGATAGGAAAAAAAAAATAAAGAAAATGTTCTGGAGAGATCAGTAGCATGGTCAGGAAATGAATACACAAAATCTTCCACTTGGAAAATAAAAGTTAAGGCTGCTGGAGAAAGATGATCTGAAACAGCTATTCAGCTCAGAAAAGCAAGCTGGCAGGCAGGAATTTTGAAACTAATGGAGCAGGGTCAGCGAGGAGCAAGTGGGGCAGGCGGAGTGCCGTGTCCCCCTCCTGAAATCCCCATTCTCAAGGCGGTGTGCACTGTTCCGAATGGGGGGTGACAGTTAGGACAGGCAGAAACTGTTCCTTTGAAGTTGTTTTTCATTGGAAAATTGGATTTCTAACACATGAAACCATTTAGCAAAACAACATTTGCTTTCCCTGACAACCTGGCTGTATTTTTGCTTTTGTTTTGGGTTTTTTTTTTTTTATAGATGTATAGATTAAAAGGTGACAATTGTCTCTTTTAATATTCTGTATTGATTCTAACTGAGGCTGAACAACTTAACCTGTTCACTCTGTACTGTGCTCCGTGATTTGGGTTTAGATAAAGCCCACTGCAGGCGGGTATCCTGCAGACTCTCAGAGAGGGAGGAACCTCTGGGGTTCGGGTTAATTGTTTTCAAGTCATGTTTTAGGGTGGGTTGAAATACTCTGCAGGCACTTTTGGTGTGCCCTCCTACAGAAGGGTTGAGGGGCCGTAAGAAGGAATTTAATAACCTATGTTTCCTGACCTGTATTAGTCATTAACAGAGGTATTGGTCACTGCCAAAGACCAGAGACACCAAGATCTCTAGGCCATGAAAGTGTCTCCTTGGAGATGCTTATTTTAACAATGCAGTAAAGGATTTGGAGAGTAATTCAATCCCACCCGTCTCCAATCTTCCCTCTTTCCTTCCTCCCATCGTAATACCGGCTTAGATGAGCTAAGCCTGTCACTCTTCCCATGACACAGCTAATACCACACTCCCTTTGCCACAGCCACCACAGAAAAACAAGATTTAATCCTCCTCTCTACCTACTTATTGTTGTGGTTGAGCAGCGCGTCTCCAGTGGGACCAGCCGGCTTCACACAGTGCCATTGAAAAATCACCACTTCATCATGGAAGCAAAAATTTTTGCTGCTTAGGGTCGGGAGATACAAACAGAGAGAAAGAGAGATGAAAAGAAAGAAAGGAGGGAGGGAGGAAAGAGAGAAGGAAAATATATCAGTTCTTCTAATGCCACCTCCATAACTCAGGAACCGCTGTCATTTGAAGGCATTTATACCAGATTCTCCTCTGGCTCTTCCTGACTTTACCCCATTTCAGATGGATCTATTACGATCCATTCCAAAGGAAAGATTTTTATTCATCTCAGTGCATCAAAGCAGTGGACCCAGTTACCCACATTGCAAGCAAATATCACCCGCCTAGCACCAGAGGGTGACAGCTTGCAGTTCCCAGTTCACCCTATGGGATGCTATAGAGGGCAGAGGATGGGGGATACTGTAGAGGGCAGAGGATGAGGGATCCTATAGAGGGCAGAGGATGATTCGTGTCAGGAAGAAAAATCAGGACCTGAAGACGCTGTGGCAATGCACAGGAGGGTGGAGGTGATGCCGGGATGGAGCCACCCCGTGCAGCAGCAGCGTGCGGCAGGCAGCCGGGGCACGTCAGCTTTGGGTGTGCAGAAGGCTCTCCTCTGGGCAGAGGTCACCCTTGATACTCCATTTCTACCTGGCTAGAGATGGAGGAGCCGACACCACCGCTGCAAGACTGTCCTGGCCTCAGTCACAGCTGAGATACACAAAAGCGATAATCCTAGCAGAAAGGGGGACCGTCCCCCCACTCCCCCCCTGGTTTGCAAGTCACGGCAAGCTTTGTAAGAGGGGATCGAGGTGCAGGGCGCTGGCATTCAACCTCTTGCTTTGGGACTGAATTTGTGTGTTCTGGAGGAGGGTGGGGGAAAGGCAGGGGGGGCTTCTTAACCAAAAAGGTAAACAACAAAACAACCCAGCCATTCATAGGAAATGCTGAAAAAAAGAGGCAACTGTTGGCCTGTGCGCTGTTGAAATAATTGACTTTTTTGTTCAAACAGCCTCATCTCAGTCTCGTTTCAATTCTTCAGGTCCCAAACCATCTGTTCTCTGAAACCTTAAGGTTAATAGGCGTTAAGAGCTCCTCCCCTAAGATTAATAAGAATGAAGAGCTGTCCTTTTCAGGGCTTTTCTCCACCTCCAGCACAGTCCGCCGAAGAAAGCCAACGTGTGCAAATTCATCTTCTCCACGCACGTCTCCAAACCCACCGCTCCAAATCCATGCATGCAGAAGGAAAGTAAATAAAATAACATCTCCGGCAGCTGCCAAAAAATTCCACAGTTTCTGAGCTGTTGCAACTGTATTCGTCAGTGAAAAAAAATTTCCTGGAAACCTCACTCAGATGGTGATGGCGGGAGTGGGGGGGCTGGGAGGCGAGGGGCGGAGAGAGTGCGGTCAAGGCCAGGGCAGAAGTTCATGCAGTTGGTGGTTTGCGAAAATGTGTTTTGTTTGTTCTGGATTAGGCTGTGGATTCTTAAAAGAAAACATGTTTTAGTAAGCTAATTTCAAATCAGGAGGGGAAGGAGCAGGGTCAGGGGGAGAACAAATTAGCATTTGGATGTCAGCAGAGTGAAAGGAGGATTCAGATGTGGAGGAAAGTGGGTTACTGAGGCTGAGGGCAGCCAAATCGCTTTGGTTATACTCCCCCTTTAAAAAATAAATAAAAAAAATCGCAGCCCCAAACAAGCAGCAGCGCAGCAATGCACACGCAGCCCGAGGAGCAGCCCCTCTCCAGCCAGCCGCTCCCCGGGGCTCGCTGGATGGCGGGGAGGATTCTGCCAGGCTGTCCCCAGGACGGTGATCAGTTCACACCCGGGCTGCTCCTTGGGATACATGAGCAGCTTCTGCATCTGGCATTTTGGAGGCTGCCTCCTAGCAGGCTGTTTCCAGGACCAGATCAGAACCTGATGAAGGCAGGGTGGAATGGTCCTATAAATCCTCTCTCAGTACAATCACATCTGTTGCTGCAGGGGGGGATAACTTCCTCCTGTTAAATGCATGAAAATACATGTATGGCCCCAAACAACCTTTGTGGCTTCACCCCCCTCTCTGCTTTCTGGCTAGCCCCTGGCTAGCAGCGAGTGGGAGATGGCTGCCGTTCCAGACACATGCACAAAGCCATCAGTCCTGAAGAAGGAAAGCAAAGGGGGGATACATGCAAGCACATACAGCTGCTGGGACCAAGAATTTCCAGGCAGGCCTGAATAGCTCACCTGCAGATGGAAGCAGAAGGATCAGCCTGCTTGTGATCACACAGCGTGAAGGAATCACCTTGGGTTTATCAGAGTCTGGGCACCATAGCCAGAGACTGGGCTTGTCCTGGGAGGACTCTTCCCTCTCCGTTGGTGCTTTCCCAGGGCTCTCCCTCATCTCATGTGCTGGTCATCACAGAATCACACAGAATCACAGAATCACAAGGGTTGGAAGGGACCTCGGGAGATCATCCAGTCCAACCCCCCTGCTCAAGCAGGTTCTCCTAGAGCATGTTACACAGGACTTCATCCAGGCAGGGGTTGAATATCTCCAGAGAAGGAGACTCCACAGCCCCCTGGGCAGCCTGGGCCAGTGCTCTGTCACCCTCAGAGTAAAGAAGTTTTTCCTCATATTCAACTGAAACCTCTTATGTTTCAGTTTGTGCCCATTACCCCTTGTCCTGGCACTGGACACCACTGAGAAGAGTCTGGCTCCATCCTCATGACTTCCATCCTAAAGATATTTGTATGTATTGATGAGATCCCCTCTCAGCCTTCTCTTCTCCAGGCTGAACAAGCCCAGCTCCCTCAGCCTTTCCTCGTAGGGGAGATGTTCCAGTCCCCCCATCATCCTTGTTGCTCTCCTCTGGACTCTCTCCAGGAGTTCCTCATCCTTCTTGAACTGGGGAGCCCAGAACTGGACCCAGTGCTCCAGGTGGGGTCTCAGCAGGGCAGGGCAGAGCAGAGGGGGAGGAGAACCTCCCTCACCCTGCTGGCCACACTCCTCTTCATGCACCCCAGGATGCCATTGGCCTTCTGGGCAACAAGGGCACCCTGCTGGCTCATGGTCAGCTTGTCATCCACCAGGACTCCCAGGTCCCTCTGGGCAGAGCTGCTTCCCAGCAGGTCAGCCCCCAGTCTGTACCGGTGCCTGGGGTTCGACCTCCCCAGGTGCAGCACCCCACACTTGCCCGTGTTGAACTTCATCAGGTTCCTCTCCACTCAACTCTCCAGCCTGGCCAGGTCCCGCTGAATGGCAGCGCAGCCTCCTGGCATATCAGCCACTCCTCCCAGTTTGGTGTCATCAGCGAACTTGCTGAGGGTACACTCTGTCCCCTCATCCAGGTCACTGATGAACAAGTTGAACAAGACTGGACTAAGTACTGAGCCCTGGGGAACTCCACTAACTACCGGCCTCCAACTGGACTCTGCTCTGCCAGTCAGAACCCTCTGAGCCCTGCCGTGCAGCCTCATACTGAGGTGGGACATGTGGCTGGGCTGTTCCCCAGTGTCACTGTCCAGCTCTGGTGGATCTTTGTAATCGTTATTCTTGCTTTTACCTGTTTTATTAATCTTCGTAAATGTTATGGGGTTTGGGGTTGGGTTTTTTTTTTTAGACTACTACAAGAAATACTCTGACTTCTGCAGAGGGCATATTTATCCTGGGACAAAAGGTGAAACATAAAAGAATAGGGGTTTGGGTTTGTTGCTTCTTGGTTGGGCTGTAAAGATCAGCGTGTGAGACTTCTGTGATGGAAGGGTCTAAGTTTAGCATGAAGTCCTGCCCTATTGTCTTAGCTATAAATTTACACCTTTGTCATGAGCACTGAGAGACAGGAAAACTGCTTGAGTGCCTCAGGTCAGAAGTGAAGCCGTTTACCCCATTTCTGAGAGTGGGCAGCGCCAGATGTGCAAAGAAAAGGTAAGGAACTCAGTTTTGTAGAATAATCTCTCTGTGAGGACAATAATTTTGTGCTACTCCTTTTAGAGAGCAGCTTCTAGCGGTAAGTTTTGTATTGCATCCCAGACGCGACACTGATTTTGAAACCTTAACTCTGCATAGTCCTGGAAATAGATGCCTGAGTGGTCCATAGCATAGTCGGATCACGGTGAAAGCAGAGACTGTCACTAGACACACACAAGTCACAGCTTTTTACCCTTTTTTTGCACACGCAAACATTTGTGATCTTCTTTTTCATCTCCTCTGGCCTTGCCTTCCCCACTGGCACCTTCCCAGTGCCCCATTCCCATTCTCCTCCCTTTCGTCCAGTTCCCCAGCCTTCTCTCAACACTCTCATCTCTTTGGCCCTTTCCTGTCAGTGCAACCAACCGGCCTTCCAATTTTCCAACCCTCTCTGCCCTTCACTCAAACTGCTCCCGTTGCACTCTTTATAAATCTCTTCGCAGCCAAGCTTCAAGCCCATGCTGGATGCATGGATGGCTGGGACCTGCCAGCCCCATCCACGTGGTCACTGGACATACTCTTCTCTTTGAGATCTTGTTCCTTTTGATTTCTATTACTCTTTCCCCTCTTGTATCTCCTTCCACCTTTCTAGTCACCTACTTGGTGGCCTTTGTAGGATTCTCCTGCTCTTTCCACTTGTTGCCTGTGGGACTGTTACAGGGCTTTGCACATGGTTTCTTTTTCCTCTCTCCATCTCTCTGGGAACCTCATCCACAAACACACCATCTGTACTGATGACTCACAAATCCACCTGTGTCTTCCAATACTTCTCTCTTTCTGTCCGGATTGAAATCTTGACCTGTCCTTCTGGCTTTTCCTCATAGATGTCTTGCCAGCAGCTCAAATCTCGTCTAGACTGGGCTTTTTTTTATAGTTAATGGGGAAACAAAAAGGAACTTTCAGGCATGATTCACCTCATTCTGATGTAGATACCTAAAATAAATTGGATTAACCACAGCCTGTGAGTTCCTGTTTCTGCCATGGAAGTCAAGATGACAGGTAGGGAAATCCACGCTGTTGATGCCTACGTTTGGATGAGATGAGTTCCAGCTGGTGTGATCCAGGTTACAAATCAAGCCCTGCAAGATTACTCAGATGAATGCATGACTTGGCCTTTATGTCGAGGGTCTGGTAGAACACTAAAGCTAAAACATTTAGTAGCATGCATGGACACCAAACACCCTCACAGGGCAGCTACTCCAAGGCCAAATGGGAAGAGGTAGAGACCAAGGACTCCACATTCCTCAGCAAGGGATGATTTGCTTGTGAGCTGATATTCACTAGCATTAAGAAGTCTCAGGATCTAGGATACATCTAGTGTTGGTTGCAGGGAGGCTAACACAGGTTTTGCAACTTGTTTTACTTCCAGGGCTGTCCCGTCTTCCCTACAGTCCCAATGGTGCTGCTCAGGGACTGCACACGGTAGAATTATCCAGGAGAAGTTGCAGCGGTGAGGCTTGCAGCCTCATGCAGCGTGCTACCTGAGTGTGAGCCCTGTCACTGCTGGGGAGATTTTCAAACAATGTCGCCCGTCAGATCTGTGATTTGCCTTTGGGTAGCATGAATGAGACATTCCTTGGGTTTCTGTTGTGACTTTGTTGGTCGTCCATTGCAATCTCAGTTTGACCTGTGTTTGGATAGATTGAAGTTGTTCTACTCGCTTCATAGGCTGGCCTGGGTAGAAGAGTAAGGGTGAATCACACAAAACATTCTGTTCCCCTCAAAAACAGCAGTATCCTATGTGGGAAAGCACCAACTAACATTTAAGTAGCCTGCCAGGGCAGGACAAGATGAGGAGCCATTTAGTCAAAGGACTCAATGCCTATCCCCCTGGCAAGCAAAGACAGAGGTGACCTGTGCCACGTCCATGCTATATTATCCACGCTTCCATCTGCTCTCCCTCTAGCTCCCTCTTCTCTGTCCAGCCCATCTTTCCTCCTCCTTTTCCAAGGTCTTTCCTGCCCACTGTCCTTGTAGCTCATGGTGAAACTTCTCGCAAAGCTCTCAAACCTTTAGCACATGCTGCTCCCCACTTCCAGAAAGGTTCCTCTTCAGCATCCTGGTTTAAGTACCCTCTAAAGCTCTTTTGGTGCAGACCCTTGGCAATAACAAGGCTGCTAGGAAAACATTTGTCATGCTGGCTAGGAGTGGGCATTGTTTCCTTGAGCTTTCAGCTTGTGATCTAACACGCATGACATTGATGATAAGTGCTGTGGGGAAAGGATAATCTCTGCCTTTGCTTGCACACCACCAAGACCAGGGCTGTCAGGCAGCAGAGGAGAAAGAAGAGGAGAAGGAAAATGCCAAGGCGACCAGACCAGTGTACAAGTAGCCTTTTCTGCAGTGATGATGCAGTGGTAAAACAGGCAAAGAAGACAACAGTGGAATTGCTGGTCCCTCAAGCTGGTTCTCCCTTCCAGCTGGGTTTCCCACTCTTGGCTGTGGCTCTTCATGGGCTTTTACAGCCTGTTCCATCCAGCCCCTTTTTCCTGCAGGGCTGGCTCCTCCTTGGGCTCTGCAGGGTGAAGTGCTTCCAGAGTAGCAGTAGAAAAAGATTCAATTTGGGCTGAATTTGGGGTAAGAGTTACAGCCTATTCAAATTCAGATCCTTTCCAGTTCCTCCCATGTCCACATTCCTTTGGTTTCTCCCCGTTTCCCACCATTGCCTCCAGGTCTGTTGAGTTCAACACATGCAAACCATCTCAGAGCTCAGTGAAGCTCCTGGAGCAACAGAATAAGAAAAAGTCTCCATTCAGTAAAGTTTACAGACCAAGGAACAAATCCTGCCAGTGCAAGAATGGCAGCATCTATACTTGGGGTTTATTTTAGGAGAGAATTTATTCTTGGGCTGAAACCTTCTCAGACAGGGACTCAGACTGGGCAGCTATTGCAGGAGAGATGTTAACACCACTGGAGAGAATAAAGGGGTTGGGACCTTAACTAGCATGATGGAAAAGATAGAACTAAAATGCAGTATCACTGAAAGATCAATGTAGGTCTTGTACCTCCCTGGGGCCACAAAAATGGATTTTACATGACCCACTCCTGTGAGGGTGACTGCTGGGATTCCTCCCACCTTACTTTAGGAATAAGATTCAGCTCCTGGTCATAGACCCCTACGTTAAGGTGTGCCTAATGCAGACATCTACATGTGCATTGAGCCTCTGTGCTCCCAGAGAGTTGCCAGAGACCCGGTCAGTGCAGACTGCAGGGTTATGAAACACTTGAAGTGGAAACCTCTGTTTGTTTCCTTTTGGATTTCAGAATGTCAAGTGGTTGCATGACTTTTCTCAGGGATGCAGGATCCTCTGGTGTCCCCCTCTTGAGGTCTGTTCCTGGGAAATTACCTGCTCTGAATATACATCTGTGGTCTAGCTCCACAGAGCAGGAGGAAGACCATGATTTTGTTTTGTTAGTGTTTGAAGGACAGGTCGTGGGGAGAGACACCAGGGACAGCTGTAGGACTCGCGCCTTTGTGAAAGGACAGGTTGTGCTGTCTGCTGTGTCTTGGTGGCCTTTCCAGCTCACGTTCCAGCTCAGGGCTTCTTTGCCCTGGTTTCAGAGCTAGACCCACAGTCTAAAATGAGAACTTAATGAAGAATAGGGGTTTGACCTTTTCAGGGTAAAATGGGGCTTCCAGTCTAAAACTGGATACCTCTGAGAGTTAGGCAAGGAGTGCGTGGTGCTGGAAATAAAACAAGTTGTTAAACTAGCCATGAACGTGGTGACTCTAGTTCTGGATCATTACCCTGCCGGCTGGCAGCAGCGAGTTCTCCGGCTTCTGAAGGAATTTCCACCCTGAGACTGGTGAGAACAGAGCGGCAGTAGCCAAGTCTCTATGCATGAGAGCGTGAATTAGGACCTGCTAACTGCCATGGCCATCATCGTGAAGCCCATTTTATGAGGATGCCGAGGAGGTGCTGGGGGAGGCAGTGGAGTTAGAAGCAACCGTGATAAGATGCTGAAAGGGGAAGAAATGGAGTAAGGAGATGAAGGTTCCACCAGACTTTTCTTTTTTTCCCCACTGGAGGACAAAAAAGGTGGGGGGGGGAAGGGATTTAGAAGAAAAATAAACAAAACCTGGCCTGCATTCAGCTCTTCTGAAGGGTGCTAACAGCAAGGAGCTGAATCTGCCACAGATGCATTTAAGCCCTTCCAGCCCATGAATTCTTTTTCCAGAAGTTTCCCAGAGTAAGTAGAACTAGTCCAAGACCCAGAGAGCTTTGACATTTGGCTATAAATCTATGTGTCAGCAGCCTGGGAGTGAAAAAGGGAAAAAAGAAGGAAGGAAGAAAGAAAAAAAAAAAAAGGAAAAACAAACCATGTAACGAAAGAGGGATGAGCTCAGCGCCTGGAGGAGCTGGGGCACGACGTCGCGAGGGGTGGCCGGGGGAGAGGGAGGGACAGATGGGACCGGGGGAGGCGGCAGTAGTGCAGCATGGCCGATGCATGGATGGGACCGTGCTCCTCCGGCGGGAGAGCCGGTGGGATGATGGATAGGCGTCGAGCACTAATGGTACCGTCTGGAAGGAACAGGATGGTTAGTGTAATCTGAGTCCCGTTGGGGGAGCAGCCCGCAGGTCACCCCGGGCTGGCCACGCGCCATGGGTGTCTTATACGCCTGAACGTGTCTTCCGAGTCAACTTTCAGAACTTCAGGTTTTGGTAGGGTTTTTCTTTCTCTTCCTTTTTTCCATTTTTTTTTTTTTTTTTTAAATTCAACAGAATCTCTGTTTGTGCGCAGGGGGAATAATGGATGAGGGCTTGAGCAGCTGCTATGGATGCTGTTTAGATTCGGGGGGTGTTTTCTTGAGGGGATGATTGATGGCTCCTTTCAAGACAACCAGGAACATAAGCCTCCCCTCCCCCTGATCCAGAGACAGGCTGCACACATCCAGTGGCTGCTTCAACAGGCGAGATCGAGGTTAAATCCACCCAGATGTAGGCTGCAAAGGCAGATAACCAGTCTAAGAATCCTGCAACCCTCAGTCACACTGTCCCTCGGAGATTAAGGCCTTTCAAGTTGAAGCAGCCAATATGGTTTCAATCAGTCCTGACAGATTTTACAGGAACTGCTTTTGTCTTGCTTTAAGCCCTCAGATGCTTGTGTTAAGCTTCTTCCAGCTAAGTGAGGTCAGGCTGGGTTTCCAGGGAAGGGGTTCAAGAAACATATAGGGGAAGAGGGGATCTGCACTGCATGCCAACAGAAGCACTCCTATCTAGTGTAGCAGGGTTGGCCCAAGGAGACATCTGATCTGAGGTCCCCAGACTACAGGTCACTGGGCTTCCGGAGTTCTCTTCCCCGGAGCTAAGTTATTTGTCCCACTGCCCCACCTGAAAGCCCCCAGTATGGATCTGGGGAGGATGGAGTTACATGCAAGTTGCTACTGTGGAGTTTTGCAAAGAGCTGTTAAAGCAGCCACCACTCTCCATCCCACAGACTTCTTCTCCAGAGAGGGGGAAACGGCTAAGGTTGAGTCAAAGAGTGCTTTGGGTGGGCAGGGTGAACTGCAGCCCAAATGGCCTTCTTGGCAAATGCCTTCCCATGAACCTTCCTTGTCTCCTCAGTGTATTTAGGCTGCAAGATAAATGCAAGGTCCAGTGTGACAAGGCATAAAAAATATTTTTTTTTGGTGGCTCACTTGTGTCTCTGAGGCACTAACGCTGTTTCATGGAAAATATCAGTGTGAATAAACCACGTCCCCCTTTCTGGCCACACTGGTTTAACTCTCAGCTTAGAACCTTAAAAGAGATCCATACAACTGTGCCTCTTATTTTTTCCATGATGTCTCATGACACAGATGATGGGACAGGCTGCAGCCTAGCAAGGTTGTGGATGACACCAAACCGGGGCGGACTTGGTTTTAACTGGGAATTGGAACAGAGACCACCAGAGGTCCCTTCCAATCTCATTTATTCTGTAATTTTATGATGACCCCATTAAATCTAAAAATACAGCATGTCCTTGGACCATCAGGATGCAGGTGAGAGCTGAAGATAAACCATGACCAGACCCTTGAACCCAGCTATGAAATGATGGGAGAGGAGAAGCCAGCTGTACACCACGCTGGGACATTTTGCCACTCTGTGCAAGGAACACAACTTAAACCTCTCTCTCTTCCAGTGCTCTTCTAAATAATCTCTCATGCTTTCTCTCACTCCACATCCCCCTCCTCAAAACCCTTTTAGCCTATGAAAGCCTCATACCCTAAGAAAGTCTTGCTTTTCATTTAATGAGAAAGAGGTGTAGGGTTTGGCATGGGCAACAGCAGAAAGCCTAAAAATAGAGAGATAAATTTCAAACCATCACTTTATAGATGGGTTCTGCCACACGTTTCCATGGGCATTTACAGACCCTCCCGAAAAATATTAATTCACTTTGCATTTCAAATCTATAGAATCAATTTACAATCCAGAGCTATATGAAACTACTGGAAGGCTGGGAAAAAACCTTCAAATAACCATCAGTCACTTCTTTTGTCTCAGCCATGCCCAAGTTTACCCACAGCATCTTGGGAAGAAGGTGAGAAGAGAGCAGAGCAAATCTGCAGTGTAACGACAGGACACGGGCCATGTGGGCCAGCAGGTCTTTAGTGAATATGCCAATACATCCCAAAAGATGCTCTGGTGCAATCGGATGGAACGGCGGATCAGCGGCACTGGGCATAGATCCAGAAGACTTTTCTGGTTCCTGACACCCAGACCAGCACCCACTCGCATCCAGCGGGGAATTCGCAGCCCCATCTGCAAGCACGCACACGTGCACCAGGTCAAAACAGCACAGGTGACCTGGAGTCAAGCTGGGGGAACACACTCCTCTTTCAGCCTGGAACGGGGGGTTCTTCACACCGCGGAGTTTGCATCTGTGTTTCTCTTGGGCTTGTTCTCTAGCTCGGACCTGGTTCAAGGCAAGTTGAAGTTCAGATGCTGCGGGGAAGGAAGATAATTTTTACATTTTTAACATAGTAACGATTCCTCTTTTTGCAAGCTCAGAGGCAGCAGCAGCCTCCACATATCAGAGAGCATTTACTTAGTAGCAGGAAGCCTGAAATTTGATGCTGTCTCCACAAAAATCCTCAAGTACATTTAACAATAGCCCTTGTTTATAGGCATCAAGCCGTTTGTTTTCCTCCCTTTTCCTACAGTGATGCAACAGCCACTGCTGAAGAATTTGCTTTCTGAGCCAGAGGCTGCTTTTCGATGTGTTTCAGTCCACGAAGGTTCTTGGGTTTATTTCCAGATTTACAGGGAGCAGATTCTGGCTTCATCGGCTAAATTTCTTCTGCACTGTTGGAGGGAGCCTGGCCTCTCCAGGGGGTGATTCATCCTTTCTGGAGTTGGTGTTCAAAGGGGTGCATAAATGTAACTCAAGAACAAGGCTGGGAAGAGAGAACATGGGGTTTTAAAGTCATGTTCCCTGCTACAGGTTTCCTGCATGGCCCTTGGCTCTTCATTTAGTCTTCTTGAAAGCAACTCAGTGTCTACCCACCATGGAAATGACCAGTCTCTTGGGGCTTCTGTTTGCACCTTCAACATGGATGTCAACACGGCGGGCCCAAACAAGAGTGGGTACACTGACCTCAGCACAGGTCATGCTTGGAAGATGCAGTGAAAGGAGCACATCTGAGAGGTTGCCAAAGGGGTGTTTTGGTGGTGGAGTCCTCATTCAGGCAGTGTGGTCCAATGGACACAGATCTGCTGGGCTAGGACCCCAAAGACCGGCTGCTCTGGGCTTGTCCCTTGGCTTGGTGGATAGGAACAGACGAGATGCCCTGTGGGGTGAAATCTGTGATTCAGCCAGCCCATACTCCAGGCAGAGGCAGTGGCTATTTTGGGCCATCTTCTGTCATCTTTTACCCCCTGATCCCCCAGCAACCACAATTGCTGCTCTGGGGACATGACAGTGCCCACCTCTGCCTGCCCTTTAATTCACTTCTTCCTTGTCTATCAATTTGTCTGATCCCTTGCTGATCCCAGCTGCCTTCTGTGGCAGACACTTCCAGACATTCACTGCCCTCAGTGCAAAGTAATTCCTTCTATTTTAAGTATCTGCTAGTTTTGTTGCCTGCCTTCTAGCTCTCATATTATGACATTTGGTGAACAAGAGTTGAGTTTTCAGGTAACTGATTTACTTCTTCCGAAGTTTAATTATACCCACTACAGCATCCTCTTCTCCATACTGAAGAGTACCAACCATTTCAGTCTCTCCTTATAGGGCAGTCCACATACCTTTGGGCAGGTCACTGTAAGCCTTCGGTGCCAAAGATTTCAGCCTGGGCATCTAGGACTTCATTCTTGCCAGCATCCTTTGGCTGCGGCTTTCAGTAAGATTCCTTCTCTCCAAGAAGCTCCAGCACTTCCATGAGCAACTGAAATGAAAGAGAATAGCAGCAAACTCCTGTTGGTAGCGCAGGGCCCAGAACCTACAGCTGTGCAGGTCTGAATTCACCTCCTGAGAGTCAATGAACCCTTACTCTGTCCACATAAAAAAAATTATCTCCTCTGTTGTTTTTTTTCCCCACAAGAGCTGGGACTCTAGTGGCATTTTGAAAGGCTCTTCCTGGATTATTCTACAGGCACTTGTGAGAAGAAGACATTCCTCAAGAAGAAAAGGGCAGATGAGGAGAGGGTCCTTGTTGGTTTGCAGAAGAAAGCTCTTTCACCAGCCTAGCCCAAAAAAGTCACCTTGCAATGCAGTCCACAAGTGGACACTAGAAGGTATCTGAGGGCTGCACCAACCACCTCATCTCCTGGGTGTCAGGGAAAAGAGCATTGCCTGTATCTTAGAAATAAGACATCTGCACCCTGAGGGGTGCAGACAACCAGGCAAGAGACAACCTTGCTAAGCTTCACCACTGAAGAATGACTCTCATATAAAGTGTGAAGGGTCTGGAGCCCCAGGCTGCTGGGGAGCGGCTGGGGGAGTTGGGGGGTTCAGCCTGGAGCAAGGAGGCTGAGGGGAGCCCTCATGGCTGCCTACAACTGCCTGAGAGGAGGGGGGAGCCGGGGGGGTCGGGCTCTGCTCCCAGGGAAGGGGTCGAGTCCCCAGCCCTGGGGGGATTGAACAGCCGGGCAGAGGCGGTGCTGAGGGCCAGGGTTTGGGGGTGGGATGGCAGGGGTAGGGGAACGCTTGGGCTGGGGGAGCTTAAAGGGCTTTTCCAACCTAAATTATTCTATGATTCTATATAATTTCCCATGGGTCAGAGAAATGATCAAAGTACTCTGCTGTGACAGGGCAGTGCAGTGGGGATGGGGGGAAAGGGTGCATCATGAGGCAACCCTGCCACATTGTCCCATGACTGCTTCCAGGGCCAAAACCATCCCCATCATACAACCCTGGTACAGCACCATCATGCTTAAAAGAAAAAATAAAATAAAAAATTATCTCTGCAAAGAGCAGGTTTCTTGTGCTGTGTGTGCAGTACAAAATGGTAGGAAGAAGATGTTAAAGGAGCATTTTACCACCTCGCTAGGTAAATATTACCTCCTGTCACCTCCATGTACAGGACATCCCTGTACTGTTGTGGCCTCCTTGGTTTGCAATGGAGTGGGCAGCATGGAGAAAGCATCACAGCCTCCAGGTTTGTGAAGCATCTGTATCTGCTCTGTGAGTAACGCAGATCCTGACGCCTCTAGGAGCTGAATGAGAGACCTCTCCACACCATGCCTGGAGCCAACGTCTCTAATCAACAGTTTTCTTATGAGGGTTTTCAGTGTTTCTTTGAACGTGACTGCTTGCTGCTGTTCCTAGGAGCTGGATAACAGCCATGGACAGAGATGAAGGTTTGTTACATTAATCTCACTGTCCTTTGAGGTTGCAAGGGACAACTTCTGCCTCTCCTCCAGGTCCACAGGGCACTTTGAGGAGGAATGTAACTATTTAAAAAAACTGAAAACTTGCCATCTTTCAGCATCAGACAGGAGAAAGAGAAGAGAAAATGTGTGCTACGGGTACAGTTATGTTGGATGAAAAGCTGGATTAGGACATAGAAAAGTGGCTTCTTGACTCTGTCACCTTCATAGCATCACTTTTCCTTTCCACAGGTTTGTTTCTGGTGTTTCTTTTCTCTCTTTAGATGGCAGTTCATCATGATGCGGATTATGTCTTGCGAACACGCTTGGTGATATGCTTTACCACAAAACAAGCAAATATTGATCAGAACAGCAGAAGTGTTCACAATAAATAGGCAGGAGACGGAGAAGCTGCACTCGTGCCTTACCCCAATGGTCCGTGCAGCACTTTGGAGAGGAAGATCCAGCCTGCAAAAATTTCACTGAGCTTTACCCAGGCTGTGTTCAATACAGGTTCTGTTCACACTTCATTACTTGAAATGCAGCCACACGCACCTCACTGTCATTGCTATATCAAATGTCTGCGTTCCCCTTGGCATTTGGGATCTGCTTGAAGACTGTTGTCTTGTCAAGGTGGACTATGCTTGAGGGTGGGATCTTGTACTTGCTCTGCTTCATCAGGTTGTTTGGGGGACGTGGCTGGGGTTTTACAGAGAAGGCTGAGGTTTCATATTTGGTTTCAATCCATAGGGAAAATAAAAAGTATGCAGAAAACCCTAGACCAAGACAAGCCCTGTGGAGAGCAGCCCTTCTGTGGGCTGGAAGATCTCATTCTTAAGTTGATGGGGGATGTCACTGAGTGATTTTTCCTGCAAGGGCTGATCAGTGAGCATGCTTGTGGCAAACAGGGCTCCCTGGTGAGTTGTGCAAAGTCAATCACTGCAGCAGGTGAAACCCACTTTCGCCCAGCACCTCTCTCTCATGTCCTGTGCATTCACATTAATGTGGAATTTTCCCCTTGCTCTTAAGTCCATCAACTGTAGAGATGCCATTATCAGTCTTGATGATACTCAGATTGCAGTTAGAGGTAGCACGTGGCTCCCTGAGCCTGACTGTGCAGATGAAAGCGCAGATAGTGGTGAGCAGGACCCAGAATGGCCTATACCTTCACAAAAAAAAAATGTGGGGACCCATGTAGTGCCAGTGCTATGAATAAATAAAACGTGCTTCTCACTATCCATCCATCCAGCACCTCTCAGCAGCCCAGAATCCCCTTTAAATAGACAGGCAGGAAGGAACGATCCTTTATCGTGCAATGCAGTGAAAGGCAGCATTGTTGGGCTGGATGGTTTCATTACCCCCTCGTGTGCGATTCCGTACACCAGAGCTTATGTTCCAAAAAGTGAAAAATGACCTGTTATGTGCGTGCACGCATGCATACACGGCTTCTCTCCATGTCTCTGCAGCAAGGCACCCATGCAGGCTTGGTTAGTTACGTACCTTGTCTGAGGGACAAAGCCCCCATCTGCGGTGCTGAGGTTTTTTGGATTGGCTCCGTATTCCCTTGTCTCCACCAGACAATTAGGAACAGGCCTCCAGGAGTGCGCTGTGCTCTGAGAAACCCAGAAAAGCCTCTGCCAATCCCCCAGTGACCCCACGGCCCGGAGGTAACATCCATACTAAGCTGTTTTTAAGACAAACAGAAGGAAATACTTAGGTGTAAAATTACTTGGCAGAAGCCGACCCGTTTCCTTTTTTGACAGGGGCAAAATAAATAGAATAATCATCCATGATCCTGAAAAACCCAACCACCCACTAAGAGAAAAGGGGGGCTGCATGCTCCTTTCGGATGATACTCTGTGCCCCCTTGAACTGGAGAGGCAGGACTGCCCTAAACTCTCCTCTGCCATGCAGCTGAGTGCATGAGAGGAGCAGGGAATGGGAGCCAGCCAGGTCCCTCTTGCTTCCCCATCACCCTTTTGTCAGGAAACTCCCCACCTCCCTCAAGGGCTCTTCTGGAGGCTGCAGAGCTAGAAGACCAAGAGAAAGGGCTGAGATACTCTCCAGCTCTCCCAAGATCTTTTGAGGTTGTTTTCAAAGAATTCTGGGCAATTTCAACTAGCTTCTTCCCTCTCCTCCCTCTTCCCAAATACACGTCATGTGGAAGAAGCAGAGACCTGGTGAGGAAGAAATGCAATGAGAGATTTACCAACATGGCAGCCCCCATCTTTGTTGTCCCAAGGGGGCCCTCCAGCCCATCCATGAACCTACAGCAATGTGAACACAACGTGGGTCACAGAGAACCACACAGAGACAAGCCCTTGGTACCACTCTTTGGCATTTGAGATCTCATTTTCTGAGCAATATAGGAGGCTAAGGCCAACACCACCCCTCTCCAAGGTTGTTGTCCAACCAAAGCTCACCTTCTAGACAAGCCTCGCATGTCCACAGAGGGAGAGAGACATCTCCAGAGGTTGCTTTGCCCATTCTAAGGTCTGTACCTAAGACAAGCAAGGTGAATTACCTCCTTAACAGTCAAAACACCCAAACTTGTAGGTAACTCACTCATGGAGCCAGGGAGAATACAAGAAGCTGAGGATACCTGAGCAGCCCAGCAAATCTGATTTGTTGGCAAATTGTTGCCACCGGTTTGAATTTGCTCATGGATTTTTTTGTGTTCTAGATGGAAAACCACCACTGTATGCTGTAAGATAACATCACGCTAGACTGTGCTATGTAACGCAGCTAACACCAGGGCCCACAGGCAGCAGTCAGGGCTAGGGCACCGCTCAGCCATACAGTAAGGAAATTTGTGGCTGTCACAGAGGAAGGACCCATCTGCTGAGATGTGGTTGGGGAAGGACAACAAAGCACGGAGGTGCACTGCTCCTGGGAGGGAGCACAAAGCCCCAGCCAGAAAGGAGCATCCCACTCATCTTTTCCAATGTTACTGTTCTGGTTGGGGATGGGTTTTCATGGGCAGATTACCAGTAGAACAGGTAAAATCAGTAAAAAGAGATCCCAGTTAAACTTCAGTTACAATAAGGATTGGCTCAAGCAGGAGAAAATCGCATCCCAGACTGAAATGATTACGCTGGCCCACAGCCACATGTAGAGCAAGGCACAGGCTATCTGCATGAACAATGCAACTCTTAATTCCCTTGTCTTTTCTCTTCTCCTAACCAATTCTTTTTTTTTTTTCTTTTTCCCCTTGCTTTCCCAACACTTGGAAAAAGCAATGAAGGGGGGGGGGGGGGGGGGGGAGATCCTCTGCCTAATGTAAACAGGGGGAAACAGTTAATACTGTTGTTTAAGGAAGTAAATTTTTTTATTATGCAGCAAGCATTCTAATGAAGCCAGAGATTTGACAGCTCAGTTAAATCCCAGAGGCTGAAAGTTTAGATGTAATTTAAATGTATTTGATAAATACATTAAGAAAAGAACAAGTTGGTAATTTTTATTTTAATTATTTCTTTAATGTAACACTTTGGGGTTTTTTCAGGTGTCGACACACATAACAGTGACAGAACCAAAAAAAAGGGATTGAAATTCTCTTATTCCCATCAGCGTGATCTGCTGCTCAGCACCACCAAACCCCATCTTCAGATGTTCACTGTATGAATTGCCTCACTGCTGTACCCCATCTTCCCTTTGCATGGCTTCTGGTCTGATGTGAATACATAGCTTGATGTTTCATCTCTTCTCCCCTCCCCACAAGGTGAAGAAATAAATATTTAAGAGTCAAATATGGTAATTTTTAAACAGAACGTATCAGGTACATTTTTAACCATTGGTATAGATACTCCCACCATCTAACGGTTCTCCAACCTAGTTTTAAACAAAGACTACAACTGGGAATAGTTTCAGAAGGCTTAGGCATTGCAGTGTGGATGTCCACGACTGTGTAAGTCCCTCTGAACTCCTCTTCAGATTAATGGAGAGACAAATATACCTTCATCAACCGAGAGGACTCAGCCCCAAAGGTTTGCAAGCAGGTAACATGAATTGGCCTAGGACTTTCTGGCTGTAAAGGAATTTTAGGCAAACCACTCTAATGTAAATTCTATCATTCAAACAATCTGATATTCAACGCAAGTTATCATACATTATCGTTGCTCTAAACATGTGATACTGCTCAGTGAGCTGAGATCAGGTGTGGAGTCTCCTTCTCTGGAGATCTTCAACCCCCGCCTGGCCGCTGTCCTGTGCCCCCTGCTCTGGGTGAGCCTGCTTGGGCAGGGGGGTGGCACTGGGGGAGCTCCGGAGGGGCCTGCCAACCCCTGCCATGCTGGGATTCTGGGATTCAGATGGTACACCTCTCTGTTTTGTGTCACAGTGAAGATTAACCTTAACATTTAGGAAACCTTTTCCACTCTGCTAATGTTCTGCATGCTCTGACCCCCCCAAGCCCCTCTGCTGAGCAAGGCTACCATCCTTTTTCTTGTCTAACCACCTTGCAATACACCGTAACCTCCAGAAAGATGGACCAGCGTCAGTCTGGAGCAAGTTCACTAGCACTCATTTCAGTTGATCTGGGAAAATAAACAGGGAATAGGATCGGTCAGGGATCAACTTATGAAAATATATGTAAATAATATAAAATAAATATATATATATTCTTATTTTTTCTTTGGGGTTTTCAATGAAAATATAAGTGGATCAGTAAAAAGAAATTGTGGATTTTTTTTTCCTTAGGAAAAAGTAAACTTTCCTTTCCACTTGTATCTGGGAAAGTGAAGCTCTTCATTAGGCTAACCAACACATTTTAGAAGGACAAATATCATCTGGCTTGTGTCAGATGAGTTAACCAGTAGTGAGACCAGTGGGGAAAGAATTTATGTACTTTCTATACACAGTGTCAGCTTCAGAAGATTGAGTTCACTTGGAGACTTAGGCACCCAAGATGGAAACATCCTGGCTTCATCAGATGCAAGAAATGTTCCTTGCAAAGTCATGCTCGTGTAACTTTGGGGAAGTGTCTGGGAATTCCCCATGCCATCACCGTCCTGGAGAAAGCTGGGCTAGCAACCAGTAACATCTAACACTGAGACTTTCATCTAAATTGCCATGGTTCTCTTTGGGCAGGGAAGAGGGGACCCACAATGACCCACGCACACTCAGAAAAGTTACTTCAGACAACCCCAAAGTGCTCCTCACTGGATAGCACTGGCTGTTATTTTGATGCTTTTTTTTTTATTTATTTATTCGTTGCACAGCTCTTCAAGAAGCAATTCTCTGCTCAGTCCTGCTCCAGAGCCATCTTTTGGCAGGGGATCTGCATCCACACTGAGGACTCAAGCTGTTACTGGGAGAAGGCTTCTGGATCCTGAGCTCAAGTACACTCAAGCCATTAGTGGTCAGTGAGTGAAAAGGTAGAGGATAGAGCCTGGAAAAGCAGAGGCATTGATAGTAAAAAAGAAGGAAAAGAGGGCAAAAAAGAAATGGGAGTGATGCCTCCATTACATACACGGGATCAAGTAAAACCTGAAACAGAAAGGTGACCTAGTGAGGTCACCTGTGCCCAGGTAGGACTGGATCTGTCTAAGCCCTTTCTGGCAGAACTTTGTCCAAATGTGCCACTAAACCCCTTGGCAGAACTGGGAGTAAAATCCCCTCCAGTTCCAAGGAAAAACTCCTGGTCAGGAGCCGAAGTGCCAATTTTTAGCTCACTGTCAGCATCTGTTCATCCTACAGCCGGCTTCATGAGAAGAACCATCAGAAATGTCATGTTCTGAGAAGCACAGCTGGGGCTCCCTCCTACTCAAGGGCTGCTCCTGGCAGACCAGGAGTCATGATTTTCTGGAAATTTAGGGCTCACCGCTAGTGTGGAGATCTGCATCACAACATCAGTTTTTGTCTCTTAGACAAAATATTTGAGAGTTACTTTGACAAAGCAAGAGAGAAAAGAAAATTTTGTTGCTGAGGAATATGGAGATATTGTTCCATAGAGTCCTCAGCACAAGGAGGACATGGACCTGTTGGAGCGGGGCCAGAGGAGGGCTACTAAAATGCTCCGAGGGGCTACTAAAATGCTCCGAGGGCTGGAGCCCCTCTGCTATGGGGCCAGGCTGGGAGAGTTGGGGGTGTTCCCGGAGCAGGAGGCTGCGGGCAGAGCTGAGTGCGGCCGCTCAGGGCTTCAAGGGGGCCCAGAGGAAAGGGGGGGACAAGCTTTTTAGCAGGGCCAGCTGGGACAGGACAAGGGGGGATGGCTTGAAACTGAAGCAGGGCAGGTTTAGACCAGATCTAAGGAAGAAATTCTTTACAATGAAGGTGGTGAAACACTGGAACAAGTTTCCCAGGGTGGTGGTGGAGTCCCCATCCCTGGGAACATTCCAGGCCGGGTTGGATGAGGCTGCGAGCAACCTGATCTGGTTGAAGATGGCCCTGCTCCCTGCAGGGGGGTTGGACTAGTTGGCCTCTAGGGGTCCCTTCCAACCCAAAACATTCTATGATTGTTACGATGCACTGCCAAAGCAGATACTCCCCTCCCACCCCCTCCAGAAGATGCATTGTACTTGAGCAATTGCAGGCCAGCCTACTTGCGCGTATGCAATCTGATGCACTCCCGCATCATTTTATCGCATACACTTCTCCCCCTGAATCCTAGCCCCACTTAGTGTAATAAGTGAACAGTGTGCAGGTAACAGCTCTTTCAAGGTGTGATCCAGTTGCCTACACACAGGCAGCTTGTAGCATTTGAGGGTGCATAAGGCTGTCAGGCATCACACAAGACTTGACTCATGCCTTTCTAGAGCAGCATTTGGAGGCTGTCAGTGGGACAACCCTACAGCAGCACAAATGCAGCCAGTAACTTGCACACAGGCAACAAAATTAATCTTTCATATTAAGATGAGTTTTTAAGGCATTTTAAATTTTTAAGGCATTTTAAAGACCAAGTTTATTGATTCTAGAGAGAAAAAACAACAAAACCAGCTGAAGGGTGTAGAAAGAGTCTACTAGCACAGGAATGCCACCGCAGGGATTGAACTCCAAGTCCCCGTGGTTTTTAAAAATAGATTATCCAAACACCTGCGAGGCCTCTTACACATAGATGATCCAGGAGGGAGGCTACGCCAAGTGACCTCTCAGAGACCTTACCAGGCATATTTTTGCGATTACCACAATAGGTCTGTGCTCCAACCCTGATGCGATACAGAAATGCCAAAGTGATGTCACAGGACAGGGTCTCTGTATTTCTTGGAGTTATTTTGTTAAATTGGAGAAACACTGACATCAGAAATGAAACAAAAGCTACACTAAAAGGAGATTGGCAAGATTGTGGGGCCAACCACCCAAACAATAGGAAATGCCAAAATTTAGGCTGCCTTTCTCTTTCCTGGACTAAGCTACCCCTTCTCCTTGGTCATCATGGACCATGTTTTATTACGCAAATTGCTTTTCTTTCACTTCTCTTTCCATCTCTCTTGAAAGGACACTGACCCCTCAAGACACAACATGCCAGCTAAGACATCTTCCACCACCGGAGTGGAAAAGCTGCTTACGTGTCTCATAGGGTATTAGTTTGTTTATACATCCCAGGATAGCAAGACAGCAGAACGTTGCTGACTCACAGTCACAATGTGACTCATTGTAAACCCCAGATCCTTCCCTTCATGCTGTCCCTAGCCAGTCTCCCTCCATCCTTGTTAGGCTGGTTAACCTCACCGAAGCATTTGTGTTTGTGCCCATGGATCACAACCTATTTTTCCAGGCTACTTCTCCAGCTTGTGGAGTTTGCTTTGGATTCCCTTCCAGCCTGCAGGCAGGCCCTTTCTTCTCCAGCCCTGGCCAATGCCACCTCCGTGTCTGATATATAAAGTCTGTATTTCTTTATGCAGGTCACCAATGGAGATATCAAATTGCCCCCAAGACCCAGAGAATGCAGCTCTGCAGAGCCTTCCATGTTGGCAGCAAACAAGCAGTGAATTTGCTCTTGCACACATTTCTGTTACTTCATCCAACAGAGCTGCCGACACTTGTGAACATCCTCTTCTCTTTGGACCAACAAGAGAAGGGGATGGCATACTTAGCCAAGGGATGCCTGAAGAGTTAGCGAAGCCATGAAAGGATGACACTGGGGGGCTTCGGCAAGGAAAGCTCTTCCAAGTTAAAGCACTACCCTGTTACCATGATAGCATCCATCACAAGATGGCAACAAACCTGTTCCACAGCACTGTCAAACCATATCTTCAGGAGGCTTCCTAGTTAACTAAGGTGAGCTGGTTTTCTGGGGGAATAGCAAACAATACTTTTGGAAGAGAAAGACCAACATAACTTACTGCCTAAATTTCAAGATAAAGCAGTGTTTAAAATTAAAAAAAAAAACAAACAAAACCCACTACACCCAGGATTTCAGAATTCAAAGCAAACATTCCCTCTCACAAGTAACTGAACTGCTCCAGCCAAAAAGTTTAAAGGAAAAAAAAAACCCACCCCAAAATAGGAAAACCACCACCACCACCACCTTCACATCCCCTCCCAGAGGGGAAAAAGGGAGCTAAAATGAAGTAACACCAGTAGCCTAGCATATAGCGAGATTTCCTCCTTACTGGTCATGCTAAAGTTTCTAAAAGCAGTAACTACCCTGAACAAACTGAGTAATACACAACAGAACAAATTCCACCCAGAGAACACAGTGACTACAGGAGAGAACAGCCTACCCAAGCACAAAGGAGCTACAGTAATAAATGCACTGAGCTTCCCAGCCAAATTAAATCAGTTTTTCCCTGTATAGACTCATTAAATCCCAGGTGGCACACATTTAATCCTCTCAGTAATCCCTACTGGGGCCAAATTACCTCATGGTATAAATCAGCAGTGGTGTAGATGGTATACACCTGATGATGTAAATGTTTGGAAGCTGCAACTGGGTAAGAGCAGGATTGTTTCCTTCTCCACACCCACGTACGTGGTGAGCAGTGTTTGTTCCAATATGAAGCCTATTGAATCAGCTAATTTTTCTCAGTGGTTGTAACTGGGCATAGCTGCCACACAGTGGGAACAGCTCTTTGGGGTGAGTTAGCAAGAGTTCAGCTTAAAGTAAATGCCAAGATATCCAACCACCCTGGCACATTCTTCCCACTTTATTTGTGCTTTCTGTTCCTTTCAGCTGCCTTCTGGAAAGGAGAAAAATAATTTACATCAGCCTTTTCCCTGCTGAAGATTCTTCCCCATTGTATCATAAGGTTTGTGATGATTTAAGGGCATGGAGTCATCTGCATGCTGCTTCCTTTTTCTGCCAGCTCCTGCCTTCCTCACCCAGATTCATGTAGGAGGTTGTGGTGATTTTCCTATGATTTTCCATCCTATTTCATTTGTGACCCAACATCAGCTTTGCTTTTTCAAACCATACTTGCTTACTGGATGGAGATCTTGCTGGAGCGTGGTATCACAGCTGTCAACTTTCTTTTGTGATCTTGTAATTTTGAAACTCAACCAGAGTGTAAACCATTTCCAGTAAAGCTCTAAAGCATAGAGCATGTTTGTTTCTTGCCTAGAACTGGTTTGGTTTTAGGACCCTCAAAGTTTGAGGAGCTATGGTGGTATCAATGAGACACATCACTTTAAACATCCAACAGTCATCTCAAGTATTGTTGAGGTGCTGTGGTGTCTGTATTCAAGACACCAATTCAGGCTATGTGCTTTTCATGGCCACTGGATTCTGAAACCATAGAAAGAGGTATGGGAAATATCCAGAAATATCTCCAGGACTTTCACTACAGGTTTTTCACACTGTTGTCCTCTGGACAACCTGCTCTAACTGGACTTTCTCTGAACAGCAGGTTGAACTAGATGGTTTCTGTAGGTGTATCACAACCTATGTGGTTCTGTATTTCCTCTATCAGTGTGTTATATGGAGAGGTAGTGTCATCAATACTTAGGAGAGGAGGTCTGTTCTTTCAAACCTTTCAGCATCTGGTCTTTCAAACCTTTCTTCCTTATCTTGAAATCCATCTCCATGATGGCAAGTCCTGTAAATTGCTTCCAACCAAAAATGACAGTGCAGCAGCACATGAGGTCTTAGCCAACCAGTAGCAGATGTCACCAGCTGCAGAAGCTCAGAATTCCCAAATGGGGAAAACAGTTATATAGCCCTGGCTGGGGCTTAGTTAGAGCAGACTGCCATCTCGCAGAGTTTCCATGATAAGTTCTGGAAAAGAGCCCAACCTACAAAGTGCAGATCTGATTACGGTTTTACTATGGTTTTGCCATTAGAGGCAGAATAGGTAGGAACGTCTGAAGTTGTGGTTGCCTGAAGCTTTGCACTTTAAAGCCCTGTTTTCATCTGCTTACAGTGCTGTCAAAAATTAAGCAAAGCACCGTGAAAGGCAGGGTGTATGCCATACGCTGGATTTCCCTGGATACTTCAGCCAAAACAGTTTCTGAGAACAAGGCCGGGGGGAAAAATATATTGTTTTACCTATGGTAAATGATTCTGGAAACCTCTTCCTTCTGGAAAGCTGCAGTGTGCCTTTGACTTTGAACAGGCCCTCAAAATTTAGCAGGGAGCACGCTGCTAAATATCCCTGTTGCAGACGTGTCTCTTGGCAAGAATTTTCCCAGATTTGGTTGAGTTAAAATTGCAGAGCGTGTGTGCACTCAACAAAGCCTTGTAATAGATGTGCAGTTAAATTCTCTGCCCTGCCCAGGCTCCGTCTGTACAGAGCCTGCTCCGATTTAGGCTCTTGAGAGGCTGAGCACTGCCAGAGGTATAGGTTAGGTGAGTCTAACAGCTCTTTCAACTTCATCCATTAGAGAGGAGAAAAGCCTCTGACTACATTTTGACTGATGCTGGGCACAGCCTTCTGCTCCCTCCTGGGACAGCTCAGGGAAGGAGTTTCTCTCTTTGGCTTCATTCCCCTGGGCAGAGAAGGTAGATCATTACCTTGCCTTCAGCTGCACTGCTGAGATGACTACAGATATCGCTAACAGCGTGTCAAGTGTAAGAGGCTTTTCTGTGCCTTAGTCCCTCTTCTGAAGGTAAAGATCTATGCAGTAGAGTGAGGTTTTTTGTTTGTGTTATGTTTATGTCACTTTGTGTTGACACTAGAGAAGGCTGGCATCTGGAAGCAGGGGATGGGGAGGTTTGCAGTGGTCTTTAATGGACTTTCATCTGCAGTCACAGCTTCTGATAAAAGACAACTGCATCTGAGATGGCTCCAGTTTTTGTTCCAGGGCTTTAGACAGTCATTGATTCCTGTTGGCTCAGCTTCTGGGGCATTTGGAGGATAAAGATTGAAACTTCTAAATTAATGTAGGATTCTCTGAGAAGGTATCATAGAATCACAGAATCCCAGGTTGGAAGGGACCTCCAGGCTCATCTGGCCCAACCTCTCTAGGCAAGAGCCCAGTGTAAATGAGATGGCCCAGCACCCTGTCCAGCTGAGGCTTGAAGGTGTCCAGTGTGGCGGAGTCACCCCCTCCCCTGGGGAGATCATTCCAATGGTGACTGTTCTCATGGTGAAAAATTTTCCTTTCATGTCCAATGGGAATCTCCCCAAGAGCAACTTGTGTCCATTCCCCCTTGTCCTCTCCATGGGACTCCTTGTGACAAGGGAGTCTCCATCTTCCTTGTAGCCACTCCTTAGGTACCGGTATGTGGTGATGTGAGCAGAGTATAAGTGTTGCTGTTTGACAGTAACAGATATTCCCAGGGAGGTAAAATGCAGGATTTTGCATCTGTTGGCTTGTGCTACCCTGGAATTTCATTCTGGCCAAGGCCAGGATGTCTCTGGCTATGTAGCTCCATCCGTCTGGATCAGGGACCCTCTGGTAAGTAACCTACATTAGTGTGCTAGATTGTACAGCCTTTGGTGAGAGGTCATGGGAATGACAAGCTCATGCAGGGTACGCTGGCTTTTGGCTGTGCCTTTACATTCCTCAATCTCTATTTTCTGATACTCAGGAAAAGGGTTGAGGGCACGTTCAGTTCTTTCCTCAGCGAGTAACTGTAATTTTTCATTGAAAAAAAATTGAAGTCTTTTGTACTAAATGAAATTTTTTCTAACTAGAAAATTTGGAGCATAGTATGAAGATATCAAAGTGTCTCAGTCTAATGTGGCTTGGTGTCCATAAGAACAGCCAAAAATGGTTATCTAATCCATTCCTTTTCATCAACAGGTCTCTTAGAAGCAGAGAAGCAGAACCATACCGTAGTCCTCTTTGAGAATACCAGAATGGTGGGAAAGAATGACAGAACTGGTCATTAGGAAAAAGTGAGTTCACCTATTTCTTGGGAATTATTCCCGAGGAAATACTTAACTCTTATACGATCACACACAGACACACATGTGTGCACACACATCTATGGATTTAGCATGATGCCTGAGAGCAAGGACCTGCCTTGTGAAAAAGAGAGAGAGAGAGAGAAAGAATTAAGACCTGGAGAACAAAATTCAAGACTTTCACAGTGAACATGTTCATCTCTGCAGCCGCTGCCTGGTTGTATGCAGGGCTCTAGTTGTGTCTCCACCACTGATCTGGTGGGAACCCTGTACTACACTCAACCTGCTTAGACTAAATTAAAACTATGGCTAGGGAGTTAGGCTGTCCTAAGATATCCTCAAGGCAGATATGAAGGTGCCTATAGTCCTTCCCTTGGGTGTGAGATGCAGCCAAGAAGCTGGGAACGGCTTGGAATTAGGCACCAGGCTCAGGTGACTTACATAGACATAGGTGGATTACACTGACATTTGTCTCAGCTGCAGACTCCCTTCCAGTGATTCCAGCTCCTTTCCCTGCCCCTTTTCTCTCCAAGCAGTGGTGTTTCACAATGCACAGTGTTTTGGAGGAGCGTACCTATGGTTCGGGTTCACATTTAAGCCTGGAACATCACAGACTTCCCCTTTTTGGACATTTTCCTTTGAATATTGTAGGTGACTGTATCTTACTCCCCCTGCCCACCACCCTCTGAGTCCCGTTTCAGCTTTCCCTGGTGACTGCTGCTCAGGGGACATGGGACACATCTCACCTTTGGGAAGTTCAATCCCAGATCTGAGCCCCTTATATCTGAACAGCGCTCAATGTGACTGGTTCTCTCTGGTTTGGTTCCTCTGTCTGTTAAGGGCATTTGTGGGCAGAAGAACTGCAGGGTTCATTGTAGGTATGGAATAAATGATGAAACTCTACCTTGATGTTGCCATGATGTACCAAAATAGAGCATTTTACCTCTGCAACTGAGAGCAAAGGCACGTTGCCTGTGATGGAGGAGGAAGGAATGAGGGTGAGCTCTCTCCCCCCCAGCTCTAGTATTTCAGGTTTGGATTTAAAGAGCAGCCAGAGGAAATTTGGCCTTGAGTTCCTCCTGAATTCAGCCATTTTACTGATTTAGGTGCCTCTGATTAAAAAATGAAGACGGAAAACCTGCAAAAAGTGCTTGCTGGAGCCCTCTGTTCCATCAGAGACAAGCCCTCAGAGATGCCACCAGGACCTTCCCAGCCACAGCCAGTGGGCAATGCTCTTGACTGCTGTGTTTTTCCCTTCACCATGACTCCACCCTGCTGACCTTTAAAGCAAAGCAGCAGGCTGACGAGAACACTTCCAAAGCAGAGCACTTTTCCAATTGCCTTACAACCCCTCTCTTTCCCTCTGTCTATCAGACCCAATAAGTATAAGCCTCAAACACCAGTCCCACCGGCATCTGCCAGGATAGATTTCCAAGTTTTTTTATGGGCTTCATAAAGTTGGGATCAGGGGGATTTTTCCACAGGACTTTAGTAGAAAGACTTTCTCTACCTCTTTATTTTTTTTTTTTAAACTTCATCTTTCGTTCTTTCATTTGGGAAACGAGCTCATTCTGAGAATAAAAATAACCCCTTGATTTGTGTACTTCTTCCTTAAAACAGAGCAAGACTTGTTGGTGGATCTAATAAAATTTTTTTCTCTCTTTCTTTCTCCCATGCACTGTTAGGCTGTAATTTTATCCAGATGCCTTTGCTACTAATAGCCTTCCACTTTGTGTTTTTGTATTTCACACACTAGCATCTGCCAGACCATCTTTTCTTGACTTATCTCACATCTTTCCACCTTTTCCTGAAGACCCACTCTGAAGATCATCGGACTCTGTCAGCCTCTTCCTCCAGTCTGTACATGGCTTATAATTTCATCTTGATTATTGTCATGTCTTCCCCTTCTATTTGGTTAATATATTTTTGAGGCGTTTAGTGGCCAGCACTTCAACGCTGTACAAGAAGACCAAAGCAAACAGTTAAGGGAAGAGCCAGCCAGCCTAAATAGATGGTCAAGCCAAACGAAGGAAGCTGGTAATGAGGCTGTCTCCACCACCCTCTCCCAGCCCCAGCTGAAGGAAAAGAGATCCATTCACAATTAAAGTAGAGAAACAGGCAGCAACAAATTAAGGGAATGAAAAGGATGGAGGTGCCAAAACATGTTGTTGCCCAAGGGCCTGTGGTGAGGGACATTGGTTACTCACCAACAGGAAGGGTTGTTAGAGATGTTGGCCACCAGCTGAGAAAGTCTTGTTCACAACCTATTCCCAAGTGCCAGGTCTCTGGCACCAGGTCCATCTTTTCTCTTTGTGTTTACACAGCATTGCCTGACCTCTGTGGGGTCCTAAGGCTGTGACTGAATTTCTTTGCCATGCTGGTAACACAAATAACCTGGAAACTAAGAGCAACTCCACTCTGGTCAAGCCGCTGAACCTGCCAAGCAGGATAAAGAGCTGGTCAGCAGGCCTGGAAGATAGCAGTATGGGATTTAGGAATGGTGTATTCATTTTCCCTTTCTGCTTGTGTTGTCCCAGGAGAAGTCAATACATTCCTCTGTTCCTGGTTCATCATCTGCAAAATAAGGATGCCATTATTTCCTTCACTTGCCTTATTGAGGCCATAGAAATTCGGAGCAGCCTTTGCTGACTTTGGGTCTAGTAAGAAAGAAGCAGTGGTGCTTGGTAATGATGCTGGAAGCTGCTCTACCAGTGTGTGCTGGAGCCTAGTCTAAGTTTGGAAAATGGGAATAGTGGTCATACCATGAAACACATGTGTTTCCTGGGAAATGGGAGAGGAGGAGAGCACTTAAGTCTTCCCAGCCCTGATTCCAAGATGCTGCCCTTAATGCCTTCTCTGGTGTTGCTCACAAGCACAAGAAGTTGAGGATAAGGTTAGGTTACCTTATATCAGTCAGATACCTAATTCTATCTGGGATGCCATGGGATATCCTAAATACATATAGGGCTTGGGGATATGAGACAGAAGCTAAGGAAAACCCTTGCCCTTCAGGAAAGGCAGTAGGAGGCCCAAGGGAAATGGCAGCAGATGCATTTGCTTGGGCAACTGAATTTCACCTTGAAAGATTGCTTCTCCAGCGGGTAAGGTAGGCTTTGCCACCGGGTCTTGCTTGATCTGAATTCCTGCAGAGGAGTCCATGAAGAGGGAAGGACCAGACCAGCAAGGTCTATCCCAGGGCAATGTGTCCTTTTCGGTAGAAACCACATTCTGACTGGGGCAAGACTGTTCCTTGTTCACTACTCCTTAACGTGTACATAATCAGAGACTGACGCTAAAGCTTTTGAGATTTAAAGTAAAGCTCAGTGAAACTAAACCCAGCAGAGGCCGCAGAAGCCCACTGCAACAAAACAATAATTTTTCTGTGCATGGACTTTGTCGTACAGCAAGCAATAATGATTGGGGAATCATAGAATCTTGGAATGTTTTGGTTTGGAAGGGACCTTTAGAGGTCATCTAGTCCAACCCCCCTGCAGTGAGCAGACCATTTCTACTAGCTCTGGCAAGAACACATATGTTGGCTGCCCAGCACCATGTTACCCCAAATTTTAGCTAACCTCATCCAAGCACTTGCACGTTAATTGACCCATGTTGTGATCATTCTGTGTACAAACTTGTCCTCTCTGCAGTGCTTTTCAGACAAACGTGACTCGGGAGCAAACATTAGCTCCTCCAGAGAGGCTGACTGATATTTGTGTGGGGGTTTTGTTATTGTTACTGCTCCCTGGTTGAGAGCCCCAACTTTTTTCCCCTTAAACACAGACTTCTCAGCCATTTTCTTCTCCAGCTGGCTAATCTGCCACCATTTGTTCCTTGAAGGAGTGTTTGGACTTTTTGGGGAGGGTGTCATGATGAGATCATGGTCTGAAGTTGTGCCAGGGGAGGTTTAGGTTGGATACTGAGAAAAATTTCATCCCCAAAAGGGCTGTTAGGCACTGGAAGGGGCTGCCCAGGGAAGGGGTTGAGTCCCCAGCCCTGGGGGGATTTAACAGCCGGGCAGAGGTGGTGCTGAGGGCCAGGGTTTGGGGGTGGGATGGCAGGGGTAGGGGAATGATTTGGCTTGGTGATCTTAAAGGGATTTTCCAACCCAAACAATTCTGTGATTTTATCATAACACTGTTGGAACATTGGGACCAAAGCTTCAGCAAAGCAGAAGCTGTGAAGGTTCAAGGAAATGTTCACCCTGGACACAGCTGCCTGCACCGTGATGGTCCAGTGTGCACTGTCTTTATCTTAACCATCTCTATAACCCAGCTGGCTTGAGTTACCCCTTCAGGGTCAAGGGAAACCTTCCAGTTGCCCTGGCTTGATGGCTTTTCTCTTTTTTTTTTTTTTTTTTTTTGAGAGGGTTTCAAGTCTTAATGAGCGACTTTATCCCTAAATTAAACTCCTTTCCTGTTTCAGTTTGCTTACTCCTGCGAGCTCAGGCTTCCAGAACATGCTTTAAGCTTTGGTGTTTAATTTGGCCCAGGTCGTATTTATTTGAGTGTCAATTAGGGGCTAGCTCTGCAGAGCCATGGGTGGGCTGAGTGGCAGAGAAAGGTACCTCTGGGTGGTAACGTGAGGCCATGCCCACCACGCATTTGGCTGCCTACACCTCCCCTGGAGGTGGTGAGGAGCATGGGGAGAAGGTGAACCAAGTAGGCTCAGGAGGAAGAAGGTGTTGCTGCCAACAGCGTGTCACCCCAAGTCCTGGTGTTGTGACAAGAAGCCATATCTTCAGAAGTATCTGACAGCTTGTACCTTTCTCTACATTGGCACATGTACCGAAGGGGGAAAAGAATGAAAAATAGCTCCCACGCTGCTTCTGTTCCTGAGTTATCCCAGATTTCTCTCTGCCATGGTGCATCATAGACAACCCCTGCCTCACCTTATATAGAATCATGGAATATTAGAATGGTTTGAGTTGGAAGGGACCTTTAAAGGTCATCTCATCCAACACCCCTGCAGTGAGCAGGGACATCTTTGACTGGATCAAGTTTCTGAGAGCCCTGTCCAGGGATGGGGCCTCTACCACCTCTCTGGGCAACCTGTTCCAGTGTTTCATCACCCTCAACATAAAAAATTTCTTTTTTATATCTAGTTTGTGAGGTGAACAGTCCTCATAAATAAATAGGTTTCCAAAACAATGTCAATACATGCTGATACACAGTGATAAATTAGAGCTAATCTGTAGTAACCCACCTCTAAACATAATGGAAGGAGCCACCTGGTATCTACCTGGACTGCGGTGGCCATATCTTGTCCCCTTTTCACTCCAGTATGAGCCACAAAACTGCTCTTCTCCAGTCCTTGCCCTATGCTGAGAGAGGACACAAGAGGTGCAATGCATGGGGCTTTCATAAGGAACCATGGCAAGGTGGAGCACGAGAGAGAGGGGATGAATCAGCACAGGTCTGGGCTCCTGTTTGCATTTGTGGGCAGTGTGCAGCCAGCCCTGCTGCAGGAACTGAAAGGGAAATGGAAACATGACCACGTGTCTCCTCTGCACTCACGAAATACCTTTCCCAGTGGTGGATCTCTGAAGGAGCCCTTCCCTCTGTCCTCCCCCCTTTCTTGTGGGTAAGTACCCAGTTCCCTGCATTACCAAGGGGTATTTGCCCACTGAAAGGGTTGTAACGTGTCTGAGGTCACCAATCAGAGCAGTGATGCTATGAAATGCAAGTACCCCTCACCTTCTCTCAGCCTCATTAAGCCCTGGAGTCACAAGTCACAGTTTTAATGAGGAAAGGGAATCTCATGGAGAGCCATGGTGAGTCTGATTCTTCTGGTTTTCCTTGGCCAGGTGGGAGAGGAGCCTTCAACCAAGATATAGAGGTGGTCTGGGAGAGGAGGGTGCTCCCTGGCCCTGCTTCTGGTCTCACCTAGTTATGAAGGTACTCCTCTCTCCTTTGACTCAATAGCTATAAAAAAAATTGTCCATCCAGGTCTCAGCAGCACTGCATCTCCCATGTTCAGGAAAAGGTATCATTCATTCCCTTCTATCTCCCTCTCAAACCTGCTTTCTCTGCTGACATTTGAAAGCACACGCATGCAAAGTCAAGCCACCTGAGAGCTGGGGCGGGAGAGCTCCAAGCAAATGCACAGCGGTGCCTCAGCCCATCCCTCTGCAGCTGCCTCGGACGAGCAGGGGCTCTGATCAAGTTAAACGACAGAAGTGGGAGCACGGTGCATCCAACCTCTGGTGGCGTGAAAGAGCTGGATGACAAGAGAAAACAAACAACCCGCCTCGGCCCTCCTGCCTTGGGGAGAGAGCAGGAGCAGGCTCGCTCCCCGCGGCCGAGAAGAGCCTGTGCATCAGGAGCGGAGGAAACACCAGCGGCAAAGCGACCTGCGCAGGGCTGAGGTGTTGCCTACATGGCCCGCCATCGACGACAGCAGGACGGCACTGACTAGCTTACACGGCAGCCTTGCAAGGGAACAGCTATTCCCAGTCAGAGGGAGGCTGGAGCTTAAATTTAGCAACATATTCAGTCTCTGCTAAATCGATGCATTCCTTAAAAGAGCTGGGCCATTCATGCAGCATATTTTCGGTTTACCACATGGCTTCTTGAAGTGATAGCCAATGAGTAATCTGAAAAGGTTCCCACTTCAATCATTTTTAATATTGCACTTTGGTCGCTTTGACTTAAACGTGAGCAGTCCCAACCCCATTAAATCTGCCCATCAACCCCTCTCGCTAAGTAAATGTCAACAACAACATAAAGCGCCTGGGATTCATTTTGCCATTGAATCATGCATGATTGGTGGCAGGTTTTCAATCGGAAAAGCACTGGCTTCCTTCCCCTCACTCCCTACCCCCCTCCCTGCCTGACTCACTGTTCCAGTCCCTCGTGACCTTTTCTACGCTTGCCTTGTGAAACTGTCAAAGTGCCACCAAAAAACAAACAGGCTTCCAGCCCAAGGGGGATCCGGGATGAACCAGAGGGGTGTTGCTGCTAACAGAGATGTGCAAACCATCCTTAAGAGAGAAAGATGAACAACAACCCCAAAAAAGAATATTGATTCACATTTAATAGTTCTGTTCCCAAGGAAAAAAAAAGAAAATTAGACCTAACTCCACAGGCACAGTGGAAAAGCTGGGAAGGATTTCTTTTTCCTCCTGATTTATTCCTTATGTTTTTATTCCCTTGTTCCTTTTTGACCGATATGAAAAAAAAAAGGGGGGGGGGGGCTGGAGGTGGAATAAAAAGGTCATTCTGGGGACGGCAACTGTCAGTGATAGTGAAGTAAAGGGCCCTACTGAGATGATCCACATGGGTGTCTCCCGTTTCCAGCAACAGATTCTTGATCTTGTAAATCATTCAGGCTGCTGCTTCTTCCCTCCTGTCCCTTCAAAATCCATCATGGAAAAACAGTGTCTGCACCATTCCTGGGGACTGCTTGGGATGAAGCCGGATAGTTCTATCTAATGTCACGTCTTTGGTGAAAACTGCCTCCAAAAGGGAATTAAGCCAACTGGAGAGCTGGATAAGCGCAGGTGAGGGGAGATGTGTGAAGGTGTACACTGCAGTGAGATGGAAAGCAATGCTCTTGCTGTAGAAGATAAGACACGGAGAGGAACATCATGCCAGATGTTGGGAGCACCAGGAATGAAGGACACTTGCAGGAAGACTCGGGAGAAAGGGAGGACCAGTGCGTCCTTAGGAAGCGATAACAGCAGGAGGAGGCTGAGGAAGGATGGCCAGAAGAATGTGCAGGAGACTCCTGGGAGAGTGGAAATAGGGCCACAGGCATCTCTATTAGCTCCTGGACACCTCTGAGTGGGGAGTCCTTGCTGATGGCACAGAGCGTTGGAGTGACCTTTTCCTGACAGTTTTAGGGCCATGCCAAGAATTTGACGTGGTCATCAGAAACCTATTGAGCAAGTCAAGGGTTGAACCAATGCCTAAGAGATCACACCAACCCCCTATGTAAAAAGTTCTCCTTTTAAATCAGTTCAGCTTAAAAGCCTGATCTTTGCCTACCCTCCAAGCAAGTTTTGAAGAGAACACCAACTTGCACCCCATTCTTCACATCATTCCCTGCACCCCCAGCCATGGCAATGTGCTTTTTCTCTAACATGATGTGACTATCTACCCAGATTAAGAGTCTCTCTTTTCCCCAGACCAAGTTAACATGGGGCACACGGTGTTGCCTGCATCTGGCTCTTTCCTGCAGCTACCCAGTGTTCCCCCGCAGCAGCTCTCCTGCTCACCAGCAGTAGCTGCTGTGGTTACACACATTGCATTGCATGAGTTACTATGAGCAAAAGCACTGAGACAGACTTCAGACAATATCCATTGTGGATTACGCTTGGAATCCTAAAAATAAGGAGATTGTGCCCTCATATGGTCAAATGAGTGATGTTTTCTTTCTGCAATGGAGGGAGGTTTCCAGGTCAAGAGCATTGTTTACGTTCATCAGTTGATTGCCTTTCACGGTGGCTGTTATAATTTCCCCAAGTTTATTTTCCTTCCTTCCTCCCAGAACTTAACCCTCCTTTGGTTGGTTTATAAAGCTTCAAGGAGGCAATTGAAGATAAATAAATAACAAAGCTAGTATGAAGTTAAAAGGATGGGAAGGTGGTCGTGTAGTTAGCCCCCAAGTAGGACATGATATTTGCTGTGCCCACCAAATGGGATCTGGCCAGGTGACTGCTAGAATGGGAGACCATGGGGGAAAACACTCCTGAGGGGCTTTGGTGGCTTTACTGAACTAAAGGCCAGTATATTAATACCATATCTCACCTCCTTCCTCCCTCCATCAATTTTAGAGGAGGCAGTTTCTTCTCTCAGCAGAGATGTACAGCGAACCAGGGAGGTCCACTGAGCTGTGGTTATTGAAGGGCTGTTTATAAAATAGAGAGGTTTCATTGCTTGTGTCCCACCAATCCAATCTGCCCGTTTAATATTTGTCCTTAACTAGTGCATGATAGTTCCCCGTGGCCACAAAACAGCTGCTGGCTTTGTCCCCAGGGGTGGCTGGGTTTCATTGCTGAACAAAATTTTTTATTTCTGTAAATCTGTGAATGGGGCTTGTGGGTAAGAGAAATCATTAAAAAAAAAAAAAAAAGAGAGAAGATATTATAACGGGGGAATGAAGTGAGGGTTCCTACCATACACTTTGGAACCAGCAAAATAGCTCTCCTGTTTCTGTCCAGCTGCAGGAGCCCTTTGATTGCCAAAGGGAAATAGGTCTGGAGGGTGAAATGTAAATCTTCTCACTGGCCTTCCAGCCTTCCAGTCCTTTTGTTGTCATGACCCAAGAACAGGACCATATTTTTCACACTTTTTACTCAGTCTATGGCAGAGGTGCTCAATGAATGAAGTGATTGATCCATCCAATCGCCCATCCAGACAGCCATCTTTACTGTTTCTTCTGCAACATTTGTAGTCCTGTATACAACTTTTGGTGCACTGAAAGGATGTTTAGGTATCTCTCTTATATCCCATAGAAGTTGCTGATGGACCCCTGGGAGTGCATGGACCACAAGCTAAAAGTCATACTTACTCACAGAAGTTTCCAAAACTGCAGCAGCGCTAAAAAATTTTCATGGAACTTGGTGGAAGAAAGCTAAGTTATGCTAGCCAAAACTGTTCTCCAAGGTCCTTTCAGTCTGTAGAAATTTGTCGGTCTCTATCATATTTCCTTATCACATGACGGACGTTAAGAAGCCTTCCTTGTGAGTCAAGCAGTATGTGGGGGAGAAGAAGTTGATTTGGATCAACAAAATTTACAGATGAATTTAAATGAAAACACACTGATCCGGCTGTGACAAATGTCTTTAATAAATGCAACGCAAGCTCCCAATGTTCTAAAGAGCTTTCTTGGCAAGGTGAGGTTGCCATTAAAGCTGGAAGAGAAGGATTTTGTGAATGGGAATTGTACCGCTGCCCTGATCCCCTTTGGCACGAGCCTCCTGGAGGCAAAAGGGAGAGACAGAGAGGGAGTGACCTTCAGGAATGATCCACAGATGGGATAGTATTAACAATTACACCATGAGAGCTGCATCAGTAGAGATGTCAGATGCCTCTCCAGTGTGTTTAGCAGACCAGAGTTCAAGTGGATGGCAAACGTTTTCTGGGAAATAGGGGGGCTGAAAGTGGGCCCCAGTTGGGGGGGGGGGGGGGGCTCAAGGCTGTGCTGAAGGCTAGTGGAAGTGCAGGAATTCTGCTGCAGAAAACATGATATTATATCATAGGAATGTGGGGCTGGAAAGGATCTCAGTGGGCCACCTCATCCATTTCCCTGCTTTGATGCAAGTTCAGGTATAGCTCAGGCATTCCTGACAGATGTCTGTCTAGCATATGCATAAAAATCCCCAGTAAAATCTCTTTAGGCAACCTCACTCCGTGCTTCACTGTCCTTATCGCTAAATGATTCTGTTTTCTTTTTTACTATCAAACTTAAACCTGCCCTTCTGTGATTTAAAACCTTGACTTCTTAATCTACCCCCAGTCAACGTGGAGAATAGATCGTTTCTCTCTTTACAGCTGACTTTGAATGTTTGAATACCATTATCATGTCTTTCCTCAGTCCTCCAAGCTCTAGACTAAACAGCTGTAGTCTGTAACCTTAGTTCCAGTTGTGTTTCCTCCTACATCATATTGTATGTAATCATTATATATATATATATATATATATAAAAATAGAATAGACTATTTCCGTTGGAAGAGACATACAATGAACATCTCATCCAACAGCCTGACCAGTTCAGGGCTGACCAAGTTAAAGCGTGTTATTAAGGGCATGTCCAAATGCCTCTTATGCATGCATAATTCATGATGGGACATTCTTTATTATCATGGCACAGCAGGGCTCTCAAAGTCCCTACCAATGCAATAGGATTCTGTTCCAGACTCAGAGATCCTGGTCACTATGGCATTAATAGCAACTAGCAAAAAAAAACTGTTTAAAAGTGATCCTCAAAATGATATTACTGCAAACTCAATAGCTACTCTTCTAATGGCTTACACCATTCAGCCTCATTTTGTTTATTGGTTGCTTTTCTGTTTGATTAAGAGGTCACGTCTTGTGCCTGCTCCTTCAATCTGAAAGCCCAGTCTGGAGATAGCAAGATGTCACAAAATGTCAGCTATGGCAAATAATTTTTAAGTTTTCTGGGCTCCTTCTAAAAAGGCACTTAGGATACGCTTTGCCTTGCTGTCTTTAGCCATCCAAAAATTTGGGATCTAATTTACAGTACTGGTCCAGGTTCTTTCTCTGGTGGTGACTCCAGAGAATGCTTAATCCACGCAATTTTATACACCAGTTTTAGGGTGTAACAAATCACCACATGAAAATGCTGATCTCTCTGAATAACTGAAAAGGAAATCTAAATGGATGGCTTACAATGGATGCCCAACTCTTAGAAAGCTCAAGCATCAGGTCTTTCTGAAATGACGGGTGAAAGTAGGACAGGTAGTTTAATTGGATAGAAGGATGAAGGAAGAGAGAAGGAGGGAAGAAAATGAAAGAGGGTGGAAAAGACAAAGGGTGGGTGCAAGGGAGAGTAAAAGGAAGAGAAGCCGATTCTCTCACAAATGTCACAACAATCTCCTTTGCAAAAATGTGACATTATCAAGGTCATTGCCTTCTCCTTGCTGAGAGAATGAGAACAAAAAGCTGTAGAGGAGACTGAAAGAAATTGGAGGGGAGGGGAGCGTTAGCCTACATTTCCCTTTAAGCCTTCTGTGACAATGGGATTCACAAGTGCTTCAAAACCAGGGTCTGGAGCTGTGAGAAATTCCTATCCAGCTACAGAAGATCAGTTTAGCTAGAAGAGTTGGTCTCTAAACAAGGAGAGCCAGGACTCCAGATTCAGCACTACCAGGGAGTCCAGGGACTTCATAAATCCATGTCTGAAATGCTTTGCTTCCATCTGTAATAAAGGAGCAGTCAGGGTAGGGCCTTCAGTGAGAAAAGACAAATAGGGCCTTAAGTGAGAAAAGACAACGCTTCTTCAAGTTCCCAGAAAAGTTAATACATCGATTTGGGATAGTTTAGAGAGGCCCACTGGGGCAAGCAGGCTGAAACACAGATGTTCTTCCAAAGCTGCCTTGAATTGTTGTCAGCATCTGGGGAAAGGGTAAAATGACAGAAATCAGTGGGATGCTGCACTATCCAGATCAAAACCACATGAAAGCAGGAGACTAATTTTCAAAGAGGGAAATTCCAGAAGGGAAATGGAGTATCTGTAGCTGACATCACTCCCCATCAAGCTAAACGGATGGGTGGGAGAAGATATCAGCACCGACTTCAGCATCCCTGCTGCCTGATACACAACCAACCAAACCAGCAGTCTGTAGCCCTCAAAGAGGAACCAGGTGTCCGATCCCGTTGCACAGAGGACATCAATGATAGGATAGAACAGCGCCTGGGGAAGCACAGTAGCATTGCCAGCTGAGTGCAGCCTAGGGGAGCCATCTACCAACCCTTACAGTTCCTCTGGAATCCTCCCACAGACTTCTGCTACCACAAAATCTGGGAAGACTTGAGTTCATTTTCTTTTTAATATTTCCCCCCCCCCCCCCCAACATTCATAATTTTCCAGGGCACAACTTTGTCACACATTTTTCCAGCATCTGTTTCTCAGAGTGCTCTGACAGCGAGGCAGAGGTCCTTTCTGACCCCACACCACGCTTCCTCAGGCGCAGAGGGACAGCTTGTCTCCTGGAAGTCTCTATTTGCAGGGGCTCGTTGAAGAGACAAGGGGGCTGCAGAAGATTTATTGTATTGCAGGTGAAGAGACGTGGAGAGTTGGGGAGCAGGTTAAGTGGTGTTTCTCCTCTTTTTGGCTTCCCATTGCATCACTGGACTGATCATGTAGATAACATAATCATTTGCAGCAACATGGCAAGTCAAAGCAGAGACACAATGAGTCAGTTGCAGCCTTCAGCTTAGGTCCAGATCACCTGTCTGGACATCTAACAGGACCATAGAGAACATAAAAGATTAAGACAACAATTCAGATTACTTTGCTACAGGGATGACCTGGTTATGAAGGCATGCACTTTTAACCGATGCAGTAATTTAGGACTGAAAATCTCTGTAGGCTCTAATATACAAGATTTGCACTGGAGAAACAGCTAGGACCCCAGCCACAGTCAGACACAGATGCTGGATGTGGGTCCTTTTTTTTGCTGGTTGGAGACATCATCAGCTCTCTAGGGGAGCTGAAAGAAGCTCTGGCTCTGTCCCAATCTCAGTATTTTGAGGTCTCAACAGGTAGATTAGGAGCTCAGAGACGGTCACTTGCATTTGGCCTTCTGTCATGCTATACCTTGTTATAATGTGGAGACATTCACGTTTCTTTTCTTCACCCTAGGCCTGTCTAGACTGTGAGTGCCTTGGGTAGGGAATATCTCATATGTGCAGCACCTGGCACAGCAGAGCCCTGGAGCTTGCCATTTCCAGGCTATTCAGAAATAGCTCCATGCTGGGTTCCCTTGCAAAACCAATTTTGGACAAGGCTGATCAGCATTAGGTTCATGCAGGACTCAGAGCCAGCTCTGATCCTGTGGTGAAAGGCCCTCAGTCTGCCATGATTCTTAACCCGAACTGAGCACATCTTTGGCAATTGTGGGTCTGAATGTTTGCACTGTTCAACCCTGACTCATCCCAAGGAACAAGAGGAGCAGCAGGAGGAGAACCCACAAGCCCTGATGATGGAATAAAGTTTCAAGTTAAAGGAATAAAGGCTTGTGGAAATCCCTAAGAACCAAACCACACCATCTTCAGCCTCCTACTTCTGTAATTGTGTCAAGTCTGGATGGAAGAGAAGAGGCACCACTGTTGTCACCCAAAGAGATGTCAGGTTTTATTTAAACTGATTTTAATGTACCCCTGATCCAAGGCTGCTACTGCCTTCTGTTTCACTTAGAAATAATATAAATCTCCTGTTTGTCTCTTTGTGGTGCGGTGAATCATTTTAAGGGTTAAGGGACAAAGCAGAATGACCACTTTGAGAGCTTTCATATTCCTGGTAAAGGACATGTCTACATTTGTGTGAGGGAAAAGAAAAGGTCAAGTAGAGATAGATAACTTGGGTGAGTCATAAAGCTCCATAACAGAAGGAGGGGGTTGCATTGAAGTTGAACTATTAACCCCTGCAAAAATCTCCATGCACACACTGTTTTGGGGTTGGTTTGGGGTTTTTTTAGCAATGTTTAATCAGTCCTTAAGGATTAGAGCACCCTTTTCTATACTCTAAAGTGTGGACCAACCACAAGCGTGGTCTACTGGGATTTCCCACTTAACAGTGTCCAATGACCAGTCAAACCCTGGATACTCTCAGGAAATCCCAAATTAAAAAAAAAAAAAAAAAAATCCTTGTTAGTGTAGGTGGTATAGGTTAGTATAGAAGATGCACAGGAATGGGGTGTGATGCCAGAGACACCTGATGCCTGCAGTCGGACTGGGTCCCCTACAGCTTACCTCTGATTTACAGCTAGCACCTCCCAACCTGTGTCTGTACATGCTGGCTCCCACCACAGGGTATGGAATTGGGTCTCATGTCATATATTAGCTTCTCCAACTTCTGGGTGTTCACACTGAGGGTAAAGTTGGGATGCATAATGTGTAACAGTCTAGAATTCAAGCAGGATTATGTCCTATTTCAAGGCTCCTTCTATAGCAGACTTGATGAAAGAAATCACCAGAGTGTCTCTATGCATAAAAGAAGAATATATTTGGGAAGAATATTTTTATTTTAAAAAAGAGAGAGGTATATATTCCCAGTTACCAAATAATTGCACAAAACAGTACTGGAAGGAACATGAAGATTTGCAATACCTCTCTTCTGCAAAGATCTAAGCCATCTCTGAAAAATCATCAATAAAATTCATCTTTAAAACTTCCACTTTGGGAGATTCCACAGCCTCCTTCAGACATTGGAAACTCCAGCGTCCCCAGTGCTTTATCTTGTAGTGCCTCACCTAGATCTTCTTTTTGGTAATGTAACCCTGACTTCTTGCCCTGGTCATGATGGATAGGGAAAAGAGGGAGAGGTGATGACCCTGATGCAATGGAAAAGTTAGCTTTTCCATTGGAAATCAGTGTGGCAGAATTTTCTGTCATGGAATTATGCCAATTTACAGTCTGAAGAGAAAGTCTTAGAGAACTTTGTGCCACCAAGAAATTCTAGAGTTGAATTTAGCCCGTATATAACTGGTCTTCAGCTCTAGCTGAACTTGTGGTAGTCTCTTCTGTCCCTGGAGCCCTTTAGCCAGCATTCTTTTGTGTTTGTTTAATTGACTCACCCTCAGGGAACAAAAGTTCAAATTACAAGTACAAAGGGTTTTGTGAGCAGGAACCATCTCTGAAAAGCCCACAGAATTAAAATGTGAGTTGCTTGCAAAATGCCAGACTTGGTGAGGTTCACCCACTTCTAACAAAGTCATATTCTTGCTATGCTCCTGCACAGGCGTTAAGTGGAGTTCCTGGAAGCAGAGTGTATCTCCTGGCTAATGCAGTTTTCTCAGTGTTGGATGGATGTCAGGCTGGGTTTTTCAATTTTCCCTGTCTGTGGGCATTCAGGGGCATCTCACCCTCTGGCTCATCTTTGATTACAGTCCTGATTCTAGGTCCCTCAGCTTTCCTCATTTTTTAAATCCCTTCCCGTATTTACAGGAACAGGGAGAAAAACCTGTTGTGGAGTCAACTTCCAAGGAAAAATGCCATTTCATTGATCATCTAGTTATGCCACTACAGGCCTGCAGATGGTGTGTCTCCAGAAAGGACAGAACATGGGACAGAATTACGGACCACTTCCGTAGGCAACAAATGACTTTGCTCTAATGGGTTTAAACCAGAAGTTTTCAGTCCATTCGCACCTATGAAATAAGTCAACTCTCTGTGCCACCAAGGACCATTAAAGCCTTTCATGGATCCTGGCAACAGCTGCAGAGAAGATGTTCGTTTGCAGGGCATCACACATTTAGGAGGACGAAAAGGTCACTCTTGCTCTTGCTCCTGCACTTGCGCTTGCTCTTGTTCTTGTTGGGGCCTCACAGCCTGCACTCGCCCCAGGCACCGAAAGCTTGAGCTTGCCCAATCACCGCTGCAGTTACCAGCTTGAGCAAAGAGGCAAGGTAGTGAATGGGCTAACCGAATTGTCTGGCGATGACTGTGTTGCCTTAGGTACGTGCTCCAAGGAGTAAGGAAACCAAGCATCAAGGAGCAATCTGAACCAATGCTGCTCAGAACAAACCTCTTCTAGAGCTGACTTGATGCCCCCAACCTGTGCCGCACCTAAACCAGACCCATCCTCAGAGCACATCCATATTGCTGGCACAGAGTGAGACCCTGGGATGAGTTTTAACCCTTGGACAGTGCCTGTGTTTCTTCTCAGAAGGACCAGAGGACATGAATGCACTGCTGACACATGGGGAGATGCAACCTGTGCACAACACCTGAGATGGGCTGGACTGGCAGAGTAGATTTTCTTTTCTAGTCCAAATGGGAGATAGGGGAAGAGAGAAATTTGCATCACGGCAATCTGTGCTGTCTATGCCCCAGAAGGCAGTCAGACATCTCCACATCCTCCAACACCTTCCATCTGAGACAGTAAAGTCAATTCTAATAAATAAATAGTAATAATAATAATGCAATAAATGGAGGCATCTCAGTCCAAATGCCAAAGAAAATATTTCTGCCTGCTATCTCGCTGGTTGGTACTATCAGTGAAAGATTTAACTTGACAGGTCACCCTCTAATGACCTGCTCTCCCATGGCTCTCCAAAAACCATATGTTAAGTGGGAACAACTTCTGGGCCAGTGCTCATTTAGCTTAAGAAATCTCCCTCACTTGATCCCTTGCCGTGAAACGGAGTTAAATTGGGACCCATGCTGGGGAGCTGCCTAATCAAATCTCTAATAGGGAAGAACTGACCTTGAACTGTGTTCCTATTGTGCTGGAACTGCTGCAGCGTTGACAGAGGTAAAATACCCTTTTGGTACCTCCACACCTGTCTCTGAGACCTCATGGTAGGAGGTCTTCTGGTTTCAGGGGGTTCCTGGCATGGTCAAAAATGCTGGCAGAGATGAACATTGTGAAGCCACCCTTGAGTAACGTGCTAAGGACCCCTGAAGGGACACTTGCTCCTTGGTGACTCCCTTTGACATTTGTTAAGAGGGAGGAAATGATAGATTATTAACTGTGGAATTCCACGAACCAGAGGTCAGTTATGGTTCAGGCCTTGGCAGGCTCTGGATATCATAGGACCACCTTTCTCACTTGCTTGCTCACTTCTGATGTACATGTTTACTCTTGAAAAGAATTATGATGGTTGAACCTTGACCCTTCATTATCCTATGTCTGAATCAGGACCTTAAGGAAAAAGCATTAGGACAGTAAAGTCTCTGAAAGTCTCCTGCCATCCTTAACTGAAATTATCAAAAAGGGAGACATTCAAAGGAGGTTAAATGTGTGATATGGCAGTTAACCATGTTAAACACAAAGATCTGAAATCTCTTCAGAGAGACCCTGAGCTACAGAGAGCATTCAGGGAAAGCATCATTAAATGCTTGCCCTGCTGTTATATTCTTTCTTGGGCATCTTCTACAGGCCACCGATAGAGAGAAGACATTAAGTGAGATGGAACGACGGCCTGACCAGTCCCGTGTTGTTCTTATGATCACTGAAGAATGGAATGAGATTTCCAAATAAGCTTTCAAACTACCGTTGGGAACCAGACTCCAATTACTTCCAGTAGCTGTTGTTTCATCGTGCTGGATGTGCTCCACTGGTCAGAACAAATGCTGGCACCCCGAAAATCCTCCACAGACCTTCTGATCCCTGGGCTGATGTGTGAAGTGATAGGATCAGCAAACATGTAGATTAGGTCACGCTCCGATATCTTTTACACATACAGAAAAAAGCATTTCTCACATTCAGAAAGAAAGGGAGAACAATCAAGGGAAAATAAGGCAAGAAAAGGCATTTCATGCAAAAGTCCAATAATAGGAATGTTCCCGACAGCTCATTTGCAGGGCTTGGGTCACACTGATCCCATCTTTCTCTCTTCAGACTGCTCCATAGCCTTAGAGAATTTATTGGAAAGTATTGTTTCCTGAAATTCCTTTCCTGGTATTCACCCTAAATTAGCTCTTTTCTTAATTGTCTCCCATTATTTTTTTCCCTTTCTCTCAGTCCTGATCCACTTCTTCACTGCTGCCAACTCTTGCAATAGTACCATAAGTCTTGCAATATTTAGTGTTTTACTGTAATCCCCAGCATCTGGAAGCAAGCGGTTGTGCAAGGATTCCAGCTTTCATTAAAGAAGCCTTTAGCCCTTGGAGTTGCTTAGAAAAGCTTGAAAATATGACCAGAGTGTACTGTAAATACAGGGGAGAAAAAAAAGAAAAATAAAATCACTGAAAAAGCCAAACTACAAGGAAATGTATATACAGGGGTGAAAATAAAGATGACATTAATTTCAGGGTACAAAGTAATTCACAAATTTGAATATTTTGGATCGATGATACTGGTGTTTGAAACCAAGCCTATAGGACACCAATATATTCCAGTACACAACAAGGAGAAGCCAGACTGTTTCCCACATTCACTGAGGGCAGAAGGAAAAGGCACCAGTCTAAATTGCATTAGACAGATGAGATCTAAGGAAAAACACCTTGAAACCATAAGAAAGGTTAAAAAATTGGGATGTTGGCCTGAGAGAGGGTGGATTCCCCCTCTCAGCACAGCCTTAAGAGTTGGTAGATACACATCTATCAGGAATGGATTTGGGGGAACCTTGGGTGGACCAAGCTAGGAGCTGAGGAAAGATGGAAGAGGAATGGCTGCGTCAGTTCTGAAGGCCACTACAAGCCCTCTGCACTAGGATTTTCCAGTGTCCTCTCATCCAACTTCTTCTTACATATTTCTCAAACTTTACCCCCACCATGATGAACAGCTAGGGACGGGGAGGTGAGGCAGCATGGTTGGAGTGATATACTTGAATTCCAGACTCCTTGTAAAGACAAAATCACATAGCTCGAAGCCTTTATCACTCACTACTAACAATGACAATGATCCCCACACTTTTGGAAACCTGACAACAGAAAATAGATTCAAGAAGGAAAGCAGTACCTTCATGTAGTTTCAGGGCAGGGGCTCAAGTCAGCACGTGGGTTTATAAAGGCCTGAAAGATTGAATGGGATCCTGTCTTATTCTGAGAGCGTCCAGAAGAAGGTCTTCAGTAGGGAAGTAGGTAGGTACTTGCAGTCCATGCACAGAAAGGGTTACTGCTGATGTTTACCTGTTTCTGCTATACCTAAGAATTAGGAGATGGGTTACGGACCCAGGCCAGTGAGTTTACCCCTTTTTTTTTGCAGGACCCTGCATCGTACAAGTCAGTTATAAATAACATGGGCTGCTTGCCCTTCACTCTGCCCTAATGCAGAGGTGTTCTGGGATCTCGCACCACCAGCACTTTAACCGTCTGATTTCCAGCCTGAATTCTATCTGTGGCCAGTCTCCCACCCCTATGTTCCTGTGCCAGCAGTGGCCTTTAGCTTCCATAGCTGTCTCCCCACTTTGGTGTATTACTCCCAGACGTATCTCTAGTCACCAGTTAGATCCCTTCTTAGCCTTAGTCATATGGTCTAAACTAGTCATCTACTGCCCTGAAAAGCCACCGGGAAGAGGCTGGCATCTCCAGAGAGTGGGCCAACAAGCTGGTTTTCAATAGTATTTTAGGACAGGGGGGAACCACACCCCAAAGAGGCAGTCCTCTCTCACTGGCTTTCCCAGGAGCCTGGATGACCAGGTGCAACTAGACACCGAATTCTCCAGGGAGCTACCAAACCTTGAGATAAACTCTGACTTAAATAGAGAGTTGGAGCCCAAAACTGGCATTGAACACGACCGACTGCTGTTTAGTGAAATTTTACTGAAACCTGGCAGAAAAAGGCAGCTGCAGATGTTACAGTAGTTCATATTGACTCTGGATGGGAGCAGCATCTTGGAAGTTCACAAAAGGTTTCATCTGTTTCTGAGTCTTTTTTCAAGACCAAGTAAAGCAAGCAATAAGTAAAAGATTTTACCAGTATGCGCTACACGCACTTACTTAACTAAACTCATGTTCAACTCAGAACAACTGGGTCCTGGTCTGCATCTAAGACTCCTTAGGGATATTATAGTTAAAAATAATGAAGGAAGACGTGTCAAAAATATGGACACCCTTCTGTATCTTGTAAACTCTAGCTTCTGATTGACATAGCAGGCGTTTTGTTATTAATTTATATACTCTGTGTTCCCATTGAAGAAAATGGCCACAGAGAAAACTCAACAACAAAGATGACAACCCCATAAAATTCTGAGAGAAGATGGGATTGTGGTGTTCTGCTCGCAGGGATTAGAGGGTAAGGGAATTCTCTGGCATTGACTTCATGCCAAGTAGTTCAGGACCTTTTTATCCACCTCATTGGATTATCCACAGGAAGTCTTCTGACTCATTAACTCCATTGAGAAGGTCAAACAGGATTTTCAGCAACCTTAACCTCCCCTCAGCAAGTGGTTGTGGGCTGCAGAGATCGCCTTGATTTCTGTCGCAGTGCAGCAATCTCTGAAAAGACATTGTGAAAAACTTTCGATTTTTACTTTATTTTATGAGTGGTTAGCACAAAATGGTCACTGAACATGAGGACATAGAGGCTTGTGGATTTTCATCCTTTTTCAGAGATATTTTAGGACTCTAATGGCTTTCTCACTCTGAGCTCTTGTATGAATTCTTCTAGCATGGGGACTGTCAGGAGCATGGGAAAGACGACTAAGATATAGTCATAAGTTCATAAAGAAAGGTGGGAGAGGTCAGGTTAAGTGAAGCACCTCAAAGAGTAAGACATCCCCTTAAATCTGAGTCTGTCTCATTAATTTCCTTCATTTAATGAAAATTAATTGTCTTGAAGGGGAAAGCTTCTGATCTACACCTAGGGGAACATGACAGTACTCCTGTTGACTGATGGCCAGGTGGGGGTAGAATCATAATCTATGAAAAAATAGAGATTGGCACCCAGGCTAACCTTGAGAATTGGGCTACAGCTGAGAAATCAGTCTGCTGAGGTGGGCATGTCTTTGAATGGTTGAGAGCTGTAGAACTTCAGGACTCGGAGGAGACTGCAGCAGAATCTACACAAGAAGAAGAGGGCACAGGGAAGGGAGCTCTTATCCATTTGAGGGCTGCCGGGCTGTGGACCAACAAGGAAATCACAGAATCACAGAATCATAGAAACGTTTAGGTTGGAAAAGGCCATTAAGATCATCAAGCCCAACCATTCCCCTACCCCTGCCATCCCACCCCCAAACCCTGGCCCTCAGCACCACCTCTGCCTGGCTTTTAAATCCCCCCAGGGCTGGGGACTCGACCCCTTCCCTGGGCAGCCCCTTCCAGTGCCTGACAGCCCTTTTGGGGAAAAATTCTTCCCAATGTCCAACCTAAACCTGCCCTGGCACAACCTGAGGCTGTAATGTCATTAACCCAACTGCTGCATGTGCAGCTTGGCTGCCACACTGACAAGTCATGGCAGCTTTCTGCTGGGTGGCTTCGTACTTCTGAACCGCCTGCCAATGGTGGGTTCAGACCTGTGTCTGGGTCAGGCTTTGGACAAGTTTCCTACAGAATATGGCTGTTCAGGAAGGGGTTTTTTGGGAGCTCTGACTCTCCCACTGTGGACAGTCCCTGCCCTATGCTATGCTGTGCCCCGAGATATGACCAAACATTGACTGGGAGATGCTGGCCCAAACCCAGGAGAGGCAGCAGACAAAACCAGCACGGTGTGGCTCACTCCTGGCCATTAGGTCAGACAGCACCCAGGCCCTATTTTATTTAAGAGTGTGGCTGTAGCCCATGTGGGCAGAGAGATATGCATCCTCTCCCTGGCACATTTCTAAAACAGCTAAACGAGGGGAGCATGAGTATTCTGACTCCATAACATCTTAAGCAGCTGTGGTTTGTTACTTACTTCTGCGCTGTCTGGTTTGCGTTCGCACCTTGGGAATTAGTGCCTATTTGCTGGTTCGGATCAGACTGGAGAGCTTGAGGTCTGCTATCACTTAATCAGATGTTTTGGTATCAGATTCCTGCTAACCTTAAAAAAGCATGGGAATTGGGTATGGATTTTATGGTACTTCTGTGCTGTGGAAATCACCTTCTTCGCGCTTTACTGCAACTTCAGGGACAGTTCACAGAATGTCCTCTCAACTCAAATGACCCTAAAAGATGTTCGTTTAAGGGAGCTTGGGAATTGCTTCAGCTCTGCATTCAGCTAGGTCTTTTATGGACTGTGCTTAGGAGTGGCTTATGCATAGAGAGAAGGTCGTGTAGTGAGCCTCTGCTTACCAAAGGAGAATAAGGTTTCCCGAGACCTATGGGGTAAAACCACAGAAGCAGCAAAGAAAAAGATGGAGCCTTACCTTAGGAAAGAGCAGTGACCACCCTGGTATAGAAACACCAATCCAGTTGTGGCAATGTTTTAGAAGTGAGAAAGTGAGAGAACATGCCAAAAACATCATAAAGACAACTGGGGGGAGGGAGGGGGGGGAGGGAGAAAAAAAGCAAACAAAAAAAACCTTCAAAGGCAGAGCCACAGAAAAGCTCATGTTCTGCATATCAAAAGGAAGGTGGGGAGGGATGTTACACAAGGAACAGCATGGGAGGAAAATATAGGCATGAAAATATTCTGTAACCTGGATGGAAGAGACTGGAGGAGAAGCAAAACAGGGCAGCTGAGCTGGGAAAACTCGAATGAGAAGTGAGAGCAGTTTGCTGTGGGAGCACTTTTCCTCAGGACAGGGATGGAGTCTCTTAGGAACAGCTCATTGAATTTGGGTATCTTTTTGCAGGAGGTAGCTCTGCACTAGTCATAAAGATTGGTGCAGGGGCACTGGGGTGAAATGGAGAGTTTCTGAAAACAAGGGTCCATCTAAGTGATCAAACTGATCTTTTTTAACTTATTTCTAAGACTTTTAGTCCATATGTAGCACCGGGAGGGTACCAGCTGCTGTGCTGCAGAGGTGCTTGAACCTCACACAAAATCAGTCAGAGCCCAGAGGAGTCAGGCACGTGCTTGACTTGGGGGGAAGAGATACTGGAGGCAGGAAAATGGGTATTTAATTGTACTTATTGGCAGCCTACTGACCACAGCCCCTCTTGTCCTACTGAGGCATTTATCACTCCCTAGAGAATGAGGCTGAGGCTGATCGCTCTGACTGTCCTTGTATGCCACAAAAATGTGAAGTCAGGGGATTTGGATAATGCAAAGGTTGCAGGAAAACCATGGATAGGAACATGCCTCAAAGTACAAGCTGGCCATCAGCCAGCAGTGTGCCCTTGTTGCCAAGAAGGCCAACGGCATCCTGGGGTGCATGGCCAGCAGGGCGAGGGAGGTTCTCCTCCCCCTCTGCTCTGCTCTGCCCTGCTGAGACCCCACCTGGAGCACTGCATCCAGTTCTGGGCTCCCCAGTTCAAGAAGGGTGAGGAACTCCTAGAGAGAGTCCAGAGGAGAGCAACAAAGATGATGAGGGGGACTGGAGCATCTCCGCTATGAGGAAAGGCTGAGGGAGCTGGGCTTGTTCAGCCTGGAGAAGAGAAGGCTGAGAGGGGATCTCATCAACACCTACAAATATCTCAAGGGTGGGGGTCACCAGGACGGAGCCAGACTCTTCCCAGTGGTGCCCAGTGCAGGATAAGGGGCCATGGGCACAAACTGAAGCAGAAGAAGTTCCAGGTGAATGGGAGGAAGAACTTCTTGACTTGGAGGGTGCCCGAGCCCTGGCCCAGGCTGCCCAGGGGGGCTGTGGAGTCTCCTTCTCTGGAGATCTTCAACCCCCACCTGGCCGCTGTCCTGTGCCCCCTGCTCTGGGTGAGCCTGCTTGGGCAGGGGGGTGGCACCGGGTGAGCTCCCGAGGTCCCTTCCAACCCCTGCCATTCTGGGATTCTGGGATTCTGTAGAGCTGCAAAAATGGGCTGAACATGCAAGAGGAGCCACCACCTAGCACAGTCCCCTGTCTTTGGCCAAGGACCAGGGTCTAGGAAGGGTTCGTGCAAACATCTGAACGTTCCTCAGGGACTTCGCAGAGGGCTGCAGCAAGCTCAGGGTGGTTTGCCCAGAAGAAAAACACTGCATGGTGGGCACGTCTTCACAGGAGGTCTCTATGGTAGCTGGTACACTGTAAATCTGCCCTAATTCAGTAGGACCCTATGCACAGAGCCGTAAAAACCCAGGATCAAAATGAGCTCAGCGAAGGCCTGTATCCAGCAACATTTATCAGGAGCCCACTTTTACAGAAAAAAAAGAAAAATCAATAAAAGCCTCTGTTGGTTTTTGCATAACAAATCGGGGAAATCTATGGCTTGAGCTGGAAGAAAAGGACAAAACCTGCTGCAGATAGAGAGCTGATGTCAGCTGTCATCCTCCTTTAGAAAAGCCTGGGACAATGGCTCTGAATTAGGACAAGCCTGAAAGACATCCTGGTACTGGGAGCTTGGGTGTCCCTTCTGAAAGGGCTGGAGGGCCAGTCATTATCCGCAAAGTGAGGTCTCCTTTGTTAACCCTGTCACCACTCCTCCACCCACACCGCTCAACCCCATATTCCTGGTGGCCAAGAAAACAAAACGCACTCCCACCACACTGGGAGGAGAGCAAGGCAAGAAAAGAAAGCAGAGGGAGGGCTGGGGGAGAGGGGGAGCGAGAGAAACTCATCTTGAATGCGCTATCAGATAAGGCCTGTTGAAATAAGCCTTTGTTTCCTTTTTTTTTTAATCCTTTCTGCAAGCAGCAGCAATGGGAGGAAATAGATAATTAAAGGGCCTTTTAAAATGGCCCCACTGTTGTCCCAGGGCTGAGAAGGTGCGCTGGCAGGACAAGCGAAATACCCAGCGAAGCAGACCTTTATCTCTTCCTAATGACTCGCAATGAAAAGGGTTTTTTTTTCCCTCCCCGGCCCTGGGCTCAGCCTCCTACCCTGGGAAGATTTCATTCTCAAGGCCAGGAGAATAAGTCCTCTTGTCCACTTGGAGGCTGCAGATAAATGGACAGCACTGTTGCGGCTGGGTTTTGTGCCTCCACCGCCCCAAATGTCCTGGGCTGCTAATGAAAGGGGAGAAGCTGGAGGAATTGATCTCAGACTTGAATGTTTCCTCCTTTTCACTGTCCCTGCCTCCCCACCCTGTCTTCTGAAAGTTTCTCTCTGGTTTTGTCCTTGTGGGATATAAAGGGGTCCCAATCTTTCACCCTTTCTGCCCTCACTCCTTCCTGCAGGGTGTTGCTGAGGGCTGACCCCAGGCGCTCCCAAATCCCAACCCACCTTGGCATAGCTGAAGCAGGGTGCACCCAGACCTACATCGGTACAGATTTGCATCTCATTGCTTGGCTCAGGTCATCAGAAACATTTCTGCCCTGCCACCGGTTCCCTCCTGCACTCTAGGCAAGTCCTTCTCCCTGACACCCCATGCCTCAATTTCCCCGTTCATAGAAGGGATGATGACCTCTTTTCTGGCCATCACAGGGTGCTTTGATCCACCGTGACAGAGGCAATGAGCAAAATCTTCCTTTTAGGCCAGCTGAGAGTGAGACATGGGAAGAAGATGAGCTATTCCAACCAGTGGGTGCAACCAGCTTCCAGTAGCTCTGTCCCCGCCCATACCCCACGAAGGAGATGACACCAGTACTACAGCATGGTGCACAGTGGTGCCTCCACGGTGCAAAGCTCCACATACCTAGGAGCAGATGGGTTTTGTCTGCAAAAGTCTAAATTTACAGCCTAAATTAAACAACAAAGAGTCCAGGATCATCCAGCTATTTATAAAAGCACAATTTTTTTTGGTTTTGTCTCCCTATTCATCAGGGCGGGGTTTCTTACTCTTGTTTTTTAATATTTTTTGCTTATTTTATTGCATGTCTGTGTAACTTTTTAAGGAAGACTAGCAGCCAGAGTGTCCTGTATTGCGCTGCTACCCAATGGCCAGGGGAAGAAAAGATGGTAGATGAAGAAAGTTCTTAGCTTGCTGGCCAAGAACATTTTATAGCATCAAAAATTTTTTGCTGCTGCCGTTGTACTTCCTAGCAGTTTACTTCAGCCTAGGCACTGGTCAGGAGCCGATCCCTGAATGCATCTGTCAGCTCTGTGGAAATGTAGAAGTGAATTGTGTACAATCTTTTCTGCTGGCTCTTCCCTGGTGCTGCTCTGCATCAGGTCCTGCAGCAGCCTGACAACCTCAGGTTAAGCAACACCAGGCCAGACTTTGCTTGCTGGGCTCAAGCTGAAGACCACCTTGAAGCCCATACCATCTGCAGACACTGATGCCTCATCCCTGGAGATGTGCCAGGCAGATGGCAGTCTCTGTCCCCACTCACCCCACTTTTCCCTGCTATATTTTTGAAACTTCCCCCAGTGTTTGTGCCTCACATATGAGGTGCGCAAGCCTGCATCACCCTGCTCTTCCAGCCTCTAATGCACTTTCTTTCCCAGAAAACTGTTAGGGGAATTCTTAGGGACTTGCTTTCTCTTCCTCATCCCATCTCTGTAAGTCTCTGCATAACTTTCCCTTTCTCTTTGCCTCCAGTTTCTCCTCTGGCATGGGGTAAAATGACAGTCCTACCTGAAGGAACAGGGTGTTAGCCTCATGGAAACTCGACCTGTGCCTTGTGCTGCCTTTGATGCCCTTGCAAAGCACCAGCAGATCATAGAATCATAGACTCATAGAATCATTTAGGTTGGGAAAGCCCTTTAAGCTCCCCCAGCCCAACCGTTCCCCTACCCCTGCCATCCCACCCCCAAACCCTGGCCCTCAGCACCGCCTCTGCCCGGCTGTTCAATCCCCCCAGGGCTGGGGACTCGACCCCTTCCCTGGGCAGCCCCTTCCAGGGCCTGACAGCCCTTTGGGGAAGGAATTGTTCCCCAGGGCCAACCTCACCCTGCCCTGGCACAACTTGAGGCCGGTGGCCCTCGTCCCATTGTCCATTCCCTGGGAGCAGAGCCCAACCCCCCCCTCACTACACCCTCCTTTGTACACAGCACCCCTCCTTGCCCCAAGGTCAATGATGCCGGCGAGGCCAGCGCTGTGCAGAAGTCCACCCATGTCTTGCTAATCAAGGGGAAGCCTCTCCCCTGCACGTGAAGAGACTGGGGCAGACAGCAGGAAGAAGAAAACTCCCAAATCTTGCCAAACATTTGAGGTAGATGAAGGAAAGGATGAAGGGAATAAAAGGGCATTGTTGTCTGAGACTCTAATTAATGTAAAACCACAGTTCACTTGGGCTAAGATGATCTTTTTACTGAGTGGAGACAGTTTTTATCTGCCCTTTGCAGCTCTGGCTATTCTTCCCCTTGGCGTTTGGTTACCTATTTAACACACCAGCGTGCACGCACTCAACACAGCCCGGGACAGCGCACGCAGAGTCCAGCCTGCTGGAGGTGGCTGTGGTTTTGTTGCACTGTTAATTACCCTGTTCACAACATTCAACAATTTTCCAGGTGCCTTCAGAACCTCCCCCGGCCTGCACAGCGGTGTTTGATTTGCTAAAATGATATGAAAATGGGGAGAGAGACGTGGTCGTTTCGATTTCGCACTCCTGATTTTGTACTCGCTGCCCTGAACACCAGTGGGGATAAGAGAGCAGCGAATCAGCTGCTGAATGAAGGAAGAGTTTATTTTCAGGTTCATTTTGTTGTAACAGCTTGATTCAGATGCCCAAGCTGAGATTGAACACCGGAAGGGGACAGACCTCCTGCACACCATGTATGTTGGCCCCATGCTAATCTGCCAGGTAAACCAGAGCATCTGCAAACCGTACCCTGGGCTGCATCAGGAGAAGCGTGGCCAGCAGGTCGAGGGAGGTGATTCTGCCCCTCTACTCTGCTCTGGTGAGACCTCACCTAGAGTACTGCGTCCAGCTCTGGAGCCCTCAGCACAAGAAGGACATGGAACTGTTGGAGCGGGTCCAGAGGAGGGCTACTAAAATGCTCCGAGGGCTGGAGCACCTCTCTTATGAGGCCAGGCTGAGAGAGTTGGGCTTGTTCAGCCTGGAGAAGAGAAGGCTGCGGGGAGACCTGATTACGGCCTTTCAGTACCTAAAGGGGGCCTATAGGAAAGATGGGGAAAATCTTTTTAGTAGGGCCAGCTGGGACAGGACAAGGGGTAATGGTTTTAAACTGAAGCAGGGTAGGTTTAGACTGGATATAAGGAGGAAATTCTTTACAACGAGGGTGGTGAAACCCTGGCAGGGGTTGCCCAGAGAGGTGGTGGAGGCCCCATCCCTGGGAACATTCCAGGCCAGGTTGGATGGGGCTCTGAGCAACCTGATCGAGTTAGTGGTGTCCCTGCTCACTGCAGGGGGGTTGGACTAGATGACCTCTAGGGGTCCCTTCCAACCCAAACCATTCTATGATTCTATGATTCTATGATCTAGAACTAGACACCTTCATTTAGGCTTTTACGATTGAGGATACGTCTCCAGGAGGAGATTAATCACCCCCACAAATTTCCTGCTTTCTCCTTCAAAACCAAAGGGATCGCGAAGACACTCCAAAGACTCCTTTGACCTCCCCTGGGTTACTTCAGCCACACCCCAGAGGTTATATTCAGCCTTGCGTGTGTCCTGTTTGATGGACAGAAGAACACCAAACAGCTTATGTGTGTCTGAAACACATGTCCCACTACAGCCTCAGTGCTACGTCTTTTTGGAGGCTGGTTCAGGATGGCTTCTCCCCTGTTACTAGCAAGTCCCTTCTGCCTCCTGGATCATGAATTAAGGCCCTGTGGTGATCTCCATACTGCAGTTTTACAACTTTTTCCAGGCCCAGGTATAAAATAAAAACTCCTTCAAAATCTGATCATCCATATCTATTTATCACAGAGCACAGCTACAAACCACTGTCTGGAGATATCTGGTTTAGAGATTATCATTTTTCTCTTGCTAAACCTCCCCATGTTCATCTTGAATTAAGTCACTTGTGTGTCTCTTCTTCTTGCATGATAATCCTTTTACCATGTCTCCCTTTACTACCACACTATAACCAGCCATCTTCTTTCTTTGTACAATGTCTACTTAAACTCAGAGTTCTTCTTCTCATCTCGCATTTGCCTTTGAAGTTTACTGCTCCCATTTCACACTGGAAGTTGGGGTGCACCTCAGGATGCACCTGCAAGCCCCTCAGTGTCCATCCAGTTGTTCCAGCTGTTCTAGCAGGAGGAGTCACCTCTACCTTCAAACCTTCTCCTGCCTACATGAGGGAAAAACGCGTTGCCTTGCAGAAGGTCCGGGGTCTTCTGGACAGAGCATCAAGTGGAAACCTGTGTTTCCAGCTGTTCCTCTGAGCCTGGACCACTGTGTGACACAGGTGAAGCCACCCCAACTTGCAAGGAAATATGGGACAAAGCCGTAAGCTTAGCTGCTCTTCCCCCGGCTGCAGGCTGGAAGGGAGGGAAGCCAGGTGTAACTGCGCTGGAGTTCAAGCAAGGCTGGCCCTAGGCTTCAGTCAGCACCTGCTTTTCCTGGGAATGACAGCCCCTCTGTTCCCAGCAGAGAGGGAGCTCAACGGGAGCCTGAACAGCCAGGCAGCCTGGCGCAGACCCCGGCTCCCGCGACATGACAAACACTATTGCTCAACAGACATCCAAAAGGAGGGAGGGAAAGAGAGATGCAAAGAGGCTTGGGTTGGCATGCCCTACAGGCTTGGGTTGACATGCCATGTGGAGAAGAAGCTTTTCCCCAGGGACTGCAGGATTGCTTCTAAACCATATGCCTGGCCATCAAAAGCCACTTCACAGAATGTGCTAGCGTTCACAATCATCTATGCAAGGAAGAACATGTGGATTCACTACTGAGCTGCACCTTTGACAAGGAGGTGAAAAAAAAAAAAAAAAGCCCATTGCAGTAGTTTTGCTTTACGCCTGAACCTGCGCAGCTCATATCTGGGAGCCTGAAGACATCTATGGAGCTAAAAGTAGGAGAACGATGGGCAGAGAAGGGGTACGTGTGTGTGCTGTGTTTGGGGGTGGCTATCGATTTCCAGGAGGGCAGAGGGAGTTGAACAGTAAGAACTGAAAGCACCATGGCACGTGGCTATGAGGCCAAAAAGGTTTTGCAGCCCCCGGGCTATAACACATGCTGTCTTCAGTCTGGGGTTGCACATAGCTATGGGCAAGGGTGGGAAATGGCAGTGATGTGCAGGTACCCCTTAAATCTGACAGCTGGGAAAGGCAAAACCAGCACTGAGATGTTCAGGACGAGAGGTCAGCTCTGTCTACAAAGGCCTGATGGGATTGGACTTTCTCCATCCCAACTGTTTTTCAACTCAAACCTGATTATTTGGTTCCCGCTTTATTTACCAAATTGGTATCTCAGGGGAAAAAAAAATAAATCAGACTGCTAAAATAACATTGTTTCAGCTAAAACTTCTGTAAAACTGACCTTCATTTGGGGCAGAAGTTTTTGATAATTTCTTAGGAGTCTGAAATCATGCGCAGATCTATTTGACCAAAAGAAAAAAAAAATCTAAAAAATCTGCATGTTGTAATTACCCTTCACACATGCTGTATTTCCCAATCTCGTGTTCATTCATAGAGATAAAGAAAAAATGCACATTTAAAGACCTTGGTGCCTAAGATTCCATCATTGTGCTAAGCAAGGTCTTTTCTTCCCATTCTCATTTGCAATGCTGCATTCAGGGACACCTCTTCCAGCCCATTACCTTCACAGCCTGAAAATCATCTCCTGCAAATCATGGTCTACCTAAATCTTAAATTTCAGTTTTCTTCTGGGAACCCTTCACCTGTCAGGCCCTGTCTGTTATGAGGTGCACCTAAAGCCTCACTAAGGACCTGCATTTCTGTTGGAGGATATACCCTGAAACACCCAAATCCTTGTAAAGCTCCTAAAATTTCTAACTCCCAAGAAAGCCCTGGTGGGATTCCCAGATTAGGGTCTCAGCAGAGCTTCTGGTGAGGCTTCAGAGGAAAGATAAGATGCTTTAACAGTTAAAAAATTGCAGCTCTTCCTGGTCACATCTGCACTCTTATGGGACCTCTGATGCTCACTAAACTCTCAGAAAACCAGTGGCCTTTCTTTTCTGGTTTAGTTCTCTGCCAATTAAACGAGCCAAAACAGAGGTTCAAGGAGTGCCAGCGTCAATGCAAGGAGCAGGACCACGTGGCAAGGAGCCCCTCGGCAGCTGTGAGCTGCTGGATTGGCTCAGCCATCTTATAGAACCTCCCCCTCGCAGGGTGTCCCAGGGACACCTACATGGGCTTTCACACGTGTCCCAACCACAAAAATCCCCCCACACTCTTTATACCTACAGAGCCTGTAGTTAGAGTACAAATGAGTTTGACTTGCCACCACCAGAATAACCCAACCATTGACCTTTAAGATATCCTGGACCAGACTTTCACCACAAAAGCTCCTGTTTAAGCTATTTCACTTTGAATAAAGTATTTCTGTATTCCCTGCTGAAAGGATGGGGGTACCCAGGCATAGGAGACTTGTGCTGTCGCCATGAATAGGAGACCGGGTCCTGAGCTAGGCATCGGGGCTCCCTGTGCAGCAGCCAGGGAGAGCAGGCATCTGTTCTGCTGCAAATTACGTTAGTCTGCTACTGTGGCATTAAAAAAAGCATCTAGGGGGAGGAGGGAGACGACGTCTGCAAGAGCAGAGCTGGAGGTTATACATGAACTTGGCCAGGTCCCAAGGAATTTCACCAACCTATTAAGGGAGCATTTACATCAACCACAAGTTGCTTAATGTTTACTATGTTAAATAACCCAAATTCCATGGAACTCTTTGTTCTTGTGTATTTGGGGGGAAAAAGTGATACCTATAAGCAGCGCTCTCCAAGCCTTAATAGCTTTGGCCCTGTTCGCTCGCTGTGCTCTGGTGGCTTTTGTGCAGTTCCCCAGTAGAGCGTTGCTCCTTGCAAAGCACGCATTCCTGGGGAGACAGGTCGTGCTTCGGGGCTGCCAGACCTCCCTGCCAGGACCCTCCCGGACCCGACGAGGTGAGAGTTAAGCTTCTTTGCCTGAGAAGTGATATTATCTGCTCTTTTCTCAGAGAAACCCCATTATGACTGAATAGAGCCGGAGCAGGGAGGGATATAGGCAAAGAGACGATAATGATTCCTTTTCTGAAGCAACATAAAAGAGAGTCGGGACTTCGGCAAGAAACCTGAGGAGTTAAGAAGCAGCGCTGAGGTCTCAATGGAGATGGGGTATTCTTCTTCCCCTCTCCGGTCCCTGGAGGTATTTTGGAGTGGTCAGAGCAAGGGAGGAGTTAGTAACTGCCCGCCTGATAAAGGGATCATTGACTGTGGAAGGTGAGCACGGGGAGAAGGGTTTTCACATAAGATTTGGGCCAGGGCCAATGGACTTAATCATCTTGGCTCCCAGGCTGGCTCCTGGTAGCTCCAAATCCCACCCTTGTTCACTCAGCCACGTTGGTGTTGGGAAAACATGAGCGAGGTCAGCAGAAACCCTTGTGAATGGAGGGGTTTTTCTGCTGCAGGCTGAACAGGAGAGAGAAGGGGATTCAGACCCACAGATTTTAGCTGTGGTGGCTGAGTTGGAAGGGAAGCAAGGCTTTTCCTGCTGGCCCAGCATGATGGGATTCAATCCATGAGGTCCTTCATGCTCTTCTCCACTAGGCAGAGTGCCCTGCAACTACCCTTCCAGTGGGATAAACAAACCAGGGGCTTGGGGATGTGGCAGGATTAGCTGGCTTCAACAGCACCGGTGCCTCTCTCTTCTCCTCCACAGCATCCCACATCCAGCCCCTTATGTGGTCCTGCTGGCTGGAGTTTTGCAGTACTCATAGGTTTGTCCCAGTGCTTCTCCAGCACATGCACCATCATATCTATTAGAGATCCGTTACAGTGACCAGACGTGGGGCTCTGCATGTCTGTGTTGTCTGCAGGCTGTCCAGCATTTCCAACTGAGCTCTCAGTATTACAGAGCCATGCCCTGGCTGTGGCAAGACCTTGCATGTTTGTCGAGCGACAGCAAACAGGGCTCTTCAGGCCCTCGGGCTCTTGCGTCTGACAAGGTTTTTCCTCTGTTTTTGTGGCAGAGCACATGACAGCCCTTGTGTTGTGGGATCCAAGATAAAAATTACAGCTGCGGTCTAAGTGGTTACAGATTAGTACCCAGTGACTCCACCAAGAGATCTTCGCAAAGCAAACAATTGCTGCAGAAACAGCTGCTGAACACGGTGGAGAAGGTGGAGGGGAAGTGCCCAACAGAAGTTAAGCAAGTCCTGCATTGAGAGACGAAAGAAAAGAAAGTCTTGGGGAGAAGACAGGCAGCTGAGCAAAGGACAGCAATGCTGCCTCTTGTTCGGTTTTCACGACTGGGTACCACCTCGCAATCCCCTTCTGTGTTCTTGGTTGTGGGTTTGCAGGGAGTGGGGAGCTGGAGTTGCAGGAGCCGAGGGCAGAAGCAAGGATGTTTTGGGGGCTCAAAGTTAATGCCAGAGCCATGAATGCGTAGTGGGGGGGGGGGGGGGGAGGGGTTTGGGGAACCTGTCTGCTGCCACCAACAGTGCAGTATGCATCAGATACAAAGGTGATGCTGAAATTATAGCAGGTGGAAATTCTGGTGGTTCCTCTTTGTGAAAGACATGGCTGGACACAGAGGCTGGGACTGCTGGAGGAAGCAGAAGAAGCTGAAGTGTCAGGAGCTGAAACTATGGAAGTTAGGTTGCAGGAGCTGGAGTCAAAGCCTCAGGCAGCTGCAGTGGAAGAGGGAGTAATTCCCACTGCCACAGGCAATGACGTATCAAGGGCAAAGACAAGAGGGGAGGGGGGGAATCAGTAGCGGGAAAAGGAGGATGATATGAAGGGGAGCCTTTTGCATGCTGCAAGGCATGCCTTGACCACAGAAAATAAGTCTGGAAAGGATCTCAGACCAGATCCCAAGTCAGAAGCAAATCTAAATCTTTGTCTTTCAACGGTGTTTTTCTGCTTAGTGACTTCCAGAGATGTTACTACCATGACTGGGAAGTTTTCCTCCTTGTCTACCAAGAAACTCTCACTAAAATGTAAGTCTAATGCACCTTCTTATGTACCACAACCATGGTGAAGACTTTTATTGATGGAAGCCTAAAAAAACCAGCACACAGCAAGAACAGGAGTAAATGAGCTGCCACGCAGAATCTGCCCCATGCTTAACTGGTGGATCCAGAACAGGTTGTCTGCTTCTGCCATGGAAGAGGAAAGCTGAAATCAAGCCCACAGATGCTTACCTCTGCTGCAGTACTTCATTGCTGTCATTTGGACACCCCCAAATATAAACAATCATCACCGTTTGCATTTCACAGTGAGAGAAATGAGCCACAGGAAAGGAAAACACCAGGCCATACATGAAGCCGGGAACAGAATGCAGATTCCATAGCTTTCCTTCCTTGAGAAGCTATGGATGAGTTTCTCCACTTCCTAATTAAGGTTTTCAAGCATTGCTCGTCATAGCCCAAAGAAGTCACCTGCTAATACCTGCTTCCAGCCCACAGCTTCTGTTCAGCAGCATTCAAAGTCTGTAAGAGAAATCACTTCTCACCTGGTACTCTTGCAGCACGAGGCCACCAAGAGCACTTAAAAATAACCACATTTCTAAATAGTCGTCTGTTCTGTTTTGTTTTCCCAGAGGGTAAAGTACCAACAAAAAATTAATGGCACTTATAAAGAGTTTTCTGTGCAAGGATATACTCATGAGTGGACCCCTGCATCACCCCTGCTACCCAGCAGTCCTCAGCCAGCCTTTCCAGCAGCTCAGTGAGTGAGGAATTGCCCAATTGCCCAAAGCTGCACCAGAAGGAAAACTTGCAGCCCATCCCAAGCAGCGGGAAGGATGCACCAGGATGAGGACTGCCTGACACAGATGGGAAGGGAACCAGAGCCTCAGCCTTGCAGCAGGACTGCCTTGGCCAGGGATCCAGCCCACTGCAGAACCGACCTCCCAGTGCCATGCATCTACCAGATCATGCCCCTTCTCTTCCCTTCCCTTCCTTGGTGGTCACTTTGAGTGCCAAAGGGAACTTTTCCAGCCAGGGAAGCAAGACACAGGATTGCTTCAAACACAACATGTGCTGTGTAGGTGGTGAAAGCTGCCTTGTGATACTGAGAGCAGAGGAGGTACCAGGACCAAATGCAGGGACCAAAGCAGTCCAAACCAGTCCTGCTCTTTAACAAGTAGCCTCTAAGATGGTTTCAGGGCCACAAGCATTAATCATGAATACCTCTCTGTCTGATGGAGGACACTTAAAGTTGGCTTTGAGGTGAGGCCCCAGCTGGACCTCCTATACAGCTCCTTCTTCAATGTGCTCTTCCCTGGAATGTCCTGATTTGTGGCAAGGCTGCTTTTGTGATACAGGATAGAGAAGACGTCTCCAGTATCTTGCTAGAGAGAGCCCCCATGTGACCAAACTCTGCTGTCATCTAAAGTATTTACAAAGGTGACATGATGAAATAGGTGTTGGGAGTACTCAGATACAGGTGTGGGACAAGTCCACTGGGTGCACCATGACATTTCTGAGAGGGAGACTGAGGGATACATATTTGGAAATCCAGAAAAAGAGCAAAAGGCAGACTCATTAAAGTGCTCATCTACAGACACATGTCCTTGGTCAAAAATAAATAACCATCAAGAAGAGCAATGCAGGAAACATATGATGAAACATCAGAAAGAGAGAACAATGGTTTGAGTCAAGAGTTTCCAGGAGATGTCGGCACTTCTTCTGAAACTGCAGGCAGAGCACGCAAGGCCTGCCTGAGTTTCTCTTCCAGCCCATTTGGAGCAGCTCCTCTTGGGCCGGATGCTTCCCAGGCTCCCATGACAAGATCGTACACCATGCTTCGCTTCCCAGCTCATGCCATTGGAATGAAAGGATGAAGCAATGGGCATGTGCTTTGTCACCAAGGTTCGTTAGTGCTGGCCCTCCAGAATGCATTTTGCACATGTGGCAAGGAAAATCTGCACTGATTTCTCTCTTTTTTTTTTTTTTTAAACAACAGCAACAACAAGGGGTCTGTTTATCATTAATTAAGCAGCTATGAGAACTATTTCCTTAGGACAGATTATGGTGTTTCAGTCAGTCATCGGGTTACAATTGTCAACTGAAATTAACATTAATTGCCTACATGTTCTTGTCTAATGAGCTGTCGGCTTCATTCTGTGCTGTGGTCATCATGGAGTGATTATTGTGAGCCTTGAGTTCACGTTATGTTTGAGATATGCGCTTCCACTCTCTGCCTGACAAACTGACAAGTACAGAGGCACTGACTCAAATTTGGTTGGGCATAAGCCAGGGTAAATTTCTCTGCTGACAGGAGCGGTCTTCTGGTTGAGATTTTCTAAAACTTCTACCCTCTTCTTCTTCCCCAATTACCCAAAAACAGCAACACCTCCTTTCCAAAATAGCCAGTAGGATTTTGCCATTTCTGGCAAAAGTATGGCCCAAGGCAGGGAGATAATATGATCAACTACTCTCTGTGAGCAGATCGCCTTTGGCACTGCCTAGGATCCTGCACCAAAATAGGTGCAAGGGCAAGGCCATTAACCTCATGAGGATCATCAGTATAGCACCAATTGGTCCACATCTCACAGCATTCCAGAATGGCAGGAATTGGAAGGCACCTCCGGAGCTCCCCCAGTGCCACCCCCCTGCCCAAGCAGGCTCACCCAGAGCAGGGGGCACAGGACAGTGGCCAGGCGGGGGTTGAAGATCTCCAGAGAAGGAGACTCCACAGCCCCCCTGGGCAGCCTGGGCCAGGGCTCGGGCACGCTCCAAGTCAAGAAGTTCTTCCTCCCGTTCAACTGGAACCTCTTCTGCTTCAGTTTGTGCCCATGGCCCCTTATCCTGGTGCTGGGCACCACTGGGAAGGGTCTGGCTCCGTCCTGGTGACCCCCACCCTTGAGATATTTGTATGTGTTGATGAGATCCCCTCTCAGCCTTCTCTTCTCCAGGCTGAACAAGCCCAGCTCCCTCAGCCTTTCCTCGTAGGGGAGATGCTCCAGTCCCCCTATCATCTTTGTTGCTCTCCTCTGGACTGTCTCTAGGAGTTCCTCACCCTTCTTGAACTGGGGAGCCCAGAACTGGATGCAGTGCTCCAGGTGGGGTCTCAGCGATGTGCATCTCCTCTGAGACAAGGCAAAATGATGACAAAGATCTAAGTAAGGTCTGCAGGCTCTAATGTTTGGTGATGGCTGAATCTCAGCCCTTCACTCTCATCGCAGTCTACAGCTCAGAAATGACTGGCTTGCTTTTCCTACATGGGATTAAACCATCACTTTCCTCTTTTTGAGGCAAAACCATGAAATGGAGAGGGGCAAACCATGTCTGTACCTACTCCTCCTTTGCTAGATCTATCCTACTAAATAAAATAAGCAAAGGCTCGTTCCCTGGCCTCGAAGGCACAGATCACATACTCACTTCTGAAGACTCACTGCCCCTCGCCCTTCCTTGAGTTACAGAAAGGCACTTTGAGCTGAAACTCTCCTAGGATGAAAAATCAAGGAAGCTCAACTCTGACCAGAGTTTGCTTTTCGGTTCTGTCTGACAAGCAGTGTGGCAGAAATACGATGCAGTCTCTCCTTTTTCATATCATGTTCGGCTTAGATTGCTTCAAGGAGAGTGCACAAGTAGTCCATGGCGTGGAAAGGAGACATAAATCATGCCCATAAATCAGCAGCCCAGGCTGCCCGTACCAGCAGAGAGAGGGGAAATTGCAGCAGGTGCATAGATTAGATCCCATATTTTACTGCTCTCATCACCACACCCTCTTCTGACTTAGCAAACAGTTTGTGGAGGGAAGAGTGGCTTTCTCTGTTGCCCACAACACGTAGCAGAGTTTTCTGCAGGAGCACAGGTCCTCCCAACAGGCCTTCAGGTCTGGGAACCAGGTCTTAAATGAAAGCAAAAGGCTGATTCTTCTAACAAGAGCGGCAGGCTGAGTGGAAGGCCCACAGGGATCACAAGGTCACCTAGTTTGAACTCATACCAAACTCTATGTGAAAGTCACCCCATTTCTTCTGGCCTCAGGCCCACTAAGCACACCGTTAATCATAACGTGACATCCATTCAAGCTTGCTTTTCTCCAGAATTGGGGAATTCAGCACTCCCTGTTGGAGCTTAGTCCAAGGGAGAGTTTACTCTCTCTGAGAAAAAAAATTGTGTTGGACTTCTCTTTTGCATTTTTTTGGCTTCTGCAGTTCCTTGACATGCCCATCCCTGCTGGTCAGGATGGTCTGTCATCACCCAGCCTCTGTAGGAACACCATACCTATGCCCCAATGCCAACCAAACACCTTTCTTCTGAGCTTACAATCTTTAGCTCTCTGACTCACCTCAGGAAGGATTAATCTCACATTAGCTTTAGACATCAGAAGTTAGAGGAGGTGAATCCCAGCTTCCCTAGAAGATATTTTCCCCAGTTTTCCAACCAACGCTCCATTTCTGGCACCCCATCTGATGTTTGTTGGTCCTTTAAGTGCACCAGATCCCAGTGTCTGTCTCCCCAACGCTGCCATTGCTTCGTGGCTGGTGCTTCTAAGGATCCCATTAATCTTTGCTGTGATCCTGTTGCAACAGGAGCTCATGCTGAGTGGCCAGCCCTTAAGTCCTTTAAAGATCTGCTGTTTTCTTGGTCTGTCATTCTCTGGCTGTGGCCTTCCTGCCTTCCTTAAGCCTATATATGCGTGACTTCCCATCAGCATAGCAAGAAAATGCATTTTTATTAGCTCAGGCTCTGTGTGATTGCCCAGACCTCACCATTATTTGACACTATGAAATTTTGTCTGTAACTTTTTCATTTGTATTTATAGATCAACATTAAAAATGTTGAACATCATCGGGACTAGATATCTGCAAGCTTTCTTTCAAAACACCTTCAGCCATAGAAGTAGATGTCTGCAAAGGTACCTCTATCAGCCAAACTTACCTGTTCATCAAAAAACAAAATAGGGTTTGTTTGCCAAAGCAGTGTCTCAAAAAAAAAAACAATCCCAAAAACCCCAAAACAATGGGCAGCTTTTACATCTACAATGACTGAACCACGTATCTGCTCTTCTGTTATTTTTTGTATGAGCCATATTGGCTTAATGGTTTTACAGGTACCTGGATTGTTCCAATTTCTGTCCTGAATGCACCAAAAGTCACATCCACACTGTCGAGACGGCTTGATTCTGTGACAACATCAGACACACCCTGCATTTTGACATCAACGATGTCCCCTGTCCTCACCCCCGAGTCTCCTCCCTGGCCGTGCCTGTAGACAGATCAATGCGGACGAGCGTTAGACTCTGCCTTGGTGGAACTCTGGAGTCCGGCTGCCTGAGAGCACGGCTGCATCCTAATTTCCTCCATTCCGGGATGTGGCCAAATCCTGCCTGCAGCAGTTTCAGCTCCAGTTAGGAAGTGAACCACTGGAGGTACTGCTTGGTCAAGACCCAGAAAGAGTCTCCATGGATCCTTGAAGGATCTTTTTCCTTCACTAAAATTTGAGCTGCTTTATTTTGCTGTGGCATTCACTGATTACTTTTTTTTCCTATTCCTTCTTTTCTACACAGTTCTGATATGCAAGCAGGTCACACTGCAGTAAAGGGAAAATTAACAACATTTATAAAATAATAGAATCATAGACTTACAGAATGGTTTGGGTTGGCAAAGCCCTTTAAGCTCCCCCAGCCCAACCGTTCCCCTACCCCTGCCATCCCACCCCCAAACCCTGGCCCTCAGCACCGCCTCTGCCCGGCTGTTCAATCCCCCCAGGGCTGGGGACTCGACCCCTTCCCTGGGCAGCCCCTTCCAGTGCCTGACAGCCCTTTGGGGAAGGAATTGTTCCCCAGGGCCAACCTCACCCTGCCCTGGCACAACTTGAGGCCGGTGGCCCTCGTCCCATCGCCCCTTCCCTGGGAGAAGAGACCAACACCCACCTCACTACACCCTCCTGTCAGGCAGTTGCGGAGGGTGATAAGGTCTCCCCTCAGCTGAAGGATAAAGCAAATTTAGATTACTGAATGCTGAAGCAGTGGTGCCATTTCATACGCCCTCTGCTCCTGGCTGCAGGAAAGGAAAAGCAGCTTTTGTTCATTCCTGCAGCTGTCAAAAAGCCTTTGTATGAGTTTCCCCATCCCAGCATTCATGGGCTTCTCTGAGACATGGCTCTCTTGAAAAGGTTTGGTGTACAAGACAGCCAGGAATAGCTAAGTGGGGACCTCTGAGCATTACACTGCAGTTCCCCAGAGGGTCAGAGAAGTTTGTCTTGTGTAGATGGAGAAATTTCAGGGTGTTGGCTGTAAAGGCTAAGCTAAAGCCAAGATACTCTAACGGAGAATATGGTCATGACCTGGATTGAAAATCTGAGAGATACCCTGAAAAATACCTTTGTTTTGTGTTACACAAGTGCATTTCTGAAAGGCAATTTAAAAATAACTATTTTGTCTAAGCTGACCTTTTCCAAGAAGTTGTATTTTCCCAAGCTCAGCCTCTGATGGAAGTCTTAGAGATCAGGATCAAGAATTATACAGCAGGGGAAGAACTACTCTGGCTCAAGTATGCAGGTCATGCTATAGCGCAGGGCTATGAGGGGAAAGGACACCAAGAGGACTCTTGCTTGTTGTAGGAGATGCAAGGGGTGATGTACAGCAAGAGCCCCCTGCCCCACCAGGACCTGTGAAGGAAAAGCTCCTCTCTGTGGGGTTTCAGCCTGGAAATTTTCCAGGAATTCACATAACACTCGAGGTGAGAATCCTGCTAATGGATCGAGTCACCCCCTTGACTCCGTGGGTAGTGTTTATATTTCATGGAAACATGGGAGCAAGTCTATTCTCAGGTTCAGTTCTCCTGGGTTTGTTTCAAGTAGAAGGATAGTTTTCTGGATAACAGTACATTTCTGAAGGTCCCAGCTCCTCAATTCTGGCTGGTATTTTGGATTGCCTACCTGGTCTTCACCAAGCAATGCAGATCTGATTACCTAAAAATACCTGGAATCTGGAATTAGAGGCTTTCTGTCTTTGAAGATGTGGATCGCAGTGTCCCAGTTTCCTCTCAATTGGGCATGAAGAGCCTTACCCAATTATTTTTAAAACTGAACACTTCAAAACTTGACGGGGGCTGCCTGTGTCGTGAATTCCCGTCACTGTCTACTTCACAAACCCAACCACATGCCACCATTCCTAAACAGACAGGTGTCCTTCTACTGTCCCTGCATTTCCCAACGAGAGGCTGTTCCAGAGCTTCACTGCTGTGGTGATCTGTTCATGGCCAGTCTACCCCAAGTCTCCTTTTGTCTTTTAACCCAACAGCTATTCTCTTACTGAGGTTGCCCTCAGCAGTCATGTATAGATTGCCTTCTTTCTTAGGCCTTGCTTGAAATCTAAAGGAAGCTACTTTCTTCTCTTCTTCTGTGGCCAGATCTCCACTTCCCGGCCTTCCTCCTTACCTCTCAGGGTTGGTTTGAACACCGGTCATCAAGATTTTACATAATTTCTAGAGATGTCATCAGTGCTTTCTTTCAAGGGCACTAAACCCCTCTCTCTAGAAGAAACACTTCAGATGCAAAATTTTCCTCTCAGATCTCAGGTGTTTTGAAATCTTCCCTATGAAGAAGCAGTTCAGTACCGCAAGAGACATATCCAACCCAGATGAGCCATTTTCCCATTGAAGAAAGTGGCAAAACACCATTTGGATCAGTGAGTTAGAGTAAGGTAAAGCTAATTAAATCAGGAAACCTTTCCCTGCGTGTGTCTGAGAACTTGGAGGCCTGACCCATCACTGTATTGATTAAGACAAGCCAAAGCTAATGTTTGTTTTGTGGATCCCCAAACTCCTGCCTTTTCCAAGAAAGTGTGGGAAGGAAAAAGAAGAATCTCTTTAAAGTTAGGATGGCAGGAGCTGCTGCAAGGTGGTTATTTTTTTTTTTCCTTAGGTGAATTTCAATAAGGTGACCGCCAGTCTTGCACAAGCTGCAGCTGCTGTAAATCCAAGCTCAAAATGTCAGAGTCGTAAACTATTTTGATGAAATGCCATCAAAGAAATCATATTTATCGGGATGATTTGTTGATACTGAATATCCAAACAGTTTGGAGTGCAGTAAAGTTCAGGGGGATGCAGGGATTTATGGCTCTCTCTTGCTGGGGTTGTTAATAACATTTCACGAGACTAAACAAGAATGTTCCAGGGACGTGGATGGCTCAAGCAGGGGAGGGACAAAGAGTTTCTTAGTTCTGAAAAGAGCAAGGAGACCATTGGTGTGTTTACAGAAACAGATTATAGTCCCATGACATTAAGCAGCCCCCCGGACCTGAGGAGAGGAGCTCCTCATCGTAGCCTTCGTTCCTGCCTTTTTTCGGTTCTTTTAGAGATCTGGTGCCTTGAGGTGGGCCGCGACGTTGGGAAATGCAATCCAGGGTTCTCATATTCCCTGAGCAGACGGAGGGTAGGCACTTGTTACCTGTTCTCCATCAGGCTGAGTACCATCTGACTTCATTTCTAAAGGAGCTTGGTCCTTCCAGAGCACTGGATTTCTTGCTGCTCATGTGAATGCCCACCTTGCTCTCAGCCTCCGTACCGCTCTCGGTCCCAGGGACAAACATTTGCTCCAAGTTGCACAGAGTAATTGTATTATATTGAATGCAAGTAATTTTCTTCCCTTAGTCCCTTTTATTGACTGACACTTTGCCCCTTGCTACAAAGAAATCATTTCTAGATGCTTTCCTCCGTATCACTCGTTATTTTGTATTCTGCATCCTATTCTTTATCAGCGCTGATTGGTGACGTCATTCTGCAGCGTTGGCTGCATGTCCATCATGAAGGCCCACTATGGTCTTGGACAGACAATGAGTCATGTCTCAGGAGGACCTGATGTGACCTGGAGCATGGAGAAAGGAAACAGGTTTGTCCCAAGGAAGGTTTTCAAGGATGCTTTATGGAATAAATGCAATTTACTGCCCAACTGCTTGAGCCCTTAGTCAGAAATTGGCAACACTGGGGCATGAAGGCGATGGGAAACCCGAGTCTTACCCCAATACGAATGCTGTGCGCTTCCAAATCTTGGGTTTGCCGTGGTGAGGGGAGTATTGAAAGCTTTTGTGCAAAGGGAAGGCATTTTCCACTCAGCTTGAGTACAATCAAAAAGCACCTTCTGCCTTTTTCATTCCTGCCTACGAGGGGTGGTCACCAACAAACAATAGTTTGGGGAGTAGCTGTTGCCACAGCAGGATCCTAGATTATATCTGATCACAGGTTCTCAGCAGGGGGTGAATGGCCCCATGTTTAAACATCATAAACATGTTTGGGGAGGAATGTTAAGTTGGTCAAATTTCCCATTAGATATGTTAATTGGTTAAAAAAAAATGGGTTGTCTAATTAAATCGGGCAGTTTGTGGGCTGTGTTGTCTCTCCTGGTGGGAAAAACAGGATAATTGTGGTCAGAAAACAAAAGCTTTCCTCTCAGTTTTTGACACGTCTTTAACAATAAAAAGCTGAGATTGTACAAGGGCAAAGAAAAGGCACAAACATTTTCTGGCCAGCTGTAGTCTGCTCTAGTGGTAGACGAGAACAGGATTTCATAATGCTGATGGGAAAAGATTCCCAAAAGTTTTAATTTTATTTATTTCCTTTTTTTTTGTTCTTTATTTCTTTTATTATTTCTGTTTTTATTTTACAACATGACCTTCTGGGGTGGGAAGGGTTGAAAGTCACTCAATTAGATCAATTCTGAGAAACATCTGTTTTGGAATACTGGCTGCTCTTGGAAAATATCGAACATGTATTTTGGGGGGTTTTTTTTGATTTTTGTTTTTTAATAAATCCAAACAACTGGATACTGTAATTATGCAAAACCAGGCAGTTGAACAGATTTTTATTCCAAGAATTTCCAACCAGTGCTGCAATACAGAATCATATAATGAAAGGAACATAGCATAGCTACTATAAACCCCGAGGGTACTTATGTGAGCAGGCTTAGTGTATGGGTGAAGGGGGGGCAGGCAGGGTGTGGTAGTGTATTGGGATATATGGGCTCGGTATCATGACATGTCACACTCAAGTTTCCTACTAAAGACATTAACCACCGGTCTTTGCCAAGGTGGACGGGCCACCTTTCCTTATTCTAGAAAAGTAACTTGTATAATTTTATATATGTTTGATAAATAACTAGGACTCATAGACACCAGTCACAATCTGGGAGCGAGAGCCTGAAATTCCGCAGTGTTCAGGAATCATCTTTGCCACAGCTGCAATGATAAGAGCAAAAGCTGGAAAGGCTTGTAGAGTAGAAATGAGGCCACACAGTAGCTTGGAAGAAAATGGAACAAACCACAGCTCTGGAGTTTGGGTCCAGTCTGTGCCATCCCCACTCGGGCTGGATATATATCCTTGCAGCCTATACAGAATGCCTTTGCCACAAAAAGCAGATGTTGCTGATACAGGTCTGGGCCATGGCGTCTTGATGGTGGGGCTGGTGTTTCTGTCATTCGTCAGATGGTTCAGCTGTGGCTTTCATGGTGGGGTGGCCAGAGCAGGGCTGTGCAGACACAGAGGTTACCTGCATTCCTCACTGGAGGAAGCAGCAAGTCCTGGGACCATGTAGGCCACCCCTGTGGGGCTAACCTGGACCCATTGGTGTCCCAGCACTGCACTGGAACCGCCAGGATCTGTCACCTTCATCTGCTCATGAGCTACCCCAGGGCCCTCTCCCCACCAACTCACTGGGGTCCCTGTGTGACCTGGTGCCATGTGAGGACGTTGGTATCTGGTTCATAATAAGATTAGGATATTTCATCAAGGATTTCAGGGAAGAGTCAGAAAAAAAATGTTGAAGATGGGATAGCATGCATGCAGTTTTCATGGCCAGACCATGGAAATGGCATGCTTACACGTGGTAAGGGAGAAGGCAGAAGTGAAGTATGTAAGAAAATACCATTTTCTTCACGTTGATGCAAAGACATTGGCCCAGGAGGAACACCAACAAAAGCTAAATGCACTAGGAATATCAGGATGGGAAAATTGTATAAAATGGAGGGGAAAAAAGTTTGGATCTATTAGATCCAGGAAAAGCTGGCTTAGGGTGGCAGATCTAGGCTGAAATGCTTATAACAGGATTTAATGGGTCCAAATGCCTTTATCTCCATCCTGCCAGGACGCAGAGCTTAAGTGAACATACTGTCGTGTGTATGTCTAGCTCTCCATCCCCCTCAATGATTTCTAATGTATTTCTTGCCCAATCTCATCCAGCTTTTGAGGGTGTCTCCAGAGTGCGCTGTTCATGTAGGAGTCATGAAAATCAGCAGTAGGCGAGGACAAAGATAGCTTCCCGCATCGGCAAATGGAAAAGATTAAAACTCACCCTTCATGAGTCGTCAGAGAACCTGGAAAAGAGACTTTCTATTTTAAACCAGGCTGGGCACACAACTAGTTGTTTAACAGACTCTCAGGACCTTTTCAGCTCTTATGGAGGGACCTGGACTAGCAAAGCCCGACTCTGGGCAAATGAACTGTCTTCTGCTCCAGCTCATGTGTTACTCACAACCCTCCTCCAACCCGGCTGCACAAAGCTCTATTAGCGGCAATGACAGTGGGACTGGGCTGATCTCAGGCTACTGAGAAACTCCCTCCCCACCTGAAAGTCACCCGGGGAGGACAGCTATGGGCAAGCCACAATGACGTTTTTACAGGTTCCCTATTCAGGACCTAACAGCACTTTAATGGAAAACGTCCCTCGGTGACATATAAATCACTGTTTATCACTCCAGAGGCCCCCACAGTCACTGAGATAATGCACCAGCGTTTTAATATCGATCGATGGATATCTCGTCCCCGCCCTCAGCTCTATCAAACACTGCTCTCTCGCGTGTCAGGAATGAAATACTTGGGCGTGGAAGTGGAATTTGGAAACTCTCCATTCACAAGCTCTCAGTAAGTTGTCCGGTTTTAACCTGATTTTCAGGAGGTAATTTCCTGAGGAGTAATGCTTTTTTTTCACTGCCAGGGTCCTAATTGCACACAAACAATAAATAAAGGGCTTTGTTTGGAGCTTTTAACATTTTTATTTGATGAGGTTTTATATGACTTCAGGACTGCTTTAGATGAGGCTGTAATCCTTGCTAACGGAGCCAGGAGTGGAATAGCTATCTTCTGTGAGCACAGACATGGTCCTCAGCTCCAGAATATCAAAGTCTTTCAAATATTTATTCTGTGAGGTAGAGAAATAGCCATTTTCAAAAGGAAACAGTAGCAAAAGAGGGCAAGGAACTTCACCATTTTCCCAGAGGAGACTTGTGATGAAAATCATCTCTCATCTAACACTGCGTCTTCAACCACCCACTCCTGAGGATTTGAAAACCCTTTGCAAAGCAGGATGAATTCATCATACCCCTGGAAGTGGTTTGTTATTTCTGCCCTATTTTCCCAGATGGTGGGTGAGTTGAACCGTGGGAAAATGAACTGGCATTGTCAACAGTACTACAGCAACGGAGCTCCTGTGTTGCAGGGACCAGGACTATCCAAAATCCGAGTAAACTGTGAGCTCTCCAACCCTCCCACGTGGGCATAAACAGCAAAGCTGATTTTCTTGGTCTTCTATAGCATCTCTCAACCAAGGCCTTACCCAAGACTCCACATGGTCTGGTGGCCAATACCTCTAGTATTATGTCATTTTACTACGGGTGACAAATGAGTCTTTCAGTGGTTATGTTGTCCCACGATCCTTACTACAGCTTGGAAAGGGAGTCGTTTCCTCTGAGCGTAAACCCTGGTCTCTGCCAACCTCTCTGCATTAAAGCCTGACCTCCACCTTGGTGGAGAGGCTTCCAGGCTTTCTTTTCCAAGCTCACTGATTTTTGCTTTATTGACTGTTTCGTGTCTAGAACTCCACAGGATGAAAACAAGGAGAAACAAGGATAAGAAGAGAGGTGGGTTGGAGCAGGGACAGCACAGACTGGCTCTCAGGCAAATTTCAACCCTCTTAGGCTCTGCTAATGTCTCCTGAGATACATGCCACTGTATGAAACTGGAGGACGCAAACCTCTCAGAATGTGTCATTGAAGATTCTTGAGCTGGTCAACAAGGTAGGACCAGGTAGAGTTCCTGATACTGAAAATGTCTACTGTTTGGCTGAGGAGTTGCCCAAAAAAGCGCTAACTTCAGACCCTCAGATTTTTGTAGATATTGTGGTGGCCTGAAGCACAACAAGGTGTGTTATCGGGTTTTACAGATATGACAGGCAGAAGCTTAGCAAGCACTGAGTTCAATAGGGAGAAAAGTCTTTGCTAGGTCTTTCTAATTCCCCTGGAAATGCCTGCTGTGGATTCTCCCTGCAGAGTTTTTAATTTCTGTATGTACTCTATGGAGTTTCATTTTGGAGTTTAACATGGCCCTGCTGGAGACAACTTTTCCCTGATGGAGAATCAAATCCCCACCACTTCTCTACCTCAACAATCTCCCAGACTCCATGATGCCTAGAAGAAACCTCAAATACTTCTCCCCTCTTACCCATTATCACTCTACCCCACACCCAGCAGTAGAGATGAATGGACAAGGAGTGACTCCGGTCTCTTGAGGAGGGGCCAGTTTTATCTGAGCACTCTGGCACGGGAAAGTGAACCATGCAGGTTGGGCCACTCTCTCATTTGACAAAGCAACCCATAGCCAAAGAGAGGAATCAGCTGGTCTGCCAGTGATGTATCTCCAAATTGAACCGAGATGCTGCTAGCTGTCTTCTAACCAAAGGTATGTGACCCTTGATGGATTTGTCCCATGCACTTTTATTCTAATGCACTTCTTAAGTCCCTGTTAATTCCTGACTTGTAGGTCCCCTTCAAAGGACTTAGTGTAGACCCCCTGAGGATCTGGATGCTTTAATTCTTGGTGATGAGGCCCCACTTTGCATTGGTCCAGTAGCTGTTTACTCACTGGCATGTGGTATTTGGATTCCTGATCTGCTGCTTGGTTTTTCCCAGCGGAAAAATCACCCAGGCTGTTGGGACACCATTTTGGGAGAGCCAGATGGAGCCATTCAGGAATAACAGCAACAAAACTCCCTCCTTGGGAGTGGTTCAGCCATACTTGGTGTTGGGCAAGTGGTGTTTTTCAGCATCCAGAGTTTGCAGGGCTATCAGTCAGCTCCATTTTTCAAGTACTAAATTCACACATAAAATGCTTGGCATGTTTTGAAGAGAAACATAATCTGTGCGATTTCTTTGAAAAATTATGGACACTGACATTTTACACCTGTAATTATGATAAAAGCTCTCAGCACAAGCCTGTGACTGTTTCCAGCAAATAAATCATCTTAACCCCTTGCTTTTAGGAATTTAGGGATCAGCCCTCAGCTATAAATTAGTAGCAAGTGATAATAGCTCTGCTCACAGCTGCCGTCTCATGCTTTGGAGATGAAACACACCACGGAGGAAGTCAGGGTGGTCACAGAGCCTCCTCCCCCTCCTCCTGCCATACAGCTCACCAACAGGGACGTAGTTACTCAGAAACTGCGCCCAAGCCTGCAGGCAGTGGGCATCCCCAGTTGCATCTTTGGAGGATTTGATCCACACAGGCTCTGAGTGCATTTGCAGACCAGTAAAACACTAATGCCCAGGTCATCCGCAGCAGATTCCCTTTTCAGCTGAGATAGAAAAAACACCTCTGTCCCTCCTGTCTTTATTCTCTCAAGAAACTTATGAGGGTACTTGGAGTAAATTACACTACGTGCTTTGAATGCAGACAGATACGATGTTCAGAGTTTCCCAGTATTGCTCATTTTTATTATTAATTAGTCTTATTTATGTATTTATTTACTATTATTATGTATTTTTATTCTATATTTTATTACATGTATTATTATATGTATTAGTATAAGTATTGGCATTAGCATTAGTACTAGTATTAGTATTTATTAGTATTAGTATTAGTACCAGCCACAAGAACAGACATTTTTCAAGAGCTCTTTGCACCCCTGAAACATTTAAGGTGACATGTGTGGGGCCATCTGGTGATTCCTGCTATTGCAGAGTATCACTGAGCTCATGCCTGGTCGGCTCTGCAAAGGGAAGGTTTGAATCCGAGGAGCAAGGACATAAAAAAAAAAAGTGAATTGAAGGTGCATTTCACATCAGTAGGACTGTGTGGGAACAGGGTGACCACCAAACAAGGAGGCCCTAGACTCCCTGACGAAGTGTGAGCAGGATGTGGGAGGGAGAGGCAGAAGTTGCAAGAAGATGGGATTTTAGAGTTGGGGACTCAGACGCTTTTCTCTGGTTCCTGCTGAGCCTTGAAGCTGATCCGGAGCAGGATGCAATCTCCCTGACTTCACTCACCTAGGGCACAGACACCTTCAGGAGATCCCTTTCCTCTCGGTGATGGAGCAGGCAATGGTCTATCCCCTGGATAACATGGAAAACAAATCCTGCATGGCGCTTATCTCTGAGAGAGAGGTCTGTGCTGTAGCTGTCCACAGGTGGTCAGACAAACTTTTTACCAATTAGGCTTCAAGTCCAAGCTGGGGTCTGGTGACGGAGCCTAGAAAACCAGCTTGGATGGTTTTCAAACCTAATTTTCAAGAGTTAAAACTAAGAAGATCAAGCCCACCTGAAGGATGGAGGCCAGGCCTTGATGGGGCTGGAAATCCAGAGGTGCTGTTTCCGTTAAACCCACAGTACCCAGACCCACACCACAGTGCTTGTAGGAGACCTTCTGGTCACCTTGGGTGCCAGGCAGAAGGAAGGTGTGGATGTCCTTACTGGTTTTGGAAGGGGATTTATTTCCTCAGTGTCCTCCCCAAACTTGGTAGGTGGGATCTGGTCCCATTTTCCCTTTGGCAATACGTACATTTTGCTTGGGGGGGCAGGGGAATGGGAACTTGAAGCTCCTTATCCGGGTTGAAATGGTGATGCTTGAGAGCACTGGCATAGCAGTGGGGAGAGGAATTCCCTCCTCTGTGAGTATCCTGAAGCGAGAGCCAGGAAAATGAGAACCGACGGCATTAAAATGTGTGAAATAAGAGCCATGCTAATGACTGAAGAACTTCCCACCCCATGCCTATCCCACGTCTTTGCATGACATAAACCTGGTCAAAACCTAAGAAAACCCAGTGTTCACAAGGCTGATAACCAGAGGGAGGGGAGAAGGAGCTAGAAGACACGTGGGGAGGGGGTGGTAAATGCCGGAGAGGGAGGGAGGAGAGCCACACGCTTTCCCTGGACCGGGAGAAACCCCAGTGTCCCAGACTGACGGGGTTCCCGTGGAAAGTGCTCCTGCCAGGATAATGTTCTGGGCTGTGTTTGTGCACAATATTTCGAGACATCTGACACCACCGAGTGCTTAATGGTGGGTTAGCAGAATCCTAGACTCTTTGCGGTCACAGGAGGTGGCGGGGGGAGGCGGGGGAATAGTGTCACGAGTTACTTTAATCACAGGGAAGTAGTCTTTTCCCCACAAAATAAACGACCCAGGAGGAATATATACTTGATTCATCTCAGAGAGGCTTTTTTATTTCATTGTCTCCAAATACCTGCAGTAAGTGATGCGACTTCAACCTAAACTTCAGCAAGGCATCGCAGGTAAAAGGCCCATCATCCCACAGAGCTGAAAGAGGAGCATGAGGTTTAGTGATCAGACCAAGAGATTCTTCAGCTGGAAGAGCGGACAGTGCCTTGTTAGAGCAGAACACTCGTGTAGAAGGTTTTGATTGTCCCATTGATTTACCGAGTCCCTTGAGCACAAAACTCAGTGTTTCCTCATCTCACCTGAAATGGCAATGGATCGACTTCACTCATACACTCCATGGGAATGGAGCTCATGGAGAAGCAGCATTGCACCTGCTTCCCCAATATGGAATTTTCAATTATTATAGCGTCTCTCATTTCCCTTGGAAAAAAAGTAGAGGTAAAACAGGCAGCAAATTTGTTTTCTTGACAATGTGAAGCACATCGAAAATGACGATTTTCATCTTTCTGTTGTCCACAGCTTTGGAACTGTTTTCTGCCGGTGGCAGCTGAACAGGACAGAAAATGGGGAGGGAGGGAAAGGCATGATTTTTAAAATGAATGATGAATTCCTCCCATTTGAAAATTAAACTCGTTACATTTTATACATCTCTCTAAAACATACCAAAGGTTTGTTTTCTTTACCTTTTCGAGGGAAAGGGAGTTTTCATCAGAAGCCAATTCCACTCACTCTGGTTTTGACACTGAATTCTGCAGTTGTAGCAATATCATCGCAGTTCGGCCCTTCCTTCTTGTCCCCCAGAACAGCACCTGAGGGGGCTCCAGGCACTGAAATACCATCACCCCTCCATGAAGTGCTCCCTGAACTTATTTTGGCTCAACTTCATATAGTTCTGGTTTGCAGAGTTTTCAGTTTCCATAGCAAACAAATAATTGGAAAAAAAAAAAAAAATGCTCCAGAGAACTGACTGGTGCATAACATGGCCCATACCACATGGATGGTGCTCATGGGTCTGCCAGCATCCCAAGGTCACAGCCCAGGGCTTACCCCCACCTTGTGCAGAGATGGCAACCAAGGACCTGTCACCCCACAAACCTGTCACCCCACAGACCTGTCACCCCATGGACCTGTCACCCCACTGACCTGCATTAGACCTTGCAGAACAGGACAGGGATTCAAAAAATTGGACCAGTTTGGCCTTCAAAGAATGAGGGCAGCGAGTGGAAAAGCTGGAGGACAGCAAGTGGACAGACAGACAGATAGGTCCCCCTTCTTCTATTCTAGCTCTGCCTGAAGGTTTATAGCAGAGGAGGTGTGCTATTATGTTAACACGGGCCATTTGCCAAATTCTAATTACAATCTGCTCTATTGACTCAAGCTAACAAGTTAATTGACTGCTTTTTGTGGCTTTGGTACACCACAAGCCTAACTGTCCTCTTAGGTAATGCAAGCATGGGTGTGATAAAGCAGCACAGCCAGGGCTGTGAAAGTCGTGCCAGGGAATATTTGGCTTGAGAAATTTTCACCACCTTTTCTGCCCTGGATTGGCTCCCAAGTAAGTGTCAATAGCTGTCAAGTCTGGTTGGGAAAGAGTAAACTCCTTCAAAATTTAAATAATAAGAATAATAGGAAAAGCCCTGTTGCCCTGCGAGGACCAGCTAGGCAGAACTGCAGCCTGTTCGCTGTAATATTTTACAATATTACTTTTGCCCTGAATTCTAAGCTGGCTGCAGATTTCCTTGCCCAAATCTCAGCACTCTTCGAGTTGTCCGATCATCTCAGTCACCGCAGCACACAGAAGCTGCCACCGAGGTCAGAGCGCCTTGATGTTGCAAACCAGCTGCTAAAAGGCAGCTTCAGCCTCTGAGACTCTGTGATATAATCTGAAAAAATAATGAAGGCTTGATAACAGCGCAACCATTTGAGGTGATTTACATATATATATATGTAGCACAAAACATGTATTGAAGGTCACCATCATCAGGTAGGAAATGGCAGGGAAGTGGTTTCCCCAGGGGCTCCCAGCATACCAAGGAAACAGGAATGGCCACACTGGGAAAAACTAAGGGTTTGGCACAGCTGGGTATATCTTCCAGTTTGCCATAGCTGGGTATATTTTCCCGAGCTCTGGCACAGCCCAGCCTATCGAAGAAACCTTGTTTACATCAGTATGTGTGCATTAAATGGCGCAGAACCCATCCCACAGACAAAAATTCGTGTCCTCACCAACAGGGTGGCTGTGGTAATTCCCAGTGGGAGCAGACCATGGGTTTAGATATCTCCTGACCTCTGCCTGGGTTTCTTTTGATGGTGCTTGTTTGCTTGAGTCAAAACCATGCCAGGGAACATGCTTGCGATCAACGTATGCCAATAATTGTGGGACAGTGCCCAGAGCTGGACCTGGCCATCTACAGACACCATCGCTGGTCCTTCTGGCCCTTCATAAACCCAGCAGAAGGTAGTTATGCGGGGGGAGGAAAAGGAAAGGGCTGGGGATCAAACTCCTACCTACTGCTAATACAGTGCTTTATTCATTCCACCACACTGGGGAAGCTGGCTTCAAATTCTCAGGTTTGGGCCGCCTGATTCCTACTGAGACCCATCCACTCGACTCATGCCTCTGCCCACCCCATTACCCCAGGCAGTTCCCCTCCACCATCGGGACCACCAAGCTCTGGAGCGGTCCTGCAGGTTTCCCACTCCAGCTCTGCAGGTCGAGGAGTTGCAGAGCAGCCAGAGAGCCATTTCACACTCAGAAACACTTGCCTACAGCAGAGAGGGAGCAGAGCAACCCTTCAGAGGAGGTCCCCCACCTTCCTGTGGCTTCCAGGAACACCCAGGCTCACGCAGGCACTGAGCACATGCGGCCCCCCCATCCCTTTGGCACGAGGCGGCAGGGCTGGAGCCCACAGAGGCGAGGGACACAGAGAGCAGGCTGTTTACAGGGAAACAATTCAGCCTTGTCTTCAGTCACGTTTGGCTTCAGCACACAGGTCTCCACGCGATGCCTGGAGAAGGTCATGGGGGAGGGCAGGAGACAGAAATATTTTGTGTTCTTCCAGCCAGGCTGGAGCAATTCAATGACGGTGACCCCTCAAATCTCATTTTTAGCTTTATGAGAAATAGGTCATCGGGAAAGACAGAACAACCCCATGGAAGGATGCAGAAGAGAGCTTCTCTCCTTGGCTTTCCCACAAATGCACCATCAGTCCCAAACAAGTCTCTCCATCACTGACTACCTCATCTTACCCCGTGCAAAACAGCCTTCAAAGCACGGGGCAGGAAGAGATGGGAGTTTTGTGAGCCTAAGTGAGTTTGCTTCTCTCACGTGGAAGGGGCCAGAATCCAGGGACTGGTATTAGCTCTGCTAGCTGCTGTTAGCTCTGATGTTCCTCCTGATGTCGTGGGAGCCTAAAAAGTGCTAAGGCCTTCCTTACAGCCAGGTCCCAGGCAGCGGCCTTGCAAATAACTGTTCCCATGGGTCCCTGGGACCGATCAGGGGCTGCAGATGTTTGCACCCCTGGACTGCTGGTTCGAAGAACTACAGACAGCTGGGGACAAGTGCGAGGAGGCCCTGCCTGCTCTCTGCAAGATCCAGCCGAAATTCCTGCAGAAAGACAAGGGGTGTGCACAAGTCCCACTGCTCTGCTGCTGGGTCCCACCGCACCTGCACACAACCCCTGGGGCACTGTGTGCATGGGGAGGGCCACCAGCAAGGCCACCAAGCACGGCGATGAGATGGAAACCACCACTTTGCCTACTCATTTACTGACTTGATACCAGGGCTGGCAAGGGATGAGATTTCATCCACCCCTTCCTGCCCTTCCCTTTCCCAAGGGCCTTTCCAAGTCTTCATCCAGCTCCTCTTGTGAGATCCCACAGGCTCGCTGTTCCCCCTTAAAATCCAAAACGCATCAGGGACTTATGGCTGGAATTACTTAAGTTAATAGAGCAGTTAAATAAGACAGCGCTGGCTGCACTATCCACAGGAAGGGTAGGTTTTACTACCCTGGAGACAGAGAATACAGTAGTGCCTTTCAGACCCTCAGACTCTTTCCTTGTATGTGGCTAAGAAAATCAGAGCAAGCCTAGGATCCCCCTATTTATCTGTTGCAAAGCCTCAGCCAGGGGGAGGTGCTGCCATTAGGGACTTTGGTCTCCCCAGCCAGCAGTGACAAAGGCGCATGGCAGCAACAACGGCCAGGCAGGAATGTTAGAAATTAGTCTGAGCAGACCCCACTGCAAAAACACGTGATCTCTGGAAAGCCCCGTTACCCCATGCCTCTGTCAGTCCCACACAGAAAATTGGGGGAAGCAGGAATTCTGCTAAGACAGAACAGATGCTGCTTCTGAGCAGGCTGCTCTTGCAGGGAGAGGCACGGTGTCCAGGCTGTTGTACCATGGCATTGGGGTGTTTTATGCAAGAAAAACAAGTATACAGGGTAGCTGGGTGTCAGGGTAGCAGGAAGGCTTGTGCTGGGCTGAAGGAATTGGCCAGAAAAATACCTGCTGCTTCCCTGCCTGCCTCCCCTTGCTGCCCATCCACAGGCAGCCCTCTCTGGTGCATCTTTCCCCCAGTGAAATGGCAGCAATGGGGGCTGGGGCAGGAGGGAGGTGTGACAAGGGAGGCTGGAGCGGGAGACTGGGTGTCCATGAAAGGACCCTCAAAAGGTCCCTTTTACCCTACCCCTAGCATGAGCCAGCAGGGTGCCCTTGTTGCCAAGAAGGCCAACGGCATTCTGGGGCGCATCAAGAGGAGTGTGGCCAGCAGGGCGAGGGAGGTTCTCCTCCCCGTCTGCCCTGCACTGGTGAGACCCCACCTGGAGCACTGCATCCAGTTCTGGGCTCCCCACTTCAAGAAGGATGAGGAACTCCTAGAGCCAGTCCAGAGGAGAGCAACAAAGATGATGGGGGTACTGGAGCATCTCCCCTACGAGGAAAGGCTGAGGGAGCTGGGCTTGTTCAGCCTGGAGAAGAGAAGGCTGAGAGGGGATCTCATCAACACCTACAAATATCTCAAGGGTGGGGGTCACCAGGACGGAGCCAGACTCTTCCCAGTGGTGCCCAGCGCCAGGACAAGGGGCCATGGGCACAAATTGAAGCAGAAGAGGTTCCAGTTGAACGAGAGGAAGAACTTCTTGACTGTGAGGGTGCCCGAGCCCTGGCCCAGGCTGCCCAGGGGGGCTGTGGAGTCTCCTTCTCTGGAGATCTTCAACCCCCGCCTGGCCGCTGTCCTGTGCCCCCTGCTCTGGGTGAGCCTGCTTGGGCAGGGGGGTGGCACTGGGTGAGCTCCTGAGGTCCTTTCCAGCCCCTGCCACAGTGATGATAACATCACTCCAGCCAGTCTTATCATCCCCCTGCCCCACAGCCCCATCAGCATCACAGCCAGCCCTTCACCTGTAACAAGACCACTCTGTGCACTGCAGGGATCTGGCACTTTTCTGGGCTCCCTGAGCATTCCCACGTTCCCAGCCCATGGCTCTCCACCCCCTTCTAGTGCCCAGTCCATACACAGAGATGCCAGCCCGCTCCTTGCCCAGGGCCTCAGCACAGCCCAGCAGACTGAGCACCTCTCTGTCCACCCCAGGACACCCATAGCTTCTCCAAGCGCCTTCTGCACCTAGACAGAGGAGTTTGCTTTTGGCCGTAATAGTGATATGAGCACAGATGTATATGGGCATGTGTACTCGACCGACCACTCTGGTCCCGTGGTCTGACCTTCCCTTCACAAGCAGTGGGACTTGCACAGTGTTTCTTCTGACTTCTCCCCAGGATCCCTGAAGAAAAGAGGGCTTAAGAGCAAATTCCTTTGGTCTTTTCCTAAGCCCTCCCATCTCCAAATGTATAATTTCTTCTTTCTTTCCTGTCTTGTGAACATAATCAGAAGTAGTCTCAGAGAGTCTCTGCAGCATTTCCCAGAGGTTTCTGGGGTTTGGGCTGGTCTCACACTGTTGGAAACATTTTTTTGCTTTTTCACTTAGATTTCTACCTTAACAGAGAGGAGCAGAGCAGTCGTCTGACAGCAGAGATCTGGTGCCTCTGCCCAGCAGCTGCTTCGACAGTGGCACAGATGCCAGGAGACACCAGTTTCTGGGCTGGTGGTGGTCTCATCATCAGTCCAGCAGGCAGGGATGATCCTGAGTCCAGCCTGTACACCTAAGGCCTTTTGTCTGAATTTTATAGGACCCATGAGACAGTTCTCCCCTCCCTTTCGCTCACAAGAAGAATAGAAGAATTGAAAAAAAAAAGAACCTTTTTCTCCTTGTCTTTCCATCCAGCAGTAAAACCCCATCTCTAGATTCAAATCCTTTGGCAAAGGATGACACAAAGTGCTCTGAAGTGGATTCCTCCATTCACATCCTATCTGCTTTCTTGAAGGAGCTTGTTTAGATACTGATCCTCCTAGGCCCAAGTGTGCCTGTCCTTCAAACCACATCCCTCTGTGTTTCTCAGTGGCCACCCTCAGATATGGTCCAGAGAGGCTCTGAGTGGTTAGAGCCACCAGCTTGGACTTTTGCTGTGAGCAGCAGCAGGCGGTGGTGGACCAGGCATGCTGACTAAGATAGTGGTTATCAGGAGCTGTTATATGGACTATGCCTCATCAGAGCCCAGAAGAGAGATGTCTGAGAAAAGACAGGGAAGAATTATAGAATCATTGGGTTGGAAAAGACCTTTAAGCTCACCCAGACCAACCATTCCCCTAACCCTGCCATCTCACTGCTAAACCCTGTCCCTAAGCAGCTTGTCTACCCGGCTTTTAAATATCCCCAGGGATGGGGACTCGATGCCTTCCCTGGGCAGCCCGTTCCAATGCTTAAATAAGAGGTCTATCGAATTATGGGAGGCACACAGAGAAGACAGGAGTTGGGAATTTTCTTTCCCTTTCAATAGGAGAACTGTACTGAATGAAACAAGCAGTTTTCAGGTTCAAGGCACACAGAAAGAAGAGGTCCTTCTCAAAGTGTGTGGTTGACCTGTGGGACTCCTCACAGAAGGACGCTGTGCAGGTTAAGCATCTGCATGGATTCAAAACCCAACTGCAGAAGTTCATAGGAGGAAAGCCCTTCAAGGTCTGTTAAATGTAAAGGCCCCTCGCTCAGGAACCGTGCGTCCCAAAAGGCGGGGAAGTTTTCTGAGGACCACCAACGTGCGCTTGCCATGTTAAGGACAGCATTGTGCTTTCAGCAACATCCCAACTCACCTCTACCTGCTCACCTCTTGGTTGTCTCAGTCCTGAGTGCAAAGAGGGAGCAGCGCAGGGTCCCAGGAGCCCAGGAGCAATGGGAAATCTCGCACAAAGCAGTCCTGATGACAGCCAGAACCTCTGCGTGCTACCGCAATACAAATTCACCACTGAATCCCAGGAGCCTAGTAGAAAGTACCTTAAAATAAGCAATTCCTTTTCTTGTCTTTTCTTCTATCCTTTTCAGCTCGGCTATGACGATGGCATTAAACTGAGCCTCCCCACATTGAGCTCCCATGGCACAGGGTCTTTGCCAGGGTTTGCAGGTCTTTGATCAAGCCCTTTGCATTAGATTTTATACCATCTTGGCTGAAACAGGTGGACCTCCACTGCAGCACTAGACAGCAGAAGGTCTGCCAAGCTTGCAAGACCATGGGCATTCAAAGCAATATGGGAAAATTATAAAAAAGAAACTCCAAAAAGGGTCAGAGAAGACAGAAGGATCAAAACCTTGATAAAAATGTATGCTTCCAGTCCCGAGGGAGTACAGCACAACGCAGCCCGGTATGCTTTCACATTTATAAGATGTTGAAGAGCTCCTGATTCCCATCATACTAATAATTCATAAAATACACCAAGGCTACAAGGGAATAATGCAGTATGTCCATACTCCTGCAGGCCAGATGGTTTCAGAGAAATAGAAAGGTCTGTATGAAGACAAGCAGCTCTGTTCTGGGTTGGAGTGTCTGAGATGTGGTTTGGATACAAAAAGGGGAAGAAAAATAGAGAATTTTATAAATGCTTGCAAAGAAAAAAAACATTGGTTTGATTTGAGCGTTTCAAATGACCCATTTTCTTCTGATTTCTGTCTTTTTGTAGATTGTGTATTTTAGATGTGGATCCGGGTATCCAATGTCACAAAAATAAAACGTTTCTAAACTAAAAGCTAAAACTAAAAAAATCGTATTTTACAGTGAGCAAATGACACACTGTGTTCAGGAAACATCGGCAAGGGAGGTTTCAGAAGGGCCTGATCTTTTCTCAAGATTTTCTTCCAAAATGAAGTGTCTGTGAAACGTGTCTCTCCGCATAACGCTCTCCAGTTTCAGCAAACTGCGTCCTGATGGAGTCTGCTTCTCATGCAATCTCTCCAACACCTTTTTACAAAAAGTTCTTCCACTCTGCCGCATCACTCCAACCATGGCATGATGGCTTGTACTGCTCCAGCTCAAGGCTTCATGATATCCCAGTTCACTTGAGAAACTAAACCTCAGCTTTTAGTATAAGGTCTGGGAAGGGACATCAAATGGATGTAGATGCTTCAGCATGGAAAGTGGTGACTGGTCTAGGACAAAGACCTGTATATCCTGGCTGAACCAGGGCAAAGAAGAGTTATTGTTTCTCCCACAAAGGTCTGAGGGCACATGAGAAGTTGGGCATGAGGTCCACACAGACAGAAGACAGCACTTTCTCACACGACACTAGGTCAATCCTTGGGGTCTGAAGAGGTAAGATCTATTCCTGAAGGACAACATCTCCAGAGGCCAAGACCCCAGCGCAATCCCCTAGTGACTGAGGAATACTGGGAGGTGATACCCAGGACAGGAATCACCCATGTTTGTCCCAGTTTCCTACCCTCTTTAAGCATCCATTGTCAGCCACCACCTGAGACCTGACAGTATTACATGGGTCATTGGTCTGGTGACCATTTGAAGCTGAGCTTTTCTTATAGTCTCTTTTTTCCTACTCTTTTCTGTTGTGGGGGTTTTTCTCTTGCTTTCATTTTTCTTGCTTATTTTCTTTTCTTCTATTTCCTTTTCTCTTTTGTCTGAATTTTGTCTCCTCTCCTCTCCTCTCCTCTCCTCTCCACTGGCTTTTAAAGATTGCTTGGTGAGGTCAGCCTAGAAACTCCTACTCGGGTTTTTGAGAGGTAACCAAGCCTGTGCTGTTCTCCATGTAGAGGAAACTGCAGACATCTTCCCACTGTTTCAGGGTCTGGGACAAAATCACTCCCATCTTAGAAAAACCCTTGGTCATTGGCACATTATTAACCTGCTTTGACTTTGATGCTTACCCTCATGCTTCCCAGAGCAGTCAGGGAAGCAGCTTTGCTAAGCCACATGCAGCAATGCAGTGGCTTTGGTTTTGCAGGAGGTTGCAGCTGTTTCGTGCTGTCTTATGTTATTCCCTAATGTGGGATCTGGCTGCATTGCTTTTGACAGGGCAGGACTCCCAGGACACCTATGGCCCTGGTTCAGAAAAGCAGTTAAGCACATATCTAACTAGAACAAGAGTCAGGGAAGGACATGCATGTGTCCCAGTGACGTATGTGGGAATTAAGCATGTGTTTAAGTGCTTTTCTGGCACATGATAAGGTTATAGATGAGATGATATGGCATGGTCTCCTGCATGAGCCAAGGTGCTCCTTCCAACCCTATATTCCTGACACATATCAAGCAGGAATTTCCAAATATGGGCTACTAAACATAGTTCCCCAAATTACCACGTTTAACCTTTAAATAAATGTGATACAGTTGTTTTTAAGGATGCTGAGTATAGGAAGATGCTTTTCACTTCAGTGTGGCAATGGCGGATGGGGGCACGGCACCTCTGAAGATTAGATTGCATTTATCTTGGGACTGGAATACGGTTATACAAGACCCTTGCTTTTTTCCCACATTGTAAAACAAAGCCTTTGACTTTGCCTACTGGTCCAAAATTCCTTGGGAGACCCAGGAAATGCTGTGCTTTGAAAAAGGATGGAAGATATCTGGGTTCTTTGCTTTTATTTCTTATCAGTTAGTTTTATCATTTGCCTTTAGTGGCAAAGTACTGTGTGATTCAGTTATGTCCTCAGAGGAACAGGAGACGACCCATAGCATCTGTAAGAGATGTAGGTTGGACCAGGCCAGTGCACTGACAGGGGTTTCCATCAGAGCCCGGAGGAAAACATATATTTCAATCCGATGGTCCACCGTGCCCATGCACGTTCGGATCAGTCCTTCTGCTCCGGAAACGGCGCTAGATCCTTTGCACCCAGAGAACCAAGCCTGTAGGAAGAGAGCCCGAATACACCCACAAAATCCACAGTGTGGGAGCAAGAACTCGAGGCTGTGGCTGTCCCACTGCATGAGGCACCTTCGCAAGGGGGTACTGCTTGGCATGAGAGGCAGAAGCCCACTTGCTTAGAAAAGGCCTTAGGCTGACATTTTCCCCTTAAAATAATTGAATTACGTCTGCCTGCAGATTAAAAGAAAAATTTCCCTGCTGAGTAATCCTGGTCTGTATTTCATCCTTCTCCTTCTGCAGGGGCATAGCGAGCCATGATAAGGGATCTGCCACTCACAGGCAGTCATTCAGTTTTGGTTGCCAGCATCTTCAGGATGATGAGCGGTTTTAAAGTAGCTAGAGAAACATGGAGATTTGACAGGAGTTGAAATGGCAGGGATGCATGCAGACACGCAAACGGGAAGGGATAGATGCTCAGGCGTCAGACAAATTAGCATCGATCGGTAAACTGGGTATGTGCAAGGTACTTGGAGAGATGAACATCAAGGTAAGAGAAGAGCAAAGAGTGGCTGTATTGAGCTGGAGCACCTAACCCAGTACCACATGGCCAACAATGGCCAAGAGTGGGTGAGTGGACAACCCAGCAAGTGTTGTGCCTTGTTATTTATTACTGGGGTGACATTCCCCCTGCAAGTCCCGTTGGGGGCTGGAGGGCACTGCGTTCACTGCATTTCTCCACTCTCCATGCCCAGATGTTCTGCAGAACCCTCGCAGTAATGCTAGCCAGCTTCCACTTTTTACCTTCCCGGTGAATTATGGCCCTACAATTTTTTGCTTTGTAAAGGCTGAAACCTCAGAGTTCACAGGGAATTTAGTGTCTCCATACGGTGAAATGCCATGGCAAATGCATTTGGCTCCAGCTGCGCTTATCGCACAAGGCAGGCTCAGAGCTGAGCCGAATCAAGTTAGTTTATCGGGACAGGCAGAGAGCAAATTCTTCTGCAAAGAAGAAAGCAGAACGGCACCCAACACCAGGGCCATGCTTGGCTTTTTTCTTTTGGAATGATCACAAACCTCTGGCAGATCCCTCAGCTCCATGCAGCACAATCAGAGCTAACCAGAAAAAAAGAGCTCAGTCAATGGGGAAATGTTCCTCAAAGATTTACAAGGTTTCCTGTGGTTTTCAAATGCAGCAATTATATTTTATTCAGTGCAGTTTGCACTTTGCTCTCAAGGTGGAAAAGCCACAGGTTTGGGATATCCGTGTGTGTACATGTGCTTGGGAAAGGAAAATGCGGGGTGGGTCAGCCATGGGATGGTCCCAAACAATCCTCCCAAGATACTTTGGGGGTCAAACATTTCCAAGATCTGTTTAACCTCAGTAACTCTTCTTTTAGTGCTGTTGGTTTCACAGAGATCCCCTCACTTGTTGAAATGCAGTCTCAGATCTCAAGGATGGTCAGGTACCTGATTCTCTAGATGTTCCCATGGACAGTCCAGAAAGAAAAGATCTTTGAGCTCCTGGGAATGACTGCTGGCAGAAGAGGGGTGTTACTTCCCAGTAAGACAGTAGCTAATGCCAGGATGAGTTCCTCAGAAATCTGGGTTAGGATATCATGTCTTGGATACTTCTGATGAGTAGTGTGAGAATCAGAAATAAAAACCCCAAGGTTGTCTTGAGGCGTGGACAAACAAGCAGTCAAATGACACTGTTTCTGCATGGTCTTCCCATAGAAGAGCACTGAAAAGCTGTTATTGCCTTCCTGGCAAGTCCTCGAATGCCATCTGAGAAGGGAGCCAGGCAGACAAGCAGTGTGTGCCCAAGGAAGCAGCCTCTCTCCCAAAAGAGGGCACAAACTGAGCAGACAAGAGGTTGGACAAAAACCACTCGAGCTAGAAGCTACCACTGCTCAAAGAAAACTATCCCAGAGATTTAGAAATATCTTCTGCAAATTAAAGATAAGATTATTATGTTTTTAATGCAAACACATGTACTTCTGTCTGTCTTTATGGATCAGTATTATTTTACTGCAGTTGATTCAGATCCACACTTCTGGGACTGCGACAAAGGCAGAGCAAAATGAAATCTCCTGACCACAAGTTGCATTTCTCTGCCCACATTCCCCTCTGCCTTGTCCTTTAGCCTAATCTAGAGAAGTCCTGAGGGTTTTTTCTGCAACACAGAAGGTCAGAGACAGAAAATCCCTGACATGCATTGCTGGAAGGGCATTCCTCAAAAACTTGGGGCTCAACACTTCATTAGCACAAATTATTTTAAATATTTGGAAGGAAAACCATACATTTTTCCCAAAAAAATAAGCTGAGATTGTTGCATAATTGCATCACTCCAGCAATTAATTGCACTTATAAAAACCCCATCCCCAAAATGAAGTGTTGTGACACCATGCGAAAGCTGACTTTGCATTGCATTTTCTCAGTTCTCCCACTGTCAAATCCTAACTTCAGTTTTATTTGACATCTTAAATGAAATTTCACTCAGCAATGGACAGCACACTGTTGAACTGAAAATGGAGTCACCAACAAAGCGTGGTGAACTGTTCTCTCTCTCATAATGGTGAAAATCAAGAATAACTTCATCTGAATAACATATAATAAAGCTGATGTATGGGAAAGAATTAAATGTTGCTCTTGATTAACTCCTGTAGAGACAGATCAGTCCAAAGTCAGCGCAATGTAGCCCTAGGATGCACTTGCTTCAGTCAGATGCTACACGTGGCGTTTAGGATTTGGGAGAGGCAGAGATAGAGATATTCCCCCCAAAGACAGGCATTTGACTGAGTCAGAGGTTGGTCTAGGTTTCATTTGGACAGCTGAAGGGAGGTGAGATGAATCCTTCCATAGCTGCTCTTCTGGTCTCTGCCACAATCTCCCAGGTTTTCCAAGTCCTCTGCAGGAGATCAGATCTGTCTTCCATAGCAGTGGGTAAACAGCTCATCTCTCCAGGCACCCATCATTCCAGGAGAAGTCATTACAGGTGGCCCATGTCCTTCCGTGCCTCAGTTTCCTCCCCCTTTCAGGAGCAGGCTTACTCACACCATTTCCCCTTGAAGAGTACAAGACAGGAGACCCTGCTCTGGCAAAGCATGCTGATGTGGGCTTAATTTACAAGGTTCTCCCATATCTCTCTGAAGTCCATGTGGATTAAGTAGCCATCAAGGAACTTCACTGCACCAGCGACTCATTCATTCATTCATGCTAAAAAAGCTCTCTGAGAACCATGGCTGATGGATGTCCTCAAAGCCCAGGGCACTGTTATTCTTTGTGCATGTAAGGTGATTGATGGTGGCTTTGGTGATAGCAAACGGTTCAATCGGCCAGCATCAGCCACGAGGTCACAGACCAGCAGCCGGGCAATGGGCTCCTCTTGGTCTACCGATAACTGCACCTTCCTCCAGAGCGGCAGCGTGCCAGCGGGCTGTGGAGGGTGGGGTGAGGAGGGTCTCCAAAGGAGGTGAAGCTAATTAATTTCCATTCCCTCAGAAGACACTGCCGACGGTGTTTCCAAACTCCCCCTGTTCTTTACTTGCCCTCTTGGATCTCAAGGGATGCCCCATGACAAATTGGAGTTCTCTGGTGAACCAATTGCTGGGTTTTTTTCCCTGCTTTTTTTTTTTTCAGTGCTAAAGATGAAAGATTTAAAATGCAATAATGTTTTGTCTAAATTCTTGTGGAAATAGCTTATGACCTTTCATAGAGAAATGTGGTTTCAGCTTTCCGGTAAGAGAGCTCCCAGCTAATGATTTAGCTCTATTTTCTAATAAATAGTTGGCAAGAGACGACCACTCTTATACCCTTTGTCATTAGGGACCTATTATTTATGACTCAGAAATGAATCATTAGGCTTGGCAAACAGCAATTTCTTTGTGGCCAATGTATTTTTCCACTCAGTAGCAGAGTATGCTTGTAAATTCTTCCTAAAAATTACCATTAAAGTATCTCCAAACAGACTCTCCCCCACACTGCCATAAATTCTCTCCACTTTGGTGACTATTGGTGGTCTTCCCACCTCAGGAAAAAGGGTTTCTTTTTTGTTCTTAACGCCTTTCACATTTCCTTCCAGCTAATTACACTTTTATTTAATAAGGTAAATGCGTTTTGTTTTCCTTACGGTCTCCCCTTCACAGGATGAAATATTTCCTTCTGATTGAGCCTTCCTGTCTTCCGTATCCTGGCTAACTCAAGGCCTCCGAGCAGTTAGAGTTGGAGAAGACCTTTGCACTTAGACTTACTTGGTGGTGTCCAGTTGCCAAGGGCTTCAAAAAGTCGTTTTCATGGGAAGGCGTGATGACACATGCTAGACACGAATCATCTGAGGGGCAAATTTCCCCAAATTCTGCGAGTGTGTAGGAAAAATAGTGAGCCAGCAACTTATTTTCTCTCTTCCTCTCATTCTTAAATCATTATTCACCCAGCTGAGCGACTTCTTGAAGCTATTCCTTTCTTGTACTGCAAGCGTGTCTCAAGGGACATGTCCAGCTGATCAGGCCAAGGGAATTGGAAAAACCATTGAGGAATATGGTTCAGGCCTTGTTGCGAATGCAGGTTTTGCTCACTCATGTCCAGACCCAGGAGACGGTTTCTCACTGAAGAGTCAACCTGACTGCAGGAATCTGATCCCAGTACCAACCTTTCTGACATGTGGAAAAGTAGAGATCACTGGTGGGGCATCAGGATATGTGAGATCCTGAAAAGAAAGCAGAAGGCAAGAAAAGTCAGGTGGAAAAAAAGTGCAGCTAGAGGCTTGTGAGCTTTGCAACCCTACGCTGACTATCCATGGACTATACCTTGCATGTGTAGGTCTGCAGATTTTAACACCAAGGGAAACACTAGGGTGCTTAATCTGGCCTCCTCCAGCGCCATTTACTCTGCAGCTTGGGATCCCCTGAGTGTCTCCTGCTTACCTGTAACATCAAGCAAAGACTGCTCTGTCTTGGCTATCAAGCAAAAGGGATTTTTGGGGCAGGAGGGCAAAGGAATATTAATGCTTGTCAGTGCAAAATATAAAATAATGACTGGAAATAGTTTTTGCTGGCAAACAGCAGCAGACCAGCCTAGTCCTGGCCCAAACAGAGAGAGAATAATGTTCTATTCCCGGTCAAAGCAACAATTCTTACTTAAAATTTAAGGTTTGGTCAAAAGTTCTCTTATTATCCATTTTCTTCCATGGAAAGCCTACAGGTAAATTATTCACAATGTCCTAAAAAAATGCATTTTAACTGAAGTTTGCTTCTTGGGTTGTTGGGTTGGGTGGTTGGGGGTTTTTCCTTTTAGAAATATGGCAGCATTTTATTTTCAAGAAGGTGCCTATAAGTCAGCTAATGGGCCAAGTGAGAAAAGAGAGAAGTAAGGAGTAGAGCACTGCAACCTCTGGGGAACAGGAGCAAAAGGCTTGGGCGAGCCAAACAGGCTTCAGGTGTAGCAGAGAAAAATATGAATTGAGGTATCAGGAAGAATTTTGCAAGGTAAGAAAAATTTAAAAATGGGTTCTGAGAAGTGGAGCTGTGAAGATTCAAAATGTCTCCTGGATTTGTTGGAAATAGCTGATGGTAACTAAGAAACCTTAACATGAGGCAGGGGAAAGAAGATGTAGCTGAAGATTGTCACTGGCACATCTTTGAGCCTGAATATAGAAAAAACAAAACACACACAAAAAAATCAGTTTCTTTCTGAATCTGGAATTTTATTTTAAAAATATCACAAAGTTTTGGAATCTACTGATTTCTTTTTCTTTTTTTTTTTTAAGATGAAAAATAAACCTTTTGATGAAAATCTGGACAAAAATAACTTACTTTGGTCCAGGACATGTCTGAGCATCTGTCATATGGAGATCATCACTGTGTTCCCTGTTGGATGGGGATCAGAGATCCATTTCATGGGAGCGTCTGCTTGCAGACATGTCCTGACCAGAAATTCAAAGGTAGCTATGAGAAACTTCTCACAAAAAAGATATAGTTTCACCTGTTTATGTGGAACATTCTCATTTATTCCTTCTTCCCTCTCCCACTTTTAGTCAGATGTCAGTGTCGGGCTCCGTGTTAAAAAGGATTCTGTTTTCTGCCTAAACAGTTGCCTACTTCTTTTGGTACTTTAACTCTCGATAATTTTGCTCTCCATATAGATGACTAAGCTTCTGCTGACTCCTGGTGAGCTCTTCAGCCATGGAGCAGTTTTCAAGAACCAGAAAGGCTTCTCTAGGTTGAGAACACAATCACCAATCTGAGAATGATACCTTTGTGAACCAGGTCCAACCCCTTCAGAGGAGAACGAGTCCATAAGAGCTGACTTTTTTATTACAAAAGAAGTATCTCTCCGCCAAACTTGCATATAACATGAAGTGAACCCATACTGAACCTTATTTGAGGTTTGAAAAAGTTTGAATAACCTTTTTCTGCTCAATATTTTCATTGTACCTCAACACTTTCCAGTTCAGGCCAACATTGAGAGCGTATGTGCCAAAATTCTGGAGAATAGAAACAAAAAAAGAAACAACAACAAAAAAAAAACCACCCACAGAAGAACCCTCTTCTCTCCTGGGCATTCCTGGACCAGCTGGAAGCTGAAAATACTGGCAATTTCACAGGGAATGAAAATCTACAGACCCAGGAGGTTAAATAAACACCATCCAGGTTCTTGTTTATTTGGTTGTTTGCCAAAGCCCAGAAAGGAATACAATGGGAGAGTTCATCGTTCCATTTTTTCTAGCTGTTTACCTAAGTCTAATCCTGCTAAATTGCCCTTGTTCCTGGAAATATGTAATTTTACTACATATTTAGTAAGAGCAAGCATGGCTCTAGCTTGTAAGGAAAGACCTGCTTTATGCACTGTGGCTGCTGATAAGGTGGGCATCTGGTCTAAGCCATTTGTCTGGGCCTATTAGTGAGAAAGGGTCATCTCCAAAGGGTGGTATTTCTAATTCACAGGTCCTCAGATGGCTGAAGTCAGATGGAGTGAGTCCTGTCACTGTTATCTGTAGATAAATTGGAAATTGCTATGGAGGGCATCTTCCTTGATATCTATATCGGTTGTTGACTGTGACCTCTGGAGCAGAAAACCTGACCCAACACCTCACCAGGATCAAGCTCAGGTCCTCCCTATTTCAGGCATGAAACACACTGCTCAACATCTGATGGGCTTCCTTGATGCACCCCAATTCATCTGTGGACATCCAAGGTCCAAAGCAGACAGGCACCTTCACTCCCTCCATCCTTGTCATTGGTACATGAAGCCATTGCCACCAGAATAGAGATCATCAGCCTCAGCAGCGATGGCTGAAGGGCCCATTTCTGCATGGTGATCTCCTGCCAGACACTGATAGCTACTCCCACCATGCTGGAGGTCAGATAACGCTCAAGACATTTGGGGTACAATTACATTGGCTTTCTGGTTTGGATGAGGAGTAGTGAATCTCCCAGACCTTTTAACTTACCAAGATTTGATTCGTGTCATAGGGAAATCTCAGAGTGCACAAATTTAATTCCTTTTGGATGAAACTTTGGATGCCCAAAGTGCATGCTATCAGAGCAGGCCTACTGTGGGCATTGAAGCTACAGGATCTGATTAAAACTAGCCCAAAGCTCTCCCTGAAAACAGAGATGGCATGGCCATCAACAGCCATCTGACTCTACGGAACTGGCCCTCGCACTGCAGGGTTTGCTGATGTGAACATAATCTCTATGACATGAGATCTCAGGATTTCCACATTACTTTCCTACCACGCTTGCTTTGCCAAAATCAATGATTTGCTCTTGACCATCTGACTGCTAGGACAGAAGAGAGTTAGGGATCAGCAATTTTAAATTCACTTAGCAATATTGGGACTGAAAATTGTCATACATGCAACTAAGATAAAACAACAGTATGCAGCTAGGTAGATGAATACAGGCACGACTTAATTTCTAGAGGATATGATTACATTTGATTACATAGAGTATATGATTACAGAGAGTTGTGGTCAATAGAGTTAAATCCAGTTGGCTGCCGGTCACAAGCGGTGTCCCCCAGGGCTCAGTTCTGGGGCCAGTCTTGTTTAATATCTTTATCAATGACCTGGACGAGGGGATCGAGGGCACCCTCAGCCAGTTTGCAGATGACAAAAAACTGTGTGGGAGTGTTGATCTGCTGGGGGCGAAGAGGGCTCTGCAGAGGGACCTGGCCAGGCTGGAGCCATGGGCCCAGCCCAGTTGGGTGAGGGTCAACAAGGCCAAGGGCCGGGTCCTGCCCTGGGGTCACCACAACCCCAGGCAGCGCTCCAGGCGTGGGGCAGAGGGGCTGGAAAGCTGCCTGGCGGAAAAGGCCCTGGGGGGTTGGTCGAGAGGGGGCTGGAGAGGAGCCAGCAGGGTGCCCAGGTGGCCAAGAGGGCCAGCGGCATCCGGGCTTGTATCAGGAGTGGTGTGGCCAGCAGGAGCAGGGCAGGGACCGTGCCCCTGTGCTGGGCACTGGGGGGGCCGCCCCTCGACTGCGGGGTCAGGGTTGGGCCCCTGGGCGGCTGCGGAGGGCTGGGGGAGCTGGGGGGTTTCAGCCTGGAGCAGAGGAGGCTGAGGGGAGCCCTCATGGCTGCCTACAAGTGCCTGAGAGGAGGGGGGAGCCGGGGGGGTCGGGCTCTGCTCCCAGGGAACGGGCCTCAGGGTCTTTTCCAACCTAAACGATTCTATGATCCTACGATTGTATTTGTCAAAGCTGTAATGAACATATTGAGTTTCCAAAGACAGAGAGAGATGCACACATGGGCTTTGCTCCAAGACATGAGCCCTCACTACAGGATTATCACAGATTTTTTTTATTTGCACACTGCTCCTGATCTCTCCCCTGTCTTCACAACTGAAGTCTCATTCCTGAGCTTGGTGGCCCACTGGAGATGCTGCGTTCAGCCCACTCAGGGAATTGTCTTGACTGAGTTGATTAATCAACCAAACATTGAACAGATTAGGTCTTTCAAGGGTTACACATTTTTCATCTGTGCAATCTGCTATCTACAGAAAATCTTTGGGCATTCAGGTAAATATAACCCAGGTTAATCTTTCCAAAGCTCCCAGTTCCCTTACTGCTTTGGCATGTGTAAGCAAGTGGTGTACCAGAAAGCTTGTGGGTGGTGAGCCACCTCTAATCTCCTGTATGGTTTGTTTTACAGGCGGTTGCCATTACTTCTGGAGAGAAAGACCTTCTTACCTCATTGGTGAATTTGGCACTCAGGCAAGGGGTCCATCAACCCCGCAGTAAATGCAAAGAGAGCTCAGTGCTAGGAGGAGGTGGAAATCCCGTTTGTGAAGGATGTAGCAAACATGGCAATGCCATCTTGTTCCAGCCACAAGCAGGACAGCACCTTGGTGATGACAAGCCACCCACACTTGTCTCCAAGAGCACCAATTTCATGGTGCTTTGGACAGCCTGGGGCAAGTGCTGCCCAGCGTGCTGCTACTGTTCACTCTTCAGTGGTGCTGGAGGCAAAGGGCCACTTTTCCCCCCATGTCTGACCACTTTCTCATTTGCATTTCCTCTTCTTCCTATGGCCTTTTTTCTTAACATGGTTCCCCTTGTTATTTTCCACCCATGTTTGTCCTCACCATGAGGAACAGCACAGCCTCTTCCCTGCCCTGAAATGCAAGCGAGTTGGACACACTGTTCCACAGAAAGCCCCGGGGGGCAGCGGGACATTATTTTAGTATTGTTTACACTTCTGATCATCAGGCCCAACAAACGCCCACAGGCTGGAAACCCATCCTAATTGTTGTGAGTTGTTTTGTTTTTTTCCCCTGGTGGAAAAAAATCTGTTAGTTATTAATCATCACCAAAACCTCGGTTTTCAGCAGCGCTGAGATGTCTATATTGCATCCAGGGAGTGACAGACATTGTTAGAGGAGGCTGTATCATGGGGATGTAACTGAGAACCTGGCTCCAAGAGCTATTTAAGTAGCTCGGCTCCTAAAAGTGCCCTGCCACGCTGTTCTCAATAGATAAAGTCAGTTTTGGCCATAATGGTCCCAAAGGGGATATTTGCTTCAAATGTTCCCACCCTCCAGAAAATTCTGAATTAGCTTCTCCTCATCCTTCCAAAATCCAGTAAAACAAAGGCATTATTTATAACATAATATAAACTGGAGACTAAATAGCAAAGCATTGATCTAGCCATTTACGCACTCAGATTCTGTCATCCTTTCTTGCATGTTCTCATCTGTTTATCTATTTATTCGTCCACTCCTGTACACACATTATCAGTTATCGTTGTATACTTACCAGTCCAGGTCTACACATGCACGCAAACGCAAATGAACGTACTGTTTATGTGTGTCCTGCCAGGTTTTGGAACAGCAATAGACCTAATTTGATTCATTGCCATCCATCCCCACTGTAAAATATTCAAAAATGCAGAAAACCCTTGAATTGTTATACACTGAAAGCATTGCCCCGGCTGCCTTCCTTTAGCATATACGGAAAAGCAGTAGGACATGGGGCCTACTGATGTTTTAAAAGCATCTCTGAATCCCTGTTTGGAGCTACTAAAGAGGTTGTTTTTCAGAAGGAGCTGCAAAAATAGTCCTTTCCTCTAGTTGGGTGACTGGGCAAGCAGGGAAGGAAGGAAGGAAGATGCGTTTGGTCCTAAGGACACACAAAGCCAGCACCAACGTATGGTCCCAGACAGCTGGAGAACAGAGTCTCACTGATGTGGGAAATGGGCTGTGGAGGTCACTGCAGCGAGCAGTGGGTATGGCTGCTACATGTGACCAGTACCCCGCAAAGCAGTGGCCACCCTCCAACAATCACTGTGTCTTACCATGGTTGCAAACTGGATGTTTATGACCAGGTATAAAATGATTTTTGATGTTCTCTCAAGCTCTTTCCTTCCCTGAGGTTCCCCTAAGAATACTTTGAAGACAACGTCTCCCAGAAGGAAGAGGGGTCGTATTTTCATCCTGCCTATAGTTGTACCTTCATTTTAGGAGAAATGCAGATGGGAAAGGGAAGAGGAGGACGGAGGGCTTTCACCTATTGTTAGCTACATCCACAAATTCCCTTCCCCGCAGTATCTGCAAAATGCAGATGCCTGCATCCATCCTTGAAACGTTAAAACAGCCATTCCTCCCTGTGGAGTAAAAGTGACCACTCTCTGGTACTTCCAGCAGACACATCCTATCAACCTAAATGGCCTCCAGCTGAAATATAGTTCTGTCTCTGAAAAAGGGCCTGGAGCCGCACAGCTCTGTGCACTAAACCCTGACACATTGCTGGAAAGGTCCCCCTCACGGCTCTTCCAAGAATAACAAACCTTTGCAATGTGCTCTCATATATCATCAACAATTAAGGACGGTAACAATCCAAACAGCCATCTCTCCAGGGATAGAGGGAGGGGAGGCAGACTTATTAGGCCCTCGAAGAAATGTAGACCCAGCACCGTGCTGGCCTTGGAGTTTCTGCCTGGCTTTGAGAGGCTCCATGCGAGCAGGACGCCTGGTCTCCTCAACTGCAGCGTGGCTCTTGAGGGGAATCGGTGGTGCACCCCAAAGCTGCCAAGAACATAGCCTCCTTGGAGAGAGATGCCGAGACCAGAGTTTGCGGCATCTCATGCTTCCTCCCCTTCTGTTTTTTTGGACCTTGGACGGCATTGATCTCCATCCAGCCCATGATGTGGAGAAGGTGCAGTCTGTGCACTAGACAGCGGCACGGGGCTCTTTGGTGCACCCGCCTATTGGGCTGCTCTTCCCAAAACCCACGAGCCAGGTTCAGGGTACAAGCAGGGCCATGTCGTATGCAATTATTTACAAGCAGCTAATTCTGCCCCAGGACGGCTGAATGGGTGCAACGATCGCTTTCCCGGGCCTGGCCAGCCCAGCTCTCCTGTGATGTGGTTTAACGGGAACAGGGAGCCTGCTGGGAATGGCTCCGTGGTGTTGGCTCATGGGGACTCCAGGAGCAGAGCAGACAGACAGACTCTGGTTTTCAGCCGTGTCTGAAGATCTGTCAGCTTCAAATAGGGCTGTCTGGCTCGTTTTTTTGGTGGAATTGCTCCCATGGTTCTCCTGGAACAAGTGTTTCACCCCCACTGGAGGGGCTGTAGCTTGCTCTCCACCCTGTCCTGAGGACAGCTTGGCTGCTGCCACATGTGGGACATCAGACAGGGGACATCAGAGCCACAGCCTGCGGGGTATGAGAACAATGATGTCACACCTTCCCAGCCAAACTGGCCCTTCCATGTGGAAATCAGTGGAGAAAGCTCATAGAAACGGCCTGTCTCGTCCTCTGCCCCTGCTCCTTTTCCCTTCCCAAGCACCTTGGAGACTGCAGGAAACCTGTCTGCTCTGCTCATAAATCATCAGAGCAAGGGTGGGGGTTGGAAGCGGTTGCCATTTCGTGTGTCTATTAACCTATCCAGGCTCATGCTCTGGGAAAGGTTTTGCAACCCATTCTTAATCTCCAAAGGAAAATGTTGGATTTAGACTTCGAGCATGTAGGATACAGCACTAAGGGCTAAACACCGACCCAAGCAACCCCCCAGACCAACTCTTTACCCACGTACATTGCACAAAGGTATTATTTTGCTCATTATTGCACAAACCCTGCCCCAGCCTGTGCCGTTGTTTTCCATGGGACAATATCCACCATGAGCACATTCAGCAGGGAGCTCCTTGCCAACCACAGCTTCACAGCTCTGCTCCACAATGAACACTTGTGAAGAATAGCCTCTGTTAACTTTGTGCTTTTTGGCATGGTTTGGCTTGACCGAGTGGTTCAATATTAATCGCACTTCCTTCTTTGGTCCCCGTTGGACTTCCATGTGAGGCCAGGATCAGGCCCCAGGTTTCTTAAACCTGGCTCCTTGCCTACCCACGCTGCTGGGCCAAGGCATGTTCTGAGCAGGCCTGGCGGAAAATTTTGGATGGGACAATTTTCCATTGGCAAACGCTGCATCAATGAAACCTAAATATTTTGTGGGTGTAGCTCAATTTCCATGAAATTCTTGACAAAAATTGTCAAACCCCCCCACCCAACCCCGTCACTGCAACTTTGAATTTGCCATTTCAACTTTCTCCTTTTCTTTAGCATTGCCAATGCATTTCATCTGATAAGGCAAAGCCCACGGTGTGTCTACGTTGCTGCTTTGTATATTTTTTGGTTTGACTTACAGAAATTGCATTCAGTGAAAGCTTTAATATTTCATAGCGTGGTGCTGTTTTGACATAAAGCATTTCTGTCCTGTCGAAATGAAATCTTCAGCATTGTCAAAATGGAGCAATCATAAACCATCAAATAGAAATAATCCTATGATGCTGAAATGCAGTGCGTCGATGCTACTGACAAGAAACATTTGAGTGCCTCCAACTAGAGTTTTTTTGGAAATGCCATTTCACAAGAAGTTTCAGATTTTCACTTCTGCGTTCCAATTTGGAATAAAAACAAGTAGAAATTCTGGCATTTCCCCTGGGAAGGAAATCTGATTTTCCAAAAAGTTTTAGCAATAATCTGGGTTAGAGGGAGATGTTTTAAAACCTGTTATTAAAAATGATTGCTGAGCCAGTAAAAATGGTGTGAGAAGAATCGATTCAAATATAGATTTACAGGTTTTTTATGTTTCCCCTCCGTAACTAACATGGCTTTTTATAAGTACATTTCACCTTCCCAACACTCCTCCTTTGTTACAAGTACCGGACATTTTCACTCTTGGGTGCTCTGATTAACCTGATCAACTCAACGATGAGCGATTGTTCTTAAGCTGTCATTTAGCTGAGAAAAAATGCTGCTTTTATTTCAAAACTGAAAAAGGACTTGCCTGTGAAAGCTAGTTGGGTTTTTTTTCTTTTAATTTTTCAGAATAGCTCATTGGACGCAATAAAAAGCATTACTTCTTCCTCCTAGACTTGCATAATTGTTAATCGAACACAACCGATGCAAGAAAACCGCCTGGTTTTCTCAGTGTGTGCAGAAGTTACGTGGGGGTTGCAGCACGTACAGTCACAGTACGGGCTTGACACCATGGGAACAGCCACCCCAAGTCAAACTAAAAGCCTTACCCCATTTCTGACAGTGACCAGCACCAGACACCTAGGAAACGTGCCGAAAGAAGGAAGTGAGATTAGAGCAGTCTCCTGGGATTGTACTACCCCAGGGTCTGGGAGTCAACAATTTTGGAATTTGCTAAGATTAAATTTACAACTGGAGTATCACGCTTAATAACCACGGATGGACTTATCCCCCCCCCGATTTATCGAAGATATTTTAAATTCAGTGGACTGGGATATGTTAAAATAATTCAGTCTGAATTATAATTCCTGGTTCTTTTTGTTTTAAAAGTTCATAAGGGAAAATATTGCTTGGAGGGAAAAAACTGTCTCATTTTAACTTTTTCATATTTTAAATTACTTTCCTTTTATCCCTTCTAACACAGTCCAATGAACTGCATTTTAACCAAGCAAGAATGTCTGTGTATTCAATTTAGATGAATAACCAATATTTGGATGCTTCTTTTAACTTCCTAATGCTTCATCACTGAGCTGGAAATGTCTCTTAGAGGCAGACGTTTTTTGGTGAGAATGCTGCTGTTTCTGTCTCCCATCAAAATCGTAGAATTTCTTCACTGTGCATGTCATAAATGTGTGTGTGTGTGTTGGTGAAGGAATCCATTCTGGAAGAACAGTTTTATATTATAATGATGGGGTGCAACTACCTCGCCCTCTCGCATCACGACAGGTAATGATGCAGGGAAGACAGCACGGAAAATAAAATGTTATGTCATGGATAAATTGGTCTGCTTGTGTGCACAGTCATAGGCAGGGCTGCAGATTTAGGTTCCCAACCCTAAAGAAGTCACTTAATGGAGAAAAGACCTGGTAGAAAGAAGAGGTGTTTAAACCAGGAAGGAGCTTCAATGAAGAGATGAAGATAAGAAGCTGGGGGGGCGGGGCAGGGCGGGGAGGGGCAAATCTTGGTGAGGAAGTGATATCCAATTCATCATCCCATGAAATCTAAAGCAAAAAAGAACCATGAACTGTAATTTAGATTAAATTATTTTAGCATGTTCCAGGCAGCCTCTGATGTTTTTTCTCTCCTGTTCATAAAATCAAGAGCAGTCACCATAAAATATGGGGACGGCTCTTTATTAACTATATGCGAAAATGAGCGCACATAAAGAATCTCCAAGGGAAACTCCTGAGTCCGGGCTAGCAGTCAAGCCTGGACCCTTAAATCTTAATAAACTAAGCCACAACTTCTTCTGGATGGGGATCAGGAGGAATCAAAGCCAATCATCTTCTTCCTGGATTGGATCTTAAATGCAGAACCAGCCTTTGCTTGGGGTTAGCAAGCTGATCTTCAAGCCTTAAATAAAATAACCCATAAAGTTAACCCTGCAACACGTACTTCTGTTGGGGGGTGGGGGTGGGGGATCAGGGTTAATTGGCACATTTGTTTGTTTGCTTATTTGTAATACAGACAGCTCCAGTAAGCCAAATTCATCCCAGATGTTACTTGGTTGACCTCAGAGGGATTATTTTGCATTGACTTCGATAGAGTCGTGCTGGGGTGAATTCATTTGCAGACCTGCCACCTTCTGTGAAACGGCTGCCAAGCTTCCTTGCTGCAGGGAAAGCTCCTTGCCTAGCTGGGCCGCCTGGCCCTTTCCACTGCTGACTCTTCCCAGAAAGGCAAATTGTTCAACGGTTCTCCGAGCCCCTGCCCTCATGGAGTGTCTCTACACTGACATGGCCCATGGGCTGCATCCCTTCCCCTGTCCATGCTCACACACAAGCTCATGCTCAGGTCTGGGGCAAGTCCAGGCTCTCAGGAGGGGCAGAGCCTGACCACGCTCAGAACAAAACAATTCTGGGTTCTCCTGTACCTGAACAGATTATTCCTGAGTATCTCTTCTTCTACACAGAGGCTAGACTACCTGATTACATCTATACTAGCAAGCAAGGTGTAAGCAAGGTCAAGTCTTGTGCACTGACACACAAGCTTCCAGACTTTTTTTTCATGCTCTCTGTCCACAAGGACTTTTCCAGGCATTCCCACGGACAGCTGAGAAGAATCATAGAATCACCTCGGTTGGAAAAGACCTTTAAGATCATCGAGTCCAACCATTAACCTAGCACTGCCATCCCACCACTAAACCATGTCCCTAAAAGATAGTAAGGATATTTCCTAACAGACGGGATGGATGAGGCCACCATCTCTGGAGGAACAAGGGTTTAGCCATGAGGACATAGTCATGGCTAAACAACTTCACATTGGAATAAAAAGACAAAAATAATTTATTTATTAATATATATGTAGCCTTAGGACTGCAATAGAACCAGGCTAACAACCTGGACAGACATTTCATGGATCAGAGGCTCAGCCCAGTTAGGTCTGACCTTGAACTTGCTCTTTCATCTGCAGTGCTGATATCTCGAGCGATCCATTGGATGAGTTGTCAATCTGGAAACCATTCTCCTAGAACAGGAGAATGCTAAATCTGTAAGGAAGCTACAAAGGTCTTTCAAATACGAACAGCTATTCCACTCGTTTTGGGGTTGGGTGTAGTTGTATCAGTCTGGGTTCAGATCCAGTTCAAGACATCACAAAAATAAAACAAATGTTTGGTTACCAGAACAAACCAGTCAGAATCAACACCCATCAAACTCAAGGCTTAGTTCAAAACAGACTGTTAAAACTCAAAATTAAAACTATTGTTTTTTGACCATTCATTTATTTTCTGACTTTAACAACAAAAATTTTCCAAGTATTTTTTTTGTGTTGTCAAATAAACACAGTTTTTTAAAGAGCACTTTGTTTTAGTGAAAGAACATCTAATATATCCTCTGTCCTACTGCGTGGCTGCAACAAAATGATAAATCTGAGGATTGAGAATGTTCTTTCAGCACACGCTTTTGTTGCTGGAACTGCCAGAACAACTTTTCCTAGCTGACACAGCTCAGCCGTGACATTTTTATGATATTCCCAGTAGATTAATATGTCTTTTTTTTTTCCTTTTCTTCTCATTGAGACATGGCTCATCTGCAAATGAATCAAAACTTGGCCCAGTCTTTTTGGGAGCTTTCCTTCTTTCATATATCTCTTCTTATTTAGAGATCTCATGAGCTCTAAGAAGACGACATTCCAGACCTTCATCTGATCTTTCAACTCTAGACACAGTTAACATTGGTTCTGTAACAGTGCTTTCTGCTTCTGTGTGAAATATTTCCATCTGCCTACTGATATTAATAAAAAGATGTATGAAAAAGAGATTTTTTTCCTTTGTTTCTCTTTTGATGTAAACATTTTTTTAAAGGAAAGAAGAAAAGTTTCAAGTTTCCCATTGATACAACAAAAAAAAAACCCCAGCATATGTCAGCTTTCAGTAACCTTCAGTTACTGAAAAACGTTTGTTTTCATCTGCATCTTTCCAAACAATGATGACACGTTTAATGCCACTTTGTCCCCTCCTGGCGGACAAAGCAGCTGGTTTGAGATGTCCATCAGCAGAAAAAGCTCCTGAGCTCCAGGGGTCGTGCAAACAGGTCATTAGGAGAGCGTCAGCTCTATCAGAAATAAAGGAAATACCATTAGCAGGGAGGGAAATTGCAGCATGTGAGAAGGGAAGATGAGGCGTAGCTACGTGAATCAAAATTAATTTGTAGCAGGGACAAAGACAGGCACAAGGATTTCTGAATGCTCTGTCAGCGGACAGAGGCAGAGGACATGTTGCGTAGGCAGGTGCCAACCTCTCCTGGATATTGCCATGCTGCCCGGAGGCCTCTAAACAAAACCTTAGTCCTGCGCTAATAGGGCTCTTTGCTGTAAGTCCAATGGGAAAACCCTGTACGCTTTAGGAACAGAAGAAAGGAAAAATTATGTACTCCTCTCGCTGTCAGTGCTCGGGCTGAATGAGCCAACATAAATGCATTTGGGAAACAGAGGGTTTATTGTTCCCATGGCCCTGCTATGTTCTTAAGTGAGTGAATGTATGTTTTGGAGAGGAAGGTTTTGACAGTGCTGGTTAAAGACATCATATGTTAAAGAGAGTTTGGATGTTACCTCCTCAGTCACCCCACCTGTCACTAGGTCACCCTGCTATTTGTCAAGAGGAAAAATCTTTGTTTGCTAGGAAGCAGTCATGAGTTTGAGAAAAATCCTGCAAAACTGCTGTTTTATTTTAATAGGGGGGAAAAAGAGCTGTAGTTGTTCTTATGTCATCAGCTGGACCCTTCCGTCTCACAAAATCTTCTGGAACTTGCTCAAGACATACAATCCCAGTTAGGCTTTCAAGAAGTGATCATCTGGTAGAATTTAGCGCAGCTTCCAGGGGTCTGGTTTCAGAGGAAGTTCTGTCTGGGTGCAAAAAGAGAAGAGGACATCTGTGCAGACAGAAAGAGAGCTCCTCAATATTCCTTCCTGGGAGACACAGGACGAACTACAGCCTCTTTCTCACTATCTCTCGTTATAAACCTGTAGGCTCTATCCTCTACAAAACATCTTGAGATGCTGCAAGCATATGGCAGGAGGAGGATTGGTCAGATAGGGTGAAATTCCCCTTGCAAAAGAGAGACGACCCAAAATCCAGACCACACAAGAATGGGATTTCCATGGTCCTTTGTGTTTGTGCCAGCTCCCTTTGAATTCCTCCCCGTGGTGGCTGGATGTGCTGGGATACAGATGTGGTTCCCGTAGGCATGGCAGCCTGCCAGCCATGCGCCACCTCAGATGCTCTTCATATTCACACATCACTTAGGAGATCTACACATCCTCTGCAAAGAGGGAGGACAGAAGTGCAGGGGAATGGTGCTGCAGTCACGACCTTCCCCTCCCCTTTGGCAGATGTGCAGCTGCTTCTCCTCCATCGCAAACGATTCCCTTCATCTCTACAGGAAAGAAGAAACATTTCAACCTATTTCAGGGTGTCAACCAAGGAAAATAACGTATGACTTGACTCCTAATTCTACTGCACATCATAGCTAACAGGCTGCTCTGCCCCGTCTGGACTACGGCCTGCTGCATACTGTGAAGCTATAAACCATAAACATGATCTGCCCAGGCCTGGGTCAGAGCTGGTGCTCAGGTAGTTATGAAGGAGAATTTGTTATCCCAGGAAGCCAGTGGAATTAATGTAACTCAGTTGTAAAAACTACATGCTCTTGTAGGGTTTGAGCCAAAATCAGTGTCCTACATATCTAGGAATTCAGTATAATCTGTTAGCTATTTCCATCTATTAGAAACATTCACATGAGAGCCACAACAGAGTAAGGCCACCATGGAGTGGAGATACGTACAAGCCTGCGAGCACTTTAGGGATCAAAGGTAGGACATGTGGCCAAGATCCATCTACCACAGTAGAGTTACAGACCTATCACTTTCCTTGTTCCTATGTGCTTGCCTCCTTGTACCCATCAGAGTGACCTCACCTTTTTATTTACTTATGCAGCTGAAAGTCAGGGATGATATGGACCTGTAGACTGAGATGCTCACATTTATAACATGTAAGTGTCTACAGGTGAGCAGGATATTTGACCTCCCTTTCTGGTCAATGAAGATCAACAGTAGGGCTACAAAGATGATGAGGGGACTGGAGCATCTCCCCTACGAGGAAAGGCTGAGGGAGCTGGGCTTGTTCAGCCTGGAGAAGAGAAGGCTGAGAGGGGATCTCATCAACACCTACAAATATCTCAAGGGTGGGGGTCACCAGGACGGAGCCAGACTCTTCCCAGTGGTGCCCAGTGCAGGACAAGGGGCCATGGGCACAAACTGAAGCAGAAGAAGTTCCAGGTGAATGGGAGGAAGAACTTCTTGACTGTGAGGGTGCCCGAGCCCTGGCCCAGGCTGCCCGGGGGGGCTGTGGAGTCTCCTTCTCTGGAGATCTTCAACCCCCGCCTGGCCGCTGTCCTGTGCCCCCTGCTCTGGGTGAGCCTGCTTGGGCAGGGGGGTGGCACTGGGGGAGCTCTGGAGGGGCCTGCCAGCCCCTGCCATTCTTGGATTCTGTAACAGTATGATTTGTTTGCCTGAATGCAGATGTCTAGTGCTGTTTGAGATTTTTCTGGTGTATTCAAGACATCTGTATAGGATTGACAGATGCAACATGGGTTCAATAAGGGATTATGACCTTTCTGCAGTGACTGCTACAGGCAGAGCAGGATTTCCTAGGGTCTCTCAAACGGCAATAAATGTTTGTATTTAGCCACTGATTACTGCCCGTGGTCTGAGCTGATGAGATCCCCATTGCAGGTGTTTGGCCAACTCGCTTACGTCAGGTCTCTTTAATTTTGGTCTCTTAATCTGCATGCAGAATAATACCTTGGCACTTAATCTTAACAAGCCATTTAAATGGAGGTGGTGTAGAACTATGAGCCTGCAGACAGCCTCATCCACCTCTCCAACATAGCTACCTCCCAATGGGATGTAACACCTTCTACAAGTACCAACTTCTTTCTATTGACCAGAGATGGACCCAAAGTGATTGGGTCAGACTAGAAACCTGGCTGAAATTAGATTAATTTATATCCATCTTGGATAAACTTAGATGAAACTTCATCTTCCACTTGCATATCAGCATCTCCACGTCAGGAAAGGCAGCAATAAGTTAATTATTTTCAGCATTTGTTTTGCAATTTGGTGCGAGGAAAATGTCCCTTTTGAAGCAGAATTGGCACAAGAGACCCTTCCAGGAAAAAAGGCATGCAATACCAGTGGGACTGATAAGTGTCAGAAATCCCCATCAGTAACATGACATCAGGAGAAAAGGCCGTGACAAAATCCTGATAGCGATATTTCTGAGAGGCAGGGTGCGCAACTTAAAAGCATAGGAAAGTAGCCAAGCAACACAGAACAACAGTTTTAGCTTAGAAATATCTCCAGAAAGGGGTGTTTTGGAGAGAATCCAAGGTGAATTCATACAACTCCCATAAAACTGCCAGATTAGAAAAGGGTATTTTGCATCTAAGGCCTTGATGAGAACACAGACAGAAAACAGCAAGGTACCCTGGGACCGCTGCTTGGATAGGACCTTTCAAAACAGAGAAGACTGATCAGCCCTCAAAACAAAACCAACATGAGGGGTGAAAAATAGAGGGAGCGCCGCCAGGAGATGCTCCATGTGCAGAGTGTGCAAGAGCAGAGTCACAAAGCCAAGCTTATACAGACATGCAGGCAGTGTAGCAACATATAGATGAGTACACAGAGGGGTTTGGCTTCTGCATGGGCCGTGAGGTGTGCTCACGGTGGAAGGAAATCGCTGGCCTTTGCCGCCATATGCCAGAAATTTCATCATAACGTAGAAATGGCTGCGCTGCAGCAACTGAAACCAGTCCCAAATTCACACCTCTGGTGTCTGCTTTACTGAGACTTCAGCATTTGACCTTACTGCTCCTTGGGGAAGATCGGAAAGGAAAACACAAGGAAAAAAACCTCCCCAGCAATTCCTCTCTTGCACAGAGCCAACACACAAAGCCATGGGAAGACTCGCAGGTACGCCCCGTGCTGTCGCTCTTACCAGCATTGAGAAATATGTTATCAGCAATAGCTCAGCGATGATACAGCCAGTCTTTTGGGTTTGGGTTTTTTTTTCCTTTTTTTCAAAGAAACAACAGAGTCACAACGGTCTGCATAAAACCACAAGTTCCACTGGCACTTGGAGAAGTCTGGGAGGGAAAGAATACCAGAGTTACTGTACAGTATCAGCTGTGCTAACAGGGGACTGAGCAGCGAGTCCAAGGAATGTGCAGCCAGGAATTCTGAGAAAGAGTCAGGAGGGACGCGATGGGTTATGCGAAAGACGGAAGGAAGCATATTTTATCAGCTTGAGTAAATCTGCGGGTTGAAGCAATGGTCTGCATTGCTGCATCTGAGTATCCAAGATGGTAAAGCAAGGAAACCGTCTTTCCTCCTGCCGTATGCTTCAGCCTGTAGGCACAGATGTCTTTGAATGCTTAGCAAACTGCTGGATGCACTGCTAGATGTTATCGATGTTTAGGTTTGGAGTTTTGTTTCTCCCGAAGCCAAACTCAACATCCCTGTTCCCGCAAGAAATCTGCCCCAGATACAACTGCTGCCCGAATCTTTCATGTGGGTCACAGGCAGCACCTGAGAAAATGCAAAGAATTGATAATAATTGGTATTTTGTGGGCACCCCGGCTTCGTGCCTTACCCAGGGACCAGGATAATAGCCCCAAAATGCATGTAACCTGCTCATCAGATACAGTCCAAGGTGAATGAAGACAGAGGAGATTCCTATTGCAGGGTACTGACCTTCCTACGCAGAAGCACGTCCCCAGGCAGCGCTGCAGAGGCAATGAGGAGACCGGCTGGGCCCACGGGGACAGCTTTATCCAAGGGTTAAGTCCCACGTGCTCCAAGGCACAATGCATGCTCTGAGGAGAGGTGATGGCCCCATTCAGCACAGCAGGTGCCCACCTGGTATCTGGTCCTAAAAAGTGATTTTCACCTCTGCTGTAACCATATCGAGATTTTGCAAATGCTGCAGAAAAAAACTCTTCCCATGTCCACTGACCCCTGCCAGAGTGGCAAAAAAAGGGCTCTCCTCCCCATCAGAACAATAAAAAAACAAAACAAAACAAAAAAAAAAACCAGACAGGTTGGTGGTCTGAAAGACACCAAAACCCCCTGACACTTCATGCCAAGGAGCAGGAATCCTGCCCAGGGAATGTCAGTGTGAGGTATCTGTGCTGCCAGCTGCAAACCAGAGGAAATATCCCAGGAGGTGTAACACAGGGTGGCCATTACCTATGGGAAAGTACCGGTACCTGAGCACCGCTCCTTGAGGAGCTTGTGTCCACTCTTGTGGACATGACACCACATGTGTATTTAAATGAAGCAGCCGGTCCTCCAGATGGGCTGCAGACATTGAACCTGGATGAACCTTCTCAATGCTGTTTGAAGGCATCTTTTTCTTGCCTCTTCTTCATCGCCTTTTATCATAGAGGGCTCGCAGAGAGAGATACTCTGAGACCCATGCGATCAGCTCCTGCCCCATCTGTCCCAGCACCAAGGTCCTCGTGGCTGCTGGTTGCTGATGGGGAGAAGCTGCCATGCAGAGCAGCAGAGAGACCCTGGAGTCAATCAATAACCACACTGAAAGGAAAATGAACCCTAGCAGGCAGCACAACGGCCCTTCTTCCTTATCCAGGCTATCGCCGAGCTCAAGCAAAGGTGGTGTTACATGTTCCCTTCCCTTTCCCTTTCTTATTTTGGTTTGGTTTTTTTTTTATGAGAGGTCACCAGCTGCTCCTCTCCAGTCTGACTCTGTCCTGTCCTGCACAGACATTGATGTGGTTGCGGAAATTGAAGGCGTGAGAGATGACAGAGTTGAAAGAAAACACAGAGGGCGCTGGGTTTGCCTATTTATAGCAGACAGTTCAGAGCCCGCCACTTAAATATACATTCCTGATAAGTGAATAATCTCTGGCAGGGCATAAAAATAGCTCTGTGGCTCCAACCATAATTACACGGTCATGGTTCAGTAACCTGGCCTGTATCAAATAGACTACAACTGTCACTGATGGGAAAGGACAGAGGGACTGAGGAGAAGGAGGACAATTTAAAGTTCAGGGTAAAATACAGTGTTTTAAATGCTAAATATATGACTATAAAGCTGCAGGGACTGGGCCCAGGAATGCTGCAAGAAGAAGTCCTCTTGATTTGGGGGCTGAGGAGGGACAGGGAGAGGCTGGATGCCTTGCATCCTGCTCTGAGGAAGATAACCCGTTTCTCTCTCCATGGAAAATATTGAACCTTCTTGACCTCTGCTGGGCCAAATGGTTTAGGGACAGTTGGTGGAGGAATCAAGTGCATGTCCTGATAGCCCCTGAATGGAAAGAATGGAAGGAGGTGTCAAGCCAGGTCAGCCCCAAGGTCCAATCTGCCCAATATCCTGCCTCTGGAAGCTGTAAAGCCCTGGGGTTTTTTGAGGATGGTGTAAGGTATCCGCAGGAGAGAGATGTGGCAGTATCATCCCTCTGTGTTAATCCCTATACTTAGAAATTGGTTTAAACCCTGAAAAATGCAATATATTTTTTTCTATCCCTTGCAGAACTCTTTTTTTTTTACTTTTTTTTTTTTTTTTTTTTTTACTATAAACACTTTTGCAAAATTCTTGGCCTCATCAACATCCTGTGGTGATGAGATCGACAACCCAATTACAATCTGCTTCTGAACTGGGTTCGCCTGCGTGCAAACAGGGGTATTTTCTACTGCTGCCGAGGTGCTCACATCTCTGCGTCCCCGCAGAGAGGAACTGCAGCCTTTCTCCAGCATCAGAGCAGACCTGGGATGAGATTGGGTCCCCCCCTAGCACAGGGCAGATGTACGCTGAAGAGGTGAGAGAAGAGTGGACATGCTTGTGACCTTCAGTTTCTCCCAGAAGCTGTACTGTGCCTTCTCCCTTTGCAAAAGATACAGAAAGACCTTGCATGCATATTTTTTCACCCTCCCCTGCCCTAAATATCTGTCAGGAATTGTAGAGTGTTGACCTTGCCATATGGCAGAGAGATGTCCAAGCTGAACTCTTTTTCTCCAAGGCACCATAATCCAGAAATCAGGAGCAAGGTCTGGTGGCTAATGTCAGAAATAGAGGCAGGGCTCCTGGGTTCTGGTTAAAGTTGCCAAGCTGTGGAATTTTCAGAATGGGGCGGGATCAATCTCACTAACTGTTGTTGTCTAACAGTCAGGTGTTGGTCTGACCTAGCCATCTAAACCCCTCTGTCATCACAGGTAGAGGATAATTCATCTCTCCTGCCAGACCCCAGACTTTGGATGGGTGGATAGGTGCCCCATGGAGCTACCTCTTCCTCTTGGAGGGAGCCTAGATGACTTGCGCAAGAGGGATAGCTGCTAGATGTCTTAAAGTGAAATTAAACTAATTCCTCCCTTGATCCCTTTGGCATGCAAATGTGCTATCAACATGCTTTAGTTTGGAATAGGTTACTAAATCAGCATGTAAAACCCAAGGTTTCCTAATGCATAAAGAGCCAGTTTCACCCAAAGGTCAGGCAGGACAGACATAAATTGTAAGGTCACCCCAGAGAAGGGAACAGACCCCAAATCTTCTGTATCTTACAACATTTATCCTGATTCTTCAGGAAAATAAGGTTTTGGGACAGGTTCATGGTTATATTTTCACTCATGGGTTTAAAAGCAAACATTTCCTATCAAAATGCAGTCTGGAAGCAGTAAACCTTTCTTCTCAAAACCTGAAAAATGCTTAGAAATATTCCCCAAAGCTTCATAATATCCTTCAGAGCTTCAAAATAGCCCTCAAAGACATCTTCTCTGCTGGCTGGCCTGGGCTGAACTAGCCCATGGTCCAAAATGCTCACAAGGGGAAAAAGAAAATTCCATTTCAGTAGATATCAGGAAAGGAACTCATGGCCAAAGAAGGGAGGTGACTTGCTCAAAGAAGATCTGGGATCAGAGAGGAGGTCACCGCATACGTAGGTAGATATTTTTGCTGCTTGGGCACATCGCCTCTCCTTGGCCATGGCTCCTTTCCTCCTGGAGGGCTCTGAGGAGAAATGCATTAATAATTCATTGAGGAACTCAGGTACTGTGGCAGAAAAAAACATGTAGGAATAGGGGAAAAAAAGTTTTGAAGGTCCTTTTATTCCTAACGCCCAAGCCAGCTGTCAGATGAGCAGGAGCCTTCCTGACAATGAACGGAGAGAAATGAGAAAAGCCTTTTTTTTTTTTTGTTTTTTTCTTTCACTGGGGAACTGCCGCAGCAGCCAGATGAGCCGAGCACACGCTGCTTGCTATTACAGCATCTCCCGGCTTTCCATCAGTCACTGCTAGCTCGGCACAAACCCGCTGAAATGTATTACCCAGGGAAACTCTATAAACTTAAGGAAGGGGAGGGCTGAGCTCTTCTTGGTGCTCTTTGAAACCACAGCACCTGAAGTGGCACAGGGCAACATCTTAGATGTCAGATCATTAGACCACATGGTTTGTATTAATCACTTGATTACACAGAAAAGCCTTTTTGCCGGCTCCCAAACTGGGCTTTAACACATTGCTTTGCAACTCCTAGGTTTGGGGAGATGTCTGGTAAAAGGCAGCTTCTCTCTTCCTTCCCTGAAGAGCTCCAGAAATAAATCAAATATTCCACACGAACCTTGGTTGCAATGTTTGGTATTCTCAGGATTAATTGTGTGACTTACAGTGATCGCTGAGATCCTAAATAGCACTGCAGATGGGTGAAGTGCTGCACACTCCCTGTGACTGGCTGCTAAGCAAGATCACTGCTTGTTTTGCAATGGTCGGTGAATCTTAAATGTCTCCCTCTTACGCCATTTAAGCATTTTGGTTTAGAGCAGAGATGCTCTACACAGCTGAGCTCCCATGAAACATGGCGCTTCAGCGGGCTGTTGCTCCATCTACCCAATCTCTCCTGGAGGTCATCAGGCAGACCGTGGACATCACAGCTTGGGCCCGTTCAGGGGTGTCTGGATATGAATTATCCAAATGACGCCAAAGGCTGTTTGTGCCCCTGTCCTCACCAGCAGAGTAAAGATGCTCTAAAGCAACCATTGCCCTTGCCCAAAGCAAGCATGGTCCTAGCTGACATCTGACCAAACCTCAACAACTCTGAGCAGTCGCTGAGGGTCTCTGAATGTTATTTTCCCCCCATGGACCAGGTATGGGACCAGCTTATGGGACCCTTCTCTGAGTGGGAGGAAGGGATGGTTCCCAACCTTTCTTTCCACCACTGCGCAACAGGGTAGATGTTCCCACACAGCCTGATTGAAAAGCTCTGTAGGAGAATCACACGTTTGAGGAGTTTAAAAATCCAGAGACCTCAGCTGGTGCTACGAATCACTGTCACAGTCCCTGAGTGACCAGCCACTCAGTTTATTAAAGGAAAACCCTTTTATACTCTACTCCATCCTGTCTTAAATAAGTACTGGTCCGGTTGTGCCGCACTACAAAATCTTTACTCACATCCTCGTGCCTCACCCCAAAGACACCCCTTGCGCTGTGCATGGACACACGTAGGCATTTGGCATAGACACCTGCCTACCCAGGCGACTGAGCTCCAGCACTGCCACCTCTTGGCAAAGCCCGCAAGATCTGGCTACCACCGAACCCGCCTGGCAAAAAGCTATTGCAAGGGAAGAGGAAAAGGAAAGCACCGATGTTGCCATTGGAAAGAAGGCACTAAAGCGATTTTCTCCAGAAGCTGATGGTGCAAGCCCCCTGCCCCAGCAACGCGAAGAAAAGACACAATTTCCCCTATTGCTTTCCTGGTCAACCTTCACGTCCCCTCAGCACATGTAAACAAAAATCTCTCCTGCTTTTTAACTCTGGTTCGCCGGCTCCTCTTCAGGGTTGCATCGACGTCGGCACTGGGGAATGTGTTTGTGTTTGTTTTGACTTTTGCCCTGAGCCACCACAAATCCTCAGGGCCAGATTTCAACTCGACACTCCGTTCTGGGGAAGGCAGCCTGTCATCAAGGCCTTTATTTTGTGGGAGGGGAAGCTTGTACTTAGCGTCAGCCCGGGAGGAGGCGGAGGGAGAGGGGGGCGGAGAGGGACTGCTGTTCTTTTTTACCTTCCAATTTGGGGCCCTTTGCTCCGTCCTTGGCCTCTTTCTTTCCAGGTTCTTCCTGGATTTGTCTCCTCTCTGCCCCCCTTCCAGAGTCAGCTTTAGTGCTGCTGGAGGCTGTGTCCAAGTCCCCCACCTATGGAGGAAACCACAATGCCGTGCCCTGCCCAGTATCCATGGACGGCAGCATCCCAAGGTCAAGCGTCTCCTCCAGTGCCTCTTGCCGTGCCCAGCCCAGAAGCAGCCATCAAGAGCACACGGTTGCTCTGTTTCACATTAAATGGAATTTTGTCTGCATTGATTAGCTTGACTCCTTTTTTTTAAAGACGATAATTTTTCTTTTCTTACTGCCAAAGCCACTGGGAGATGTTTTGATCTGCTGGCCTCTGTACCAGGCGAGAAGCATGATGTCCATGCAGCCTGACCTCACGCATGGCCCAAGTATTCTCACTCCAGGACCCAAGTATCCTACCCAACACAATGGATTGAAAGCGTGGCTCAGCTCTGCAAAGCAAATGCACACTGCAGTGCCAAGCATTTCGTGTCTTCCTCCAAGCTCGCTTAGTCCACAGCAAATAAAAGGCGGGTGGAGAACACGGGCTTGTTTGCTTTTTCTCCTCCCTTAATATCCAATGGCACCGTCTTGACCTGCCCACCAAAAACTGGAGAGACCTCACACCTGGCATAGCCAAGCGGCGATGGCAAAGGAGGGTGCCCTTAGTGACCCAGCTCAGCGCCCCGCGACCCCGAGCGTTGGGCTCCTCCTTTTAGTGGGGCTGTGCATGTCTAACAAAGAACAGAGCTTGGCCTTGGACCTCCTCGTTTCTAGATTGCCAATTTGTCTGTATTCAGCAGAGGGCTCTTTAATCTAGCAGACAACAGCTTAACAAGATCCAATGGCTGGAAACCAAAGCCAGACAAATTCAATCTGGAATAAAGCACACTTCTTTCTCTTTCAGTACAGTAATTAACTGCAGGAACAACTTACCTAAGGCTGGTGTGGATTCTCCCTTTGAAATCAAGACGGGATGTCTTTCTGAAACACATGGATGAACTCCCCTGTGCGTTACAGGAACTCTGGGGCAGGCGGGGGGGATTTATGTGGGAGGTCAGAGATCTTTTCTTGTCTTACATTCGATGAATCTACCATTTGCTACAGGAGTTGGATCCTTTTCCCCTCTGAAAGGCTGCATTTCAAGTGATTAATGTCCAGCGGGATTCCTTTCCTCTATCCATCCATTCCAGTTTTTCTTTTCTCTTTTCTGAGCCCTTTCCTCACAGGTAGAGGACACCAGCACTGACTCCAGTGCCAGCTCAACATCCTTCTGAGCACATTGCTTTTTCCCTCCTCCTGCTTTGTCTTGGAGCAATCATGTTACATTTCTCTCTTTGAGGAACTAATTATTCCCTGGTCCCTTTTGCAGTTGGACCCTCCAAAGCATCCATCAACGTCGAAGGAAGTGCTTTGGTTCCTCTTACAAAGGTGCATGCGGCGAGTTATCTGCCACATCTAACCTGCAGATTTCTTTTTGTCAGAACCACCAATTTCCACGTAATTCTTAGCTTCAGGATCTCAGTGCCTTTCTTCCCTTATTTTTGCAGAGCAGCTAGGAATTGCTGGTCAGCTGCAAACATGTATGATTTCAGCAAGCCTGCAAGAACAGAGCTGATTCCTTATCCTTAGCAATGGTATCTACGCATTGGTTTGGGGCCATTCTTTAGCCCCAGGGTATCGCAAATCTAAAATCCAAAGCCTCAGTTAATTTTCCAGCTAAATTAAGTCTCAACGAAGAGAGAGGTGGCAGCAGCAGATGTGTTTATAAGACACTTCCACATTATCTTCATTACCAGTCTTGAACCTATATTCTTCCAGAGGTTGGCTCACACATCCCTGCTGTGGGAGGGAAGCCAAGCCACGGTGTGGGTGAGGCTGTGAGCGCACCCTGCCCCAGCTCCACGTGCCCATACTGCTTCTGAGAGGCAGCCTGCAGCTCCAGCTGCCGATGCTCATAGTATTTAAGAGATCACACTGTTTAAAGACTGGAGTCAGGCTGCCTAAAGATGATATCTGCCATTTCAGTAGGAAACATCTGGGCTTTTCTAAGGGTGGCCTCAGGCAATCTCATGTGCCTGGGGTTGGGGTACCTGGTGGTGGCAAGGCTGGTTACAAAGCATGGTACTGTTCTTGCAGAATGCTCTGTCCAGCCACAGAGTTTAAAAACCTTCCGCTAGCAAACCAACCTGGTTTTCCCACTCCATAGAGAGGAAAAGTTTAGCATGGATATTTGTGGGTTCCTCAACATCTGATGGTCCATGGCAGACACCCTCATGCCAGCATCTTCTTAAGAGAAAACCCATACACTGCTCCCTGTCCTGCCATGGGGCAGTGGCCTGCCTTCTCCGTGCCCAAGCCTGTGTCAGGCTAGATGGTACCCCAAGAGGCTGCAGCCGGGGTCAAGCACACACACACAGTGCCGGTCTGTGCCCCAACACCATGGCTCTGCGAGCCAGTGAGCCGCACCTTGGATTGAAGGATAGGGAAGAAACTGCAAAACTGGGTTGAGGAGCAAGAGCAGGACTCAGGACCTAGCTGGATGAGTCTCTCACATCAAGCACATGATCCAGCCATAATTCAGGGAGCTTCAATCCACACCAGAGTTGTGCTGAAAGGCTAAATCCTGGTGTAACCCAAACGTGGTAACAAAAGATTTTAGCCCATTAAAGTCTTTTGCTGTCTCCACTGTGCCCAGCTCTCCCAAGTGCCCTCTGCTCCTCTCCATTCCCCTCCCTGGCCATGCATCTCACCACCATCACTGACTCAGCCCCAGCTGAGGAGGTGCCGAGTAGGTGGGAAGGAGCTGGGGTAACACTGGGAACCCCACAAACAGAGAGGTGAGAGCTGCAGTGAGCCCCCAGAGCAGGGGGGCAGGAGGGAAGGCAATTCACACCGAGAGTCATCTCCGCAGGCTGGCCTGAAAGTAGGACAAGCTCTTGGATGGAAGAGGGAATCTCACAGGGTTGGGCCAGTCAGTTGCAAGATGCCATGAAAACAGCCTTTTCCTGGCATGGATTTTAGTGTTCCCAGCCAGAACAGGGAAGCACAGAGACACGAAAAATACTGGAGGAAGAGGAGAGAAGCAAGCACCCACAAAGGCAGGTCAGTGCAGGATGAGACGTGGGCTGAAGCACGGGGCCACCTCTGAACATCCCCACCACCCTCCTGTCAGTGCCCAGGGGACACCAGGGACGTGCAGACTGCAAGGATCCCAGTGCCTCGCTCAGCAGCGAGGACGGCTCGGCTTTGATGAAGGTGGTTTTGCTGAAAGCCAGCTCAAAACCGCAGGTTTTAGCTGTTAGGAGCCTTCCTCATTCCCTTCTCCAACGTTCCCACTCGCATCTTCACATCCTCAGGCCCATGGCGGCTGCCACCCAAACCACAGCCTAATTTGATGTGTCAACATGCCCTGCAGAGGCTCATCCGGCTGATGGAAGAGTTTATAAAAAGAAATGTTCCTACTATAAATGCCTTCGGATGAAATAAAATTGTAAGAGGAGAGGGGATGGGAAGGCCATGCTCCCCTTTTCAGGGAGTGTCTGGCATCTCATTGCAGAAACCGTTTCGCACGAGGGCTTCGGACCTTCACCCCACCTTCATCCAGTACTTTCAGAGCTTTTTAGCCCCCTCTCCATTGCAGTGGCTAAGAACAGCCCGCACCGCACCCTGGCACGTGTCTCCTGGGGATGTAGCATCCTTGGGGCTGCTCAGTAACGTTCAGCAACCAGGATGAAAGCTTGGGGGTGGAAAATACATACAGATATAAACACATAGACGATACAGATCACCACTGGTTTAACAAAGCAGCTGGCCCCCGGCCCCCTGGTCTCCCAGTTGCCTCATGCACAGACATGCAAACGCAAACAGGGTTTTCTCTACCAGCTGGTTCAGACTTAGGACCTTACCAGCAGCCAACCCTCAGGCCCCACCATCTCTCCAGTAGCTGGGCTGTGACCCATAGTGCCCCTCTGGTTTGTGGTACCCGGTCCTCTGCGCACGCATAAGCACACAGAGCAGAGAGCCAGGAAAGCCAGGAAACCAGCTAGAAATGGTGTTTAATGAGAAAAAGGCACAGCCTGGGTAGGTCAGGAGCAGGGCATGGCCAGACTTGCACCAACCTGACACCTATTTACATGCAGACAGCCCCTCTTGTCCCCTTGTCCCTCTATTTTCCCCACACTTGTTCCTCCCCAAACCACCTTGATCCCTCTCATTGCCCACCTTTGGTTTCTCCCCTAGAAGTCACATTATACCCTAAACATACCTACAGTAAGTCTCATGCAACCCTGAAATGCTCTTCCCTTGCATCCCATAACGTGTGCTGTGCCCAACACAACAAGCTCTTTGGTCCATGAGGTGCGTTGGAGACCACCTCCCCTCAACTCACAGTGGTACGGGGCCAGCTGATCCCCTGGGACAGCCCTAGGGTTGGCTGGACCTGGGTTCTTCTTCGTGTTTGTGGAGGTGAGCCCATATTCACATAACCTAACACCCATGGTCGCTTCTTTGCCAAGGAAACCCCATTCTCCTGCAGTTTCCAAGGGACCTGCACCCAGAAACTCAGCCTGCAAGCCGGTTGCCTTCTGCAGGTGAGTGCCAGAGCAAACATGCAGCATCAGCACCGCATTTCAGCCCATCTCTGCATGGGGACATCTATCAAGCAGCCAGATACACCGAAGAAAATCTTCTCTTGACTCTGCTTCCTCCATCTCCCTTTCCTTGTGATAGAGACTTTGGAACTACAGACACAATTCCCCCCTGCCACAGATCCTTGCACTCTTTGATGCCTTTCTGCTCTAAAGCTCTCGTGCCATTTGGATGCCGCCTTTGCTGCATAGACACTAAACCGGTCCCAGCAGCTGCCATCAGTGGGACAAGCTGCTATCGACCACAGCTGTCGTACGATAGGAGCCTCCGACTACTCGCGCTGCAGCCGACAGACTCGAGGCAATGCATGTCTTTTTGGCAGGGGAGAGAAGGATTCTTGAAACGGGGAGCTCGCCCGAGCTTTAATCATCCGGCAGCAAGAGTTGGGGGCGGAGAGAGGCACCAGCCTGAGCCTTCTGTCTCTGTTCGAGGTACGGACCCCGGAGCAGCTCCCGAGGCTGCTGGACACCCACAGGCAATCAGGTGCGACGTGCCCTGGGCTCAGCACAGAGCATTTGTGTGCCGTGGGGTCTGCAGCCCTTCCACTGAAAAACACGCCTCTTTCCAGGGCCGAGGCACTGCGCCCTAGAAGCCACTGTGCAGAAAGCAGTTAATATCACCTCAAATGGAATACACCAATTTGCTCGTACTCAGAGCATATTCCTTTTCACTAAAGCCTTTCTGTGGTTTTGGCTGGGCGCCGTTGCCTGCCCCGAGCCCCAGAAGCTGGCAGGACCGACCGCGCACATAGACACACAATTGAAACGTTACCAGCGCAGGGCTGCTGGAGCAGCCCTCGGATGACAGAAAAGCGCTTGTGAATTTATTGGCTAATTAGGAGACAGGCACATTGGAAAGGGATGTGGGAGGTGGTGTCGGTGACTCAATGGGTGGCAGGTTTCCATCTCCCGCTGGACCGTCCTCGCCGTACTAGAGGGTGCTGCGCCGGCAGAGGCAAAGACAGAAAAAGGCATTGTCCCAGCGCAGGCGGTCAGGAGGCTCTGGCACGCTTGTGTTCCGCTTTGTTTTTCTTTCCAGGGGAAAGGTGTGAACCTCCTCCTTGAAAGTTTTCCCTCTGGGGTAAAATGCTCTGCCTTCTGCTGCTCCCCCCTCCTCTTGCAGCATTTCCACTCCACAGAGCATGTCCTACCCTGCATCGACATTGTCACCCTGCCCGTGGAGGTGCCCAAAGCTCGGCGGGCCTGATTACACCCCCCCTGCTTTATAACTCATTTCTGCTCCCAATCCTGAACGTCCCAGCCCCACAGGTCAAGAGGCACTTCCTAGTTTATGGATGCATAAGTGATGTTGGTCTGCAATCGGAAGCCAAAGCCATCCTCTGCACCCATTGGCAATTTTTGGTTCAGAGCTGCAGTGCCCGGTGGGTGCCGTAGCCCCCCCGTGAGTCTGGTTGCTCAGACGGGCTACGAGCTGTGCAAGAAGCCCCACAGTCTCAGCCCTCGGATGTTCTCTGGCAGCTCAGAGAGACAGGGGAGGCAGAGTAGCCGTGATGCCCACCTTCAAGAAGAAAGAAGAGAGGATGAACCCCCAAATGATGTCTCTTAGAGGGCACAAAGGTAGCATTTCTGTTTGGGAACGTTTATCTTCCAAAAGTTTTGGTTGGTTTGAGGGTTTTTGTTGTTGTTTGGATGAAAACAATTTAAGTTTTAGTTGAAATAGCCCAACCTGGACTGAAAGCACAAAGGATTTTTTTTTTTTTCCTAGAAATGTTCATTTGGCAATTTTAGTTGTTGCTGGTAGACGCTTTGTTACCAGAAGACTAATTCTGGGCCTGAAACCTGCTTCTCACTCTCCAAACACTCCCAGCCATAGGCTGTTAAAAGGAGCAAAGCCATTACAGTGGCAATTCAGCGACCAGCTCCAAGGAAGCTGTGAACAACACAACTCTTCAGCATTAAAGCTGTGAAATTGGCATTGAGAGGAAGGAATGGACTTGGTCACAGCAAATCTCTCCCCTGGGCCCTTCCCATGATGCACAAGGTCTTAAGCAAATCCAGGAATTAATTCTCCTGGAGGTATCTCTTTGGCAAGTCTCAATACTGGCCAGAACATGGAGAGAGAAAGTCTGAATTGCTTGTGTTTGCAATTCAAAATACTGTTTCAGGATTCTCTCTACAGCAAAAGCCCAAGAACGTTTCTAACATTTGCTCCCATTTAGAATGCTTATTTAGGCTCTATCCATACAAACTTTGCTGCAGCCTTCCTGGGAGTTGAGGCAGCACTATGACTCCCAAAGGACTGGTGGAGAGAGGGGTTTAGTGGCCTGACAAAGGTCATAGTTGGAAGGATGTGGAGGGATAGGGGCTTCAGTCTAACTGGTAGAATCATAGAACCATAGAATTGTTTAGGCTGGAAAAGACCCTTAAGCTCCCCCAGCCCAACCGCCCCCCTACCCCTGCCATCCCACCCCCAAACCCTGGCCCTCAGCACCGCCTCTGCCCGGCTGTTCAATCCCCCCAGGGCTGGGGACTCGACCCCTTCCCTGGGCAGCCCCTTCCAGCCCCTGACAGCCCTTGGGGAAGGAATTGTTCCCCAGGGCCAACCTCACCCTGCCCTGGCACAACTTGAGGCCGGTGCCCCTCGTCCCATCGCCCCTTCCCCCGGGCCCCCCAGCCCCCTGTCCAGGCTGAACCCCCCCAGCTCCCCCAGCCGCTCCTCAGCAGCCTAGGGCTCCAGACCCCTCCCCAGCTTTGTTGCTCTCCTCAAACTAGCATAGCAAACAAGCATCCTCGCTGTTGGACAATATACATAGACATAAGCCAAATCATGCTTTCTACCTTTAAGGGCTTATTTTCTTTAAAAACCTGTCTGACCTATCCTGGTGGTAAGTTCGGTGTTACGGTAGAAGGAAGGGAAACCAAAGCAGTGCTGTATTCAACCAGCAGTCCCAACCTGCCTGTCAACCTAGCAGCAACCAAAGAAGCAACTTCCAAGCTTCCTTCCTTTGCTCTGAAATCCAGGTAAGAAGAATCACAGTCCAGTTGAAAAAAAAGCAATTATCTGATGTGCTAAGGAAAAGAAAGAAGAGGTGATTGATGGGTGACTGGAGAGGCAACTCCCAGGAGCACGCAGATCTCACAGGTCTCGCGGTCCTACATGTTGGAGGGAAGGTGTCCTTTTTGATACAACACCATGCTCATCATCAAAACTGCATGCAAGCTCTGGATGCAGTCTAACAAGCCTTGCTTAATGACAGTTAATTGCTTTCCTCAAGCTCCTGGCTGTGCTGGTGCCAATACAGCCCAAGAAGCTGTTGGCCACCTTTGCTGCCAGGGCCTGTTGCCCACCAGGACCCCAGTTGTAGTTCAGCAAAGCTTCTCCCCAGGCAGGCAGCCCCCAGCCCCAGGTTTTCCCTGGTCCACTCTTCTATAAAGTTTCTTCCCTTACTGATTCTCCACCAGCTAATAACATGTGAACTTCTATACCACATCTGCCTGCCTTGGTCGGGATGTTTATAGATGTAATTTATCACATGGCTCTCAGGTTTTTTTGTTAAAATAGGCCAAAGCCTCCTAACTTTGACACTTTGGCCCCAAATTCACTGAGATTACAATCATCCACAGGTATCAAAGTTCAGCAGAAATGCATGATGAGGCAGAAGGATGTGCACACAAGGCATGACCACCTAAAATTTATTTCTCGAGGAAATCTTGCCTAAAACTCAAACTGCAAGCAATGCCCTGGAAAAAGAGCAACAGAACTGTTCTACTCTAGAACACCAGATTTTGGTTAAATGGGTGTTTGACACATGGTATAGTCTAGGAGAGGATGCATTTGGGTGCAGAGAATGTCTAGTGTGTATTGCTGACCAGCAAAGGAGACCCAGATCTGAAGCGTGGGGTATTTTGCAGCTCTTGTTTTTAATGAATTCCTCTCCCTTTGGGCACGTCTCCAACTCGCGTAAACAGCCACCGACTCTATCGCAGATCTACAGCAAATCTAGGTGCCTCTGAAGATCTCCTGGTGACAGGCTGAGGCTCCATACATCTGGGGGCAGACCTCAGCCGCCGCGGGGTCTGAGGATGAGCGCTCAGCCTCCCACCGCACATCCATGGAATTCACAGGGTAATAGCTCAGAAGTACTTCTGTTTCTGATTTTTTTTTTTTTTTTTTCTTTCCTGACTGCAAGGAAATTTGTCTCTCAGCCAAGCCATCTAAGAGAGCAAGAGTGGCAGAGGCAGGAAAAAGGCGGATTTGGCATCGCGCTTTCGAGACTGTTCATTTTAGGTAGGGCGCAGACATTGGATAACTTTCACGGAGACTCGACATATCATTCCATTTCCTCTTTCTTCCCCTGAATCCGAACACTCCATGGAGAAAGACTGAGAATTCAGGCAGTGGCTGATGGGGAAAATTTCTCATTTCAGAAAGCAAAGGGCAAGGACAGCCCTTTTTCCCCTGCTTTGGTACATTCAGAGCTCCCAGTCTCCCCTAATTATTGCTGATTTAAATTGTACTGAGACACACCCTGCACTGTAAAATACAACCCTCAGGAGGTGGAATAGCAGCCCCTTTCTGACAAGCATCTGGAAGGTAGAAGAGGTTGTGTCAAATTGTGGGCCCTTGAACTGCGCAAGCTGGAATAAATATGTTCAAAAGGATAGTTCTCGGAATGGAAAATCATGGGAAATTAAAGAAAAAAACACTGCTTGGATCTAAATTCTCATGAAGCTTAATAGGTTTTCATCAGTTCAAACCCGAGTGCTGCAAGATCCTGGGAAAAGTCACCCACCTGGCAAGCCAGGCTCTTTCATTAAATGCCATTTGGAAGGGGGAAAACCATCATCTGCAAGGTGATGTAAGGGACTCCTAATTAACATCGATGGAGAATTTAAAGGAGTAATGTCTCCCAGCCGAGGCACATGATTTGGTTTCACTTCTGACAACTGCAAACCTGTGGAACCTACAGTGAAATATTTCCACCCTACCTTTCCTCAGTGCCTACACATGCAGAAAGTCCCTGTTTGCAGGAGACCTGCCTACTACAAAAAGCATGAGAGATTGTTTACAACCCCTCTTATGGTCTCTGGAAAGAGATTTATAGTGTCATTCACTTTGCAAGGCTGCCTTCTTGAGGAAGGCAGTAATAGAAGGAGAGGGGTCTCTGAAAGGTCCAGGATGTGGTTTTCCTCCACTAAAAGCTTCCTTTATGCCCGTGGACAGGTCACATAGGGTAGTTCTAGAGGAGGACTTGTCTATTTCTTATGATGAGGGTGGTGAAACACTGCCACAGGTTGCCCAAAGAGGTTGTAGATGCCCCAACCCTGGAAACTACCAAGACAAGGTAGAATGGGGTGCTGAGCAACCTGACCTAGTTGATGTCTCTCCTCATTGCAGGGGGGTTGGACTAGATGACCTTTAAAGGTCCCTTCCAACCTAAACCAGTCTATGATTTTATTGCCTTGCAAAGAGTGGCACTGCTAAAGAGCTAGAGCCTCAAGGGTGACCCCAACCCCTCTGCACCCCATCATACCATGAATGAGGGGAGAGCCAGTCCTGCAAAACAGGAATTGTAGGAAGAAGTGCACCAAGGAGGATAGTGTAAGCCAGGGGATAGGAAGGATGAAGAGTTTTTTTTCAGGAGGAAAAAGAAAAGAGTAAGCTTCTTGGCTGGACTGTTACTGGAAGAAGTAGGGGAAGAGTGAACCCAAGATCCAGATATGAAGAGAGTAGTCATGAAATCTAGACCCTATGGATATTATCAAATGACATCCACATATAAAACAGAAGCAAAGAGAGGAAAAATTGATTTACCTTTATATGAGAAAATACCCTGAAGAGGGACAGGGTCCCTCTTTTGGGGGAAGGAGGTTCCTTGTACAGTGGCATGGCTCGAAGAAGGTGCAGCAAACTACTTCCCTCCAGAAACTCTGATCCTGGGCACAACTCTTCCCTCTGAAATGGAGAGGTGCAATAGGTTGGAGGAGTCATAGTCCTCTTTCCACCAAATACAAACAAAAGCCAAGGTAGAGATATAGCCACTGAAGGCTTAATAGTCTTCCTTATTCTTTTGTCCTACCACAAGATGGCAACAACCATACTGCTGCTTCATCCTCGAAGAGCTTGTGAAATATTTGGATATCATGAGGAATACATATGAAAGAACATGACCTGTCTTTTGCAGAAAAAAAAAAAACAGTGCTTTGAGGACATGAGATCTGGGTTGAAGAGACAAGCGCCAAGATGGAGAAGAACAACCCTTAGAATAATGTTTGTTTAGGAAAGACTAGGTATAAATCACCCATTAGTCATTCTGGGCAGAGAATTACCAGCAAGTTTCCAGCCACTGAGACAAGAAGGGTCTGAAGCGATGTCTTAAGTAACAGAGAAGGGCCAAAACACTCCCAGAGTTGTAACAGAACGGGACCATTTCTCTGTCATGTAACCCAGCATCCCTCAACCACAGGGACATCAGCCCAGTGACCCCAGAGGATTTTCAGCTCCGATTTATAAGGATGAGGCCACATATGGAATTGAGACTGATCAATTCTGTGGCCCAGGAGCATTCCTTTTTTTAACCCGAGCTTTGTCTGGAATTGGAGTGGGAAGGGCCAAACATAGATATTAAACACAGCTGTCCTGGCATGCTTGTCCCAGATGGAAGCTGGCGTTGCCAAATGACTTCTCAGCCACCCTGTTTCCAAGTCCATGGCACATCCTCTGGCAGGTAGCTGGACTTTGGGGTGGCAGCCTGACCAGAACTGTAATATTCCTGAAGTGCATTGATTCTTGTTATCTAATCATGCATAGAAAGCTTTTCATAAGAAGTCTGGGAAGGAAAGAAGCCCAGAAGCTGAGAATACAGACCCTCCCTTTGACCACATTCATCCCAAAAGTTTAGAGAAGTTTCAGCCTGTAAATAACAGAGGTGGCAGGTCATCAGTCACAGCTATCGTACCTTCGTCTTTACAGTCGAGGGCAGTGGGAAATTTACAGCAAATATTTCAGCTGAAGCAAAACAGAGGTGAAATTCTCCACAATTATTCTCAGCTGCTTCATAAGACATTGATTTTCAGATGTTCCCTGCACAGTATTTACCTCTAGCTTGAAGGTAGCTACGTTACCTTCAAATAACTGCTTCAATTTTCTTTGGAAGGATCTAGGAAGAAAATGCTGTACTTCACCTGTGTATCAGTAAACCCAGGGTAAAATATCACCCAGGCAAGGAAACAATTCTGTCTTAATCTCATGACTATTCTGGCATATCAAAGGGTTGCTACGCATAAGAGATCCCAAAATTCCACAAGTAAACCCACCAAATTTTACAATCACTTGTCACCTGCACAGGCTAGAATGGAATCTTCAAACAAGGCCTCTGCTCTCTTCTTCTGTTTAAAGGAAGCAGATGGCATGTTGCTGTTCAGTTTAGCTCTCAGCAATTAAACTTAAACTGAACCACAAGTGAAGAAAAAGGTCCCCTCCACACGCAGGCTTACTTGAAGCACCATCAGGCAGTGGAACTAATTGCCCCATGCTGCAAAGGGCAAGAACAAAGCCAGTTCCAGCAAATGAGCTAGGTGTGAGTTAAAGGAGTATCAAGACTGGATGGAGATGCTGAATGTTGCTGGGTTTTTAATTGCCTGTTTAGAAGGGTTCTGGGGAGGGTCTGTATCTCAGCAACCATGCTATATCAATATTGTTAACTTAGTGACTTAAAAATTAACCTGCACCCCCCTGTTGTGAGATTTTCTGTCTTGCTATTTGCAGCATTTGCTTTGGGCCACCAGTGCAGAGAGGACACGCAGTGGAGCCTGGGACTGGTCTAAACCCATCATTCCCCTACGATGGGAAAACTCAGTGATCATCATCTCCAAGGAGCATGTGATGAAGATGGGGTTGGGCTCCCAGGCCCCATGCTTGCATCCCTGGAAATGTTATTAGCTTTGGCTCATTGACTTCGCATTCATGACTTTCCAAGTCCTCCTACCCACCTCTTCCTCCAGGGGCAGCCCCACCCTGGCAATGGCTTTTACTGCCGCCTGGCCCAGCAAGTGACAGAGTAAGTGAGAATCCAGGAGGGAGGAATCACTGGAGCCGAAGACATCTCCCTCAACCAGAGCGGACATTGCTGACTCAAGAACCTGTGAGCTTATGTTGACAGTAGCCAAGGCTGGATATGCTTGCAGCACTTCCTAGCCCAGCCCAAGGTGCTGAATAACACAGAGAAGGGAGGCAAAGATGGAGTAAAAGAGTTAAAAAAAAAAAGGCTGTGTAGGGGGAAAATAGCTCACTGCTTGGTATGGACAAATAAAGTTCAAGTGTGATGTGCTGTGAGGTGCTGCTAGGAAGCTACTTCACGCTCCCATCCCTATAGCACCATCTGCTCCACACTGGTGAGGCCGCAGCTCAAATTCTGTGCTCAGGGTTGGGCCTCTCACTACCAGAAAGACCTTGCATTGCTGGAACGTGTCCAGAGAAGGGCAGCAGAGCTGGGGAGGGGTCTGGAGCCCCAGGCTGCTGGGGAGCAGCTGGGGGAGCTGGGGGGGTTCAGCCTGGAGCAGAGGAGGCTGAGGGGAGCCCTCATGGCTGCCTACAAGTGCCTGAGAGGAGGGGGGAGCCGGGGGGTCGGGCTCTGCTCCCAGGGAAGGGGCGATGGGACGAGGGGCAGCGGCCTCAAGTTGTGCCAGGGCAGGGTGAGGTTGGCCCTGGGGAACAATTCCTTCCCCCAAGGGCTGTCAGGGGCTGGAAGGGGCTGCCCAGGGAAGGGGTCGAGTCCCCAGCCCTGGGGGGATTGAACAGCCGGGCAGAGGCGGTGCTGAGGGCCAGGGTTTGGGGGTGGGATGGGCAGGGGTGGGGGGCGGTTGGGCTGGGGGAGCTTAAAGGGCTTTGCCAACCCAAACCATTCTATGATCTCTGCCCCAGCATGTGCAAGAGGCTGGTCAGCAGCTCCTCCTGAGAACTGCAGATGCTCAATAGACCTTGAGAAACAGCCAGCCCTGGGATGGGGAACAGCACTGAGCAAATCATCTTGACACAGAACACAAACCCTTCAACCTCATAAGGAAGGAGTGGCAACCAGTGGGAACAAGAAGCTCTCTCTCCTGTGTGCCACATTTTGTTAAAGAAAATGCTTTGTATTTATTCTGTGATATTCACCTCACCTGACTTCCAACGTCCACGTCAAGTTATTCAACCTAAACTCACAGCTTGGGCTCCCTGTCAGGACAGTGGGAGTAACGTATCCCAAAGGTTGTCCATCCCATCCAGAGCTGGATGCCCAAGTTGATTGAGAAAGATGTCTCTCAGAAGTATGGTTCGCTCTCCAGTGACGAGGGCAACCCACGCAACTGATTTATCCCAATACACCTAACAAATATTACTACCTCTCCCCCCCGGCAAGCCTTGTCTTGCCTATATCCTTCAGACCATCATAGATACCCCAGAATATTACTTGTTTAGACTAGACAACTCACAAATATTTAACTTAGGTCAAGTAGGAAAGATGAAACCCATCAGCAAGACCAAATTTCATCACTGCGTGAATAACAATACCTTTTAAAGCTAACGAGGTATTCTGGGAAAAAGAAAGGAAATGTTAGGTCAGAGAGGCTTCTCCACAGTATCTCTAGGACACAAAAAAAAGGCAGTTAATTTCTAATCATTTGACATAATATTTAACAAAAATCCAAAGTCATAAGTATATAAGAAAAATAAGACAACACTTCACTGAAAAAGTTGATTCCCACTTTTCTGCTATCAGAACTTAGAGAAAGCGGTTTTGTGCTCTATTTAAGACAGAAGTGCATCTTCTGAGAAGAGAGTCTATTACAGCATTTCTGAGTAACTCTAGTAGGTATAAATCCAGAGAAGCCATCAGCCCCAGCAACACTTCCTGGAAAAAGGGCTCCTTGGTTACTTCTACCTGACAAACCCTTCTCATTAGCATTCTCACCACTTCAGCTGAAGCGGGGTCGCATGTGCAACACAAAGCTCAAAGGCCAAAGGGAAGCTGAAACATTAATTTTCTTTGCCATTGCCCAGAACATCATCCAGGTTGCCTTTGCAGTGACGGTCTTCCAATTGCATGTTGAGAGCAACATGACTTTTGCCATTAATGGGGTCTGCATCACATCCCTGCTTGAGAAATCTTCACTGTTTCCTTTGAGATTAAACATTTAAAATAGGTCAGGAGCCCACAGATCTCTCAATACCTCTAGAACTAACAGCGCTGAATCCTATCCTGCACGTATGTTATTTAAGTTAGTCTGGAACAGATTAAGACAACCTTCCTCCATTTAGTACAAGTTCATCAGTGAGCAATATGGCTTTGTTGCATTTCTGGACCTTCCCCAAACAATGGTGCAGTATAAGGATCACTTGCTCCAAAACATCCCTGGTTTTGATTTTGTGGGGGAAAAGGATTGACTGATATTTACAAAACCAGACCAAGCCCATTTTTCCCATTCTGCTTTCCGCAGGCCCAGTGGTTCTGCTAAAATAGCCATCCTTACAATACCCTGCTCTTCTGCTTTTGATCTCAGCTGGAGCCAGGAAACACCAAAGAAGCCACAAAACAGGATGGAGGAGGGAGGAAGGGGGGAGACTGAGCAAGGAAAGTTAATTGAACTTTTCTGAACCACAGAAAATGTTCTTGGGATGATCTCATTTTATGGGTCTATAATCTATGTGCCAGTCCCTCAATCATCTTTAAGGGCTGAAAGACATCAACAATTTTGCTTGGAATTTGGCAAAGAAGGGAAGAGAACATGAAGTAGGGGGAGAAAGATACCTTTCATGCATTCTGGGTTGTAGAAACTTCAAGGATCAAAGCACCATCCACAAGTCGCTCCATCAGTGGTCTACTGAGCTACTTCTGACATTGCCAGCAGTCTCCAAGAAGAGAAGCTTCCTTCTTACTAAAACAACCCAGGATTTTTTTTAAACACAATTTTTCTATGGACAAGGTGGGTACAAAAATTTTCCAGCTCCTCCCTCCATTAGCTGCTTTCAAGGTGACCTGTGTTCACTGTGGTTTTTTAAGTCTGGATATACCACCCTACCAGGGCTTACCCAGTGTTGAGTGCTTCAGAGCAAAGGTTTCAGCTCACGCTCATTTTCAGCATCTGCGGAGGATGCAGCTCAGAAGTCAGTGAAGCAGGACAGACTTTCAGGGTTGTAGGATCACTGCCCGTTGCTGATGCCAGCTGCCATGGCAAACAGGATTTTTATTAATGTTGGAGCATAAGCTGCAAAAGGTGGTACAGGGGCAGGTACCTCATCTGGAAGGAAGAAACGAAAGAGCCAGGGGAGCCACGCAGAGCTCCGCAGGGGAGCATAGGGAGAGCCAGAGGAGGCGTCCTAAAGCAGACAGTCCTGGAATTGCATGGTAGAGTGATGCATCAAGAGCTGACCCAGACAAAAATTCAACTAACCAGCCCAAATTCTGCTCACCCTTCAGTAGCCATAAATCCAGACCAATTTCATCAACTTCCCATCTAGATCACACCAGAATATTCCCAATTTGGTCTTGCAAACAGCCACTGGGTGCTGAACGACCTCGCCCTGTACATCATGCAACAGTATTTGCTTGGAGAGTCGTCTTCATCTTCACGTGATGTAAAACAAACCTCCTAAGGGGAACCCGAGCTGTGCATCTTTTCAGTGACTGCTTACTGCCCAGTTCCTGAGCCTCGTTTCTCCCCTTGCCACTGAGAAAAGAAAAAGAGGAAAAAGGGAAGAGAAAAATGGGTCTTACAAGCCAGCGGCAGCAAGAAAAATGGAAGTGATTGTCATTGATTTTTCACAGTTGTTACTCAAAGGCCAGGATTACAAGTTCACAGGGAGGCCACTGGCAGTAACCCCAGTCTGCAGCTAATGCGTTCCATCCAGAAACTCCCTTGCAAAAGCCATCCAGTTCCTATGAATCTCAGTGATAAGTTGAAGTTACCCCAGCAGATAATAGAAAAAATATGTTGGGAATACGATGCACCTGTCCGATTACACAAAGACATTACCAACAGAAAAGGGATGCAAAATGTATGGGTGCGTAACCACTTACTGCATCAAATCCTCCTACCCCACGAAGCTATCTCTCTGACCTTGGCATCACTGGCCTTTCAGGAAAGAATTAGGATCTCTTCTGTTGTGATTATTTCCCCACCAAGAGTAAAGAGAGGCTTTCATCTCGAATGCAGGAGGAGCCGAGAGGAAAGCTGTTGTGGCTTTTCCCCCCCCTCCAGTGGATGGTGCTGAAATCAAAGTTTAGTTTTTCAATTGCACTCATCACCCAAAAATGTGCATGCTTTGTGTTAGAATTATCTCAAACATTTGCACCTGGGAAAGGAAAAAAAAAACCACAAAAATAAAAAGAATTTCCTGTAGCCTTGTTTGGAAAGCTGCAAAATAAGATTTCCACCAATTGTCTGAAGTAACTCCCTAGTTTTTTTTTTTAAAAAATAAATATCAGATCAAACACACCTATTGGATTGCCCCTTCCGCCTCTCAGCTAACGTGGATTCCTGCCCCTACTTATACCATCCATTTTAGTATTAAAATCTGCAGCCAGCGTGGCTTACGCACACATACCACCCCCCGCGCCCCCAAGGGCAATTCCAAGCCAAATAGATTTCACTGATGGCCTAAATGATCACCTTCATCTCATCCTATTACCTCATCATTACAACCTCATTAGACCATGCTAAGCAATACATTACCCTCCACGGTGTTGACGTCTTCACTATTGTTAAGCTAATATCATGTCCCAGCTTTAGCTAGGACCTCCTTTCCAGCTGACATCAACCACAGGCCCCAGAGCAGATGATCCAGTGCAGAATGTTGTACTTTAAATCCTTCTTCTTAAAGAGTCTCACCAGGGCAAGTCACATTTACTGAAGTATTGACGCTGGTTTAGGCCAAGGCAGCTTCAAGGTGCCAAACCTTTCCTGAAGGTGCCGAACCCTCCCCCAGGAGACCAAGGACCAGATGCAACATCTGATTTCTCCGAACAAGAACCCAGCTCCCTTCACCTCGCTTGGCTGGACCAAAGTAAGGAGGTAAGGCACGTGCCCCAAGGTCATTCAACAAGCCAGCAGTCAGAGTGGCTGATGGGCCAGAGCAAGTCCTAAAGCGGGACCCATCTACTCAACTTCCCACTGCCTCCTGGACTTAGTCACAGTTTTCATGGCTTTGCAGCAAGACCCCATCCACAGAGGGCAGCAGGCTGAAGGGATGGGGTCTGGGGGAGACCAATGCAATATGTAGATAGTCCTAGGAGAGCAAAGGAGGTCATACTGTTCCCATCCCACAATGAGATTTGGGCCGGCTGATGGGAACACGTGTATACTCATAGGTATATGCGGGTGTATCATGGGTACACAGCCAGCTGAGGGGAAAAAGCCTGCGAGTATCAGCTACAGCCTCAGAAGATTTCTGTAGAAACCAGCCAGAAACACACGTTTGCTTTGCTCTGCCAGACACCGCAGACAACACAATTTCGCTTTGCTGTCTAAAGGTACAAAAGTCTCAGGCTGGCCCGAAATACTGTGGTCTTCCCAGGTTATTTTACTTTTTATTTTTTTTTAAAACCTTAAAAAGCCAGTTGCCCATGGGAAAAGTAAAGGTCTAACTTTTTTATTTTCTTTTTTTTTTCTTTGATTTTTTTTTAATTCTCTTTTTTTTCCCCTTATTCTCATTTCCACCTGAAATAATTCTACCGAGTTCCAAAACAGTATTTTTCCGGATGGATTTAACTCTCTCAGAATTATTACCCAGCTCTATTCTTCTGAAGCTGTGGTTTGAGGCAACCTTGAAAACACTTAAATATGTAATTATAATAATTTACAATTCCCTCAACTACCCCCTCGACAGCAATTGCTAGACAATAGCCTTTTCCCTTTTCCTACTATTCCCTAGCCCCTCTGTAAGAGCAGGGGAGAACAGCACACGGCAGAGCATAAATCATAATATTTAACAGATTTCTGGACCACAAGTCTTGTCAAGCCTACAGAAATATATCATATTAATTACCTATAATATCAACTATTCCCTATTAGATAACATTTTATGTGTATACACACTATTTTTAAATAGAACCACAAAGAAGACTGAAAGCCAACAGCACTAATGTTAAACTTTTGCCAGAAGAGCCCTGTTGCATGCATGTCGTCCTGATTGAAAACAAAAAAACACCACCAGTTAAGTGATCTCTCCCCCACCGCAACTGCAATCGGGAAGCGATTATGCCATATGCACATGCTCCTGCTGTGATCCCAAAAGGGAATCTGCTCTTGATCTAACACTACTCAACATTTTTATCACTGGTGTGAAAGAAAATATGAAATAATTGCTACAAAAGAATGTCTACCACCACTCAATACCCAGCATCAGTGGCTAAGGCAACAGGTCCCACTTCCTTCTCACCAGCAGCTCTGTTGGGTCCATGCTATTTTGAGTCACCCTTTCACACAGCCAAAAACAAGGGAGTCAACGAGATTAATACTAATTGGGCTTGAAGGCACCACAAGAGGTTCATGGCTGCCCCAAATGGGAAACATGCACGCCCAACCCATGTGAATACCTCCGTGTTCAGACCCCAGAGGGCTCGTCTGGGCTTTCTCCAGGAGCCTCTGGCAGGCAGGGAGCTGAACCTGGGTCACATCAGGCCCTAATTTTCTGCCCCAACCATGGGCTGGCTTTCTCCTCTTACAGGGCTGCAATTCCAGGAATGAGGAAAGTAGGTCACAGTCAGCAACAACATTCCCAGAGCATCTGAAATCCCAAGACATGCTTGAGGTCACAGATGATGAGATGGGACCCAAAGTCAGCCCTTGGGTGGATACACAAGCAATAAGGAAGCTGGCATGTCCTTTACATATGGTATTCATGAGACCTGACTGGAGAGACCGTCGCGTTCTGGTGTCCACATTTAAGAAAGGACATCGGGGGGGAAGGAAAAAAAAAGGAAAATTGGAAATGGTTCAGGAAAGAGCCGTATATACAGTTTGACGTCTGGGAAACCTGCCATAAGTATCTCGAGCTAATAGCTTCTCCAGGAGAAGGTTAAGAGGTGACTTGATCACAGCCCACAAGTACCTGCATAGGGAAGAGATTTCTGATAGCAGACAGCTCTTTAATCAGCCAGCTGATGACTACATAATGAAATCCAAGAGTCAGAAGCCAAAAGGAGGCAAATACAGGCCTGAAATAAAATGGAAGTTTTCTGACAATGTGGGGAAATAACTACTGAAATAGCCTACCTCAAGACACCCTGGGCTCTTTGTTGCTTGGAGCTCTAAATCAAACCAGTTATCTTTCAAAACTCTGGGTAGGTTTCACATCACCCTTTTTCTCCCTGCAACTAGTAAGGAGGAGTCCAGGCATTTGGCTTAATGACCACCACAGAGGGGAAACTCCAGAGGAAAGTTTGTCCCCTGATTTTTATTTTTTTTCTTTCTTTTTTTACTTAAAGAGGTGTCTATCAGTGTTTTCCCCTCCTACAAGTTGTACCAGTGCAGGGAGATGTCAACAGGTCTTTCCACCTCTCAGGAGGCGACGCTCAGGTCATGGCATACACACTATTTCCTCCTGCTGCTCCTCCTCCAGGTCTCCAGACCACTCATCTGTCGGCCCTATCTCAAATGTGAGGGCCTTAACCCATCTGGCTCATGGACCAACGGCATGTTCACATTGCTCCGTTACTTGGGCTGGAGGCTACAGCTCCACTAAGCTTCCAGACGGTCGCTATGCCTCAGTGAAGACAACCTAAAGAGCTAAAGAACAAGAATGGACCATTCCCCAGCCCTCCTGATACTTAAGTAAGTACAGGAGCACATCTTCCCTGCTCCAGCACAAAAGCAACCTGAAAAACCTAAATCACAGCTGCTGGTTCTGGGAATTTCTGCATGGTTTGCTGTCCAAACTACATTTACAGGAAAACTCAAACAACGGTAGCATCCAGCTCCTCAAGGACTTGCGAGCACACTCCAAGAAGGCATCAGGGAAAGGCAGGAGTCTCGGTAGTTCAGATCGCTTCCAAGCAAGGGCTGAAGCTTGGATACCATCAGCAGCTTAACGACCAGCATAAGCATCCCTTGGGTCAAACTGATATTCATCCACCGTAGCTGACGGCTCCGCACAGTGGCTGGAGGATTCATTCTTTTAATTAGCGTTTGAGAGACAAAGACAACAACACCGGGGGCTGTAACAGCAGGCAGATGAACGCTTGGGAGCATTCGTAAATGGTATCGAGAGAGCAAAACGCTGCCCTTTACCACCATGCTTCTGGCTTGGCAAATTCATCCAGAGCAGGACACTCTCCGCAGGCAGTTTCATTTGCCTGAGCCGAGGGTTGTTACGAACCAAAATGCAGAGAGAGGCTATAAACTTGACTCCCTTTCATCTCCCTCACCCCAAATAAATCTTGGCCATTTATGTTTAGTAGCCAGTGAGCTATTAGGAGACAGTAGACTTTCCAGGGCATGTTTCTGAAATGCAACAGCAGACAGAGCAATTGTTGCTTGGGGACTGCTCAGAGTTTTTACAGTTTCCATAGAAAACCCAGGCTGTGAGGGTTTGTGGGCTTTTTTTTTTTTTAAAAAAAAAAGTTTTCCTTTTAGCTGATTTCCAGTTCGATGTCTGTTCAGACCTGCCTTCAACATCTCTCCTTCCTTCTTTTTACTGTGCAGTAATTTTAAGACAACCGAAGCTCCCTGCTTGCTCAAATCTACCTCATTCTCTGAAATTACATCTGCACTGCTTGATCTGGCAACAATTCACAGCTCCAGAGCAGGCACGTGCATGCTGGACTCATCTCAGCTCCCTGGCAGGGCAGGACCTGAGCACTCACACCTCTCCCCACTTGCTTATTTACACCCCAGCATTTGTGGGGACAACGAGGGATAGGAGGGAGCTACTGCATCCCACAGCCACCTCTGGTCGGGGTGGCTGGAGGTTTACTGCAGCACAAACCCATCATGTACTTTCCATGGAGGCCTGGAGAAGCACCGGGAGGTGGAAGAGAACTGAAGCACCACGCAAGGTTAAAGCAGCCCATGTAAGCAACAGCTCTCATGTACTTTAGGAGAGCAAACCAGACTGGTTTGGAGGCCCAGAGGTGCTTGATGAAGCAATAGTCTTACACACCAACCTGCAAGATGGCCAAATGATTCAGTTCCGGTGATTTCCCATGGCTACATCCATCAGAAACAGAACCCAGTTTTCCTGCTGCATGCTCCTCCTGTAAAGCTGAAGAGGTGCGATTAAACCATTCCTCAAATGTGCAAAACCCAAACACTCCTGGGCTGTGGAAATTTTTGAATTTGACTCCAAGGGACTGGACCCAAATCCAGCTACAACATGAATAACCTACCGAAGACCTCATGTTTGGAGCTCCCCTCACAGGGCAAAGCCCAGCTCAAGGCAGTGACTCAACTGACCTTTTTGGGTGCTGGACTGGACCCTGTCTTCTGTCATGCAAGAAGAATTGCTGTCTCACTGCAGAGCGGTAGGTGCCAACACCAGCCAAGAACAGCCTTTGCTTTTGTCATGATCCTGCTGGCGCTGAGCAGAGCGAGCCGGTGCTGTTATTTTCTGCAGATCTCTGATTTCCCAGTTCGCAGGCAGATGTGAGACACTGGAAAAGAGATTTGCTTCAGGTCAGACCAAAACAGAAATATTTAAAAATTCTCAGCAAACCGAAGAGCCATAAAAGTGTCACGATAGGGTTGAACGCAGCCCATCACCAGACTCAAAATGAAATGTCTTGTTTCCTCCTTGAGCTTATTAAAAGCTTTTATTAAAAATAAAAATGAACATAAATTTTGAAAGAGATCTTTACTCCATATCCAAAGTTGAAACTTTTTGGTTAAAAAGACTAAAATGAGCCATTTAAATTTTTCCCCCCACTGTTATTTAAAGGGTTGGGTGTTTCCATCAGAACAATTTGTCCAAAATCAACACGAATTCCAGAAATGCCTCCTTTGAACCCACTGTGCATTTTTTCAGTGAAAAATGAAGTTGTGGCTGAGAAGACCTGCTCGGATCCAGCTGGGAGGCAGCTCACGATGGGTTTTCTCGGTTTCTGCCACAGGTGTGACAGCAGAAGGTGCCACACAAGCACACCCTAACCCCTGCCAAGCAGGCAGCCAAAATGAACCTGTCAGCGAGCGTAGGCCTGAGCTTACGCATCATTTGGCTGTCTAAAGCAAACCTGGGATTGTCCTCACGAGTCCTTTTGCAAGCCAGGCTGTGGGTACCATAACCTCCACCCCAGGAAAAGGGACCCGTGAGCATCTGGGGCTGCTACCACCTCTGGCAGGCACAGCTTAGGTGTGGGAGCAAACACAGATGCATGTCCTAAGCAATCTGAGGGTCACTGTAACACCCATGCCATCATCTCCAGTCGGACTGACCCATCCTTCCATACCTAAAGGCAACGAGCACAAAGCCAGCTCCATCCTATTCATTTACGTATTTCACATGCGACCCCATTCAACGGTGGAGCTTTCAACATGAAAGCCAGGGAGTGGCCCACACGTCTGGATATCCAGGGGCTGGAGGTAAAGCTGGGAACTCTGGAGCCTTTCTCCAGCAGAACCTGACCACGGTTGTCTCAGGTGCTGGCTGAAAGTTCTCAAGGACCCCAGGGGTATCGGTTATTCCACTACGTTCAGGTATTGGCCTGCCAATGTGATTTCCCATGAAGGAGGGGAACCCTTTCTATTCAAGATCTGGGCAAAGCTAGGATCTTCACAAAAGCAAAAGACGATGGAGTTTGTTGAAACCAGCTTAACACTTTCCGACAAGGGCAAAACAAATCTTCAGGGGAAAAAAAAATAATCTCAAGTGCCTACCACATCAGATACAGGTTTCAGCCCAGATCTGCAAGTTTCCTACACTTCTATTAGCAAAAAAGATTAGAAGTGTGTCAGAAAGTGAAAAATAAAACAAAAAGTACCACTCTCTATGAAAATGCATGGAAGGAAAAGGGAAATATCTCCCACAGTTGGAGTAAAGCGTCACTGGAAATTTAGTTTCAACCATCACTTCATGAGTTAGGTGTCTTGTCATACAGCCACTTCCAATGGGATGCAGTGCTTAGGACCAAGAGACATGCTGGCACCTGAACAAGCTCCTGTTCTCACCTCCTTACTGCTCTGCCCCAGACGGGGGCACCCACTGGTTAGCCTAACCTGGAAGGAGAAAGGAAGAAGCCCCAAGCTCCAGTCAAGGACCAACAAAGTCAGAAACAGAAGTTTTGGATGTACTAGTCCCAGAAGAGGACAGCAGGCAGAGGTTGTGCAGGGATGAGGGCACGAAGCAGAAGCAAATCAGTCTGCCCATTCCCAGCAAGGCTTCTGCAGACCCTTGCTAGCCATCCACCTCCCAGCTGCAAAGCTGAGCTCAGCACAGGATCTGCTTTTTGAGATCCCAGGAGCGAAAAGCCATCTCCCGAGTAACAATTCACCCATGCCTTGGCCATCAGCTGGTCACACTGAGGCAAGGTACCATCTTGCTGCCATCGACAGTGACCCCAGGGCGGTGCACACAGGACCTGATCGTAATGCAAGAGGGGACATACTGCATCAGGCCACCACCAGTCCATCTAGACAAGCACCTGCTTCCAGCAGGGTCCATAAGCAAACACCCAGGGAAGAGCAAGAGCAGGGCAAACAGGTATGATAGCTCCCTTGAGCATTCAGACTATTTTCAACTCAGGAGCTTTCCTAAGACTATAAAGACCTACTAGGGAGATGAGCCACACCAGATATCCCTTCCAGATACCTGTATATTCTCCTCATTTGGGCCCACAAGGAAGCATCAAACCCACAACCTTCAACGCACTGGGAGCTACAGGAACCTCTCATACCCCTGCTCAAAGGACAGGGGTGATGTCCATAAGCAGAGCGTGCAGCAAAGCTGTTATGATTTTATTATCCCCCAATATGCCACACAACCACCAGCCCCATCTCAGCAGAGGAGCGACGCTGCACCAGGAGCACGCAGCCCAGCCGCCGCTGCCACAGAGGGAAAAACCTTGGCTAGACTCTGCTCCAGCCACACTGATTTTCCTGAAGCCATGTCATTGCCTTGGCATGGGGAACAAGGAAAATTTTCCCAATCCTCCCCAAAAATACCTGGGAGCAAAACACAGTTAATGGGACTTGTGCTCCAAAGTCAGATAGGGACATTTTAACATCTCTCCGCCTGCCTAGGGGACAGACTAATTCTCTCTTACAAAGCCAAGCCTGGAGCAAGACGCTAAATTTAAGAAACACTCTGGGTTTTGCTTTAAGCAAATCCTTTGCAGCAGGATATTGTGAAACCCAGACAGGGGACGCTGGTAAAATGAAATGCCCCAAGCACAAAGGACAGTGCTTACAGCAGAAGGCCCGAGTGACTCCATGCGTCCTCGTACACTATCTGTACATGCACTTTTTATAATTTTTAAACTGCTCTGATTCTCTGCCAGCTGCTGTAAATTTCACCTGGAGAAGGGGATCAAGTCCAGGCCTCATTAGGTTTTTATATTCTTTCTGATGGCTTTTGCAGGCCTCCAAGCCTGTCTCCAAGGGACCCCAGGGTTCAAAGATCAAATAAATTGTCTGGCAGATTTATCAGGTCTCATGGTAGGTAGCCATGTAGTAAACTTCCTTTGCTTTTCTCGCCCTCCCCCTCAATTCAACAGCAGAAAAAACAACTGAAAAGAAGACAGTATCATGTCGCCTACTTTGTCACCCCTCTGGTCTGAGGGTGCCGAGGGTCTGATGCCTTCTGTGCAGCCTTCGCTGGAAGAGAGCGGTAGCGGCACAGGAGGAGGGCAGGCAACAGAGTCAAGCAAGCCAGAAATAAAGCTGTTAGACTGAACATCAGGGGAAAAAAAAATTAAAATCATAAAAAAAAAGCATTTGCAAAACTACCGCGCTGCCCTTCACGGAGCTTTCCTCTAGCATATGCACCCTAGAGTATTTCTGCCGAGGCTGTTGCAAGCAAGGTGCGAATCAGCCCTGCCAGATGCCTGCAGGCAGCTCAGATCCCAGCAAATCATTAGCTCAGAGAACAGCTTTTACCCTTGTTGCACAGCTTCCAGTCCCGTGCTGGCGTGCAGCTGGCCGGGAGGATCACAGGCAACACATCCCCATGCCTGCCTCCGAAAAACCATGTACACACAGGGCTTGGGCTTTCCCCCAAAACCATCCCTCCCTGCTGCACTCCTGGAGCTAAAGCAGAGGAGTGAGAAGTTTTCTTTGTTCCCAGTTCTCAGCGATTAACTGCGATCAAGAACAGACAAAAGCTCTCTTGGGTTCTCTTTGAAGAAATTTCAAGTTACGCACCCTGAAATGCAAACCTGCGGCGCAGCCACTTCCATTCCGGAGGGGAGCTACAGCCTCCTTGTCAGGAGAAGCAAGCCTGAGCAGGAAGGTCAGCCCGAGAATCCAGGACGATGCAAGGCCCACAGCATTCCCAGGCAGTATTTGTAAGAGCAAATGAGGAAAACCATAGAGGTTTGAGGAGCAGCAGCAGGGGTTTCGGCTGCAATGAGCTGAGGATACAGAAGAGGCAAGGCTTGTAGGAGGCAGTCGTAACTGATGAAACCAGTGAAGATAGCTGGAAGAACAAGAAAAGGGTTAAGGCTGAAAAGCATAGAAGCCTGAAAGCTTACCTTCTTATTTTAGTTTCTTCTTTTTAATCTCTGGATAACCGAGGTGGCCACACAGGAATGAGCAGGAAAAGCAGTGTTCAGATGCAATCAGCTATGTGACAAGACAAAATGTTTTGGTCAGGAATGGAAACCCTCTCTCATGAGACTTCAAAGAGACCAAGGCAAAAGGGACACAGTTCTGAAGGCTGATGCTATGGAAAAAGAGCCTCCTAATGACAGCAATACCACCTAGACCGCTTCTGCTAGGTCACCTCCAACAGATACTTGGCTGTTTTGCCACTATAGAATAGAATCATGGAATTGTTTGGGTTGGAAAAGCCCTTTGAGTTCTCCAGCCCAACCGTTCCCCTACCCCTGCCATCCCACCCCCAAACCCTGGCCCTCAGCACCGCCTCTGCCCGGCTGTTCAATCCCCCCAGGGCTGGGGACTCGACCCCTTCCCTGGGCAGCCCCTTCCAGCCCCTGACAGGGGGGAAGGAATTGTTCCCCAGGGCCAACCTCACCCTGCCCTGGCACAACTGGAGGCCGCTGCCCCTCGTCCCATCGCCCCTTCCCTGGGAGCAGAGCCCGACCCCCCCAGCTCCCCCCTCCTCTCAGGCAGTTGTAGGGAGCGATGAGGGCTCCCCTCAGCCTCCTCTGCTCCAGGCTGAACCCCCCCAGCTCCCCCAGCCGCTCCCCAGCAGCCTGGGGCTCCAGACCCCTCCCCAGCTCCGCTGCCCTTCTCTGGACACGCTCCAGCCCCCCCAGGGCCTTCGGGAGGGAGGGGCCCAACCCTGACCCCAGCAGTCGAGGGGCGGCCCCCCCAGTGCCCAGCACAGGGGCACGGTCCCTGCCCTGCTCCTGCTGGCCACACCACTCCTGATACAAGCCAGGATGCTGCTGGCCCTCTTGGCCACCTGGGCATTAAACAACCTCCATGAGATTTTTGGGTGTCAGGAAAGCAACATCCCCCTACACCTTCCCATCACCCTTTCTGCCAATAGCATCTTACACCAGCCAGCACAGTGTAATCTATAGAGACATCACCCTCAGCACTGCCTCCCCTCTGTTTTTCACCCTAAAGCAGCAATATAGGGTGAGCATCGCCTGTTGACATTGGGCAGGGAACCTTATGTCAAGAGGCATGAGTCTTGCTCCAGTAAGAGAGCAGCTCCAGTATCTAACACGAAGGTAAGCAGGTTGTAAAAGCAGATGAAAGCCCCTCAGAGCAGAGGCGCAAACCTCTCACAAGACCCAGGGACGTGCTTCCCTCTTGCATCAAGCTTTGACCAGCGTCACGATTTCCAGATTTATTGCTACAGTTCCAGAAAAGGGTGAATGCACAGGACCAGAGTTAGAGACATTCTTGTGCTGCCAGCAGAAATCTGCATGGAGAAGATGCCTCCCAGTTGTTTATTCAGATATTGAGAAAGGGGTTTGTACCACAGGACTCCCAAGCAAGGCTGATGGCTCGTGGCTGGTTAACTCGCAAGACGAGCCAGGAAAGAAAAGCTTTCCCACAGTGGATGAGCCAGGAGCAGAGACGACGACATGGAGACAAGCAGAAACACAGGAGTGGGCAAGACCAGCTGCCCATAATGTGTCACAGGCGTACTCCACCCGGGAGGGGGCAGACAGAACAGGACATTTCAGCATTGATTGAACCTCCCAAATTTAGATAGCACTGGTAATCCGTTGCTAATAAGCTCACTAACAGACTTTCCTTTGTGGTTTGTTTTTTTTTTTCCAAGGGAGAATGGACTCAATGAGGCCACCAGGTCCCCACACACTCACCCCACCCCATTTACCTACTGGGAGGGCAGCCCATACAAATGGGAACTCCCAAGCTCCACTGCTGCTTGCTCAAAGTCACTCCCTAGTACAAGCTCCATCCCTAATCTCCCAGGCATACCAGAGTTGTTACAGCTGCATGGTGGCCCATAAAGACATCCTAGGAGGACTTTGAATTATGTGAGCATCTTGGTCCCTAGCAAGTATATCCAGAAGGCAACACCAAAAGACCTGAGGGGGACCATCACTCCGTCCCCAGGGCTGTCTCCTGCTTGATGCTGCTGCCTTAAAGCCCAGTGCCACATCTAGAGGCCTGGCATCCATCTGCTGGCTGTGCAACTGAATAGTCTCCTGGAAGACCATCAGGGTCAACCCACAACCTCCAGACCACAGAGACTGTACCCATTTTGGCCTCAACACTGCATAAAGAAGTCTATGGTCAGCCAGAGCCAGCTGGACTAAGTTTTGTCTTCTGCTAAGCTCTTGGATGGTAATACCGAGCCCAGTTAATCAACTGTAGCGTTCCACCCCAGAGTTGGCTGCTCTTAGGGGAACTCTTAGGGGAAGAGGGAAATGATTTCTATATATAGGTCAGTAAGTGCTCTGGGAATGAAAGATGCTTTTTAAAAAAGTCCTCCTCCTTAACATACAGCATCAGCTGTGCTTTTCAGGAGGGGTTTGGGCTGGTTTTGTTGGGGTTTTTTTTCTTCAAATGATTTTTCCATGCACCAGCTGATCTGGAGTTATCTAAATGAGTTTCCACAGGCATAAAGCTTAATCTGCTCTCCTTGCAGACTTCCATATATTTTTAATATGTCAAGCAGTGGAAATTTCTCAGACCGAGTCAAGGGAGCTGTGAGGTTTAGTGCTCTGGAAGATCAGAAATAGCTTATCCATCTAACAGACTTACATATAAAAGCGATGCATACGCAGCATTTGAAATGGGATGTTTAAAAACAAACAGGAGGTGTAGAGCAGACGGTCACCTCGATGCCACTCTGTGAAAAACTGAGGTTAGAGCAGGCAGAACATTTCCCATTGAATTTTTTTTAATATTTTCCTCCCTCACTTTAGTAGGGACTTGGACTAAAATGTTAATCTGTTTTGATGAAAACAAACTATAAGCCCTGAAGTGAAGGCTTTGTCTTCCCAGAAAGCAGGCCGTCTTTTACCCCTCCCTTTCAGGTTTTACAATGGGTAGTTGCTCCATACCACTTGCAATGCCTTGTGATGCCACTTGTGTTAAACTTTGTGCACAGGTCTTGGAAAGCAACCGCTCCTGCCTGAACAGACTCCAGAATGCAGAGCTCAGGGAAAGATTAAATGATGCACAGGGCACACAAGAACTAGGAGTTTCTTCTAGGCTTTCCTGCCCCACCCACCACACACCAGGCATGTCAGACCCTATGTTAGGACCCAGGATTCCCCCAAATGCCATCCCCACACTGAGACCATCCAAAGATCATTGAATAAGGGCATAGAGATGTTATAAGGCCATACCTTACAAGGCGAAGGGACCGCCTCACGTGTCCATTACTGAGCAATATGAGGATGCACACCACTGCCTCACGAGACGCAAGTGAACAGAGATGTCCCATAGACGTTCTGCATGCTGCAGACAATAGCTTCAGGCACATGGCAGACTGTCTGTCCCCTCTTCCAAGACTGGTCCCAGACCCTAAGAGAACTGGAAGCACTGCTTTCCAAATAGGAGCGAGTCAAGTTTGCAGTAACTGGAAGATCCCATGGCAGAGCTCATACGACAGCAGAGCTCATTCTCTCCCACTTTGAGTTGCTCAAGCTTGGGTGCTAGGGTGATTCAGCAGATACCTCTTGTGCAAAAAAATCCAGTCTGGTGTAATGAGAAGGGGCCCCACTGTGCACCTTTACCTCTTGTCTACTGTGCCTGCTAACCCACTTCCATGAGGACCTCTGCCATTCCATCTGTGTGCTGCACAGCTTGCAGCAGCTCCTCTGCGGGATGATGGGTCACTCTGCATTCAGGAGATCTGATGAAGATTCATTGACCATGACATTAATGGTGAGAGTCCTTTAAAGCCTAATCAAGGGTTACTTTTTTTTTTAAACCTGAAAGGGAAAAATAAACCTTTTCTTCCCTCAAAGGTTGTGGGATGTAGGGTTCACCTTGTCCAGCCATTGCCCGCTGAAGTACAGCTGTCTCCACTCCAGGTTGGAGGTCCAATTTTATTTCCTTTAGTATTATTTTTTAAATAGTCAATGGAAAGCACTGCCTCCAGAATAAGACTCATCTCATAAAGAAGAATCCCACCCTAAATCCTTTGGAACCTCTCTTACCTTATGAATTCCTAGTGAAATGGTCTAATTGGCCCACAAATGATTAGGGAGGGTGACAGAAGAGACACTGTAATTGCATTAGCCTCACCGCGTGAGGAAACGAGGCTAAGAAAATTCATTACAGAAAACAGAAGGGTGGAGTTTCTCTTCCACTGCCCAGGCCAATTTCAACACATAGGAATCCCACCCATGCTCTTGTGCTCACACAAAAAGCTTGCAGTACGCCTGCTACCTCTCCAGGAAGGAAAGTGGGTGGAAAAATTACATCACAATTCAGTTTCTCCCCCCCCTTGGCCTTTTATTTAAAGACATTTAATGCTAGAAAGTGGAAGAAGCAGCCAGCACCACAGTTACTGACAGCAAGGGGATGACAGCAGGTGAACTCCATCCAGACAACGTTCTTATGCCTGCCATAACAAAGGCTCAGGGGAGACCTCATCACAGTTTTCCAGTGCCTAAAGGGTAATGAAGAGGACAAAGCCTCCTCTTCAAAAGGAGAGGACAGGGCAGGCAACAAGTACAAGTTGCACCAGGAAAGGTTTCATCTTCATATAATAATTTTTTTATAGTAAGAACACTCAATCACTGGAACCTCTCCAGGGATGTGGTGGAGTCCCCATGACTGGAGGCTTTCAAGACACAACTGAGCAGGGTCCTAGATCATCTCATCTAGGATCTCTTTTCCACAAAAGGTTGTACCAGATGATCTTTGGAGGTCCCTTCCCATCTGGGCTGTTCTATAGTAACAAGAGTTACTGTCCCTAAAATCATCCATGCTATTTCAAGACCATCTCATACCTCCTGCTCTGGCAACCTCCTGCCACAGGAAGGTCTGCTGCTTACAGGGGGGCATCGGTGCTCTTCCTTCCCTGCTTACAAAAGCTCTCTAAACCAAACTGGTGGGAGCAAAAGGTGTGTCCCACATTAATTTAAGTCAAACATTTCCAGTAGCATCTGCTGGGTCTTGCTCCTTTGCTACTCCTGTGCCCTCACTTATTCCTTCCTGAGGCTGTGCAGAAGTAGTACTTCATCTCTGAAGAACAACTTCAAGGCTCAATTTCACTCACCTTTTGCTACGTGCCATGAAGAATCCCCCAGGTATCTCTTTCCACAGTGATCTCTGACCATTGCTGTGCTCCAACAGGACACAAAACGATGAATTGTGTCCAAAAGCATTGGGAAGAGCAGCATTGACCAAATATTTTGCTAAGCCATAAACCCTGCTCCACCACAGCAAGGGACCAGCTGTACTTACACACTGTGACCTATCCACTTCTTGGGGTCTGGATGTTGGTGACTGATAACAATATATCGAGGTTCCCAGTTAACAAGTGTTTATCAGGATGATAAAGGATTTCCCCGTTACTGGAGATCTGACCTATTACCCTCAACCTTGCAGTCAGTATGGAATCATCCTTGAGTAAAATACATGGTCACAGTCCAGCCTGCTGTTTGACAGACCAAGAGCCTGCTCCGTTGCCCACTCTGCCATTGACTGCCCTGGTGATGTGCAGGCATTCACTTCCCTGACCTGTGAAACCCAGCTGTAAAGTCATCCATCACAGAATGGTTTGGTTTGGAAAAGCCCTTTGATCTCCCCCAGCCCAACCCTTCCCCTACCATCCCACCCCCAAACCCTGTCTCCAAGCACCACATCTGCATGGCTGTTAAATCCCCCCAGGGATGGAGACTCAACCCCTTCCCTGGGCAGCCCATTCCAATGCTCTTGTCCATTTAAGATGCATTTCCAAGACAAAACTTGATTCCCAGAGAGTCAACAGCAGCTGGGCACATCCCACATAGAGGTGCCCCGCAAAGCCTCTCTCCCACATTGCAAATACTTTGGTACAAGGGCTGCTGCACACAGCCCAGAAAAATGAAGTCTCTGTTAAAGTGAGGGCTGGATTCAGGTCAAGCAAAGAAATTTCTTCCACAGCTCCCCTGAAGACATAATACATCAGGTTAGACCTCATTGTTAGGACACACCTCAAGGAACGTTTCCTTTTGCGAGTCTTTTCTCTATATTCCTCTCCTCATTTTTGGATTCCCAACCTAATGAATTCCTGTCTGCCAAAATTACTCTGGTCTCTGCCTGCTGTTCCTCCAGGCATAGAGGCTGGTGGGCATTTACCTCCAGAACTCACAAACATGCAAGAAGGCCTGCTAACAACTTCGCTTTCCGTCTTCCCCCCAGCCCAGTGATCAGAAGGAAAAAAAAATAAAATGTTTTCTGCATCAGCCACTTGAAAGACTACAGATCACCTACAAGTATTTTTATTGGGGGAGTTTTGTTCTTGTTCCGAATAGTAAATACTTTATGTCTTCCAGGTGTTGGCTACTCAGCTGTCGATAGAGTGTGCTTTAGCAGCACACACAGCTGCAATGTGCAGGTGTGTGCGACTGGCAGCCAGCATGAAGCTAAACAGCTGTTGGACTGGGAGAAACTGGAAGTCATTTTCAGTCCTAATGAAGACAGTTTCTTATTAAACTTGAAGCCATGGCATGAAGTTCTATGGGCCTGGAGCAAATTTGCATCTAGAAGCAATTCCTTCACAAACCATTTTGGAGGCTTCAATGATGGAAGACAGCAGGGAGTTGGGGGTAGAGAAGTGACAGAAAGCAGCGCTGGGGAGCCCTTGCATGGCCAACAGACAGCAGCTTTCAGACACATGATCAACACAACGCTGCTCCATAGATTGTGAAGGATAGGGAGGTCTTGGCAAGGCCAATGCAAGACGCTAGGCAGCGCAAGATCAGCACAGTCAAGAAATCAGGATGAGGAAGGGAGAAGACTCTATCCACCCATAGTTTTAAGAGGTATTTAGAGGAGCAGAAGTGTTCACATGGGTTGGAAGCAAGGCCAGACTCTAAATCACATAAAAGCACAGGATGAGCAGACAGGCCACCCAGGTGGTTGATTCCACCTCTCACACACTTTGTGATCTCTCACTGGTAGTTCAGATGCAGACTTCAGACCCAGCATACCTTTAGGATAAAGAGAGATCAGTTAACCCAAAAGACAGCATGCATCAGCCCAAGCGACACATCCTGGGTCCACAATGCTCAAGGACACAAACTTCCCCTGGGAAACACTCATGCTCAGGCTGACTTTCTTTGTCCATCTCTAAATAAAGCCTTTCCACAAGAGCAAGGCAGGCGACCATAACTTTGGCTCAAATCCTAGGCTCCTGTTCCGGACCTCTCCAATTGATAAAATATTGTGGGGAAGGGGGCTCTGAACAGGCATTTGAATTTTAATGGCAGGAAGCTTGCACTGGCCCTGCCCATTGATTTCACACACGGTCCCTTTGAAATGATCTCGTAGGCATGTTGATAGCAACCATGAATTTTAAGCAAACTTTTAGAACTGTTAGCATTTGTCCCCTGGGATTTGAACTAGTCCATCTTCTGGTTGTCTTGGTTTACATTCAGTTTAGACAGAGAGTTTCACACCCATTCCAGTTAAAAGTTCACAAAATGCTTTAAAATGACTGTTCAGCCTTGGCTTAGGGTAGGGAGAAAAGCAGCGCATCCACACACACGCTCCATTAGCGCCAGCTCAGCTCCGAGTTTGTCATTTACAGTCACAACCAGAGTAGCCCCCGGAGCTGATCTCTCACCAAGATTTGCTCCAAGATGCTTATCAGGACAATGAAGAAATAAGGCAAGCAATGAAGCGTGAGGACCACATCACCAGCTGAGCCAAGCCAGTGCTGTCTCAGGCTTCAGAGACTCTGCACATCAACACCCCAGCAAAGAAACATCACGTGTTGAGTTTCCAGCCATGAACACATGCCCCACCGGTCTCCTCCTGAGCATGCAGCTGAACAGCACAGCTCACAGCCATGCGCTTCTCTACTGGGCTACTTTTCTCCAGCTTTGCACGGGGGCGAAGCCAAGCACCAGGGCCAACACAAAGGAGGCAACTGGGAGCATGTAATGGGGATAGGGCAGGGATGAGGTCAGATACATCAGACTTCATCCAGAAAGGAAGAAATGTACCAGCTGATAGACACTCAAAAGCACCTAATTTACTTCTGGCATTCCTTATGACTAAGTGGAAGTTACGCAAGGAACCCTCCCCAGCAGGTAGCGAATGTCTTTTACACAGCCTCCTATACATTATATATAAATATATATACACCTATATATTAGGTCAACGGGGCAGCACTGCCACAGAAAGGCGCAGATCTGTTTGCCCACCACCTCCAAATGTATTCACCAGACTGGTTCCCCATACTGGTTTACCATCCAGCGTCAGAAATTGTGCCATTAAAAAGGAACAAGAAGCCAGGGCAGGCAGCACTGCTGCTTTTGGCAGTGGCCCTGGCTTAATCACTGTGGTAATTCGCAGCCCAAGCTTTTTTTTTGTAATAAAAAAAGTACCAATCCAAGCTGCATGTAGAATTTCGATTATAGGAAAGCTAGCAGCAAACTTGCTTGCTGCCCAGAGTGGAAAGACATTTTTTCAACTGCACTATTCACTGAACAGGTCTTTCAAGCATGGGTTCATTTCCCAAGGGAAAAAAAAAAAAAAAATCACTCATTCCCTATGGGAAACTGGAAGCCTTTTGCTTGCTTTCTTAATACTCAATTTCATAGGTAAAGAGGGCTCAACCTGTTCCTAACAAAACTGGAATGAAATCAGTGTATCAGGGAAAGATTTAATCACCTTCCAATAAATATCTTTTTGCTTTTGAAAGGGAAATTACTTCTAAGGAAAGTCCAATCTGTTCATTTTAAGAATGTGTGAAAACAAACCCTTGGCCTTAATCTTTAAATTTCCTGAACTTTAGCACTTTTTGCCATGCTTTTAATTAAAATTGGTTGGGTTTATGTATATACATTGCAGCAATAAACCAAGCCTTAGGTGCCTCCTCTGTAGTGGAAAATGAGCCGTGGTGGAAAGGGAACATCTGCAGCCCTGGAGTCATCCAAGGCCTGACTGCACATGGTTATTAAGATGTCACCCTTAAAAACCAGTGAACAGGTTAATTCCCCAAATCACCCCTTTAATGTTGGGTGGGTTTAGACCATCTGAAGAGGAGGAACTGTTATCACATTCTTCTCCCTCCCCATGACAGTTTCCTCACCCCTCCATGTATCACAGGTGCACGGGGAAGGGTTCAGTTTCGTGCTTTGCAGTACAGCACGTTCAGTCCTGAGGCTGTTTTACCATGGCCTACTGGCTGGTTTTCCATCAGACATTTGCATGAGAAAGCTGGGGTTTCACTAGAAAAGCAATCTTTGTTTAGGCTAAGGTTCTATTTTCCATAAGAAGTATTAACATTATAAAAAGAAAGACTTCAAAATGCTTTGAACCTGCTACCCACCACTGTCAACTTTTGAGTGTTTTTCTTAGCCAGAAAACTGAGTAGTGACTCAGTCTCGCAAAGTTCATCATGTGAGGAGAGTCTCCAAAGGGGAGACAATCCTGGCATGAGAAAAATCACAGAATTTTTTGTGTTGGAAAAGACCCTTAAGCTCCCCCAGCCCAAGCGTTCCCCTACCCCTGCCATCCCACCCCCAAACCCTGGCCCTCAGCACCGCCTCTGCCCGGCTGTTCAATCCCCCCAGGGCTGGGGACTCGACCCCTTCCCTGGGCAGCCCCTTCCAGCCCCTGACAGCCCTTGGGGGAAGGAATTGTTCCCCAGGGCCAACCTCACCCTGCCCTGGCACAACTGAGGCCGTGCCCCTCGTCCCATCGCCCCTTCCCCCCCCGCCCCCCCACCGCTCCCCAGCAGCCTGGGGCTCCAGACCCCTCCCCAGCTCCACTGCCCTTCTCTGGACATGTTCCAGCAATGCAACATCTTTCCTGTAGTGAAGGGCACAATCCTTCCTGGGAAATTCAGTCTGAGCTGGAAAGACAGTCTATAGATAGATGGGACTGAAGAAAATGCCTGACAGGAATAAGTTGCAGCAGATGGCCGAGAAGCACAGTAGCTACTACATCATCTTGTATCTCCAGCACAGGACCCAACTCCATGCATGCAGGTGTTCCCACACCTACAGACCATTTCCACCCAGCACTGCAGTAGAAACTTTAGAGTATCTGATCTGCAGTCAGGACTCTGCTGTAACTGGCTGCCGCTTGAACTGAAGGGCAAGACTAGCTTAAAATAAAATACACATCACCCTGATGCTTCCAAAGAGATAGTACTGTTACAGCCCTCAGAAGACGTGGTCTTCATGTTGTGCACCAAGCCATTACCAAGCCTTAATTAACATGCAAATCCCACAGAGCAATGAAGTCTCCCTCAAGTCACACTGCACAGTCTTAAACTCCAATGACTTAGCCACACTACGTAACTTGCTATTAGGACCCACGTGAGACCGAAGTCTAATCAGTGGAGAGGAGCCAGCATTTCTGGAGAATAACCCAGGAGACCTCAGTGAGGTCCTTTGCCTCTTCCCAGGAACCCCGCAGGAGTCTGGAGTCCCGAAGGTGGATGTTCAAGCCCCCAGAACAGGTGGCTCAAACACCAATACAAGGGTTTATCTGCACAGACACCTGAGCCCAGCTTGCACTGGTGAGCTTCACCCAAAAGCTGTACTGGGACAAAGCTCTCACAGCACCAAGCGTTGCTGCTGTTTGGTGTCCAAAAGAGAGCAGGAGCCACCACCCCTTTTGAAACAATGGGAGACCCAGACACAAGGCATTTCTCAGCTCTGAGATTAAACCCAGTCATCCCAGCTCCCAAACACAGGGTGGAACATTACAACCATAAGCTTCCCGGGGCAGGAACTATTTCTTCATTACACACCTGAATATCACCAAAACAGGGACTCCAATTCCCAGTTTTGGTTCTGGATGCGTGTTACAGCAGCACTAACACTCAAAAGAAAAAATTAATTTCCCCACTGGCTTGCGCCTGCCAAGAGGCACGCTCCTGACCATGGTTACCTCATACATGAAACAGGATCACAGCAGCGCAGCCACGTTGTCTTCGTTGGGTCACAGCAGCCTGAAAAAAATAAGTTTCGAGCACATCCTTTGCCAAGAGCGCAGAGCCAAGTTAGAAAGACGGGTCCTGAATTGTTTGAACACATTATGATATATATAAGAAGACAAAGTGTTTCATTTTGTCACATTCACATAAAATCTTTAGGCAGATCTTTTTCTTCTATTTAACCTCACAGGTTAAAGCCTTTCAAAAAGCCCCTAACATCTGATAATGGGAGGGGGGGAAAACAATTCTTCAACAGAGGGAAGACTTGCCCTGTAGGTCAGCCTTAAAAGGTACTTCATATTTCTTCTTGGTCCTCACCAGGCCAAAAATTAAACTCTGCCATTTGCACTGTTCTCCTGGCAGGTCATTGTTTCTGATAATTGAATACCCCGGCAGTTACTTATATTCTGAACAGTGTTTTAACAATGGACTAAGAGCAGTTATAGACCTCAAAAGTCTGTTTCCAATACTCATTCTCTTCATTTTGGATAACCTTAATAAATTTGACCTCAATTTAATAGAGAAATTATTCCATTTTATTAAGTTACTGATTGATGACTCCAACATACCTCTATTAGGATTCAGCCATTCAACAGATTAGATAGCTTTGACCTAAGGCAACAGAGCTAAATCCAACCTTCCTCCAGGTCTCTCCAGCTAGGTCAGAAAGTTTTTACCCAAAAGTCACACTGGGAACCTCACCGGGCTTCCCTTGGTCCTGAAGATGCAAGGAAAACCCACCAGGGTCAGGGGGTGATGACAAGTAACAAGTAATATCTGTCTCTGCGTAAGAGCCATGAGACATCTGTCTATTCCTCCACTGGAGGTAATTTCATCCAGAGCAGACCATTCCTTCACACACATCATCCCCACAATGTCTGCAGGAAGGTTTGTTGAGATGTTTAAGGAGCTAGATGCTGACCACTGTAAAGGTGTCACTCATAGACATGCAGAATACCTGCCTCTCCCATCACTTTCCATGGTCAGAGCTGGAACAAGACCATGTGGAGTTGTACAAGCTGAGGAGCCACTGTCCCTGCCAAAGCATGACATAGTGAGAGGGCAACGAGCAAAGCACCAGCTACAGTGAGCCAATACAGCTCATCCTCCCTGCAGGACCCAGAGCTGCAGTGAGGAGGAGGAATGGGGACAGACAGCAAGAAAAGGAGAAGGCAACCAAGGAAGCAGCATCACAGCACAGCAGCAAAGAAACCAGATTCCAGGGACTGGGGACTGAAAAAGGTGGGCAATAACAAATAGGGGAATAAAAGCAGGAACAGCAAAGCCTGCATATGCAAGAGCTTGAGAGTCACTGATATGCAATAGGGCAGCTGGGTCCCTTTGCTACTATAACCCAGCAGTTATCACCACCAGGTACCAGCAGCCTCTCCTGGAAAAAAGATTTAGCATAAGATTCAACTCTACACAGACAGAAAGTAGACACATGCACCCAAACCAGCCACCATAGACATTTACTCAACAGAGAATGCTAAGGACACCTCCTCATTGCATCTTCACAGAGTAGCCAAGGGTTAAAACTCCATCAACAAGCTATTGCCCCAAGAACCAAGGTGAACCAGTCAGAAAAAAAAGCTCTTACTTCACCACTGCTTAGAGCTCTTCCATCACCTCCCTCCCATGCACCCACCCTTTTTTAAAAGCTATAATCACCAGTCTTACCTAATATAGCCTCCTCAGCCTTCCCATTTCCAATCACCTCTGGGAGCATCAGGGGTTCATAGAGTTCAGCTGTGGAAGAGGATTCATCTGCTGGTTTTTTTGCTCTTCCCCTTTGATTCTTAGAGATGCTAGAATTTTGATGCTCTTTAAAATTATCACTATTTAGCTGATGTCAGATTGCTCTCAGAGACCCCCTTTCCCATCCTAAAATACTTTTAATACCCCTTGGGTGCTCAGATAGCGCTAGCGGAAATTGAAAGTAAAGGTAGGCCAGCCCATGCCATCCATTACGTGACCTCAGTTGGAGCCCACATTGCCAGAGATGTACGCAAAGGGAGCAGGGCTCAGCCCTGTCTGAGGCTCCGTCCTTCCAGCTGGAAATCCCAGGGGGTTCCCATTCGTTTTCACCCAGGGTTGAAGCAAAGGGTTGAAATATAAAGTATCTTTGAGCAATGGTGCCAAAGGAGAGCTACATTCTGTTCCAGGGATTGTGTTTGCTGAGGTGAAGGAGGGACCGGAGGTTTCTGGAACAAGAACAAGACCTTGAAGCACTTCTGGGAGGTGCAGAGCAGGACGATGGGGCAAGGACACAGAAATTAACATAAATAACTACAAATAAAATGCTGTTGTTCATTGCAGTGCACTAAAAATGCTTGGCACTCCATTTTGGACCAATCTGCCTTTACCTCTGTAGGGAATAAAAGAGAAAAAAAAATTACTGTGATAATGGTATTAAAAGATGGTTTAATTTTAAAGCCGTCTCTACCTGCCCTTCTTCTGAACCACTGCTACTTGGCCGCTGGTGACAGCGGAATGGGGTGATGCTTAAACGGCAGTGAGTAGTGGGTCGGTAGGGACACAGGATCTGGTCCTTAAAGATGAAAACCAGACTCTTGGTGCAAGACTGGGAGGGAATCCGAGGCAGTGATTTGACATGGTGAAATGCAGGAGGTTGCAGCAGCAACACTGGGGGTCAGCACGTGCCTGGGCAGCCGTGGAGCTTCCTGCAGGAGGATGGGGACCGGAGTTAGGGAGTCATTCAGTGTTGGGGGGGTTTGGCTGAGTCAAGGTGGACAAGAGGGAATCTGCCATGGGAGAGCCAGAAAAAAGCCTGAGAGTGGTAGAGAGAATCAATGGCCAAAGGAGATGAATGGGGCGAAGAGATCACAGCTGAAAGGATGCAGGGCATGATGGAGGAGCAGGAGCTGGGCGGAGATGGGGCTGTGCTAAATGGGAGAGGCAGCAATTACAGCTAAAAGAGCAGAGTGAAGGGGCCTCTTCTCACGGTGCTTGAAGTCCTCCTCGGCTCTCCTCAAAAAGCAGCCTGTGAGTAGGTGGTGCAATTGAGAAGATAAAAGTCTGTAAGCAGCCTGTGTTGAAGGAGTTTTGTGTGTGGTAAAGACCTCAGCTTCATGTTTATAGCCCAGAAGATCCCAGCTTAAAGATTTAGGGATCCCTCTGGAAAGCGTTACCTATTTAAACCAGCCCACCTGGGTACCTGGCTGTTGCTGAACTTCAAGGAGGGCTGTCAGGCACTGGAAGGGGCTGCCCAGGGAAGGGGTCGGTCCCCGCCCTGGGGGGATTTAACAGCCAGGCAGAGGCGGTGCTGAGGGCCAGGGTTTGGGGGTGGGATGGCAGGGGTAGGGGAACGTTGGGCTGGGGGAGCTTCAAGGGATTTGCCAACCCAAACCATTCTGTGATTCTATATCACAAAGTGGGAAGATCATGGTGCCAGGGCATCATTCAGCAAGAGCAGTGAACCCACGGGCATTCCAGAAGCAAGGTGGCAGGGCTGAAACAGTAAAAAAGGGGTTGTATTACAGCAGAGTAAGCTACTCGGGTAGCTCCTCCACCCGTAAGTTAGTATTTCAACTAGCAAAGACCGTGATGGGCAGGGAGGCGAGTTAGATTTCTGCTTGCTTCCTTGAGGAGATTACTCCAGAGGGAGCTTCACAAGTAGGACACGTTCTTCTGGTGATCCCTGGAGCCTGTCCATATCCCCGGACCTGTTCCCAAGTGCCTTGTGCTCGGTCAGGTGGGGCGCAGGGTGGGACGGCGACCGCAGAAAGCCAGCAGGTTTTCCCTGCCTGGTCACCACGCCAGCAGCCTCTCTCAGCTGCTGTTTGGAAAGGCTGTGTGCACCATGGAGACCTCCCCAGAGGTTTGACTCAGATGCTACCGTGTGATGTTTGGACAGCTCCAGCATCTGCAATGCCTCCGCAGGGCCCTTTCCAAGGAGATAAATCTGCTGACTTTCCTCCTGCTTCGTCCAAGTTCCAGGAATTCCTCTGCCCTCAATCGAGTTCCCATTCACACACACCATACACTCCCCATTTCTCTGTGAACCCAATAAATAACCTGAATTGTTCCCAAAAATACCGAGCATTTCATCTGGCGTTAAAAAAAAAAAAAAAAAGCTCCAAGCCAGAGAGCCTAGAAATGCCTTTAGCTGCTGAAATTCTAGATGTTGATGAGTAACATGCCATCTGATCAGCTGGGTGGCTTTCGAAGGCAGGTAAACCTATGACTGTGGGGTTTATCAACTCATCTAATTTCCTTGACAGATGTGGAAAAAAAAAGGAAAGGGAGGGGGAAAAAAAAAAACCCCACAACTCCTTGATTTCTCCCTCTGAGCCAGACCTGAAGGATGAGAAATCTCAAGCTTTCAATAAATGTTTTACATGGATAAAAACTCTATTTTTGGTTCTGCTGTGTAAAAACAAAAGAAAATGAATAACATTGTCCCTGTTGGAGTCAAACTTTGTTTCTCCTTTTTTAATTCTTTTTCCTTTCCACATGGTGAAGGGAGCACGCCAGGGGTCAGGCACAGTTCAGAAATATATACAGTCCAGGCAGGATTTTATGATTCCCCTCAGCAGGAAGATTGGGTTCTTCTCTGACTCCCAGATCCACAAATGAAATGAATTTCTTCCGTAATAACGAATGCTGTCCCGTTCCAATACAGAAATGGCACCAGTACAAGGTAGAAGTGAATCCAAAGAAGATGGTCTTGAAATATCTGCTACTGCTTGTTATTAGATTTCCTGCAAAAATTACAATCTTTCATTAAAAGTTTTATATCAAGGAACAGCGGTCCGCCAGCAGTTGTTTAACCAGAGCGCAGTGAAATGCTCAAACCTGGCTTGCTTTCCCCAAAAAGGGGATTAAATTCGATGAGTGAATTCCTGTAATGCTGAATAATAAGCAGGAGCGAAATAGCCTATGGTGGAACAGCGTAGCTCGTGTGATAGCCCGGGGCAGGAGCATGTGAGGAGGGACAAACAAGTCTCGGTTCCATCACTCATCCCTCTCCGATCTGAGGGAGATTTCTGTTGAGCCATCAGCAGGAGAAAGCACCGCAGCAGCATCTAGACCTCAGTAATGTTTCCAGGACTAGAGAAGAGCCCCAGGCCAGTTGGAGCAGAAGCATCTGGCCACAGTGGCATAGAATCATAGAATCACTTTGGTTGGAAAAGCCCTTTAAGATCATCGAGTCCAACCTTTAACCTAACCCTGCCATCCCACCACTAAACCCTGTCCATAATGGCATACCAGGAGAGCTGCCGGCAATGTGGTGATGGAGGGAAAGGAATCTCCTTTTCCGTACGGGGGTGGAGGTGGAAGGGAATGGAAGGAAATACCCCTTCCAGAATACCTGTTTCTGATACGCATGGTTCTGTGCTGGCCATGACTGTTGGAGGTTGGGACAAGACCCTTTGGCAGCCTCCGCACCTTCCTGTGGGCACAGCAGCAGCCAGGCTCTGCTGGAGACCAATCCCTCTCTCATTCCCCATTCGGTGGGGGTGATGCGGGCACCCCCTCCCCGTTCCCCCCCCTGCCCTGTTGCCCATCCGTACCCCCTCCCCTGAACCTCGCAGAGCAGGTACCACTCGCATAGCCTGGATGCTTCCCGGCCAAACCGATGTAGCAGCAAGGAGCTGGGGGAAGATGATAATCCAGCCAATTAGCAATCAAGGACTGGGCCGTGGCCCACCTACAGACTCACCACTGCCCAGCATCCAGCCTCGGATCTCCATCCAGCTGATACCGTAGGCAGGCAGCCTATTTAAGAGCTTGCCTTTTGGATACAGCCTGCTGGAATCTGTACTGTTTTTACTTCTTCTTCAGGCCAGTTTTTCTCAGTCTTGGCCAGCGCCCCTGATTTCCAGCCTCATATCACACTGTAGTATCGTTTTATTTTATTCTCAGCAGCTGCTTGAGCTTCCAGGCGGGATAGACTGGAACTGAGTATTTTCTTGGAGAAGCTTCTTGCTTCTGGGGTGGGTATTGGTTGTGCAGCCAGCCTGGAACATCAGGAACAAAGGAATTAAAACCTCACACCAAGTTCTGCGTTGCTTCGTCGTCGAGCTAGGGGAAAATGTGGGCTCCTGATGATTGTGCCTTGCTCTCTCCTCGCTGCCCTGCTTTCCTACCTTGACCAAGGTGTCACCTCTCCCGGGGCGACTCTCTCTGGCTCGGAGGGCACGTCTGTGCCAGGTTAATGAGCTGGCAGGGCCCTGCATGCCTGGCACGCCGCCGGCCTCTCCTGTTAGAAACCTGCCTCTAATAATCCCTGCTGCTGCTTCCCGTCCTCAGCTGGTGGCAGCACGAGCGCCTCTGCTTCTGCTCCCTTTGGGAATGTCACCACACCCCGAGCGCGCACCGTTCGTGTGACAGCACTCCTGCCAGCCACGAGGAAGAACTGCATCAGAACAAGACTCGTCCTCTCCTAGTGAAGCTCAGTCTGCTTTTATCCAGCCATTCGCTTGCTCGCTGGCCGTGCGATGCGCTCATGTATGGGCGACGAGGGGCAGGGGAAAGGATGGCAGACCACCAGTTAATGGACTCGGCATTTCAGTGGCCCATTGCTGCCCCCCATCCCAGCACGCTTGCACCATCAGCCGTGACGTGCGGTGCAGATATCCCTGCCAGCTCCAATGCATGCATGGGGAAACAGCCCCAGGAAAATGATGAGCCCCCAGGAGGGGAACGTGGAAGGTGAGCTCAAGCAGTGTTTGGCACTGTGCATCTACAGGAGAGGTTCAGTCTTGGAAGGGAGAAAGGAAAAATGTTTCAAGGACTGTTAGACAGAGAGACCACCCTTCCTCCAAGACACAGTACCTTGGGAATCCTGCGATTAACCTGCACTGGGAGATGCCTTCTGCTTAGGAGCAGCAGAGACAGTGAAAAGAACTCCTAGATCCAGTTGCATCTGCAAAGGGATTTGGTGCTTGGAGGATAAATACCTATTTTCATTTTGGAAAGTAGACTGGGCTCACCCACAGGCTCTGGCAAAGAGCTCCACGGGGGTGGGGAAGGGGGTCAGGGCTTTGGTTTCGCGTCTCGTTGGAAATATGGCACGCACCCCTCATTCCTTCCCCTAGCAACATTTTGTTTCATGCTGACTTGGGGGAAGAGTACGGCCCCTTCCAGGCCAACCTCTCTTTTCCTGCAGCATTGCAGGTTCTCCGCGGAGGTCGGCTGCCCAAGAAGTGGCGAAGATGCCAAATCTCTGTAGGGGCTGCTGAGAACACAGCTGGAGGTGGCAAGGCTTTCAGACAAAAAGCAACTTGCTGACAACGTTCAGCAAAGGGCGGGGGGGGGATTTTTTTTTTTTCTTCCAGCTCCAAGGAACTCCCTGTTCTTTGCACTCCAGAAGCTTCTGGCATAATTAAAAAAAAAAAAAAAATAGAGCCGAAAGCCATGAATGGGAGCTGGCAAAGAGAGAAACAAAAAAGCAGGTGGGGTCCTGCATGTCTATTCTTTTACCTTCTGGAGAGGACTTTCCATGTAGGGTCCTTGAGGGAGTTGCTAATTGTTGGGCCTGAAGACAGGGCTGAGATGCCATTAGCAGCTTTCTGCTGCAGCCTGGGAGAATGAACCCTGTTCCTCCATCTGCTGCCATGAACTCCAGCATGGCTGAGCTGGACAGGGAGTCTGGGAGCAGCAGGAACCTGGAGCCGTCTCTCCTGGAGCGCATCCTTGCGGGAGATGTTCTCCAGCAGACTCAAAGCTTGCTCTGCTTCAGCTGCCACTGAGTAAGTCGTTTATGATCAGGCCACACATTTTCTTCTCCCCACACCTCTCCCTTCTGTACCATCTATAGAAGTGCAAGGGGACAGTGCCATAAAGAAGTGATGTTTAACCCTTGCAAGCAACAGGCTCTGTAGCTGTTCTGCTGAAGGCCTTACAACTTCTGTCAGGGGGCTTCTGGAGACCAATGCCTTCAGGAAGGCTGGAGACCAATTCATCATGCCCAAAGCTTGTCCTTCCCTGCAGGAAAGGATCTCTGGAAAGGAGCCAGTGTTGTTTTAGCCACCCCTAGTTGCCAAGCCTAAAGCTTTAAAATATTGTATGGCAAAAATTCAAGCTGGTGCCTTGTCTAAGTACAGAAGATGGGGAGCCTTGCGATGAATATTTCATGATTGTTTTCTAAATTCTCAGCTTATTTATGGATGTGGCATGAGGCTATAATGTTATTTACATTTCCCAGTTCCGCCCTGGGTCCAGCCTGAGATCTCTTTGTGCATCCCAAGCTTTTATCTTAAAATGTTGAACTACATTCCATTTCACAGGTATTAATGTGAATGATTTCAGAGCAGATCTGGCAAGAAAATAGCATTGCAACCTTTTATTATCAGACCAAACCTTTTATTGCTGTTCACAAATAAAGAGAATTGTCCTGAAGTCCTGTTAGGGTTAGCATTCTCTAATTTGGGTGAAACCAAAAGGTGGATATTCAGCTTTCTTGTATGTAACTTCACTTCTTTACCGTTTTACTTGCTGAGAATTCCCAGGAAATCCAATAATTCAAATTTAAAAAAAAAAAATCCACAAAAGATGTTTGCTGACAAAGCCATTTATCTCCAAGCAAATGAAATCTGACCTACCCGAGCCTTACGTGAAAGCAGCCTTTGACTCCATAATGAAGACTAAAAGGGCTTTTGTTTAAAAAGCTACTTTTTCAAAGTGGTCTAGAAGGCTCATGTATCAGCAGATTGGCCTGGAAATTGCTGCAGTGCCTTTGTAGCTGAGGTGGGTCTCGTGGTGCAAATCTGGAGTCACTGTCTCCGGTGGACTGGGACAGAGCCTTCCCCAGGCTACATGCTGGGCATTTCTGGCATCCAATTTTTACTATTTCTTCTCTAAAGCTGTAGACAAAACAAAACAGGTGGGACCCAACCCAAAAAATGAGATCATTGTCCTCCTCTGAGTGGGGGAACGGCATGGAGAGCCTTCCCTGCTCATGGCAGTGTGAGAGTTCCCTTCTGGTCCCTTCGGGCTGCTGCTGTGTCCAACATCTGGTGCACAGCTATGGAGATGTCTGAGCCATCGAGGCTCGGGTCTCTTCTTCAAAGCTCTTTCAAAGCCACGCAGCCAGAGAAGCTGAAGCCTTGGGTATGGCTGGCATGACTACCACCACCACCACCATCACCCCCCGACCCTCTGGGTAGAACTGAATTCGTGTCCCAGGCTGCCAGGGAAAGAAGAGAAGCAAGGCAGAAAATTGGCTTGTCCCTTGCAGTCAGAGCCTGGGGTGAAGTCCCACCTCCAGGACGGGATTTCAACATGCCAGATCCCCACAGGCTGGGAGGAAACCTTGGACTAGGGGTGTCCAGGCATTCAGCCAGACCGAGATGAGCCCAGTTGCCTCCTCGAGAGGCCCTCCACCACAGCTGAGCTAATCTCTGGTCTTGTGACAGGAGGGGACTGCAGAGTTCAGGACACAAATCCATCCTGACACCTTCTCTGGAGAGAAAAGCTTTAGGAGGGGGGAGATGGCAGCAGGCAACAAGCCAGGCAACTGTTCAAGCCGGTGGAGAACACCGTATAGGCCACGAGTTTCCCACTCTGTCCTGAGATAAAAGCAAGTAAATAAGAATGGAAATATCAATCTTGTCCTCCAGCAGGGATTGAGTCACCAGGGTGGTGGGCCATGATGGGGACGGAGACTCCACTTGGCTCCAGGAAGGCCCAGTTCCCAGCAAGGTGTGTGTCTGCTTCTCAAGCACCGAGTAGCTTTGGCAGGATCTCCACTCTTGACGGCTTTAAACAGAGCACAAAGAAAAGGCTGTTTAAAAAAAAGAAAAAAAAAGTCCTTATTTTAAAAAAAGCAAGAAGAAAAAAATTCTTCGCATTTAAAACTCTTTTTATTGCCCTCATTTCTTAAGATAGCGTTACCATAAATCGACTCGACCATAACATTATTTGGAAACCAAAAGGATTACCACATCTATTAGAATATTTAAACCATATGTCTGGGGTTCAGAGCTCCCAGTCCCACAGTGCATGCACACACTGGCCAGCAAGGCTTCTGCTCCTGTTGGCAGGGAGCTGCTAGCTCTTCGCAGAGGGGAGGACTGTGTCTCTCTATTGATGTGGCAAATCGGGCATTTCTTTGCTCTTTTATTGGCACTGTTTAGCCAGGGACCACGATGCAATTTATCAATAATACCAAAGCCACACAACCCCACCATCCCATTGGCAGCAGGAGCATGAAGCCTGCTGTATCCCACAAGGTAAGTGACTCCAAATTAATAGGGGCAGGATGGGGAGAGATCACATAAATCCACCTGGTTCCTCTAGGCGCCAGAATAGACCTGAGGTGGACCAGTCCTTGATGTCTGCCTTTAGGAGTTCAAGTTATGAACAAAGTGACTTGTCTTAAGGGGAGACAACAGAACCCCAGAACCCCAGAATCCCAGAACCCCAGAATGGCTGGGGTTGGCAGGACCCTCCGGAGCTCACCCAGTGCCACCCCCCTGCCCAAGCAGGCTCACCCAGAGCAGGGGGCACAGGACAGCGGCCAGGCGGGGGTTGAAGATCTCCAGAGAAGGAGACTCCACAGCCCCCCTGGGCAGCCTGGGCCAGGGCTCGGGCACCCTCCAAGTCAAGAAGTTCTTCTTCCCGTTCACCTGGAACCTCTTCTGCTTCAGTTTGTGCCCATGGCCCCTTGTCCTGGCGCTGGGCACCACTGGGAAGAGTCTGGTTCTATCAAACTGGGTATGAGTAGAAAGCAGACAGAAGATCTCTCAATGTGTGTTTCCCCATTTTTTCTGGTCTCAGAGCCAGCAACTCCTGCCTCCTTGGATGGAGTTCATGATCAGACAGTGATGCGTAGCGAGATCTTCCTGACAACCAACAGAATGGGTGGATCTCCAGGAGACAGAGCCTGAATCTTCAGCATATCTTCCTGCCAACACAGGGGGTTGTGAAGCTCCTGGTCCACCCAACCACCCCTGCCTCTACAAGAGGATGGTAAATAAGCACAAATCCTCTGCCTGCCTGTACTGGTTCTATGCGGTGCGAGATCCATGTGAAGAGCAGATTCTTTGGAGAAGGACTAGTCACCCTTGGAATCTTTCTTCCCATAGCCAGTGCAGAGAGGTGATCACATTCAACTGGGATTTTTGGCCAATGCCTTCAGCCTGCCATGCATAGTTTAACCCATCCTCATTCAAAACTGCCTAACCAAACTATTTCACTCAAAAAACTAAAAATCTGCTTTATTTTAGCAGGGTTGCTTTCAAACAACATCAGGCAGCGAAACAGCAGATTAGGTGAGCTATAATTGAGCTATAGACATTGAACTACTATCTAAACGAGGTGGGTTGGCACATCTCGGTTTAAGCCCCTGGTTCAATAGTTTATTAACCTGCCATTCCTCAGCTATCTGGTCTGACCTTTTTCCCATCATGTCTACCCAAAGCAAAATTTTTCTAGTCAAGTTCCAGCAAAAGTGGTTCTGCCATTTCTGAAAATTACATTCACTAAAAACAGGCTATCTGACACACCCAGAAACAGAAGATCTTACAGCTGTTTCCCTGAGAAATTCCAGCTGGAGGGAAACAACTTGAAGATAGGTTCACCCCACTCATAGATACTTTCTGCTCTCCTAGTTCAGGACGGCCAAGCTATAAATCCTTCATTCACTCCTGCTCAATGCCAGTGTCCCACAAGAAGAATGCTCCAAATCAGGGCCACCACGGCTCACAGGGCTTCCCCAGGTGGGGTTGCTCTGACCCACTGCCAGCCAATGTGGTTCCATGGTCAGGAAAGACCATCTTCCCCCAGAAGTCCCGCTGCAGCTTCCAAGGATGAATGGGTCAAGGGAGGCAGCTGGGTCTGAGAAGGGATGAAGTAGATGAGGAGTGGGGTTTAGAAGAGAAAAACTGGGACACCTGGAGTGACTTGGAAAGGACACTGGGAGGGGAAGGGCATTAAATCAAGGGTAGTTGGTGCTTCCAGGCACAGAGATGAGTCAGAGCTGGAGAGCAGATCTTGGGAAGGTCTCAAGGTGAAGGCAATTGAGTATCACAGAGGAAAAACAGATTCCTCTGATGGAAGAGATGGGTCCACACGTTCTTTAAGAAACCTTGGGGAGCTTGGCACATCTTAAATATACACTAAGACCGTCAGGAGGTGGCTGGCATGCTACAGTGCAGACAAGAGGGGCCGGTCAGGAACACCCCCATCTTCCCCTCCAGGGATGCTCTTCAAAAAACACTTAGAGAAGTCCATGAAATGCTCCCCAGTGCTTGGACACATGGGAAAATTCACTCCATCCCACTTTGTTCAGGTCCCAAAGTAGAACACAGGCATCTTCTCTCCTTTCTTTTTTAGATCTGTCTTCACTTCAGCTCCCTGGAGGCAAAACAGTCTCTTCTGCAATGTAAAAGTATCTGGATGTCTGTGCCATGGGGCCTAGAAAGGGAACCCCCGGAGAAGCCCTGAGGGGACAAAGGGCTCTGTATTCAACAAGGTCATGCTCAAACCTCCTGTCCAGCACACGTGGGCTGCCCTCTGCCCCGATGCAGGATCTTCAAGACATGGCCACACAGCCAGATCTCAGCAGGAGATGGGGAATTGTGCCTCAGAGTCCTCTTGGCTCCATTTGTCACCCCAGGAGGATATTTTCCAGGATTAACTAGAGGGGGTCTTCTCTCCCATCAGCCTCTGAGCCTTTTTCCAGCATTCCCTCCAGCCTGGCAAGCAAACTGAGAGTGTCCTACTGGAGTGGAAACTGTCTTGAGGGGGAAAATGGGGAGGAGATGCTTGAGCAGGCTGGAGGTGGAGGGATTTTCCAGGCAGGGTATAAGCTGGGGTGGGGGTAACACTATACCAGGAGCTGCCTCATCTTCAGGAGCTTGGTGCCAGGTTGCTCTCTCCGGCTCTTGTCAAAGTGCTGGTTAATAGTGACAGCCCTGGATGGGACGGGGGGGGGGGGCTTTGCTTGTCCCAGTTAACACAGGCTGGAAAGAGCTGGAAGGTGAGCCCCGGGCTGCCGGCACCACATAGGGTTTAGCCTCCAGCTCTAGGCTGAGCCTGATTTCCACCTCATCTGCAATGGAAGGGCTCCCTCTGGTGCAACCAGGAATCCTCTCTCTTCCTTTTTTTCCTCCTTTTTTTTCTTTCTCCTCCAGGAAAGGCATCTTTGCTGCCACGTATGTCTGCTCCAGAGGGGTGGACAGGACCCACCCTGGCCTCTTCTTCAGAGTCAGAAAAACCCAATTCTTTGTCCCCCACCCACCACTGAAATATCCTGCCCTTCTGTGGCCACCCCAAGAGAGACCAAAATCCCAGGAAACCTTCCCCAGGAGAGCAGGGCAGTGATCACCCACCTCAGAGAGGGCGACCAAGCCACGCAGCCCAGTGCTTTGAAACCATCCAGTTAATCGTGGTCATGTACACTGGGGATGTGAGCCCAAGCTAAGAAATGACCCGGTGTCTGGGTACCAAACTAGCAGCCCACATGGCTGTCACCCCCATCCTGTTTCTAACTGAGCCTGGACGCCTTCCCCCTGTGTAAAGTGGGGGAAAAGCTCCGGAGAGGAACTTTGGGATGGGGCAGGTTGCAAAGGTGCTTTGGTAGCCACAATACCTCCACCAAGAGCAGTCTGCAGCTTGAAGTGCTGCTTGCCCTCTGAACAAGCTGTTGTCCTCGGTTTTTTACAGGCTGGAAGGACAAGAGAAGGGTCTGAACTCTGCTTCCCTGGACCTGGCAAAAGGACATCGAATAGATGTGGCCAGAAGATGCCACAGGGCTGGAAAGAGCCAGGAGCAGGCTCCCTTCCCCACCAGCTCTGCGCTGCTGCATCACCACCCCCGGCCCCCGGAAGCCAGGCAGGCATCACCCCTCGAGCTCTTCACCCATCCGACTCCTCCGTGCAGCCAGGGAAGATCCCTGCCTGCAGCCAAACAGGAGGGTGCGGGTCATTCCCCCCCTGCTCCCAGGTCCTCCCTTCCCAGGAAATCATTGCACTGGTTTGCTAAACGCCACCGCTGCCGTAGCCAGAGGTGGCTACGTCGCAGTGCTGGGCAAAACACACCCTCGTGAAATAGCAGGGGAAGGGGCCAGTGAGGCGACCGGGATCAAAGGTGTGCTGCAATATAGCAGCTGCTCTTACGGATGTCTTACAGATGTGGAGGGGCACGGCTCCATCCAGGGCTAATTCATCTTTCACTCACAAAACTGATCTGGCAAGGGAGGATTTGAAGGTTCCCACATGATTTTTTTGTTTGTTTCATCTTTTCCTCCTTTTTTTTTTTTTTTTTTTTTAATTAAGTTTCCCCTGATTGCAAAACCAAATGTAAAAACTTCTAAGTCTGGATAGCCCTAGGGAAAGGAGCACTCAGAAGGGTCTTGATGAAATTGTAATTCCTGCTTCACTTGTGCAGTGAGAAAACAGGCTGGATGTGGACAAGTTGCATGTATTAATTATGGCCATAGATGGCACCATGATTTAAAGAGACAGGAAGGGAATAATTGCCATTAATGTCATTGGAACAGAGCAAATGGTTCTGAGGTGGAGCCCAGTGCAATCACAAGAGGAAGAAATCTTACACAACCCTGAATAATATTTAGCAAATTATTTAATAATTATATAGAAACATTTTTAACTTGGTTTCCTAAGGAGATGACTCTTAGGCTGTGGCGTAGGCTAATTTTGCATTTGCTGACTGGCTGAGTAGATGGGGGGGTGAACATACTGTTTTGGCTATAGGCTAAGGTGGCAGCTGTCTCCATCTGGGAGAAGGGAAGGAAAATCCAGTTCAAGAGCCATGTTGTGATGAAGCTTGGCCTGGGAAGGCCTGGAGGGGCAAACCGACCCGGGCTGGTGCCAGGCTGGGGACGTGGATGTGTGCAAGACACACATCTTTGCCTAAGAAAGCAACAACTGGGCAGAACCAGAGGACCAGGGATATTTTTAGTGTTACTCTCCACACTCTGGCCAGACGGGTCATGCACAGGGATGAACTTCACAGTTTCTTTTTTGCAGAAGGACAAGCAAATAACTGAGGCCTGGGCTGTCAGATCATGCCCCCTGAACCCCAGTCCTCACACTGCGTCCTAGCTCTATGCCTCCATGTCTTCTCCTAGTCTGCACTCATTATTTCTCTCATTTTTAACCTTGGCAGAAAGAGCAGCACTTGGCTGGGCCATGGTGCATGAACCTCTTTATGGCTTGAAGTCATCTCTCCAAAGCCATGTGAGAAGGGGGCTGTGCTGGGAGACCTGAATGGGCACTTGCTGTTCTCTGGCCAAGAGGAGAACTCCAGTTTGGCAGAGCTGCCGAATCCACAACCAAATGCTGTGGAAAACAGCAGCAGTGAAAGACCCAAAGCTCCCTCCAACTTCTGAAGCTCCTTTCTTGGCAGTATCCAGCCATCTCAGCATCCTTCCTGGGGAAATGGACTTTACATTCCAGCCACGCACCTCTAGACTTACAGGCATATATTTTTTTTCAGACGCAGCTGTGCCTCTCCTGTTTTATGCACCCCTTTCCTCCTACCCCTTCCCTCCCAGACCTTCCTCTTGCTGGAAAGCCCAATTTGCTGCAGGGAATGCAAACAGAAACTCACCACAGAGGTGGGTGGTGTGTTACACAGGGGCTTTGATGTGCCTTTTATTTTCTTTAACCATGGAAAACCACCCCCAAAGATGTCATAAAATGTGCCAGAATTCAGTATGGGACAGGCAGTGGAATAAGACCTAAGATATGGAAAATATGGGTGTGTACAATGAAAGAAAGAAAGAAGGAGAAGGGAAGAGAAAGGGGGACAGGGAGAAAATGAGAAAATGTAATTAAAGAACAAAAGAAAGATAAACAAAAAAAGAGTAAAAGCAAAAGTAAAAGAAAGATAAAGAGACAGAAAAGTGAAAAAAAAAAAAAAAAAAAAAAGAAAAAGAAAAAGAAAAAGAAAAAGAAAAAGAAAAAGAAAAAGAAAAAGGAAAAAAAAAGAAAAAGAAAAAGGAAGAGTAGAAGTTCTAGCGCTTTTACAAGTAAATTTTGCACAGGAGAGATTGTACATGTAATTATTATACATTTGGGGGCAATAAAAATACCCTGTGGGACCTCACGTGGAATCAGGTTGGGGTTACAAGGTCAGATCTGGGCTTAGAAGCCCATAGCTGCCAGGCAAGAGGCACGTGGCTCCCTGGCTCGATGGTGGTTGCTTTCCTTCTTACAGACACGAGTGGAAAAGAGTTTGTGTGGGCCCACCTCTCCATCCCTGGGCAGGGGAGCAGGGTCTGGGTGAAGTCACCTTCACATGCCCTGCCCGCCAAGGCAGGTAAGCGCAATCACCAGCCCCTGCAATACAGAAAACAGAGGAGCCAGAGGCAGCTTCTTGCAGGGGAGCTCAGTGGCAAGACAAAAAAAAACCAGACAGACAATCTGGATTTGCTGAACCCCACTTCATTCCTCCTCCTCGAAGCCTGCTATGATTCATTTTGTGAGGGCACGGAAAAAGTGAAGAGATTTAACCAAAACCACTCAGGAAGTCAGTAGCAGAGAGTGAAATAGCTGTCTGGATTCCTGTGTTTTGCATCTGCCTCTCCCGGCAGCTCGCAAAGGTTGTTCCTTCTCCTCATTGCAGGGAAAGAGCATTGGTTTTGAGACATGAACGTCGAGAGGTGCCATCTGACCCCAAAGTCCAAACTCCAGCACACGAAAATGAGGACTTTGCACACCTAAGGGAATTATCCTGGTGGTTCTCAGACCTGGATTCAGGTCTTAAAGCAGGGTCAAAGCAGGGTAAAGTCACACCCGGACCCTCAGACAGGCTGGTCTCTGCATCCAGACAGCAATGCATCGCTTAATGATGCACACTGACTGGCAGAGATCTAGAGGCCACCAAACTACCAGGCTCTATCTGAGCCAGATCCTCTGTCCTTGGGATTTATTTGATGCAAATGTCCAGAACTGACATCAGCTTCGTCAAAAAAAAAAAAGAAAGAAGAAAAAAAAAATACAGCTCCCAAGTCTCAAACTTCGTATCTTGAATTTTGTGGCAATTTAGGAGTTAAATTCAGTCCACCGGGTAGGCAGGACCTTGAAGTGTTTCCCCCCCATGCTGCGCACCTGGAGTCATCTCCCATCACAAGTTTTACAGCTGACAGACCACTGGATTAACCTTCCGAAGGCAGCCGATAGCCCCTGGGAGACCTCGCGCTCTGGCAGGGCGTATCTGCCAGGACGGCTTCCAGTTGGACCAGGCACAGGATACGACCACGGCCCTCAGAGCGTTATGTTCTAATAGTTAATTGCTCTCGCCGCTGGAAAAATGAAAAGTGCTTTATTTCCACACCGAATTTGCGGTGGGTGCTTGTGACGACCGATCCAGCGGAGCATGTTTCTTTTTTATTTATCTGATTCACACTCGTGTCAAGAAACTTCATCTGGGTTGGGGCCCCACTGTGGTAGGCAGGCTATAAATCCATCTATCCAGTTGCTTAAAGCAATGGGCAACCACCCACCAGCCTGGATGGAAACTCGATAACCTGCTCCCTCACACCTGTGAAATTCCTCTGGCTTCCGAGCAGCCCATCCTGGTTTCAAACAGCCACGGGGACATCACCTTCGGAGAGGGGGGACGCCTAAACCTTCCGTGCTCACAGACAACACTGCAGGCTTCACCAGCCATGGAGAGGGGGGTTAGACTTCCCCCCACCTGTGAAAGAAAAGGTGAAGAGGGAGGAGGAAAAAGGAACGTCAGGTCACTGAACAAAGCCATCGTTCCTCCGCACTTATCAGTTTTGCTCCATATAGTCCGTTTATGGCTCTTTTTATTGACCAAAGGAAGCCCTGGAAACCTTGTTTTCCTTTATGCCATGGTAACACCAACTCGGTGAGATGTGGGACTGACCACAGGCACATCTGAGCATAATTCACTAAAAATTCCAGTAAATGTTTTTCTAGTATGAAACTAATAGTAAGTAAGCAAACCCACCTTCCCCCGGGAGCCACTAACCTTGCTGTTACCCGAGAATATTCTGCTGAACTCCACCAGCTACTCTGCCTCTCAAGTGGCACCTCTGGGCTTTACCGGGTTCAGGTTATTGTTGATGTTTGGTTTTTTCGCCTGCCTCCCTGCGAGAAGCTCAGGGATGGTCCCTCCAGCGTGGGGATTCGCTGGCTGCTGCTGCTGGAGACCGGGAGCATCTTGGGGAGCAACCACCCACCTTGGAGCCAGTGCCTCTGCGGGCTTGTGGTGACCACGTCTCTGTGGCCATTGGGTTTCCACCGGTGGAAGACAACCACCCTGTGGCACTACCTTGTGTGTGGCTGAGGCCACGTAATTTTGGAGAAAGGGGAGGCTGCAGAGCTGGAGGGAAGAGGGAGGAGAGGGGCCAGACCAGAAATAAGGAAGGATGAGATGGGAGAAGACCGTAAGGCGGCATTGAGCAAGGAGAGACTCCCCCCCAGAGTCTCAAGATCCATCCCCATGTGATCCCCAGCCAGTCCTTTTCCCTTCCCCTGGGGATTTCGATAGCTTTTCCTAATTACAGCAGTAAATTCCTTGCAGGAAACTGTGTCCATGAGAGGATGCTAGAAATGGCAGGGATGCCCGACATCTATCAGGAAATGTTGGGGGCTTTCTGTTTGCCAGAACTCCTAATGAGAATCATCAAGGGAAGAATACCGACATCTACAGTCTGGCTTTGGAGCTTCCTGGTTTATGCTCTGCATGTCACCTGCGCACGACTTCAGCTCCTGCTTCCCACTGAAGCCCTGCCTTGCCCATTAGAGGTTGAACATCATTATCCTTTGCTTGGCTGGTACAAAAAGTGGGGGGACCAGGGAGCGGGTCAGGGCAGGGGTCACCCCGCTTCCCTGAGCATCCTTCCTTGACTTTGCTGTTCATGCCTTCATCTCTATACAGTTTCCATCCATTCATCTTGCTGACCATCTACCCACTAGCCCATGCACACACACAGTGGTTTGTCTTTTGACCTTAAATCTTTGGTTCTCATCCCCCCATTCTCCTTCCCTGACTCAAACAGCTTTTTCTCTTTTTTTTCTTCTTTTTTTGTGGGGAAGAAGGGTTGAAAGAAGGTGAACTGCAGCCCTTTGCCATAACCCTGGTGAACACGTGCTGCATTCATATGGGGCTGCCTCCTTCAAACGTGCCCTTCTCCTGCAAGGGCACCCCTGGGACACCCCAGTGAGGAATCGTCCTCAGCATGAAGGAAGCACCCTGCATGTGCAGTGCCCCTCTCCTTCCTTTAGGATTTGAAAAGCTCCATGGTCTGGAAGGATTAATTAGAGAAAGGAAAAGCAAATGGTAAGAGATGCCAATGTACAAAATAAGATGTAGGCTGTGCAATCAGTGGGCTCTCTCCAGTGAGTTGAATTGCTCTCCAGGCTTCACTGCCTGTACTCACCTCTTCTCTGCCTGTACTCATCTCTTCTCTGCTTGTAGTAGTTTGGACACCAGCACCCATGAACACAGCTAAATCTGAATGTCTTCGTCTGGGATTCAGTTGCTGAAACGTGTCTATTGCTTTTTGGGATGGTCTGGAGCACCTGAGACAAAACCCAAACGGAGCTGTCGGATATGGCACCTTCTTCCTTCTGGGACAGGAGCTGGTGCAATGCCCTGAGGCTCTGAAGATAGTGCCAGGAGCCCCGTTCAGCTGCTCATGGACAGATGTAGAGGACAGACCTATGGAGGGCTGTGGAAAACTCTCCCTCAGGCTGTCAGTGCCACCAAAAGAAAAGCGGTACGGCCAGGGGATCCCATGCCCGTGTGTTCACTCGCTCGGTCGCCTGACGGTAATGGCTCGTGTAGGCCAGGGGAAGCAGGGAGGGATGCGCCTGCTCTCACCTTCATGGGCTTTTGTAAAAGACATCACTGCAATCCTGTGGAAGGGAAACAGAAGCAAAGACACCTCCAGGACCTTGCCCACAGTCAAAGAAACCACACACAGAGCTGGAGCTCAGCGCAGACCCTGAGCAGGATGTGTCCACCCCACCCCAGCCCCAGCTGATATGAAGCAGGGACTCTTCTGCCTCTTGGGAAGTTTATCAGCAGAGAAAAGGGCTCGGTGAGGCATCCTCAGCACCACTTCTGCCATGCAAGGCAGGACCCATCCCTGGGCAGCGGGCAGCGTTCAGAGGGGTGAGCAGTGGGAGTGAGACCCACTCAGGGAAGGTTTTCAACGAGCTGCCCTTATTCATTTGGTTAAAAATAAATGCTGGCAGCATTGTCAAAAGGCTCTCAGGAACTCAGAGGTGCTTGAGCCCTCTTGAAGCTTTCTGGAAATTGCTTCTTTTCTGTTTAACTATAATAAGAATCCACCCAGGGCAAGAAAAAGCTCTTGAATAAAACCGACTGGCGAGGGAGGCTTCCTTCTGCAGAGCTTCCAAGCCTTCACCAAAATGTCACTGATTGCTGGTTCTTCCCCTGTTTTCCCTCTTGATCCACCCAAAAAGCATCTTGTTTTTCTTGTTTGCCAATGCATCAGGGAGAGGGAATTAGTGCAAAGCCTTTTGAAAGTATTTGGTAATAAGGCTCACCTCGTTATCACAGAGCATTAGTGCAGAAGTAGCTTCCTCCACAAGGCTCTTCAACTCATTAGTTGCTTAGCAAGGTGAGTCAGACTGCAGGGAGGGGGGGGGGGTGCCCTCCCCTGGGGGCTCAGCAGTGAAATGGGCCCCGCAGCATCCTCACCGGGCAGCTGCAGAGGCAACTCTAGGGATGCAAAAATCCACCAACATTTTCCAAATTTCAAAGTAGCTCCCATTTTACCAGCTTCAAATGGACCCGTCTCAATGGTTTTAGGTGAATTCTTACCCAAAGCCTTCTTCTGAAATGAAAAATTTCAGAACCAGGGTTTCAGAGCAGTAAATGTGTAAGTGTTTTGGGTTTAAAAGTCCTGGAAAAGTAAGATTTCAGTAATAAGATTTCCTTGTATGAGGTACAGTTTCTCAGAGAAGACAGAAAATGCTCTTTTATTCCCCCCGAGAGAAGACAAATCCTTGCTGAGAATACCTGAACGTTGCTGTATGTGATGATTTGCCATTTTGCCATTGATAAGAAAGCCATAGAAGAGAAGGGAAGAATATTTGGTTCCTCCTCAATGCTTTTCCTCCCTAGGTGAGCAGGCAGAAATCATCACTCAGGTAAACCAAGGCACAGAGAGGTGCAGGGATTATTTTTACTCATGACCCCTTACCTTCACCCAGAGAGGCTGTGTCACCTGGAGAGGTGGCATCCATGGGACCCCCGCACCTGGGGTCTCTCATGCAATGTCCCTTCTGGCAGAAAAGGAGCTGGGGGTGCTGGTCGAGAGGGGGCTGAATATGAGCCAGCAGGGTGCCCAGGTGGCCAAGAGGGCCAGCGGCATCCTGGCTTGTATCAGGAGTGGTGTGGCCAGCAGGAGCAGGGCAGGGACCGTGCCCCTGTGCTGGGCACTGGGGGGGCCGCCCCTCGACTGCTGGGGTCAGGGTTGGGCCCCCCCCCCCAGAAGGCCCTGGGGGGGCTGGACGTGTCCAGAGAAGGGCAGCGGAGCTGGGGGGGGGGCCCCGGGGGGGGGGCTGGGGGAGGGGGGGGGGCTCTGCCCCGGGGCCGGCCCAGCTGGGGGCGGGGGGGGTTGGCCCTGGGGAACAATTCCTTCCCCCAAGGGCTGTCAGGGGCTGGAAGGGGCTGCCCAGGGAAGGGGTGGGGGCCGTGTCTGTGTGTGCATGTCTGGTGTCTGTGTGCCCATGTCTGTGGGTGTCTGTGGGGGTGTGCTTGCGTGCTGTTTTTCTGTCCTGGAGCAGTGAAAGGTTAAAGCAGCCATTTACGCAGAAAGGAAAATCTTGGATTAAAAAAACAGTCAGGAGGCAAAAATACTTGAGTTCCCCTGATTCAATCTTCTGGTGAGACACTGCCTAGGTCAGGACGCTGCACATTAACTGCGTGGACATTTGTGTCCCCCCCATGCAGGTGCAGAGGCGTGTGCGCTTGTGTGTACGGACGTTTTCCACGTGCATGTAAAGCATAAGCAGCATGGTGAAAACACAAAAAGGGGGCAAGGGGGCTGAAAAACCCTTTCATGTGCTCTATTTCCCCAAAAAAGTATGATAAAACAGGAGTGGGTCAAGGTGGTGGGACCTGGCACCAGTAAGGTCAACACAGAGCCGTCATGCTCACCTGCAAGAGCCCAGCCAGACCTTGACCAGTGTGGCTCCATCCACCAGAGCCAGAAACCTTTTGCCCCCTGATGGCAAGGGGGAATCAGGGAGCTGTGGTAAGGACTGAGTCCAGGCCAAGAACGAGCAGCAATTTTTTGCAAAATTTTGGCATTTCCCTCAATCCGGGTTTCAAACCTCCTGCCTTTAAAGCTGAGATCCAAGACCTGGACGCTGGGAGAATCACTGTTGTAGGACACCCAGCCTCTCCCCTGGGCCTTCTGGGTGTTCTTCTGGCCTCCATCACAGTGGGCAGGAGTTGTTGTTGCCAGCTGGACTTCTCTCAGGAGAGAAAAATCATCAATGTCAACGTGATATTGGCTCCAGCCCCATCCCAGATGCATTCAGCAGTCTTTGGATTTTGGAAAGGGTCCTGTGGACAAGAGAAATCCCCCACAACTGTGAGTCACCGGCCAACGGTAAGAGACGTCGCCAGACATATGAAGTCCACATGAACCTCTGATGACAGCATGCGAGCTCGCTTAAACCAGACGCAGGCACGAAGGCAAAGAGGTAGGAAGCCAAATACCCCACAGGGATTGAACCCATTCAGCCTGGCCCAGCATAGGGGATGGCAGCTTCACCTCTCCCTGCTCCTTCCCAGATGGAACTGGAATTGCAACTGGAGCCTCCCTGAACCCCTGGGTGAGACAAGACTCAGCACATGTCCATCACTCCATGGGACGGAAGGTTGTAGCACATGAGACACCAGCAGCTTGAAGGAGGATCAGAGGACATGGGAAATGGGACTGATGAAATCAACTGGTTTTCCTTGATCAAGGGCTTTAATTAAAGTCTTAAGGATGGAAGGACCCAACTTTGGGGTAGCCAACATACTCAGCTGAGGAGTAGGAACATCCCTAGACTCATGTTTTCCCTAGGCACTGAGAGGTGAGGTTTCACCAACCTCAGGAGGAGGGGTTGTTCCTTGGGGACTCTCCACTTAGGGCTAGCTCAAGCCAGTGACCGCAATCCTGATGCACCCTTCAGCACCAGGGGGCTTGCCCTACCTGGGTCTCCATGGATTGTTGGGACTCTTAACAGAGTGCTGCAGCTAAGACAACTCGTATGATGCAGGTCCCAGCCTATTGCTAAAAGGCAACATGAGATCAAGTCTTGCTGAGGCTGAGCAGGAGCAAGGTGAGATGCTGCAAGCAGAGCTTTATACGGTTGCAAAGGCTCAAGAGCCTTTGATTTAAGGCTATGGTGGGTCACCTTGGCCACAACCGACCAACCCAACCCCAAACCCACAGCTGTGCTGTGTGGGCAAGGTCTCACTGAGGGACATCCTGCTTTCTCCGAGTCTTTCAAACAGGAACTAAATTTCACCCAAAGACGTGGTGGATAAATTAGCGGCAGGGCTAAGACCCTGGTTGCTCCCAGGACATAATATCTCTTGCATTAGACACCAACAGCCATCTGGGTGGGTTGACACATTCCCAGTGCAGATGATATTTATATGGGTGATCTCTAAAGGTCCCTTCCAACCCAAACCATGCTATGATTCTGTGATTCTATATGCAGTGGACATTCATGTGCATCACCATGTAGGAAAACCCAGGTCTCCACTAGGCTGGAGCCACCTCTTCTTTTGCAGCTGATTTTTCTTTCCCTCTTCAGCTTTTTTCCTGTGCTGGGGGGATGAGAGCTGGGGTAGGTTGGGGAAAGAGAGGAAGAGGGAAGCATGCTGACTTTTGTTATCCAAGAAAACGTATGTAAAAGGGGATATTAACCAAGTTATAAATATAGAAATGAAAGCAAAAGTGTCACCTCACTGAACAATGGGGGCATTTATGGGATAAAGTTACCGCAAATTAAGGGCTGGCACAAGCTGACTTGGGATCATAATTTATAGCGTAGCCTAAATCCTGGCCCGCAGACAAGTGGGATAAAGTTGAGTTCGTTGTGAAAGTTTCTATTTTCGTACCACAGGCAGGGTGAGCCCAGCGAGCGGTGGAAGAAATGACTTGAGGGTCCTGGAGGAGGCTCAGCCTACTTCGCAATATTTGCCAGCCCTACCTAAAACTTCTGTAAGGAGGGAAGCCCCCAGTCAGGTTAAGGCTGGATGACCTTCCTGACCAGCTGGTAGACCTGGGATTTGAGGAACACCGAGTCCCTCCATGCACTCAGCTGGCTTTTAACCCAAGGAATTGCATTTAGGAGGAATGAACTTCTTGCCTGTGCTGTCCTTAATGTGACTGATCTTCCCAAGCGTGTTCACAGTGACATCCTGCAGAAGGGAAGGGATGGAAACAGGGCCGCAGGCTCAGCTCAACTGAGTGTTGCACAGGTGTAAAGTGAGAAACAAGAAATTGCTATTTCAGGTGGAAATTCACTCAGCCCAAATTCCACCAGTGCAAGCGGCAATTCCACCAGTGCAAGCAAACATTGGACCAGAGGACTTAGATGAACAAAATTCCCCCTCCAGGTGCTCCACCTGCCAATGCTGAGATGACGGGCAGGCTAAAGGAGGTGATGCGAAGCCATGGATGAGGCCTTGTTGTGCTTGGTGCTGTATAAAAGCTCTGCCCTGGGGGCAGCTGAATCTGTACTTGAGATAAGAGGTTTCAGCAAGGGGAGCAAAGACCACAGTGAAAGGAGGAGAGCGCATTAGCCAGCGTGAATAGCAGTGACCCAGCAACCCACGTGCCTTCATAGGAAACATAAGGGTTGCAGAGGGATCTTAGGGGATAAACTAGGGGAATTTTTGGAGATCTGCATCTGGGAAAGCTTCTCACACTCTCTCCCGTGTTCTCCATGGGGAGCATTGCCAGATCCACCACTGGTTTGCTCAGTCCTTCAGTTTAGAGAGGGGCAAACACCTCCTAGGTCGGCATCCCCTGGTAGCAGAGGTGGCCATCACCTCTTCCAGGTGTAATGGGATTTCAGCCCATTTCAGGTTAATGTGATTTCAGGGCTGTGGCTATAAAATAACACCAGCAGTAGAAACATCAGTGCCTCTGTGTGTTCCCTCCTCATCCTAGGTACTGCCTGTGCCTCAGTTTCTCCTGCCTGTGACAAGAGAAGTACCAAGTCTTCCATGACAGCTTAGGATACAGGTGCAAACAGCTCTCCATCATGGTTCACAGTTATTGCCTTTACCATCCAGAATAAATATGAGCAAAGACTTTTGTATTATATAACCCATAAAGCACTAATAAGAGCAATTTTGTGGGTTTGCTTTTATTTTTTATAATGAAAAGGTAAAATCTTAACACAGATTTGTAGCAGCCAGATGTGTATGTGCAGTGATTTTATTTAACTTAAAATCAAGACTGATTTAAGCATGGCTACTTTCCAGGGGTATTAAAGAATATTAAAATCAAGCTCAGCTACTGGGCTCTAAAAATAGCATTTACTGATAAAATCCAAATTTAATACTAGCCTCCTCGGGGCTATTTCTAGGATGTCGTCTGCCTCAGGACAGAGTGTATGGGGTTACCCATACAGGCTGGTGAGGTGATGTCTCATGGCGGGGCCTTCTCGCCTGCTGACCCCAAATAGCAATTCCAGAGGCGGGTCTGAAGCGACACGACCCCCAGCCCTCCTGCGGATGTCAGACACAACTCCATCTGTTCACAACAGCAGAAGCCAGGGCAGAGCCGCAGTGAGTCCTATGTGCCCTCGGGGATGGTAGAGAAGGAGGGGGGGAAAAAGGGAATTGTGTCTGGAACCTGACCTCACCAAGCAATTATGGTTTGTTCAACTTCATGGACATCCACTGCAGAGATAACAGGACTAGAGGTTTCCATGGGACTGTTTAGGGAAACACTTCATCAGTTTAATCTCTTAATACTGCTTCAGGTTAGTAATTTATACAGGCTTGAAGGGTCCCAGGCTCCTGGGCAGAACTGACCAGGAATTGCTGCTCAGGGCACAGGAGGAAAGGAGATGTTACCTTCTGAAGGACTTCCCTTACTTGCTCTGCTAGCAAGATAAGATTAGAGCTACAGTGGTTTGGACCAAATATTCATCTAGCCCAGCATCCTTTTCCATGCAGAGGCTGTAACAGATGGAAGCAGAGAGAATACGAAGGTGGCACACATTGCATGGGTCTTCTTCTGGTTATGCCCTCCAAGCACTCAGCAGGTAAGGGATTTATGAAGCAAGAGTTTCCATTTAGATCACAGTCTAGTTGCCATTTCCATTAACATACAGAAAATGGGCAAGATGAATGTTGGAAGTAGGATGAAATTCAAAGCAAAACAAGGAGGTGGCCCTTCGTACACGGCAGATTCAAGATGTGCAGTGGAGCTGTGAAAACCACAAGGTTACCTGGCTTCTGGGGAGGACAGGACGAGTTCATGGAAGAAAAACCCATGAAGGTCTGATAAATACAAAGAAGTAATCTCTCTCGCAGGAATTCCCCGATTCGCACATCTCTGGTCACAAGGAGATTGTTCTGCAGATATATTCCTCTATGCTTACCCTGATAGTGGTTGGTCTAACCTAGTACAGTTGCACTTTTGTCCTTATTTTCATGGCAATAGGAAATGCCATTGAGCTTGGCAAATCCATCCTCCCAATGTGTCTCATTCCCCATGTGTCATCCCAGAACCGTAACACTTCCTCGCCCGGGAACGCTGATTTATTGGAGAATCCAGAAAGGGCAATGACTCAAGGCCTGAGAAATGCACCTTGCATGGCCAGGAAATCAAAAAACCCAACCTCTTTAATTTAGTCAAGATGACTGGTAACTTTTCACCTATTTCTAACCGTCAAAAAGAGTCCAAATTCGTCTTCTGGCCTCCATCTATGGTCAGTGGGAGAGATCAGCAGCTTCAGAGGGCCAAAGGCTTAACCCAGATCTGCAGCTTTTGTTCCTGCAGCCTCCAGGCAAGAGGAACCATGTATTGTGTTGGGGTGGATCAGAGCCTGGTGGAGGTCAGTCCTCTGCTCCCGAGCTTTCCTGCACCATGCAATCCCTTCTGCAAGGGACCACACTCTTTTCAAAATTATTTCAGGGTGAAACCTAGAAGCCACATTTTGGGTCTGCAAACTAAATAAAGGTTTTCAGGCAGAGTTAGTTCCACAGTCTGAAAAGGGAACTTTTTGTTTCAAGTCAAAACCAAATGTTGTGCTACACTGCATACACACTTATGCTTGCTTTTTTTTTTTTTTTGTTACATTTGATTTTGGTTTTCAGGCTCGAAAAGCCTGAAAAAGATTCTTTGTTTTCCACACCAGAAAATCAAATTTCCGAATCTACTCCAGCCCCCAATTTTTCAGGTCATTTGCTGAAAAGAAAGATCCATTATTCGCCCATCTCAGTGTACTATAGCCCAGCTCCAACCACTGCTCAGAAGAAAATGAACGTTCTTGGACTGCTTCAGAATTGGGCATTTGCACAAATTCTTTCACACCACCTGTGTGCCGTGGCTGCTCCCTCCGCCACGCTCCTCCGGGCAGGCTGATCCTCCTTTCTCTTGCTTGATTCGCAGGCAGGACCCCCCAAGACGCACGAGGCTCCCCTGTTGTGCGGAGTGCACGGGCTCGTTTTAAACCCCTGGCAGAAGAGAGAAACCCTGACTGCAGGCATCTGACCTGGGAGCACCGTGAACTCCTCTTTTGGCTCTCTATCCCACTGGGTGAGCCCTCAGCACAAGGAAGACATGGACCTGTTGGAGCGGGGCCAGGGGAGGGCTACTAAAATGCTCCGAGGGCTGGAGCCCCTCTGCTCTGGGGCCAGGCTGGGAGAGTTGGGGGTGTTCAGCCTGGAGCAGAGGAGGCTGCGGGCAGAGCTGAGTGCGGCCGCTCAGGGCTTCAAGGGGGCCCAGAGGAAAGGGGGGGACAAGATTTTTAGCAGGGCCAGCTGGGACAGGACAAGGGGGGATGGCTTTAAACTGAAGCAGGGGAGGGTTAGACTGGATCTAAGGCAGAAATTCTTTCCAGTGAGGGTGGTGAAACCCTGGCAGGGGTTGCCCAGAGAGGGGGTGGAGGCCCCATCCCTGGGAACATTCCAGGCCAGGTTGGACGGGGCTGTGAGCAACCTGATGTGGTTCAAGGTGTCCCTGCTCCTGCAGGGGGTTGGGCTGGGTGACCTCTAGGGGTCCCTTCCCACCCAAACCATTCTGTGATTCTATGAAACCCACTGTGCTACCTAGGGAGGAATGGTAGGAAACTGCTGGGAGGGCAGGGGGGTAACGTGGGGCGGGAGGAGATGCACGGGAAGAAGCTGAGAGCTCCAAAGACACAAAGTTGGGGATAAAGGAAGGGGAGAACAGCTCCAAAAATGCTTTCAACAGCATGTGACAATCAAGCAATTGAAGAGAGAATAAAAATAAGAAAAGAATAAGAAATTAGAGGTTTGGCTGCTCTGTAATGTCAAATTTTGCCCTTTATCTCAATTCAAATCTTCCATTCAGGCCAGGGCTGCTGTTCTGGCTGCCTTGAACCTCCAAGGCGATAAAATTGGATAAACTCCTCAGCCAAACTCCCTGGCTGGTACGCCAGAACTGAAACACCAAACAAAGAGGCAGAGGAGAAGGGGAAAATGTCATCAACATTTTCTCAGCTGAAGAAACAGGGTACAATGAGTGTTGAGGGGCAAAATTTTGGAATAATTTTGGCAGTCTAAACAGTGGGCATTTCTGTCCGTCAGCTTTCAAGGGAACCCAGCCCAGCTCCCAGTGAGGGGAGGTGAAACCTGCTTGCACCAGTTACCTGGAGCCTGCTGGGGTCCAGCATCCAGAGCCTGTGTACACGGGATCACTGCTGGGTGGGTCCCCGACCTGTGAGCCTGGCTGGAAATGCCCACAGCTTGCAGGGAGGTGGAGCCGCCCCGTTGCTCCAAGCCGAGCTTGCTGTTTGCGTTCCTTGCTTCCCAAAAGCAGCCCTGAAATCTGGGATCGATTGACCACGTGGAATCAGGGACGGGGTTATTTCAAGGACTGCTGGACCCATCCAGTTGGGATCCCCTGGAGAGTTAAGTCAGCTTTCCAGCTCCATCCTCCCGCCAAAGCAGCGGGGAGCATCTGAGCCTGGCTCAGCATCCTTGGGAGCCTCCTGTCTCATACCTCTACGGCGACGCAAGGGGCTCCGCGTGCACACGCCGAGCGCATCGAGCCCCGGTGCCTGGGTTGCATTTCTGCTTGCGATGACACGTTTCCCGCGGCGGCGTTTGGCGTTCTGCGCAGCCAGTTAACTCCGCCGCTCAGAAGCGTTCATGTTACAGCAGCCAGAGTCCAAATGCGAGGCTGGAGCGCCCATGCCAAACCCTCCAGAAAGGGCAGGAATCATCTGCAGATGAAATGTGAAAAGGGCTGTGGTTAGACGGGAGATTCTTGGACGTATCAGTCACTCCAAAAAACGTATTCAAGATGCTATACCAGCAGCAAATGATGATTTTTTTTTTTTTTCCTCCTTTTTTTTCTCTCTCTTCTTAACCCAGGCCATCATACTGAAAATTCCCTGCCTGAAAGCTTTCCGATGGTGGCATGATGGGAGCTGAACATGCTCTTTATGTGACAATAATGGCACTGGATTAAGTGGCATTAAACTATGGCCTTTGTGTTTAGGTACAATGAACCTAAACAGCATCTTCCTTGCACCACAGGGCAGGAAAAGAGCAGGGATGGCAGAGCCGAGAGCTGAACCTAGCGACCCTCCAGGACAACCCAGAGCCTCTCTGATTTTGCATGATGGAAAACAACCTTCCAGGCTAAACCCTTGTGCAAAAGGAGAAGAGCCTTAGTGCCGGGAAGAAAGATGTTCTGCAGGAAAAGCAGAGAAAAAAGTCGGGGACAGAAGAAGGGAATTTGTGCCTTTAACCCAGCGTGGTTATCACCTGCAATGGGTGGGAGACAAGGTGGCCCTGAGGACACAGCACATCCCAGGCCCATCGCTCTCATGCCAGTGAGGGCACGGTGCACAGCAAGCAGGCAAACCCCCCTAAATGCAGAGATGCGCCCCCAAAATAACACTTTTCCCTTCCGTTCCACAAGCACACACCTTGTCTGCACGCAGCACCAGCAAAGCAAGGGCTGGAAATGTTTCGGCATCGACGTGCCTTCCACATGGCCACAGGACATGAGGCAAACAGAAGCCAGGCTCAGAGGTAAAGAGTAAAACAGGGGGGGCTGTGGACTATAGGGCAACAAATGTTATTTGTTTACCTTCCCTGCCAATAAAATCCCAACATGGAAATAATGAATGAGGCTTGCAAATTAGTCACTAGAAATCACTTAACTCGTAAAAAATTATTAGCCCAGAAACAGAGGCTTGGAGGAAAAAAAGGTGAAAAAAGCCAGAGGAGCTCTTGTCTTCAGACAAACGTTTCTTACACTGAAATTAATGGGGGTCGTGTCAGGGCATGGAAACCATATAAAACAGAGCAGAGAGGGGAAAACTCTTACTGAGGAAGCCAAGATGAAGTGAAGTTGGACTTGGGTCAAGTAAGCATTAAAACACTGTCAAGAAGCCTGCATTTTTAGCCAAAAAATCAAATTCCAGATAGAAGCACAGATCGAAAAGAGGTTCTGATTTTCTTAAGTCAAAACCCAGCACAAGCAGACAATATTCCACCATGGCTGTGCTATTGCAGGGCTAAAAATAGCTTCCTTGTTCAACACATCTCACAGATTTGTTGTTTTTTCTCAAGTGTTGTGAGACCATTCGTATCGGAGATCTTTAAGGAGAGGTTCATTATGCTCACAGCCTATGGCTCTCCGCTATCAGCTCCTCTGTGCCTGCTGCCCCGAGTGATTTGGGGGCACAATCTCCGTTTTCAAGCATAATTTGCATGCATGAGCACCTTAGAGGGGCTGGAATGAGGACTGGGCATGGCGTTGACCACTGTTGGGACTTCGCTTCTCAGCTGCACCAGAGTTGGGTCCTAAAGCGGGCTGTGGGTTCATAACTCACGTAGGGAGACCTGGAACGCTGACTCTGCCTTCACAAAGGAAGGAGGTAGAAAATACTTTGAATTCCAGCATTTCCATTTAATTTGTTGGGTTTTTTTTGAAGGCAGGGACAGTACGGGGTGAAGTACTAATACAGGAACCTGCAGACCTCAACTCCGTCCTAAGCTCCATCGGTGATGAACGCAGTCCTGAACAAGCCTGTTCACTGCTCCAGGGCTCAGGTGACCCCAGCTCCCTTCATTCAAATTTTAGGGGCAAAGACCATGATTTAGAGTGGCTTTACAGAGCCTTACACAACAGGGCTGCTCCCCTTTTTTGGGGCAGGGCACTGCCAATGCCAGTCTGATCCAAACAGAGTCCTCGTTGCACAAGGAAATGAAACCCAGGCAAAGCGAGGCTGTACCAGTGCTACCAGTACAGCTCCTGCTGCTCCCCTCCAGCTGCCACGAGGACACCAGTGATGCTACGCATCCCAGAGACTCCAGCATCTCTATTCCAGCTGCAAAATACAGGTTCCCCAGCCTCCTCTAGGAAACTTTAATGAGAAGAAAACCATTATCTTGGTTCAATGATGATTTAATATTTCACTCATTTTATTAGGAGAGAAGCTGGTTTTTTCCTCTCTGTTCTTTTTTATAATTATTAATTCCTCTTTCTTCCTCCCAAAGGTCATACTCAGGGCATGGGAAACAGCCTAAAGGTGGGAATTATCTCAAACCACCTCACGAGTGAGTTTACCCCATAGTTTACTTCACAATAGGTATTTACAAAGCAGCAGGGAATGGCACCCAGGCTCAAAAATGGGCCAGATTCCCATGGTATCCAACTGTGACTTTTCACAAGCTGTGACCCTTCAGGGAAAAAGAACAGAGGGGAAAAAAATTTAAAACTACATTACCATACACAGTTAAAGATACCAGCTGCCGCAGGTTGTCTGTGCTGAATCTGGCCTTTCATATGACATCTCAGTTACATCCAGAGTAAATTCTTTTCTTTTCCTTGGGACATGGCAGGGATAAAATTGCAAGCAGGCCTCCAAAACTTGCTGTACCACAAGGTTCTTTTGAAACTCAAGTCCTCCACACCAGCAACTACCTACCGTACCCAGAGTCACAGATGCCTCGTGGCTGTGCTTTAAATTAAACCCAGGCACTGTTTTTCATTCCCATCTTAAGCCCCTGCTGCAAATTGACAAACAATGCCCTTTGCCAACAGCTGCTAACAATGCTGCTAATGAACATTCACCAGGAAGGAATAAACAGAGGAAGATGAAAAAGCATGGGGAGGAGGAGTTTTCCCTGGGGTTACAGTTGTCTCTGCAGGCATTATGAGAGTTCATCATTTTAACTCAAAATCAGCAACTGTCCTTTGCAAGAGCAAACGGGACCAAGGGTGCAGCTGGGCTGAGAAGTCCTGTGGGTGCTCAGTAGCCTTAAGCACTTCCTCCATTGCAGGCAACCACCAGGATGATTTATCCAGGCTCATCTCCACATGGTTCAGTTTGGCTGCCGCGTGGATCCTCTTGCAGAGACTTCAGGTGGCTGCTAAGGGATTTTGCTGGGTTCTAGCCAAATTGAGCAGTGGTTTAATTCTGAACCAGAAAGATGAGCGTGGCTCTACTGCGATGTAGCTGATCTCCTGTAAAGCCCTGCCTTCAGCTGGTTTGGGGTATCCTATGTGAAAGAAGAAGGATGAGAGGGGCTGAGGACCAGGATGAATGCTGGGGCAGTGCATGGTAGGAGTAAAACTGCTCAGTGCAGGAGACCTAGGAGGACTTTAGGTTAGTATAGCACTAGGCATGATGGAAATTAATACGAGCCAGCAGGGTGCCCAGGTGGCCAAGAGGGCCAGCGGCATCCTGGCTTGTATCAGGAGTGGTGTGGCCAGCAGGAGCAGGGCAGGGACCGTGCCCCTGTGCTGGGCACTGGGGGGGCCGCCCCTGGAATGCTGGGGTCAGGGTTGGGCCCCTCCCTCCCTGAAGGGGGGGCCGGGGGGCAGGGGGGGGTCTGGACCCCGGCGCTGGGGAGGGGGTCGGGGGTGGGGGGGAATCCTTCCCCCAAGGGCTGTCAGGGGCTGGAGGGGCTGCCCAGGGAAGGGGTCGGCCCCAGCCCGGGGGGATTAACGCCGGGCGGGGGTGTGAGGGCCAGGGTTTGGGGGTGGGATGGCGGGGTGGGGAACGGTTGGGCTGGGGGGGCTTCAAGGTACTTGCCAACCAAATGATTCTACGATTCTAAATGCAGTTGATGTGCCGATGTGAACAGAAGGTCCCCTGATGCTTTTGGAAGGTGAGAAAACCAAGGCACTCCATGAACTAGGGTCAAGTTTTCAAAATAATCCCTAGTACCTGAGCCTCTTTTTTTGGACACCAGGAACTGAAGCACCATAAACGTAAGTGTGGATGTGTTGGTTAAACTGAATGCCTCTAGTCCAGCGTTTCCTCTTACATTGTGACCAAAAGCAGATGTCCCAGACGGATTGTAAGACCAGGGCAGGCATAAATGATGCCCCTGAGCAGACACGAGGCCAGGCTGACAAGAATTCCCTCCAGGAATACTCTCAGGAGCCAGGTCTGGGTCTGCCAGTTTGTAAGGAAGTCACTGGGCTGACATGCAACAAAGAGGATGGTCATGGGTTCATTCCAGAAGAAATCCCTGTATTATCCATTGGGATTGATCAAAGGCTTCCTTGCACTGAGTTTAAAGGCAACCTATAAAGCTTGGAAGCTTGTTGACACGTCTGAAGACTGCTGTGGGATTTAGGCCATTAGGTCCATATTAGATCTGGGGAAAACAGCCCAGACTAATCCTGTGGATGTCCTAGAGGAACAGCAATGGAAGGGCACCGGTCTCAGAAGGACTGGTCCCTGGTGTTTCAAGCACCACATCACAAAGCCCCATGCCAGATGCATCAGCCCCTAGCTTTCTAGCACCCAGACTGCTGCTCCATGTGGCCTTCAAAGGGTCCTAATTCATCTGGTGTGGGCAGGTGTTGCATGACACAAAGATCACAGTGTGGGGAAAGACATGATCAGCTAACTCTTCCCAGTCTTGTGATGCCTAAAAATACTCCCAGAGGGCCAATGGCAGATGACCGCTCTCAGAAGATTCTATCAGTTGGGAGGTCATTTGTTCAGAAACTCTGAGAGGGATTGTCCCAGAGCCTGAAGAGCCGAAGTGAGCCCCTGGATGAAACCCAACTATTTCCAGCTGGCATAAGGCCTCCTGCTACAACACCAGACAGAGCTATTTTTTGTTGTTATGGTCTGTTTGACACTAGAGGGGGACTGTGCTTTAATGGGACTCCCAGTAAGCTTACCAGTACACCCAGGAGCCTTGCCTGGGACGTCTCCTCCCATGGTTCCTGGCCATTCCATTTTGGCAAAATCTATCTGCTACCCTTTTTCTCAGCAGAGGAGGATTTCTCTCTACGTGCCATTTTTCCCATTCCTCTGGCAATATCTACCAAGCCACAGACTTTAAATGCTGGCTGGATTTTTGTTCTCATTTCCAGGGCAAAATGATTTACAAGGAGAACTGAAGACCTGGTAATATCTCATCTTGGATGACAATGATTTGAAGGGACATTTCTCTTGCGCTGTCTCCAGCAGCTAGGTAATTATCAGCCCTCGGGGTAATGTAGGTCAGAGACTTTTTGCACATTTTAACTTGCATTCCAATATTTATATAAAATCCACTTACTGAGGACAATTTTGCATTCCCTTTCCATGGATGAATTTGTTGGCAGGAATGTTTGAAGAATACCTACTAAGAAGTCTTGCCTGCAATGAAATTTCTGAATTCTCAATGCATTCCACCTGATTACGTTACAGCCCCCTCACTAGAAGATGGAGTTTTGTCCCCCTTGTGTCAGGGTGACTAACTTTCCTTAGCGTGTAAGCCATAAACCAAAATACTAATTGACTAAGACCCATAGGACTTGTGCCACAGAACTTAGAAAATAGGGAATATCTGAGCCTGGAAAGCCTCAGTCATATGTCACACCCTTGGTCTGGAAACTGTCTGCACCTGACCTGCATACAAGCCTGTCCTGACCAGCCAGATCCATCTTCAAGATTGTAAGCTGGGGTATGGGCAGCAACGTCATTACACAAGTAACAACAGAGGCTCCAAAAGATGGTTGGGATCATGTAGAGCTATTGCGCAGGGTCACCAGGTAGAAGGTGCACCTGGATGGGGGCAATCCCCAATATCAGAACAGGCTGGGGCATGAAGGAATGGAGAGCAGCCCTGTGGAGAAGGGCTTGGGGGTACTGGTGGATGAAAATGTGGACATGAGCCAGCAATGTGTGCTTGCAGCCCAGAAGCCAACCATACCCTGGGCTGCATCAAAAGCAGTGTGGCCAGTGGGGCAAAGGAGGGGATTCTGCCCCTCTGCTCCACTCCAGTGAGACCCCCCTGAAGCCCTGAATCCAGCTCTGGGGTTCCCAGCACAAGAAAGTCATGGACCTGCTGGAGCAGGTCCAGAGGAAGCCACGGAGATGGTCCGAGGGCTAGAGAACCTCTGCTGTGGGGACAGGCTGGGAGAGTTGGGGTTGTTCATCCTGGAGAAGAGAAGGCTGCGGGCAGAGCTGAGTGCGGCCGCTCAGGGCTTCAAGGGGGCCCAGAGGAAAGATGGGGACAGACTTTTTAGTAGGGCCAGCTGGGACAGGACAAGGGGGGATGGTTTTAAACTGAAGCAGGGCAGGTTTAGACTGGATCTAAGGAAGAAATTCTTTACAATGATGGTGGTGAAACCCTGGCAGGGGTTGCCCAGAGAGGGGGTGGAGGCCCCATCCCTGGGAACATCCCAGGCCAGGTTGGCCGGGGCTGTGAGCAACCTGATGTGGTTCAAGGTGTCCCTGCTCCTGCAGGGGGGTTGGGCTGGGTGACCTCTAGGGGTCCCTTCCAACCCAAACCATTCTGTGATTCTATAAGGTCTGCCCCACTGTTGCCCATGCCAATGCTAAAACCACAAGCAGACTGGACTGGGAGCTGCCTCTTTGGCGTTACGCTCAGCCAGATGAGCAGAACCAGCCCGGACCTGGAGGTGAATATATCATTTGCTGCACAAACAATGAGGCTGTGGGCAGAAACTGCTTGGAGAGCATGGATCGGGGGAAATGCTGTTTGTAAGCCAAAGATTTTTGATGGCTAAACTACTTTGCTGCAAGCTCCAGCCTCTACTTTGATATCTACCACCCTTACAACTGTGGCTCCTCCACTCAGGTGCTGGCTGTTAGGGGACCAGGGAGGCAACAAGACACGTGGTGAGCTCACCTCTTGAAGGCAGATTCCCCAGGTGGAGCGTTGCAGCTCAGGCCCCACCGCATGGCCTGATGTGCCCCCTCCTTGCTGTGCAAACTGCCATGGCAGAGTCTTCTGCACGGCAGAAGATGTCACTTGAGCGGCCACAGCAAGAAAATGCTTGGACGCTTTTTTCCAGCCTTTACAGAGGATAAAAGCAATGCTGGTTGGTGGAAAAATGATTGTGAAGCCACGATGCCTGCTGCCACTGCTCTGTCCTCTCTGCTGCTGTATTTTGCCCTTTTCCTCTACGCTTTGCCCATCGGTTCTGGGATTTGGGGCAGAGTAGCTCCAGCTCCAAACCTGTACAGGGTCTTGCTCTACTGAGATTTGGTGCTGGCCGGCCCTGGGGCCGATGTATTTAATTCGTACAATTCTCAATGAAATAAACCTCGAGAAAGAGGAGTCAGCTTAGTATGGCATGGGAGCAGAAATGGGCAGCCTTTCTTGGATGGCAGAAAGCTCTAGAAATGACTATTTGATGGGCTGTCTTTTACAGTGTGTTTATTTTATTTTTAACCACAAAAATATTTGTCATCTCCTAAGAACAGGCTCATTTCCACTGCTATGTGGTAGTTGCCCACCAGATGAGTTCATTCACATTGTTCTGCAGTAGCTCCTAGATGCTCTCGCCCAAGTCAAAGCTCTCCCAGGTGCTAAATGCAAGGGTCCAGACCTCAAAGAGCTTGCAGGTCCACCCAGAGGAGACAGATGGAGAGGCACCAAGGCAACAGGGACCAAGGTGGCTTGACAGCAGTCGTTCAGCACAATTAGCAGTAACGATGGGGAAAGTCTTCTGAAAGCCTGGCCCGTTTCACCCTGGAGCAATCAGGTAGCTGACGTTAGTGTCATGATGCTGAGAACCGAGCTGTCGAGACGTTCCCAACGCCCAAAAATATCACCTCTCCAGAGGCTGGGACAAAGAAAGAAGCCATCCATCATGTCAGCACGTCTAGTCCCAGGCTTCTTCTGGCGCTGGGGAGCACAGTAAGGGTGGAAAGTTCCGCAGTTCTGGCTGCGGCGTGCAGCGGGGGGGTACATCTGGATGCACTCGGGGCTGGTGCGGTGGCAGCTGCTCCAGGCACAGCTGTCAAACCCAGTCGGTCACCCCTTATCTGGAACCAATTTCTGAGATTTTTATTTTTTTTTTAAATGCATAAATTTGAGACCAAAGTCTGCTTGGCACCTTCTCTTCTGGTTTCCCCTTACAGCTGGGTTTCTATTCCTTATACAGGCTTGTCCTCAGGAGGCTTAAAAATAGATGCAGAGGCTGCGGCGCCGTAAGAAGAGCTGCGCTGCCCGTCCAAGGACCTGGGAGGGAGGGAGGGAGGGGAAATCTGCTCTTCTCGGAGCAGGGGAGGGCATAAATGGGAGACGTCACTGTGGGAAACCAGTGGGAGCAGATGCTGAGCCGTGCTTACCCACGTAAGCCCCCTGCCAGCTCGAGCAGTGCTGCCGTTCCCATGGTGTAAGAGCTGGGAGAGGGGCACCCAAACGCAGATACACGGGCGGATTATGGCCCAGATGCAGAAGAGGATCTTAGTTTGTGCATCTGGACTCAGGTAGGGTGTGCGGGTTTATGTCAAAATGTCTGATTGTAAGCTTGCAACTACTCAGGTTTCTCGTGACACAGACTCCCTAGTACCAAAAAATAGGTCATTTCACGCAGTTTTAGACATCTACAGGGCAGGTGGCCCCACCTGTACTGGTTTCTTGGGCTCCTTCTCCAGCCGGTGGAGAGGAGATGCACCCCAACGTGGTTTTGAAGAGCCCAGTCACCATCCCGTGAAGCTCATCAGATCCATAGCACCAGTAAGCCCCAAGCACCATTTCAGAATCAGCTCCCTAGGTCATGTTAGTACCCAAGTACCATTTTAGGAGCAGGATCAGCTCTCTGGGTCGTACTTGCACCTCTGGAGAGGGTGTTCTTCCATCCCAGGAGAAGAAAAGGCCATTGCACAGCAGGACAGCCAGGTAGAGAGCAGAAGGTCCTCCAGGGGGGCTGGCCTGGGTTCAACATGTTCCTGATAGCCTCCTGCTGCAAAGCAGAGCCCAGCAGTAGGAGAGAACAATGCACTGGGCAGAAACAATAACAAGTTATGGGCTTTGCCTTCCCACCTGGCTAGAAGAGCTCATTTGGTGCTAATCCATATGATTCTCCTAAACCATTATTTGAAAACCTGCTGCCCACTCATGTTGCGTGGTTTTGTTTAGGACACTGTGGTACATGGAAAGCAGAGATGTCTCCAGCTCCTCTCTTCTCCATCATTGCTTGGTGGGATGCATGGGCCAGGGAAATGCTGGATCTGGTCCACTGGAGGACCAAGCATTGCCTGCCAGCCCGAGGGATTGGTTTGGGAACATTTTGGGTGAGTTGCAGAAGAGGGATGGAGCTGGAGAGAGCTGGCAAAGGGGGTGGAGATTTGTGCTGCATTTGTTTCCCGGATATTTTAATGACTTCCCCAATGCCTGGAGGGATCTGCCCATTTGTTCTCTCGCATCTTTTATGCACCCACCCATGTGCAGACATGGTGCTCACAGTGCTCGCTCCTTCCACTTAAATTAAAACTCACTCAGATTCAGTGCTCACTGTTGAGCTACAGATGTTGAGCCTGAGGAAGAGAAGGCTGAGAGGGGATCTCATCAACACCTACAAATATCTCAAGGGTGGGGGTCACCAGGACGGAGCCAGACTCTTCCCAGTGGTGCCCAGCACCAGGACAAGGGGCCATGGGCACAAACTGAAGCAGAAGAGGTTCCAGTTGAATGGGAGGAAGAACTTGTTGACTTGGAGGGTGCCCGAGCCCTGGCCCAGGCTGCCCAGGGGGGCTGTGGAGTCTCCTTCTCTGGAGATCTTCACCCCCCGCCTGGCCGCTGTCCTGTGCCCCCTGCTCTGGGTGAGCCTGCTTGGGCAGGGGGGTGGCACTGGGGGAGCTCCGGAGGGCCCTGCCAGCCCCTGCCATGCTGGGATTCTGTGAATATATTCTATAGAGAGATACATAATATGTGATTAATATATAATATATAATCATAGAATCATAGAATTGTTTGGGTTGGAAAAGACCTTTAAGATCATCAAGTCCAACCGTTAACCTAACCCTGCCATCCCACCACTAAACCCTGTCCCTAAGCATAATGCGTGTGTGCATAATACATACGCATATATTACGTCTGTGTATGTGTGTGCATATATACAGGTAACTCCCGTTTCCCTACCGGGTGGCTGGGCTAAGAACATTTAACCCTGTAGGGAACGCGTTTGAGGACATTCACACGCTTTAAAACTTCATTGCCCGCGGACCGTGCCACTTCTCACCTTCTTGCCCTCGTGGTTGTGAAGGTACCTTGAAAATGTGAGCTGATGAGCGTAAGTAGAGGGTGCAACAGCCCAGAAATGGGATTTTTAAGAGGTGTGAATGGACTCGCTCCTCTCCTTAGCGCAGGAACCCAGTGACGGCTGTTCACGGGTTGCTCGTACCCACTTCGTTACTGGTGGCTTGAGCAGAAAAGTCCAGCTCGTGTGCTTCTCATGAGATCTCGGGTTCTCTCCCACACCTTCTCAAGGGCCAAAATACACACCTTTTCACATCCCCACAATATTCGCAGGGCATTTCCAATTAAAACCAAGAGTCTGCAGCACATTCCAAAATTATGTGTGAAATATGCTGACTTTAATATCACACCAGCTAATATAAGGGCTGCTGGGCTGATTGCTACCATTCATAATTTACCCGCGGCGCGTGCGGAATTGAATTTCCCCTGGAGCATCCCCGAGGACCTCGGTGAGGACATTCGCTCCCACGTTTGAGAGAAAGCGGAGCCTCGCTAGCAATGAATATTGTACGTGTGCGAGCATGTGTGCACGTGTGAGCCCGTCCGGAGGGAGTCGGAAAGGCAGTAGTGGCAAAGACTCCTGGCAAACTCGACTGTGGATGCCAAAACAAGTCATGAAGCCATTGTAATTCATTAACACAGCAATAAAGTGGCCCAGTGGAGGACAGCAGAGGCTTCCTTCTCCCAAGAGCATCATTATTTTCATTTTTTTTCATAGAATCATAGAATCATCTAGGTTGGAAAAGACCTTTAAGATCATCAAGTCCAACGGTTTTTCTTCAGGTAAACACATCCAAGTGGTGCCAAAGTTAAGTCCAGGCTGCTCCCGTGCTTGTTTTCATCTGGTAAGAGCAGCTTTTCATGTCCTGAGGTTGCAGAGACCTGGGTGGCTCAGAGGGGAGGTTTTTCCCATCAGCTTCCCAGGTGTCACCTCTGCAGGAAAAGTGCAAATGCTGATGGTGGCAGGAGCCTGCTCCCACCCCAACCCCGCCGCACCCCAGGCGCTGCAGTAGCCCTCCTGCTCCTATCAGCTTGACAAGGTCGACAAAGCAGCACTGACCCCCTCGTCTTCACCGCATAATTAATTTGCCATTTCACCTTACCTGTGGCCTGGCTTGGGGAAAATCTGGCTCTTCCTCCACTTTGTTTGCAAAGCACGGGAGGAAGGGGGGTGGGAGGGGGGGACAGTGGAGTAGTGGGGGGGTCACTTTGTTATGGGGCTCCCATCAAAGCTGCTGGAGGAGCTCAAGGAAACACTCTCCAACGGGCTGTATGACTTGGCTGAATTTTGGAACATCCCCGCCACCACACAGGCCAAGGTAAATGCCCCAGGGCCATCAATATGATAATGATGATTATTATTCTGAGTTAGAAAACGGGATGGAAATTATTAACATGTTAAAAAATTCTCAGGATCCATTATTATTATTATTATTATTATTATATTATTATTATTATTATTAAAGGGGACGGGGGGGGGGGGGAAGAGGGGACAGAACTGCAGCCCACCACATCTCAGATGGCACAGCTTGCCCTCAGGGGGTTGATTCCCCCCAGGAGCTGGAAAGCGAGACGCGGCAAGGCAGCCTGGTGCGGACGGCAGGGCCGTGCCTCACCTCCGCACTTAATGCACGGATCAAAAACGTGTGTTCCCAGCTAGTATATTTAACTAGAATTTTGACAACATGAGTTCAAGTCACAGCTCTGACAGTTGCTGGATAAATCGTTTCATGTCCCTGGACTGTGTTTTCCCACAGGGGCAACACGGCGAGTCAAACAAATAATGAATTTTCCAGTTCAGCAGCAATTCTAAAAAACCCACTCTTTAAAATTAATTCTACCAGAAATGAAATGTTTTCTTTCAATCTCAAGACAGGGGCTGGGTTTTTTTTTTTTTTAGTGTTCTTAAAATAACTTGGAGGAAATTTCAAAACAGGGACTTGCTTCACATCAGGACATCAAAATATTTTGTTCCCAAAAAGCTCTAAACAAAGTAATTCCACATTTTCAAACCGGCTTCTTTTTCCTTGCTTTTTTTTTATTTTTAAACTTTTTGCCCCAAATGAGCAGCCTGGTGACACTGAACTCTGTTCAGAGAAAGTCTGTGTTTTACCAATTTTTAATTTGCAACCAAAAAAAAAATCCAGGCAAATCCCAGTGTTTTGCCTGGCGCTGGCTGAGACCTTCCCTCCAGGAGGGCTGGGGGTTTCATCATTTGTGAGCCTGAGCTGCTCCAAGGCCCGCGTCGAAGGAGCCATAAACGAGCTCAAAGAGAAGGAGACTTCTGCAAGCTGCCAGCTACTCTTTGCCCCCCCAACCCCCCGAGGATATCCATGTGTGTTTCCAGTGGGAAAACATCAGGAGTCCCTCTCCTCCTCTTCCTCACTGTGTCCCAGACCTATTCCCACCCTTTCACCTCCCGTTTTCCCCTCCTGTTCTGGGGCTTTGCTGAAACCTCCTCATGCATCTCCCACCCTCTCCTCTGCCTCCTTGCTCCTACACCCTTTCTTCAGCACCCCCAGGTGCTGCTGGGGAGGCCAAATCAGTAACCCAAGGCAACCACGTTTGCTTGGGCTCAGCACTAACTGGGGGGTCATAGCCCCCAGCTCACGAGTGCTGCCTCCAAGGGGTACAGGAGCGTGGGGATGACTGGATCGTGCCAGTGAAATACTTTTCCAGCATGATCAAGCCAGCAAGGATGTTTTATCAATTGTAGTGATGGATTATGGAGAGGACACATGGAGAGGACAAGGGGGCATGGACAGAAGTTGCTCTTGGGGAGATCCCGACTGGACACGAGAGGGAAATGTTTCCCCATGGGAACAGTCGCCCATGGAATGATCTCCCCAGGGGAGGGGGTGACTCCACTACATTGGGCACTTTTAAGCCTCAGCTGGTCGGGGTGCTGGGCCATCGTGTCTGGATTGGGCTCCTGCCCGGAAAGGTTGGGCCAGATGAGCCTGGAGGTCCCTTCCAACCTGGGATTCTGTGATTCTATGACTATCATTATGTACCTGCCACAAGTGGGGGTATGCTGCATATTTGGGGTCAAGTCAAACTTGCTTTGGGAAGTATTTAAGAGCTGGGGTACAGACAGGGTGAGCTGTTGTCCTGTCAGACCCTGTCAGCTGAGCAGCTTAGAGGCTGCTGAGCAGCGGGGACAACCAGCTCCAGACCCTCTCTACCGAAGAAGGAACCATGATAAATGTGCAAAACAAAGCAAGTAGCCTGTGAAGGCTGGTGAGGATCTTGGAGTTACCCTGCCTGGCATGACAACACGTGTGCTCCATCCCCTGGATGTAGAAAAGCAACAAGACAAAGGCAAGAAGCCACCAGTGACAACGGGTGGTGCTGCAGTCTCAGGAAAATTGGAAAAACAGCGGAAACATCTTCAGCATATCACCAAAGCTGTGGTTCCTGTGCAATCACATGACTCTGGGAGCTGGGGCTTGAAACATCACTGCCAAGAGAGTGATGCTCTGCAGGGCCTGGCCCTCTGCCCATAACCTTCTCCTTGAGTCTGATCACTCATTCTGGTTCCCTCAAACTGACCCAGAGCTGCTCTCTTTGGGCTACAGACATTGTGAGAGGGTCTGTCTGGAAACCAGCTGCTTAAAAAGAGAAGGGGAAAGGGAAAGAGAAGGGGAAAGGGAAAGAGAAGGGGAAAGGGAAAGGGAAAGGGAAAGGGAAAGGGAAAGGGAAAGGGAAAGGGAAAGGGAAAGGGAAAGGGAAAGGGAAAGGGAAAGGGAAAGGGAAGGGGAAAGGGAAAGGGAAAGGGAAGGGGAAAGGGAAAGGGAAGGGGAAAGGGAAAGGGAAAGGGAAAGAGATGGGGAAGAAGGAAGGGAAGGGAAGGCAAAGGAAGGGAAAAGAGAAAAGAAAAAATATTTTTGTTGGAAATGAAAACACACAGACATGGATCTGTTCTTATTAGACTGTGGAGCAGCTAACGAGAACCAGGCATCCCACCTCCCGGACCATTTCAGACCAGGGACAGTGGAGCACTGTGCCAGGCTCTGCTCCTGCCCCAGGTGAGCATCCCAGGTGGGCTCCCCCCTCCCTCTGCTGTTGTTTCTCCAGCTCAGATCGCAGATGTCCCCCTCCCAAGCAAAGCTCAGACATCGGGAGAGGCACGGGCCACCTCCCTCTCACTCTTGACCCAGGGGGAAGCAACCACAAGGTCTTGCCAGGGCTGCAGCCGCAGGCAGCCGCAGCAGAGTCTGTCTTGGGTGGTAGCTGCCTCTTTTTTATGTTCCTCCAGCAAATATTTTGCTCCGCTTAACAGTAGCTCTTTGCTACCAAGGAACAAAACCCTTTCCTCCGCCAGCCCGTGGTGGTTTCCCTCCCTGCTGGTCACCTTGTAGGAGCCATTGAGATGTGTGTGCATGGCTTTCACATTGATCAAAGCAATGCGTATACGTTTTCCTTTCTTCATTAAGGAATTTTATTGTTACTGTAAAACACACCAGGGTTTGGGCCCCCCCCCCCTTTTGGAGGTCTGAGTGCTGGTGGTGTTGGCAGGCCATCATCAGGACCTTATAAAGGCCCACAGTGCAGATCTTCATTCATGCATTAACTTGGCGTAACTTTCATGCAAACCCAGACCCAACTTCCATTACCCCAAATCCCCAGCTGAAGCAACTGGACTTCTATCGTGGCAATTAGTCTGCTGTCCAAGTTGGCAACTTTCTTCCCATCAAGGTCAGGATGATTTACTGTGCTGGAATGGTCTGGTGAGGAAGTGGAGGGAGGGTCTCGACTGTTTAACTCTTGGCAATAAACATTCCCTTTCCTTGTCCATCCTCGTCCCCTCCTTCGCCTTGTTCTCGCTCCCTTGCTGCTGACACAGACCAGGCTTTTCCCTCAGCACTGAGTTCCCTGGCTGGGTTTGGTAGGAAGGTGGGAAGCCAGCAAGATTTGCAAGAAGTCCATGTCCTCCTGCTCCACCAGGCCCATGGAACAGGGACAGAAGGGCACCCTGTCCTGGATCTGAAGAGCAGATGGTGGGTGGAAACCAGCCACAGAAACAACCTCTTGTGTCCACCACTGCCATTCCTCACCCTGGCTCTGGCTTTCAGGTACTTTCCTGTTCACTCAAGCAGCCCGGTGGTGACCTGTTCCTCACCGCGATCTCAGCCCTGCAGCCACAATATCCATTTTTTTCCATCTTGCTGAGCCTCTCCGCATGGTGTTCGCATGGGACAGGACAAGCAGCCAGCGTGGGTGCTGGCAGAGAGACACAAACTGGTCAAATGGCAGTAAAAATCCAATTCATCTGGATTTTGGGAGGCTCCAAAACCCACCTAAACCTCAGTGCTTTTCATGACCATTTTGCAGAGAGAGACCTTCGCAGGACCTCAGCCCCCCTGCCACCCTCTGCCTGACACCCAAGGCACTTCCCAGGCCAACTCTGCCTTGCCATAGGGTTGTCACGACTCAGAATTAAACCCCACCCCAGGCTAAAACAGGCAATGGCAGGGTCCAGATAATTTTCAAGACAGTTTGACCCTGCTGCTCCAGCGCCTGGGATGCCCCCCCAGCCCACCCCCCCTGCGGAGGAAGGGTGCTGAGATGGCCACCATCGACCTCCTGCCTCTTCACAGCCCATCCTCAGGATCTATCCAGACTTCTCCCACTGCCTCTCCAGGCATCTCTTTCCCCCAGGTCCATCTGCTTGGGATTTCCAGAGGCTGAGTTCTTCCTTCACACTTACACATCCACCTGGGACAGTCACCGTATATCTTACCTGCCTGGGCTTCCCCTTGCCATCGACGCGTTGCAGCATCATTCCATCATTGTTGGGTCCTCAGAGACGATCCTAAAGAATGCAGCCAGTCACAGCTTTGGTGAATGGGAGGTGAACAGAGAAAGCAAAAATATTTTACCAAAAATTGAAACCCTCAAACATTTCCTTTTGTTTCAGAATTTGCCTGCAAGCAATTTTTAAAGGTTTTTTAAAAGTTTTCCTTTTAACTTTAGTATTTTCAACCTATCCCTTTTAAAGTTTATAATTGTTTAAATAAGTTAAGTTTAATCAAGTTTAAAATTTTTATTAAGTGGGGGGGAGTAATCTTTTTTTTTTACTTTTCCCGTCAACCTGAAAGGCAGGGCAGAGCGATTTGAAAGGGGGGGGGGGAGGGTCATTCCTTTTTTCACTTCACCGAGAAAAACATTGAGTTTTCAATTTGGCCAATCTGCAGTGAGGTTTAAAGTTCATATTCTTCGTTTCATCAAGAAATTAAAAAAAAAATCTCAGCTGTAGTTGGAAAGGCCTTTCAAGTGCCATACAAGAAGCAGCAATTACCTAGGCAAGACAGACATTGGGTCTGACAGCTTTAGCCTCATTTTTCAGATGAAAAAATAGATGAGAGAAGATTATCAGTTGCAGTATTAATAATAATAATATAATTATTATAATAAATGTCAGTAGCATGTTTGGTGGGGAGGGGAGAGGCCGCAATGCTTTGGCTAAAACAAGAATAGCTGCAGACGGTTCTTATTTGGTTGCATGTTTTCATTTTGAGTTCTGTTGTTTCTTCCACAGAAGACAAGGAGACAGAATAAGGGTGATGTAAAAGCACCAAATGTGACCTTTTATTATTCTGTTTTAAGCCAGAAGAGTCTGGTTTTGCTATCAGGATCCTCCCAGATTCCTAAGAAAACTTCTGAGTGAAATCAGCATTTTTAAATGGGTTTTTTTTTCACACATTTTCAGGGAAAGCATCTGCTTTTTCACCTGCTCCAGTGTTTGCTTCTACCCACTCCATCCTCCTGAACGTGCTCCCTGTTTTGTACAGCATGGTCCTCCCGGCAGAGCTGGATTCTGGGCTTAAAAACGCCGCTTGGGTTAGAGATGATCATAGAATCAAAGAATGTTTTGGGTTGGAAGGGACCCCTAGAGGTCATCTAGTCCAACCCCCAGTGATCCATCTGCCGGTGTTGGAAACACAGGGGGAAGGGACCTGCTGCAATCCGGAGCCCTGGTGTCCAGCCTGTCCCTGGCACCCCATCGTATATTCCCTTTTAGGAACTGATAGGCTTCGAACCGTTTGGGTTTGTTTCACCCCTTTTAGCCCTGTTTCAAGGCCTAATAGGTGGCAGGCTTGGATGGAGGATCCATGTGCCTACTGTCAGCCATGCTCCAGGCAAGCTTTTCCAGGTAAGCTAAAAAACACGTTTCACCCTGCACAAATTATTGCCATCTCAGCCATGGAGCCTGGATACGCCATTACCCTGAGGTGATGAAGAAGCTGACATATCTGGTAAGGGGCTTTCCACAGCTGGGATGTAGGAGAAGGGAAGATGTGTTTGCTGCTCCGATGTATTTCCATCCTGCGACCCACCAGCAGCTTTTTCTTCGCTTTTATTCCTTCTGCAGCGTTCATTGCACAGCTCACCGTGTATAAAACCAAACAGCCAGTTTCAAAAGCCTGTTACTGAAAAGTAGCATCTGATGGTCTCCAGTGCTTCAGCTGGTCCCCCTGCACTTTAACAGCAAGCAGACCCCACTGAATTAAGGCAGCCTGGCATGTCCCAGACACCACCAGCACAGCAGAAATGGATTTGCTGCTATAGACCCTCTCTAGTCTCTGCTTCTCCTTGGCGGGGTGAGACTGGGTAGGACTTGGACCTCAGGGCTTGTAACTTCTGTACGGCCCAATGTGTTGCCTGTGGCTTCACTTGGGTCCACAGAGCAGGAGCTCAGGAGAGCCCAGAGCCCATCAAAAGGGAATTTCCCCAATGCCATGATGAAGGCAAGGAGAGAATGGACAATTGCCCTCACCAGTGGAGCTCTGAACCGTCCAAGTTCAGGGTTTAGTTCTTCACGAACTTCACTTGTGGCGGGTGAAACGAGCACTTCACAACCTGTCCTCCACGGCCTTTCGGTTTGGGTGAAATAAAGACAGTAGGGCCAGTCCCAGTGCAATCGGTCACAGCCACCTGAGCCATCTGTGTGGTGGTTTTCAGACCGGAAGTGTCTACTAGGTCCTGCTTTGCTAGAAGGAGGTGAGCACAGAGTTAAATTTGTTTTTATCCAATCTTGTTGCATGCTTGGGACCAGATTTATGGTGACCATGTCCGTGTTTAGTGGAATATCTTTCCTTTGGAGACACTAATGAGCATCCTGGGGACATTGGAAAGAAAACTGAGAGCTGGAGCTGCTGAGCAGCTAAAAAACAGATCCTGTTACACTGGGTGATCCCAGCAGGAGCTGGGGGCTTTTTAAATCACAGATGAGCCTCAAGCAGCAGCCCTGTTGTGGTGGAAAGCCTGAGGCATGGGGAGATGAAGCATCATGAAGGAGGGTCCAACCTTGAGGGAAGGTCAAGACCCAATATGCCCTCAACCGATGCTCTAGCTGCAACAAAAGCCTGACTTCATCCACAGCCATTTTCTATTTTATGTCTTATGCCAACATTTTCTTCCAGGTCTTCTCCTTGGTGGGTGTCTACTGTGCTGTGGTTGTCAGACCTTTGAGTCTGCTTCTTGCTGGGCTAAACAAGCCCACGCCTCCTCATCTCTTCCTACACGGAGTCTCCATTCTCCCAGATCCCTCATACCTCTTCCCTGCATTTGCTCCAGGTCCTTGGCTGACTCCCTCCCCTCCAGTTCTGCGGGAGGGGTGAAGTTGCCCAGAATAGACTACATTTGGGGCAGGTCCCCGGTTTGTGCTAATTCCCCCTATCGCCTGGTTGAGATGGGTGGGGGAGGTGGGAAGGAGGGGATTATCCTTTCAAGGTTTCATTCTTTATGAAGCATTTGGGGATTAGCAAAGGTCTCCAACATTACTGTGTGGTTTCCTATGCTCAAGCCACGAGGAAGATGATACCAGCTGTCTCCATTGCCCATAAGATTTGTGTTTTCTGGTATTTCTTAAAAGAGCCGGTGCTGGAGGTGAAGGAAATATCAGGACGGCAGTTCTCATATGAAAATATGTGTATTTTTAGAGTTTTTTACTTGCAGAGAAAATCTCAGAATTTCAAATCCATGATTACTCAGACAGCTAGGAAAGGGGGAAAAAAAAAAAGCAGCCTTTATATTACTCTTTCTATTTTCTCTCTTCAGATTGCACAAGTTCTAAAAAAAGTCATGACTTTGGGGGGCCTGGCTCCAGATTGCTCATAGTCCCTGGGGTAGCAAAGGAGGGATGGGTGGCAGTGTGCTACAGTGAGGGGAGCTCCACCAGAGCTGGGTGGCATCTTGCCAGACTTCCAGCACTGAAGAGGTAGACTGCAAAGCCACAGCCATGACCTTCCCCTCTCCCTAGAGCCCTCGGGCAGCCCCAGGTCCCCAGACGGATCCAGCCCACCACTTCGCGGTGCTGTCCTCAGCTGCAGTGACTCACCCTGGCAGGTGCCAATGGTTCTCTCTTGACTGTAGAGGAAGACAATCAATTCAGGCTTTGTTTTCCAGCCTACAGCCATCTACATCGCAAGCAGATGACTCTTCCCACTGTGTTTTCATTGGCAAACAGCAACCATAAATCTCTTGCTTGTTCAGGTTGGGGATTTTTTTTTTCCCCTTTTCCATATTCACCAAATCCTATTTGTCTTTATTTGCTTCAGACAGAAGTACAACCCTGAGTCTGCTCCAAAGGACAAAAAAAAAAGGGATAAAGAGGCTGCTGCCTTCTCCACCGGCTGCCAAGCCAGCCCCAGGCACTTGATCCAGTTTAAGTGCCCTGGCTTCATGCTTTTCATAAACATGGGATTATGCTGTTTCCAGAGAAAACCACCAAAAGGTCCCATCGTCGGGAGGTAGGAGAACAGATGAATTTCTTTCACACATGTTCTGAGAAAAAGGATGAGGAGGGAGACGGAGGCCGGCTTTGCAAGAGCTGGGGCTTTCCTAATTTGTGAGGCTGTAATTCTCCACTCCTCCTGGGATGGCAGTCTTTGATGAGGTCTGGACACAAATCGATGGCAAACCACAAGTGAAAAAGAAGGAGAGGATGGAGGAGAGAGGGGGGAAAGACCAAAGAGAGGGGGAAAGCAAAGGGAAGGTAAAGCCTGGCCACACACGGCTTAGAGGAACGCTTCTGTTGTCGTCAACCAACCAGACCTGTGTTTTGAAGGTGTCTCTACTGCCGCAGGCAGGTACACATCCCAGCTCATCCCTCAGACTAGACTCACCCTCCGTCCATGCTCCCAGTCTTCAGGCAGTTGCTAAAATGTTGCCTAAGCCTGAAAAGCATTCTGGCCTTGGAGAGCCGAAACATGGAGAACTTCAGTCTCTTCCCCACATACTGGGTGGATGTGGTTGAGAAGAGGACAAGCCTTGTTCATCCTACCCTGAGCACAGTGTGGACCCTTTGAACTACAGCTGCAGACCAAAGCATGGACAGAAAGCGCATGGTCCTTGAGAGTCAGTGGGCAGACATTGCTGAAGGCAAGGAGAGGAGATGCCATGACCACCACAGTGAGACAGATGCGGCTGAGACCTTTCTGTGCCTTAAAACCTTGTGGGCATGATGGAGAGAGAGCACAAGGCACCACTCCTTGTTGTGGTGTTGATTCAGTTCAAAGTGTGGGACCTTCACTCATCGATGTCCATGTTTTCTTTGCGGAATTCTTTCACGGCATGGCATTTAGGCTGCACCTCCAGGCCCGAGCCCATTTGCTCTCATCTCCTGCCTCTGATCCAGAAGGGTGGTAGAGAAGTGACCAGGGGCGTGTTAAACCCCGCAGTGCTGATCCTCTTGTAGAACTTCTTTTGCAATCATTTAGCATTATATTTGCGACCTAATGGGGAAAGTCCTTGCTCTGCACAGACATGCTCAGCCCCACTCAGGGTCCTGTTCTGAGGTTTTTGCTTTGTCCTGTGGCTATGTGTTCACACGAGGGTGCACACATGCCAGCCTGGATCTCAGTCATGTTTGCTTTCTTTCCTTCTTTTTGTGTCTCGGTCATAGAGTCCTAGTTTGGGGGGAAAAGAAATTTTCAGTCCATGTTCTCCAGATTTGCCGATGGGATTCACTTGACCACAGATAAACATCTCATCTGGATCCCATCAGCTCCTAAGGACTGAACACAAAATGACTCCTCCAGGGCAGTGAAGCAGGACAAGACACTTCCATGTCTTGATCCTGCACCAGCTGAACACTACAAATGCTGCAAGGAGGGAATATGGTCCCCACTCCCGATGCTGACCCCCCTTCCCTGGAGGCTGAGGGAGGCCACTGCCTCTGGTGAAACACGAGGTTTGGGCAGTGCGACAGCCATTCAGTCCTGGCTGGTTGCTGGAGGTCCTCCAAAGACTGTGGCCAAGTTAGAGCTGGCAGCATGGTTGTGTCTGTTTGCAAGGTGCCGCTGGGAGCAGAGAGAAGATATATAACCCATAAAACCTAACACCTATGTGGAGACAAATAGCCATGGCTGCACCATTGTCCTACTCCAAACCCCAGTCAGAGTCTTGCGTGAGCTAAATAAACTATTTTAATGTTATGGCAACAGTGACCGTCTTTCTGCAGTGTCTATAGCTCCTAGCACCATAGAGGACCTCCTGCATAGAGGTGCTCCTAGCACCTATCCTGGCTCCTGAGTGAGCTCCTGGTAACACTAGCACATCCAGCATTACTGTTTTTATTGTTACCACAGCATCAATACCTGTAAAAATTATTTTTAAGTACCCAGGATGTATCACCTCAAGCAGTTCTAGTCTGGAGCTTTCCAGCAGAAAACCTGGTTAGGGTGCACTTCTGCCTCCTCACCCTGCCAGGGACTTGTGAAGGACTCAAAGGCCTCGGTAGAAACAGTCTCTCACACCCTAAACTTTAGCCCATGGCAGAGTTAAGCCATCCACAGCATAAGGGACGCCTGCTCTCACCCCCATGCCGATCCCACAGCTTTGCAGGGCTGAGCAAACCATGGACTTCCCCAGCATGGCTGGAGAGCAGCTGGACGTGTAGGCTGTTGCTGTCCCAGGAGCTTCAGGAGGAGAAGCTGGGACACCCGCCAAGGGACCCTGCTCAACACACCTGGTAGTTGGTACAATTAGACGGTGTTCCTCCCGATGGACGAGGAGCCCTGTCACTGCCCCAGGGCAGGGACTGAGCAGCCAAGAGCCTGGGGGTTTCCCTGGCACCAGCCCAAAGGCCAAAGCAGAGACCAAGTTGCACTCAAAGGCAAAAGAAAGTTTCACGGCACCAAGCCCGCTCTGCCGCGAAGCATGTTTAAAGCATTGGTTATTTGGGGAGGCTGGGAGGTGAATGGGAAAAGCAGATGGGGCAAAAAAAAAAAGCTCATTTTCCTGCTGGAAGCCGATGTACGGCAGAGAGGAAGACACAGTAGCTTCACACCCCGTTGCTTGGGTGTCTCCATCCCCACTCGGTGCCAAGCAGAGCCCAGAAGGCGCGATGCACCCATCACCACCTATCATCCCCCAAATGTGTGGTGTTTGGCTTGTCTGGGATGAAGACAGACTGCAGCAGCACGGACAGGGCTGGCAGCTCTGCCGGTGGTGATGGGGTGGTGTTATCCATGGACGACGCTGATAGAAACTCAGGCTATCAGCCCAGGAGCTCCAGAGCCAGAGGAGCAGCCTCTAGACTCATCATAACCCCCTCTGTGCTTGCCTCTACCAGGGAGGACATCCCAGGACCAGTAAACACCTTTCTGTGTCTGGAAGTGTTTTAAGGGGTTAGACCTCAAGGCAAGACTAAAATGACTTGTGTCACTTGAGGCCAGGGCTACCTCCACCTTCCCATCTGAAGATTAATGGACATGGGGGCCAGAAGGCCACAATGGTCTTCTCTACAAATCATCCCATTAGGTCAACTCTCCTGGCCTCCATGCACCAGGCACATTCCCGTCCTGTGGGAGGTAATGAGCAAGACCAATCGCAAGCCCCATCCGCAGGGGTTAAACCAACAAACACGACAGCAAGCGGCTCTGCAAAGCATTTTTATGTCAGCGCCTTGACCTGGTTCCCACCCCTCGTCCCCCTCACCCCTGCACCACCTCCCTCCCCTCAAACTGCTTCATTGCAAGCCACCCTTCTGAGTGGAAACCTCTCTCTTCTCAGCAAATAAGACCAGGCAATGAATACAAAATCATTATTATTGAAGAGAAAAATCAGTTCAGCTCTTTTGCTAGGTTTTTCTGAACGTGCCAGCGACCCTGCTGGAGGTTAAGGTCATTCAGCCCCTATGCGGGGGTGGCAGCTTTCCAGCTCCTCGTCTCGTTGCCCTCCAGCTCACAGGGCTGAGCCCCGGCAGCGTGAAACACAACACGGTGTTGTCAGGGCATCCCCCAAGGAGCTCACACACTTCATAACTCCAGCCTTAAATTATGCACAACATCATGTTGGAGGCCGAGGACATAATAGAAAAACAAACGTCACAAAAGCGTTCGAGCAGCGGAACGTTTTGCAATTAACTTTTGCACGCAGCCATGCACGGGCAGGCGAGGGCATGCAGGCAAGGGCTGTCATCTCGTCTCCTGCCACCCGCTCCTCCCCAGTGAGGATCATCCCTCCCGTGCCTCCAGCGTGGTGACGCAGTTGGTTCCCTCTCTGGGACTTCCCACTGATGTGTGGGGTGTGAGAGGCTGCAGTGGGGCTGGGCAGACTGGGGCTGGGTGATGCCAGCCCAGAGGGCCTGCTTACACCCCCACGTCTTCCTCAGATGAAGCCTGGGACATTTGGGTGTCGCCATCCCTTGACTCCCTTAGATCCCAGGTGTCATCCAAAACATGACGCAGTGGAGGGGGTCTCCTCTGCCAAATCAGGGAGCACCCATCCGCACCCATCCAGAGCAATGGCAAGGCATTTGGGGATAATGGTATCATGGGGCGCATCAAGTGTGGCCAGCAGGGCGAGGGAGGTTCTCCTCCCCCTCTGCTCTGCCCTGCTGAGACCCCACCTGGAGCACTGGGTCCAGTTCTGGGCTCCCCAGTTCAAGAAGGATGAGGAACTCCTGGAGAGAGTCCAGAGGAGGCAACAAGGATGATGAGGGGACTGGAGCATCTCCCCTAGGAGGAAAGGCTGAGGGAGCTGGGCTTGTTCAGCCTGGAGAAGAGAAGGCTGAGAGGGGATCTCATCAACACCTACAAATATCTCAAGGGTGGGGGTCACAAGGACAGAGCCAGACTCTTCCCAGTGGTGCCCAGCGCCAGGACAAGGGGCAATGGGCACAAACTGAAGCAGAAGAGGTTCCAGGTGAACGGCAGGAAGAACTTCTTGACTTGGAGCGTGCCCGAGCCCTGGCCCAGGCTGCTCGGGGTGAGCCTGCTTGGGCAGGGGGGTGGGACTGGGTGAGCTCCGGAGGTCCCTGCCAATCCCTGCCATACTGGGATTATGGGATTCTGGGCTTCAGGCACAAGCGGCCCCAATCTCACCAGCAAATCTGAGCAGCTCCAGAAAGGATTATGGGATTATGGGATTCTGGGCTTCAGGCACAAGCAGCCCCAATCTCACCAGCAAATCTGAGCAGCTCCAGAAAGGTGTCAGAGAATTAATCCTTGGGTCACTCTGGATGATGGCTGTGTTGGCCGAATGAGTCCTTCGCTCCAGGGAAGAAACAGATCCAGACCCAAAGGGCCTTGGCTGCTTTTTGAGCCAAGTCCAGAACTGGGAAGAGGAGCAGAGGCAAGCAGGGGAAGGGCTTTCACTTAATCCAAAAGCCGCTGGGGCTGTGTCCCGAGAATATCTGGATAGTCACATTCCAGCAGCCCAGGCCCATCCTAACATGCATCTGCACAGAGATGTGCGTACGTGCACGGAGCAGCCGGGTGGGGTGAACGCTTTCTACCTTCCCCACTGCAGCAGGAGGGTGAAATCCATGGGATTCTTTTGCCCTCTCCCATTCCCCAGCCATCCATCTCCTCTCCAGCCAGCCCTGGCTCTCAGTGGGCGTATTTTGGGTGTTCAGGTTTATAAATGAAGTGGGCACCAACCTCTTTGCGAGTGACTCACCAGGAAAATGCTGGAGGTTGGGTCCCCGCACGAGCTTCCCATGGCTCCTTCACCCACCCCAATCCATGCGTCTGCCTCCTGCTGGCTTAGGGGATGCTCACAGATCAGCCTGGTCAGCCAGCACACACGGTCTCCCTGTTCATGGGACGAGCTGTCTGACCCCCACATAAATCCTGCCCGACGTCCCGGATCAGAGCACTACTCACGAGAGCACCGGGGACCGTGCACATATTGCAGCTGGGTCGCTCCTCTGTTCCGCAACGCAGTGTCTCGGCGGCACAACGCAACCGCCAGAAGCACGAGCGGCTGCATTACCTACGAGCATTGCAACCCCGGTCCCGTATCTGTTCTCCACACTTTCCCTTCCCTCCTCCTGCTTCTGCTCCCTTGCAACAGCAGCAGAGAGGTGAGAAAAGAGGAGCACAGTGACCGGCATTTCCCCATCCTGCTCCTTTCAGCTGTATTTTTGCATTCCCACACCAAAGAGGGAAGGTGACGTGATTTCTATCAATGCAATAAAGCACGCCAGGTAGAAGAAGGTTTGAGAGCATTTCATTTGCAACCACAGTGCACTTTGCATTATTGTATATAAGGCATAGACAGGTGATACATGCATCTTCCAGCCATTTTCAACCCCTGAATAACAGGGAGCTACAGGGAATACCTTATACAGGTCCTACCTCCTGGCTGGCTTTGGTGGAGAGAGATAACCAAGCTCCAGAGGGCCCACAGTCAGGCAAACGATGGCTGTGGCTGTTCAAGCAGCAACGCAAATGGGACTGAGTTGGTGTTTTGAGACACCCAGACCTGCTTCTGCCCACCACCGTCCCACGGAGTCTTCTTGGCTTGAAAATCAGCCCTGCAGCCTGGACGGGGAGCGTGGAGGATGGCATGCAGGGATGTACCCCTTCCCTTACCCGTATGCAATTGGGTGCCCTGGATCCTGCTCTCCCATCGCTGCTGACCCATCCTGGTTTGTCAGGGAAGAGCTGCTGGTAAGGACTGGCACATAAAATACGGTTTCTCCCTGGGAGAGGCTCTGGAAAGGTAACACCGAGTGTGTTTTGCCAGGGTTGCTTGTCTCTGCTGGGATAGACAGTGGTCGTTGCGGTGGGATGGGTGATGAGCACCCAGATGTAAGCAGTGTTTTGCATTCAAGCACGGGTCACTCATCTCTGTGGGGCCAAGTGGCACCACGATCCTGTTCCTGAGACGGGTGGGGGTTGCAGAGCAGTAATGCCAAGACGGGAAATTTCACAGGCTCTGCGAACCGAAGCGAGGAAATGAAATAACAGACCTGATTTCCCACTGCGGATAGGAGCGCAAGGCAAGCCAGCACGCAGCAAGATATGCAGCCCCCCCCCGGCAGAGCTGGGTCATGGTGGGAGAGGTGCAAGAACCACACCAACATTCTCACAAAATAGAAAAATCAAAGCTCGTTAAGGTGTGAACACAAGCAACTTCAGTCCTCAGCTCATCAGATCTGCGGGAAGAAAGCATGACGGACAATTTGACCGAGAACTGGTAGTTTGATAGTGCCTAATAAATGGGGGGGTGGGTACGAATGAGGTTGGGAGGCTTCTAGGGAAAAACTGAGCAAATGCAAAAATGAAGCATTTAACTGTGCCAGTAAAATGAAACACCCACCCCGGGGCGTGCAAGCCCAGAGCCTACTTCACTGCTCAAGCTTTTGGGAAAGGGATGCTGGATCAGCCAAACCTCAGCAGCAAGGACAGGTTTCTACAGCTGCGTGTTCTCCATGCCGAAGGCACCACCTTCACACGGGGCAGGGAGCCGCCCCGTGCAACCTGGGTGCTGCTACAGCCCTGAGCAGCAAGGGATTTAGCGCTCACTGCATTACATCCCAATCCAGCAAAGCAATTCGGCGCGTGCTTTTTTCCCCCGCCTTCTGCTACGCGTGGGCTTAAGTGCTTTGCTGGAGCAGGGCAGGAGCTTCCATTGGCACAGCCTGTCCTGAGAAACCCGGGTCCCCCAGGATCACTTCCCACTGCTCCTTGCTCTCAGGTGTCACGCTGAGTAGCAGCAGCTCCAGGGGACAAATGGAACCGAGGAGGAGGTGTCTCATCCTGCTGAAGGGCGGTGGGGAAGGATCCGGATCCATTTATCGTCAAAGGGGCTGTAGCAAAAGCCACGTGGTGCCGGAGCAGCAGGACAGCTGTCTCTCAAAGGGACATTTGCTTTTGTGCATGATGCTCCTGCTCTGGGAGATGGTTCCCTGCAGGATGCGTGGCTGCAGGATGAAAACTTGATCCTCTCATGACACGAGCCAGCGCTACGAAACACCAGTGATCCCCTTAGACCACACCGCTCTGTCTGACCACGGCAGCAGAGAGACAGACAGGCAGGAGGAGGGAATGGAAAACAGCAGAAGTGTCCCAGCATTGCCGTCCCGGTCCTGTCACCGCTGCCGTTTGCTCTGCAGGAGGCTGAGCAAGACCTGCGGGAGAGGGCTCATGATAATTTGTTTGCAAAGCAGATAGCAAACGAGCCTGCTTCGGCCGGGGCAGGTTCTCCACCTCATTAGCGCCCAGCAGCAGAGGGCTCAGCGGCTGACGTTGCAGCCTGGCCTGGCCTGTTCTGCTTAAGCATCTTCAGGAGCACAGGAGAGAATAAGGCTAATGCATTCGCCAAGCTGTGGCTGCAGGGGTTGAACGTAGCAGGAGAGGGGGAGAAAAGCAGAGTCCACGGGCGCTGCTTTGCTCCCGGGGTCGCTCTCGGGGTAGGGCTCAGCGCGACTCCGCTCCCTGCCACTGCAGCCCCGGCTTTGAAGGGAGGCTGTAGGGGACTGTAGAGGTGAAAGAGCAGCTCAGAGGGAAAACAAGCTCCAAAAAACATGAGCCAGACTGTGCAGTCCTTCGTGAGTGCAAAATTCAACGGGAGTTTTGATTTAGCCGTTACCGCAAGCCCCCGCCCGGGTTCTGCATCTCAGCCTTTTCCCTGGGTCCTGCACCCTGTGCTGCTCGCTCCCTTCGGAAAGGCAAGGTGCCAGGCCAGGGTCTCAGGTCATGCAGCACATTCCATCGTCAGTAGGCTTTATAGACATATAAACCAGATAATACAGATCACAGGGTGAAGGAAAACCGAGGCTTGGTCAGAGTGCAAAGGAAAGTGAGCTCAGAACCTGAGAGATTTCGGCTTGCCCGTGCAGCTTGCGCCAGCAGCCGCGACTCCTCTGCCAAGGTCTGCAGCACGCCCGTACGCTCCGGGACTACCCATGAAAAGGTCCTTTCCACCCCCACCCTCTTCACTTTTGCAGTGGTATTCAAGCTTTACAAATCAGAGCAGCTTAACAGCAAAAAACAAACAAACAAAAAAAAAAAAAAACAAAAAAAAAAAACCGAAAAAAACCCAAACCCAATGAAAGAAAGAAGACAAGGAAGTCAGATAAAAAAGATTTCAGAGTAAGCATTGTTCACGCGCTGCTTCCGAGGCGATTGCTGTATTGCTGCAGGTGGGATTCCACATACTCCATCAGGGTAAGTTGTGTCTTCATTTTGGCAGCAGCCTGGGGCCTGAGAGGGGCTGCTCCTTCTCCGTCCCCATCCGCTGATGTGATCCAGAGCAACTTCTTTCCAAAATCCCCAGGCAGGCACCGGACCGTTCAGGCGTCTTCCAGCAGAGCTTCAGTTGAAAGGTTTCACCAGTTTCATAGCAGCGTAGTTCTAGAGGGACAGAAAAACGAGGGAAAGAAGAGCTGATTTGAAGGTGGTACAGCAGGGCGGCACATGGAGGTGAAAGCGTTATTTTGGGCACGGCGCAGGGCTGCACTCAGGCCAGGCGGGGTGGCCAAGCTCCCAGACCCACTAGCGAGGCTGGTAGAAAGCCCCAGACACGAGAGAAAACAGGTCTTGCCTTCTTCCAGTAGAAGCCACTGGCGTCAAGCACCAAGCAGCGAGCACCAGGCATCACCCCTGGGCTTCGATCGCTCCTTCCACCAGTTTTTAAGATAAATTTCCCCCTCTCCATACCCTTGTAAGAATTTTGGCACGTCCCCACCAGCACCATCCCAGTGCCCACACGCCTTCTCGCAGGTGAGGGGACACGTCCAGCTCTGCTGGGTTGCTCCAGCCTCCCCCTCTCCTCTGGATCCCCGCGCCCCGTCCCCTCCGCTCTCCGTGCTGCTCCCCCGCAAACCCGGAGGCTGCATTCACCCCCCAAGCCCTGACCTCACATCCTTACGGCTCCTTCTCCCCACCACCCCCCCAAAACCGGTGACCTCATTGGCCCTGCCTGTTGGGTTGGACTCTTTGGAATCGGGCCCTGGCCCTGGACCCCAAGCATCCGCCAGGCTGTGCCATGAAGTTTTCTGGAGAGAGCTGCTTTCCACAGGCCAAAATCTGCCCCCAGGATCGTGCCAGCAATCAGTTGGCCTGAGCAGCAAGAGGATGGTTCTCGAGCCCTGCCCTGTCCTGATGGAGTTACTCAGTACAAACCTAGCCTGCAGGTCCATGGACTATCTCCAAAGGATCTGCCAAAGGCAATCAAGACAGACAAACCCATCGCTCATTTTTTTTTTTTTTTCTCTGCCTTGTCCGCATCCCTTAACGCCTCGGCCATGTGTTTCAGCATCAGCATTTGGTCTGGGTTTTGTTCCTGGGAGCAGAACACCCCAGGCAAGACCTTCCCAGGCCTCTTTCCTGGGATCTCTACTGTCCCTGCAATCGCACGGTGAAGTACGGGGCTGCCACGGAAAATGAGGGGGCGCCGCATTTTAGCCTATTATAGGTGCAGCTCCTTCCCTGTGGAAAAGGATAAGCTGTGTAAAGGCTGCTTATCGAGACCGCAATGAAAATACAGACGAAGATGCATGCTTAGGTCATTTGGAAAGAGCTATATTTAAAGTAGCTCTGATTCAAACCCCCGCGACCACATACTGGCCCGTTTGGAAGTCCCTCCCGAGCATATTGAATTTAATTGGTACAGGATGTTCTATCACTCTGTCATTTTTTTTAAAAAAAAAAACCAACTTTGGAAACAAAGCATAGCGCTAGTTACCAGCGGGACCTTGGGAGGAATGGGGAGGGGGGGAAGAAAAGAGAAAAACCAACCACACAACAGAAGTAAAGCCTGACCAAAGGCATCCTGATAAATTACAACGTGTAGCAAATTATCAGGCACTTTGCCAACTGAGGATTTCTAATAATGCCATAAATCAAGTAAGCGAAGTTAGGGCAGTTTACCAGAAGTCATTAGAAAAGCCTCCAGTGACATATAACCTTCGAATTAATTATCCATCCATCTGTCTGTCGGAGTCTACCCTCCAAAATACTCCTATTTTTTATGATTTGACTGGTTGCGTTCTGGAGGGTAGCAGGCTTTCTGTCCAGCTATGAATTTGTATTAACGAAGTGCTGAAAGCTAAGCAGGATTATCAATCAGTGCAGAAAGCGAGCTGTAATTGGAATTAATGGTAATGGAAGCAACGCTGGGCTTGCAGAACACAAACAGGGCTTGAGAAGGTAGTCAACATTTTCATGGTGCCTCAAAGCAGAGCCGACTCCAGCTGGAAGGAGTGTTACATTTTTCTATGGAGGTAGTCACTAAAATCTTTACGAAAATCACTGCTTCAGGGAGATAACTTCACCGCAGTATTCCCTGCACATTATGGCTGCAGAAGCCCAGACTGGACTTCTATAACGTTTTCTTCTAACCTTCAGTCTAGCCCACGACTTTCTCTCAACCATTCCCATAGCAGAAGGCAGAGCTCTTCTCAGTTATGACAATGTTGGATGAAAAGTCCATCAAAGTCACCGAACCTGGATGACAAGCTGACCATGAGCCAGCAGGGTGCTCTGGTGGCCAAGAAGGCCAATGGCACCCTGGGGTGCATCAAGAGGAGCGTGGCCAGCAGGGCGAGGGAGGTTCTCCTCCCCCTCTGCTCTGCCCTGCTGAGACCCCACCTGGAGCACTGCATCCAGTTCTGGGCTCCCCAGTTCAAGAAGGATGAGGAACTCCTCGAGACAGTCCAGAGGAGGGCAACAAGGATGATGGGGGGACTGGAGCATCTCCCCTCGGAGGAAAGGCTGAGGGAGCTGGGCTTTTTCAGCCTGGAGAAGAGAAGGCTGAGAGGGGATCTCATCAACACCTACAAATATCTCAAGGGTGGGGGTCACAAGGACAGAGCCAGACTCTTCTCAGTGGTGCCCAGCGCCAGGTCAAGGGGCAATGGGCACAACCTGAAGCAGAAGAGGTTCCAGGTGAACGGGAGGAAGAACTTCTTGACTTGGAGGGTGCCTGAGCCCTGGCCCAGGCTGCCCAGGGGGGCTGTGGAGTCTCCTTCTCTGGAGATCTTCAACCCCCGCCTGGCCGCTGTCCTGTGCCCCCTGCTCTGGGTGAGCCTGCTTGGGCAGGGGGGTGGCACTGGGGGAGCTCCGGAGGGCCCTGCCAACCCCCGCCAGTCTGGGATTCTGGGATTCTGTGACCCATAATGTGCCATAAATGAGCGTGGCTGGACAGGAGTATGGGGTGGAACTAGAGCGTATCACGTAGAAAGCATTCAATCTCGATACGCAGACAACTCGAGCAACAATGAATTTACCACGGCTTTTGGCAAATTGTTCCAAGGGTTAATTACTCTTCATCTCAAAAATTAGCATCCTATTTCTGCTGGAATAGTTCCTCTAACTGCAGCATCTAGATACTGGATCTCATTATACTTACATCTGTTGTTTAAGGAGTCTTCTGATGTCAAGTTAAATCTAAGGACCGTCTGAGGAAATCGTATGGGAAATATCCAGGGAATGCCATTCCCAGAGTCCTAGCTTATACAGACCATAATGACAACCACCCTGCAAAGAAAGCTAAGGCAAACCAGCGAGTAATCTGACACTAAGACTGGGTGGAAAAGCCCAAGTAAAAAAAAAAAAAAAAATAAGAACCTCAGAATATCAGATTTTCAACATTTTTTCCCATTTTTGTAAAACTAGACAATTTTTTTTTTAATGGAAATTTGCAATACCATGCAGTTTTCCACCCAAAACCAAAAGGCTTTTCAGTTGGGAATGGCCTGTCCCTCACTAAAACGAGTTGCTCTGTAAACAGTTGCGCTAACGATGAGTGATTTCTTACGGGCTTGTGCCTAAATTTCCCGTACTGCAGCGCTCCCAGCTACCCATGGGTCCTGATGAACCTCCTCTTCATCCCGGAGCACTTCCAGACCCTTCCCCACTTCTGCTCCTTCCAGGGAGCCCAGATCCCACCGGGGCAGCCATGGCACGTCCCCTGACTGCCCAACAATGGTGGGTTGGACAAAGCTCTCCTGGGAAGGTGACTTTGAAGAGGACCTGAGGAGGAATAGGAAGATCTATATTCCAGCCTATGATCAATCACCCATACTCTGCATCCCGAGGATGGGGGAAGCACAAAGGCACCACATCTTCAAAGGTTCCTGATCCCCTGAAGGAGCTCTAAGGGCATATATCTTTATTTTGCAGAATATTTTGTTTCTCGCCTCAATGGGGAAGATACTTCCCTGGGGTGTAAAGCGTCTCTGGAGGGTATTCTGAACAAGACCAAGACATGAGCTTCTTCGATTTCACTGAAAAGCCTGAACCGCTGGTTTTTGGGCACTACTATTGGGAACCACAGACAGCCCTTCACCATTTCGGGTGGAAGCACACGGCTTCCGAATGGGACATTTGCTCTTACTCTTCAGCTACTCTGACCACAAATCTGGGACTGTGGTTGGAAGCTTTCAGCGCTGCATGGGAAATAGGAATAAATCAAAAAAAAAATCCCATTTTTCTACAGAGAGCCAATGGAAATGCCCTGGGTTCATTTTCAGGTGAGATTCCCTTCTGTCTGGGATGGAGGGCAACCTCTGCAGGGTTGGCTGAGCTCACAGGAGCGAGAGTTTCCCAGGGCATATTGTGGGTATATATTTCTCAGGTAAAAGATACCTTCCTTTGGTGTCTTAGGCAGAGTAGGCAGAGTACAAAGAAGGCAAGGTCTGGAGCCAGGGCTCAGACTTCTCTGGCAGCATCTGATGCGTGGTACGCAACACTCCCAGGTGGAGAGACTGTGTGCAGGCAGGGGCATTCAATCTGCAGGCAGGTCCCAAGGCTCCTGCTGAGCCAAGGACCAGCTGCTGAAAAGGACCCTGGAAGGACCCTGGAGGTCCCAGTAGAGGTCCCAAGGAGCAGAAAGCTGTGGAAGAGCTCCTCACGCAAGGCCATAGCAAAAAGGGCAACAGAAGCAGGAAAATACTAACCTCACCTCTGTATGCACCCCTTAACATCCTTGTAACCCTGATCCTCACCCCCTGCCCGCTCAGGTCCACGTGCCCTAACAGGATTCCCTTGAGGTTTCCTTCCCATTGCCCACTCCTTTGCCCAGGATGAGAGGGGCAGGGCACACACAAAACCCTCTACCTGCTGCGTGGGGACCTCGAAACTGCACGTGTAGCAGCAAGATTGCGTATAAAATGCTAAACGCAGCAAGGTCCTTGTTTTAAATGGGCCCTGATGGCGTTCCTGGCACACAAATCAGAACAGAAGTGAGGAGGGATTGTTTTTCCATGCGTCTAATCAGGGATGTAATGGTGAGCCCTGCCAAAGGTCGGGATGCCAGGGGCATCCTTCATAGCAAGCCACCACCAGCGCGACTGCCAAATTTAGTGCCTGATGAAACGGGAAAGGAACTAAATCTCTGAGTAGATACAGAACCAGTGACCTCAAAAATCTAGGGGAAGCTGGCCAAGAACATAAAAACAGAAAAATTCCATGAAACATGGCCTTGCTTTTTCGAAATATGACTAAAAATTGACCCGACCAAAATGAAATCAAATACAACAACGTTTAGCTAGGAAACAGGGAAAAATCCCAAGTAATAATGAGTGTAAATCAATACTTATAGTTTGCGAATTTTTTCTCCTCTCAGCGTTGTTTTTATATGATACCACTGGAACAAACGCAAAGCCACTTGCATCTTCAGGGAAACACTGAGTTCTTCTTGGTCAAAAAGGCTTGGTTTCTGCTACTTGACACAGAGGGGAGCCTCCAGGAATGGCTCCGAGTACAGGGCAGGGAGGAGGCAATGCTGCACAAATCTGCGCTTGCACAATTATTTCCTCCTTCATCCTACCTAGCACCTCTGGAATCGTTTCTCCAGCAGGAGAAGTATCCCAGCCCTTCCCATGGCTACAGGGATGGAGGGATGGGGAGAGCCACGATCTAATCCCATCCCCTTTTTCCCTGAGATGGGAACAACCAAGCATGCACGACTTCAAATCATCTGAAAGTGATTACGATGGCGAGGAGAAATTCCACACCTTGCTTTTCGGGTGTACATTGCAAGCACACAAAGCCATCTGCAAAATGCAGCCACATTCTCTCACATGAAGTTATAAATTACCCCAAAGAGTTCTCTTCTTTAAAAAAAAAAAAAAAGAAAAGAAAAATCATACAGAAGAAGCAGAATTTGTTAAGTGCTGGAAAGAGAGAGGCGGGTCATTTTTCTTATCAGTCTGGGAGGAGGGGAAATGGCATCCAAGAGCAAGCATGAATTATTCCAGTGCTGTAGAAACAGAGGAGGATACAAAAACCCATCCCAAGCCAAACTGGAAGGCCAGGGCTCCATTATTTATTTATTTTGCTTTGCCAGTGGAACTGACGGTAAGGCAAGAAAAAGCCACTTTCTTGATTAATGAGGTGAAAACTCCCCCCCTCATTTCAGACATTGCATTGGTTTAAAGCGCTCCAAGCCTTGATAATGACAGGCAGGGCTGCCCAAACACCTATAAACTCCCCTGCATCTTTAAACAATTACAGCCCGATGCGTTTTTTGCCACTGCTCAGCCCTGTAAAACGGCTGCGTCGCTAATGAGGCTGCATGTTTGCCGGGGATTTTCCCACCAGCCCTGCAACACCTCCGACATCAGCTGCTTGAACCCCTTTGAACACAATCAATTAACCTCAGCGTTGTTAGACACAAACTGAAACACAGGCACAAAGGGGTGAGCTCCTGGCAGTGAGTCTGCAGCAGAGACCAGAAACCCAGACTCTCCTTTTGACCCACCATGGCCCACCGGGTTGTTCCTCAGGAACCAGGATGGGACTTTGCAGCCACGTGCACTGGGACCATCTCTGTCAGCGCAGAGGCTGGTCAGCTGTAGAGACCTGGGGGAACACCTAAGCCCTCGGTCAGCCCCCCTGTCCCCTCCTGCATCCAGTCGTACCGGGAAGGCGTAGATGAAGATGCCCAGGAAGAGCAGCAAAATGAAGAGCACGATGGCCAGGATAACCACCCACTTGTACCGCCGCCACAGGATGTACTTCAGGGTCTTGTATGGGGAGGTGAACCACAAGAAGGAGGTCTCTGGGCGCCTGGAGCCAAACAAAGTTGAGGTCACTCCTGAGTTTCACAGCAGTTTCACCCTCCTGGATCCCCCAACCTCATGAGCACACCCTGCTGTGATAAGCTGGCTGCTCACCCTGCAAACCCACATCCCTCCGGGTGGACCATGTCAAATGCCCTCCCTGGTGGTCCAGACCAGCCTCCCAGCCACCCTGGATAGTCTCAGCTCATACAGTCTGAGCTTCAACCAGTTGGAAATGGATCCTACACGCAGGCAAGCCCATGGCAGATGGCAGACCTCAAACTGGGAACCCAGATTTTCAATTTGCTCCTTGAGAACTCTGTGCCCTGGTGGTTACTTTTCCATTCAAGATGCTCTTACTTGGGGTCCTCCAGCTTGGGGTTCATATTTGGCTCATCCCGACCCATGCCAGCTGGCCGCTCTTCGTGCTCTTGTTCTGCCACAATTTCCAAAGTCATTTCCAATTTGCCCTGTGTGGGTTAAAGAAAAACAAACTTAGAAACAAACCAAATCAAAACAACCAAACAAAAATATAAAAGGAAGAGGTGAGAAATGAATGTACGATGCAAAATACTGATTGGGGAAAGAAAAACTACTCTGAGCATAACTCAACCACTACTAACAGGGACCATGAGGAACCTGGTAAGAGTGGATTTCATACAGATCCCTCACCTGCCTACTACAGTGTTCTCAGCAGATACTCCAGGACATCTCAAATGTCACTGACACCCAAGTTTAGGCAACCGACTCATGGGTCTTTTGTTGAATGACTTAATTCACTGCCCAGACTCCTTTACCTGTATTGAACAGTCGCCAAAGATTGAACGGGAGCCCAGAGACGTTTAACTGTATCAGTCTGACAGCTGAAACCTTTCCCTGGTACTTGTCAAAACACAGTGTCATTAAGAATATATATGATACAGCTCAAATTAACTGGCATGTTCCGAAAACCACAGCAAAAATCCCACAGAACAAATTATTTCTTCTGAGGCATTTGAATGGCGCTGGACAAATCCTGGAAAGCATCCAGATGACGAAAGCTGGTTCAGTTTGTAAAACTTGCAGCCCAAGACTGCGTTTCTTGCCCTGACCGTGGCGTCCTGCATGTGCTTGGCCCAGCCACATCCCTCCTCCATGCTTTGAGTGCATTCCCCAAGAGAACATGTGAAGAGGCCACCTTACCGCCAAGATCTTCTTTTGATCATGCTCAGCAACACAAGGCCACCATCCCTTGACAGTTTTCTGCTCAAAGAGTGACACAAAGCGACCTGAAGACAAGGTCTCATCTACTAGCTCTAAGGAGCACTTCTCAGCAGTCTTGGCAGGTTTGGGCATCCTGTTGAGATCCATCTGAATGGAACCTGCAAGGAGGAACATTACTGGGAAGACATCTCAGTGTAACAGGCCCTTCAAATGTGGACTGTTTCCCTGAAGAAATATTCCCTGTGGCACCCTCCCGACCTCAGGGAGCTTGGGCAGACACCCTCCTGAAGTGTAGCCCTATTTCCAAGTGTAGTGCTGGTTTTAGCCAGTGGCTTTTCCTAGGAATCGAGCTCTTGGCATCACCATTGTGCTTAGGAAGACCTGAGCCATGAAGTCCTTCTAGAAGAGGCTTCAAAATATCCGCTGACCTACACAGCTATAGTGTTGGATGATTCTCACTGAAGTCAACCAGGCAGGCTGCAGTTTTTATTGAAGACTAAGAAATTTAGGTGAGGCTCAAATAGTACACACACCCACAGCCCAGTCAATATAAGAGCATTGGGCAGGAGGTTATTTTATTGCCCCACCCAGGTCAGTAATTGCAGCAGACTGTGAAGGACATCCCACAAGATCAGTAATTTCCTTTGCAGAGTGACCCAGTAATTAGCGCATTTATCTAGCCTTTAGGAAATCCGAGCTCGGTTCTTCAAGCATTAATTGAAAGTGCCTGTACTTAATTTACATTGCTACACTAATTTACCTTACGGTTGGGAACAGCCAAGAACATGGGCAGGATCTGGTCCCGTGGCTCAGCTTTTCTGTGCCAGAGATTCTTGTAACCAGTGACAATAACAGGACTGATCAGGTTTGTTGTGAAACGTTTTTGAGGCCCATTGACGAATAGTGCTTTACAAAAGCCAAAGACCACTTTTATTTGTTGGAATTTGCAAAAAAAAAAACACATTAGCAGTCAAGAGCTCGCGATGTGCAGAGCCAGAACTGGAAAACACACCTTGGCAAGGTTATTTTGGCACTCAGTAATTAATCCAAGACAGGATTTAAAAGGAACCTGATCGCATACATGCTCAGTGAAGCTTTTGGTGTTTGAAATTTTTTTAGCAGCAAAAAGAAAGGCAGAACAAGACCCACCCAAAAAACCCGTAATGCCACAGCCTCCAGCTTCTGCACAGATAATCTGCTGCATGGCTCTGCTGTCTTCCCTATTGGAGGCTTTGGGTTTATTTTTTTCTTGACCTAATCCTAGATTTCTGAGGACGATTAGCGAGGCTAGCACTGAAAAAGGCAAGTGCTGGATGGAGCTGTGCTCCTGTGTGAACGTCCCAGGTAAGGCCAGGCAGGTCAGTGGTGCTGCCTGGGGGTCGCAACCCAAACACACGGTTAGCCCTGATGAGCACAGACTCAGCTGTGCCACAGAGAATTGGGGCCCTCCTGGAAGGTGGTGGCTCTGCTGGATTTGACGATGCTCTCAACATTAGGTCAGCCTAGGAACAGGCTGCTGGCAGGCTAGGATTGGAAATCTGCCTAATACCAACCACTTATCATCGGTCCTGAGCTTACGCTGACACTGAACCCTGTTCGGTGGCTTAAACTGGTCTTGTTACGCTTTCTCCATATCCTGAAAGGATTCAATAACGTTTTCCTTTCTGTCTGCATCAGCAGGAATGGAGGCAAAAAACTCTCCTGACTTACCCAAATAGTCGTCAAAAGAGAACTTGTCATTGTCCCAGATCTGGAAGATAAGCTGCGGTGGAATCTTATTTTCTGTCTTGTCCAAGCTCCAGAAATGCTCCTAAAATCACATCGGAAAAGAAACCAAGGACAAATAAAATGCTCGTTAGTAGAAGTGGGCAGAGCCTCTCATGTCCCAGCAGTAGAAAACCTGTAAGGTAACTGCCCTGGGTATGTCCCACTCCAGCTCTGCAGGGCCAGAGCCACAGAACAGCGCTGGCTCTGACCAGCTCTTGGACACGGCTGCTCAGTGGAAAACCCAAGGTGTATCTGGGAGTTGAGTTGGTATCAATCTGTACCTTAACTGAGTGACCATATTTTAGCAAACAGGCACCATGAGCTTGCAAATAGGATCTTTTGGAGGGACAGCATCATATTCGCATGGTTTAGGTGAGGGTGACTCTCCAAGGCGAAGAGAGCAACGAGTGCTGGGTGCCAGTGCTGCCAAACTTCACCTTCTTCTTAATTAACGGAAAAATATAGGCGTAACACTTGAATTAGCACTTATGGTAGGCAGGTCAAACACATCTCTTCCCCTTCTGCTCATCTCTCAGCCCAGCTCAGCCAGCAGCCAGAGCCCTGCACAAGTCTGGATCCACCACTGCCCTGGTCTGCTCTCCAGTCTGCTGTAAGTAGCTTGTGTGCAGTTGGCCAACATGCCACCTGCAAACACCTCCACCACTCGTAGGTAGCCTGTGGCTCCCAGGATTACCTGCTAAACACCAATATGTGAAGAAAGAGACCGGTGCTTTCATAGCATCTCACTGCGTGGGGGGTTCCTCGGTTCTCAGATGATTTTGTTCCTCTTGTCTGCACATCTCCCAGGTTTTCATTCTCAGGACAGGTGAATGCTAGAGCTGGATGTGGTATCCCAGTAAATCTGCTGCTAATAGTACACTGGCCTGCTGCCAAGCTACATAATGTGCTTGCCCTACCTACTGCCATACCTGAGTTCAAGAAAGGAGAGCAAATTCAGAGCACCAGCAAGCCACAGTGACCAGAGCCTGGCTCCCTGTACCACCAACGGAGCGGTGGCACCGTGGCGCTTGATTTCAGTCCTTACAATGTGAGAGCTGTCACTGTCCATGTGCCCTTCGCGTCTCTGTTCGACGGGCAATATTTGGTCTGTTCCCTGCCGCTAGAGCTGCTGTGACAACCTGTGGAAAGGTTTTCAGCGGTCCCAGAAGCAAAGCACTTAGAATGACAATTACACCATGAGCAATCCCTGCAATTACCATTTTTTACCAAGCCCTTGTGCAGTAGCCACTGCCTGGGAGACACCATATGGGAGCTCAGCAATAGGATGAGGCAGCGATTGCTGCTTTCTGGAGAGGAGACAATTTACTTGATGGAGCCAGACTCTTCCCAGTGGTGCCCAGCGCCAGGACAAGGGGCCATGGGCACAACCTGAAGCAGAAGAGGTTCCAGGTGAACGGGAGGAAGAACTTCTTGACTTGGAGGGTGCCCGAGCCCTGGCCCAGGCTGCCCAGGGGGGCTGTGGAGTCTCCTTCTCTGGAGATCTTCACCCCCCGCCTGGCCGCTGTCCTGTGCCCCCTGCTCTGGGTGAGCCTGCTTGGGCAGGGGGGTGGCACTGGGGGAGCTCCGGAGGGCCCTGCCAGCCCCTGCCATGCTGGGATTCTGGGATTCTGTGATACAAAGCACTCACCCATGAGAAGTTTGCAACTGCAGTGGCCCTGTTACTACGGTGGATGGGTCAACAGCCAGGCAGATGGACCAATGCTGCCCAAAAAGCCAGTGGAGGGGGATATTTAAATTAGACTTCTCTAACAAGGAGGGTTTGAATCCCATTCCTGTGACAATGAGCTTGCAGCCACATCATTACAATATATGGTGGATATGGGCCCATGCCACAAAATTTGCTATTTATGTGGTTGCAACCGGCAATGCTTCCCAACAGGGATCTCATACCGCTTTTGGGATGCCACAAGTCGCCTGAGAGTTAGGACTAAGAAGTGTTAGGACAGAAGGAGAGAGATGGAGATGCACAAAAAGCCAAGGTCTTGTTATTTCTGGCTTCAGCCACCGCTTGCAAAGAGGAGGCAGAGTCACGACCGGTGTCTACCGACAGCCCAGGCTCGGAGGTGCGTCCTGTGGGCAATGCCTCCTGCCGCACTCTTGCAACATGGCAGCATCATAAACGGAACAGATTTAATTAAAACCAGGAAACTTCAGCATTATTCATGACACATACACAGCACCATAAATTCACTGCGGTGGATACAAGACTCTGATTCATTATATCGTGCAATATTAAAAAAAGGGGGGGAAAAAAAGAATGTGTCACACTCCATAAGAACATAAATATTCAAGCAGGGAGACTGTGGGCACTTAAATCCCATTGAAACTGGTTTCACGTTAAGAGATCACCCTGGGCGGTTATATTTCAATTTAGCTCCATTCCCCGCCTTGCTTTGGAAAAACACGCCGGCATTTTTGCAATGGAGCATTTTATTTATGCATTTTAAATATTTTATAATCTAGAAAAATAAAATGAAGTCAATGGAAACTTCCATCTCTCCCCCTCTGCTCATTGCAATGTATTAAAATGTATGTTTATCCAAGGGGGGGATGGGGGGGCAGGCATGTTTTCCCAGCTAATAAGTCATTTTAAATTAAAACTGCTAAAAAGGAAAAGAGCTTATGGTGATTCTTCCCTTTCCCATATATTGGTTGGGTCCTGCGCTGCAGAAGGGTTGTTAGTCATCCAGAGGAGAAAGCCCTTAGGACCCATGTACCCGTGCCTAAAGAAGGCAGCGCCCAGATGACCTCACCATGGGTTGGAAAGGTTCATCTGGGGTCTGCGAGGCGGAGGAAGGCCCAACTGCCGTGGTGTGCACCACAGCAAGACACCACGGGCTCCTTCTGATTGCCCCTTGCTGGGGGACTTCAGGCACCCCCATCCATGCTCAGCTTGGGAGAGGATGAAATGTGTCCTGCAGGTGCCTCTTCCTCTCCGGTGTTAACTGATGTCCCTGGCTCAGAGGCTGATTTCGCCACATCTGCATTTGTCAGGCGTGTCTGTGCTCCAAGAGCATTGCTACGCTGCTGCCTGGGCTGAAGCACCTCTCCAAGCACATGTTGGACCTTCTCTTTGCACCATCTTGTCCACCCAGACTAGAACGTAAGCAAAACCTAGTGCTTGAGCAGCCCCTCTGCAAGGGAGATGTGGCGATGGCAGCTCTGCTTTCTGGCAAAGGTACTGCCCGCTGGAAGACCCCATCCCATGAGTGTCCTGATGAGGAAACAGCAGGAACCAGGAAAAGGAGCAGGCTGCTGTGGGACCCAAATTACTGCCCTAGTCCCTGAGCTGCTGCAGCAATCCCCCTCCTCGTGGTGGGATCCTTCCCCATCCATGGTGCTGGCTGAGCTCTCCTGGGACAGGAGCAGAGCACCTTGAACCCAGGTCAGGGCCAGCAGGTGCTACGGTGCCTTATGGTCATCTCCCACGCAATAAAACATGACTGGATAAGTGTCCCCAGGACTGACCACACGATTGCTGGCAAACGTACAGGACTTTGGGTTTCCAGCATCCCATTACCCTCTACAACTGCCTGAGAGGAGGGGGGAGCCGGGGGGGTCGGGCTCTGCTCCCAGGGAAGGGGCGATGGGACGAGGGGCACCGGCCTCAAGTTGTGCCAGGGCAGGGTGAGGTTGGCCCTGGGGAACAATTCCTTCCCCAAAGGGCTGTCAGGGGCTGGAAGGGGCTGCCCAGGGAAGGGGTCGGTCCCCAGCCCTGGGGGGATTGAACAGCCGGGCAGGGCGGTGCTGAGGGCCAGGGTTTGGGGGTGGGTGGCAGGGGTAGGGGAATGGTTGGGCTGGGGGAGCTTCAAGGGCTTTGCCAACTCAAACCATTCTGTGATTGCGATGCCCACAGACCTGCCCGTGCTCAAAGCGAACAAAGCCCATACCCCGGCCGCATGGATGCTCGCTGCATCCCCCTGCCTCCCCAGCACCACTCCTACCCTGAGAGCAATGCCCTGGCTTGCTGGGGACTCCCTGCCTGATGAAGGATGACTCAGGCAGGATTCGACCCTTTCCGGGTGGCAACGCGGAGCTCATACAACGCGAGCTCGATCTGTACAGCTTTGGCCTTTCTTGTGGAAAAACACTGTAAATGTGGTTTGGCTGGTGGCAGCGCTTTCCTCCTCGGAGCCCCGTGAAGCTGGGGACACGGCAGAGCAGAGCTGTAAGGGCAGGCTGGGGAAGGAGGAATTTGATGCTGAGCTAAGTTTATGGGTCCATTTCAAGGCAGTGTGAAATTTGCCTCCATGATTAAATCTCGCTACGAAAGTTCACTGTAAAAACAACCCAATGCCAGAAATTTATTTCCTAGCTTTTTGCAAGACATGGGAAGGAACAGGACTTGAATTATTGTTTGGGGGGTTGTTTTGCAGTGCGGGGGGTGGCGGGAAGGCTGGTGAATATTTTACGGTCGTGAATAATGCAGCAGAGGAGGCAGGGAAAAAAAAAAAAAGGCTCCTATCACTAGGAAAGTATTGACAGGGCTGCATTTCTCCTGGGTTGCTTATGTGCTACGGAATACAAAGTAAGGAGCAACTCTGCTTTTTTGGGGAGGTGAGGAGGGCCCAGCGTGTTGTTTCAGCCTGGCCCGTTTCAGCATGTGCATGTGGGACAGGACCAGGTCCCCCATTCCGCAGCGACTGGGGAGCCCCAGCCACTGTAGGCACCACCTCAGAGGTCATAGAATCATAGAATCGTCTAGGTTGGAAAAGACCTTTAAGATCATCAAGTCCAACCGTTAACCTAACGCTGCCATCCCAAGGTCGGCTAAGAAGAGCCTCTTGTCCTGCAGAAGCTGGGACAGGCCATCCTACAGGGACATCCATCGAGGTGCTGGGAAGCTGCTTCTCTGGACCTCATCCCATCGGGACATTTCCTCTCTCTGTGATAAGCAGAGAGCCGAGCGCGCTCAGTATTGCGCCTTCACTGGACCAACTCGCCTCTCTGCCATCGCCAACCTCAACAACTGCATCACAGGTCTCATGGCCCCTGGTTGTCTGCACCTTCCCCAAATCAGGGTGGCAGCTGACCAAAACCCCAAGCATACAGCATCTGCTGCACATCCAGGCACAACCTGGCCAATACCTGGAGGAAGACTCCGTGAGTCACCACATCATAAATGCAAAACAGTCACAATATTCGCCCTGGGGCAACCTCTCGTTTCAGGCCCTGGAATCACTCGCTGCAATGCTGTTTTCTCAGCCTCCAATGCTTTCCTTCTGGCAGAGTTTATCAGGCTTTTCCAGGGACATGGGGCCATCCCACTGCCCTTTAGGGAGCTCCAAGCCTTGGGGTCCCAGTCCTGGCCACTTTGTGAACAGCACTGTTGGACCTTCGGTTCTCAACACAGTCCATGCTTTGCTCATCCCTCTCCATACATCCATTAGAAAGCCAAATCCACAACAGTGACTCCTGCCTGAATGCCACAGAGGCTACCGGTGCATCCCAGGACACGCCTGCTGCCCCTGTCCCACCACAGAAGGCTTGCGTTGTTGTGGCTGCTCGTTGCAGTCCCATTACAATACATAATATATGGCTGCCTTGTCCTAACTCTGCGTTCCTCTGAAAAAAAAAAAAATGTACTTGGAGCCCATTCAAAACATTGCATTTTGGCTAAATGTGGAAGGAAAAGGAACATTTTGTGTTTTGCTTTGCTTTCTGATGTCACCAAAAAAAAACAGGGAAGGACACAATAAAGGACAGAAAACAGGCGAAGAAAAAGTCCAAAACTAAAAGGCCATAGCCTTTTCTTTTAGCTTTCCAACATGGAAGAGGAATGAAAATTTCAATCTAGTAAAATATTAACTGTTTTTAGCAAAAATCAGTGCTCTATACTCAAAATTTCAAACTAAAACCAACCGGAGCACAGAGATTTCTCCATACACCCTGGAGATTCAGCAACAACCGTAATGGAACACGGGGATGACACAGGGACCCATCTGCAGAAACCTCACACACCCGGCTATTTGGGGTTTTATAAAAATTAAACAAGGCAGAGGCCACGCGCTCGCCTCCGGGGTAAGCCCTTGCCCTTCCTGACAAACACCCCGAGCCCAGGCTGCCCACCAGCTCTCCGCTGATTTACATCACCACGCCACGCGCCGCCACCGCCCGGCGTGAGCCTCCCCCACGCAAAGTCAATTGCAACGGGGACGTCCCCGCGCACCCCACCGCTGGCACCCGCTCCTCCGTCCCAGCCGGTGCGAATCCGACGGGCGCGGGGGAAGGGGGGGGGCTGACCTGCCCCGGGTGAGGGTCTGGCCCATTGCAGGTTGGAGCTGCCAGTACTGGGAAGACGTCAGGACACTGTGATGAATTTGCAGGCAAAGTAACCGGAATCAATGAAACCAGATGGAGCTGGGAACGCCTCAGCGCCAGGAATTTATTCTCGGCTCCACTCAGCAGTAGAACAAAACGACCTGTGAGTTATGGCCCCTTTTTCCCTGCTTTTCCCTCAAATGCCTTGGCCTTTTTCTCTAGGTGGGTTCAAGACCCCAAACCTCCCTCTTTCTCATATCGCTCCTTTAGTCCCCTCTCTCCTATGATTTCTGGGATGCCACCAGCTGATCAGTTATAGAAAAAACCCTCCCAAATGTCAGTTTTGTTGTTGTATTCAACGCCAGAGCCAGCAAACGTGGAGATTTCAGCTGCACCTTGCAGAAACAGGGTCTCGGTTATTCAGAGAGATCTGTGCAAGCATCACCGATATCTCACAGCCACGGGGTTATTCCTGGGATTATCCTGTAGGACCACCTGCTTCCAGACAGGCAAGCAGCATTCACCCACCGCTGCCAGATGTCCAAAGACCTCCAACTCAAAGTCAGTGTGGTTTTGTGCCCAGGTAGTTGCAATAAATCTCCTTAAAACTCGGATGGGCCCCCTTAGCTGAGAGCACAAAGTGGAAAAAATTAAATGAATGTAAGAGCTCCTTGAAAAAGAGCCTCACCACAACGGCCCCAACCTTCCTGCTGGATAAACCAGGCGCTTGCTTGCAGTTTCGTCTACAGCAGTGGGATGGGTCCTCTCCCAGGGGCTCGCTTTGTCTTTGCAAAGCAGAATATTTTGTGTTCTGGCATCAATACTTCATTTTCTTGCTGACACCTAACACCAAAACCTAGTAGGAGAACAAGTAGGAAGACAACAGCTATGTTCCTTGGTCTGGTTTCTGCTGGTGGCATGGCATGAGATGGATTTGAAATTGCCAGCAACGCTCCCATGCTTGTTATGTTCCTCTCCTGGAATTTCTTTTAGGCAAGACATTTCAGCTGCTATATGAACAACCCAGCCAGGTCTTGGAAGCTCCAGCCTGGTGGTTTATTTCCAGGTCCACTCAGGCACCAGTAGGTTTTAACTTGTATATTGAGATGCCCTTGAAATTCTACCCTGCATGTTCATTTCTGCTGATCATAGTTGCTCAGACATCCAGTGTCAAGCTTTTTCTGCCCTCGAGGACATCTAGAATTCAGATTTGGCAGCGATATTCAGCGACCGCTGTAACTGGCACTGGAAGCTGAACATTTCAAAATCAACTTCACGCGTTTTCCACCTCCCCAGCGCCTGCAAGACACGGGAGCTGAGCCCCTCCCTGCCTGGGTGCCCAGTGGAACATGACCCACACCCAGCCCACCTCGGCATCGCTCTCCGCAGACTCTGGTTGAGCCGTGACCATCTGATAACATTGTCTGCAGAAGTCAAGGCCTGCCAGGCTTAGACCTGGGGATCGACAGTTTAAACCCTGCCAACATCTGCTCTCCCCTCTGCTGGTTGGACTCATCCTCTCCCATTGCACTCAACTGGGACCCGGACCTGCCTGTTCCTCCCCTGCTGAAGTCAATGCGCAACGCCGTGCAAACGCGTCGGGGTGCTGAGCCTGCCTTTCTACCCTGGCTCCCCCCAGGGAATAACAGCGCTCCGGCACGCGATGTGTAGCAACCCTTTCACCACAACGACTGCGTGGTTTGTCCTTTTGCAGGACTCGGCGAGCCGCACGCATGCTGCGGGCCAGGCAGACGGCATGGCTCGGCTTGGCCATGGCTGCTAGGAAAAGAGGGCAAAAAAAGAAGCGAGACCAGAAGAAGGGAATTCTGAATATATCATAGAATCATAGAATGTTTTGGGTTGGCAGGGACCCCCAGAGTTCACCCAGCCCAACCCCCCTGCAGGAGCAGGGACACCTTGAACCACATCAGGTTGCTCACAGCCCCGGCCAACCTGGCCTGGGAATGTTCCCAGGGATGGGGCTGGAAATGCTGAGAGAGGACGTTAAGGAAACATGCATTTATGTATTTTAGGAAGCGCTGTCCCGAAGGTGGACTTGCTCTTTCGTGGGGTTTTTTATGAAATTCAGAATGGGGTAAATTCTTGTCTCGGAAGGAGAAGCAAAATCTTTATAACATGACTGCAGCAAGGGAAGATATGCATGGAAAAACATTCTGAAAGGGTTAAAGTGTTTAGAAAAGCAGGAATAAGAGCCTACACTGCCCATCTATAAATTGAATGGATGCTCACAGGATTTACAGGCTCCTGCTTTCCCTTGAGGTGCCCCATGGGAAGGTTGAAGCCTCAAAGCCCCAAGAAATGTCAGTGCTTTGAAACTTTGGAGATAAAGTTCCCAAAACTTCCAGTGCTATGGCAAGAATTAAACAATCCTGGCTACCGCTGGCCATCCCAAGGCTTCAGGGTCCGGTTCCAGCACATGGCACTTGGGTTTTCCTTGGGTTTGCAGGCTCCCAGCTCTCCCCAGACGTGCGCACCAGAACTCAACATCGCAGAGGCCCTGCCGCCCAGGGGCACCCTGGCTCTTTTGGGAGCACATTTACAATCTGGGATGGGGTGACCCGTTCCCGCGGTCCACCCTGCAATGCTAAAGGCAGCTCCAGCCTGCCCGGGGCAAACAAAGGAGAGCAAATTGAACGCCGCTTTCCTCCCAGCAGCGTTCTCTCCGAGGGCCAACACCAGCCAGGCTGGGTACAGGTGGCTTTTAGCAGCTCAGGATTTGCCATCTGACCATTTTGATTTAAATTCCACTTTCCATCGCCTGTGTTTAAAGCTGGGTGCATGGGCTTTTACAGCAGCAGTAATGAACCTGGAGTTCAAACAGCACATGGCGAGATCAAAAATTGCCAGAGCGGAATGTGTCCCACAAATACAAAGCATGGCTTTTCATTCATTATTTTTTCCTTTACAGAGGGGTTTTACAAGCTGTTTATTTTCTGATACAGTGTTGGCAGACATGTGGTCGGAGAAGAATCAATATCAGCACAGTGGGATGTATTTTCTTAAATGGTTTATAGGGGGGTCTTTTCTTTTTCAAAGGGGGATAATTGAATGTAGTACACACTGTACTTTTGATTTGTTTAACATGAAGCGTGAAATGGGTACAGCTATGATTCTGTCAATCAGTTTAACTATCCAGCAATTCATTTCGAGGCCAGGCCTCCTCGCGGGGATCGTCTGGCTCGAGGGATGGGAAATTTGCTCAGCATCTTCCTCACCAAACCACCAGTTCCAACCCAGGCTGTGCTGGGACCTTGCTGGCCCCGCAAAAAAACTGGGATGGGGGTCCCAGGTGAGTGTTGTGGATGCAGATGATGGAATCACAGGATCGTTTGGGTGGGAAAAGCCCTTTAAGTTCCCCCAGCCCAGCCGTTCCCCTACCCCTGCCATCCCACCCCCAAACCCTGGCCCTCAGCACCGCCTCTGCCCGGCTGTTCAATCCCCCCAGGGCTGGGGACTCGACCCCTTCCCTGGGCAGCCCCTTCCAGCCCCTGACAGCCCTTGGGGGAAGGAATTGTTCCCCAGGGCCAACCTCACCCTGCCCAGGCTGAACCCCCCCAGCCCCCCCAGCCGCTCCCCAGCAGCCTGGGGCTCCAGACCCCTCCCCAGCTCCGCTGCCCTTCTCTGGACACGCTCCAGCCCCCCCAGGTCCTTCGGGGAGGGAGGGGCCCAACACTGAACACAATGGTCCCACTGCAACCAGGTGTCTTTGTATTCAAAGGAACATCGAGGTTGAGTTCACAACGGCAAGGCAGGGAGCAGGGATGAAGTCTCAGGGTTGGGTGGCTGAAGGGGTTTGAGCTTTCAGGGAGGTATCGCAAAACAGGACCGAGTCTCGAAAGCAGGGGTTGTCCCTGCTGCCCACACAGACCCAGCAATACTCCTCTTAATCTCCAGGTGACGAGCAGGAAATTTAAGCACATAGATCTCTCTCCCCTAAAGTGTTCCTTGAGAACCAGCCCAATTTTCACCAGCATTTTTCCATGTATGCACCCCAACTCCATCCCTGTTCCCTCCCCTCTGTGCAACTCCAAGTCCACCTCCGACCATCGCGCTAACTCACATAAGGAACACCAAAAGCAATGGCCAACTGCAGATGTCAGAGCGAGGGGGGCAAAATCACATCCACTTTTAACTCCCCCACCGAGTACCCAGCTCTATTATTAGACCAAAGGCATCTTCACCCTGAATCCCAAATCGAAGGTTTTCTCCCCATCTCTGCCTCAATGGTACATCCCAAGCCATGCTCTCCTACATGTCCCTCCTACCTAACCCTTCAGGCTCCTGGCAGCAGCTCCTTCCTTTCAGCCCTGCTCAGCCCTTCTGTGAAGTTGTTGTACAGCACGATGCCCACTAGGCTATGCTGGAGACAGAGGTGCATACCTGACCATCCCCATGGAAATGCCATCTCCACCTTTGGCGTAAGCCTGCTGTTAAGCAGGCAGGTTGGAAGTCCCATGCAACCTGGAGAGTACTTTGACACCGCTGCCCCAAAATTCAGCTCCCTCTAGTCCAGAGGGGTCCTTCCTGGAGGGCCAGTGTGTCCAGACTTTTTATACAAAGCCACCTCTAATTCTGACCCCACAAATGTTGTTTTCTAAATGTGGATTTTTTTAAACCAATTTCCCCACCTGTCCCTAACTTCGTGTTTCAAATAACACAAAGTGAAGGCTGAGCCGTGCATAGCTCCGTTTATCATAGAATCATGGAATGTTTTGGGTTGGAAAGGACCTTTAGAGGCCCATCCAGCCCAACCCCCCTACAGGAGCAGGGACACCTTGAACCACATCAGGTTGCTCACAGCCCCGTCCAACCTGGCCTGGAATGTTCCCAGGGATGGGGCCTCCACCCCCTCTGTGGGCAACCCCTGCCAGGGTTTCACCACCCTCACTGGAAAGAATTTCTTCCTTAGATCCAGTCTAAACCTCCCCTACTTCAGTTTAAAGCCATCCCCCCTTGTCCTGTCCCAGCTGGCCCTACTAAAAAGCTTGTCCCCCCCTTTCCTCTGGGCCCCCTTGAAGCCCTGAACGGCCGCAATCAGGTCAATTTGTGCCGCCGTTGTGCGGGTCTCGGAGCGTGCAGCCCACTTCATCTCAGAGTTACTATGAGAAGGTGGAAACGCCTGCCCAGGGGCACTCACCTTTTTTGCAACATAACACATTTGCTCAGCAGGGAGATAGTCAAAGGGGAAGACGAATCTCCAGTTGAAGTTGCCCTCTCCTCCCATAGACCTGTAGTGCACATCCGTCTTTTGCTTGTTCTCCTCGTGGCCGACCAGCCAGCTGCAAAAGGCAAACGCATTGCATGAAAAACTAGAAACACACCAAGGATTTGGGGGTTCACTCAACATCACAGAGGCCTTGAGCAGGTAATAAAATGCCTCTCACCCCTGTGGATGCCTCGGGCTGCTATCTGTAGGGGTAACCTGGAGCCTGTAGGGCCCTTGAGAGGGAACGCAACAGCCCCTGCAGCGTTAGGAGATGAACCAGTGCTGGTGCAGCGGCCTGAGAAGCTCTGCAATCTCTTCTCCTCCTTGCCCTGAGTTTTTTGGATGTTTTAAAGACTCAGCATCACCTTAAGTTCTGGCTCGAAGTTGTCACTTACCCATCTGTAAGCACACATCAGCTTCTAACCTGCTGTGGTGAGAGCTCCTTCCCCCTTTGCAGCCACCGCAACAAGTTGACCTTGCAGTGAGCCCCCAAAGCCAGTCCTGTTGACGAAGCACCCATGCTAAAGGACCAAGGGGCCATTTTTTCCCCCTCTATTGTCTGTTGATATCTCCAAGATTATTATTTGAAAGTCCTAAATGGCCAAGAAGTTCTTCCCCAAGAAAACCCCAGAGTGGCCAGACCCCGATGTGGCCAGGGTGGTCCCCAGCCGCTCCCCTTAGAGATGGGTCCTCACAGCACAGATCCCCTCTGGTCTCAAAGAGCTTGCTGTGGTCACCCTGCAACCAGTCCAGGGGCAAACTGAAAATTTCCATAACAACTACTTTTTTCTAGCTGTGAGTTTTGCAACTGTCAGGTTTTTATTCTGCCCTCTTTCCCCGTCCAAGATTTTTCAGTCTTCAGCAATCAACGAAACATAACAAAACAATAAAGCACATCCATTTGTGGATTTAGAGCCCTGCTGGAGGAAAGCCAGGAGATTCAGAGAGAATCGCTAATGAAAACAATTATCTCGTTTGTTTTCCACTTAAATTTAAAATAAGGGGGTTTTGCCCAGCTCTACAAATGACCCTCTTCTCCAGTGCTTGAGAGGAGCACATGACCTGCCCCAAATGTGTTGTGGGAGACAGGAAAGGGAGGTCTACTCAAGTTCATCCTACGGGACACATCCCATGCACATGTGCTACCCAGGCAGCGAGGGCTCAGTGGCAGTGGGAATTGGGTGATGAGGTTACGCTAATACTTAAATCGTAGCTGGATTATTTGATTCGAGCTGATAGGATGCAAAGGGCAAGCCTGTGTGTTTATCCACACCCTTCAAAGCTTGGCAGGGGTCCTCGGCAGACGCAGTGTGAGCGCCCTCTCCTTGCAGGCAAACAAAAGGACAAATGGTTTGATTTGGACGCCTCTTTGGCATGGTTGGGTTTGGGTTTTTTTCTTGCAGAAATTGCTTCACCCTCCCCACTGCAGGAAGGAGATGCCAGAAATCAAAAGCATTCAGGCCACAGTGCCCCAGAATTAAAAACGTAACGTAGGAACGGCCATGGTGACCAATCAACGGCCCATCTTGCCCAGTATCCTGCCTCTACCCAGGGCCAAGAGCAGATGTCCAGGTAAGAGTACAGGACTGGGGCAAACACACCCCGATACCTTCCCAACGCACCTCTCCAGACTCCAATAATTTGCGGGTCAGAGATTTCCTGAGCTACAGATGGTGGGTTTGTACTTAACAGGACTGGGTGGATTTTTAGCCTGTTAATCCATCCAGTATTTTTTAAATCCATGCAATTTAATGTCTCTGCAATATCCAAAGGTGCTTCGGTTCTTAAACCTGAGAGGCGACTTTGTTCTCAGAACTCACACACCTCCCTCTTTGCTCAGTACGAGTGCAAGACTTTGGAGGACCTGGGCCATCTTTTTATTGAGGAACCCAGAAGTGGACGCAGATGAGTTTTAAAGGCACCACATAATAGCACATAAATCTGTAGTGGTGACAGGTTGGAAGGGGACTCTGGAAACTTCTAGTCCAATTGGCTCAAAGCAGAACAGGTTTTACCTTGAAATATCTTGAAAAACTTGCAAGATGATGAGTGAAAACCTCCCACCCCCTACGTGACCTGGCTCAGTGTTGGTCCATCCTCTTGGTGAAGTAAAACTTTTTATTGGAAATTTCACTATGAAAACAATACAAAAATATCTTCTGCCTGTGACAGTGACAGAGAGGGCCCGTAACTCAGAAAACCATCTTCAGTTCCTAACAAATGGGATTTCCCTACACTACCACTCTTTTGTCTGCCTGCAGCACAGGCCTTTAGGAAGGGAAGGTCTCTCTGCACTCAGCCTTGCACAACCTGAACTTGGTTGAGACCTCTCACACTATTGCAAGACTATCAATAAATAATGGATTCAATTAAATAAAATAAACCGCAATTGCTCAGGCATAATAGAAAAGCTCCTATTTCATTTACCTGCCTAACTAACTCAACAATAATATACATATTAGGTAGAAGATAACATCCAAGAGACTGAGATTCCAGCCCTGGCCTTGCCTAATGGGTAAAATGGAGAATAAACTGGCAATAGCCTTCTCAGGGAAGCACTGTGAGATCTTCTGTAGGAAAACCCTAGCTCCGTATCTCTTGAGTTCATCCTAAAGTAGGCTCCAGCCCCTGCTCAGGAGGCAGCAGTGGATGGGAGGAAGGGTCCCCACCAAAGCAGCACCACGCCCTGGTGCTGAAGGTCCCTTTGCCCACAGGATCCCCCGTCTATAGGGCAGGTTCTTAAGCACAAGAAGGACCATTGCCTCCCCTCCCAGTCAGGATTATTCAGGGCTTATCCAGAGCTGCTAGCGATGCAGCCATTTGGGGGGGAAGACGAGGAAGTCGAGCAAGTTTTTAACTCATTTACAGCACCGCGAGCTTTGCTTGGTCCCTGGGGACGCTAAAAGGCAGGCGAGGGCTATCAGCAAGCACTTGGATGCTCTGGCTTTCCCAGTAACACCCTGCAAGCTCTGCAGCTTCAGAGCCCTGAAGTGCGCAGAGCAGCTTAGCCGGAGCTGATAACAATGCACTTGATGTGAATACCAGGTAAGCAGCGCACATTCTGGATTTACAGGAGGAAAATTGGGATTGTAAAAAAGGGATTTACAGTCTGTTTCAAAATCCTACCTCTTCCTGTCCATAAATCCAAAGAACGCACAAAATAAGTGAGTCCCTTGGCTGGGATTGCACCATTTTACACAAGATAAAACATAAATGGAGTCATGCAGGGAAGGGAATGTGCCAGAGGAGTTACTGCTGGTTGCCACATTTTTGTGTGTTTCAAGGAAAAAAGGGAATTCCAAAAAAAAAGCAGCTATGCAAACAAGCCAGCCTATGGATATGGCACAAGCCCATGGCTGTCCTGGGAGAAGAGCTGGGAAGGAGCTGGCAATGGAAATGCAGACTACGTCCCCCCCTCTCCAACAGCTAGGCTGCTTCCCCATGTCGTATCTCTCTAAATGCAGATATTGTCATGTAAGCATCCGAGAGATGCAGAGAGAAACCTGACATCGTGAAGCAGTTATGAGCCCAGCAGAGACGTGTCTGCCAAGAAGCTGGATCCATAGCTGGAGAGGTGCAAATGGCCCCTTCATCCCAGTGGGGGTTCACATCTACCACAGCAATGGCGATGCAAGGGCCACGTTAACTCCTTCACTGCTGCTCTTGCGCCTTCGGGCTACAGTACCCAGAGGATGCAGAAGAGGGGTGGCTTACCCTTTGACGTAGATGTCACTCATCTTCTCCCCAGTGATGCTGAGGTCATCGAGGATGACGTCCTTGGTGTTCCAGATGATGCAGCGCAAGATAAACCTGGACAGCCCCAGGAACAAAAGCAACACGAGAGGATGGAAATCTTAGTCCAGAGTCCACCTAGAGAGCCCAGTTGTGCTGCTCAGCTATTTAGCTGAAGGAACTAAGACGTGAGTCATCTTCCTCTGAAGATGAGCCCACATAGATGCTTCGCAGCTAGGCAGGTGAATCCCTTCCCATCTGACATCTCCAAGCCCTCTCCTCTGCCCTCACATGCAGAAGGTGCTGGAACCAGCACCGCACTGAGTAAGGAATGAAAAAGAAGTTACCTCTTGGCTTTGCGTGGTGTGATGTTGAAAGGTGGGCCAGGCTGACCCAGGGATTTCGGAAACAGGTCCACCCACAACTGTAGCTTTCCCTGTATGGAAAGAAAGACACATGAAGGCCAGTGAGCCTCCTAACTGGGTTACCTTCACCTCCCCAGTAAGAGCTAGTAGCGGAGAGAGAAAATATCAAGTGTTCCAGTGTTCCTTATTTGAAAACTAAGGTCTCCTTAATGGAGAAGTATCATTAAGTATCACATTAAAGTTATTTTAGTGATAGCTGGGAATACATTAATGGCTTGTGGTATATAAGTGGTTGGCCTGGATAAGCTGGAGGTTCACTCTGGCTTTACTCTCCATGGCCAACTGTCTTTACACAGGGACAGACTGGCGACTAGGTCCATGGGAGGTGTTGGAGAAGCAAGCAGCCCACTTGTTTTCCATGGTGTCACCAGTTGTCACCAGCCAGACAGCTGGTTTATGGGTTTCTGACCATGGGAGCGGAGGATGGGATGAGGAGAGGGGAATCTAATTCCACTTTCACAAAATCCTTCCAGGGAAGAGAGCAGCAGAAATGCCGCTGGAATCTCAGGAGGGGTGGTTTTAGGTGGTCTCTTTTCCTGTAAAACACCAATGGGTGCCAATAAAATATTTTATTGTGCAGTCTCAAGGGTTGAAAGAAAAAAAAAAAGTCATCCTTTGACAATCAGCCCATCACAGAGGGGTTTGTGGTTTGCTTGCTTTTTTGGCAAGAAAATCTTCCATTTCAGCAGAAAACTTTAAAAGCCCAACCTGGCTTTTAGCTCCCTACAAGCAGCCCGGTAGAGCCAGCCCGTTCTGTGGTTTTGCAGGGCGTCAGAGCCAGGCTTTCGGGAACTGCCCTGAGTGCACCATGGCGAGTCGCTCAGGCTGATCCCCTGGACCCAGAGTCACCCTTATGGACGCCCTTGGTTAAAGCACCGGTGGAGGGCAGACCCCGATCGCTCTGCTGATATGCAACCCCATGCCATGGAGGAAGCACCCTTGCTCATCTCCATGGCTGGTCCAACAAGACCATGACACCAGTACCTGCAAGAACAGCACTTGCCAGCTGATAGCAGCCATTCCTGCCTCTAATCCTCATTTTCCTTGGGTGAATTAACAGGAGAAGGTGTTGGAGTCATTGTCAGTGCGCTTACTTCTGCCGACAACTCGCCTCTCCCACTGCTGGGGAGGTGGCCTGGTTAAAAATGAACCGTGGGAGGGAACGGGCTGAAGCTGTGCCCACTCACACCAGCTGCAGAGCTGCCCTCCTGAAACTGCCCTTGCAATGCAGCCCGAACGCGTCTGACAGACGGCGACAAGTCGTTCCGTCCTTCGGGAAGCAGAACGTTTTGATCCAAATGCACTGAGTACCCATAGATGTCAAAGAAAAGGGCTTAGGCTAAGTACAGATACTGGGATTTTGATTGGGTTTGGGTGGAAGCCCGTTTAGTTTTCATTTGGCTTAAAACCATCCAGTCTGCAGCAGCACTAACACTTTACACCTCCAGGGGCGGGTTCGTGCTGCAGAGATCACCCTGCGGCATTGCCAGAGGCGCCTGCGGTGTCACTGCCGTTACAGCAAAACTCTGCATTAAGACCTTCTGACCAGAAATGGCTTTCCCACCAAAAAAAAAAAAAAAATTAAAAAGGGAGCAAACGATGATGAAAATGAACACAGGAGGCTGGAATCAATCTCCCCAAGCACCCCGAGCAAGTCAGCCATGGAGCTGAGCACCAACCTGCATTTGATAGTGCTCTGCTCTGCCCCACAGGCTGACTCCCATCTCCTGGGTGCAGGTATCCCCAGCAGGGCTCCGCAGCGAGCCAGCCCCCCGGTTAGCACTGGATCGAAAGGGGATGATGCTCTCGGTCGTGTCCGGGACACAGCACACCACCCACCTGCTCGATTTCTGGCTGGAGAGGGCTGTAAAGGGGTCTGGTCTCCACGTGCTCTGGCACCAGCCCTTGCTTCCGCAGCACGTACAGGGCGAGACGCTCCTCCACCGGCCCCAGGTGGGGGTTGAGGGGTTTCCCATCCTCTGCCACGGAGAAGATGAAGAGCAGCGTTACGCCACGCCACGGCCGCAGCTCCGCAGGGCCCAATTCTGGCTGCCCCGTGGGAGCTCCGCAAGGGAGCAAGCACGAGCCCAGCAGCTTCGCTGCAGCCAGGAGCGAGCAGGAGGAGCGTGGCCTCCGCTTGCAAATCCACCATCACCACAAACCCTCGGGGACATGCGGGCGAACCACCATGGACAGTGGACAGGGACCTGTGGGGACTCTTATGCCAGTCCCTCCCCAAGATCACAGCAAGTGAAACATTGAGAAGACCAAGTTGAAGCACATGGAAAGGAGAGTCCAGTCTTTGGTCCTGCTCAAGGGTTCAGGCCCCCAAAAATCACAGCATCTGGGGCTGCTGGGTCCCCAGAAGCCCTCCAGCCCGTGCTGCCGTTCCCCCCCCCCCAGCAGAGGTTTATCTAACATGTGATCAAAGCTCTTCAGGGAGACGAGACAAAAGGATCTGCTCTGGTGCAGTTCGCAAACATTCGTGTGTTTAAATTGTTTAAATCCCATCATTTAAAACCAGCCAGGATCTTCAGCTGGGCAGAGAGGAGTGCGGTGGGAAGGAGCTCCCTGCAGGGTCCCGCTTCTTCTCTGCTGGGTTGAGGGTCAAAGACAGAAATGAGAGGAACAGGACGGGCACGCAGGCACCACCAGCACAGCTCGATGGCCGGTCCTAGGCCCTGCTCCGGTCCCCACTGCTCCCACTGGGGTATTCAGGGCAGGTTTAGGCTAGACATTGGGAAAAACTTCTTCACAGAAAGGGTTGTCAGGCTCTGGAATGGGCTGCCCAGGGAGGTGGTAGAGTCCTCATCCCTGGAGGTATTTAAAAGAAGGAGAGATGAGGTGCTTAGGGACAGGGTTTAGTGGTGGGATGGCAGTGCTAGGTTAACGGTTGGACTCGATGATCTTAAAGGGCTTTTCCAACCAAAGTGATTCTATGATTCTATGATTTGTGGGTTTTCATCAAAATGGACCAGTGCACAACAGCAAACACCGAGCCACCCGTGAGCAGACCTGAAACCATCTCCACCTCCTCAACCTGCTCCATGCCAGACCCTAATCCCTCCCCAAATAGGTTAGGCAAGACCTATTGGTAATGGACAGCTTTGCCTTCTCCGTCCCGGCATTCGGGGTCCCTTGTTACATCCAGGTACCGAGGGTGGCCAGCTTGGCCTCGGCCAAGCCTGCTCCTGCCTCCCCATCCCCACATGCCACGCTGGGGCCGGTGGAGGACATCAGCCCCGAGACGCTGCCTTCCAGCCACAGCGTTTCAGGGCCGCGCACCTTCCCAGACCTTTGAAATGAAATGCGCTCCATAAATATTATTACAGCTCTGCAACTTTCAGGTGATAGATCCCAGCTCCTTTCTTGGCAATATCTTGAAGTGGTTAACTTCAGACATATGAGCTATTTCCCAAGCCGTGGAAACCTGGTGTGCATGCGTGTGTGTGTGTGTGTGTGTGTGTGTATGTGTGTGTACAGGAAAAAGAAAAAGCCCCTCTCAGAAAACAACAAATGTGGGGGTTATGGAATAATGGTCCGGGTGCAGTGCTTGTAAAACCCATGCTCTCGTGTTTAATAGCTTCACTTTATACCGCCAGGTTCAGATCTGACATTGCTCTGCGAACACAGCTGGTTTCCAGATCTCCTTGAGGTCAAGCATCAGACTTTGTTCTGTTTTTTGAACTGATTGCCATTAAAGCAGAGGAAGGTGAAAGGCAGGGGCTGGGAGAGGGGGGAAGACCCCGCTCGCTTTAACACCTTTCCAGCCCTTGCTGAAAACCTTTTGCATAACGAGAGGCTGCAAAGGAGCCATTGCTTCCCCACTCCTCCTCCTCCTAAGAAGAGAACCATGAATTTGAGCCTTCATTCCCAAGAGCGGGGAGGGGGATCAGCCCTGGGCTGTGCTGCCTTGTGCCTCGGCAGGCCAAGTCCTCCTTGGTGGCTCTTCAACACTGCAGAGTGTTCACTGAGTGAACAAAGTCAAACTGCAGCTCCTGAGCCATACGGTGGGGCTTCACCTCCTCCCTGGGCCAAAACACCCCTTCCATGCTTTAAAGCAGGCTTTTCTCTAAAAAGCCCACTTCTGCCCCAGGGATGCCAGGCAGAAGGGCATGAGTTGATGCCCAGGGCATTGCAGGGGTCAGTGTTGGTGGGGTTTTGTGCAAAAAAAGAAAATGCCTCCCTGGCACTTGGTGATATTTTCTCCTTGCTGGCAGAGGCTGATTTTGCACTTCCAGTGGGAGCACCCCTCGCCCCCCGAGGCGGGAGCCCTGGTGGGACACGCTGGGCGCTGTGTGTATGATACTGTCTCCCTCTAGTGACTCCAGCCCCGAAACGCAGAGATGCAAACGGCACGACTGCTCCTCCAGCCCAAGCAGGGGCTGGACGGCCAAGCTGGAGCCTCTCTGCCCAGGATGGACTTTGCAGCTCCCAGCCTGCGTGTGTCTGCTTTGGTGCGAGCAGCAAAGGGCAGTCACTCAAGGCCGAAGTTAGCGTGGCTGGATTGCAGGGCTGGGCTCAGCTCTGGGGTTTGGTGCAGATCCAGCTGCAATCTGCAGCCTTTGGGGCAGAGCCAAGCTTGCGAAAGGTGCAGAGCCACCCTGGAGAGCAAGGTGGGGAGGATGGGGACGTGCCCATCACCCAGTCCTGGCCTCCATTACAGCCCCCCACCGTGATATGTTCGTGACCTCCAACTCCACCCCTTGGATAAGGATAAAGGAAAACTATTTGCAGCCCCGAAGCAGCCCTGTTACCTTACCCAGTTCAGAGAGGACGTACTCCTGCTCCCTGAAGATGACCCGGTCGGACTTGTAGGTGGGAGCCTTGTAGTTGTGCTGCATGGAGAAGACGTGAAGCAGCTGGGAAGGACGGAGTTGGTCTCGCCACTGGTTGGGTCCAGAGCTGAAACCAAACAGGAGGGAAAACAGCAGCTCAACACGTGATAAAACATCTTCCAGCCTCAACAAGGGGCAGCAGCAGCGTTACACCAAACGGCTGCTCTGATGAAGGTGCAGACAGCGCCAAGCCTGTGCTTGCCTTGGCCCACAGGCGAATGGGGCCGCATGTCCCACACCCTGCTCAACCCTGGCTTGCAGGGCTGGGGTGCCCTGAGAGTCCCCTCAGACCCACCAGGCCACCCTTCAGTTGGCCCCATACATGGGGGGGTGTCCTCACCACCGTGTGCCCAAGAGGCATCAGGGATGTAACGGGATCTCCCCAAGGAGATTGCTGTTATTTGAAGCATTTGATGCTTCTGGAGGAGAGCCAGGGCTCAGGGAAGTTCCTCAAATGTGGAGCTTCTCTGGTGTGAATCAATCTCCCTAAGGCAAATCTGCGGTCAAGTACAGCACCAGTCAGGTCCCACTGGGACAGCCCTGGGCCAGCAGACCCATGGGCTGAGGCATCACCAGCTCGGCATGGTGCAGCCCTGGCAGCGACAGAGATTCACTGCCTGAGCCCACGGAGGTACCTACATGCAATAGGTTTGGGGGAGGCCACAGCGCGCCCCGTATTTCGACAGGAACCGGTTCTCCAGGTCTATGACGGTCTCCCCAATCTTCTCATCCTTCGACAGGAGGTCGTAGTCGTAGAGCGTGATCTTCAGGTCCTTCTCCAGGGGCAGAGTGCAGCTCAGCTCGAACATCCTGAGCAAGGGGAGCCAAGGAATACCCATGAGATGGGTCACGCTGCTGAGTGCCCCACAGACCCAGGCACCACCCCGACCCACCAGTGCCGGGAAGGACAGCACACCCGCTGCGCGTCTGTGCCGCACTGATCCGGTACTATTGGGCCTGTGTCGTACCGCCTTCGCTTGTGGATATGCACTAAGCAAGGAAGTGCACTTTGGGTTTCTTTTTGCCCAGTTGAATTATTCTCAAGCAAACTTTGCCCCTGCCTAGTTTTTCCATCTGCTAATTGGACATGACGTGGCCACTGCACTATCCAGGGAAAAGAGCAGCAGGTGAGAGTCCGGAATGATCATTGCCATGGAATTTGAAAGGGGGAGAAACGACAGCTTTGGAAAACCATCTGCAGCTTGGGGCCAAAGAGCAAATGTCCAAAACAGAATCACAGAATCACACAGAATCCCAGAATAATGGCAGGGGTTGGCAGGGCCCTTGGGAGCTCCCCCAGTGCCACCCCCCTGCCCAAGCAGGCTCACCCAGAGCAGGGGGCACAGGACAGCGGCCAGGCGGGGGCTGAAGATCTCCAGAGAAGGAGACTCCACAGCCCCCCTGGGCAGCCTGGGCCAGGGCTCAGGCACCCTCCAAGTCAAGAAGTTCTTCCTCCCGTTCACCTGGAACCTCTTCTGCTTCAGGTTGTGCCCATGGCCCCTTGTCCTGAACAGGACAGAAACAGGAGCCAAGCCTGCCTAGACTAAGCTTGTGGTCAGCATGAGACTGATGCCCAAAGCCTCCTCGTCCTCTCCTCCCAGTTCTAAGCACCCTTTTTCTGTACTGCCTCCTCTGCCATCATTGCACCACAATCCACACACCAACATAACATAAAGCAAGAGCAAACCTTCCTCTCCCTCTTCAAATAAAGGACTGCAAGAGGCAAAGCACCAAGACCCCGCCAAAACACAACACCCCAATCCAGACCGAGCCGGCGCTCGTGGCTCTCAGCGATGGGGACGGTGGTACAACAGGGTGAGCAGGAGAGTCCAGGTCTGACCCAGCGCTACCAGGAACCCTCCACCTGCTGCTGAAAGGCAGGCAATGCTGGGGAGAAACACCAAGCCCCTTCCCACCGCCAGCACCCACCCCCAGCAGCTTTTAAGGAGGGGAAGTGAGTGATTATGCCACCAATTAAGAGTGCAGGAGGAACTGGGGTCAGCAGAAAGTAATTAGCTAAAGCTGGACGGCGGCCAGCCGCCCAGGGAAAAGCTCGTGAAACAAGAGGTTTAATAGCCGCCAGCAGCCAGGACCACGGTTTTACATCTTGCTTTAAAGACCGGGTGGGAGGTGCAGCACGCTGTCTAGACGGCCTCTGGCCGGGAGCCAGGCTTGGCAAAGGAGGACTTGATCTGCCAGGCAGAGCTCACCAAGGTCTGTCTGTGGGCTCGGCGATGGGGCAGTAGGTCCTGGCCCACCGGAGGTGAGGGCTCCCTTGTGCTAGGCAGGGGGCAATCCCTTTGCGTTACCGTAGGGAAGGCAGAGCTGCCACCTCTATTTGGGAGAAAAGGAGGAGGTGGTTTGTCTAATGCACGCTGTCCTCTGCAGTCTCGCCAGAACCACCTCTCCGTCCCCCTCCCCTTTCCTCCATCCTTGCAGACGGTGTATCCCCCTCTCCATCTTGCTCTTTTTGGGGAGCTGTCACGGCACTGACATCTTGAGCTGGCGAGAGCCGCCTAAGAAAACCAGCTGGACATCATGTGGAGTAGGGCTTGACCCCTGTTTGTGCTGAAGCATAACCCCCTACGTCTCATCCTGGCTTTTCTGGGAGACCAAAGTCCTGTCGGCACATGGAGGCTGAGCACCAGGTTCTCGTCTACCTCCCTCTGCTTTGCCTGGTCCCTGTGGTGCTTCCTGGCTCTGATGAACATTTTTTTTTCTGAAAACAATGCTATCTTTTACCTTTTATCAGAAGTTTGTGGCCCTACTGCAAGGCAAAAAACTCAACCAGCCCGTATCATGTTGATAGATCATTTTCAGGGTGTCTGATGTTGAGGTGTCCCATGCCACAGCCTAATCAAACAGGCCCCCATTCATCATGCCTTTTCTTCAGATTCTTAACCAAAGTGCCTAAATGAGGAGCAGAGTTTCCCCAAACTCTACCACCACTGGGATGAGGCAGATGCCTCCACAAGGGAAGCTGTCTAAACAAAACTCCTGACGTCTCTGTTGACAGAGCAGACCCAGCCCATGCTCCACAGCTCAAAAGTCCCGGGGAGAAGATGAACACAAGCCATGGTGGGTAGCACGGTGGTCAAGCCAAGGCCAGACTCACTTCAGCAGGGCTGAACATGAGGCGAGAGCACACCACAGGACTCACAGAATGTTTTGGGTTGGAAAGGACCTTTAAAGGTCACCCAGTCCAACCCCTCTGCAATGAGCAGGGACATCTCCAACCAGATCAGGTTGCTTGGAGCCCCGTCCAACCTGACTTTAAATGTACATTGGAATGGGAAGCTCTGGCTGGCCCAGCCCTATTCCCTCAATATGACATAAAAAATCCCATGGACTCAGAACTGAATCAAAACTTACTTTCCAAAAACAGGCTCCAGCGTACAGGGGAGGTAATTTTCTTGGTCATTTATGGATTTCTTTCCCACTGAAATCTTCACGTAGGGATCACACTGAAGATGGGCATGAAAAGAAACGCAAGAAAGAGTCACTGCACAGCAATATTGATGGTGAAGGAATAACCCTGCCTCCTCCTGCCCCAGCAAGCAGGATCTTCCACCACCCTTGGAAAATGCCTATTTTCAAGGATAGGACAGTCTGACGATAAACTCCTTACAACAAACCTGGGACCATCGGGCAAGAGCTACCTGCACTGCAATTCCTTTTTGAGGGTGATGGAAGGATCAGTTAGCCATGTGGGACGAGAGTCCAAGCCCTTATGAGGCCCATGGGATGGAAAAGCAATAAAAGAGCATGAAAAAAACCTACTTATGGCTTGTTCAATGGACTGAGCTTGCTCTGAAGTCCCCAGGATGTTCCCATCCTCATCTGAGTCACCTAGTTTGGGGTTCCATAGAGGTCATCATTTTTTAAGTTTGAGGTCTACTCAAAATAGATTTACAAATGTAGGGGACTTAAATGTCAAAGGGAAAACTTTTTGTTTCAAAAGATATGATTCAAAACCATTTATTTCCAAGATGCTGCAGCAAATTTTAAAAAAAAATAAAATAAAATGGAAGCGTACTTTAACATAAAGCCTCACTGGGCATCTAAAAATCGTATCAGATGCTTTTACATTTTTAGCAGGTTTTTAAGCTTCCCTCTCACAACTGACACTATTCTGGGAAACCAGCATAAATCTGAAAAGTGGTTAAATTAACTCAAGTCACATTTTTGTCAGGGAAAAAAAAAGGAAGAAGAAAAAATAACTTCACCTAAAAGATATCACCCAGCTTGAGTCCAGTAACTGAGGGACCCACCGAGGAACCCACCAAGGGACCCACTGTCTTACTCAGCTCACAGAGAAATAATTAAAACAAAAACCACAAATGGGAAAGACGCTGGCTAGTTACACTCCCTGGAAAATCCCCCTGGGCCAAGTCCCTCATCACTTTCCCTTGGCTTGTAGATTCTTTTGAAGAAGCGAAGGATGGAAGAGCAGTGCTTGGGGAAGGCCTGCAGCGTGAGGGTGGTCTGGGCACCCATGGGCCTCTTTTTGTGACCCCTTGGCTGTGATGAGCTTTAGGAGACATCACAGCACAGGGGCAAAGACTGTGGCTCAAACTTGGATTCGTTCCGGTTTCCGTAAAAAAGGCATTTTTTCTACTACTACTTTTTGAGCTGCAGGAGTCTCTTACGGGAGATTTCTAAGAAACTGAAAACTTTCATTCCAAGCCCATTTTCAAAAACTGGGCAGACTAAAAAGCAGGGATTTTTTTTCTTCGTGTCAAAATACTTCCCATACTTTTTTTTTAACTTTTTCCCTATTTTCCCGTGGAACAAGAAGAGTGAATAAGGATTTTTCCCAGAGGTTTTTTTTGCAAAGTGAAACAAAATGAACATTTTCTTCTTGAAACAGCACAATTTTCTTTTTGCACTGGATTTTTCTTCCAGACTGGCAATGCTTTGCAAAAAGCGGTCATGTGAAAGACATTATTTTGTTTCCTTTGGCACCGAGGTAAAAAAGAAAAAAAGCCACCTCATTTAGCTATTTTAGCTAGCCCTACTGAAAAATCCCTCAGGATGGAGGAAGAGTTGGCTCCTGGGATTCCCAGACATTGCAATGAAGGCAGAAAGAAGGGGTAGATTTTCTTCTTTTTGTTGTCACCATTGTTTCTAAATTTTAAGCCATATATGCAAATTTTGATCAATTAGAGCTGACCTGTTGAAAGAGCCCACCCCGTGACCCAACACTGAGGTCCACCAGAGCTTTCCCCAGCAGGATACCTTTCCATTGGCGTCCTTGGGTTGGAGGTCAAAGGCCCGGATGATGTAGACCCTGACAAGACACTCCTGGGGTCCTCTGGCTGGCAGCTGGTGGAACTGCCGAGGCGGCACTGGCACTCGCGGGTCATCTGGGAGAGGGTATATTTTGAACGAACCCTGTGAAGGACAGACGTGTTCAGCTGCACTTGCACGCCCACACGTGCAGATGGGTCTCGTGTGAGCAGGCTTGCAGCAACAGGCTGGATGGCTGCATAGAAACACAGAATCACAGAATGGTTTGGGTTGGAAGGGACCTTTAGAGGCCATCCAGTCCAGCCCCCCTGCCGTAAGCAGGGACATCTCCAACCAGATCAGGTTGCTCATAGCCCTGTCCAACCTGGCCTTGAATGTTCCCAGGGATGGGGCATCTACAGCTATTACAGTGCTGGAGACAGAGCCCAGATCCCAACTCTCTTCTATCTACCAGACCAGACCATGTCCTGCAGGTTCTTCATGGTCAAGGGAGCCAGGAGCAGGGTGGCGAGCTGCCTGTATCATTCATCCCTCGCCTGCACATCCATGCAAGCTCTGTTATAAAACTGCACAGAGCCTCTCCAGCCTCCTTGTCCTTTACCTCTTCAACTTCACTGTCCTTTGAGCCTTCAAGTTATTAAAGAGGTGTGAAGGAGCCTTGCTATGAATCAGCCCCGTGAAGGTTTAGGCTGAGACTTTCTCTGCAGGGACAGTTTTAAGGGTTCCTGAACGAGGCGGCTGCTCCTGAGAGAGGGACGGGAGGAGGAGGAGGGAGAAAATGCAAACATTTACAAGCGTTTTATTCACCAGAGCTGAGTTCCTTCCAGTGCAGGGGCAGGAGTCAGCTTCTAGGTATTGTCTGGGGAGGAGAGTGCTGAGTAAAAGCAGGAATTAAAAAAAAAAAAAAAAGGGAAAACTAGAAAAATTTAATCCCCTTGTGAACAGGCTAAAGGTTAAAAAGAGCAAAAGATGCATCACGTCTCTGCACTGGACAGACACCTCCAAAGGCAGAGCTCTGAGCATGGGCTTGGTGAGACCCTCAGTGCTCACACACGCTCCCACCACCGCCCCGGAGGAAGAAGATGGTCCATCACTTACATCCAGCGTTGGCTCCAGATGGGTTTTTTGCTGGAGGATGGCGACACAGCCTAGACTGGGTTTGAAGCACGCAAGGCACTCCCGGCTGGGAATACAGCAGCCAGACCTGCACAGGCGGGTTGCTGAGACTGGGCCAAGTGGTCTACTTTTATGGCCCGTTTCTCACTGAATTCCTACCCAAAACCAGCCAATTGGCATCATCCCACTCAGCAGCAAGGCCTTCCACCCAGCAGAGCGTGTTCCCAGGTACAGGTAGAAAGAGGGACCATCACACCTTGAACTCCCCCACCACCGAGGGGTCATCATTCGAGTCCTGCGACCGGCCACGATACAGCTTGAAGGTGTGGCAGAAGTCGGAGAGATGCTCAAAGTCCTCCACGTTCTCCAGCTCCGTCTCGTAGACCTGGGGAGGGAGAGATGAGGAGCAAGGGCAGGGACTACTCCCAGGCAGAGGGGGACCAGGAGCTTGGCCCCAGCAATTTGGGACAGGACTTGACCCCAGCTCCTCGGGAAATACCACCCAGCGGGACAGGGTCCTGGGACCTGCCACCCTTGTTGCCCCCCAAGAATGGTGATGAAGAACAGACCTTGAGCAACCCTACAATAAACAACAGCACATCATGGAAGACCCTAGACTAAGCCAAGGTGTTGCAGAGGGTTTTTCATCAGCCAAAGGGACCTTCCTGCTGGGAACGTTTTCCTTAAGACCAGGCAAGGTCTTCCCCATTTTAATTCTGTTTGGGCTTCCATGTTAATTTTAGCAATTCTTGTATCTGGGTGCCTAAATGTCCCTCTTCCCTAAGCAATCTCTGGCGTTCCTTGTTGGTCCCAAACACTTTTCAGGGTGGCAGTTCCCCAACTCCTCTGCCACTTAGAAAAGTGCCAATGTCTTGAAGGCTGTGAAGTGGAAAGTTACCAGAAAGGATTTTACAAAGAAAACTGAGTTTTCAAAATAGTTATTTTTTTAAAACAAAAGTACCTACTCTCAGGGGGAAAAGATCTAATCTCTTTTTTTTGTCCCGGAAGAAAAAAAAAAGCCTAAACATTCAAAAAACTTCAAAGCTTGTGGAAAAACATCATGGAGAGTGCAGGTCCAATGAGCCAAGGCCACTTACCTTCAGGGTGTCAAAGCCCTTCTCTAAGTAGCAGCCACATTTTTCCCTCTCTCCTGTGGAAGCATAGAATTTGCTCCACCAGTCAATGAACTCTTCCTCCTGGCAGCAAGGGATACCAAAGTTACATACCTCCACGAGCAACCCCCAGCGGCAATGGCAGCAGCACCTCCCGTAACTGCTAAAGGTGAACTTCTGCCCTGCACCCCACCCCACGGCACAGCCGGGCTTTGGTGGGTCTCTGTCCTGTGGGAGCGACCAAGGTACCATGAGCCCACCCTGCAGCTCCTCACTCCCTGTTTTCGAGGTGCTTTGGGGATGCTTCCAGCCCCAATCCAGCTGTTGCAGCCACAGCAACACCACGGACCCAGCCCTGTCAGCAGGGAGGACGATTCTCCATGGGAGGATGGACCTCACAAGAAGAAATTTGCAGGATTTTTAGGCCAGGGGCAGATTTTGGCCAGTTTGGGTGGTGGTCTTCCCAAGACCGAAGTGCAGGACCACACAGGGGATGAGATGGATTAACCCTTGCGCTAACATGGTCCTGATGGCCTGAAATTCAGGGAGGACGTGAGGACTGCTCTTAAACTCAGCCCCCAGTTTAGGCTTTGCCTGGAAGGTTTGGGGGTTTCTGGGAGAGGGATTGCCTTTCTGGTTTGTGTCCCAGCCACCGCCCAACCGCCCCATCCAAACAAAGCACACGGGCAAACAAATAAATGCATAAAACGCGTATAATTCCACTAACAAAAAAGCGGTCCTCAGGTGCTGCACCTCTTCCAGGAATAACCCAACTCTTCTCATTGGTTACACCAAGACAGGGGCAAACCTCCTACGGCCTCGGCCCCACAGCCCCAGGGCCCGCGGCCGCAACGCCGCTAAGGAGCCGCAGAGAGCCTCGCCTGCTACGCAAACCGGGTTTCAGCTCCCGGGATGCTGTTCCAAGAAGAAAGCCGGCCGTCGGCTTCAGCAAATGTAGATATTTTATAAGAGCACCATTTCTGAAATTTATACAAGCAAAGATGAAGGGGCTTTGACTGTGATTCATGAGACATTCCTGAAAAATAATGATGTCTTATTTTAGAAGTCCACAAAATTCCATCACACTGACCTAATGGAGGAATCATAATAGAGGTTTATTGGATTTATATTTTAAGCCAACGGTACAGGCTTTAAATTGCTGTCTTGAATAGACATTGTTTTTAATAGAAATATTACATAAATTAACTCCGAGGCCTCTGCTGCCTCCCTTTTTTTGAAAAAAAAAAAAAAAAAAAAAGTGCCTTTCATCGCTTCCCCTGTTTTATTGTTTAAAAAGCTACGCTCCAACCATCATGGCTTTCTTACGGCATTCCACAGGTACTGGGTTACAAAGAAAGCACTTAAACTAATCTGACGACTTACCCATGGTATCTTCTGCAGCCCCAAGACAAAGAATTTGGTTAGACATTTTTGCTGATTTCTACTGGTGTTACAAAAAAAAAGGGGGAATTAAAAAAAAAAGAAGAGAAGGCAAGGGGAGCAGCTGGAATGTTAATAGCAAAGGCCATTAATCCATTTGCCTGCAAATGGGAAAGCCAGGGAAAGCACTGGCTCCACCACGTGAGCGACCGAGTTCAGGGATTCCATTTAGCAACCAGGCGATTGCCAAAATCGCTCCAGTGTTTTATCTTGAACATGGTACGAGGTGGTCCTCAGGGCTGGGGTCTGTGCCCTGAGCCCCGACACAGGTGGCTGGGGGACCTCAAGTATCCTACAAGCCCTCCCCAACGTTTGCGTGCACCCCGTGGGGGTGCAATGGGGCACACACCCACGGGTGAGCATCGCTTGTGGATAAATCTCACATCAAGTGATCAACGGCCAAAATTTTGGCTCGGGGAGAAGCTTACTGAGACACGGTGAGCCTCTGTCATGTTAGCAGGTGGTCTGCTGTCTCCCCATCCCTGCTCATGCCCTCTTCCCCCACAGAGCAGGGACCACCATAGTGTGGGCTGGCACCTGCATCCCAAATGCCCCGAAACCGGAGTCAGGATTGCAAACATTTTCCCATTCAATACTGAGACAAATTCAAGACCTTTCAAGCTCCAGGGTGCCCAGCTTTGGCATTTTCTGCTAAAACGGAAAGGTCAACATTTAATACAGGAGCAGCAGAAGAGGATCCAGGACCATTTCACCAGGCAGGAGCCTGGATGGGACCACTTCATCAGTTTTCCAGCAGCTCCATGAGCATCCAGGAAAGGAGGAGCAGGAGCAGGAGACCCCACTCCAGGGGAGCATCCCTGAAGAGAATAATGTCCTATGGCCAAAAGCATGTCCGTTTCCAAAAAACCCAAAGAAATTCAGATTTTAAAATTAAAAAAAAAAAAAAAAAAAGTCTTTAAAACCAGAATTTCACCAGCAGGCTGCAGCTTCCCACTCGAACCATTCCTGGGACCCAGCAAAAGCCCTCAGACACACGCCCAGCTTCAGCCGAGCGTGCAGATCCCTCCGCAGGCTCTTCAGACGCAGCCCCAAGGGCGTTCCGGGTCAGCCCTCGGATCGGCAGAGCCAGCAGCCACCGCTCCCCCCCTCCAGGCAGTAAGGAAGGAGGTTTGAGCTGCGCCCCATCTCCACACAGGACTTTTACCCAGGGCTATGCGTACTGCTGTTGGGGCGATGGGAATTCTTTCCTCCTCTGGACCCCAAAATGCAGACCTGTGTCACCCTGGCAGCTCTCGGGATGTTTTCAATCTCATTTCGTTTCATCCAGGGGAATGCACTGGTTTTAACCTCATTTTTGTCAGGGATGCTGAGCCAGAGCGATTTTCTCCCCCCTGCCCAGGGTTTCCTGGGACTCCGAGCCCATCCCATCGCATGCATTCCCAGGTGGGGATAGCAGGAGTCTGGGCTTGTCCACCACAACCCAGTTTTCACAAAATATGTTAAAATGGTCATTTTGGTCTGGAGCAAAAGGAGCTGTGGAAACCTGAGGAGCTGCCCCGCAATGGACACTCTGGCTTCTGGTGAAACTTTGCCTTTATCATCACCTTACGTGTGGGGAAACTGAGGCACGGACAGGTTAACATCCAGGCAGCAAAGCCAGAAAAGCAGAGCAGGCGTGGGACAACCGAAGTTTTAACACTTATGCTCGCTCCCATAGCGATTACACGCTCTTCCCTGCGGGAATATAGATAATGAGAGCAATAATAAATATCGCCTCGAAAGAAGCTGAGCCACGGCCTCAGTCCCAAACGTGCTCGCCCCTCACATCTGGGAGGCAGATTTCCTGCCGTGGGAAAGCTCTGTGGCTGGGGTGAGATGCTCCACGGCTCGGACATTTATAGATGCCGCGCCCCAGATGTTTGTTAACACGCTTTTGCAGGAGGTGACACCCAGCATCTCGGCCCTGGAGAGGGTGGTATGGGCAGCCCCATCTGCTCCGGCACGGCGGCCGCCTGGCCAGCTCAGCTCATTCCCCGACCAAACCAACCCAGCCCAGCCCTGTCCTCCCACGGGCACAGAGAACTCCGGCAGAGAGGCCATGGCAAACAGCTGGGGAACACAAAAATGTCTTTAAACACCGCAGCTGCGCTTCTTGGGGTTTTCCAACCACAGCCTAAATCCCTTTTTGCCGCTCTGCCTAGCGTCGCTCCAGAGGTCAGCGCAGCCGGGCAGCAAACCGAGCGGCTCGCCGCAGCGGGGGGCATCCTCGGGGCGGCTCCGCGAGGGAACGGCCGCCACGAAGCCCACCAGCCACCCACCACCCGAGCAAGGTGCCAGCTATCCCCATGCCTCCGCTGCCCAAGGGGCTCCATCGCCGACAAATGCAGACCAGGAGCAGTTGCAGAAGTGCCTGGGAGGCAGAAAAATAAATCAGATTTTCCCGCTCAGAGGCCATGCCCTGCCTAAGACAAACTGGGCACGGGACCTCACGCCTGCCGGACCCTGGAAGCTGGAGGAAGCCTTTTTTCATGCTAACAGCCTCCCTGTGTCCTTGAACTCCAACCTCCTCCCTGAGAGGGACCTGCCTTTGGGTTATCCCTGGGTTAGCCCGGTCCTTTCCCCTGGTTGCCTCAGCCTAGCCCTGCAGCGCCCTGCAGAAAGCAACACCGGAGGAGGAGAAAACCACACGCACAGGGAGGCTGCAGGGGACTTGGCTCATCCTTCCATTAACCCTCAAGGCGTGAACTGACAGATGTTCATAAAGAGAAATTACCCATTTCTGCCTGTTTCACCTTTTTTTTTTTTTCCCCACCATACTGTTAATTTTGCTCAAAGTGGAGAAAACTCTTTGTTTCCAGTGGGGTTTTTTTCCCCAGCCTGTTTGATCAGGTACTTGTGGCCATGTCCCCCCAAAGGCAGCCTCCCACGCCCCTCCTTGCCCCCCTTTGGTCTCTGTCCCATGGTTTATATTTGGAGATGCTTTCCCCCGTGGCCCCAGCCAGCGGGAAGCCAGCTTGCCACGCAGATTGGCCTGGGAGGGCTTTCACCCCTCGCCCATGGCAGTGCCGTGGGCCATCCCCCGAGCGTGCACCAGACACCAGGGAAAAAAAAAAAACGACAGCAGGAACACGGCGGGGGGGCAAGGCTGGGCTGCAGAGCGTGTTGGTGACCTTTTTCAGCAGGAGATACCCAACACCAAGACCTCTCCCAGCTAACAGTAACAGGATCAGCCGTAAAATATGCGCTCCGATTTGGAACTAGCAAACACAGCAAATAACCAATTATTCTAAATAGTTTACAGATTTTGGGTGGTTTTTTCTTTTTTTTTCTTTTTGGCTTGGGTTAGCTTTGCTAACTCGCCATTTGATGGGTTATTTGTATTTCTTACAACCGAAGCATCGCAAGCCAAAATAATGGTATGAACAACTGTGTAAGAAAACACCTTACAGTGCTTCTCGGGGGAGGAGGGAGGCTCCTCGTTGCGGTTCCATAGCTCAGAAGTCTCCGAGGGCTCCTCATGAGCTCCTCTCCTCTGGGAGATGCTCATGAACTGCCTGACCCCCGCTACTGCTCCAGCAAGCTAAGGATGGTGGAAAGGAGACCTTGCCAGGCCACTTCACAGCTGGGGATGCAGGAGTGGGCATTACCCACATGGGAGGTCCCCTGCAAAGGGTGCTCCAGGGCTCTCCTGCAAACCTGGGCCCCTCCACTCCCACCACCTTCCACCCACGGCGGGGCTTTCACGCTAACCCCACGTTTTCACTCAACGGGACTTGAAAGCTCATTTGTACTTCTCAGGAGAAGAAGCCAGTCTGTCCCTTCGAGCCTGAGCAGGTTGGAGGAGACATGGACAAGGACACCCTGCCAAAGGGGATTAGGGCCCTCAAAGCCCCTTGGTGGCCAACCAATGCTTTGCAAAATGCAACATACCCTCCCCAAAAATACCGTGCTTATTCTTTGCTTGCACAGGCAGCTTTCTGGTTATTCTTTGCTGCATCTGTTGACATTTTAAAGTGGTTCTTCAGAAGTATGTCTGTATTCTTCTCTTGCCCTTAGCTACCAAGAACACTCTCATTTATTAGTAGCACTGCCCTGGCACAGAGGGATGCCGCTCGGGATTCGGCTCCTGCTGTGCTGTGCTCTGTAGAAAAGGAGAAGGACGGGAAGCTGCCCCAAACAGTTTCCATTTAAATATTGCTCTTAAGGCAGATATCAAAACCAGGCCAAAGGCACAGAGCATTTTACAGCCCCGTGTTTGTAAAAGGGTCCCGACATGACCAGCTCTGGCAGTGGCATCTATACTACATCTACCTGAGCTTTAGTCATGGTTCAGCTGATTAAATATAGGCTTTGATCCCAGCAAATCTGCTGACCATGTGTATGGGCTCTCCTCTGTCCTGCAGCCCCCTGCGCTTTCCCAAATTAACACCCCCAGGGTCACCAGGATCTCATCCTAAACACTCTCGGGTCAGCTCTGGTGGGCATTGTGGCAGAGACACGGAGGGCAATGGCACCTCAATCCTCAGAGAGCTTCGAGGGGACACTGGCCAAGCCCAGATGGGGCTCTCGGGATAGTTTGAAAGTCCGAAAAGGGGATTTCCAGGACAACAAAGAGGGGATCTTGTGGATAATTACAGAGGGGATCTTGGGGATAATTACAGAGTGCTCCCCCCGAGCAGGGAGGGGGAAATGGCTCACGAAAGAGCTTATTTTGACATTTTAAGAAGTCATAAGTCTCTCTTTCACCCTTTGAACATGATTTGAATCGCTTGAACTCCAGAGGGATGAGCCAGGATCCCAGGGCAGTGGGAAGGGGATAGACCTGGAGCAGAGAGGTGGGGCTGTGAGGCGTCGGTGTTACAAAACCATCCCGTTTCACATGTGCCAAAGGAGGGACAAGAGAGGGACAAAGGGCCGACTCATGAATTTTTCTAGGAGGACTTTGGCAACAGCGGCAGGAGAGGAGTGCGAAGAGAGGCCAGATTAGAAAGGGTTTATGAACCAGGCTATAAGCAATTGCAAATTAAGTGCTTGGATTCATGCGGGCTCCAGGCAGAGCCTGAGGCATCAGCTCCGGCAGCCCTGACCTGATGTCCCCACCACAACATCGCTTCTCCCCAGCCCCTACTCCCCGGGGCGGGCGAGGGGGTTGCTGTCACAGGGAGCAGAGGCGATGGCCATTGCCCTCCTTGGTGGCTCTCTGGGTCCCTCTGGCAATGCCTGCCCCATTTTCCAGCACTGTTTGTGGGTCTGGGGGGGGTTTCAAGGCTTTCTCAGCACACCGAGGCCGCGCTGCTGGGGGGCAGATAGCCCACGTGCTCGAGATGAAGGGAAAAAAATAACCCTGGTGGACTGGACCGAGGAGGTGGGCAGACTGAGCATGAGGGGCAAGCCCACGATCTCCCATCACGCTTCCCCTCCTCCGGGTCATTAACACCATGGTTGGAGGCAGAACCTGGCGAAGTTCAGGAGCTCCCTCCCTCCCACACTCCACACCGGGCTGGGGTTTTTTTGGCTGTAAAAGCTTTTTTCCTAATATTTAACCAGCTGCAGCCCCTGTGCCTCATTCCACCGCGCCTGCTTTCGTGCGAAGCTCCCCAGCTATAAAGGAGAAGGAGACGGGAAGGAAGACGCGCAGCGAGACGGGCATGTCTCGGTGACATGCTTTCCAAAACAGGATGGCTTCCCCCGGGAGGCATCAGCAGCTCTCCATGATGTGAGGTTTATTATGTTTAATCACATCCTTGTAGGGTCCTGGTGAAGCCCAGGAGAATGGGTTTATTACTGCCTAATACTCTGTTGCTTTTATTTTAAATTAATGGTTTGCAGCTTTTTTCTTTTTCTCCTCTTTTTTTTTTTTTTTTTTTTTTTTTTTGGTAAAATTGTATTTGAACTAAACCAAAAACATATTGATGTAAATTAAAGATGCTGACGACCAGAGGGCGGGGGGAGGCTATGTACAGAGCTGTTGTTTCCATACCCCACGTCCCAGCACAGCCACCCCGCTGTCTCTCTGCGACCAAGGCAGCCGCATCAGCGAACATTTCGGGGAAATGAGCCTCCAACCCTGTGCCAAGACCTACAATGACGCCCAAAAGGGGCTTCTGCACGCAAAAGTCGCAGCTGCCATGAAGCTGCAACCCATCCCTTACCCACGTGCTCTGCTCGCTCAATTTTTTACTCCATTTTCAGCAGGTGACAGCCCAGTTTATCTTTCCTTCCATGCCACATGGTCAAACCTCAGAGGGAGACTGTTCCTCCCAAAGACAGTAGGGCCAGCTGGGACAGGACAAGGGGGGATGGCTTTAAACTGAAGCAGGGCAGGTTTAGACTGGATCTAAGGCAGAAATTCTTTCCAGTGAGGGTGGTGAAACCCTGGCAGGGGTTGCCCAGAGAGGTAGTGGAGGTCCCTGGAAACATTTAAGGCCAGGTTGGATGAGGCTGTGAGCAACCTGATGTGGTTCAAGGTGTCCCTGCTCCTGCAGGGGGGTTGGGCTGGGTGACCTCTAGGGGTCCCTTCCCACCCAAAACATTCCATCATTCTATGATTCTGTGAAGACACAGTATAAATAACAGCTCCGAGCTGACCTTCCAAAGGTCTGGGCTGACTCGTCGGTGTTTTACACCCCGGGGCTGAAGGGCGCAGGCACTGCTCCGGGTTGGGCTGGTGGGAAGAAGTCGCTGTTCATGGCAGAGAGGGAGTGGGAAGCAACGCAACTGATTGTGGCCTGAGACACGTGGGAGGAACATGCACAGCTCTGGGCAGGAACAGCCCGTGTCCTGTAACTCGTGGGCCAGTATCAAGAGGGATCTAAGAGGAGTAAAGAGGCCCCAGGTTGCAACCCTGCTAGGGGAGAATTTGGGGCATGGAGAAGAACTGCTCCTCTGGAATGTCAACCCTGAGAAAGGAAAGCAGCATCACTGCCCTTCTTACAAACCCAGCAATATCCCAAACATCTGATTTTCTTATGGAACGTGCACGAAGGCAGCAGGGGACGCTTTGCAAGGAGGGGTCTGCCACTGCTCGGGCGCTGCCTGGCACCTCCCTCATCCACAGGCTTTGAGGGCACCAGGCTGTACGCCTGCAAGAGCCAGGACTGTGACAAGTCCTGTGGATGAGACATAACCTTCCCTGGGGTGAAACCGTCCTCCTCGTGGAAGGCCAACACCTTCTTAGTTCAACTTATACCAATGCGATGCCTAGGACTTGTCACAGTGCCTGAGCTGGGACATGGAGGAGCACAGAAGTCCCATCAGGTCCTCCACCATGCCACCGCAGCCACCCAGGACGCCACCTCCACTGAGCTACCAGGCTCTGCGAGAAGCGAGAGGCTGTTGGGAAGGCATCTGACCTTGAGCACGTACATAATTCTGCCGGCTCCACAAGGACCAGGGGGAGGAAGCTTTCTCATCCCTCCTCCCAAAACCAACCTCATTTTCTTTGGCATGAAGGAAAATGAGTGCTAAATTGCACAGACACCTGCAGCAAGATGAAATTTCCATTTTTCTAAGACAGCAAGCGGACCTTTCACAAAAAGAAATGCCTCAGTTTTGCAGATCTTTAAATATATATATATATATAAATATGCACATACATCATTCATAAAACCCATTAATCAAGCAAGTAAGTTAGAAATTAAGCAATACATACATGAGGCTGGGCCCGAGAAGCTGGTATGTTAATTAATGCTGAGCTGGTCATACCCTCCGCAAGCTACAAATTAAAATGATTGGTTATCAATGGGGTTAGAGAAACAACGTTTAACATCAGCAAAAGCACAATTTAGGAGAAATAAAACGCATGAACCCGAACAGTGCCGCCTTCCCCCTCCCCTGGGTGATGAGGCTGAGCTCTCCCCGGACAAGGCATCCTTGCCATGAGGGCAGGGTTTGGGTTTTCATTGACATTCGTCAAACGGGACTGGGTTTGAATGGTCAGAGAATAAATGGGGTATTAAAGGGAAATGGCAGCAACCCTCCCCTTGCAGAAAAGCTGTTAATATTTCCCAGCACAGGACAAGCATCTCCTCCTGCGGCCACTGAGGGCTTGCAAACGCTGCAGAAGCCAGGGAGCGATCTCACCCAGGGTGTTTTGAACAGAAAGGGATTAGGAGAGCTCAGGACCAAGGTCTGGTACAAACAAAACGCCCAGCACAGGCGCAGCTTGTCCCTGGCAAACCAAGGGATGCCATCACCTACCCCTGCCCCGGGCAGCAAGCAGCAGCTCGAGGTTCCCTTCGAGATGGAGAAGGGGGAGAAATGAGATGTTCTCACCAGAAAATAGCTGGGTGTGAGCATCAGGACAAGCCTGACAGCAGCCCCCCTGCTCGCCAGCTCGGGGGGGCTGTTTTTAACCCCATCAAACCTGACCTGCATCAGACCTGGGGCCGAGCTGCAAACACTGAGCTTATGGCTGCTTCATGGGGCAAAGATTCCCCCCAGCTCAGTTCCCACTAGGACACCCACGGAATGCACGGGGGCCGGCGGGAGACAGCTCCTCCGTGACTATTTTATCAGAAGAAACAAATATCTGCTCATCTCATGGGGCTGCAGAGGGACCTCAGGGTTGTCCTTCCTGCTCTGCTTCCCATGGGGATGAGGACCCCGGGAAGAGCACGGAGAGTGAGGGGGGCAGAGCAGGCAGGAGTACAGGCAGATCCACACCTTGGGCTGCCCAAGAAATCCCACAGCCGCTTGTGCACGCTCAGCCCTTGCAAAACCCTACTCCATATGCATAGGTCAGAGAAGCAAACTGGAAAGGCTTAGCCCAGGAGACCTTGCTACAGAAAAATTGCTTTTTCTATGAGTTTTAGGAGCTTCTTTCCTTCGTGCATGGTAACCATGGTGTTTGCAGCTCACACGCACACAGACTTGTTCTAAACAGACCTCGGGCTGAACTTCTCACCCCACTTGGACGAGATGGACAACACACTCCGCAACCTCAAAGCAGAGGGGCTTTGCGTCTGTTTGTTTTCTCTATTTCAGATGAGGACAACAAAGTGATCCTTTGTTCCAGCCATCCGTCAGAGGGGGGGACCAAAGCCAGGCTTGGCAAGGAGGGAGAAAGGCTTTGGAGCCACGGGGTGGAACAGGCCCATGTACACATGCGCGGGCAGGAACAGTCCCGGCTCCTGCTTCCAAGGTCACCACTGGAAGAGCAAGTGGCACAGAGACTGTGGCCCCAGGCATGAGCTCCTGGCCTGGGATCCATGGCCTTCCCGGGGAGAAGGGGTAGGATGGCCTCTGCGGACGGGGACTCCTCCTTCACCCCTCAAACCCGGCCCCAGGGGGGAGCAGAGTGGCTTGGAGGGACCCCGATGGCTGCGGGGTGCCAGACCACCCCAGCTCATGTCCAACACCAGGAGAGGTTGGGCATGGGCAGAACAGCACCCAGGGCCAAAATTTAGAGGTTAGGGAGGGAGATGGTGGGAATTTCAGTTTGGCTTTCCAGGAACAAGCTCCCTCCTCCTCCACTCCCCAAACAAAGGGCAACAGTGAAAGACAAACAAACAGAAGAGAATTAATCCGGGGTCAAACTGAACAAGTCAATCCACCGCAGGGTGTTTTGTTTGTGAAATGTTTGTTTCGGTAAAGAAATGTCAAAGCCGTCCCCTTTGAAACCAGCGCAGCAGAGTGTTTTGGCTTTGCCACCTCCCTCTCCCCCTCTCATCCCCTCCCCTCCCGTTTAAGCTGTTCCCCGAGTTTGATCCGAGTTTGCAGATGCTTTCAGTGCTGCCCCAGGGAGCAAAGTTTTTACTGCAGAGCTGGGGTCCCTCCAGCTGCAAACCTCTGCCTCAGCCCTCGGACACCGCCCCGTGCTGCCCCCGCGGCAGGGAGCAGCCCCCGAGCACCCCTAGCAGAGCGTGCGCCCCCCAGCCATAGCTTTTGGCCCCAAAAGGCCGATTGGAGCTGGTTTCCTAAAACCGTGACGAAGGCCCTGCAAGGTCGGGGGGAGACGCAGCCCCACGGAGCCCCGTGAGCCTCAGTGTTTCCCCGGAGGGAAAAGCTGAGCCGCTCCACCCGCCCCAGCCTCGGGAGCGCCGCAGGAAACCCGGCTCATTACTTCTGTTGCCCGTGACTATTTTGGGGGAAAAAGGCCCTGCTTTCAGGCCTGGGGACATGGCTAGGGAAATATTTTTCTGACCTTTGCTGGGCATTTAAAAAATAAAAATTACATAATGCAATACGTGGTGTCATTTGTTTTGGTGAACGGAAAGTCAAACACGAGCGAGAGCTCAGCTCACTTCACTTCGCAACCTAAGGCTGAGGGACTTCATTTTGGTGAGGCCAGAGGTGCCCCCCTTTACCCACCCCTCCCTTGCTCATTGCCACAGCCCTGCTCTTCCTCACGGGCACCCTCAGGGCACAGAAGGTCGCTCACATCTGTGCTCTGCACCCACTGCCCATGAGCACCTGCCTGGATGTTTTGCTCAGTGTTGGACCAAGCCTGAGTCCCCGAATGACGAGGTCTGCAGGCAGGAATGGGGACCTGGGCTGGGCTTTCTCCCAGACAGATCCACTTCGAATCCCAGAATGGGTTGGGTTGGGAAAGCCCTTTAAGCTCCCCCAGCCCCACCGCCCCCCTACCCCTGCCATCCCACCCCCAAACCCTGGCCCTCAGCACCGCCTCTGCCCGGCTGTTCAATCCCCCCAGGGCTGGGGACTCGACCCCTTCCCTGGGCAGCCCCTTCCAGCCCCTGACAGCCCTTGGGGAAGGAATTGTTCCCCAGGGCCAACCTCACCCTGCCCTGGCACAACTTGAGGCCGCTGCCCCTCGTCCCATCGCCCCTTCCCTGGGAGCAGAGCCCGACCCCCCCGGCTCCCCCCTCCTGCCAGGCAGTTACTTCTGCACATCCCAGCCAAAAGCTGCTGGGGGGAGCGAGTATCAGGAAAGAAAAGATACCCGGGATCACCTGTGAGCAGTGCTCAGGAAGGGCTTTTGCACAGGCATGGGCCCAGCCTTGGGGATCTCACAGAGGATCCGCTCTCAGCAACTTCTCCACCCCAACACCAACCAGGGCAAGGGCTTCCTCCCCACCAGGACTCAGACTGGGATGCTCCATGCCCACGGCTCTTGCAGCACAAAACCAACGCCGCAGGAAGATGCATCTTCACCCATCTGCAGCCCCAAACATGGTAACTTCTCTCCTTGCTTTTCAGCATCTCCAGGGTGGGCCAATTGGCTTGGGCCAATGTTTTCAAACTCCACTGACCCGTTCCTCATCGATACTGAAGCGCCTCAGGAGAAGATGCCAGCATCCCAGGGAGCTGAGCGTATGAACTTCCCACCTCCTGGCTGGCGGGGAACCCGAAAAGCCAGCTCGTTTGACATGCCTCGCCCCGAGGACTGCGGGGGGACCCTGCCTGGGAGCACGGCACTGGATCTCATCCATGCTTGGGACAGGTAGGCATCAGCAGGGCCAGCTGCAGCCGAGACCACAACAGGCTGGAGCCCCACACCCACAGCTTTTGCTGAGCACTGGCCAAAATCTTGATTTTTTTTCCTTAGCCCAAGGTCTGAAAGCCTTGAACTGGGCAGAGGTTGCAGCAAGCAACGCACACTCCTGCTTAAGCAAAGCCTGCCCGGCCATGGGGAGGACCTGCGTGGCGCAAACCTAGAGCAGACAGCCCAGCACGGGGGGTGCAGCTCGGGTGAATCTCCAGGGACAGCCCGGGTCCCCAGGCTGAGCCCACCCTGGGACACGACCGCAGATATCTGACAGCACAGATCAGTGGACGGTAAATCCTAGTGAATAGAAACACAGAGGTGCCACCAAGGAGATGAATGAAGAGCCGAAGCGTGGACAGCCAGGTTATACATCTTGCTTTTACGGGCAGGGAAAGGCAAAGCAAGAGGCATACCCGAGAGGCAGCCTCCCACAGCAAGGCCAGGCTTGTCTGGCCCAAGGCACCACGCAGCGCCCACAGCCTTTAAACCAGGGAGGAAGGAAAGGCCAGCGCACGTTAAACACACTGAAGGGAAGAGGAGACGATGAAAAGCTCCACCAAATGCCCCTGACAACGCCTTCAGCTGCTCCTGAGCAACCAGGGTCGCCCACAGGTTTGTGCATCACACATGCACATCAGGACTGACGGGTCTCTGCCCCAAAGGGGACACATCAGGGAACCCAAGGGCCATAGAAATGTGAAGCACCAGCAGGGCCAGAGTCACCAGTGCAGCCAGACACCTTCCAGCTCTGCTTCCGCAAGGAGGAACAGCAATCCCGGTGGATTGCCCAGCCTGGCCCATCTACAAGGGGCACCTGAGACCCCTCAAACTCACGGCACATAGAAGCTTCTTTTCTGCAACAGCACCAACACATTCCTCCTTCACTGACCCTGCTAAAGCATGTCCCGTTCCCCCCACCGTGGGATATCCTGCAAGTGTGACCCCCTCCAAAGTCCCCACCGTGACCCTCGGCAAAGTAACCGGAGCTGCTGGAAGCAGCAAGTGGCCTTGGAAGCAGCAAAGCATCCTGCAAACAAAGAGCAAAACTGGGGAAAGGGGGCCTGCCCATGGGGTTGTGGTGACGAGGGCTGAGCCTCAGGGAACCCTTGAGTCCAGTGTGGCCTTGGGGAAACTGTCCCGTCCTCCAGCATCGGCTCATGCTCCCCAGGGGAGCCTGGCATGGAGAGAGGCTGTTGTCTCTCCCCCAGAAAAGCAAATCTGACCCCTCCTATCAAACGTAGGGGAGAAGGATGAGTTTGTGGGTGGTTGTTATGGCATGGTGTGGGAGAGGAGGTGAAAACGGAGGTGGACGCTGCAAGAGGAAGGTTACAACCAGACACAACCTCACATCAGAGATCTGCACCGCGCTCCACCCCAGCCCTGGACCTGCACAAGTTCCCCCATATCACACAAAGTAAAAAACCAGTGTCTTCCCAATTTTTTCCATACCTGGACAGGAATAAGAGGCTCTTTGTCATCGATGTCGATTAGGACATCATCCCTGGGCGTGAGGCTCACGTCATCTGCAATCAGAGCAAGCACAAGCATGACCAGGACATCCAGCTGTTAGAAACCCCAAAGCTGAGCCACCTTGGGATCAAGCTCCAGGAGCAATCTCAACCTTTCCCAGAGCCTTCACACCAGGCACAGCTTATGTCCATGCGGGTTGGACAGCTTGGCCAAGGGACAGCCCAGCTCACCAACCAACCCCAGAGCCAAACTCCTCCTTGGCACCTCCTGGGCTTTTTGTATCAGACCTACAGCTGGGCTGAGCTAAAAGCAACATATACAGCAACCCGCAGCTCCTCTGGAGAAGGGCACGGGTGTCCAGTCAGCACGGCCCTCACGGCAGCACATACCTGAGGGCTCCTGGGCACCGTCTGTCTCCTCTCGGTAGGGGTCACAGTAGAAGTCCTCCAAAGAGCGGATGGTGCACTGCCCCACCACGGGCCTTCGGCCGAACGGCCTGTTGTCGATGATTTTGACGATGATGGGGGGGCTGTACAGGCTTTCCTTGGGTAAACGCTGTGGGCAAGAGGGGAGGGAACACGTCACTGCAGAGGGCAGGGAGGGGCAGCTGCTCTGCACCTCCCCAAAGGTAACCGAGGCTGAGCAGGACAGCATCAGCTTCACCATAGGATGCATTTTTTATGGGGCCTCTGGAGGTCCTTCCCACCAGCTCTTCTATGACCCCATCACCTCAGGGATCCTCACCACTTCCATGAAGAGCACGCAGACATCAAAGTTGGGGTTCTTCTTGACATTCTTGATGACACAGGACTGCACCAGCTGGCCTCCGCACTCCACCAGCAGGCTGGGCGAGGTGACACTGGCCAGCTGGTAGCTCTTGAGGTTCCTCAGCCCCCAGGCCAGGATCTGAAGGACGAGGACAACAGAGAGCAAAAACTGAGCCAAAGGTCTGTCTCTAGGTCTCCCACTGAGCTAAACCTGAAGGCTGGCCCACCATGAAGGAGAGATGAATCAACCATGTGGGAGAGCTGACGCTGGGAGAAGCCAGGTCATGCAGCAAGATTTTCTCTGTATGCACCAATACACCAGGTCCACAAGCACTTATCTGTTAATGGAGCATCTCTGTTTTGGGCAAATACCATCCTGGTGTGAGGTAGACTGTCCTTCTAAAAAGCAAGTGTGGTCCAGGGCTGTGCTCTGCCCTAGGACTTGACTGCTTGGGGAGACTCATTTTCCCAGCAAGACAACCTGGCTATGCTGAGGGAAACCCTGGTGGGAAATGGGGACTGGTGACAGTCGTGTGATAGGAACAGAAGATAAAATGGAAAACTATTGGTCCATTGAGGCAACGACATAGAATCATAGAATTGTTTAGGTTGGAAAAGACCTTGAAGATCATCAAGCCCAACTGTCAACCTAATATTGCCAGTAGGAGTGAAGAGAACAGTGGGTTTTCCAGTCAGGGCAACCCTAGAGCCAGGTTATAATGGTTTAAAGAGACTTTTTTCATCAATAAACAATGGACAGAACCAGCTCCCAGCACCGGCAGGACTCTGTATCCACAGATCCTGGCTTGGATCCCATTTCTGAGTCTCATCCTCCCATTAGAATCACAGAATCGTTTGGGTGGGAAAAGCCCTTTAAGCTCCCCCAGCCCCAAACCGCCCCCTACCCCTGCCATCCCACCCCCAAACCCTGGCCCTCAGCACCGCCTCTGCCCGGCTGTTCAATCCCCCCAGGGCTGGGGACTCGACCCCTTCCCTGGGCAGCCCCTTCCAGGGCCTGACAGCCCTTTGGGGAAGGAACTGTTCCTGATTTTCAATCAAAATCAATTAGAGACACACGTTCAGCTCCTGCGAGGTGGCAAGCTGCCTCGTGCCCTTCCCATCACTCACCTCGATGGCCGTGCGCTGCAGGACCGGTTTGATTCCTTGGGGGACCATATAAATGTTGGGCTCCCGCTGGGGCGGGGGGTATGGCAGGTCCGAGTCCGCAGACTGCAGGGAGCAGAGATGCCACATCAGGTCATGCCAGAATGGGTCACCAGCCCCACGGCCTCCCCCTCCCCATGCCATGTCCCCCCGGAGCCTCCTTCTCTTGGCAAAACTCATCTCCCCCCAGAAGTCCAGGACAGGTAGACAGGGGGAGATGAGGGCTGGGGGGGACGGATGTACTTGCAAACTGTTTCTCTCCCTTTAATCTGACCCTGGAAAAGATCAAACATCTACTGCTGAGAGCGATCCCCGAGCCTTTCCCAGGGAACTAAGTGAGATCTGCCCTCCTTTAGGGGTTCAGCCTCCTTTAGGGGGAGGAGGGGATGAAAGCGCATCTATCCCACGCCAGGACCTCGGTGAGACAGGGATGCAGAGGGGTGAGGAGAGGGGATGAGGAAGCAGCAGCAGCAGGGGGTCAATGAGCGAAATGCAGCTCCCTGAGTTGGACAGAGTGAGATGCTGTGGCCAGTGCCCGCAGAGCAGCAGTTTCAGGGGGGCAGCACCACGAGACGGGGGGTCGGCATCGCCTCCGGCTGCAGGAGGGGGCTGCCATCCGTACAACAGCTTGGCTACAAACCTCACCTGGCAGCCGCCGAGCTGCCGGGCACGGGACAGGGCCCAGGTAAAGCTGCCTGTGCCCCACATATACAGAAGGAGATTTCCTTCAGGGCGAGACCAAAGGTAGGCAGCAGGTGAGGGATTCAAAATTTGCCTGCACGGAGGAGGAAAGCAGGGAGCCAGACTTCCCCAGCCGCCCACAGAGAGTGCTGAGCCCTCCCAGCGTTCGGGTTCTTCTTGACCTGCATCTTTGAGTTCAGAGTCACCGACAAGGCAGGAATGAAAGCAAAACCTCTAAAAACGCAACCCAACCCACAACCAAGGGCAGTTGGAACCAATTTAGGAGACCAGCATTCTTTTCAGGCTGGAGTATTACTGCATTAAATTAAGTGTGTATATGTAGCTCAATTATAGGATTGGTTCAGGTTTATATATGGATGTATATAAATGCTCTACAAAGGGATTTTTCACGGTGGCATGTTGGATATACCAGACACGAAGCTTTCATTTTCATTGGCAATTGCTGGTGGCTGCTGAATCAAGCTGCTTGTTAGCTGAGGACTCCTGGTAACTCAATTTCGGGACAGATGCCTGGGTTCCCCCCCAGGGCAGACAGTAAATCTGGGGCAGGCAGTTCCCCCTCCCACACTCCACGTGCTCGCAGAGGTGGTTAGGGCTCAGGAAAGGGGAGGTTAGCTGGGAGGTGAGTGCCCAAGGAGAGGGGAGAGGTGCAGAGCACCCCCGGCATCGCTCGGGTGCTCGGCATTTCTGCTGACCCAGCCATTTTACCCAGAGGCACTGCACCACCAACATGAGCTGATCTGCCTTGGGGTAGGGGGATAGGCCAAATGGCCCCCAAAGGGCTCTCCTCAGCGTTGGTTTGTGACCCACAGCACATAGAGCACATGGGGGTGCCTCAGCATGGACTGAACCAAGAAAAGCCTCAGCCTTCCCTGGGAGCAGAGCCCGACCCCCCCAGCTCCCCCCTCCTCTCAGGCACTTGTAGGGAGCCATGAGGGCTCCCCTCAGCCTCCTCTGCTCCAGGCTGAACCCCCCCAGCTCCCCCAGCCGCTCCCCAGCAGCCTGGGGCTCCAGACCCCTCCCCAGCTCCGCTGCCCTTCTCTGGACATGTTCCAGCAACACAACGATCAACAGCAGCTTTGAAAGCCAATGTGCACGCGTGGCTCCTAACACTCCAGTGTCTCCAGCTAGCCCTGGCCCTTTCCAAGTCCTTCTCAATCCCCACCGCTCTCCCAGTTCTTTTGCAATCATTCCCCTGGGTCTCAGCCAAATGCACGAGTGTTAAATGTTTCACCAGTTGGGACAGAAATGAGCAGTGAGTCCTGGGGATGAGGCGGGAGCAGGGAGGGTTTAGGGTGGTAGTGGGGAACAAGCAATTCCCAGACACAGCTCTCGACCCAGACACAGCCGGCTGGATGGAGGAGACATCCATGAAAAGACCTGGGGGATCTGCTGGCAGCTGGGATGAGACAAGTCAGAGGGAATCAGGGTGGAAGGGAGCTCTGGAGATCATCTAGTCCAACCCTGACTTTGATACAGGGTTGGAAGAGGGACAGGTAAAAGTCAACACAGATCAGACCAGTTAAAACAGGGGGCCTTAAATCCCAGTGGGGCAGGGATCTAGCCCCAAACGGCTACTCCCATTTTCACCAAACAGAAACACGGTGGAAGGAAACCTGGTGCCAGCCTGGTTGTTCCTCAGGAGCCTGAATGATGCCGTGCATGAGCCTGATTCTCCATCAGGCTTGTTATCTACTGCTAAGGGCACTGGAGACCTCAGGCTGGCATTGCTCTTTTGCACGTGGGTTGGACTGGAGGGGGCTTCTGCAGGGGTGGTGGGTCAGGCCAGGCCATGCCTGAGGGAGCTGGTCTCTCTGAGAGTCTCTGCTGGGACTTTGCTTGCTTCCTGGGCGAAGGCAGAGGAACAGAGGAGAGCCAAGTGTCTGAGCATAAAAGGTACCCATTGGAGGAGCCCCTCGTAGAACAAGGCAGGGGTGCAGAGCTGTGGAGCGCCCCATCCAGAAATGGCAGTGGCAAGAAATCAAGGAGAAAGAGCAGAGAGATAGTTATGTTTACAGGAGCTCATCCATCTCAGCCCACATGGAGCACACAGATGAGCCCCCCCTGGAAGGAAAGGCTGCCTGGGTGGAAGAAACCCACCTTGCAAAAATGTTTATCCCATCCAACCTTTCATGGAAATATGGCCAGGCTCGTTGCATGCCCCAGGTCCCTCCTAGCTCATCTCCCAGACTTTGGGGTTAACTGGCTCCTAGGGCCACCACGGCACTAAGGGACATGCCCCTTGCCCAGCTCCCTGCCTTGTGTTTTCCAAGATACCAGCCTACCCAGACACTGCTTTGTTCAGCCCATGATCTCCTCTGTAGGACACACAAGGTCTGGGTAGCAACTTTGACAGGTTGCCCAAGCAGCAGCTTGGGATCCTGATGAGACTATTTCCTCCAGAGCAAATGGAACCGTCCAGCACGTGCCCCAGTTCATGGTGAATTTCCCGTGAAAAGTTGTGAACTTTTCAACTGGGATTTCAGTTTAGGTCCAGCCAAAGGTCAGCCCAGCATTTCAGCCTTTGCATGCTTTGTTTGGAAGGCTTGAACACCAGTAGTCCTCATGCACACACATCCCACAAAGGTTAAATGTTGCCCAACACGCCCAGCTGTTGGGAACACTTCCTGGGTTAAGAATCATGGAATGACAGAATGGTTTGGGTTGGCAAAGCCCTTTAAGCTCCCCCAGCCCAACCATTCCCCTACCCCTGCCATCCCACCCCCAAACCCTGGCCCTCAGCACCGCCTCTGCCCGGCTGTTCAATCCCCCCAGGGCTGGGGACTCGACCCCTTCCCTGGGCAGCCCCTTCCAGCCCCTGACAGCCCTTTGGGGAAGGAATTGTTCCCCAGGGCCAACCTCACCCTGCCCTGGCACAACTTGAGGCCGGTGCCCCTCGTCCCATCGCCCCTTCCCTGGGAGCAGAGCCCGACCCCCCCGGCTCCCCCCTCCGGCCTTGTAGGAGCGATGAGGGCTCCCCTCAGCCTCCTCTGCTCCAGGCTGAACCCCCCCAGCTCCCCCAGCCGCTCCCCGGGGCTGCCCTTCCTGGACACGCTCCAGCCCCCCCAGGTCCTTCGGGGAGGGAGGGGCCCAACCCTGACCCCAGCAGTCGAGGGGCGGCCCCCCCAGTGCCCAGCACAGGGGCACGGTCCCTGCCCTGCTCCTGCTGGCCACACCACTCCTGATACAAGCCAGGATGCCGCTGGCCCTCTTGGCCATCTGGGCACCCTGCTGGCTAAGCTGAATTAAGCACGGAGCCCATCTACCCTGTCTGCTGGTGATCACTCAGGTTACTAAAATCCTTATGCTATTGCCTTGGCTCATCTGAAGAGAAGCGGCTGCCCTGTGGAGGCACAATTTTAATGATCTCCAGGATGAAGAGACAACGAAATCCCATAGACTCACCTCATCCAGGCTGGAGGACAGCTCGCTCTGGAGAAGAGAAGGAGAGTATGGAGTTAGAGCAGGTCTCACCCATAAGCCCATCCTCGGGCTTACAGCTGTAGCTGATAACTGAATAGAGACCGGACGCTTCCCAAGTTCCTGCACAGCACCACCCCCAAGCTTGAGAAGAAATCAGTGTAGGTAACTTAAAACCATTTAAAATCCAGCGCCAGCAAATGCCTTTGCTCAGGCGGGCTGCAGGGTGGGAAACACGCTGGAGCTGTTGGGAAGCACAGCCCCTCGCCATGGGAATGCCGCCGGTACCGTGGGGCAGGGAGGTAATGGTGTGTTTGGCACCCGAGGAATTCTATCTGGAACGGGACACATTTGCCCTGTCTGATGGGCCAAAAGCGAGGCGCCCCATGACCCCAGCCCTCTTTACCACCAGCTGAAGGAAACCGGCATCTCCACATGGGGATTCCTTCCTCCTAAAATAAGTCCCTAAGCCAGGACGGACGCATTGCCTGCAGAAGCGGGGCTGCAAACAAGAGTCCACGGCAAACCTCCGCGGGAGCGGCTGGTGGTGCTGGGAGCCAGCAGGGGAGGGGATGGGACGAGGGGCACAGGGCGTAGGAGCTGCAGAGAGGAGAAAGGCATTACCTCGAAGCCGGGGATGTGATGGACAGCCGGCTGTGGAGAAAAAACACATAGGTTCCATCGGCACTCCTGGTGCGACCCCAGCTTTATCTGGCAGAGAAGCGTCAGCCCTCCCATAGTCACACGCCACCTCCCCCCATGCCCAGTGCTGGGCTCCAAAAAGCCAGGGCACGAGGGCAGGGCTCTGCCTCTGCACGGGGGCACGAGCAGAGCCTCAAATCCCCCCGGCTGCTTTCTGCCAGGATCAAACAAAATCCGTAAAGAGGACGCCCCCCCCTTTCCAAGGTCTTCCCCACCCAGTTCAGAGGGGGGTGAGGAGGAGGAAGAGGCTGCCTGCAGACGATTCGGTGCCCTGTCGGCATCCCCTGGCCCCCACCCCGCAGCCCCTCACTGGTGCAGCAAGGCTGGTACCCAGCACCCCCCCGGGGCAGCTGCAGCAGCATCCTGCGCGGGGCGCAGCATCCCCCCAGGAGCAGAGCCGGGACCTACGTTGGAGAGAGGGAGGAGGGGGCTGCAGGACCCTGGTTGCCAATTAGCACCTTGGGGCTGGGAGGGAGGAACGGGATGGAGAGATTTTGCCCTCCAGTCCATCCAGTTTCCCTGGCGTAGAGGCACCTCTGGGCTGCAGCCAGGCGCCGCGGCCGGTGGAGAAGCCAGGGAGGGGATTGGCAAGGGGGACGGGGGGTGGGAAAGCACACGGGAGCAGAGTGGGGCATGATGAGGAGCCCTCCCCGCCCGGGCTGGCTCCCAAGCACAGCCTCCTTCCCCTGCGGCTCCTTACACGAGCAGCCAGCCCCGAGCGCGGCAGCTTGCCGCAGGAGCCACCGCTCTTGTAAACCCCCTCCAGAAATTAAGTCCCAGCAAAGGGCAGCCATCCGGGGCCAAACGCTCCCAGCCCTTCCCGCAGCGCGGAGGTGCCGAGGCTCTGAGCTCAGCACCACAGCCAAGCGGGCTGGCAGGGCATGAACGGCACCTCCCAAACCAGTACCCAGCAGCCCAGGGGCACCGAGCCCCTTCCCCTTGGCTCCCACCACGCCACTGCGGTGCAGCAGGCACCGAGCATCACGGCTGGGTCTGCCCGGAGCAGACATCCCGGTGAAACAGAGGACGGGCAGCAGCGGAGCTGCCGAGCCTGGGCGGACGTAACTCAGCGCCGAGCAAAGGTTGGATCCTGTTGGGTGCTGAGAGGATCCAAGGGAAGAAGCCGGCATGGCAATTAGAGGCAGGATCAGGTCCAGATGGGGAGCTCACCTTCTCCCTCTGAATCAGCTCGAAGGCAGCCAGCAGCTCCCCGACGCTTCTGTTCGCCTTCATGACCGGGTACCAGGAGAGCCGCGGCGAGCGCGCCAGGCTGGGCTTGCAAATGCAGCGCCCCATGAACTCATCCGCGCCCTGAAAGGCAACCACAGGCACGGGGAGGTTCCTTCCCACCCCACTTCCCAGTGGAGTCCATCACCAAGCAGCCACATCTCAGCCGAGACCCTATCACTCGAAAATCAGGCTCAATGTCTGAACCACCATGGGACCAGTTCATATAGACGTCCCATATGGGATGCCCATCTAGACTCGAGTTTTCAAACTCTTCCCTGTAACTACTAGGCCTAGAAATGCACTCTTTCTTATGCATTTTGGCTTAAATGGGAGGAGAAATTCCTATGGTATCACACGGTCTCCAGAGCAGGAGCTCCGAGTATAACACCAAGCATGGGCAGCTCTTACAAAGCCCGTTCACTGCTCTGCAATGGGATCTTCAGTTGCCTCTGCTGCTTCCTGCTGGTGCCTTTTGGAGGAGGGAGGGCCAAAGGGTTCCTGAGAGGTTCCTGAGATGTATTCTACACGCTCTTCACTTACACACTGCTCTTACACACAGCCTGAAATCCCTTCTGCTCCTGTGACAGGCTACAGACCTGAGTCCTAGGCTTGAGTCCTAGGAAGGACTCAAGGTTATCTCACCAGCCTCCCGAGTGCCATCACTACAAAGCGTTTTGGATACCTCTGGGCAGCTGAGCAAACAATAGTGTGTTGTCCCCTACTCACATGACTGCTTTAAAAGCTGTCCCAAGCTTTTTCCACAAGGAAATGTGGTTAATTTGGCCACTCTGCAAAACACTATGTAGGTGCAGCCTTGGTGACTAGAGCAGGGCCACCAAGGACATCACCAGCAGAGCTGTTTGCTGCATTTTTGTCTTCTGAGTGTCCAGCTCAATGTCCGAGCCACCCAGAGATGTTACAGCATTGCACTCCAGCAGGCAGGAGCAGTGCCATGCGTTTGTCCCATCCACCCCAGCCTACTCATGCCGTGAAGGTCCAGCTCATGCTGACACACTTACGTAAGTGTCGTGGTCATATATTTCCACCACGATGTTGGGAGGGGAGTCAGATACATTCTGGGGGTCCCCAAAGATCTCTATCTCATAGAAGATGAGTGTCTGGTCCCAGGTGGGGTTCAAGGTGTTCTTGATCACCACCGTCTTCTGGCTTTGGTGGAGGAAGGAGACAATGGCATAAGGATCTGCAAGGGATGTTGACAAGAGGAAAAGGATGAATTAGAGCTACTGGTTTAGGAAGGAGACAGCAACTCACAGTCATTCAAGGGCCAGTGGGCTGTGCAGGGAAGACTGACCAGGCTGAAGGAGCTGCGTGTCTTTTAGAAACAGCAGTGACATTCTGTCATGTCGCAGGCAGCTCCAAGTGAGAACCGAATGAGGCCAAGTTCTCCAACATCCCTAGACACCCGTTATTCGCAGCTCAGCTGCTTCCCAAGCTAGATGGGATGGTTGTGTGTTTAATAACCCTGCAGAAGGGTTGTCTCCCACAGACTTGCCCCATCTCTCTTGAACCCACCATATCCTCCCGTGAGGATTCAAAACTGCATGAAGAACCATCCCCTCGTGGATTTTTGCAGTACCCAGCTCCCTCCATCTCTGTCTAAGGCCCCCCAGTTCCTGCATTAGGAGAGAAGCAGCACTCCATCCCTGCCCACCTGCACTGACACTTAGGGTTCATAGAATCATAGAATGGTTTAGGTTGGAAGGGACCCCCAGAGGTCACCCAGCCCAACCCCCCTGCAGGAGCAGGGACACCTTTAACCAGATCAGGTTGCTCACAGCCCCGTCCAACCTGGCCTGGAATGTTCCCAGGGATGGGGTTCTGCAGGTTTCTGTCATGCCAACCCTAAAACATCTCTTTTCAAGCTGAAGTGCCTCAGCCTATGGAGTTATTCCTAAAAAAGGACCAATCCAGACCCCTGCTCATTCCAGCTCTTTTCAGGACAAGACAACCACAACGCTCCACACATCCTAGCTGTCTGTCTGTGCAAAGACATTCCTTCTCATCCCACAGCAGCCTCCTTTCCTTGAAAGCCTTTGATGAAGGATTTTTTTGCCAAAAGCCTTTTGGACATCCAATGAGACCATGTTAACTGGAGCAACCTTATCCTCTGGCTTGTGGTAACTCCAGCTGGTGGAGACACCATGGCCTTCCCTGGCCACATCTCCCAGCCTTCCACTCCTGTAGCTCTAGAAATTTCCTCACTGTCTAACTTGACCCGTCCTGGCCCAGGTTACCCTCATGACTCCTCACCCTGTCCACCAGCCCTGAGGCAGCACAAATGGTTCACCTATTGCCCTGAGGTGCGGGGTTTTCTCCCAAAAGAAGACTCTACAAGGAGGAGTGTTTCAGTGGTGATGGCACGGCCGTCTTCCAGCGCAGCAGAGGGCACAAACAGTTCCCATGACGCAAACGGTCTTTCCCGGGGAGATGCAGGAGGTACCAGCACTGCACATGTGGGTGAGCAGTGCCTTCAGGTCACCCTTTGCTGTGAAGACCAGACCATGAAGAAGGTGGCTGGGACATTATTGCCTCCTTCCTGGGGTCCTTAACACCTCCAGAAGGCACAGGAGCTGAGGGTGCAGCCAGCAAATGGCCAGGGTCATCCTCTCAGCCCCTTTGCATGAGCTTTGGTAACCTCCATGTCTTGGGGAGGGTTTTGGGTTCCCAACTCTCCCGGTTATCCCACCTGGCGTCTGGCTACCACACCAGACATGAGGAGACCCCTTAGGGCTGCTGCATCAGATCTGCCAGCCCCATGCAGACGTCTCAGGTACTCCAGGGTCTCGTCAGACCCCGGTACTTAGGCACTAAGCTGGGACTAAGGTGTCTCACCCCTAACTTGGGACAAAGCCAGAGGTTTCTCACAGGAGGCAGCAGCAATAGGGAGGAGTAGCCTCCCTTAATGCCCAAAGCAATTAACACAGGAAGCCTGAGATCAATTAACAACTGAAACATGAAACCTGAGCCCTCTCTAACACCTTCCCTTCCAGACAGCTTCAAAGAGCACGTGGCCCAAACCTGCTGTGGACATCTAGCCCGTGCTGGCAGTGGCACTTGGACATGGGGACAGGATGGGTGGTGGCAAAACCAAGACGAAGGGCTGGGTGAGAGGCTTGAAACATGCTGTGGGATTGTATTAGAACCATAGACTCATAGAATCGTTGAGGTTGGGAAAGCCCTTTAAGCTCCCCCAGCCCCACCGCCCCCCTACCCCTGCCATCCCACCCCCAAACCCTGGCCCTCAGCACCGCCTCTGCCCGGCTGTTCAATCCCCCCAGGGCTGGGGACTCGACCCCTTCCCTGGGCAGCCCCTTCCAGCCCCTGACAGCCCTTTGGGGAAGGAATTGTTCCCCAGGGCCAACCTCACCCTGCCCTGGCACAACTTGAGGCCGGTGCCCCTCGTCCCATCGCCCCTTCCCTGGGAGCAGAGCCCGACCCCCCCGGCTCCCCCCTCCTCTCAGGCACTTGTAGGCAGCCATGAGGGCTCCCCTCAGCCTCCTCTGCTCCAGGCTAAGAAAAGATGCCATGGAGAGTGAACACCTTTCATAACCTGATAGCGCCTACTGGTCCTTGTCAGGTATGAGACCTCCATGATTGCTGCATCCCACCTGGCCAGTCCCAGAGGGACCCCTGAGCTCTGGTTGCCTGCACAGCCCAACCTCCTTGGTGGCAGGAGGCCTTTTTGGAAGGACACAGGCCACCTCCTCCACCTGGCACCCAGCGTGACGTGCCACCACAAGGCACAGATGCACCAGACAGAGCATGGGGGTCCACCAGCACGCAGAGGGATGCCACCCAGCCCACCCCAAAGCCAGTCCCAAAAGACCTCCTGGCGGCCAGGAGCCTGGCAGACCCTACAAACACAACCCTCAGTGCTCGCTGTTGCGCAAACCCCCGCCGTCCCAGGAGGGGTCCCCCCCACCCTGCAAAACAGCGTGCACGCCCCAGCACCAGCACTGGCTGTGAGCTCGTGGGATCCAAACGTGTCCTGCCTGCCCTGGGGGTGCAGGAGCATCCCCCAGACACCTGAACGTGGGGCCGGCTTAGCAGGGTGCTGGCCCCCACCCTCTCGCCCCTCTTCCAGGGATGGGGGGGGAGGTCAAGGGCAGTGTATTTTCTTTCTTGGCGTCCGGACCGCAGCAGACGTGTTTAATGAGCCGAGGCTGTTTGCGAGGTGGCCGGCTGGAGAGAGCACTATTCACGCTGGGAAGAACCTTTTCCACTTACGCGCTTTTTTCCAGTAAGGGGAAAGCAGAATGCGTTACAATAAACAAAAAAACCATGGATTTGGATTTGCTTTTTTGCTCTTTTTCTTTTTTTTTTCCCCCCCTTCTTCTTCTTTTTAAAGGAGGCCTCTATAAAGCCCCTTTGTTTAGACCCTCGTGTGCACAGAAGGTTTATTTTTATAACTGTGTAAAGCCCCCTTAATGAACTCCTTTATGCTTTGTTAAGGCAGCGGAGATCACAATTCCACATTGTGGCATGTTGTTACTCATGTTGTCCTTGGCCAGGTTTTTCCGAAGGAAGGGACTCCCCTCCCCGCTCCGCCGATCGGGGCCATGAGATCACCTCGGTCCCCACCACTTCCAACAACAAACCCTTTGTGGAGGCGGAGGGGAGACGGGACCGGACCTCGGTGGGCGCAGACACTGGGTGATTGTTTGGGTGCTCTGCACCTCTCCAGGGCATTTCTGCCCACCCAACCCCCCCCTCCAAGCCCCTCTACTTCAAAATACCAGGGGGAGCAGGACCCCCCCCCAGGACTGTGGTCCTGCCGCCTGGCACGGTGATGTCCGGCTGTCCCCGCTGCGGGTCCCTGCACTGCCCTGCTTTTGGGGTCTGTCCCTGTATCCCATCCAAGATCTGTCACCCCCATGCCAAGACTGGTGGGTAACTGCATGCCCAGCCCCTCTGCAGATCCCTGTGGCAGATGGTCGGTGGTAGCCTTGGAGGGGTGCTGGATGCCTACAGGCACCGCCGCAGAGGGGGGCGGGTGCTCCGGGCCCTGCTCTCACCTCAGATGTGGCCCCCACCACATAGCAATGAACCAGCGAGGGACTTTTTGTGTTGCCCCAGCTCCGGCTCTGACTTGGAGGTAGCCAGCAACATCCCCACCAGCCTGCTTTCCCACCTCGAAATGACACTCCAGAGCATCAATGGGTGCGGGCAAAGGCAGCTTTGGTCATGAGCACCAAAGAGCCATGGGGCCACCCCGCTGGGATGGCACAACCTACAAGCAAGAAGATGTGGGACCCTCCAGCTGCCGGGGGCTGGTCCCTGCTCGGGCCAAAGGCGAGGGACCATTCCCGGCATGTCCTCCCACCTCCGCAGCCACGCTTCAGCCCCTGCAGCAAACCAGACGATCCAAAAATGAAACCACCTACACCCAAGCACCCTTCAGCACCAAAGGGCAGCAGAGCTGCCCAACAGACCAAGTGACATATCTTATTCAGACCTGATTTCCTAACCGAGAAAATATGAGCTCAGCACGGGATGTCCCGACCCCATCAGCTGAAGTCTGGTGGTTTCAGAAGTGCCTGAAGCCGTGCTGGGGACGTGTTGAGCAGCAGGACACGGAAAGCTCCTCCCTCAAAGCCCAGGGCACCCTTTTCTCCCCCTAGGACCACATATTTTTCCACAAAGGGTCATTTTTTTTACAGTCCAGTCTGAATGATGTGCAGTGCAGGCAACGGCTCCATCAAGGAAATCCCCCAGCCGTTGCCTTCCAGCCCCCTTGCAAAGTTTCCAGGATGGAGAGCGGAGGAGCAGCCGCTCAATTTAACGTTCGGTCGTGAAAACAAATACAAACTGTTTTACAGATTTGCCACTGTTCGGTATTTTCCTCTCCAACTGTATTTTCAATCAATTCTGTCACTCCTAATAAATGGGGTCTCCCTGCTTCAGCCTTGATCCCCTCCCCAAAGTGTAAGACAAGTCCCCCCCGCAAACCCCAAGCCCAGGAGACCGCTGCCCCCCCCCGCCTTGCAATGGTGGGCAAGAGGCTGGCCAGGATTTAACCGGCCGGGAGCAAGCGGGATGCTAAGGGCACATAAATCCGACCAGAAGCTTCATGAGGATGCCGGAGAAGGCGGCGCCTGTCTGATCTGAAACCCTAATTACACCCTTGCACCCTTTTTAATTCTTCTGAGCACACCTCACGGAGGTTTCTTCCCTGTGCTCCATCATCTCGACAGGGCAGGGGGTGGCTCGAGGCAACGTGCCATGGGAAATATCCCTGCCCTCCGCTCTGGTTTTGTTTGCCGTGTCCCTGAGCCCTCGGCTACCCAGTTTTGCCACCGGCGTTCAGCGTCACCTCGGGCTGGGGAGAGGAAGCTATCAGCAAGGCAACCAGCTCTGACTCACGGCTGACCGGGCTGATTTGTGTTTTCTGGTTGGTTTCTCACATAAGAGTTCTTGAAGCTCTGATTTTTTTTCTGATGGGAAATCAAGCTGCTAGGCTGGGAAAGCCTCGTGCCGCCGTCTTTTGTTGCTTGGCCACCAAACCAGATTGAGTTAAAGGTGTCCCTGCTCATTGCAGGGGGGACGATGACTAGGTGACCTCTAAAGATCCCTTCCAACCCAAAGCATTCAATGATTCTATGAAACACCCCTCATTTCACATCAATAAATACCCCAAAATTTGCTTTACAGACCCCACTGCTCCCCAGCATTCGTTACAGCACTAATTACAAGCACAGGCGAGTGGAGGCGAGCACTTGGGCTTACCTGAAAAGCTGTCCTTGTCCATGGCGATCAGGTCCCGCGCTTGGTACATGTAGCAGCGGAGGTGGTATCTGTTCCCACCTGTACGGGGGAATGAGAGAGGAACAGCTAAGAGGCGAGCCCGGGGACGCGAGCAGGGCACTAGGGGAGTAGCTGGGGTTTAAACCAGCCCCAGGCTGGCATCTGAGGGCAGCTTGGCTTAATCCTTCCCATGGCTTCCCAAGAGGGCACCAAGCCCTGAGCATGTCGGTGTTCCCAGGGGGACAAGCCATACCCCATCCCTACCCACCCCGCTCTTCCCATCCGCCCACACTCGGGGTGGGTGGGAGGAAGAGGCTGGGAGACGCTCGGCTCTGGGGTCCCCACAGCAGAGACCCCGTGCCAGGACACGGACACGGCACCCTCGCTGCCGCCCCTTGGGGCCTTACAGTCAAATATGCACGAAATGGTGGGTCTGTTGACGCCGAAACTGAGGGTGGAGATGGATTTGCCATCATCACTCTTGTCGTCTGTCACGCCCCCCTGCAAGAGAAAGCAAGGCAAGGTCGGTCATGCCGGGACCCCCCTCTGTGGCCAGGGCTCCCCACGGGATGGGGTCCTCCAGGGTCTCATCCACACGGGTGTCCAAGAGGACTTTTGGCTTCCTCATGGAGGGACCCTCAGGCTCTTCTGCCCCAGAAGGACAGAGAGGACCCAGCTCCTGATCTGTGCCGTGCTGGTAGGGAACAGGACACGCCAACGAAAGCAGCCCGAGGGTCACCAGTCTGCATCCAGCACCTCCCCAGCACGGAAAGGCCTCCCCATCCATTCCTGGAGCAGTAGTCAAAGCAATTTCACTAAGTCCCCTTGAGAGCAAAATTAATGGAGTATAAACTTTGTGAGCAGTGATACAGATGGTGCCAAACGCAGCCAAATGCCCCATTCGCTGCCAGAGGGTGGAGCCTCAGCCGACCTCGGCCATCGCTCTTCCCTCTTCTTGCGTCTGCCTACGGGAGCCGGCCTTTTATCACCTCCTAATTGCTGCATTCGGCTTGAAATATTTAGTTGCAGGAAAAGGAGCGTAAAGGCAACTTCCTGGTGAGCGTAAATCTGACCTCTAAATATTTTTTGACTATCGGATGCTAGGGAGAGGCAGGAGGGGTGTTTGAAAGGCAAAGAAAGAAGGAAAAAAGAAAAGAAAAATAAGAAAAAAAAGCAGGTCCGGGATGGAGTTTCCAGAGTTGCCTGGTCCCAAAAATGCGTCAGGAGCTTAGGTGGTCTGCAGAGCCCTCCTTGCCTCTCCAGGCAGGAATCGCCGTTACCCTGACGTTGTCTGCAGAGGAAGCCTGGGGGTCCGTGCTGTATTTACAGCCAAGGGTTTGCAAGGCAACCTCCAGCGCTGCCTTCCCCTCCTCGCCCCGCTCCCCGCGGGACCTGAATAGCTCCTCAGTTATTTTTATGACCTTTCTGCCCGGCAGACCGCCGGTCCCCCCAGTTCCCCCACCCCACTGCCAGCCTAGGGAAGGGCAAGCAGAGGAGACCAGGAGCCAAGACAGGCAGGGATTGCTCCCGGAATCCCTCCCCTGTCCATCACGGGGAAAGGGGGCTCCTCACACCCCAAAACGCCATGGAAAGCACGCCTTGGAGAGGGCAAGCCAGAAAACGCTCTTGCTCAGGTCTATGATTTGCCCCTTTGGGGTCTCCACGCAGGATCTGGAGCACCTCCACCATCTCCTCCCTTCGCCCCATCCCCATGGGGTTCCCAGGCACCAGGACCTGCAGCCGGGAGCCTGTGCACGGTGCAACGTAGCAGCCACACACCTCGGGCACAGGAGCACTGGGGGACAGAGGCACCCTCCTCCCAGTGACATCCCACCGCTCTGCCCTGAGCAGGACCCCTCTGCAGCTGGGCTTTCCCACCAGGAACCCCACGCTTGGTCCTGCTGCTCGGTAGCTTAGGCACAAAGCTACAGCACTGGCCAAATGCCGGTGGCACCACGTGCCCACCCCTGCTGTTGTCCCCCCAGTTTAACTCCCGTCCCTTCCCCTTGCCTGCCTGGGGGGTAGGGGTTCAATCATGCCTGGTACAGAGCCAAAGCTGGGGTGTAAGCGCCGGCAGAAACAGGCAACACTTTCCAGCCTGGCATGGGAAACCCAAAGCTCTCCATTGGCCAAAGGTTCCCCTCGGCTGATTTTTGGAGGAGGATGGGAGGAAATGGGGCTTGCAGGGTGGGAGGGCTACTCGCAGCTCCAGGGCAGAGCCACCAGGCTTTCCATCAGAAACCAGGATGGCCTCGAGCTGCAGAGCTTGGCTCTGGGCTTCCCAGAAACCCAGGGCAGAGGGGTGCCCGGGGGCCACACCACGTCCCGTGGTCCTTCTCTTTTAATGACTGCCAGTGACGAGCGAGCTGCCAAATGGCAGGTCCCCAAAAAGCTGGGACACAGTCACGGAGAGGGAGACCCAGGAACGAGCTGATGTGAGCAAGCCCAAGGGAAAGGAAGGCTGCCCGGCTGGCACAGGGGGGCGCAGAGGGGAGATACGGGTAAAAAGAGAGGACACAGTGGGGTAGCACTCCACGTTTCGGGTATGGGTGGGAGCGCTCAAAGCCTTCTGCACCCCCGGCTGCTTGGTCTCCAGCTCCCCGTAACTCAGCAGGCACCCATCGTGAGAAGCAATGAGCACCAGGCGCTTTGTGGGTGTCCCCAGGGGTGGACAGGGGCACCGAGCCACAGGCAGCGGAGAAGGCAGGGTGGTCACGGCAAGGGCAGAGGGGGTGGCCAGGGGGATGGGACGCTTTGCCCAGGACATAGAATCATGGAATGGTTTGGGTTGGCAAAGCCCTTTAAGCTCCCCCAGCCCAACCGTTCCCCTACCCCTGCCATCCCACCCCCAAACCCTGGCCCTCAGCACCGCCTCTGCCCGGCTGTTCAATCCCCCCAGGGCTGGGGACTCGACCCCTTCCCTGGGCAGCCCCTTCCAGCCCCTGACAGCCCTTGGGGGAAGGAATTGTTCCCCAGGGCCAACCTCACCCTGCCCTGGCACAACTTGAGGCCGCGCCCCTCGTCCCTCGCCCCTTCCCTTGCTGCCCCCCCCCTCCCCCAGCCGCTCCCCAGCAGCCTGGGGCTCCAGACCCCTCCCCAGCTCTGCTGCCCTTCTCTGGACACGCTCCAGCCCCCCCAGGTCCTTCGGGGAGGGAGGGGCCCAACCCTGACCCCAGCAGTCGAGGGGCGGCCCCCCCAGTGCCCAGCACAGGGGCAGGTCCCTGCCCTGCTCCTGCTGGCCACACCACTCCTGATACAAGCCAGGATGCCGCTGGCCCTCTTGGCCACCTGGGCACCCCGCTGGCTCATATCCAGCCCCCTCTCGACCAACCTCCCAGGGCCTTTTCCGCCGGGCAGCTTTCCAGCCCCTCTGCCCCATGCCTGGAGCGCTGCGTGGGGTTGTGGTGACCCCAGGGCAGGACCCGGCCCTTGGCCTTGTTGACCCTCACCCAACTGGGCTGGGCCCATGGATCCAGCCTGGCCAGGTCCCTCTGCAGAGCCCCCCTCCCCTCGAGCAGATCAACACTCCCTCCCAGTTTGGTGTCCTCTTCAAATTTACTGAGGGCACACTCAATCCCCTCGTCCACGTCATTGATAAAGATATTAAACAAGACTGGCCCTAGAACTGAGCCCTGGGGGACACCGCTTGTGACCAGCCGCCAACTGGATTTAGCTCCATTCACCACGACTCTCTGGGCTCGGCCACCCAGCCAGTTTTTAACCCAGCGAAGAGTACACCCATCTAGGCCATGAGCCACCAGCTTCTCCAGGAGAATGCTGTGGGAGACTGTGTCGAAGGCTTTGCTGAAGTCGAGGTAGACACCATCCACAGCCTTTCCCTCGTCTACCAGGCGGGTCACCTGGTCGTAGAAGGAAATCAGGTTGGTTAGGCAAGACCTGCCTTTCATGAACCCATGCTGGCTGGGGTCTGCTCCCCCGAGTCCTGCCCTGAGCGACCCAGGGGCTGTCCCGAGGCATGGGCGGCTGCAGGAACGCTCCAAGGACAGCCAAGAAAGCAGCGCCCTGGGAGGGAAAGAGCCTCCATCCTTCTGCCCTGGAGACCCCATGGCGGGGGGCAGCAGGAAAAAGCAGGCGAATGGGTGGGAAGCGACGTCTGAGGCAGCTCAACCCCACCCCGGCGGGCACCCCAAATCCATCAGGCGAATTGCACCCAAAGCAGCCGAAACCCAGCACCACGGGGCGGCACCACGAGCCCTCCACGCAGCAAACGGCCCGGCTTCAGGCAGCGCTGCCCGGCCCCCCGTGGGATGGGGGACCCGGGGATGTCCCCCCTCCCCATTGCTTGGGGTCAGGGGGAGGATTGAGCGTGTGTGAGTGGCGAAATAAAAGTCTCCAAGCAAAAGTAGGGGTGAGCATGTGCTTGCACGCAAAAGAAATCAGACGCACGTGTGCGTGCAAGTACGCGTGGGTCTGGGGGTGGTCATGGCACAGCGGTGCCGGGCGAGGGGCGCAAGCTGGGGTGACCTGGGCACACGGGGAGTCACCGGCTCCTACAAACCCCTGCTGGGCAGCTGGGCAACCCACTGGGGGTCTGTATTCCAGCTGCTCCCGGCTCCGGGTCGCCCTCATCCCGAGGAGCTGGGGCTCGGCGTGTCCCAGTGGCCACGACTGCTCGGCGTGGTGAGGCCGGGGCGATGCGCGCTGAGCACCCCCGGCAAAATCCCCCAGCACCGCCCGCACGTTCCCGCATCCAAGATACATTCCTTCTGGTCGTGTTTGGTGTTATCTTCCTGCTGGAAACCAAACCTGTCGAATAGATCGGGCTTGTTCCGAGTCTGCGCTTTCATCCCCCCTCCGCCTCGGTTTCCCTGCGCCACCGGATGGCTCCTTTGCTGGACGGGCTCCGGGCAGCCCACGCCACAACCACAAAATGGCACAAAATGGCACAAAATGGCACAAATGCCTCTCGCGGAGGAGGCAGAAGGTCACGGGAAGGGGACGGAGCAGGCAGGAGTGGCTCCGGGAGGCTCCGGGAGGCTCCGGCAGCCGGTGGCGTGCCCATGGCAGCCCTGGCCCCAGGCCTGGGTAAAATCTGAGCTGGGGGATGCTCCAGGCTCCCTCTCCCCACAGCACCTTTATTCTGCTTCAGCGTGATCCGAGCGGGCAGCGCCAGCTCAAACTCCAGCCGCTGCCCCATCCGGGTGCCCATCCTGGATGCTGCATCCCCGACACCTCAGCCTTCAAAACCTCCCTCCCTCTGCCTGCACCGAAAACGCACTGGGAACAGATGGAGCAGAAAATCGTCGCCCACCCTTCCCATCGCCATCACTCAGCACCCACTCGCATTTTCCCATCCTCAGCATCGCTTCACCCCACCACCCCGAGCCCTGCGGCCTCACGAGTCCCCCGGCGGCCCCAGCGGGTCCAGAGGGTCTGGGGTTGTGGGGTGGGAGACGCTGTGTAAATTTAGGTATTATTTTGGGGATGGAGCATCCTGGAAAAATACAAAAGGCATTCACACGAGAGAGGAGAGCTGGAAAGGCACGCAGCTGCAAAACCAGAAAGCACGGCGAGATCGTTTACAAAGCAATCCACCGAAAACCGAGCAACCGCGGAAATTCGGCCAGTAACCCCAAAGTATGAGGGCCCTGAGGGGAGCCAGGGTGACCGACTGCGGAGGGAATTCGGCGAGCAGAGCCCCGAGGGTGGGTGGGCTGGTCCTGCCCTGCTGCGCTGCCGGGAGCCAGAGCCAGAGCTGGGGAGAGATTCACCTGCCACCCCCCCCGCCCCGTGCTGCTCGCCCCGCGGGGACAGCGTCCCCAAAAATCTCTGCGCCTGAAGCAAATATTACGCCTTGTGGGATGGCATCACCCTGCCCACGCAATGGCCCAGCTGCCAGGAGCAGCACGGTCCTGCAGCCAGGGGACCCGGGGACACCCCACCCCCGGGACCCCGCTGTCACCCAGGGCGGGGGTGCTGAGGGGGCTCCTCTGGTTTGCTGAGATTCGGGCAGGGACAATGTATGGGTTTGCCTGGCGTAAGGGAGGTGGGTGCCTGCATCGGGGTCGTATGGGAGCAGCAGGGACATTCCTGGCAGGGTTTGCTGGGGAAGAGGGAGAGAGGAAGGCACGGCACGGCAAGGCAAGGGCAAGGGCAAGGCAAGGTGGAACGACTGCTTTTTTGCTGAATTGTTTTTTCAATTAGAAAATAAGCAAAATAATGAAGTGGATTTGTTACACGACCATATAATGAAAGTTATAGAGGTAATTTGGCATGAAGGAGAGATGTGGGAGGCTGCTAAGGACCGGGCTCTGCGACGCTAACTGACATGGCCGAGAAATGCTCAGGAAATAAATAGGCAAAGTAGGCAACATCAGGGTTTGGGGGGGGGGGGCTGGAAGGGGCAGCCCCAGGCAGCCAGGGGTTCCACAGCACACCAGCGACACCAGGGACATTCAAACCAGCCGGGGACCCCTGCCACCGCCTCAGCATCACCGGGAGCAAAGCAGCAGCAGCTCCCAGGCACGTTGCCACGTTGCCATTTTAATGGGGCTTTTTTCTCCTCTTCCCCTTTGCTTCAGCCTCTGCCCCCCATGCGTAGGGAGGGGGTTTTCCTCCCCCAGGTCTCCCCCACATCCCCGGGTACCCCCCACAGACGGGTCCATCAGCAGCCAAACTCACAAACCCATTTCGTTTGCGGGCTAATGAAGGCGAAACGAGGGCACGGCCGAGTCCCGTGGAAAACGGCGCGACTGAGCAGAGACCCAAGGCAGCCCCATCGGACACCCCCCACCCCGCTCCCCTCACCCCCGGAGCCAGGGAGGGGCACGGGGGAGCATTGCATTGACACACACCCCATGTTACGGGGTTTTCCAGCCAAGTCCTCCTCGATTGCCTCTACTGAGATGCAGAGGGATGAAGGGTCCGGCCCAAAATCCTATCAGCAGGCCCCAGGGTGAAGGGGAGCAGGCAGGGTCCCTCCAGCAGCCCTGGGGGTGGGTGGCAGCCGGGACCCCCCGGATGGGGCCAGCGTGAGCTCAGGGCCGATGCACGCGAATGCCACGGGGCCGCTCGTGTCCCAAAGGTTCAAACGCTGGATAGAGGGAAGGACAGAGCAGAGCAGGAGGGGGAAAAAAAAGGCCAAATGGGGGCAAAAAAAAAAAATAAAAAGCCCTATAATAGGGGCTTTGTGCTGCTGTGGTTGGTTCTCATTTAGTTATTGGAAAAGCCAAAGGATTATGAAATCCAGTGCGTTAAGAAAGCCAGAATATTAGCTAAACAAACAGCGGCGGGTGCAGGCAGCAGATAACGAGCGGCAGATAACGAGCTTTGCCCCGGGTCCACTCCCCTGGGGTGGGAGGGAGGGTGGCAGCAGGCCAGACCGGCCCCCCCTCCCAGGCAGCAATGCTGGGGGGAGACTGGGTACCTACCAGGGCCCCCTCCAAGGCGAAGACAGCGGCAGCGCCGGTGCGCTCCAGGGGCTCCATCCTGCGCCTCCAGCGGCGGCGGCGGAAGGTGTCGGTACGGCGATGCTTGAGGTGGAAGCGCCAGCCGAAGAGCGAGGCATACTCCCAGCCCTCCCCGTCCAGCTCCTCCTGCTTGTGCTGCTGGGCAGGGACACGGGGGCTCAGGGGGGCTCGGTCCCACCACCCCACAGCCCCTCGGCGCGTGACCCCAGCACAGCCGAGGGGCAAAGCCGCGTTGGGGCTCTCCAGGACCAGGGTTGTGCCCACCCAAACCCAGGTCCAGCCTCTTCGAGCTGTGACCTGGTTGTCCCACCTGGTGTCCTCCCTGTGTGTCTCTGGCTTAGACAGGGATTGAGCCCTTCATCCAGCCCAGGGGTTAACCCCACCTGGGGAAGGGTCTCCCCATGCTGGGCACGGAGGGGACTGCATCCTGCCCAGGCCTGGGTAGCACCAGCATCTCCAGCTTCCTAGCCTGCCTGCTGCTTTGCCACCACCTCTGATCCCTCCCTGGGCCACCACAGCTCTGCCACCATGGGACACCCGGTCCAGGGCATCAGCCACACGCCCACAAGGGCTTTTTGTCTCCCCAGAGTTGTGTCACCTCCCTGTGCCACCTGCATTCCTTCGGCAAACGGGGTGGCAGGGGTTCCCCACGCTTTCCATCCACAATTAGCCACAGAAAGGGCTGGAAAGGGAGGAAAGTGTGGTGGGGAACTCGCTGGAGGGAGGGAAGAGCGGCAGCGCTGCGGTGGCATTTGCAGTCCAATTGCACCACCTAGAGGCAAGCAGGGCTGGGACAGGGACAGACCGGGGACCTCTGCCAGCCCCAGTCCCCCGAGCTGCTTCGTGGCACTGGTGGAGGTCCCCATCCCACCCCACAGCCCAACCAAGCACCCCTGGAGTGGTCTCCACGTCTGGAAGATGTTGACCCCCCATGGTGGAAACCAGAGAGGCTGTTGCTGCTCCAGCACGGAGACCAGGGCCACCAGGCTCCAAAGCACAGTAGGTCTCTGCACCTCCACCTCCGCACGGAGAGACAGGGACATGGCCCCAGCCCGCTCTCACCCTCTTCTCCCCATCCCCGTCCTACCTTCCTCATGGCCTCCATCTGCATGAGGTCCCTCCGGCGGAGCCGCACCCAGCGCCGCCGCCGGTTGGTGTGGTACATCTTCTCGGCCGGCACCCAGGCCTTGGGCTTGCGGTCCGGTGGGATGGTGATGCCATACTCCCAGCCTTGGAGAGAAGGGGACACCTGAGTGAAGGCGAGAGAAGACACCCCCCCCTTGCCTCCCAGCAGACACCTCTCTTCACATACACCCAGATTGCAACAGCTTTAGGAGCAAAGTTTGTCCAGCCACAATGCGCTTTGTGTTTCCTGGTCCACGCAGATAATGGCCTATTCATGCTGCTACCCAGTGGAGGTGTCCCTCTGGGGATGCCCAAGTGATGGATTCATGGTGTCCCACCAGCCCTTGGCCCAAAGTCATACCCTGGGGACTCTCCCTCAGGCAACCCCAACCCTTGTGACCACCCCAGATGCTCTCTGGCCTGATGCTTTCCATTTCTCTTTCACCAGAAGCCAGGTAAGACCTTCCAGAAGGGCAGCCTGGACCATCCCCAGCAGCAAGGAAAGCGCTGCCTCCGTGGCCGCCCACCCCACAGCCCCAGCCTCAGCCAGAGCCAGGGGGAGAGGGCACCCCCAGGGCCTGATCCCCTTCTCCCAACGCCAGCGGGGCAGCTCAGCCAGCCGTGAAGGGGATGTTACCCTCCCTAGTGCTGGATGGAACCCTGGAAGGAAACACCACGATGGGCAGCGTAAAGGGGATGAAGACAGCATGGATGCCCAAAGCTGCTTTCCAATACCTTTCTCATCCACGGCTCTGTTCAGGTCAGTGTCCCACTCTATGTCTTCCCATTTCCAGCCCGGAGGACACTCAATCTCATCCTTAGGCAGGACCTTCTCCCCATTCTGTGGGATGCAGGGGTGTTTTCAACCAAACGGTGCCCAGCAGATGCCTAAATCTCCCTGAGCCCCCCCTTGAGCTTCCTGACGCTGCAGCCTGGGATGGCGGCTCAGCTCCAGGCTGCCCGCTTCATCCTTACCACATCAGTGTAGGCATCAGTCATGTGGATCCACTGCCCTCCCGGCAGCCGGAGCTGGTTCTCGAACACCTCCTCCACGAAACTCAGGTGCCCGGCATCCACGTCGTGGAGCAACCTGCACCCCGGGGAGACACACAGCATCAGGGGCTCCCCCTCCTGCCCGCCCAGCCCTGGCCTTGTGTCCCCCCTCCCCTCACAGCCAGCCATGCCACCATAGCACACACGTTGCCTCCCAAGCATCTTCCACCCCAGCAAAGCTTCCACGAGACCTTGGCAACCCGGCTCGGGCGAAGCCCGAAACACGGGTTATAAATCCAGCGCAAGAAGCCGGCAGAGCTGTCCTGAGCATCCACCATGCCCTCAGCGCCTCGCTGGGGTCCCACCTCCAAAGCTCCTCAGTGCCAGGCTTGCACAGGCACCCCCTGAGCTGGGTGCTGGGGCCATCACGTCCATGAGTGCCTGCGCAGCACCCACGGCCCCAGGGACGTCACCCAGCGCGGAGATGACACATTTCTTCCTTAACGCCATTGCCTACCAAGGATGGGGCAGGCAGACAAGGAACCCCCGTGGCACCCCAGGTCTCCACCCAGCTTTCTGCGTCACCTTGCCACCAGCTTAGCATCTGCTCAGGTTTTTGGGGTGCCCACGACAGCCCAGCCAGGCTCTGCTCTTTGCAGAAGACCATCACTCACGTCTTCTCCGGGCAGATGAACCAGTCCCCAGCCCAGGTCCAGCCCGTGGAGGGGCGGAAGCTGTCCTTGGGCAGCTTGATCTTGCCGGTGACATCTGAGTATTTGGGGTAGGTCAAGCCGGTCGTCCCCCAGTTCCCCACCAGTGCCAGCTTGGTCTGGTTCTCATACTGGGGGAGCAAAAGCAGAGAGGTTTTTGCATTGGAGGCACCAAATCCCATGAATAATCCTTTTAAATTCCCATGAATAATTCCTTCCTTCCCAGAGAGGCCCCCATCCTGAGGACAGACCTCCTGGGAAGACCCTAATCTGACAGGAGCACGGAGCCGGGGGGGTCGGGCTCTGCTCCCAGGGAAGGGGCGATGGGACGAGGGGAAACGGCCTCCAGTTGTGCCAGGGCAGGGTGAGGTTGGCCCTGGGGAACAATTCCTTCCCCCAAGGGCTGTCAGGGGCTGGAAGGGGCTGCCCAGGGAAGGGGTCGAGTCCCCAGCCCTGGGGGGATTGAACAGCCGGGCAGAGGCGGTGCTGAGGGCCAGGGTTTGGGGGTGGGATGGCAGGGGGAGGGGAACGGTTGGGCTGGGGGAGCTTCAAGGGCTTTGCCAACCCAAACCATTCCGTGATTCTAACCCCCCACCAGCCCCCCATCCCCATGGGCACCCCCAGATTTCCCCCCAGCAGGTGGAAGGAGATGTGAAGCCAGGACGCAGCTTTTTGGCTCGTTACCAACCCTCTCCCCAGCCTTTCAGGCTGGGTGCTGGTGGAAACAGCTCTTTCTTCTCACGGTTGGTAGGGGCTGATGTGCCCCCCACCTGGCAGCGCCCCCACCCACGGTCCAGCCCACCCCCTCCCCTCCATGGGGGAGCTGCTGCCCATGCCGGAGAGGAAAAAAAAAAAAAAACCCTCTATGGTGATCCCTGCGAGATGCTCACGGTTTCGGCAAAGACGGAGAGCTTCCCCTCGGCATACTGGTTAAACTCCTTCTCATCGACCGACAGCCCAAACCAGAGCTGGACCCGGATCTGGGCTGGGATCCTGGGACCCATCGCCTCCTCCTGGGGGTACTGCCCAAGGAGACCCCCATTAATATCCCCACAGAGGATACTGATGGGGGATGCTGGGGGCGGTGGGTACAAAGCCCCCGTAGCCCCGGCTGGGGAGGCAGGGGGGTAAGTGGGACACGGAGCATCCCTGGGAAATGGGCCAACATCAGCAGAGTGCAGAGCACTTTGGGGATGACCTGGAGGAGCTTCAAAGCCCTGGTGAGACACCCCTCAGGGCTGGGACCCCAAACCCAGCCAACGTCCGCCAGCGAAAAGAGGCAGATTGATCAGGGAGCCGCCGCACTGCCCTTCACCCTCCCTCGCAGCCACTTTTCCCCCTTCAAGCGATGCTGGTTTTCCATCCGGAGCTAAAGCACAGGCAATCCCAATATATTTTTGTTCATCTTTCGCTGCCAGCTGGGCTTGGGGGTTTGGGGTTTATTCAGTTTATTTTCTTTCACTTCATTTTTGTATCTCTTGCCCAGCTCTGGTTGTCTGCTCCCAAGCTGGCACGCAGCGAAAGGCCAAAGGAATATCCCTGGAGATGCGAGAAGCTTGGGAAGTGCCTGGCAAGAGGAGGCCGCAGCTTAAATTTCCTGCGGTGGCAGAGGGTCAGGAATTTTGAAAAAAGTAAAATAATATTACAAAATTTAAAAATAAAATATATTTTTTTTAAAAAAAAAAAAGTGTGCCCCCTCCAGGCCAAAGCGCAGCCACTTTCACTGCCCTGGAACTTGCAGAAAATATGAAAATATTCACGGGGCTCTGCTCAGAGCCACGCCAGGAGGAGCTGAGCTCCACCAGAGGCATGGCCAGGATCGCACCCTGCAGGAACCAGGGTTGAAACCGGGGCTGAGGGGTCCTGGGCGCTCGCTGGTTAACGCAGTTCCTCGTGTTGGGATTTCGGGTGTCCCTGCACAACATTCCCTCTCTTTTTCCTCAGGGGAAAATATCTCAAGGGTGGGGGTCACCAGGATGGAGCCAGACTCTTCCCAGTGGTGCCCAGCGCCAGGACAAGGGGCCATGGGCACAAACTGAAGCAGAAGAGGTTCCAGGTGAACGGGAGGAAGAACTTCTTGACTTGGAGGGTACCCGAGCCCTGGCCCAGGCTGCCCAGGGGGGCTGTGGAGTCTCCTTCTCTGGAGATATTCACCCCCCACCTGGCCGCTGTCCTGTGCCCCCTGCTCTGGGTGAGCCTGCTTGGGCAGGGGGGTGGCACTGGGGGAGCTCCGGAGGGCCCTGCCAACCCCTGCCATGCTGGGATTATGGGATTCTGTGAAAACGTGTTAAAAAGGATTAGCAGGCCTGCACATGTACCAAAAGCCAAGGTACCTTCAGGAAGATGGTCTGCAGCTTCCCGCAGTTCTTGCCGCAGCAGCTGGAGATGCCCCTGGAGAAGAGGACCTCGTGGGCTGGCACACGGGCGTACGCCACACGCTTGTCCCCCTGCAGCATCCAGATCACTATGTCGGGCAGGCTGTTTTGGGGCTGGAACACACAAAGGACGTTGTGTCCGACCAGGGGGCTCCCCAAGAGCACCACGGCCACGGAGGGATGCGGGAGGCTGGGGAGCAGCCATGCCCCGAGTCCCACTGCCAGCCCAAGCCTGTGGAGAGAGACCCATCAACCCAAACCCCACCTCAGCAGCTCCAGATCCCACCGGGGTCTGGCCGGGGCAGAGCACCCCCACATTTCCCCAAGCCCTGCCCTCCACCACCAGCCCGGGTCGCTGCAGCAGCGTTGGTTGAAGGTTTGCTGGCCGTGCTCTAAAGCCCTGCCATGGACAAGGCTAAACCCCAACGGCCAGGTGCCAAAGCTGGTGCCTTAGAATCATAGAATCACTTTGGTTGGAAAAGACCTTTAAGATCATCAAGTCCAACCTTTAACCTCACCCTGCCATCCCACCACTAGACCCTGTCCCTAAGCACCTCATCTCTCCTTCTTTTAAATACCTCCAGGGATGGGGACTCAACCACCTCCCTGGGCAGCCCATTCCAGAGCCTGACAACCCTCTCGAGAAGAAGTTTTTCCTAATGTCCAACCTAAACCTGCCCTGGCGCAGCTTCAAGCCATTCCCCCTCGTCCTATCATCTGTTACCAGGGAGAAGAGGCCGCCCCCCCCTTGGGCAGCCGAGGGCTCCCCTCAGCCTCCTCTGCTCCAGGCTGAACCCCCCCAGCTCCCCCAGCCGCTCCTCGTAAGCCTTGTGCTCCAGCCCCCTCCCCAGCTTTGTGGCTCTCCTCTGGACACGTTCCAGCAAGGCAACGTCTTTCTTGTAGTGAGGGGCCCAAAACTGAGCACAGTATTCAAGGTGTGGCCTCACCAGCACCGAGTACAGGGGGACGATCACTGCCCTACTCCTGCTGGTCCTTCCGTACCAGCTTCCCATCGCTGCGGCGGGATGCGGGTGCAACCCTTGCATGGGGGGGGCCAGGACCCTGCCTGCGAGAGCAGCGTCCTCTCTGCGTCCCGCCGGGCGGTTGCTCAAAAGGGCACCGTGAGGGTGAGCTTGGGAAGAACGAGATCGGCCCCCCCCCCCCCCCCCCAAGGTGAAAAGCAGCTCCCGCCACCACGGCGGCCGCGTTACCTCCTCTGCCATGGCCCTCAGCCTGGGGAGCCAGTCCTCCGCCTGCTCCAGGGCGGCCGACAGGCTCGCCTCCTCGTGCTTGAGCTTCAGGGCTGCCTTCACCATCTGCTCCAGGTTGCTGCTGCGAAAGCGGTGCATGTGCTGGTCCAGGTGGGTGCTGGCCGGCTTCCCCAGGACGTCGGGCAGGGTCAGGCTGCGGGGACGGGCAGAGAAGTGACGTTAGCAGCTCACTCACCCTCTGGTGGAGTTTTGCTGGTTTTTTTTTTTTTTTTTTTTCTTTTTTTCTTTTCCCCCCCCTCTCCTTTTCAGCAAGTTTCCAAAGAATTCACAAGCCACCGAAGATCCATTTGGGGAACAGGGCAATGCCAAGAGCAAAGGAGCGTCAAACCGCACTCGCAGCCCCCACGTGTCACCCACAGAGCCCTGGCTGATCTGTGCACACACACACATTTTAATATAAATTGATTCAAGCTGCTGGATAAACGTTTCAGGGGTCCAGGAGGATCTTCCCTGTGCTGAGCCATTTAGAGGATTTCCTGTAAAGTGCAGTGATTTACGGTGCTGCCGTTAGTAAAGTTCTCGGTGCTCCCAGCTCCCGCCCCGCCGTCCCCCGCCAGCCACAGCGTTCCCCCCACCCCCAGGCTGGGATTGGGCTCCATAACCCCCCCCCTTTCCTTGTACGATAAAGAAGGACCACATCTCTTGCCCAGCTGTGCCCATGGCGAGGTGCCACGGGCAGATGCACACGGTGGTACCTGCCCGAGGTGGTATCAGTGCCCTCAGGTTAATGCCATGGATGCCTTTAACAAGAGGCTTAGGGAGAAATTTGGGGGGGAAATTTGTTTCTTTCATTCCTGCTAACGAGAACTGGCTTTGCTGCTTTTTTCCAGCAGGAGACGGAGCTCCCGGGCGTCGCTAATTAACCCGGTCGTCCAGTAGCATCCCCTGCGAGGGGCTAAATGAAGAGACCGCGCCGGCGTCGCAGCCCCAAGGCCTCCGCAGCTCGACCGCTCGCGCTGCGTGAACTCAGCCTTGTGCGTCCACGCTTCCTTTGTGTATTAATTACGAAGGAGCCATTAACGAGCCGACTCGCCGCTCGTTTGCCACTGCTTGCTTTGACACCGCTGCACGGGAAGGACACTGCTCGCCTACCAAGCCAACGCCGCCTGCTGCCAGAAACGAGGGTGTGCTTCAATGGCCTTGCACGAACGGGGGGAAAAAAGGAAAGGGAGGAAAAAAAAAAAAAACCCTAAATATCCTCACTGCAGTGGAATTTTCAGAACGATAAACTGCAAAACTACGCAAAAAGGAGGAAAGGCGTCAGAGAGCTGTGAAAAGGAGCAGCAGAAAGGGTTAAATCCTACAGGCAGCATGGCCATGGGTTGAAGACCCCTTGGTCCTGGAGCGGTGTGCTGCACGTCGAGACCCGTAACAGCCATGGGGGTTAAATGAAGTCAAACTGCGCTCAAACAGGACAATGGAAAAGACCCCAGACCCCGCCAAAGGAAATGTAAAAATACCATGAAGCCATTTAAAAGGAAAGGCAAAAAGGTGGAGGCACCCCCACTGAAAGCCTAAAACCTACAGAAACGATCCCAGTTCGGGTGGACAAATGGCACGAGGCTAGCGCTGAGCGGGAACCACGGGTGTGGAACGTCCCACGGCCACATTTATCCCCTCCCCTCCCCGTTAATTGAATTTGTTTTGGAGGTCACAGCATCTCTGGAAAACCCAAAGCCGTGGCTCATCCCTTAGGTCCCATCCCGCGTGGCCAAGAGCTGGGGGTATCGACAGCCCATCGGATGGCTCTGATCATCCCATCGGAGCCGGGGGTATCGACAGCCCATCAGATGGCTCTCACCTTCCCAGCGGAGCTGGCGGGGGGCAAAACACATCTCCTTTATGAGGCTCAGAAGCAAACAAATAGGGAGGCTGTACGCATGCGTGTGTGTTTTCTTAAGCATGTCCTCTAGGAGGTCTCCAGCAAGGTCAGCTCACCCATGGTCTCCTCGCCCAGAGGTGTCTGGGCCCACATGGGCATCAGGAGGGTCCAGAGAGGCTGCACCCCCATGCCCACTGCACCCCAACGCCCCCACAACCTCTCCTTGGGCCTTTCAAAGAGTAAGGGGGACAGAAAGGGGGACCCAGGGCTTGGCAGCAAGCCCAGCACCATCTCCCCAACCTCAGGTGACTGGCACAAGCCCAGGGGGACAGTGGCCACGGTCCCGCAGGCTGGTGGCTATTGTAGAAGGGGTGGGGGACAACTGGGTCCCAGCAGGTTTGGTGGCCTCAGGGACAGCCAAAAAGGCCAAACTCTCCCCCGCTCCTGAGCTGAAGCACCAGGAGCCACCACACGAGCTCGGTGGCCACAGAGGTCCACCCACCACAGCCACCGGTTGCCACCAATGGGGTGTCCCAGCCCAGTGCAGGGCTGTCTCCACAAAGTCCTGAGGCAAGAAAGCTCCAAGAGGCACGGCAGCTCTCTTCATTCCCCTCGGCAAGGGCTTGCCAGGGCTAAAACCCCATCAAGGATCCTGCTATTGCCCCTCCCCAAACTGATGGCATGGGGCTGCTGCAGAGAGGTTGTGTGGCCAGACGTGAGCATGGGACGGGACTTGGAGATCATCTTCATGGGCATACCTGAAGGGGAACCATGGTCCAAGTCCCTGAAACACCCTCCTGAGGGCTGAGCTGTCCTTGGGATAAAAGGCCACGGTCACACCGCAGCGGTGCTCCCCAGGGCAGCTCCTCCCCGCCACAAAGCGCAATCCAGCCCCAAAAAAAAACCAGGAGGGAAAGCCCGTGGCACCCTGCCAGCCTCCCCTGAACAAACATCCAAGCACTTCGAAAGCCGAAGAAGCAGCAGATCCTGGTGGGGGTGCCGCCCCCGGGGACGGCAGGGTGGCCGTGCCATCCAGCCCCCCAGCGTTCCCACCCCAGCCGTCAGACGCACAACGCCCGCGCGCGGCCAAGCGCCCGCGTTGGGTGCTCTGCAGGGGCGCCTCCGACGCGGTGCAACGCTGGGGCGCAAGGCTCAACTGGGGAGACTCCACTCAAGACACAACAAGACCCATCTGGGAAGCCACATCAGGGGCTCCTCGCTCCACAAACCCCACTGTGCCTCTGGCCGGGCTGGGCTGGCCCCGCTCCGACGCCAGCTCCGGCTCCTGCCCCGGCACAACACCCCTCACTCAGCCATGCTGCAGCCCCCACGCAAAGGCTGGAAATTTATGAGTTGCCTTAAATGTCACCTTTTCAACTCCGTGCCTTGGCTCAGCAACCTTTGAAGCAAACGTTAGCAAATGATCGGCGTTTTTTTTGGGGGGGGGGCGGGGGGGGGAAGTCGTCCCTTCCAGGAGAAATAAATACTCTCACAATAACGGGCATGAAAAGGCTCGCATTCAAAACTGGCAGAAAATACCTGCAGTCGGCAATGATGTCATCCATCAGCTGGGCAGCCAGCGTGTCCAGCTCACTCGGCGAGCGGTTGGCCTTGAGAGCAAGGTGGACCTTCTCCAGGTTTGCCTCCTGCACGATAGGCAAGGCAGGGGAGCTGCACAGCAGGGACCCCCCCCCACCAGCACCCCACCCCACATCCAGGACCCTCCCAGCGAGTGCCTGGGGCTGCTCCCCATGATCAGAAACTCCAGCCTGGGTCCCACCAGGGCTCGGCACCTCCGTTTTTGCTCCTGTTGGAGCTCCAGGGGAAACAACAGTGAAACACAGCATAAAATCCCATGAATAGCTCAGGAGCTGAAGGAGGGCCCTTGCCTCCTGTGTCTGCATCAGTAGGCAGGTGGGTGGCACGGCACGGCATGGCACCCGCACCCCACCGTCACCCCCGTGGGGATGAGGGTGCTCCCTTTCCCTCCACCAGTCCACGGGCTGAGCAAGGCACCGAGAGGCCGACAGATTTCCCCTCCACAGCACAAGAGGCATCAAACCCCAAACCTGACCCAGTCTGGAGATGGCCTCTGTCCCCTCCCTGTCCTCCCCCAGCAGGGTGCAGAAAGGGGGTGGACAACGCTCCTCACCGCCACGGCACTCACCAGCCGATCTGCTGCGTGGTGGAGAAGGTTTTGGGCATCAGTCCGATAGCTGATATCTTCCCAGTAGGATGACAACACCACCACAGGCTTCACGTTGCCCCAGGGCAGGTAGTAATACTGACAACCTGGAGGGCACAGCGCACCGGTAAGCTTGAGACATGGGGGTGACAGGGGACCCCACTCCTCAGGACTGAGGCAGGGATGAAGGGGAGCAGTGCAGCATTTGGCCTTGGGCAGAAGCCCATTTTTGGGACTTGGGACTTTTTTTGGGGCGAGAGGATGGGAATTATGTTCCCCAAATCCAGGTACAACAGAGCAATGCACAGCAAGGTCCAAAGGGATGTGCGCCAACCTCCCCAGCTGCGGCAGCTCCCGCAGAGCAGTGGGGCCAGATACCAGCAGAACAACCCCAGTGGGGTGAGGACATCTCACGCCAGAGCAAGAGCCCCACGGGAGCCAGGGAAAGGCCACCCCAAAGCATTGGCTCTTCCTTGAAGAGAAATGGGCACTGGTAGTGCTGAGGTGCTGCCCAAAACCCACTTCCAGCCAGCACAGAGCTGAGAGAAGTAGTGCTGGCTTCCCCGCTCCCCCCCAGCCACATATTCCCCCTTCACAGCACGACTGAGGTGGGCGAGGACCTCTGGAGGTCGTCTGGTCCAAGCCCTGCTCTAGCAGGGTCCCCTTGAGCAGGTTGTCCAGGACCACGTCCAGTTGGCTTTTGAATATCTCCAAGGATGGAGACTCCACACCCTCCCCGGGCAGCCCATCCCCGCGCTCGGTCCCCACCGTGTTGCTCACCATCAAAGACGGCCCGGCTGTACTGCGTGGTGGAGGCCAAGGGCAGGCAGGTGTTGTCGAATTTGTTGCCGTAGTTGCCAATGCTGACCTCAAACTGAATGGCATCGTCCACATCTTGGAGCATGGTGGCCGAGTAGAAGGCAGCGAAGAGGGAGTACTTCCGACGGCGCAGGTACCTCTGCGGCAGGCACAGGACCATGTCCATAGAGGAGACACCACCACTGCTCTCCTACACACAGACCCTCCACCACCCCGCCCCACACCAGCTCAGCGAGGCCTCTGAGATGGAAAAGTTTATTGCAGGGAAGAAAAGTATACGTTGCACCACGGAAATTTGGAGTGGGATATTCAGGAAAAACCTGACGAAGGAGAAGGCTAGAACTTTCCGTAAAAAACGCAGCTTAAACCTGAAGAGACAAGCAAAAGGAGCACATCTGCAATAGCGCTCGAGTGGGGATTGGGGTCCTGTTGAAGGAAATCTCCCACCCCTCCGTGCTCGCCGTGGTCTGCTCTCAGGCAGCATCTCCGATGGAGCAAGCTGGGCACTGTGGGATGGAAACGCAGCAGGTGACCCCCTCCAGGAGCTCACCGACCACACCACGGGACATAGAATCATAGAATCATAGAATCACTTTGGTTGGAAAAGACCTTTAAGATCATCGAGTCCAACCTTTAACCTAACCCTGCCATCCCACCACTAAACCCTGTCCCTCAGCACCTCATCTCTCCTTCTTTTAAATACCTCCAGGGATGGGGACTCGACCACCTCCCTGGGCAGCCCATTCCAGAGCCTGACAGCCCTTTCGGGGAAGAAGTTTTTCCTAATGTCCAACCTAAACCTGCCCTGGCGCAGCTTCAACCATTCCCCCTTGTCCTATCGTCTGTTACCAGGGGGAAGAGGCCGACCCCCACCCTCACCATCACCCACCCAGGACCAACACCCGCACCCCTTCCCTAGTGCCCCCCAAGCCGGGCCGCCGGAGGGCCGACCCCAGAGCCCACAGGGTGGGGTCCCCCCAGAGACCCCCTTACTTCCACCCGCAGACGTCATCCGCGGAAATGTCCTCCACCTTCTGCTCCACGTGCTCCACCAGTCTGGTCTCCAGCTCCACCAGCACCCTGCCTCGGTACGCGACTCCCTCGCCCTTGGGGTAGACCAGGGAGAGGCGTCAGGACCCCGGCGCCCCCCCCCCGCAGGAGAGCTCCGCTTTTGCTTTCGGTGGGCTTCATGGCAGAGGAGCAAGATCAGGCAAAGTATTTGGGCAAGAGCTTCGAAGGAGGAGAGCGTTGGGGCGGCAGCGCGGCGTCGGGAGGCGTGGGGCCGGTGGGCACGGCGAGGGGCAGAAAAGGCAGCGCAGGCTCCTGCTACCAAAGCCGGGCTGGGTTAATAGCAGCTTTCTTTTGGCAAGGAGGGGCGGTAGTTTAGTGGAGGCTGTGCCGGAAAGAAGCCGACGTCACCTTTCCCAAATTGAGCGTCTCGTAAGGGTCGGGGAAGCCGGTGAACTCCCGGGGGCTGCCGTAGAGGTTGATATAGCAGGGACCGAAGGTTGGCAGGAACCCGAGCCCGTCGTCCGCTGGGGACCGTGGGGGGAAAAAAGAGCAGTTAGAGAGTCCCGAAGGCACCTCGGGGACACGGCCCGCGGGGCTTCGCTGCGGGACCCGGGGCACCACGCGCACGCAGCTGGAGGCCACCGAAATGCTGCGGCTTTTCACCCCCGCCGAGTCCTACGGCCGCTTACCTTTTTGCTGGAGAAAGACAGGGTGAGCGTGGGGCTGTGCGGGGGGCACAGAGCTTCCCGGCCCTGGGAAGGGTCCCCAGAGGAGGAGAGCATCGCTTTGCGGGTGCGAACCAGCCCCGGGGGTTTACACCAGCCCAGGAGCTGGCCCCGCGCCCCCCTGCAGCAGGAGAGCGCTCGCAAGAGAAGGGCGCGTTTTTACGCAGCCTTGAGCAGAAAGAGCCGCGGGGGGACAGAAATTGTTGGGCTAGGATGCTAAAGGGACTGGAGCATCTCCCCTAGGAGGAAAGGCTGGGGGAGCTGGGCTTGTTCAGCCTGGAGAAGAGATGACTGAGAGGGGATCTCATCAACATCTACAAATATCTCAAGGGTGGGGGTCACCAGGACGGAGCCAGACTCTTCCCAGTGGTGCCCAGCGCCAGGACAAGGGGCCATGGGCACAAACTGAAGCACAAGAGGTTCCAGTTGAATGTGAGGAAGAACTTGTTGACTGTGAGGGTGATGGAGCCCTGGCCCAGGCTGCCCAGGGGGGCTGTGGAGTCTCCTTCTCTGGAGATCTTCAACCCCCGCCTGGCCGCTGTCCTGTGCCCCCTGCTCTGGGTGAGCCTGCTTGGGCAGGGGGGTGGCACTGGGGGAGCTCCGGAGGGCCCTGCCAACCCCAGCCATGCGGGATTCTGTGCGATTCTGTTCGCAGGGTCCTGCTCTGAGCCCCCGGGCTGGCTGCGCCCCGTGCACGCACAACACGGGACCGTGCGGGCATCGCTGCCCAACACCGACCCCCCAAAGCCGCCGTGGGGAAGGGCAGTGGAGCCCTTTCCCCGCGCCCGCAGGGCCAGGGGAGGCCGTGCTGGATCCGTCCCCTCTTGCCCACCAAGGGGCCCCCCCTGGCAAGAGGCAGCTGATGCTCGCCCAGCTCCGGCCAGCACGCCAGCCCTGGCGGGCGCCAAACCAGCCAAGCAATTACCAAGCGGTGATCGCAAACCGAGAGGCTAAGGGGACGTACGGTCTGCGGCTTTCAGAGGCTTCGCGAGAGCAGGAAACTCATCTGGGGCACAAAGAAAGGGAGAAAGGTTAGGAAAGGCTGGCAGAGGAGAGGGTGGAGGGTTATGGAAGCAGGGGGGGGATGCTCTTTTGGTGCCAACAGACACGGGAGAGGCAGAAAGAGGGGGGGGGGTGTTAAATATTGCCCTCCCCGGGGACTGTGGGACAGGGGTGAAACGGGAGGATCTGGGAATCCCTGAGGGATGCTCTGCTCTTGGCAGAAGCTGGACGGGCCCATGGGTTGGGTGGGCGCCGCAGTTCCCTGGCGCCCGCTCGGGAGCCAGCGGCTTTCAGGGGTGGGGTGGGGTGTCCCGGTCCCAGGCAGCCCCCTCGCAGCCCCCTCCTCCCTCCCCAGCCCCCCTCTCTCTCTCCCCAGGCCAGCCCAGGAGCTGCACTTGAACTGGGGAAGATGGGGGATGGAGACACAAGCACCCCCCTGGAGAACAGCGCTGTACCCCGATGCTGTACCCTGCCTGCACGGCCGGGCAGCGCGGGGGGAGCCGCTGCCAGCCCTGTCCCACACCCCGATGGCGTGGGGATGCTCGTGATGGGGGGGGGGGGGGGTGTTGCAGGGCATCTGGGGGTCTCAGAGACGCACAAAGCAAGGGGGGCAAGCAAGGGGAGTCCCGATGGCACGGCGGAGACCACCGGAGCTCGTTAGCAGCAGGAGATGCTCATGCAGGTTAGGGCAGCTTCTGCTCCTGGCCCCGCCGTGGCTCTTGGCAGCCCCACATGGGTGTCCTGGCGCCCTGCCCTCCTGCTCGGCATGGGTGACACAGCCAGTGTCACCCAACCGATCCCTGCCGGCACCTTTGCCGTGGTCCTTCTCTTGGGAAAGCCCCTGGGACTTGAAACAGCACCCTCAGCACAAGCTGGCCCTGATCCCCATCCCACCCCATTACAGCCCCTAAATGCCACTCGAGGAGGAGCCACCAGCGGGGGCATGCGCAGGCGGGACGTGGCATCCTCCAGTACCGGTGACACCGCTGCTGTCACCGACCGCAGGGGGGACCGCAGCCACCTCCGCGAAGCAACAGAAAGAGGAAGCAAAACCTGTGGTGCACCATGGCCCTGCAGCCCCCTTCCCAACACCCTGGGGAGACCTGGAGATCTTCAGAAGCACAAACCAGAAGGGGCCAGGTCATGGAATCATGGAATGGTTTGGTTTGGGAAAGCCCTTTAAGTTCCCCCAGCCCAACCGTTCCCCTACCCCTGCCATCCCACCCCCAAACCCTGGCCCTCAGCACCGCCTCTGCCCGGCTGTTCAATCCCCCCAGGGCTGGGGACTCGACCCCTTCCCTGGGCAGCCCCTTCCAGCCCCTGACAGCCCTTTGGGGAAGGAATTGTTCCCCAGGGCCAACCTCACCCTGCCCTGGCACAACTTGAGGCCGTTCCCTCTGGTCCAACCAGAAAACAGACCGCAGGACGGAGCAAGCCCCAGCACCCCCATCCCGCGTCTCCCCCAGCACCGGCGACTCGGCAGGGGCCATCGCGGCTGTGACGTCCTCCAAGCCAACACCAACCTCCAGCCACGAGCATGCAGTGCTCCTCTGCAGCCATGCACCCGAAATCCCACCCTGCTGCCCCCCCTTACCCTCCAGCTCCCCGCCAGGGGCCGAGATCTTGGACATGCAGAGGTAGGCGGTGCCGATGATGTCGTTGTGCGTCAGACGGTCCCTGCAACGCAACCCATGATGCCGTCGTGCCGCGGAGCGACGTGGGGTCTCCCCCTGCCCATGCCGCTCCTCCGGCTCGGCTTTCCCCAAGGGCAGGCACAGCCCCCTCCCCGCTCACCAGTCGGTCACCCGGATCCGCATCTTCTCGCACATGGAAGGGAACTGGGAAAAGAGGCAGGGAGAGGAGCGGTGAGGGGCCGCGGGGGTGGGCGGGGGGCCGCGGCAGGCGCCGGCGCTCACCATGGCCGGCAGTGTCAGGCGCTGGTTCCACTGGGGGTTGGCATTCTTCTCCAGGATCCTCGAGTAGAGCTGGAGGGGTGAGATGGGGGAGGAAAAGTCAGAGCCGCCCGCCCCAGTGCTCGCCGCCACCGGCTGCACTTCAGCAAAGAGCGGCTGCCACACGCCCCAAGCCGTGGGTTCCCCGAAATCCAGACCCCATTCGATGGGTGGCCCCGTGGGGCTCTGCATGGCATGGGTGAACCCCTCTGTGCAGGCAGCAGGGGACACTAGGGGCTGCTTGGGGATCTCACACACACCCCCCAGGACCACATAAACTCACACCCTTTCCACTGTGGTTGCTCAGAATAATGTCCCCAGCCTGTCCCCCCGCCCGGGCGCTGTCCCCAGGGGAAGATTTATGGGCAGGGGAGGCTTTCAGCCCCTTCGTGCTGCTGCAGATCAAGAGAAGCGGCGGTGCGAGGGTACGCTGCTTGGGGAATGCACTGGAGGGGATGCGGCACAGGGAGCAGGATGGGGCCCTGCAAAGCCACCAGCGCCGCCTCCACACCCTGGCCGGTCCTGGGGGGGACATTCGGTGGTGCTGGGGACAGCCAGCTGCTGGCTTCAGGCAGTGCCAAGGAGAGCAGCACAACTGCTGCACCATCCCCTTTCCCCCAGGAGCTCAGCCTCGCCATCCCCATTTTTAATGCAACAGCACCACGAAGAGCCCAGCACAGAAATTGCTCCGGTGCAGCCCGGCACAACGCGTCCCGTGGCAGCGCTCAGCTCCAAGTGTGGCACACGGGGACAGGGCTAGGGACATCGGCTGGGCTGCAGGACATTGCAGTGCAGGGGGAGAGAAGATGGGGTGTGACAAGGACTGAGGGGACCTTGGCAAATATTCCAGCAAAGCAAAGGACCAAATTATCTGCATGCTGGGACCAAATTTTCCCCATGCTGGGACCAAATTTTCCCCATGCACGGCTGCCGTCCCAGCCCAGGGACCAGGAGGGGTGGGGGGGGCTGCCCCGCTCCAGCTGCTCACCGTCTTGCCCGCAAAGCTGACTTCCACAAAGGGATCGACCAGGTTCTTCTTGTTGCTCTCGAAGCCAAAGATCTGCCTGACATTGTCCATGACGGCATCATCCACTGGGAGGGGAAGGAGGTGCTGAAAGCTCATGGGAGCACGCGGCATCCCGATGGCCCCAGCTGCCCTGGGGGGCTGTCCCACCAGCCGGGCTGCGCATCTCCACAGAGCCAGGTGGGGAGAAGCAGGGGGGTAAAACCAGTTTGCAGCAGTAAAAAATTTATCTCCCAGTATGACTGATGGATATCTGCAAGGTCTTTGGACCAAGGCTATGGATGAAGTTTCCTTATCTGTGCCCTGATTCCTCTCCGGCACGTTGCAGCCCGCTGCAGTGCCAGGGGCCGGATCCAGCGTGCCCCAGCAAACACTTACTCTGGGGCAAGTCTTCAGCTTTGAAGATTTTCAGGCAAAAGTGAGCCCCTCTCAGGGTGACCCCCGTGGGGCGCAGGAGGTTGCCCTCGATGTCTTCCTTGTCTTCAGAGACCTCCTTCTTCTCCAGCTGCAGGACAACAGGACAAGAGGAAAACACAACCAAGCTTCCCAAAAGTCCTGAAATGAGCAGCAAAGCCCCCAAATCCAGCACCCTGCCCCCAAACCAGAGGAAGACCAAAGCAGCAGCTTCCCTGGGGACAAGCACGGGGTTTGATGGCCCAGGGCGGTGGAGTACCGCGGTTGGAAGGTCCCCCCATCGCGGCGGCCGAGGCGATACTCACGGGAGCTTCGTCTCCAGGCCCCAGCACAAACAGGCTGACTTTCAGGTAGCCCTTGGCCCCCGCGGAGAAGTCCTCCGGGTCTGAGAGCAGCAGCCATTTCCTGAGAAAAGCGTGTTCTAGGGGAGGAAAGAGATTGAGAGCCATGTGCTGGTCCTCAGCCACGCAGGGAGATGGCCTCAAGGCTGCGGTTGGGTGGGGGTTGTTATAATATTACATTGTTTTGAGAAGAAAGAAGGAGAAGGAGAAGGAGAAGGAGAAGGAGAAGGAGAAGGAGAAGGAGAAGGAGAAGGAGAAGGAGAAGGGAAGAAGGAGAAGGAGAAGGAGAAGGAGAAGGAGAAGGAGAAGGAGAAGGAAAGGAGAAGGAAAGGAGAAGGAGAAGGAGAAGGAGAAGGAGAAGGAGAAGGAGAAGGAGAAGGAGAAGGAGAAGGAGAAGGAGAAGGAGAAGGAGAAGGAGAAGGGGAAGGAGAAGGAGAAGGAGAAGGAGAAGGAGAAGGAGAAGGAGAAGGAGAAGGAGAAGGAGAAGGAGAAGGAGAAGGAGAAGGAGAAGGAGAAGGAGAAGGAGAAGGAGAAGGAGAAGGAGAAGGAGAAGGAGAAGGAGAAGGAGAAGGAGAAGGAGAAGGAGAAGGAGAAGATTTCCACTGGAAGGGACCTACAACGATCATCCCATCCAACCGCCTGACAAGTTCAGGGTGGACCAGAAGTTGACGTACGTTACTAAGGGATTTGCTCGTAGGTCTTAACTCTTTACACCTAAAATCAGCAAGCTCCTCCCTGCAGTGGTGAGGGCCAGAAATTTTTTATAAGCATTGTTTTATCTTTTTTGAGATAAAGTAACAGATAAAAGATAAAATAATGAGCCAGACTCAAGACCAAAATAAAGTGAGCTGGGCTGCGCTGGTGGGGCTTTCTGCCAGTGAGCCAGTGGCACAATTATTTGAAAGCCCTTGAGGACGCCTGTCTTGGGAAAGGGAAGAGAAATGGGTGGTGGCAATGGACACAGGGACACGTCTGGGTTTGTACATGGGAGAGCTGTAACGTGTGTGTCTGTTTCCCCCTGTTCAGCCCAAAAAAAGGGTTTCCAAAAGCAACCCGCCCCAGCCACAGGAGGCGACCCTGGCCCAGACCCCGACCGCCCGCTGGGCTCACTTGGCTCGGAGTAAACGGTCTCGACGTCCATCTGTGCAACGAAACGAAAAAGAAATGGCAGCGTTCACCCCGGGGGTTGGGGGGGCAGAAAACAGGGGGGTGGAGGAGGGAGGGCAGCCCTACCCGAAACTCCCCGATCACCGAGTCCGTCCGGAAAGACCGCGAGTCCACAACCTGTGGAATGAAAAGAAGGAAAAATGGTAAATCCAGCCCAAACTCCCCCAGGGTGGAGGACCCCCTGCATGCCCTCCTGGGAAATAGGGGGGCATTTCCCAGGGCAGGGGGACAGGGTGACGGCCCCGAGCATTGCCCCAGCCCTCCTGAGGGGCAGGGTCGGCGTTTGCTGGAGCTCACCGTGATGAAGATGGGCGCGTCGAACAGCTCGGCCGGCGACTCAAAGACGTTGAAGAAGAAGGTCTGTAAGAAAGAGGGGTGAGGGCGCCTGCCCCAGCCTCCCCCCGGGGCACATTCGCACCTCCCAGCCTCTCCCATGCCCCAGACTCCGCAGGCTGGAGCCCCTTCCCCTCCCGTTAGGTGAGAGCCCACCCCACAGACCGAGCACCCTCCTGAGGGGGCTGTGCTGGGTGATTTCACCTGGGTGAGCAACATCCCCCAGTCTGCTTTTGCTGGGCTGGTTTGCAAAAGCACACCCAGAGCAGCTCTGCCCAGGGGGGGTCTCCAAATGAAGCATGGGAGGAGGTTGAAGCAGGCTTTGAGGACATCCCGAAAGGCTTGGCTTTGGGGACATCCCAAAAGGCTTGGCCTTGGGGACAGGGCTGGGGACAAGTCACCTGCAGCTGCCCGAGCGCGCCCATCCTGCACACCCGGCTGCGTCGCCCACCCCTGCCGTGTGCAGCCCTGCCCAGGACATGCCACCGGGATGCTACCGGCGGCCCTGGGACACGCGGGTCACCGCGGGAAGGTGACCAAGATGAGTCATAGAATCACTTCGGTTGGAAAAGACCTTTAAGATCATCAAGTCCAACCTTTAACCTAACCCTGCCATCCCACCACTAAACCCTGTCCCTAAGCACTTCATCTATCCTTCTTTTAAATCCCTCCAGGGATGGGGACTCGACCACCTCCCTGGGCAGCCCATTCCAGAGCCTGACAGCCCTTTCGGTGAACGGGCAGGGGACGCTGGGCCTGCCAAAGGGCTCGCTGCCTTCCCGCTGCTGTGGGAGCTCCTCTCCCATTGCAGTCCCCATCGCCACATCCCAGCCTCTGGGCTGCACTGGGATCTCCATCCCTCAGGATCCCACAACACTCCCAAGCCTTTCCTGGTGCCCCCAGGCACACCCGGTTCTGGGACCCCCCCTCACCTCATCGAAGAAGGGGCTGTTGCCCTTGCGTATCCTCGTCCTCTTGGTCTGCCCGGCGACCGTCACCTTCACCACGGGCCTGATGTTGACCCCCGGGAGCTGCCGGCCCTCGATGACCCTCACCCGGATCTGGGACAGGAGGGAAGACAGGGAAATGGCTCGTTGGGGTTGGTCCTACCCTAGGGTGGGCACCTTGGGGGGCACCTCTCAGGGGATAACCCCCCCCATCCCAGGGATGGGCTGGGGGGCCCTGGGGAGGTGGGCTTGGGAGAGCAGTTCATCCCCACCAGCTTCATCTCACCTGGAAGTCCTGGGGCTTGTTGGATAAAGGCTTTTTGGGCGAGCTCCTCCTCTGCTTTGTCCCCTGGACGGGGTGCACGGGGGGCTTGCGGGGCAGTGAGGGGGGCTCGGACCCCGGTGGCCCCGAGGAGGAGGAAGGCTCCGTCTCATCCCCCATCACCGCCGGATCCTCCGTTTCCTCCTCTCCGGCCGTCTCTGCACAGGGTGAGAAAGAGGATGGAGGACACGAGCAAGATGGGGCCGGGCGTTGTGCGACCGCAGGGTGAGGGGTCCAGCTGCAAAAAATAGGATGCTATGGGGGGGACGTGTCCCCCCCGGTGCCACACACAAACGTTTCTGGTTACCAGTGACCGTGTCGGGCTCGGCAGCAGCCGGTGCTGGCTCAGGGGGGGCCAGAGGGGGAAACAGGGGGGCAGCTCCCGGTGGGGGCACATAGGACACTTGCAGGATGAGGAAAGCCTGGGAAAAAAAAGGAAATCGTTGTTATACAGGTGTCCAGAAACACTCCTGGGGCCCAAGCCTCGGCGCCGCTGCCACCCGTGATGGTCTGCCCAGGCGGGGGGGGTGCAGCCCAAAAAGGGGCAGCAACGCGGCGGCGGGAGGGAGGGAGGGAGGTTGCGCAGCAGAGCCGGGGAAAGGCTGAAGGAGAGGGGAGCTGCAGAAAGGGAGAGGTGAGATTCAACAGGCTGCAAGGGGAGATCCCAGTGCTTCCCGCTCGAGGCACTGGTTTGGCTCCCTGAAAGGTAAATCTCAAAGCCAAAGAGCCCAGGATGGGACAACTGGTCTCCAACTGGGAGCTGCAATTGGCAGGGACCTTGCTCAGACGGGTCTTAAACTGGGAGCTGCAATTGGTATGGACATTGCTTAAACTGGTCTCCAGCTGGGAGCTGCAACTGGCAGGGACATTGCTTAAACTGGTCTCCAGCTGGGAGCTACAACTGGCAGGGACATTGCTCAGACTGGTCTTAAACTGGGGGCTGCAACTGGTAGGGACCTTGCTCGTACTGGTCCCCACGCAGGGACTCACCCCAGTGCTCTGCTTCTTGGTGTCCAGCAAGGGGAGGTTGTAGGAGGCTGCCAGGCTGGAGGAGGAGAAGACATCTCGCAGGGGCACTCGGGCTTCTCCCAAAAACCTGGGGGTGAAGAGCAACAGGGGGGTCGTCAGGGAAGGGGACAAAGTTGGGGGGGGGGGGACAGGGACCTGCCAGCATCCCTTGGGGCGGGTGGGAACGGCATCAGGCAACTCAGACCCAGCCTGGGTTGGGCGAGTGGGGCAAGCACCTCGGGGACTTTGTTCCCTTTTTATCAAGGAAAAGCACCTAAAAGTCCGTGCTGAGGAAGCAGGAGCCATGAACCCCAGCGCTGGTGGGTTGGGCTTTGCCAACGGAGACACGAGGGGCTGGAAGGTTCCCTGGAGGTGGAGGAGATCCGAGCTGGCAACCAAGGCTGGCGGCCTGTGTCCCACCAACATCCCAGAGGATTGTAAACCACCATAAAATTGATTTCTTACCAGCAGCTCCCTGGTGCTCGGCTTCTGGTTAACCCTTCCCATGCTGCGCCACCTCCCGCCCCAGCCAGCGGCACCAGTTCCCCCATGGACCAGGGCTGGCTGGGGAGCAGGTCTGGTGCTGCTGCCCAACTGCTCCCCACCCAGAGCCAGGAAAGCCCTCAAACCGCTCTGAGCTCTCCTAACAGCACGAGGAGATCATGGAGCAGATCCTCCTGCAAGACGCCAAGGCGGCCAACACACCTTCACCACGGGCAAATCGTGCCTGACTAATCCGGTGGCCTCCTGTGATGGAGCGACCGCATCAGCGGACAAGGGAAGAGCTACAGGTGTCATCTACCCGGACTTCATAAGGGCTTTGGTATAGCCCACCACAACATTCATCCCTCTAAACTGGAGAGAGACAGGTTTGTCGGATGGACTGTTGGGTCAGGAATTGGCTGGACAGCTGCGTTCAAAGAGCTACGCTCAACGGCTCAACATCCAAGTGGATACCAGTAAGAAGTGGTGTTCCCCAAGGGTCCATACCAGAACCATTTAATATCGGTACTATTTAATATCTTCATCATTGACATAGTGGGATCGAGTACTTTGCAGATGCCACCAAGCTGAGTGGTGCAGGTGATTCACTCAAGGGACAGGATGGCATCCAGAGGGACCTGAACAAGCTCGGGAAGTGAGCCCACGTGAACCTCACGAGGTGCAGTGAGGCCAAACGCAAGGTCTTGGGTCAGTCTTTCTTGGGTTGGGGCAATCACCAGCAGAGACTGAGGGATGGAATGATGGATGGATGGAATGATGGATGGAGAGCAGCCCTGCAGAGAAGGACTTTGGGGTACTGATGGATGAGAAGCTGGCCATGAGCCAGCCATGGGCGCTGGCAACCCAGAAGCCAACCCTACCCTGGGCTGCATCAGGAGAAGCGTGGCCAGCGTGGAGGGAGGGGATTGTGCCCCTCTGCTCTGCTCTGGGGAGACCTCCCCTGGAGCCCTGCGTCCAGCTCGGGAGCCCTCAGCACAAGGAGGACATGGAGCTGTTGGAGCGGGGCCAGGGGAGGGCTACTAAAATGCTCCGAGGGCTGGAGCCCCTCTGCTCTGGGGCCAGGCTGGGAGAGTTGGGGGTGTTCAGCCTGGAGCAGAGGAGGCTGCGGGCAGAGCTGAGTGCGGCCCGATAAGAGGGGGACTGATAAGAAAGACAGAGAGACCTTTCACCAGGGCCTCTAGTGACAGGACAAGGGGCAACGGCTTTAAGCTGGAAGGGGGTAGGCTGAGACTGGACGTAAGAACGAGATGTTTTACGCCGAGAGTGGGGAGGCTCTGGACCGGGCTGCCCGGAGGAGTTGGGGCTGCCCCGTCTTTGGAAGTGTTCAAGGTGGGACAGGGCTTTGAGCAATCTGATGTGGTGGGAGGTGTCCCTGCCTGTGGCAGGGGGGTTGGCCTGGATGACCTCTGAAGGTCCCTTCCCACCCAACCCATTCTGTGACCCTGTGATTTCAGATGGCAACAGCCGCGCAGACAGTGCGCTAATTGCCGGTCCCCAGTAATTGCCCCGCTCAGGCCTTGCAGTGCCCGTGGGGATGGCCAGACAGGTTGAACCCCAGGCACCAGTACAGGCTGGGGGCTGACCTGCTGGGAAGCAGCTCTGCCCAGAGGGACCTGGGAGTCCTGGGGGACAACAAGGTGGCCATGAGCCAGCAGGGTGCCCTGGTGGCCAAGAAGGCCAATGGCATCCTGAGGTGCATCAAAGGAGCGTGGCCAGCAGGGCGAGGGAGGTTCTCCTCCCCCTCTGCTCTGCCCTGCCCTGGGGAGACCCCACCTGGAGCACTGGGTCCAGTTCTGGGCTCCCCAGTTCAAGAAGGATGAGGAACTCCAGGAGAGAGTCCAGAGGAGGGCAACAAGGATGATGGGGGGACTGGAGCATCTCCCCTAGGAGGAAAGGCTGAGGGTGCTGGGCTTGTTGAGCCTGGAGAAGAGAAGGCTGAGAGGGGATCTCATCAACACCTACAAATATCTCAAGGGTGGGGGTCATGAGGACGGACCCAGACTCTTCTCAGTGGTGCCCAGCGCCAGGACAAGGGGCCATGGGCACAACCTGAAGCAGAAGAGGTTCCAGGTGAACGGGAGGAAGAACTTCTTGACTTGGAGGGTGCCCGAGCCCTGGCCCAGGCTGCCCAGGGTGCTGTGGAGTCTCCTTCTCTGGAGATCTTCAACCCCCGCCTGGCCACTGTCCTGTGCCCCCTGCTCTGGGTGAGCCTGCTTGGGCAGGGGGGTGGCACTGGGGGAGCTCCCGAGGTCCCTTCCAACCCCGGCCAGGCTGGGATTCTGTGATTTTCTCCAGAGGGAAGGAAAAGCAAAAAGCCCACCGCCACCTTCGCGGCAGAGAGGGGACCCCACGTGGGAGCCCCGTGGTCCCGGCGGAGCGGCTGCTCCCCACGTGGGCAGATGACATCTCCCTGTGCCAGGAGCCGGGACCCTTCCCGTCCTCCCCTCACTATTTATAGAGACACACGACGCCACCGAGCTGGACCAGACCCAGTTCCCACCTCCCTTGGCCTCCAGCCCAAGAGCGAATCCAGCATCGGCGCCAGCCCTGGAAATGGGATCCTTCACGCCGGAGCCGTCCTTCCCATCCCAGCCAGAGCCGGGTAGTGGGCTCCCGCCCTCCGCTGCCCAAAAATAAATGACTTCCTATTTTTTTTTTTCCCTGTGCAAGCAGTGACCCCGGCCAAAGGAGCCCACACGCAGGCGCGGGTTGCGGGGGGAGCCGGGGCTGGGTGTCGGGGGGCTGGCGGCGGCATCGCCCTCTGCTCTCACCCTCCATCCTAATGCAGCCGCCGCGAGGACGGAGACCCCGGCCCCATGGAGCAAGGGGCACCGGGGGTGCCGTGAGAAAGGGAGCCGCCCCGGGTCATTTGTTTTGCAAACGCCGCCCTTCCCAGCTCCGCCAGCAAAGTGCGCTCAGGAAAGGAGCTTGGCCACCACCTCACACCTCCCCGGCCAAGTGCCCGTCCCCGGGGCCAGCGCTGCTCCCGGGCAGGCGGCCGGGCTGGGGTGGCAGCCCGGGGGTGGCGGCGGGCGCAAGGGTCCCTGCGTGCTCCCTGCCCTCAAAGCCTGGGTTTTCTCCCCGGCCGTTGAGCAAAGGAGCCCGAAACGCGGCTCTCGTCTGCCAGCAGCCGCCCCCGCCGCCAAGGAGCGACGGTGGAGCCCGGGGAGAGCCCAGGTCCCCTGGCCGCCCGCCCCAGCCCCCCTGGCCACCCGCCCCAGCCCCCCTGCCCAAAGCCTGGGGGGCGAGGGGCTGTGCCGGCGGTGGGAGTGGGGCAGGGGGCTCGTGCCCGGCACCCAACGCCGCCCCTACCTGTTTCTCCCCACGGTCTCATGGTCTTTCACGACGATGGTGAGCTCGGCGCCCGGGTCCAGGGGAGCTCCCTTCAGGTCCCACTCGAAGCCCTGGAGGGGAGGGGAGGGGAGCCAGGATCAGCGCCCACGCTGACACCGGCAGCGACCGGCTCCAGCACCGCCAGAGGATTTGGGAGGTTCTGGGAGGAGAACCACAGCACCAGACCCGCTCCACCACCCCGGCACTGACAGCCCCAACCCAGCCCCTCAGCACAACCCTGGGGACCACGCGTCCCCCCAGCAAAATATCCCAGTACACCCACAGAAAAAACATTCCCCAGGCAAGGGGCTTCCCCTCCCCATGGATTAAAAGCAAAGGAGAATATGATGGGAGCTGGCACGCAGCGTTTCTGCACTAAAACGGCGTTGGTTTGCCCACCAACCCTCTTTTTTTTTTATATTTTGACCCAGGGAAGCAGAGGTCAGGGTTAGAAGGAAGGTGCTGGAAAAAATACCCTCCCCTGGGCCGGCTGATGAGTAAAGCACACTTGTTTTCCCCTCGAGCCGCAATATTTTTAAACAGCTCCGTTTAATGTGCGTGCTGAGCCCTGATAAGATCTTGATGAAAGGGGAAGAGGCCAGAGCCAAGGTTCCCTCCGGAGCCAGCTCGACCCCGCTCCTCAGTGCTGGGAATTGCGGATACGAAGGTGCCCGGGATGGGAACTGTCCCCAAACCCTCTGGGGGGGTGGCACCCCTGGGGCGTCACTGGGTCCCCACAAGCCCCTTGCGCTTGGGGCACCTTGAGGGGCTTGCACCCAGGTCCCACGGCACCCTCCGTGCCCGGGTTGTCCCCCCATGGGGATGGGGACAAGGATGGGGACAGAGACGTGGATGGGGATGGGGACGGGGACAGGGATGGGGACACCCTCACCTCATTCCATATGGGGTTCACATTGTTCTTGATGACTTTAGTCCTCTTCTTCACACCTGCAGGGAGCAGCACACACGGGTCAGACCGGTTTTCCCACCAAACTGCAGGGAAAGACCCCAAAATTCTGGGGTCCCCCCGCCATGCAGAGGTGGGGTTCAGAGCCTCCAGCAACACCTGTGGCTCCCAGAGCAGGATCAGGCCCCACTCCTTGCATGCAGCCGGGGCTCTGGTGTGCACGGATGGGCTCCGGGGCCCCGCTTTGAGCCCCAGCCCTGCCACGAGCCCAGCTGGAAAAGCCCAGGCGGGTCACCTGGCTGTGCCGTGCCTCAGTTTCCCCAGGAGCAGGGCAGAGGGGAGGCTCCCAAGGCTGCTGGATGGGGGTTTGGGCTGGAAGGTGCCGCAGGGGTGGCCCAGACATCCTCCTCCCCCCACCCAAACCTCAGTATGGTCCCGGGCGGGACCCAGAGCCCCTGTGCTTGCACACAGAGAGGGGGGGGTTGGCTCACCGACACCCCCAAAAGATGCGGATGGGGATGCCGTCGCCCGGTCCCCAACGGAGCGGGGAGCAGAGCCAGGTGGCAGCAGCTAAAAGCCACCCAAAGCCGATGTCCCAAGGAGCCCTGGGGCTGGGGGGCCCAAGAGCCCCCCCCCCCCCCCCCCCCCCCCCCCAGCCGCACCCCGAAACCACAAGCTTCAAATCACACCGCAAACCGGGCAGTCGCCCGCTCGGCCTCGAGGGGCCGCATCACGGGAGGCAGCGGGGGGAAGAGGAAAAGGAAGGGCTGCACAATAGCGGTGACTCAAAGCCCGGGGGACACGGGCCCGGTGCCCCGCGGGGGTACGCGGGCACGCAGACGTATTTATGTACGGACACACACGCGCCTGGACAGACACCCGCCCCTACACAGACGGGCACCCCGGGCTGGGGATACGGCACGCGGGGCTGGCGGGGAGCCCAAGCCGCTCACTCAAATTATTCTCCTTTATTTTTTTTTTTGTCTTTTGGTTTAGCATCGCTGAATTAATCCTCTCCAATTTCAGATTTTAAAGTCTTTCCTAAATCTGCCGGCCCCAAGCTGACGCGGCCGCCGGGAGGAGGCAGAGCTGCCGTCACCCCGACACAGCTCCCCGGGGAGCACCCCCGAGATGCCAAATATCCTCGATTTGAGGCGCGGCTGCTTCTGCCTCATCTTGATGGGACACAGAGCCCTGGGATTCCCCCTCTGCGCTCTCGGGGTGGAGATTTGGCCAACGGGAGCTGCGTTTCGCCCCGGCAGGGGATGGAGGGAGCCCACCCTGGGCAAACCCCCCAGCACGCACCGGCGATGAGCACCCGAGGGGTCCCGGAGAGGGCAGCAGCACCGTCCCCCCGCCCCCCACCCCGCAGCACAGGAAAGGCCGTGTCAGAAGCCACTCATCCCTTTCCTTATTTTTTTTTTTTTTCTAAAAATGGACATTTTCCACCGCCGGGAAACGGCTGCTAAAAAAAAAAAAAAAAAAAAAAAAAAGAAACGCCGACATCCTCCAGCGAGCGCTTTCGAGGTGCAAAGGCTCCCTTCCCCGAGACCTCCACCCTCCAGTCCCCACGGCTATGGGATAACCCCCACCCAGATAAGGGGGGGAATCCTTATCAATCTCATCCTGGTAATTAAAAGGCCTTAACGAGAGCAAAGGCCAACAGCGATTGAGAGCACCCAAGGGTGCAGCACCCTACAGCAAAGCAGGGTCCTGCCCTTTGCCGGGGCTCACCCCCATCACCCCATCACTTTTAGGTGCCATGACAGTGGGTGGCAGCATTAAATCGCTGTCCCCAAACGTCCCAAATGGGAAAAATCCCTGCTACCACCCAGGCAACGGCATTCCTCAGTCCCCCACGAAGCCCAAAATTATAGAGAAAGAGCGATAAAATCCACACACAGCCCCCCCAGGGACCCTCAGACACACGAGCGAGCATGAGGGGGTGACAGTGGGGGTGCAGGGAAGGGCGGGGGGGATTTTGCAAGGATTTAGGATTAGGATGAAGTTTAGCAAAGCCCGGCTTCTGCGGGGCAGAAGCCGGGCTTTGCTGGTGGGTGCTGCAAAAATCCACAAGAGCCTCCAAAAGCACCAATCCTGCCCACCCCAGCCCAGATTTGGGGTCCCCTCACCTCGGAAGGTCAGGCTGGCCACCGGGTCGCTTTGCTTGTCCCCCTTTTCCAAGTTGGGGAGGTGGCTGGCTCGTTGGAGCAAGCAACGCAGCATGGCTGGATGCTGGTGTAGGGCACGGTGAGGCCAAGCTGGGCTTGGGCCCGGGCAGGATCCGGCCCCCCCATCGCCGCCTTCCCCCGTCCCGGCCCTCCCCGGCGATGGAGGAGGATCCCGGGCGAGGGAGCGAGCGCCTCGGCGCGGCCGCTCCGGAGGTTGCGGGAGCCGGGGATGCTGGGAATCACGGGGGTACCAAAACCCCGGGAGCCGGGGATGCTGCCAGCCCCGGGGATGGTGGATAAATCACCGGGATTCGGGGATGCTGCAGGCTCCGGGGATGGTGGATAAATCACCGGAGCCCAGGATCCAGGGATGCTGCCGGGGTGGTAAATTAAACCACGGGATGCAGGGACCAAGGATAGTAATTAAGTCACTGGGATGCAGGGATGCCGTAAGCTCCGGGGATGGTAAACTAAATCACCGGGATCCAGGGATGCTGTAAGCCCTGAGGTGGTAAATCACTGGACACCAGGGATGCTGCAGGCCCTAGAGGTGGTAAATTAAATCACCAGGATTTGGGGATTCTGCGAGCTCCAAGGATGCCCAAGCACTGAGATCCGGGGACGCTGCGAGCTCCAGGGATGGTAAATTAAATCACCGGGATGCAGGGATGCTGCAGGCTCCAAGGATAGTAAATTAAGTCACTGGGATCCAGGGATTCTGTAAACTCCAAGATGGTAAATCACCAGACACCAGGGATGCTGCAGGCCCTGGAGATGGTAAATTAAATCACCAGGGATTGAGGGATGCTGTAAACACCAAGATGTAAATCACCAGACACAGGGATGCTGTAGCCCGGAGATGGGGACTGTATGGCACTGGATCGGGTGCTGCAGCTCCAGGGATGGTAAAGTAAATCACTGGGATCTAGGGATGCTGTGAGCTCTGAGGCCCCAAATTAAATCACTGGGATCCAGGGATGCTGCAAGCCCCAAGAAAAAATCACCAGGGCCCGGGGATGCCCCGGGGACAGTAAATCCTCAGCATTGGTGACACTGCAAGCTTGGGGTGCTGCAAGCCCTGGGGGTGCCCAAGCACAGGGCTACTGCAAGCCCCGGGGCAAAAGCCTGGGGGTGCTGCAACTGGGGGGTCGGGGGGGGCACTGGGGAGGGGGGAGCGGCAGGACCTGGGAGATGTCACACGCACCGGACCCTGGGGACACTGGAGCACCAAGGATGCACCCCAGGGAGGGTGCAAGCTGGGGAGCTCCCACGCCGGGGGATTCCACACCACTGGGGAGACACGAGCATGGGGGGGGTGGGGGGGTCCCCACTGCCGGGCAGGGACTCCAAGCCCCCCGCAGCACCCCAGCCCAGCCCAGCTCCCCCCAAACCCACTGCAGGGCTGCCCCCGCTGCCAGCCCCCCACAGCCCCAGGCCCAGCAGACACGGGTGGCTGCGGGGGACACACACGTCCCCATCCCCCCGGAGCAGAGGCGGGGGCCATCCCCCCGTCGCGGTGGTGAGGGGCTTCCCAGGGCCCTGACCACGCGTGGGGACACTGGAAGGGGCCCCCCCCCCCCGGGGGGGGGGGGGGGGGGGGGGGGGGCGGGGGGGCCAGCACGGGGGTGCTGCCCCATGGGTCTTCCCTCTCCCTGCTCAACCCCAGAAAGATGCTTTTTCACCCCAAGGATGCCCGGAGCACTGCAAACGCGTCACACGCTGCCTCATTGCCCCCGTCACCCCTCGGGGGGGAAAGGGGGGGGGATTTGGGACCCAGGCTGGCGCTGGGGGGGGCCCGGGAGGTCGCAGGCCGGTTCCCCCGGGGGGCACCGGGGACCTGCGGGGGCCCAGCACGGCCCCGGGCACCGGTTGCTGGGGGGGAACCGAGCGGGGCCGCGGCAGGGCCGAGGGGGGGGAGGGGGGGGGGTAAATCCCCGGCATAAGGGGAGCGACGCGGCGGCTGGGGGGGTTGGGGGCTGTTGGGGTGCGGCACCCCCGGGGCCTCGCCGGGGGCGGCCCCAGCGCCCCGGGGGGGGCTGGGGGAGGAGAGAGGCGGCGTCCCGGCCCCCCCCCTCCATTCCCCCCCCCGAGCAGAGGCCAGAAATAACCCGGGCTGCGCGGTGCCGTCACCGCTCGGCTATGCCCCGCAGCCCGGGGGGGACGGGGGGGTCCCCAGCCCACGGGGGGGACCCACAAGGGGGGGACGTGGACACACGGGGGGGGGGTTGGATGGAGACGGGGCCGGCGGGGGCTGGATGGGGGGCGTGCGGGGGGGGGGGGGCGGGGTTGGGAAACGGGGACCCCCACCGCCCCGGCTTTCGCGCGCCCCGCCCCGGGCCGGGGCGGTCGCCCCCCCCCCGCCCCGGCGGAGCCCCCCCCCGCCCGGCCCGCACCTCCGAAGCCGGCGGAGCAGTAGGCATCGCTGACGTCCGCGTCCGGCGTCCGCACATTTTCCGCACGGAGGATGAAGACGCGGAGCATCGCGGGGAGCATCGGCCCGGCCCGGCCCCCCCAGCCCCGGTCCCCCCCGCCCCACCGCCCCCCGGGCCCGGGCCCGCCCCCCCTTAAAGGGGAACGGCCGCGGCTGGGGCCGAGTGCGGCCCCGCTGGCGGGGCGGGGGGTGGGAGCCCCCCCCTCTGCTGGCGAAGCCCCCGGCGGGTCCGGGGGGGGGGGGGCTGGGGGCTGCCCCCCCTCCTGCAGCGAGGGGAGCTGGGTGCCCCCCGGGGTGGGGAGGGTCCGGACACCCCGAACGGGAAAGGTCAGGGGGGTCCCCGCATTGTGCTTCCCGCGAACTGGGGGGGGCTGCTGCAGGAGCGAGACCCACACCCCCCACACACCCCCGGGCGGGCCCCCGGCCCCGGGCGCAGCCCCCCCCACCCGGGCCGGCGCCAAACCCCCCCCCCCCACCCCCCACCCAGGCTGGGAAAACAGGGGGGCTCTTAGGGGGCTGAGCTACACACAGGGCGAACCCGCGGGGGCCCGGCCCAAAGCGGGGCCCCCCACAAGAGCTGGGTGCATGCAGACCCCCGCCCCGGGGTGTCCCACTGGGACCCCCCCCGCTCCTTCCCCTGCCTCAGTTTCCCCAGTTGGGCAGGGCGCGAGCAGCCGCCCGCTGTCGGGGGGGGGGAGGGCCCTGGCCCCGGCTATTTCGGGGAGGTTATTTTTACCCCTGGGTTTCCCAGCAAGCGGCTCAGCGAGCTCCCTCCCCCCCAGCCCGGCCAGGACCCCTCTCCCTGCACCCCCCGCTCCCTTTGCCCGTATCCAACCCCATTTCCCACTCCTCCTGCCAGGCACCGAAGCCCCCCGGCCACCGCGACCAGCGGCACGGGCCAGCAGGGGCTCGGCCTTGGGGAGAAACGTGGTTATCGGGGGGGGGGGATTAAACAAAGGGAACCCGCCAGAGACGGCACGGCCCAGGTGGGGGGTCTGCCAGCACCCCCATTCCCCCTCCCGCAGCTCCGTCCCCACGTCCTTTGGATATTTAGCACCAGTCCCCTTGAAAAAGCCCGATTTTTTTCCCCCGTCTCTCCGTGTCTCAGCTCACCGGGAGCACCCACGGCCCCCCCGCCTTGCACCTTGGACCTCCAGCCCCCACGATCCCAGCCCCACGGGGAGCATTTCTTGTGCAAGACCCTTAAAAAAATTAGTCCCGGGCTCAGTGGCCGCCTGGCTGGGCTCCACGTGAGGCCCTGGGTGCTGCGGGGGGGCGGGGGGGGGGAGAGGGAAAAAAATCCTGCAAGGAAGAGATATTGCAGAAAGGAATTGCAAAAAGCTCCGCGGATTTTACTTAAACCGCGGCGTCCGCAGGCAGGGGCTGCCAGGAGCCGGCGGCAGCGTCCCTGCGCCCGTGCCAAGGGGACAGGGGGCACGGGGCCGGTTTTATTACCGGCAGCTCTAAAATAAACCGGAGTTGGGCAGGGTTGGTCACGGGCTGAGCCGAAGCGCAGCACCACGCACTTTGGGGAGCAACGCTCAGAAATGGCGCTTGGGTGCGCTTTTTTTTCTTTTTTAACCTTATTTTTCCTAATTCCTTCTTGTTTTTCCCCACGTCACCCCAGGGGGCCAGGACGGCTTTGGGATTTTTTTTTTCTCCTCGCAATTCCCCGTTTTAGTGTCCCCCACAGCTCCTGTATCTTTTCCTGGGACCGCTACAGCTCTTCCTAGGTTTTATCCGAGATGTTCTGGCATCCTAAAGGGAAGGGCTGGGGAGCTGCCAGCGGCGGGGCAGCGGACGTGGAGCAGAATCAGGATTTACCGAGCAGGTCCCCATCCGTGGCCCTCAACACCCCCCAGGGTGGGAGATGCTGCTGGATCCCATCTTCCCAGGCCAGGGGAAGCCTCCGGCAGCGCCGCTCCCGTTAGAAACCCAAATCGTTTTCTTCGTTTGCCAATGCCTCCCCCTTGGAGCAGCCCTGAAACCCGCTGGGCTGCTCCTGCCTCGGATGAGTTCTCAGCATCTCCCCGGGAAAAGCCGCCTCCCTTCTCCTCCGCAGGGCACCGGACCCGAGCAGAGCGGCGGCCGCCCAGGCGCAGGGTGCTCAGCTCTTCCCCAGCCTGGGGAAGGCAAATTCGGCCCCCAGCCTGGAGGCAGGGATGCAGAGCACCACTGCTCCCTCGTCCTCTGCCGGAGATGCCGCAAGAGAGGAACCGGGGCAAGGAATCGCCTTCCCGAATGCGGAGAGGGACCCCGGCGCTCGGCAGCGCAGGCCCCTCAAGCTGTGGTGTAAAGGGGATGGGACCAAGGATGAGAGAAAGCCACAAAAAAAAGAAAAAACAAAATGCTGGGAAGCTCCTGAAGCTTCCTTCCCCCAAGGGCTGTCAGGCGCTGGAAGGGGCTGCCCAGGGAAGGGGTCGAGTCCCCAGCCCTGGGGGGATTGAACAGCCGGGCAGAGGCGGTGCTGAGGGCCAGGGTTTGGGGGTGGGATGGCAGGGGTAGGGGGGCGGTGGGGCTGGGGGAGCTTCAAGGGCTTTGCCAACCCAAATGATTTTATGATCCTATGGTTCTAAGTTTGAAGGAGTGGCAGAGACAAGGGCGGGTTTTAAAAACCGGTCTTTTAAATAAACATAGGGTGCCTGGCTGAAAAATAAAAGCTGAAAGCGCCGCCTGTCATGCCCTGCGCTCCACTGTCACAGGTGAGCCACCCGGAGACCCAGGCTCAGCCACGAGCAACGTTCAAGAGCAGATTAGGAAGTTCAGCCGTGCTGAAAGCTCCGCAGGCTTTAACCCTACAGACTGGGACAAACTGGGGAAAACCAACTCAAAATAAACCAACCAACCCAGTCACCAGGGAGAAATAAGCAAGGGACGGTGACCTCCCTTGTGGTGGCAGTATGGACGGGCACACCAAAGCTTCGCTCCCCTCGGTGGCCTTGGCTTTATCCTCCCCAGACTAACCGTGAGGCTGCATTAAAAAATAAAAAAGATGGCTGAAGGGGAGGGTAGGAACCCACCGGGATCACTGTGACCTTCCCCATGGGGGCAGCGCAGCGTCCGAAATGTCACCCGCCCAGAGCTCTGTAACGCGGCAGCGGAGAGCGAGGAGCTGTGGGATGAATCCCCTCCTGCGTCTCCTGTGACCCGGAGTGAACAGAACACAACAAATCACAGCAAAACGCAATCCCTGGTGTTAACTATACAGTAAGAACATTTATTTCATGTCGACACCTGTAAAAGAAGTCCCTTCCCAGTCAGATGATTTGATACACAAATCAAAGCCACCGGACGCTTTTCGTTTCCTCTGTCCATACCGAGCTCAAATTTACACAACATGAACGCTTGTTTCTGAAACAAAATTACAAATTAAATCATAACAAAATACACAAAATTGACTGGACCCTAAGTTTCACTCGCCGAAAGAGTTCTTCTTTCCTCCCATCACCTCGAACTCCGCTCTTCCCCATCGTTATCCTCGCCCTTCTGCTTGGCCATGAACTTCTGCAGGAAGAAGGGCAGCTGGTGAGGAGACACCGCGGGGTCGTTCCCCCGACCGCGACACAGTCACGCTCTAAAGACTCTCATAAAGGCTTCGCCCAAAGGGCAGCCCTGTGCTGGTAACGTGCTGTCCACACCAGAAGGCACTTTGACCCCAAACTTCAGGGGTTTGGCTGCCAAAGTGGCCTGCGGGTCCTTTGGTACCTGCAGGAAACCTGCCCCAACCGTGCTTCCGGACACGACGCTGCACCCGTCCTAAAATTCACTGCTAAACAGCGAAGGGAGCGGCTACCCCAGGCCCTCCCAGCTAAGGGAGGCTTTACAGGAGCCATGAGCTTCGGTGGTTTAGCGATGCCCGTGCCCGAGTGGAAAACCAACCCCCCTTCGAGCGTTAATACGAGCTCCCTAAGCCACGAGGGAATTATCAGCGCTCGTTAACGCAAGCCGGTTCAGAGCGCTGTTCTTTTCGCCCCCGCGCGCCGGGAGAAGCCTCGGCCTTACCTCCATGTTCTGCTGGTGAAGCGGCGTCTTGCAGTGGTTCTTCACCGACGTTTCGTCTGCGTAGAACAGCGAGCAGATCTGACAGAAGAAGCCTGCCTTTGGAACGAGGTAATCCAAATCTGACGGAGACAGCACGGGCGTCAGCAAACCCCAGCCTGGAACCGGCCCCCGCCCCAACGCCCCCAGCCTGGAACCGGGCCCCCTAAAGACCCCCAGCCTGGAACTGGCCCCCTAACGACCCCCAGCCTGGAACCGGCCCCCATAAAGACCCCCAGCCTGGAACTGGCCCCCTAACGACCCCCAGCCTGGAACTGGCCCCCTAACGACCCCCAGCCTGGAACTGGCCCCCATAAAGACCGACCCCCAGCCTGGAACCGGCCCCCTAACGACCCCCAGCCTGGAACTGGCCCCCTAACGACCCCCAGCCTGGAACTGGCCCCCTAACGACCCCCAGCCTGGAACTGGCCCCCTAACGACCCCCAGCCTGGAACTGGCCCCCTAATGACCCCCAGCCTGGAACTGGCCCCCTAATGACCCCCAGCCTGGAACTGGCCCCCTAACGACCCCCAGCCTGGAACTGGCCCCCTAACGACCCCCAGCCTGGAACCAGCCCCTTAATTAACCAGCCCCTTAACAAATCACAGCCTGGAAAAAAAAAAAAAATTCAAAACTCAGATTCCTTTAGCCAAATCTGCACAATTTGCTGTCACTGAAGAAGCTGGTTACGCTTTTTCAGTACTTAAAAAAATCAGGCTTCTAATCCGCGCTGGTCGCCCGCCCTAACGCCCGTAAGGAGATGACGACGCGCACCTCCCACCGACTGACCTGCCGGGCCCGAGGCTCGCTGCGACTGCCGCGGCATCTTCTGGCCCTCAAGTATTCATCCACAACTCACTTGCCACGCCAAACCCCTGTCCCCTGTCACCCAGGCTTCTTCTGCCACCAGGCCAGGATCCCCAGTTCCCCAGCTACCTCTTTCACGGCTCGCGGGTTATCAGTAATTTTATTATAAAGGTGTTTTAGATGAGGATCTGAGAGCACACAGGCATTATTAAAACTATGTAAGCAGTTCTCTCTTTCAAGAGAAAGTTGGTAATAAAGCCCGTAACGGGGTTAGAACAGCAGGTAGCTATTGCGCTGCACCGTGCTAATTATAAATAAATTAGCCTAGATTTGTAAATTAAATTTTAAGGGGGAAAAAAAAAAAAAAAAAAAAGAACTTTCAACTTTGCCACTGCTATTAAGCCAGCAGCAGGAGCCTGTTCCGCCTGCGTTTGGAGCAGCCAAGATAAAAACCCAGACCATGGGCCAGGACTTCAAGGTTAAACGTGGCCATGAGGCAAAGGAGCCCTTCCCAGCGGGCAGGAACGGGGGCTTCCAGCAAGAGCAGCGCGGAGCGTTTGGGGTGGGCGTTGCTGGGTTCACCTTTTGGAGTATTCTGCGTCTTGGAGGCCTCTGAAGCCGCCGTTTTCTTCCGCTTAGGCCGGGGTTCTCGACCTCCCGCTCCCAGCCGACCTACTGGAGGCCATAAATGCACGTTACGGAAAGGCACCCGCTCTGCCTCGCCGTCTCGGCTCCCTGCTGCTCGAAACAACCGCCCCCCCCCCCCCCCCCCCCCCGCGGCCCGTGCTGTCTGCTACGCTCCCCAGGTTTGGGCTTAGAGGGATTTTTGGGAACTCCTGACATCAATCCCGCGGGCAAGGCTTCCAAATCCAGCCCTGGCGCTGCGGGGAATGACTCCAAAAGCGCCCCTGGCCAGGCGGCACTCTTCGCAGGAGTACCACTGCTCTCAGCTGCCTGCCCCCCAGCTCGCAGCAGCACCTGCAAACCCACCTCGTGATCACGAAAATCTCAACCTCTTTACAACACAAGTGACCAAGCTTCCTTCAGTTCACCTAGCTCCAGGTCCAACAGCGCTGGGCACTGGGGGGGCCGCCCCTCGACTGCTGGGGTCAGGGTTGGGCCCCCCCCTCCCGAAGGACCTGGGGGGGCTGGAGCGTGTCCAGAGAAGGGCAGCGGAGCTGGGGAGGGGTCTGGAGCCCCAGGCTGCTGGGGAGCGGCTGGGGGGGGGGGGGTTCAGCCTGGAGCAGAGGGGCTGAGGGGAGCCCTCATGGCTGCCTACAAGTGCCTGAGAGGAGGGGGGAGCCGGGGGGGTCGGGCTCTGCTCCCAGGGAAGGGGCGATGGGACGAGGGGCACCGGCCTCAAGTTGTGCCAGGGCAGGGTGAGGTTGGCCCTGGGGAAAACCCCCCCAAGGGGGGGGGAAGGGGGGGCAACTGGATTGAACAGCCGGGCAGAGGCGGTGCTGAGGGCCAGGGTTTGGGGGTGGGATGGCAGGGGTAGGGGGGCGGTTGGGCTGGGGGAGCTTCAAGGGCTTTGCCAACCCAAACCATTCCCTGATTCTATAAACCAGGTGTTTGTTTTTCAGACCATCAAAGCAGTCTGACTGGCAGGTGAAGACTCACACACCCAAAACTCCTGTTCCTAATCCTACACTCAAATCATCTCAACACCAGTACGCCCTAAACAAGGTGAACGCAGTAAATCTTTTCCCTTAGCAACACAACCCAGGGAGGTGCCGAAGGCAGGCGACAGCCAGCGTCACCGCTGTCCCCTGGCTGTTGCAGCAGATCCCAGTCCCTCTCCGCATCCTCAACGCGCGAGGTTTCAGACTTGCCCCGGGGCTCTTCACCAGCCGTGCTGAGCTGCTGGCCCGAGGCTATCACGAAGCCGTTTCCTATTTTGCTGCTGGAATCAGACCGAGATGTTGAGGCTCGAGTAATGGGGTTTTACTTCCTTCAACCCCTCCTGCCCAGCGTTCTCGTTCCCCTTCTCAAACTCAGGAGGAACCTCGCCTGAGCCCACCTCTTTTGCCTGAGGTTTTTACTATACAGAGAGGAACCAAAATCACTTATTTACTGGGTGGTCAAACACATTTATTGTGATTTGTCACCACCAGTCGGATCAGAAATCAACTCAAGGGCTTGGATATTTGAAGAGGTCTTTTTACAGCTGACTTGCTAAGAAAACAGAGAAAATATTTTGCATTTTCAGTAAATGCTTTTGTTAATCAGGGGGAAGCTCTCGAACATTAACAAGATTACAACAACATAGATTTAAATATTTTTGGGGGTGTAGAGCCAACTCGCCCCTTCCCTAACGCTTACAGAAAGTGAAGTTTAAAACACTCTGGGTTTAAGCTGCTCCTGCGGCGCCTCCGTGCCTGCACCACTCCGGCCGCCTCCGCGACGCCAAGAGCTGAGAAGGGCGAAAGGCTTTCCCAAGGCACCACAACAAGAGGTGCTGTGTCAGTGCCCAGCACCGTCAGCAGAGACGGACGGGGAGCTCGGGAGCAGCGGGCTGCATCGCGCGGAGCCTTCGCCCACGCTCTGCGCGTGGGTCCTACAGAGCTCGCCCTGCCTGGCTCCATCTTAGGGCTTTCTTAACCCTTTGCTAATTCCACCCTACAGATGCTCCTCGACGTTTTTTCCCCCTCTAGGTCCAGCTCGGGAGCTGTTACACCTTTGTGCCTGTGTGGCCAACGTCATTTGACTCGCCTTGATAAAGCCTGGCCCTGTACCTGCAGACTATAAATAACCCGGGCTTGGTAGCTTACCAGGCCCTGCGGTAACAGCGAGAAAATAAGCTCTCTTCCCCAATTTTAGCCATCGGAAACACCAAACGAACACTTGAATCAACACGCAGTTCCATTTCACATCCAAAGCCAGACATGTTGCAAAATGGCTTAATCAAATACCCTTCCCTCAGGCTGCTGTTCACGCTCAGCCTCCGTTTCTCTCCCCACCCCCTCCTTCCTTAATTTTGTCCAAGATTTGAGGGTTTTCAGTTTCCTCTACAGCTTCCTCCTTGCTATCGGGATCTCTCTGAGCGTGGCGCTGATTACAAGCATCTGATTTTCTACTTCCCCTCTAGAAACCACGAGAGGTTCCTTACCTTTTGACTTTGAGATTGCAATGATTTCTTCTTCTGGACTCATTTCTTCTAGAGTTTCCATTTCTTCTGGTCCTGCAACAGCAACAATATCCTCCTCTTCTGGTCCTGCAATGGCAGCAATTTCTTCTTCTGGTCCTGCAACAGCGATAATATCTTCGTCTTCATCCTCGTTCAGATTTTTCCCTGGGAAAGCATTTTCTTCTTCCTCATCCTCCTCTCCAACTTCATCTACTGTAACAAAGTTCAGTTCTTTATCAAAATCAGCCAGAAAATCATCTTCATCTTCGTTAACTTCATCCAAAGTCACCAGAGGGTTATCTTCGTTGTCCTCTTGTATTTCATCTACTGTCACTAAAGCGCTGGGATCGTCGGGCACCTGAGAGGCCGCGCCATCTCCCGTGTCCTCAGCGGTCCCTTTGTCATCCTCCTTCTGTTTCAGCACCTCCTCAATATTCAAGTCCGTAGGCTCGTTCAGAGGCAGCTCTTCTACTTCACCAATTTCATCTACAGTTACCAAGGGCTCGGCTTTCAAATCCTGCTCCTCGAAGACCGACCTCGGGATGTCTTTATGAGAACTGAGGTCCTCCTGCTCAGATATCTCATCCAAAGTAACAAGCGACTGGGGATCCTTTACGGCTTCTGACATGAGTTCTTCCTCTTCCATCACTTCATCCACTACCACCAGGCCCTGCGGGTCACTGAGCGCTTCGAAATTAGCAACCCCCATTAGCGGGGCAGTCGCGTCCTCCTCCTCACCGATTTCATCCAAAGTGACAAAAGAGAGCTCGCTTTCAGCAATGCGCGCTGCGGAGCTTTTCCCTTTCCTTCTCTTAGAACTCGGCTCAGAGGAGTTGGTTTTAGCACCGTCTTTTCTCTTTCCCCTCGGTGGATTTCGCCGTGTTTTAACGGGAGACTCAATTTCCTCTACAACCTCATCCACGGTAACAAACTCATCCAGGTTAAATGGAAACAGCTCTTCTTCCTAGAAGTGTAAAAATGCGAATATAAGAGTTTAACATTCACCCAGGGACACAAACACCTCCATCTGCAGGGTGCCTGATGGAAAATATCTACACACTGAACCTGGCTGAAGGGAGGGGGGGGGAAAAAGCAACTTGACTTAAGGGTAGAAAATAATTTCCAGGCCTCTCATGTGGAAGAGCTTTCATTATCAGCGTTTGTGCTAAGCAAGCAGATTTAACTCAGGAACCCAAAGCATTTCTCAAAACCACGGAGGACGAATAGACAAAAATCTGTGTCTATTAAAAGAACTGGGCCCGTGCCCTGAACACTCAGGTATATTTTTGCACTGACTTGCAGGAAGAGTAGTGCAAATCTGAGTAGCTCCAGAGGAGCCTTCAAAGATACTGCCACCTTGTGCCGGCACCTCATTCTCCTCCCTACGCATACGCTGTTGGCCGCTGCTACAGAACGGGAGGCTGCATTAGATGCTTCGACCCAGCAAAGCCGGGCCGTGTCCCGATGACTGCTCGCTGTTTGATCCTGCCTCTTCGGTTTCAATCTCCTAACCAACACCTCGGTTTCAGAGAGGTTCTCCGACAGCCCTACGCTCCAGCCCAGGAAAGGGCTCCCAGTATGGGAACCTCCCTTGGTCTCTCTATAACCACCACGTACAAGAAGATCCTTTGCCCCTTTCTGCTAGGGCCTGACAGGCGCTCCAGCAGATCTGCTGCTCCTCCTGGGCCAGCCACATTGCAGGAGGGGCCAGCGGGCAAGCTCCAGCTTTCTGGCAAAGGCCCTACTGTATTTTGATGTTTAAGATGACAGAGCCTGGCCCTTAGATTCTCCTCAGCCAGTGGCACGCTCTTACTGGAGCGTGTTTGCATCTAGAACTCCTCCTACCCTGCAGTTTGACCATGCCAGCTTCCACCAGGGCTCACGCAATTCATTCTAGGACCACTGGAAAGAATTCAGCAGCAATGTAATGCCCCACGTAGTGGAGAGCATCCGGAGGAGGATGTAGGTACACATGCTGAATTTAATGAAAGGGTGAATTAACCCAAATTACTGCTAGGTTATATGAAAAGACAGCAGTCACGGGTTTGGAACAGAGGGTTGTATCTTGCTCACTGTCAAAAAGCTACGCATTTATAACCAGGACGGCAGGATAAAGTGAATAAGATGGGTACTTAAGTCAATCAATAAATTAATTTTAGACATTCAATCCATCCAAATATCCATTGCACCCCAACACGTGCAATCTTCAATGAACGATTGTGAATTTATTTTTTTTCCCAAAAATATTCCATCCTCCCATCAAATACTGGCCAGTATCTAACACAGGAAGAGTGAAACAACTTTAAGGCCAAGACTAGAGGGCAAGACAGCAGCTAAGAAACACTAAAACCAGTCCTCCAGCAGAAAAAGTCATCTTCAACTCCAAGGCTACGTGCCTTTTCCTCCCTCTCTTTTTAAAAAAGCTAACAAATACTAGGAACAGCGTCTGCCGCCACCCACGTTCTGATGCAGAAACTCGAGGAGCATTTAATGCAAGGTGGGCACAGTGAAGAAAAAGAAGGAAAATATTTGGTTACAGCTCAGCTGAAACCAAACGTTACGGGATTTTTTCTTCCCCGAAAAGGAGAACACAAATCTTGGTTCTTATCAGCTGTGTAATAAAGCCGTCAGAGCTAATTGACATTACAAAGCCTTTTTTCAAAGGGTGCAGAATTTCCTCTTGGGGATTAACAAATGCATCTGGAACATCAGATGCAAAAGCATCCTCTACTACCATCAACTGCCCAAACACACTGCGCTGGTGATGCGAGAAGTTCACATGGATTAAGGTTACTAAAAGGATTCAGATCTCCAACTCTGTCTCAGAAATCCCTTTTCCATAGGGAGCCGCTACTTACCTGGTAGAGCTTCGATTTGATCCGGTAACGCTACTTCTACGAACTGATCAATATGGGGTTTTATTACCTTCTTTCTGCTTTTCTTCTCCAAAACCCAAGCTATCGAAGAGAGAGAGCGAGGGTATCGCTCTTCCCCTTCCTGCAAAAACGCAGCCCCTTTAGCAGCTGAGCCTACGGGCTCCCAAGTGCTTCCTCAAACCAACGCTGCACCAAAAACGTACAGCTGGAAATATCTTTGCATGAAAGAGGTACCACGGATGGAGATGTTCTGACTGCCTCCTGTTGTACAAAATCAGCTCTGAAAGAGCTAAAAAACTTCAGCCTTCCTTCTCACAGGTGTGGTGATGAACGAAGAACTCATGCAGGCAACTGGAGACCCAGTGAATTAATTCTCCCTCTCAAACAAATGACATCTGAGACCAAAAACCTCCTCCTCTTAACGCTCGCTTCCTGAACTAAGTTTCAAGCTTCTCTTCCAAATGACTTTGCAGCTTTGTGCCCGCAGTCAGTAACAACTAGGAATACAGAAAATTCCCTAGGGAAGGACGCTAAAGATTCTTAGCATGCACAGACCCCCCCACACACACACGCACTGTCAAGACAATCTGACATGAAGTTCATTCACAGTTCCATCCTTACCTCCTTCTGTTTTGCACTGCTGCTAGCGCCACTCTTTGAAGTTTTAGTGTTGCCACCACCGGAAGCCTGCAAAGTTAGACAGAAGTTCAGGTGAAATCAGTTAAGCCAACTGACCTGCCCATGAGAGAAAAAAAAAAAAAATAATTTTAACAATCAGCTACTTCTTCCCTCAATGAACTTTTTTAAGTTGTCCAGATTGCTGCTTCTGATCACGTGTTTGGCAAATAGGGAACTAAGCCAACCGTCAGTGGTAGAGTCCAGGCATACAGTCTCTAGCAACAAGCCACGGGTAATGCCTCGCTTAGTAGCCTCTCGTCAGTAACCAGTGTCTGTGCAGGACTTGACAAAGCAAATATCGGCTCACAAAAGGACAAAGCTTATGAATTCCCATTCAGAACTAATCCAAGAACGTAAAGTTAGGACACTCAATATAAGACTCACTTCAAAAAATGCCTTCCTGCAATTTTTTCCAAGTAGCATTTTCGAACCAGTTACGTACTTGCGTTGCACACGCTGCAGCTAAAAGCAACTGGTTGCCCGCCATCTCGCTATTCCAACTTGTCTGTTGGCCCAAACCAGCTGGGTGGTTTATGGAAAAGGGAAGGGGAACATAACCTCATTGTCCCATACTCAACACCTGAGAGAAGCATGAAGTTAGTTACTGATCAGGCACACTGAACCAGCCTTCCTGCCCTCCTCACCTTATTGCTGCTGTTGTCTTTCTTCATGCTGGATGATCTACTCTCTCCCTCTTGAGACTGTTTTGAACTAGCCCTAGATTCCACTCGGGAGTCCTTCTCTTGCTGAGCTGAATTCCTCCCATTGCCTCCCTTTCCATCAACAACAGAACTTCTGCTCACTTTACACGTGCCGCTGCCATCTCCCAGGCTTGACTGGCTGCTCCCAGGCCGTGGATGACCCTCTTCTTTTGACGCGATTTTCTTCTCCACTGCTGCTTGGCCTCGGGCCTCAGGCTTCGAGGGAGCTTTCTGCTCCCCTCCTTTACACAGGGAAGGCTCATTTCTCCGTACTGGAACCCTTGACTTTGATATATCCAGAAGAGACACCACTGCCTTTAAAATCGTTTTGCCAACAGCGGCAGATTCCTTGGCAGACAGCGAGGAGTTTAGCGTAACTGCTTTGCGGCTTTCGTCAGCTTTTGCCGGTCCCACCCCTTTATTTTGATGGGCTTTGATGAAGCTTCCCTCGTTGTTCTCACTGACAGCATTTGCAGCGTTTTCCGTAGCAGCCCCAACTTTGGCCACAGATTTTTCATGCTTCTTCTCTGTCTCTGCCCCAGCCTTGACCAAAAGTTTTTTCCCCTTCCAAGGTTTCCCCAGCTACATCCAGCTTCTTCTCCACGGCCGCCCCAGCTTTAATTATGGGCTTCTTCTCTATTATCGGAGTTACAGGCATTTTGTGTTCAGTTTTCACAGCATCAGAAACAGTATTTTTTTCAGGAGCACCCAACTTGTTCGTTTGCGTGACAAGGGATGACACCACCTCCGCTGAAGCTGCATCGGAATCGGGGGGCACCGCTTCAGGGACAGCCCCCGTCGTATTCCCCACCGCCGGCTTCGCAGCACAACCTGACGGGACATCTTTAGCCTTGCCCTCATCGGACAATTCTTCTGGAGGTTCAACGGCAGGAGCAGGCAACTCTTCATCCTTAACCTCCTGCTCCGGCCCAGACACAACAGCAGATTCCAGCAACTCTGGTTCGGTATCGCCTCTGACTGCCTCTTCTTTCTCCACGCTGGGAGGCGGCGGCAGCGTCTTTTCTGACTTCGCTTTGGATGGGTCGGTAGCAGCGGATTTGATAGATGCCACCGCAGCTTCACCTCCAGCACCCGCCTTCTCCACCGACGTTTCTGCCGGTCTTGGAGCAGACTCCCTTACCGCTCTTTCAAGATGGGACTCAGAGGGCTCTATCTGTCCTGCTGACATCTTGTCTTTGACATTAGAGATGGAAACGGGTCCTTTCTTTGCCACACTAGGCTCTACTGGAGGATTAGCAGCTGCTGTTTGCACCACTCCTGATCCCTCTGGATATTTTTTCAAGCCAGAGCTAAATGCATTTAAAAAAAACAGAAGAAATCAAACTATGTTGAGAATTCTACAGTTAGCAGAAACCTCTTGACGCCAATGGTGGGGGATTTCCTGATGCATTAGTGCTTAGCATTTGGAAATCTCAGCTATCAGTGTTAAAACGGTTAAAAATATTGAGGCGAATAGCTGATTAGTTTTGTGCTTCTGTTTAAGCCACCTCAGTACCGCAAGCCTCTTACACTTCACATTACATTACGTGGAGTCGGACCTCTCAAGGTAGCGCCCGCTACGGCAGTGCCCTGCGACCTCAGCGCTGGCACGAACCCCTAAAATTTAGATGCAAGGCAGACTGTGAAAGCACATGGACAGCGAAAAATAAACCTTCAGTCTCCCTGTATAGAGGAGTTACTGGAGTTTTGTTACGTTTGAAGACGGCAGACTCCGCAGCCACCAACCTAGAGGGCTCTCCCAGCAGCCAGGAGTCTGATGTTTGTTAATTTTTTCTAGATCTTTTTGGTTCAGGTTTGGGGGAAGGGAGGGGTTGCTTTGGTTTTAAAGGGCATTGACCTCACACGATAGCGGGGAACACAGTACAGGCACAGAGGCTCCTTTTGGGCAGGCTCTGTTTTCACTGTGTAATCCCACTGTCAGCTCCCGGGATAACAAAGCCCAAGATGACAAAGCAGAGGATAGCGCTTTTCAGAGAACTGCAGTTACAGTAAGTGCCATCGTTCTTCTCTGAAAGAAAGAATCCTCCATAGATGATCTTGGGAGACACTGAAACTAGAGATGTCTGCGCCCCTCTTCCCACAAAGCTCCACAAAGCGAGCATCCCAGCAGCTCCTGCACCTCTAGATGGAAAGGTGCCGAAAGGCCAATGCTGACGACCTCGCCAAGTGTCAAAACAAGCACAAAAAGCAGCAAACACACGTAATTCATCAGTGGTTATGCACAACGGAGCAGCCTGTGCTGGGTTTTTTGGAACCGATGTACGCAAACACTGGGTGCACGTTTGTATAAACCCTCATGGAAATAAAGAAGAGCAGAGGAGCTCTTTCAGTAAAACTCCCAGCAGGACGTCAGCAAGGGGATGGAAGGCTGGTTCAAATGGAACTCAGGGCTGACGGGGATGTTAAGCCTTGAAGTGGCCAGATGCGAGGGTTAATGAGACGAAGACACAATGCATGGAGCCAAAAGAAAGATGAAAACAGGCAAACTCCGTTAACAACCGTGCTGGGCAAGCACAATAAAAACACCGATCTCGGCGGTTTCCTCCAGACCCGAGGGCACTGTCTGCTGCTACAGAACGCGAGAGGAGAGAGAAGAAGGGATATGAATTCTGCTGCAAAACCTATCAGAACCCCAATTTAAAACTGGCGTAGCTGCAATGCGCCGTAAGGGCGCCTCTCCCCTAGCGAAGCGGCAGGACCGCAGCATTCTGCGACGGGAGCGTGCGTGCTCCCCGCCGCGCCCCCCAAAATGCCAGGCACCTCCTTCGGAGCCCGAGCGGCTCGACTCACAGAAGAAAAGCAACCTGGCTCATCCCAACCTCGCGCTCACCTCTACCAGCCTGCTTAGACCCGTGATCAGTTTAAACTCGTTACTTGCAAATGGTTTGGGGCAAGCGCGCCCGACGAGCGCCTAAGCAGTCAGGGCTCATCTGCTTTTTATGCCACGGGATCGGTTTACTCAGTCACAATGCTGAAGAGATTTTGTCATCAATTAAACACCGTTTGTGTTCCAGAAGCAAAAACTATTTCAGTTAATTTTCTCTTCTATTTGAGCATCCTACAGACCACTGAGATCTGCATCTCACGTGTCCGTGTAGCAAAACGTCACCTGGGTAAGTCAGAGCACAAAGCCCAGCAGTGCAGGTCTGAAAGCCCAGGTTGGTCCCTGATGCGTAGAAAGCTTAAACAAACACAAGCTCTAACGCCTTGCTTGTACCCCACAGCCTCTGTTTATATATTTTTTGCAGGGAATGGAAAAACTTCGGTGAGCAGTGGAACCAGACACTGACTACAAAGCTTACAGCGAGCAGCACACGTGTATTACCCTCTGCACAACTCAAATGAGAGACTGGGCTCTGAATCCTCGGGACTTTACGTCTCCTTTCATGCCAACACCCACTCTGCGCCTTCCACAAAGCCCTGATGGTCTCCAAAATGCATTGATGGATTCAAACCGGACCATGACGCAGGGGAAGGAGAGCTCTGCAGAGGCCGTGATGCGCAGAGATAAAGATGAGCGAGCCCGATGAAGCATCGAGGTGCTTGCAGTAACACTTAAAATACCTGTTCGGCACAGGGAAAGAAAGAGTGCATAGACCTGCAAGACAGATTTCCTGCCCAGGGGTTAGCGTAAAGGGTGAAACCAGCAATACCTGGCGCTCGGGGTGTGCAGAGCACGTCCCTGCATTAGCTGCCATCCGCAGCGAGTTAGCGAGGGCAAGGCTCGAGAGGTCAGCCAGCGCGGAGGCTGCGTCGCGGCGAGAGAGAACCTGCTTCCTGCAGCTCAGGGCTGAAAGGAGCCCTAGAGCACTCCTTGATTCTTAACCTGGCCAAGGAAAGTTTCAGCTATTTTAGCTGACAAAAAGAAATGCCAACGCAACGCATCGGCACCCTTGAAGAGGCATTGACGTAAGCACGCCGGGCACCGCAGCCGCAGGGTTAGGTGAACTACCCACGGGGCTGGGCAGCAACCCAGCCTCCCGAACTGGTCCAGAGTATTTTCAGATCACCTCCTCATCCCGGGCAAGCGAGAGGGCAGCCCCTTTGGCTCCCCAGGTTCTGCTGCTCCTTCCCTCCCCAGGAACACCTGACAAGGGCTTCCCATATATAAGAGTATTTAAGATGTTTTCCTGCTTCTTATGAAATGTAACTCAAAAGGATAACTGATCAGGTCACAAAAGCTTACAGGGAGAGAACAGTGGCCTCGGACAAGGAGAAGGTGCACAGCGTTGTTTGTAGGGACAGACGCCGGTTCTCCCATCTGCTCGCCAGCCACGGCAGGATGCTGGGCAGTAGCTGGGATTCACGCAAGAGTCACTCGTTTGGATTAATTACTGCTGCTAGCTAAAGCCCGCCAGCCTGGAACCAAAGAGGTTACCTGCACGGCTGCCTAGGTGCGAGCCAGAGCCAGCTGAGAAACGAAAACGCTTCCTAAATTGCCTAGGGCCTGAGCAGAAGCTTCATTAAATTGGGAGTGCCTAGCTTCACTTCTGAAAGAAACAGGGTTTGGAAATAAGTAACAGTCCGTGACAGTATAATGGCATTGCTGGAAATTGAAGTGTAGGACCATTATTACACAGGTTTTGGGTTTTTTAATGATAAAAACTTATCCAGAAATAGGGATTTGAGTCACAGAAGGTGTTTTAAGTCGTATTTGTTAACAAGAGCTCTTATAATGATCTATCCGTTTATAAAAAACACAGAATCAAGACTCTAAAACCAACAAGTAGTTACTCCACAATTAGCAATTTCACTACAAGCAATGTCGGTGAAACAATTTGAAATGGAACATTCCAAAGCCCACCATTCCCCATCCCTAGGCTCTGATGTAAATAGAGCACCAAAACGGTTTTTTTTGAAATCAATGCAGGGCCCTGTATCGCAGTACAAAGTTAGCATTAATAAGTTAAACAAGGAAGGTTCGGTTTATTCTTAGCATTTGGAAACAGAAACGATAGAGCCAGGTGCTCTGACAGAGGAAAGCGCTGTAGGATGAAATAAAGCAACCGCTTCGTGGTTAAATACAACAAAAAGTTGTCTTACCAACAAGTATTTCCAAACATACTTTCCAGGACCTGTGGCAAAATCCTGGCCGTAATTAGTAAAACAACGATAACTCAACGAACTACACAGAACACAGGATTTCACCCCGCTTGCCCACGTTCTTTGAAAGCCCCGGATCCCAAAGACATCGCACACATGACAGCTCCGCAGCGTACACCGCACGTCCTGCACGCACAGAAGACACAGAAGCTTGGAAGAAGTAAGAGCGGGGTGACAGCTGATGGGTCTCGCAGCGGGGCCTTTCCACCAGGCTCGGTCAGGGAGACGGCTCAGCAACCCGCTCCGTCCTGGATATGCACTCCATAAACAAATAGGTACTTTAAACCCACCCGTAAATCCCTGAGAGGCATACCTTCCTTTGCTCGCTTCCTCCTTCTTCACTTCTTTTTTCACAACTTCAGCCTGAAAGGCAAAACCAGGGGGTTCAGTCTCTACGACTTTCAGAAGGATCAGCGCAGAATTTGCATAACCCAGCTCATTAATACCACCACGAACCCAAATTTAGGCGCGCACCGCCTGCGAGATCAAAAGGCGGTAAGTTGTGCTAAAGCTGTTGCCCACAGAACACCTATTTCCTACGATGACGAACGGAAGCGCGTGGCAGCGTACGAGATGTTACCCGGTCTGCGGGACAGAACACGCGGCGCGCCGCCACGCTTTTGTTCGTCTCGTCTTTGAGCTGTCAGGGTTGAGAGCAGAATTAGCTTGAAGGCTGCGATACATGTGGGGAGAGGGATGTTAGGCGCATCTTTTCCCAGACAGCAGCTTCTTTCCTGTGTCGGCGAGGATGCCAAGGGCGGCAGAGCTCAGGGTGAACGCAGTTAGCCTGACGGGTATCGCACAGAAAACAGGGGCACACCTTTTTCTAAAGGCAAATTATATTCCGAGTCAAAACCCAAGGCCAGTTTCCACTCCTTAAAGCCTGCGAATGTGGCATTCCTTTCCTGCAGGGTGACTACGCCTTTCTGCTTGCTGGTGTGTAGAACAGACCCGCAGAATAAACGTGAAGGGAAACACTGCCCTCCGAAAGGAAGGCAACCACAAGCCACGCGAGCTCCGCCGCTATCGCGGTCAGCAGCACGCGTCCAAGCAGCCAAAAAACCCTTTAAAACCTCAGTGCTGAGCTCTCTCTTTTCTGAAGGCATTCTATAGACTAATGTGAAGACTATCACTACCAGGAAGAGCATCGGAGAAGTTCAGCGCGCGTAGAATTCACTTTGTTCTTTTACTTCTGCACGTAATTCCATAGCCTTCAGATTTCCCTTTCTAAAAGCGTTTATTCCAGAGATCAGCGCCAAAAGTAATCTGATGTTCTAATGAATTAAAAACGATTTTGTTTTCCCTTCGGACTAGCTCCTGAATGAAAGGCTTCTAGAGAAAAGAGCGTCCGGTAAATGGAGCTACAAGCTCGACGTTCCTACGGCACCAGGCGTATAATCCGGATTCGGGCAACGCAACCGGGCAGATGGACAAGGGGTAACAGACTCAGAGTGCAGTGAAGAACAGATGGAAGAACTCCGCTTTCCCTCATAGCAGCGTGAGGAGGCCTTTTTCTCCCCACCTCAGGTCCACTCCTAACCTCTCTTTTTATCTGTATCTCCAAAGCACAGGTTTATTTTAACATTTGTGCGAGAGCTGGCACAGTCGCAATGACAAAGACTGGAATGACACCAGTTGTGGCCGTGCTCTGACTCTGCGCTCCCGTTGCACATCCTCCTTCGCCGTTCTAGGAGTTTCCCCCTATTTTTGTTATTTCAGCAGTATTAAACTCAGATGTTATCAGCTAAATTAGAGGAACAAAACTGTAACGCGATCAAGGGAGCGCTGACTTTGCTGCTGTTTCTACGCCACCAGCTCTGCCATCTGGCTGGCCAACCTCTCTACATCAGACAAGCACTCTGGATCACCCCGAGCGTGCAGCTGGAAAGAAATATCATTTTGAAAAACGAGCGTGAATGCCACTCTTTGTCGGCACGGAACTCCGAGACATCCATGGCGACAAAGGCACGTTATGCTGTTGCTACACAAGATATAGGGAACGGCTCTAAAAAGCAGAGGTGGATCACAAAGTGTTCCCCAATGCATCCCCGACAGACTTTCCCTAGCACGAGCGCCTTCGTGAATGAGATTTTGCTCATTTTTCAGTGCGAAGGGACCTCACTACTTACATTCTCTAGACCTGAGGAAAAGCTCATGAGCGTGAAGATTTGGTTATTTCCTTCAGCTACAAAGGCGCTCCAGTAAAAGATATTACTCTTAAATGCATCTGACATCATCAAACGCAATTGTAATTTATGTTCGTACAATTGATGTTCACTAGATGAACTGAAATAGAAAGTGGCTCCGGAGATGAGCACATTTCAAAGGGTCACGCTTGCAAGAAAGGTAAAAAATTGATTTTACACAGCCTAGGCTCTGCACGTGCACAGCAAGCGCACATTTACTTGGAAAGGGGCACGACGAATCCACTTGAAAAACAAAGGGGCCCAAATCACATCTGGGTGTGGATCCACGTGTGTCCTAAACCATCGCAGCTGCAACTGGACAGCTCCTGCAGGAGAGCCCCACCAGGAATGTGCCCCTAAGATCCCTACTGAACACAGGATGGTGTAAAACAGACAGAGAGTCTGGTTGGAGGGCGATAGCGAGTGGAGTTCCCCAGGGCTCCGTACTTAGTCCAGTCTTGTTCAACTTATTCATCACTGACCTGGCCGAGGGGACAGGGTGTACCCTCAGCAAGTTTGCCGATGACACCAAACTGGGAGGAGTGGCTGATATGCCAGGAGGCTGCGCTGCCATTCAGCGGGACCTGGCCAGGCTGGAGAGTTGGGCGGAGAGGAACCTGATGAAGTTCAACACGGGCAAGTGTGGGGTGCTGCCCCTGGGGAGGTTGAACCCCAGGCACCAGTACAGGCTGGGGGCTGACCTGCTGGGAAGCAGCTCTGCCCAGAGGGACCTGGGAGTCCTGGGGGATGACAAGGTGACCATGAGCCAGCAGGGGGCCCTGGTGGCCAAGAAGGCCAAGGGCATCCTGGGGCGCATCAAGAGGAACGTGGCCAGCAGGGCGAGGGAGGTTCTCCTCCCCCTCTGCTCTGCCCTGGGGAGACCCCACCTGGAGCACTGGGTCCAGTTCTGGGCTCCCCGGTTCAAGAAGGATGAGGAACTCCTGGAGAGAGTCCAGAGGAGAGCAACAAGGATGATGGGGGTACTGGAACATCTCCCCTACGAGGAAAGGCTGAGGGAGCTGGGCTTGTTCAGCCTGGAGAAGAGAAGGCTGAGAGGGGATCTCATCAACATGTACAAGTATCTCAAGGGTAGGGGTGACGAGGACGGAGCCAGACTCTTCCCAGTGGTGCCCAGCGCCAGGACAAGGGGCCATGGGCACAACCTGAAGCAGAAGAGGTTCCAGGTGAACGGGAGGAAGAACTTCTTGACTTGGAGGGTGATGGAGCCCTGGCCCAGGCTGCCCAGGGGGGCTGTGGAGTCTCCTTCTCTGGAGATCTTCAACCCCCGCCTGGCTGCTGTCCTGTGCCCCCTGCTCTGGGTGAGCCTGCTTGGGCAGGGGGGTGGCACTGGGGGAGCTCCGGAGGGCCCTGCCAACCCCTGCCAGTCTGGGATTCTGTGAAAACCCATGAATCCTAAGCACCGCACAGCTACCCAACAGACCTGGTATGTTCGGATGCTTTTCAATAAAGCAGAAGGAAGTGACAATAATAGAGAAGAAACTACGGTACCACACAACCTCGTCTTTAAAAAAAAAGATTGAAATTCATTGTGATGCTCAGCGCAAATAGCACCGACAGCTTGGCCAGCAGGGTAAGCACAAGGTACACGTCTGGATGACTTTTTCCCCTCCCTGTTGAAGTCATGGCCTGATGCCCTGGTTATCTTTAGGCACCTGAAGATAATCTTGCCTCTGTGATGAATAAAAGTGAAGGGGGGAAAAAAAAAAAATCTAAGCTGCCCTGCCCCTGCAGGCACATCCTCTTGTTTGAATGGCATCCCAAAGTCATGCCACTGAAAAGGAACAGCAACACAGGGAATGAGAGCTCCAGGAATGGAATTCGCATGGATAATCACTGGGGGGAAAAAAAAAAAAAATCCCCAAAGAACACAATAAAGCACAAAAGCCCTGTACACAGTTTGGTCTCAATCGTGACCATGCACAGTTCGCGTTGAGCTGGTGAGCTGGTCCCTGTTCTCCCAGTTATTTACGAGCTTTGAAGAACAATCCTAGCTGGAATTCAGAGGAACAAAAGCCAACCTATATCCCCCTACAATAAACGTAGTTTGGAAGACGTGGCAAGAGATGGCGAGAGTCGAACACTGGACAAGTATTCAAATTATTTTCTTGGTTCAGGACTCAAGAAAGGAACTGAAAAACGAGAAGGCAAGGGCACGCAGAAGTAGGGAAATAAAAACCCCTCGTGTTCGAGTGCTGGGCCAACGGCGCTTTACCTCCGCGCTGTGAGAGGGACCTCGCCTGGATTTGCATTCTGCCCGTTGGAAGACGGAACACGGTTAGCATGTGGCTAATGTGCACATTCCTCGTGGAAAGCCCTCTATCTATCTGATGGAGTGTGCACTCAGCTCCTTCCTCGCTGCTGTTCTTTCTGCAAATCACGAGAAGTAACCTGGGAGCTGCTCAATGCTGCAAGTGATTGCAGTTGTAAGAGAGAGGATGGAAGCAGCCGTGGGCGCAGAGACCAATGCTGACACAGCAACGGAGTCTGGAATCAAGAGGGCTAAAGCAGATGAACGGCTAAAGATGCCAGACAAAACACTCTAACAACTTCAATTCTCAGTCCTCAGTACTAAACAGTGGCTTTCCTGCTTTTTTCTCTTTGTCTTTCATTAAGAAATACTTTAAACAGTGGAGATGAGAGAGGTTCTGTGTACATTCGTAAAATAGAGAATGATATAGAAGACAGACAAACAGCAACGCATGCTTTCACACCTACGCCACATCCCGGAACGCAGATGGGTTGATCCAGTTCCCGGCTGTTGCAGGGTTTTTTCACTCTCACCCACAACAACAGCAAATAGCATAGGAAATACTGACACCGTCACCATTCGCTGCTCTCCAGGGAAAGGTGGTTCTGTCCCACAAGAACAGAGTGTTCTGGACAAGAAGAAATCCTACCTCAGCGGACTCCCCGTTGGGTGACAACGTGCAGGTCAGCGTACGCTCACCCATGCTGTACGGGTATTGCTTCAGGAAGCTGTGCATCGACCTGGCTGACTTGGGACTGTCCAGCTGCAGAATTGCCTAGAAGGAAAAAAAAAAAAGCACAGGCTGCAAATAACCCTTACTCAACCCTTACTCCATCTTCCCTCTGTACTGCAGAACAAGTGAAGCAAGTAAGCTGGTACAGCACAGGGTATCAGTAGTCCTGAAGGGCTTCAACATCTACATGGCCAGCAGGTCAAAGGAGGGGATTGTGCCCCTCTGCTCTGCTCTGGGGAGACCTCCCCTGGAGCCCTGCGTCCAGCTCGGGAGCCCTCAGCACCAGGAGGACATGGAGCTGTTGGAGCGGGGCCAGGGGAGGGCTACTAAAATGCTCCGAGGGCTGGAGCCCCTCTGCTCTGGGGCCAGGCTGGGAGAGTTGGGGGTGTCAGCCTGGAGCAGAGGAGGCTGCGGGCAGAGCTGAGTGCGGCCGCTCAGGGCTTCAAGGGGGCCCAGAGGAAAGGGGGGGACAAGCTTTTTAGTAGGGCCAGCTGGGACAGGACAAGGGGGGATGGCTTTAAACTGAAGCAGGGGAGGTTTAGGCTGGATCTAAGGAAGAAATTCTTTCCAGTGAGGATGGTGAAACCCTGGCAGGGGTTGCCCAGAGAGGGGGTGGAGGCCCCATCCCTGGGAACATTCCAGGCCAGGTTGGCCGGGGCTGTGAGCAACCTGATGTGGTTCAAGGTGTCCCTGCTCCTGCAGGGGGGTTGGGCTGGGTGACCTCTGGGGGTCCCTTCCCACCCAAAACATTCCATCATTCTGTTACTTTAAGTGAGCTGGAAGCACCAGTTTTTAGTAAATCCTACATTCCTGTATATGGAGAACAGCGGCCTCTTTTTTCTGAGAGGCTGAAGGAAGAAATCTCTCCTGTTTGGGATTATCTTTAGAAATAAATAACGAACTACATCACAAGGGAGTGGAGCCTGGAGCTTCCCTACTCTCATGTGTCCAACCTTCCGGCTACAGAAAAAGCCATCTTCACCTGGCTTATTAGCAGCTGGATGCTTGAAATAGCTCCTAATAATGGGAGCACAACTGCATTTTAATCGTCAAAACTGTACATGTATATGCAGTTCAGGGTCATAAACTAAAAATCCAATGTTAAGTGCAAACCCAGCAACATTAAAAATTATCAGAATTTCAGAAAACTGACAATCAAGTCACTACATTTTGGAGTGTCCCAAACAAAAAAGTAATTTCAACAATTCTGACATTTCCACCTCGTACTAAAAAAATTTTTTTCCCCAGGTTTCCTACAAAATGGGAACTAATTTTCCCCCCCTTACACCTCAAAGCTGACCGGTTTCTCCAGCCCCTTGGGAAGCTTTACCTTCAGTGCTTACCAAGCTGTGCCATGCTGTTCAGGCCAGACAACGGCCAGAAGTTTGGCTGCTTGGTTCTTCTTCCTTTCCCACTGTCCCCAACGAATAAGACAAACTATTTTCTTGTTCAGGATGAGTGGGAAAGAGTCAGAAGCTTTGAATCTCTTGTTAGCAGAACACTCTCAGCAACGGGAGTAAAAATAACTTTTTATTTTATTTTCCCTAACATAGTACTTTGCACCATAGAAAAAAAAAAAAAAAATCACCTTGTTTTTATTCTTCAGTACGACGTAATGATCTACCTTCCCGAATCGAAGTCCCACGCAAACGACTTCAAGTTCTCTGTATCCATCGTCGGGCAAGTTCCCCAGATGCACAAACTGGTTATGTATAGTTTCCGTATTTACCTGAAGAAAAGTGATGACAAACCTTGCTTTAACTCTGTGACACGCTTTGTTAGCAGCCAGGTGAGAAAAGCCCCACAGAAAGCTTCTGTGTCATCGGATCTTACCGAAAAATAGCATTCACCCACACCCACTGATTGCATTTTCAGCTTCACACCAGATTTGCCAGTTTTCTATGCAGTACCTCAAAAGAACCAACTATCCTTCCCATGAATAACAAACTTAAAAGGATCGAGGCGAGTGGATTATTTTAAAATTTTTTTAAACTACTTTTAAATTTTTTTTTAACTTGTGGAGGTCTCTAAGAACACTGCAAAATATACCTGAAGTTTAAATAAAATTTGGTATTTTGAAAAGCAGACACTACCTAGTCAGATTATAGAATCATGGAATCACAGAATCATTTGGGCTGGGAAAACCCTTGAAGCTCCCCCAGCCCAACCGTTCCCCTACCCCTGCCATCCCACCCCCAAACCCTGGCCCTCAGCACCGCCTCTGCCCGGCTGTTCAATCCCCCCAGGGCTGGGGACTCGACCCCTTCCCTGGGAGCAGAGCCCGACCCCCCCGGCTCCCCCCTCCTCTCAGGCAGTTGTAGGGAGCGATGAGGGCTCCCCTCAGCCTCCTCTGCTCCAGGCTGAACCCCCCCAGCTCCCCCAGCCGCTCCCCAGCAGCCTGGGGCTCCAGACCCCTCCCCAGCTCCGCTGCCCTTCCCTGGACACGCTCCAGCCCCCCCAGGTCCTTCTGGGAGGGGGGGGCCCAACCCTGACCCCAGCATTCGAGGGGCGGCCCCCCCAGTGCCCAGCACAGGGGCACGGTCCCTGCCCTGCTCCTGCTGGCCACACCACTCCTGATACAAGCCAGGATGCCGCTGGCCCTCTTGGCCACCTGGGCACCCTGCTGGCTCATATTCAGCTGCCCGTCAACCAGTTATAAATGGGTCAAGGCACAGAAACCTATCCCAAAGACCCCAACCCTGGTTTTTAAGTTGGAGTTTGGTTTACTTGCTCAGTTTGTATTAACACAAAGATCCTTGGTCAAATACCATTTCTGGTGTTTCTCAATTTTCAGACAGAGTTACGGCCACCACCATGGGGACAGGCTGCCAAGGACACCCATTAGTCTCTCCTGACCAGGAAGGATTCTGGCACAGAAGGTACGAGAGGGCTGAAAGCCACCGCCAGCCCCGTGGTGCCAGCAGAACCAGAGACTGAACCCTGGCACCAAATACTTTGTGTGGTACCAAAGGGAAGCGCCCTCGGACACAAAGGCCAAAGGTACCGGTAGACTTCTGAAATCTGAAACAAGTCTCTGATTTAAATATTTGAAAGCTGCCTGTCTTTCAGAAACACAACACTCGCTCCCAATGAGGAAGAGATTCCCCCCCGCCCCCTTCCAGGTCTGGTGTGTTTTTCTTCCATTATTCATGACTACCAGGAACAGACATAAATATTCCACCCCAAGCAGCTCAGAAGCCTAGGTGGGATACAGCGGCAGGGGTGCTGGCAGTGAGTACTCAGATGCATCCGTCAGTGCCAATGATCGTAAGGAGAAAGCAGATCCCCCCCAGACACATTTGCAGCTGACAATTCAAGCCTCCTGGGGTTTCCTGAAAGCAATTTATTGTCAGCAGGGCTCTCTGCAATATGCTTTTTAAACAAACACAGTTACCTTCTGACACTGCTGTTCTTACAGCCACTCTTGTCAAGTCCTTGCGCCAACTGCTTAAGCCCAGAGACACCCCTTCAGACCCAAAGACTGGCCCTCTATCAAGAATGTGTTTCTCACGGAAGACACAGAAGCTCTAACTTCATTAACCTCTGCCTACCTGCGGACATAGAAGCTCTAACTTCATTAACCTCTGCCTACCTCAAGAAGCTCTAACTTCATTAACCTCTGCCTACCTACAGACACAGAAGCTCTAACTTCATTAACCTCTGCCTACCTGCAGACACAGAAGCTCTAACTTCATTAACCTCTGCCTACCTGCAGACACAGAAGCTCTAACTTCATTAACCTCTGCCTACCTGCAGACACAGAAGCTCTAACTTCATTAACCTCTGCCTACCTGCGGACACAGAAGCTCTAACTTCATTAACCTCTGCCTACCATTAACCTCTGCCTACCTCGACACAGAAGCTCTAACTTCATTAACCTCTGCCTACCTACAGACACAGAAGCTCTAACTTCATTAACCTCTGCCTACCTACAGACACAGAAGCTCTAACTTCATTAACCTCTGCCTACCTGCGGACACAGAAGCTCTAACTTCATTAACCTCTGCCTACCTACGCCTGCATAAAAATCCTCAGCACGTCAATCGCCAGCTCGCCCTGCGTGCAAGGAAGGGAGAGGAGGGATAACGAGGGAGACGCACTCTGCCAACCAAAGCACAGAGGTAGTTTTGATAGTTCAACCAAAACACCTGCCTACAAAACGCACCGGGCAAGCGGGTGGCGCTGCCTACAGGCGAACACCGCGCGTTCTCCAAGCACGGCAGTCGGCAGCTTGCTGTTAGAACATGAAGAAAACCTAACAAAAGGAGAGGGTCTCAAAGGACTCCTGTTAAATGTTTAATTCCTTGCACTTCATGCATCACGGAGCTAAACCGAGTGAACATTTGCTCGTTCTATTCCCTGCTCATTCGCCCATGACAACGTATATAAACATTTAATTCAAGAGAGAGCTTCGATAACAATTCAATTAGCTAGGATTTCAGTATGGAGGATTCCAATTCCCGTTTAAAGTAACGTATTTTGACAGCATGTGGAAGAAAAGTTAGATGGCAACTCACCTTAGGGTCAGAATCTTTAATTATAGCAGTAAATATTGCTTCCTTGAAAACGGAAAAAAAAAGACATTATGAGATATGAACTGTAAAACAGAGCTTCAATAGCAGCAGCTATCTGGTAGTCACTGACTCCCAGCAACTGCTTAGTTTCTGCATTTTATTAATAAAATCAACAGCATCAGCACTGCTGGCATCTGCACGGTTCCCGTACCGGAAGACCAGGACCCCAAAAGACATTTAGCAGAATGAGTCCTCAACAGGACCCACGCCAGAGTGTACAAGGCAGGCAGCACATCACAGGCAGCTCAAATACAAAACCCTGCTCTGCGCTGCAATGGTACCACGCATCCCAGAATTTCAACATACTCTATTACTTACTTCATCTTTTATAGTCTTATACTGAGGCACCATGCTGATGCACAGCTGGTTTCCATCCAGGGACATGGGAAAGCAGGTGTAAAATTTAACCATGGAATCTGCGGATTTTCTGTTTATTTCAAGATACGCCTGTTAAAATAAAGAAAACAATTCTTTGTAAAAAAATGGACATTTATCCAAAGCATCCCACCTCAGTGCCTGCCGCGCTACATTCTCACATCGGCGTTTGTTAAAAACACCTTTGCCGCTTCTCTAGGTGGAAACCCGACTAAATACCTTCTTATGAGACGATAAAATCAGCACGTCCCTCAGTCCCCCAAACGGCTTGGCCAGGTTGGAAACTTCCTCGACAGAGTATCCCTTCTCAGGCAAGTTGGAGATCAGAACCACACAGAGATCGTCAGGTTCCTGTAATCAAATGGAAGCAAACTTCGCTGCCATTTCTTCAGCTCAAATCGACCGCTGTAGGACTGAAGGGAGCATTTCTTTTTACCTCGTTTACGCATGAAGCACTTGCTTAAAAGCACACTGTAATACTTGTGTATAGGTCAAGACCAAAGATTGTTTCATCCTTTTTAGGACCTAGTAGCAAATGATTTCTTTTTTAACCCTTTCCTCTAATTATGTCACGTAATCACTTTAATCACTGCTTAACTGTGGATGTAGCTGCATCTAAGCTAATTCTGCACAAACCCGAGTTTGTCTCATGCTACCTCATCAAACAGTCAAACCAAAACCCCCAGTAACAACGCCACCACTTTACATCCCTGACGTGCCCGCTCATCAAATACTGCAGGACCGCGTGCGCAAATACCGCGGCTGACGAGACGAAACCCACAGCGGGGCCACGAGCAGAGCCTTGGTGCAACGAACAGACCCGGGGGAAAAAATAAAAAGGCAAAAGAGTGAAATGGCAGATGCCTAACAAAGCACAAAGAGCCAGGAGAAGATGCACCAGTCACGAGAAATTAGTGGCAGGGGATTTAAGCCGGAGGTTGTCAGACAGCACAGCAACGCCTGGCAACGGCACGGAGCGCGTACTCACGGCTTGCAGAGACTCAAGCACCTTCAGACTGACCTTGCCAGCTGGTTCTGTTGACTCTTCGCTCTTTGCAGTCGCTATCGTAGCTTCTAAAAGGAAATCAAAGCAAGGGTGAGGTGGGTTAGGAGTTCAGCAGAGTTCTTTGAATACTGCAGAGCCTTGAGAACGTCTTGCGTGACATTTTATCACCGCTGCCATTGTGAAAAGAGGAATATTCCCCCATTTAACCGCCGGCGACAAACGCCACTGGGAGACGCACACAGCATTACAGAAACGCTTCCAGAAAGAAGGGGTTTAAGTAGGGATTAAAAAATAATAATTAAAACCCCTTAACGAACACGCAAACACTTCGCTGACATTAAGGCTCTATCAGTTGAAGAATCACAACCACGCGACTTTCTTGTGGGCGCACCGGGACCACGGGGGTGTCCACACAATCCTTCTTTTTCCTGGGAAAAGCGCACAGTGACAGGGGAGAGGCTCAGAAAAACCCCGGCCGCAGCAAACAGGAGCCAGGCAAGCGCAGGTAAGGGAGAGCTGCTTCACTGTGAAACGTTTGTGCCTCCCTCTGGCGGGTTCGGCAGCTACAACCTGGCCCCCTCCCCGGCATCCCGTGCGCAGGAACGGAGAACTAACACACGCTCACGCTGTGGTTAAAACAAAGCCTGCTATTAATCAGACTGTTACTAATAGAGCTGTTATCAGCTGAGCGTGCACAAGTCCACGGGCCTGAGGGGGTTCGTCCCAGAGCTGTGAAGGAGCTGGGGGTGTTGGGGCAGGACCCCCCTCCCCAACCTCGATCGTCTGCCGAAGGTGCTGGGAGCCTGGGGAGGTCTGGAAGCCAGCCTACACAAAGGGCGTGAGGGTAGACCCAGGGAACGACAGACCTGCGAGTCGGAAAAATTAGGAGAGAAGATCATACTGGGTGCTGTTGAAAGGCATTTAGAGGACAATGCAATCAACAGGCAGAGTCAACACGGGAAAGGCCTGTTTAGCCAATCTGATACCCTTCTACGATAAGGTCACCCGCCCAGCGGATGAAGGGACGGCGGTGGATGTAGTTGTTCTGGATTTTAGGAAGGCTTTTGATCCTGTCCCTCACAGCATCCTTCTGGACAAGCTGTCCAGCTGCGGGATGAGCGGGTTCACAGCACGCTGGGTGAAGAACTGGCTGAACAGCGGGGCTCAAAGGGCTGCAGGGAAGGGGGCTGGTGGCCGGTCACCGGCGGCGTTCCTCGGGGCTCAGTCCTAGGGCCAGCTCTGTTCAATACATTTATCAATGATTTGGTGCAGGAGTTGAACGCACGCTTAGCAAGTTTGCTGACGGCACCAAACTGGGAGGTGCTGTTGACGCTCCTGAGGGACAGGAGGCCTTGCAGAGGGATCTGGATAGATGGGAGCATTGGGCAGGGATTAATGGGATGACAAGTCGAAAAGCCGGATTCTGCACCTGGGAGGGAGTAACGCCGGGCACAAGTATAAACTGGGAGGGGAATGGCTGGTGAGCAGCCCTGCAGAACGCGATCTGGGGATGCTGGTGGGGAGCAGGATGGAAAGGAGCCAGCAGAGTGCCCTGGCAGCCAGGAGGGCAACCCACACCCTGGGGTGCACCAAACACGGCATAGCCAGCCCATCAAGAGAGGGGATTGTCCCCCTGTACTCAGCATCAGTGCGGCCTCGCCTGGAGCACTGTGTGCAGTGCCGGGCCCCACCATTTAAGAAGGATGTGAAAGACCTTGACTGCATCCAGAGGAGGGCAACAGAGCTGGTGACGGGGCTGGAAAAGGACGGGAACATCCTGTGAGGAGCAGCTGAGGACTTGGGCTTGTCTAGCTTGGAGAGAAGGAGGCTGAGGGGCGACCTCATCGCTCTCTGCAGCTTCCCGAGGAGGGGACGTGGAGAGGGAGGTGCTGAGCTCTGCTCCCTGGGATCCAGGAGCCCTGGGAATGGTTCAAAGCTGCGCCACGGGAGGTTTAGACTGGACATGAGGAAGCATTTCTTTACCGAGAGGGTGGTCAAAGCCTGGAACAGGCTTCCTAGAGGGGTGGTCAATGCCCCAAGCCTGTCAGTGGTTAAGAGGCGTTTGGACAATGCCCTTAACAACACACTTTAAATTTTGGTCAGCCCTGAAGCGCTCAGGTAGTTGAGCTGGATGATCCTTGTAGGTCCCTTCCACCTGAAATAATCTACTCTATTCTATTCAGTTATAAAATACAGGGAAAATAGCACCTATTGAGCCAGCTCTAGCAGGCAATGTCAAGCACCGAGATTAAAAGCATTAGTGGTGGAGCTGTAAACAGAACATACAGAAAGCCCGAATCCTGTGCTCTAACGAGCTGTAAATAAAAGCCCCCATGTCGCACTGAAAAGGTCTAGGTAAGAATATTATGTCCGCTGAAAGGTGTAAATCCTGGGTGGTTTTAGCCACTTCAGTCATCACGATGAACTGTTGTTTTATTTGTCAGTCAGTGAACCTATTTAACAGATTTTCTTTTCCAAGATCATGTGTCATCTTAATTTCCTGGCCTCATAAGCATTTGCATTTTGTTCACAACAGCAGAGAGGTTCAGGACAGAAATGAGAAAAACCCCGACAGTTTGCAATTTACCTTCATCATCTAAAGCTTCGTTAAACTCATTCAAGTCCAACGCCACCACCTGAGGCACCTCTGCGAGTTTCTCTAAAAAATAAATACATCCAAGCAGACATCACAATGTTAAACTTCCCATGACTTACAACAAGCAAAGTAACTTCAAAATGACATTGCACTACCAGAACTACCTAGCACGGGTGCAGGATTAGTCGCTGCCTGGGGCTGAGTCTCGACTGTCTTCACGGGCTCTGTAGCTCTGTCCCCTTCCGTAACGTTCTTTGGGTCTGACAGCGTCGTTTCCCCAACTTCCATTTCGGCTTCTGCTGAGACCTGAAGGTCTTCATCTATTGGTTTTGCTGGTAGGCAACGGCAGAAAAAAGCATCTTTCATTTCACCGTGTTCAACTGATCGATTTGCAAAAGACTTGCCACTCTTCTGCCAGATATTCAGAGCCCTCCTATCACAAATTCCTGCTCCTCGTTACAAACGGGCAGAAAACATACACACAGGAAAAGCTTTGCAAAACAAGCGTAGGGCTGTGGTTCCATGAAAGGGTCTGCTTCCCCACACCCCTCTCCTTTCCTGGGTGCTTTGCTATTCTAAATCTACCAACAGCACTAATTATCACTGCATTAGCCAAGGCTCAAGGGGCCAGCAGGGTGCTTGCCTATCTAACAGCCTACTGTGCTGGCAAGCCCAGTAAAAGGTGAGAAAAGCTCGGACTGCCTTAAATATCTGTTCTGGAAAGGGGGAAGTAGGGACAGAAAAGCACCTGCCTGTGTTTTCCAAATAGAAAGTAGAAGTTCTCCTTTGTCTTACCAGCAGTGTTTGAAGTTTTCTTGATTTTACAATCTCCTGTCATTGCCGATTTCTTAGTCCTTTCTTTTTTACCTACATGAGATATCCAAAACCAAGTCAGTCAGTAGAAATATTTCTTAAATCTTACATTTGTGAAGTAAGAGTATAAAAGTACATACAAAAATAGTTTAATCTGAAAAAAAAAACCCAAAAACCTAAACCATAAGGCAATTCCAACAACCTACTGAATGAAAGCCATGAAGTTGAGTATCTCAAGTGAATTGGTTTAAAACTCTGGTGACAAAACCTTGCTCCTGCAAAAAAGTTTGTGGTCTCTTTCTCTGAAATGACTGTAACCACGGTTTCCATCCACGAGACAGCCCTGGAACACACCGTCATGCGAGTCTTACTTCCATTCTGCAAACTGGATCTGAAGTGACCGTGCTGACAAATGAATCAAGACCAACACATCCTTAAAAAGCACAATTTCCCATCAAAATGATGTCCGGCCCCTAACTGTGCTCAGAAAAATTGCTCATGAAAGCAAATAAAGCAAGCAACAAAAACCAATATGGCTGTTCTTTCCAATGTCTTAGTAATACCCATTTTGTGTAAAGTTTCATTGGCTTTTGATCCATTTACTGCCGTTTGTCTTGTTTTCACTGCAGCACTAACAAAAACAAAAAATCCCCACCGATAAAACAGCCAAGTTTTTCTGCCAGACCAAGTAATCATAATTGAAATAATTTCTGTCAGGATCAACAGAAGACCAGGGCAGTGATTTCAAAGCATTTGGGACACACAAGGGACGTGAGGCCCTGGGAAGCACTAAGTGTGAAGGAGAATGTCAAACACATTCTCCATTAGGCATAAAGTCAACTTGGAAGAACGACATTTATTTTGTGGAGCCCAGAGTGCCACACTCTGCTTCAACAGATGGGGCACACATTTAAAATTACAGAGTACAAGCACGGGTCAAGGTGGGGGGGGGGGGGGGGGGGAGGGGTTTATTGCTACTTGAGGGTTGGGTTTTCGGGGGTTTTTTTAAAGGAAGTCAGGGTTGGGTGAAAAGGAAGACATTTGCAAGTATAAACTGGACGTTTTCTTGTAGCTCTCTGAACTTGCTTTCAGTCTCTGCTACGAAAAGCACTTAAAAAGAAAGAAATGGGAACAAAGAGGGAAGGCAGTAACAGAGGAACCATCAGATAACAGGCAACCAAAACCTCACCTGTAATGGATTTAGTTGTCTTAGTGGTGGTGTTCTGATCTTTTCTATTATGAGAAAAAAATAATAAAGAAAAATCAGTTTTAAAGACAATAAATGAACAACAAAACAGCTAAAAAAGCTCAAAAACAGTGAAGCCCAAGAAACCAAAGGGACAGGAACCCATTTGGTTCCCAACCCTTGCAGCTAACGCTAACGCACGTAACGGCAACACTTACTTTGTACTTGGTGCAACTTTTTTAATATTCTGAGCCCGCTTTTTTATATTCGCTTTGGCCTGGAATGGACAGAAAGAAAAGCTTTTACTACATCATTTATACTTTATTTCTAAGTGTGTATCTATGCATCTAGAAATAGCATCTATCATTATTAATAGCAATTAAGTATATATATATTAATATCGGTTGTATCTTCACTGTTTGTTAAACTGATACTATTCACAAATACCAGATTTACCCAAGAAAAATGGAAACTGGCATTAGGAAGTGCCTTTGCATTTTGATTTTTGTGACAAGGAAATGAAAAATACATGAAAACTACTAAGCCTATTGCTCCAGAGAACACTGAGGTTTGGAACACAATACCAAGCTACACACAAGGCACGGTGCTGCTCCCCACCAGGCTGCTTACCTGGCCAGCAGATGCTTTTGGCTTTTCTGCTATGCTTATTTTCACCCGTTTCCCATTTACCAGCACTGGCACAGTTTCGCCGTATTTCACAGCTGCTATGACGGCTTCTTTGTAGTTCATTTCCAGGAAGGCCTAAAATACATGGCGCTTTCAGCCTTCCTTGATATTACAGAGACAAGATACAATTTGCTGCAATTCTTCCTTAGCAAATCTGCTCACGGCAGAACCGCGTGTACTCCTCTCCCTACGCTCACGCAGAGTTTGATGAAAAAGCCTGGATTTCAGTATCACACAGAAAGCATCCCAATTCCTCTAACGTTCAAGACTCAGGCAGCAAGCAAGACTGAGTTTATGAAGTTCAGATTCCCACCTATTCCACGATTACCTATGTGATCTTTAACGACAAACTGTTCAGGAAGCCTTACCCCACACGTTCAGCTGATGATCCAGATATCGCACTTGTTCATCACTTGACAATTCCTTTTGCATTCCGACACAAAAACTTCCTACAGGAAAACTTACCTCATTTCGAGAGCGAAGGACAAGGAGATCGCTAACTTTGCCAAAGGGTTGAACAATTTTTTTAATATCTTGATCTGAAAAGCCATCATCTGGTAAATCAGATATCTGCAGGACTGTCCCACAACTCAGCAATTCCTCTCTCAACAGCTACAGATTGGAAACAAACCAAAAATAAACACTTTCCAATGCAAGTTCAGTAAAAGGAAGACGAAAGAATCCATAATAAAAATTACTTCAACATAGACTGCTTTAGTTCTCAGCAGTATCTTGAGGGTTTTTTGCTTTTTAAGCCAAGGACAGAGCCACAGTTCTGTTATTCTACTCCTCTGTCTCGACACACAGTTATTAAGATGCGGCAGAGGATTCCCAAGTAGCACAACGCAACCTTTTTGGTTTTATCAAGTGCTACAGGCCCACACGATTCCAGTTGTCTGGGCTGTAGGGGTAAGGAGCTGCACTTTCCCAGTGCTTTCCTCTCAATATCTTCTTTTTTTCCTTTCCCTTCCAATCCTGCTGCCTTCCTGTCAATACTACCAGCTTTCAGCAGCACTGGGGAATGTTCTCTTTGCTTCTCACTGGGGAATGTTCTCTTTGCTTCTCATTCGGAGACTGGGAACTACCAAGGGCAACTGCATCTGCCACAGCCACCCAGCAGTAACCCAATACAAACCTGGTTTACAGGCAGCGTTTCCAACACTGGAACAATAACGGTGTTTCTAACACCAGCTTAAGATCCTTCTTACAACCGGAGTAGGAAATTTCTCTGCCTCGCCTCTTTTGCCTGACGGGGCACAACGAACACTTTCTGCCTCCCCTCCGTTGCTTTTATTTACACAATAAGCTCCTCCAAACAGAGCTCATCGCTCTCAGCTCACACAAACAAGTGCCCAGTAGAACGAGGGCCCAAATTTGACGGACTTTTCTTTCTGCTGTTGGAAAGTGCTAGGGAGGTTTTGCTTCGCATCCGTTAAAAAATCCTCGCTGCGTAAGTTACCACGCTTACGTGCAGCCAGCAAATCGCTGCACGGTGGCAGCATCCATCGCACGGGATCAGCAAACGGAACGGTTAACCCCTGCACAAGCGACCCCCCTGAAACACTAACCGCGTTCTGAAAATCCCAGAGAAAGCCATTCAGAAACTCACCCTGTTGTAAGGGGTAGGACGAGGTCCACTGGTTCCTGTGGATAAGTCTTCCTCATCCTCTTCCGTTTCTTTGCTGTGGGGCAAATCATCAGTTTCAGGAGATGAAGAACTTGACCCAGGCAAAGAGGGCACGTCTTTCTTCGAAGCCTTTGGAGAAACGCTTGCTTTCAGCGGCTTCTTCGTATTTCCAGGCATCTTCCCCAAGGGTCCATGAGAGGGTGGTGATTTTCCCGATCCCGAAGATCCTTGCCCAGCTGCTTGAAGTGACTTATGTTTATTGAACTCTGCTACAAAGCCAGGTCCCAAACTTTTCACTACCGCCTCCAGAGCTGCTTTTCTGTCTGCGAGCGGAAGGGAAAACAAACCGGGTTCGTTCATTTGTTTGTTTTTAAAAGAAATCTTACACACCTTGCTGCTTGGTTTTCTACAGTTGCAGTTTCCACCACCTACTCCTGACTCCATCTCCAGACTCGCTGAAGCTAGAGAGACTCGTAATCACACTCCAGCAGAGGTGGCCTATAAATAATAATAAACCTCTGTGCTGTCTTCACTGTGCCGTCCTGCCACTCGACATTTTTAGTTAGACTGCCAGCGTGACCCTGGCAGTGACCTCTACGAAAACCCTAAGGGCTGGAGCAAAAAAATGACTGTTTGATTTTACATCTCGGGGAACACAAGAAAAGAAAAGAAGTTTTCAGGACTTGGATCTTCCTCTCACAGGCCGATGCACAGCAGTACGTGCTGCCTGCATGCCTTCTGCTGAATTCTGTCCCCTCCTCTGCTTGCTCTTTGTCCTACAGGCTGATGTTTGACATTATTCTTCAATGATCTCATACAACGTTAATTCCCTGTATGCTTTCTTTCCATGGAGAATTTGTACTTTGGTTATTAATTGCCTTTTCCCCTCGTTCTTCCACGTTAAAATCACTTGCATTTTACCCTTAAGAAGATCTCTTTGAAACTGCCCGTGCCTTCACAACTCTTCACCCAGGCTTCCTTCCCACAAGAGCTCAGTACCTCTTAATTTTCTGAAAGCATACGAACAGCATAGCCACAGGATACAGATCAAAGGAAAAAAAAATCAACCTCTCAGAATCCCTCTTTTTTTTTTTTTTCTCTTCAGAACTTAAAAACAACTCCCAACAAACTGCCCTTTCAGCCAGAGTGAGCAAAACTGAACTACACGGAACTGACCGAGTTTACATGAAATTTCCTAGAACTGCCAACTGGAGGAAGTAAGCTGAAGGAGAGTCACCCAACGGTGCAACGACCTGAACTGCTGCAGAGCATCTTTCATTCAAAGCCTTCCACGTACCACGCTCTTATCCCAACAACATTATTTCAGAGCCCAATCCTTTCTTTGCAAGTTGCACCTCCGCTCAGTGCAGTTTCTGAGCACCTGCTTTCTCCTCATCTGTACTACTGAAAATCTACTTCTTTTGACGCTGAAGGAAGAACCTTCAGTTGTTTTCAATTCGTGCCTATCCTTACTGGTTTAAAAACTGAGCGCCCTTGGAACAGAGGCTTGGTCAGCAGCTGATACGATTAACCAATTCCTGGCACTTGTCCAGAGGAGGGCTACTAAAATGCTCCGAGGGCTGGAGCCCCTCTGCTCTGGGGCCAGGCTGGGAGAGTTGGGGGTGCTCAGCCTGGAGCAGAGGAGGCTGCGGGCAGAGCTGAGTGCGGCCGCTCAGGGCTTCAAGGGGGCCCAGAGGAAAGGGGGGGACAAGCTTTTTAGTAGGGCCAGCTGGGACAGGACAAGGGGGGATGGCTTTAAACTGAAGCAGGGGAGGTTTAGACTGGATCTAAGGCAGAAATTCTTTCCAGTGAGGGTGGTGAAACCCTGGCAGGGGTTGCCCAGAGCGGGGGTGGAGGCCCCATCCCTGGGAACATTCCAGGCCAGGTTGGCCGGGGCTGTGAGCAACCTGATGTGGTTCAAGGTGTCCCTGCTCCTGCAGGGGGGTTGGGCTGGGGGACCTCTGGGGGTCCCTTCCCACCCAAACCATTCTGTGATTCTAGGCAAGGAAGACTTCAGACCTGTTAGAATGCCCATACTTTTCACAAAGCAACAGCAAAAGGAAAACTTTTTAAAAACAGAATTTTGCTATGAAAAACACCTAGGTGACACCTGGACAGATAAACCTCTTCAAACCAACTCAGTTTTCCTGCAGTTAAAGGAAGTTTCAATCTGGCAGCCTGTATCTGCCCTTTACCTTGCGATCGAGTTGACCTCCTCGATGACCAATCATTACTGGAAGATCTCTGAGGTCGAGGACTACTTCTCAGTGGATTTCTCGATCGCTGGGGTGACCTTGACCTGTGTCTGGGGCTCCGTCGTCGCATCTGCCGCGGGCTCCGACTTCTCGGCCTGGTTGGCCTGAAGCGGCCAGGGCTCCTGGATCTCGATCGCGATCGGCGAAGAACATAGCCAGAGCCCGCGACCCTCGAGCGCCTAGGGCTGGGACTGGCAGAGCTGGAACGACGCTTCGGGGTCTGGTTTTCTTTTCTGTCACCAGCATTTCTAACAGAATAAAGGCAGATCATGAGTTTAGACAAGGCAGAAAATAACTAACCCGACTCTGCCAAAACAGACTTTCTGCAAAAAAAAAGAACCAAAACTGACAAAGTTTAGAGTCTGAGCTGTTAACAAATATACTTTACACACTAGTAGCACGTTTGCTATACGAGTTTAGGATCGGTAGACAGAACTGGAGAGAGGCAAGCAAGAGAGAAAAACCTGCATGGAACAAGAGAAAGCTGTAAAGAAAACTGAAGTTACAAGCTGCAGCACTATGAAAAAGTAATAGGAAAAGGGAAAGGATACATGAAAGAGTAACGAATTAAGACACTTCCCTTGCTTCTTCCAAATTTAGTTTGGAAGCAAGCAACCTTGAGACATGATCTCTAAAAGATTTGACTGGGAGATTTGAGAGGACTACATAAATATACTCCCCACACACACTTATGCTGCCAAGAGATGTTAAGCTGATGAAGAACGTGGAAAGATGTAACAGGGAAGAGATCCACGGGAGAAATTATCCCTCTTAGAGACAGGGGAAATGGTCAGGCATAGGAAAAGCCTGACAGGACAGATCACGGGAGTAAAAAGGAAAACCTGAAAGTGCACCGAGTATACACTTAAGTATCCAGAACACTTGAGATGAGCTCGGCAAGCCAGTGTGTCACAGCCAAACACTTGTCCCATTTTTCAGCCCATATCCAATTCTTTCATGCCAAATATATACTGCGTAGAGCAGACACAGCACCTCTGGGATCTGAAACTGGAGGAAGCAGCATATGCTTCAGCTTACTCACTAGTAATTACAGGAGCAAAACTAAAAAGAAACACAGGGAAATAACTGACGTGGCATGTGTGGCCAGTATGAGTAGGTTTACTGGGAAGACTGCATGCTGGACAACCAATATACGCATGTCTCTTAACACAACGTGGAAGAGAAGCTCACATTTCAACTGAAAAGTGTCTAAGTTTGTTAAAGGTAACCTAGAGCATCAGTGCTTATTGAATCACCGCGTCGAGCCCTATTATTACTGTTTGAACCTTTGAGATGAAGTAGGTTAAGGAGAGAGGCCTGACAGCTGGCAGGCAGGAGAAGGGGATGACAAGCAACGGAGGCAGCTGCTGCCCAACTTTTCTGGCCAGCGGATGAGGACAGTTGAACAACGTTCAGGTCTCCTAAACCTTCCTCCACCCCACCCCATATAGCACCATGTAGCAGCAGGAGCAGGGCAGGGACCGTGCCCCTGTGCTGGGCACTGGGGGGGCCGCCCCTCGAATGCTGGGGTCAGGGTTGGGCCCCTCCCCGAGGGGGGGCTGGAGGGGGGGGCCGGGGGGCGGGCCCCGGGAAGGGGCGATGGGACGAGGGGCAGCGGCCTCAAGTTGTGCCAGGGCAGGGTGAGGTTGGCCCTGGGGAACAATTCCTTCCCCCAAGGGCTGTCAGGGGCTGGAAGGGGCTGCCCAGGGAAGGGGTCGAGTCCCCAGCCCTGGGGGGATTGAACAGCCGGGCAGAGGCGGTGCTGAGGGCCAGGGTTTGGGGGTGGACAGGTACGGCTGGACTCGATGATCTTACAGATCTTTTCCAACCAAGTGATTCTCTGATCTCACCACGTTACTGAATTAGCAAGTTTCAAACATCATTAAAAATCCATATAAACCCCGTTATTCCCGTGCGCAGTACGAATGTTTGAACATATGAACAAACCAGTGTAATTTATAAAAAGCAAACACTGCAAAGTGATTTACCAGAGCGGTAGCAGCACGTAGCAAGCTCATCGACCTTGCCCCGAGGCTGCACCCAGCAGCTCGGGACATCTGCGATCACCCAGAGCCTACAGCTGCGTTCTAACTCTCCCCACTGGAGACGTGCTGTCATCAGGAAGGATTTAAGAAAGCACCACCCTAAAAGACAACTCTTGCCCCACCTGCAAGCACAGAAGACCCCTCACGTGCAAAAAGTGCTCTTAGACACTTCTCCAGTTTATGGAATTCTCCAGTTAAGAGCAATTTCCTCTGCCTGCGTTGCACAGAACATCAGCAGCGCTCGACACCAATTTCAGTTTGAGGGCTTAAATATCACTGTTCTGTTCATGGAAGTTTCAGAAGTTTGTTATATTTCTCTCTCTAAACTTTTCCTTCTCCCTCTTTATTAACATGGAGGGACCTCAGGTGCACTCTGCCAATTAACCTGACCCACAGATCCAGCCTTTCAACTTTTTTTTTAATTTTTTTTTTAAACTGAAGAGTGAGCTTCTCGGGAAGCGTGTCCAACTCATTAACAGACAGTCACAGGAAAACCTAGCACAAATTGAAGCCCCATCGTTCCTAACTGTATGCAAGTTGAAATACGTACAAACGTCAAACCAGTAAAATGAGCCAATCCTGCCGAGATTCAAGTAGAATTAGTCCATGGGGTGTGTTTTTAAAAAAATAATAGTAAACAGCCTAATTTTTAAGGACAGGACAGCCATGGGTTCTTCAATTCCAGTGTTTCTTCAAGCTGTGGTGACGTAGCTCCCCAAGGGATCCACGGACGGCAGAGCCTGTGAAATAGGAGCTAGCGCTAGCACGCCCATCGTCAGGTTTCCAGCTGCAAACAAGAGTGATTTAAGTGGAAAAGAGATTAAGTCTAAAAGTCAGGAATCACTCGTGGGGTTTAATCAGTGACCTCACGCTGGTCAGTCTGCTCGGTTACCATTACAGCACATCCAGTAACTCCGGACTAACCGAGGCACGGTTAGGAGCAGGGCTCAAGGGGAGCTTGTGGACAGTATCAGGATCCAGACTCTCCTACAGGCTCTACTCTCATCCTTGTGAGAGAATTTTAGCTACTAAGCCACTCACATTACTAAACAAGCGTCGGACAAACCCCACAAAAACACACCATCAATTCTACGATGACCACTAACACTAACAGAGCTTGCCAGGGAGCAGACCAGGAAAATCAACTGCATTAACTGCCACGCTTGAGATAGCCACAAATTTAAAAACAACCGGTAATCAAAAAGCAGTTACCTCTTTGAAGACTGCGCCTCGGGGTTCCAGTCAGGGTATCTGTTAAAATGTTAAAAATACGACCGTCAGCGCAAAAGCTGCATTTGCCATCCCAACACAGCTTTTGCTTACATGCAGAAACGTTCCCGTTCAGGACTCTGGAAGCACCAAGTGTCGGTTCATCTCTTACCCTGATGGTCCAAGGCCAAGTCAGAAGAGCGCTCGGACACAGGCAACCCTCGTTACGGAAGCCTGACGAGTACATTTTCACAGACTACGTGCATGCACAGAAAACGGTTTTTTACACTATGTGAGGTTTTTAAACAGATTCCTTACTGTTGGCGTAACTGGCGGCAGCTTTCAATGTGAGAAGGAGTGTTCTGATGCAGAATCCAGTCCTAATTGGAGAGAAGACATCCAGAGACGTTCGATTAGTGTGTAAAACACTCACGTGTGGCCACAGTTTCTAGTTATGTCTTGTCATATTTTTACCTTCCATCACATTTTACCGAACAAACGATCTTGTGCCAAGGTCTAATTTCTCACTTCAAATTATTACTTTTTATGCAGAAGATGAAAATACTTAAAGATTATCAAAGGCTCTTAAAGAACACAAAGGGATCTACATGGAAGTTGAACAAAACACATCGTATTAAATGAATCTGTTACTTCCAGCACCACACTGGGTTGTCACCACCACGCTTCCCATGCAAAAGGTTGATCCAACAGCCGGCTACGTTAAAAGAAAGAAAACTATTAGCAGTCTTCAGATTGTCAGACCGGTGACCACAAACACCACAAACCAAGCTGAGGAAAGCACAGAACCCGACACAACATGGTAACTTTAAGCCAAAGATCATCTCGACAGAGGCATGGCTTCTCACGCCTTAAGCTCCAGAACATTCACTCCTAATAACGTTACAACTAAAGGTCAGTCAAAAAGCATGATGAATTTTTTCACACGCACACAGATTTTTTATTTTTTTTTTTTGGCGTTAAAAAAAAACCAAAAGTTTTACTTGGGAATAACTGATGGGTTAAGCCTGAGACAAATCCAGAAGTACAATACAAGCCCTCAATCTTGAAAAATACTTAAGCATGGGTTTAACTGTAAACACAGAATCAGTCCCCAGCACGGGAAACTATGCCTGAAGCCTTTATTCCAGTATTATTATGGAGAAAGTAAACTGACCTGCTAGGGAAAGCAACTGCCGCAGATGGTTCGCTATGGAGAAGGGATATTGCAGGGCCTGAAGCTGTAAGCTACATCATGCATCACCAATGTCATTATTAAGCGGCCTTAAAAATCCCCAACTTCTACCTGCTTTAGTATTTTAAAATGGGTAACAAGGGCTGAGGGAGGCACCGGACAGGCAAGGCTTCCCACGGTCACTCGTCGCTGTGAGGTGACACGTCGCTTGTTCTAAGCAAAAGCTGGTAAAATGTGCAGTTGGCCGTATCAAACCCTCGCGTTCATCGACAGAAACGCTGAACATACTGGTTAAAAGAAAAGCTGGTGATGGTTTACTCAAAGCCTACGAAGTGGAAGAACTAACGTGACCAGGGCACAGCTCGTTTTGTGCATTCTGGCAGCGCAGAGATGTGGTGAGAACGGCCGTTCCTTGCGCTTACCGTGTCAGCCTACCGACACCAGAGCCTGTCACAGGACAGCTGCCCAAACCATTTGTACTCCACATACAAACCCCAGGGCTTTTAAAGAAATTAAGGTACATTTTAAGCACAAGACTTCTTATAATTCCCTGAAGAAAGAGATATACTGGTCAACCAATCTCAGAAAGGCATTGAAAGGTTCTACTGTGTCCATAAAAACACTCTGACTGTTCCAATAAAGTCAGAAAAATAATTCTCGGAAGACCCTCTGCAGTAGTCTCACCAGTTGAGCCAAAGCGTACCAAGAGTTGAAGAGCAGACCAATAGAGCAACCTGCAGCTGTAGAACTGCACGCAGGGTGAATACACAGCGTGCACACCAGTAAGGAGCAAGCAATTCACCATTATACACTTTTTCCCCCGATAACATGCCATCGCTAAGCTATCCCATTCTTAAGAATGCTGTTTTCGAGAGTCTTCGAGCCCTAGATGGGACAAAGCAAAACCATTACTCAAGGGCTGAAGCAAATTAGCTTGTGGAAACGAAAGGAAACGGGGCTTCAAGTATTCCCCTTCCGTGGTCCCAATGGAAGAAAGCGCGCACAGTGTCCGCGAGGGCCGAGGGAGGCCATTTTGCTTCCAAGCATCTTTAGCTACCGGTCCAACGAGCATTAACGAGACTGGCAGGCCTACAAAGAGATATTCTCCTCCCTAACAAACACAACATTCTTCTCTTCTTGAAGACTTCATTATGCCAATGCCCTCTTGCATTTCAGAGAATTACAGGAGTCTCAATTTACGCATATTCCTCCTCTTTGATAAATCCCTTGACCTTCTCAGTCTTCTGAAATATTCCACTCCTTCTGGCAAGTCCGGCCCCAAAAACGGATCCTTCCCGCCACAGAACAAGATCCCTTCCAGCTCAAGCACTCTGAGGCGTCCTGGCACAGGTAAGGACTTGCAGGCAGTTTCTTACAGCACTGCTGCTCCACAGCCGGTGCCCCCCGGGGACGAGCACCTTTGGTATCCAATTCCGTGCCACCAGCAGATCTCCTGCAACTTGTAGGTCACCACCAGAAGGGTCCCAAAGAAGCAGCTGATGGAGCATAGCGTCTCCAGTCTCCAAACTCGCCTCTTCTGCCAACAAGATAGCAGTAACGTGCAGGGATAGCACCCGCGCTTGTTCGTGCTGGCTTCGCAGCAAGGTGTTGCGTAGAAGAAATGGGAGTAAAACGGAGTAGACCCCATTTTGGCCCCTTACGTCAGCAAAGGAGTCGTAACTGCAATTCTCTGTGGAAGACACAGAGTCCCCATGGCTTCCCACGCAACCTCAAGCCCAAGAAGACATCACCCTCACTTTAAATCTATTTAAGCTAGAAAACAAAACCTGTAATGCACTGTAAATGTGATCCCTTGTGCTGGCAATATTGCAAATCTGCTTGGCTCCAACAGTGACATGTGTTTCAAGGCAAAGAAATCGCTATTTATTATTCCAATACAGCCACAATTTCAAATTGAAAATGAAGCCACTCTGTGAAATATTTATAAAATGTTTCCATATACGTTGGGGGTTTTGTAAATATATTTGGAGAAGACAACGCTGAGGTGAGGTTCCATCTAACTAGGGGCAGGACTGGGCTCTCTTCCCTGAAAAAATGTTGCAGCAAGTCCCCTTAGCGCCAACTAATTTTCCAATTTAGCTTTTTAAAGCTCAGAAAGCCCACCTCTCTTACGTATCTTTTCCTCTAGCACACTGCTGCGCACAGCCAACTCTGACAAAGCTACAGAAGCCTTCCTAACACCAGAGAAAATAAGGACAAATCCTCCCCTGATGCCGCTCCAACAGCAGCTGGCTTGCAGCGCCACGGTGATCATCATTTACCACAAATCCGCGATATTTCAGACAGCTCGGCAGCCTGTTTGAGAGCCGATTCCCGACCCAGGGACCACAGCCAGCCACGTCTGAAGTTGCACTGTCAATTCAAACAGCAGCGCTTCTCCCAGATCACCTCGCCAAGACCCAAATGAGGCGGCTGCAGGCATCGTCACATATCCGAGGCTCACGCCACCAACTGCTAAGGATCCAGCGAAGAGTTTTGATAGGAAAAGAAGCCTTTCCAAAGAGCTGAAACATTCTTCACATTCAGCCCTGGAGCGTAGGCAGCTCATCGCGCCGCTGCTGACCCACCAGCTACCACTGCACACGGGGGTTATCCAGAGACCTTACAGAAGTTTCAAAGTTTAAAAATAAAATAAATTAAAAAAAAAATAAATAGATCTACAACAGCCATGCTGTGCAGCTGGAAGACATTTTAACTTCTGGCTGCTGAACAGTGTATTGGCAAAAAAACCCCACCTTCAAATACCCGTAAACGGTGCTTCAGAAGAGGTGTTCGGGGTTCTTCTCAGACCACAGAAGATCCATTTACCTGCTTAGCTGTGTGACAGAACAGAACTCTGCGGTTTGGTATACTGCAGAAATCTCAACCCCATCTTCAGCCCCGATCTCATCAGGCCTCATGAATTAAAGCAAGTTAGATGCTTAAGAAGAAAGACCTATGAGGAGACCTGATCGGCTGCTTTAGGCAGCAGCAGAAGCATTTTTTACTCCAAGCCACAACTCTGCCAGCGTTTCACTGCATTTATGGGAGAGCCACGGCGAAAGAAGACGGGGGATGCAGCTCAGATGATGCAAATATGACGTGTTAGCCGCTGATGGTCACTGCAGCGTCGGAGGCAAACTGCCTCTGCAGGAGTGGGGTCTCACATCCAGCCATAACCCTGTCATTTTAATAAACTAATGCCAGGTAACACACTTGAATTCTCTTCCAACAGACAACGCGGCTTCTGCTTCAACCTTGGCAAGAAAATGAATCCTCGACAAGTTTGTACTTCGGTACAAGACTGGATTAGAAGAATCTACCACAAAGACAGCCCATCACCATGAATAATCTGAACTCGAGATCTGTCATTTTAACATCACTGAAACTTTGCTTTTCGGATATCCGCTACCTTCAAGCGCTGGATAAAGACGTTTGCCTCAGTCGGTATCTTTTGTAATCTTCACCCATTCTTTTTTCGCATTATTCACTTTGCTTGCCTACTTCCTTTCTGATTTAAAACCACAGAACGGTTTGGGTTGGCAAAGCCCTCGAAGCTCCCCCAGCCCCACCGCCCCCCTACCCCTGCCATCCCACCCCCAAACCCTGGCCCTCAGCACCGCCTCTGCCCGGCTGTTCAATCCCCCCAGGGCTGGGGACTCGACCCCTTCCCTGGGCAGCCCCTTCCAGCGCCTGACAGCCCTTTGGGGAAGGGATTTTTTCCTAATGTCCAATCTAAGACTTGCCACCTGACATCTGTTCATAACCCAGCATTCTCAAACCGCTCGTCACAACTCAGTACTACACACCAGGAATCATCACATCTAATCACTTTGACCCAGAACAGCCCTGAAGATCCAGTTCATCTCCAGGCATGCTGGGGAGACCCACAGGTTCATCTGGCTCGCCCAGCACCCACGGTGTGCACCAGGGGACAACGGCTAGGGAGGTACATAATGGAACAGAGCCACTTCCCCGGCCCACGCCTCCAGCCATCTGCTCATCAAGGCCTTCTCGAGCCGTCAGAGGGTCACTGCAGAGCGCCTGAAGGGTTGTCTTCCATCAACTTGTTCTTTTTCAACCAAGATTTCGCAACATGGGGGCAAAGAGCACCTACGCCCTGTGTGAAACAACCACTTCCTAGCACAAGCCATACCAGACGTGACCATCGGTTTCCACTGCATCGTTTCCCCATGGCTCCTCCTTCCGTTTCCAACTGTGCCGTTTCGTGCGCTTCCTCTTCTGACACCCAGCGCAGCTTCCAGGACAAAAAACCTGAACCTCTGGGTCACCTTGAACCGTGCGACTGAGACAAAGATGACAACTTTATTTGTGAAGCCCAACTGTAAAACTGAAAGTAAGAGGAATTCTTCACTCTTTAGCATTCACAAATACACAAGACTGACATTTCTTCACACAAACTTTTATTTTTTTTTTGCAATTAAAAAAAACCCCAAACCTAACTCTTTGGGTTATTTTGCAACACTGTTGTCCAAACATGGCTTGCCCCATGAGGTCTCCAAACAGTCTGAACTGCCCGCACAGCAGCAGGTGTACGTAAACAAAAAGAAACCCACTCAAAATAAAGTTTTATATATATAAAAGTTAATAATAGCAGCAGCCATGACAGGGAGAAAAGGTTGCGTAGTGGCGGTCGGATCAGAGCAGCTGGGGAACACCCTCTACACCCTAGTGCCGTTAGGAGAAGATGTTATAACCTTTAATCTCCCCAGAAAACTTCATAGCCAATTCCTCGAGAAGTACTTTTAGTAAAAACATTCGATTAACGTTAGGAAGCACCAGTAAGCAAGCGACTGGATAATTCACATGGGAACAGATCACACTTTTCCAGAGTGCGTGGTCCATTTATTAACACAAATCGGTGACCCTGTTCAATTTTACACGTTTTTTATTTTAAAACCCAACTTCCCTTTAACGTTTTCAAGTCTGCCCAAACAGCTGCACTCCTCCCCAGCCCTCAGTGCTCCCAGCATAAAAATTTATTGAAAATTTATTTCTATTCCCAAGCCCCTAATGCAGCTGCCACCACCTGAACCATTCATTCACTTCTGTAACACAACCGCAATCTCGCACGATTTTGCCCAGCTGCGGAAAGCACTCCCCCACAGGCCTCCCACACGTCTGCTAAGGAGGATTTCAAATTTAAACACACAAAACTAAGAATGAATTACTCAATTTTTTAAAATTACATTCTCCTGCATTTTTGACACATCAAGCCTAGGGCTTTCAAGAAAAATCCACAGCTTTCAGAACGCTTTTCTCTCCCCCAGTAGTTACCAGTTCCTTCCTTCCTTTTTTGTTTTCTCCTTCGAGAACTGAAACTGTTATTTGCTTCATAGCTGAGAGCTCAGTCAGATGAATGGAAGCATTTTGCGTGTCCCTCAGAGCTGGTCTTCAGTCTCTGGAACAGTCAGTGTCACACAGACCGCATTTGGAAGATTAAATTTTTGCAGATAAATAGGCTGCTCTGTCTTAATGCAGACTTTGCAGGAGGGGGGCTGCGTACACCAACACCTACCCTACCGAGACTCAGCACACAAGTTTTGCACACATTTTAGTCACCCAAGTGACGTTAGTATTTTACTCCACCAACAAAGGGTTTGTTTTCTCATTTGAAACCCGCTGCAGAAGACATAAATGATTTTTAATATTTAAAGAAATAAAAATCAATGTGCATGGCAACTTGGAAATGCAATCTGGAACACAGCACGTGTTACAAGAATTTACTGGCACTGTCTCTAGCGTTTCGAAATCTGCACGCAAGCACTCAAACTGGCGAACAGCATGACAATTCATTTAATGCACAGTAAAAAATTAGTTCAGAAAACAGTGCAGCAGGTAAGAGGCCGAGTACAAGTTTATGCAATAATCTTTGAGAGACACTCACCTTCATATGAGTGCATTCAATGTTACACAGAGAACACATATGTGGGAATATTCTTGGAGACGTGGCATAGTAGTCATTCATCATCGACGGAGTGGGCAAGCGTTTTATCTTCTGGGCATCAGCCTGCAGAAACGCTGGAAGCCACGACGCTTTCACGATACCGAAAGGAGATTTAATCGGCCCCTCAGCCTGCGTCTGGAAGGGCTTCTGTCCGGCTGCCGCACCGCTCTGGGCGGTGGGCTGGCTCGTCCCAGATTCGTGCTGAATTCTCGAGAAGTTCAGCCGAAAAGGGCGGCTGGGTCATGGGTGGCATTACGTGCTGGGTCATGGGCTGCTGGACAAGAGGCGGCATGACAGGCGGCATCATGGGCTGGGCCAAGGGTGGCATCATGGGTGGCATCATCGGTGGCATGACAGGCGGTATCGCAGGCTGGGATACAGATTTCACCACGGGGAGGGCAGCGGGCGTTGCACACAACGCAGACACCTTTCCCGGAGTCTCAGCTGGAAAAAACGATCGAGTATTTGAGGAATCGTTCTGGAACCCTGTCGGCTTTATTAAATCTTCAACTGGGAACACCGGATTACACGTCACGCTCGACGGTGGGACGCCCATTGCCACGTTCTGCTCTCGTTGGAAGTCTTCCCTGTTCTCCCCGCTCGATGCTTCAGGGTTATAGACACGTGATTCCAGAGGATCTTCGGCCAGCGCTTCAGGATTATAAGCACGCACTTCCAGAGGATCTTCCGTGTAACCGTATTTGCTCGCGTGCCCGTAATCAATCACTTTACTCTTGACTGCTGCACCGCTCGTACCACCAATCGTTTCTTCCGCTCTGCTCTGAGAATGTAAGCCAGATAAAGGATGACCCATCTTGCGAATCCGTATTTCTCTTAAGATGAGCGGCATGTTCTCAGGCGTTAACTGATCATCCGGATAGCGACTGAGTTCCTCCAAGTCTTCATTAGACAGCCCGAAACTCGCTAAAATGCTGGAAGCGCTTTCTGGTGTGTAGCGGTTCTGGGCATTTGAGTTCTGCTCCGAGATCCGTGCCGAGGCCGATGGCTTTTGTCCAGTTGTCCCAGCTGAGCACGGGCTGCTCTCCCAGCAACTTGTGCGAGGCTCTCCCTTCTGCTCCTGGTGTAGGTTCGTCTTCTCCTTCACCCGCCTCGGATCAGTCCTGTGCAGAGTTACCCGAACGTTTATCCTCTGCGAACCCGTCCACTGAAACGTTTCCTGCCCCGAAAATCGTTGTGACATTCCTTGAGGTGTTCCAGGTGCAGGCTTTCTCTGAAGACCTGCTGCGCCTCCTCCCCTAAAGGATCCCGGAGGCTTTGTGCCGGATGGATTAGGTCCTCTCAGCCTCTGAGGCAAAGTTCCTCTAGGGCTAAACATTGCGTTTTTCAGAAACGCCTGATTTAACCAAGCATAAGGAGGTGCAGAACCGTTGGTAGCAACTGAGGTCAATTGCTGAAGAGCCAACTGGGTCTTAATTTGTGCAAGCTGTAAAGGAGGAGGGCCCAACAGAAGTGGGCTTGCAATGCCAAGGTTCAAGGAATTCACAAGTGGTGCGAAACTTTCCAAGAATAACACAAAGCTGAAAGTTAAAAGACAAGTATTAGATTATTTTATCTTTTCACCTACTTTACACAGTGGATTCTATAACCGGTGAGAAAAAAACAACTGACATCACAAACCAGTGTTTTAATGACAGTTTAAACAGTATTTTTGAATTCAAAATTCTGTTGAACAAAATCATTTTCTTTCCCTGGGTAAAATCTTAATATGCAGCCAATAGAGAACAGATCATTAAGCAAATGAGCTTCACCCAGCAAGTTCAATGTCACAGATAACACACCTAGTGATGACACTCTTTCAACAGCATTTTCTAAAACTTGGCAGTTCGGTTCTGAATGATGACATTGCTTGGCTTTATGTACAATTAGAGCTGGTTTATGAGCAATAAGCCAAAGTATTAAAACCCCCTCCAGATGTTTATGAGGCATGAACTGTAACTGGAACCATTACGCAGAGAATTCAAAGCGGTCACAGCTTGGATGTCAAGGCATGGCGGGATGGATCTGAAGTCAGCAGAAGAGTTTTCAGGAGGAACGCTCCCATCACCACTCTCGTGGGTAAACTACAACACCCCGAAAGCATTCGCAGGGTGTGACAATATTTGAGTTCCGTGGCCAGAAAATTCCCATTTCCCAGATGTTAAAGGCAAGATCTTACACAGAAACAACTGTAGACAGAAAGGTGTGAAGTCATACAAAACCGGAAACTATCTAGATACAAGCATGAAAGAAGGACAACGGCAATGGGAGCTGCCATCTTTTACTGAAACCACTGGAACTCAATCCTGTAAGGCAGCAGCAGAATGTGCAAACAGAGGGAGAATAAGACAAAGCGCTGCTCACGCTAACGACAAACGAAATACCACCCGTTTCTGGAAGCGCGTTCCTGTAGCATGCTCAAAGCAGGGCGCCTCATCTGCCCCGCTCTGCCTGCCTTTACAGCGCCCCAAAGCTGCACAGTAGAGGATCCCAAAATCACACAATGACAGAATCATTCAGGTTGGAAAAGACCTTTAGGATCATCAAGTCACCAAGATGTCCTCGCTCCACCCCTTGTCAGTCTGCCCTCTACCCAAAAGCAGACACCCTGCTGCTTTAATTCTTCTCGCAGCCATCCATTAGCTCTGAATGAGTTTTACCAGCAGATTTTCACTCAGCGTAACTATTAACACGGCTTGCGGACGTGCCCAGTTATTTCTGAACTTGCAGGCCGGATTTCCGCAGCGTGGAGGCTCTTGTCTCACCAACACCAACTCCATCACGGGTTTTGTTTTCAAACCTCACTTGCGTTGACCCTAAATACAAGTGTTTCAAGTAAATGAAGGTGCCTCTCTCATGCCTGTCACCTGTAAGGACTCAAGTTCTGACGTTTGAGAACTGCAACTCAAAGAATAAAAATTACATGCAGCTATAGCTCGAGAGGTGAACCATGCACAAGCTGCAGGAAACTTGGGTTTTAACAGCTGAATTCCTGTAACTTGTTACCATCTGGATGTTAAGCACTCTTGTTAAGTTCTGTTAGCAATTATTTAATTTTAACTAAGCATCAACTGAAGTCGGGCCAAGGAGAAGCAGTAGCTACCGAAACATTACCCATCCCTCTTCTCCTTACAAAAACATGGGAAGCCATCATAAAGAGAAGATTCCCACCGGACAACAATCCCAGAGTTCTGGCCTCTAATCCAGGACTCCTTACCCCATACCCCTCCTCCCTCAACAAATTAAATCATATATAAATGGGAACCGCACATTGGGCCGAGTTCGTTCACAACCATTTCAAAACAGACTATTAAGCAATCATCCACAAAGGAAGCTCTCGCCTTGCAGCTTTGCTCTCATCGCTGGAGGGCAAAGAAACCTCTCAGCACGTTAATTTGGAAACTCGTTGGAGAGAGAACAGTATCAAAGCCACACATAGTGAGCACAAGGAAGGAAAAATCAGTAGCGCACATTTTTCAAATAAGGACGCTGGGCTGCAAACCTTAGTTCGGTGGATTAGGAAACTCCCAAGGGGTCTGGTCAGGAGCAAAGCAGAATTTCCACGGGAAGAATTTTTACCACTCAGTCAGAGATTTCCAGGTGGCGTGGCCCACCCAAGTCACCAGCACACTGCCATCAGGCGCACTCCCGCAGCGGTTTCCCCAACCACTGCCACGAGTCGAGCGCCTCTACAAACCTCTTGCCAGAGCCCGCAGGCCATCAGGGTGACCCGGGAATCGGCAGGTAGAAGAAGCCGACCAGCACAGGGCACCGTCAGACAGCTATCGGAACGCCACGACGAGAGGTCGTCTGGTTTATGACCATTTTGAAAGCTATGGCTCCAGTGAACTCCTAAGGTACACGGCTGTGTTCACCAGGGAACATGGGTATGCACTCACTTTACCCCAGGGTGCGCTCCTAGAATAACCTATTTAAAAGCAAAACAGATTAAATTTCTTTTGCTTTTCAGGGAATATTCTAAACTAAAATTGAGGATCTCTTTCCCACTTTGTTTTAGCAACAGCACTCCAAAATGAGGAAAAAAAAACATCTTCCATTTTGGATACTAGAAACATAAAAACAGCTTTACTGAAGCAGAACAGAGGCCCAACATCCTGTGCTCAATAGTGACCAACACCTGATGCTATGGACCGTGCTGTAAGTTAACGTACTTTCTCTAAAGTCCTGAAACCACCTTCAGTTAACAGTCCAAAGGTTGTAACGTCATTTTACCAGGGATGTTAATGAAGCACAATAGTCCAACGGAGACTTTTCTCAGAATCAACAAACAAAATGCTGCAATCTGTTCAGGACACAGTAATACTGGGCCTGTTAACTTACTGTGCTGGTTTAGGCTGGGGTAGAGTTAATTTTCTTCACAGTAGCCGGTATGGGGCTGTGGTTTTTTGGATTTGTGCTGGAAACAGTGTTGATCACCCCGGGATGCGTTCCTTACTGCTGAGCAGGGCTCACATAGAGCCAAGGCCATTTCTGCCGCTCACCCCACCCCACCTGCAAGGCAGGGCGGACACAAGGAGCTGGGGGGGACACGGCCAGGACAGCTGACCCCAACTGACCCCAGGGGTACCCCATACCATTCGACATCATGCTCAGCACAGAGAGCTGGGGGGAGAAGAAGGAAAGGGGGGACATTAAGGAAAGGGGGGACATTGGGAGCGATGGCGTTTGCCTGCCCAAGTCACCATTACGCAAGATGGAGCCCGGCTGTCCTGGGGGTGACTGAGCACCCTCCTGCCCATGGGAAGCAGGGAATTAATCCCTTGTTCTGCTGTGCTTGCACACAAGGCTTTTGCTCTCCCCATTAAACTGCCTTTATCCAAACCCACGAGCTTTCTCACTTCTACCCTTCCGACTCTCTCCCCCACCCCACTAGGGGGGAGCAAGCAAGTGGCTGCGTGGGTGTCGTGGTTTAACCCGGCTGGCAACTCAGCACCACGCAGCCGCTCGCTCACTCCCCCCCCCCCCCCCCCCAGTAGGATGGGGGAGAGAATCAGAGAAAAAAAGAAAAAAAAAGTAAGACCCGTGGGTCGAGATAGAGACAGTTTAATAAGAAAGAATAACAATAATAATAGTAAGAATAATGGTAAGAAAATATACAGACTATACAAAACAAGTGATGCACAATGCAATTGCTCACCACCCGCTGACCGATGCCCAGCCCGTCCCGAGCCGCGATCACTCCCCCCGAGCCGCGATCACACCGCCCGAGCTGCGACCACTCTGCCCGCGACCGACCCACCAACCCCCCCGAGCATGACGTTCTATGGTATGGAATAGCTCTTTGGACAGTTTGGGTCCTAGCTGTGCTGTACTCCCAGCTTGTTATGCACCTGGCCGAGCAGCAGAAGCTCAAAAAGTCCTTGAGCAGTCTGAGCACTGCTTGGCAACAACTAAAAACATCAGCGTGTTATCAACATTCTTCTGGTACTGAATCCAAAGCACAGCACTATGCTGGCTTCTGTGAAGAAAATTAACTCTATCCCAGCCGAAACCAGGACAGTTTCCGGCTGGGGTGAAACCACAACGCTTACCTTCCAAAAATCTTAAAAAACAAACAGCCTCGTAAGTGGATGCTCCTTAACAAACAGGACCACGAGAGCCACTTCCTCAGCCACCGTGGTGTTGGAAGATACACCCCAAAACCAGTCTCTTCGGGTAAACAGAAGAGAGATGGCACTAGCATTCAAAACTACCTTCCTGGGTCAGGAAAATAAGAGACACTAAGAATTTCTCTCTCAAACTTAAAACTTCGGTTCTCCATCAACATTAATAATTGAAGAAATACAAAGGGCAGTTAAGTGATTTCTGTGATCAAAAGGCTCGTTCATGAAAGAATTCAAGACCTAAGTAGAAAGCAACCCAGAAGCCAAGGTTTTAAGACATCCAGATTTATGGTGCACAGTCCTTAACGACTCTGAAACCAATCTGCAGTGAAACATTCAGGGCTTTGCTCAGGTCCAGAGCAGCGCAAATGTATTTGAGCACATCTCAGACACCAGCTTCCTTGTCAGCTGGCCCTAGCTACACCTGAAGCCGTAGGAAATAGAGGACAAATATTTAAACTGCGTTCCTCCCCACGGAGGTCGTACACTCACGTTCTCTTCTGACATCCAGGCAAGCGTTGCACAGCAGCAACGAAGCCTCAGTTGGCTTTGTCTCCTGACTGACCTTTTCAAAAGAAATGCTGGAAATGACAGTTGAAAGATAAAGCGATGCCAAGGCTAAGGACACAATGGGCTGGACATTTAAGGCTAGATTCTCACCTTCCTCTTCAAAAGCAGCTTGTTTGGGGTGTGCCTGTGATCCTCTAGACTGCTTTTCCTGGTTGTTGTGGTCTAACCCCAGCCGGCAACCCCAGCCCCATGCAGCCGCTGGCTCACCGTGCCCCCCCACAGCGGGCTGGGGAGAGAACTGGAAGGGCAAAGTAAGAAAACTCGTGGATTGAGATAAGAACAGTTTAATAACTGAGATATTATTATTTGTTTTAAATTGTAATGAAAAGGAAAACAAAACTAACAAACAAACCAAAAAAAAAAAAGGAGAGAGAGAGAGAGAGGAACAAAACCCAGGAAAAAAAAACAAGTGATGCAATTGCTCACCACCCACCAACAGATGCCCAGCCCATCCCCAAGCAGCGATCGCTGCCCCCCACTCCCCCCAGTTTATATACTGGGCATGACATCACATGGTATGGAATAGCCCCTCGGCCAGTTTGGCTGTGCCCCCTCCCAGTTTCTTGTGCCCCTGGCAGAGTAGGGGAAGCTGAAAAGGCCTTGACTGGTGTAAGCCCTGCTCAGCACCAACTGAGCCATCAGGGGGTTACCAACATTCTTCTGGTACTAAACCTAAAACACGGCGCTGTGCCAGCTACTAGGAGGAAAATTACCTCCAACCCAAACCAGGACACATAGCTATCTCAAACACAAAAGCACCTGGAAAAAAGTAACAGAAATGAAAGTTTCCTAAATTTAAACAAAATACAATATATACTTATGTGGTGACCAGCGGCCAAGCACTGACAGCCAGTCACCCGCTCTCCACCCCAGCTGGCCAGGGAGAGAATAGCAAGAGCAAAAGCAAGAAAACTCATGGGGTAAAATAAAGGGCAGTCTAACAGATCTTAAACCTGCCCCCCCCCCATCCCAAAGAAGGGTGGAAACAACCCCTAGCAAAGGCAATCAATCACTCGCCTCCTCCCACAGGCAGAGGGATGCTCAGCCAGGCTCAAAAAACACAGGACCTTGGAAGTCAAAAACACCCTTTTCTTCTTTTTCTACCTCAGCTTCTATCACCAAGCAAGACA